>CM061267.1:50435000-53191666 GCA_030848825.1 Tadarida brasiliensis
CACACACTAAAGTGTCACACACTACAGATTTAGAACAAAGTTTGAGCAGAACATTTCTGTTCAAGATGGCTCTGCAAGTAAAAGGATGAAGGCTCGGACTGTTGTGGCACGAGAGAACCGAAAGACCACCAGAGCCAAATTAAAGCCAAATGGAAAGCAAAGCCGGCCAGCGACTGATCCCGAGTTCTCAGAGACCAGCCACAAAGCTGGTCGGTGACTGATCCCGAACTCTCAGAGACCAGCCACAAAGCCGGCCAGCGACTGATCCCAAGTTCTCGCAGACCAGCCCCGATATGCTTTATGACATGCCTTTTATACCTTACAAAAAATAGGATCTTCTTGATATAATGCCCAGGGCTACAACAATGCTGTATAGAATTACTTTGCCTTGCAGATAACAGGAACACCCAGGCCCACCCAGGAACACTCAGGTATTTCAAGGTACATTGGGTCACACTTAGCCCCAAGCTGCACAAACACAATGCAAGCCTAATTCCTTGAAATTGTGGGGGAGGTCGAGTCTCTGACTCAGGACCTCCAGGCTCCGTGGACTCTGTCAGACACATAGCTGGCTCCCAACAATTTCTGGGTTCAGGGAGTATTCCAATTTACTGAGGTTATTTTGACAAAACAGGTTCAGCTAGAGGGCACACAGTGACTTTCCCAATCATCAATTATGGGGGTATAAACATGTCAGCACAGGACAGGCTCCGTAAACACTTGTAATATCATCACTTCCATCCTACAGTATTTTACTGGTATTTTGATTCTGCCTGTACAGTGCCAACATGGAGTTCATCAGTTGATCAATTTTCCAACATTCACCCTTGCCCTCCTAAGGGTCCAGCATCTGACATTGCTGGGCATTGATCACAACCTAAGCAACACATATAGCTAAATCAATCATGGGTCAATCTATAATTGAAACGGCACTCTTTGCACCTCCTGCTGCCAAACTTATTAAACTGATATACATGTCAATGTCTCCTCCTTCAAGCCAAGCTTAGGATGACTTAAACCCCTAACTGAAATATGAACAACCAAATTTAGATACCAAGATTGTTTTATTTATTTCATCACCCAAGGCACTGTATTTCTCATACATGAGTCTTCTTGGGAAATCTGCCAGCTCATATGCTACATCACTCTACAATACTTAAAATTACACATGTGGTCAGCAAGGGAGAGGGACCCCTGTTCAAGCAAAAAATAAAACTCCCAGCTGAACTGCTAACATATTCAAAGAGTCATCAATAATCCTGTTTCTTCTGCTGGTCCACCTAATACCCTCATGAGCATTAGGAAAAGGCATACCTTCTTCGGAAACTTTACTTCCATCTGTTAGAAAACAGTCTTCATATTCCTGATTTTGTGAGAACAAGCCACTTTAGTGCCATCTGCCAGGAAAATTGTCACAATAAATCTATAATGTCTGAGACGTGAATAGTGCTTCCTTAAAAGTGGCACAATTGTGCAGTGCGCAACCTATGCAGTAGCCCTGGCCAGTTGGTTAATAATTTTCAATATAAGAAGCCAGTGGGAGGGAGACATGCTTACTTTACTTCCCCTTTGTGCCTCAATTTCATCATATAAATTTGGAATAATAAGAGCTATCTTATATAGGTGTCTTAGCACTGATCAACCTTCCCATTAGAACAGAAAAGCAGCCCAGCTGGTGTGGCTCAGTGGTTGAGCGTCGACCCATGCACCAAGAGGTTGCCGGTTCGAATCCAAGTCAGGGGACATGCCCAGGTTGTGGGCCCGATCCCCAGTGGGGGGCTTGCAGGAGGCAGCCAATCAATGTTCTCTCTCATCGATGTTTCTGTCTCTTCTCTCCCTTCCTCTCTCTAAAATCAATAAAGAAAAATTATTTTTTAAAAAAGAATAGAAAAGCAATGGTCTGTAAAGGATTGAAAGAATAAGAAACAGATGACCACATTACTTGATTATTACATAAGAACTATAAATAGAGAGCTATCTGTCCTTTGATTCTACATTTAGGATTAATCCAATAACATAATTTGGCTTTTGTATATTAAAAATAGAGACCAGCCCAGCCGGTGTGACTCAGTGGATTGAGCATTGTCCCATGGACTGAGAGGTTCTGGTTTGATTCCTGGTCAGGGCACAAGTCTGGGTTGTGGGCTCGACACCCAGTAGGGGGCGTGCAGGAGACAGCCGATCAGTGTTTCTGTCACTCCCTTCCTCTCTAAAAAAAATCAGTAAAAATTAAAAGTAAAAGTAAAGAGACCTTGGGTTTCTCTTGTAGTGATGGTGGGACCACCACACTCTTGCTAGATTTCTGTAATGGAAGAAGCCCATGACGGCAGAATAATTGACAAGAACTAAGTGTTCATTCTCTGGATGTGAAAAAGAAAAAACAAACTGAAATGAATTGTCCTACATCAAGGTTTCTCAATCCCATTATTATCATTTTGGGGCTGGAAACATCTTCGTTGTTGAGGGCCATCCTGTGCATCTCAGTAACATATTTACCAGAGTCCTTGGCCTCTATCCACTAGATGCCAATAGTATCCCCCATCCCTCCACACCCCATCCCCATCATGACAACCAAAAAACGTCTTCAGACATTGCAAATGTCCTAGGGGCAAGGGACAGGGAGGGGGAGGCAGCAAATTGTCCCTGGTTTAGAAATTTAAACTGAAATTTAAATGTATAGCCTTAGCATAATTCTTGGGGAGTTGTAATCTATAAGCAAGCAGGCCTCCAAACAGCAGAGTCCTGGGCTTTGCTCTAAGTTCTGTCACGATTGTTTTATAACCTTAAAGATGCCAGGCTTCTATTTCCTGTCATATAAACATAACCCAAACTCTGGCCTCTTACTTTCAGGACTTCCTCCTTTAGAGGGTATTGGGCTGGGGCCAAAGAAAAGGTATTAGTGACTGCTAGGGCTGACCAGAGAGCATAGCTGAGGCATCCCTTCTGCTCACTTTGTACCTGGTCATCTCCTGGGGTCCAGGTACTGCTATCTTCTCTTTAATAATGGTGCTGTTATCACACAGGGCCAATATGAAGTACAGCTAGCAACTTTCACCCTTACTACTGTGGCTCCCATATAAATGTAAGCCCGTAACTTCCAACAACACAGCTATCTAAGACCAAGTCATTTAAAAACTTTAAAAGCCAGAGAAATGACAACACAGAAAACCTTACAACTGGATACTGGGTTTGAAGGATTCCAAAGTCATACCCAGGTCATCCCAGACAGGTTCCCCTACTGAATATTACATCTCCCAGCTCCCAACCCACAAGAGGTTGTCACTTGCCTCGTTCTACCACCTAGGAAAACCTTCAGCCCTCTGCTCTCTGGGAAGTCCAGGGCCAGCCCATGTCTCAGGCCTGTTTCCTCCCTCTCTTCCAGCATTCACTTTCCAAGGCTCCTTTGCCCTCTGGGATGACTGACATGGAAATATCTACATCAAGTCTCAACCACTGCCCGCCCAGAGATTGGCTTTTACAGATACTTAAAAGACAATGTCTTTTAACAATTCATTTTCCTAAGTTTGAGATATCTGGTTTGGAAAATTACCTTGATGGAGGCTTTTACCAAGAGTCTAAGCTGGTTGTAGGCACTGGGCGCACCTTTACGGTACCCGGTGAACATGAAGTTAAGTCAGGTTTCCATTGATCTTCGTGACATGGTCCATGAGATGTCCTATGACAAATGTTGAGCATTGACACATATAACACACTTCTCTGGAATAAAATATACTTTTTTAGAGATAGAGCGCTGTGGTCTAAATGGTTGTGTCCCTCTCCTGACCCCCCAAATTCACATGTTAAAATCCTAATCCCTGCAGTGATGGTATTATTAATAGAAGATGGAGCCTTTGGGAGGTGATCAGGTCATACAGGTGAAGTCCTCATGAATGGGATTAGTGCCTTTATGAAAGAAACCCCAGAGAGCTAGTTCACCCCTTCCACCATGTGGGGACATAGTGAGAAGGTACCATTTATGAACCAGAAAGCCCTCACTGAACACCCACCCACCAGTGCCATAATCCTGGACTTCCAGCCTCCAGAACTGTGAGAAATAAATTTCTGTTGCTTATAAACCACTTAGTCTGTGATATTTTGTTAGAGCAACCCAACAGATTAAGACAGAGTATTCTAAATCCATAATAAAAAGTTTTTTTTCTAACAGACAGTAAAACATATGAAATGAGTAATTATAGCCATGGAACTGGTGCTAGAAAAAACAGTTCAAGCAATGGGACAGAAAAGAGAACGCAGAAATAGAGCCATGTATCTGGGAACTGAGTATATGATAACTCTCTACAGAAAGGATAAACTTTTTAATATATGTCTGGGTAAAATTGTTAACTGCTTGGAAAAAGGTCAAAAATTAAATTTTTACCTCACTTCATTAACCAAAAAAGTATGAGATCCAAATGTAAAAGAAAAAGCAACAACAAATGATAATGCATAAAGAGAAAATATTTGATGGCCTTGAGAGTCTTTTTAAGCAAGACACAAAAAGTAAAAAGTCTCCAGGAAAAGTCCAATACATCAAAATTGGGGGGGAAAAATGTATGGAAAAGATGCCATAAACAAGGTTAAAAGAAGAAAAGCAACAAGCTGGAAAATTACATTATTTTCAAACAGAGTAAAGATCTAAATCTGTTGTAGGTGACAGGAACTGCCTGAACCAGGTGTTAGACCGGTGGGGTCAGATCATACCTGGGTTCAGTCACTATGTTCTGGCTAGGAAAGAATTCAGAGCCAAGGCTCAAACTACAAGAGAACATTTATTTGGAAAATCACAGAAGTAGAGGAAGCAATCTATAGAAGAAATGGGCTTAGGAAACAAGTTATAGAGGTAAAAGAAGGGTCCTTGGAGCTTGGGAGTGAGGAAAGTAAAGGTGACCCCTCTAGGAGGGAGAAGGAACAGAAAGGGAAAGGGTGGGTCCTCCTCCTCCAAAGGGTTTTAAGGGTGGAGATTTTAGAGGAGTTCCCAGGGGAGGGTCTCAATAGAATATTCAGCAGCTTTCCAGGTATGTCCTTTCAGGGTGGGGTCTCCATTGATTGACTGGTCAGCCCCAGAGCAGGGGGTCATTATCCAATGCAGCTGGTCCTGAGGTCAGCCATGGGGTCGCTGATCTGGTTTTGCTGTTTTTCTGGGCCTGGAGCTGAAATACAACTGAGGCCTAGATGTTATCTCTAGGGAAAAAAGGCCTGGGGGTCCAAACCGCATGACCAGCAATATGCTAGGGGAAGAAAGGTCACCCTGGCCTTTCCACCCTGGTGACCTTCTGTACCTGGCCTATTGTCCTTGCTCTGCTCATGTCTGTCTAGCTGCCTACCACAAATCTAGAATGTATACAGAATTCCTACAAATCAATAAAAAGAACTAAAAATACTAATAACAAATCATCAGAAGATGTTAACAGCAATTTACAGAGTAAAAATATAATGAACATAAGAAAAAAGTGCTCAAAAATATATAGAAATGAGGAAAATACAAAATAAATAGGATATTTTTTAACTATAATATTGGCAAAAATTAAAATGTCTGAAAATGTTGAGTATTAATTAGGATGTGAGGAAATGGGCACATTTCTATGCTACTAGTGGGAGTATTACTTATTCAGCTATTTTAGAAGACAATTTGGCATGTCAAAAACATTCAAACCTGTGAAGAATTTTTGTGAGTTTATTTGAGCCAAAACTGTGACAACTGCTGGGGAAGCAAAACCTGAATGGATTGAGATAATGCTCTGGAGAATGGCAGTTTTTTTATACATTACAATCAAAAGAGGAGCCGTAAGTGGGTTACATGAAATCCACTGGTGATAGATTAGGGAGGTGGGAGAAAGCAAATGGGAGGACCTCTGGGATTGGATAAAAAGTAAAATGATAGACAATGATAGACAGTTTCTTTTATATAGGTG
Organism: Tadarida brasiliensis; assembly: GCA_030848825.1. Lineage (NCBI taxonomy): Eukaryota > Metazoa > Chordata > Mammalia > Chiroptera > Molossidae > Tadarida > Tadarida brasiliensis. The sequence continues at coordinate 50,440,913 of CM061267.1, forward strand.
GGTAAAGGATAGTTAACAATGAACAATTAACATGATAATAACAATGAGGGGATTTGTGGTCTCTGCCTTGGTGCACTGGTTGTGCCCTGAGGGGTCTGGAAAAAGGGAAGTTACCTTGACATTCCAAAGGTATGTTATCATAGATGCAAAAAGACAGTAGGCTCAGTTAAGGTGAAAATTGACCTTTGTTAGGGAAGATACACGCCTAGGACATGACTACCTGACATAAATTGCTTTTAGTTAAAAAGTTTTAATTTCAGGCCATCCTTTCTGGTTTAGGTCTTTGAGTTGGCAAGGCCACCACAAAGGCCTTTCCTGAGCTTGTTAGGTTAGCATGTGGCCCCTTTTCGCCCACAGGCAGAACTACTAAAATTTAAAATGCACATACCCAGCAATTCTACTTTTGAATAGAAATACTCCCAGGTACCCAGGAAACATATATAAAAATAAAGATGTTGACCACCCTATTTTTGGTAAAACCAGACACCTACATGTCCATCAATAAGATATAGAGAAATATATTCTGGAATATCTTATGGAATACTGTGTAGTAGTTTAAAAGAATAAGGTATTTCCATATGTAATGACATGTAAAAGCACATATGAAAAAAGTTGCAGAAAAATATTCACAAAATGGTCTGCTGCACCTGTCAATCTTTTTTATGCTCAAGCAAAGCTTCTTTCTCAACTAGTGATAAAAAGAAAAAGAATATATATACACACAACTACACACACATATATATCCACATAATGATGCTATTCATTAAAAAAACACACACAGAAATATCATCTACACCTGTAATGATAAATACATACTATAAGACAATGTATAGAAAATAGTATGAAAAACTGCCTTTGGTGGGGGCGGATGGGAGTGATCTGGGGGCAGGGGAGTGGCACATTAATATGAGATTTTTAGAATTTAATATTAAGTTTTTTTTTACAAAAGAAAAAATAATTTGCAGAGACCCCACTCTGCTTACTATGAGGACAACTGTTTAAATTGTCATGCAAAGGCAGTTTTGTGTCCACACAGACTTTGGGATTTTGCAGTTCCTCTACATAACAAAAAGGTCTTAGAGGGTCTTCCCTGAACAAAGGGGTATTCGCCCCGCCCTGAAGTCCTGGTCCAGAGCAGTTTCAGGCAGAAGTGTCAGAGGTCTCCATCAATTGATGCAGGGCAGCAGCCAGCACAAAAGAAAGAGAAGAGCTTCAGTTTCCTTTCTAGGAAAAGGACTTATGTCAGTAGCAACCACGGGGTCAGCCTGCTTCTGACTGGATGCTGTTGTCTACACAACACACTGCAACCAAAATAATAATCATAGCGGACACGTACAATTGTCCACTGTGTGCCAGGCCCTATGCTGGGGGGCTCAATACCCAGAATCTCACTTAATCATCACAACAATCTGAAGAGCCTTAATATCCATTTAACAGACGTGAAAACTGAGGTTCAGGTGGGTTAAGAAAGGTTCTCAAATGACTGAAGAGCAATTTTAATTTATGCCTGCCAATCTCAAGCCTGTGCTCTGACCTCCACCCTGCACTGTGTCCTCAACCATATTAAATGGTTAGTTTAGAGGGGTATGTGGGCCTTGCTCCAATTAACAGATATATATTAATGTTAAATTTGTGTTTACAGAACTTGTACGCATGTACTCATAACCAATGGACATGGACAACAAAACTGGGGATGGGGCAGGGAGGGGGGGTGACAATGGGGGGAAAAGGAGAAACATCTGTAACAAAAATAAATTAATAAAAAAATAAAAAAAATAAAGTGCTAAATAAATAGCAACCATGTTTTTCTCTTGGGAAAAAAAAAATTGTGTTTATTTATATTTAGGTCAAGGGCCCAAAGTGATTACTAGAGAATGTTAAAGAGACGCTGTCTTTTCTCCTGTCTAACCCCTGAAAAAGAGTAGTGGTTAAATGGGGCTACTTCTGCCACTCTGGGGAACAGAGGCCTCAACTTGTAGCATCAGAGTGGTTCCAGGGACCCCCAAGTGATCAAAGTCACAGATGGTCTGCCAGGGGTTTCAAGGAAGCTTTACCTCAAGATAATAACACATTTGTGTTTTTTTACTGTAGTCAGAATGCAAATTTCATGTTTTTGTAGTTATATTTATTGAGTCCATGGTTATTCAGACCTGGTACGTTGCTAGGGCCCTATAGTGAAAAGCCTGGAATTCCTATGTTCTTTCCTGCTCCTGTTGCTACTGGGGGTCTTTTATCCCAGTCCCGTTTGATCCAGCAACACGTGTGGGGACAGGGAAGAGGCAGGCAACTTTGTCTAACAAGGCCAGGGAAACAGCACACCTGCCCTCCAGGTGCAAAGAGCTTCTATAAAAGGGAACAACGTATGTAACAAATTTCCCCCAAATTACAATTCTGAGAGAGCGTGGGTTAGGGAAATAAATTTAGAGAGAAGAGTGGCAGATGGGATAGATGGATTCAATTAAGGCAAAGAACATCAAACAATTCCAAAGATGCCTCACTTTAATGGAACATGTCATTTTCTCCTCGTCGCCTCCAGGTAACTCCCAACAATGGTGTAAGTAGGAAGTGGGTTGCACACACAGTGCCTCGACCCCAGCAGGAGTTTAATATCCTAAAATGAGAGAGCTAGTATTCCCTCTTCTCTTCTTTTCAATAATGTAGTGAAACAGCACACGCATCAGACTAAGCAGGCTACATATTCGATGCACATTTCTACAGAACCAGGTGTTATTCAAATTAAATAGGTATTTCCCACTGTCATCTTCACTGAACTGATTTCTTTATTTGGTCTATGGGAGAGTCTCCTTTTAATTAAACCAACCACTGTCATTTTTCTAAGAAAGATAATAAAACGATAGAAATATTTATATTCCTTTTGTCTTCCTAAACATTAATCATGAGGGGTAGAAGGTGTTATATCTTTGCCAGATAGTTTTATCACACAGACATTATGTTAATATGCTTTAAATTGCTGCTTTGCAGGTCAGTTTATTCCTATTCAGAATGTATAAGCCCTGGCCTGTGTGGCTCAGTTGGTTGGGCATCGTCCTGTGCACGGAAAGGTCGCTGGTTTGATTCCTGGTCAGGGCACATACTCAGGTTGTGGGCTTGATCCCCCAGTAGGGGGCATACAGGAGGCAGCAGATCGATGTTTCTCTCTCACACCAATATTTCTCTCTCTCCCTCTCCCTTCCTCTCTCTCTGAAAAAAAAAAAAAAATCAATAAAAAATAATGTATAAGATGATTCTTGTCACTAACAGTATTTGTAACTACTTCAAAAGGAATTAAAGTCTGCAATAAATCTGCAATACACATAATTGACATATAAGTATAGATGTGTATAAAATAATATATATGCACCATGTTGACCAGAATACTATACTCAACTTGAGACAGGCCAGTAAGCCAGGACAAGTGGAACAGGAAAACTGAGACAGAGAGCTGAACAAACTAACAGCAATTTACAGCAGATCCAGAAGGTCACATCCCCAGAAATAACATCTAGGCCTCAGTTGTATTTCAGCTCCAGACCCAGAAAAGCAACAAAACCAGGTGGGCGACACTAGGACCAGCTGCAGTGACTAAGGGACCCCCTGCCCTGACACTGACCAATCAGTGAGGACCACGACCCTGAAGGCACACACCAAAACTGATGAATCTTCTGTTGAAATACTCCCCTAAGATTCCTGCCTGCAAGAGAGAAATAAAAGCCTCAAGACAAAGGAGCAAGAGCGCGCTCTCCTTCCCAAGAGCATGCCCACGCCCCCTCCCCCACCTTTTTCTTCCCCCAAAGGCAAGTATCTCCTACTCTAAGAGACCCCACAAGGCTTGCAACCAGGGAAGCAATGGGCAGTGGCAGTTCATCCCAAGCAAGACCCCTGAACCTTTCCCCAAGGCCCCATTTTCTCTGACTTCTTAATGAGCCAAAGCAGACCAGCCTAACCTTATTCCCCAGCCCTTCATTGTACATTGTCCCCAGCTTTAACAAACGTCCTCTAAAATTCACCTGGACTTGTGTTGTGAAACTTCCTGCACGAAGTCAAGAAGCCACACACTCACAAACCTGGCCCTAGGCAGACTCACCAAGAGCCAAGTCCTTTGCGGTAACAAACTGACCTCAATTTTCATCTGAAGTCAAGTGTGAAAGTCTAGTAGTTTGATGAGCAATGCTTTCTTTATTCTCTGGTTCCTAGCAGTGTAATTTAATTGACAGCCATGTCATCATATTTACAAAGTGATAGATGGGTTATAGATTCACAAGGTTGGTAGTATTATCTCTGTAGTCAGTGGAGAACCTGTGGAAGGCTTGGAATAGAAACTCTACAATTATACTCCATAACTCTAACTGCAATAATGTACACTTGTTCTGATTATCAGTTAAAATGGCAATGTATCCAGTCTTCTTTTGTAGAGATGCTAAATTACTTTTATATGTTTTTTTAATTGATTTTTTTTTTTGAGAGAGAGAGAGAGACAGAAATATCGATGTGAGAGAGACACACCAATTGGCTGCCTCCTGCTTGCCTCCGTCCAGGGATTGAGCCTGAAACCTGGGCATGTGCCCTGACCAGGAATTGAACCGGGACTTCTCAGTCCATGGGACAATGCTCAACCCACTGAGCCACACCAGCCAGGCAAGATGCTAAATTATTTTTAGATTTCAGCCCATTCTTTACTATGTTGAAAAGTAAAATCCTCTCAGCTAGAAGAGAATATTTAGGCTGTCATACCATCTTCAGGGTGCTGTGCAGAAATAACCTCTACTTGAGAGACTCAGCTAGGACAGTAAACTAATGTTAAAATATCAAAACATTGCCTTGTTTCTCTGCAACTGAGGTGCCCTGACTTCACCTAAGGAAAAGCCACCTTTGATTTTTTGAGTGGTTTAAAGTGGCTCCCAGGAGAGGAGACAGAATTTTCTGGAAGATCAAGTCAATGACTCCCAGCCACTGAGTTTGAGTCCCTTCATCATTATGAACTCCACACACCTGGAGGGAGGGCAGGGTTTTAACAACCCCCAGTGTGATGGCATTGCTGTCAACAGACTTGTTTCCAAAGTTACATTATGACATTGTCATTGTAGAATTCTTTCTACAAAGTAGTAATTGAGTTTATATATTTGTTTGTTTGTTTATTTATTTATTTTATTGTTGAAAGTATTACAGATGTTTCCCTTTTTCTCCACTGACCCCCACCCATCTTGCCTTCCCCAGCTTAGAGTTCATGTCGATTTGCTGTGCATATATGCATATAAATTCTTTGGTTTATCTCTTCCCACCCCTCAGTTTAAAGAGCAAAAACTTATATATCTAAAGGGTAAAGATAAATTACAAAACTCTGAGTATAGGAGATACTAGTGTAAACCAGTTCCATAAAACTGGCAAAAAAATTGGGGAAAGATGATACACAATTCACAGGAGGCTCAAAAGAGGAACAAGGGAACACTGCTCAGACTTTTCCTTCGTTAAATTTATTTTTTGTTATCCAATCACTTTATACTAAAGTCATTCTGTAGCAATTACGTATTACTGTGTAACAACTTACTCCAAAACTTAACAACTTAAAATGACAAACATTAATTATTGCAGTTTATGTGGGTCAGGAACACAGGCATGACTTGGCTGGGTGCCTCCACCACAGCATCTCTCACAGCGCTATGGTCTAATCTCAAGGCTCAACTGAAGGAAGATAAGCTTCAAACTCACTCATGTGGCTGGTGACAGGATTCAGCACCTCACAGGATATTGGACTAAGGGCCTCAGTTCCTCGCTGACTATTAGCAGAGGCCTCCCTCAGTTTCTTGCTATATGCACCTCTCCCTTGGGCAGGTCACAACATGACAGTGGGCTTTCTTAGAGCAAGCCAATGGGAGCAAGAGAGAAGCCACTGTCTTTTTGCAACCTAACCTCAGAAGTGACATGCCATCACTTTTGCCATATTCTATTTGTTAGAAGCAAGTCATTAGGTTCAGTCCACAATGAAGGGGAGGGGATCACACAAGGGTATAAATACCAGGACACAGGGATCATTGGGGTCATCTTAGAGGCTGCCAACCACATCTTGCCTTGCATCAATAGAGGAATAAACACCAAAATGGAAAGAAAATCAGAAAGAAGTAGGGGAAGGGGAAAATGTTCCAGAATCTCATTATTTATGCCTCGCAGCTCTCTCTCTCTCTCTCATTCTCCCAAAATCCAAACATACAACATAACCTCTAATGAGGTGCTTTCTCCATAGAGTCTCATTCCTGTCCCTTCTTCTCCACTTCATGGGAACACCAAAGTTCAGGCCTTCATTTCTTCACACTATCAACAGTGTAGGACTACTTTCCTAATCAGCTTCCATAATGCAATACATCCTGGGCATCAAGGCCAGAGTAATCTTCCTAAGTCATACTTTCTACTTACCCTTATGCAGCAGAAAGCCCCTGTAGTGATTCCCCATTGTCAAACAAAACTCCAACTCTTTAGGCTACCATTCAGTGTCTTCCATAATTTGACGCAGACCTGACTATACAAACTCATCACCCTCAAACCAAATTGTAACCCACCATCCCAGGCAAAACACATTCAACACCTAAACACACCACACTTATATACAGCTTGAAGCCTCTGCTAACACTATTACTCCCTCCTCCCTTGGCAAGACCAGTCTTTACCTTACCATTATAAATCCTTCCCAATTTCCAAGATTCAAAGCAGATCCCATCTTTTCAGTGACACATTTTCTGATCATTCCAAACTAGATTTCAGTTCTTCCTATGAACAGACACAGCTCTGAGAGACATGCCCTTTACCACCCTGGCCAGTCACTCTGTAGATGTCTTCTTTTCCCAAGGACTTCATAAGTTTCACACCCTCCTTCTTCCACAGAAACCACCAGACTGCATCTCCCTGAGAGCTGGGCTGGGTCTCATTTGTTTTCCTCTGCTGAGGGTGGCTGGTCCATTACAAAGCAATATTTGTTGAAAAGATGGATGGATGGATGGGAGGGAGGGAGAGGGAGGGAGGAAATGTTAAGCACAGGGTTTAGCATACATAAGACGATAATAAGTAATAAAGATTTGGTAACATCACCAATCCTTAAAATGAGAATTCTCCACCCAGTGGCACCTTGGCCACTTCGTGGTCCCTCTGTAGGAACCCTTCCAAAAAGAGCAAAGGCAAATGAAATTTATCGGGGTCTGACAAAATAAACTAGCCCATTCACACAAACATGACAACTGAAGACCAATGTGTAGCTCCTCCTCCATCGCCCACCCTAACCCTGGCTCTGAGATACAGGATGCCAAGTGCAGGGAAATTAGATGGCACAGCTGGGGCAGAACTCAAGTACAGAGCAATTTCAAATCAGTGCGCTTCAGCCATGGGAAAACAAAGGTGATAAGAACGAAAAGGGTGCTGGGGAAATAGAGGGAAAATATATCTATTGTGAGAGAGTGTCCACGTTTTAGGTAAGTTCCTATCTAGCTGGCTAGAGCAGTTAAACCTAAAACGAATTCTTCCAGGAATCAGATTCTGGGCCCGGCCACCCTCCTCTCACCTTAGGGAGCGCAGAGAACTGCTCCAGAGGCTCTGTGAGCCGAAGCCGGGTAATTCGCTCTCCCGCTACCGTGATCCCGGAGCAAAGTCCACTCAGTGGTTCCTGCGAGCCGGAGGCGCTCACCGCGCTGAAAATCTGGGGGCACCGGGCGCTGAGTTTTGAGCTTTGCATGTCCCGCAGCCTGAGATGGGAAAGCAGCTTCTCTCGCCCCAAATTCACCTGCTTTTTAGAACCACTTCCATCTACTCTCCAGTCAGTTCCCAAAGGCGTAGGCAGAATCCTCCACGGTCCAAGGTCCACCTTGAACGAGAAGAAAGGGTAAAAGGGGGTGGTGACTGGATGCGAGGTCACCAGGGTCCCCTCCTTGGCTTGGTGTGGTAATGGGGGGGGTGCAAACCGGCTCGTTTCCGCCCCACTAAGCCGCGGGAATCCACGCGGAGGCGCCTCGCCGTGGGCGTCAGGGAACTGGCGAGGGCAGGACACCCTGGAAGGGCTGCAGGCAGAAACTTTCAGTCCCCTAGCGGCAACTCTGTGGGAAAGACCACCCTTCCTACGGCCCGGGTCGTGCCTCTCCGGCGTCTGTCCCCGCCGCCTCGCCCTGGCCCCTCGGGGCCGCCGGCTGCAGGCGGTGGTGGCGGCGGCGCAGCATCTCCGCACCCCGGCGCGGCAGACTCCGGTCCCCGGCACGCGACGCTGGCCGGCCACGCGGCCCCTCCCCGGCGGGCGGGCGGGCGGGCGCCGGGCTGCAGGCGCCTCTCTGCTGCCTCTGGCGGCCGTGCACGCCGCGAGCCGAGCCCATCGGGCTGCGGGCGCCGGGGCGCCGGCTCCTCCTCCTCTCTCTCTCCTCCTCCCTGCCGCCCTCCTCCCAGCCTCCCTCCCTCCCTCCTCCTTTCAGAACACTCAATGTCGGAACGTTCCGAAGATGACGTCGGAGCGTTCTCGAATCCCGTGTCTCTCGGCTGCTGCTGCCGAAGGAACAGGGAAAAAGCAACAAGAAGGAAGAGCAATGGCGACACTGGATCGCAAAGTGCCCAGTCCGGAGGCGTTTCTGGGCAAACCCTGGTCCTCCTGGATCGACGCCGCCAAATTACACTGCTCCGACAGTAAGAACCCCACCGCCTCCTCCTCCTTTTATCATCCTGTAACCTTTCCATTCACCTAGAGCCACTGGGAAAAAGTGTGTGTGTGAGAGAGAGAGTGGCCCCCGGTGTCCTCCATGCTTCTCCCTCTCTCTCTAAATAAATACACACAGAGACAGATCATCAATGCACAGAGAGAGGCCCTGCTGCCAGGGCTGTCTGTCCGTCTGTCTGTGCCCGGCTCCCCGTGGCAGCCCGCGGGGTGGGCTTTCACAGCCCCATGGTGTATCTGTTTAAAAGGCTACTCTGTTGCTGCTTGCATAGTTTTTTTGGTACCTATCTGGGCCAGGTAGATGGAAATCCAGACTTGGGAGAAAACGTCGCATTGTCAATTTTGGAAAGATTTTCATATACAGTATTTATATCAATCTGTTTGCAAATAAACACTGCCCCCCCCCCTTGACTTTGGCTTTTTCCCCCTTTTTTCTATTTTTTCCCTTATTTTTTCTTTTTCTTTTTCATCTGCAGATGTAGATTTAGAAGAGGCTGGAAAAGAGGGTGGAAAAAGCAGGGAGGTTATGAGGCTTAATAAAGAAGGTAAGTGGAGCTACTGGCATTTTAGTGTTAGCATGTGTGGCAGAAATCTTCACAGGATTTTGACTATAATGTGAATTGTTCTGCTGGGTACAGAGTGACTAAGGCTTGTCAAAAATTGAACATGCCCAGGTGTCTACTGCTTCGTGTTAACTTCTTTCAAAGTATAAATACAACTGGGGGGTAAAGAGGGGGAGACGATTGGAGGCAGAAGTTTACTGCACTTCAGTTGGAGTCCACGTTTGGACCTTCTGATGCCTATCTGCCATTCGCATTTGCAGCATCATTGCCAAAGGTGGGGGGTCGAAATCTGTGAAATGAGGAGCAGGGCTTTCCTCCCAAGCATCCCAGCCTTCCTTGTGGGTAAATACACAAAAGTTCAATGGACCCCACATGATCAGTCATTCCAGCAGTTATTTCTCCACTCAAAACCATTATACATGAAAACCTTTGCAGCAAGTTACACTTGCCCACTTTGTGCTTGGTCACAGATTGTTATGTGGCCAGCAGAGCTAGGGGCATCTGTGTGTGCAGCCCCCCAGCCTGTTGCCCCTTTCTGTTTCCCCAGCATGGATATACGGTACCTGAAACAGGACACAGTGAGTAGATAGGTCATCCCAGACTGAGGCAGGCAAATGAAGCCACAACCTGCTGGAACTGGGCATCAAACACACATGGTTGTCATAAGTAAATCATATCCTGTTCATGTTAGCAAGCCTGCCATATGTAACTCTGGCCTATGGGCTCCACGTGGAGCAATTCCATATGCCACTTTCTGCAGAACAAATGGATGGGTTCATTTGAATTGTGATTTACTAACTGATGTCTTATAAACACGGTTGGCTGAAATTAGGGGTGGGAAGATGGCGTGAGGAGCCAGAAGAGGTTGGTGGGAAGTGTTGAAAGAGTTTAGCGGTAACTAGGCCATAGGAGCATTGCTCATTGCAGATGAATGGAGAAAAGGCCATTAGATTCCAAAGAATGGTCTCCCTCATAAACTGGGATATCATCCTCTAAGGCAGCCGAAACCTGCTTGGAAAGATGGAACGTATTTTGTGGATCGACACTTAATGACAGTTGGTTTTCTGTGCTTAATCATTTCCTGACCATCCAGTGAAAGGAAAATTTGTGCTTCAGAAAAAATAACATGGAGGTTAAAATGCATGCATATTCAAGGACAGTTCTCTAGCATAGTGGTTCTGCTAATTAAGCACTTTGATTGGGAATGAAACCTTATTCTAAAGATGTTTGCCTCTAAATATCTTACTGTGATCTTGACATGTCTTTAGGTTGCACAAGGGAATGAATTCAAGTGCACCTCTTACAAGTGGCAGCTTATTTGTGCTAAATGTCCATGAGTGTTGGCAATGGGAAGTATCACTAGAGATTGTTTTTCTTCACAAACTCTTGAGATCTTCAAAAACTAATGGACTCAGTTATCAGACTACTGGCAATGGAAAGGTTTCCATGAAAGAAGATGAGGTTGTGAAAACCTTTAAATTAAAGTTGAGTAAAGGTCATGATATGGCACAGAACTGGCACCTCTGGGGCCTGGTGATCATTATGATTATAACACAAAACTCATATTCTGCACCCTCCTTCCTCCTTCTATTTCAAAAGACTCTTGTTCTCAGATTCTCTTTGCCTCATGAGAAATCGATTCTTTTAAGGAAAAATGAAAAGCTCTCCTTTGCTCAGAATTCACAAGTGGTACATTCTGTTTATTATATCCTTTGTCCTGTAAAGGGACAAAGATTTAGCTCCCAATTATATGCATTTACATTAAGGACACTGCTGTTCAGTGTAATATGCAATTTCTGAGTTCACCAAACAGCCGTGTATGGGCTGAAATCTCTTTGTTCATGGGCCTGGTGGAGCAGACTTGGATCAGCTATTCCTGAAGGTCTTCCCGGGATATGCACACAGTTTTCTTTATAGATAGAGTACATGTAAACTAAATATATACCCCACCCCCCACCATGATGAGGAATTTAAGGGTTGAGCTGAGCCTCTGTCAGGGTGTTTGGTTGCCAGGATCTCCAGAAACACTGGTTGCATTAGTCTTGCCATGGACTTCCTTGTTGGAGTCATCGTGTAGGTGGTCTTAGGATGGATACGTGTTTGTGGATGGTCTCTGCAGGACACAAAGTAACTAAGGTGTGCTTCTGTTTATCTGTGTGTGTGAGCATATATAGATAACCATAACACTGTTGATAGTAAGCATGTCTTGAGGAGCAATTTGGGCTTTAATAGCAATGAATGAATAGCAATTGAGAATTGAAGGGATATGATCCAGGCTTTGATATAATTTTTTAAATCATGATAAAATAAACATAATATAAAATTTACCATTTTAACCATTGGAAAGTGTACAATTCAGTGGTACTAAGTACACTCACAATAGTTACCACTATTCATTTCCCAAATGTTTTTATTATTCTAACCAGAAATCCTATACCTATTATACAATAACTCCCCATTCCACTGTCTCCCTCAGCTCTAGTAATCTCTGTTCTATTTTCTATCTCTATGAAGTTGCCTATTCTAGATACCATGTATAATTATATATATGAGACATATGATATATGTACATATCATGCAATATTTGTGCCTTTGTGACAGGCTTATTTCACTTAGCATAATGCTTTCGTGGTTCATCCATGTTGCGGCATGTGTCAGAATTTTATTCCTTTTTATGGCTGAATAATATTCCACTGTGTGTATATACCGTATCTCGTTTATCCATCTATCTGTTGATGAAGATTTGGCTTGTTTGCATCTTTCAACTGTAGTGAGTAATGCTGCTGTGAACATTGTTGTGATATGATATTTTTTATAGATTAAGCTCAGGGAAGGAAGTTAGGCTGGAAATGTGAAAAATAATCATTTTGCCTTTGTAGCTAGCCACAGCTTTAAAAGACGCAGGAAGGACTTGCAGATTTATAAAATAACCTGATCATTGTATAGTTCCTTCTCCATTCCTCATTCCAGTCACCTTTTTGTGCTTCAGTTCTCCATGTCTATCAGTAGGAAGTGTTAACTGAATGTTTTGAAATCTCTGTAATAAAGTCTTTACATCAATGTTATTGTTTCATCCAAAGTCAGCTAAAATTACAGTCAAGAGGAATTTGGCAAATACTTTGAACCTTGCAAAATCAACACCTGAGTTCAGAAGGCTAATTCCATGCTTGGATGTGGTCATATGGGGTTATATCGAGAGCAGCAGCCTAGTGTGGTGAAAGGATCAGCAGAGAGGGATCTGAGTCTGCTTCCTAAGTTCCCACATATGACCTTGGGAACATTACTCTCCTTCTCTGGGCCTCTTCTCTCACATGTAAAGTAAGGAAGTGGGGTTGAACATCCTCTGAGGTCCCTTTGAGACCTCTGAACCTAAGTTTCTCTATTAAATGTACCTACACTTGAGATATAGTCATACCAAACAGGCTGTTTTTGAAAAAAAAAAAATCAAGGACTCACATTAAAAACATCTTAAACTACTACATCCTGGGTTTATTTTCTCATTTTATAATCTCTTGGTGGCAAAAATCACTGCATCTCATACACAAGCATATTCTGCTACGTATAGTTTGTGAATGGTATGTGGCCTTTAGGACTTTGGAATGATTGAGGGCTTGAGTCCAAAATCCAGGTGATGTGTTGCCCTCAGTGGAGAGTGAGTTGACGTAGGTCAGCTTGGCTCGGTCAGGCACTTAGATTTCCTGAGAGGAGGGGTTTCCAGAAACCTTGTTAGCCTAATTTAAGATATGAAACGCATTTATGATAGAGAATTCCAAGGAAGGCCACTCATCTAACCTTTTAAAATAATTTTCTCTCTAGCTTTGTAGATTTATCTGAAGACTTTTTTTTCCAAGCTAATTGGGAAAAGCGTTATGATTTCGAAAGATGTTCTCCTATTCTAATTGCTTCACCTAAACTTTTTTTTTTTAATCCTCACCCAAGGATATGTTTATTGATTTTAGAGAGAGAGAGAGAGAGAAAAACATCAGTGTATGGGAAACATTGATTAGTTGCCTCCCCTACACACCCCTATCTGGGATGGAACCCGAAACCTAGGTATGTGCCCTAGGTATGTGACCAAGAATGAAACCCAAAACATTTTCGTGTATGAGACCTCACTCCAGCCAACTGAGCACCAACCCCCCGCCAGGGCTTTTTTTTTTTTTAAGAATGTCAATTCATGTATAAGGAACAGGATACATATGGCTCATAAGTGTCATGGACTATATAAAACAGATTATAGCAGGGCTGTTGTGAGAATTAACTGAGATAATACAGAAGGACTTAGCACAAAGTAAGCATTGAGTGGATGTTTGCCTTTCTTCTTTTTTTTTTATGTTATTGTGATTATCATCATCATTTATTAATGAAGCTAGTTCTAGGAAACTTTATTATTATAATTAACTGGGATTTTTAATCAGTGATGAATGGAAAAGATAAACTATCAGAAATTTCATTTTTAGAGTAAACCATGTTATAAATTTGTAAAGGTAATGATTTTTTTTAAAACCAACTTTAATGGAGTGCAGTTAATATATAGTCATTGGTAAGTTTTATCAAGAGCTAGACAAAATACTTAGGCAGTTGTGGGCCTATGGCTAAAAAGGGTTTACAAAATCTTTCTAGGTCCAGGAGGTCTAAAAATAATTTTTAAAGTGATCAATAAGTTGTTTTATCTGATCACTGAGAAAAGAAAATCTTTAATAGATTCTTGTTTGGGTCTTTTGAAAACCTGCACTAGTTACTTCAGGCATTTGTCTGTGTTTTAATGTTCCCAGATGTTTTGATTTGATGTAGGTAAACTTGTGGAATGCTTCCAATTTGAAAACTGTTCTGGAGCCAGTAAGTCCTTGCTGTGACTACAAGAGTTTGCTTTCCTCCTGAGATGCTGGTGGAATTGGGCTGGAAAACAGGACGAAGTAGAGAATGTGGGAACACATTCAGCTCAGGTTTAGGAGCCTTGCAGTTATGGCTGGATGGGAGCAAATTGGAGGAAAAGATGGCAACTGATGTGGTAAGAATGAAGTGTTCTTAGAATCCAAGCGAGGGGAGCCAGCAACAAGTGGTGGAGATTTATGGGAAACTGTGGAGGGCTTCCCTTTATCATTATACAGACACCTCCGTTATCTATGCTAATAGGAGATGGGAAGACACCAAGTCCACAGATGACACAGATAAACCTCATTTCGCCATTAATTTAAACTTCTTTTTCCATTAAGCCTACCTTCCTCCCCTTTTGCTAACAAGCAGCAACATTTGTTCACTTTGACGTCTCATTACCATCTCTCTTCTCTTGCTCAGCATTTGGGATGAAAGGACAGGAGAGACGGAGTGGCCTAACGGTGGTGGGGAGGAAAGAAGAAAAGAAGTGAGGGCTTGGAGAATGAGGAAGCTTTACAGTTGCATCCAGCCGGTGGAGAATGGGGAGTGCCGTGCCCAAGGCAGAAAAGCTGAGAGAGGGCTTTTTCAAAACCATCTAGTTTTGAAAATATGAAGCTTCTAAATGAGTATCTCTTTACATACACGTATTTCCATGTGCCTGGGTTCTCATGGGGAGAAAATGTGGCCATGGCTCCTTCCAAAACAGGAAGTTAGGCAGGGTGGGCCCTCTTTGGAACACTGTGTGTGATGTGCTGGGTTCTCATCGTACCTCATTCTACAAGAATAATTTTTTTTTAATTTCTAGAAGATGTAGACTGTTACACACACACTCATTTAAGTGCTTATTTTTTAAAATAATGTTCACGTTACAAAATTCAAAAGGATAGGGATCCATATCAACTCATAAGGTGCTGCCACATTCTCTTTTTGGTGCCTGCCTAGTAGAGCGGTCACTGAGGCCTCTGGGTGTCTTGCTTGGTTTTTTATACCCCTCCTGCTTTCTTGGCCTCTGTCGTGCATTGAGACTGAGGGACTCTCAGTGTGCCAGCACTGGGCTAGGCCCGGGGACACAGCAGCAAAGAAGTGCAGCCTGTGCCTCGTGGCGCTTCCACCCTAGCAGCGAAGGCAGACGTTAAGAAGTCATGGTGTCTGTGGGGAGTACTCTGAAAGGGGAAATTAGGGTGCTATTCGAAGGCTTGGCAGGAGGACCTAATTTGGGTTAGGGGCTCAGTGAAGGCCTTCCTGAGGAAATTTTATTTACACTAAAACCTGCAGGATGAATAGAAGTTATCCATGGGCAGGGCTGGGCAGAGTGGAATTAAAGGAACATGGGTGAAGGCCCAAAATGTCAGAGAATATAGAATGTTCTAGAAACTAGAGAGTCTGTGTCACTTAGAGTAAAGATAGCAAAGCGGAGAGTAGTATAAACATTCTCAGTAGTGGCACTACTTCTTTGTGGTAGTGGACTGTCCTGTGCATCATTAGACATTTGGCAGCATCTCTAGCTTCTACCAATGGATTCTAGAGGCACCTCGTCCTCCTCCAAATAGAAGCAACCACAAATGTATCCATGCATTACCAAGATCCCCCCTGGGGAGCATACTTACCCTGACAGAGAATCACTGTGTAAGGTGATGCTGGAAAGGCAAGAACACAAGAAAAATACGCGAAGATATTCATGGAAATATTCTGCAACTATCTGTCTCTGCCTTAGGCCTACATTCCAGGTGAGTTGGCCTCATTGAATGTTCAGCAGAGACACAAAGCTGTGACTATCCCTTGGCACTGGGCTACATTTGGGAGGGTCTCAAGAGAGAGAAGACTCCATCCCTCAAAGAACTCTCCTTCAAAGGTTTCCCAGGTGACTCCTCCAAACCTCAGCTCAATTCTGCAGAAAATGGTGACAGTAGTGAGCTTCAGGTTCTAATTCTGGGTGGCCTATCCTCCTTCATTGTGGGTAGAGGAGACCTCAAGGCATCAATTCTGATAATGATGGCATTTGTTATACAGTGGCCCCTAATGTCAAGAGTACCATGGTCAAACATTAAGAATTTTGGTTTAAAGTCAGGCTGGAAATACTGTTGGCATTCTGTGCAGTGTGATTACCCATGAGATTTGTCCAAAATATGGGAGCACATGACAGAGCAAAGCAGCTGGTTTCGGGTTTCCCATGTTACAGATTGGAAAATAGGAAGGGCAGCCTGGCTGATGTGGCTCACTGGTTGAGTGTCGACCCCTGCAGCAAGAGGTTGCCAGTTCAATTCCCGGTCAGGGCACATGCCCAGGTTGTGGACCAAATCCCCAGTCGGGGGCATGCAGGAGGCGGCCAGTCGATGTTCTTTCTCATTGATGTTTCCATCTCTCCCTACCTCTCCCTTCCTCTCTCTCTCTAAAAATCAATAAAGGAAAAAAATAATTTTTAATAAAAAAAAAAGAAAACAGGAATGGCAGAGGAGAGTCTGATTCCTGGGGCTTCTGTCCTGGGTGCCACGTGGTCTGCAGCATTCCTTGGTACTGCAAGGCTGTGTTCACTCTAACCAGTGGTTCACAGGGGCTTGCTGTCTCCGCTTTAGAACTGATTTAGATTCACTTACTGTATGGTATCCTGTGTATATCGTGTTTACATCTTTTGGACTAAGCTTTTGTTCATGGTACTTTGTGTCATTGGTGACATCCTTCAGATATAGACATAGATGGTAGTAGCAGACACAGTGAGACCCTGTCCTGGTCAAATCCCTCTTATCCAAGGACCCGATACTCTGAGGTGGCCCAGTGTTCACATCTGGAAACTACAATCCTTTAGTGACTGCAATAAAAATGATGTCACCAAGATGGTGATGTAGGTCATTCCTGGCTTTGCTCCTCCTTATAAGAAGAACAACTATTTACAGACAAGAAATCACTAAGAAAATCCCAGAATAAGAGGGAAAGGCTGAAGTACCCCCAGACCACAGAGGCAGAGACAGATGGCATTTGAAGGGTAAGAGGAGCAGCCACACACTGATCGCTGCCCCTCCCTGAGGCCACACAGCACCACACTGACAGATCTCCCCTGAGCCTACGGTTCCTCCAGTGGCAGAAGAGAGCCCAAGGGGGAGACATTCAGCTCTTCCAGCGTGTGGGTTGCTTCTTGGGAGTCCACACTTGGTCTTGCCTCAGGGGGTTGTGGGGAAGTCAGTGGGCTTGACCACTGGGAGTCTGATTGTGACTGCAGTAATCAAATGTAGCCATAATGGAGAAGGAGAGGGTTGGCCAATGGGTTGGCCTTTTTCTGAGTTGTAGAAACTGAATGTCAAGAAACTGACTTTCCCCACCAATAAGTAAATACATAAATACATAAATAGATGAATGAATGAGTGAATGAATAAACAAACAAACAAATAAATAAATAAATGCAACTGACTTCCATGTCTTTCTCTCCTAAAACTCTTGGTGCAATGCTCTGCCAATGATGGGCTCCCAGGTAAGGCTATTTGGCTGGCTCTCTCCTGTTCCTCCGTGGCAGAGCTCAGATTGGCCACTTCAGCCAAATGGACCTGGATTTGGACCCTGAGAATCTTCAACTAATGATGAGAGCCCAGGAATTAGGCTGAGGCTAAAGTTCCTTGCCGTTCAGGGGCTAGACTTGGTTCACCCAGTTGCCTCCATAAAGCTGGAATTCTGCTGTGGGGAAAGCTTTTGTTTTTATGTAGATGCTTTATCCTTGTACCTCTGGTTTCATAACACAATTCTGCTTGCCAATTTTAGGGATCAGGTGCTTAAAGGAAAAAAAAAACAAGTAAATACTCTCTAGGGCAGGACAAAGTGACACTAGGTCACCATAGTGGGGAAGATAAAAATGACTCAGTGACAGGCTCTTTGAACCTGTATACCTGCTCTTTGAAGCTAACTGTGGTTCTGTGAACATTAACAGTGCAAGGACACCTTCAGCTGGGGGTCAGTGGGGGTGGGGTTGCTGAGCAACCTAACACAGTAACCACAATATGTAGGTCATGGAGTTCTGGGGTGGGGTGGGGATGGGAAGACAGGTCACCCAAACTGATGACACTAATCAGGATATGGAACATAGTTGAGACACATTCCTAGCTTGGTCTTATCAGACCAAGGTGGTATCTGCGTATTTTTAAGAGTATATTGGACTATAAAAGGGCAAACACTGTATGATTTCACTTATATGAGATTCCTCAAACAGGGAAATTCGTAGAGACAGAGTCAAACAGTAGTTACTAAGGGCTGGGGAAGGGGAAAGTGGAGAATGAGTGCTTAACAGGTACAGAGTTCTAGTTGGGAAAGATGAAAAAGTTCTGGAGATGGATGGCGGTGACTGAATTATACTCTCAAAAATGGTTAAAATGGTAAATGTTATGTATATTTTACCATAAAGGGATTGGCATTGCAGACTTGGAAGTTTCATGGAGCATTATTTAAATCTTGACTCAGCTACTTACTAGCTGTATAGTAAGAAATTAGAAAAGATAACTTTTCTGAGCCTCAATTTCCTCATTTTCAGAGCAGTAATAATAGTAGTCCTCAGGGTTGTTGTGAAAATAAAGGGAATACTATCCGGCATATAGTAGGTACTCTGTAATGTAATGTAAGCTTTTGTTATGAAGATTGTTACTTTTACCAGGCACTTGGTTCCTCTTTTTTGCCTTAGGAGAGCTGCCACTTTCAGGGGACAGAGGATGTCCTTACTCCTCCAGGAGAATGTGTTCCTGGGGTTCACTAGGCATCTTTGGTCAACATTTTGTCCCTGGTTCTTTAAGGATGCCAGGAGTAAAAACAAAAGGAGTGGGACCGAGGTCCCTGTGCTATTACCTATCAAGAGTGAATCGGTTTCAGTTTTACAAAGTGTGGTCATTGGATGACCTGTGTTGAAATCACCCAGGTATTTAGCATCCGAGGCTGCAGTCATGCTGAATCAGTACTGGGAGTGGGGCACAGGGACAGACATGTTAAACAGCCTCCCCGGATGGCTCTGATGGTTACTGGACTTTGAGAACCATTGTTCACTGGAATCAAGTAGTGGCTCTCAAAATCCTGCCCACCTTGAGAATCCTTTGTGAAGCTCTTTAAAAGCAGAGACACCAGTCCGGCCGGTGTGGCTCAGTGGTTGAGCATCAACCCATGCACCAAGAGGTCGCTGGTTCCATTCCTGGTCAGGGAACATGCCCAGGTTGTGGGCCAAATCCCCAGTGGGGGGCATGCTGGAGGCGGCCGATCTATGTCCTCTCTCATCGATATGTCTGTCTCTCTCTCCCTCTCTCTCTAAAATAAATAAAGAAGAGAAAAAAAAGTTCAAAAGCAGGACCACTCCTAGAGATTTGGATTCCATAGGTCCAGTTTAAGGGTTCCTGGGGAACTGCTTGTGTGTTTTTAAAAATAAAAATCCTAGCTGCCCTTTATTAGGCAGTGACTAGTTGTGAAGCACAGAGCTAAATGCGCATTTTCTTATTTAATCCTCATGACCACCCTATGAGGCAATTCCTATTATCACCCGCATTTTAGAGATTAGGAGGAAACTCAGAGAGGTTAACGATTTTACCCAAGATAATACAGCTGGGAAGTAGTAGAGCTGAGATTTGAACCCAGAGGCAGGCTGATTCCAGAGGCTGTACTCTTAATTACTGTCATAGTGTTTCCTAGGAGCAGGGTGAGGACTGAGGTAAGGCAGTGGGGCACCCAGGGCACACATTTAAGGAGATGCCTACACAGGCTTCTGCAAGCGCAGAGTGAGGGCCTCCTTAAATGTTGCACCCAGGGCACCTCACTTGCCTCAGCCTAGTACTAGCCCTGCCTAGGAAAGCGTGTTCTTTAAGCAAAATGGTTACAGTTTCTTCCCCCTCGTGTGTAAGCCAGTGGCTTGCTGATGGGGCCCCAGATGTCATCCTCAGTGAAATGCTTTCTCATCCTGGGGCCCCAGCTTTGGGTCAGAGTCCTGGCCTCAGGGAAGTCTCAGGAGCTGACTCAAACTGTTCTTTTTTGGGAAAAGGTGTTAGCAAGGATGGTTGCCAAGCAACTCCAGGGACATCTATCTACAGTGATGATTTATCTCTCTTTTTCCCTCTTTGAACATCTTCTAGGCCGCTTTTCTGTTTCCCTCTTGGCATTGGGATTGTTAGTATTTTCATGAAGGGTGCTCTCCTTTGGATGATGGAATGGACATAGCTTTTCAGTACCCTCAGCTTAGCGGTGTCCTTTTGATGGGTGATGTGCCTGCTAAGTGGGTGTGAAAGACCTTTCCCTTCTTCAGCCACAGTGTTGCCCTACTTGTCACTGGCTCTGAGGGGCAGCGACAAAGAAGATGCTTTGATTGGAAGGTCTGAGAAAAACACAGAATGCATCTCCCACATGCTGATGGGGGGTGTGGTCATGTTGGGTTCAGGACTTTGGATTCCATCTACTCTCCATTAACCAGTGCACTTAGCATTTCCTGCTCCATGACCTGGCTGGTCTGGAGGAGCTGACGTCTGTCTGTGTGTGCCTCTCTCTCTCTCTCTCTCTCTCTCTCTCTCTCTCTCTCTCTCTCTCTCAGTAGTTTCAGAGACCAGGGAAGCCCTTGACATGTGTTTCCTCTTCAGTGCTGTTCCCTCTCCTACTCAGTTGCCTCATTAGTATGGGGTTTCTTTGACAGGCCCCAGACCCCTTGGTCTGCTGGCTGGTGTGTTGATCCTTCTAGTGAGGGCCAAAAGCTTGTGGGCTGGAGCACCTTTCACACATGACAATTGCCCAGACTGGCAGGAAGAAAGGGAAATACCAGGAAAGTGAAACTGCTCACATTTGGGTGAAGTTGGCTCCATGTGGAACTACCCACCAATGACAGCCCTGTTAGCCAGTCCCCAGACTCAGGTTCTGTTCCCTTCTTCACCATCTTTTGCAGAAGCAGGGTAAGACCCAAAGAGAATGTGGAACTTAACTGAGCCCTGCCACTTTCAGAGGTTCAGACCAAATACTAAATAGCCAAAGACAATTGAAAATAGCGATCTGCCCTGTTTTATGCAAACCCAATATACAATAATCCAGCCTTAGACAGATTAGGAGGCTATTTGCTTTCCAAATGTATTTTTGGGGGTTTTCATTAAATAGTAGACTGCCCTAGAGCTTTTTGAAAACCATATTTTCTTTACCAAAGTTTGGGTGACACCCACTTTTAGGCCTGTTCTGCCAGCTCTTCCCAGCTCCGCCCTCCTCCTCCCTCCAGTTTGCTCTGTGTCAGCAGACCCCTGCACCTTGCTCCCACTCAGGCGGTCCGTGTGGTAATTCTGGCACATCTGCCTCCAGTCCTAACCTCCTCTCCACAGAGTGCTCGGCTCAGCCCTCTGGTGTGTTGCGTCGGACAGCCCCTCATGGGTGTCCTTACTGCACCGCCAGACACCACTAGATCCAGTGCAAGTGCAGAGCCTTCTTTGTGTCTTCCCTTATCCGCTCTCTTTAGGAAGGTCCTCCTTCCCTTCCTCCTACCCTCCGAGCCTCCCCCTGTTGTCTCAAGAACAATTCTCAGCACCTCTTCATTTCTTTCCACTCCCTCAATCCTCACCCCAGGCTAGCCTGCCTCATAGCCTACCTAGATTTTTATAACTGCTTAATTGGTCTCCCTGTCTTCATCTTCCCCACATACCACTTCAAAATTAATCTCCCAAAAAGTCACATTTTATCATGTTGTTCCTCAAGTGAAAACCTTTCATCACTTCCCCATCAACCACATTTAATGCAGTGTTCCAGATCCTCAGTGCCTCAGTCCTTTCAAATCCACACAGCACAGCCCTTAGGACAAGCCGTGTTCCTTCCCGGCCCTGGCCTTTGCCTCTGTTGGGTCCTCTGCTTCTAGTGCCTTCCTGTCAAATGAAGCTCCTCACTGCAGGGCCCAGGCAGCATTCGCTCACTGAGGAAACCCTCCCCAGCCTCTCAGGCTGCACACGCTGGACCTCCTCTGGACCCTGTACTGCTGGCTGTACCCACCATGCGCTCTGTCCCCTAAATCTTACACTTCGTGGCCATTTCATTGTCAACGAATCCAATCCATTGTTAACTTGATGTCTTATTTTCACAACTGCTTTATAAATCCTGTAGAAGT
The DNA here is from genome assembly GCA_030848825.1 of Tadarida brasiliensis. Classification (NCBI taxonomy): domain Eukaryota; kingdom Metazoa; phylum Chordata; class Mammalia; order Chiroptera; family Molossidae; genus Tadarida; species Tadarida brasiliensis. Next base: position 50,463,102 of record CM061267.1, read on the forward strand.
GGGCGTGAGGGACCATATCTTCCCTTTTTCTTTCCTGAGTTATTTTCAACTGATAGTGTGTTACAGTTTGGCTAGGTATCCAATTTATTTTTCAGGTATATGTCTTGATATACCTGTAATTTCATTTCTTTTCTTTTAAATTGTGGTAAAATATAAATAACATAAAATTTACCATCCTATTCATTTTTTTGTTGTCAGTATTATAGCTGTCCCCCATTTTCCCCTGTTTTGCCCCCTTAATCCAACCCCCACCCCACGCCAGGCCTTCCCCACATTATTATCTGTATCCATGGGTTATGCGTATGTGCATATATGATCTTTGGTTAATCTCTTCCCATCCCTTCCAACTCCCTCCCCACTGAGTTCTGTTATTCTGTTCCATGCACCCATGCCTCTGGACCTATTTTGTTCATCAGTTTATTTTGTTCTTTAGATTCCACATATAAGTGAGATCATGTGATACTTGTCTTTCTCTAACTGGCTTATTAAATGCTTAGCATAATAGTCTCCAGGTCCATCCATGCTGTCACAAAGAGTAAGAGCTCCTTCTTTTTTATAGCAGCATAGTATTCTACTGTGTAGATGTACCACAGCTTTTTTATCCACTCATCTACTGATGGACACTTGGGCTGTTTTCAGATGTCAGCTATTGTAAATAGCTGCTATGAACATAGGGGTACTTATATTCTTTCTGATTGGTGTTTCAGGCTTCTTAGAATGTACCCAGAAGTGGGATCACTGGGTCAAATAGCAGATACAGTTTTAATTTTTTGAGGAAACTCCATACTGTTTTCCATAGTGGCTGCACCAGTCTGTATTCCCACCAGCAGTGTATTGGGATTCCCTTTTCTCCACATCCTTGCCAGCACTTGCTGTTTGTTGATAGTAGCCATTCTGGCAGGTGTGAGGTGATACCTCACTGTAGTTTTGTGGGGGTTTTTTGTTTTTTGGGTTTTTTTTAATCCTCACCCGAGGACATTTTTGCATTTATCTTCAGATAGAGCAGGAGGGAGAGAGGGAGAAAGGGAGAGAGAGAAACATCAACGTGAGAGACGACACATCGAGTGGCCGCCACCCACATGACCCCAACTGAGGCCTGGGACAAACTGCAACCGAGGTACATGCCCGTAGCGGGAACTGAACCCGGGACTCTCTGGTCCGCAGGCCGATGATCTAACCGCTGAGCCAAACCGGCCAGGGCAATACCTCATTGTAGTCTTAATCTGCATCTCTCTGATGATTAGTGACCTTACGCACTTTCTCATGTCTCTTGGCCATCTGTATGTTCTATTTGGAGAAGTGTCTATTCAGGTCCTTTACCCACTTTTAAATTGGATTGTTTGTCTTCCTGGTGTTGAGTTGTATGAGTTCTTTGTATATTTTGGAAATTAACCCCTTATCAAATGTATTATTGGAGAATATGTTCTCCCATACAGTAGGTTCCCTTTTCATTTTGTTGATGGTTTCTTTGCTGTGCAGAAGCTTTTTAGTTTGATGTAGTCCCATTTATTTTTTCCTTTGTTTCCCTTGCCCTAGGAAACAAAGTGTTTTTAAGTAAGTGTTCAGTTTAATAGTGTTAAGTACATTCACATTGTTGTGCAATAAATTTCCAGAACTGTTTTCATCTTGTAAAACTAAAACCCCATATCCTTCAAACAACTCTACATTTAGCTCGGCTGGTGTGGCTCAGTGGTTGAGCGTTGACCCACGCACCAAGAGGTCACTGGTTCGATTCCTGGTCAGGGCACATGCCCAGGTTGTGGGCCTGATCCCCGGTGGGGGGCATGCAGGAGGTGGCCAATCAGTGTTCTCTTTCATCGATGTTTCTATCTCTCTCTCCCTCTCCCTTCCTCTCTCTCTTAAAATCAATAAAGAAAAAAAAGCTTAAAAAAAAAACCCTCTACATTTATAAGTATTTTCATTTTTAAAAGCAGTCTAGAAATGACCTCTGAGTTTCTTTCATTTATCACCCTATATTTTAAAGTTGTTGCGGTTCTAAGAACTGGCAGGACTCTGAAAGTTTCTGTTCAGGTGAATATTTGAAGCCACAATGCAAAAAGGCCCAGCTCAGTTTAGGATGTTGCAGCCCTAGGATCTCCCCTGGCTTCCTACTTTGGCAGTGAAAAATCAGTGAAAAAGTGCTACATTTTGGGCCCAGAGTCACAAGACACCTTTGAGCAGCCTAAAGTTTCTCAGTTCAGATTTGGTGGTAACCCCACCTTGCACCCTTTCTTTTTGCCCCTTCATCTTAATGTTAATTTAAAAAGTTTTCACACAAATAAAGAAGTTGAAATAATAGTACCATGGTCATTCATACCTATACCACTTAGAGTTAAAAATTAATTCACATTTCATCATATTTGCCTTCTTGTAAGGATATATATTTTGTACCATTTGAAACTAGGTAGTAGACATTATGACATTTCACTTCTAAATATTTATCATTTTGACACATCCTGATTGGGTTACCTTGAGCTACTCAAGTTCTCAGTGCCTCATCTTATATAAATATGTATGTATGTTTTTGCTGAACCATTTGGAAGATAGTGTGACACTTCACCCCTAAATACTTCAGCATACATCTCCTAAAAATGAAAGCATTTTCCTGCATAATTATAATATCAGTATCACTCTCGGAAAACTAATGGCAATCCCCTAATAATATCTAATATTTTGTTTCTATTCAAATTTCCCCCATAGTCCCCCCTCTAAAAAAAAAGTGTTTACCTGCTTTTTTTCATAGCTGCTTTTTAAAAATATATACATATAACCAGGATCCTAACAAGGTTTATGCATTACATTTGGTTGTTTGTCTCTTTTGCCAATTTTAATCTAGAATGGTGCTCCCTGTATGTGTGTATATATGTATACATATATTTTTGTATATACATATATAAAGCATTATCATTTAAAATGCAGTAAACCCTCAATTTTGTGGACCTTGATATAATGGACTTTGGATTTAATGGACAAAATTTCCGGTCTGTATATCATATGTGAAAATTAACATCCTGTTAATTTTAAAATGCTTTTATTTATTTATTTATTTATTTTAATCCTCACTCGAGGACATTTTTCCATTTTTTGTTCAGACAGAGTGGGAGGGAGAGAGAGGAAGAGAGAAAGAGAGAAATATCGATGTGAAAGAGACACATCGAGTGGCTGCCTCCCGCACGACCCAACCAGCACGACCTAACCAGCACGACCCAACCAGGGGCCGGGGACAAACTGCAACCGAGATACGTGCCCTCAGCGGGAACCGAACCCGGGTCTCTCTGGACCGCAGGCCAACGCTCTAACCGCTGAGCCAAACCGGCCAGGGCTTAAAATGCTTTTAACCAAGATATGCTTATAATTAAATTAACAGGTTATATTTTTGTTATTAACTCACTATTATTTTTAACAATTTTAGTGAATAGGCCATATGTTGGACAAAACACTGTAGCAGTTTTGCTGACATAAAGAAATATTACATATCTACAACTATCGTCTACATATTGAAATCCAAGAATCAACACTTGTAAACAATGTTCAGGGAATGATTAGCATGTGATCATACAGCACTGCGCACAGTAACTGGTTCTGTTGTCTCGTGACAGCAGTTTTCATGTGTGCTGCAGATGTTCCCACGTGTGCTGAGCCACGCCCCAGCCATGTGCATTTGTTTACTCACAGTGACTAGTGAACGCATGCATTTACTAGACCTGTTCAGTATAAATTTAAAATTACACTAATACATATAGAAAACTTTTCTCGATAATTAAACTTTTCTTTTTTTCTTTTTTAATATTTTTTCTTTATTGATTTTAGAGAGAGAGGAAAGGAGAGGGCGAGATAGAAACATCGATAAGAGAGAACATAGATTGGCTGCCTCCTGCATGCCCCCTACTGAGGATCAGGCCAACAACCTGGGCATGTGCCCTGACTGGGAATTGAACTGGCCACCTCTTGGTACATGGGTTGAGGCTCAACCAGTGAGCCACACTGGCCCAGCTAATTAAATTTTTCATATATACTTAATTTTAATTACACAAATGTGTCTGCATAAGTAAAAACAGGTAATCTAACGTCAGTTTTTTAACATACACATTTGGAAAACCTGCTATATTATATAACGGACTTTTGGCTTTAACAGACATCCTCTTGCCCTAATTTGTCCATCATATCAAGGTTTTACTGTGCTTCACATTCTGACCTGTCTGATCACTTCCTCATGGCGTCATTTACCTTCTTTTTCTATGCCCTATTTTACCTCCATACTGGAAGTTAGAGCTAAAGTCTCAGATTTAGGCTCAGCATCTTGGCAAGAATACATCCCAGGTGATTCTGAGAGCTTCATTAAGCATCTCATCAGGGGGCACATGATGTCAGGGAGGCCCATTATTAGGTATTGATCACTTGGTAAGGTGGTGACCACCTCTCTTCATTGCAGATATGTTTTCCTTCTGCAATTAGCACGTCATTCTGTGGGTGATGCTTTAGAACCATATGGATTTTTATGGAATCATCTTGGCATTTATTGATGATCTTTGCCTGATCAGTTATTTCTTTGGGGGTTGTAGAATGGTCATTTTCAAATTCTGTTAATCTGATCTACATTTATTGGCTAACATTCATCTATAAAGGAGACCTCTTTCTCATCAACAGAGGGAACTATTAAATTCCTCCTAAAAAAGCAAAGTAAAGTTTTTCCCTCTAATTAGCCATTTTCAGAGTAAGGAATTGAACACCCATGATTTAAGCTAAGCAGGGACAAGGGCAAGGACTGGGCACTTTTCAGGAAGATGCATAGTGTGACAACCCATAATTAATGGAAAATTCTAGATAGAGTGAGCTCTGCGGTGTGCAAACCTCAGAAGTAAAATGTGACCACATCTCGGTTGGTAGAGCATGAGTTTAAAAATATTAAGAAACATTATCCCACACACTCAAGTGACCCTCTTCTTTAATTTGGGGGAGAAGAAGATAAATACACAAAATAATCCTTCTTGCACCTTCCAGCAGGAGGTCAGCATTTATCTGGGCCGGTAAACTGCTGGAGTTAAATTGCAAACCAGGATGAGTGATGCTTCTCCGCAGGTTATAAAGCTGGATCCATGCTTCCTGTATCACAGATTCATTAGAAAGTGGCCAAATGCCAAGGCACTGGGCTGGCTCGGTACATGATGTTAAAGTGGAATAGCATCCTGGCCCCTGCCCTCCCACAAGAAACTCAGGAACTCTCCAGGCAGCAGGCTAGAAACTCTGATGCCACCTAGAGGCTTAAATGTGGCTTGAGTGCCCTGGGGCCTAGGGAAGGAAGAGATTTCAGTTGCCTGTCTACAAGACCTTTGACCTGAGGGCAGGAGCCCTTTGGTTTGTAGTTCTATCTGGAGCACAGTGAAGGGTGTGTAATTGGAGCCAAGTTAATGTTTGAAGAATGAATGGATGAATGAATGAATGCTCCATCACAGATGGTTAGGATTTGACATTGGGCATTCTACAGAGAGGGAACAGCATATGTAAAGGCTGTGAGTTCCCCAGAAAGTCGCTTTTGAAAAAGGAGTTAGAATGAGTCCTATATCTGCCATTTATTCCAAAGAGAACCAGTTCGTAATTTATTCCAGCTGTACACCTACTTGAAACCAACACCACTGAGTTTTTTATAAAGTAGATTTATCAGGAAACAGGCTCCTTTTTTGTACGGTAATGTTTGTGTGTGTTTTGCTGTTTCTGTTCAGTGTGTGGCGGGGGTCTCCTTTCTCTCTCTCTCTCTCTCTCTCTCTCTCTCTCTCTCTCAAAAACACACACATGCACAGTTTTAGGTCTTGCTACCCAATTAATGTGTAACTTCTTTTTTATCACAATCATTGTTGTGCTAGTAAATGTTTAAGAACTCTCTAAATAAATTTGCACATATATACTTTTATTATACATTTTACTGTTTTAAAACGCTGCTTAGCATATAATTCACAAATAATAAAATATTTAATACTCCTTATTGTACAAGTTCATATATTCACTTGATTCTCACAGAATGCTTTTGTTAAATTTTGCCAAATTCTTCTATCCCTGGCCAACCTAAGATTGAAATTGACAAACAGGTGTCAATCTGACATAAGTATTAGTTGGTATTTTCATTTAAGTCAGTGAGTAAGATGAAAGTAAAAAACCAAAGAAGTATGTTAGAACCTTCACTCAATTGTTGGTGATGAGAGTGACTTCCTTGCTGATTTGGATGATAGTTTTCAAGTACCAAAAGAATATGTCCTCATTGTTTGTACTATTTACAATACAGCTATAGACGTGATATACCTTTAAATCTGCATTACTAAAATTTTCTTCATCACTTTCTTAAATCTAGATAATCAAAAATAATAAATCAATCCCTGAATTATAGCATTTGGTGATTTCTATGATATAAAGGCTCCCACCACCACATTTCAAGCTCTCCATATTCTATCACTGAACTCAGAGTTGGGAAGAGATGTGCATAAGAACACTTGTTATATAGGATTTCCACCACAAATACAATAGATATAAATAACTTCAAGAGCAGCAGTCAGCAAACTGGCCCATGGATAAAATCTGCATGTCACCTGTTTTTGTAAATAAAGTTTTATTGGGACATAGCCACATTGATTCATTTATGTATTGTCTCTGATTACTTGTGCATTACAATGCCAGAGCGTACTGGCTGAGACAGACACTCAAAACCTAAAATATTTACTACCTGGCCCTTTCTAGAAAAAGTTGTCAACCCCTGCTTAAAACATTGATAATAGTAAAATGTAGGAAGATAAATAGGAAGTGATAAGTTTTGAGTATTCTTTTTTAATTCAATACATTTAATTTTAGCTATGTCAAATAACTTAATAATTTCTTAATTGGCTCACCAAATTCCTGAACATTTAACAGTCAGCTCTCGTGAACCTGTACAGGCCAGCTCCAGGTCACCACTGCAATGCTTCGGGGGCTTCAGCTTTTAGTGCCAAAAAATAAAGCTGTCACTATTAGGAGGAAGCAGCTTGACAATACCAGATTGGAAGGGGAGCCATAATAAGAAGGATTTGAACTACTTGAAATTGTGGTCTAATTGTCCATAGAAATCAGAAGAAAGCATTTTTGAGGTTAGTTTTCATATAATGTTATTTTTTCCCTCTTAGGGCTTGTGGTTTGTTTTGATTTTTCAAATGAGTTTTCTTCAGAGCTAATTTAAACACTCAATACAGCATGCGTTTCTTACCAAATTTTGCAAGCATCTGTCTCCAGCCCATTTAGCCCCTGACAGATGCCCAGCAGCTTTCAGTACTTCCCCAGATGTTGTGTGTCCCGAGAAAGGCCCACTTCCTGTTCCTGGCCTTGAGCGAGAGGAGAGGTGGTCCCACCAGTTGAGTTGTGCAGGGGTTTTCCTTGCCGCCATTTCCTGCCAGTTGCCTTTGAATGGATTACAGATGGTCAGAAAAAGACTTCTTGGCACAGCAAGAGGGCCAGTCTCCAGGGGAAGGATTTATAACAGGATGTCAGTTTATGCCTACCCAGATTGGGCTTGGCTGCCGCAGCCTCAGCAGACAGACCAGCTGCCCGTGGGGATGGGGCCTGCGGGTGGGGGAAATGGGCAGCAGGGGAAGGATGTTTGCATTTACGTGGCACCTTTCATCCAGTGGGTCTCAAATTGCCACATGCCCAAAGGTGTTAGACCCTGTGGAGATGTTGTGGCCTGGAGATTAGGTATTGGGGTCATGTTCTCGATGTGTCCAACTCTTATGGGAAGTATAATAATAAATCCTCATCTCTTTTCAAAGTGAGGTAAGGATAGGTGTGGCTATTCCCTTCTTTTTTTTTTAAGCCACAATATAGAGCACATTTAATTTTTAAACTTCTAAACATATGCACAACATAAAATGTACTTTTTTTTTTTTTTTTACCATTTTAAGGTATTCATTTCAGTGGCACTAAGTACACATGTTGTACCACTATAACCACTGTTCATTTCCAAAAGTTTCCTATCATCTCAAACGGAAACTGTGTGCCCATTAAACAATAACTCCCCGTTCCCCCTCCCCTCAACCTCTACTCTACCTTCTGTCTCTAGGAATTTGCTTGTTCTCAGTACCTCAGATAAGTGCAATCATATAGTATTTGTCATTTTGTTACTGGCTTATTTTATGTAGCATAACGTCCTCAAGGTTCATCCATATTGTGGCATGTATCAGAATTTCTTGCCTTTTTATGGCTAATATTCCACTGTGTGTATATACCACATTTTGTTTATCTATTTTTCCACTGATGGACACTTGGGCTCTGTGCTCCTTTTGGCCACTGTGCTTAGTGCTGCCGTGGGCATGGGTGTCAGATGGAGTCAGATGGATCCTGGAGAGAATCGGATGATTCCACGGCTCTTCTGGATAACTCAGCTCAGGTGCCTCTCTCCAGTCGGAGCTGCCAGGAATGTGTGCACAGGAGGGCCCTGTTCAGGTGTGCCAGTCCAAGGCACAGGCATCTGCCTGGAGGAACACCTTTTCCTGACTTGCACAAGGGTGCTTTACTATCCAGAGGAGCCCTGCTGGGGCTGAAAATCTGGGAAGCCAGGCTGCACGTGGCCACCAGTGCTTTTGCTTCCCGGACGGGAGGAAACCCTTGCTGGGTGTAGACTAGTGTGAAGGGCTGAACTAACTGGATCAGGATTTCTGGGATTGGGTCTCCCTCTGCCAGAAATCAGGGCCACCTGGGGCAGTTACAGGGACAAGGCCTCCTGAGTTTCATCTGTGAGAGCAAGGTAGGACTGTAAGGTCCCCGGTACACAGAGCCAGTGTCTGAGTGCATTCCAGCTGCTATAACAAAATACCACAGACTTAGTGGCTTTTAAACAACAGACATTTGTTTCTCACAGTTCCGGAGGCCAGAAGTCTGAGATCAGGGCACCAGCATGTTCAGGTTCTGGTGAGAACCCTCTTCTGGGTTGCAGACTTCACATTGTCTTCACATGGCAGAAGGGCCAGGGAGCTCTTGGGTCTCTTTCATAAGAACCCTCTTCCTGTTCTTGACAGCTCCTCGCTCATGACCTAATCACCCCCAAGGGCCCCACCTCCTAGCACCATCATGTGAATTTGGAGGAACACAAACATTCAGACCACTACAGGCAGGCTTCTGGGGGTGCACTGTGGATGGCACAGGGCCAGAGAACAGGCTAGAAGACTCGGGGTCTAGAACCAGACAGGATGGTAGTGGAATTGCACAGAGAATAAGGGAGGATGGAGAAATGGGAAAGTGCCTCATAGAAAGTGTCAAAAAAGTGAACAGCTACATTCTTTCTGACCAAAGATGGTGCTGGAAGGAGGAAGAGAAAAAAGTAGTGGCATTTTTTCTTAATAAAATTATTCAGCACTAACTGTGCACAGAGTCCCCTGCTGGGGTGTAGGAGGGACACAGAATAATGACTCTTGATTGTGTGATGTGTGAAGCCCTCCAATTGCATGAAGAGTCATGGAGGTGTGAGGACGTATTTGTGTGTGCACACTTTTCTGGACAGGGGTTCTGTGGCTTTCCTGAGATCCTCCTCAGAGATATGGTCCTCCCTCCCCCTTTCAACAAAAAAGTGTTTAAAGAAATGTACAGCTCGTGCAGGAGGCATGCATGTCCCGATATACCATGGAGTGGGTCCCATGGGACAGGATCCAAGTAAACAGGGATGTGTGTGCTGCTTTAAGAGTTGGATTTTGGTGTTAGGGTCCGTGACACTTTTAAACCTCCTTTGAGGAAAACTTCTCTCTAGGTTGGAGTAGAGACTTGGGGAGAAGCCTGGATTGTGGAACCACTTGAAAATCTAGCTCTGTTGACATGATAGTATTTAGGCTTTTTGCCTGGAGACAGACAGAGATAGAGATTGAGAGACAGATAGCATGGTGTGCTGGATGAAGAAGCCACCTTTGAATCTCATCCCTGTTTATAATAGTGGAGGAGCTTGTTGGCAGAGAAGGAAAAATACAGGCTTTGCACTCAGATCTTAGCTAACATCTTAGCCCCACTACCTGCTCACTGCGTGAGTTTGAGCAAGTTACCTCACCTCTCTGTGCATCAGCTTACTCAGTTTGACACAGTGTTGGTCCTAGGGAGGGTTAGGGCACACTGTTAATGGTCAGGAAATGGCAGCTGTTACCATTGCCAGGCAGAGGGGACAGGTCTAAGAAATTGGGTGGTTTCTGCAAGTTAACTGCTAGGTTGTGAGTAAATTGTAGGAGGAGCAAAAAATGGGCCAGAATTTGAGAGTGAAGGGAAGGAGGTGTTGTGGAAAGATGAGTTTGGAAGATCATCTTTCAAAATGAAGAGATGGGTTAGAAAGGAAGGGAGCAGCAAGAAGGAGTGAGAACTGGGGTGTCTTAGGGACAGAGACCCACTTTCTGTCTATTTTGATATTGACTTTTATTCTTTCTGGACTCTGACTTTATCTGGTCCTCCAGCTCACCCTATGCACCAGGGCTCCCAGTGAGGGGGTGTAGAGACTGAGAAGCCAGGAGGGGAGGCTGGGGTGCTCCCGAGAGGGGCCTTCCTACAGGCAAATGAGGCCTGCTTTTCAAACAGTTTTCAAACAGGCAGGCTGCATGGTCGTGGATCTCCCTTCTGCAAAAGGGGTCTGGAATGTGTGGCATCAGAGGTACTATGGTTGTTCTGTGCCTGCTCATCGGGGGGCATAGGAGCCAGTGACAGGCCTCTTGAGTCAGAGAGACCTGTGTTTGGTGCAGTACTGGGAAAGTCACATCACCCCTCAGAGCCTCATTTTTCTCATATGTTAAATGGGATAATCACAGGTACCCCATAGGGATGTTGAGAAGAGTAAATTAAGGGAGCAGACAGCATTTAGCTCAATGCACAGCCCATAGTAAATGCTCAGTAAACATTTTCTTTTATTGCCATCGAGTACCCCCAGAGGGGGAGACTGGAGATGTTGTTTGGAAGGAGACACAGTGCCTTGGCCGGCTGTGTTTTGGATGCCATTGGACTTAGTATCTCATAAGGACATAAGGAAACACCATCTAGAAATGGCCCTTAAACTAGGGCCCTAAGCAGGGAGCCGGCAGTGTGCAAACCTGGTACATCTTTCAGAACAGCAGTTCTGTTTCAAGGGTACTTTCTAGTGGAAAGTGTTATTTTTTTTATCACTATATTTCATAGGGAAAAAAACTGCCAATTAAACTACAGCCACTGTTAATTCTAAGAATCCATTCTGATTTTAAAGATGTTATAATGTGTGGGGGTGGGGGAAGAGTACAGTTTAGAACTAATGAAATATAGTAGGGCAAAGATAGAGTGTAAAGCAAAATTTACATTAATATTTTAAATAAGAAAGTTTAAGAAACATTGAAAGTTCTTGGTAGAGCCCCAGAATGTGAAAGTGTGTGAATTTGCCTCCACCATCAGGGTAACTCTATTCAAAGGGTTGAAAGTGGGGAAGGAGGAGCTGCTGAGGTTGATCTCCCTGTAAGTTTAGATGTTGGGGTGGGAGAGGATGTCCCCCAGACTCCAGAGTGCCCATTGTCATCCTGGGGCCTGAACATCCTCATGTGAACATCATTTGTGTTCACTTTACTTAGGAGGAAAATCTACACACAGCACTTTGAGGAGGGGGGAGGGGTCATGAAACCAAGCTGAGGAACCCACACCTCCAAAAGGGCTGGAAACCCCTGGGAGAGGCTGCTTTCTGTGATGCACACACCAGCACATCTCCATGTGGGCCCTTAGCCCTGCTGTTTTGGTGTTTTGCTAAAGATTTCGGGGGACAACCAGCCTTATTCTCTTGCCCTTAAAAAATTTGTGACATGTCTCAGGTGGAACCGAGGGGTCTGATTGAGCTCCCTTCTCCCTGCCAGTGCCCCTCTGCTCCCACCTGCATGTCACCATGTCAGGCCAGGCCTCTGGGCAGTCGTGGTGTCAGGGAGCCTTCTGCCACTTCTTTGGCATGGAAGTGGAATCACAGACTAACTGCTGTGGAGAGTTTCTATTTGAGTGCTGGGTCCTAGCGGTTGGAGGAGAGGCAGTCATGACCTCATGGGGCTTGCAGATGGGGGAATGGAGTGGCTGACAGGCCATGTGATTCCTGGGGTAATAATATTGCTGGGGGAGGATCCAGAGAGGAGCAGAAAGCAGTGACCTGGCACTGAGGACACTGTTCTAGAGGAGGAAAGGACTTGAAGGTGGAGGGTGAATATCCAGTGAGTTGAGGAGCAGTGTGTTCTGGACTGGGCACACTGAGCAGGCATCTGTGGGGGCTTTGGGCTTCCATGAGTAAATTTATTTAAATTTTTGTTTTTTCTTAATACAGAAGTGATACATGATCACTGTAGAAAATGCGCATCAATGAAAGAAGAAAAGAAAAACTAGCCTATTATACTGTCACCTAGAATTCACCAGTGCTGGCCTTTAAAAAAAAATTTTATGAAAATGAGATAATTTTGTATTGTTTTGATTATTGTGATGAGCATCTTTCCAAGTTATTAACTATTCTATTTTATACATGTTCCATAATTTATTTAAGCAATTCTCTGTCACTGGATATATTTATTGGTTGTTTTCAGGTTTTTTTCATTATTAAAAATAATATTGCAATCAATAAATGGATATCCTTGTAGCTAAATTTTTGCACACATTCATAGTTATTTCCATAGTATAAATGTTTAGAAGAGCATTGCTATTTTTGAAACTTAGAGCTCAATTGCCCTCTAGAAATACTGTATCAATTAACATTCTATCAGGGATGTATGAGAGTGGCTGTTTTCTGAACTTTGGCCAATACCTCACTAAAGATTTTCAAATATTTGATGATTTAATAAGTTTAAATGTTATCTTCTTTTAATTTACACACTCATGATTACTTATGAGGGTGAATATTTTTCATGTATTTGTTAGCCACTCTGTATGTTCTAGTGTGAGTTGCTTTTTCATGTTTTTTGCTTAGTTTTCTGTTGATCTCTCAGTTTTTTTCATTGATTCTTAAGTGTTCTGTGTATATTAAGGCTAATTTACCATGTCTGTAATTTATATGTGGATCACATGATTTTTAGGAAATCTTATAGCTCAAAAATTCTGTAGCTCTCTGATCTAGTCTGGAGGACCAGAGTAGCTAGGAAAATAGAAATTCCTAGATAATTCCCAAGCCACATGCTAGGTGTTACTGAATGCTGGCAAGGACCACTAGTATTAATAATTATGCTGACAAGACAGAACTAAGAACAGGAGCTACCATTTACTGAATAACTATTGTTTATTTACCCAGCACTTCACATATACTAGCCTTTTAATTCTATCATCCTACAAAGAACTGGGCAAATTGGATCAGAGAAAAATTAAGTACCTTGCTTGAGCTCACACAGCTAATAAGTGGCAGAGGCTGGATTTGAACTTGGATCTGCACATCTCCACTACCTACATGGTTTCTACTCTCCCTGACTTATTCTCAGGGTAAACCACAGTTTTTCAAGTCAGGTCTTCCTCAGCTACTTCCACAAAGAGTAGTAAGTTGGAGAGCACGTAATAACTGGTCTGCAAAGATGCCCTTACAGCCCTGGCCGCTTTGGCTTAGCAGTTAGAGCGTCGGCCTGCGGACCAGAGTGTCCTGGGTTCGGTTCTTGCTAAGGGCACGTACCTCGGTTGCAGTTTGTCCCTGGCCCCGGTTGGGGTCGTGTGGGCGGCAACCACTGGATGTGTCTCTCTCACATCGATGTTTCTCTCTCTCTCTTCCCCCCTTCTCTCCTGCTGTATCTGGAGATAAATGCAAAAATGTCCTCGGATGAGGATTAAAAAATGTAGTGTCCTCTGTGTGACAGTTGGCTGACCTTGTGATTCACATGTGTGTGTCTGTTTTTATAATAGCTTCATTGAGACATAATTCATGTACCATAAACTTTGCCTCTTTAATTCCATATTTTTGGCATATTCACAAAATTGTGCAAACACCACTACTACTTAATTCCAGAGCATTCTTCCCAGAGAAACCTCATACCCATTAGCAGTCACTTACCATTCTCACCTCTCCCCCCTGCCCCTGACCCCAGTTCCTGGCCACAACTAATCTATGGATTTGCCTATTCTAGACATTTCATAAAAATGAAATCATACAATATGTGGCCTTTTGTGTCTGGCTTCTTTCATTAGCATAATGTTTTCAAGGATTATCCATTTTGTAGCATGGATCAGTACTTAATTCCTTTTTATGGCTTAATAGTATTCCATTATATAAATATACCACATTCTGTTTATCCATTTATCAGTTGACTTTTGGGTTATATCCACCTCTTGACTGTTGTGAATTGTGCTGCTATGAACATGTGTGTACAAGTTTTGTGTGGATATATATTCCGTTCTTTTGGGTATATATCTAGAACTGGAATTGCTGAATTACATGGTATTTCTATGCTTAACTTTTTGAGGAACTGCCAAACTGTTTTCCAAGGCAGCTGTATCATTTTGTCTTCCCACAAGCAAAGTTTGTGGGTTCTAATTTCTTCACATCCTTGCCAACATTTGTTATTATCTGTTTCTTTTTATTATAGCCATGTTAGTGGGTGTGAAGGGGCATTACATTGTGATTTTGATTTGCATTTCCCTGGTGACTAATAATGTTGAGCATCTTTTAGTGTCTGTTTTGGCACATATTGGCAGTCTTTTTTGAAGAAAAGTTTTTAAATTCATCTCTCAAGTTTTAATCAGGCTATTTAAACATTTTTATTAAGTTGCAAGCATTTTTATATATATTCTGGATATAAGTTTCTTATCATATATACGATTTGCAAATATCTTTTTACAGTCTATGGGTTGTCTTTTTGCTTTGTCTAATCTAAGGTCACAGGGACTTATGTTCTCTTATAAGAGTTTTATAGTTTTAGCTCCTGTATGTAGATCTCTAATCCATCTTGAGGTACTTTTTGTAATGGTGTGAAGTAGGGGCCCAAACTTATTTTTCATGTGGCTATCTAGTTGTCCTAGTACCATTTGTTGAAAAGACTATTCTTTCTCCCATTGAATTGTCTTGGAATTCTTGTTGAAAACCAATTGACCATAAATATAAGGGCTTATTTCTGGACTCTCAATTCTATCTCATTGATCTATATCTTTATCCTTATGCAGTACTACACTGTCTTGATTGTTGTAGCTTCACAGTAAGTTTGAAACCAGGAAATATGAGTCCCTCAAGTTTGCTCTTTTTCAAGATTGTTGCAGTGGAAACAATATGAGCCCCTTGAATTTCCATACGAATTTTAGAATCAGCCTGTCAATTTCTGCAAAAAAAAAAAAAAAAAAAAAAAAAAAGGCTGCTGGAATTCTTACAGGGATTGTGTTTAATCTGTAGATCAGTTTAGGGAGTACAGCTGTCTTTACAATACCAAGTTTTCCAGTACATGAACACAAGGTGTCTTTAAGATCCTTACACTAGATCTTAATTTTTCTCAGCTATTTTGTAGTTTTCACTGTACATGTTTTGCACCTTTTTGGCTAAATTTATTTGTAAGAATCTTTTTCAATGCTATTGCAAAAGAATTGTGTGTTTTTTTTTTCTAATTTCCTTTTCAGATGGTTCATTGCTAGTATATAGATAAAATTGATTCTTGTATACTGTTCTTTTATCCTGCAACTTACTCAGCTTGTTAGTTCTAATAGTTTTGTGTGTGTAGGTATTCTTTAGGATTTTCTATATATAAAATCATGTAATCTGCAAATAGAGATAGTTTTACTTTTTCCTTTTTAATATAGATGCCTTTTATTTCTTGCCTAATTTCCCTGGCTGGAACCTCCAGTACAATATTGAGTAGCAGTGATGAGAGTGGACATTCTTGTCTTATTCCTGATCGTGGGGAGAAAGCTTTCAGTCTTTCACCATTAAGTATGATGTTAGTTGTGGACTTTGTATAAATATCCTTTAACAAGTTGAGGACACTTCTTTTTATTTCTAGTTTGTTGAATGTTTTTAATCATAAATAGGTGTTGGATTTCGCCAAATGATTTTTTTTGCATCTATTGAAATGATCATGTAGTTTTGTTCTTTGTTCTATTAATATGGTGTATTACATGGATTGACTTTCATGTGTTGAACCACCTTTGCATTCCTGCAGTAAATTTCATTTTTTCATGGTATATAATTCTTTTTATATGTTGCTGAATTTGGTTTGCTACTATTTTGTTGAGGATTTTTACATCTATATTCATAAAGGATTTGATCTGTAGTTTTTTAAAAATGTCTTTGTCTGGTAGGGTAACACTGGCCTCATAAAGTTGGGAAGGGTTCTCTGTGATTCACTATTCACCAATAGAATATGGCAGAAGTGACACATGTAACATTTGAGACTAGGTCATAAGAGCCTTGCAACTTCTTCCTGAGTTTCTTGGAACATTCACTGGTGGCCCACTCCCTCTTGCAACCCAGCTGTCATGCTGTAAGAAGCCTATGCCCCTTGAAGTATAGGCACTTCAGTGGACATCCCTAGTTGAACAATCAGCTGACAATCCAGCTAACAACCAGCATTGAATACCAGCCATGTGAGCTGGCCATCTTGGACATTAGCTCAGTAGATCCTTCATATGACTAATACCTTAGCTGGCATGCATCTCTGATCCTAAGAAAAAACTGCCCAGTTGAGTCTAGTCAATCCACAGAACTATGAGAGATAATAACAAATTATGCTTTTAAGCCACAAATTTTGAGGGTAGTTTATTACACAGTAAAAGATAGAGCAGGAATCCATTGGCTTCAGCCTGACTCACTCAACCATACCTTTCTACAAGAATTGTGGGAGCATGCACTGGTGTTTTCTTCTCTCCTGTTACTGGGGAAGACCCTGAAAAAAAATATGAAATGACCAGAAGGCATCAATGAAAAGAAGAGGCAGTGTCGGACTAGGGATACTCGCACTTGTGGTAACCATCCTTTGCTGTGGTGGCCAGTGTCTTCAGAAAGGTAGTTGCCCAGCTGTACTCAGCCTTTGCTTTTGGTAGAGTGGCTCAAAATCTCACAGTACTCATGCACCAGTCAAGCTGGGACCACTTTGCTGCTCCTGTACCACAGGATGCTTTTGCTTCAGTGAGTGCCCTGACATTGGCTGGTATTTCAGGCCATCTGCACCCTTAGCTTCCAAGAAGGATCTGTCATGTGGCTTTAATGCTTAGCTCCCCTGCTTTTCTTAGGCTTGCAGTTGGTTTATCAACTGAGAATTTCAAAACTTTGTTAATCCCACTTTCATGCCTGTGGACAAAATTGGGCTGCCATTCTAAAGGTGGGGGCAGTCAAGAAGGACCACACAAACAGATATAACCCAATAGCCAATAAGAAGGACAGAGCAGGATGGGCCCCAGATGGACCTGAAAGTTTTTGTGGACCTGAGCAGCCTTCCTAAATCTCACCCTACCTGTAAGGCCACTATTTGCTTCCTGCATGTAGGAACTGACCAAACGAACCTGTCTATTGGGTATTAGGTTTCCCTGCTGTGATCTGTATGTGGATCAGCTTTGTGCACATACACCAGCCCCACTTTTTCATCTAAGAAAAAGGGCCAAAGACTTCATATCTTTTATCTCAATTTGCATAATACTGCATCAAGAGCACAAAGATGTACTGCACATGAAAAAATGTTCAACATCATTAGCCATTAGGGAAATGCAAGTCAAAACTGCAATGAGATACCATTTTACATCTACTAGAGCGGAAGGGGGAAATTACATGTTGGCGAGAATGTGGAGAAATTAAAACCCTTACACATTGCTGGTGAGAATGTAAAATGGAACAGCCACTGTGGAAAACAGTTTGGCAATTCCTCAAAAGGTTAAGCATAGTTACCATATGATCCAGCAATCCCACTCCTTATCATATACCAAAGTTCACACAAAAACTTGTATACCAGTGTTCATAGAAACACTATTCACAATAGCCTAAAGGTGGAAATAACCTAAAGGTCCATCAACTGATGAATGGATAAACAGACGATGGTACATCCTTACAATGGACTACTATTCAGCCATGAAAGGAAATGAAGTACTGATACCTGCTACAGCATAGATGAACCTTGTAAACATGGTTCTAAGTGAAAGAAGCCAGAAGCAAAGAACCACATATTATATGAATGTATTTATTGAAACACCCAGAATAGATAGAGAGACAGAAAGTCTCTTACCATGGGCTGGAGAAAGAAGGAAATTGAGAAGTACAGGGTTTCTTTTTGAGGTGGTGAATATTCTGGAATTAGATAGTGGTAATGGTTGCACAGCATTGTGGATATACTAAAAACCATTGAATTGTACATTTTAAAATGATTAAAATGATAAATTTTATGTGGCACGAATTTTATCTCAATACAAAATTTCAAAAAAAGATATACTCTGAGGGTTATTGCTGTAGGATGGTTATATATATTGTTTTCCCTGTAAAAGCCCTTCCCAGGAAGGATAAGGGACTTGCCAGAGAATAGGTGCTTCCCAGAGTAGCTTGACATGGCATGACAAGTATGGACTAGGAGCCAAGGAATTCTGGTTCTCCATCTCATGTTCCAGGCAGTTAACCTCAGGCAAGTTCTCAGCCTGTCGGCACTGTATTTAAGTCATCTCTGAATTGGAGATCTTTCTTTAATAAATGTTTATAGAGTTCTCACTATGTGCTAGGCATTAGTATTAGTCCCATTTTTCAGCTGGAGAAACTGAGACACAGGAAGTAGAGTACTTGTCCAAGGTCAGACAGCCAGTGAGTGGCAGAGCAGGGTTCTAACCCAGGCATTATGGCCACAGATCTCTCATGCTCTCCTCCTAGGAGTTTGTAACCCTCACCTCCCATGTCATAGTAGGGATCCAGTGCAATTATATACCGTGAAATCCCCTTATAAAAACATACATGCTATACAGTACACAAGACCCAGTGTGACTCTGCCTTAGATATTAGCAATTAGATTTACAGGAAAAATATCTGGGGTGCGTCTGCCCCATTGATCTCTTTTGGTCCCACCCTAGATGCATTCCTTCTGGACTTCACCAAAGAAATTAGGATTGTCATCTCATGTCCAGATTTGTGCAGATAAATCTTCCAAAAAGTTTGTGGGAAGATTCCAAGATTGCCTTACTCTAGTGGGGCAGGACTTGGAGGCAAAGGTAGACCAGATGGAATTCCTAATACCAGCAAGGGCAGGTAAACCCAGAAGGGTGAACTCACCTCCAAGTAAGTTATTTGCTGTTTGTATTTGGAAATGGGCTTGTATGTAGGATCCAGCAGGAAGTATACCCCATTTCCTTCTTGGGGCTTCTGGTCCTGGAACCTGGGGAGATGCAGGGGAGGACAGGAAGGCTCTATGGCACAGCGTTTGCCAGTTGGTGGGTGAGAGGTTTGGAAGCTGTGGGGGTGGGATACATGATCTGGAGAGGATATAAAAGGTAGAGCTGGAAGCCAGAGGTGCTCAGATGCTGGCAAAGGAGAGTCTGAGGATCAGGAAAGTTCAGAAAATGTGGCAGAGAGAGATATATGGCAGGCTGGATGTGAGACATTAAATGCACCAGGCTGTTTAACCCCAGCAGTGCTCAGGCTGGTCCCCAGCCGGCTCTATCCTCTCCTGCCTGCAGCTTGCAGACCTCACTCTTGAAGCACTTATGCTCTGGCCCTTCCTCCTCTTCCCTATGGTGGTGGCCCTTGTCCATGCCCTCGTTCTCTAGAACCTTCACAGCAGTCTCCTAACTGATCTCCCTCCTCCTAGTTACTGCCTCTCTGATCCAGTTTTACTATCTGAAAAGTGATTTTTCCAAAACTCAGATCTCATTGTCACTCTGCTCCTCAAATCATGTCAATAGCTCCCTGGGGTCTACTAAGTTAAATAGACATATGGCCCTTCACACAGCTGAAGCCCCAGCCCCATTCACCTCTCCTCTTGTTCCTGTTTCTGACTTTTGTCTTGGTCCACCTGGCAACTTCCTGTGCATCCATGAAGACCCAGTTTGAAGGAGGTTTCCCTGACCCCTAGTCCCATGAGCAGTTTAACCAAGTCCTCATTCGTTTCCTAGCACATTTCATGTGGCTCTGTCATGGCATCTGTTATATTATTGTTTCTGATTTCACCTGTCTTTCTTCCTAGTGGGCTCTGGGTTCCTTTAAGACAGGGCTCATGTCTCATCTATATCCCTCTCTCCCGTGCCCAGCACACAGTAGGTGCTTATAGGTGTATTTCCCCATGGGTGTTCATGGACTGTCTGAGTGTGAGGAGGTATAGAGTGCCATTCCTCTCTGTCCTGAACAGAGCCCTCATGGGGTATTGAAATTCCTCCCTCTCTTCTGGGTACAATGAGCAGAAATGCGGGGAGATGGCTCACCTCCCTGTGCTCGAACTGCCTCACAGCTGCCGTTCAGACACCCCAGATGGACCATCCAATATAAGCCGAATGGCCAAAACAGACTCCTGCGTGCTAATCAGGTACTGTCTGGAACCCAGTCCAAATGGGAAAGTTGCCAGCATGTTACACCCATGTGCCCAACCAATTGAGAGCAAGGTCCAGTAAGAGTAAGTGGGGCTGAGGCGTGGAAATCCCCATATTGGAGCTGGTGTGCTTAGGCCAGGGAGAGATGCCAAACCATCAGGCAGCCATCCTCCAGACTCAAGTTTTGATTTTCATTGCAAGTGCGCAAAATCCACTAGCTTTTTTCCCCGTGCAGCAGTAACAGCTTCCTAAAAACCTCTCTCAGCTGAGCCCCTGCCCATAACAGCATGCCATTTGGCCTTTGTAAAAGACAAAACCTCTGCATTTGTATCTAGAACACCCACAGCTCAATGTGTCACAAAGTTGAGTGGGCAATTCAAATGATTCTTCTGTGATTTTGTCTGAACTGAGAAATGCATATTTGAGCAGGGGATTGTCCTTCATGAAGGAATGATTCCTTTGCTTTTCTGCTGGGAGTGAGTTAGGTTCCTAACAGTCACTCTTGAAAGTGGACAGGAAGCAGAGGCATACTCCGGCCAACCTTCAGATGGGTGAGTAGGTTGATAATGGCCCATTCCTAGATTCCCAGAGCCCTGGCTGGCTTGGTTCCCAGGGACTCAAGAGTTCAGGTCATCTCTACATTGCCCAGGGCTCTTGCTTGGGTTCCAGACTGGGAGAGTAATTAGAAGGGAGTGGAACATTCATGGGAAAATTAAGTTCGCCAGCTACAGGCCCTTTTTATTGTCTCTGCTGCTTGAGCAGGGGCCTGATCCAGGGGTGATGGAGATCGATTTTATTACCTGGTCTTTCAGCATCTGCTTCTGGCTGGGATTTCATAGAATCTAACAAATCTCTGCATTGCGACTCCCCTTGTGTCAAAAGGCTGAAATCCCTAGGGGGTGGGGGGACGTGCAGCCCGTGTGGCAGCTGTTTCTCTCCAGGTTTCCAAGGATAATGTCAAGTGCCTCCAAGTGTGTAAAATTCTGGCTGAAAGTGAATGATCAAAATGCTTTTTCCGTTAAATCGTCGCCCTTCTGGTACAGGTATTTTCCTAACAACTGTTATGAGCAAATAACTGTGAAAAGTAGGAAGTGGTAAAATGTCGATGTCATCGGTTCGTGGCAGCATTCACAGCCGAAGCTTCTGATTTTCCCCCAAAAATGGAAGGAAGGAGGGAGGGAGAGAGGGAGGGAGAGAGGGAGGGAGGGAGGGAGGGAGGGAGGGAGGGAGGGAAGGAAGGAAGAAAGGAAGGAAAGGAAGGAAGGAAGGCCACCTGTCTGCTTCTTGGAGGATAGGATTATGTTAGAACACTGGGCCATTAGGGTCTCTAGGATCACAGATTGTGCTTTATTGTCTACACAGCCCTGTAAGTTATTGATTTGCAAATGGTCAGCATTCCTTTCCAACTCCCTTGCAGGAGGCTGGAGGGAAGCTGTTTTCTGAGGGAGAAGACTTGGTTCATTCTTTGCACAAATACTTCGTGTGCAGCGTTTAGGACGTGCACTGCAGCAAGAGATTGCTGGGTACGGGTTCATTCACAAGGTTGGCCAATGCTTGGCAAATGTCCCCGAAGGCCCATTGCGCTCACCGCTCGTCCCACAGAGGCCACAAGCTTGGCATCAGCTCACCGTGTGAGTGGAGAAGGGTGGCGAGACTTGGGCCTTGTGGTGGAGTCCATCTTCCACAGAAACCGTAAATCAGATGCACAGGGAGGCCATGTGTCCCTGGGCCTGCTTTTTCTGTGGATCCATTCTCATGCTTCTGCCTGCTTCTCATCTTTCCCCTATTATTCTGTACCCCCTTTCGTTGTGCTGGTGAGAGGGGTCTGGGGGGAGGGAGGATGGGAGAAACGGTTGTTCCACGCACCCCTTTCAATCTACCACATTTCATACTTCAAGATGTGCACTATTTTCACAATTTTAACGTCTGTAAAGTTGAGCTACATCTTAAAGACAGTGCTTTGTGGTAGTGTAACTGGTCAGTCAGTTTTTTCTTTCTTACCAGTACATAAAATAATGATACATCTTATGGCATCATAAATTCGAAGAAATGAGGAGTAATATGACTGCCTTCGAGATAAGCGCAATCGCACAGATATCTTCGAGTATCTGTTCAGGGCCAGGTGCTGTGGAGGAGACAGAGGCGTGGAGGTCACCAACTGCCCTTGGTGTCTCCCAGGCCCAGCACTTCCTTTGGGGGTCCTTACGCCACCTGATCATGTTCGCCATCTGTCCCTGGTAATTCGCTTTTCCTTTATCTTGTCTGTGGAAGCATCACTCTCCACCGAGCACAGGGGACCTCATTGCCCTTCAGGGGTGAGGAACCTTTTTTCTGCCAAGGGCCATTTGGATATTTATAACATCATTCTCAGGCCATACAAAATTATCAACTTAAAAATTAGCCTGCTAACCCTGGCCGGTTTTGCTCAGTGGTTAGAGCGTCGGCCTGCGGACCAAAGAGTCACGGGTTCGATTCAGGTCAAGGGCACGTACCTCAGTTTCGGTTCGTCCCTGGCCCTGGTCGGGGTCATGTGGGAGGCAACCAGCTGATGTGTTTCTCTCGAATCAATGTTTCTCTCCCTCTCTCTCTCTCTCTCTCTCTCTCTCTCTTTCTCCCTCCTCCCCCCTCCTACTCTATCTGAAGATGAATGGAAAATATCCTCAGATGAGGATTTTAAAAAAAGAAATTAGCCTGCTATATTTGGTCAGACTAATTTGGTGAGCCATGTGATATTAACTGGTATTTTGAGGGCCTGATATGGCCCACGGTCCGGACTTTCCCCACCCCTGAATATTGGCATCTGGTTTTCTCCCTAATTGCTCTTTCCTGGGCTTTGTACACATTCATCTCATTTATTGGGTTGTTTTTGTGCTTCTTGGATTATTTTGGTTGTTTGGGTGACCCTGTAGCTCTTCTGTGATTCCAGGACTTGCATTTTCCTGGTATAATAGGACTTCCAGCTACATAGATATTCTCTTCCACGTGATGGAAACACGCGTTATTTATTGGCAATCATTTGCCTCTGTTGTCTATAAACTAGTGACCTGAGGGCAGTGCTTGGGTGATCGGAACCTGCTGAAATTCTGACCATTGGAAGCTCCTCATTTCTTTTGCTGTTCGTGAGGTTCCAGAATATTTGTTTCTGGACCCTAGACACATTCTCTCGCTTTGACGGTCCACGTTCCCTGTGGGCTGCATCTCTGAGCCCTCATCCCAACTCCTCAGAACCCCAGGTGTGATCACTGCCCCTGCTGGTGACACTCCCTTTTAAAAATGTATCCTGGGGATGCCGCCCATGCCGGTGCTTGTTCCCTCAGCCCCTCCCTTACCAGAGCGCGTTTCCTCAGAAGGAGCTTATTCTCACACCTTTACTTAGGAACTTTTTCCCTCCCACTCCCATCCCTAAGCCAGTTACCTCAGGAAAGTTCTGAAGGTTTTTTCCTCCCCCCCGCTGTACTTCCCTCCTAACAAAACAAACAAACAAAAACATGAGAAATAAGAGTGCCACTAGCCAGACTCCCTTAGAAAGATTTTTTTAAAAGAAAAATTACAGCGTCTGTCACCAGTCCCGGGAAAGTCCCCTTCAGGATCTCTGTAAATAGGGTCTTAGCATCCTCGGTGAAAATCAGATCTGTTTTGGTCTTATGAAGGGCCAGGACAGCTCCTGCCAGCCTGACTAGAAATTGCCACCATTTTGTAGGGAAATATACTCCAAGTTCCAAACAAGAACTTACAAATGAACTTTTGGAACAAAACCAGTTCCAAATTTGAAAACTGAAGTACTAGTTTACTGAAATCTAAGCTGAAATACTGACATGCTAAATCCAAATAGTGGTCTCAGATAGTAGTCCCACCAACCTTGTCCCCTTTACCTCTGGAAACTTTTTTTTTTAATCCTCACCCGAGGATATTTTTCCTTTTTTTTTTTTTTAAATAAATGGGAAGGGAGGGAGGGAGGGAGGGAAGGCGGGCGAGTGTGCCCGAGAAACATAGATGTGAGAGACACATTGATTGGTTGCCTCCCGCACAACCCTGACCAGGCTGGGAATTGAACCAACCCAGGTGCATGCCCTTTACTGAGGACTGAACTCACGACCCTTTGGTCCTCTGGTCGACACTCTAACCACTGAACCAGACCAGCCAGGGCCTAACTTTTTCAATTAGAAAATTGTAAAACAACAATAATAAAAGAAAAACCCCACAGTCCAGAGGGGCATGGAGTAAAGAAGGTACCCCAGCCTCCACCTGCACAGCCCTGAGGATGCTGCACCGCCCTCTGCCCTGCTTCTTGCCTTGCTCGCTGCTTCCTGAGCGGCCATCTTAGTCACCTTCCCGCCAGAGTTCATATGGCTGGCCTCACTTTGTTTAAGGCCACAAGAGTGGTCCACTGTTTGGGTGAACCATAATTTCTTTAGTGAGTCCCAGAGACTACCTTTTACCTTGGGAAAACTGGTTGAGGGTTCCTGGGGGCACGGTGGGCCTCAGGAGGTCTCGTCCTTGCCTCCTGCCTGCAGTCCTCTCCTCACCACGGGTCATGAAGCGGCAGCCTCAAATGTCTCATAAAGAAAAGTACCCCTCATCATTTTTCTCTGAGATATGGCAAGATTAGTTCTGGTCATACGATCTTTTAATGTAATTCAAAATATTTGTCCCAGTGCCTACAGAATGCATAGCAGTTTGCTGAGCCCAGTGGTGGAGGCAGAGGAAAACAGTTTGTCTACTCTCCCTTTAAGAAAGCTATAAACCCACCAGATATTAAGAATAAACCCATTCTATGGCCACCTTTCAAGAAGGCAGTTGGCAGTATGACCATATCAGGATTCTAAAATGTTATGACATTGGAACCTAGTGATTGCACTTCTGGAAGTGTACTGAGAGTAAATAAACATACCATGCACACAGACTTATATACTAGGATTTTCATTGCTTTATTGATGATAAAAGTGAAAAATTAAAGATAGTCTCCATATCCAAAGATAGGAGATCACTTAAATAAGTTGGGGTACATTCCCCCACTGGCGTCCTATACGGCCATTTGAAACCACGATTTCAATGACAGTAATGATTAGGAAGATAATAAAACATTCAGTGAACCGCATAGGATACAAAACTGTACTTAGTATGTTCCCATATTATTTTTTCCCAACATTTTATTATGAAACACACAGCATAGTTGAAAGAATTTTACAGTGAACTATCCCTTATAATTATCACTAGTTCTTCCATTAACATTTTATTTGCTTTATCATATAGATAAATAGATAGATAGATATCCATCTACCTTCCAGATATCCATCTACCTTCCTTTTAACCATCCAATAAGCTATCTTATTTTTATGCACTTCAAAGTAAGTTGCAGACATCAGTACACTTTCCAGTAAATACTTTAACATGCATATTATTAACTAGTGTTCAATATTTGTTTATATATTTTTTCCATTTGAGGGCAAATTTACATACAATGAAATATACACACCTAAATGTGTAATCACGGAGTTTGACAAATGCATACTGGTATGAAACTCAGATCTCTATCAAGATGTAGTACAGCCCTGACCAGTTTGGCTCAGTGATTAGAGCATCAGCCTGCAGACCAAAAAGAGTCTCGGGTTTGCCCTGGCCAGTTTGGCTCAGCGGTTAGAGCGTTGGACTGCGGTCCAGAGGGACCCGGGTTCGGTTCCCGCTGAGGGCATGTGCCTTGGTTGCGGTTTGTCCCCGGCCCTGGTTGGTCATGTGGGTGGCAGCCACTCGATGTGTCCCTTTCACGTCAATGTTTCTCTCTCTCTCTCTTCCTCTCTCTCCCTCCCACTCTGTCTGGACAAAAAATGAAAAAATGTCCTCCGGTGAGGATAAAAAAAAAAAAAAAAAAAAAAAAAAAGAGTCTCGGGTTCGATTCCCAGTCAAAGGCACATACCTTGGTTGCAGGCAACCAATTCATGTCTCTCTCTCACATCAATGCTTCTCTCTCTCTCTCTCTCTCTCTCTCTCTCCTTCCCTTTCTCCCTCCCATTCTATCTAAAAATCAGTAGAGCCCAGCTAGTGTGGTTCAGTGGATCAAGAGTCATCCCATGGACTGAGAGGTCCTGGTTCGATTCCCAGTCAGGGCACATGCCTGGGTTGCAGGCTCAGTCCCCAGTAGGGGATGTGCAGGAGGCAGCCAATCAATGTTTCTCTCTCACAGCAATGGTCCTATCTCTCTCTCCCTTCTTCTCTCTCTAAAAAAATCAATAACATATTTTTTTAAAAATTTATAAAAATAAAAATAAAAATCAATGGAAAGATATCCTCAGGTGAGGATTAAAAACAAACAAACAAACAAATATAGAACATTACCAGTTAGATTTATTATTTTTCTTATTAAGCACCTATACTTATTTGTGTATATGTGTATATCTGTAAAATGGGATTCTAGAGATTATTTTATTTTCTTCATTATATTATTATTTATTTTCTAAATGGTATACGATAACTATATCTGTTCATTCTTTTATTGAACAGGTATTTATTGATCATGTAGTATGTGCCAGGCTGTGCCCTACATATAGGGGATCCATTGGTTAGCAAAATTGCAAAATTTCCTGCCCTTATGGAACTTACAGTCTACTAGGGGAAGACTCAGTAAATCAAAGATAATGCAACAAGGAGAGAGAGTACGCGATGGGCTGTCAGTGGCAGAGGAGGCCTCTCTAAGGAGATGATTTAATCAGAGAACTGAACGATGTGAGGAGAGAACCATGTAAGAGTCTGGAGGAATCAGGAGGTGCCAAGGTCCTGAGGCAGGGAGGGAGAACAGCTGCCATGGATAGAGGAAACTGAATAAGGTGGAGTGTAATAGGAGGTGAGGTCAGAGTGGGAGGCAGAAGCCAAGCCATATGGAGCCTTGTAGGTTATGTTAGGAGTTAGGATTTTATTCTAGTGTTGAGAGAACCCACTGGAGGGTTTTAATCAGGGGAGCAACTTGGTCTGACTTTCATGAATTAACTAGTGGATTTGACAAATCGGAGGTCATAGGTGACATGAACAGGAGAGTGAAGCAGTGGGAGCAGATTTCTGTGTAGAGTAGGCTAAGAAAGCACTTATTTCTGTTAATTTCTGAACAGGGACAGAGGGTGAATTTTTTAAAGTCCTTTTATTCACTCATCACCAGATATTTATTGAATGCCTACTATGTCCCAGGCACAGCTCTAAGAATATAACTGTTAATAGGACAGGTATAGGAGGGAGACAGATAATAAATAACAAAACAAGATAATCCCAAGTGATGAAAAGTACCCTGAAAAAAATTAAGGTGATGTGGAGGGCAGGTGGGTGAGAATAGAGCTGACCTTTGTGCCAAGACCTGCATGATGAGAAAAGAGAAATGCGGATGCAGGCAGTGTGCTGAAAGTAGGAGAGCAGTCCCCGTGCAGGGCAGCCTTTGTCCAGGATCCAGGGAGGATCTTGACAAGATGACATCTGCTTGCAGAGGTACACAGCAGGAAAGGGGGCAGGAGCAGGCTGAGCCTGAGCTGAGAACACCTGCCTGGGAGGGGCAGAGGGCCAGGCTGGAAAATCAGACAGAAAGCTGTGATGGGCTGGTGGGCTCAGGCTGTGGGTTTTGAATAGAGTGTGACAGAGATCTGCCTGAGGATGACCCAGGCAAAGTCCATCCTAATATGCTAAGCAGTTGGTCCTGGAGGCAGGGGAACCAGTAAAGAGGTTATTGCTATAGGAAAAAACACCCAATTTGTGTTGCCAGTAAAAATTCTTTCTTTGGTTAACAAGTCTAGCATAACAAATTTTTATTTTTATCAAAATCACACATGTGCATAGTTTTTAAAAATCAAACCATACTCTCAATCTTATAAGAGAATCAGCAATCCCCTCTGTTTCATCAATTTCTACTCCCAGATGCAAATACTTCCAAAATACTTTTCACTGTTTTTCTGATATCTGCTTCTGTAATTTAAAATAACTGGCCTTTTCTGTCATTTCTAGATTTTTTTTTTTTTTTTACATTTTATATTATCTAAGAACTTTCTCCCCTGAAAGTTGAAGGTTTATTTCTTTGATAGGTCCTCCGCCCATCCTTCCAATACAGTTACAGGGCAGTTTTTCACTAAATAGGTACTGGGCGCTTGATTCATTGTGACCATGCAAGTATTACTCCCAGCTGAATCACCGAGTGTATTCCATGTCCTGTTTTAAACAACTCTTTGGTTTCCAAAGTCTTTTGCTGGGGTGAGGCAAAGGGTATGAGGGTATAAAGGTTATATAGATATTCTAGCAAGCTTCCTATATTTAGCCTGGCCCACACTCCTGTTTTTAAGGGTAGCCTATGCCTGAAATCCTGAGCTTTTGGGGCTCACTTCAGCCTGAGTTCACCTTCCACCCCACCCCACCCAGTGGCTGAGGTTTACGAAGTCCTTCACCATTTGTCCAGCTGCTCCCCAATAGTGTCCAAAATTTTGTTGCCATCTTGGGTCTACTCTCATCTCCTTTTTTATTCACATTGTTCTTGTAATTCATGCCTTTTTAAAATTAAATTTACCATCATTTGAGTGGGGCTTCAGGGGAAAGTAGCAATAAGCGTGGTCAATCCACCATATTTAACCAGAATTCTCCCAGAGAACTTTTCATATTTCCTGGCCCACAGCTTTTTCGTAATGGATGTCCGCAGATGTTCCTTACGTAATCACCTTACGTAATCATTTGTCCACCTGTTGCCCAACTCAGCCCACCGAGTTGGAAGTTAGGAATTTGGAAGAGCCATACCACAACCAGTTGTTTTCCAGGCATTTTGAACCCCTCCTGACTTTCCCAGAGCAGTTAGCAGACCTCCTGGACGGGCCCAGTGTGCCTCCAGTTCTCATCACTGATGGGATTGCGCGGCATTCTCATGTGTTCAGTCATTTTGAAGCAGAACCCTTCCTGCAACCAGGGTGGCAAAAGGGGCAGGCATTGAGCAGGTGGCTGGAGCTTATCTACTAACCAGCTGTGCATAGTGCACAACTTACTTTCCCTCTCTGGGCCTCCTGTACGATGTGATAAAGGTGGACTCATCTCATTCCTTAGCCAAACTTTACATAGATTGCTCTGATAAACACAAAGAGGAACTGATAAGGTTGAAGGAGATGGTCCTGGGGTGAACCCTGAGGTGCTTCTGCGGCACCCAGGGCTTCTAGGGACCTGGATTGAGAAGCACTGGACTTGAAGATGTCTCTAAAGTCTCATTAGGATACCTCTGTGAACCTTGCTCTTTAAGATGTTCACTGCTCTGCAGGAGTCTATGATAACATGCCTTTTGCAAGTGAGGTCACAGGACATACTGCCCCCTCCTGTCTCCAGGCCACTGGACGGTCAGGCATAGCACACCCTGTCCTAATCTCCCTTTCCCCACGTGAAGGCGGGAATGTTGGTTCTTGTGGCCTCTTAGAGAAAGGATGGATTTGTTGATTTACAGGTTAAGATCCTTGGGATGGGAGTCCTCCCAATACGGGCTCTGTAAGAATGCAGGAATTTGCCTTCCCACATCGTTTGCTTTTGATTTACTGTTTTGATGTAGGACTGCTGTATGACTCAGATGTTATCTTCCATTGCTAAATCATGCGTTAGGTATGTATAACATTCCCCACACGGGACAGACATCTTATCCTCTTCCACCGTCACCTCTGGCCATGCCCCATACCTCTGCAGGGAGAGGGGAAAGAAAACAGAAAACTCTTCCGGTCCCAAATTGAGGCATGCCCCCTGTGTGGGGCTGTGGTTTTAAAGTTGCTGTCTTTGTTGTTGATGATGTTGTTTGCAGAATAGAACCATTTCCCAAAAAAATTTTAAGCAAACTTTTGATCAATAAAACAGGTAAAGGGGGGCCCCAGCTCGGGCTGAGGAGTGGGATGAGGAGGCTGCAGATCCTCTGGCAACCCCTCCGGCCCCTCCTGCCAGAGTCCCTGGTTGTGGGGACAGACCCCCGTGTCATTTCTGGTTCCACCTCCTATACTTGGCATGACCTGGCACAAGTGACTCAACCTCACCAGTAAAGTGGGGTTGCAGCTGCCAGCTTTGAGTGAGGCACTCTGGTGTCCTCAGACAAAGGCTCTTGTTGTGACCTCCTACTTAGAGCCCCTGGCACCAAAGGGGGAACCTCAGGCTTCCTCACGTGGGAGATGTTTCAGAAAATCTGACTCTACCCCAACCTTAGGCAATAGTTTGTAATAACTAGATATTTTCTTTTCAATCCCTTCTTTCCAGAGAAGGTCCCCATAAGGTCATCGTAACATCAGTGATGAAGTGCTTGTGATTTTGCTTGGAATGTAAACAACATTCTATCTTTGGCCCATTTGTTCAGAAAGGAAGTTTTAATGTTTTTCCCCTCTAGTGGAAATAGCCTCACTTCAGTAAGTGCATTTTGGTAATTCTCAGTGAAGTCTATTATTTTGGTCAGCATTGAAGATAGGAAAGCTGGCAGTAGTGTGGACCGTCTCAGTGAGTGTTATTTGTGGGTGTTTTGTCGCTGTTAATTAAATTAATTAGATTATCATAAAATTGTGCAATTATTTCTCTTCCCTCCTCCACATTGGCCCATAGGAGCTTTGTCCCTGGGAAATGGCTGTATTTGGCCTTTGCTATTTGAGGACTGAGCCTGTCAGAGGTATTGATTGTCTTTTCCAAGTTGGAGATTGGAAGCTATATATTTGCTCATCTTCATCTTGCGAAAAAGCAAATAAGACTGCTTATCTAGTATTTAAAATCTCTTTTCATTTACTCTGCCACAGGCATTATCCCACAAAGACATAATTTGAGAAGTATCTTCCTGGAAAAGAGCTCTCATTGCATAAGCCATAATGCCCTTGCCGGCAGAGCCCATGTGTTTCTCCTGGAGAAATTGGTGATGTTCACAACCTCTGTCTCCCTAGGGAGGCGCTCTAGCTTCTAAACCCTGTGCTTTCCCTCCTATTAGCTCCCTCCTCTCTTTGGGCTCTGCCTTTGATAAACTGTGAACTGTGTAAGGTTGGCCTCAGCCACCTCCTCTGTAAAATGGGAGTAATAACAGTTCTTCCCTCAAAAGATTGTTGAATGGATAAAATGTGATGTTGCAAATAAAGTGCTTAGCACAGCATTTGACATATAGTATATGCTTGATAAACAGCTCTTGCTACTTCTCTTCATTGTCTTCTTAGTTCTCACGTTCATATTCATCAGTCTCACTGGTTACTGAGACTGGTTTACCTGGTTACACCTGGAACTTTTCTGTATTCTTCTCACCCCAACCTTTCCATGGAATTCAGAGCAAGCACAGCCCTCTCCAGGTGCTCTGTATGTCCAGGGTCTTTCTGGTTCATGGTCAGCCATATGTAACTCCAAGGCTTGGTCTCCTAACAGGTCATCCTTCCTGTTCCCCAGGAGTGGGAAGCATTGATGTCACCTGGCTGCCTTATTTATCAGCAAGGCTCTGTTTGGATCTGGATACCAGATTCCTTGAGTACTTAGATGGTGAAAATGTAATGTATGCCCTCTACCAACCCTGAACCTAAACTGTAAGCCATACACAAGGAAGCAGTATGACAGCGCAGTTAGGTTTAAGGCTAGTCTGCCTGGGACAACCCCTGACCCCAGCACTTACTAGCTGTGTGATCTTGGACAAGTTACATAATAGTTTTGTGCTCCTATTTCCTCATCTATCAAGTAGGGACAATAATACTGCTTTATTATTAGGGGTCTGCATTTCTGAAACCCAAATACTCTGAAAACTGAAAGTTTTTTCCTAAGTTTGAGGCACTCTCATATGACACCAAAATCTAATCAGAACTGACATGTGGCTATTTATTGTACTCTTTATTTATCCAAATTAGTATGACTAGTACTATATTTCACTGCAGAAATATTAATGTGTTTTTATTATAGGTTGCAGCCCCAGACTCTGCTTGGATGTTATGCACAGTAATGTGTACCATACTACCTTACTAAAATCTGATAAATTCTGATTTGGGAAACCCAATTAGCCCAAGAGTTTTGGATAAGGTATTATGGATCTCTAGTAGCCACTCTATAAGGTTGTTGGGAAGATTAAACAAGGGATTTGACATGGAACTCAGAAAAATGGTCACTGTACTGGAAGTGTTCAAACATTAGCTATTATTATCCCAAAGAATGAAAAATTACTATGCCCTTAAGTATAAATGGTTTATTTTAACTAAATAAAATGTTTATTTTTTTAATTTAATGGTTTAAATGTTTAATGAATGATATATAAATGAACTTTACTGCCTGAACAAGAAGAAAGTATGCTGTTTATTTTGGAAAGAGATTCCGAATCCAACAAGAGAAATCAGATTAAACAAATATGGATGCCAATCTGACTGTTGGATTTTTTTTTCTGTACTCTTGATCACAAGGGCTTACTTATGCCAGGAAAGACAGAGTCCTCGACCTTTGCTTTTCAATCTTGCCTTTCATTCTGCATGCATCTGACATGGGTTGGAGTGCGGTCCCAGGCTGTCTCCCCCAGAGATGCTGTGTTTGACGCCCTTTGCTCAGGTGGTCCTGATGTCACTCACCTTTTTCAAACCTGTGTCGTGTATGTCAAGCCCTATTAGTTCTTACTTTGGGAACTCATCTTACTTCTCTATCCCCAAAGGAAGGGGATTTTTTAATCTCTTGGAAAATATTACAGCTTCTATTTTTCTCATCTCTCTTTATTTTCAATCTCACGCTTATGCCAAAATCATTTACCCCTTAGACTTCTCCGCTCATGTAAATCCCATGGGCACGTCCTGTTTCTTTATTCCCCTACATCCAACTTAGACTTTGCTTGGGTCTAACCGTGCTCAGCTGTTTGATTATTGTTGCTTTGTTTTTTTCTTAGTGGTCAGGTTGAGCTGTCTTCTTTGACTGTCTTGTGTTTTTTTTCCATGTTGCACTCCTCTACAAAATAGCTGCGGTTTACTATTCCTGTTTTTCCGGCAAGCCACAAGCCTCTTATTGCCAGTTCTTCCCAAATGTCTCTGTACATATATTAGTAACCAATATTAGTGACAGTCCAGTAATTTAAGCTTGGATGACATCACCAACATTGGAAGAAAACCTAAATTTGCACATCAGAACTATACGCTCATGGAATTGTAGAGTTGGGGAGGACTTCAACTCCTCGTTTTGTATGGGAAGCAGCTGAGGCCTAGGGATCAGTGTCATGCTCAGTGGTACCCAGATGGCTGGTGACAGACCTTGAGCCAGAACCTAGGTCTCCAGGCTGGTGTACTTACTACATTTAAAAAAATATATTTTTATTGATTTTTAGAGAGAGAAGAAGGGAGAACGAGAGAGAGAAAAACATCAATGTGAGAGCAGAACGTCAATCGGCTGCCTCCTACACACCCGCTACCGAGTAACAAGCCCACAACCCAGGCATGTGCCCTGACTGGGAATTGAACCGGCAACTTTTGGTGCATGGCATGATGCTCAACCACTGAGCCACACCAGCCTGGGCCTTACTAAATATTTTACTGGGTTTTTGTTTTTTTTTTCAAAGTAGCACATACATGTACTTTGTTTAAATCCCAAATAACACTTAAAACTTAATCAAATAGCAGTCCTTTTCCCCCTCTCTACCCACTCCTGGTCCTGTCCTCTTAGAGTCAATCATTCTTCACTCTTTTGGCTGTTTCTTCTACTTTAACTCTGTATCTCTGTGAAACATGTTCATACCAGTATTTCTTCATTTATTCATTTTGGGTATTTCAGAGATTATCCGTGAACTTGCAATTGCAGGAGAGGAGGCGCTTGGCCCTTATACCCCTTCACCCACTTTTCTTTCTCTAACTCTTCCCTATGGCTGTGTCAGAGTTCCCAAGTTAAGGATGTGTGGTTGCATTAAATTTATGCAAATATCAAGTATCTGAATCTATTTAGTTCCTGAATCACATACCAAGTTCAGAAAGTGAGGGGCACCACATAATCCAAATGTATTTGTTTTCTGGGTTTCAGATGTAAGTGATGGTAGTTCAGAGAGTGCGGAACAGATAAAAAAAAAAAAAAAAAAAAAAAAGTATCCAAATGTATTTACTTCCAGAGGATGGAGAGTCAGGGTTTGGAGAGGGAGGGCCACCTGTGTTGTTCACTGCAGAGCTAAGGGCTAATTTTTACTTCCCTGTTTCTTTAAAATATGTGTAATGGCCCAGCCAGTGTGGCTCAGTAGATTGAGTGCTGTCCCATGGACGATGAGGTCCTGGTTCCATTCCTGGTGGTCAGGGCACATGCCTGGGTTGCAGG
This sequence comes from Tadarida brasiliensis, assembly GCA_030848825.1. NCBI lineage: Eukaryota > Metazoa > Chordata > Mammalia > Chiroptera > Molossidae > Tadarida > Tadarida brasiliensis. The sequence continues at coordinate 50,497,758 of CM061267.1, forward strand.
CTCGATCTCCAGTAGGGGGCATGCAGGAGGCAGCCGATCAATGTTCCTCTCTTACATCGATGTTTCTATCTCTCCTTTCTTCTCTCTAAAAAATCAATAAAAACATATTTAAAAAAATAAAATAAAATATATGTAATGTGCCCTGGCTCAGTTGGTTGAGCATCATCCCATGCACGAGAAGGTTGCCAGTTCAATTCCTGGTCAGGGCATATGCCAAGGTTGTGGGCTTAATCCCCAGTAGGGGGTGTACAGAAGGCAGCCGATCGATGTTTTGCTCTCACATAGATTTTTTTTCTCTCCCTCTCCCTTTCTGTCTCTAAAAATCAATAAAAATATTTTTTTAATGTGTAATGTGTGCATTGACTATATCTTTATCAGTTTTAGACATTGGTGTTTACACTTCCTCTCATATGTAAATTTTTGCTTGTCTTAAAATTAATGATTGCTTCATGGCTTTTACCTGCATTTTTTTTCTATATAGGTATCCTTAATTTCGCCCATTAGATTGGACATTCCTGTCAGTATTTTTTTCCCAGCTGGTCAGACATATCAGATAACCTATCAAATCCCCTGTATTTTCTGGAGCCCAGTTCGACCCCAGGCCCACCATGCCGCTGCCCTCTGAGGCCGCCTCCCCCAATGTCCTGGTAAGGCCACGAATTACTGGCCTGTTCCTCCTACTTGATTTACTCCCTGTTTTGCTAGAACACATCTTCCAGGTGCATACTACATAGAAGGTAAGTTTTTTGAGTCTTTGAAATATGAAAATGTCTTCAATCATGTTTGATTAAAATTTGGTGGTTATGGAATATTAAAAGTTGGAAATAATTTTCCCTCAGAATTTTAAGTCCTATTTTGTAGTGTCTTCTAGTTCTAATGTCACTCTTAATATTAGATTCCAGTCCTTTGGGTGTGACCTGTTTTACTCCCTGAAAGCTTTTAAGATCTTCTGTTTATCACTGTGGATCTAAAATTTCTTGATAATGTGCCATGGAGGTCTTTTTCCTTTGAGTTGAGCACTCCACAGGTGGGTCCTTTCAAATTAGAAATGTGTTTGTATGTTTGTTTTAATCATTTCATTTTTTCCACTTACTTTGTTCTTTCTTTTTGTAATCCCTACATGTTTGTCAGATATTGGACCTTATGGGTTCTAAGACTATCCATTGCTACTTTCTGTCTTTTTGCTTTTTGTTTTCTTTTTTGGAGAGTTTACTATACTTTATCTTGCAAACTTTCCATTAAAATTTTTATTTCATCTGTCATATTTTTTAATTTCTTTTTTTCTTTATTTTCTTTTTTTCATCACCATTTATCCCCCATACCCTCTTTCACCTCCTCCCACCCCCTCCCCCACCCCACAATCACCACACAGTTGTCCATGTCCATGAGTTCTTTCTTTTTCTTTTTTGCTCAGTCCCCCCACCCCCCTCAACACCCCCACACACACCAGAGTTGTCATCCCACACTCTATGAGTCTCTTTTTTGCTTGATAGTTCAGTTTGTTCATTAAATTCCACCTATGAGTGAAATCATATGGTACTTGTGTTTCTCTGACTGGCTTTTTTCACTTAGCATAATGTTCTCCAGCTCCATCCATGCTGTTGCAAAGGGCAAAATTTTCTTCCTTTTTACAGCCGAGTAGTATTCCATTGGGTAAGTGGACCATAGCTGTTTTATTCACACATCTGCTGATGGGCACTTGGGCTGCTTCCAAATCTTGGCTATTGTAAATAACACTGCAGTGAACATAGGGGTTCATATATTCTTTCCAATTAGTGTTTCGAGTTTCTTCAGATAAATTCCCAGAAATGGAATCACTGGGTCACAAGGCAGTTTCATTTTTAATTTTTTGAGGTATCTCCATACTGATTTTCACTGTGGCTGCACCAATCTGCATTCCCACCAACTGTGCACAAGGGTTCCCTTTTCTCCACATCCTCACCAGCATTTGTCCTTTGTTGATTTGTTGATGATAGACTTTCAGACAGGTATGAGGTGATATCTCATTGTGGTTTTAATTTGTATTTCTTTGATGATTAGTGTTGTTTAGCATCTTTTCATATGTCTGTTGGTCATCTGTATGTCCCCTTTGAAGTGTCTATTCATGTCCTTTGCCCATTTTTAAATTAGATTGTCTGGTTTGTTTTTTTTTTGGTGTTGAGTTTTATAAGTTCTTTATAAAACTTGGATATTAACCCCTTATCACATGTATCGGCAAATATGTTCTCCCATTCAATAGGTGGTTTTTTTCATTTTGTTAATGGTTTCCTTTGCTGTGCAAAAACTTTTTAGTTTGATTTAATCCCATTTGTTTATTTTTTTCTTTTGTTTCCTTTGTCTGAGGAGATATATCAGAAAAAATATTGCTACGAGAAATGTCTGAGATTTTACTGCCTATATTTTCTTCTAGGATTTTTTTGGTTTCAAGTCTCACATTTAAGTCTTTACTTCATTTTGAGTTTATTCTTGTTTGTGGTATAAGAAGGTGGTCTAGTTTCTTTTCTTTGCAGATATCTGTCCAGTTTTCCCAACACCATTTTTTGAATAGACTATCTTTACCTCATTGTATGTTTTTGCCAGTTTTGTCAAATATTAATTGACTAAAAAGGTGTGGGTTTATTTCTGGGTTTGATTCTGTTACATTGATTTATATGTCTGTTTTTATGCCAGTACCTTGCTGTTTTAATCACTGTGGCCTTGTAGTATAGTTTAATATCAGGTAGTATGATTCATTCAACTTTATTCTTCTTTCTCAATATTACTGTTACTATTCAGCGTCTTTTGTGGTTCCATATAAATTTTTGGAATATTTGTTCTAGTTCTGTGAAATACACCATTGGTAATTTGATAGCAATTGCTTTGAATCTGTATATTGCTTTGGGTAGTATAGACATTTAAATGATGTTAATTCTTCCTATCCATGAACATGGTATATCCTTCCACGTATTTGTATCTTCAATTTCTTTCTTCAGTGTCTTATAATTTTCTGAGTATAGGTCTTTTATATCCTTGGTTAAATTTATTCCTAGGTATTTTATTCTTTTTAAAGCAATTGAATGGGATTGTTTTTTTAGTCTCCATTTCTGATAGTTCATTATTGGTGTATAAAAATGCAACTGATTTCTGGATATTTATTTTGTGTCCTGCTACTTTACTGAATCCATTTATTAGTTCCAGTAGTTTTTTGGTAGAATCTTTAGGGTTCTCTATATGCAGTCATGTCCTCTACAAATAATAACAGTTTTACTTCTTCCTTTCCGATTTGGATGCCTTTTATTTCTTCTTCTTGCCTAATTGCTTTGGCTAGGACTTCTAGTACTATGTTGAATAAGAGTGGTGAAAGCAGACATCCTTATCTTGTTCCTGATCTTAAAGGGAACACTTGTAATTTTTGCCCATTGAGTATGATGTTGGCTGTGGGTTTGTCATATGTCACCTTTATTGCATTGAAGTGTGTTCCCTCTATTCCCATTTTGCTGAGAGTTTTTGTCATAAATCATGGATCATATTTTCAATTTCCAACATCTCTTGATTGTTCTCTACTTGTTCCCTCACCACTGCACCTGCTTTTGGTTATCTCTCTGAGGATTTTAATAACAGCTTTTCTGAAGTTTTCTATTCATTATGTGGCTTCCACATTCTTTATCCTTGGCAGTTGTCTGTCATTTTCATGTTGGTGCCTTTCTTCAAATGTCTAGTGATCCTTGGCCATTAGTATTTGAGAGTGCAGCGCACACAGCTTGAGATTCTAGGTGTTTCTGTGGAGCTTTTGACGGGTGCCCTCTTGTGTAGAGGGATTGCATTGTCAACTCACTGTTTCTTTGGAGAATTTTCAGTTACCAGCATCTGAAGGCCTTTTCTTGAAGGCCGTTCTATGAAGGGAGAGGATGCTATTGACTCATTAACTGCTGAATTTGGACTTGGGATTGCTTTTTGGTTTTGCTTATCTCTAAGTAAAGATGGGAGGCTTTCACTACTTTACTTGCCCACCTTCACCCCATTACTTCTATGATCAGCAGAAGATTTCTGGATGGTAAAAAGAAAGAAAGAAAAAGAAATAACAGTTGGCCAAGGGATATGAGGTACCTAACTGGTCACACAGTTGGGTTTGCAAGTTGTATGCCCTACAGCTTAAAAAATACCCTCAGATATGTTAGCCCATTTCACTTTTCACAATCACTCTATGAGGAAAGGCAGAGAAAATGCAGCATTTTTATTACCACTTCATAGTTAAGGAAACTAAGGCCCAGACTTTCTCTTCCTTTTACTATTATTAGTGACTTTTGGTAAGGAAATTTTAGTGGTGCATAGTTTTTTTTTATTTTTATTTTTTTTATCCTCACCCGAGGACATTTTTCCATTTTTTGTTCAGATAGAGTGGGAGGGAGAGAGAGAGAAAAAAAAATCGACATGAAAGGGACACATCGAGTGGCTGCCTCCCGCACAACCCAACCAGGGCCGGGGACAAACTGCAACTGAGATACGTGCCCTTAGCGGGAACCGAGTCCGGGTCTCTCTGGACCGCAGGCCGACGCTCTAACCTCTGAGCCAAACCGGCCAGGGCATGGTGCATAGTTTTTAGATAGCACAACAGCCCTGTAAAGAGAGAACCTTGATAATATAATGATTCATAGAATTACATGGGCTGCCTGGAGGCAAGTCCCTGTGCCCTACAAGGTCACTGGAAGGTGTCTAGAATTTACACATTTTGAGTATGTGCAATGCTACAATGTAGCAAAACTGCATCTCAAGCAAAGTAGAGGATTCATTATGCAAGGGGAAAATAAAGTGTTCCAAGTATCAATTAATATAAGTGCTGTGAGAACTATAGCAATAATCACAGTTCACTCTATTGAGCACTGACTTCCTTTATGCCAGCCTGCACATTTAATCATCACTGTTTTTATTTCCATTTTGCAGATAAGGGAACTGAAGGTGAGAGAGGTTGAATAACTTGCCCATGATTATGGTGGAGCTACCAACTGAACTCAGCTACCTCTGTCTTCAGAACCCATGCTTGTAACCCCTTTATTCTTCTGCCTATCAAATGAGTTCTATATTTTCACCTTTAATGACAACTCACCTCTCTCAGATAGTAATACAACTGATCTTTTATGGAGTAATAAAGGACCAGAATTGGAAGGAACCTAGGGATCTCCCAGTCCATCCACTTCCCCAAGGCCAAGCTGGGATGGATGGATGGATGGATGGATGGATGGATGGATGGATGGATGGATGGATGGATAGGTAGGTAGATCTATCTATCTATCTATCTATCTATCTATCTATCTATCTATCTATCTATTTTTAATAGTCACATATAATATTTTTCTGAACCATTTGAGGGCAAGTTACATTCTTTATGGTACTTTACCAATTACTTTAACATCTCTGTCTAAGAAGAGGACTCTTCTCTTACATAACCTCAGAACAGTTACCAACTTCAGTACATATAACCTCCAAGCATTTACTTTAATGTAGTCAGAAGAAACCACCAACCAACAGTGGTTTCTTTTCTTCTGCATACTAAGCAATAGGCTTCCATTTTCATGTGGTTTTTGTACAGCAGGCTTCAAGTCAAATGGTTTCAGTCTTAACAAAATTCACCTTCTCTTGTATCAACGATAGGTAAAGGGTGCATATCGACATTTCTGTTTTCAATTAAATATTTGTTTACTTTCTGCTCTCATTAGGGTCTCTAAATACATCAGAGAAAGAGTAAATATAAATACCCACCACTCTACCAGTTCTTAGAAATAAAAGAGTAAACACCAGTATAATTGAATACATTCCTAGTCTGGTAGGAAGATATTGCCTTTTTATGTCTATAGCCCCAAAGAAGAACCAGCTCTTAGTGAACTAAAATGTCATTCCTACCCTCTTCACCCAGCTTCCCCTTGTTGATTGACTTTCACCATGAACTCCATCCGCTGAGGTAAAATATTAGGGGGACCGGAAAGTAATGTCGTTTTTTTACATTAAATTCAAACATAAGTTTTTAACAAGTTTTTATTTTTAATCAATTATATAATCACCCTTGTCATCCACAACCTTTTGCCATCTAGTGTGCAAATTTTCAATGCCGTATCGATAAAAATCAATTGGTTTTTGAGCAAAATATCTGGAGATGGCATTTTGGACATCATCCAAATTTTCAAATTTTTTGCCACTTAGAAAATGTTGTAGCGATCGAAATAAGTGGAAATCCGATGGCGCAATATCGGGTGAGTATGGTGAGTGAGGCTGTACCTCCCACCCCAATTCATTAATTTTTTTCCAGGGTTCATCTTGCGCAGTGCGGTCTTGCGTTATCGTGTTGCAGAATAACGCCTTTTCTGGTGACAATCGTTGGGCACTTTTCAATTAAAGATTGATTTACTCGATCCATTTGTTCATAGCAAAGGTCTGCATTCAGTTTGTCCAGGTTTCAGCACTTCAAAATGAACGACCCCGCGAATACTCCACCAAACACACAAAAGTGCCTTTTTGGGGTGTAAACCTGGCTTAGCTGTACTTCGAGGCGATTCATTCAGAGAGAGCCACTGCCTTTTGCATTTTGGATTATCATAGAGGACCCATTTTTCATCTCCAGTGATCAAGTGATCAAAAAACGCTTCTGTATTATGCCGCTGAAGCAATAAGTTGCATGTGGTGGACCAGTTAGCTTTGTTTTCTTTGGACAGATTATGCGGGACCCAAACACCTGCTCTGCTTACTTTACCAATCTGCTACAAATGTTCTTGGATGGTCGACCAAGGTTGGTTAAGAGTGTTTGGCAGTTCCTTGATTGTCTGACATGGATTTGCTTCCACTTCTGCCCTTAACATGTCATTACTTTAACGACATTACTTTCCGGTCCCCCTAATAGTAAGTGACCCATGCCTGTTCTTCCCTGACTGTTTTCTAAGCTCTGAGGTCACTGATACCTATCACCAGCTGTATCTCACCCTGCTCCCCACACCCTGTGGATTTTATAGAGTTCTTGGCTTCTCCTGCCTAGGACACAGACATTCCAGAACATTCCTGAACATTCTGGCTCCCAGCTAGAGGCAAGTCTCAGCAGACAAATTTCCCAATTGGAGGCCTCCAGTTGCCGAGAGCAGGTGACAGGGATATGGGGAAGCTTGTCAATGGCTGAACCCCTCTCCAAGGCCGGGGAATGTCCCTGTGCCCCAGTTGGAGGGAAAGGGAAAGGGCGCCGCATCACAGGAGTGCTGTGCTTGGACGTTGTCCGCAGCAGGAAAGTCACATTGACAGCTTCTGAATCTGAGTTTCCTCTTTGTCTTCCTCCACCTTAATCTCCCTCGTTTTGAGTTGCTTTGTTGCTCCATTTTCCTTATTAAAATGTTTCGTATACAAAAATGTCAAGGTAATGCGTTATTTTTTAAATCAAGTTTCACTTCATCAGAGTTTTACAAAAACATAGTTTAAAAGTCAAACAGCAGGGCCCTTCTCAGCCCCTCTCTAGCCTCCCAGACTCACTCTCCAGAGCAACCTCTTTAAAATCTTTTTGCTACTTATTCCAGTGTTGATCTCCATAAATTAGATGCTTAGGCTGCATTTCCTGGCATATAGGTTTTAAACATTGCCTACTGGCTCCCTGTTAGAGGAGTCTGGCCCCTGCACCACCCAGCCTTACTTCCCCTCCCCAGCAGAATTATATCAAGTGAGATGAAATCTGTGGTCAGTGTTTACAATACGATGATGATTTAACTATTACTCACTAGAGTACCAACTATTGTACTAGAATTACACTTCCTTTCTTACACAACTTTTTGTTTTTCTGAGTTAATTGCCTTGAAAAGATTGCTTAGTTTACTACATGCCTATTGCACATTCTTTCCAAATGCCCCCTGTGAATGTATCAAATGCCCACCAGTTCCATTTTCCAAATGCTCACAAGCATCATATAATCTATTGGTTCAGCCCTGCCTAGCCCTCCTGAATTCTCTCTCATCCTGCTCCAGTCTAGACTTGTCACTCTAGACATCATCTGAGGACTTCCCTTCCCTTCACCTCTGTGTCTTACACCCCTGTTTTTCTTGGACCCTAAGTCTTTCTCCTTTGTACTTTACCCCTTTATTTGGGGGGAGCACACCTCCAGCAGCTCCTGTGAAAGGGTGCATAGGAAGCAAAGTTTTTGAGGCCACGTAGGTCTGAAAGTTTCTTTGTCCTCCCCTCAACCTGAATGATGGTTAGTTGAATATAGAATTTTTTGTTGAAAATAATTTTCCCTCCAAATTTTGAAGGTAGCACTCCAATGCCTTCCAGTTTCTGGTGTTACTAATGAAAAGTCTAATGCAATGACCTGTGTTCTCTCTGGAAGTTTATGAGATCTCCTCTTTATCATTCAGAATAACATGCCTTGGATCCTTCCTTCCTTCCTTCCTTCCTCCCTCCCTCCCTCCCTTCCTCCCTTCCTTCCTCCCTCCCTCCCTCCCATCCTCTTTTTCTTCTTGGTCCATTCATTGAGTTGGCCATTCATTGGGAGTTTTCAATCTGAAGATTCCTTTCTTTGATTCTGGAATGTGTTCATATTTCCAATTATTCCTTTGATCATTTCTCCTGTTCCTTCTTTCTGGAACTACATGTTAGTTAAATGTTGGCCAACCTAGACTGACCTCTTAGTCCTTTCCCTCTTCTCCTTATTCCCTATCCTTTTACCAATCTGTTCTACTTTCTGAACAATTTCCTTGACTCTGTTTTCCAATATCTTCCACTGAATTTTTTATTTCAGTTGACATATTTTTAATTTCTAGGAGTTCTTCCTATTCTGATTCTTTTTCAGAGCACCTTGTTTTCTGAATACAGTGTCTTAAATCACTAGGGATATTAATGATAAGGTTTGTGGGTTCTTTTCTCTCTCTCTCTTTCTCTCTCTCTCTCTCTCTCTCTCTCTCTCTCTCTCTCTCTCAAGTTTTCTTATTCTTCCTGAATTGGCTGTTCCCTTTCCTCTTGATTTTAGTCTCACTTTTTCATTTTGGGAGGCTTTCCTCAAATGTCTGGTGATTTTTATCAACAGGGGGTTCATCTCCCCCTGACAGACCTGGAGGCCATTCTGTTTCTCCTCCCGGGAGGTGGAAAACATGGGAGCTGGGGCTGGGGCTTGGTCCACTGTTCAGGACGCAGACTCTTACTTTATTCCGTTTTCATCCAGCACTACAATCTGCCCTGACAGGAGCCGGCTTGGAGCAGCTTCTTCTGAGAATAAGTCTCTCACTGCCTTGATGGTGCTGGGCTGGAGGAGGAAGAAGGTTAGATGGAACCTCCAGGGGAGGGCCTGGGTCCAGCCTCTCTCTGTTCAGCCTTCAGCCAGCCCTCCTGACTTATCCCTTCCCTTCCCCTCTGGTGTGGGTGCCTTCAGCCCTGAGCCTCCCTAGGCCTGTGGGACACCCTGCAGCAGCTTCCCATGTCACTTAGAGTCCCCACTGGCCTCCTCATGCTCTCCACCCCCACCCCCGCCTTTCCTGGCTTCATCACCTGCTCTGGCCCTTGTTTGCTCCTGTCCAACTGCACTGGCCTTCCTATTCTTCCTCATACATCCTAGGCACCCCCTCCTCCGGACCTTTGCACTAGCTCTTCCCTCTGCCTGAAGCAAGGTCCCCTGGTATCCTCCTCCCTCACCTTCTTCTAGCCTTTGCTCAAATATCATCTTCTCAGTGATAACATTTTTGAAATTCCAACTTGCCTTCCCACTTAGTGTTCCCAATTCCCTATCTTCTCAAGTGTTTTTTCATAATACTTTCCCGCTTCTACATACTAAATGTTATTAGAAGTATTTATTGTTTCTTGTTTGTCTCCCCTGCTATCATGTAATCTCCATGAGTCAGGGATCTTGTTGGTTGTGTTCAGTTTTGCTTCCCGGGTGCCTGGAGCAGGGGTAGAGCCAGAACTGGACCTCGGTCCCCCGGCTTCAAGGCTTCCCCTCTTTTTGCTATAAAGGGCCACTTCCAACTACACAAGGTAACTGCCTCAGACACCACCTCTCGTTTATTCTCCCTGCTGTCCCATCTCCCACTAGCAGCCTCAGTAACTTCAGTATTTCTGTAAACCTATCTACCTAAAGTAAACATTTTAAACTACAGAAACAGCATTGTTGTGTTCACACCAGGTGAGCTTGGGCATGTCACTTCACCTCCCTGTGCCTCGAAAAGAGATCATGATATTCTAGTTCACAGGATTTCTCTGAGGATTAACTGAGTTAATACATGTAACTATTTACCATTTCAACAGTAATTACCTGGTGTTATTATAAGACTATAATACGTTTGAAACTTGAGGCCATTATGCTCAGTGAACTAAACCACAAAAAGACCAATACTGTATGATTCCACTTACATGAGGTATCTGAAGTAGTCAGACTCGTAGAAACAGAGAATAGTATGATGGTGGTTGCCAGGGGCTGGGGAGGGGGAGGGGGAGTTACTGTTCAGTGGGGATAGTTTCAGTTACACAGGATGAAAAGTTCTAGAGCTCTGCTGTACAACATTGTGCTTATAGTTAACAATACCATATTGTAGACTTAAAATTTTAAGAGGGTGGTTCTGATGTTGGGGTTTTTTTTGCCACAATATATTTTTAAAAGAGAATATGTTAGTCACTAACCTCTTCGCTTTCTTGAATTTTCTCAAGGGTAAAGGAGCTTGCCCAAAACGTCACAGCTAGCAAACGGTTGGGGGTGGGGGGGTGACAAGAATCAAGCCTGTGACTCTTGGGGCTCTGTGCTCTGCCCAGAGTTAGGCATCAGCCCTGTCTGTCAACATCCAGATTACTGGAGAGGCGTGTCCACACTACCTTGGGAGGAAATGCCTCACAATTTGCCTCCATAATATTATTTTATGCCCCATGGGTTGGCCAATGAAATAAATAATCCAGACGTTGGTGTCACTGATGGGTGGCTTGGGCTTCTCAGACAGGGGGAGTAAACAACAGAGCCATCTTCTTTTCAAGCTTCATTAGAACTAGCAAAGACTGAATGTCATTTTTCAAAGTAGTGGCCAACATGAGGCATCTGTCCCCACCTGGAAGGGGCACTTGGTCTATAAAAGCAGCAAAAAATAATTGTCTTCTGTGTCACTTGGGTAGAAGCTCCTGTCCTAATTAATTCTTATTTCTTCCTCCCTTTATAAACATGCTTAGGGAAAGTGACGTCCTAGCTTTTTGTTGTTTCCTCTCTTCTTAACAAGGAATTCTCTCTGCTCAGGCAATTTAGGTGCTGACTTTTCTCATGCCCTAGAGGTGCTTCTAGTTAGTCTATGCTTCCTTCCCATAATAGTTCACCACAGAGAGTGGGTTTAGACTAGAGGAGGGAGCGGCTGTCACCTTATCAAAGTACCACTGATCAGGTTAGCTTTCCTGGGTGTTCATTCATTTTCGTGCCTGTCTGGGAATGGAAACAGCGACCTCCTTGCTGGGGATTGCTGGGTTTTGCAGAGTCTCCCGAAAAAGCTCCTCCAGCACCTTTGATGAAACGCTGCCTCAAAGCCTTTGCAGTAGCGCTCACTAAAGAGATGTTCTTCTCATCAGTGGAAAAACACTAGGTGGAGACAGTATGGCAAAAGCATACTACTGTGTCACTTTGTCCCCAAATAACCTGGAACCTCTCAGGGGCTGCCTGCTGGCTGGGGGCTGGTTCAACTGTGTGTTCTAGAGAAAAGGTACACGAAGACTTTCACTTTTCCCACTCCCTCTAGGAGCACAAGGACCTCCAGGCCAAGGGTGGTGTTGTATCACTGTGGTGGTTCTTTCACTGAAGGAGTCTGAACACCAGAGATCTAAGAATTGCTTCCACTGCTTCAGAGCTGGAAGGAAAAGCTAGTTTGGGTCTTCCAGAACTTGTATCAGTCAGCCTTTGCTTCAAAACAAAACACCCCATAATTTGATAGGTTAACACAACAAACATCATTTATCATGATTCTGTGGGTGATTGGGGTGGTCCTCTGGTGTGGACAGCTGAGCTGGGGCTGGATGGTCTAGGATGGCCTCACTCGCTGTCTGGTGGTTGGGAGGCTGGGTCATCTGGAGTGGCCTGGACAGGAATGGCTCACCACAGTCTATGGCGGGCCAGCCTGGGCTTCTGCATATGAGGGGTCAGGGGTCCAGAGATCAGCAAGAGAGAGCAAACAACCCACGTACAAGTGATTTATATGTCTCTGTCTCACATTTGCTGTTGTCCCACTGGCCAAAGCAACCACATGACCAAGCCCAGAATCGTGGGAGGGCAACACCCACCAGTGTGGATATGAGGAAAGTAAACAACTTGGGGGATCATTCCTGCCACATCTGCCCCAGGAGCGGCGTGTTGGAAGTGTGTCCCATTCTGTGCCTATTTGAGAGTATGTGGGGTCAGTACAGGGCAGCTCTTTCAAGGGAATATGAACAGGAGAGATGCTTTGAGGGCCGGGGAATATGGTGGACTTCAACATGCGTGGGTTCAAATTCCCCACCCATTTCTAGCACTGTGACTCTAGGCAGTAACATTACTTGTCCAAGGCCCAGCTTATTCACCTGTAAGCGGGGCCTGAGCAAGCCTCCTTCATGAGGTTCTTCAAAAGACTGAATGAGGCCATGCTGGGGAAGCAGTGTGGTGTCTGGTGTTAGGTCAGCTGTCATCAGCAGGCAGCAAGAGGGCGCTTGTGGCAGCGGTTTGAGCAGAGAAGGGTCGCCCTGGGCTGCAGCACTCCCAGGCCCCAGAAGAGCAAAGAAGGCTCTCCTGGCTTCTTGCAAACTAAAACTTTACTCAGATATTTGTTTACAATTAAGACAAACAGATCAATCTTTCTTAATTGCTCATGACCCAGCAGTGGCCGCTTGGCTTCCATACCCCACCTTGTCCCCAAAATAGCTTTTGTTCCTGGTTGTCAGAGGCGTTGGACACCTTGCAGTCTGACCTAACATCTCTGTGCACTGAACTCCATTGCCTGTGTCATCCTTGGCACCTTCTGAGCGTTCCTTCTCAGCTTCCTGCACTGGCCTCTTTCCCTCTTCTGTCCTTTCCTGGCTGATGTTCCCCAAGTCCCATCCTTAACCCTGTAATCGGCAATGTCTTTTCACAGGCTGACCCCCACCCTGTTCCTGACTCAGAGACCACATACGTGCTCATGACTGTCTCAGTCTTTCTCTGACCCCAACTTGCTTCTTGCTCAAGTTCAGTAGGCTGCAAAATAAATTATCTGCCGCATCTGTCTTAGTCCATTCTGGCTGTTATATAAAATACCATAGACCGGGAGCTTAAATAACAGAAATGTGTGTCTCACAGTTCTTCAGGCTGGAAGTTCGAGATCAGAGTCAGAGTGTCTGGGTGGTTGGTTTCCAGGGAGGACATCTCCAAATACCATCACACTGGGGATTGGGGCTTCAACATAGGAATTCAGAAGGAACACACTTCAGTCCACAGCACCTCCTGCCCTCCTGCTATATTCCTATTCACCTTCCCTTCTTCCCAGAAAGCTATAAGTCATTTCCCAGTGGGTCAGTGCCAACTGTCTTGGGTTCTTCATCCTCTCTATCCCTGTGCCCAGGTGAGAGAGACATCACCACCTTCCCCACAGGCTGCTGCAGCGGCCCTCTCACCTCCAGGTTTGTCCCAGCAAGTTCAATATTGCATCCAAAACACCGATCATTGTTCTTCTCCACACTCTCCTCATACACATGTGCACACAGTAAAATTCTGCCTTCCCGCCTCTCTGGCCACATCCCCTGCCCTTCTTCCTGGCATCCTTGTTCTCTGCTGCACTCAGTTATCCTACAGCACCCCGAACAGGTCCTCTCACTCCCTTACCTGCGGCGCTCCTTCACCCTAGACTGCCTAGAAAGTCCCGCTCGTCTGTCTGGACCCAGCTCTGGCCTTCCCTGCCCTCCCCTGCAACAGCAGCTCTCCCTCCTTGGTACTGTGCCCCGCCCTTTACCACGTACCATAGTGCATTTTTTCCCTTAACGGTCTGTGTGCTCCATGAGGGTAGGAATTATCTCATTCATTTCTCTGTACCCCTGTTCCTAGCATATGATCAATGACAATAAATGTTGAATGAAAGAATGGGTAAGTGAGTGGATAAGGCCAGTGAGTGAGCCCACAACCACCTCTTTCCTGCACTGAATCACCTCAGATCCCTGTAAGCACCAGTGCCATGGACTGCCAGCCTACACACAGGACTTGCCAAACCTGGGAGGCGTGGATGTTCCCCTCCTGACCCCCAGCACCAGGGGCCTTGCCAGACCTGCTCTCCTGCCCCCATAAACCACCCTCAGAAAGCCAGCCCCTTGCCACCTCAGCCAAGTTCACCATTCCCTCCTCCAGTTCCTTCTGCCCTGCCTGCCTGTCCGCTCGGCTCTCACATCACTTTGTGCTGTCCTTTCCTCTCGCCGTCTGGCACAGTGCAGCCCCTGTGACATCAGTACACTGCTGTCTGGCTTGTTCATCGTTTGAAGAATGTATGTTGTCCTAGCTGCGCCCTCATTGTGAACTGGGACTTTGGTTTATGCTTCCTTTGTACTTCTTAGTCCTTGGACATTTGGCAAATGCTACTTCACAGGTCTTTATTCCTAAATAACCTTGGAGTTCCTGTCACTTCCGACCCGGCTTCTTTTCTCTGAGCTGACGTTTCTTTAGGGGAAGACAGATGGCCTAGGAGTTAAGTCAGCAGACCTGCCCTCACTTTTTTAGCTCCACTGAGACGGGAGTAAATAGCTTACCCTCTTTGAGCTTCTATTTCCTTATCTGTAAAATGGAGATACTATCACCCCTGCAGGGCTATTGTGAGGATTAAATGAAACATTCAATATAAAGCATTTATCACAACACCTAGCAGGGAGTAAATACTCAATGACTATTGACTGCTGTGATTGATGTTGTTCTCAATAATATTATTTTATCAATAAACCTTCCCCTTAAGGATCTAGCATAGATCAGCCCCCGGGCACCTAACACATAGCAGGGGTATTTGTAGAAATGTCAGAGTGGCCTGCAAGTGGTTTCACAGGCTGCCTCTGAAACTCTACCCCTTATTTGCTAGTGGGAATGAGGGGCTAATTTCTTCTGGGATGGGAGGGGAGAGTGAGGGCGTTTCCATTCATCTCCAACAGGAGCTCTTCTCTTCTCTGTGAACCTAACCACCCTTCTGATTTTTATCTTGGTACCAGGTGGGTTGTGGCTGTTCTTTACCCATTGACCAAGCACCCGGGACAGCCAGGCACAGGAGTCACCCTTTAATCGGGCTTTTAAAGAGATAAGACAGCCAAGCCCTTCCCATCCATTCACATCAGGTGCTTAGGGTTTGCTTTTCCTGGTTTGAGTTGGTCTCACGTGGCTGTCGCTAGTCTTGAAGTGCTTTTCCTGGCACATCGATTAGGGAAAGGGACCTGACAGGACAGACATCCAGAGCAGACTGGGCTCCAAGGCCAGGACAGGAGGCCTGGGCCACACCTGTCAGCCGTAGGGTATGGCTGGGCTGAGGCACCATGCCTCTTCCTCTTCCTGAAGTCCTGTCTCTGGGGTTGCAGGGCCACTGAAACCTTACCGTGGGTGACACCATCCCTCACCTTGTAAGGCCCCGCACAAGCTGCCTTATGGGGTAAATTGTTGGCACTTAGCTGGGTCAGAGATGGGACAGTATCATAGCCCATCTCTGTTTGCTCTAGAGGAAAACTGTGCATGTGTCTCACCCCTGTGCTTTTCCTTCCCCATCCCAGTTCATAACTGGGTGAAAGCATGTAAGATAATAGATTTTTTGTTTGTTTGTTTGTTTTGTTAATCCCCACCTGAGGATGTTTTTCCATTGATTTTTAGACAGAGTGGAAGGGAGGAAAGGAGAGAAAGAGGGAGAAACATCGATGTGAGAGTGACACATCAATTGGTTGCCTCCCGCACAACCCCAACTGGGGTCGGGATCGAACCTGCAACGCAGGTACGTGCCCTTGACCAGAATCAAATCCGCGATCCTTTGGTCCTCGGACTGACGCTCTAACCACTGAGCCATGCCAGCCAGGGCAGATAATAGATCTTTTTATGGGAAGGGATCCTTTGGGGAGTCTAGCCCAGCCCTGGGTTGAACAGCTGCATCAAAATTACTTGGGAAGCTTTGTTCCAAAATATAGACTTTTGGGGATTCACTCTCAGAATGTTCAATTCAGTCATTCTGGCCAGAACCCAGGAATCTGGGAGCCCTGGATTCCTAGGAGCCCTGGCCTGTGTGGCTCAGTTGGTTGAGCATCGTCCCATGTACCAAAAGGTTGCAGGTTCGATCCCTGGTCAGGGGGCATACGGGAGGTAACCGATCAATGTTTCTCTCTCACATCAATGTTTCTCTCTCTCTCTGTCTCTCTCTCTCTCCCTTCCTATCTTTCTAAAATCAATAAAAACATATATTTTTTAAAAACTCCTGGGAGATTCAGACCCACAAACCTGATCCCATTGCCTTATTTTGCCAGCAGGGTCAGAGGTGCTCTGGGGACCCAGACAGATCTCCTCTCTCGACAAGTTACCGACAGAGGCCTGAAGCTTCACAGGTGCTACTCAATCCCTGACTTCTCACGACAACCAGGGCCAGAGCTGTCTCCCCCCTCCAGCCCACTGGATGGGATCTGGGCCTCCAGGGAGAGGGTCAGCTGTGAGGCACTGGCTCAAGGGGCCCAGCAGCCCATGGTTTCAGGGAAGCTGGGGGGAGAAGCCAGAGCAGAGAAGAGGGACTCTCGGGCCATTCCTTAAAAAGGCCTGCAGTGTTGTCTGGCCGGTGTGGTTCAGTGGTTGAGCGTCGACCCATGCACCAAGAGGTCGCCAGTTCAATTCCCAGTCAGGACACATGCCTGGGTTGTGAGCCAGATCCCCGGTGGGGAGCATGCAGGAGGTGGCCAGTCGATGTTCTCTCTCATCGATGTTTCTATCTCTCTCTCCCTCTCACTTCCTCACTCTCTAAAATCAATAAAGGGGTAAAAAAATTAAAAACTAAAAAGGCCTGCAGTGTAAAGGCATGTATGCCCCTGAGCTCCACCTCACACCCTCTCCAGCTGCCCATGGCACCTCTATGACCTACCATTGCTGGCAGGTGGAGAATACAACGTGTGATCTGCATTGGGGTCCTGTAATGTTGCAGTTGGCTGGATGGTGACCCAAGTGCGTAGATTTGACTTCGAGGCGGAAAATAGCATTGGGACTTGGTCTACGTTTACCTGTACAGACAGCCTCAGGCCCTGAGCACACTGAGTACATTTGTCTCCTGATCTGAGTATGTGGCCCTTCTAGAAAGATGAGGCTATCCAAAGACACCCAGCCCTGCCCCCAGCAGTTTACACTCGGAAACCTCTGGAATAGCGGATGCAAACTCCATGGAAATGGGCTGTGCATCTGGGTCAAAAACAGCATTTAAACCAGAAAAACAGCCCTGGCCGGTTTGGCTCAGCGATTAGAGCCTCGGCCTACGGTCCAGAGAGACCCGGGTTCGGTTCCCGCTAAGGGCATGTTCCTCAGTTGCGGTTTATCCCCGGCCCTGGTTGGGTCATGCAGGAGGCAGCCACTTGATGTGTCCCTTTCACGTCGATGTTTCTCTCTCTCTCTCTCTCTCTCTCTCTCTCTCTCTCTCTTCCTCTCTCTCCCTCCCACTCTATTTGAACAAAAAATGGAAAAATGTCCTTGAGTGAGGATAAATAAGTAAATAAATAAATAAACCAGAAAAACATGAACTCTTGCCCAGCCAGTGTGGCTCAGTGGATTGAGTGTCATCCCATGGACTGAGAGGTCCTGGTTCGATTCCCGGTCAGGGCACATGCCCGGGCTTTAGTCTCGGTCCCCAGTAGGGGACATGCAGGAGGCAGCCGATCGATATTTCTCTCTCACATCCATGTTTCTCTCTCTCTCCCTAAAAAAAAAAAAAAAAAATCAATTAAAATTTAAAAATACGTGAACTCTGGGCAGCCCTGGATGGGGAAAGCTGTGCAGGGTGCTGGAGGGAGCCGCTTGCTGCTGGGAATCGAGGGCCCAGAGCTGTACTTCCTTTGGGAAAGCATCTTCCTAAAACTGCTCACCCCAGGGCTGCAGATGGCATTTTGCTGAGGGGGGGGGGGGTTGCTGCAGGGACCAGAAGCAAAGGCTATGCAGCTGGACTGCTGCTGGTAGTATTCCAGGAAGATGGAAACTTTTCTTTCTGGTGAGAGGCACTTTGATGGCACTATGAAAAAGCTTCCCCAGGAATGCAGACCTTAAGTAAATAAAAGCACAAATATAGATTTTCAAACCATGTCCTTCCAGAGCATAGTAGGATTTACTGAGAAATTAGATTGAATTCTCCCTGATTCACCTGACTGCTGAGTGGAAGAATTCAAAGGAAAAGTGTGTGTTTCTCCAGCATATCTGCTGAACAGGGCTGACTGCAGGGCTTACGGCTTTTAATGGGTCACCTTTTGAAAGGCAGCTGGGGTATCTGAACAGCAGGCTGTGGATTGGGGCTAAAGCTTAGCTGGGCTACCCCTGCACCTGAACCCCGCTCCCGGGATGAAGAGAGATTTATTATAGAACCTCGGCAGGGGCCGGCATGTTGTTGATCGGTTTCCTACAGGCATAAAGACCACAGGGCAGCCCTCGGGAGAACAGGGATGTTTTTCCAGTGGTGATGAGGGGTTGGCCCTGAAGCATTTACACCCTGACTCCATTCCACCTGGGTATCGAGACTGTGATTTGCCAGATGGCCAGCCTGGTGCTGAGGTTTAGGGTATGACCACAGAGCACAAAGGAGGTTTTCTCCTGAGCCAAGAGCCATGAGGACTAAAATACCAGAACACCGCTAACATCATATTTTAGGTAGATTTTCAGAAACCAGGCTTTAAATGGCTCCAAACCATCCAAAGATCTAAATATAGTGCCCTGGACCATGCTCCACAGAGTTGGATTCCAGAACTTTATTACAGATGAGAACCAGTAGTGTGCTAGTATACTGCCTCTCTGAACAAATTTGAAAGCCGTGATTTGTAGCATTTGCCAATTTCCCAGGTGTAAATACTCCCACCATGGTAAATTTCAGACTACCAACATGAAGTTGCTAAATGTGGAGCTGGGAAGAGAGGCACACAGCTGACTCTGATGAGCGGTACATGTTGGCTCCAGCTCACCACTTAACTGAGTCTCCAGCTCACAGATCCAAAGAGTTTACAAGTAGAGATACCTGAGAGAGGCACACCAAACCACGGCGGGGGTACCGCAGTGGCACTGCTACTTGCACAGAACACTCCCCCTTGGCTAAGAATCTTTTAACCAGCAAGAGGGTCCATGTCGCCAGACTAACACAGGGACCTGCCAGTGGGTGTTGAGTGACCAGATGTCTCCACATTAGTAGTTTCCTTGATATGACAATTTTAGGGGTTATCACATTCCTTGGGGAGCTTGTTAAATATGTGTCCTCCTGGATTCCACCCTCAGAGAATATTATTTCATAGATCTGGGATAAGGTTCAGGCATCTACATTCAGCCACCTTATTACAGGTAGAATTCACAGTTTGAGAAACCCTCTTCTACTGTTTACTCATCCTATGCTGAACTGAAAGTTCGTATCTGGTGGCTTTTAACAATGATTTCTTTCTCAACACTCACTGTTTTGGTCCAGTGAAACAGGGTTGTTGTTTTTTAAAGTCCCTCCATGCAAAATATGATTCTAAATAATAATAATAGCTAACATGTATTGAGAGGTTCCCAAGCAACAGACATCAGACGTGTGTTCCCCCATCTCATCCTGACAACTACCCTATTATTACCATCCCCATTTTGCAGCTAAGGAAACTAAAGCCCAGAGGTGGTGCCAGGATTCAGATCCAGGAGATTGACTTCAGAACCTTCTCTAAAAGCATGGTACCGAGCCGCCTCTGTAAAGGTGTTCCGCTAAGGCTCCTTATCTTTTGCCCTAGCTAGTTCAGGCTAACATTCGGTTCAACTTCATGGGCATTTGATAAAGTGCCTATAAGATGTCATGGGCATAAGTTATCTCATTGAATCCTTGCAGCAACCTTTTGGGAAAGTATGAGTGCTGTTTTCCAGCAGAGGAAAAGTCGATTCAGAAAGGTTCTGTGGCTTGCCCACTGTTGCACAGCCAGCTAAAGGCAGAGTGGAAATGTGTTGCTAATCCTAATACCCCACAGTTAAGTCTCCTGGGTGGTTCTTAATCTAAAGTAAGGCAGCTTTGGTGCATTGGCACTCTTTTAAGCATTTAAGCATGGTTCTGACTGTCTTAACTTTTTACTATTAAATGTCTGAGTCCGTATATAAAATATTAGTGTACAAAGGAGGAAGACAGGCATATCCACCACTATCTGTAAACACCAGGCAGAGTAGGCTCAGTGTGGCAGTAAATACAGAAGACTGTGCAAATACAGAGAAAGGGTTGATTGTCTCTGCGGGAATCAAACAGGGCTCCCTGAAGGAGGTGGCATTAAAGCTGGCCTGGAAGGATGTGTAGGACTTTGGTGAGCGTGGAGGGAGGGTAGGGAAGGGGAAGTGGTGGGGAGGACATGGTGGACGGTGAACCTGGCACCCAGGGGATGACCAGATCCCAGAGCCCCATGAGCTTCGCCGAGTCTCGCTTTTCTCCTCAGGCACAGAACCAGCTTCATGCTTGATTTGTGATTGAAGACACTGTGATTTTCTCCTCCAGCTGATCGATCCTATTTTCCATTACCTTGAAACAGCTCTCTGTAATCCTCTCATGGTGGGTTTTTTCTTCCTGGGCTTCTGTGCTCAGAAAGCTGCTGGCTTTGAGCACCAGCCCATCAGAGTTGTTACCGGGTGTGTGAGACTGGTATGAGGAGCCCAGATGTGATGAGATACTCAAGCACTTTTGTTTTCTTAGAGCAAAGATACATTTCTGTCCTTCGTGAGCACTGGTGCAATGGTGGGTCCAGCTGGAGTGTCTCTGGATTCCCTGTAAGCAACCCATTCCTAGAGGAATGCTTAGGATATCTGTCAGCCACTTCCTGCAGCCTGGCTCTCCCAATGGCTTAGGTGCTTTGGACACTGATTCCCAGGGACAGTAAGCTGTTCTGGCCGCTGCCCTCTGGCTGTGCACGTCTTGTAACAGAGCCAAGTGGCACATTTACCTCTGAGCGGTGGCAGTGGCATTTGGGTGATCATTGTCATCTCTAAGGGCACATAAGGGGCTCCATAGCCTTAACGAACACGCTCTGGGGAAAAATTGTCTCCGTCTCTGTCAGTTACAGATAAACCACAGCCAAAGCCAACTCTGCTTTGCACTCAGAGCCACTGGCAAGTACCATAGGATCCAGGGGTCTTCGCCTTAGACCCTCTGAAGAGGAACCAGCTCACCACTGCTGTGGGATTCATCACGACCTCCGGGACTGGCACCACCTGTTGTTCCTGGCCATAGTCTGACAGTCTCTGAGCATGTACCTCTTCTTCATCCCTGAATGTGCAAGCAGAGCATTGATGGAACCCCCACATCTGAGCAGGGCTTGGCGTGTCTGAAATGACAGGGCACTTTCAGGGTGGGCAATTCCGTGGCCTCTGCTGCATGTTCTGGATGGCAGTAGTGGCAGTAACTTGACAGCTGAGGCCTGCCATGATACGGTCCCAAAAAGACCTCTGCTTGCACCGTTTAAAATGTCGCGTTTCCTGTATCCATGAGGTACCTCTGGAGGGCTTCTTCATGGACTCGGATTTCAGCTTGGCCTGGCAACCTGTCACCTAAGAAATCTCTCAGATTGCTGTTTTGGGGCAGGTGGAACATCTCGGTGGTAGATGCTGTCTGTCCCCTTCAGTGCATTTCTAAATTAAAATCTCTAAACAATGCCAGAAGGCCTAATGAGAAGTGCTTCTTTCATCATTGTCCTGGTCTTAGGAGGACTGTGAAAGCCCTGAATACATGTGGTTTGACTCCCACAGACAGCTGGGTACCCCACCGCCACCCCATTCCTTTGCCCTGGGGCCCTCTGTCTTGTTTTCATCAGGACAGAGTGAAAGCCGTTGGCATATGAATTTCAAGAAGCAAGATGGTGGACATCAGGCTCTGCGGTATGCCTCAGAACAGCCTGAAGTCTGTTTCAGAGAGAAAGCTGAATTCATTTGCCTACAAGAACTTCGACTCAGACTTCTGCTAGCTCCCACCTGTGAATGGAACGGGCTGTGCGTAGGGACGGGGAAGCTGTGCAGGAGGCTCGGTCATGCGCTCGTGTAGTTTACAATACAGCCCTGAACACTAACTGAAATTTTTTTGCTGTTGTCTAGGCTTCTTTCTTTTTCTTTTTAAATGTTTATTTATTTTTGTAAACCCATATTACCCTTGTCACCCAAAAATGTAGCAGTTGGTGTAGCAATAAAACAGGTTAGGACAGAGTCAAGGATGATTGATTGATAGGTAGATAGATAGATAGATAGATAGATAGATAGATAGATAGATAGATAGATAGATAGATAGATTATGATAGATGAGATATAGATAAATGGCCTTCACTAACTCCTCCTAAGAATAAACCACTCAGATTTTGTGCTCTTTTGTAACATGGATGTGGTATTCTCCTCTTCTTCCCCTCTTCCTTGCTCATTCTTCAGACACACTCCCTATTGCACCAGTCATCATAACTGAAGAGCTGGAAAGGAACTAAGGGACCAGTTAAGCCATGCTCCAGCCTCAGTCAGAGTGCCACAACAGAAAAGTGGACTGTCCTATATGAAAAGATACCAAAGGAGATGCCCTATTGAGTCCCCTTAATCCATTTCAGCTGCTCTTAATATCACTGTTCTGTTTAGTCTGTAAATTTTCTTTGATCATAACCCAGGCATAGCAAAGGGGAGCCCTTTGCAAAATGATTCTCTTGGCTACCAGGGATATCACTGCCCAGCCAGCCCATCAGATCCTCTGCCAGGTTGGACTCAGATGGTTGAGTGCGCCCTGGGCTGAGCCTGGCTACTGTCTGTGCTGGTCCAGTGTGGTACAGGACAGAGCCAACCAGGAAGCGGGGAGAAGTCTAGTCTAGATCTTCCAGGCCCTGAGCACTCACTGTCTTGATGTACAAAGCACCTTGCAGCCCCAGGGTGAGGATATAGAAAATGGGGCCAGCGGAAACACCCAGAAAACACCCCTAAGCCCACCCCAAACACTAGCTCTGAGAGGCCATTGTGGGGGATGGGGGCTGGGGTGGCCGTGCTTGCCAGAGGAGGAAGGAGCCAGCCTTCATGAGCTCAGCATAGTGAGGACAGGAATTAACCACTTCATGTTCCCAGATTCACTTAGCCCTTTTCTCAAAGAATGAACAAATCTTAGATAACAAATGTAATCTTAGATAACAACATGGATATTAGGGCAATTTCTTATCATTTACAACTTACCCCTTTGAGAGAAGAGAAAATTAGGGGCATCAAAAGTAAATCAATTTCTTGAAAACTTCATTTATTAGGCAGCTACCATGCGCCAGACTGGTTAACTATGAAGATATAAAGTCATAATTCCTGTCTTCAAGATCCCAGTCTGGTGAGAGAGGTGTAAACCAGCCTGGGGTGGGAGGGCGGTGGGGGGAGACTCTGCCTCTGCTCTGGGCGCATCAAAGAAGGCTTCCCGGAGGAGTGGATGGGGGAGTTGGAGACAGGAAGCCACAGATAATAATACACTGTAATTTTTTCCATCCTTACTGTATACCAGCCTCTTCACAAATGTCATTTAATTCCAGATGAGAAACAAATGGCAACATAAGGATTTGAACTTGAGGCTGCCTGACTCTGGGCCCAGCTCTCAAGCACTGCAATTTAGTAGGCCCACAACTCAGTTTTTGCTCTAATCTCTGGGCTGCGGTCACCTCCTGGGACCATCTGCCTTTCCTCCTTGGGCTGCAGGATGGCAGTTCTGTTAGGTCTAGTGGAAGCCAGAGGAGAGGCTGGTAAGGGCGGCTGACCTGTGGCCCGAGGCCTGAGGGAACACCCCGCAGCCCCTTGCCTCAGTACACTTTGTATCTTCTGAGGAAGGAGGGATTCTGCTGTCTCGCGTGGCTGTGTGGGCTGGTTGGGGTTTGTGGGTCGGTTGGGTTGGGCTCCGGGAGGGAACAGTTCATGCAGCATGAGGAGCTTCCAGCTGCCACCAGGCCCAGCTCCTGGCACCAGCCTCGCAAGGGGGTGACTTCCAGCCCAGCCACAGCACAAGGAGGCTGGGGCCCTTGGTTTGTAGGAGAAGAAAGGCTCAGTGCCTGCCACCCATGCACACTCACTCGCCTGCCCTCCCGGATGCTGTCGAGCTCACCGCGCAGCTTGCTTTTCTGATCCTCGTGTTTCCATTTCTGTTTCCAGATGTCATTGTTTTTGAAGCCCTGACAGTCAGGCCCTGGGTTTTCAGAGGTCTAAAAAACAGAAAGTGGCCGCCTTTTTTTGCATTTTCCTAGAGGGGAGTTGAATGTTCTGCTGGGGAAGTAGGAGGTGTCAGGTCTGATGTCACCGCTTTGAAGACTCTTAGTTGTTTTGTTCTATGAATTGAAGGAGATTTGGGGGTTAGGAAACAAACAGAAACCCTGTCAGCAAAGGAGAAACTTTTTTTCATATCCCCTCAAGCCTTCCATTTTACATAAGTGATTAAAATGCAGCTGAAAGCTCCACTAGCAGAGAGAAAAGATGAATTAATAAATCTATGCAGTGAGCATATTAAGACAATGGGGGAAAGGAAGGCTCTTAAGACCAGCCTCTCCCAGTGTGAGAGACACTCCTGATGTGACACACGTCACTTTTGTAGGTGCCTTTCTGTGTCCGGATTCAACTCTGCTTAGAGCTGGTCTCGTGTGTCCTTGAAACACGGTGACTGTTCTTCCCAATAATTTCTCATATCCGAGTTTATGTAAGTGGAAGCCCACAAATCAAAACTGCTGCCAGCGACCAGCTCATCTTTTTGATAGTTTTCCAGAGAAGCCCAGTAACACCCGGCTCTCTGGCCATTGTCGCAGGGTTGTCACGCCCTTAGGTCCTCCCAGCCCTGGGCAGAGCCTCACATTCAAGCAGGACTCCATTTACCTTCCCGGAAGAGCCCGGAGTGTTTAAATTACATAAATACAACCTCCATTTTTTCATGTCAACACTTTTTAGAGTTAGTTAAAAAGGGAAGCATAATGTTAAAGTTAAATGAAATTGTTGTTATACTGGAATGTTACTACCTTGACATTTTTATAATTCCTATAGCAACTTAGGTGGTTTCACACTCTGGAAAGGACTTTTAGGGAAACCACGCCTTCTGGGGCCTTAAATTTTTTTTTTAAGAAACTGAAATTCAAAGTTGCGTGCTTTGCTTTCTTTTCCCGCTGCAGGTCTTCTGCAGCATGTTGTCACCGATTGCCAGGTGTCACCGATTGCCAGGTGTCACCGATTGCCAGGTGTCACCGATTGCCAGGTGGTGTTCACCGATTGCCAGGTGTCACCGATTGCCAGGTGTCACCGATTGCCAGGTGGTGTTCACCGATTGCCAGGTGTCACCAATTGCCAGGTGTCACCGATTGCCAGGTGGTGTTCACCGATTGCCAGGTGTCACCGATTGCCAGGTGTCACCGATTGCCAGGTGGTGTTCACCGATTGCCAGGTGTCACCGATTGCCAGGTGTCACCGATTGCCAGGTGGTGTTCACCGATTGCCTTCACAGCCGGTCCCATTTTGCAGCTTCCCCGTGTGGCCTGTGCTTTACTTGGTCTTCCCACCTGCAAAAGGAAGGAATCAGTCCTTACTCTTTCTTAAGTTTTTCATCTTTTGAGCTCTTACCAGTTGTGGCTTCATAATGTCTGTCTCAAGCATTGGAAGGTGTCTGGGGGCAGATTCAAAAGTGCACAGCAGCCCTGGCCGGTTCAGCTCAGTGGTGAGAGCGTCGGCCTGCGGTCCTGAGAGACCAGGGTTCGGTTCCCGTTAAGGGCACGTACCTCGGTTGCAGTTGGTCTCCGGCCCCGGTTGGGGTCGTGTGGGTGGCAGCCACTCAATGTGTCTCTCTCTCTCTTCCTCCCTCTCTCCCTCTTGCTCTATCTGAAGATGAATGCAAAAATGTCCTCGGATGGGGATTAAAAAAAAAACAATGAGGAACAAAAAACAAAAGTGCACAGCATCTGGTTTGATCCTATTTCCTCCAAACCAGCTGTCTTCCTTTCCTAGAGACAAGTCCTGTACAAATGGTGAGTTGAGGATGCCACCTTGCCTTTTCCTTCACGGCAACCATTTTCAAAAAGTGCATACTGGATACAAACTAAAGTTTATACACACATGTGACTTTGTCCAAAGTGTTCCCCTCAGAAAGCTGTGTATCTCGAATAAAATGCTACTCCCATTCTGTCCATTTCTTTTTCGGCATTAACTTAAGAAATAGTTAACCAACTACACAGGAAATCGGAGTTATTTTACTTTCATAGAAACTATTCTGTTGTCCTAAATGTTGTCTTTCCTTCCATCACAGCTGAGCTCTGACCCCTCCCTCCCTCCTCTGCCTTCTGGGAGAGGAGAGGAGCAAGGATGGGTTTGGAGGTGTGTGGGAGAAGTGAAGGCCTGCAGGACCTTCGGGTGCTGTCCGGAAGCAGGCTGTTTGCCAGACTAAGGTGCTAACATGAGGGAGCATTGGCTTCAGAGTCAGTGGAATCTCATTCCACTTTACAAATCACTGCCATGGATCTCAAGCAAATTACTCTACTTTTTATTTCCTTGCCTGGGAAATGGAGATGATGGTAATGTCATAGGTTAATTATGAGGATTAACATGTTATCACATAAAGCCGACAAGGATGTCAGCAGTGGTTACTAGGTGGTATCGTTACAGGTGGTTTCACTTTTCCTCTTTTTCCCATCTTTATTTAGTAGTGCACTGGTAAATGTTTAACAACCAGCACTCTGAAAGGAAAGACCTGATTTGTAGTGTTTGCCCATTTCTGTGGTGTAAATACTCCCAGATGGCTGATTCAAGCTATCACCATGATATCATTGAACAAGTTGGGAAGTGACATGCACAGTTGGCTTTTCCAACCTGGTACAAGTCCATCTTGACAAACCACTGTTTTTATTTTTAACTGTGCACTGAATGTTTTAGGGTGGTAAACTGAGAGAGAGGGAAATTAATAGAATACCTAGCATTGTGCTGGACATAATAATTTTCAGTTCTTCCTGTCCTTCCTCCTCGTCCCCAAGCAAACAGCACACTGACCGTGATCACCTGGCCACCTGAAGTGGTGGTCTTCTGAGCAGCCAAGGGCCCTTATCTTGTTCCCCATATGCCAGTTCTCAGAATTGGGCAGCCTGTAGAGGAGATTCTAAGGTCAGCCAGGTGAGGAATTAATCAAGTAGGCAAGCAGGTTCTCTCACTTTCTATGAAGACATGCTCTGAACAGACATGTGCAAAGTTGAAAGTGCCCTAGAGGAAATCAAGAACAGTCCCAGTGGAGTGAAGAGCCTGGAGTGCAACACACCCCAGGTGGCCAGTCTCTGACTAACCTAACCTTTACCTTCAGCTCCTGACATGAGAGGTGTGTAGGCACAAGCGTGCAGGCTCTACAGATTTCTGAAGGAATGTAGAAACAGTGGGACATCAAGTGGAGTCCTGACAGGCCTACAAGGTCATCTGGCATGTACAGCAAAGGTGCAGAGACACAGTCCCCACACCCTGCGGTGTCTGGTCTTGGCTTCTAGCCCTGGCAACAGCTTCTGCACAGAGTAGGTGCTCAAGAAATGTTTGTTAATGTGTGTGTGTGTTTTTTAGTTAATGAATTTCTTTTATTCCTTTAGAGCTTGATCAATTGCAGAAAGGGTGTAAGGTAGTTCAGTAAATGTTTGTTGAATAAATAAGTGTCTCCTGGTTTCACATGTCCCTGGATATAAAATGTGACTAAATCTAAATGAGATGCAAGGTGTGGCCAGTGATTTTTTTTTTTTGGTTTTTCTATATTTTTCAAATGTATCTTCAGAGAACATGGACCACTTTTGTTATTTTTAAAAAATGTACATTATAAAAATAACCTGTAAATAAAAAGTAAAACAGGAGGTATCAGCAGTTAAGAAGCCAGAGGCATCCTCTCCATGCTGTGAGCTCTGAACCGAGGGCCTGGGCAGGTTGGGTGGGCCCAGCATGGGCCTCCTCACACTTCAGGACTCTTGTCACAGCTGGGTTCTCTCTCATCCCCTGTTCCCACAGGCCTTGCCGCCCACCAGGCACTGACTGATAGTCAGCAACAAGTCTTAGTCAGAAGTGGAAAGAGAGATGAGTCCTAGAGTGGGGAAATAACAGGCCTCACCCAGGACTACTGGAAAAATTAGAAATTCAGCGCACCCTAGTCCCCAGCCCTGCCGCCATCATGCGCTGTGGGATGGCAGTGTCCTCGTGCACCTGAAAGTCAAGGAGGACCCTGCAGTGGGAGCCAGTCTCGCCTTCCGGTAACACCCCTCCTGCAGGCAGTGGGGGTCTCCGCTCCTTGCGTGTGATGAGTGTGTCGATTCCACTTCCCTCTAAGAAGCAGCTGTTCGAGTAGAGAGCACAGAGCCACGCCTGCCTCCATCAAAGCATCTGCTCGGTTACACATGAGCCGTCTGCACACCATGAGGGACTCAGCTCTTCCCTGTGGCCCAGCACTGCAGCTAGGGAACCATTTTGTGTTTGGTGACTTTTGTTAAAGACACAGGTTGGGTCTAGAAAATGAGGGCTCAGGGAGTTGGGACGTTGTTCAGGGGGTCTGTGTCAGAAAGCATTTTCATGCATACACTGTCTCAGTTCCTCCGTCAACTCTGTCAGTGGTTATGAGCACCTTGCTCTCAGAGCTGAAGTGTCTCTAGAGCCAGTGGGCTGAGAAGAGCTAAGCCCAGGTGCTCCAGGGCTCTGCTTCCACCCAGTGGTGCACAAGGAGATATGACCACCTGTTTCCTCAAAACTGATCATTTTGGGGGGTTTTTAATCCTCACCTGAGGATATTTTGCCATGGATTTTTTTTTCTCCAATAGAGTGGGAGAGATGGAGGGGGGGGAGAGAGAAACATCGATGAGAAAGAGGTACATGCCGAGGTTCGTACCCTTGACTAGAATCAAACCCGAGATTCGTTGGTCTGTGGACCGATGCTCTAACTGCTAAGCCAAACCGGTCAGGGCTCTTTTTTTTTTTTTACTTTTGTTTATATGCCATACAATTCACCCATTTAAAGTGTACAATTCAACCCTGGCTGGTTTGGCTTAGCGGTTAGAGCATCAGCCCGTTGGCCAAAGGGTCATGGGTTCGATTCCCAATCAAGGGCACATACCTGGGTTTCAGATTCGATCCTCGGCCCTGGTTGGGGTCGTGCAGGAGGCAACCAATCGATGTGCCTCTCTCACATCAATGTTTCTCTCTCTCCCTTCCACTCTATCTAAAAATCAATGGAAAAATATCCTCAGATGAGGAGTAACAAAACAAAAAAATTAAAAAATAAAGTGTACAAATCAGTGGTTTATAATACATTCACAGCATTGTGCAACCATCACCTCTATTAATCTTAGAACATTTTATCACCCCAAGCCCTGACCAGGTAACTCAGTTGGTTAGAGCATTGTCCCAATACACCAAGGTTGCAGGTTCAATCTCTGGTCAGGGCACATACAAGTAGCAGCCAATGAATGCATAAATAAATGGAACAACAAATCGATGTTTCTCTCTCTCTCTCTCTCTCCCCTCACTTTCATTCTCTCTCTAAAATCAATAAATAAAAAAAAGAAAAGGAGCCCTCAACCCTTTAGCAGTCACTCCCCAATTCCCTCTAAGCCCCCAGCTCAAGGCAAACACTAATCTAATGTTTGTCTCTATAACTTTGCCTATTCTGGACATTCCATATAAATGGAATCATTCAATATGTGGCCTTTTATGTCTGGCTGCTTTTACTTAGCGTAATGTTTTCAAGGTTCACCTATATTGTAGCAGGTATCAGTACTTTGTTCCTTTTCACGGCTGAATCGTAGTCCATTGGCTGGTTATGCAGATTTTGTTTGTCTGTTCACCAATTGGTGAATATCTGGGTTGTTTCCACTTTTTAACTGTTGTGAATAGTACCGCTATGGACATGTGCTCATGTCTCTTAGGCCACATAACTGATCTCTTAACAGTATATTTCTCATCCTGTCATTTCTTTGTTTAAAAATCTTCAGTAAATTTTCATTGTTCTTAAAATCAGGTTCAAAATTTTTACCTTGGTCTACAAGGCTTACATCTTCTGAGCTCTCCCCTTGTCCTTCTGTCCCAACCAAAAGGTTCCTCCGACACAGCACCTCCTTCCTTGGCAGACCTGGAACTTTCCTCTTCCTCCCCTGGCCCTTTGCTTATCTAACCTCTCCTCACCCTGATGTCTTAGCTGAACTAGGTCCTCCTCGGGGAAGTCTTGCCAGCGCCCCCGATGAGGTCAGGTCCACATACTGTCATGGGAGCCTGCACATCTCCTTAGCACGCACCACAGATACAACACAGACGACTTGTGTGATTTCTGTGTAATGTAGGGCCCTCATTCTTGTTCACCAGTCATCCCCAGCACCTAGCATGGTGCCTGGCACACTTAGACACTTGGTAAATGTTAGTCAGAGGAATAATACATAATGATGGCAGCAAACAAGTCTCTTGTTTTGAGGCTTCCTTTTGCCTTGGGGTCTCCCTCAGGTGATGGGGAAACATGAACAACTGCTGAGGCCAGGATGACTCCTCTCTCTCTCCCCAGACCCCTTACCCCTCACTCACTTGAGAGACCTCTGCTTAAGTCAGAATGGGTTTGAGGGAGGCGCCCTCCTAAAATAACGTGTGCCTCATTGGGTCCCAGCTTGCAGGCGCTCTCTCAGGACAGGCTAATTCCCCATAACATGTGACTCAGGGCAGCCCAGACACCCCGAACACCACCGACTAAACCAGCAGCAGCAGAGCCATTCGTTTCCAAGGGTGAAATGAGGGGGTACTCTCCGAGGCGATTGCTTCTCCGAGAGTTGGGGAGCTGCCTTATGACTAACCACGTTCCCTTTAGTGAAGATTATTGCATTCCTTCGTGACTCGTTTGAAAAACTGTCCTTGAGTAAACTCCAAGAGGAAACTAGACACCTTCTGAGACTTAATTGCTTTTTCAAAAACACCTGTTTTCATTTCCCCCACAGATATGCACTTATTTGGCCATTATCCAGCACATGACGACTTCTATCTCGTAGTGTGCAGTGCCTGTAATCAGGTCGTCAAGCCACAGGTTTTCCAGTCGCACTGCGGTAAGTGGACTCCTGCCGCGCTCGGAGTGTCGCCGCCCCTTGGGCCCCCACATGGGGTCAGGCCCTGTGTCTGTCTTAGCCCAGGGCTGTGGGCAAATTCTTCCTGGGGCTCTGCCTCTGCTCGCAGGGTCACTGTTTCAGGATCTGTTGTCCTTCTGCTGAGATGCTCAGTCCTGTCAGAACAAAAGAGAAAACCTGCAACTTGTTTAGGTAGATGGGACTAGATGGAAACCATCCGCCCAACCTGTCACTGGCCTCTGCAGGTGACAAAGGGGAGGGAAGAGCGGTGGCTTCAGGAGTCACTCCTGCAGCCTGACACTCTGTTCCCCTGAAAGAGAGTCAGACAGAGTCAGAGTCTCCAGATCTACGCAAAGGAGGCACTGGAGTCAAGGGCAGGCCCCTGTGGGGGCCGTTGGGGTGCTCCCCTGAAGAAATGCCTTGCGTATAAAGCCTCAGGTTCAGCCTCTCCTTTTGCGAGAATCCTCCGTTAAAATAAATCCAGGTGTGCTTGGGAATCCGCTTTCCCTGTGTATTTTTATATCCTTGGTGTAATAAATTCCCTTCAGCTGGTCAACAGCAAGCCCTGGACTCCCCTTCAATGCAGGTGCCATGAACATACAACAGATAAAATCCCCATTGGCTGCTCCTCTCAGGAATGACTCAATAGCTGTTGACCTGAGATGGGAAGTTACCTAACCTCTCTGGGGGGAAGTTTCCTTATCTTTAAAGGGGGCATCGGACCAGATGATTTCCAAAGCTGTGATATGCTGTGAGTTCCAGAACAGTATGTCCCAATCTTTTTATTTAAGCCATACTCCCTTTTGATGAACATAAAATCTAAATGCCCTCCTTTACTGTTAAATTTCAAAGCACGTTAAATATTATGCCTTAAATAAATCGAAGCAATTATAATATTGAATATGCCTTTGCAAACTACATCTTATCCCTTTCTCACACTCAGAATTTTTCATTTCCCCCCACCCCTTCAATTATCACTATTCTGTAATAATAGGTATAAAATAAAGAGAGTTGAATTTATCTAAGCCCTTCAGTAAATGTATTTGGGACTATAAAATACATTTGACCCTTGAGCAACACTGGTTTGAACTGTGCAAGGTCCACTTATAAGCAGGTTTTTCAATAACTATATAGTCGACCCCCCCCCCCATATCCATGGGTTTTGAATCCGTGGGTTCACCCAACCGCAAACTGGAAACAGTACATATTTTCAAACCATGGTTGGGAATCCACAGTTGCAGAGGGCTAACTGTATGCATTGTTGTGTGCCATTTTATATAAGGGATGTGAGGATCTGTGGATTTCGGTGTCTGTGGGGAGTCCTGGAACTGACCCCCGTGGATACCAAGGGATGGCTATAGTTTTCATATTTCCTAATATCATTTATGAATATGTAGATATATGTGATATATACATATCTACGTACATACACACATCAAATTTGTATCTGTGTTATTCTGTAGGTATATTTTGTGCTCATAATATGCAGAAAGAAAATCCAAGCTTTAGGGGCACTTTTTAACGCGTTCTGAATTGCACAGGCAGAGAAGGCCTTACAAATGTTCTACAAAGAGCTCTGTTTAGAAGCCAAGTCTCCTGCCCCTCCCTGCAGCCTTGGGAAACTCGCTTAATGTCTCAAGCCTTTGGTTTTTTCATCTCTTCCATACGGGGTTGCTTTTGTGGGCACTTCTAGCTCTAACATTGTTGTGTCTGGCAGAGTGAGCATGAGAGGAACAAGTCGTGTGCTCAGCACAAGCTGACCTTCTTGCTTAGTGCTGTGTAGCAAATGACCCTCCCTTACCCCGGGAAGAGAGAAAAGATCAAACCTCTCCAAAGGGACACTGTCAGAGACCTGGTGGTGGTGCTACAAGCTGAGGTGACAGGTGGGATCAAGAGCAGAACAGGGGAGAGAAGATTCCACACAGCTAGGTGGTTGGTGAATGACCGGGGAAGCTCTGTGGCCAGTTGCTTCTGTGTGTCTGTATCGTCATGCATTCATTTACAGGGATGTGCGGCTGTTCTGGGCACTGGGATACAGTGGCGAGCAAGGCAGACGAAAATCTCGTAAGCCATTAAAACCTTCACTGGGAACTTAATTCACTGACAGTCTTCAATGGAAGAAACCTGAAAGGGACCCAGGACTCCACTGTGCCCTGCAGAATTCTGCCCAAGGCAAGACCCCATCTAGCCAAGCGAAGGAGGCCTCTAGGGCTTGGCTCGGCTGATCCATGTGCCTTCCTCTATCCTAGGCCTTTTGGGACAAGAGCCAAGTCAAGCTCAGGGGGAGAGTCGAGTGTTTTGTGTCATCTGCTTTGAGCAGTGTCAGTAAATTAGTTTAGGGGTTTGGGTTACTGATCTCCATTGAACTTCTTTCTGAACCAGCTGACAAGCAGCAATGAGGACACCTCATCTTTGAGGTATGTTCCCCGTTGATTCACAGCCCACATTTATCAAGGCCAGGAGAATACAAGGCAGAGCTCAGGACCATAGCAACCCTTTGGAGGCAGTGAGGATTTCTTAGTTTCCCTAAGAATTCCTCCTATAGTTTCATGGTATGTCTTTGTTTGCTGTTTTACCTCCTAGTCTTGCTATTTTCAACAAGTTAATAAAAATGTCATTGTGCTAAGTGCCAGGCACTGTGCTAAATGCTTTCCATATCATTGAGCACGTAATCCTCTCAGCAGCCCTAAGAAGACAAACCAATATGATCCCATTTTGAACTTGAAGAAGATAAAGCTTAGGAGCGCCTTGCTCCAGGTCTCAAAGCTAGGCAGGTGTAGAGCCTGATTTTGAACACAAGCAGCATCTCCCCAGAGTCACAGAAGTGCATGCTTTGCCTGCTTGCTGCCTTGCTGCTTAGACCGCCTGTTGTCCCTGCTCTGCGCAAACTCCAAGGCCTAATGCATTCACCTGCCAGCTATTACCTCATATGTAGTACAGGGCTTCAAACTTGATTTTGTTAGCTGCAGAGCCTTTCTCAAATAGAATCTCATGTGGAACCTCAGTCTATAAATATATATGCAAAGCAGAGCCATTGGGATTGAACTTGGGGTGGGTGCTTGGAGCCACTCCTGATCTGACTTACTCCTGACCTACTGGCCTATTCCTGACCTCCCAACCCACCAGGTCTTCATAGAACAGCATGTGAAGTTTGTTGTAGTGGAGAGAACATGGACTTTAGAGGCAGACAAAGCAATTCACATGACTCCCCATTAACTGTGTGGGCAGGTCGCCTCCTGTCTCTCCATCTTATCTGCAAAATGAGTACTCTGCCTCATGCTGCAAAATGACTAGTATGAGGCACCTTCCTGCAAATACACCCAGAGCATGGCCTCATTTCCTCCCCACTTCTCCCTATGGCGTCTTTCTCCCCTTTGCCCCCTGGATATGATTCACACCTCTTAATACCCGTAGGCCTCTGTTCTCCTGTGCCATTTCCCACCTTCTGCCACAGACTTCAGTTATCTATGGACGGTCTCAAAACACCTACCAGCTTCTTTTCAGGGCCAGGCATGTTTCTTTTAACTCTGTATTTCCAACACCCAGACTCATCCCCGCTGTGGCCCCGGAAAGCAGAGCTGCAGGGCAGTGGGAGGGACATTGCCCAGGGGCCAGCACATCTGGGGCCAAGTCCCAGCTCAGCCTCTGCTCAGCCCTGAGACCCTAGACTTGTCACCTTGCTAAATGACAGGGGACTGGACTGTGTGTTCTTTTAGAAACTTACTCGTTGTCAGCACCTGTGGTTCAGCTCCTGGGTTTTGAGGATTATGGCACACACAGAGGGATGGGTGCATGGCAGCATTCGAGATCTTGGTCTCCTGCTTGTTTATGTTTGGGTATTTATTTATTTATTTATTTTTGTTGATCTTGAGAGAGAGAAGCATTTATTTGTTGTTCCACTTATTTATGCATTTATTGGTTGATTCTTGTCTGTGCCCTGACCAGAGATTGGACCCGCAACCTTAGCATATTGGGACGATGTTCTAACCAAGTGAGCTCCCAGCCAGAGCCTGCTTGTTTAAGTTGTGTGTGTGTGTGTGTGTGTGTGTTTAGGCAGTTAGTTCTGGGGACTTTGGAGGTCAGTGGTAATGTGAAAAAGCCATAGTAGAAAAATCATGACTTTTGGAGTCAAACAGACCCAGGTTAGACTCTCGACTAACATTTACTAGCTGTGTGACCTTGGACTAATTACATGACCTTTCTGGGCCGCATTTTCCTCTGGAATGAAAGTGATCATTCTTGCCTTGCGGAGTTACAGAAGAAACAAAGTTAAAGTAGTTTCTTGGCACATGGTAAGGAAATAAAGGATAGCTATTATTGTCAATAAAGTGTGGCTATTTTTTATTAAGTTGAATGTTTCTTATGAAAAATGGGAAAACCAATTCAGTCAAGTGCTTCCTGTCTTCGTTTCGTGCCCCATCTTAGGGGACGTGCACGCTGAGGTCAGCCTACGGACTGTGGCCTGTGATTCATCTTCTGCTTCCCACACTCTTGGAGGCAAGAACTGTCGGCCTGAAGATGATCACATTGCCAAGAGTCCTGAGGATCTGGCTTTCTAAATATGACTTACATTCACATTAGGCCCCAATGTCAGCCCCTTAGGAAACGCTTTGAAGTTCCCAGGATCTCTCTGGGGTCCCTACCGAAGTTCATATGGCCTTGGCCACCTTGCCATACGGGGTCACATAAAGCCCCCTCCCAGGACTGGCTACATTCCTTCTGCTCCTGACTTGTGCCCCAACCTGGTGTCCCAGACATAAAAGGTTTGGGAGACCCTCTCCTTGCC
Source organism: Tadarida brasiliensis (assembly GCA_030848825.1). Taxonomy (NCBI): domain Eukaryota; kingdom Metazoa; phylum Chordata; class Mammalia; order Chiroptera; family Molossidae; genus Tadarida; species Tadarida brasiliensis. The sequence continues at coordinate 50,533,729 of CM061267.1, forward strand.
AAGGGGTGGAAGTCCTCTGGGAGCCACCTTCTGTGCCCCCGACCGGCGCTGGCCCCTTGGGTTTGTTCCTAAGTCTGTACAAGGGGCCTTTAGGTGCTTTGTAAATCTCTTCCCAGGAGATCTAGGACTTTAAGGGATTGCTTTGTTTCTAAAGTCCCTTAGATATGTTGATGAGGCTATTTAGGGATGGCTGAAAAAAGGGGAAAACAGAAACAAAAAGCCTTGCTTTGGGAGCACTGATCCCACTCAGCAAGCATCCCTGTCCCAGGTTGTGGCCTGATGCACTGACATGATGTGAGAGCCTCACGGTTGGGAATAGCCTCTCTGGGGTCAGTCTACTCAGATTCAAGTCCCAGCTCTACCATTTATTAGCTGTGTGACAGGCAGGTTGCAACTCTCTGTGCTTCAATTCTTTTATTCTTAAAATAGGGATAGTAGTTTTTCTCATGTTGTGATGATTAAAGGAACTCACAAATGGAAAGTACTTAGCATAGTAGGGAAACAAAGTTTGCTATGAAAGAAAAAAGTTAAGCTATCGTTAACCAAATTAGCCGTTGCAGAGATTTTTAATGTATCCTTGTCCAAAGGGTTTTCCCTTGTGATTGCTACGGAGTGGGAGAGTGCCATGTGTGATGCTCCCTCTTGTGTTAGTGCTGTGGTGGGTCCCAGCCTCAGCCCAGAAAGTGGTGTTGCCATTTCTTCCAAAAAGAATCCTCTGTGTGTGTGGTGTGTGCATGTGCATGTGCGTGAGTGTGCGCGTGTGTGCACAGGCATGTATATAAGCTCAAATCAAGGCGTGCAAGGTGCCTGCAATGGAAAAAATACTTTATTATTTTTAGTGGTAACATATTTTTTATCAATTTCGAATATTATAATTAAAGAGAAAAATAATAGGTGAGCCCAAGTATAATTTTGTAATTGAGTTGAACATCTGTGAAGTTGTATGACTTGCCTAAATGAAAGGAGTATGACTTTTTTGTTTTTATCTCCTAACATAATTACATAATGAACTACTCTAAAGCAGGGTTTCTCAACAGCAGCACTATTAACATTTGGGGCCGAATAATCCTCTGTTATGGGGCCATCCTGTGCATTGTAGGATATTGAACAGCTTCCCTGGCCTCTGTCCACTAAATGCCATTAGCAGCCCTCACCCCCAGTCATGACAACCAAAACTGTCTCCAGGCTTTGCCAATGCCCCCTAGGGGACAAAATCACCCCCAATTATAAACCACTGCTGTAAAATGTGACATCCCCGTTTGTCATATCATATTTTGCGCTTTTCTATATTTAAATTTTTCTCCAAGTTAAATGTGCTCATGTACACTAAGCTCAGAAATAACTTCTCCAGAATCACATGGCAACATGTAGAAAGTTTACTATTTCAGCTTCACAGAGCTGGTGATCATCAAGATAATTTCCTCATCACAGTCATATGCAAAGCATAAAACAAGATATCGTACAGAAGCCCATAAGTTACAGTTCTTCCCACCTCAAAATCCAAAAAGAAAAAGAAATAATACATCCATACACAAAGATCCTTCAGAATTTTCAGCCAACGTCTGGTGCTTGCCCTCTAAGCAGAGAAACATACAGCCCCACACCCCATCCATCAGACAGAGATAATCCTTGGATGTCACTGCTAGTTTTTAAAAAAATGTATTAGAACCAAAGAACCTAGATGTCATTCAGTAGACGAGAGGATTAATTTTTTTTCCTCTTAGAGAGGGCTTTTTATTCCCTTTTCTGATTATATTTTTGAATGCCCTTCAAGTAGCTGTTTTGCATGTTGATGGTGATGCAGTAGAATTTAATGAACTGTGAGCTAAAGCAGAGAGGCTGGGCTGCAAAATAAATGATAGCGACTCACTTGTGAAGGCTGGCACCTCCATTCCTTCCATGCATATCCAGATGCCAATATTGGTTGGGTACCGAGAGCAGCACAGCCCAACCGTGCTACACATGGGAGGCTCATTAATGAGGTTCCAGGGTTTCCTGCCATTGTTCTTTTTATTTTGTCTGTCTCCAGGTGACCTCTAGTTGAGGAGGAACCAAACCATCTGTGCTTATGAGCCCTAAAGAAAGTCAGTCCCTCCCAATGTCAGCGCCCCGTGGCTTCCCCGAGACCATCACTGGCTAATTAGCCTACAGAACTTTTTGCCTCAAGGTGCCAATTGGCAGTGCAGGGCTTGGGTTTTTTGGTCAATTAAGTTGAATTTGTTTGTTAAGATTAAATTTCTGTTGTTGTTATTGTTAGTTGTCTTTTATAAGACTCAATTATTTACACCAGAGAAGTATAAAATAATTAAAGAAAATTGTTCTCATCCAACATATTCCTTGTCAAGTCTGACAGTATTAATTAATAAGACTTGGAAAGAGCATGTAAATCTATACAAACTTTATTTTGTTAGTAGGATTCTTTTTAACTTTAATTTGATGAATGTATCTCCAATCCAGAATTAACTCCTGGATTGATATGTATTTGGGGCTCCTTATGATCAGAAACAATATCTGCTGCTGTTGTTGTGTTTTTTTAAAATATGTTTTTATTGATTTTTTTAGAGAGAGAGAGAGAAACATTGATGTGAGAAACATTTATCGGCTGCCTCCTGCATGCTCCCTACTGGGGATCAAGCCCACAACCCGGGCATGTGCCCTGTCTGGGAATTGAACCAGGACCTCTCAGTCCATGGGACAACACTCAATCCACTGAGCCACATGGGCTGGGCTGGGCTGCTGCTGCTATTTTTTATTTCATCTTTCCATTGTCCCTGGTAAAGTGCAGGTCATATGATAGATCCGAAGGAAATCCTTGTAATAGATCCTTAGGAAAGAAATAATGGACTGAATGATTAGCAAATGGTTAGACCTTAAATCAAGCATTATAACAAAGAGAATGTACAACGAAGTAGGACCACGTTTTGCTCCACTTTATATTTTTATATTTTGAACTTGCTACTGCTCAAATTAGAACGAAGCAGGTTGACCTGATCTCAAACCCTAGCTTTTCTTTTTGCTCTGCTAATGGAAGACAAAAATAACAATAGCAATAAAGCTAATAAACGTATTGAGCCCTTATAAGTACTAAGTTTTTTATGTATTATTTAAACCCATGGCCACCCTAAGGTGCTATGGTCATATTATCCCATCTCACACCCAAGGAAAGGGAGACTCAAGGGATTTAAGAAATTTGCTTAAGGTCAGGCAAATGTTAAGTGGCGGAAACAGGATTCCAACCTCTGTCTGACTCCAGATCACTTTAACCACCATACTGGTTGAATGTTTTTGGATCTGAAACTCTGTGCAACACCTTAACTGAACTTTAATACAGAAAAGTCATTTTTTGTTTCCTGCAGGATGCCACACCACAATCCTGTCTGCTTATTGGCATTAGTGACAAACTTGGGCACAATTTTGAGGGAAGGAGGAAGGGGAGAATAAACCAGTTATAGTGAATATGTTTAGAGCCTTAGCCACAGCATTTTAAATAGACCTTTAAATATCAAAAAGTGAAAAGGAGAAAGCTTGTAGAAGAGGTGGAGTGGGCACCACCATCAGGTCTGCCTCTGTTGTTCTTGTTTATCTCTAACAGATGAGCAGACCCTGAGACCCACAAACAGTACGTGATTTATTCTAAATTCAGTGAAATTCCCTTTTTTTGCATGTTTCTGTGAATTAAGTAGAAATGTTATAAATAAATAAATAGCCGATGTAGTGGTGCAGCTCAATTTGGAGATAGATTAATAGGATCTTCATAACCTTTAGGATTGTTAAATTCATCTTTAATTGAAAATGAACTTCTGCTTATAATCTCATCAAAGCCTATTTCTTTTTTTTTTCTTTTTTTTTTTTCTTTTTTGATATTAGAGAGAGGGAGAGGGAGAACTATCGATGAGAGAGAACATCAACTGGCTGCCTCCTGCATGCCCCACACTGGGGATCAGGCCCACAACCCGGGCATGTGCCCTGACTGGGAATCAACCGATGACCTCTTGATGCATGGGTCGATGCTCAACCACTGAGCTACACTGGCTGGGCAAAGCCTATTTCTTGAAGGCTGAATGTCTTAGACTACATTCTTCTTGTCACATGACTTTGATTCATTCATTTATGTGATATATGTTTATTGAGCACCTACTCTGTGCCAAGCATTGTTTTAATACTGCAGACGCAGTGGTGAATAAGACAGGTAAGGGCGTGACTTTCTTGAAGCCTACTTTCTGATGGGGTAAATAACATAAACAAAAATCCGATCAAGCCATATGAAGAGCTGGCACAAGAGTGTCCCAGCAGAGAGTCCAGCAGGCGAGGTGTGTTTGAGGCCTCAGGGAGGTAGTGGGGAACAGAACTGTAGAACCCTCTAGGCCAGAGTCTGGAGTTTGGGTTTTCTTCTGGGTATGGTGAGAAGACTCTGGAGAGTATTGAGTGAGGGAAAGACATAATCTGGTTTGTATTTTCAAAAGATCACTCTGGCTGCTTGGAGCCCAGGAGACTTCGTACCGATTAATGCTTAGCCAGGCAGATGAGAAAAGGATAAAATTGAGATCCATTTTGGAAATGCAGCTGGCAGAATTTGCTGATGGATTGAATTGAAAAAGGGAGGAGTCAACATTTAGGGTTCGTTAGAAGGTAGTAATAGCCAGTGATCTGGCAGGAAAAGCAGCAGAAGGTGATGACCTGGAAGATAAGAGCATTTCGGAGTCTCAGTCAAATGCCAAGAGTTTGAGTGAGAGGAGAAAAGAGAAGAGGTTTCAAGATTTCCCACCAAAGGTTGTTGTTGACCTTGACAATAACCATTTAAGTTTTGTCTTGGGATTTTTTCCCAAGTGCAGGTGACTTCATTTTTACACCACTGATAGGCCTGTTTTTAGGGTAGTAACACCTAATGTGTTTTTCTGCATTTCTGCTGAGCTCAGCTGCCACCCAACCCACTTGTCAGCTGGTCCCTCTGCCACTATATCTCTGTGTCCTATGGCACCAATCACGGTGCAGCACAGTCACCTGTGAACACTAGAGGCTGAGCTCCTAAGGACTGGAATTGTGTCTTTTTCGTCCCTGAGTCCCAGCATGGAGCACATTTCCTGATTTGGAGGACAGACAGGTGGAAGGAAGGACTTCTGAAATCCCAATTCAGAAGCTCTTGGCCTCTTCCACTTCGCCAACATTAGCATATATAAGGTCTGTTGCAAATGCTTGTTTACTTATCCATCCCCATCACACACACACACCCATGACGAGGCATTTCAAGGAGCCAGGAGCCCTGTTATTATGCTCACTGTTATATTCTCTGGGTTAATACAATGAGTGCAGTATCTATAGTTGGTGCTCAATAAAGGAGGGAGGAAGCAAGCAAGGAAGGAAAATTGGCTTGCCATTTGTGAAAAGGCCAAATTCCACATGTAGGCAAGTATGTCCATTGAGAAGACAGCATTCCTTGAGAGAAAATGGCCACCTCTGTTCAGATCCCGTTGGAGAGGCTGACAAGGGGGAGCCGTCCTCCCGCAAGGAGTGCTTGTGAGGCTGAGCCCTGGAGGCTGGCACTGTACCGTGACCCCCAGCCCCTGACTCATCCTGGCTTGTCCTCGATGTGCAGGCTACTCCATTCCATCCCTCGGAGCTGGATGGACCGAGGAAAATTGGGGGAACAGTCATCGCTCTATTTAAATCTGAGGAAAGAATGTTGCCAGCACCGATTCAAAGGTCATTTTGGAATCCTCCCCATCCCGAGCGATGAGTAGAGCAGCATTTCCCAAACAGCATTCCTTTCCCGAAGAAGTGAATCAGCGCTCTGACAGCTCGCCTTTGGGTGGACACATCCCTGGGAGCACTGCGAGCCAGACTCCGTTCCGGAGGGAGAGCCGCCGCCGCCGGCCTGTTTCTGCACTCAGAGGTCTTGCAGTACAAAGCAAAAACACATCTCTTCCGCTTTGGAGTCTCATCACTCTTAATTTATCTGAATTCAACTACATGCACTGGGCAAAAATAATAATGCACTTTTGTTTCTAATAATGTGGCCCCCAGACACAAGCCTACTCCATCTGGTGCCTGAGCAGAGAAACAAAGATCCTTTCCAGCCCTAGAGAAGACACTGGTCGTGGAAAGAGTTCACTGTCTCCAAACCATGTGGAATGTATTTTATGAGCAGAAGGGTGTTCCAGGGTGGTTTTGATTATACACGATTCGCACCTCACAAGCCGATGTTAGATAGAACCCAACTCCTGTCTGAGCTGCAACTCCGCTGTTGCAGGTTTCCTGCTGGACTAGCCTCTGGAGCATTTGCTCAAGGAGCTCATTCTTAGTGCTTTGCCAGGGTCACTGACAGTCCCTCCAGAAGTGTCACATGTGAAGGTCCCCTGTGAAGGCTGACCTTGGGGACACTGCAGAGCTCTAAAGAAGGTCCCAAGCCCTATTGTTTTCTCAAATCAAAGTGCTTTTCCCATCATTGTGTACTTACTATGGCAGGCTTACCCCCGCCCCCGGAAAAAGGTCCTGTTAAAGTGATGTGGCATCTTACAATCGATGGCGTCCTGGAGTCAGGAAACGCTGTAGCTGACATCTTGTGTAGAACTTTCCCTGTGTGCTTTCACAGGGCCAGGCACTTCTGAAAAACGAGTGCCAGTCGGGGATTGCTGCAAAGAGATGCATAAAATGTAAATGGGGGAATAAATGATGAAAGAGTAAGTAAACCATTTCACTCTGATGAATCCTACTTCACATGGAATGAATCATAATTTTTTTTCCAGAGAAAGCAACCGTAGTCTTTGTTTTACAAAATCAGAACAACAGATTTCTAAGGTTTGGTTTCTGACTAACCCTGTTATTTCCTTGTTTATTAGCCTCATAGATGCTTTGCCTTTCTCCCCCAGAAATTATTTCTTCAAATTCCTTGGCCTTCTCCAGAGGTGGGTTTTTCTAAGACAAGTGTGGCTTCATTTGTGCCGTGGCTGTGGTTTCCTGCTCATCTCCATGTGGCCACCCCTCCCCATGCATAACCCTCTTCAACAAGTGCCTGTCCCCGCTAGGGTGCCTCTGCATCGGTCCCATGAGTAAGGTCATGCTGACACTGGCCCTGACTGACCCTAACTCAGTGACCTGCATTACTGTTACACATGGGGCATCATCCTGATGGTGACTCCAAATACAAATGAATTGAGTTACCGGTGCTTTTAAGGGGGCAGGGGCTAGACAGCAGCTCTTTTTAAATTCTTGAGCCGCTTTCTTAGCCGCCCCTATCATATTCTTACCACTTGTGACACTCATCCTAGGGTTTGGTGGTGAGGAACTTCTGCCCTCACAACGAGCCTTTGCCTCAGCTAGTCTTTGAAGGAGGGTGATGCTGATGTGTGTTTGCTGAGAGGGGCTGGGGGACCAGTGAGGAGGCCAGGAGAGGGTGGGTGCCCATGAGAGCAGCCCCACTCTGTGACTTGTGATGTTTGTGAACCAGGAAACCACCAAGCTGTTTGACCACCACAGTGCCCACGGCACAGGCAGAAGAGCTGCGGTCCTCTCTTTTCTCTTTCTGTTGTTCCAGCTCCCCACCCCACTCACCGGCAGAACTTGCAGACCTGTCATCAGTGATTTGATCAATATTACCCTGATTCTGCATTCCATCCTTTTTAGATTGTGTGGTGTTTTCCTTTTTAACATTTGTTTTATTATTCGCCAGCACTGGCATCGTCCTGGGCTGGCAGCACAGCCCAAAGGAAGGACCATCAGTCTGGTTTTGATTTTGTTTGGGGGGACTTCTTGAGGGATGCTCTCCCTCACCCCCCAGGACACTTGGACCTATATTTTTGTTTGTCTCCTATGCAGCATTCCCTGATCACTTTTCAGAAGTCTTGGCCCTGTGAAAGAGCAGACAGAAGGTCCCATACAAACTGTTAACTACAGTATTTGGTTGATTCCAGAACGCTATTAATTTTATGATGCCGTGTCGATTCCAGGACAGTCTCTTTCATCCAGCCAGCATCAATGAGTAGAAAGAAATGGCAGAACAGGGCACAGTTCTGGGGAATAAGCCAATAGCAGCCCGTAATGCTGCACAACTAGGTCATAATTAACCCACACACGTCCTTTCTTTTCTTCCTGGAATCAGGTGCTTTATCGTCCCCTTGGTTTAGAATTTAGTTCAAAGTACAAAATAATGAAGCTATAATAGCTTGGGGAGTTTCCTGTTTCTGGTGATACCCCTGACAAATGTCATGTAAATTAACCTGGTCCCTTAGCAACTAGGCCACACATAGAAAAAAAATCACATCAATGCCAAGTGGTAATTTAGGAGTGTGGTTTTAGTTTTCAAATGTAAAGGATGGTGAGGGGGAGCCTTACTATTGTTTTATTCCTGATTTTTAGTTTAACTTCTGATGGCCACCAGAGAATAGTAGTTGTTATCAATTTTATAACTTATGATACTTCCTTTGTGACTAGTTACCATGTGATCAGTTTTTTAAGGTGTCCTATATGATTAGAAAATTTGTATAATCTCTTTTTTGTGATGATTCAGATAATCTCAGCCATTTTTGTCTGCTTGATCTTTCATCTCCAGGAGGGGGTTTGAAGTCTCCTGTGATGGGTGTTAAGTGTGTCAGTCTCTCCTGGAGCTCTAACAGCTTTTGCTTTACAGTGTTGAGGCTGTGCTATTGAATGCATGCCAGTGCGTCCTGTCTTTTCACGGGTGGAGTCTTCATCCCTGTTACTGCTTTCGCCTTAGGTCCTATTTTATCTGATTAACATTGCAATCCAGTTTTGTTTGTTTGTTTGGTTGGTTTTGGTTGGTTTTTTTGTCAATATATATTTGCCTTATCTCTTTCCAATCTTTTATTTTCAACTTTTCTGTGTTATTTTGTTTTAGGTGTCTCTCTTGTAAGCAGTATATAGCTGGCTTTTTTAAAAGTCCAATCTGATAATGTCTTATAATAGGTGAGTTTTATCCATTTACATTTATTGTGATAACTTTATGTATTTGGACTTATTTTTATCTTTTTAATTTGTGTTTCTGTTTATCTTGCATTTTATTTGCTTCTTTGTACTTCTTTCCTGTCTTTCATTAGATTAGCAAAATTTTCCTAACTTTCTTTCTGTTTTTTCCTCTGCTACCTTGGCCACCATAGATTTTATTTTATTTCTAAATTTATCTATGTATATAAATATATATTTATGCAGTGATTGCCATTAAGTTTTTAACATGCATACTTAAGGATGTATTTTTCTAATAAAGACTACCGTTTCCCTGAATCTTTTGTCTCAAACAAAGATTTTGCATACTTTTCTTACTTAAAGTCAACTGGTAATTACAACAAAGAATGAAATCCTGGCTCAAAATATTGCCATGTATTCTCAGCCTCCTGACTCACAGGGGGATTAGAGGCATCCTGATTGATTTATAAAGCATGAGCTTTTTACTAATTTACTCAGTTTTATACCCTGTGGTGCTTTGGGTCGTCTCTCAAGTTCACAGTGCTGCATTCATTCCCAGCTCATAAAAATCTATCTCTCAAATTCCTGAAAATGTTATAAAGTAGGATTGGACAAAAGAGAACTCAGTGTCCTAGGGTCCACTGCTCGGGCCTATTCCTATAAACCCTGTTTCTCATGTGTGAGATTTCCATTCTCCCTGTTAACACCTGCCTACTTGTACCTTGATTCCCAAGGTTTATTGTTCATGTGAATCACCCAGGAGTTTCTTTCTAAAATGCAGTTTCTAACACACTTCCAGGTGATGCTTGTGCTTTTGATGCATGGATCACACTTTGAGGATCAAGTGCTTGGAGAATAAAATCTAAGTAGAAAAATTGGGGCTTCAGCTCTAGATCAGGGTTTCTTGATACTTCACAGAACAGCAGATACTGAAAGAAACATTCTCTTTGAAGTGGTTTGGAGTTCAGGATCATTTTAATTCCAGAGCCCCCACAGCCCTCTGCGAGGTCCCTCTCCCCTCCATCCCACTGGAGGTCAGCACGGCACATGTGTCGAGTCTCAGGCCTATCACTGAGCAGAGAAACACACACTGATGTGACTCTGTGAGTCGGTGCCCAGTGGAAGAGCCTGCCGAGGCTCAGGGCAGGCTTCCTGGTAATTTATGTTTAAGACAAGCTTTTAATAGAGATACACTTTTAAATAGTAACCAAGAAAAAGATTCTCTCTTCTTAACGGGTATCCATTTATAGGACTCAGCTGTTGAAACTCAAGGGTAGCATTAGGCTTAAGTTTAATCTTCTGTATACCGTAATTTACAGCGCTGAGTAAAGCATTGTACGTACAACTATTTCAGTCATTTGCCGTGATAAATAGCTATTGCTCTTGGCGGAACAGAAACCCATCTCTGCTTTCCATTTATGAATATTGAATGGTCTCAGGCAGCCTTTTGCTGTAAGTTTTTAAACAGGAAATCCCCACTGATCACATCTCCTCCCTGGCCCAAAATGTGATTTCCCGGCCATGTGCACCAGTCAGCTCCTGACCCAGATGGCAGTTCCGCAGCACACGTGTGTTCCTGATGAAGCTCACACAGCACTTCTGACAATTCCAAGTGCAAGTCCTGCTGAAGGCTGCAGTTTTGCATTGAATGCCTGGAGCTGTTAAGTAGAAGATTTAGCTGGTGGCAGGAAGCCACCAACAGGGACCAGGGAAATATCTTAGAGGCGATAATCTGATGCAGGAAAAATAGACAGGGTGTGATTCTGCTGGATCCCTGACAGTGAGAAGATGGTGTCAGCTGGGGGCCAAATGGGGGGGGGGGTGGAGAAATGCCCAGGCTATAAATCTCTAGGGATCTGCTCTTTAGGAACACAGAGACACACATGCCTTCCACCAATCTTTCCTTACTTCAGATACTTTATTCCCTGCCAGCTGGGAGGAGGCAAAATGGATATTCAGATAGACCCTCAGGTAGAGTGACCAGCTTGTCCCGGGAAATCCCTTACGTTCAAGTCGGCGAATCACCCTAGTCTCAGGCTTCCAGAAATCCCCCCCCCTCAACCCCCCATCCCCTGCCAACAACCTTTCTCCTCCAGAAGAACTAAAACCCTTAGCCAGGCATTCTTTGATTTGTCTCACATTTCTGAGCACCCACTAGGCGCCACACGTCGCATGGATGGTGAGACAGGACTGAAGGGTGAGCGTGAGTCGAGCTGGTGAACAAGTGAAGCGGTGCACGTCTGCAGGCTGTGGCAGAGACTGCCTTCCATGGTCATACTCCCAGATGCCACTTCTCAGCCATGTCGCTAGGAGATGATTCTTTTGAAAACAGAGCTAAGAGGCTTCTGTTCTCACTACCGCCTTTTGAGGGTGATCATATATCTTTGGAAATATCTACAACATTTGCCATTTATGAAGCAGTCTCGTGTCGCTTGTTCATTTTGATTTTCATAACAACTCAGTAAAGTAGATGGGTGGGTGCTGGCTTCCCTAATTTGAAAGCTCAAATTAGTGACTTTCCTAAGGTCACACAGCTAAAAGGGGCAGAGCAGAGACTAGTAGTCCAGACTTGACTCTCACCCAAGTGCATTTTCCATGAACAGAGACCCCGGTGGGTATGCACAGCACCAACAAAATAGTGTGTCCACTATTAGAGGCAAATTTGCCTTTATGAAACTTCCAGCATTTTCAGTTTCTAATCCCAGGCTTACATGCAACGAACTCATCATCTAGCTTTCTTGTATCTCTTTCACATGGTATCTGGGCTTTCTGTAATAACTATTTGAAAAACAGTCTTCTAGCCCTGGCCGGTTTGGCTCAGCGGTTAGAGCGTCAGCCTGCGGTCCAGAGAGACCAGGGTTCGGTTCCCGCTAAGGGCATGTACTTCGGTTGCAGTTTGTCCCCGGCCCTGGTTGGTCGTGCGGGTGGCAGCCACTCGATGTGTCACTTTCACATCGATGTTTCTCTCTCTCTCTCTCTTCCTCTCTCTCCCTCCCACTCTATCTGAACAAAAAATGAAAAAATGTCCTCAGGTGAGGATTAAAAAAAAAAAAAAGAAAGAAAAGCAGTCTTCTAGTTTTTACGCTAAAGGAATATTATTCAGTCTGCTTATAGGTTATGATCTACCCTTTCATTTCCGAACCAAAAAGTTCCATCAGAGCAGAAGTTAGGGTCATTTCAGCAGACACTGAAGGCAGTTGGTTGTGTTCTGCATGAGAATAAACCACTCAGCATTCTGATTAGTTATAACTTTGGGTGATGAGAATTGTGCAGACCAAAAACTCCTATGTGTTTCATGCGTGTAAACCTACTAATGAGAATGGGTTTTGGCAGAAAGCTAAACATTAATGTTCTTGCCACTGGAGCTTAGAGTTTCTCGTTAGTATTCTGAGAGCTAGGGTACAGACAGACACAGTACAACTCAATCTTGACAACATCACTCATCCCCAGGCCTTAGATAAGTTTGTGAAACAGGAATATGAGAGGAAGCAATCAGAGACGGGATTGTATGTAAGTGGCTCAAGAGACCTGGCAGTTTAGGATGCCTTTGCAACCTTGCTGTGACCTCCCGCATCCCTTTGCCCATCTGTGAAATGGGCATGGTGGTTGTGCTCCAAGGTTATTATTCAGAATGATAAACTTGTAAATACCTTCGCATGTGACTTGTGCCATAAATATGCCTCACTGCCACATGGAAAATAGGAGTTTGAGCTGAAATATATGATGGGCAGGGAACATCTGTCACTGGCAGCAGTATCTGCCAGAGACAGGAGGTGGGGTGGGAGCCAGGTGCTTCTAAGGAAGGAGGACAGAGAGACCATCTATGAAGCAGTCTGGGCAACGTGGTGAAACGTTCAAAACAAACAAGCACCACGTTAATGTTTGGATGACCTGAATTTAGAAACAAATAGGGGGATTGGAGATGAACCTGTCTTTCCACATTGCAGACTCTGTGCTCCTGCTCGGAGCACCCACTGAATTCCAGAGGATTGGGCCTGGGCACAGAGGAAGGCCCAGGCAAACCAGTGCCCACGCGGGGCTCGGCTGCCGTGTTGTAGGAGGGTTCTGTCGGAGAGGCTGCAGCGGGGTCAGGAACCAGGCAGACCCCGGAGCCGAGCTATCCGGGTGTGACTGTGGCTGTGCCACTCACGAGCTCAGTGACCTTCAGCCAGTCCTTCAATCCCCCTGTGCCTGAGTTTCCTCATCTACAAAATGACAAGAGTATTAGTACCTGTCTCAGAAAGTGTCAGGAGGATAAAATGAGTAGATATGAGTGCAACGCTTAGCAGAGTCCCTGGCATCTACATACACAAGCATAGTGAGGCACTTCTCTGGCCTTGCGAATTCCAGCACGTGGCAGAGAAGAAATACAAACTGGATTGGCTGAGGAAAGTTCATCTCCAGAGAGAGGACTGAATGTGTGGACCATGAATTAATTACATGGTCATTTCCAAAGAGGGAGTGTCAGCTGGAAATGCGGAACTAAGGCCACAGCGGGAATGGCACCCAGCCTTGGCTGGCCCCTGGTTGGTAAACAGGGTTGGAGGCCTGAACAGTGCTTGGGTGGCCATCCTGTACCTTTCCACATGCCTCCTCCATGCCTGCAGGGAAGTTGGGAGTTTGGGGTATCCTTTATCCACAAAAGCAGATTCCAGTGGCCAGTATCCTAGGAATTTTGGGGTGAAAATTTCTGTCTCCTATCTCACAGGAGTCAGTCTTTCCTGGTCATTTCCTGATAGCGTATCTCTGCTCTGGACCCCTGCAAAATCATTCCCCCGTTATCTGTCTGCCTCGACATGGGACAGAGCCCTCCCATCTGGAGCTCGGGCACGATGCCTGCCATCTCGCCTCACGGCAGCGTGTGGGCAGGGCTCTCTGCTGCACACGTCTTCAGAAGGACTAGATTTCAGGCTTTCAGAGCAAGTGTCTTCAATCCACTGGTGAAATGAGACAGCAGTCATGTGCTGGTTGGTGTTTGCCAAAATGTGGCCTTAAAACAGGATGAAATGATGGCTCCTGGCATGAAACCTGGTTCTCCCTGGGCCTACACCCATCCTGAACAGCTCCTTTAAAACCAGAAGCAATTTGTCATCTTTTGATTCGCTTCCAGCACTGTCTCTGTCACAGGTAGATAAATGAGGCGGCATATGGGTGTCCAAACGCCAGATCGTCTAATTTCAGTGGTTTTCCATGGAGCCATCACTCCATGAGGATGGGGAGCACAGTGGGGTGGTCCCTAGCGTCAGGATTGTGACTATAAGCACATATTTCTATTGCGTGTCCCATTTATATGCATGAAATGCTTTCAAAGAATCTCCAGCCTCCAGGTGCCATTAATAGGTGTGTTTCTCCTTTCAGAATCTTGAAATAAATCATAACATTTGCAAGCTCAACATATCATGTCTGTAGTTCCACAAATTGCCACTAATCAAATCAATGTCTTGGCAGAAGCCAATGAGCACCCCAAATTAGCAATGGATAGTGGTTGGACTTGATGGTCTGAAAAGCCTTGATTACAGAGAGCCAAGGGAAAAGGCGATGCGTGTCAGTGTACCTCGACTGGCATGCTTATGTGTGACTTGAAAGATACTCACGGCTTCTGCACAGCCCACGTGGACTTTAGATTTTCTCAGTGCATGTAACTAAAGTCACCAGGTTACTCCCAAGGGTGCAATAAACAGATGAGGCCTTCTGATCCTTCTTGGTGCCAAAAGGTGGGCGACTCCTGACACCCTGCAAATGAAGGATAGGCCTGTGTGGCGGATGAACTCGGCTAGCCAAGGCAGGCCTCGTGCCCACACCCAGGGGCTGAGTGTGTTCATGGTCCCACCAGGCAGCTGTGATTTCTTTTGTGGCTATCGGTCACACTCTTCACCTCCGCAGCTGCTGGATTATGGGTACCCATAGTCACAAGGGCCCAGGCTTGGCTGGATCAACTCAAGTTCACCCCCCACCACAGGAAAAGCATCTGCCCTGATAGTGTGCAGTGAGTTGCCGAGCACCATGGAGGCACCCTGAGAAAGGAGCACGTGTGGGGCATCTCCAAGCTGGGTCCGTTGAAGTAAGGAGGAGATTCTTATGCAGGCCATGAGTGCTGGTGACCATAACGAGTGTACTGTCAGCTCCCAGTTATCTGTGGTACTGAAGGAGAAATCTTGCATGAACTTTTACATTTAAAAATATCCCCCAATTGAGCTTTAGCCAAGCCAGTGGTTTCCTACTAGAAATCCTTCAGGGGAGGGGTGGTATTTCCTTTTATGTTTTCCTAAGTAATCAGTCGTGATGATTTTTTTATTGATTTTAGAGAGAGGAAGGGAGAGAGAGAGAAAAAAACATAGTGTGAGAGAGAAACATCGATTGGTTGCCTCCCTCATGTGCCCCAACTAGGGATCCAACCCACAACCTGCGTATGTGCCCTGATCGGGAATCGAACCCATCACCTTTTGGTGCATGAGATGACACTCCAACCCACTGAGCCACCTGGCCAGGGCTTCATCAGTAGTTTTAATGAGCAGCAAAATGACCCAGTAGGGCTGAAAGTACAGCACAGGAGGGTAAGTCCCACGAGGTTAACAGATGGGTCTGGGTTGCTTTCCTGCCTCGTCCAGCTTCTGTTCTTCACCTGCTGGTTCTCTGCGTTGCTACATCTGCTTTATATGGTCAGGGAGGATCAAAAGAGTTCATGAATGCTGAGCTGTCCCCAAGCCCAGCCATAGGAAGCACACGATACATCTTAGCTGTTAAGACATTTTTAGGCTTACAGAAGAAGAGGAGAGAAACTCTTACTTAATCAAAGATGATAAAACAACAGAATAGTTTGTTCATTAAAAGACAGGCACAAACTTAAGTGAATCTTTAAGGTAATCCAGCATTTCATTCATGGTGAAATTTCATAATCTTTTTTTTTTCTTTAAGTTTAAAAGGCTGAGCCAGTTGTACATGGTACATTAAACCCACACCTCCTTTAGAAGAGTTCCTGTTTTGAAAGTATGATCATTCCTGGGGAAAAACAATTTCAGTGTGCCTCCTGTCCATTGAAAACAGTTACATGTAAAGAAGATTTGCATTCCCTGGATTAGCATCTTCAAATTCCTGCTCTCTCTTCAAGCTCTGTCATAAAGCAAGGGAGGAGAGGATTGTAGACTCCTGGAGGAAGGAGTTCCTTATAATTCCTCTTCTTTGCCCCAGAGTGTCAGGCAAATAGTAGGCACTCAATCAATGTCTTGTGAATGGATGAATGAATAATTTAGATGTTTAATCCTTCAAGTCAGTGATATTCAACCTTTAGCCAGGCATCAGAATTGTTCGAGGGGCTTGTTAAAACACAGACTGCTGGGCTCTGCCCCCAGTTTCTGAGTCAGTAGGTCAGGGGTGGGGCTTGAGAATCTGCATTTCCACCAAGCCTCCAGCTGATGCTGATGTTGTTGGCCCAGGGGCTCTGCTTAGGGAACCACTGCTTAAGGGTCCACTCACTGCTTAAGTCCACGGCTGTGTTACCTTTCCAAGCCTTCCATGAGACTGACATCTATAACTATCCTGTCTTGCCCCATAGAACTAAGATTTTGACCAGATAGAAGAGCAACCTGGATTTTTTTTTTTTTTTTTATCAAAACTACATTCCATCCCTTGTGTGACTGAGAGAAGTGAGAATCAATCGACGCCTCCTCGGTGACTGTGCTGGCAGGACGCAGCCAGGCGGGGTGGAGTGGAGTGGCACACCTGCAGCATTTGAGCCACATTACATCCCCATGCAGCTTTGGAATCCCCACTCATGTCAGAAGAGCAAAAAGGGTGCAGGGTATGAACATGGGATACAAAAGGGAACCCATTATTTGCAAAGTCTTTTCATGCTGGCTGTCGGCCTGATTGAAGTCACTAGGCACCCCCCAGGTTCAGAAAGAAGAGAGAGTTTCATGGCTTCGGGACAGCTGCTCTCTACAAAAAGTCATTCTTCTAATCCCAGATGTCACTTTGGATGGCAGGCAAGGAGCTGGAACTCCAAACCCAGGCCTCGGGGAGCTCTTCCCCCATCCATCCCTCTCTTGTCAGGAAAGAGTCCTCAAGACTGTGAGGACATACGGTAGAAGCCAGGGACCGGCCAGGTAGAGAGTACCAGAGGGACACCAGACCCCTGAACAGAAGAGATCAAAATGAACCCGAGAAGGGAATTGATGGGAAGGAGGGACCACGGCCTTCCTCTGGGGTAGTAAGAGTGTGTTAGTTACTTTATAACAAATGCCCCACATAGCAGCTTAAAACAACAAATATCTATTATCTTGCACAGTTTCTGTGGGCAGAGGCCTGAGAGCAGCTTAGCTGGGTGGTTCTGGCTCCGGGTCTCTTATGAAGCTGCAGTCAGGCTGTCATCCAGAACTGCTGTCTGTCGTCTGAAGACTTGGCTGTGGCTGGAGACCCCACTTCCAGGATGGCCCACTCACCCGGCTGTTGGCAGGAGGCCTCAGTTCCTCCCTCGCAGTCCCGTACACCTCTCCATGGGGATGTTCACGACATAGCAGCTAGCATCCCTCAGAGCCAACAACCAGAGGGAGAGAGGGAGGTGGTCAGAATGCCTTTTATGACCAAGTCTCAGAAGTGACACACTGTTACTTCCACATTATTCTGTTTATTAGAAACGAGCCAGTGGGTCCAGGCTCCACCTCCTGAAGGATCAGGGCCACCACTAAGAGTAAGCCTCTCCCACCCTCCCCTTCTAGGCTCAGAAAAGCGCAAGAATAATTGATATAGGGCCTTTGTTCAAAAGATGAGGGAGGCTTTTTAAAGGACTCCAGAGGGGACAGTGGGAGTTTTGCCTGATGGGGCTGATGAGAGGTGGGTGGGTAGAGGATGGGGCATTGGAAATTCTCTGTGAGCTTTGAGCCCACTTTTCTATAGGGGCCATGCAAGCCCCTTCTCTCTTTAGGCTAGAGGTGACCTTGCTTAGAAAGGACTGAAGCCACCAGTGAGTTCCAAGCCTCAGGTTCGGTTCCAGAGAAGAGGAAGAAGGGGCTGGCTGCTTAGAGCCGACTGCGTGCTGGAGAGAGAGCCACACATAGCACTGTGCATCTCCTTCTAGTCGTCTGGCCTGCCAGGCCCTGGGAGGGAAAGAATGGGGATTTAAGGCAGAAGTGGTGTCCTGGGCTGTGCCTCTCAGGAAAAATATCGAGGGGGCGGATATGAGGGGGAAGAGCCCCACTATTTTTATTAAAGTGATTCCACTCAGGATGATGGCTCAGGACCACTAGGCACAAAAGCAGTAGGCCCTTTGTGGCTGTGGCTCCTGGGTCCCACAGAGATCCTGCCACGGGGCAGGTATTTATTTTGTCCACCCCAGCACTGTAAGTGCATTCCACTTAGCAGTTTTCTTTTGAGGATGCAGAGCCATTGGTGGCCATGTTGTACTGTGTCTGTTCTTATCTCCACTATCATCCCCAGGGAATAAGCTAATCAAACCTGCTGATGATTTTACACTGAGAGGAGATAGCTAATAACTTGGATGACAAGTATTAGAATACAATGTGATGTGGATAAATTGGGTCCATGTATTAAGGGCTATAAAATGAGATTCCATCAAGGCATGAATAATGGTGCCTGTAGAAGGGATTAATCAAATACCCCATTAAAAGGTATGGGAATTCTGGTCAGATAGCCCCTGTTTAATTACACTCCTGCCCCTACCCCACCCCCACTTCATTCCCCCGAAACTGCTTTCTACTAGGAGAAATAAGAAAAAGAGTTTAGAGGAAATAATAGAAAAATTGGGACATACATTTTGATAGAACAAGATCATGAAGACAGATTTAATCAACCACTGTTTAATTTAGGGCGGGGGGAGGCAATTGGCATGAGTTGGCATGAGTAATCATTTACAAGTGTAATTTCCAAGGAAGCCCTGTTGATACCATTCAGCAAATGCCAACAAAGCATTTACTTTCCAAAGGGAGAAAGAAAGACAACAAGAGAAATGAAGGCATCTTCAGGAACGGATCGGAGAACAGCCAAGCCATAGCGAAGAATCAGGTGTGAGATGGAGAATGCAGAAGACAGTCACAACTTCTGAAAGACCTGGGAGGACTCCCATTGTCTGGAGAAGGCTTCCTGGAAGAGGAGACTCCAGCAGAGCCCCGAAGTGTGGACAAGCTTCCATGTACTGCAAATTCGTGAGCACACTCTGGTGACAGGGTTTAGGGAGAAAATGGGCTTGAGCAGAGCAGGGGGCACCTGGGAGATTCTTCTTTCCATTTCCACCACCACCACCCTGGTCCAAGCTACCATCACTTCTCACCTGGACAACTACAAAAGCCTTCCAGCTGTTTTCCCTGCTTCCACTCTTGCTCCTGTACAATCCATCTACACACAGAAGTCAGAATCAAAATCAAAGTTAATCATAGCATTCTCTTGACTTGTAGCTTCCCATCATTCTTAAGCTAAAAGCAAAAAGTCATTATCATGGTTACAGAGTCTTGCATGGTCTGAACTGCATCCTGTGCCAGGCTTCCTTTCACTCTCTATATGCCAGTCTAGCTGGCTTTTCAGAATTTTCAGTACATCGTGTCTTCCTGCCACCAGGCCCTCGGCACATGCTTTGCCTTCTCTGTATATAATTTTCTTTCACCCACCTTCCTGAAGCTAACTCTGACTCATCCTTCAGAACACATCTTAATGATTACTTCCTCCTGGAGGAGCTCCCTGATTTTCATAACTATGTCAGCTCTCCCTCATACCTTGAAAACAAATGTTTATTGTGTGGACATATGATTAATGTTTGTCTCCCACACTAGGCCACAAGCTCTCTGAGGGCAGGGACCCAGCCTTTTCATCCCCCAGAGCCTAGCACAGTCTCAATAAATATGTATTGACTGGATCATGACTTTTAATTAGGAACAAGGAGGCTAGTTGAGAAATTATATTTGACCAGTATGTATGAATTCTTACTGGGATGTAAACCTGAATTCATGTGCAGACTGCCACCTGCTGGCTGTGCTGTTGTAAATAAATCTCAGATCCTCTCAGAGCCCGTCTCCTCGTGTATAAAGGGGGAGCACCAACAGCCACCTCACATAGTTGTTGCAAGAAATAATGAAATCATATATGTGAGAGCATTTTTAACTGTAGTACCAGACATAAATATACTGTAATTTTTCTCTGTACCTGGCACATTGGGTCATTAAACATCTATTGGATGGATGGATGGATGGATGGATGGATGGATGGATGGATGGACGGACAGTTAGGGAACTATTACCGGAGTCAGGAAGGGAACCTGGCATAAGGATACATGACGGAAGCTGAACGAGGAGAGAATTTCAAGAAGTAGGAGGAGGTTTGTTGATCACCCACAATATCACATACAGCAGAGGAGGCAAGGAGAACGAAGGGGGTTATCATTTAACTTGGGTAGAAGGAAAGTTAGTAATGACCTCAAGGCAAGTCCTTCTCAGCCTTTTCATGCTGTCTGTGCTTTCAATGACATGCCTTAATTGTAACTTAATCACTTTACTGATTTTTATCTTTTGGGGGGAAATCAAATCGATTTGCACACATAGCAAAATTGGCAAGATTACTCTAGCCACTGCCAGCAGGTGCTGACAAGTAAAGAAGTGAATGTCAGAGGATAAGAGAATACACTAAACGTTTATTTTAATAAGGCCTAAAATTCCTTAGTTATTTAATAGATTGCCATGGAGAATTAAGTTTCGGTTTCAAGGGTTGTTTTATTTTTAACTCCCTGTGTTCTGGTAGCAATAGGGCTGTATGTGTAGGCAGGGATCTGTGGTACAAGATTCATCTGAGGGCGACTGCACATTTCTGTGAGAACTTTTCACACACACACACACACACACACACACACACACACTGAGCTCGTAGTCCTTCAGCATGGCGGCTCAAGACT
Organism: Tadarida brasiliensis; assembly: GCA_030848825.1. Lineage (NCBI taxonomy): Eukaryota > Metazoa > Chordata > Mammalia > Chiroptera > Molossidae > Tadarida > Tadarida brasiliensis. Next base: position 50,554,535 of record CM061267.1, read on the forward strand.
CGCCTCCCTGCCAAACCCTGACCCAGCAGTCTGTTTATGTGTGGGCCTTGGGAGTGAGTGGCCAGGGCTGAACCCGAGCCCCACACTCATCTCAGGGCTGACTCCTGATGAATAAGAAAGACACGAGGAATAAATGAAACCACGTTACTTCAACACCCATCTTCACCACCAGTGCGCCAAACTGGGCTGACAAAATGAGGTACTCGGTAGGAAAAAGTTAAGAACAGGCTAGAAGAAAAGGCCACCAAATATTTTGTTTCCATGTGGTAGTTGGTGGTATGGAACATGGGTCTATGGGGAAAGGAGGTGATGTTCCAGAGATGTTGAAATGGTTCACAGAGAGGGTTCGAAGGCCCCTGCCACGGTGCCTTTTCAGCAGGGATGGCTCAAGAGTGCGTTACTGATCTAAACACAAGCATGCGTGTCTCTGTCCTCTTCTCCACAGCTCCCAGACCTAGGATTTCTTTGACTGCTCTGGGTTCGAATATTTAGTCTTATCAGTAGAAAGGTTTTCTATGAACTCATGTACACAGTTTGTCAAGAAAGAATGCCGAGGCCCTGGTCCTTCCATAAGAAGCGTAGTCCCTGGAAGTCCCACCACCCTCCAGCCTAGGAAATGTAGGTAGGTGCAAAGTAAAGACTTCACACATCCGCCTGCCTTCATGGCAGACCCTCACGGTGAAGCCAGTGGTCAGTGGGGATGCCTGGGTACAGGAAGGCAGAACCCTCTCCTGGGATTGCATGGCAGGGGCAGCAGAGCTGGAACCCGTAACCACTGATCCGTCCTCTCGCTGGTCCACCACAGGAGCAAACCCCAAAGCTCTTGAGTCCTTTAGTGTCCAGGAACATAAGGACAAATCTGCTCAGAGAGAAGAGCTTGATTGTTCAGAGCTGGGCCTGGAGCGAGGTTCACAGCTCAACTCTGCCTAGCCTATCTTGTGCCCTCTCTGAGCTTAAATCTTAAAAAATGGATAGAATCATGCTTTCTCAGAGGGGTGGACATGAAATGTCGTAATGCTGAGCCAGCCCAGCATGAGAAGTGAGCTAATGGAAGTGTGGAAGCCGCATTAGACTGAACCCTCTCCCTACATTCTGATCGACTTCTAAACATCACTGCTGGGCCCAGTCCAGCCTGCCCTTCAGGAATTTCTTACGGTGGGAGGTTCTGAGAGTCTGGAGTTGAGAGAAGTCCATGAAGGGGTTTGGAGTCGGGGCTGGGGTGTAGGCAGGTACGAGAAGAGGATTAGGGAAGAACTGTGGGATTCCTAGTGATCCAGAGATGGGACCTGAAGAGAAGCATCCAGGAAGACTGTGGTTAGACCTAAAACATCAGAATAACAGTGTCACAGAGCCAGGCATGAAGGAATTCCGAGGAGGATCAAATCTTTCAGAAAGGTAGACTAGACAATAACTAAGAAAAAAAGATTTTGAATCATATTTGCCTTTTCAGTGAACGCGAACTCAAATTAATTTGGTTTTGAGAATTTTAAACACACAGATTGTAATCATTAGAAATACCCTAGAGCATTGTAAAAACCAGGGTTGGAAATCACTTACCATCTATACTGTAAGAGCAGGAACCCAGTCTTGCAAGAGATTTAAAAAACTTCTCTGCCCAGGAAAGAAATCTGTCTGCCTGTCAAATATGCATGAAGTCCTTTTCTCAATCATCTCTCCCTCCCGGTTCCTTCCCTCCAAATACACAGTCCTGCTGCCTTTCACCAACACGACCCCTAGGAGAACCAAGGAAGGAAATAAAAATAGAGAGCCAGAATGTGGTCATTAGGGCCTCTGCCTAGTTTCTTTTATCCTCCTCTGGTGTCTTTTAGGTCACGCTCACGGCTGCGCAGCGAATACTGTAGTCAAGTTTTGAAGGTAGTGTCGATATCCTGTTGGGTGTGAAGAGTGCCTTGACTTTTAAATCTTTTTATTGTATCCATCTGTTTTGGAGCTTTTTTCCCTTGTGCAAATCAAAACAGACCCCAAACATATTTAAAGTATTAAAAAACTTTTCATCTCCTAGTATGACTTTGCTCACTTATTTTGTTCATTATGTGGGGTGCCATAGCTCTGGAGCATATAATTTAGGGTTCTGGAGTTATTGGGGTGTCTAGAGGTCACCCTTAGGTGGATGAGCTCTTTAGTAAGTCTATGTTTGATAAAAACCTTTGAAAATGCTAATAATATGTTGGTGGAACTATCTGCTGAGGTTAGAAAAAGGAAAAAACTTTAAGCTTACTTTTCTTGCTCTAAACTCAAGTAAATGGCCAGATCTCATCTTCCTTTTGATCTGCCATTTATATTTGTTACATCTGGTGAATCTGATTCATGGTTTAGGTTCCTGAGGCTTTTACTGCATCCAGGCGTACTGGTGTACAACCCTAGACCCCAGAGCATAATGTGATGCCAAACCCTCTTCCAAATGTGCTTCCTACTAAAGCAAACGGTATTGGAAGACCTTAAAGGAAGCATTCCCTGGACACTTCCAATTACAAAGTTTTTTTCATAAATCACTAGTTCCACAGAGAGCTCCCCCAGATCATGTCTCCCTCCCTGCCTCATTAACTCTGTTATGAGAGCTCCCTTCGCCCACACACTCATGAGAATGTGATTATGGTGACTTGTGCCCCCTAAGAACATGGCTTGTATGCAGCTTTTTTTTAAAAAAAACAGGTGATTGTTTGCATCAAGAATGAATGCATTTTGCCCTGGCTGGTTTGGCTCAGCGGTTGAAGCGTCGGCCTGCGGACCAGCGAGTCACAGGTTCAGTTCCCGCTAGGGGCACATACAAAAAAAAAAAAAAGAATGAATGCATTTCAGTGTGTTGACGTGCACCAAGAGCAAAATCCACACAGTAGAAAACTTCAGGTTAGACAGCCTGAGTCTTCAACAGCTAAATTGTAAGGAAAAGAATAGATGGAGGGAGAACTGATCGCTTAAAAGAAGAGACATTTCAGACTTCCAGTCAAGATGGTGGTGTAGGTAAACACGGTACTCGCCTCCTCCCTCAACCACATCAAAATTATAACTAAACTACAGAACAATTCAGAGCCACTAAAATCAAGCTGAATGGAAGTCCTACAACTATGAATTAAAGAAGAAGCCACATAGAGACAGGCCCCCTCAGCTCAGGGTTCAAGTACCAGGAAGAGAATCCTCATCACTTCTGGCTGTAAAAACCAGCAGGAATAGGCTGAGAGAGGCTGAAGCTGCTGGAGCCCCAGGCAGTTCCTCTTAAAGGGCCTGCGCACAGACATACTCAGACTCGCTCCCTCCAGGCTCCAGTGTTGGGGAGACAGCTTGAAAGGCACCAGAGAAATATGGGGAAGAACTGGGTTGTTTGGCATCATGATGAGGGCTGGAGAGGCAGCTTTATCCTGGACAGACGTGCTCTCAGAGGCCTTTGTTCCTTTGGTGAGCCCTTTACCCACAGGGCTGGCAGACAGTCCCCACATCTGGGACTCCAGCAACCTGGCTCACACTGTTTGCTCCACCCTGGTGATTCCCAGAGGCCCTGCCCTACCCAACTTTTGGGCCCACCCAAGCTGCTTCCAGTGGCTTTACCATAAGGTTGGCTTGTTTTGGCTCCTGTCTCAGATTTTCCTAAATTCTTTCAAACAAGCAGTATCTGGCCTCAGCAAGCCCCATACCTCTCAATAAGTGGCCCCAGGCCTAGCACTAGAAGCAGCCAGCCCTGGTTCACAGCTTGGCTTTGCCTGGGCACCTCCAAGCCCAGCACAGAAGCAGCTATCTGCAGATTGCTTTGTAGCTTATACCTGGTGGCCCCAGGTAGAACACCGGCAGTGGATGACCTTGCCCCAGAGCCAGCACACCTGGTGGACAACCTCAGACCATGTTGAAGCACCACCACCCTACCACTCCACAAGTGACACACTCAAGGAGTGGACTCAGTGGGTACCAGAGCCCTGCTGAAGTAAGTCTTGCTCTGTGTGGTGGGTCCCTGCACAGTTGATCCTCCAAGGTAGTCAGGGGTCAGTGGTCAGTGGGCACAGCCAGTCCTTGCAGCTGATCAGCCTGAGTAAATCCCTCCCGTTGACATGCCAACAGCAATCAAGACTCAATTACAATAGAAGGGTGAACAGTCCACATGGAGGGTGCACCTCAAGGGCCCAGCTGGGGTGATCAGGGAGGCTGTGCCACTGGACCCTACAGGATACCTACTACAATAGGCCACCCTAGGAAGCCTAGGAGACATAGCAACTCTACCTAATACATAGAAACAAACACAGGGAGGCAGCCAGAATGAGGAGACAAAGAAACATGTCCCAAATGAAAGAACAGAACAAAACTCCAGGAAAAGAACTAAACGAAATGGAGATAAGCAATCTAACAGATGCAGAGTTCAAAAGACTGCTTATAAGGGTGTTCAATGAACTTAGTGAGAATTTCAAGGAACTTTGTGAGAATGTCAAGGAACTTATTGAGAACCTCAAGAGCATAAAAGGGACCAGTCAGAAATGAAGTATGCACTAACTGAAATAAAGAATAATTTACAGGGAATCAATAGTAGAGTAGGTGAAGCTAAGAAGCAAACCATCAATTTGGAATATAAGGAAGCAAAAAAACAACCCGATCAGAACAAAGAATCCAGAAAAATGAGGGTGGTATAAGGAGCTTCTGGGACAACTTAAAGCATACCAACATTCACATCATGGGGGTGCCAGAAGGAGAAGAGAGAGAGCAAGAAATTGAAAACCTATTTGAAAAATAATGACAGAAAACTTCCCTAACTTGGTGAAGGAAACAGACATACAAGTCCAGGAAGCACAGAGAGTTCCAAACAAGATGAACCCAAAGAGGTCCACACAAAGACACATCATCATCAAAATGCAAAAAGTTAAAGACAAAGAATCTTAAAAGCAGCAAGAGAAAAGCAGTTAGTTACCTACAAAGGTGCTCCCATAAGACTGTCAGCTGATTTCTCAAAAGAAACTTTGCAGGCCAGAAGGGAGCTACAAGAAATATTCAAAGTGATGAGAAGCAAGGACCTACAGCCAAGATTACTCTATCCTGCAAAGTTATCATTTAGACTCGATGGATGCATAAAGAGTTCTCCAGACAAGAAAAAGCTAAAGGCGTTCATCACCACCAAACCAGTATTATATGAAATGTTGAAGGATCTTCTGGAAGAAGAAGATCAAAAATATGAACAATAAAATGTCAATAAATACATATCAGTCAACAATTGAATCTACATACAAAATGAACAAACAGAACAGAAACAGACTCATAGATACAGAGAACTTTTTGTTGGTTGCCAGATGGGAGGTGGGTTGGGGGGTGGAGGGGTGGATAAAAAAGATGAAGGAATTAAGAAGTACAAATTTGTTGTTAGACTGAGGAACCTCAAAGAGAAGGGTGGGGGTAGGGGGTGGGAAGAAATAAACCAAAGAACTTATATGCGTATATGCATAACCAATGGACACAGACAATAGTGTGGGGAAGACGGGAGGGGGGCAGGAGTGGGGAGGAGTGGGGAACAAGGGGGGGATATCTGTAATACATTCAACAATAAAAATAAGTTTTAAAAAAGACGTCTGAAAAATGGGCAAGATTAAGCACAGTGTCCAAGGTTACACACTTGGGTGCTTAAACCAAAAATGAACACAAGGAAGTAAGTCAGGAGTGTTGGTACCATTGGAAGGGGGAGGGGCTGCAGTTGGGGGCAGACATGTGGATGGGCTTCTTGGGTGGCTGGCCAAGTATTCTGCCTTCACTTGCCTGGTGGTTACCAGGGTGTCTGCTTTTTAATCATTCCCAGTGCAATACTAAATTTGTTTTGTGTAGCTCTGCATGTCAGAGCTTTATTTTACCATAAACCTTTTCTTTAAATGAGTCTACTTGGGGTTCACATTACCTACAGCCTTTCAGGAATTTGACTTGGTGGGGGGCAGGTGTCTTGTAATAAATGATGCTTTACCTTATTCACTAAGAAAAAAATTGGAAATTCATCTCAAAATTCACCAGTGGGGTTGTCTGGCAGCTTGGTCAGAGTTGAGAGAGGGAGGAAGAGGCCGTATTGATGGAGCTTTTCTAGATTCTGGCTACTGCAGACTTCTTCCTAAATAAAGGCTAGTCCCTGCCATGAGCCATACTGCTCCCTGCCCTCACTCCTTGATATTTGGTTAACCTTTAAAAACCAGAAAGGTCTGTGAACTTATCCCTACTGATATCCCCCACTTTCTCCACTTCTTTTGTCCCTGCAAATGCCTGTCTGAAGTGACCACCCTGGTTGTGTGATTTTAGGTGACCTCTCCCTCCAGCTGAGGTATCATTTCTTCACCTCAAGGTTTTCACCCCTCGTAAGTGCAGTTCCGCCAGGGCATTTACCACTTAGGAGGAATAAGTGCAGTCAGTCAGTTTTACTAGAGGGTAAAGTCGTCAAGAACGGGACTCTGGAAACCTGGGGTGGGTACACAGTAAGGGACAACCCAAAAGAAGGTGGCACAAGTTTACCTTATCTTCTTTTTCTTCTTATCAGACCTGGCCTCCACGTGTTGATATTTTTCAGCCTTGATCTAGAATCCCACTAAAACACAACATTTACATCAGTCCCTGGGGCTGCATGAGGCTAGTTGTCCGACTCTCTCAGTGCACGAGCTGAGTCCAAACCTGGTGGGAATAACCAGGGTAGATTCAGACCCATGAGGGCAGGGACCAAACACGAGACCAGGCCAAACCAACAGCTTGCAGCAGGAGAGCGAGCAGAGACCTCCTGTGATGGGCAGTGAAAAAGCCACTCCTCATGGGACCTTCACCTCCCCCTCACCTCCACCCAGACCTCTGCTCTGCGCCTCCCTGTCCTCGACAAGAAAATCAGCCAGCACTTAGTTCTTGAGAAGTAACAGTTCTTGTCATATGTTTTCCCATTTTCACAGCACGTCTGGAATCATAGAAGCATTTTCCCACACATTGTCTAATTTGCACTGTACAATAATCCCATGATGTGGGTAATTCATAGTGTATGGAGGAGGAAACTAAGGCTGAGAAGGACTAAAATGACTTTTGAGGGCCAGAGCTATAATTCGAACCTGGAATTTTAGATTCCTGCACTGTCTTAGGCACTGTTGGAGATCCAAATAAAGGGAGATCAAGAGCCAGCATTGCCCTCAAGAAGCTTAAAATGTAATTTGGGCAAGATAACTACTTTAAACAGAAAACATAGGCCAATAAACATGTTGTAGCACTGCCTGGTCCTTCCCTGGTTTTACTTCCCAGAGATGCAGTGAAAGATTCCTTTGCTGCTGTTGTTTCTTAGCAAGGTTCTCTCTGTGTAAACTTATTTAGAGAGCGCAGAATGGGGTGACTCGCCGGTCTTCAGTCATCTGCTGTGTTGGGGAGGAGTGGGAGAGGATAAATAATAGAAAGCCAAAGGAAACCCCAAAGACTAATTTTAATTAATTGTGCCAGGCTCATACTTCAGATCTCATGAGGAATAGCCTTGTAGATAGGAAAAGGAAAGCAAGGGGCCTAAACAACCCACCATCTAGATAATCATTCCCTTACACCACTGTCGTCTGTTACAAAGCTAATACTACTTCCTTGCACACAGAAATGCTGTGCTTTCAGACTTTCTTCCCCCAAAACTTTTCACATTTCTCCTCTCTTCTGAGGCCTTCCATGACCCTGTGCAGGAGGTAGGGCTAATACAGAGACTTAGAAATGTTAGGTGACTTGCCCAAGCCCCATGGCTAGTTAGTGGCAGTGATGGAACTTAAACCTGATCTCTTTCTGGTCCCCAACTGTTTTCCCACTTCCTCTCCTAAAGTGGCCCCTCTCAGCCTTCTCTTTTAGCATCCGGGAGAAAGACCCGGCAGTGGCAACTCAGCCACCTGGGACTGCACAGCACTGGACTTGCCAACTCTTGCTTGTATTATGGTAGTTAAGTGTTCACTGACTGCCTGTGTGCGTTATAATCATTTAGTCTATTCCTAGGAGGAAGTGATGCTTTATTTAGAAGCTTAACAGTGAAAATTTCCGAGTCTTCTTTTCACTATGAGTTTGATGGCATTAGGTTGATCTCAGCCTGCCCACTGTGCTCCTAATCCACTTAGCACCAGGAGGATAACCTGCAATGGCTTCATCCAGAGCACAGCCAGCATGCTGAGGACTGCAGGGGCCTGCGGCTCGGTTCGTGAAGAGGGGACAGCCAGACACAGGAAAGCACGATAATGAGGAAAGCGTGTTAGGGACTTTGAGAAAATAACCAGATATCTTTACGCTCCTCTTGGGGCAAAAAGAGAGTAGAATTTATCTTCCTGGGCCCTGGGTTGGGGATAGTACTAAGGTTGACAGCCTGTGTTTCTCAGCCTCGACTGCACAGTAGGATGACCTAGGAAGCTTTCATGTACCCCGATGCCAGGCCTGATACAAGTTTGTTTTAAAACTTCACACATGATTTCAGTGTGTAGCCAAGCCTGAGAACCAGTGATCAGATGGGTGATGATGGCTTTGTGACGTGTTGACCTGGCTAGGCTGAATTGCATTTCCCAGAATTCCCTGTCCTGTGGGTTTCTAATTGGGATGGAGCCACAGAGAGATTCTTGGGTGCTTGGAGGGCAGAAGGGAAGCAGCAGTTCTGTGACACGTGCACTGTCACCTGTCTGCTGGCTCACCTCACTGGCAGAGGCAGCGGCCCAGGCTGCAGTTGTCACACCTTCCCCTGGACCCCCCTTCAGGTCTCTGACTCCTGGGCCAGGTGTATGTGCTGAACTCCAGGATGAGGGGCCCTGGCTTCTGGAGGACATCCATACCATCAAGGCCAAAGGCAAGAACGGACACAGTTTCAGTCCATCCTCATGGGTTCCAGTCAAGGCTTTTAGGATCTAGATTGTTCTTGGTCTCCCCAAATTTCCATTCTTCTTTCCTTCCTAACTGCCTGCCCTGTGGACTTTACACTCCAGCATCAGACACAGAAACAGCAGCCTTACAGAAGCCATTCAGCCAGCAATTACTGTTGCAAAAGGTCATATACCTGTTACAGACTCATGTATATACAGTACATAGACAAATACATATATATATCCCTATCCATCCTTATAATTCTGCTTCTTCAATTGAACCCTGACTGATACAGCTGGTTTTCAGAATTGTGGAGCAAGAGATTGTTTTTATCCATAGATGGTAGCCCAGTGTAAGAAAAAAATACAAAAGCTCTGATTGAAGGGGAAGGCAGGTCTGAAAGCTACCTGTCTCTATCCCTGTCCTCTACCCCAAATTGACACCTGTGGGCAATTTGAAAACTTTTGGTAGATCCCTGGTCTCCAAGCCTGACTGGTGTGTGGGAAACCCCTAGGGCAAATCTTTAAAATGCACATTCCTGGGCTTCACCTTGGATCTAGGAATTTCAAAGGATAGGGAAAGTGAGAATTTTTTAAAGCCCCCCCCCCACCCCAGCCTTTCTGGGGTGCTGGTATGTTCTGTGTCTTGGTCTGGTGCTGGTGACATGGGGTATTTTGTGTGCCCAATGTCATCAGGTAGGCACAGTTGTGTGATTTGTGCCCTTTCCAGTATGCATGTTATAAGTCAATTTAAAAAAATAAATAACCCCACCTCCCACCCTCCCCTTCCTCACAGTCCCGTATCCCAGTGACTGGCCGAAGTTGACAACCACTGGACTAGCTACTTCCTTGCACCTTTCCTGGCAAAATTCAAAGAAGAGAAACAGAAAAATGTTCAGCAACTGAGGAGTAGTTAAGATTCATCCATAATCCTAATGATATGATCCTATGCAATTATTCCAACATTAAAGAGGAATTTGAGACCATGAGGCAGCCAGCCAACTGAAGTGACAGGAGTGGTGCAGGGGGATCTGAGGGCCGGTTTGGAAGGTCACACTGGAATCAGACCATGGCAAACTGAGAAAAAGCAAAGCCACTTTCAAAGACTTAGGCCTTTATTTTGAGGAGGGGCTTATAGATTTTTAGAAGAGTGATTGATAAAAGTAACATTGTTTAAAGTACATCTGTAAATATAAAATTATACTATTCATCATATTTAACTGCCCACAAGTATGTTGTTTGTCGTGCAGACTGGGTGACAGAGCAGGCCCTGCGTGGCACTGAAAACGGGAGTTTACCTTCCTTTGTTTCAAGACAGACTTTTCAACCCAACTTCTCTCTCAAGTACCTGCAGTTTATACACACTGTTCTGGAGTACATTTAAGCAGGGAAAAAAAGAAAGGAAGGAAGCAGTTAAAGCCCCAATTGCTGCATTTGAAGGCCTAGTCGGTTCCTATGGGGCACAGCTGTCACAGGTACATTGAGATTTCATAATTCTAGTGCAGGGACAAGCTTCACAGATTGATTCCTTTTTTTAAGCAAGAATTGTCCTGGACAGGTCCAACAGTTGCTCTCAAAAGGGGGTTTGGACCTGAGGGGGAGGGGCTTCGGGGTAACAACAGAGAATTGGTTTGAATTACAAGCTTCTCTGGGACTTTTGAAATGAGGAAGTACAGGCTCTGCCCCCAAGCGATTCTGAATCTCCCCTCAATTTAAATTCACCAGCCTAAATGCTGTGTCATGTCTTCTTTAATATCCAGGGGCAGAGTTTTCATAACCTCCGTTAGTGGCCCTTTTCTGAGTGTGACAACTTTGCACACCTCCTTCCTCTCACCTCCCCCCACCCCTCCATCGACCACTCCAAAGACTAGCACTCTTGAGCTTTCAAAGGAAGGACAGAATTGGGCTGAAAAGCATCAGTTAAGAAAACCGAACCCTAGGCATCATCCAGCTTCTTTTGAAAGACATTTTTGTTTTCATTTACCCTTTCTTACTTTCCCATACTGTAACCATATCCTAAACTCAATTTTGAGGACTAATCCAGAGAGAATTCTTTGTGGAATTTCCACAGGGAATTCTTTCTGGAACCCAACACACTCCCACGTGTCTCCACCCATTCGAGGGCATGTGCAGAAGGAATGCACAGTGACCCTAACATTATCACAGTTTAAAACAGTTGAGACAGCCCTGGCCGGTTTGGCTCAGCAGTTAGAGCATCGGCCCACGGACCAGAGTCCCAGGTTCAGTTCCCGCTAAGGGCATGTACCTCGGTTGCAGTTTGTCCCCGGCCCGGTTGGGGTTGTGTGGATGGCAACCACTTAATGTGTCTCTCTCACATCGATATTTCTCTCTCTCTTCCTCCCTCTCTCCCTCCCGCTCTATCTGAAGATAAATGTAAAGAAAATGTCCTCGGGTGAGGAGTAAAAATAAATAAATAAATAAAATAAAACAGTTGAGACAAATCTAATGAGGAAAACGGTCACGAGGGGCATCCGAAGTAAAGGGCCCATTTCGTGCCATTTCCTTTCTTCCCCTCATGCAGATGATTTGAGAATCAAGGTTCATGAATTGCCTCTCCCACTCCTCCACACACCTCTCCCACTCCCCCACACACCCCTCCCACTCCCCCACACACCCCTCCCACTCCCCCACACACCCCTCCCACTCCCCCTCACTCCTCCCTGACACAGGTTCCCCAAAGTAGGATGAAAGCACTTCTCCTTCACAGTTTTTCCATCCAGCATTTTTTCAGGAAAATGGAGTTCATGTTGATGAGTCTGTGCTGCTGGCTCATGAAAGCACCTGCCCTCTCCTTGATCTCCCGGTGGGCCCAGCTCTGGGGACACAGAGGCAGCCCCGTCCACACCTGGCTGTAAGACGTTTTGCTCAGCTCATATGTAGCACATCCCCAGAGTGCTTCACTTGGCTGATAATAGTTGGCAGAGGCACAGGGTGTAAAAGCCCCAATCCTCAGGCTTGAGGAGGAAGCCTCTGGAAGCAGGAGGGTGATCCTCAGCTTTTTGGTTCAGTCATACTCAGGTTCAGGTAGCCTGGAGGACATGCTCTGGCAGGAGGATTCCTGCAACATCGGTGTTATGTCTATGTGGATCCTCAGAGGTATAGCACCTGTCCATTTGTGAGGGCCCACAGGTAACATCTACTCAGAACAGAACTACAGAATGCTAGGGCTGGAAAGACCTCTAAGATTACTGATTCAACCTCCACACCCCTTTGTTTCAGTAGAGGAACCCAAGACCACTGAGGCCATGCAGGTGCTTTGCCCAGAGCCCATCTGGTGGAGACAGAGCTGGGCCACTCTCCCAGGTGCTCCAAGTCCAAGTCCAGCATTCCACCACTATCCCTTGCCCCTTCCACAAATGTGAACTAAGTCTCTATGACTGTCTTCTCATAATTATTTTATTATCAGGATTATGGATGGCCAGCAACATTAACAGGTTGGGTGTAGATGTGTTTATGTTTTAAATAGATATATACTTTTTTTTTTTACCCACAAGTAAGTCTTAAAGCTAATTTCCTTTTGTTTCTTCTTTCTTAGTCCTCCTTTCAGTAACTTTGTATAAATTAAGGTCTCTAAAGGGACTTTTGCATATGTGAGATGTTGAGAACTCTGAGTATAGGCACAAGATGTAATGTCTTTTAGCCTGGGTTATGATAAACTACACTGAATGGTTTACATTTTTTAAATCTTACCTTAAGTTATGTACTTACATACAGAATTTGTGTAATATGATTTTATATTTGTAACGCATGTGAGTTTTCACGTATTGGTGGAGGTGTGCCTCACAACATTCGGGGGGAGGAAATGTGGAATGAATTACAAGTGAACTGTTTTTGAGCTATAATTGACATCTAACATTGTTTCAAGGGTACAAATAATAATTTGATATATACATGTATATGTTTTTTTAATACATCAAATCAGTAATACATGTACCTACTAAAAAATTCAAAAGGTAGCAAAAGTGCCCACACTGACAAGTGTCCCTGCAGCCCTGGCCCGGCCACCCATGCACCCTGCCAGAGGCCCCGGTTGTTAAATCCTCCCAAAGATAAGCAAGCAGAGGCATGTTTATTTCTTTTTCTTTTTAAATAAGTGGGTGTGTGTTATATACACTGTTCTGCTTCTTGTTTTTGCGACTAAACAGTGCGTTCATTCCTTACTTTAACAAATATATGTTGAACTCCTACTATGTGCCAAGCATTGGCTGGAACACAGAGGGAACCAAATAGATTCCCAACTTTCAGGAACTTAGTGGCAGATAGAGACACTGAAGGAATAAGCACATGCTGTCAGATGTCAGTGTGGGGGAGGGCAGGGGTGCTCCCTTACATAAGCAAGTCAGGGAAGGCATGTGTGATGGGGCCTGAGTGCCATCAGAGAGCGGGCCTTGGCAGAAGACTGAGCAGGGAGAGCAGCCGAGGAGAGACTCTGAAGCGGGGGCATGCCATGCTGGTAATGCTCCTGGGACAACGAAGGGACAGGGTGCCTGAGGCTCTGGGATGAAGAATGCTGAGAAAGGAGCTTGACCATGCAGGGAGTCCCAGTCAAAACCCTTGTAAAGACTTCGGTTTTATTTTGAGTGAGACAGAAGTCCTGGACAGTTTTGAGCTGCAGAGAGACAGGCTCATCTTGTTGCTGAGTGGGGAACATGCAGTGGAAAGGGAAGGGTGGGAGCAGGACGCCATCAGAAGGTGCCTGTGGAAGTCCAGGCAAGAAATCTCGGTGGCCTGGGTCAGGCTGGTGACGGTGGCACTAGAGAGAAGCTCCTTCTAGATATATTTGAAAGGCCGGGCCAGTCGGCTGGAAGGAGCGAGAGAACGACAGTTTGGTTCCCGGCCCTGGTACATAACCATAGTATGATTATAAAAATCAGGAATCAGGAGGCTAGGGTGCCCTCAGGTTTTGGCGTGAACAACTGGGTGAATGGTAACACTGGGCTGAGATAAGGGAAGTGGAGGGGAGAAATCTAGCATTTGGTTTTGGACATGTTACATTCAAGGTGCCAGTTCAGTGGGCAGGAGTTAGCTGATGGATCCAGGAGTGTGGACTTCAGACAGAAGTCAGGGTTGGAGAGACAATCAGACTCATTAACATCTAGGTGTTACTTAGAGCCCTGGGAATAGGTGTGACTAGAGCAGCTGCCCAGCATTTTTCATACCATGTCCCTCTGGAGTAAATGGAGAAAAGGACGCTGACACCAGGGCCTCCCCGCCTCCTGACACGTCCCATCCATTGTCCCGAAAAGCCAAGGGGATCAATGTCCTGTCACGCTGTCACTCCTTGGCAGCCAAATGCATTGTGTGGTCACACTGTGAAGAAGAAAGAGCACTGGACGGGGGTCAGGCTGGAGCCCAGGGCCCTCTCAGGCAGTCAGCAGTGTGACAATAAGCCAAAGACCCCTCTGGGCCTGGTCTCATCACTGGAGAGGGTTTGAATGAGGTGGTCTCTGAGGACCCTTCCAGCTATAGTAACATTATTTGCCTGTTAGTCAGGTGGTAGGAGTACAAAAGGAACTCCTATTCACCGTTCACGTTAAAAAAATTATTACACCCCTGGCCAGTTTGGCTCAGCGGTTAGAGCATCGGCCCGCAGACCAAAGAGTTGCGAGTTCGATTCCAGTCAAGGGCACGTACCTCGGGTGCAGTTCGGTTCCCGGCCCTGGTCCAGGTCGTGTGGGAGGCAGGCAACCAGTTGATGTGTCTCTCTCACATCAATGTTTCGATCTTCCCCCTCCCACTCTGTCTGAAGATAAATGGAAAAAAAATATCCTCAGGTGAGGATTAAAAAATAAATTATTATCACAAGGACATTCACAAAGTAAAAGAGAGACAATGCAATCAGTTGTGGAATGCTTTTGGGAGGGGCGGGGGAAGGAAGGAAGGTAATTTCAAACTTACAGAAAAATTGCAAAAGTCATTTAAATACTCATCATCGTATGTATGTATCTGTACATATACTTTTATTTTTAATTCTCACCCGAGGATATTTTTCCATTTATCTTCAGATAAAGTGGGAGGAAGAGGGAAAGAGAGAGAGAAAGAGAAACATCAATGTGAGAAAGACATCCATTGGTTGCCTTCCAAAAACCCCAGCCAGGGCCAGGGACCAAACCGCCACCGAGGTACGTGCCCTTAACCAGAATCGAACCCACAACTCTTAGGTTCATGGGCTGACACTCTAACCGCTGAGCCAAACCAGCCAGGGCCGTACATATACATTTTAATATTTTTATATTATATCTTGTATACTTTTTTTAACTGTTCGAGAGTATGTTGCAAATGCTATGTCCCTTTACCCCTAAGTATTTCAATGTATATTTCCTAAAACCAAAGATATTCTCTTACATAACCATAGTATGATTATAAAAATCAGGAAATACCCCGTGGCCAGTGTGGCTCAGTGGTTGAACGTCGACCCATGCACCAAGAGATCACCAGTTTGATTCCTGGTCAGGGCACATGCCCAGGTTGTGGGCCAAATTCCCAGTGGGAGGCATGCAGGAGGCGGTCAATCGATGTTCTTTCTCATCAATGTTTCTGTCTCTCTCTCCCTTCCTCCCTCTCTCTAAAATCAATAAAGAAAAAAAAATTTTTTTTTAAATCAGGAAATACCACTGACACAGATCTTATTCAGATTTTGCCAGTTACCCTGGATAGGAAAAAAAAAAGTTTAAAAATCCAGAATACATGTTGCACTTAGTTGTCATGTCTCTTTAGTCTCCTCCTTTAATCGGGGACCATTCTTCAGTCGGCCATTCACATGTGAAAATTATAAGTAAAATGTCCCTCAATTTAGTTTACCTGATGTTTCCTCGTGATTCGATTCAGGTTTTACATTTTGGTGTGGAAGGCTCTTTAAAGGGGGCAAAATCTGAGTCTAGGTAGTTGGAACAAGGACAAGGAAGATCAGGGCAATGCTACTGAGTAAGGAGAATGAGACCTTTGCCTGGGAACCAGACAGCTCAGAAACTTGAATGGCAACTAAAGGAGAATATTCATTCATCTGGTGTGGACACAGCACATGTTAGATACATTCAGAGCTAATATTTGGCAAGAAAAGGACTCTCTCGAGACTTCCGGTCAAGATGGCGGCGTAGGTAAACGTGGTATCGCGTCCTCCCACAACCACATCAAAGTTACAACTAAACTACAGAACAACCATCATTCAAAACCGCCTGAAATCAAGCTGAATGGAAGTCCTACAACTACGAAATTAAAGAAGAAGCTGCATCAAGACTGGTAGGAGGGGCGGAGGCGCGACGGGCTGGTCCCACACCCACGTGTGGCGGATAAAAATTAGGAGGACACCTCGGCTGGGAAGGTCCTCCCTGAGGACTGAGGGGTCCCCGTCCCACACCAGGCGCCCAGCTCAGGGTTCCAGTGCCAGGAAGAGAATCCCCATAACTTCTGGCTGGAAAAACCAGCGGGAACTGAGGCTGAGGTGGCTGGAGGCCCCGACAGCTCCTCTTAAAGGGCCCGCGCACGGACTTACTCGGACTCCCACCCTCCAGGCTCCAGCATGTGGGAGGGAGCCTGAAAGGCACCAGAGTCATATGGGGAAGAACTGAGCTGTTTGGCATTGGAGTGAGGGCTGGAGAGGCAGCTTTCTCCTGGACAGACGTGCTAACAGAGGCTTTTATTCCTTTGGTGAGCCCTTCCCTGGGCCGGCAGACACCGCCACATCTGGGATTCCAGCAACCTGGCTCACACTGTTGGCCCCACCCTGGTGATTCCTTGAGGCCCCGCCCCACCCAACTTCCAGGCCCACCCAAGCTGTTGCCAATTGCTTTACCATAGGATTGGCCTGTCTTGGATCCTGCTTCAGCTTTTCCTAAATTCTTTCAAACAAGCAGCATCTGGTCTCAACTAGCCCTATACCTCTTGTTAAGTAATACATAGAAACAAACACAGGGAGGCAGCCAAAATGAGGAGACAAAGAAACAGGTCCCAAATGAAAGAACAGAACAAAACTCCAGGAAAAGAACTAAGTGAAATGGAGTTAAGCAACCTAACAGATGCTGAGTTCAAAATACTGCTTATAAGGATGCTCAATGGACTTAGTGAGAACCTCAGTGAACTTAGAGAGGGCCTCAAGAGCATAAAAAAGGACCAGTCAGAAATGAAGGATGCACTAACTGAAATAAAGAATAGTTTACACAGATTCAATAGTAGAGTAGGTAAAGCCAAGAAGCAAACCATCGATTTGGAATATAAGGAAGCAAAAAACACCCAATCAGAACAGCAAAAAGAAAAAAGAATCCAAAGAAATGAGGATAGTGTAAGGAGCCTCTGGGACAACTTCAAGCGTGCCAACATTCGCATCTTGGGGGTGCCAGAAGGAGAAGAGAGAGAACAAGAAATCGAAAACCTATTTGAAACAATAATGGCAGAAAACTTCCCTAACTTGGTGAAGGAAACAGACATACAAGTCCAGGAAGCACAGAGAGTCCCAAACAAGATGAACCCCAAAAGGCCTACACCAAGACACATCATCATCAAAATGCAAAAGGTTCAAGACAAAGAGAGAATCTTAAAAGCAGCAAGAGAAAAGCAGTTAGTTACCTACAAGGGAGTTCCCATAAGACTGTCAGCTGATTTCTCAAAAGAAACTTTGCAGGCCAGAAGGGAGTGGCAAGAAATATTCAGAGTGATGAAAAGCAAGAACCTACAACCAAGATTACTCTATCCTGCAAAGCTGTCATTTAGAATTGATGGCCATATAAAGAGTTTCCCAGACAAGGAAAAGCTAAAAGAGTTCATCACCACCAAACCATTATTATATGAAATGTTGAAGGGTCTTCTTGAAGAAAAAGATAAAAAAATATGAACAAACAAAATGGCAATAAATATGTATCTATCAACAATTGAATCTACAAACAAAATGAACAAACAGAACAGAAACATTCTCATAGATACAGAGAACTTTTGTTGGGTACCAGATGGGTGGGGGCTGGGGGGATGGGTGAAAAAGGTGAAGGGATTAAGAAGTACAAATTGGTTGTTAGACTGACAAACCTCAAAGGGAAGGGGGTTGGGGGGTGGGAAGAAATAAACCAAAGAACTTATATGTATATATGCATAACCAATGGACACAGACAACAGTGTGGGGAAAGGCAGAAGCGGGGCGGGAATGGGGAGGAGGGGGGCAATGGGGGAAAAATGAGGAACATCTGTAATACATTCAACAATAAAGATAAGTTAAAAAAAAAAAAAAAAAGAAAAGGACTCTCTCCCCAGTAGATTTATTCTCCCCAGTTATTCCAAGTGTATATAAGTAATATAAATCATTGGTTGTGGGTAGGGCCTGCATGGGCTGCATGCCTTCTCTCACTCAGTCCCGCAGTGATGTGAGGGGTGACGGTGTTTTACAGATGGGAAAACTGAGGCCCAGGGAGCACATGCATTTAGAGGCAGAGCCAGGGACTAAACAGGCCCAGCCCCAGGCTCACGTTCTTTCCACTCGACTGAGCTATTTCAAGCCTGTTAACCGGTTTTCTCCACAATCAACCCTTGCTTTGCTTTGCTCAAAACAAGGCTTGAATAAAGACTCCAGCTCTATTTTCCACTCATGTCAGTGACTGATACTTGATTAATGTTCAGGATTGCTGTCATCTAGAGCATAATTTTCACAGATGCAAAGACCAATTTTGTTGCTACTGAGGCGGAAAGATCTATTTCCTCATAAGTTATCAAACAGATTTGGAGGGAACCAGTAACACAGGGGTGGGGGAGGGGTCACGCTGGCTCGTTCTGAAAGGAAGCCTTGCCACATCTGGCATTGTTAGCTTTTATGGAGAAAGAGTCAAAAGGCCCAAGTACTGCCTGGGCTAATACGCCACAGCTGTGTGACAGGGCACAGCCATCAACCTCTAAAGGGGAAAACCTCTCAACAATCATAGCTGCCTTTCCAGTGTTGCCCTGAGGGCACGTGGAACCTTGGAGGGGGCACCTTGTAGACTTGACAGATGCTATGGTGATCATCACCTCCTTGCCCAGCCAAGTGTTGTCCTTGAGAAGCTGAGCAGGGCCACTGTCCCCTGCCACCCCGACTCGGGTGCAGTGATGGGAGTTCTGAGTTCAAATCCAGCTCTGTGCAGCAGGTTACCTAACCTCTCAGAGTTTCCAGCAGTGAGATCAATACCTGGCCCCAGTTCCTGTCACAGATATGCAATCATCCTTGGTTTTTCCTCTTTTCTCCCCCCTATTTGCCGTCCATCTCCTCCTCCTCCACATCGCTCTCCTGCTCCTCCTTTTCCCTCTGTGACTCCCTCCGTAAAAGCAAGTTGCTATTTCGTACCAAAATATTAAATCATATACAGAGGTTGGGAAGTCGTGTCCCACTAGTCTCTGACAAGGAAAGTAAAAAGACCCACCAAATCCTAGTTTGGAAAGCAATGAGTTTGGCCTTAGGAGGTCTGGTTTCCCCAAAGACGCATTCGGTTCATAATTATACCTGGGGCTAAAAGGTTGAGAGGGGCAGGGGCAGGCAGCTGGACCAAGGAAGACACCCACAAGGGGTAGCTGTAGGATCACTAGCCTGTGACTTGTTTTGTTGGAGGCACCAGATTGTATGTGTGTGGAATTAGGAGGCCTTTTTTCACTCAAAGTAAAATAGCTTTCCTGGAAGTATGAATATGAAAAAAATAAGCAGTCTGAGAGCTAAGATAAATGGTTGTGAATGTGAAATAGGTTGGAATGTAAGTCTATAGAATAGTACCTGCCCTGGGTTAAGGACTCAGCAAGTTGTAACCATTTTTTGTAGTGTTTAACCCTTATTGCCTACGTCCACATCCTAGCTCCAACATTTCTAGTTCTGTAGCCTTGGGGAAGTTACTTTATCTCTCTGTGCCTCAGTTTCTTCATCTGTAAAATGGGCATAATCATAATCCCTATAGGATAAGGTTGTTGTGAAAATTAAATGAATTCATATACATGGTATATATCAAGTACTGTGTAAGAGTTATTACCTACTGTACTGATGAGAAGGTCAGTGAGAAAATTGGGTTTTGCTCATGTCCAGGCATATTTGAAAACATCAACAAACAGGCTGGTAATCTTGAACTTGGAACACAAGCTGTATTTCAAGTCTAGGTGTCTGCATCAGATAAAGCCCAGCATCTCGACTGTGGGTTAGGAGTCACACATGGGGCAGAACATGCTTACTTTTCTGGAGTTCTAGTTCTTCAGTAGACACTTTTGGGTCTCTGCCTCAGTGCATGGCTGTGTTCTTTGAACAAGGATCTGACACTTACTGTATTAGCTTCTTAGGGCTGCTGTAACTAAGTACCACAACAGAAATGTATTATCTCACAGAAGCTGGACATCTGAGGTCCAGGTTGGCTCCTTCTGAGGGCTGTGGGGAAGAATGTGTCCCAGGCCTCTTCCTGGCTTCCAGTGGTTGCTGGCAGTGTTAACCTTTTCGTCACCCAGTCTCTGCCTTCATCTTTGTACGGAGTTCTCCCTGTGTGCATCTGGCCTGTGTCCAAGTTCCCCTTGACCAAGACACAGTCATATTAGCTTAGGGCCCACCCTAATGACTTTAATCTTAATCTGACCATCTACAAGGACCCAATTTTCAAATAAAGGGGTTAGGACTTCAACGTCTTTTAGGGGGACACAATTCAACCTATGACACTCACAGTCCTCAATCCCTCATGTCCAGATTCCTGAAACTGCCTTCCAGCTGCCTGGTCCGCTATTCCTCACCTCCCATTCCCACTCACCTCCCACACAGTGGGTGAAAATGCATTCTCCGATTTCATGTCACCAGGGAGGCAGCTATTTCATTCCTGATGCTGCGACTGGAACAGAACATCAAGCTCAAATGGGTCAAAATCAAACACCATCAGCAACATATTGAAAGCCAAGCTCGTACAATGTTGTAGGAGGGGTATGACCTGGTTCTTAGGTAAAGGAAACTAAGGCTTTATTTTGTGTGAGGGACTCTCCACTGGACAAAGTTCGGTGTGGGAGGGAGAAAAGTGGCCATTTGGAGTCATTTGGATTTTCTTTGGCCTTTTTCCTGTACCCAGAGGAGGCCCCCCAGTGCTGTAGAATTAGCATCTGGAGCTAAGTATCATCTCCACTGTGTGGCTGCCCAGCTGCGTGAACGAGGACCTGCCTTTCTGGGACTTAGTGTTCTCAGTCCGCTGAGGAAGTTGGAGTCACAGTGAAGGGACTTTTGACTAAGTCAAAGGTATATGTAATTTATCTTATTTAAGCCTCACAACCAGCTGCAAAAGTGGGTTGTTATCTGCATTGCACAGATAGGAGACCTCAAAGAAAGTAAGTCTCCAAAGCCCACATTTTTTGTGTTATGTGACCCCACCCCTTTAACTCTTAAATCAGTAGTTTTCCATCTGGGCTACATAGTCTAAACACTTGGGGGAGCTTTGGGTTAGAGGTCTAACAATTCGGGGAGTAGGACCTGGGTCCTGGTGTTTCGCAAGAGCTCTCCAGGGAATTCTGATGTGTTTTCAGTGTTGAGAACCACTGCTCTGAATGTTCTGTGGCTCTGCCCTGGTCCAGAAGCTGTAGTGCACAATGATTCTGTATTAAGGCTGGGGATTTCCACTAACCCGCTTTCTCACTTCCAACTTCTCCAGCCAATGCCTGTTCGTTGTAGCTTCGCATCTTGTGATCAGTTGCCAGTTGGGTTCTTCATGAGCTAGACTGGCCGTCATCGAGTGCTGTGCCATCTACCAGGTGAAGCTTACAGGTCCTGGCTTTCTGGGCCCGACAAAGTCGCCTTGAGGATCCTGATCCCCTAAGAAACTTTTAAATGCTGAACTGTTTAATCTTTTAAACAGTTTAAAATGCTGAATCCTTAGCCCCCGCCCTGGGAATTAAAATTCACTTGATCCAGGAATGTTGTCAACAAAAGAACGTCCAGCCTAAGAAAAAGTCTTATAAGAGTTTATTTGATCCAAACTGATAACAATTGCCAGAAAGCAAACTCTGAATGGACTGAGAAAGCGCTCTGGAGAATGGCAGTTTTGCAGCTTATTCTATACATTAGAATCAAAGGAGGAGATGTGAGGAGGTTACATGGAATCCATTGGTGGTAGATCAGGAAGGTGGGAGTAGGAAAAGCAGGGACCTCTCTGGAATGGATAAAAAGTAAAAGGGAGAGACACATACTTCTTTTACATTGGTGGGTGCAGGATAGCTAACATTCCCATCACAGAGATGGTACGTGGGGAACAAGATAGTGTGGTCTTGCTTTCTGGTGCTGGAGGTATGCCTTCGAGGGTTCTGGAAAGAAAATTACTCTGACATTTCAAAGGTATGTTGTGTTATCTTAGATACACAAACACAATAGACAATTTCAAAGTTAAAGAGTGACATTTGTCAAGGAAGCTACAGGGCTAGGAAGTGACTACCCAACGTGATCTGCTTTTAGTTACAAATGTTTACATTCAGACCATATTATGTGGTTACTTTGGTCTCTGGGTTTGGTGGGCCTCCCCTGAGCTTGTCAGGTTTAGTATGTGGCCCCTTTTTCATCTACAATATGTATTTTCTGATTCTGAATTTGGTGAACCCCTCTCTAATCTATTTTTCTTTGACATTCGTTCACATGCCCAAGGTCACATAGCTCATCAGTGGCAGAGCTGGGATTCTCCATGCCTTGCCCTCCTCCATCTTTCATTCCATGAGTCTCCAGGGAAGGCCAAAACAGTGGTTCCAACCCAATGCATGGTAAATCAACTGAAAAGGTTTTTAAAAATATTGATGTCCAGGCCCCACTGCAAACCAATTAAGTTTCCATCTCTGGGGGTGCTTCTCAAACTTTAATATGCACATGATCTCCTGAGGGTCTTGTTAAAATTCAAGTTCTGCTTCCATGGTCTGGAGTGGGGCCTGAAATTCTGAGTTATAAACAGGCTCCCTGTTGCTGGTCCAGGGACTACACTTTGTGTAACAAGGCCTTAAGTATAGTCCTGGTCCCCAAGAGCCTACAGACTTCGGCAGCAATGCCAGCATCTCTCTTGCATACCTCAGTTTGTACTCTCAAAATTTGCATTTGCTTTTTCTTTAGCAGTGATTTCGCACTGCATCATTTATCAGACGTCAGCCTCCCTACCGACACTTTGAAGTATCATGACAGCCTTGACCTTGGTTCCAAATTCTTCACCCTTGCTCTCCCCACCCATCCACCTAGTACTGTGTTCTTCTCTGCAATGTTCCTGATAAAGTTAACACTGCCCTGGCCAGCTCTGGCTTAGCTCCGTCCATCAGCAAATAGTTATGGCATATCTACTTGGTACAAAGTTCACCAGATCCACACCCACAGACTTCTTGAAGGAGCTTGCTGTCCTATCGGAGAGGTAAGACAAGTGGGGAAGTCACTATAACGCATGCCTGCTAAGATACACAGGTACTATGCAGAGTCATTAGGAGAGCATGGAGCCAGATTTGCTTGGGTTCAAATTCCCAGCTCTGCTACTAGCAGTGTGGCCTTGGCCTCAGTTTCCCCAATTATAAAATAGGGATGAGAATAGTACATGATTTGTAGGATTGTTTTGAAGGTTAACTGAGTTAACAGATGCTGACACACATGGTAAGCTGTGTGTAGTGCTAGTATTATTTACTTATAGAAGGAGAGAATTGAAAACAATATCGTGACATGCTAGAGCTTGACATATCACCGCATTTGGATCCTCCAGAGTTGGAGAAAGTGCATTCATGGTGGTGGGAACCACATGGGCAAAGGCACAGGGGCAGGCATACCGTGACCTGGAGCCAAGAGTCTAGGTTGATGCCGCAGTGGCGCCTGAAGGCAGCAGCAGCTGATGGACTTGGAATATCAATTGATGTCAGGTGGTGGAAGTCCTTGGAGGCCAAACTAAAGAGTCCAGATTTTATTCTGGAAGCAATAGAGAGTCAGTCCTGGTAGACCTTTTAAATTTACCTTTCCATACAAAAGTTGCACATTGTGGTGTTGCTCTGAGTAGGACCACCTCCCCCTTTTAGGTAATTGCAGTTATTTTCTTCATCCCTCTTCATGTCTACCTTGTGGTGTTGACACAAACTTCTCTCGCAGTCTGAGTGAACATTCAAGGCAAGTAAGTGACCTTAGGCCAAGTCACCAGAGGGTCACAAAGCATAGAATCCATCTAATCATTGGAGCTCACAGCCCCAAGCCTCTGGGCTACTCTTTGCCAGTGGAATCTTGTCACATCCTAGCCACAGAACTCTTAACAGACCACACACCCTAGTTAAGAAGAGCTTTGAGCAGGAGCCCGTGGCTCTAATACAGTTGTTACTCCTTCCACCTCCCCCTTAATTCTTAACCCCTGGGTAATAAACTCAAGTGATGGGCTTCTCTAAACACACACACACACACACACACACACACACACACACACACATGCCAGTAGGCAGCATATAGAGCTGCATGCTGCTATGTAACCTTGGCACATTGCTTAACTTCTCTGTGCACCCAGAGGTGAGGAATTCATCTATAACATGAGGATCACAAGAGTACCTACTTCAGAGAACAGACTGACAGTTGACAGAGGGGAGGGGTTTGGGGGTTGGGTGAAAAAGGTGAAGGGATTAAGAAGTACAAATTGGTAGTTAGGAAATAGTTACAGATAGGTAAATTACACCATAAGGAATATAGTCAATAATATTGTAATAACAATGTATTGGGCTAGGTGGGTACTTGAAATATTGGGGGAACCACTCTGCAAAGTACATGATTTTCTAACCACTATGCTGTACATCTGAAACTAAAACCGATTAATATTGAATGCAAACTGTAATCGAAAAAAAATTTTAAAAAGGGTACCTACTCCATCGAATTGTCACGAGGGTAAATGCGTTAGTACAAGTAAAGCAGTTAGAACTGTGTGCCTAGCACATGATCAGTGATCAGTAAGCATTAGGTATTGTTATTACAGTGGGGGAAACTTGAAAGGCAACATTAGAATGAGAAGTAAAATAATTACTAATTGTGGAATGAATAAAAACTTATAAAAGCATCATATGTGAAAATCTATGGTAATAAATTTGAAAATCAAGAGAAAATGGAGAATTTCCTAGCAAATTATCAATTATCAAAATTTCCCCTGAATACCTGAATAGACCCATAACCATAGAATACTTTAGAAAAATTTTATGCCCTTTCCTATCCTTTTATAAAGGCCTTCATGGTCTTATAACTGCATACAATCTAGTCTTCAAAAACCACATATATCCTTTGTCATTAAAACTATTTCAGCACATAGCATAAGATGAAAATTTCCCTCAATTCCTTTTATGAAGCCAGCATGACCTGAATATTCAAACCTAAAAAGCCTATGTCTCTTCTACGTCAAAAGCTTTGAGGAAAAAGATGACCCTGACAAAGAAAGAAGGGGAAGAAAGCAAGCCTTGGTGTTCACGACATGCTCTTGCTTTATGGCCGTAGGCCTCCAGTAGGTCTCCACCTGGAGGCACATACACTCCCAGAAATCCTAATTCCCTGAGTCTGGGGAAGGGCCAGGCCTGGGTATGTTTTCAAGCTCCCAGAACAACTGCTTTAAGGAAACGAAATCACGTAAATCCACAGGCCTAGTTTATGGTTGCAAACTCTCCCGGCACAGCAGAACAGTTTTCGGAGAGACTTTTTACCAAACCTTTGACTTGATCAGAGCTGGAAGAGGCAGCCATTGGCCACAGACGTGCCAAGCCTCCTGTCAGAGCCTAAGAGGTTCCACAAAGCTGCAAGTGCCATCTTTTCAGAGACCAAAGACCTAGACAGGAGCAAGGCCACTCGGATTTGTAAGTTCTGAGCCAGCAACCTTGCCTGCTGCAAAGAAAGGCCAGGAACATCCATGGAGAGTTTTAATCTCTGGAATCCAACAGGATTTTTTTTTTTTAATCTTCGGCCAAGAGTTTTTTAAATTGATTTTAGAGAGAGAGGAAGGGAGAAGGAGGGAGAGAGAGAGACATCAGTGTGAGAGAGGAACATCAATTGGTTGCCTCACATATGCGACCCGACCAGGGAATCGAACCCATGAACTTTCAGTGTACGGGATGACATTCCAACCAACTGAGCCACACCAGCCATGGCACCAATAGAATTTTAATGACACGCCTGTTCATTATCATGCTGCAAGGTAATTAAATCCACATGGTAAGCAGTTACATGTATCATTAATTAGCAGTATGTGCACACAGTCAATCCATGTTTTCAGCTTCTCCTCCTTTGCCCATTCCCCAGCCTGGACAGCACCGTTACCACCAAGGGCTGAGGCCTCGTCAAACAGTCCTGTAAGCTCCAAAGAGGGAGGAATGTCCTGCACCCCATTTCTCCAGTAGTTGGGACATCCTGACCCGGGACTCATAGAGTCCCCTCTGCTACCCATCCTCCTCAGAACCCAAGATAACTATATTAGTCTTATCATCTGTCTTTAGCCCCAGTCAAAAATGTAAATCTAGTTTCTATCCCTTGTTTCATTAAATAGTAATAGTAATAATAATAGTAAGGCATCTTGAACAATTCTTACCAGACAATATAAGAAGTAAACAAATGAGTAGATTGTTGGCTTAGATTTGGTCAATTAATGTAGGAACCGTGCAAACTATATTCCTGTGTACACCACACCCTCTCCATCCACAGTTAAATAACAGTGACTCTGAAAAGATGAAAAATACCAAGGGGCCCTGGCTGGGTACTTCAGCATCATTCCGAAACACCAAGGTTTCGGGTTTAATCCCTGGTCCGGACACATACAAGAAAAAACCAGTAAGTTCATAAATAGGTGAAACAACACTCTCTTTCTCTCTCTCTCTCTTTCTTAAATCAATAAAATAAAATTAAGAAAAAGAAAGAGCCCTGGCAGGTTTGATTCAGCAGCTGGAGCGTCAGCCCACAGACCAAGCAGTCTCGGGTTCGATTCCCAGTCAAGAGCACGTACCTAGGTTGTGGGTTTGAGCCACGGCCCTGGTCGGGGTCGTGCAAGAGGCAACCAATCGATGTTTCTCTCACATCAATGTTTCTCTCTCTCTCCCTTTATCCCTCCCACTCTTACCTAGAAATCAGTGGAAAAATATCCTCAGGTGAGGATTAACAAAAAAAGAAAAATACCAAGGGGTGGTGGTGAAATGATACAATGTCTGGTATTTGCTTTCCAATATTCCCTAAAAGAAACAATTGGGTATGGAAGTAAATAAAATGGGGGACTGGCAAAATATTAACTGTTGAAACTGGGCAGTGGGTACATGTGTGCTTGTTGTACTTTTCTCTTTTTGTATATGTTTGCAGTTTTTCCACACACAAAAAGAAAAGAATACAGGGAGAGACCACTTGTTGGTAGGGGTGAGCTTCTATCAGCACACGACTAATGGGAGGTTCTGGACCCTGAAATAAATGGGGGAAAGAGAGACTGGCGTCTCAGTGCAGATTAGGCTGCCTGCAGTTGGCCATGTCTATATGATGGTAGGGTCATGCCTGGCTCAGACTCAGTGCTCTAAGAAAGGTCCCCAGCAGATACCATCATTGTTACTACAGATGTTACTGTAGCCCAGGACGTGGGAATCCAGTCGGAAAGAGAATGAGGAAAAAAGAATTTCTTCTAGGTATTTAATTTGAAACCATTTTAGCCCTTATAGGTGAGAACACAGGAGGCGTGTCTTTGTTTCCATAGAATAAATTTGGCAGCTCCGTCTGAAAGCTTCCACCTTTCCAGTTAATGCTGACAATATCGTGCACCCCATCAGAAAGACAGCATCAATATAAAGGCTAGAAAGTTCCGGAGCTTACAGAGAAGTCCAGTCATGGCTCTGGGAAGGATAGTCTCATGTGTGTTTTTTCTCTCTGTTTGCTCCATCTCCCTCTTCTTTGCCTCTTGTTCTGTTCCCCCTCTGCACTCCCCACTCCTGCTTATCCACCTTGATTAGACTTGGGAAGACTTAAAGTACCTTCCCTTTGAAGAGGACCTGGCCTGGTCAATGATGTTTATACGTCAACATTCAGGTATCACTTTCATTCACTAACAAGCTCCGTCTTAGAAGAAACTCCAGAATCAGCCAAGTCAAGGTTTTTAAAAAATGTAAAAGAAGAATCTGAGGGCCGCTCAAGTTTCAGAACAGCTCACAATAGCCAACAGATCCTCAGCTGGAGGGGAGGCAAGGGTGGGAAGAGCTGGTGCCTGCTTGAATCAAATGCTAACCAAAGATTATTGATGGTCTACTTAATCTGCAGAGGCTCACCTTGACAGGAATTGGGCTTCCTATCCTGACTTGTGTCCAACCGTAGACTTTTTGAGTGATGGCAGATTGGGCCCGCCAGCAGGAACAGCTGCCTCAAGCCGTGAGGCCCACTGAGAAGCCTTCTGACGAAAGGGTTGAGTTTGGGTGTCTGTTTTATTTGTTTGGGTTTTATTTTTGTTTTTAGCATTTACTGACTGAGAATCCCTTATATGTGTTTAGGACTTCACGATGTAGAAAGCACATTTATTTTTGGATCATCTCATTTGAAACTCCCAGCAGCGCTGTGAGGCAGGATGTCCCAGGGTCTCAAACCCTTGTTTACAGATGAGAAAACTAATACTCAGAGTTTAATGGTTTTTCAAGTCAGAAAATTAATCACTGGCCTAGCTACAACTAAATGCTTCAGTTCTCTGCCATTAACAGTCCAGGGAGAAAGGCAAAGTGACATACCAAATACCACTTAAACATGCATAGCTGGCACTTAGCAGAGCCTCAGAAGGTTTGGATGGATGGATGGATGGATGGATGGATGGATGGGTGGAGCTCCTGGAAATTGGAAAGTGGGTCTTACTCACTGGTGGCCACCATAGCGCTTTGACATATAGGACCCAATTAATAAATATTTTGAATGAATAATTCAGTATGTATGCATATACTTTTATACCAGGACAAACAAGAATTATGAATAAGGTAACTTTCTGAGCTTTAAAAAATAGAAAGGACTGAGAAATGCAATGTGAGTGTAATTATTATTGTTTATCAACACATATTATTCACCATACTGGGATATAAAAAATCTTTTATATATTCATGTATTCATTCAACTTGCTAAATATTAGGTTCTATTCTGTGTATTGGTGATACAACAGTGAACAAAAAGAAGGTAAAACCTCTGCTGTCATGGAAATCACCTTCTATTTGGGGATGATAGATATTAAACAACTAAATAGACAACATATAATACAGGGAAAGAAAAATTATTCGATGATATAGGAGTTGCTATTTTAGCCTCAAAGCCTTCTCTGATCCCATGACATTTGAACAGAGACCAAAAAGAAGTGTTGGGGGCAAGTCATGAGGTTTGCCAGGGGAAGAACATTCTAGGAAGATAAAGCAGCAGTGCAAAGGCACGGAGGCAGGAACATGCTTGGCAGGTTTGAGGAACAGCTAGGAGCCCAGTGTGATTGGAAGGGGGTAAACAAGGCAGAGAGTTGCAGGAGATCAAAAGATTTTGAGCAGAGGAAGAGTGATGGCATCTTGCCAGGCCATCTCGGCTCTGGCTCTCACCAGCTGTTGCCCACATGGAAATCAGCTGCTATTGGGATGAATCAGGGGGCAGACAGGGTAGGCTGAGAGTTACACAGAAGGCTGACAGTGACCCTACCCCCGCCCATCAAAGGCTCCATTTTGCTCCATATTGACCCACAAATGCCCATTTCAGGGCAACTGCACACTTGGCTTCCCAAGAGCTCAGCAGCCATCTGGGTGCTACAGGGCCTTAGTGGTCCACAGCCCCAAGCTGCCAAATCAAACTACAAGTTCATTTCAGCTGTAGTCTCAAGTAGTTGGCTTCTTGGTCCTGAAATCTCTTCTCAAGGAAAAAAATTCCATGATCTATCCTTGTAAATTTAAAATCTGTACTTAAATTTTGGTTTTATTTTTTTTTAACTTATCTTTATTGTTGAATGTATTACAGATGTTCCTCATTTTTCCCCCATTGACCCCTCCTCCCCATTTCTGCCCCCCTCCTGCTTTTCCTCACACTGTTGTCTGTGTCCATTGGTTATGTATATATACATATAAGTTCTTTGGTTTATTTCTTCCCACCCCCCCATCCCCCCTTCCCTTTGAGGTTTGTCAGTCTAACAACCAATTTGTACTTCTTAATCCCTTCATCTTTTTCACCCTTCCCCCCAGCCCCCACCCATCTGGTACCCAACAAAAGTTCTCTGTATCTATGAGAATGTTTCTGTTCTGCTTGTTCATTTTGTTTGTAGATTCAATTGTTGATAGATATGTATTTATTACCATTTTGTTTGTTCATATTTTTTAATCTTTTTCTTCAAGAAGATCCTTCAACATTTCATATAATAATGGTTTGGTGGTGATGAACTCTTTTAGCTTTTCCTTGTCTGGGAAACACTTTATATGGCCATCGATTCTAAATGACAGCTTTGCAGGATAGAGTAATCTTGGTTGTAGGTTCTTGCTTTTCATCACTCTGAATATTTCTTGCCACTCCCTTCTGGCCTGCAAAGTTTCCTTTGAGAAATCAGCTGACAGTCTTATGGGAACTCCCTTGTAAGTAACTAACTGCTTTTCTCTTGCTGCTTTTAAGATTCTCTCTTTGTCTTGAACCTTTTGCATTTTGATGATGATGTGTCTTGGTGTGGGCCTCTTGGGGTTCATTTTGTTTGGGACTCTCTGTGCTTCCTGGACTTGTATGTCTGTTTCCTTCACCAAGTTAGGGAAGTTTTCTGCCATTATTGTTTCAAATAGGTTTTCGATTTCTTGTTCTCTCTCTTCTCCTTCTGGCACCCCCAAGATGCGAATGTTGGCACGCTTGAAGTTGTCCCAGAGGCTCCTTACACTATCCTCATTTCTTTGGATTCTTTTTTCTTTTTGCTGTTCTGATTGGGTGTTTTTTGCTTCCTTATATTCCAAATCGATGGTTTGCTTCTTGGCTTTACCTACTCTACTATTGAATCTGTGTAAACTATTCTTTATTTCAGTTAGTGCCTCCTTCATTTCTGACTGGTCCTTTTTTATGCTCTTGAGGCCCTCACTAAGTTCACTGAGGTTCTCACTAAGTCCATTGAGCATCCTTATAAGCAGTGTTTTGAACTCAGCATCTGTTAGGTTGCTTAACTCCATTTCACTTAGTTCTTTTCCTGGAGTTTTGTTCTGTTCTTTCATTTGGGACCTGTTTCTTTGTCTCCTCATTTTGGCTGCCTCCCTGTGTTTGTTTCTATGTTTTACTTAGTGAGAGGTATAGGGCTAGCTGAGACCAGATGTTGCTTGTTTGAAAGAATTTAGGAAAAGCTGAAGCAGGATCCAAGACAGGCCAATCCTATGGTAAAGCAACTGGCATCAGCTTGGGTGGGCCTGGAAGTTGCGTGGGGTGGGGCCTCAGGGAATCACCAGGGTGGGGCAAACAGTGTGAGCCAGGTTGCTGGAGTCCCATATATGGCGGCGTCTGCCGGCCCAGGGAAGGGCTCACCAAAGGAACAAAAGCCTCTGATAGCACCTCTGTCCAGGAGAAAGCTGCCTCACCAGCCCTCGCTCCAATGCCAAACAGCTCAGTTCTTCCCCATATGATTCTGGTGCCCTTCAAGCTCCCTCCCGCACGCTGGAGCCTGGAGGGTGCGAGTCCGAGTAAGTCCGTGCGTGGGCCCTTTAAGAGGAGCTGCCGGGGGCTCCAGCCGCCTCAGCCTCAGTTCCCACTGGTTTTTCCAGCCAGAAGTGATGGGACTTCTCTTCCTGGCACTGGAACCCTGAGCTGGGCGCCTGGTGTGGGACGGGGACCCCTCAGTCCTCAGGGAGGACCTTCCCAGCCGAGGTGTCCTCCTAATTTTTAAGAAGAAATACAAAACTCTGTGTAAATTAAGGAGACACTCTGTTGTTGTTGTTATTGTTGTTGTTAATCCTCACCCGAGGATATTTTTTCCATTGATTTTTTTGTAGAGAGAATAGAAGTGAGGGGGAGAGAGAGAAACATCGATGTGAGAGAGACACATTAATTGGTTGTCTCTCACACATGGCCCAGTCGGGGATGGGGTCAAACCTGCAACCCAGGTACATGATTCACCTGGAATCAAACCCACAACCCTTTGGTGTGCAGGCTGACACTCGATCCACTGAGCCACACAGCCAGGGCAGGAGACACTTTTTAATGGACTTCATTTTTGAACACAGCTTCAGATTGACAGAAACACTGAGAAGATCACGGAGAGCTCCCGAATGCCAGGGCAGTTTCCCTGCCGCTCACCTCTGCTTGGTGCGGCACATTGTCACACCTTTGGAAGCACGTGGCTGTGCAAGTGTTTCAGACTTTCCTTGTTTGTGAGGCCTTACAGTTTGGGGCAGTACTGACTGCTCTTCAGTCCTTTCTTTATATCAGTATGGACTCATAGATCTTTATTTTATACTTTGGGTTCTAATCCAATACTACTTCTTTTTTCTCAAATTGTTCCAGTTTTGGCCATTGGAAACTCTTTGAGTTGGCTCCTGAGTCTTTTTGACATAGAGTTCTTTTGTTTTATTTTTTGAGTAATTCCTTACTTTCTGGTACTACAAGATACTCCAGGATCATCTTATATACCTTGTCCCTGTCCTAGAATCAGCCATTTCTCCAGTGAGGCCTTGTCCCTTTTATTGAAGAATGGTGTTCATTAAAAACTGGGCACTAGATATGCTCATTGCGACGGGAGTGTTGTTGCTTCTAGGCCCTCTCAGCTGATAGAGCAGAAAATATGTATGTATACTAATTCACGTGTATATATAAGTATCTATAAATATTTATATATGTAACCCTCCCTACCTATATTTAGGTACACATGAATTCACACTGATGTCTCTAACGCTATTGCCATATTGAATCATTCTAGCCTCCTCCCCTTGCTTATCTGTAACAGTGGGAAACGTGACTTCCACCAAACATTGTCCATTTAATTGTTCAATTCGTCTGCACCCATAGCAGTATCAAAATTGTTAACCAAAAACAAAAAAGAAAAAGAAAAAAAATTGTTAACCAATGTCCCCATGGGAACAACCTTATCAACTAGAGTACAGTGCTGACATGCAGTTTCTTTTCCTTTAGTCTTACAGACCACTCATTTCCAAAGTTGCTTAGGTCAGCACTTCTTCCTCAACCCTCTTCAGTGAGGTGGTTTCATACATTTGTAATACCATTAGTGTTCCTGGTCAAAGTCTGCATTCCTTTCTGAGATCCTAGGGGACACTTTTTAATTTAACATTTTATCTCCAGCTAGATAAAAAATTCACAGAGAACAACCACCACAAGAAACAAAGTAGTATATACGTTTTTGTTTTTTTTTCATTTTCTTGTGTGTGTGTGTTTTTAAGTAATTCTTATATGACAAAAGTAACACATTAATACCTGCTAAAGGCTCCTTTAATACTTTAATACTACTTCAAGCTTAGTTCTTCCCCTAGAGGTAAACACTGTTGTTCATCTGGAATATGTTTGTGCACAATTTTTTTCTTGCATTTATATCTAGATATATGTACCCATAGAAAATGCCTAGTATTGCCATGTGTACTTTAACATAAATGGTATCATATATAACTTCTGCAACTCAACTTTCTCCAAATCATTCAAATTGGATATATTTCAAGTCTGTGTATAGCTGTGTGCCTCATAATAGCATTCCATAGAATGGACGTGTTGGTTACAATTGTGGGATTTTTTTTACACTACTGTTACCAGCCGTGCTGCAGTGAGAATTCTTGTACATGTGCAGGTGTTTCTCCAGGAATTGCTGGGTCACAAAGATGCACATTTTAATTATAATAGCTACAAATGGTCCATCAGGCCCTGGCCGGTTTGGCTCAGCGGTTAGAGCGTCGGCCTGCGGTCCGGAGAGACCCGGGTTCGGTTCCCGCTAAGTGCATGTACCTCGGTTGCAGTTTGTCCCCGGCCCTGGTTGGTCGTGCGGGTGGCAGCCACTCAATGTGGCCCTTTCACGTCGATGTTTCTCTCTCTCTCTCTTCCTCTCTCTCCCTCCTACTCTGTCTGAACAAAAAATGAAAAAATGTCCTCAGGTGAGGATAAAAAAAAAAAAGTTTAAAAAAAAAACAAAACAAAACAAAACAAAAAAAAAATGGTCCATCAGTATAGTCAAGCTAGAAAAAAAATCATGTTCCATATTAAATAGCTAAATGCAACATAAAGAAATCAGATTGTTAGTATTTAATTTGTCTTAATGTTTCTCTCTAAAGAATACTAACTAGGGGTAAGACTTATCGTGTGTTATTTAAAAGAACCTCATGCTATGATGATTTCAAGGGCTTTTAAAATGTTAACAATCAAATTATTAGAAGAGGGGCAGTGTTGTCTAGTGGTCTGCTGCTCTCACTCTAGGCCACTGATTCTAGGTAGTTGTATGAATCTGCAGGAACTCCTTATTTGCTTGGCAGGGGCCTGGGATGCCACAGCACAAAAGAACCAAGATGGAAGATGCAAGGTGAGATTCTTCACAGCCTGTCGCGTGCTCTCAATGAGTAGGAAACTCCGTGTTCATTCATTCAGCAATCATGGTTGATCATCTGCCAAGAGCTGGGCATTGGACTGTCTTTTTGCCATCCAGTTTTTCAGACATACTGGAAATGCCCAGAATGAATCTGCAGAGGGGCCACTGCGTTTCTGAACTTTCATTTCCGGTTTGATTGAGTGCATGTTGGAGGCCAGGCAGGAAGCCCAGCAGGGAGGAGACAGGGGGAGGGGTGATACGCTGCTGTCCAAGGTCTGACCGCCATCACCTCAGACTCCTGGCTCCATCCTGGTTTGGCCACACTGAGGGGCATGTGACGCATTTCTGTGCTACCCGAGGGATGGGGGATGTGTTAACCATCCTAAAATAATGTGAATGGTAGATTCAGTCTTTCCAAATATGCCAGATGTGCACCATTTCTAACTTCACTCGCAGCCTTCTTTGTATTCCTGGAATTATTTCCTAGATGATTAGGTGTTCGGATAGATGTGTGAACGCCAATAACTTGCTGTGCTGCTATTTAATCAGAAGTGGAAAAATTAAATCAAATTAAAGTTGCTCACAATGTCCCTCTTCTGATTAATCAGAGGCAGGCATGTGCTTCACATTCAAAGAGCAGATCCCTTACAGAGAGGGCTCTACGCACACCACCTCTCGACTGTGGGAAGTCGCAGAGGGAGCCATCTGAGGAGGAGGTGGGGAAGGCTTCGGATTTTCTTTTGAGCTTTATGGAGTAACTTTCATTGGGACACTAATTATTGGGGTTTCATTCTCCCAATAGTCCTATAATTTGCCACAGCTGACTCCAAAGTGGGGCGTACAGAGATGGAAGCGGTCTGTTAGCTTCCACTTGCTAGTGTTTTACATCTTTTCTCAGAGCAGAAGTGACTTCTCTTGTCTTATCAGTGGCCAAACAGTTAACTCCCTTTCTTCTCTCATCTCTATTCTGGACCTTGTTTGCCCTGTGTGGTGGGTTGAACTGTACTCCCTAAAAAAAAATATGCTCAGCCCTGGCCGGTTTGGCTCAGCGGTTAGAGCGTCGGCCCGGGGACCAGAGAGTCCCGGGCTCGGTTCCTGCTAAGGGCACGAACCTCGGTTGCAGTTTGTCCCCGGCCCCGGTTGGGGTTGTGTGGGTGGCAACCAGTCGATGTGTCTCTCTCACATCAATGTTTCTCTCTCTCTCTCTTCC
Source organism: Tadarida brasiliensis (assembly GCA_030848825.1). Lineage (NCBI taxonomy): Eukaryota > Metazoa > Chordata > Mammalia > Chiroptera > Molossidae > Tadarida > Tadarida brasiliensis. The sequence goes on from CM061267.1 coordinate 50,589,982, forward strand.
TCCCTCTCTCCCTCCCGCTCTATCTGAAGATAAATGCAAAAATGTCCTCAGGTGAGAATTAAAAAAAAAAAAAAAGCTCAAATCCCACCTACCCCCTCCCTGTGAATGTGACTGTATTTGGAAACAGGGTCTGCAGATACAGTCAAGTTAAGTTGAGGTTGTACTGGATTAGGGTGGGCCCTAAATCCAGTGACTGGTTTCTTTTTTTTTTATCCTCACCCGAGGACATTTTTCCATATTTTGTTCAGATAGAGCGGGAGGGAGAGAGAGAGAAACATCGATGTGAGAGAGACACATTGACCAGTTGTCACCCACACGACCCCAATCAGGGCCGGGGACAAACTGCAACCGAGGTACGTGCCCTTGTCGGGAACCGAACCCGGGACTCTCTGGACCGCAGGCCGACGCTCTAACTGCTGAGCCAAACCAGCCAGGGCCAGTGACTGGTTTCTTTATAAAGAGGAAGGAGAGAAAGGTTTGGACAGAGAAACACTCACAGGGAAGAAGGCCATGTGAACATGGAGGCAGAGATTAGAATGATGCAGCCACAGCCCAGGAACTGCAAGGATTGCCAGTGCCACCAGGAGCTAGGAGAGAGACCTGGAGCAAATTCTCCCTCAGAGGCCGCAGAAAGAACCAGCTCTGCCAACTATTTGATTTGAGACTTCTGGCCTTCTAAACTGTGAAGGAATAAATTTCTGTTGTTCCAAGCCACCCGATTTGGGTACTTTGTTACAGCAGTTCTCAGAAACTAATATATCCTATCTTTTTGTTTTTGTGAAAAAGGAGACTTTAAACCCAAATATCCTGTTTCCATCAAATAAAGATTCAGTCCCACATCTAGCAATGTCTTTCAGTTCCAAAATCTAGCCTTTTCAGTAAATATCCCTTCTCCTGTTCCTCCCAGCTTTGCAGCAAAGTCAAGTGCCAACAGAGTGTCTCAGCAGCCACATGGACACTTGGAGCCTGTTAGCTCTGACCCCGGTGGCCCAGCTAAACAGCCCAGAATAATGGAGCTGCAGCTCGGGGGCTAGAATTCACAAATAGGCAAAGCACAAAGGTTTTGACCTCCTTGCTCTGCTGCATTCACAGGGAACAGGCTACAGTGCCGTGGGCTATCCCAGTGCCATGGGCTATGCCAACGCGAAACATTCTGGCTTTGCCCCCAAATGCACGTGCAGGGTCCAGGAGTGGGGTGTGCAGCCTGGTCCTAGCTTCTCTGTGGCCTCTGTCCCTCTGGCTGGTGCAGTTCTTCTTCACAGGATCAATTAAAGATCCATTGAGTCTTCCATAGTATCATAAAATTGTGGGATTTTAGAGCTGCAAAAGACCTGAGGTGTGATTCAGTCCAACTTCCCACCCCATTTTATTTATAACAATACATATAATACCAAGTATTTATTGCATACATACCATGTACTAGGAAATTTTCTAAGAGTTTTATATATATTAACTTATTTTGTTATCACAGCAATGCTTTGCAATAGGGACTCTCATTATTTCCAATCTGTAGATGAGGAAACTGAGGCACAGAGAGAAAAGGAACTTGCCCAAAGAAAAACAGGTAGCAAGTGGCAGAATTAGGCTTCAAATCCAGGTTTGTCTCATCTTGAGCCATATTAGCCCCCTGCTCTACAGAGACCCCAACATGAAATGATATAACCCACTTCACACAGCCAAAGAGCAAGAATATCAAGCAAGACCTGGAGCCACAATGACTAAAAATTGGTAGTGCTGTATCTTCTTAATATAGACCCAACTTTAAACATAAGTGCATGTACAAGCAGACACATGCACACACACGCGCGCACACACACACACAAACACACACCCCTCTTACAAAGAGGAAACACCAGTCCCTTCCAAGAGAACACAAGCTTAGAGGTAGGGATTTAGGAGAAAGACCCTACCGTATGATCCGTTAGGCTACCCTGTTCTTATTAATGTAAAAAGTTTCTCCAAAACAAGTTTTGCCTGAGAGAGTCCCTCCCCAAAAATGCACTAGCTAGAGTTAGACCTAAGAGGGGCAGTCCCAGGGAGGACATAGCCAGCCATATTGTCCCAAGATGAGGGGCCAGTAGAAGGGAAGACAGAATGTGGGTTCTGCCAGCTGGGCAGAGTAGTAGGCTGAGGCCCCTGGGAATTCTCCCAAGTTTTCCTCTGGGGTGATCCTCCCCTCTAGTGTAGGGTGTTCACAGTTTTTGCAAAATGAGGTCACAAAGGAATAACGCCCAAGTCAGGGCGAGCACATGCCCTGTCCCCATTGTCCCCCACCCCCAGCACTGGGACAAGATCTTTTCCCTACAAGGCGAGGTCTCCAGGAGTGGCTCTGATAGATGTGTTTTATAAGAGAACAGGATGCAAAGAGCCAGAATAGCTGCCCTCCAGCTGGCCTGCAGATGACCCCTTTGGTTGCTTCGGAGTACATTGGTTAAGGATGAGCTGCTCCAGGCCGACCTGCCAGCACCTTGCTGTCCCCTGCCCATCACCACACGTCTGTTTGAGTCGGGACTTCAGTTCCTCCCCTTCTGCTTCCTCCATGGAAGCTGGAGGCTATGGTAGGCATCAACAGAGTCCGAGATCTGAGGTGATTTCCATGCCCTGACAGTCACCTGTGGCTCTCTGTGTGTCCTCTCCCCGTGCCAGCTGACTGCACAGTGGCCGGAGACAGAGATGGGGCGGGAAAACCTCTGCCGTCTGAAGCCGCCATCCTGACCCTGTCATTCAGCACCCCACTGGCAGTGTCTGCTGTTGGGTTGCTGTGGTCGTTGCTGTTGGGTTGCTGTGGTCGTTGCTGCTGGGACTAGTGGGTGGATGAAGGGTCTCCTCACTAGAATTTCTGTGGGGTCAGAGCAGGACCAGAGAAACTGTGTGTGGAGCCAAGGAAAAGTCTCCATAGCCCAAGGTCTGAGAAAATGAAAAGACCGAGGAGGTAAAACAAGTGACTTTGCCCAAGTGGAGGGAGGCAGGGCTTCCCTGGGGAGCTTCTTCAGGCCTTTCCAAGGTTCGCCTTGGCTGTCACACAGGTGGAGCGTGCCCTGGGACTGTCAGTGGATGCCCAAAAGATACCAGCTCCGTTGAGGTAAAGAGAAGGTACCTGGATTCCTAAATCACAAAAGAGCTGGTGTTAGCTCTGCCTATTCAAGTCTGCACTCTTCGGGGATTAATGAAATAACCACCTGCACTGAGGATAACTGCCCAGGGAAGTATCTGTGGTCCAAGGGTTGGACCAAGATCAAAACTTCAGGCTTCGTAAGCAGTATTCAGACTGAAGAAGCAAGAAGCGGATTCCAGGTCCCAGATACCAGCCCATCCACCAAGCTTCTTATGGCTTAAGATATAATTCGATACATCTTTGGTAGTTAGAGGCTCAGAAGACATTTGAGGGATTATACAGCCACCCTGGGTTTGGGAAGAATCCAAAGTTTGGGGCGTGGCTGAAGAGAGGCACCCTTCCCCGGCCCTCTGGCAGTGCAGTGTGCAAATGCATGCTCGGCCAGGCCTCGCACAGTGGCTCTTTATGTTCCTACTGCTTGCTGAAAAGCAGAAATCTACTTCAAAAACAGTGCTCACTCCCTATGCCGTTGCTTTTTCTGTACTGGTGGGTTTTAGTCTGTCCTCTGCTATGGAGTTGCCAAATCCTAACTCTTCCTGTCTCCACTATGGGCTCCAGGTATACCCCCGAATTAAGTCGGTATCGGATTTGCCCAGAACTTAAGCTAATCAATCCTAGACTTAGTTCTTTCTGAGAAGCTCTGGATCCAAGACCAATATCCTCTTTATTTGCTTCTGCTCCAGCTTAAGAGGAAGCCCCAAGGTACATCTCTGGGGTACAATTAGTGCCATTGAGGGTCTTTGGAATCCTGACCTGCTGAGCCAAGAGACAGGGTTATGGATGAGTTTAGAAAACCAGAAAGCCCCCAAACCCCAGGCTTTTTGTACATGGGAGCTCTTTAACCTATAAGGCCTTACACAAATGTCTGGGATAATGACTTTATCAACTACTGAAGTCCCCTTGAGAAGGCCTTCCCAGTCCTCCAAGAGGTGGGGCAGGGTCCACCCCCTGGGAGCCTGAAGGGCTGTGTGGGAGAATGGTGTTCCCCAGGGGAAAATCATGGTCTTTGATTGGAAGAAGAGACACGGGAATGAATGCCAAGCTGGCCATATACCAAGCATTCTCCTTACCCATCCAGTCCTTTTTCTCTTTCCTTAGCTTCCTTTCACTTACCTACTACTGATTACAAAAGAAAGAAAAATCTGTTTTAGTGGGTATTGGCCATGAGCTTGGTAACCACCGTAGACAGGTCTGTGTCCCATCTTGCTGATCCTGGAATCTGGATATAATATGGAAACTCAGTAGGCAACCTGACACTGGCTTCTATCCATCACCTGTTTGTGATGCCTTTCTGTGCATGGAGCAGGTGCTTCTCTTCTCATTTCAGAGGCCCTCCCCAAAAGATAAATCCTCTCTCCCAACCTGCACTCCTGTACTGCAGCCTTCTCTACAGCTTTTGGAAAACAGGACTTCTGTTCTATTTTTGAACAGTCGTAGCCTGGACACATGCCTTAGCAGACACAGAGACCATGTGAATGGCAAGCATCCAACTTGAATACCTGCCCTGCAGTTAGTGACCTGGGTTGGCCCCCCAGGTGCAAGTGGTTGTACAGTTCCCATCAGTCTTCATCCTCCACCCTCCCAACCTGGCTGACCATGTTTTCTCCTCCTGCATCCAGTGTATAAAGAGGTGTTTCCTTACCTAGGAGAGTCCAGAGTTAACACCCTGTGCCCTGACCTCTGCAGGGAGCCCTCAGGCAGCCACATCAAAAGGAAGATGTGGCTCTGCCTCTCAGGAACAGTGAGGTGAGCACTGTCATAGCTTTCTTAAATCTTCTTCAGTCCTGTCCACCCTGAGAGTGGAGCTGGATCCCATTTTTATGAGATCTTCTCATCACTCAACTCACTCCAACTGGCACACAACTCAGAATTTGGACCACTGACTGGTTGGCTCTAATCCAAACAAGAACCTCTGCAAAATGCCGAGCCCTTCCTGTGGCTTCTGGGCTGGACCCACAGGGGTAGGTGCCTACCTGAACACTTTCCTGTTCAGGAGTCCTGCAGCAGATTAACTGGGAAGGTACTACCAAACACAGGCACAGGACTCAACCCAAGAGGCCATCCTGTCATTGCTTTATGTCTGATGTACAGCTGTTGCTTTTAAAAGGGAGCTGTTTTTGCCCTGGCCAGTGTGGCTTAGTTTGTTGGAGCATTGTCCAGTACACAATGGACGGCGGATTCGATTCCTGGTCAGGACACATACCCAGGTTGCAGGTTCGATTCCTAGTCAGGACGCATACAGAAGATAACTGATTGATGTTTCTCACATCAATGTTTCTCTCTGTCACTGCCTCTCTCTTTCTCTCTCTAAAATCAATTAAAAAAAAAAAAACTTAAAAAGGGAGTCATTTTGCCCTGGCCGGTTTGGCTCAGCGGTTAGAGCGTCGGCCTGCGGTCCAGAGAGACCCGGGTTCGGTTCCCGCTAAGGGCACGTACCTCGGTTGCAGTTTGTCCCCAGCCCCGGTTGGGGTCGTGCGGGTGGCAGCCACTCGATGTGTCCCTTTCACGTCGATGTTTCTCTCTCTCTCTCTTCCTCTCTCTCCCTCCCACTCTATCTGAACAAAAAATGAAAAAATGTCCTCGGGTGAGGATAAAAAAAAATAAAATAAAATAAAAATAAATAAAAAAAAGGGAGTCATTTTAAAGTGAGAATTCCAGTCCTGGCTAGGTGGCTCAGTTGGTTGGAGCATTGTCCCATACACCAAAAGGCTGTGGGGTCAGGGTGCATTTGGGAGGCAACTGATCGATGCTTCTCTCTCACATCAATGTTTCTCTCTTTCTCTCGATCCCTAAAAAAAAAAAAAAATCAGTAAACATATCCTCAGAGAAGGAAAAAAGAGAGAGAGAGAGAGAGAGAGAGAGAATTCTGGACTCAGGTTTGGTGACAAAGAATTTTTTATCTGATTTAAACTTCACCTCCCCCCATGTCCTCTCCTCACCACCCCCCACAAAAAACTTTTTAATGCTTGATGGTATTAACCATCTCATAGTTGTCATATTAATAAACAATTATAATTTTCAACTTCTGACTTTCAAATATTAATATTCTTACTAATTAAAATTCTTGCATGTTGACTAAAGAAACATGCTAATTAAAGAATGGGTATGACTAGGCAATTCATCAGAGAAGAAATTCAAGTAGCCATTGAACATGAAAAATGTTCAACCTCACTGGTAATCAAAAACAAAAATTAAAACAGAGTATTTTTCACTTATCAAAATGGCAAATATTTGGAAGTTAATAAAACCCAGTGTTAGTGAGGAAGAACGGAAACAGACTGCCTCACTGTTGGATATGTAAATGGGGGGCTCCCTTCCTCTGGACATTTAACTACATGTATCAAGGGCCTGGAACCAAAATTCTACCTCTAGGAATTTATGTAGGAAAGTAAACAGAAATGTGGATAAGAACTTACTTAAAGGATGTTCACTACAGAGTGAATTGCAACCTGTGTGAATCACCAACAGTCAGGGCTGTTAGAATACTAAGTACACTTTTTAAAATAATCTTTTAAAAAAATATTTCCTGCCCTGGCTGGTTTGGCTCAGCGGTTAGAGCATCAGCCCATGGACCGGAGAGTCCCGGGTTCGGTTCCCGCTAAGGGCACATACCCCGGTTGCGGTTTGTCCCCGGCCCCGGTTGGGGTCGTGTGGGTGGCAGCCACTCGATGTGTCTCTCTCACATCGGTGTTTCTCTCTCTCTCTTCCTCCCTCTATCCCTCCTGCTCTATCTGAAGATAAATGCAAGAATGTCCTCGGGTGAGGATTAAAAAAAAAAAATTTCCTAACATGGAGAGATGTTCATGATGGGAAGAAGTGGGAAAAAAGCATATAATACATTGAATACAAAGTGCTCATGAGGTACAGTCACATTCTTAAAAATATGTATGTGTGTATGTATGTATATTTTTATTTTTTTTAACTTATCTTTATTGTTGAATGTATTACAGATGTTCCTCATTTTTCCCCCATTGACCCCCTCCTCCCCATTCCTGCCCCCCTCCTGCTTTTCTCCACACTGTTGTCTGTGTCCATTAGTTATGCATATATACATATAAGTTCTTTGGTTTATTTCTTCACACCCCCCAACCCCCCTTCCTTTTGAGGTTTGTCAGACTAACAACCAATTTGTACTTCTTAATCCCTTCACCTTTTTCACCCCTCCCCCCAGCCCCCACCTATCTGGTACCCAACAAAAGTTCTCTGTATCTATGAGAATGTTTCTGTTCTGCTTGTTCATTTTGTTTGTAGATTCAATTGTTGATAGATATGAATTTATTGCCATTTTGTTTGTTCATATTTTTTTATCTTTTTTTTCAAGAAGACCCTTCAACATTTCATACAATAATGGTTTGGTGGTGATGAACTCCTTTAGCTTTTCCTTGTCTGGGAAACTCTTTGTATGGCCATCGATTCTAAATGACAGCTTTGCAGGATAGAGTAATCTTGGTTGTAGGTTCTTGCTTTTCATCACTCTGAATATTTCTTGCCACTCCCTTCTGGCCTGCAAAGTTTCTTTTGAGAAATCAGCTGACAGTCTGATGGGAACTCCCTTGTAAGTAACTAACTTCTTTTCTCTTGCTGCTTTTAAGATTCTCTCTTTGTCTTGAACCTTTTGCATTTTGATGATGATGTGTCTTGGTGTGGGCCTCTTGGGGTTCATTTTGTTTGGGACTCTCTGTGCTTCCTGGACTTGTATGTCTGTTTCCTTCACCAAGTTAGGGAAGTTTTCTGCCATTATTGTTTCAAATAGGTTTTCGATTTCTTGTTCTCTCTCTTCTCCTTCTGGCACCCCCAAGATGCGAATGTTGGCACGGGCTTGAAGTTGTCCCAGAGGCTCCTTACACTATCCTCATTTCTTTGGATTCTTTTTTCTTTTTGCTGTTCTGATTGGGTGTTTTTTGCTTCCTTATATTCCAAATCGATGGTTTGCTTCTTGGATTTACCTACTCTACTATTGAATCTGTGTAAATTATTCTTTATTTCAGTTAGTGCCTCCTTCATTTCTGACTGGTCCTTTTTTATGCCTTTGATGCCCTCTCTAAGTTCACTGAGGTTCTCACTAAGTCCATTGAGCATCCTTATAAGCAGTGTTTTGAACTCAGCGTCTGTTAGGCTGCTTAATTCTATTTCACTTAGTTCTTTTCCTGGAGTTCTGTTCTGTTCTTTCATTTGGGACCTGTTTCTTTGTCTCCTCTTTTTGGCTGCCTCCCTGTGTTTGTTTCTATGTATTACTTAGTGAGAGGTATAGGGCTAGCTGAGACCAGATGCTGCTTGTTTGAAAGAATTTAGGAAAAGCTGAAGCAGGATCCAAGACAGGCCAATCCTATGGTAAAGCAACTGGCAACAGCTTGGGTGGGCCTGGAAGTTGCGTGGGGCGGGGCCTCAGGGCATCACCAGGGCGGGGCCAACAGTGTGAGCCAGGTAGCTGGAGTCCCAGATATGGCGGCATCTGCCGGCCCAGGGAAGGGCTCACCAAAGGAACAAAAGCCTCTGATAGCACGTCTGTCCAGGAGAAAACTGACTCTCCAGCTCTTGCTCCAATGCCAAACAGCTCAGTTCTTCCCCCATATGACTCTGGTGCCTTTCAGGCTCCTTCCCGCACGCTGGAGCCTGAGGGTGCGAGTCCGAGTAAGTCCGTGCGCGGGCCCTTTAAGAGGAGCTGCCGGGGGCTCCAGCCGCCTCAGCCTCAGTTCCCGCTGATTTTTCCAGCCAGCAGTTATGGGGACTTCTCTTCCTGGCACTGGAACCCTGAGCTGGGCGCCTGTTGTGGGACGGGGACCCCTCAGTCCTCAGGGAGGACCTTCCCAGCCGAAGTGTCCTCTTAATTTTTATCCGCCACACGTAGGTGTGGGACCAGCCCATCGTGCCTCCGCCCCTCCTACCAGTCTCGATCCTGCGGCTGCTGCTTTAATTTCGTAGTTGTAGGACTTCCATTCAGCTTGATTTCAGGTGGTTTTGAATGATGGTTATTCTGTAGTTTAGTTGTAACTTTGATGTGGTTGTGGGAGGACGCGATACTGCGTTTACCTACGCCGCCATCTTGACCGGAAGTCTGTATGTATATTTTTAAATGAAAGGTGTGAGTATGGGTAATTTTTGTTTTCTTCCTTGTATCTGAACTTTCTAAAATTTTCTTACACACTATTGTTTATATAATTAGATTTTTTATTTTTATTTTAAAGAACAAATAACTTGATAACGGGGCCAGAGTAAAGGTACATGAGAACACATTTTGGTTTTGGGTGTTTTGTTTTGTTTTGTTTTCTCCCTGGGCCAGAATCTAAAAGAACAGTAAAACAACTGGGCCCCTGTACAAAATAGTCTAATATCTTTGTGGTGATCTCCAAATCCTGAAGGGAATAATGATAAAATGAGGTCTGCTCAGGCTGTTATTTTGCCACCCACACCCTTTCATTGAAATTTTTCCTTACAGATATGAAGAGTAACTACTGACGTGTCCCAGTGGGATTTTAATTATATAATTACATTTTTTTCTCTATCTTTTAAAAACTTCTTTAAATTCTACTTCACCCCCTTCTCCTGATTGGAAAGCGGACTTGATGGCAGCTTAACTCCGACATAAATGCTCCTGAGGCTCCCTTCTTCCTTTCCCACACCTTCTCTTTTCTCTTCCTCCTCTTTTTGGGGAGAAGGATCCTTTTCTTTGCTTGATCTTAAGCCTGCTGGTGTCTGAATGCGATGCCTCAGTGACAAGGGGTGTGAAGAACTGCTTCTTGAAGTGTGTACAGGACCAGAGATGGCAGGACTCGGTGTGGGACCGTCACTGCAGTATTTGCTCTGTGCTAGAAGCTGATTTTTCACAATCGTATCCCTGCTCCACCTCTGTGGTAGGAGGTAGAGTACTTTTTCAACAGATGCCACTGGCAACAGTTTTACCAGGTGTAGTCCTATAATAGAGATGGGAACAAAGCTGTTGCCTTAATATGAATTTCTGCCATTCAGGAGTGAGCACTTTCTCCCTCTCCTTGGGGTTAGAACCTCTGTCCTTACTGGGGGCACGTGCTCCACACAGGTGTTAATGGCAATGCGTTTAGGCATTATTTAGCTGGTGCATCCCTCCAGCTAGCCACAATTATAGCTTTATTGTTTTTGAAAGCTATAATGGACAGGGTCAGAATTTAAATGCAAATTCTGCAGCACAGAGCTTTTGCCTGCCGATGGCTGCCTGATCGCCTGATCGCTGCCTCCACACTTAGGGCAGCGCTGTTCTGGGTGAGGCCTGAAGCTGCAGTACCCGCATCAGCACCTCCGGGCAGCAACTACCCCATCCAGCCCGGACCTCCTTGGTGTGACCACCAAAGGAATTCAGGATTCCTACTGTTGTAAAGCATGATACAAAGGGACATGAATTTTAGAAAATGGGGGTGCTCTGAGGAAGTGCTGGGGCTGCCCTCTACAGAGAGCATTTCCTGGGTGCTAGACATGGGGCAGAGCACTTTATATAGTTACCTCACATGATGAACTGTAGGGGAAAGAGATTACAGTCGTCCCTCGCCACTTCGCGCTTCGACTTTCGCTGCTTCACTCTATCGCGGTTTTTTCAAATATATTCATTAAAAAGTTGATGGAGACAGTGAAAGTGATACAGCGCACGCTCAGTTGTCTGAGTCAATTATACACCCCTGTATTACAATTACAATTAAAATTACTGTACGTATGGACTGTAGGGCTATGTATTCGAGCACCCCAGGAATCCTTCAACACCAGGTGCAACCGCTAGAGTCTGGAACGGATTAACCGTGATATACGAGGGACGACTGTACATTCCCATTCCACAGATGAGGAAAAAGGAGGCTCAGAGAAGTGAAGTTCTTTGCCCAAAGTGTCCTAGCTGATAACTGCTCCGGAACCTGGGTTTTGAATCTATGCCTTTTCTTTCTGGTATGTGTACCAAGCTACCTCCCAGAAAATTAAGCTAAGCAGTAAAATCTGAATTTGAAGTTACACTTGTGCTATTATATTACTATTGGTCTGACCTGGGAAATGAGTTTCCACCAGGTTTGCTTCTGATACAGGGCTTCTCAAGCTTCAATGTGCGGCACACTGGCCTGGAGGGCTTGTACAGCGCCGATTCTGATTGGGCAGGTCTGGGCGGGGCGGGGCAGTTGCTACCCGTGGTGCTGATGCTGACACTGCACTCCAGGCCTGCACCTGGAACAGGGCTGCCCTGCGCGTGGAGGCAGCAATCAGTAGGCAAAGGCTCTGTGCTGCAGAATTTGCATTTAAATTCTGACCCTGCCAATTAGTGGTTGGTTTGGGCAAGCTACTTAACCTCTCTGGGCTTGCTTACTCATCTTGAAAAAAAGGATTTAAATTGCAGCTACTTCTTAGAGTTGTGAGGATTAGATAAGATAAACCACATGAAGTACTTACAATTGATAGTTCTAAATCAGGATTTGCTTTTATTAGTAACACATGGAGCCACCATGTCCTCAGGCGGAGGAAAGTGCTGTGGCCTTAGGGAAGAAAGGTTTGAGATCCTCTCTAGGCCCTGGGGAGGAGAGATCCACAGAGCCTTCATACACCTTCAGACAGGAGGGCTGATGGGTAGTACCTGGATAGCTTGTTGCTGTGGGGACCAGGAAGTTGCTTGGATTCCCCAGCCTTACCCTAGATGTCCTCTGGGGCCTCCTGACTGGGATTTCTCAGGATGCATGCCTGGCATCCATTGCCCACGTCAGACACGCTCGGGTGAAGAGCACACACTGAGTACCCTGTGTCAGCTGACCTGCCAGAATCCTAACCTTTCCCCTTGGGCCTTGGGTCCACCCTTATTGCCACTTAGTTCAAGGGCCTCAGGCCCTGCTTCTTTTTCATTGTAGCTTTTTATTTAATGTTTACCTAAGAAGGCTCCATCGCCCCACATCACAGGGGAAGGAAGACAGAAGCACTGGCAGTTATCCTCAGGGCTGTCTGTAGCACCTCAGCACACGGGGCTCAGTGCAGGTCATACAGGTACACAGTGGTCATTCGCCTCAGAGCCCAGCCAAAGCGCCCTGTCCTGTGACAGAAGCACAGGAACTGAGAGCCTTACTGCATAAAGTGTGGTTCTCAGGTCAGAGCATCAGCAGCCCCAGGCCCCATCCCTGGCTGTTTGAAGATGTGGGTTTTATTAGTATTCAGGTCTGGTGAGGCCAAGAGATCAGGAGACGGTTGCCATTAAAAAGATACTTTGTTCCAGTTTCCAAGACAAGGGCACATGGCATGTCACACAGGACCACATAGGTCAGTCAGGAGGCAGAGGGAGAGGGAAGCCATGGGCAAGAGCCTTTACAGTGGTTCCCACAGAAGGACTGGCTGCAGAGTAAGCAGGCTTACGATTGGCTAGTTTGGGGTATAAGGATGTCTGTAGTTGTCTGGTACCTGACCCTGGGGTGACTGGGCAGGGGAATAGTGGCCTGGAGTTTACGAGCTCCATAAAGGAGGTGGTTTGGGGGTCTTGGCTTTAGATTGGTTGATTTGCATACGAAAGGTACACTTGCAGGTAGAGTTTACTATTTTTAGGAATTGGCTAACCCAGAGACAGCAAGGCCCTAAAATGTCAAAGCATCAGAAATACAGAAAAATTAAAAAGGCATGATTATAATACACTGCCCTACAGAATCATAATCTGCATTTTGACAAGATCCCAGGTGATTAATGAGCATGATAGTTTGAAAAGCACCACTCTAGGGCATGCTTCTCCGACACTGTGAATTGAGTCTACTAAAGGCAACAGATGTGCTATGCCGTTCTGTGTACAAACAGGGACAGTGACCCTGGGTCTCTGAGACTAAGGACAACAACACAAGGCTGAAATTTTAAATGAGCAACTAAGAGAAAAATGTCACAGAACATTAGCAATGCCTTCCATTTCCTGGGCATAAGCTAATAACAATATTGTTTTGATTGTTAATAATGATTGCTGCCCTGGCCGGTTTGGATCAGCAGTTAGAGCGTCGGCCCGCAGACCAAGAGACCCGGGTTCGGTTCCCACTAAGGGTACGTACCTCGGTTGCAGTTTGTACCCGGCCCGGTTGGGGTCGTGTGTAACCAGTCAACGTGTATCTCTCACATCAATGTTTCTCTCTCTCTCTCTCTTCCTTTCTCTCTCCCTCCCACTCTATCTGAAGATAAATACAAAAATGTCCTCGGGTGAGGGTAAAAAAAAAAAAAATAATAATAATGATTGCTGCAGCATCATTGATACTGTATAAACAGATGTAGTATTACTTTCTATAACAGAACTTATTTAAATGGAGGAAACTCAATGGAGATAAAAAGCCAATGTTTGTATCCCATTTTACAATGGGAATTGGCCAATACTTATCCAGTAAAACCTTGATTTCCTGAACACCAAATGAGTAGTGCTTTGATTTCTTTTTTCTTTTTATTTTATATTTTTTAATTTTATTTTTCAATTACTGTTTACATTCAGTATTATGTTATATTAGTTTCAGATGTACAGCTTAGCGGTTAGATAATCATATACTTTACAAATGATCCCCACCTCAATATTTCTAGTACCCACCTGGCACCATACATAGTTATTACAATATTATTGACTATATTCCCTATGCTGTACTTTATATCTCTGTGACTATTTTGTAAGTACCAATTTGTACTATTTAATCCCTTCACCTTTTCACCCAGCCCCCAATACCTATGCCCTCTGGGAACCATCAGTGTTCTCTGTGTCTATGAGTCTGTTTCAATTTTGCTTGTTCCTTTATTTTGTTCTTTAGATTCCACATATAAGTGAAATCATATGGTATTTTTCTTTCTCTGACTGACTTATTTCACTTAGCATAATACCCTCTAAGTCCATGGTCACAAATGGTAAGATTTTATTCTTTTTTATGGCCTAGTAATATTCCATTGTATATGTGTACCACATCTGTCCCCCCCCTTTCATTGAATTTACTGGGGTGACACTGGTTAACAAAATTATACAGGTTTCAGGTGCACAATTCCACAACACAGTATAAGTACACTGTGTTGTGTGTTCACAACCCTAAATCAAGTCTCCTTCCATCACCACTTATCTCCCTTATAACATTCCTCCACTTCCCCCCACCTCCTCCCTCCTTCCACTTGGCAACCACCACACTGTTGTCCGTATCCATGAATTTTTCTCTTTCTTTTTTTTCTTTTTTGCTCAATTCCTCCACCCCTCAACCAACCTCCCAACACCCCGTCCTTCCAACAGCTGTCTGCCTACTCTCTATCTATGAGTTTGTGTCTATTTTGTTTGTTAATTTATTTTGTTCATTAGATTCCACATATGAGTGAAATCATATGGTACTTGTCTTTCTCTGACTGGCTTATTTCACTTAATATAATGCTCTCTAGGTCCATCCACACTGTCTCAAAGGGTAAGATTTCCTTCTTTTTTATGGCTAAGTAGTATTAACATTGTATAAATGTACCACAGCTTTTTTATGCACTTTTCTACTGATGGACACTTGGGCTGCTTCCAAATCTTGGCTATTGGAAATAATGCTGCAATGAATATTGGGGTGCATATAATCTTTTGGATTAGTGTTTCAGGTTTCTTCGGATAAATTCCCAGAAGTGGAATCACTGGGTCATAAGGCAGTTCCATTTTTAATTTTTTGAGGTATCTCCATACTGCTTTCCACTGTGGCTGCACCAATCTACATTCCCAAAAGTGCAGCAGGGTTCTCTTTTCTCCGAATCCTTGCCAACACTTGCTGTTTGGTGATTTATTGATGATATCCATTCTGATAGATGTGGGGTGATATCTCATTGTGGTTTTAATTTGCATTTCTCTGATGATTAGTGACATTGAGCATCTTTTCATATTGGTCTATTAGTCTTTTCATGTCTATTGGTCATCTGCATGTCCTCTTTAGAGAAGTGTCTATTCAGGTCCTTCACCCATCTTTTAATTGGATTCTTTGTTCTTTTGGTGTTGAGTTTTTTTAACCCTTTATCAGATGTATCATTTGCAAATATGTTTTCCCATTTAGTGGGCTGTCTTTTTATTTTGTTCATGATTTCCTGTGCAAAAACTTTTTAGTTTGATATAGTCTCGTTTGTTTATTTCTTCTTTTTGTCTCCCTTGCCCGAGGAGAAAAATATTGCTATGACAAATGTTCGAGATTTTACTGCCTATGTTTTCTTCTAGGATTTCTATGGTTTGGAGTCTAACATTTAAGTCTTTAATCCATTTTGAGTTTATTCTTGGGTATGGTGTAAGAATGTGGTCTAGTTTCTTTTTGCATGTACCTGTACAATTTTTCTAACACCAATTTACTAAATAGACTATCTTTACCCCATTGTATGTTTTTGCCTCCTTTGTCAAACATTAATTGACTATAAAGGCATATGTTTTTTTCTGGCTTCTCTATTTTGTTCCATTGATCTATATGTCTGTTTTTATGCTAGTACCATGCTGTTTTAATTATTATTGCTTGTAGTATAGTTTGCTATCAGGTAGCATGATTCCTCTAATTTTGTTCTTCATTCTCAAGATTGCTGTGGCTATTTGGGTTCTTTTGTGATTCTGTATACATTTTTGGAACATTTGTCCTAGTTCTGTGAAATATGCCATTGGTATCTTGATGAGAATTGCATTAAATCTGTAGATTGCTTTGGGTAGTATGGACATTTTAATGATATTCTTCCTATGCATGAACACGGTATATGCTTCCACTTATTTGAATCTTCTTTAATTTCTTTCTTTGGTGTCTTATAAGTTTTCAAGTACAGTTCTTTTACATCCTTGGTTAAAGTTATTCCATGGTGTTTTATTCTTTCCTTTTTTTTTTGTTAATCCTCACTCGAGGATGTGTTTCCACTGATTTTTAGAGAGAATGGGAAGGAGGGAGGGAGGGAGAGAGAAACATTGATGTAAGAGAGACACATGGATTGGTTGCCTCCCGCATGACCCTGACCAGGGGCCAGGGATCAAATCCACAAGCCAGGTGCATGCCCTTGACTGGTATCAAACCTACAACCCTCAGTCCACTGGCTGACGCTCTAACTGCTGAGTCAAACCGGCCAGGGCTAGGTTTTTTATTATTTTTGAAGGAATTGTGAATGGGACTGTTTTATTTGTTTCTTTTTCTGATATTCATTATTGGTGTATAAAATGCAGCCAATTTTTGGATGTTTATTTTGTATCCTGCTACTTTACTGCATTTGTTTATCAGTTCTAGTAATTTTTTTGGTGGAATCTTTTTTTTAAATATGTTTTTATTGATTTTTTATAGAAAGAAGAAGGGAGAGAGAGAAACATCAAGCAGCTGCCTCCTGCACCCTCCCCACCCCCCACTGGGGATTAAACCCACTGCCTGGGCATGTGCCCTGACCGAGAATCAAACCGGGGACCTCTCAGTCCATGGGAGGACACTCAAACCACTGAGCCACACTGGCCGTGCTTTTGATGGAATCTTTTTTTTTTTTTTTATCCTCACCCGAGGGACATTTTTCCATTTTTTGTTCAGATGGAGTGGGAGGGAGAGAGCGGAAGAGGGGGAGAGAGAGAGAGAAACATCGACGTGAAAGGGACACATCGAGTGGTTGCCTCCCGCATGACCAGCCAGGGCCGGGGACAAATTGCAACCGAGGTACGTGCCCCTAGCGGGAACCGAACCCAGGTCTCTCTGGACCACAGGCCGAAGCTCCAACCGCTGAGCCAAACCAGCCAGGGCTTTGATGGAATCTTTAGGGTTCTTTAGATACAATATCATGCTGTCTTCAAGTAATGACAGTTTTACTTTTTTTCCTTTCCAATTTGGATGCCTTTTATTTCTTGTCTGGTTGCTGTAGCTAGGATTTCCAGTACTATGTTGAATAAGAGTAGTTAAAGTGGATATCCCTGTCTTGTTCCTAAGCTTAAGGAAAACACTTTCTGGTGTTCCCCATTGAGTATGATGTTAGCTGTGGGTTTGCTGTGTATGTTATTATGTTGAGGTATATTCCCTCTATTCCCACTTTGCTGAGAATTTTTATTATAAATGGGTGCTGGATTTTGACAGATTCTTTTTCTGCATCTATCGATATGATCATACAATTTTTATCCTTCATTTTGTTTATGTGGTATATCACATTAATTGATTTGCAGATATTGTACCAACCTTGCACCACAAAAATAAATCCCACTTGATCATGGTGTGTGATCTTTTTAATCTGCTGCTGAATTTGATTTGCAAATATCTTGTTGAGGATTTTTGCATCTATGTTCATCAAGAATATTGGCCTATAATTTTCTTTCTTTGTAGTGTCTTTACCTGGTTTTGGAATTAGGATAATGCTGGCCTCGTAAATTAGCTTGGGAGTCTTCCCTCCTCTTGAATTTTTTGGAATAGTTTAGGAATGATAGGCGTTAGTTCTTTGAATGTTTGGTAAAATTCATTTGTAAAGCCATCTAGTCCAGGATATTTGTTTGTTGGGAGTTTTTTTTTTTATTGCTGCTTGATTTCATTAGTTGTAATCAGTCTGTTCAGGTGTTCTATTTCTTCTTGATTCAGTTTTAAAAGATTGTATGTTTCTAGGAATTTATCCACTTCCTCCAGATTGTCCAATTTGTTGGAATATAGTAGTTCATAATAATTTCTTATACTCTTTTGGATTTCTGTGGTGTCGGTTGTCACTTCTCTTTCATTTCTGATTTTATTTATTTGTGTCCTCTCTCATTTTTCTTGATGAGTCTGGTTCAAGGCTTATCAATCTTGTTTATCTTTTCAAAGAGCCAGGTCTTGGTTTCATTGGTCTTTTGTATTGTTCTTTTAGGCTCTATTTTGTTTATTTTTGCTCTGATCTTTATTATTTTCTTCCTTCTACTCACTTTGGGCTTTGTTTTTTCTTTCCTTGGTTCCTTTAGGTATTAGCTTAGATTATTTATTTTAGATTTTTCTCGTTTCTTAAGGTATTCCTGTAATACTATGAATTTTTCTCTTAGGACGGCTTTCACTGTGTCCCATAGATTTTATGTTGTTGTATTTTCATTTTCATTTGTCTCAAGGTATCTTTGATTTCTTCCTTCATCTCATTGTTATCCCATTTCTTGTTTAGTAATATGTTATTTAGCCATGTGTTTTCAGAGTTTTGGGGGTATTTTTGTAATCAATTTCTAGTTTTCTACCTTTGTATTTGAAGAAGATGCTTGCTATGATTTCAATCTTATTACATTTATTGAGACTTGTTTTAAGTCCTAACATGTATTCTATCCTAGAAAATGTTCCATGTGCACTTATAAAGAATGTATATTCTGCTACTTCTGGGGGAAATTCTCTAGATATTAATTAAATCCATTTAATCTAGTGTGTCATTTAAGGCTACTGCTTTCTTGTTGATTTTCTATCTGAGAGCTCTATCTATTGATGTCAATGGGGTGTTAAAATCCCCTACTATGACTGTATTACTGTCACTCTCTCCCTTTATGTCCATCAAGATTTGCTTTATACAGCCCTGACCAGTGTGTTAGAACATAGGCTCATGCACTGAAGGGTCTAGGGTTTGATTCCCAGTCAAGGGCATGTACCTGGGTTGCAGATTTGATTCCCAGCCCTGGTCTGGGCATGAGCGGGAGGCAACTAATCAATGTCTGTCTCTCTCACATCTCACTCTCTCTCTCTCTCTCTCTTTCTCCACCCTCCTCCTTCTTTCCCTTCCACTCTCTCTAAAAAAAAAAAAAAAAAAAATCAATGGGAAAAAAAAATCCTCTGGTGAGGATTAACAAAAAATTGGAAATAATTTGCTTTACATATTTAGGTGCTCCTATGTTGGGTGCACAAATGTTTACAAAGGTTATATCCTCTTGTTGGATTGATCCCTCTATCATTATTTAATGTCCTTATTTGACTCTTATTATTGTCTTTATATTAAAGTCTTCTTTGTCTGATAGAAGTATTGCTACCCCAGTTTTTGTTGTTTTCTTTTTTTTTTTTTTTTTTTGTCCATTTGAATGAAATATCTTTTTCCATCTCTTTTTACTTTTAGTCTGTTTGCGTTTTTCATTCTGAGGTGGGCTTCTTGTAGACAGCATTTATATGGGTCTTGTTTTCTTCTTCTTCTTCTTCTTTTTAAATATATTTCTATTGATTTTTTTAGGGAGAGAGAGAAACATTGATATGAGAGAGAAACTTCGATTGGCTGCCTCCTGCACAACCCCTACTAGGGATTGAGCCTGCAACCCAGGCATGTGCCCTGATAGGGAATCAAACCCAGACCTCAGTCCACTGAGCCACACCGGCCAGGAGGGTCTTGTTTTCTTATCCATTCAGCTACCCTATGTCTTTTGATTGGAGTATTTAATCCATTTGCATTTAAAGTGATTATTGGTAGGCATGTATTTATTGCCATTTTATTTTTTATAATTATGTTCCTTTTTCTTTCTTCTTAAAAAAAAAAGTCCCTGTAACATTTCTTGTAATACTGGTTTGGTGGTAATGAACTCTTTAATTTTTCTTATCTGGGAAGCTCTTTATTTCTCCTTCAATTTTAAATGATAGCTTTGCTAGGCAGTCAGGTGTGCGAGGGAAAAATGGCTCCTGCCCAAGAGCCACACAACTCAGTCTCTCCCTCTTTCCGAGCCCTCCAAGAGAGTCGGCACCAAAGACCCAAGTGGCCATAGCCAGCTGACTCCTCTGCAAGGTACAAGCTTGGCAGGGCAGGGCCACTGGGAATCAGGAGTGTGGGGCTAGTGGACCTCACATGGGTTGGTCAGGCGAGGGGGTGGGAATGGCCCTCCCAGAGTCACACAACTCAATTTCTGACACCCCTTGAGTTCGCCCTCAAGAGCCTTCCAAGAAAGTCTATATCACAATCCCAAGCAGATGGATGTGAGCTCTGCAGGGTGGGGCAACAGGAAGTTGGAACAGTGAGGCTAGTGCATTCCTCCAGGCTAATGTAATACAGAGGGGAGTGATTGACCCAGGCAAGATGGCATCTGTGGGCAGTGTGGGAAAGGGATTCCCAATGGCCCGGCCCTGCCAAACTTGCACCCTGTACAGGGACTCTGGTGGCTGTCTCTTCAGCTCTCTCCCCAGTGCCACACAACCCAGTCCATCCTCCCATAACTCCAGTCTGCTCCCATTCATCCTCCCTCTGCCAGAGCCCAGGGTGAGTGGCAGTGAATGAGGTTTTGTGCGCTGGCCCTTTAAGAGGGCACTGGGTTGCCCTGGCCAGTTTGGCTTAGCAGTTAGAGTGTCAGCCTGCGGACCAAAGAGTCACGGGTTTGATTCTGGTCAAGGGCATATACCTTAGTTGCAGTTCAATCCTCAGCCCTGGTTGGGGTCATGTGGGAGGCAACCAGTCTGTGTGTCTCTCTAGCATAGATGTTTCTCTCTCTCTCCCTCCCTCCCTCCCACTCTATCTAAAAAATCAGTGGAAAAGTATCCTTGGGTGAGGATTAAAAAAATAAAAAGAGGACACTGTGTTTAGCCGACTTCCATCTCTCCCTGGTGGACAGAATCCTCACTGATTTTCACAGCCAGATGTTATGTGGGCTCCTCTTCTTGGTTTTGGTGCTCTGGGCTGGGGTGCCCAGTGTAGGGTTAAGACCCCACATTCCTCAGGGGTGACCTTTGCAGCTGAGTTATCTCTCCATATTCTCAACCTTGCACAAGGGTATGGAGCTAGCCCTTTTCGCGTCTCTGACCTTCCTACCAGTCTCAATGTGGCTTATTCTGCACATCCTTGGTTATAAGACTTCTGTTCAGCTAGTCTTCAGCTGGTTATTCAAGTTGATTGTTCTATAATTTAGTTGTAATTCCAATTTGGTTCTGGAAGGAGGTAAGTGTAATTTACACCTACTCTGCCACCATGTTGGATCTCCTCCAATTTCTTTTAATGGGACAGTAATCTCTTTGGAGTGACCAGTTATCTCTTTGGGTGACAAGTACAACTTACACTTGTCATCACATACACAGACTCCTCTAGAAGGAGCTCTGATTGGCCCACTCCACTTGGAGAAGAGGTGCAAGGAATCATAGAGAGAAAGAGGAACAAGGCCCAAGTGTGGGTGCCGCTTAGAATCTCAGTGATTGGACATAGAGACCTTTGAAATCATCCAGTCAAATCCCTCATTTTAATGATAAGGACACTGGGGCCTGAGATGTTAGTAACCTAAATGAGGCCCTGTGACTCCTTAATGCAGAGACAGGCCCAGGGCCAGCCTTCTCCATTTTCTCCTCTCCCCCTCCTCCCTTCCCACTTTGGCAGAGCATCTCCTTCCTCCTAGATCAGAGCCGAAACATTTCATGCTCAGTCTAACAATGCTGACAATGCAGCCATGTATTTTATTTCTTTATTTTCTTTCTTTATACTCAGCCTTGTTGCAGGAGAATTTAAGGCTGTTTATAAAGTGGCAAACAACAGAGCAAAATAAAATAAATTTAAAATAAGTGAGAAAGATGAGACAAAGGAGTAAGTAGCTTCACAGCGTCTTTGCCCGTTGCTGTTCTGCTAGGGCCATGGAGCGTTTAGCTGTTAAATCAGTGATCACCAAGTTCATGGCCCCACCACTCAGCGTTTTGGCAGGATTTTTTTCCCTGGCTTGTTTTAGAGCCTTCCCTCTCCTGTGATCAAGATGTCCTTGAAGATCACTTTGAAGGACTTGGAAATTGTCTTTGGTGGGTCGTATTTCTGGGTTTGGCCACAGTGTTGATGGTGGCAGTGAGAGGGTCGTTGTGTTGTCGCTGCCGTGTTGAGGCCAGGAAAGAAAGCAGAGGTAGTTAATATAGTTAATATGTGGAACCTTAGAGCTGTCCAGAATCAGTGACCTTCTTGGTCCCTTTGTTACACCCTTGCAGCCTGAGAGGAGAAGGCTGAATGTAGCCAGGGTTCAAAGTTGTTGCCTGGGTTTTTCCCTATGCCCTGCTCATTCTTTATCCCTTTAGAATTATTTTGACCTCTGCTCAAGTTCCAGTCCTTGGTTCTGTGAGGCCACCTCCCTCGCTGCTTTTACTTCTTCATTCAGGGGACCCTGCTCTCAGGATCTGTCTTTCCCCCACAGAAAGACTTTGGTCTGATACCCCCTTGACTCGGGTGTGGTTTCTCTGACTCCTTGGGCCTTGTCCCAACCCATCATTGCTTTGGGTGGCCTCTTCAGTCCCTTTCAAGATTCTCCTACTGCATAATGAGTCAAAGCTAACCCACTGGGAGTTCCAATCATGACAACTCTCTCTCACCCTTAGAGATGTTCGAGGCTGTCATAGTAACTGTCATTGATTGGATCAGAGGTGCTAAACCCTCTCCAATGGGATGGTTCCACACAAGGAGGAATTATCCCACCAAAATGCCAGGTACATCCCTGCTGACACATTGAGTATAACTCAGAAAAGCCTCAATATTTACATTTGTACAATAGCATCAGAACAGCTACACTGCAGATTGCTTGGTCTATGCCCAAGAGTTTAGTGGGAGAAAATCACTAAATTATTTCTATCTACACAATGTGGTTAAAAGAATTACATTTGGAAGGGTCAGGCCATGCTGGAAGTTGTTTATTTCATTAGGCCAGAGTCCCACGTCAGATGAAGCTGTGGCTCACTCAGGTCAGGTGTTGGCCTGCTCCTGGAACCTGCTAACTTCTGGGCTTAGATAGACACCCTGGAACTGCCAGTGCAGCCTGTCACATGGGTGCTGTCAGATCACCCCAACCCCCAAGGGGATGCTAATAGCTGGCACAGCATCAGTAAGTGGGAACTGGCTGCACTGGGAAAATCTCTCTAAAGGTTTTTGTGTTGTTTTTTTGTTTGTTTGTTTTGTTTTTTTCCTGTAACAGGCAAAGGAGCAGAGCACTCAGAATTAAATAGCCTATTGCCTCTGATAAAAACGCACTATCATGCTCTTAGGCTTAAGAAATCCTTTTTGAGTGCACCAGCTAAGACAAGCAATTAAGGTCAGCTAGCCCTCAGACCACTGGGAACTGCTGGCCCGCTGATCCCTGTGTTTTCTCTTGCTTTACTGTGGATTGGCTAATTATTTCCTGATTTACCCATTCATTATCTAACACACTTAGAGTGCCTGCTACGCACCAGTACTAAAACAAGGGCTCTGACTTCGGCTCTTTATCGTGTAGTAGAAGAGGGAGGCAAGGCAGTCCGTTGTTACAGAGCCCTGTGCCAAGTGCTAAGGTGGAGGTGTGCTCAGTGTGTCCTGGGCGCACTGAGAAGGGGACTCGAGTGAGACCTGGCAGAGATGCAGGGTGATGGGAGTCTCCTAAGTATCCTAGATATGGAAATGTTTGAACTGGGTCTTGAAAGAAACCAAAACATTAACCAAGGTGAAGAACGAAAGGGTGGCCGAACGTTCCAGGGGAAAGAACACTGTGCACCATGTCGCAGAGGCTTGAAACAAAAGGCTCTCAGTAGTCCGGGTGGCAGGAGGGCAGGATGCCTGGGGGAGGGTATCGGAATGAGCCTCAGCGCCTGGTGCCCTGGAGACAGGGAGAGCTGCAGCAGATTCCTAGGGACTGATTTTTCTGCAGCTCAAAGACACGAGAGGCCATTAGACGTCCCTCAATGCCTCATGTCAATCAAAATAATTAAAAGCAAAAGAACTGGAAAGCTGGTTCATATATTCCAACATCCATCTAGCTTCCCTCCCCCCAAAAAAATATTTTGATAAAATAAGATGAAGTGCCAAATGAATGTGTATGTTCATTCAGTCACATGACAAAGTGGTGGAGTGGAGTTTTAAAAAAAACTGAATTCCTGCAAAACTGAGTGATTGCTAACTCTCAGTAGCAGAGCATACTTGGGCTCAGAGTCAGACAGACCTGAGTTCTGGTTCTGGCTTCACTAATTTAAGTTTTCAGTTCTGTAGACTTTGATTTCGTCATCTGAACATGGGAGTGATAATAACCATCCAATCATGTTCTTGTGAGGATTAAAACATATAATCCCAGTGGTTTTTATTTATCAACTTCTTTCTTGCTTTTTAAAATATGATCTTAATCCAAGGCAAGATGTAGATTATGGTATATGAGGCTCAGTTATAATTATAGGAGTAAAGAACAATCACAGATTATAGTTAGTAAAATAGATTTAAAAATAACAAAATTCCTACTCCATTTATTGTATTCATTGGACAATATCTATCACCCACTTTCTATGGGCAGGCCCTGCATGAGGTTCAGGGACCAGAATCATGAACAAGACGGACCTAGTCTCTGCTTTCATGAGGCTCATAAACTGGTGAAGAGAAAAGTGTATTAAGGACTCCCTTCCTGAAATCTACCCATCTCAGACTCACCCAGAGGCCTGCTCGCTGTGGACTGACTGACCTAAGCTGGTTTGGCCATGCAGAACTTGTAGGTATATGATGGTAGAAAACAGTTACCACTGTAGAAGGTTGCAGAAGGTTGAGATGGTGAGGGTTAGCTTTTCCCCCATTACCTCACTTCCAAGTTGTAATGAATGCAAGTATTAAGCTGAAGTCTGCCACAGATACAGGCATGTATCAAACAAACTCTTATCAACAAGTAGGGAGAAAACCGTTCACTCAACCTATTCAGTAAACTTAATGAAGTCCCAGCCCTCTCTGCTTTGACGAGTTTCACCATACCTTGTGTGAAACGTTCACTCGAGGCAGCAGCAAGAATATTCCAGAAACAGGTCTCTGTTTCTCTGAATCAGCAGCATGCTATATATTATCAGCCCTCCTAATGCAATGGCTGCATACAGGCCTCACTGGATTCCAGTACCCTCTTTATACAAGGGTGGGGAAGCACCCATATCTGGCATTCATTATACTAAGTCACAGGTTTTACCAACAAAAGCCCATTTTTTTATATTCATAACCTTGATCAAAATACAGATAGCAGAAAGATTTAAAGTAGCCACTTTTGGAGTGTGCCCTCCTGGTTTAATACTAGTTGCCCAATCCAGACTTTGTATTCTTGATAGCATGTGAGCTGATCACCCCCAGAGGTAAAGCCTATACCATTGAGACACAATGAAAACACCAGCTATACTCAAGTATTTTATTTTTCTCTCTTACTTATTTATATACACAAGTAAATTGTAGGTATTGTAGCCATGTTCCATTTCTCTCTTCTATTTAAAAGATATGATTCTGTGTATGTGTGGAAGGCAAAGGTTGAGGGCTGGATTATATCTAAAGAGACCATAAATCCTGGATTGTCCGAGAAAGTCACAACCTATACCTATTGCCCTTAGGACCCTTTTACTTTCAGAGGTGTCCAGTTAGGATGATGAAGTATATGGTTACTCTATTTATAGAAAGAATGCAGTGGCGCAGAACAAAGATAACAAACCCAGGAGGAGTTTAAATTCTGTCTCTACAAGTTTCCAATAGGGCGGCCGTGGGCAAACCGCCTCCCTCAATAAATCTTATTTTCCTCATTTGTAAACTGAGAATAATACACTTGTCTGCCCTCTCTCCCTAGTCATTTTTTTTTTTAGGCGATACCAGTTGTCCCATGGATGTGAATAAACGAGCAGCACTAACAAGAGTTAAGGATTATTCCTGTCCTTAAACCCAACCTTGGTTTGTGCTCTGGCTTGAGCGAAAACTAGCTTCAGCATATAGATCCCGGCAGCTCCTTCACTGTCTTCCTGGAGAGTGGAGAGGCCTGTAGCCCCCTCCTGCCAGAGAAGGAACTAGCAGAGCCATCTGCCTGGGGATTTACATTTCCCCTTAAATCCATCAGAGAAGAGAACATGACCCTTAAAAGTAAAACCAGAAGCCCTACCTTTGCCTTAAGATGCATTCATGTAAGAATTTTTCAATAAAGATTAAACTTACCCTTCTTGATGAGTAGAACTCTTAAAAGTTTGAGAAGACATCCTAACCAGTGAGAGGCAAGTGTGAGCACACTGCCTTGTTGATGCATAGATGTGGCAAGTGTTCCCATGGGAACAGTCACAAATGAGGTGAGCGTGGGGTGGGGTGCCCCAAACAGAAGTACTGTTTTGCATAATAAAGTAGAATTTTACTTTTGCAAAGTGAAAATTGCTTTCTTTCTTATTACAAAAGTAATGCCTTGTAAAAACTGCCAAAATTCCAGGAAATATAAGTAAATATTTCAGTGTCAGTGTAAAACTTGTCAATCTTTTCTGTGTATACGTCTCTATGTTTACATATGTACCTATATGCATGTATTTTTTTTAAATAAAAATGGAATTCTATTATAGACATTGCTTTGAAATCTGCTTTTTTTTTTAATATATAAAATGATTGTGGACACATTTCAGTAAATATAGACCTACATCATCATTTTTATAACTTCCCAGCATTCCATTGAATAGATGTGCCAATAGCTTACTTAACCAGGGCCTGCTTGCTTGGTATTTAGGTTTGTTTAGGGGTACAGTATCTACCTTTTGCTGTACTTTTTAAAAAAGCAATATAAGATACCTACCCTCAACACAAACACACACACTCAAACTTGACACACTTTTCAAAATTCCCCCAGAAGTTTCAAATATCTTAGTTTATCTCCTTTGCACTTAAGTGGAAGGACTCCTGACAGTTGAAGGACAGACCAGGAGGAGCTGTAAATAACTGGGCAGCTGGCAGCGGGCAGCAGGCAGCTCAGAGCAGATCCCAGATACTGCATTGTTGCAAACTGCCTGGAGTGGGGTCAGTTGCTTTAGGAATAACTTCCTCATCCACTGAAGCCCTGATCATTCTGGAAGCAAGATTCCTGCCAAGAGCCTCTGTCACTTAATAGCCCTTCCAGCCTGAGGCTCGGTCCTCTGAGTACTCCTTTCAAAAAAGAAAACTTGTACACGTGTGGGTATTTACACATGGCGCGTCCAAAAACACCTCAGTATCATGACCTCTGCCACTGAGTAAAGCTCCTTGGGAATCCAGCCAACAGCTCTGAGCACTTGAAGGGCACCGAGCCCCACTCAGCACCAGGGGGGCTCCCTTCAGGCTTTCATTGAGAAAAGCTTTAACTTACTTTATACATAATACTAGCAAGCTTGCCGGTCTGATTTCCAAATTCAACAAATTAGCACTCTGAGAAGGACTGTGGAGGCAGCCCTGAGAGTAAAAAGAAGTGACACCAGACTGCAGAAAATAAAAGTAAAAGGCAGAAGGCAGGGAAGCTGAGGCCCCGTTTGTGCAGGAACAAATAGCTCTGCCTACTTTCTCAGTGTTTGCAAAGGGCGGCACTACCCATGATGGTGGGGCAATCGATTTAACGAATCCTGACCAACATTTTAAACAGTGGAATAGAAGAGAAAATATGGGTGTTTTTTACTGAATTAAAGATAAATATTATCCTTTGGAGTTTCTGTCTCAAATCCATATGTGCATACTGGGTTACAGTGTGAAATGCATTTCTTAAGGTGGATCCAGGTAAAAAAAAAATGTGAAAGTTAGTGTTCTAAGCCCTGAAGTCATCACCTATAGTAAAGTATAGAAATGAATGCCCTTAACAGTGACCTTGAGTTATTCCAAAAAGGATAAAATAATGTTCAAAGTATGTAACTTAAGAGAACAAAGGGCAAACTTAAAAGAACAAAGGGCAATAGGATGAAGAGCTTTTAAAAAGATTCCTGTTACAAAATGCTTCAATTTTTTTAAGATTTGGTATTTTAAATTTTAAGTGGAAAGCCTTTAAACTTTTTTCCTAACTTGAATTACAAACATAACTTTTAAAAACACGAAATTTGACCTAAGGTTGGGGGGAGGGAGGACACTTGAAAAATATAAAATAAAATTTTAAAATAATTTTTAAAAATTAATTAAAACACCAAATTTGGTGAATATCTAATACAAAGATAGTCACCTTCCAGGTGTACCAGACAAGGTGTGCATATATCTTTGTGGTGCACATTACCAGGAGCATTCATTCATTCAAAGCCAGCATTTAAAATGCACAGCAAGGCTTCTCTGCTCTGGCTAGGCATTGGCCTACAAAGATAAAGCAGACTCAGAACTGCTCTCAAGGAACTTATGGTCCAGTGATCCAGATTTCAGTCAACCCATATTTATTGACCTTCACTATAAAGTCATTTTGCAAATTGTGGTACAGAACTGACTAAGGTTGATTGATTGAAATTGGCACTCTCCTGAAAAATCAAGGGTAAGTGGCCCCCATATGTGCAAAACTGGCCTCGTGGCTTTGGTCACGGGCCCACATCACAGAGGATTAGGCCAAAGCCAGTCTCAGGTAAGATCAGGCAGGTTAGCTCAGTCCCTGTGAACACAGGGCAAAATTAAGAGCATGGAGCTGAGCCCTAGGTTCTGACCTGAAGTATGCAGGGCAGCGTCGGGAAGAGCCAAGTCCACAGCCAGTGGCTGCCACAGCTGCTGACATGCTTACCCTGCCTGTCTGTCTCCTGACAGCTCAGGCCTCCGTTTTCTGATTCCATCCTTTTCTGGATCCATCCTTTTTTAAACCAGGTTTCCACATATCCAGGCCATGTTTTAAAGACCTCACTGGTCCCCGACCAGCTTCCTTCTCTGTATATGACCAGCTTCCTTCTCTGTATATGTACTCTGATGCAGCTCCCTTCACTGGGGCTGCCCGGAGAGTGGGCATAGGCTCTAACTTCGTCTCCATTGATGCTGTTGTCCTCAAGCTCTGGATGTACTGTGCTCACCAGCCTTCCCAGAACACTGTATTCGTTAGCAAAGCAGGATTTGTCTATCTATGGTAGAACTGCCTTTGTTATGCACACCAGTACTAACTAACTACAACAAATTTCTGCTAATATTCCATATCCCCTGTCAGCCCACTTTTACTAATTTGATATTACAAGTTTGGTGGCCATGCCTCACGGCTTTTCAGACGTTCTGATTTTAAATAGCCTGCTTGTCTTCCTTAAATATGCCAGCACTTGTCAAACCATGTGTCCTACTTTTTGGTTAAAAAAAAGGCCTCTATGCTCAGAGGAGTCACAAAGGACATGGAAGCACTGTATTCCACCCACTTTGTATCTTGTGAGCAAAGAAGTTTTCCTGTGGAGACTGTTCTGATGTACCCAGTCCCCATATTCCTTTCAGGTAGCATGGATGTAAATGTCATGCAGTTACCAAAACAACCTCAAATAAGCCAGTGAGAGGCACCACCTGTGCGTCTCATCTGCCCACAGAGCTTCTCCAGCTAACAGGAGACATACATTTCATTAGTCTTTATGACCTAGGCTGCTTTAGTGACATTCAACATAAAGGCCACTTGGACACTCAGTTTCTCTGGCCTTTGGTTCTGTGTTTTGTTGTGTCGTGTTTTCAGGGAAAAAGGAGGGGAGAGGTAGATTCATGGGATGGTGGCAGAACATTCTAGAACTTTCTGATAATCATCACCTGACTATCTCTGACTATCTCCCATCTTTTCGTGTGTGTGTTTGTGTGTGTGTGTGTGTATGTGTGTGTGTGTGTGTGTGTGTGTTTATTGATTTCAGAGAGAGGGAGAGAGAGAGAGAGAGAAACATCATCGATTGGCTGCTTCCTGCACACCCCTGACTGGGGATCAAGCCCAAAACCCCAGTATGTGCCCTGACCAGGAATCGAACCAGTGACCTCTTGGTACATGGAATGATGCTCAATCCACTGAGCCACACCGACCGGGCCATCTCCCATTCAGCATCTCTGGTCATGGCCCTGAGCCCTTGGACTCCTGCCAGATGTCTCCATTCACCCCTACAAACACCTCAGCATCTGCAATAACTCACTGTCATGTTCCCTCAGAGGAAATGCCCCAAACCTGCAATAAGCCTGCCCATGTGTATCACATAATAGTAATAGCAACCCTCATCAAGCTGTGAGTGTGCCCACTTGGTGCAAACAAGGCATATGACTGTGGGACCGTCCATTTGGTCCAATATTTTCAGTAGCCTCTGTTGCCAAAGAACTCAGCAAAAGCACAACTTTGAAACACCACACTGAAGAAGCGATCCACCAAACCATGCGCTGAGCCACATCCTTCCACATGCCAACAACGCACCTGGAAATGCAGCCACATAATGTAACACTTGGCAGGCCTGCAGGACCATTCTTAGGATTAGGTGAGGAGCCAGGGGTCAGCACGTAGGTGAACTAATCAAATCAAAGGACAAGGTGCAGACTGGGCAGAGGTGGTTGCTTTCCACTGAAATCAGAACTCTGATATTCAGATGTCCGAAGCTGCCAGTGTGGAGAGGAGGAAGCCTTTGGCGTGAAGGGGTTGCAGTGTGTGAACTGCTACAGAAAAAACAAAGACGGAGTTTTGAGGAAACCAAGAGAGAAGATGTGCTTTTAGTTTTATCATTGTGTGTCCTAGAAACACAGTAGAAGCAAATGAGGAGGACTGGGTTAGGAGCTGGGAGACCCAGTGCTGTTTGTGATTTGCAATGTGGCCTTGGACATGATTTGTGGCCTCTCCAAACTTAATTTACCTGTCTGTAAAAATAGGACTAATAAAGCTTTACAGTGCTTTGTGAATAATAAAACACCACACCAGCACAAGTTGTCATTCGTGGGTCTAAGACCAAGGCTTCTCTGAGCTTCAGTTTCCCTCCTTTTAAATGGGGATAATAATACCAGCCCTCCCCATCTCAGGATGATTCTGAGAACCAAATAATAGAGTGTGTGTGAAGAAGACATGGAGACCATGGAGTTCTAAGTGAGCGGCAGGGCTCACAAAAGTTCCGAGGCTGCTTTAAGGAGTCAGTTGCCAGCCCTGGGGCCAGGGCTAGTTTAGGACTCATTTTGCCAGACCTGAACCTTCTCTCTAGGGCATCCCTTCCCTTTTCTCCTGTCCCCCACCTCAGTGGTCCTCCTCCCCTGTTCCTTCCTTTGTCATGGATGCTCTGAGTTGCCTTTGCCCTTCCCTCTGGATCTGTCAGGTAACTGCTGCATCTCACTCCAAGGGGCTTCATTTAAGATCCCAGTGAAACCATTTCTATATATAGTTTGTAAAAAAATGTGGGTTCCTTTGGGAGGAAAGAGGCAGCCACTGTGTGGGTTCATATCCACCACTGGTGACCCCCCAGAACCAGAGGAACTACATTTACTTTCCAGAATAAACAAGAATCTGGTCCAAGGTTACAGTGGATTTTACAAACAACCTGTTTCTTCATATTACTTTCCCCTAGACCACTGGAGTAGGAAAGAAACAACATTTTATTCTTCAGATCAGAGATAGATGATGGCCCTGGCTGGTGTGGCTCAGTTGGTTGAGCATCATCCCACGCATTGAGAGGTTGCTGGATCCATTCTTGGTCAGAGCACGTGCCTGGCTTTCAGGTTTGATCCCCAGTGGGGACCGTGCAGGAGGCAGCCAATCGATGTATCTCTCTCATCAATGTTTCTCTCTCTCTCCCTCTCTCTCGCCCTTTCTCTCACTCTCTCTCTCTAAAATCAATAAAAACAGCCCTGGCCAGTTTGGCTCAGTGGTTAGAGAGTCAGCCCAAGAACCGAAGAGTTGTGGGTTTGGTTCCCCAGCCTCAGTTGGGGAGTGGGGGAGGCAGCCAATCAGTGTGTCTCTCTCATATTTATGTTTCTCTCTCTCTCCCCCTCCCCTCCCTCCCTTCCACTCTATCTAAGAATTAATGGGAAAATATCCTCAGGTGAGGATTAACACAAAAAAAACAACATTTTTTTAAAAAAGAGAAATAGATGCTGGATGAATAGATGATAGATAGATAGATAGATAGATAGATAGATAGATAGATAGATAGATATGGCGGTAGGGAGGTTTGAGTCCACTCAGCAATTTAAAATTTCTCATTCTTACATCCACACCCCAGTTCTCCTCAGATAACTCTAAAGTTGTATCTGGTTAATTGTCTTGGTCCTAAAATGAGATAGTGCTTAATGCATTCTGAGAAAGTACTGGAAAACCTTGTTAAATAAGTGGTTTAAGCATTCCTTTTTAGTTCATTTTGCCAGGTGAAAATATGTTAGAGGGCACAGACTCCAGTCCTGATGAGAGACAAAGGTTGGCCCTAGCAACCTTAAACTCAGCAGGGAAAGGGAAACCTTTCTCAGGACCAGGTCACAAACAGCTGTCTCTCCCTTTGCTTCCTTCTTGGCTCAGTGGAACGTGGAAGTCCCTTTCCTGTGTTTTTTATTTATTTATTTTAGTTTAGTTTGAAGAGAGGAAGGAGGGAAGGGAGAGAGAGACACACACATCAGTTTGTTGTTCCATTTATTTATGCATTCATTGGTTGATTCTTGTATGTGCCCTGACTGGGATCCACCCGCAACCTTGGCACGTGGGAAAGACACTCCAACCAACTGAGCTACCGGGCCAGGGCCCCTTTCCTGTGTCTTGAAAACTCCATTCAGCACGCCCCTTTTTTCTCCTATGAGATTTACCAACTAACAAATTCCAGTGTTTCTGCAGTCACTCCAGATGTGTACTGAGGACTTGGTGTTTGCAAAATCTCTTAAGTCAATCACTAAGTAAAAGATGCTTCAAGGAAGCACCCAGTCAGTTCCTTCTAATAACCGCAGGTTGTCATGTGACACCTGCCCCTCCCTCCCCATTCTCCCTGAAAACCCCCCACCCACCTCACCAATAAACTAGGTCGACATCTGCCCTTTATCTGCCAACATCTACATTTTCTTCCAGGTGGTAATCTTTTGCTTTTGTTATTTAAAGTCTATTTTATTCTTAATGGTTACCCAATTGATTTGGGGCTTGCATAAACAGTTAACAAAAAACACGGCGCACGAGGCAGCCGTTTCGCTTTCTGTGCTTGTTGTTCTTGGCACTGGGTCAGTTCTATGAACTTCTGGTGTCCAACTGGTAGGACCTGAAACTCTGTGTTTAACAAGTGCCTGTAGTCAAAACAGTTGGCGTGTGCAAGCCGAGATAGCTGGTACTGACTGCAGCTGGTAGGCCGTGCGTCCTGGACCGTGCAGAATACCGAATCGCGGGCCGCGTCGGGGTTGGGCTTTTGTTGTTCAGTTGTGGGATGTTTCTTTTTTTTTTTTTTTCTCCTTTTTTGTGACGGCATCCGTGCTAATGTGGATCGCTTCAGGTTCCCAAAGTACAACATGTTTACAGTCGTCGTAGAATCAGATTAAGTTGGCAGCCTGAGTCTCTGTAAGTGGTTTTAGTTTACATTTCTTCTTCAAGTCGGATGTTTTGCATAATTTTGCTGATCCTGGGTTATTTATGGGCTTTTGTGAAAAAACGGGGATGCGTGAGAGTTTTCTGTTCTAACTGCGGAAAGTGAAATCCGCTTCTGCAGTGAGACAAACGGCCGTGCATGTGCAGCAGAGGGTTATTTTAACTCCTGAAAATTAATTTCTCCCCGAGGTCATTTGATTACATTCCGGAGCATACTCTCCAGCCGCTGATATCAGATACCCTGATAGTAGTCGTAGGACGTGTTGTTTTCCTCTGGTCGGTCACAAACAGTAAAATGAAAGTAGTGATGCCATTTCCTCTGGGGCGCTCCGGGAGGTGGATGCAGTGACAGGCTATTGTTTCAGACGTCCGAGTGGGTTTGCGATGGTTGTTTTGTCCGGCCTGGCCCGCAGAAGCAGTGTTAGCTGGCGTCCCCAGCCTGCCCAGAAGCCGGTTGGCGGGACTGAGAGCCTGGGGGAGGGGCAAAGCAAGGCTTGAAAGGCGCAGGAAGTTAGTGGGTGTTCAAGTTTGGCCTCACCTAAATGGCAGTGATACTCAGGTGCTTATAACATTTAAAAAATAATCAGCTGCAAAACGGTATACCGACTAATGCATTCTCTGTTTGATTTTCTGGCCTGGCCTAGCATCTTTGGGGAACCCGTGAGTGTTTGAGATCACTAAGCCAGAGTTAGCACTCTATGAAAGGGTTTCCCATAATATTTACTAGAACATTTGGCTAAAAATTGCTCCGCTTTGCCCACTGAACGACTGTGTAATTACATCAGTCCTTGACAGCTACCTTGAGCACCTCCCATCTCTGTGTCGACAGCTCCTGGAATTTGCATGGGTAAGTAGCACGTTCATCAGCTTAATGAGTGTGGAGTCCCAGTCTAATGGTCCAGGAGAACGTCATAAATGAGACACTTCATTGTGCCTGGGGCTAAATAATTTAAACCAACCAAATCCAAATGGGAGGAGAAAATGCTAAGCATAGTTTGGGCCTCATGAAAGGCCTTCTAAATCAGGAGTTTGCCCTGATCCAGGTATTGGGTCCCTCACAGACAGTCCAAACCTCCCCTCACCCCCAGCATCACCTACTCACACACACAAGAGAAAATGGAGAGTTGAAACGGAAATTTCCAAGGTAGTAAATGTGACCATTAGGCCCAGGCTTGGCGGAGTTATAACTGCTAAATACTGCCAAGAGCAGATTTCTTTTTCTCCGTGTTTCTCTCATCTATGAAAGCAGGGAGGCTTGGGGCGGGGGGGGGGGGGGGCTTTCCTGTCTCCTCTAACCTTGCTTGCAGAGAATAATGATCAGGCTGCCTTGCTTTTGAGAGCATGCACAGTGCTTTCTCCTGCTAGCCTCACCGAGCTGGGAAAGGACAAGGCTAGCCCTTTGGTCCCAGTAGGAAAGGCTGGAGATGCAGCTTGGCTTAGCTTGCACAGAGGAGCTGGGGAGCTTGAACTCAGGACCACATTACCCCTCAGACCTTTGCCTCCTCATTGCCCCATCCAAACTGGGTGAATTGGCTGCACTGAAGATGTTTCATATTCTTTGTTCTAATTTGATTCAAATCTGTCCCATGGATGGGGTCCGTACTACACTTCCCCTTTCCTCCTCCAGTGGATCAGGTTGGGATACAATTTGAGACCCCACTTTTGAAGGCCTCAGGTTTGAGGTGTGTGTTGATTTGTGTGCGTCTCAGCTAGCAGTGATTATGGGGGCTTCACCCCACTGTGTAAATAACCTCAAAGTGAATGAAGAGCCGTGAAGGGACCCTTCAGGCCTTTATGTGGGAGTTGGAGAGGGACGGCAGTGAATACTGAAAGTTTTCCCAGTCATCCTGCCCTGGGACTTTTGCATTTGAATTGGCCAAACCCGCCCACCCTGCTACCCTTGGGAAAGTAAAGGCGCTGCCATTTGCCAGCCTGTCAGTTCTGCCTCCTAGAGCATGTCGCCCCTCCTCACATCAGCCTGACAATACTTTTCAAACACCCTCCTTTCTTGCTTTGATTTCCTTCCCACCCCAGATCCGTATCCCCCACTCTGCCTCCCCTCCCCCCAGCCAGGAGAGAGTTCAATGACATATCTGTTGTTGGATTGGTCTCTGAGTCCCACCAACCCATGTGTCTGGGCCCCTTAGCAGAATTTGTGTGTTCCTCTCCTCTCCTGGCCATCAGGGGAGTGGTTCTGTCTACCCCACACTCAGTGGGAAGCCCAGGGTCTAGCAGGGTCTGGGAGTCTGAGGGAGGACCAAGGCATCCAGGTAGAACCTGGAGGTTGGGTGGATCCTTGGTGAAAAGCAGCATTGGGCCAGATGGTTTGATTCAGTTTGACACACCTGTGAATATGCTGGTGGCTACTTCACTGTACCGTTAGCCTACTCACCCCCATGATCTTATGTTTTTCTGGAAGGATAGCAAGGACAAACCGATTCATCACAACCCACAAAGGTAAGAGGCCAAACAAGAAAGTAAGCTGACAAAAGTTGGTTTCTCCCAGGCTGTGGCTTACAGTCCCACTATTTTAGACCAGCTGCTAGGTACCTGTAGACTACCTCAGCCTCAGGCCTCCAGGGCAGGCACGATTCTCCAGATGTCCAGAATCAGGAGACTGTCCCCACCTTGACCTTGCTATAGTTTGCCATTGACATTGCATGCCCCAAACCAAGGAGAAAGATGCATTCAATCTCTGGTGTGTCAGAGGTTAAGAGTCCCTTGTCCTCTGCCCTCCCTTATCCAGTGAACATGAACAGTTTTTAGGTAAAACAATTATATTAATTTGCTTGGGCTTCCATAACAAAATACTACAGAGTAGGGGGCTTAAACAATTGAAAATAATTTTCTTACAGTTATGGACACTAGAAGTCCAAGATCAAGGTACTGGCAGGGTTAGTTTCTCCTGAAGCCTCTCTCCTTGGCTTGCAGATGGCTGTCATCCCGCTGCCTGTTCATATGGTTGTCCCTCTGCGTGCACACACCCCTAGCGTCTCATACTCTTCTTGCAAGAACACCGGTCATATTGGATTAGGACCCCACCCTAACTGGCCTCATTTTGACTTAATCACCTCTTTAAAGACCTTATTTCTAATACAGTTACATTCTGAGATCCTGAGGATTGGAACTTCAACATGTGAATTTGGGATGGGGTTTCAGAATGCAGCCCATAACACCAATCAACTAAGCCTGGTCCTGCTTCAACTCTGCATGACCAGCATCAGAGCACTGCAGTAACCGCCATGCTGTAGAGATTCATTTGCGACTCATTCCTACACATATGCATGTGTAGAACCAGGCGCCGTCTCTCTGTGTGGGTGCATCGTCAAGGAAATGCAGTAAGGAAAAGACAAGAATATGTTCAAATGTCACAAGAAGTCACCAGTGGCTATGAAAGTCTGAGTCAGCTTTCATGTGTCCTGTGATGATTTTCAGGTGACTTCTATCTTGAGAGAGACTGTTTTAGGGGCAGGGTGAGTGAGAGAGTAGCTTGCAGACCGGTGTACTCCAAAAGTCACCTGACAGAGATTGGTCCTTCCTTCTGGGCCTCTTCCTCCCAGTGGCTTTCTGAGCAAACTCCCCCATCTGATAATAGATTCGTTGGCATGATCCTCTCAGTGTCTTGCCAACAGTTATATGTAGATATATATTTAAAATCTGCCCTCAGCATTCGTTGCCCCTGGAAGTTGGGAAACCAACCTTACATGGACTAGGAGGGAATTTAGCTAGTTATTGCCTCGCATTATAACTGCTGCTCTTTTCCCAGGAGGATATGATAGGCCATGCCAGTTCTCTCTCCCTCTTCCCCTGCTATGGGACATCTTGACCATGAGATGCTGGGGACCTGCAGGTTGGCCTCTGACAGCCCTTTGCAGCCCCCACCCCCAGTCTTGTCTCAGTGAAGACCATTTCTTCTTTTAGACAAACATCATCAGCTGAGACAAGAACAGGGTTTCTGGGAGCCTTCCCTGCGAATGTCCGAGCCAAAAGCCTAGTGTTCTTAGAAACTGCCATTCCAGATAGAAACCCAAGGATTAGTTGGGGTCAAGCCACAGAAGAGCTAAAAGCAACTCACCCAGCCCTTCATTACGTGCCAGACCTCTGCTGCAGATTACTCAGGTCCTCGTCTCAACAAGGTAACGGTGGAGAGACAACGTGTTCCTGCAGGGTAGTGGAGACTCCATTACCCTTTATAAGCCAGCCTGGGTTTTGGTCTGAGATGAGAGAGAAGGCGATTGCTGCTGGGAGAGATCAGAAATCTGTTCCATTGCAGCAGTCCGGCTGTTCTGTGCTGAAAGACTGCCTTCCGGCAGCCTGCGTACCTCTATAGGTTCTTCCTTGGCTTAACAGGCAGGTTTCTACCAATGGAAATAGTGTATTTGAGAGATTTATAACAGTAATAATCATAATACTCTTCTTTTATGTTTGCTTAGCCTGACTCAACTTTTAAACCTCTTTTACATGCCTGATCTCATTGACTCCTCCCTATAGCCCTGGAAGAGCAGGTATTGCTAACCTCAGAGCATGGAGATTCTGGAAGGATTTCCAGGATTCAATCTCCAGCTCTTGGATGCCAGTGCTGCCTAAT
Organism: Tadarida brasiliensis; assembly: GCA_030848825.1. Lineage (NCBI taxonomy): Eukaryota > Metazoa > Chordata > Mammalia > Chiroptera > Molossidae > Tadarida > Tadarida brasiliensis. The sequence continues at coordinate 50,627,701 of CM061267.1, forward strand.
GTCTGTATTTGGATACCATTAAGGAAGGTAGTTTGAGAATTGGAAAACCAGGGTTTTTTCCTATTATTGTATTTGTTGTCAGATATAAAGGCGACATTGGGTGGCTCACTGTGTGCGATGCCCTGCTCTGAGAGCTTTACTCTTAGTCCCTCAACCACCCGTCAGAGGGACTACTGTTAGCCTCATTTGTCATTGTCCAGGAGATATGTACAGGGAAGATGAAGAAATGGGGGTCAAGTGACACACCTGCCCTGAATGGCAGGTGGCTTGGGAGAGTCACATCTCAAGAATGCTGTTCACAGGTCACTGTCACACTGGGGGATGTATCGAGTTGCCCTGTCCTCTTCCACATCATAAATGAGGTTTTGGAAGAAGAATGACATTACTGGAAGGCTTATCAAGTTTTCAGGTGGTAGATTTGGGAGGCAGAATGGAACAGTGGACTCACTCCAATATGGTGGCTTTTTTAAAAAAAAATAAGTTTTTATTGATTTTTTAGAGAGAGACGAAGCAAGAGAGAGAGAGAGAAACATCGATGTGGAAGAGACACATTGATCGGCCACCTCCTGCATGGCCCCCCACTGGGGATCAAGCCCCCAACCTGAGCACGTGCCCCGACCAGGAATTGAACCGGGACCTCTCAGTCCATGGGGTCAATCCACTGAGCCACACCAGCTGGGTGAATGTGATGACATTTTTAAAGGATACCTATGGATAAGCAGCTTGGCAGCAAAGTATATGAAATAAGACTTAGGGGTGATGCAGCTATCAGAAATAAAATGTTTAGGTTGGCTCTTCAACTTCATTAATAGAAGAATAATATCCAAAACCACTAGGAGCTGCTCAGACCCCATCTGTAATGTACTCCCTTCTGAATTCCACAGTTTAGGAAGGGCAGTAGGAGCTAAAGAGGACCCAGAGATCAGGAGGAATGGTGAAAATGACATTCTGTAAAGAGTCGTTTAAAAAAACAACTGGGGATATTTAGCCCTGAGAAAGATTTCAGGGAACAAATACTTGGCAAGGTGTCCCAAGAAAGGGGCACTGGCCTGGTTCAAGGTGACACCCATAGGGCAGAAATGGGACTAATGTGCAGACATTATAGAGCAGCTCCGCATAGGGAAGAACTGTCACCCAGCATGCGCTTGGAAAGCACCATCCACTCAGGGACCTGCAGTGCAGAAGCCAGAGTGGGCAGCCGCTTGTCCAGAGAGCTGAGGCGGTGACGACAGCCTGGGAAGGGGGCTGACTGGGGTTAGCAGAGAATGATTACCTGTGGGATTTCTTGCCTATTGGAAGTCTGTTACTCTGTCCCATTTTAGAGTCTAAGGCCTGGGTCCCTTTGATGGAAATGATTCCGTTATTGGAATGGCAATTCCTTTGGTGAAAATGATGGCTATATCGGGGATGAGGGAGCTGCCAGAGGGAGCTGTGCCTCAGTGTCCCATTTGTAAATAATACAGCCTGCCAGGTGCGCGCACGTGTGTGTGTGTGTGTGTGTGTGTGTTTTAGACAAATAACACTTTTCCATCAGCCTGAATTGGCCATGTTTGAAAACTGCTATGTTGCCCTGGCCAGTGTGGTTCAATTGGTTGGAGCTCAAAATGTGGCAGGTTCAATTCCTGGTCAGGGTACATACCCAGGTTTCATACTCTATCCTTGGTCGGAGGCAACAGATCACTGTTTCTCTCTCTCTCTGAAATCAATTTTTTTTTATTTTATTTTATCCTCACCCGAGGATATTTTTGCATTTATCTTCAGATAGAGTGGGAGGGAGAAAGGGAGGAAGAGAGAGAAACATCGACGTGAAAGAGACACATCGACTGGCTGCCACCCACACAACCCCAACCGGGGCTGGGGACAAACTGCAACCAAGGTACGTGCCCCTAGCGGGAACCGAACCCAGGTCTCTCTGGACCGCAGGCCGACGCTCTAACCGCTGAGCCAAACCGGCCAGGGCTGAAATAAATTTTTTTTAAAAAAGAACTGCTGTGTTGCAGTGCCTGTCTGCCCTCTCTTGCTGGCCTCCTTAATTACTTTAACTTAAAAATTGCCTCCTTTAAGTGATTCCAAGAAGGGCTTTGACGGTAACTCTCAGTTATCCTGAAACTGATTGTTCTGTCTGTGTATTGTCCTGGCCCTTGTGTTCGGCAGGGCTTTTTTCATTGAGGTGAAATTCGTGTAACGTAAAATTAACCATTTCAAGGCAAATAATTCAGCAGCATTGAGTACATTCATGATGTTGTGCAACACTACTTCTATCTAGTTCCAAATGTTTTATCGCTCTAAAATAAAACTTCATACCCATCAAGCAGTTATTTCCCCTTCCGTCTCCCCTCAGTCCCTGGCAACCACCAGTCTGCTTTCTATCTCTATGGATTTGCCTATTCTGGACAATCATATGAATAATTCATACAATATGTGACTTTTTTTCTGGCTTCTTTTATTTGGATAGTGTTTTCTAGATTCATCCAGTTGTACCATGTATTAGTACCTCATTTCTTTTTATGGCTGAATAATATTCCATTGTGTGTATACTACAATTTTTCTAGCCATTCATCCATTGATGGACATTTGGGTTGTTTCCACTTTTTAGCTATTGCAAATGGTGCTTTTATGAACATTCATATACAAGGATTTGTTTGCATACCTGTTTTCAGTTCTTTTGGGTACATACCTAGTAGTAGAATTGTTGGATCATATGGTAATTCTATGTTTAATATTTTGAGGAACCACCATACTGCTTTTTAGAGATGGCACCATCTTACATTCCCACCAGTGGTGCCCAAAGGTTCCAATTTCCGTTTCTTTTTCGTTTTGTTTTGATATATAGCTATTCTAGTAGGTATAAAGTGGTATCTAATTGTGATTTTGATTTGCATTTTCCTAATGGCTAATAATATTGATCACTCTTCATATGTTTGTTGGCTGTACATTGTATCTTCTTTAGAGAATATCTGTTGAAATCCTTTGCCCATTTTTTTATTGGGTTGAGTCTGCCTGTTTTTGTATTTAGGATTAAGGTTCTAAACTTCCTGCTACTCAGATGCTAGAGCAGTGTAAATATTGCATCTTTTTACTTAAGCCACCTGTTTGCTGAGAACTTAGATCACCTACTTATTACCTTGGCACCTGCAGTGAGGAGAGAGAACAGGGTGAGAGAGGCAGGGCAGAGTGCTCCAGAAGGACCCAAGGGCTCTGGGAGTGCTGGCCCACAGCAACTGTTGAAATCTCTGACCTCCAGGTCATCTGGAACTCTCAGAAAACAGATTCTAGGAAAGCTGTTCACATTTGTCTCAGGAAAGACTCTGGCTCCTGGGCCACAGGACCTGCCCTTTCACCTGTGTTTCTTCTAAGTATTGCAACATCCAGCAGGCCTCCTCTACTCTGAGTTGGGGAAGTGTGTCTAGCAGCCCTTGACCCGCTGGCCTAGGGTCTAGAGGACAAGGCTCACAGCCATACCCTCAGGATCAGGCCATCTCTGGCCAAAGCTGCAAAGGACCGAGAAAGGAGGGCTGGATGCTCCTTCCAGCAGGGCTGGGTCAGGTGGGTGGTCAGGTCACGCCCTCTTGTTCCCACTGGCTCCATTCCAAAGAAATGGAATTGTACAAACCAATTCTACTATGCCAACCAGCACAGCCCCCTCAGAAATCAGTCAAAAGCTGATTAATTCTTCTTCATTCTGGGATGAAACTCTCTACAAGAGGAGAAAAGGAAGCCAAGAACCCAGAGGCCCAATGTCATGTTCTCTTGAATAATTCTTCCGTGAGAGACTCCCTCCCTATGGCTTTGGTTATGTTGTCCAGCTGCTGACAGGATGGTCCCATCCTGGGACAGCCTCACAAAGACAAGTAGGCACTGCCTAGCTTATGTGACATTGTTCAGAATGATGCTACCCCCCTACAGTATGAAATGCTCCATAAGAGCTGTACTTGTGGGTCTTGGAAGCTTTTGTCTCTTAACGGTTTGTTTTTATTTTTCCTTATTAAAAGGTATATACTTAATAGCCAGGGTTAACTAAAGATTTTTTAGCTAATAGCCAGATTTTACAAAGAAATGTTGGATGAAACACAGGAGAGATCCTAGTAGAAGATAGTTGCCCAAAACACACTCTATCACTGGGTTTTGTTGTTGTTGTTTTTTTAATTGAGGTGAAATTCACATAACAAAATTAATCATTTTAAAGCATGCAATTCAGTGGCACTGAGTCCATTCACAATGTTCAACCATCACGTCTGCGTGGTTCGAAAACATTTTCATCATCCCCAGAAGAGACTCTAGACCAGTTAGGCAGTTACTCCCTACACCCTTCTTCCCCCAGCCCCCAGTAATGACTAGTCGGCACTCTGTGGATTTACCTATTCTGGATATTTCATATTTATGGAATTGTACAACATGTGACCTTTTGTGAACCATTATTGTTATTTTTTAACCCCACCCCCCCAGTCTGCTGTCCTTTGCCAGGATCAGGGCATAAACTTTTGAAATATCCAGAATGAATAAAAACTCCCTGCTTGAATTAATAGTTGAAATGTCCCACAAAAGTATTTTTCCATCTTTATAATGATGTCTGTACTCTCTCCAAAGCAGAGTGTTAGGTACTGCAGTGGACTCTGCCCGTCAGGACAGGCAGGCCGCAGGGGAAGGGGGAGTGCAAAGGCCTGAGGCTTCTGCAGGCTGTCCGGGACCAGGTGGAGGGGATGGCAGTTCCAGGAACCGGGGCCAGCAGCTCGCACGTGGCCTTCACACTGTGGGGCTGTAGGACGGCCCGCCCTTCCCCACCAGGGACTGCTCAAATCAGCCTCAGAGGAGCCCGCTGCCTCTGACCACACCTTGTGTGTGCGGTTCAGGAAAACCCAAGTTCATCTGCCAAATTCAGGATACAACCCTGACTGTTCCGGGCTTTTCTTTCTGCCTTTCCTTAATCGCATCTGGGCGTGCTCTCTTAAAGGGGAAGTGGTGCGTTCTGACTGGCCAGGGCCCTCCGCCAGAAGCCAGGAAACGTCTCCCACAAGTCGCATTGCCCAGCGTGTCACAAGCTCAGCCTCCTTATCCTAACGGCAAGGCTGCCTCCCCGGGATGTGTAAGTGTGAGCACAGGGCACGTTGGCCACAGAGGATGGCGTGGGGCTGGGCCCAGGTCACGAAATAGAGAGCCTGGCAGGCGGAGCATGCTGTCAGCCCAGGATCCAGTTAGCAAGCCTGATTAGCAGAGCCGGTGCTCCTGGGCTGTGGGCTGGGCCAGAGCAGACAGGGCTGAGTCGTGGAGTGGGGAGAGGAGCTGCCTCAGAAAGAGGTCAGGAGTAGGAGGCTGGGTTGAGGACCAGTCTATTTTGGACAGCCCTTCTAGAGGCACAAGCCTCGGGGCCGGGCAGGAGTGGAGTGGAAAATTTTCTAGCACACCTGTCATAGCACCGGGAAGCCAGCTCTAGTGAGCCTCACTAACTTGTCACCCCCACTTCTCTGCCTTGATGTGCAACTCCAACTATAGGCATTTATCTCTTTGGCAATTATTTTTCTTTGTCATTTGTATATATGATTTGTTTTAAGAAATGTTTCAGGTCTCTTTTACTCAAACTTTAAAATTGCTTAAAACTAGTGACCTGTGTTTTTCCTTCTGTCTTATTCGTGGATGGTCCTGGGTCCAGTGTGTGCACACAGTGGCCCTGAGTAAACCATGGTGGCCGGCCTGCTGGCAGACTGGCTGGCTCAGTGGGATGATTGGCAGTGTACCTGGCCTGGCTTACAGTTCGGTTTAGTTTCCTGTGTACCCACGGAGAATTTAAGGGGAAAGCTCACACACACTCACACATGCAGTCAGCTACTAACTCAATGCCACTAGTGAGTGACTGGTAGGAAAACAGACTCTTGCTATATTTTAGACTCCTTTCTGCCCTAGGTATTTGTTTGTATGGCGGTGATCATTGATTTTAAATCGTGTAAAAAGCTTTGTTTTCACCAAAATAATTCAGACCTTTTGCTCCTAAAGAGGAGGCAGAGGGAAACAGAAGGAGGCTGGCAGTGGAGGGGGAGGGAGTGTGTGTCTCTGTTGGCATATGTTGACAGGGCACAACCACACCCTATTTCAAGACAACTTCCTGTTTGCCACTGCCAACTGCCACTCCAAGGAGAACAGAAATGGTTCCGTTATTAGTGGCTGCGATGGGACCAGGGCAGCCTGTGGGGTGAGTGGTTCTGAGTGACTTAGCAGTGAGTTGAGACTTTGCACCTTCTATTGTAGGAGATAATGGCCCTGCACTCTTAACCTGGAGGTCGTTACAGATGGAAATCAAGCAGTGGAGGCCTCTTGTTCAGCCTGTATTCCTTCAACAATATGCTGCAATAGGATTCTTATAAATGGAATAGTCTTGATTCAAGGGGAGGGAAAAGGCAGAGAACCACCCACTTAGGAGAGCTACTACTTGTGATTTGTTTTAAAGTACACTTTCATGTATTCGTGGAGCTTGTATGAAGTGCCGACTGTGAGTTGGCACCGTGGTAGCCACCATGCCTGTGTTACAATCCTCACAACACTCATTTCAATAGTGAACACGGTGAGTGCCTGTTAGAGACAGACCCTGGGCTAAATGCCAGGATAAAAGACTGAACAACACACCTGCCCTCAAGGAGCATTCGTTGACAGGATGCCCAGTAAACCAATGATCACAGCATGTGATGTGTGCTGTAGGGGCACCTTCCATTTGTAACCTTATGATGTAGGCATTATTGTTCCCATTTTCATAAGTAAGGACACTGGGCCTCATGGGGTTAAGTTATTTGCCCAAGTCACAGAGCTAATGAGTGACAGAGCTGGGATTTGAGCCCAGATCTTTCTGATTCCAAAGACAGCAGTGTTTGGTCCATATTTCCAGTGACTCCCAAAGCTGGCGCAGAGCATGAGAATCACTGCAGGACATTTTTTAAAATACAGATGTTGGGGCCCAGGCTCTGCTGTCCCAAGAGTGAGGAGCCCTGTGCTGAACCGGGTGGCCTCCGAGGTGTACGTGTGGCCTGGGTACTTTCTGCCTCATGCATCAGGATCCTCCCTCCCTTCCTTGAGATGTGGGTAGGACATGCCTGTGACAGGGACCGGCTTTTTAATGTGCTTAGCCCAAGGCAGCTGATGTTTCTTGCCACAAGACAGCACTGGGAAGAGCCTAGCTGTTCAGGTATTTTCGACATTGGGAATCCTTGTTCACATATCTTCTCCCCAAAGATCCCTCAAACTGTGCCTCCGGCTTTGTGACACTTCAGCTGCCTGTTACACCTGTCCCTTTGGTCCCCTAGGGCCGGGATGGTGTCAGCTGTGCCATCTTCATGTAGAATCCAACCGCTTCTCCTAGAACTGGAAGCCACCACGTCTCACCTAAATGTGGTAGCTCCTATGTTTAACTCGTGTGATCCGTGCAGTGGGTATGTTGGGCGGTTGTGATGGGAGGTCACTCTGATGGGGAACTTCCATGCCAATGGAACTCCTTGTCAACCCCTCTACTCCATGTTGGCTCCAGACACATGGAAACAGCGGGGGCAATAAAAGGCCTGATGTTAAGAGGATTGCAGAGTCCCACAGAGCAGCACGGCTGTCTGCTCACCTCAGTTCCTTCAGGCAGCAGCTTGCCTGCTGAGGGGAGCCTGTTCTCCACCCTCAAGGTGACCAAGTGGTGTCCAGCCCAGGATCTGGGAGGTGTCTCCCCGCCCTGGGGGATCCCTCTGCAGTGATGGCGTCTATCCTGTCACCACCATTATCTCTCAGTACCTGGCACATGGCAAGTGCCAAGGACACGAGTGAATGAATGAGATTTGACTTTAACACTTTTTTCTCTCCTACCTACCTTCGTATTTGCAGCTGTTTCCTCCCCTTTGACCTCTCTGATTAAGCACGTGTTTTTGTTGTTGTTGTTTGTTTTTAATCTTTTTCTTGTGTGGATTTAAACAGCTTTAACAAAAACAAAGCCTATTAACAATCCATCCTATATCCTTCCCTTTTTTCATCTAAATACATTATATATTCATATATAATATATGTGTATTAAATATGTTATGTTTTTATAAAGTAATGATTTGTGTGAACATATTTTTGGCTATTTTGAGTTTTCTTGGTTTTTTTTTTGTTTTGTTTTTTTTCTTGTGGATTTGGATTTTCATGTATTAGGGGAGCTTATATGAAGTGCCTACTGTGAGCTGGCCCTGTGGTAGCCACCGTCCATGTGTTGTCAATCCTCACAACACTCGTTTCTTTTATTTATTTTTTTTAATCCTCACCCGAGGACATTTTTCCATTTTTTGTTCAGATAGAGTGGGAGGGAGATAGAGAGAGAGAGAGAGAGAGAGAGAGAGAGAGAGAGAGAGAGAGAGAAACATCGATGTGAAAGGGACACATCGAGTGGCTGCCTCCCAACCAGGGGCCGGGGACAAACTGCAACCGAGGTACATGCCCTTAGCGGGAACCGAACCCGGGTCTCTCTGGACCGCAGGTCGACGCTCTAACCGCTGAGCCAAACCGGCCAGGGCAACACTCATTTCTTTAACAGTAAACATGTGAGTGCCTGTTAGGGCAAGACCCTGGGCCAAACGCCAGGGATAAAAGATTGAACAAGACACCTGCCCTTTAATTTCCTTAAATTAGAGATAACCCTCATACCTGTCATTTTCAATTATTTTATTAAAAATCATTCAGGTTGATTTTGGTATTTTTTTACTATTGTAAACAGTGCTGCTGAGAATATCTTTGAACTCTTTTTTGGGGGGGCGGGATATTTCCTTGAGGTCTATTTTCCAGACTAAAATTATCAGATTACCAAATCAAAGGCTATCAGTGTGTTGTATGTTCCTGTTATTGTCACCAGGTTGCTCTCCAGAGACCTGTCATTCCTTGAAAGTACCCCCAGCAGTGTGGACATGTGCCTATTTCCCCACAGGTTCTCTATTTGCTGTGTGTTTGTTTTTCTTTTAACTAGGATAGGTGTCTAGTGAGGGCATCCTTAGGGGCCGATGGCAACGTTTTGGGCCCCTGAAAAGTCCCTGAGACTCCCCAAATCCTACCCAGTGGTGGTTGGTGCCCCAAATTTGCACCTTAGTATAAACAACCACTAGAAAAGTAGGTGTGAGGCGCAATGCGGCTACCGAGGGCGAGAGACAAGGAGGACCCCACATTCTCTAACTTCAGAGTTGGGTTCTGAGCCAGCTCTGGACATGGGGAATGCTTTGTCAGGAATCACCTTAGAGGTTGTGTTGCTAAAGTGCAGAGAGAAGAGAACATCCCAGCAGCATGGCCTAGGGCCAGGCAGGCCTGGGCTCTCCTCCCAACTACTGAGGTCTGCATGACCTTGGTCTTGTGCCATGATCTTTCTGAGCTTTAATTTCTCATCTACAACAAGGAGCTAATAGTACCCCCTTGTGGAGTTGTTGGGTAGATAACATGATCTGACACCTAGTAGGCACTCAAGAAATGCTGCTTCTCACCCTGACCCGGTGTGGCTCAGTTGCTTGGGGCATCGTCCCGTACACTGTCGCCAGTTCGATTCCTGATCAGGGCACATGCCTTGGTTGCGGGTTTGATCCCTGGCCAGGCAGCTGATCCATGTCTCTCTCTCTCTCTCTCTCTCTCTCTCTCTCTCTCTCTTTCTCTCTCTCTCTCTGTCTCCCCCCTCTCCTCTCTCTAAAAATCAGTAAACATGTCCTTGGGTGAGGATTAAAAACAAGAAGAAATGCTGCTTCTCTTCCTGACCAAATGAATGGACACAGAGTGACCAGATAACCAAGAAACCAACCCAGAGCCTGGGGGATTTAAGATCTGAGCATGTGAGCCACCGGCCCACACTGACATTTGTCACAGTGCCCCACGCAGTGCATGTTGCCTGGCAGTGGGTGGGAGGTGAGAGAAGAAAAGAAGATCTAGTATAAGCTAATTGGTTACAGGCACCCCTCAGCCACTCAGGCCCCAGTATCTTTTAAAGAGGCTCTCCGGCCTGAGGAGGGAGTGGGCGCTCCAGAGACGCTCACGAGCACTCCTGGCACATGAACTGCTTGGCATGCTCTGCTGACACCCGTGGCCTGCCTTAGCCACTTGACTTTCCTGTCTCTTCATTTCCTCCCCTGAGGAAGGCTGAGTCAGGAGCCCTCCTCCGACCACCTGCACCGTGTTTAGTGTCTGACGACAGCTGGGCCACGTGAGACCACAAGCTCAGACTCTAGGCCCTGCTCCTCTTAATAGCCTTGTGGCTTCAGGCAAGTTTCTCGACTGCAGTTGGCCTCAGTTTCCATAGCTGTAAACTGGGGAAATACCTGCCTCACCAAGTGGTTCCTACAGGGTTCCCCTTGCTGAGGTCTGTGCTCAGCCCCTCACCCGCCAGCTGCAGTTCCTTTGGAAGAGGGTCCTTGAAATTCTGAGTTGTTCTTTATGAAAAGCATCCTGACCACAGCTACTAAAGCAGATAGAATTCATTGATAAAATAGAACCTGGCTAATGATTTGCCAGGCATCTTCGCTCAGAGGTGGAGGCTGGAGGAGACTCTGCGCTGTCAAATGAGGAAGCCGGGTGCTCGGCTAAGCCTGAGTGAGCTTACACACCGTGACAGGCCACAAGGGACCGGGTGCTCAAAGTGTTGGGAGGGGATTGGCCCCTTAAAAACCATATTGGAAAATTCCCAGCAAGTTCTTTCTAAGACTGGTACAGGGTGCCACATTGGGTGCTGATGGCTGGCTCAGACATTCACGAGGGTCTGTGCTGAGGTTTTAAATGCAGGACATTGATACTGTATGAAAATATCTCTGTGAATAAACACAGGGGGAGGAGAAAGCTCTGAATTTTTACTAAAATGAAATTGTCTGAGAACCTGGTGGATTTTATATGCAGAGAGTAAGGGGGGAGAGAATTGTAGCCACACCAGGGCTCCCCACACTCAACAGAGATATTTAGAATTCTGAGAATCTGGGGTCTCCAAGCACCTGCTCAACTGGTCTCTGGGACTGTGCCCTGGGGTCATACATGGGTGGTTAAGGTGCATTTAGTAAAGCATGGTCTTAGGACAGCCAGGTGACAAGGCTGTGGCCTGGTGGAAATGTAAAAAAAGTAAAAGGATTTGGTGTTTTATTTCTTTGGTCCTGGGGTCCCTAACTCTTTGGGGTTAAGGTCTCAGGCTGTGGCAAGGGGTTGCTGATTGGCACTTAGAAGCTGCCCAAATACCTTGTTTCTTTCCTCTGCCTAGGGGAGTCAGGTGCCCTGCTGAAATGCCACTCACAGGAGGGGGGCAATAGCTCTTCCAGATATTTCCCATCCGCTGCTGCACCTTCTGGCATTTCAAGGTGGTGGAGCTCAGAGTTAAGACCACAGGCTCTAAAGACATGCCCAGATCTGATGTGTCCTAGCTCTATGACCTTGGGCAACTTGTACCTCTGAGCCTCAGTTTCCTCGTCTGTACAATAGAGATAATAATAGTTCCTCTCTTAGGGCATTGCAAGAATTAAATGCTGTACGGTAAATCAAGTGTTCAGTAGTGTGCTTGGCACGTAGGAAAGTCTTTAATAAATTGTTATTACTATTGGCCAAAGGAGGAAGGAGCGAGACCAGAGGTTGCTGATCCCGGAGCACTCACTGAGGTTTTGTTTGATGTAGTAGACACTTAATTCTTCATGGGTGTTCTGACAGTGTTTTTATGTTTCACTTCAGTAGGTAAGTGGTACTCATATTCAACATTAGCACAATAGATTGGTTTGATCTTTCTGTCACACGGTCTGGAAAGAAATGTGTTGCAAGAGCTATAAACTACTGCAGCCTTTCACTGTACCTCAAAGAAATGATCCTAAATCACTTTTTAAATAAATTGTGTTTTTTTAAAAGCTAGACAGTAAGTAGATAGTAAGAGAGTGACTAAATAATTTAGAGCATGTCAGTGATTGAGGATTACCTAACCATTTTAATGACCTGTATATGGGAGTTAGAAATGTATAAATGAAATAATGTCAGCTGAAAAAGGATAATCCAAAATATCAATTGATTGCATGCTTGTTAACACATCTGTGTACATTAACAAAGAATGAGAACATTTGAAAGGACGGGCTCTTTTTCTCTAAAATTGCTTCAGTCTATAAAATATTTTAACAGTGAATAAAAAAACACACCATGTTCTATAAAGTCTTTCTGGGCAGGCCATATGAAATTTAAATTATTATAAGGATCTACCTAAGGCATTCCTTTAGCCAAAACAGGGAGAGAAAAAAAATGAGTAAGCCCAAAGTAGGTGAGGGCTTGTATCAGAATGAGTGTCAAGTAAAATGGGAACACTTTACTCAGAGACATTCTGCTGCACAGCAACATCTTTTCACAAGAAACTAAGACCCTGTCTTCTCCTGTCACCAGAACCCCCCATGCACACGCACGCACACGCACACACATGCACGCGCACACGCACACACACACACACCCACCTCTGCCAAAAGACAAAGCCTTGTAAGTAATCTACAGATAGGTCCTTACAGACCAGGGAAACACAGATTGAATCGGAATAGGATCTTTCTTAAAAAGTCTCACTCTGCCTGACCTGGGACCAGTTCTACCCATTTTCAAAGCTTAACTGAGTGAAGTGCGAAACCCACCTGAGTGACTCTGATCACTCTAAGCGTGTCCCCACCTGAATTCTCACAGAGCCTTTCTCACAGGCCCCAGTGGGATATCTTGAAATGGTGGTAGATTTGCCCTGGCTGGTTTGACTCAGCGGTTAGAGCGTCAGCCTGCGGTCCAGAGAGACCCGGGTTCGGTTCCCACTAAGGGCATGTACTTCGGTTGCAGTTTGTCCCCGGCCCTGGTTGGTCGTGCGGGTGGCAGCCGCTCAATGTGTCCCTTTCACATCGATGTTTCTCTCTCTCTCTCCCTCCCACTCTATCTGGACAAAAAATGAAAAAATATCCTCAGGTGAGGATTAAAAAAAAAAAAAAAAAGAAAGAAATGGTGGTAGATTTAATTCAGTCGGAACAACATGGAACAGTTTATAAGTAGGAAATATTTCTAAATCTGCTTATTATAATACAAAATCACACACACAGAAATGAGGGTAAAGGGCTATCTTCAAGTTTTGATGAACATTCTCTCATATGCATCTTGTTCTTTCAGTTGGTCATTTGTGGGACTAAACTGTAAAATCAAGAGAAAGGTTTTCCACTGATTCGATTTTTTGCGAGTTTGGCGGCAGAACAGGTTGTTGGCCGGATCACTAACCAGAATCGTCTGCAAAACTGATTGTGGAGTTGCTGGTCCGGCCCACTCGTTTTGTCCTTAGTGACTTATCTTTGTTTATTTGTATTATTTTTAACTCTTAGTCTAGCAAAATAAAATTTCTCTTTGTTCTTGTGTCTCCCCACCGGAACGGAGGAATATTCCTGCACATCCTTCTCCTTACCCCTTCTAGCCAGCTTGAGCAAGTGATAGCAAATGAGTGAAGACTGCAGAAAAATCCAAAACACTAGTGGTAAAAAGCAAAGTCTTATTTTAGTTTTGGAAACCTCTGCCAAAAAAGAAATTGCTAAGCAAAACATTTCTGAAGGGCAGAAAGAACTGTGGATTTAAGTGAGAGGACTTGGTTCTTCTCTCGGCTGGTAACAGAACCTCTCTGAAGATAACTTCGTCGATCAGCAAGGACGGGGAATGAACTGACTTTTAAGATCCAGTTTTAACCTCCAGTGATTCTGATTCCTATACTTCCTAATTTCCTGGCTCCAAATCTTGGTCACAGTACACCCCATTTCCTGCCTTCCTGAGAAGTGGCTAGGCCCCATTCCTTGTGTAGCCGTTGGCCCTGACCTTGGCGGGTCCCCTCGCCTCTCTGGGTCTTCTCTGGCCAGTCAGGCGTGAGGAGGGTGGAGATGCCTGACTGCTTCCTGGCTGTCTCACGGGGGTTGTAAAGGCCAGTGCAATTTCATGAAGGATGAATTCCTCCAAGGAAGTCCTGCCTAAGTAAAATATTTCAATTCTTCAGCTGTAATTATTGCTGTAACATTCAGGAATGATGAGGGATGAGAAGAGGAGCAGGTGTAAGTTTGACTTACAAGTATTTATGATAATGGAGTGGAAAGGGGCCTTAGAAGCTATCTAGGGACTCACTTCATTTACAGATAAAGACATGGAAACTGGAAAGTTTAAGTGGTGAACTCTAGGCCATAAGCTTACTCATGTGGTGTGTTTGGAGCTGGAGCCTAGCTCTCCTGGCTCCCAGCCCAGGGTTCTTTCTACACATCAAATCAGAGGCCCTGGAACTAGATCTTGGTTTTCCAAACCGTCAACAGGATGGCTCGGGAAACCAAGCATGTATGCACGGTTTACTCTGGTTCAGTGAAGAAAAGTTACCTGTGAAGTTATTCAGTGTAGGCAACATATGAACACTGGTCAGGCAAAAATAGCCAGCAATCAGCCCTGGCCGGTTTGGCTCAGTGGTTAGAGCGTCGGCCCGTGGATCAGTGAGTCGTGGGTTCAATTCTGGTCAAGGGCACGTACCTTGATTGCAGTTCGTCCCTAGCCCTTGTCAGGGTCGTGCAGGAGGAAACCAGTCGACATGTCTCTCTCACATCGATGTTTCTCTCTCCCTTCTACCACTCTATCTGAAGATAAATAGAAAAATATCCTTGGTGAGGATTTTTTTAAAAATACCCAGCAATCAGATGATCTTCATTAATCCAATTTTCCCCACAATTACCACTTCATCGGAGGACTAGAGTCAGTCTGCTTTGAGACAACCTGGTAGGCATTGGTATAAGGGAGCACAGAGAAACTTCAGAGTCCCATTGCAGGTAGCCAAGGTTAGTCTGGCTTTCTTCTCCTAGGCCAGGTGCCTGGAATTGCAGCCAGCAATGTCTCACTGGTGAGAAAAGCCTGACTCAGCTTAGAGATGGAGGGAGAATGTGGTCTGCATCCTTGCCTCCCACCTCGTTCATGTCGTGTTTGACCCAGATTTCCAGATTGGTTATCTCTAGTTCTTCCCTTCAGGACATTTGTTATCATTTCATTTGTTTATTGAACACACATTAATTAAGCACTGACTGTGTGCAGGGCCCTATAGTAGGCCCAAGAGAGCCAGAGAGGACTTAGGATTTCAGAATCTTTGTGTTTGGGGGTGTCGAGGATTCCTTTCTGTAACGGTGTACAAAGTTTTGGGGCATGTATAAATGTGCATTTTTCTTGGGAGAAGGTCCTTTTATCAAATCTGTTACCCAATAACAGTTAAGTACACAGTGGGTGGACACTAGAACTTTACTTCATGCACCTGCTGTCCTGGTCAAGTGTTCTCATCTACCTGTTGAATCGAGATCACGGAGCTGAGTGTGAACAAGTGAGGCATGTCTGCCCAGAGCTCTGGTGTTTCTGTGGAACCTCGGGGAGCTGTGCCTGCCCTCCCAAGTCCAGGCCCCACATCTGTGGATTCTGCCTCAAGCGTTGATGTCCTCCTGCATGTCCTGGCTTAGCAGCTGTGACCCCAGACCTCAGTGACCCCTGGAGAGGCCACAGCTGTATGTGGACAGATGCTGGGCCACTCCTGGTTCTCAAGGACCCTTTCATTCAGCACTTGCTGGTCCTATTAACCATAGTGATCCTGTGCTAGTCAGATTTGAGAATTCCCTGTTTATTCTCTTGACAGTCCTGCCCTGTCCATTGCTCTGAGGGACATTGTAGCCTCTGAGTAGCTGCCTGGGGATCACACTTACCCCACTGTGTGCAGGTGACACCTGGTGTCTCCTCTGCTAGACCTGTGGAATTTGTTTTACAAAAGGAAGGCCTGCCCTGGCCGGTTTGGCTCTGCGGTTAGAGCATCGGCCCGTGGACCAGAGAGTCCCAGGTTTGGTTCCTGCTAAGGGCACGTACCTCGGTTGCAGTTTGTCCCCGGCCCCGGTTGGGGTCATGTGGGTGACAACCACTCGATGTGTCTCTCTCACATCGATGTTTCTCTCTCTCTCTTCCTCACTCTCTCCCTCCCCCTCTATCTGAAGATATATGCAAAAATGTCCTCAGGTGAAGATAAAAAAAAAATTTTTTTTTTAAAGGAAGGCCTGGTAAATGCCTCCCATGAAAACCTTGGTTTAGTTGAGCATACCGTTTGATACAGAAATTCAGAATGTCATCATTGCTAGTTGGCGGGAGAGGAGCGGATGTCAAGAGAAACTGTAGTCAGTAGGCAAAGAAAATATGTTTAAATACGTATATTTTCTTTTTAAGTTACTGATTGGAGCTTCCACTGGTATTTGTGGAAACATCATTTTAAAAGTTATAATAAAGGAATAGAATAGGCGACTTCTCACTCTGGAAAAAAAGACAAACCATAGTTAGAACTGAGGCTTCAGGGATGCAGATACTGGGAGATAAGCGTTTCTCTCTGCCTGTTGTCTCTGAGTATGGCATGGGGTGTGAGACTCACTTGCTACAGACGACGTGCTGAGTTCTTTTCTTTCTCCCTCTGTAGAGAGAAGACACGGTTCAATGTGCAGACCTTCTCCCTCTCCAGCATCTCCACTCTCCAATTCCAGGACATCACTAGCACAGGTGAAAACAAAAGCCTGTCTCAGCGGCCATAACTCTGCCAGCAGCACCTCAAAGCCATTCAAAACGCCCAAAGACAATCTACTTACCTCCAGCAGCAAACAGCACACAGTCTTTTCTGCAAAAGGATCAAGGGACAAACCATGGTAAGTGTCTGGTGCTGGCAGCCAGCAGCTGTCTGTCCTCACTGCTTGTCCCTGTCACCACAGGAAACAGTGTTTACCCTCTGGTTTTGTTCCTGGGCATCATGTCTAAGGAGGGAAGGGACAGAAAACCCAAATGATGGCATGAGAAACCAAACACTGGGAGGAACATGGGACCTTGAAGTGCCATGTGCCTGACAGGAGGATTTGTTCTGCTCCTAAGAGCTGAGCCCAGTTGTGTCTAAGAAAAGGGTAACGGGGAAATATTCCTCAGTGGTACGGTCACCTCTCAATCTTCCGCCCCAGTGAAGAGATGCATTGGTGTAAATAATCAAAAGCACAGTCAGTCTGCCCAGCAGGGAGCCAGGCTGGGTCCTGCAGGGGCCCAGGAGGCAGACGCCCCACAGAGCCTCCCTGCTGTGAGCAGCTGGGTTCTGCTCGTCGGAATAGCTGCCACCAGGCAGGTGATTGGGAGCTGAACACAGAAGGAAAAGAACAAATCCAAAGGGAATGTCACCCCTTTGCTGAGGTGAGACAGAGCTGGTTACAGGTGACTGTGAAATATCAGACTTTTAATTAATTTTTTTATTCTCAGTCTTTACCAAAAAGTTAGAAAAGGTTACCTGTGGAAAAGACAGACAGGAAACCAAAGTGAAAATGAGGACAGGAAGCAGAAGATGAGTACAGGCATACCTCAGAGAGATTGCCATTTCCAAACCACTGCAATAAAAAAAAAGTATCACAACAGCCCTGGCCAGTTTGCCTCAGCAGTTAGAGCGTCGGCCCTCGGACCAATGAGTAGCGAGTTCGATTCCGGTCAAGGGCACGTACCTCAGTTGTGGTTCGTCCCCAGCCCTGATCAGGGTCATGCGGGAGGCAACCAGTCCATGTGTCTCTCTCACATTGATGTTTCTCTCTCCCTGTCTCTCTCTTTCCCTCCCTCCCACTCTATCTGAAGATAAAATGGAAAAAAATATCCTCGGGTAAGGGGAAAAAAAATATTTAAAAAAAGAAAAAGAGTATCACAACAAAGTGAGTTATAATCATTTTGCTGATGGAGGATCTTATCTTCAATTTGTAAAAAAAATGCAGCATCTGTGAAGCACAGTAATGCAAAGCACAATAAAACAAGGTATGCCTGCATCTTCAAATGCTGAGGGACCTAACTTGGAACACTTAAGGACTGGCTTATCACAGAGCCTCTCGCCTTATCTTTCAGGCTTCATGAAGAGACAGGGGATGATTGTGGAGTCCGTCTGATTTATATATTAAAAGAGAAAAAGTGTTCTGTTAATTAGTGATAGTTAATTACACTTAAGTTCATACCTAGGAAAGCTATGGACTAAAATCATCCGTCAGTTGGTTTGTCACTGCATATTGGAAATTATGGTGACTTTGTAAAGAGCTAATTATGCCAGATCAAGTAAAGAGCCTCCTGATAGAGAGGGAGGTTTAGCCACAGCTGTCAAGGAGGGGAGTTACCTGTCATGCTGGTGCATCTTGTGGACAAGCTTTGTTGTCTTCTGAGCCTTAGAATCTCAGGTCCATCCTGTAGGAGGATGTAGCTGGTTAGGGAAGACCCAGCCTGCAAGTGACAGAGGTGGTGGCTCTAGGCCCCTGGGAGTGAATCTCCCTCTTATCAGCGACCTCAGAAAGCACCTGAAGATTATTTGTTGAGGCAACAGCAAATGTCCTGATATAAGCACCAGCTCCAAAATTTCTTCCTGTGTACACATCTCAGCTGGGTGACTTTGGACAAGCTGCTCCATCTTGGAGTGCCTCAGTTATACTCATCTGTAAAATGGGGCTAATACTAGCTCTACCCCATGGGATTGTTGTGAGGATTAAGTGAGCTACTTTATATAAAAGCAGCAAGTGTAATGTCTGGAGCAGAGCACACATTTGCTAAATATTTGATGATAATGTTATCATTATCATTGGTATCATGTGCCAAAGGACAGAGCTCCTATAATCAAAATAAAGGTCGTGCCCTGGCCGGTTTGGCTCAGCGGTTAGAGCGTCGGCCTGCGGTCCAGAGAGACCCGCGTTCGGTTCTCGCTAAGGGCATGTACCTCGGTTGCAGTTTGTCCCCGGCCCCTGGTTGGTGGTGCGGGTGGCAGCCACTCGATGTGTCCCTTTCACGTCGATGTTTCTCTCTCTCTCTCCCTCCCACTCTATCTGAACAAAAAATGAAAAAATGTCCTCGGGTGAGGATAAAAAATAATAATAATAATAAAAATAAAGGTCGTGAGGTCAAATATCTCTGAAAAAAAATAGAGAAATGGCTCTGACTGAAGTTGAAATGGAAAAGGACAGAATCATTTATTCGGAGCCCGGAAGTGAGCTACAGAGAAACCAGAGGAGGAAAGCTAGGCCAGGGGCTCAGGAGGAACAAGCCGGAAGGAGACTCTGGGATCACAGATCATAAAGTGAATACAAGAAATGGTCAGTGATAAACATGGCCCCATGGGGGTGAGACTCAGCACCTTTGGGGAGACCACTGGGATTAGATCAGTCTCCACATTTGATTCAACTGACTCAACACGCACTTAGTAAGACCTGCTGTCAGCAAGGCCCTTTCAGCTAGAGACAGATGGTGATTTTGAAAGAATTTGAAAAAACTAGCCAGCGCCCAAAGAAAAGCAACCAAAAGAAGTACAAGGAGGGAAATGGCTCTTATAAGAAAAGGCTCCAACAACTAGAGCCCTTGCCTTGTGTGAAGAACAGAAAGATAATGGGCAATTTACCTAAATTGAAGTCGCTGGATATGCTGAAGACAGACCCAAGGGTGCACCATGGAAGAGGCTGAGTGTTGACTGTAAGAGTCTCCTCTCTGTTCTGACCTCCACTCAGCCAGGCTATCATCTCCCTACCCACCATCGCCAGGGACATGTATTGGGAAGGCGGAAAGATTTAGCTTGGAGACTTCCAGGGCTCAGCCTCAGTTCAGGGAGGCTTCTCCAGAGAGCAGTGTGGAAGAATGGGCACTGAGCGAGGGGCAAAAAGCCAGTTCAAGTCCCAGTACAGTCACTAACTTTCTGTGTGACCTTGAACAAGTTACTTAACTTGTCTGAGGCTCATTTTCAAACCTGAATATTTTGTGATTCTAAGTTACAATATTATCTCAAAAATCCCCAAAGGTTCCTACTGAATTAAGAGTTTAGCCCCTTGCCCCGGCCGGTTTGGCTCAGGGGTTGGAGTGTCGGCCTGTGGACTGAGGGGTCATGAGTTCAATACCTGGGTTGCAGGTTCGATCCCCAGCCCTGGTCAGGGTCATGCGGGAGGCAACCAATCGATGTGTCTCTCCCAAATTGATGTTTCTCTCTCTCCTTCCCTCCCTCCCTTCCATTCTGTCTTGAAGTCAATGGAAAAATATCCTCGAGTGAGGACTGAAAAAAAACAGTTTAGCTCCTCAGCCCAACATAAGAGACTGTCTACAAACCGCCTCTAAACCCCCTAGTCCAATCCTGAGCATACAATAGCATCCCTTTACTTCAGCTTCCTCACCATGTCTTCCCCTGGTACTTTGCCTAGAACACCCATCTGTCTTTACTCAAGCATTTAATGAGCATCTACTATAATACTATGTGTCAACTCTATAACAAGTTCTGGGGATATATAAGTCCCACTGAAGTATCCAGGAGTGGGGAACACAGCTGGGCAGTGGTCTTCATCCCCTGCTTCATTTCCTCAACCAGGCATCCCAGTGCAGTGCATAGCCTGCAGCTCTGGGGGTGCAGAGTTACATACGACAGACACCGTCTTCAGGAGTCTGTAAAAAGGGACATAAGCTAACACAGTACAATGTGATAAGAGCTAAGATACTAGAACAGAAGAAGGGCACCTAACCCAGGCTGAGCACTCAGAAAAAGTTTTCAGAAGAGGTTCCATGGAGCTGAATTTGAAGGATAAGTAGAAATAAGCTAGATAAAGAAAACCAGATCAGAATGATAAATGTTAGGTTATATTTCTTTACCACAATTAAAAAAAAAATTTTTTTTAAGACAGTGGTAAGAGTATCTCAGGCAAAGGGAACAGAATGTGGAGAAGTATTTGCATATGGGGGGAGACAGATGGACTGGGTAGGTGGGCTGGGTAGAGATTATCAAGTTCTACTATATGTACTAAGTTCAGGAATTTGGACGTCCCCCTAAAAGCTGCATGGAGCTCTTAAAGGAACAGTTTTCAATTGTAGTGAGATCACCCTGACAGCGGTATAAAGGATGGCTGGCTGGTGTGGCTCAGTGGATTGAGCGTCCTCCCATGGACTGAGAGGTCCTGGTTTGATTCCTGGTCAGGGCACATGCCCGGGTTGTGGGCTCGATCCCGCTGTGGGGCGTGCAGGAGGCAGCCGGTTGATGTTTCTCTCTCACATCGATGTTTCTATCTCTCTCTCCCTTCCTCTCTCTCTCTAAAAAATCAATAAAAACATATATTTTTTTAAAAGGACGGCTGGAGGGGCCACTCAGGAAGCAGCAAGAACAGTGAGGATGCTTTTGTGTGGTCAAGGTGAGGTGTGGCGACAGCCTGGACCCAGGTAGTGGTAGTGGGCATGTGCAGAAGGGGCAGATGGGAGAAATATGAAGGAAGAAAATTCTGCAGAACTTTGGAGCTGGTTGTAATAGGGCTTGCAATACAAGGAAGAGTTGAGAATGATGTCTAGGATCTTGACTTGAAAAACTAGGTGACTGGTCCTGTCACTTCCTCAAGAGAAGGATAGAAAGGTCCAGAGTTTAGTTGGGAGGAGAGAATGAGTTCAGCTGAGGAGTCAACAAAGTTTGAAGTATCTGAGAAACACTCCCAGAGAGATGTTGGTGGGCATTGAAGGTATGGACCCAGAGGTCAAGAGAGAGCTACGTGTTGGGAGTGGAGATTTGAAAGTTGTCAATGTGGACACGGAAACTGAAGCCATGGGTACAGATGGTATGAGGCTTGAGGAGAGGAACCAAGGTCAGGGCCCTGGAGAAAGGGGACTGGGAGAAGAGAACCGCTAAGCCAAGGTTCTTTCCACGGCATCTTGTCGCTTCTTTCCTGGCCCACATCCTCGCTGTTCCTCACTGCCTGTCCCACTGGCCACCTTCTCCTCCAAGCCCTTCTCTCACTCACTTCCTCCTTGGCAGCCACCTGACGTGCTGGTGTCCCTGTAACCTCCATGGCATGTGATTGTTACCTTACCTGTGACTCTTTGTGTTATGCCACGTGTTAGGCTTCCTGGATTCCTTCTGCTCAGCAGTAATTGCAGGGCCTCCTACACAGTAGGTCACACTCAGCAAACACAGCCCCCTTGCCAGCAAACATTTGTTGAATTGAATGAAATGGATCTGACCACTGAAATGGGTTGTAGGATTTCTATTCCTGGAGGCTGTTCGCTTTTTATCTACAATTGTTCAGACTGGCACTATCCAATGGGCATATAACCTGTGCCACACATATAATTTTAAATTTTCTAGTAGCCACATTGAAAAAGTGAAAAAAGGGGAAAAATTAGTTTTTAATAATATATTTTCTTTAACCTAACATACCTAAAATATTATCGTTTCAGCATACAGTTACTGGATAGTTTACATTCTTTCTTTTATGTCTTCAGTGTCCTGTGTGTATTTTGCAGCACATCTCAACTTGGACACTAAATTTTTCATCAGAAGTAGTTGACCCATATTTAGATTTTATTAAAAATTCACAATTATAAAATAGATTTGCAGGCCCAAGTTGTTCCAAACATACTTAAACATTTTCTCACAACTGAATCAAGTACTTATTTTTAAATTTTAATGAATTAAAATTAAATAAAATTTCAGATTGAGTTCCTCAGCCTGCACAGCAGGTCAGGGGCGCCCTTTCTCAAGTAGCTCAAATTCACAAGTACAGTGATAAACACCAGTGCTGAATCCAGGCAGACCTCCTGGCAACTCACACAAATTTAAATGGTCTGTGGGTTTGTTGTTTTCTCCCTTCTGTGTCTGAGGAGATTAAAAATAACTGCATTAGAAGAGAGGGGGAACAGAGAGGACATCCCCGTGCTGCTGGGTGTGTCCCCTGCAATCTGCCCGCAGCTCTCCCTGCCTCCCTCGCCCAGTTCTCAGAGCCCCCCGTCAAGTTCACTGTCCTGCTGGAAAAGGCAGAGAGACATGGGCAAGATGAGTCTGTCCCAGGTGGAAGTCAAGAGGGAATTATGATTCTTTGGCTCTTTTCAGCTAAGGTGAGCGTTTCAGACTTTACTTATGAGTCCCGACTTGGCCAGGGGACCGGCCTCTTGTACTGGGAACTGAATCAGCCAGTCTGGCTTTCAAACCTGCTGTCATCACTTCAGCTCCTTTGGTCCAGCGTGCTGAGCTGCTGGGGGAACACAAATCCGCTGATGTGGGCGGGAGCAGGGAGGAGATTTTCCTCCCCTGCATGGCTTGTTGCCTTCTCCTTGGGCCTTATCAACCCACACACGTGTGCTGAATGCTAAATATGCTTAGCTATTTAAAATGCAGGAGATGAGCCTGCTGCTCCAGAAGGAAAATGAGCCAGAGCAAGAGAAAAATCAGCAGGCGGCCGGGCCTCCTGTGTGTGCCACCAGTGTGGTGGGAGGAGACCATCTCCTCCTCTGGACGCTTCCACGGGGAGGCGTGTCCTCCTGGGTGGTGGGGGCTAGGGCAGGAGAAGGGCTCTGGAAGCCTTCCCAGTGCTTTATGGAGAGGAAATGATAACTGAGCAGCCCCTGGCCGAGCGCCTTGGGAGCAATGAGGCTGGCTTATCGCTTCTTGCCTGGTGTTGGCATGGACTGGGGACAAGAGCCAGTATTGATGGCCCCACAGGAGTCATCTCAGGGCTTCTACTCAGGCTGGGAAATGCTACAGACCCCAAGTGCTATGGACACTTCCAATGACTTAGCCCCTCTGACCACCCCCATTCCTCAGCAGGATCTTGCAGTGGCCTCTATCTAGTCTCCTTGCCCCGCCCTGACTCCAGTCTGCCCTTTGCACCCACCCGCTTATAACATTCAATGGCCCTCACTTGTTTGCCCACAGAGTAGAAGTTTAACATCTTTGGAGGTAGATATCTGATCTGGCATTTCCCACTTGTCCAGGGGCTGCTGCCAGTATTTTAACCCTTCATGTTATATTCCAGATGTCACCATCTATTTGTAGCTCCTCAAACATATCTTCCGTGTGTTGGCACATGCTATTTCCCTTCCCAGAAGCAACCTCCCTGCCTGTCCTTACCCCTGCTTTAGAGCCTCTGCATGACCTTCACTTCCTCTGTGAAGCCTTCCTGGGCTTTTTATACAGACTGAGATGCTCCTTCCTCTAAGATCCCATTAACACTCAAGATACCAGTATAAGAATTACCATCATATACTGTATGTATTTGCACTGTTATCCTCCCCTGCTCCCAGCTGGACCTTGAGCTCCTTGGCATCCCCATGTTTTAGCACAGAGTCTGGCACCCAGCAAATATTTCATAAATGAATATATGATGAGTGAACGAATGAACAATTCTGTGAAATAAAACTGCTCCTTCCCCCTCCTCACGGAGGTTTTCCTAATGCTAAAGGACACCACAGATATAAATAAATATCTTTAGAATTCTTGAGGAGAAATCAGAGTGCCAGTTCCCATTGTGGAGTTATTTTTTCCCTATCACAGTTATTAGAGTTAGGAAGGGAGAACCATGGTCCTGGTAACAAGAAGGAAAAACTCACTGTGCTCTGGCAAGAAGGGAAAGGTATTTTCTTTTAAATTAAAGAGGAGGCAAGTACAGTGCACCCCGAACCACAGCCCCTGCGTGGTGTTTGTGCCCACCGCCCAGGATGGACTTGGCCACATGAGGAAAACCCTAATCAAAAGGGAATTGAGGAGTTGGAGTGGCATTCCACGGAAGTCCCTGCCTGGATTCCCACTTACAAATCTAGCCCCTCACATAGAGATGAGGGGGCACATTCTGAGGCCAGTTTTTGCCTCTAGTGGTGCAGGTTTGGGTGTCAAGGGAGAAGGAGTAGGGCAGGACGAGGGAGGAAAGGTAGGTAGACAGAAGAAAGGAGGTGGAGGTTACTGTGATGAGCCACAGAGGGGAGGAGTGGGCAGGGCACGTGGGTAAGAGGATGGGATGTAGAGAGGTCAGAAGAGCCAGGCATCCTGGGGAATAATGTCCCTTCCAGGACTGGAAGGCATCAGGAACTTAAACATGTAAGTGCTACATGCTTATTGGATTTTCAGATCATCAAGGTAAGGACAATGGACAGCTCCTTGGTTATTAAACTCAGCTGACCTTGCCAAGTCACAGAAGTGCTCAGAAATAAGGACTAGAGTCTAGGGGTGGAAAATACGGGCTAGGAGAGCTGGGGAAGAGGGGAAATGGCATGACGCGGGGAGAGTGTGTGAGCCAAAGATTAGTAACCATGGTCCCTCATATTTGTATAGCACCTTGTAATTTTTAGATGCTTTCAGAGCTCCAGTCCCTTCTGAGCCTCAGTCTACTCAGTGATGTGATGAGGAAATAGAAGCCCAAGCTGATGAAGCGACTGGCCAGTGGCGGAGCTGGGGCTCCATCCCTGGTGTTCTGCTTCCATGCTGTGATAAGGAACACGCCGTTAGAGCTGCGTGAAGTCAGCCCCATCTCTGCCCTGCACTTTGCTGAATGAATGCCCAGAGGCAACCTCTCTAAGCCTCAGGTTCCTCTTCTATAAAAGGGGTGAGGACGAAGCATAGCCTGTTGCACCCACATGGCAGGTGTGCGGTGCGGCAGTGTCAAGGGAGAATGAGAGAAGTACCTGGGGGTCACAAGCCCTCCACCCTCACGTCTGTCATCACTCTGGCTCCTCTACCAGGAAGATACAGCTGCAGGCTGCTCCTTACCTAAAGCATTTGTTCTGGTGGGAGCTGGTTTGGTTTTTATTGTGTTACGTGATTTAACCTTCACTGAGAACATTAATTCATTCATCAAACATTTAAAGCTCTTCCTAAGTGCCAAATAATGTATACATCACTGGGATAACTTGGGAGCAACGTATGCCCTTGGTCCAGGTTCCTGTCCTCAAGTAGCTCCAGGTCTGGTCAGGCCACCCAGACATAGAGCTAAAACCTGACCATTTGACGTGATAGGTGCAGCAAAAACACCTAGGAAGGAACAGCCAGCGCTGCGAGAGAAGAGGATGCCTCATCAGATCTGGGCGATGGGGGAATGTTCACCCAGAGGGGGAGGAGGACACAGGAGCAGAAGGAACTGTCTAGCCTATGTAAAGGCCCAGAGCCAGGCAGAGCTCTGGCTGGAAGAAGATGCCCTGGTGGGAGCTGTGGGTGACCAGGCTGTGAGGTTGAACTCAGTACTCTGAGCAGTGGGGAGCCTGCAGAGCCCTTGAAACAGCCAGTTCAGGGTCAGGTTTGCATTGGTGGCTGGTTGGAGGTGGATTCGAGCACAGAGAAGTCAAGACAGAAGGACTGGTGCTGAGGATTTTCATCATGGTTCAGGCAAGCGATGATGACAGACCTAACCTGATAGTGCAGATGGGGACCTCTTTTAGCAGGTAGATTTGAGTGACAGGATTTTGGGAGGGGCCAAGGTCTCTAACTGGAGTTTTTAAAAAATACTAAGTGTACTTAATTTGGAACAAAAAAATGTCCTGAGTTTGCTGTAGGTCAACGTGAAGACTACACTTTTGAAGGTTTAAACAGTATGCTTGGTGTTCTGGGTGAAGGTGGTCTGGGTGCAGGGCTGTCTGCTCGGTCTGATTCCAGGACGAAGACGAAAAGAGCAGAGTGACCCCCGGCCTCCCGGGCCACTGGAGAGGGAAGACGCTCTCTGGGGCTGTTCCTCTGTGAAAGAAGTTGGGGAGTAGAGGCTGGGGTACTGACGACAGCCAGGGATGCTGTGCCATTTCCTCATTCCCAGCATGCTTAGAACAAGCTTCCTGAAAGCAAAGATTGAGGACCTGAGCCCAGGTCCAGCTCCTGGCCTTCCCTGGCGTGGGAACGGAGGATGATCTGAGGAGTGCCCCCCCCCCCCCCCCCCCGCCCCGGGTCAGTGTTGACTCCGGAGCTTGAGGGAGACAATAAATGTCTTGGCTGTGCTGGCTCTGAAAGGGGAGGGACAGGCCCTCTGCTCCAGCAGCGGGAACCAATGACCTCTGGTGGCTGCAGAGGGGAGTGCTCCTGTTCGCTGCTCCCAGGCCCAGTCTGTCCTGTCCTGGGCCAGTGCTGGTCGCCAGGGCGCTTGGGGCTCTGTCCTCTCTGCACCAGCAGTGCCTTCGGAATCCACTTGCTTCCCGATCTCCACAGTCTCAATACCCCACTCGAAGATCCTAATACCACTTATGCACTGCTGTGAATTTCACTGGGTATTCTTTTTAATATGAGGCCTTTAGTTCTCATATGTGGAAGAAAAGGCACTGAGCAGGTACAGTTGGTTTGGTGTAGGGTTGTCGTAACTCCCTCCTGGACTGGCTGCCTGAGGCCGCATCACTGAAGGCAAGCTGGTCCCAAGTGCACTCCAGAGAAGGCTGTGCCAGGACTCGGTTTTCCCCTCTTCATCTTCCTCTCTTCTCTGGCTTGCTGATTTTTCCATCAGTCTTGGGGCATTACAACTCCCCAGGAATGCCAGTACACATAGTGCCTGCAGATCTCCCCATAGGGTTGGAGACCAACTTCTGAGCTTCGTGCCTAGGAAGCCCTGGCTAACAGAAGTATATTCTAACAGAGGCTGGTGCTGGGGCCTCCTGCTCCCAAGAAATCTGGAGCTGCCCAGATAGGAGACATACAGTTAGTCCTCCCGAAGACGTCTTAGAGACAGCAAGGACCCTCAGGGTCCTTCGGGGTTACAGGAGACAACATGTTGCTTTGCAAGGAGGCTGCAGTTCCTATTCACTCTTCTTCCAGAATGTTATGCATGTAAGAGCATAAACCACTGGTCCAGGCTTGGGTAGTGCCTAGAAGGCAAGAAGTTGAGAAGCAGATGGGATTGAGAAGTAGGGGTGAATGCTCCTATAATGGGGTCATTGAGTCTGGAAAGGCTTCCTGCCTAGTTCTGTTTTTCTTCTTCACTGCACCCCCCAGAAGTGTCCTCTAATCCAGGTGAATATGGGAGGCCCCTGCTCACACCCTTCTGCTGCCTGGTCCACCCCTCCCCCAATGGTGGGACCAGCAGGGCTAACAGGACAGAAATTTCTGATGGTGATGATGACTTGCACCCCAGATGTATATATACCCCAGAAGCATCAGGGTCAATGGGGAGAAGGGATGATGTGATCCACTCTCCCACCTTTTTTTAATTTTTAAGTTACATTTGGCATTCAATATTATATTAGTTTCCAGTGTACAGCATAGGATTTACACATTTATATAAATTATGAATACTCTTCCCTTTTTGTTCTAGCTCCAATTTATCTAGGGCCAACTATGTACCCAGTACTGTGCTAAGCACTTTATATGTATTATATTATTTAATCACTTCAAATATTTACTATTATTTTCATTTTACTGATAAGGAGACTGAGGCCATCGTAGTAAAGTCCCAGAATAAGCTAGCCAGGGCAGCCACCTGTATCTGTGTGGGTTTTGCACTGTACAAAGGCTGTCCCGCCAAGGAGGCAAGGAAGAACTGAAATCAGGGCTCATCTACTTGGCCAGCCGCCCTTGTTCTAATTCCCACAGAAGTCCTCATGGGCTCGCTGAGGCCCAGGGTGGGAAGTCAGGTACTTTTCCACTATAATGTACCTAACAATAAAAAAGGCAGGGTTGGATCTAGGTTTGTCTGATTGCAAAGCCTGCCTTCCTAACCACTGTCCTAAGTTACCTTGCAACACATTCTATGAATCTGAACAGGGACAAGACACAGACCCTCAATTCAGTCCTGCTCATCCCCCTGATTTTATTTACTTGCTTCTGACCACTTTTACAATTCATCAAAGTCGCTTTCTCATCTCTCTCCCACTTCTAACTGGCTTAAGGGAAAGTCCCACATCATTCTACTCAGCAGCTAATTGCCTCTTCCTCCAAGTGAGGGATGAGGTCTTAGCCCATCATCCAAGTCACTGATGAAGATGCTTTAAGCGTCTTGGCTGGCAATGATGCCCCTGCAGGCTCCGCTGGGTACTCCTCTGGACTAGCAAAAGACCCCGCTAAACAATCTTTTTTTTGCCTCTGCTGCCAGGGCCACTCACCCCCAATAGCAGTGCGGTCTGACCACACTTTCCCACTGAGGGTGTGTTATGTGGGAGGGGATCCAAAGCTACGCAGAGGCCAGGAGAGATGATACACCCTGACCACCAGGCCTGACACTCAGCCACAGAATATTATTAAATCAATCTGGCAGATTTTCTTATTTACTGTGCTCTGTGGTTGATTACCCTGTTTTCTGTTTGCTTCAGGTGTTTACAAATTGGCTTTCTGAAAGTTTTCCCAATATTTTTCCACATTAAAAAGTGCCATGTAGTCACTTGTCAGGACTGGGTGGGACCTCTGTACCTGTTGCACCGTGCAGCACGTCACAGCTCAGCCATTTGGGCTGATTCTCAGTGATGGCCTGGCTCTCAGCCTTCAGGAGTGTCCCAACTATTTCTTCAACCTAAAGAATTTAAATTTGATATAAATAATATCCTGATAACAGCCCCCAAGATGCATCCAAGAGACCCAAATAGAATCCCTCTCTGAGAGTCTTTTAAAATAGGGTAAGTTTCCTTTTTACTTGGGATGGCTTACATGCTACCCCTGCTTGGAAGGCAAGAGGCTGGGTGAGATGGCCCTTTCAAGGATCTGCCAGTGAATGAGAGATCCTCAAAATTCTGCACATGGGCAGAAAGAAATCAGACAGCTGAGAACTCTCATCAGACACATAACCCACAGCACAAATACCATATGTCTTCAGGCTCCTGCCTGTCAAATCCATCTTTTCCCGGCGCTGGTAAGTGGAGTAGGCAATGATTTCTGCAGGACTCGAGATTTTCTGAACCATTCTCTTAAGGCTTATCTGTTGATGAGAGAATAAATCATGATCGCCAGGAAGCATGGCTGGCAGGAGGGCGACTGGCCCCATGACAGCTGGTGGCACCGTGAGATCCTTCACCTCTGCTCTTTTGCAGACATCACTAGACAGGGAGGGGAATGTTCTTGATGCCAGGATAACCATTTTTCTTAAAGCCTCGGTCCAGAAAGATAAATGCAGACAGTCCGAGCACACAGGAAGAAGACATGGGCAGCCAGAGTAGCACGGAAGAAATAGGTCAACATTGTTGTCCCCACGGCCCCCACCACATTGTAAGGAGGGGGGGGGGGCTGTAGGATCCCTTCCCAGGGCCCGAGACAGAGGTGCAGAGATAACTAGGAGATAACTACTCCCAGTGTATTAGACACAGCAGGGGAACCGGCTGCAGCCCGGCTTCCTGAAGGAGTTCATCCCAAGTGAACAAAACAGGCATTATGAAAGCAGCAGGGGTAGAGTAGGGACTCGTCTTTCTTTTTCAAATACTGCTCCTCAAAGAAAGGACAATAGTGAGTTGATAAACGCAGCTAATTGTGAGACTTCAGGAAGTGTGTGAGTGCATCCCTAAGATTGGAAGGGGAGGCGCTTGAGGGGCTTTGGCTGACCTCGGGGGTAACCACCAGGCTTGTTTGTCACCTAAGCAAACAGAATAATAAAGTGCTTAGTCAGTCATCTAAGTGATGCCAGCTATTCATCCCCCCCAGTGCCTAACCACACATGAGGTGTTTGAGTTACTGTGATTAGACGCAGAAAAGGGGGACATGCTTGACTGTAAAAGCAGGGGTCCGAATCTTTTGGCTTCTTTCCAAATGTAAAGAAATTAAACCTGTTATTTAGGGTCCACTGTCACCGGGAGGGACCCTTACCTGCCCAGGCTGGGACGTTGTACTGGCTGGGAAAGGTGATGGGGAGGAAGTGAAAGGGGATGACGGGAGAGAGCAGGAGACCGTGGACTTCCGGACAGCCACACTCCCTCTCTCCCTGGAGGGCAGACCAGGTGGGGACCTGTATGTGAGCGAAGCCGGACCTGGTCTCTCCAGAGCTTCCTACTCAGCCAAAGCCGGCTGCTGAAAAAGACTGAGTCTCTGGGACTGGTTTTCCACACTGTTTGGCACCATCTTGCGATCATTTCCTCCTTTGTTCATCAGTTGGGGCTGTTGCCAGTCTTAGTGAAGGAGGCTGAATACTCAGACTGATGGCTGACATTATACTGGGGATGATTTTCACCTCTCATTTCCTCTGGGGATGTGTTCGACCCTTCCCCCTGTCACTGAGCTGTGTGCTTCCTTTTCTTCTTTTTTTTTTTTTTTTTTTTTTTTATCCTCACCCGAGGACATTTTTCCATTTTTTGTTCAGATAGAGTGGGAGGGAGAGAGGGGAAGAGAGAGAGAGAAACATCGACGTGAAAGGGACACATCGAGTGGCTGCCTCCCGCACGACCAACCAGGGCCGGGGACAAACTGCAACCGAGGTACATGCCCTTAGCGGGAACCGAACCCGGGTCTCTCTGGACCGCAGGCCGACGCTCTAACCGCTGAGCCAAACCGGCCAGGGCTTTCCTTTTCTTCTTTAACTTCTTAGCACAGGCCCCAGGCAGGTTACCTTACCTTTAGGGGAGAGAAGGGACACCAAAGAAAAGTTGTCGAGCTGTCCCGAGGCTGCTTCACTCTGTCTGTAGCCTTCTCCATTAGCAATGGACACCCTTAGATTCCCACCTACACCTCGGTCTCCCTTCTTCCACTTCCAAGATGTGGCCACGTGCCTGGCATCAGGAGTGTTTACTCAGTTGCTCAGCTCCTTATCGGCTCACCTGGCCTATGGAACCCTTCAAACCATTATATTTTTTTAAATCCTCACCTGAGGATATGCTTTTGTATTTGAGAGAGGGGTGGGGTGGGGAGGGCTCGACCAGTTGCCTTCCATACATGCCCTGACTGTGGATTGAACCCACAGCTGAGGCATGTGCCGTGACTGGGAATCGAACCCGCAACCTTTCGGTGTACGGGATGATGCTCCAACCAACTGAGCCACACTGGCCAGGGCCTTCAAAACATTCTTGATCATATTTTTTTCCTAACAACTCCCATTCCAATCCAATAAAACTCAATCCCAGAGAGTTGCACATCAGCCTTTCCTTCTTGTTTCTGATGCGCTTCAGTTCCACACGCTGCCTGCAGGCACTAGGATCGAAGTCCAGCCGGAGTTCTGGAAGCCTTAGCAGTCAAGTGTATGAGTGGGCCATGCTCCTTATGCAGTGGAGAGAATTCCAAATCAGAAGATCAGTCACAGACATTAGCTGGCTTGGCTCAAGCTCAGCTACTAAACACAGTTGGGAAGAAGTACCACCAAAGAGTTAAGTCAGCTGTTCCTGTTCCAAATGGCCAGACCTGGTGCACCTGTGCTCTTGTGGCTGCTTTAAGGAGCACATTGGAGCTGGACATTGTCTTTAGGGGAGAAACGCAGACTGTACTGTGAGCGTTTGAGCACCACTTCGCTCTGTATTTAAATTTATTTCAGTTTGTGCAATTGTTCTGGATTGTTCTATCCCCACATCATCTGCTGAGCTCATTCATGAGTACTCAACATGTACCCAGGGCATTTCTCACAAAAACTGGAGGCCATTGCTTTGCTCGCACTAGCTCATGTGACCAGAGCTACACCTGGAGCTTCCAGTCCCTACCTTCCTTTCCTAAACTTGCTTGGCCTCACAAGGAAGTATGTCAGAGAAAGCCACTCAGGTGCTAGAAAATCTTCTTGCCTGCCTAATAGTGCATGTGTTCACATCAACATTTGAAGTTTAACTTTTTTTCTAAAGAAACAAAAGTCAACAGATCAGAACAAGGGTGACAAATAAATCAATGAGAGCTTTTTAAGCAAGCTGTTAGATATTTTTTAAGTCAGAATATTGAAGTATAATTTAAGTTGTATGAGTTTTGCAATTTGTGGGGGTGTGTTTTAGTTTGTACATTTAAAAAAATTTTAATTGTGGTAAAATACACATACAATGTATCATCTTAACCATTTTAAATGTACAGTTCAGTGATATTAAGTACATTCACATTGTTGTACAGCCAATCCTGAGACCTCCTTTCATCTTGCAAAACTGAAACTCTGTACCCATTAAATAACTACTCCCTATTCTCCCTGCCCCAGCCCCTGGCAACCACCATTCTACTTTCTGTGTTTATGAACTTGACCATACTAAGTGCCTCATGTAAGTGGAATCATACAGTATTTGTCTTGTTGTGACTGGCTTTATTTCACTTAGCATGATGTCTTCAACATTTGTTTGTATATCAGAATTTCCTTCCTTTCTCAGGCTGAATAATATTTTGTTGGATGTGTATATCTCATTTTCTTTCTTTTTTTTTTTTTATTCCTCACCTGAGGATATTTTTCTACTTATTATCAGATGGAGTGGGAGGGAGGGAGAGAGAGAGAGGCATAGCGAAACATCGATGTGATAGAACCACATCGACTGGTTGCCTCCCGCACAGCCCCACCAGGGCCAGGGACGAACTCATTGGTCCATGGAGTGACGCTCTGACCGCTGAGCCAAACCGGCCAGGGCCTCATTTTCTTTATCCATTCTCCAGCAATGGACTCTTAGGTTGCTTCCGCCTTTTGGCTATTGTGAATAATGCTTCTATGAACATGGGTGTACACATATCTTTTCAAAACCCTGGCTTCTATCATTTGTGTCCTTTAAAATTGAGTGAAAGAGTTATCCTAAAAGAATTCCATATTCCATGGTTTTGCATTTTTTACCATTTGGAAAAAATCAGGGATGCAACACTAATTTCACCTGGTAATATCTTTTATAGCTTCTCAGTGTGCTGACTTCTCAAGGACTTCTTGTGCTGTTCTTCAGCAATATGTGAGTGCTTTGAGAATTGCCATTAAATGGAAAGTAGCAGCAGTTCGGCTATATCTCAGTGATTGGGATGCTCTGATCGAGGGTGAATTTTCAGTGACTTGGTGTATTGCTAAAAATCGCTGTTCTAGTTTCCCCTGCCGTGGGACTTAAAGCCCCACATCACCCTTCCCCGGGCCAGGAAAGCATGTGACCTTAGGATGAAGTTGGTGAAGCCCAGAGACAATCTGCTCTAACACTGAGAAAGACCTATAAATAACCTCTGTGATCCTGTTTCAAAGTCGGAAAAGAGGCAAAGGCTGAAGGATTGCCAAATAATTTCATGAACAAATAGATCAAGGAAATGATCTGTGAATAAATCTTAGAGAAGGGAGAGCCAACCAGCCATGTGGACAAATAAGATTCCTCCCCTGCCAAAACAGCCTCTCCTTCATGCCCTGCATTTTCTTCAGGCATGGATAAGCCATATTCTAGATCACTTGGCATTTAAATAGCTAAGTCAGAGATGATTGGGGGGCTGAAGTATTAGCGTTCTGCCTTCCTGCAAGGAGGAAAGGAAATCTAGTTCAGAAACCAAAGCAAAGCTTATTCATCTTATCTCATCTTTTAAAACCCGAGACAGAGTCCTTTGCAGCCCCCCAGACATGGGGTCCTCCAAGCATTAAATGCACTGAAATCAAATGCATATCCATTACAGGAGAAATAGCTGGGAAGTGGGGCTAAGGTGACAGATTCTGAAGAACAAACATACACCTTTGTGCTCTGTCTTCTTAAAATTCATCCTCTCACCTGCCAGCCTTGAGAATTGCCTATTTACATAACTAGCTGCCTAAAATGGAATATTAGATAACGTTACATGGTGGCTCACTCCATTTGAGCCCATCCCAGGATAGGAGCGTGATCCCGGAGCCTGCGACAGCATGCAGCGTGGCACGCTGGCCTGCAGCCATGCCTCCGTTTGGTGTGAGCCTGTCAGCACTCCTGAGCTAAGCAGATGTCAGGCCCGGCCGCCGGGTGGGAGACCAGCAAAGCCACAGGGGGGAGGGGTGTGATTCAGCAAGTGGCACGGTGTGGCATACTGTCTTCAGGAGACAAACAGCGTCTCTTCCTGAGCGTCACAGCCGGCACCTTGTTCTTCCCAAGGCGCTGTCTCACAGACAGCCAGCATGTAGGGAATGAGAGGGGGAGCTGCAGGATCTATGGGGACAACGGGTATGAGAGGTAGTCAGTCAGCTCTGATGCCATCCCTGGCACCATGCCAGCCTCGCACCCCCTGTTGGTCCTTTTCAAGGTACGAATCTCCCTCCCATCAAAACCGGAATCATGCTGCTCGCTTATAGGAGGAGTATAAATAAGTGATAAGGAAGTGTTCTGATCATGATAAGCGGGTATATTGGACCAGATATATCAAGGAAGGCAATTGTGTGTGTTTGTTCATTTCTTTTTCAGCGTTCCAGTTCCTGTAGTCAGTTTAGAGAAAATTCCTAACCTAGTGAAGGCAGATGGTGCCAATGTCAAAATGAACTCTACAACCACTGCTTCGGTCAATGCCTGCTCCACCTCGTCCTCAGCTGTCTCCACCCCACCCTTAATTAAGCCGGTCTTGATGTCCAAGTCAGTGCCACCTTCCCCAGAGAAGATCTTAAATGGCAAAGGAATTTTGTCCACCACAATAGACAAGAAACACCAAAATGGCACCAAAAATAACAACAAGCCTTACAGGAGACTTTCAGGTACGTGTCTGTGTCCTTCGAGTCTGGTTCATGATTAGACTGAAATTAAGTCACAGCCGTAACCAAGGAGTGATGTGTTCTTATAATTAATCAGGCCTGTTTCATTTTAAGGGGGGGAGGAGGCATGAAGGTAACCTGCAAGCAGGACCCCCACCTAAAAATGCAAGCAAAAGCTGGTTCTCTTATTCCCAGATCAGATGAGGCTCTCGCTCAGCTCAGTGCTTAATGGGAGTTACCCTAGTGACCCAGGAGGCCAGATGCTCTGCACCAACCACAACAGTCTCTGGATTCTGAGGGTCTTATTACCATCCTGACAGGCTGAACTGCCCCTGGATTTTGTAGAGGCCTCACTACCATAAAGCCGGACAACCTCAGTGACATCTCACAGTAGCTCAGGGCAGGCTTGGGACAGTCCCATCAGTGACTGCCCCACAGAAGGATACAGCCTCTGTCCTTTGGCCTCATTGGTTTCCAGGTTGATTCTGTGGTCTGGGGCTACAACTGACTTTCTCAAGTAACCAGCTGGGATTTCTGTTCGGGAACGCTCATGTTAGCACAGCGGATGAGGTGTGGGCTGTCTCTTGGGTGTACTCCTTGGTTGTCTAAGCAGGCACTTGGGGTACCTGGAAAGGTGTATGTGGCCAGTCTTTGAGGCAGTGGTTGTCCTTTAGGGGCCCCCACGTGGATGGTGTTTGCTTTGGATTTGTTGTGAAACTAAATCTAGCAGTTCTGCTTTTTCCAAAAGACGAAAATAAGCTTCATAACTTATTCACACACTGTAGGAATTTATCTAATCTTGAGTAGAAAAAAAATATGAAAGCCACACTGTGAGAAAGAAACTATATCTTCTGGTATGAACATACTTAAGTACCCCAAAAATTGTGGGTCATTTTTATTTTCTATTTCGTGTTTATTTGTATTTCAATTTTTCTATCTTACATCTATACCTTTTTTTAAAATGTATTCTTAAAATTACTTCAACCCAAAGCATTCAAATGGCAAAAGTATTATACTCTGAAATCTCCTCATGTGCTGTTCACCCACTGTCAAGAAAGAAAGGTAGAGCCTGGTGTCCTCTGCGCCGTTGTGGGGCCTCTGTGTGGATGGGAGCCCCCGACTCCTGGCTCTCCTCCTGACTGGGCACTTCAGTTTCATTCCGCAGAGGTGGATGGCAGCATCCCTGGAGAGGCCTGCCTGGCTGGGCAGTGTCCAGAGGCTGTGCTTCTTTGTTGTGGCAGATGCCTGACCATGGCTTCCAGCCTGCACCCTAATCTGAAGTTGTTTGTGAATTTTTTGTTGTTGGTTGGTTTTGCATTTTGTTGGTTGTTTTGTCTCACTGGGTCTTTTGCTTCTATCTCGCTTTCACATTTGGCAGCCAACTCCTACCCCCAGTCAAACAACCTGCTCAGTTCCAGGCCCACACGAGGGCTGGGAGGATCTGGGCATGGGTCTGACTCTGACAGGCCCAAGGAAAGAGGTCCATGCCAGGCAGCCTGGGGCCTGGCACCCAGGTACTCCTTGGTGGGCAGAGAGGGCTAATAGGAAGTGGGTATCTCTAGGTCTAGCCATTCTCTGTTCTTAAAAGTGAAGCTTTAAAATTAAAAAAAGAAGACAAAAGAAAAAAAGGGGGGTGGGAGGCATTTTGATGGCCAACCAGGGAATCTGTCTTGTATATAAGAATGGTTTTGTTGCACACATTATTATTACCACCATCACAACCACCCCATGACCCCCAAACCTTTTTTTTTAAAGAATAGTTTATTGATTTTGAGAGAGAGAGAGAGAGAGGAAGGGAGAGGGAGAGAGAGAGAAACATCAGTGTGAGAGCAGAACATCCATTGGCTGCCTTCTGCACGCCCCCTACTGGGGATGGAGCCCACAACCTGGGCATGTGCCCTTGACAGGGAATCGAGCCGGCAACCTTTTGGTGCATGGGATGACGCCCAACCAACTGAGCCACACAGGCCAGGGCGCTCCCAAACCTTTTTGTAAAACTACAACATATTCATTGATTATGCTCAGTTTTCTCTACCAGTTTCAGACAGTGTTTCAGGCCAGGTAACCTCTTTTTAGTTTGCAGCTATTCAGGGCTCTTAAGAATACCACCAAATTTAAACACACCCCTTCCCCACCCCAACGTTCCTCCTGAATGCCCGGAAGAGCTGTGTCATTCCTGCTCTGCAGGAGGCAGGTGTTTGCTGGTTGCCACCCAGAAACAGGAGGCCACCTGAGGGGTGGAACTTTAAAGCCTAAAGGGGGAGTCCTTAAGAGATTGCCCTCATGTCCCCTCATTTTCCTGGGGAGGAGAGCATTTTTGTAATCTAGAGGGGATGAAGGAACCAACATGGGCCTAAAAAGAGAAAATTGCTTAGAAGTAAACTCAACATGACCCACCAGCAGTACAGTGGGAAGGCAGACAATGGGGACAGTCTGTCCTCCCTGCAGCCATCCCAAGGGCACGGCTTGCCCTGCTCATTCCCGATGGCAGCCACAGGCCCATGCTGGGAGCGAAGCAAGCTGACTCTGTGAGACTAGCAGGCCCTGCCCTCTGTGCACCGTCATGTTTAGCTCTACATAGGCACATACCCAGACTTTCCTCCTGCCCCTGCCTGTGACACTGTCAAAATGTTCCTGAGTCAGGTGACCAGTTGTTCTGGTCAACAAAACTGTCTGTAAAGCCTTGTGCTGAGCACTCTGCAAAGCAGGAGAGAGGCAGGGTCGCACTGACGTGTCTAGGAATCGTCTCCCGCTTAAATGGCTAAAACTGGCAGGAAGGCAGGTTGGGTTGGGGAGTTGTGATGTACTCTTGAAGCCACCCAGGAAAAAGTGGCCCTTCCCGTCAGCGCCCACCCCACCCCACCGTGTGCCTTGTGCTGCATTCCGCATCCCCACAGAAGCTGGACTTGGGAACTCTGGGTTCAGTGCACCATTTCCCCCTGAGCGGTTCTCGAAGCATTTTAGCAGTTGGTAGGGAAAAAAAAGAAAAAAAAAGATTGCCTGACAATGTCTCACTTGTTGGTGCAAATGTGCATTTTTTTAAATGTAGTCTTAATGCCAAGTCCTATTTAGTCTCCTTTTTTCTTATATTTTTTGTTTGTTTCTTAAACCAGAGAGAGAATTTGACCCAAATAAACACTGTGGAGTATTGGATCCCGAGACAAAGAAACCTTGCACAAGATCCCTCACCTGCAAGGTATTTCTCTTTCCATAAAAAATACTTCCTGCTCTTGCTGGGGCCTTTGTCGAAATGTTTGCATGCCACTCTCTGCACACGGCAGGGTGTGGAACCTAGACATGACCCCCAGCTGTTCTTTGTAAGGGAAATGCTTTCTTCTCTTCCATGGTAGCAGAGTGCCTGCCTCAAGCTGGCTGGCTTTTTAAGAAGGGAAAAAAAAAAAAAAAAGGCTTCCCCTGTTACTTGTGAGGCCAGACAGTAAATTGTATTTATAGGCACTCACAGGCGGTTCTAAACCCTGCTACGTTTTAATGTATGCAGGAGCGGCAGCAGCGGCGGCAGCGCCCTGAAAGACAGTCCTGCCGCGCTCCCGATCCCAATCCGGCCACACCAGGGTGGCCAGGGGGACAGCTGGCCCAAGGCGGCTGCTACTAGGTAGCCCCCAGCCGCATATTTCATACTGAACTGCTCGTGCTTCTTGGGATCGAGGCTGTGGCCCCCTCTGCTCGGTGACTCTGTGTGTCTGGGCCAAAGCGAACCTCCACCTGCACCTGGATTAACTCTAGACTCTCTCACGGTGGCTTCATCAGAGAGGCTTTCCTGGGCTCTGCACTGAAGCCTGTCATCTTATGCCATTTTTGGGAGAAAGCTTTGGCTTCTTAATGCCAGGAGAGTAGGGCATGGTTGCATTTGTGTGGTCTCTGCCTCTTCCCAGCCACAGAACAGGAGCTGTTGCCTTGAAGTTGACTTTTCAAGCACCACTAAATTCCCATGAATTGCTGTTTCTGAAATGAAGGGCCCGGGGAAGAAGGTTTATGTGCTGATCAAAGAGGCTGTGCTTTTCATCTCTCTTCTCCTTAGACACATTCGCTAAGCCATCGGAGGGCAGTCCCGGGCCGGAAAAAGCAATTTGACCTCCTTCTGGCGGAACACAAAGCCAAGTCCCGGGAAAAAGAAGTTAAAGATAAAGAGCATCTTCTGACTTCAGCGAGGGAAGTACTTCCAAACCAATCCGGGCAGGCACAGGACCCTCTGCCAGGATCTTCAGGGAGCTCTGGGCCAGAACCTAAAGTCACATCCCCTGCAAAATCCAGGCCACCTAACTCTGTGCTTCCTAGGTAAGTCCCACCATGGCGATAGAGGCCCAGAGTTCTTGGTCAAGTGACTGCCTTGCTGGGTTGTGTGTAGTCTGATCACGTGTTAA
Organism: Tadarida brasiliensis; assembly: GCA_030848825.1. Classification (NCBI taxonomy): domain Eukaryota; kingdom Metazoa; phylum Chordata; class Mammalia; order Chiroptera; family Molossidae; genus Tadarida; species Tadarida brasiliensis. The sequence continues at coordinate 50,667,308 of CM061267.1, forward strand.
ATGGAAGTCCTAATAGCCCTGACTTGTAAGGTGGTTGTGCAATTTAAATGAGGTAATGTGCATAAGGGGCTCAGCCGTAGTGTTCAGTGGATTTTATTGCTGTCATCACTGTCATCATCATTACCCTTCATAGCAGATCTATATCAGAACAAGAGTAAGCTGAAAAGAAATGCCTGGATGACACACCAGCCACCAGGCAACTTCCTGGCTGCCTGGGTTTTTAGATTAGTTAAAGATTCCTGGAGCAGAGTGCAGGAATCTGGGGTGGATGGGTAGTCAGCACATGTAGGAGCTCCTTTGACACAATATTTTGTGAATTTTTCCCACAACCCTCTGATGACCCAGGTAAAGGGAAAAGTAGCATAACAGAGGCTTTCTGTTCTTATATTTCCCTGCACACCCAGAAAGCTGAGACACCTGTCTGTGGTTTTATTTGGTTGTCCTGGACAGAAAGGAAAGAACAGAAAAGAGAATTAAAACCCATTTGGATTAAAAGTGATTTAAAATCCATACGTGTTCTGAAGGGCAGTGGAATGCCACATTGAGCAGCAGACCAACCTCCAGGTAATAGGACAGGAAACCCTTCATTCAAAAGTATTTAAGCCCTGGCCAGTTTGGCTCAGCGGTTAGAGCGTCGGCCCACGGACCAATGAGTCTTGGGTTTGGTTCCCGCTAAGGGCATGTACCTCGGTTGCAATTCGTCCCCGGCCCTGATTGGGGTCGTGCAGGAGGCAACCACTAGATGTGTCCCTCTCACGTCGATGTTTCTCTCTCTCTCGTCCTCTCTCTCTCTCTCCCACTCTATCTGAACAAAAATAGAAAAATATCCTTCAATAAGGATTAAAAAAAAAATTTTTTTTTTAAATATTTAAGCATTTGCTCTGTAAGCAAGGTACTGTGTTTGGTGCCCTCTGGCAGGGTACAGAGATGAATGAAACTAGGTTCTGTTTTTCAAGAATTTCGTTTGGAAGATGAGATAAGACTCATATTCATAACATCATTAAAAGGAAACATTTGTTCCAATTTGAGAAGTACAGGTCCTGGTATTACCTGATAAATTTTAGTGCACACTGTGTGCATCTCACAGGTCCAGTCAGCATGTAGGCTTTAAGAGAACGTAGTTATAAAGGAAGGGAATGAATTGGTTTTTAAAGCAACAGCAGCTATTTGGTGGTGGTTGTTACTGATCTACCTAAGGTTCTCACCCTTGTGCCTTCCACTTTGGGACAAGCCTGGCCCAGTTTGACAGAGCCCCTCTGTGGGAGTGGCCGACCTCAGCTTCAGGCACTCAGGAGGAGGAGTCAGGTGGAATCCCGGCCCACACACATTTCCATCATCACAACCATTGTTGTGTTGTCATCCATTTGCATACCACTTTCCTTGCCACCTGCATTTTGCAAGATTATTTTATAATTACTTCCTACTGTAATGCCGGATGTTGGTAAGGATGTTACCCGTGCTTTGGAGTTGAGGAGACAGTTCTGTTCCAAATGTTTGGGAAGGGCTTTAATTCTGTATACAGTGACTTTCAAACTTCTTTGGGGCTGTAGAACTTTTTCATTCCACAAAACCTTACCCAGTACCCAATAGAAAAGCAGACCTGCCTCCCCCTGAAGCCAGGACAGTGCTGCTCTCATCCACACACACCCAGAGCCTGCTGTCCCCTGACCTTCCGAGGGATCACCTCGTATTCTGAAAGGACTCCAGGGAACCCAGTTTGAAAACCCTTACTATTATATGATTTTGACTGATGGAGGCACTTTTCACCCAAGCAGGTGGTACCTGATTAACAGAGAAGACAGGGGGCAGCCCTTAAAAAATAAAACAGGCACCCTGGCCGGTTTGGCTCAGCGGTTAGAGCATCAAGCCACGGACCAAAGAGCCTCAGGTTCAATTCCGGTCAAGGGCACATATCTCGGTTGCAGTTCAGTCAGGGTCGTGCGAGAGGCAGCCAGTCAGTGTCTCTCTCACATCGCTGCTTCTCTCCCCCTCCCTCCTGGGTGAGGATTTAAAAATAAACAAATAAAAATAAATAAAACAGGCATTGGAGGCTTAATAGCTTCTCCCTGCTCCTTTTGGGCTAATGTTCAGAGGAATGTTTGTTGATAGAGAAATGCCAGGTGTACGTGTTCTCTTACAGAAGCAGAAAAAAGAGAGTGAGGTTAATCAGCAAAAGGGTTGTCTCTGAAAGGAAGGGGGAGGCAAAGGAGAGCATTACAAATGTTGCTCACAATAATTTTTGAAGACACTTTTCAAAGTTGATATAGGCACCAAGAACTCAGGGGTGGACTCTGGTCTAATGTTAGTGGGGAATAACATCCTCTTTTATTTGTTTTAGATTAGGATGAGACCCCCACAACGCAATCAGAGATTTAAAAAGCATCATCAGAATTTAATGTTATAATCACATAAAACTTAAAACATTTATTTTACTCCTATTAATGACATATATAATAGATATTTCAATTATACTAATTATCTATAATTGGCAAAAAAATATTATCACACATAAAATGGAATTAACATAATCCCTTCCCGATCATGAATTCCTTTTGTTGGAAATATTAACATGTGAATTTATTCTTACATGTTGTTTTGATAACCTTGAAAATATTTCAGCATCTGTATTCTTGAATTGCAACCCACTCTTGCCAGGGGTTTCTACAAAGGAACTTGGGTCTAGAACTGGAAAAGTTAAAGTTAGAGAACACACATTACAACAGGATTGGAAGTGCATATCTCAACTCCATGTTTACTGACTAGATGAGTGTAGTCATGTTTCTTAGTCTCTCTAGCCTCAACTTGCTCATCTATAAAATGGAGCGAAGAAGAATTTAGTGAAATAAAGAACCAAGCTCATAATAAGCGCTGAACGAATGATAGCTGTTAGTAAGTGGTAGTGATCAATGGGAAAATAGTATGAGTAAACACAGTCTTTGGTGGTACCTGATTTCCATTTGCCCATCTTCTTGCCTTCTCTCCCCCAACCTGGAGACCCTTAAGTAGCATACTCATATGCTCTGTTTCTTTGTCCCCAACTCTAAGGAAACACATTACTCACCCCCAAAGAGCCCAAGGGCTATGGATGGCCAGCACAGCCCTACATCAGAACTTTGCTGGAAATGGGGAGGAGGATAGAGGGTCAAGCTGGGCTCCCACAAGCCCTGGGAGGGAAGTGGAAAGTCAGCTATGGAAGCCAGTGCTGACAAAATCTGGGCACATTCCCCTCTGTCTTCAGGATGCTCACACATCTAATCTTAAAGTATAAAATGGCAAAATATTGAATTTTAGACTGACAAGGGGCAGTGGGGAGAGAGGCAGAAGGTTCTAGATACCTAAAAAAGGAAAGAGATGAGTCTGGAGTGAAAGCAACTTCAGTTATGACTAGTTAGGATAGTGTTATTGCCAAATTGTAAGCCATTTCTCTCCTTGACTTATGTTTGTCCTTGCACTTTTTCGACATTCATTTCTCAATATGAGGAGACTTTGAAGTCTCATTTCTACCTCTTATTAGCTTTGCAAGCAGTTTCTTCATCTGAGAAATGTAGGTAATAATTAAATGCACAAAGGCAGTGGGTTACTTGGATGAGAAAATGTATGTGATAAGCCTGGCACATAATAGGGACTCAGTTAAGGCAAATTGCTTGCACTTTCTTCCCCAAAGCACTCAGACAGACGGATGTTCATGCTTCCTTAAAGTGGTGGGGCACAGGCTTTCTTTAAGTTTCCTGAACAGGGACCATCATCACATACATTGCCTTTAGAATGGTAAGTGGAGAGGGGTGGGATAATGTAGTGTCGAGGGAGAAAAGGCGGATGGCAGCTTAACAAACTTGAGTGACTTTTTCAACACTTTCTCATGACTAGTTGCCCCATTCCCCATCACTTCTCACCAAGCCTTGTTTTTTCGGAGACATAGGCTGGTTCCGGTGAACTCCTCCCATCCAGGTTCCACCCTGGAGTGCAGTGATCAGAGATGGAAGGGCCTGAAAGCATCGACCACTCCATCGTCACCAGGAGGGTGCAAGCATCCTGAGTGAAACAGACCTGTAGCAGAATAGATGCAGCTCTGCTGTCCTCCTCCTTGGTGTGCCTGTGCACACCAGTGCACACCAATATTCGTTCAGGTTTCTGGCTTGGCCTTCCAAGCTGATTTTGCTCTAGAACACAGTCTCCATGCTCATCTTTATTCTCTAGTATTCTCCCCTCATATCCTGTCTTTTATCTGACAACTGGAATTTACTATTGAGTATTTCAAACTTTTTTTTTTCCTTTGGAGTAAGGAAAGGTTTATTGATCAAGAAAGTGCCAACCAAGAAGATGGGAGCCCTAGGGCTACCTCAAATTCATCTTAAGCCCTGGCCAGCTTGGCTCAGCAGTTAAAGCATTGGCCCTCAGACCAAAGGGTCTCTGGTTTGATTCCTGGTCAAGAGCACATACCTGGGTAGCACGTTTGATCCTCGGCCCTGGTTGAGGTCATGTGGGAGGCAACTAATTGATGTGTCTCTCTCACTTGATGTTTCTCTCTCTCTCTCTCTCTCTCCCCCCCTTCCCTCCCTTCCACTCTATCTAAAATATCAATGGAAAAATATCGTCAGATGAGGATTAATAAAACAAACAAAAAAAATCATCTTAAGAAAGCACAGGCCCTGGCCGGTTTGGCTTAGCGGTAGAGTATCGGCCTGCAGACCAATGAGTCGCAAGTTTGATTCTGGCCAAGGGCATGTACCTCGGTTGCGGTTTGTCCCTGGCCCTGGTTGGGGTTGTGTGGGAGGCAACCAGTTGATGTTTTTCTCTCTCTCCCTCTCTTTCCCTCCCACTCTATCTGAAGATAAAGAGAAAAATATCCTCGGGTGAGGATTAAAAGAAAAAGAAAGAAAGCAGAGTTCAGTCTTCTCTTATGTCAAGGGAAGGGGAAATGGGAGTGGCAAGAGGTGACTGACCACTGCAGACATCTGGGCACTGCCAGTAGGGGTCTGAGGGAGATTGTGTGGGTTGGTTGCTGTGAGTCTGGTCTTGGTCTCAAGGTTCCTGTGAATCTTTGATAAACAATAGACACTTACCTTATCTCCTCAAGCCACAAGCACAGTTCCTTTCATGATTATGCAAGACTAAGTGGAAGCTTTAGCCTGAAGGCCAGGGGAACAGCCCAGGCTTGAACGAGATGGAGTCAGAGAGGCCGAGCACTTCGCTCTGTTATAGTCACCCCCCTTTGTGTTGCTTATTTGTCAGTATTGAGGGAAAGAGGGCAACCAAATCCAGGTTCAGTTAAGAGGGAAGATTCGCTTTTTAAGATGGAATCAGATCTGTTTGCCATGGTGCCCTATTTATCCAGCTCTTACAGTCTCACAGGTTCACCTCCTCTGTGATGGTCCCTAAGACTTAGAAGGGGCATTCTGAGAGTTCAGTTCAGACAAGGAACAAGGATTTACTTTTATTATATCCCCCAGGACCCAAACCATGATGAGCTGGCCACTGCACAAACACTTCACTGTTCAGCTAACAAGTAATCTAAAGCAGTCCTTAAATAAGCAGGTCCTTATTTAAGGACCTGCGTGCCAAGGATTCTACGGTGGTCTGTTACAGTCGTAGACCTTGGGCAGTAGAACAGGCCTAACAGCTGACTGTACAGGTTAAATTGCCTATGATTTAGTTTGCATCAGGTGCTCACATAAACCGTCTGTGTGGCTTACACCACGTCAGTCACTGAGATTGTTTAAGCACGAGCTGTTGTGGCAATTTCTCTGAAATTTATATTATGTAAGACAAAACTCAAAAGACAATGGACAGCATTAGAATCTAATATCCACAAAGGTATATTATAGTTCCTATTGAAATATAATCTTCTTCCCATTTTTACCAAAGATAGCAAAATTGAGACTAATTTATCTGCAAAATAAGTCTACTTTCAATAAACTTGGCCTGATTATTTGTATGTGAAGTTCAGCAAGAATAGTAATTAACCATATAGGCCCCTTTAAATCTGCTTTGCTGGAATTTTCCTGAGGAATCTTCAAATTGAACTTTAATTAGCCTCTCAAGGCTAAGAAGTCAAGTTGCATACTTGCCATCAGATTTCACCCACAATACCTACAGATTTGGGTGAATTCTCTCTTCTCAAGGTCCCCAACATATCCTGGGGTTCTTTCCTTGCATCTCCCAGGAATCAACCTTTGTTCTTCACCTGGAAAGTCTGCTGTAAACCATGCAAAGTAGATTCCAGGCTGTTTTCCTAAAGGGGTTTTTATTGGCTTCCAAAGTCAGTCTTAATTCCTCAAAGCTTTCTGGTCCAAATCTATCCATGCCTCTCTCAAAAGTGACATTCCAGTCAAAGCCTTGGTAAAAACAAAACAAACAAACAAACAAAAACAGTCTAAAAGATTCTTATTGAACTTATGCAAATAATCACATTGCCATGAAAATAAATATACTCATTAGTGGATTCTGGAGGGATCTAGTGAGAAGAAAAAAAAATGCTTTAATTCTGCTTACAGAGGTATAATTTACCGAATTGCTAAGTCATAGGTAAACAAGTTTCCTTTTATCTGGAAAACAAAAAGATTGAAAAATCAGCAGTGTACAAAAAAAAAGTCATAAAAATTGTAACCATTGTCATCAGTGCATTCCATCCTGTGTAATTAAAGCTGCTCTGCTTGAATCCAGTTTTTCCATTAGTTCTCTAGACTTTACCCGATAAGCCCAAGAAGTTTGCAGGGCTGTCCATCAAGTCTCATATGATTTGCTCAGTGAAGTGGGTACCCAATCACTAGAGATTGTGGAAGGCATAACCCAAGTGGGAAACACATTTTCTGACAGTTTCTTTGCCATTATGAGGGCATCATCAGTCTGTGGCAGGGGAAAGCTTCAACTTATCCAGAAAATATACACATAAAAACAAGAACATAATCATAACCCAAACTAAGTGGCAGTTGAATGAAGTCCAGCTTAAATGTACTATGGTGGATGAGGAATGCAAAAACCCACAAAATGCCAAGGAGCCAGGTTAACCAGGTGGCCATCTTGGTTTCCCATAGCCCCGACTATTCCTTTACTTACAGCCATTGTTTGCCCATCTTATTTCTCTGATTCAGGAACAAACTGTTGCCATGTTATAAGAACATCTGGATGGCAAAAATCTGTGAATGGGTCATATTTTTTGCAGAAACAGAATGGACTTCATCCACATGTCCCACAAGCTGATATTCAGGTTCAGTTGTTTCAGCGTGTCACTCAGTTTTGATGACAGACATCTTATGTCAGGATACCTCAGATATACAGCAGTATATTTTTGGGACATTTATAATATATACTTAAACAAATACAGTCCGGCCGGTGTGGCTCAGTGGTCGAGCGTCGACCCATGCACCAAGAGGTCACCGGTTCGATTCCCGGTCAGGACACATGCCCAGGTTGTGGGCCCGATCCCCACTGGGGGCACGCAGGAGGCGGCCAATCAATGTTCTCTCTCATCGATGTTTCTATCTCTCTCTCCCTCTCACTTCCTCTCTCTCTAAAATCAATAAAGGAAAAAACAAAACAAAAAAACAAATACAACATAAAGAAGGCTCACTGTTATTTTTCATTTGACAGTGCTTCCATATCATTTCAATACACTAAAATAAGCCTAATTAGTTTAACATTTCTCTGGTAAGTAGAGAAAACAAATCTTTTAAGGTGTTCCAGAGGCCCTCTGGAATACCTCAGTTATTTCCAGGTTAAGACTGTTTATAATTTAAATATCTGGAAGTTTTTCAAAATATATCAAGAGGTTGCCCAGCCGGTGTGGCTTACTGGTTGAGCATCAACCCATGCACCAACAGGTCGCCAGTTCAATTCCCAGTCAGGGCACATGCCCAGGTTGTGGGCCCAATCCCCAGTGGGGGCATGTAGGAGGCGGCCAACTGATGTTCTCTCTCATCGATGTTTCTCTCTCTTCCCCTCTCCCTTCCTCTCTCTAAAAATTAATAAAGAAATAAAAATTTAAAAATATATATATATCAAGAGGTTTAGACATTTGACTAAATAGGATCATGTCATTATGAAGCAATTATCCACTTAACCAAAGTGGCAATAGAAAAATTAAAACACAAATATAGAAGTTTATGTAATAGTTAGCAAAACTATTACTATTAAGGAGATTCAGTTTCTTAAGTAACCAAGGACCTGGTTGAGGCAACATAAAACACAAAATTATTTTGATAAAACACAGAATCTTTGCTTTCAAGGCAGAAAACGTTTTCACAATATCTGTAGCAGACCAATAATCCAAGAAGCTTTGTCCTCTTGAGCAGAGAGAGAAAACCAAGCTCTAATTTTGCAACAGCTTACTTTTTTTTTTTTATCCTCATCCAAGGACATTCTTCCATTTTTTGTTCAGATAGAGTGGGAGGGGGAGAGAGGGAGGGAGAGAGAGAGAGACATCGAGTGGCTGCCTCCCGCACGACCCAACAAGGGCCAGGGACAAACCTCAACCGAGGTGCATGCCCTTAGCGGGAACCGAACCCAGGTCTCTCTGGATCGCAGGTCGATGCTCTAACCACTAAGCCAAACAGGCCAGGGCCAACAGCTTACTTTTTTTTTTTTTATCCTCACCCGAGGACATTTTTCCATTTTTTTTTTTCAGATAGAGTGGGAGGGAGAGAGAGGAAGAGAGAGAGAGAGAAACATCGATGTGAAAGGGACACATCGAGTGGCTGCCTCCCGCACGACCCAACCAGGGCCGGGGACAAACTGCAACCGAGGTACGTGCCCTTAGCGGGAACCGAACCCAGGTCTCCCAGGACCACAGGCCAACACTCTAACCGCTGAGCCAAACTGGCCAGGGCCAACAGCTTACTTTTGATATTTAAATTATTTCTTTATCTATTCTAACCAAAGTAATAAATAGTCCCAAAGATGTAGGGTGAAAAACAGCAGCTCCTGCTATCCTGGAACTCTTTACCCTCTCTCTTCAGAGCACCTGTTTCCTGGATCCCATTGCCTTCCTCTCTTGGTTTGCTTCTTTGTTTTGATGGAATATCTGCTCCACTAGCTTCTGGGGGAAAGGTGCATGGGAAGTGAATTTTTAGAATCCTTACATGCTTGAAAATGTTTTTCTTCTACCTTCACTCTTAATTGATAATCTCTCTGAGTAAATAACTGGATTGAAATAGTTTCCCTACAAGTTTGGAGACATTTTTTCATTGGCTTTCAGTATCAAAGATTTTTATTGAGAAGTTTAATATCATTCTGATTCCCGTTTCTTTGCAATGACCAGTTTTTATCTCTGAAGACTGGGGCTCTGAAACGTCAAAGGGATTACTATTGATGTAGGTCTCTTCATTCATTGTACTGCGTACTCAGTAGATCCTTTCCATCTGGAAACACTTGTTTCTGGGACGTTTTCCTATCTTACATCCTGAATAGTTTTCTCTTCACTATTGTCTTTATTCTCTTTCTTGGTCTCCTACTAGTTGGATGTTGGACCTTTTGCTCTGATCTTTTCATTCTCTTAATGTCTTTTCTCCTGTTGTCTCTCTTAATCTTTTATTCCACTTCCTATAAGATTTTATTTTCTAAAATATTTTTCTTTACCTTCAAAGCTGTATATTAAATAATTGTGATTCACATTTTTAAGATCTGATTTTTATTTTAATGCTTCTTATAATATCTTATGAAATGCAATCATTTTACAGAAGTAATACATTTCTAATATCTTTTTTTTTTAGATTTTTTTTATTGATTTTTTTAGAGAGAGAAGAAGGGAGAGGGAGACAGAGAGAAACATCTATGTGAGAACGGAACATCAATTGGCTGCCTTCTGCACACCCCTTACTGGGAATCGATCCAGACACAGACATGTGCCCTGACTGGTAATTGAACTGGCAACCTTTTGGTGCATGGTATGGTGCCCTACCAACTGAGCCTCACCAGCCAGGGCTCTAATATCTTTGAATATAGGTTTTTTTAGTTTTTTCTCTTTCCCTCATTATCTTCATTTCCTCCAGGTTTGTTTCATGTATGTGTTTCATGTTTGGTTGAACAGTCTCATGATGGAAATGTTCCAAGAATGTTTGGTGATCCATAACCATTCTTTTTTTTTTTTTTTCATTCCTCACCTGAGGATATTTTTCCATTTATATTCAGATAGAGTGGGAGGGAGAGAGAGAGAGAGAGAGAGAGAGAGAGAGAAACATCGATGTGAGAGAGACACATCGATTAGTTGCCTCCTGCATGACCCGAACAGGGCCAGGAACCAAACTGCAACCAAGGTACCTGCCCTTGACCGGAATAAAACCCGAGACTCTTTGGTCCATGGGCCAACACTCTAATGGCTAAGCCAAACCGGCCAGGGCCTAACCATTCATATTTAGAAGAGAGGCTCTAACATGCTGATTGGTAGTCAGTGTGTGAGACTATCAACCAAAAAGTCATCAGATCACCAATCAGCCTTGTGTTGGAGGATTGCCAAAGGCAAGATCTAGAAGCCCTTTCTCTGAGGTCACGCAGCTTCTCAAGGGAACTTTCTCAAGGGAAGGATCCTGCCCAGTGATGTGCCTAGCAACGGGCATTCTGGGAGCGCAGGCTAAGGGTCTGACTGGACAGCCACAGTCGCCCTGTTTCCAGCCCTGGGCCCCACTCCTGATCTCTGCTGAGCCTGGTCTCCAGTCTCTCCAGTTCAGTTTCTCTAGATAGTAAGCCTTTGTTCTCTTGTTGGAGAGCTGGTTGGAGGGGGAGGAAGGTCCTGGCAGATAGTGAGTCACCTGGCAGTCTGATATAGTAGTGATGACTTGTAGGTCCAACTACCACACATTAAGACTTTCAGCTCTCCCACTGTGTTTAGTTCTCACATCACCCATGACTTTTGCTGCTCTAGGTAGCTCCAGGTGCCCTCCTTCGCAGAGATTCTGTGGTAGGTCAGCTCCTTTCCCATCAGTTAACACTCTCCAGCCACATTCTGTCTTCTAAAAAGATGTTAAAATCTCTTCTTTGCACTTACATGAGTTAGGATTCTTGAGGTGCAAGTAGCAGAAAACCTAGTCTTTCCTTTTTTTCAATTACAGTTTACATTCAATATTATTTTGTATTAGTTTCAGCTGTATAGGCATAGTGGTTACACAATCAAATACTTTACAAAGTGGTCCTCCCAATATTTCAAGTACCCACCTGGCACCATACATGGTTACTACAATATTATTGACTATATTTTCTATGCTGTACTTTACATCCCTGTGACTATTTTGTGACTACCAATTTGTACTATTTAATTTTTTCACCTTTTTCACTCAGCCCCCCAACCCTCCTCCCCTCTGACAACCCTCAGTCTGTTCTTTGTATCTATAAGTCTGTTTCTGTTTTGTTTGTTCATTTATTTTGCTCTCTAGATTCCACGTATAAGTGAAATCATACAGTATTTGTCTTTCTCTGTCTGACTTATTTCACTTAGCATAATACCCTCTAGGTCCATCCATCCCTTCACAGCCATGCTTTTACGGCTGAATAGTATTCCATTGTATATATGTACCACAACTTTTTCATCTACTCATCTATTGAAAGCTTGCTGTCCATTAGTTTGTAAAATGTGTGGTAAGTGTGATCCTTCCATAATAGAATACATTTGGATATTTTCAGCTAAGTTGATGCTGAACTATGAGGTTCCTCCAAATGTTGGCTGAACTTTGTCCTTGCACATCCCTGGGCTCATCTGCAAAATCTACAGTTCATAATGGAGCTACTGTACTGACTATTGGAAGGAGGAGATTCTGAAAATAGGGAGATTCAGCTATTGGTCTGAAATTTCCTATGGGCTGTTCAATCTAGATGCAAAGGACATGGAAGAATCAAGTGCTCAAGTGGTTTAAATATGTTTTGGATGTTCCTATTTACAGACTACAGTATTTTTCCAATTAAAATTCTCAGTTGTCATTCATAGCTTACTTCCATTGCTTGGCTTTTGTAAGTAATGCTGCTATGAACATAGGGGTGCATATTTTCTTTCTGATTGGTGTTTTGGATTCTTAAGATATAGTCCCAGAAGTGGGATTGCTGGATCAAATGGCAGATCCATTTTTAATTTTTTGAGGAAACTCCATACTGTTTTCCACAGAGGCTGTACCAGTCTGCATTCCCACCAGCAGTATACTAGGGTTCCCTTTTCTCCACATCCTTGCCAGCACTTGTGTTTGTTGATTTATTGATGGCAGCCATTCTGACAGGTGTGAGGTGATACCTCATTGTAGTTTTAATTTGCATCTCTCTGATGATTAGTGACAATGAGCATTTTTTCATGTGTCTCTTGGCCATTTGTATGTCCTCTTTGGAGAAGTGTCTATTCAGGTCCTTTGCCCTTTTTTTTTTTTTTCCTTTATTGATTTTAGAGAGAGAGGAAGGGAGAGTGAGAGACAGATAGAAACATCGATGAGAGAGAACATCGATTGGCCGCCTCATGCATGCCCCCCACTGGGGATCGGCCCAGTGCCCTGACCGGGAATCAAACCAGCGACCTCTTAGTGCATGGGTCGAGACTCAACCACTGAGCCACACCAGCTGGGCCCTTTGCCCATTTTTTAATTGGATTGTCTTCCTGGTGTTGAGGTGTATGAGTTCTTTATATATGTTAGAAATTAAATCCTTATCAGATGTATCATTGGCAAATATATTTTCCCATACAGTGGGTTCCCTTTTCATTTTGTTGATGGTTTCTTTTGCAGTGCAGAACCTTTTTAATTTTATGTAGTCCCATTTGTTCATTTTTTTCTTTGTTTCCCTTGCCTTAGTATCAGTGAAACTACTGCCACATGAGATGTCTGAGATTTTATTGTCTACATTTTCTTCTAGGACTTTTATGTTTTCACGAGTTACATTTAAGTATTTTGTCCATTTTGAGTTTATTCTTGTGTGTGGTGTAAGTTGGTGGTCTAGTTTCATTTTTTCATATGTACCTGTCCACTTTTCCCAACACCATGTATTGAACAGACTATCTTTACTCCATTATATGTTCTTGACTCCTTGTCAAATATTAATTGGCTATATTAGTGTGGATCAATTTCTGGGGTCTCTGTTCTGTTCCATTGGTCTATATGCCTGTTCTTGTGCAAGTAAGGCTGTTTTGATTACAATGGCTTTGTAGTATAATTTGGTATCTGCTATTATGATCCCTCCAACTTTGTTCCTCTTTCTCAAGATTGCTGTGGCTATTCAGGGTCTTTTCTGATTCCATATAAATTTTTGGAAAATTTGTTCTAGCTCTGTGAAATATGCCATTGGTATTTTAATAGGGATTGTGTTGAATCTGTAGATTGCTCTGGGCATTGTGGACATTTTAATTATGTTAATTTTTCCAATCCATGAACATAGTGTATGCTTCCACTTTTTTGTGTCTTCCTGTATTTCCTTTTTTAATGTCCTATAGTTTTCTAAGTACAGGTCTTTTACTTCATTGGTTAAGTTTATTGCTAGGTATCTTATTTTTTTGTTGCAGTGGTAAATGGGATTGTTTTCTTAGTTTCTCTTTGTGAGGTTTCATTATTGGTGTATAAAAATACCATTGATTTCCTGTTTGTATCCTGTTACTTTGCCAAATTTATTTATTAAATCTAGCAGTGTTTTGGTGGAGTCTTTAGGGTTTTTCTATATATAGTATCATGTCATCTGCAAATAATGACAGTTTTACTTCCTCCTTTCCAATTTGGATGCCAAGATAATTTTCTATGTAATGACACTATTATCACACGTAACAAAATCCAGCTCACTTTTATCGCCTTCAGGGCAGGAAGATTTTATCATGTTTGGGAAGGCTTCAAAAAGAGCCTACTTGAAAGTTTGAAAACAAATGTCCATCAATACACTAGTTGAGTAAATTGAGATATATCCATACTATGGAATACTTGGGAATATTAAAAAAGATGATATAGTTCTATACATGGAAAGATTTCTACAATATCATTAGGTTTTTAAAAAATAAACAAAAGAAAACATGTCTAGCCCAGGTGGTGTGGCTCAGTGGATTGAGCGTTGTCCCATGCACCGAGAGGTCACTAGTTCGATTCCCAGTCAGGGCACATGCCCAGGTTGCCAGCTTAACCCCCAGTAGGTGATGTGCAGGAGGCAGCCGATCAATGTTACTCTCTCCAATTAATGTTTCTCTCTCTCTCTTTCCTTCCCTCCCTCTCCCTTCCCCTCTCTCTAAAATGAATAAAAACATACTTTTAAAAACAAATACATAGATGCAAACTCCCCGTTCCCCCTCCCCTAGTTCCTGGTAACCACTGTTCTACTTTCTGTCTCTATGGATTTGACTATTCTAGGTACCTCGTATGAGTGGAATCATATAATATTTGTCCTTTGTGTCTGGCTTATTTCCCTTAGCATATGTCTTCATGGTCCGTCCATGTTATAGCATGTATCAGAATTTCATTGTTTTTAAGACTTAACTAATATTTTGTATAGATATACCATATTTTGTTTATCCATTTGTCTACTGGTGGCCATTTGGGTTGTTTCCACCTTTGTGGCTTTGTTTTTAAATGACTGTGCTTTTGAGATCTGGTTTGAACTCAGGCCCTTCACACCTAGAAAGATTTCATGGCAACAGAGAATCCAGAGTGAGAATGAAGGAGAGGGAGACAAGTCAGAAGCGCTGCCTCATGTGTCTTAAAGGGGCAACTTTCAAATAAGAATGCAGAAAACCTACCTGGCCGGTGTGGCTCAGTGGTTGAGCATCAACCCATGCACCAAGAGGTCGCCATTTCGATTTCCAGTCAGGGCACATGCTCAGGTTGTGGGTCAAATCCCCAGTGGGGAACATGCAGGAGACAGCCAATCGATGTTCTCTCGCATCGATGTTTCTATCTCTCTCTCCTTCTCCCTTCCTCTCTCTCTAAATCAATAAAGAAAATAAATTAATTAATTAACAAACAAACATGATGCATTAAAAAAAAAAAAGAATGCAGAAAACCAATTTTTTTTTTTAAGGATCTTGATTTTTTTCTCCAAAACTTATTTTTCTATCTTTCTCCCTGGTCAATCACCTAATGAAAGTAGAGAAGCGGTAAAAACAACTGATAACTGACTGACTGTTTCTCTTCTAACTCTTCTGCTGATGTGGATGTGTTTGTTTTGGTTTTGGTTTTGCCTTATTTGGTTTTTTACTGCTTAGGAAGCATGTAGTCTGCCTCTTACTGTGACATTGCTTTTCTGTAAGCTTAGCCATAATTTAGATGAGATCTATTGGATTATTTATACACATGGAATTCATGTATTCCTTCACTGAGAAACATATTTCTTCAACACCTACTCTGAGCCAACTGTGCCAGCAGGAGGGTCTAATGCCTTGTCAAAAATTAAACATCCAACCTGGCTGGTGTGGCTCAAGGGTTGAGCATCAACCTATGCACTAGGAGGTTCTCAGTTCGATTCCTGGTCAGGGCACATGCCTGGGTTTTGGGCTCAATACCCAGTGGGGGGGCTGCAGGAGGCAGCTAATCGATGTTTCCTTCATCATCGATGTTTCTATCTCTCTCTCTTTCTCCCTTCCTCTCTCTGAAATCAATAAAAACATATATTTTTTAAAAAATTATTTACAGTCGTCCCTCGCCACTTCACGCTTCGACGTTCGCGGCTTCACTCTATCGTGGTTTTTAAATAAAGAATCCGACTTCGCGGAAATTCATTTGTCGCAGTAGAGTCTGGAACCGATTCACCGCGATAAATGAGGGCCGACTGTAATTAAACGTTCATCCTCAGAAGAGACAATTAAACTACATGTGGCTTGATATTAAGAAACTGGCCTGGCTGTGGGGTAAAGGACTTGTGGCCCCATCACTGGGACAAAACCTTTTTTCACGCCAATATAAAAATCTCATAAAGCCATAGTTTAGTAGCAAAAAAAGTGTTTGTAGGGCTACCTTTCTTCATTATTGAAATTTTGTCATTTGGTTTGAACATGTTTACCTGGTTGATCTTCTGTCAAGTTCCACCTTCAAAGAGAAGCAACTGCATGGCAAGTAGAGGCCGCTTACATGCAAGTGGTTGAACAGTTACAATGGAACTCACAGAAGACTGTCACGTTACTGTATTTTACACTCCGCCTTCACTGTTGGTGCTTTCCCTGATGCCCAGATTCAAGCGGGGCAGAGCCTATGCTCCACCAGATCTGTAGAGAGCTGGTCACTGCTAACTGTCTCAGCCTGAATGTTTCCCTTGTGCAAGTTTGCCCCTGACCTGGAAAGGCTAATTGGGCTGCCTTCTGAGCTCTGTTGATCTGTTCGAGTCTTGCTACCTCAGACAGGTTTATTCTGTTTGTTCTCTCTTGCCCTCAGACCATCATCTGCAAATAGCATAAGCAGCACCACATCTTCAAATCACAGTGGCTGCCCTCTGGAACCCCCTCTGCCCCCAGCTGGAGGTGACCTCGCCAGCCGACTGTCAAGTGATGAAGGGGAGATGGACGGAGCTGACGAATCCGAGAAGTTAGACTGTCAATTCTCCACCCATCACCCTAGACCTCTTGCGGTAGGCCACCTGATGTTTCCCTCCATGCATTTTCCCCCGTGCTTTGTGAGTGTTTAGATGATTGTGTCAGAGGGCATACATTCCTAAGGAGAGGTCCTCAGGACAGTGTTTTATGGGAAGGCTTACCCTGAGGCTGAATGATTGCCTTAGAAATACCCTTGAAATGCCCTGGCTGGTTTGGCTCAGCAGTTAGTGTCGGCCTACGGTCCAGAGAGACCCGGGTTCGGTTCCCGCTAAGGGCACGTGACTCGCTTGCAATTTGTCCCTGGCCCTGGTTGGGTTGTGCGGGTGGCAGCCATTCGATGTGTCTCTCTCACATCTATGTTTCTCTCTCTCTCTCTTCCTCTCTCTCCCTCCAATTCTATCTGAACAAAAAATGGAAAAATGTCCTCGGGTGAGGATTTAAAAAAAAAAGAAATACCCTTGAAAATCACAGAAAGAAAGGAAAGGGTTCCTAGCTGATTATAATCTTTTAAACACCTGAGTATTTGTGGCCCACCTTGAAGCATTAATGCTTGAGAAATGGTGTTTATGTAAGTGCACTGAGGAACTAACCTTCTGGCTTTGCCCATTTTAAAACAGAGCCTCTGATTTCAAGAGTTAGTCTAGCTCACCTGCGTTGGGAACGTCTGTCTTAGTAGTGTGACAGGTGCCACACTACTGGTTTTCTCCCCTGTTGATTCTGAGTTTTATTGTTATTAGTAAGTGTGACCATAAGGCACTGGTACTGAGTGTGTGTGTGTGTGTGTGTGTGTGTGTGTGTGTGTGTGTGTTAAGGAAAGAGGAGGCATTTCATGTCAGCATAGTTGCTAATGAACAGAAAGGTCAATGTCTTCCCAATCCTTGAAAGAGTCCACTTCAACAATTCAGATCATTGACATCGAGGTGGGAAACATAAGGACACATGAGCTGGAGGCTTGTTTATGTTTGCCATACAAGCACTTGAGAATGAGATGCCTGGTGCTACCATCGCTACCATCACTGAGCTGAATGCTGGGGGCCTGGAACATGGGGCCCATTCCTGGTTTCCTCTGATTTCTGTAGGAATAGTTTTGACTTTTCCTAGAGTTCATGGACTGTGTAGTTGAAATCTACTTGCATCAAGATAGAGTGACTCCCTCCTCCCTTCTGTCTATGAGATGAATGAAGGCCAAATTCACTTCCTGTTGATGGGAATGATGGTGACCTGTGGCTCACCAACAGCCTGAGATTTTGCCTCTTAGCTAGTTCAGAAATAGTGAGGGATCATTAAGAATGCCTTTGACTGCCAGTAATAGAAAATTCAACTCATACAGTGCATGCACTACGATCATGTAATTATCTCATATAACAGGAGTCTAGAGGTAGGTGGTTCCGAGCTGAGGGACACTCTGCAACCCTCTTCACCTTTCACACATGGTCACAGTATGTCTGCTATCTCTAGTCCTCACCCAGTAGCATTTTACACAGGATGGAAAGGGACAAACAGAAAGGGAGTCTTCTAAGATACTATCTTATAACATTTTGTAGGGAAGAAAACCTTCCTGTGAACCCCCCAGCAAATGTCTCCTTACATCTACCAGAAGTGGGTCACATACCCACCCCTATACCACTCGACAGCAGAGAAGGATGGGATTGCAGTGACAGGGGATGGAGCCAGCCATGATTCATCCCAAGGGTCTGGGAAGAGACCCACCTTCCCTGCTCACTGCTCCATGTCACATATCAGAACATATGGTTCTGTTAGCAAGGAAGAGGAGGGAGAGGTGGGAGGGGGGTGGCAGTTGATGAGACTGGCAACCTGTGGTGTCTGCCACAGTGGCCAGTGCAGTGAGGATCTGCAGCTCTGCCAATATGCGACCAGAAACAAGAGCCTCTCAGGGCACCTGGCCTTGCCTCTCTATGGAATTAGAGATATAGGCAGTAAGGACAGCAAGGTGCCTCCAGCTTCCAAGTTGGAAACAGAGGTCGGGCTCTACCGGAAGGCCAGAGTCTGGAGCACATCAAGACCTTTATCCAGCCTGGCGTGGCTGGGTGGCTCAGTTGGTTGGGTGTCGTCCTGTGCACTAAAAGGTCATCAGTTTGATTCCCAGTCAGGGCACATGCCCAGGTTGTGGGCTCCATCCCCTGCAGGGGGCATGCAGGAGGTGGCCAATCAATATTTTGCTCTCTCATCACTGTTTCTCTCTCTCTCTCTCTTTCTCTCTCTCTCTCTCTCTTTCTCTCTCTCTCTCTCTCTCCCTTCCTCTCTTTCTAAAAATCAATTTAAAAATCTTGCCCTGGCTGGTTTGGCTCAGCGGTTAGAGTGGCAGCCTGCAGACCAGAGAGTCCCGGGTTCGGTTCCCGCTAAGGGCACATACCTTGGTTGCAGTTTGTCCCTGGCCCTGGTTAGGGTTGTGTGGGTGGCAACCAGTCGATGTGTCTCTCTCACATTGATGTTTCTCTCTCTCTCTTCCCCCTTCCCTCCCTCCCGTTATCTGAAGATAAATGCAAAAAATGTCCTCGGGTGAGGATAAAAAAAAAAAAAAATTAACAGCTCTGGTAGTCACCAAAAAGAGCAATTATTTATTTACTTTTTTAAAATATGCCCAAATGACAAGCTGCCAGGCTACAGAGGATCCACTCAACTACGGGCACAGAGGATTTGTGTGCCCTTAATATTTTGCTGACTAAAATGGAAAAGCCGTGGATTTGTTTCTTTACTTTGTCCTTTCTCTCGTGGTCAGTTGCTGTATTAAATCGTTTTTGTAATGAACACTCGTTCAGTGTGTCTTTAGCAACTTGGATGAAGGAATAAAAGCTGTCTAGACCTGGAAGAGCTCCCACATGAAGCTGGGGACCAGCTTCCATGCTGGAGAATTCCCTTTGTATGTTTTCTTGCTTGGTTAATAAGCACTTAATATGAAAGGGCAGAAAAGAGTTTTTTTATCACAAGTACCAGATTTGATGGGTGGCAATATTTTAATGCAAAACCCCCAAAACGTAAGCAGAAACAAAACAAAGGGAACGGCTTGCATTTGCTCCTGAGAACTGTTCCAAAGGCCAGTTCCAGGAAGGGTCTGTGGAATGAGGGCCGATCCAGCACTGTGTCTGGGATGGAGGCCAGCAGTGCTGGGAGGCCTGGGGAAAGGGAGAGAAGCTGCATTTGAGTTATAGAGTCATTTGAGCTCTAGACCAGCCAAATGTCACCTTCTCAGAGACTACTTCTTGTACTTCTGGTTGTCCTGACATCATAATAAAATGTTTATTAAACATCTAACTGCCCATATTTCAGCCATATGTTTTAAATGTGATGGTTTGATTTAAACATTTTGTGGGACTTTATGTCTCCAATCCATCATTTAGCCCAAATCCCTACTATCCTCATATTTAGAAAGAAAAAAGTGGGGTCCTTGGCCTTTATACATTTATAATCGAGTCAGGCACATAGACGTTACATACCACATAAAACTATGTAGTGAATCCAAGGTGAAATGTAACAAAGGGCATTGGAAGCGAGAGTCTTGATTAGGGCACTGAAGGAGGGGAAACTTGGGATTGACAGAAAAGAGGGAAGAAGACAGTCCCACGAACAACATGAGTAGAAGCTTCAAGGCAGTGATGTGTCCCAGGGCAGCCCACACGTGCTGATAGGAGAGGAGAGGAGGTCAGGCCTGGAAAGGAGTGTAGCCTGGTGAAAAGTGAAGTGTCTCTGTTGACAACAGATAAGAAAGTTATGATCAGTTGGCAGAAGAACATCAGAATGAGGTTTTTGCATTACTGTGATAAGGAGCAAGGAACCACCAAATTCCGTAAGAAGATGGAGGAGTCCTGGCCAGTGTGGCTCAGTTGGTTGGGCATTGTCTGTGCATGGAAAGGTTGCTGGTTCAATTCCTGGTGGGGGGCATACAGAAGGCAGCCGACCTGTGTTTCTCCCTCACATCGATGTTTCTCTCTCCCCTCCTCTCTCTAAAAATCGATAAAAAATCTTTAAAAAAAAAAAAAAGAAGGTGGATGATTCCATAACAGGTGGCTCTGAAAAATCATCCTGGCTGCTAGTTGTTGTTGCTTTGGGTTTCTTCAACCTAAAATGTTGGCTCAATCCTAGATGTAAAGAAGGTAGCCCTCTGTGCCACAGAAAATTAAATGTTACTACTGTTGAGTCATAATGTGATGTTCTGCAGAAAATCTAGAGCTCAAACTAAAGCACCACAGAAATATTTTTGGTTTCAGTGCTATTTGCTTCCTTATTTTGAGTAAAATTGTACCCCTGTGTGTTTTTATGCAAATGTTATTTTTCTCTAATGGTTTATATCAGCTTAGTAACCTGTAATCAAAATAAAAACTTTTTTTCTCTTCACAGTTTTGCTCTTTCGGGAGTCGCCTCATGGGACGAGGGTACTATGTGTTTGATAGAAGATGGGATCGTTTTCGATTCGCACTAAACTCCATGGTAGAAAAACACTTGAATTCACAGATGTGGAAGTAAGTGAGCAGTTTTTGTGCATTATGAGATCAGAACTGCCCTGCAACTGTCTGAACCCCAACTTTCTAAATGTATATCAGTTGTTGGCTTTTTATAGAACAAAATGATTCTGAAGTCAGGATTCATGATAAAGTCTTAAATGTCAGCTCTTAATGGCTTGCCTACAGTTTTTCAGAGACATATATATATGGTGTATGTTATGCTTTGCCTTCTTTGGAGACCATTTTTGTATTGGTAATCTTCTAAATGAAAAGAGTATTCGATAAGATCTTATTTATTTAACAGTGATAAAGGGCCTTTTTGAAGTAAAAACATCTAAGGATATTAAGAATATGTTTCTGTTTGTAATGTTAAGGCTATAATGTCAATACTAAAAATTTCATAATAGTTATGGACCAATTTCTAATTGTTTAATGTCCTATGAAAAAAGTATGTACGTCAGCCAACAGGGCAGATCCTGAGTGATGTCGTGAAGTTGGTTAAGCTTGTCTGTGGCCCTTCCCACCTCCCTGGAACGCTCTCCTCACCTCTGTTCACACTTCTCTCTCACCTAAACCCAAGCATACGTTCCACTTCTCTAATGTCCCTTTATTCTCCAATACCTCTCAATGTTTCATAGGAGTTTCATAAAAAAAGGAAGAAACCTTCTTGACTTAGGAAAATGCTATTTTGAAGGAATGACAGGCTAGACCCTCTCAAACTACAGCACATAAGAAACTGCCATTCTGGCCACTTGATAATGCAAGACTAGCCTGCTGCTATCCCCACCCCCACCCCTACAAAGGTGAGCCCTTAAGATATCATAACTTGTTAGAATCATAGCTCCCTCAGATCTAAGCCCAGATGGTTCAGGAAAGCCAACTCTGAACCCCTCACCCTGCCCAGTGAAACCCTGAGAAATGAGAGAGTACTGGCAGTGGTGATGAGAACAGAATTCAGTACTTGCCCCTCTCCCGGACAGCTGTGACGCCTCTTTTCATCGTGATGCCCAAAGCACTTCCAGACCTGAACTTCTAGGAGGAGTAAGCTCCACTGTGTCTGCTGTAAGCTCTCGTGGTGGACTTAGAACCAAATGTCAACACTTCCTATGAAGTAGGAAAGGGCCATAAGAGAAGCTTATCATTTCTTCTTGTTTAAGTGACTGCCCAGTGTGTCTAAAAGGCACCCTTGATACCTATTTGCATCCATCCTAAACAGCAACAAATTAGTACTGCATGTGGGCTTACCATGTTCATGGTTATTTGTTCATTTATCCTGAGATGATTCCCCCAAGCTGGCAGCCAGCCCTGGTGATTCTCATAGCTCTTTGCTCTCCTGTGTTGTGGAAGTGTAAACCAGGCACGTGGAAGGAATGTATTGATCTGTATTTCGCTACCTGGTGTCCTGTCAGCTCAAGCTCCATATTCCTTTCCTCCTCAGGCACAGAAACCCGAGCCACAGGGCATCAGGTCCCTCCCCCCTTTTCAGGACTTGCCTAACCAATCTACTGTCACTGAGCAACATTGGGGCTGCCTGGGTGTCAACTCTGGAGAGCGTAGCACCCCGCTGCCCTCTCAGCCTCGCTGCCCAAACCCCAGGCCCGGACGGGCCCGAACCTGGAGGGATGGCAGCCGATGAGGGCGTGGAAGACATTAGGAAGAAAAGGAACGGCCAAGACTCTTTTTTCTTTAACAAGCATTTAACTCTGCATCAGGAGACGCCAACACAGTATTCTCTTTCAGCCAGGTCAGCATCTGGAGCTCCATGCCAGCTGGCAGGGGAGGATGGGCACTGTCAGTAATTTATTCGCATCTGTGGGCTTTTTATGGGACTTCCCTAGGCCAGCGTGCAAGACGTAAACCAGGCACAGCCCGCAAAGCTGAAATCCACTGCCGTTTGGCCCCTAGACAGATGCATAAACTGCTTAGCATGGGAGGAAGAGGGTCCTGGGGACAGTGAGCAGCCACGTGGCCCTTGCCCAGCATCCCCCTGCCTTTCTCCCCTCCTGCCTCTGCTATCCACTTAGGATTCGTGAGACAGGAAGGAAAGGGAGAAAAGTATGCCAAAAAATAGCCCCCATCCCAATTCTGAGTGTCAGCGAGGCAGGATTAAGGACTTCAGCTCAGCTTGTCAGCACAAGCTGAAGCATAAATTTATACTGAGTGGAAAAATTACAAATTGGGACATTCAGAGCAGATCCCAGTTAAGGTCATCGAATGGGGTCCTCTCTAAATGAGCCATCTGGTATTTCTAAATAACTTTTTATTACAAGTAACTGCCAAACCTCTGCCCATATGTATTTCTATCCAGACTTTAGCTGGTAAGAAACTTGAGTAGAGAGACGATTGAGCGGGAGGCCTGCAGTCCACAGCAAGGCAGCCAAGACAGCAGGGCAAGTGTGCTGACACCGCACTGCTGAGAAATGTTCCCTGGCGCTGTTAGGAGGGGTTGTGCAGTGCCAGACAGTTCTGAGGGCGTGTTTAGACCTTTCTGGTCTGATTATATGGGAGTCCTTGCCCAGCATGCATAGTTCTGTTGCTACTGAGAATTCACCTGCTCACCCATCCACCCACCCACCCATCCATTCATTCACTCATTCATTCATCACGATGAGTATTAGTGGAGCACTTATTTAGTGCTGATGGGATCTTCTACATTCTTTAGGCTTGAGAGCACTTAGATTTTCTCATCTCTGATCTCCTCAGTCTGATGTTTTCAAGGATTCTGTTCGTCTATGTTCAAGGATTCCTCTGGATTCCACCCTAAAGATCGAAGCTATTGCTTCATCCAACTGTCAGCAGAAACTGAATCCTGAGAGAGCAGCACTAGAAGAGGCATTTCCTTGTCAGCAGGGCCTCTTCCCAGAGTTCCCTGACGCCACAGCTGGGAGGGTGGCCTCCCAGCAGAGAAGGGACTGGAGAAGCCTCATCTCACACCTTGCTCCAAGCTCCTGGGGTACCCTTCCCACGCCTGCCCACCTTGGAGTGCTGCTTTTGAATTAGGAAAGTGATTTCCTAACTGCTGTGGAGCCCCAGCTATGCTGGAAACGATTCCCAGGGGACACAGGGAGGGAGCAAGATAAGAAATAAAAAAGAGCCAGTTTAACAATATTTACCCAGCTCTTGAAGTCAGTATTTTTCCTGCAGATCAGGAACAATGTGACCT
This sequence comes from Tadarida brasiliensis, assembly GCA_030848825.1. Classification (NCBI taxonomy): domain Eukaryota; kingdom Metazoa; phylum Chordata; class Mammalia; order Chiroptera; family Molossidae; genus Tadarida; species Tadarida brasiliensis. The sequence continues at coordinate 50,691,387 of CM061267.1, forward strand.
CAAGACCTCTGTGCTCCTCCTGGTCCCCAGAGTAGCAGCAACATCAACCCAGGCCATGGTTTGGAAGTGGGAGCTGTTTCCAGCACAAGTCCAAAGATGGGTTTGCAGGGAGGCCCCAAGAGTGGCCACCACCAGGTGCTGGCCTTAGCTCCACAGAATATAAGAGGCATGGGGTTTGCTCCCAGGCACCCACAACCTCCAGGAAGACCTTCCCCATCCATATGTTCTCCTGTGCCCATACCCTGCATTTGTCTTCAGAACAAACTAGAAATTCTTGACCACCTATTCTGGACACATGAGGGTCCCTGTACTCTCACCCCTTCCTAACACAGGGACAAGAAGACCTGTTGGAGGGCAGCCACACCCTAATTATAGCTCCTCTGAGTGAAAGCTGAGATAGGGTGGAATGGACAGGAAGAAAATCGGTCCTGGGTCTGGGCAAGTTGACATCTGCATCGTTTCCCAAGCCCTCGACCCTCCACCGCCCTGCGGCCTCCATGGCCTGGCTCACCGTCGCCAGTGGCCACAAGCTAACATGGAAAGGCGACAGACAGGAAACGCAGGAGGAGTTTGGACTGTGAGGAGAGGGGTGTCGCACTCTGCCTGGAGCCACGAGCAGGGTGGGGAGGCAGGGGACAGGCAGTGGGCAGAGGCTGCTCTGGCCCCTCTGTGCAGGTGACAAAGCCTGTCCTCACAATTCTTACTTCAAGCCAGGACCTAAGTGGAAATGACCACTTCTCATTAAAAACCGCCTTCATCACTACCAAAAAAAGGAAAAGAATACTACTGGGGAAATTTATACTCTAAATCACATTCGCCTTTTATTCATGAACCCAAATCAGCCATTATCCAGTAGCCAAGCATGGAGAAAAGGACCTAAAAACCTGAATGTGCTTGAAAACAGGTTGCTGGTTATTGCAGTGGGGGGAGTCCTAGGAAAGGGCCATGATTCAGATTTTGCCATCCTTCAAGGCTTCATTTTCCATAGTCTGGTTCTACCGGGGTTTTCCTCGTAGCCCTGATGCTCACACTTAATCGTGCCTCTGAGGAATGCCAAGCCTGTTTCTCACTGTTTCTCTTTCACTCTTCTCTCATGTTTAGGAAGATCCCTCCTGCGGCAGATAGCCCCATGCCCTCGCCAGCAGCCCACATCACCACCCCTGTTCCAGCACCCGTCTTACAGCCTTTCAGCAACCCCAGTGCTGTGTATCTTCCTTCAGCTCCCATCAGCTCGAGACTCACCTCTTCTTACATAATGACATCAGCCATGCTCTCAAACGCAGCTTTTGTGACATCGCCGGACCCAAGCGCCCTCATGTCACACACCACAGCTTTCCCTCATGTGGCCGCAACCCTCAGCATCATGGACTCAAGCTTCAAGGCCCCATCCACCGTGTCCCCGATACCAGCCGTCATCCCTTCCCCATCCCACAAGCCATCCAAAACCAAAACCAGCAAATCCTCAAAAGTCAAAGACCTGTCTGCCCGTAGCGACGAGTCTCCAAGTAACAAAAAGAGGAAGCCGCAGTCCTCGACTTCCTCCTCCTCCTCATTCTCCTTGCAGACATCCCTCTCGTCTCCATTATCAGGGCCCCACAAAAAGAACTGTGTTTTGAGTGCCAGTTCAGCTTTGAACTCCTATCAGGCGGCTCCTCCCTATAACAGTCTGTCCGTGCACAGCTCAAACAATGGGGTGAGCCCACTCAGTGCCAAACTGGAGCCCTCAGGACGGACCTCGCTGCCCGGCGGCCCGGCGGACATAGGGAGACACATGGGCTCGGTGGGCAGCAGCAGTGACCCCTGTCCCCTCTCGGTGCCCTCCCTTGCAGGGGACCTCTCTCTGGCCCCACACAATGCCGTGTCTTCTCTGCCCCTCTCTTTTGACAAATCAGAAGGAAAAAAGCGTAAGAACTCAAGTTCTAGTAGCAAAGCCTGTAAAATCACTAAAATGCCTGGTATGAATAGTGTTCACAAAAAGAACCCACCCAGCCTTCTCACGATGATGCCCGATCCCGTTAACAGCACCTCCTCTCGGCAGGTAAGGGACCCGTCCTGCCAGGGGCTTCCTGGCACTGCCTTCTCAGTCCCAGGGGCAGGGGGAGCTGGGCAGTGCCCCTGCTTAGCCAGGTGACTCTGTCTCATTTTCTCGTAGGCGATCGTTCCTCTGCTATGAGAGCAGTTTATTTAACAAATGCTTTCTACAGTGCTCAATATGTGCTAGGTGCTGTTCTGAGCACTGTGCAAATATTTTCTTATTTAATCCTCACAACAGCCCAGTGCATTTGGTACCGTTGTTATCACCACCTTACAGATGAGGACACCGAGACACAGAGAGATTCTGAGTTCCCCACTCTGCTTCTACTTTATATCTTGAGGTTCTGAGGATGACTTTATTAAAGAATTCTGTCACCAGGAAGTTTTATCTGGTCTGTTGGGATCCCCTTAGGAAGAGCTGAGCCCCTGGCAGGTTAAGTGATGACTTGGGTCCCAACTGGGGGGTGATAGCTTGTGCTTCCAGCTCCCAGGTGACTGTTCTCACTTTACCTGGCTGCCTCGATGCCCCCCGCTTACTGATATACCTCTTTTTTTCCAAAAGTAAAACTAACTCACAGCAGCTGTTAGTTTCATGCCATTGCACAGGTAGGACAGCGTGTTGTGAGGAAAGCTATGGGAAGGTGGTGTGGGCCAAGAAGAGTCCGTGTCTCTTTCCCTGAGTTCTCTTCACAGCCTCTAGTCTAGTCTGTTTCCTCAGGCTGGGGAAGCTACTTAGGAAAGTCCCCACCCCCAACAAACTCAGATGCCCTTTGGGCTCAGAGGAGAGAGCAGAGTCAGGACAGTCCAGCAGGATTGCCCACGCGCCTTCCCCATGTCAGGGCGGTGTGCAGACTGTAGCAGGAGCCCCAGGTTCACAACCACAGAATTAAGTGGGCTGGACCCTAACCCCAGCCCCGGCTGGGGATGAGGACTTGGGAGAGATGAGAGGCAATTGTTAAAAGATGTTTTATTGTTTTGTGTCATCTTTATATGAGACTTGTTAAAACCTCATGAAGAGAGAACATCCTGAGGGCTGTTCACAAATCACAAGTAAACACTTGAGAAACAGCAAGTTTGGATCCCAAGGGCCAGACAAGCTGCAACCAAGGCCAAGGTGAGAGAGGGGGAGACACAGGTCATCACACTAGAGCCCGGCCCCTCGCACATGTGTGCAGCTGCAGCCGATGTGCTACCTTCTGACTCCTCGGTTCCAGGGGTCCAGGGGGAGGGGGACCAGCACCCACAGGGCCCTGTGCTGAGGCTCAAGTGTGGGTCAGTGCCGCCTCCAGGTCTCAGGATAGAGGGCACAGCCAGGACTTCTGAAAATTGAATGTGCACATGAATTACCTGGAGGTTTGTTAAAATGCAGGTTCTGAGTCAGCAGGTCTGGGGTGGGGCCTGAGAGCCTGCATTGCTAACAGGCCACTGGTTTGCAGGCCACACCCTGAGCAGCAAGGCTACAGTGTCACCCATTTTAGGTAAAGTCCTAGCAGCTAACACTTAATGGGTGGGTTCTGTTCCAGCTACTTCAGATATATTTAATTCACTTAATCGTTACCTGTTATTACCGCCCTTTTATAGATGAGTAAACCAAGGCACAGGAAGGTTAAGCAATGTGCCCAAAGTCACACAGCAAGCAAATAGTAGGGCTGGGATTTAAACCAGGCAATTTAGCTCTGGAGTCTGGCTCTTAACCCCCATGCCTCTGTGTTAGTGGAGTGCCTCTGTGTTGAGTAAATACTGCTCTGTTGACTCTTCGGTCTGCAGGAGCATATGAAATGTTCAGTAAACACTATGAATCCGTCACCACCAGGGGTGAGAGGAGCAGACAAGCCTCCTCCAACAAGGAGGAAGGAAATCAAAAAAGCTGATGAATTTAACAGCTGCCTCAGATCTAGCCTGCATTGGTTCTCTAATGCAGGTGATACCTGGGTGCTTTTCACCAGGACATTAAGAAAAGGCTTTGTCCAGGGTGACCACTGATTTCCAAGTGTTGGGGGAAAGCCTTAGGAATCTGTGTTGATTCTCTTAGAAGATTGGAAGGGGCATGGCGTGAGGTTGAGAAATTCAAGGTAAACATGTGCTTTGGGGACCAATTCAGGGTCTATTTCATTGTATCTGGTAGATGTATGGCCAGAATTTGCCACAGAAGTATTAAATTAAACGAAAAGACTGAGAATGTAAGGCAAATGTCTTTGTGCAAAGTTGAGTTAATGTAGAAGACCAGCTCTTTATAGGCCAAAGGCAGGAGCTGCCTGTGGAACGGTGCTTACCTGAAGACCCAGCCCAGCATGTGCCAAGGACAGCCATTGAGGAAGGGGAGGAGGGTACAGCCACACCCACATGCCCTGGTGCACTGTCCAAGGACCCAGCTCAGCCTCCCACTTGAAAGGGAAGCCCAGTGTCATCTTGCTGTTTCCTGAGAAAACAGCAAGGTGTGCACTGTGTCTCTTAGCTGAGAAAGCTGACCCAGAAAAAGACCCAGGCTTTTATCCCCCACTGGTCCAGGAAAGTCCGAGCTAGAAACAAGATGGGTCTAGAACTGAGCTCAGAAGTAGAGGAGTTTGTGGAACCCTCTGGCGACAAATGGAAAAGCTGGGCTTTTGCTGAGTTAAATGCTCCCGGGGAGCCAGGCCTCTAGCCAGATGCCTTGTCCTCATCCCTAAAACTCCCAGTATCCACATCTGGGAAGCAGAATTAAGAGTTCCCCTCTATTATGCTCTCCTTCTGGGGTGAGAGGGACATCATCAAGGTACCTCCTGAAACATTTTCATTTTCTCTGCCATTTAAAATGGAAACACGAGGTCCAAATGGACGTGAGGACAATGAGCATGACGCAGCCCTTCTCCTTTCCCTAGCAGCACATGGTATTGGTGGGCCTTTCCCAAGCCGGCTCGTGTGTCTGAGTAGGGCTTCGCTGGTGTCTTTCAGGTTGGGAAAAATAGCAGCCTAGCTTTGTCACAATCCAGCCCTTCAAGCATATCGAGCCCAGGACACAGCCGACAGGTAAGTTACTGGGGGCAAAAGTACATAGGGTCATCAGCAGGGTGGAAAGAATGTGGGTACTGGAGTCAGACCCTGGTTCAAATCTCATCTCCAGTTAAGAGCATGGCTGTCTGGCTTCCAAAGCTAGTAGTTATTAGCTGTGTGCCCTTGGGAAAGTTACTTAACTCCTCTGTGCTTCAGTTTCCTCACCAAAAAATGGGGATTATAATGGTCCCTACCTCATATGGCTTTTGTGAGGATTAAATTGATTTATTCACATAAAGCCTCTAGAAAATACCCAATATAACACACAAGTATTAGCTATTATTATCATTAGCAGCTGTGTATTATTAGGCAGATTACTTTGCATCTCTTTTTTTTTTTTTTTCATCTCTTAAATGGTAAAATCAATGCCTACCTCCTAAGGTTATTGTGGAGATTAAGTAAGATGATGTTGACTAAAGGGCCCTGCTAGTGGCAGGTATCCGCCGGTGCTTTCTCAAGGCCTCTGGGGAGCTGCAGCTACCACTCAGGGTGTGGTTTCATGCTGCAAATATTCAGGGTAGATTTAGGAGTTATTATAAACTTGAGGTGTGAGAGTAGTCAGTGTATAAATGATTTTCTCCAATGGAGTGTGTGTGAATGGGGGCGGGGGGGCAGAGGGAGTAGGAGGTGTGGTTCTGCACGTTATACAGAACAGGAGAACATACAGACATGGCTGTGCTGTGTTCTTTTAGATGTGCTGTAGGTTTTGTAGATAATAAATTGCAATGTGTCCGCGTTTTGGCCTTTAGGGTTTCCCCATAAATCTGGGCTACAGTTTGGGTAAAGGTTACAGGGAAACAGTCTTTGTATCCTCAGATCAAGGAGGGTGTCTCCATTATTTTGAGTCACTATGGCCCTTTTGGGGCCTGAGCACCTGCCACCGATCCTCTGTGCTGGGAGGGCTCGGGGGGCTCGTCTACGCTCAGGCAGTCTGCCTCTATGGCAGGCCTCCTGCACAGGTGGCTGGGTGCGCCTGCCCAAAGCCCCAGGCCCACCTGTGGGAGCCCAAAAGGCTGGCCGGCAGCCTTAACAGATGTGATTATAGTAATAACAGCTATCGTTTGTCAAGCCCTTTCTCTGCAGGTGCTGTGCTAAACACCCTTCACATACACTTAAACTTTTAACAAACACTGTGAGAGACAAAATTAGTATCTTCATTTTATAAGTGAAGGTGACTAGACTCAGAGGCTAAGTAACTTGAACCCAAAATCTCTGTCTCCAAAGTCTATGCTTAACCCAACACTCTGCTTCTTCCTCAGATAATTCTCTATGCTATCTGTAGGTTAGATAGGAAATACCCCATGTGAACTAATAGAGAAAAAGAAAAGAAGACAGATCACTTACCCTGGTCCTCCCTCCTGGAGAGAACCCATGAATTCCACAGGATTCCTCCCTGCATTTTCCTCCACAGCTAGGATCTTTGCTGCTACCCTGCATTTATGGAGTCCTTTTCAGCCAGCCCCTCATTTGCCCATTACAGCTGCCTTTTGCCGAATGCAGGAGTTAGGATGGTATCCTTTTTGTTATAGATGAGAAATTTCACTCTGTTCTTGAATCCTCGTGGTAATCCAAGCTTTTCTTTTTTCTTTTCTTTTCTTTCTTTTCTTTTCCTTTCTTTTCTAGAAGACCACAAACAGAACGGGCAGGATAAGGACTCTTCCATAACAAGACTATGAAGCCACTTCCAAACCAATGCCTGGCCACCCAGTCCCACCCCCAGAGGCCAAGTCGGGGAGGGGAGTGGACAGTGGGGAAGTCCATTTCCTGGGCCCTGCCTGCGGCTCTGGCCTTTCTTTTTCTTTTTTTAATGATCAATTTTTAGTTTTGGAGAAAAAGAAAAAGGCAAAGAACGTGAATTTGAGATTTACAGAAAACAACACCAGTGTTTTGTTTTCTTTGTCTTTCATTTGCCACGCATACACATTCTTCCAAGCCCTGGTCACTCCTCCAGCTTCTGATTCAGCTGCTGCGCCATCGTTTTGCTCCAGCTGGGAGAGCAGACAGTGCAGGACCTCAGCTCCTGGTGGCATCGTGGGGAGCTCTTGAACTTGAGCACGCGCAGTGCTCCTTTCCTTGTCCTCACCCACCCATCCCTCCGCTCCCATCCCCTCCTCCCTGCCACTCTCTGGGTCCCCAAGGCCACCAGAAGAAGCTGCCTCTCATAAGCTGGCCTCTGGACAGTGCGCTGGGGGAGGGGCTTTGCTGTGGAGCAGCCTGTGTTTGGAGAGCAGAGGCAGGAGGGAGGCATGCTGTGGATACAGTTGAGCAGAGTAACCTTTTAATGATGTGGTTTACCCCGTACCACTGTCCAGCTATGCAGCTCAGAGAGGATATACTGGGCCAGGTCTGCAACAGGCCCGGGAGGTGGCAGGAAGCAGAGAATGGGGGTAGGAGATAGCCCTCAAAAGATAGTGGGACCTGGATGGCTGAAATCATCTGAACTTGTTAGGAATCCATGCTGCAAATCCCTTCCTGGGTGCCACGTACAAGGCCCCAAAGCTGGGCAAGCCAGAGAGGGAACCATCCCAAGGAAATGGGCGGGAGACCCCAGGAAGCCACTGTGAAGAAGGCAAAGTGCCCACAGCTGTGGAGATGCTCGAGCCCCCCTCCAGGGCTAGGCAAGAGGAGAAAAAGGAAGGGTCGGAAGGGCCTAGGGGAAAGCTTCCATGGAGGGTTATGTGTCAAACCTCTGGTGAGGATGAATACCGGCATGGTCACCCATCTCTGTGCCCTGGGCCAGAAGGCCCTGTGAGTCAAGGCACCCATACAGCAGGGCATGCTGGGTTATCAGAGGCAAGAGTGGCACAGCCAAGCCACTGCCTAGTGAGGAATAGCCACTGGGAAGAGAGAAGCTGGAGCCCTGCGGCTATGAAATTATTCACACTGGAATTTTGAAAGAAACATCAATACTGTGAGCTCTAATCAGGAATCATAGTCAGGAAAGGAACTCACAATATAAAAGAAATGTTCTGTGCTATTCATCATGTAACTTTGCAAACAATATAACGGCACAGATACTAGGAGTTCCACTTCGTCCCTAAATCAGAAATGAAAGCCAGTTTTGCAGCTGGACACAAACCCTCATCCCCACCCCGAAGTTTTCCCTTCTCTCTATCCCCCAACCCAAAGATCAGACTACTGTTAAGTTTCACCACAGAATTGAATTTCACTAAGACGGGAGGCAAGCGGAGTGATTTGCATCAATGAAATTGCACTGACAGTGTTTCTTATAGGATTACTACAATTTTTTAATATAAAATAAAGATTTTTTTTAAAATCATGAGTTGATATTAAGTACCAGGACATTAGTTCAGATGATTTCATTTTTATTTCTACAGTGTTAAAGTGCACTTATATGCTGGTTTATTTACATCTTGGGAAAAAGAGACTGCAAATTGAAGGGAGGATTGTTACTTTTTCTTTTTTTAAAAAAAAAGGTTAAGGCAGATTTAAGACTTATAAATGTTTAAGAAATTATAAACAAGATTAGAACCTTTGAAAAAAATTTAGAAGATATTCTTAAAGTAAATTTTTATAGTGTTAATTTTGTAATAATTTATGTTTTACTATATTACAGAGCTAACTGACCAGAATAGTTTCAGAAACAATATGAAACTTAGGAACGTTTAAGCAATGTTTATATTTTTAAAATGTTCTTTGAATTATGTTTTTATTATACATTTCTTCAGACTGAAAGTATGTACATATCTTTGTTATTTTTGCACAATTTTTGTCTTGTTCAGTTTTAGACGTCTGTTTTTTTATAATTTATTTTGAATTGTAAAACTTGCAGAAGTAAAAACAAAACAAAAAAAATCTCAGCAACAAAATAACCCTCTGATTTATAAACTCTTACAAAGAGGGAAAACAAAGGTTGAGAGATGAAGTGGCTGCTTCTGAGAAATAATGTCTCAACAGGGACTAAAGGAGCAATTCAGTAATGGGTTTAAACATTTTAGCTCTCGGCGTCTTGAATTGCAAGCTGGAATAAAGAGGCTCCCCCATTGAATGCTGCTGACTTGGTGAAAGACTGGCTCTGACCAAGGTGAGGACATTTCTGGAAAACTGAGCAAAAAGGGAAAACCCACGGTGTTTCCTCCTTCACAGCCAACCACAGGTTTACTTTATAATGATGTATTCAAAACCCACAGCTTGAAAAATGGAATGCAAATAAAAGGTTTTCTTTGGTTTTGCTTTAATGGAGTTCAACTGGACCAGCCTATAAAGCACTATTAGGGTGATCGCCTTGGGTACTTCTGTTCTGCCCACCCCACTCAATCCTCTCTCCCAGCCCCTTGACTGCACCCCCCCCCCCATTTGCCTGAAGATCTCGTGACTTGTCGCCAGCCACAGAGGCTCGAAAGCTCTGGTTGTTAAGCATAGCGCAATGCATAGAACTGTCAGCCATAAAAACAAAGCGACTTGGATAACTTGTATGCCTTCTTTTGTATCAATGTACCAATTGTAAATAATGCTGATCAACCTTTGTAGAGAATAGTTTATACAGCATATTCTATTATTGCTGATTCTCAGTGAACTCTTGTTTTAAAAAAGGAAAAAAAGAAATTTTCTATTTACACCTTCTATTTTGTTATGCTGTCGGCCCATGGCACTTTAACAAAACTGTGGGTTTTACGTAGCCGGTCAGTCATGGGGTATATTAAATAACTGTTGTTGCACAGACAAGAATTTGCACCTGCTCATTTGTCCTTTCCTACTACCGATTTTAGAACCTTTTCCAAAAGAATTTTGAAGAAAGCATGTCCAAACATTCTAAACAAACGCCACACTTGTGGAGTGGATTTCTTTTCTACGATCCATATTTTCTAACACTAAGAAGTATTTTCCTTCTTTGTCCCGCACCTTTATGTATTAGCACTATCAGAATTCATTCCATGCCTGTGATGTTGTAAGCAGAATAAATGTCTAAAGTAGGTGTAAATAGTAAATTCTATGGCTTACAGTTTTAAAATGGAAAGAACAAACATGTATCTGTTGATACTGCCATGGTTCAGCACCAGGCCTGGAGACATTCTCCAGTGAGCGATTGTATTTTTTTTTTTTTTTTTTTTTTTTTTTTTTTTTTTTTGGTAACATGGCTTTGTAAATAAAATAATTTATATGTTTGTAAAACAGTCTTCGGGTCTTCATAAAATTTAGATTTTTTTTCTTTTTGGTAAATGTGTTCTTACCAGACGGGCCTTCCTGCTAGCACATACATTTGAGGCATAGAAGAGAGTGAATTCATTCAACAAATAATTCATGGAGCATCCTGGCCATGGCTGCCCCTCAGCTAGGCGCTCTGTGCTTAGAAATAGACATAGTCCCAGCTGCTTTCTGGAAGCAGCCCATGGGAGAGACAGTTAATAAATACATGATCAAATATATAATTACAGATTGTGGCAAATGCTAATGGTTCTTTGAGAGAGAGAAATAGGAGAAACTGACAAAGTGTGTGAGGGGAGTGCTTGTCTGAGAAAGTGAGATGAAGGCACACTGTAGAGAGAGAATCCCAGGCAGAGATGGTCCAAGGTAGGAAAAACTTGGTAAGTTCCTAGCCCAGGGAAGATCCACTGTGGATGGAGCAGGGGGAGAGAGGTGGACAGGAGGCAAGGACAAGTTCACAGGAGGCTCTTGGAGTTTGGATTTTGCGCTTAATTCAGTGGGAATCCTTTGGAGGGCTTAAGTAGGAACACGGCACGATCTGATACATTCAAAGATCACTCTAGCTGCTGTGTAGAGAATCAGTTGGAAGCTATTGCAAGAGACCAGGTGAGACATGTTAGTGAGGTCCCAGGATGGTGAAAGCAGATATAAAGAGAAGTGAATAGATTCAAGATATACTTTACATATTAAATTGACAAGACTTGCTCAGGAATTAGATGCAAGAGTAAGGGAAAGAATGACTCCCAGGTTTCTGATAGAGCGATCGTGTTGGGTGCAGATGCCATTTCTTCAGATGTGGAAAACCAGAGAAGGAACAGGTTTTTTAGGGGGCAGGTGGGAGAAACATTTTGTGAAGATCAAAAGTTCTGTTTTGTTCACGTATGTTTGTTCATATATGAGATTGCTATGAAATACCTAAGCTCCTGTGTCAAGAAGGCATGGTATACACATGACGGAAGCCATCAGCAGGTCTAAGTTGGAGGCATCAGTTTGGGAATCTTTAGTAGATGGATGGTATTTAGGGCCACAGGTATGGATGTGATTACTTCAGAGAATGTAGAGGGAGAAGAGCAGACCTTTAGAGGTTCGGAGGAAGCGGAAAGCTAGCAGACTCCTAAGCTGAAGCAGTCTCAAAGAGGAGAGAGAACCCAACAGGAAGTGGTTCCCTGGAAGCCAGGACCAAGATGTTTCAAGGAAGGAACAATCAGCTGAGTCAAATACTGCTGTAAAATGGAAGATGTAGATGGTATCGTGTCTGGTTTTACAACACAGAGGTCATTGGTGACTATTAGTTTCCTAAACTGCCATAACAAATTACCACAACTTAGTGGTTTAAAACAACATAAATTTATTCTCTCAAAATTCTGGAGACCAGAAGTCCCAAATCAAACAGGACTGCATTCTCTCCGAGGGCTCTGGAAGAGAATCCTTGCTTGTCTCTTCCAGCTTCTTGTGACAGCAGTCCTTGGCATTCCTTGGCTTATTGAGGCATCACTCCCAGCTCTGCCTCCCTCTTCACGTGGACATCTCCCCTGTGTTTCTTCTGTGTGTCAAACCTCCCACTGCCTTGCTCTTATGAAGACATCCTCATTAGACTTGGGGCCAACCCTAAATCCTGGATGATCTCATTTCAAGATAAACTTATGTAAATCTTTTTTTTTCCAAATAAGCTCACACTCACAGGTCTAAGAGTTAGGACTTGAATATATCTTTTGGGGGGTTATTATTCAACCCACCACAGTGACCTTAGCAAAGCATGTGTGATGGAGTGGTAGGAGCCAAGGCCAGACTGAAGTGGTGTGAAGGAAATTCAGTTGCGTAGACAAATCTTAAGAAGGTTAAAAGGCACATGGAGTGTTTGGATTTGGCTTTTGCTTGTTTTTGTTTTGTTGTTTCTTTTACTTTTTTTTTTTTTTTTTTTTTTTGAAATTGACTTTTAGAGAGAAAGAGAGAGAGAGAGAAACATGCATGCCCCTTACCAGGGATCTAGCCCCAATGCCGGAAAGTGCACTGACCAGGAATCGAACTAGCAGCATTTCCAGACACTGGATGACATCCAACCAACTGAGCCACACCGACCAGGGTGGATTTGGCTTTTGTTGCTGTTGTTATTTTGTTTTTCAAGGGTGAAGAGACCAGATTCCAATTTACATGCTGGTGAGGCTGAGACAGTAGGGGAGGGAAAGGTTAAAGAATCAGGAGAAAGGACAAATTCTCCAAGAAGGGAAGTCCTTGAGAAGGCAAGAAGGAGGTAAACCCAAACATATGTGGAGATGTTGGCCTTTGTACTGTTAAAAGATAAACTGAGCCCTGACCAGTGTGCCTCAGTTGGTTGGGTGTTGTCTTGTGCACCAGGAGGTTGCCAGTTCAATTCCTGATCAGAGCACATACCCGGGTTTCAGGCTCAATCCCCAGTAGGGGGTGTGCAGGAGGCAGCTGATGGATACCGTGCTCCAACATCAGTGTTTCTCTCTCTCCCTCTCCCTTCTCTCTCTCTAAAACTCAATTTTTTAAAAAATCTTTTTTTTTTTTAAAGATAAACTGAGGCATATTAAAATTTTTAAGAGTTTATTTGAGCAGTGCAAAACCTGGAAGTGGCTAGGAGCACTCCACTGATAGGAGCTCAGGTAGAGACTTTTATAGGGAAAAGGCCAAAGAAAGTAGGGAAATTATTGACTGGCCATAGTCAATAATGAATGGTGAGAAAAAAACATGACTCAGGGGTTCATTTATTTATTTATTTTTTTAAAGAATCAGAGGCATTTTTTTTTATTATTGATTAATTTATTTTTGTTACAGATGATTCTCCTTTTTCCCCCATAGACACCCTCCTCCCGATCCCACCCCCCCAGCCTCCCCCCCGCCACAGCATTGTTGTCTATGTCCATTGGTTATGCATATATGTGTATAAGTTCTTTGTTTTATCTCTTCCCTCCCCAATGGCCCCTTCCTCTGAAGTTTGTCAGTCTGAACCCTACTTCTTTCTGTCTCTGGGTCTATTTTGTTCATCAGCTTATTTTGTTCATTATATTCCACAAATAAGTGACATATTGTGGTATTTTTCTTTCTGTGATTGGCTTATTTCACTTAGCATAATACTCTCCAGGTCCCTCCATGTCATCTCAAAGGGTAAGAGATCTTTCTTTCTTGTAGCTGCATAGTACTCCATTGTGTACATGTACCACGGCTTTTTTATCCATTCGTCTACTGATGGACACTTGGGCTGTTTCCAGATCTTAGCTATTGTAAATAGTGCTGCTATGAACATAGGGGTATATATATTCTTTCTGATTGGTGTTTCAAGCTTCTTAGGATATATTCCTAGAAGTGGAATCACTGGGTCAAATGGCAGTTCCATTTTTCATTTTTTGAGGAAACACCATATTGTTTTCCATAGTGGCTGCACCAGTCTGCACTCCCACCAGCAGTGTACTAGAGTCCCCTTTTCTCCACACCCTCACCAGCACTTGTTGTTTGATGATCAGATGCATATTTTTGTTTTTGTTTGCAATTTTTATCAGTCTTTTGGTTCTATCTGACTCCATAAACTGAGAAAATTTTGATACGGATTACATGCACAGCATTAAGTACAGGACTGAATTTCTCTGCAAAAGGACTTCATTGAAGAGGATGCTTCCAAGGTCTGCGCTCACCTTCAAACGCTTGGAGGATGTTCCCACAAGGTCCAAGCTGAGCCCAGCATTGTTCAACATTTTAATTAATAAGTTGGCATTCAAAGTAACCTGGTGAATTAAAGCCATGAATATAAACAGGTGGCTTTATAGAACAGCGGTTACCTTTGGGCGGTGCCCAAAGGAGGTGCTGGAAATGTTCTGTATCTTGACCTAGGAGCTTGTTAAATGAATGTAATCATTGGTGAAATGAATATAATCATTGGTGAAATATTAAGATTCATTCATTTCACTGTGTACTTTGAAATTTAAAAGTTTACACACAGCTCTGGCAGGTTTGGCTCAGCAGTTAGAGCGTTGGCCCAGGGTCCAGAGAGGCCCAGGTTCAGTTCTCGCTAAGAGCATGTACCTCGGTTGCAGTTTGTCCCCAGCCCCGGATGGGGTCATGTGGGTGGCGACCAGTCGATGTGTCTCTCTCACATCAATGTTTTTCTCTCTCTCTTCCTCCCTCTCTCCCTCCCACACTATCTGAAGATAAATGCAAAAGTGTCCTCAGGTGAGGATTAGAAAAAAAAAGTTTACACACAGACACAAAAGGTGAATGGTAGACTGGAGTGGAATTGTCTCAGCAGAAATAAGAAAGTTACAAAGTAGTTTAAGAAGAAAACTAATGAGAAGCCCATTTTCTCCCCCAAATCCCCCAGAGGCAGTAGGTACCACAGAGGAGGGGGTTCAGCCATGGGTTGAAAATAGGAAGGGGGAGGTCTGAAAGTCTCATGTAAGGTTGTTGGAGCCCTCCGAGCTCCCTTCGCCTCCCACATGCAGCCAAGTGGCTTCTCACCACCCCAGCCCACCCCCAAGCCCTCTACAAGGAACTAAAGGGTTATTTTTTGGGGAAAAATGAATGGAACACAGAGATTCTAGATTCAAGGTTACCAGGCCCAGCAGCGAAAATTACCTTGAGGTGAGATGGGGGTGGAATGAGGCATGAGACTGTCTCTTTTCATCATAAACTATAGAACATTAATTTGTTACAATATCATGCTGTTTTGATATTTAAAATATTTAAGGTATAATATACATAATTAACAATGAAATATATGGAAGCCATTAGGTGAGCTCACGTTAGTGTTTACCGGAGTACAGTACAATGCAATATTTGACGCTGGGCATGGCAGCTTAAAGAGCCTGGATACAGAACTGGAGAAAAACGAAGTGATCAAATAAAAGTGATTATAGTGAATGATTGTGGAATGTACTTTCCTGGAGGTAATTAAAAATGGAATGGCTTTACAAGCAATCTTTCTTCATAGGAGGGCTTGCCCAGTAGAGATTTTGTGCTGGTAAAACTTGGTGTGGATTACCAAATGGGTTCCACTGACATTTGGGGGCTTTTTCATCCAAAACCATGTATAGTTCATGTTTCCTTGGATTGAAGTTTATCTTTAGGGGCCCCCATAAAGTTCCAAGGGGCTGTCTTATTCAATGCTATATGGTTCCTAAAATAGTGGTGGGTATACTGTTGGCATAATAAATGTTTGTTGAATTAAAAACTGGAGTCAGTGGTATGCTGGTAAATGTGAACATCCAGTTTTGAGTGTGACTGGGAAGCATTCATTGATTTCTGCGATGTTAATATGCCCACCACGGCCAACTTCAAGCTACCAGCATGATCTTGCTGAATGCAGAGAAGGAAGAGAGATGCCACACTCATGCCAGTGAGCCTGGGCAAGCCAACTCCAGCAGACGTGCTTATGACCAGCAATACTATATTAATTCATGCTAAACTACATGAAATAATTTAATCCACTAGTAAGGTCAATAAGGAGAATTTTGCTATCACTTGGAAATGACCATCATTCAAACCAAAAATGTTTTACTGCTGTTTATTTTTCTTTTAAATTTATTTCTGCTTGAAAAGAGCATTGGGGTAAAGTGGATGTCTTAGTTTCAAAAATAATATACAAACAATTATCTATCTTTCTTGTGTAAGCAATCCCCACTCTGTGGGCTGTGCTCCAAATGTTTCATTTGGAACTTAATATATTCTTCCATTCAAGGGTGACTAGGTTGCAGGACAACTCACAAAACCCATAGATTTCAAGGCAGTAGTAGTATTTTGGGAAATGCCTTCTCAGTTTCAGCCAAGGAAGACTAGATTGTATGCACCTGGCCATCACCCCAGCCAGGAGAAACCACACCGTTGGACCCGCCATCTGCCAACTGCTGGGAGAATAAAGATTTCTGACTGTACCCGGAGCAGACTCCCAGCTCTAAGCAACATCTGCTTTCCTCTAATATCAAGAAAGTGACTGAGAGGACAGTCCCCTGGTGGTGGTTGCAGTGGTACTGGTGGTGATGGTAGTGATGGCAGCAGTAGTAGTAATAGTAATAGTAATAGTAAACTAATAACATTATTATGTTTCGCCTATTTTCTAATATAATCCTTGTAATAACTGTATGAGGTAAGTGAGATTATTACCCTCATTTTACAGATGAGAATAGCAAAGTTTAGAGAGTTCAAGTAATTTGGTCAAGATCACACAACTTGGAAGTGGGGAAACCTCTTGCAAAAGGGTCCTTGACTTCCGGGGTAAATTGTGTAAATAGGAAATCATCTGAGGTTACCCGGTATACAAATAATTTAGGAAGCTCAAACAATGTTGTTAATAAATTTTGTTCTGGGCTTTAATTTGGTGGACCTAATTAAAGCTTAAACATATCTATTCACTGTGATGGGAGCTAAATTTAGACTCAGTTTGTAAGATATTCTGAAATACAGAAGTAGCCTCAAAAATGAAACAGAACAGGGTCCTGGCCGGTTTTGCTCAGTGGTTAGAGCATCAGCCCATGGACCAAAGAGTCTCAGGTTCAATTCCAGTCAAGGGCAGGTACCTCGGTTGTGGTTTGGTCCTTGGCCCTGGTCAGGGTCAGGTGGGAGGCAACCAATCAATGTATATCTCTCACATCAATGTCTCTCTCTCTCTCCCTCCCACTCTGACTAAAGATAAATGGGAAAATATCCTCGGGTGAGGATTAAAAAGAAAATTCCCTGGCTTGTATGATTCAGTGGATTGAGCATAGTCCCATGGACTGAGAGGTCCTGGTTTGATTCTCAGTCAGGGCACAAACCTGGGTTGTGGGCTTGATCTCCAGTAGGGGGTGTGCAGGAGGCAGCCGATTGATGTTTCTCTCTCACATGGATGTTTCTATCTCTCTCTCCCTCTTTCTCTAAAAAAATGAATAAAAACATAATTTTTAAAAATGAAACAGAACAAGAAAAAAAAGTCTTCATGTAAAAACTGGTGAAATCCAAATGAGGCCCATATGTAATTTAGTAGCAGCGCATCGACGTTGATTTGCAGGTTTGACAATGACGGTGGTACATGGTTGTGTAAGATATTCTCATCGGGAAGAGCCGAAAGGCACATGGAAACTCTTTTTTTTTTTATTTTTTTTTTTTTTTCATTTTTTGTTCAGATAGAGTGGGAGGGAGAGAGAGGAAGAGAGAGAGAGAGAAACATCGACGTGAAAGGGACACATCGAGTGGCTGCCACCCGCATGACCAACCAGGGCCGGGGACAAACTGCAACCGAAGTACATGCCCTTAGCGGGAACCGAACCCGGGTCTCTCTGGTCCGCAGGCTGACGCTCTAACCGCTGAGCCAAACCGGCCAGGGCGGCACATGGAAACTCTTTATACTATTTTGAAACTTCTTGTGAGTCTTAAACTATTTCAGAATTTTTTT
Source organism: Tadarida brasiliensis (assembly GCA_030848825.1). Taxonomy (NCBI): domain Eukaryota; kingdom Metazoa; phylum Chordata; class Mammalia; order Chiroptera; family Molossidae; genus Tadarida; species Tadarida brasiliensis. Next base: position 50,708,998 of record CM061267.1, read on the forward strand.
TAATTAATAAAGTGTTGTAAAGAGGGTACCATAGCACAGATCCATTATCCCCATCTTCTCCTGCCATCCTTTGTACTGTGGCCACTTAATATTTCTACATTTCATGTTTTGTAAAATGGATTTAAGTTAGTGTTTTAATACGTTTTTAGCATTTTTGCCTTTTTAGGAAAAGCTGGACACTGCTTTTGAGTAGATCTGGCACTACCTCAGGAAGTGAAATGTCACCATTTCCCCAAGACTGACAGGTAACTTTCGAGACTTGAGTTCCACAGAACCCTGGGTACCTGTTAAATCACAGCTGAAAGCTAAAACAGGCTCCTGGTTAGCCCTACCTAACACAGACTAATGTGTATTGTGTCACTACTGGACTGTCTTCTGGTTTTTAAAAAAAAACTCTAAAATACAGCTCGCCAATAAAACAACTTGGAGAAAATAAAATTATCAAGTTCCAAACTTATGTCTCCTTTATGATTTTCACAAGGACATTAAGTGTATAGCAGGTTCTCGAATAACATTGTTTCATTCAATATCATTTCCTTATAACATTGTGTGCTGACATGTTTGTACCCCCATAACTGATGATTGGCAAATTATTGTGCTGACTTGTTTTATAGCTCCCTGAACCAAGAAATTGTTGGGAGCTGGCTACGTGTCTGACAGAGTCCACGGAGCCTGGAGGTTTTAAGTCAGACTCGACCTCCCCCACAATCTCAAGGAATTAGGTTTGCATTGTGTTTGTGCAGCTCGGGGCTAAGTGTGACCCAATGTACCTTGAAATACCTGAGATAACAGATTAGGTGTTCCTGGATGGGCCTGGGTGTTCCTGTTATCCGAAAGGCAAACTAATTCTATACAGCATTGTTGTAGCCCTGGGCATTATATCAAGAAGATTCTATTTCTTATATCATTATATCATTAAACTTTTGCTGTAAGGTATAAAAGGCGTGTAATAAAGCATATCGGGGCTGATTCTGAAGACTCTGTCATGGGGGTGTTCGGAATCAGACGCCGGCCAGCTAATAAATGGCTCTTATTTGGACTTTAATTCTCTAGTGGTCTTTCTTTGACTCTGTCGCACCACAACAATTAATGAGGTGCCATAGGAACGTAACTCTTGTTTATCACAATTAGCTGTTAGCAAAATTGGTTTCATTATATGTCTTTTTGCTTAAAGTCATAGAACCTAGCAACGACATTAAGTAAGGACTTACTGTTTACTAAATATACCTTTAGTTCCTACTAAACTGCCACACAGAACCAAAAGTCTGTAGTTTTTTAAAGCTACAACACAAAATCTGAAATATTACCCCAAAAAACTTTCAATAAGAAACTAAGTGGGGGCTCTAGAAAATGACGGTGAAGTGAATGAAAGCTACACAGACTATCTCCCAGGACCAAACTGGAATTACAACTAAAATGAAGACAAATCATCAGGAAAAAGCAACAGAAAAGCAGCTGGAGAGGACCATATAACCAGGGACACTGAATCAATCCTGGTAGGATGGTGGAGGCGGGAGAGGGGGGCTGGGAGCCCACAGACAGCAGCGACCTTAGCTGTGAGCAGCCTCCTCAGGGTTAAAATCCCAAGAGGGCTCCACAGCGCAGAGGGCCAGGACAGAGTGCTAAATTAGCCACAGCCACTCACCTTCGGCTCCTGCAGAGGGAGGGCGAACTGGATTGGAACTGTGTGGGGATACTTGGGATTTGGAGGGCGCTCAGAACTTTTGCTGAGTTGTGGCCACGCAGGATGGTGGCCATCTTGCTTCTTCCTGGAGCTCTGGGGAGAAGCAGCAGGCCCTCCCTCGGAGATGAACCCCCACCCAGGTGGGCCAAAGAAATGCAACTTGAGGCTCATTAACAACCAGCATCTGCCCCACCCTCGGGAAATCCTCTTAAAATGAACACCTGAAGGAGTTTTTCATTCAACTGAGAACCCAAGGCTCTTCAAGTAACCGAGACTAATAGCTTCCAGGCAAAAAGCTAGAGGATAACTGAACCGCTCCTGGCTTGCAAATCTACCCAGGAAAGTAAGATTTAACAGTGGTGTTTAGCGTGGGTCCTCCCACGTTCATCCAAACCCAGTAGAGGGAGCCACAAACAGCAGAACACCAACACCCACAGGAAAAATTTGGCAGGCTCCAAAACCCACTGAGATAGCCAAAATGGTGAAACAAAGAAACAAATCCAAAATGAAAGAACACGAGACCTCTACCGAAGATGAGATAAATGAAATGTAGTTAAGCAAGTTATCAGAGGTAGAGTTCAGAGCCATGATCTTGAGGAAGCTCAACAGCATGAGTAAGGACCTCAACACCATGAGTAAAGATATAGAAGCATTGAAAACCAACCAAGTGGAAATGAAGAATGACATAGCAGAAATAAAGAACACATTGGAAGGACTAAACAGCAGAGTAGAGGAAGCTGAGGACCAGATCAGTGAATTAGAAGACAGGGTAGAAAAAATCAACCAATCAGAAAACCAAAAGGAAAAAACAATTACAAAACAGGAAGACAGCTTAAGAGAACTGTGGGACAACTGGAAACATAACATTCGCATCATAGGAGTCCCCGAAGAAGAAGAAAATGAACAAGTGTTAGAGAATATATTTGAAGAAATAGTGACAGAAAACTTCCCCAATTTGGTGAAGGAAGAAGGCATTCAAGTTCCAAGAGCACAGAGAGCCCCAAGTAAGAAAAACCCAAACAGGCACACACCAAGACACACAGTAATTAAAATGCCAAAAATTAAAGACAAAGAGAGAATCCTAAAGGCAGCAAGAGATAAGCAACAGAGGAACCCCCATAAGGCTATCAGCTGACTTCTCATCAGAAACACTACAGGACAGAAGGGAATGGCATGAAGCAATCAAGGTCATGAAAAACAAGGATCTGAATCCAAGACTACTCTATCCAGCAAGGCTATCATTCAAAATTGAAGGTGAAATAAAGAGCTTCCCAGACAAAAAAGGCTAAGGGAATACATTAGCACCAAACCAGCACTGCAAGAAATGTTAAAAGGAATGCTGTAATTAGGAGAAGAAATAGGAAGAAAAATATAACCACAATAAACAAAAATGGCAATAAATGAGTACATATAAATAATCACATTAAATGTAAATAGATTGAATACTCTGATAAAAAGACACAGAGTAGCTGATTGGATAAGAAAGCATGACTCATATATATGTTGTTTACAAGAGACCCACTTCACAAAAAAAGACTCACATAGGTTGAAAGTGAAGGGATGGAAAAAAATCTTCCAAGAAAACAGAAAGGAAAAAAAAGCTATGGTAGCAATACTCATATCTGATAAAATAGATTTCAAAATGAAGGCCATAACTGGAGACAAAGAAGATAACTACATAATATTGAAAGGATCTATCCAACAACAGGTAAACATATATGCACCCAATATAGGAGCACCAAAATATATTAAAAATCTTCTGGAGGACTTCAAAGGAGAAATCGACAGCAATGCAATCATAGCAGGGGACTTCAACACCCCACTGACATCACTGGATAGATCCTCTAGACAAAAAATTAACAAAGAAACAGAGACTCTAAATGAAGCACTAGACCAAATAGATTTAACAGCTATCTACAGAGAATTACACCCCAAAACTACAGAATTCACATTCTTCTCAAGTGCACATGGGACATTCTCAAAGATAGACCACATGTTAGGACACAAACTAAGTCTCTACAAGTTCAAGAAGATTGAAATCATATCAAGCATCTTCTCAGATCACAATGGCATGAAACTAGAAATCAATTGCAACAAGAACATGCAAAGACATTTGAATACATGGAGGCTAAATAGCATGTTATTAAACAATGAATGGGTTACCGAGGAGATCAAGGAAGAAATTAAAAAGTTCCTGGAAACCAATGAAAATGAACACACAACAACACAAAATCTGTGGGATGTAGCGAAAGCAGTTCTGAGAGGGAAGTTCATAGCACTACAGGCCTACCTCAAGAAACAAGAAAAATCTCTAATAGACTATCTAACCTCACAACTTAAAGAACTAGAAAGCAAACAAAAAGAAAACCCCAGAGCAAATAGAAGGAAGGAAATAGTCAAGATCAGAGCAGAAATAAATGACATAGAGACCAAAAAAACAATTCAAAGGATCAATGAAACAAAGAGCTGGTTTTTCGAAAAGATAAACAAAATTGATGGACCCTTAGCTAGACTCACCAAGAAACAAAGAGAGAGAACCCAAATACACAAAATCAGAAATGAAAGAGGAGAAGTAACAACTGACACCACAGAAATACAAAGGATCGTTAACAAATACTACCAACAATTATATGGCAACAAATTCGACAATTTAAGCGAAATGGACACATTTCTAGAAACACATAGTCTCCCAAAACTGGACTGGGAAAAGATAGAAAACTTGAACAGACCAATAACAACTAAGGAAATTGAAGATGTTATCAAGATTCTCCCAGCAAACAAAAACCCAGGCCCAGACAGCTTCACGGGGGAGTTTTACCAAACATTCAAAAAAGAACTAACACCCATTCTCCTCAAACTATTTCAAAAAATTCAAGAAGGAAGACTTCCAAATTCGTTTTATGAGGCCAGCATAATTCTAATTCCAAAACCAGAAAAAGACACTACAAAGAAAGAAAACTACAGGCCAATATCCCTGATGAATATAGATGCCAAAATCCTTAACAAAATACTAGCAAATCAGATCCTGCAATACATCAAAAAAATTATTCACTATGACCAAGTGGGATTCACCCAGGGATGCAAGGCTGGTACAATATTCGCAAATTAAATGTGCTGCACCACATAAACAAAATGAAAAATAAAAACCACATGATCATATCAATAGATGCTGAAAAAGCATTCAACAAAATCCAGCACCCATTTCTGATAAAAATGCTCAGCAATGTGGGAATAAAGGGATCATATGTCGACATAATAAAGGCCATATACCGGTTTGGCTCAGCGGTTAGAGCATCGGCCTGCGGTCCAGAGAGACCCGGGTTCGGTTCCCGCTAAGGGCATGTGCCTCGGTTGCAGTTTGTCCCTGACCCTGGTTGGTCATGCGGGTGGCAGCCACTCGATGTGTCCCTTTCAGGTCGATGTTTCTCTCTCTCTTCCTCTCTCTCCCTCCTACTCTATCTGAACAAAAAATGAAAAAATGTCCTCAGGTGAGGATAAAAAAAAATAATAATAAAGGCCATATATGAAAGACCTACAGCCAACATCGTACTCAATGGGCAAAAACGAAAAGCATTTCCCTTAAGAACAGAAACAAGACAGGGATGCCCACTTTCACCACTCTTATTTAACATAGTACTGGAAGTCTTAGCCACAGCAATCAGACATGAAGAAAAAATAAAAGGGATCCAAATTGGAAAGAAGGAAGTGAAACTGTCATTATTCACAGGTGACATGATAATATACATAGAAAACCCTAAAGACTCCATCAAAAATCTACTAGACTTAATAAATGAAGTTGGCAAAGTAGCAGGATACAAAATTAATGTCAAGAAATCGATGGCATTCTTTTTTTTTATTTTTTTAACTTATCTTTAGTGTTGAATGTATTACAGATGTTCCTCATTTTCCCCCCATTGACCCCCTCCTTCCTATTCCTGCCCCACTCCTGCCTTTCCCCACACTGTTGTCTGTGTCCATTTGTTATGCATATATACATATAAGGTCTTTGGTTTATTTCTTCCCACCTCCCAACCCCCCTTCCCTCTGAGGTTTGTCAGTCTAACAACCAATTTGTACTTCTTAATCCCTTCACCTTTTTCACCCATTCCCCCAACCCCCCTCCCATCTGGCAACCAACAAAATATTCTCTGTATCTATGAGAATGTTTCTGTTCTGCTTGTCCATTTTGTTTGTAGATTCAATTGTTGATAGATATGTATTTATTGCCATTTTGTTTGTTCATATTTTTTTATCTTTTTCTTCAAGAAGACCCTTCAACATTTCATATAATAATGGTTTGGTGGTGATGAACTCCTTTAGCTTTTCCTTGTCTGGGAAACTCTTTATATGGCCATCGATTCTAAATGACAGCTTTGCAGGATAGAGTAATCTTGGTTGTAGGTTCTTGCTTTTCATCACTCTGAATATTTCTTGCCACTCCCTTCTGGCCTGCAAAGTTTCCTTCACCAAGTTAGGGAAGTTTTCTGCCATTATTGTTTCAAATAGGTTTTCGATTTCTTATTCTCTCTCTTCTCCTTCTGGCACCCCCAAGATGCAAATGTTGGCACACTTGAAGTTGTCCCAGAGGCTCCTTACACTATCCTCATTTCTTTGGATTCTTTTTTCTTTTTGCTGTTCTGATTGGGTGTTTTTTGCTTCCTTATATTCCAAATCGATGGTTTGCTTCTTGGCTTTACCTACTCTACCATTGAATCTGTGTAAATTATTCTTTATTTCAGTCAGTGCCTCCTTCATTTCTGACTGGTCCTTTTTTATGCTCTTGAGGCCCTCACTAAGTTCACTGAGGTTCTCACTAAGTCCATTGAGCATCCTTATAAACAGTATTTTGAACTCAGCATCTGTTCAGTTGCTTATCTCCATTTCGCTTAGTTCTTTTCTTGGAGTTTTGTTCTGTTCTTTCATTTGGTACCTGTTTCTTTGTCTCCTCATTTTGGCTGCGTCCCTCTGTTTGTTTCTATGTATTAATTAGCGAGAGGTATGGGGCTAGCTGAGACCAGATGCTGCTTGTTTGAAAGAATTTAGGAAAAGCTGGAGTAGGATCCAAGACAGGCCAATCCTATGGTCAAGCAACTGGCAACAGCTTGGGTGGGCCTGAAAGTTGGGTGGGGCAGGGCCTCAGGGAATCACCAGGGCAGGGCAAACAGTGTGAGCCAGGTAGCTGGAGTCCCAGATATGACGGCATCTGCCAACCCACGGAAGGGCTCACCAAAGGAACAAAGGCCTCTGATAGCATGTTTGTCCAGGAGAAAGCTGCCTCTCCAGCCCTCGCTCCAATGCCAAACAACTCAGTTCTTCCCCATATGACTCTGGTGCCTTTCAAGCTGCCTCCCACACGCTGGAGCCTGGAGGGTGCGAGTCCAAGTAAGTCTGCGTGTGGGCCCTTTAAGAGGAGCTGCCGGGGCTCCAGCCGCCTCAGCCTCAGTTCCCGCTGGTTTTTCCAGCCAAAAGTTATGGGGACTTCTCTTCCTGGCACTGGAACCCTGAGCTGGGCGCCTGGTGTGGGACGGGGACCCCTCAGTCCTCAGGGAGGACCTTCCCAGCCGAGGTATCCTCCTAATTTTTATCCGCCACACGTGGGTGTGGGACCAGCCCGTCGCACCTCTGCCCCTCCTACCAGTCTCGATGCAGTTTCTTCCTTAATTTCGTAGTTGTAGGACTTCCATCCAGCTTGATTTCAGGTGGTTTCGAATGATGGTTGTTCTGTAGTTTAGTTGTAACTTTGATGTGGTTGTGGGAGGACGCGATACCGCGTTTACCTACGCCGCCATCTTGACCGGAATTCGGTCTCGACGGCATTCTTATACACCAATGATGAACTCACAGAAAGAGAATCCCATTTACCATCGCAGCAAAAAAAAAAAACAATCCCATTTACCATCGCAGCAAAAAAATTAAGATACCTAGGAATAAACTTAACCAAAGAAGTAAAGGATCTATTTGCAGAAAACTACAGGACATTAGAGGAAGATATAAAAAAGTGGAAGCACAACCTTGTTCATGGATTGGAAGTATTAACATCATTAAAATGTCCATATTACCAAAGCAATCTATAGATTCAATGCAATCCCCATCAAAATACTAACAACATATTTCACAGAACTAGAACAAATACTTCAAAAGTTCATATGGAACCAAAAAAGACCCTGAATAGCCACAGCAATCTTGAAAAAGAAGGACAAAGTACCGGATATCAGGTTATACTACAAAGCTACTGTAATCAAAACAGCCTGGTACTGGCACAAGAACAGGCATATAGACCGGAAATTGACCCAAGACATTACGCTCAATTAATATTTGACAAAAGTGGCAAGAGCATACAGTGAAGTAAAGACAGCCTCTTTAATAAATGGTTTTAGGAAAATTGGACAGCTACATGCAAAAAAGTGAAACTAGACTATCAACTTACACCATACACATGAATAAACTCAAAATGGATAAAAGACTTAAATGTGACTCATGAATCCATAAAAATCCTAGAAGAAAATGTAGGCAACAAAATTTCAAACATACGCAGCAGAATTTTCACTGATACATCACCTAAGGCAACAGAAACAAAGGAAAAAATGAACACATGGGACTACAACAAACTAAAAAGCTTCTGCACACCAAAAGAAACAACCATCAAAATGGAAAGGGAATCCACTGCATAATTGCCAATGATACATCAGATAAGGGGTTAGTTTCCAAAATATATAGAGTGCTCATACAGCTCAACCAAAAGAAGACAAATAATCCAATTAACAATGGGCAGAGGAAAAAAGGGTTTCTCTCGTGAGTAGCACACACAGAGCAGCTTGATTGCTCTACGTGCGGAATCGACATCAAGAGATTTCTGAAGCATAAATTTTTGGTACTTGGGCAGCTGGCGATCGTTGGTCCTGGCGCCCGTAAAAAAAAAGAAAGAAAGAAAAAGGAAGGAAGGAAGGAAGGAAGGAAGGAAGGAAGGAAGGAAGGAAGGAAGGAAGGAAGGAAGGAAGGAAGGAAGGAAAGAAAGAAAGAAAGAAAGAAAGAAAGAAAGAAAGAAAGAAAGAAAGAAAGAAAGAAAGAAAGAAAGAAAGAAAGAAAGAAAAGAAAGAAATGGGCAGAGGAGCTAAATAGACAGCTCTCCAAACAGGACGTACAAATGGCCAAGAGACATATGAAGAAATGCTCAACATCACTAATCATCAGAGAGATGCAAATTAAAACAACAAAGAGGTATCACCTCACACCTGTCAGAATGGCTGCTATCAACAAATCATCAAACAAGTGTTGGCGCCCTGGCCGGTTTGGCTCAGCGGTTAGAGCGTCGGCCTGCGGTACAGAGAGACCCGGGTTCAGTTCCCGCTAAGGGCATGTACCTCGGTTGCAGTTTGTCTCCAGCCCCTGGTTGGGTCGTGTGGGTGGCAGCCACTCGATGTGTCCCTTTCACGTAGATGTTTCTCTCTCTCTCTCTCTTCCTCTCTCTCCCTCCCACTCTATCTGAAGAAAAAATGGAAAAAAAAAAAAAAAAAAACAAGTGTTGGCAAGGGTGTGGAGAAAAAGGAACCCTAGCACACTGCTGGTGGGAATGCAGACTGGTGCAGCCACTATGGAAAACACTATGGTGTTACCTCAAAAATTAAAAATTGGCCCTGGCCGGTTTGGCTCAGCGGTTAGAGCGTTGGCCTGCAGTCTAGAGAGGCCCAGGTTCGGTTCCCACTAAGGGCACGTACCTCGGTTGCAGTTTGTCCCCGGCCCTGGTTGGGTCCTGCGGGAGGCAGCCACTTGATGTGTCCCTTTCACATCGATGTTTCTCTCTCTCTCTCTCTTCCTCTCTCTCCCTCCCACTCTATCTGAACAAAAATGGAAAAATGTCCTCGGGTGAGGATTAAAAAAAATAAATAAATAAAAAATTGAATTGCCATTTGACCCAGTGATCCCACTTCTAGGAATATACCCTGAGAAACCTGAAACACCAATCAGAAAGAATACATGTACCCCCATGTTCATAGCACCACTATTTACAATAGCTAAGATCTGGAAACAGCCCAAGTGCCCATCAGTGGATGAATGGATAAAAAAGCTGTGGTACATATACACAATGGAGTACTATGCAACTGTAAGAAAGAAAGATCTCTTATCCTTTGAGACGACATGGATGGACCTGGAGAGTATTATCCTAAGCGAAACAAGCCAAGCAGAGAAAGACAAATATCACATGATCTCACTTATTTGTGGAATATAATGAACAGTCTGAGGAACAGGGTAGACCCAGAGATGTGGAAGTAGGGTACAGACTGACAACCCTCAGAAGAGGGAGTGGGGGGGAGGGAAGAGATAAATCACAGAACTTATATGCATGTATGTGTAACTGATAGACATGGACAACAAAGCTGGGGACGGGGTGGGGGGGATGGGGAGGAGAGTGTCAATGGGGAAAAAAGGAGAAACATCTGTAACAAAAATAAATTAATAAAATTAAAAAAAGAAGAAGAAAATAAATAAATAAATAAATAAATAAATAAATGGAAGACTTCCAGCATGAAAGAAAATAAACCAAGTAGGACAACCTGTGGACACAGGTTATAGACTGTATTTAGTCATGATGTCCCCCTTCTTCTCATTTTAACATGGCTATTAAGATAATAATAGCAAACACTTATGTAGCACTTAATACATGCCCAGCACCATTTATTTTTAAAAGCTTTACATATATTAACTCATTGTGACTTCAAGACATCCCTTGTGAGGTAGATATATTATCACCACCATATTCATGAGGAAACTGAGGCAGAGAATGTAGGTGTTTTGCCCAAGATCACATAGTTATTAATGGCCAGTGGTAAAACTGGTTTTTAAAGTGAGGCAGTCTGGGCCGGCCAGTGTGGCTCAGTAGTTGAGCATCAACTCATGCACCAAGAGGTCGCTGGTTTGATTCCCGGTCAGGGCACATGCCCAGGTTGTGGGCCAAATCTCCAGTGGAGGGCATGCAGGGGGCAGCCAATCGATGTTCTCTCTCATCAGTGTTTCTATGTCTCTCTCCCTCTCTATCTAAAATCAGTAAAGAAAAAAAAAAGTGTTTTTTTTTTAAATAAAATAAAGTGAGGCAGTCTGGCCCAGTTTGGCTCAGCAGTTAGAGCGTCAGCCCTCAGACCAAAGAGTCAAAGGTTCAGTTCCGGTCAAGGGCACATACCTCGGTTGTGGTTCGGTCCCTGACCCTGGCCAGGGTGGTGTGGGAGGCAACAAATCAATGTGTCTCTCTCACGTAGATGTTTCTCTCTCTCTCTCTCCCTCATCCTCTATCTGAAGATAGATGGAAAAATATCCTCGGATTTAAAAAAATAAAAATAAAGTGAGGCAGTCTGGTTCCTGAGGCCACTACCATACATTGTCTCACCATGTATTTTCTCAGAAAAAAATAAAGTACTTTATATTTTTCCCCTCCTTTTTAACAACAACCAAAACTCTTGGCTAAGGCATCTCTGAATTGTCGCTGAAGCAGAAAATGGAGAGAGGGGATCAGCTCACAGCCTGTTCTGGCCACCCATGCACCTCTTTCCCTTTTATACATGCTCCCCCAAAACATACACACTGACCCTGAGCTATAACTTCAAGGTCAACAGGTAGATTGACAAGCCTATCAGCCACCAAAGCCTGAACTCTTTATGCTAGTGGTTCACAGAGTGACCAAGTGTTAGGTTGATCTGGGACTTTCCCAGTTTTATTATTGAAAGTTTCATGGCATCGAAACCCCGTTCCCCACGATCCTGGGCAAACCAGGACAGTTGGTCACTATGCTACAGAACCACCAAGGAAGCTGTTGAAAGGTTGTGACGCTTGAGATGGCATCCCTCCTTTCTGGAACCCTGTCACCAGAGCCATTACATCATACTCTCAAGGGTGAAGGGGCAGACATCATTTTTTAAAAATGTGTTTATTGATATTTAGAGAGAGAGGAAGGGAGAGGGAGAGATAGATAGAAACATCAATCAGCTCAATCAGCTGCCTCCTGCACGCCCCCTACTGAGAATCGAGCCTAAAACCCAGGCACGTGCCCTGACCGGGATTTGAACCAGTGACCTCTCAGTGCATGGGTCAACACTCAATCACTGAGCATACCGGCCGGGCAGACACCATAGTTTTTAAAGGCTCCCCAAGAGATTCCAGTGTGTGTCCTGGGCTGAGGCGCACTGTGACACTGTAACACCACACACGAGCTGGGGGTTCCTAGACTCTCAGGACCCCTGATCAACAATTCCCCCAGACTCTCAGCTCAACTCTCACAGCTTGACATAGTGCAGGGCCTCAGTCCTGGCTTTCCACTAGGATCACCTGCAAAGCCCTTAACATCTACCAGTTTGGGAATGTACACTGGCACAGCCACTTTGGGAAACGGTTTGGCAGTTTCTTAAATAGTTAAACATACACCTACCATATGATCCTGTCACCTCACTCCTAGGTATTCACACAAGAGAAATGAAACCATATGTCCACGCAAAGATCTGTACACAAATGTTCATAGCAGACTTATTTGTAAAAGCTCCAAACTGAAAACAACACAAACATACATCAACGGGTGAATGGATAAACAAATTGTGGAGTATCCATACCATGGAGCCTTACTCAGCAAAAAAAGAGGAATGAAATATTGATACACGCAACAACATGGGTGAATGTCAAAAACAATTATGTTGAGTGAAAGACACCAGACCCAAAAATATTGTACATACTGTATGGTTCCATTTATATAAAATCCTAGAAAATCTAAACTAATCTATATTTAAAGATATCTGGTCAGTAGTTGCCTGGTGATAGTGGCAGTTAGGGGGACAGGGTTAGGTAGGGTTAAGAGGGAGGAAATAGAAAGGGACACCAGGAAACTTTGGATGTGATAGATATGTTCCTTATCTTGAATGCAGTGATGATTTTATGAATATATGCATACATCTGTAATAATTCCATTCTGACCCTCAGTTACTGCACGTACACACCCTGGCAGTTTCTTTTCTGTAAACATAAGGGCCTTGAGACACCCAAAGAAAACTGTAAAGATAAGGGGTTGAAGATGGCCTTGGGAAATTCAGAGAAACCATGAGAAAAAAGAGATGAATAGTTGCCCTGCTCCTCCCCCCCTTCTCTGTATCAGCCCCCCTTAACGATGCCAAAAGCGGCGCCAAGAGAATGTAGTTTTTTTTCTGTAGTTTGTGCCTTTATTTTTTTATTTTTATTTTTTTTATCTTCACCCGAGGACATTTTTTTTTTCATTTTTGTTCAGATAGAGTGGGAGGGAGAGAGAGGAAGAGAGAGAGAGAGAAACATCGATGTGAAAGTGACACATCGAGTGGCTGCCACCCGCACGACCAACCAGGGCCGGGGACAAACTGCAATCGAAGCACATGCCCTTAGCGGGAACCAAACCCGGGTCTCTCTGGACTGCAGGCCGACGCTCTAACCGCTGAGCCAAACCGGCCAGGGCTGTAGTTTGTGCCTTTAAAAGCGGGCAACAAAGAAGGCTCGGGGCTGAGGATTTGGGGAAGCTGTACCCCCCCAGCCCGCCGGTGTAACAGCCCACCGGTGTAATAAAGTGCTCCTTTTACAATTTGGCCGTGCGTCTCTGGTTATCTCGCTGACACGTTACAACACATCAAGAGTACACCTGCCCTGGCCGGTTTGGCTCAGCGGTTAGAGCGTTGGCCCTCGCACCAGAGTGTCCCAGGTTTGGTTCCCGCTAAGGGCATGTACTTTGGTTGCAGTTTGTCCCCGGCCCAGTTGGGGTCGTGTGGGTGGCAATAAAAATGTCTTTAAGGTGGATAAGGTTACAGTGCCACGGAATAAAACACTACTGCAGTGTTGAGAAGACAGAAGCTTCCTACTACAGTATGGGGAACAAAACACTACATTGCGCTGCAGCAGACAGAGAAAGTGTTGAAGTGCAATTACCAAAAAGTGACCCCGTTTATGACATAGTTTGGAATTCTAAGTCTACTGAATTTTGTGCTGTTCATGATTTTATTTCTGCCAAAGCAACAATTCTCAACTTGAAATGTGAGCCTGTGTTTGACTTTGGAACTGGCCCTCATAATGCGGCCTACTACATTCCTCGTGGACATATATTAGTACTGGCTGGATTTGAAAATAAGAGGGGACAAATAGAAGTGTGGGATGTTAAAAAGTACAAATGTTTCTAAACCAGTGGCTTCTGAGTCTACATATTTTGCTTGGTGCCCAGATGGTGAGCATATTTTAACAGCCACGTGTGCTCCCGGGTTACATGTTAATAATGGGCAAAGATCTGGCTCTGTACTGGCTCTGTGTCACACAAGTATGATGTGCCATCAAATGCAGAATTGTGGCAGGTTTCTTGGCAGCCGTTTTCAGATGGAATATTTCCAGCAAAAACAATAACTTATCAAGCAGTTCCAAGTGACGTACCCAGTGAAGAACCTAAAGCTGCACCAGCCCACAGACCCTCAGCTTTAAGAAGTACACCAATCACCAGTTCCAAACTGCATGAGGAAGAACTGTTACCGGAGAAAAGCATGGATGGTCTTTCTCCATTGCTAGTGGGAGTGGGGTTCTTGGGGTGCCGCTGGAATAAGCATTTCCAGAGGCCCCCACAGGAGAATAAGAAGTGGTAGAAAGCTTAATTTTCGTGGAATTACACCCCTGGGTTTCCAAAGTCCCATTTCCTTTCATCCAGCCCTGGAAGAGGTGTAATTGGGGTTTCAGTAGAGCTAAAAGCAAAACCAGCGTCCAAAGTTTCTGTTCCATAGTGGAGTTGGGTCTGGATTAGCATCAAGCTAGTTGCAGTCCGTTAGCCCATTGTGTGTGGGGTCCACATGGCTGTGGGCCACGTGGGAGAATGCAGGGGAGCCAAGAGTGCACGCTTCCTGCAACAGGAGTCCCAGGAGTCCCTTTGTTTAGGAGATCAAATATCTCACATCTTCCTGCACTTGCAGTGGCCACACCTCCTCTGGTCATTGACCTGTTCCAAGGTGTGATTGACAGGCAAGTACCTTCCCTACTTCACCCAGACTTCACTGGCCATGCATCTGTTCTTCCTCTGTCTAGTCCCTTCCCCCATCAATCTGCAGAGACAGACCTGGGGAATGTTAAACTGCAGCTTCCTGGCAAAGCTGCACAAATGGCATGCCTATAATATTTGGCCTTCCCCCTGCTCCCTTCCTGTTATTAATAACTAGGTTTATTTACAACAGTATCAGAACCACCTCAGAATATGAAACCACAACCAGGAAATACGCCATTATCAAACACAGTCCTTAAAAATAAAAGGAAACATGAAGTTAAGAAAGCTACAAAGCAGGAAGCAAGAAGTTACAAAAGTCTAGATTTGGCATCCACTCCTGCCCGGTGGAGTTCAGCACAAAATACTGTCTCAGTCAACTTCTGGAGACCCTGAGGTAAACAAAACAATCAAGAGCCTAAAGAAGAAACTGAAAGCAATCGAACAACTGAAAGAACAAACAGCACCTGGAAAACAGCTAGAAAAAAAATCAGCTGGAGAAAATTCAAAAAGAGAAAGCCCTTCTCCAAGAACTGGAAGATTTGGAATTGGGTATTTAAAGATTCACAGAAAGCAAGTTGGTTACCAGAAATCAATGAAAACACATCTTCTAAGTTCATGGGTGTACTGTATATGGAATATTCATGTGTCCACATTTAACATTCATCTGTAATTTTAACCATTTTTCCAAGATTCTACATATGTGTGAAATTATTTAATAATGCATATTAAATTGATTTTTGCATGCTGCATCCTATATCATATTAACATATGATATAAAAAAGAGACACATAAATTTTCTAGCTAAGTTTGACAGACTGGAAGACAAACCTCATTGTTTTTTAGTAGGGGACAATATTTACCATGTAAATGAATAAAGACATTTTATTTTTTTACTTTTTATAATATGTTCTTTTTTATTCAATTTATTGGGGTGACTTTGGTTAATAAAATAATACAGGTTTCAGGTATACAATTCTACAATATATCATTTGTATATTGTGTTGTGTGTTCACCACCCCAAGTCAAGTCTCCTTCCATCACCATTTATCCCAATAAAGACATTTTAAATAATAAAAAAAGAGTATACCTTAAATAAGTACAGTTTATTAAATGTTAATTATACCTCTATAAAGCTGTTCAAAACAACAAAAACAACAATAAAACTCCCAATATTCAGGCCCCATCACAAGAAATTCAATTTCATGGCCTGAAATGGTGCCAAAGCCAGTGCTTCTTGAAGGATGTTTCAGGTGATTCTCATGTGCAGTCCTGGTTGAGAACCACTGCATTAATGCCTTTTAATGGAGTTACTCTCCCAAACCACTGAAAGGATTAGTGATAATAAGGAGATGGAGGGCAAGGAGTCAAAGAAGAAGGGAGAAGTGTTAGGATGATGATGTTCATGATGATGATTAATTAAGCCCAAAGTGGCTTAAGAGATAGCTTCAGCAGAGAACAGCTGACTCCACTAGGTGGCATCTGGACATTTCTCTTTAGCATGATTTCCAGAGGAACTGGAGATTTGGGGCCCTAGCTGCCTGAGATGTGTTGTGAAAGGCAGTGCCGAGCAGACAAAGCTACCCAGGCTCATTGGAACGAAAACTATCAACAACTTGGGAATGTCAGCAGGGTCCAATGTGTTCTCCTGTGGCTGACTTCATTGGCAGAGTGAATTCAACTGTTGCAATTTCAGTGTCATTTGAGGTTCAAAGATCAGGGCTATTCATTCAGGGACTGAGTAACTCCTGGAGAGAAAGTAAAGTTCTCAAAGAGAAGACCAAATGTCTTGAACTTGGAGCACTGGGCAGAAATCACTGTCTCCAGAGCACCAGCACGCAGTCTCTCTCCCTTCATTGAGGACCTGCCCTTACATTTTTTTGCTTTGCTTCTCCTAGTTCACTCAATCACAGGACAATATGACCAGCCCCCTCTGTTTGTTGTGACTCAGGTCCTCCTCTTCTGCTTTCTATAGCCATTATCCCCTTTGAAGGGGTCCCTCTCCATTTCAGTCCCCCTGCCACAGTCTGACTTCTACTGTGCTGAGTCAGAGTCACTTTCCTAAGTGATCACACGTATTTGGTCAACCCTAAAGGGTCAAGCATTTAAGTGACCATGATTTAGAGGGGGGCACATAATTTAGGGTTTTCTGTTTGTGCTTCACATCAAGGAACATAAAGCAAGTCCCCAACGGATGGATCAAAACACACAGAATAATAACAGCCCACATCAGTAGTTTTCAAATTCTCCTCAGAACCCATCAGGAACCAGAGGTCCAAGTGGGCCCTCAGGTCCACAGGCCATGGAATAGTGCATCTGCTTTGTCAGCTTAGTTCTGCCACAGCTCCTCAGTCTCCAGTTAATGCTGTCACAGGGACCACTCAGGCTGCCAGCCATGCCTCTGTGAGAAAACCACAGCTAAAGCAGCTTAGATAATGGGCCCCTGTGAGTCCAGCACAGTGCTCTCTTCTATCTGTTCTACATGTGGGGATTCCACTTGCAATTTCTTTTTTTTTTTTTATTAATTTACTTTTGTTACAGATGTTTCTCCTTTTCCCCCCATTGACTCCCTCCTCCCTTTCCCTCCCTGCCCCGTCCCCAGTCTTGCTGTTCATGTCCATTGGTTATGAGTACATGCGTACAAGTTCTGTGGTTCATCGCTCCCCTCCCCCACCCCCTCTTCTGGCAATACAATTTCTTTTTTAATGTGTTTTTTTAATTGATTTTAGAGAGAGAGGAAGGGAGAGGGAGAGACAGAAACATCAATGTGAGAGAGAAACATCGATCAGTTGCCTCCCACACACTGGGGACCAAACCCAAAACCTGGGCATGTGTCAGGATTGGGAATCGAACCAGAACACTGGACAACATTCATCCGACTGAGCCACCCTGGCCAGGGCCACTTACGATTTCTTTAAAGGATTCTGCTGCTAGAAGTGTACAAAGCACTCTCCTACATGCTTCTGAAATATCCTCCTGACAAACCTAAGCCATGGCGCATGTTGGGGCACACAGTTTTCAAGTCACTTCAGATAATGAGTTCCTTCCCTACACAGAACACCTCCTCCAGACTTTGAAGACAGAGCATTGCCCCTCCTATTTGCTCGAGCTTGTACCAACATCCCAACCATTATCCATAAAGTCTCCTTCTCTAGTTCTCCCAGATGCTCGGGGCACAGAATTCTCAAGGTGGGCCTGACCTCTGAAGATTCAGTCCCCACCATGTCCCCAGCACCTCGGCTACCTTCTTCTGTTTCAGCCTTGGTTCAGTCTCCTGGCATTGAGTTTCTGGCCTCTCTTCCCATCCTCTATTTTTTAATTGTTTAAAAATATTATTAAGTGCTGAGTAGACTTTTAAAATAATGAAATATATATGAAATATAAACTATCATAATCCATGAGTGCCCACCACTCAGGTAAAGAAAAATCGCGTTACCATTACCCCTGGGGTGCCCTTCCATAAACCCATTCCCTTTCTTCTCACCTCCAAGGCAAACACTATGCTGAATTTTGTGTGTGTAATTCCCTTGCCTGTCTTAAGATTTTCTACATATGTTTAAATCTATAAACAATATATTGCTTAGTTCTGTATGTTTAACTTTATATAAATTGATTAAAACAGTATACATTCTTGAGAGAATGTTTTTGAGATTCACCCATATTGTTGCAAGTAGCTACAGTGCACTGCTGCAATGCATGATTGTATTCCACTATGTACTCTACCAGTTTCTTTAATCGATTCTACTCTGATGACCTTTGGGCTGTTGTCAGTGTTTTTTATTATGAACAAGAGTTGCTGTGAACATTCTTGTACATATCTCCTGGCACAAGAGTTCCTCTAGGAATGGAATTTCTGGGTCATAATGTAGAAACATATTTATATTACCAAGATAATTACAAATCGTTTTCCAAAGTGGATATTTCAATTTATGCTCCCATCATCACTGACTGTTTTGTACACTATATCCTTATCAGCATTTGAAATTGTTCAGCTTCCTAATTTTTACCAGTCTGGTAGATGTAAAATGACTTTTCTTTTTTTTATAGTTATAATTTGCTCATAGGAGGATATCTGAACTATGAGGCTGAGGATCTTTTCATATATTTAGTAGCCATTTCCTCTTCTTGAAGTGCCTGTTCTGGTGAAGGGTAAGGGCACAGGCTTCAGAGGCTGGCCCACAAGGACAGAAGTCCCAGCCTACAGATCAATTTCGCAGATATAACAATAACTGAGTAGAGGCCCTCCTAGCCACCTACATCCCACCTTAGTCAGTGACCCTCCCTCAAAACTACCATCAGATGGTCTCTGGCTTGTAAGACCAGCCCATGCAGTCTAGTTAAGCAGCAAACAGAGAGGTTGGAGCTCAGGATCCAAGCAGGCATGCTTCATGACCCACAATCGGGTAGAAAAAAAACAGGCAACCTTTCTGCCACGATGCCAGCACTGAGCTGCAGCCTGCTCACACCAAAGATGCTACTTAGGACTCTCCACTGGACACCTTCAGAATTACACAGGTTCCTTCTGTTATTAGTTCATCCTGTGTGATTAGCACATGAGGTCTCATTCATTGAATCAACAAGTGTTACCGGAAAGGGAACCTGGCCCTGGGCAGGTCTGCCTAGGGCTGGGTCCATAGTCTGTGGATTCTGACTTCATATAGAAAAAATTTCACAACACGAATCCAGGTGAATTTTAGAGGATGTTTATTAAAGCTGGGGACAGTGAAACAAGAAAAGGTTGGGGAAATGAGCCTGGGTTGGGCTGCTTTGGCTCACTAAGAGGACAGAAAAAAGGAAGCCTTGGGGACAGGTTCAGGAGGTTTGCAGGGGGGAAGGGATGGCTGCTGCTGCCCATTGCTGCCCTGGTTGCAAACTTCAGGGTGTCCCTTAGAGTCTAGGAGATGCATGCAGGTGGGGGAAGAAGAGGAGGAGAAGTAGGGGAAAGATGTGAGCGTACTTAATACCAGGAGGGTGAGCTCCCAGGGTCTTTGGTCCTAAAAGCTTTTAAGGGTACAGAGCTTAAGGGAGGTCCCGGGGGAGGATCTCAATAGAACATTCATTAGCTTTCCAGGTGGGTTCTTTCAGAGCCATGGTCTCCACAGATTAGTCAGAGCCAGGACAAGGGGTCATTGCAGCTACTCCTGAGGTCAGCGCAGGCATAACTTGTCTGGTTTACTGCTTTTCTGAGCCTGTAGTTAAAATACAACTGAGACCCAGATGTTATCTCTAGGGAGGTGACCTTCAGTATCTGGCTGTAGTACTATCTGTTTCCCTTTCCACTTGCCAAGGAATTTTCCTATCTTCTCACTAACCTGCCTCACAAATACTGAGCACAGGAGAAGGCAATCGGGCCCAGCCCCCAGCCTGGACTCGGGTGCGGGCTGGGCGTCGCCCACAGGAGGCTCTGCACCCATCTCCCTCAGGCCTCCACATATGCCCCACACCCCCAGGCTTCCCCGCGGCAGGATAAGTGGAGTTTCCATCCCAGGTCACAGCCCAGGGCAGGTGCACCACGTGACCACACAGGCGGAAGAGACAGAGCCGAACTGCCTGTTGGGAGCTGCCTGGTCGCCTAGCAACAGCCCAGCGGAGTGATGGAAGCCACCACCAGCAGCAGGGAGCTCCGGGCCAGGGATTATTTGGAAAAACATCGGATTATGGAGTTGCTGAACTATCTCACTACCCACCTGATCTTCTTCCAGCCAGGTAAGGGACTTGCCTACCACTGGGCTTTCTGCCCCACCCGCCTCTCCACTAGCAGCGGTTCCCAGACATTCCGGGTGTAGCTGTTCCCCACGCTGCGCCCGCGTCCCTCCACCTAACCCACCACCTTCACACGCACACACTCTTCTGCCTTTCTGCTATTTGAGCCCTTCTGCTGCCAATGAAACAAATACTTACTGAACGGCCTCTGTGCCTACCACTGGCCAGGTTGCGGCAGGACTCGGGCAGCGAGCGGGAGGGCTCGTAGGAGTGGGCGAGGCTCCGGGATCCGGCAGCCGGCTCCTGGCCCCACCCCTCAGTACTACCGGACTGGGCAAAAGCCTGAACTTCGGTCTCCTCTTCTGCAAAATGGAGGTAATAGTACCGATCTCGTGGAAGAGTAAATAAATGAATTACCCCAGTGCCTCGCAAGGAACAGATGTTTCCAGTGTTACCCCAACCTCAAAGAGTTTCTAATCTGGTAAGAGAACGAAACAATTGGTAGGGTAAGATGGAATGGTGGTCTGGAGAACGCTTTTCCTGACATTTTTACGCCTCTGACCCCTTTACAGTGTTTGAAACACTGCATAATTTTTGTGTGGATTTCAATGTTATATGGAAGTGAAAGTTATATTGATGTCCTCTCCCCAGGATGCAAAATTGTAATTCGCCAGCCTCCCTCTGCAGGGAGTGTCCAAAATGCCAAAATTATCCATGTCTCCGTTTAGGGAAATAGAAATACCAAACACTCCTACTTTGCCAAAAACCACCCAACTAATTTGATCGAATATTAGCTATTATTAAGACAGACCGACAAACTTCAGAAGAGGGGGTGTTGGAGGGGAAGAGATAAACCACAGAACTTATATGCATGTATACATAACCAATGGACATAGGCAACAAAGCTGGGGATGGGGGGGGGATGGGGAGGAGGGTGTCAATGAGGGAAAAAAGGAGAAACATCTGTAACAAAAACAAATTAATAAAAATAATTAAAATAAATAAATAAATAAATTTTTTTAAATGTTGCATTTGAGGCCCTGGCCAGGTGGCTCAATTGGTTGGAGTGTCGTTCCATACACCAAAAGGTTGTGGGTTTGATTCCCGGTCAGGACACAAATCCTAGGTTGAGGGTATGGGAGACAACCAATGGATGTTTCTCTTTCTCAAAAAAAAAAAAAAAAAAAGATGTTGAACTTGAGGTTTATTTCTCTTGAAGAAATGATTGTCATTATCAGCTGACATTTATGGAACTTAGATGCTTAGTTACATTTGGGTCTTCCCTTCATGTTTTAAAAAGTTTATATCTTTAATATGTATATATTTTTTGTTGTAAGCATTTTCAAGAAATTTTTAGAAGCAGGCAGAGTATAAATTATAGACTCCATACATAAACATAGCATCTCATGTAGTCTAAAGGATACACAGCAATAAGCCTTCATCAAAGTAACACACCAAGTACACCACTCACAAAAGTTAATTCAAAATGGACCGACTTAAACATAAAACCTGACACCATAAAACTCCTAGAAAAAAACAGAAGAAGCTCCTTGACATTAGTCTTGGCAATGTCTTTTGGATAAACACTAAAAGCACAAACAACAAAAGCAAAAATCACCAACCGGGACTACATCAAACTTAAAAGCTTCTGTACTGCAAAAGAAACAATCAACAAAATTAAAAGGTAACCTACAGAATAGGAAAAAATACTTGCAAGCCATATATCAGATAAGGGGTTAATATCCAAAATATATAAAGAACTCACACAACTCAATAACAACAACAAAAAACAAACAATCCAATTAAAAAATGGGCAGAAGAACTAAATAAACATTTTTCCAAAGGAGATATCCAAATGACCAGCAGGTACATGAAAAGATGCTTAACATCACTATTATGAGGGAAATGCAAATCAAAACCACAGTGAGATATCACCTCACATGGGTTAGAATGGCTATTATCAAGAAGGCAAAAATAAGTGTTCGTGAGAATGTAGAGAAAAGGGAAATCCTGGTAGGAATCTAAATTTTGAAGTTCAGTCACTATGGAAAACATTATGGGGGTACCTCAAAAAATTTAAAATAGCCCTGGCTGGTGTGGCTCAGTTGGTTGGGTGTCGCCCTGTGCACAAGGAGGTCAAAGGGCACAACATGCCTGAGGTGCAGGCTTAATCCCTGGTAGGGCCTGTGTAAGAGGCAACTGATTGATGTTGTGCTCTCACATCAATGTTTCTCTCTCTCTCTAAAAATCAATAAACTATTTTTTTCCCCTTTATTGATTTTAGAGAGAGAGGAAGTGAGAGGGAGAGAGAGATAGAAACATCGATGAGAGAACATCAGTTGGCCACTTCCTGCATGCTCCCCACTGGGGATCTGGCCCACAACCTGGGCATGTGTCCTGACCGGGAATCGAACTGGCGACCTCTTGGTGCATGGGTCAACACCCACCCACTGAGCCACACCGGCCGGACAATAAACTATTCTTTAAAAACAAATTTTTAAAATAGAACTACCATATGCTCCAGCGATTCTACTTCTGGGTATGTATACAGAGGAAATAAAAACAGGATATTGAAGAGATATATGCACCCTCATGTTTATTGCAGCACAGTCAAGTTAAGGAAAAAAACTAAATGTCTGTCAGTGGAAGAATATACATTTAGATAAAGAAAATGTGAGCCTGGCCGATGTGGCTCAGTGGTTGAACATTGACCCATGCACCAAGAGGTCGCCAGTTCAATTCCCAGTCGGGGGACATGCAGGAGGCAGCCAATCGATGTTCTCTCTCATCAATGTTTCTCTCTCTCTCTCTCTCCCTTCCTCTCTCTCTAAAAAATCAATAAAGAAAAAAAATTTTTTTAAGAAAATGTGAGAGAGATATATATATATACATATATATATATACATATATATATATATATATGTATATATATAATGAAATATTTATTATTCAGCCAAGAGAAAGAAGGAAATCCTGCCACTTGCAACAACATGGATGGACCCTGAAGTCATTATACTAAGTCAGACAGAGAAACAAATACTGTATGATATCACTTAGAATGGTAGAGGGTGGAAGAATAGGTGAGATGTTTAAGGGTACAAACTTGCAACTAGTAGATAAGTCCTAAAGATCTAATGCACAGTATAGTGATTATAGACAATTCCATATTATTCCCACTACAAAAAAGAAATGATAATCAATTTGAAGTGATAAAGGTGTTAGCTGATGCTACAATGATAATCATATTGCAATATATAAATGTAATAAATCAACATATTACATATCAATTATATCTCAATTAAAAATAAAGAGACCTTATGTTTTAGAGATATACACTCAAATATTTATTAATGAAATATGATTGCTGTGATTTACTTCAAAATAATACAGGAAGAGGAGAACTGGATGATTATGGTGAAATAAGACTGGCCACAAATTGCCCTGGCCAGTTTGGCTCAGTAGAGCGTCGGCCTGTGGACCAGAGTCTCCAGTTCGATTACAGCCAAGGGCACATACCTCCATTGTGATTCATCCTCTGCCCTGGTTAGGGTCATGCGGGAGACAACCAATCGATGTGTCTCTCATATCAATGTCTACCCCCCCCCCCCCCGACTCTATCTGAAAATCAATGGAAAAATATCCTCGGGTAAGGATTAAAAAAAAAAAGTTAAAAAGACTGGCCACAAATTGTAAGAGTTGAAGTTGGTGATGGGTTCATTATACGTTTCTACTTTTATATGTGTCTAAAACTTTCAATGACATAAGTTTAAAAAAAAGAATTATTATATTATATATATATCTCTACCTATATGTGTGCACATATGTACATATGTATATATGTCAAGTTGAGGATTGCAATATAATATAATGATGGAGCAGTAGGTGTGGCATTTGTCATCTAAGCTGCTCCACCTTAACTTCTGGTTTCTTTTCATCAAAACTGACCTGCATTATTTCTAGAAAGTGGATCTTGATTTTTTTGTTTTCACATTGCTTAAATGAAAGACAGCCTATTTATCCAAAATATTGCTTTTGTTAGAAATGAACATTTATGCTTCCTAATTGGAAGACTATTAATCTAAGAGTCTTTATTTTTATTTTATCCCTTCTTTCGGCTGGCCACTTTCTTTCCTGCATCATGCTGTTTCAGTTTTCTTGGTTTTAATCTCTGTCTGCATATTAGAATCACCTGAAGAGCTTCTTGAAAAAAATGCCCAGGTCTAATCTCTGGACTTCTTTATTCAATCATCTGTGATAGAGCACAGATTACTCATATGTAATTAAGTTTTTAATATCTTGCCTTTCTCATAAGCTAGGCCTATATCCCCAGTGCCTAGTACAGTACCTTGAACCATAGGTATTTAATAATTGTTAAATGACTATATCCATTTGTGACTTATTTTAATTTCATATCAGAAATAATTGGAACTATTCTTTTACAGATAAACCAAGAGAGTATTTAATATCTCTATTGGAACGACTGAGAATTGCCAAAATAACAGGTGTGGCTTTTCCTTTCTTTATGGATCACTCTAACATTGTGTCTATGTTTGAGATGATGGACGCCTCAAATAAAGGCACCATATCATTTGTGCAGTACAAACAAGGTCAGTGTCTAATACAAACTGAAGTAATAGTAGTCATTCCATAACTTTCTCTAGCTGAAAATAATTCACTTTGTAAGTTTTCCTTCTCTTTCTGACTTTTACAGCCCTAATTACCCTGGGTCTGTGTACTGCAGATGAAGTTTTAAAAGATGATGGACGTATAATAACTTTGGATAAATTCAAGCATGAAGTGTAAGTTCAATTTTTTTTTCTCTTTATGGATTTTAGAGAGAGAGGAAGGGAGAGGGAGAGAGAGATGGAAATATCAATGAGCGAGAACATCAGTTGGCTACCTCCTGCATGCCCCTCACTGAGGATTGGGCCCATAACCTGGGCATGTGCCCTGACCAGGAATCGAACCGGTGACCTCTTGATGCATGGGTTGATGCTCAACCACTGAGCCACACCGGCCAGGCCTGTAAGTTTAATTTTTTAAAATATTTTTTCTTTCTTGATTTTATATAGAGAGATAGAAACAGTGATGAGAGAGAACATCGATTGGCTGCCTCCTGCATGCCCCCCACCAGGGATTGGGCCCACAACCTGGGCATGTGCCCTGACCTCTTGGGTCGACACTCAATCAGTGAGCTACACTGGCTGGTCGTAAGTTCACTTTTTAATGAGTAATATTTAAAGAATGTGGCATGATTTTGAAGTACAGTTAATACCTTTTAAAACAGGTCCCTACCTTTTTTTAAAAAAGATTTTTAAGCCCTGGCCAGTTTAGCTTAGCAGTTAGAGCGTCGGCCCGCAGACCAAAAAGTCACGGGTTCGGTTCCAGTCAAGGGCAAGTACCTCAGTTGCATTTTGTCCCTGGCCCTGGTCAGGGTCGTGCGTGGGAGACAACCGGTCGATGTGTCCCTCTCATGTCGATGTTTCTCTCTCTCTTTCTCTCCCTCTCCCTCTCTCCCCCTCCCTCCCACTCTATCTGAAGATAAATCGAAAAAATATCCTCAGGTGAGGATTAAAAAATAAATAAAAAAGATTTTTAAAACTGATTTTTAGAGAAAGAGGAAGGGAGGGAGAGAGAAACATCGATGTGAGAGTGAACCATTGATCAGCTACCTTCTGCACGCCCCCTACGGGGGATTAAACCCGCAACTCCGGCATGTGCCCTGACTGAGAATTGAACCCAAAACCTTTCAGTACACAGGACGACGCCCAACCAACTGAGCCACACCAGCCAGGGCCAGGTTCCTACCTTGTTGATAGAAACATTCAGCTGATTAGCAAGTGAGGACAGGGATGGCTGACAGAAAAGTCCCTAAGCCTAGGGAGAGGGGAGGGAGAAAACACTGGAGTTACAAAGTTCTAGAGGCAACTTCATTTTTTTCTCAATGGGAAACCCCAGCAATTCTCAGAGAATGAATTAATAAAAAGACTAGTTATTATAAGTTAATATAACTCAATTTGTTTAAAAGTTTTACTCGCTGAGGAAAATCATTAACATAGTCCAAGGCCAAGGAAAAGTTAGAAAGTTTAAGATTCCCATCTCATCCCACTGGTATGGCTCAGTGGTTGAGCATCGACCCATGCACCAAAAGGTCACCAGTTTGATTCCCAGTCAGGACACATGCCCAGGTTGTGGGCCCAATCCCCAATAGGGAGCATGCAGGAGGTGGCCAATTGATGTTGTCTCTCATCGATGTTTCTAGCTCTCTCTCCCTCTCACTTCTTCTTTCTCTAAAATCAATAAAGGAAAAAAATTTTTTTTCTAAAAAGATTCCTATCTCATCATCAGTTACATAAATATTAAACAAAAATTGTTTAATTACATTCCCTGCCCTGAGGAAGACTGAAGCACAGTCCTCTGGCCTGAAATGTTTCATCCAAAAGAAGGGGTTGCCCACAGTCATATAAAATAGAACTAGGAAGTACTTTAAATGGAAGGACATTTGTGGTAAATGAGCACTATCCTATTTTAGTCACTCTCTTAATGTGTTTTCTTAAGGGAAATACAGTGAACTTCCAAACTAGATACAGGCACTTCAATTATAAACATGCATTCTAAAGTGATTTCTTAAAATATATTTGCTGTGTTTGATTATCCACAGCAATCTCCCTTAGTTAACACAGGAAATTGAAAGTTGGTTATAATTTATTATCTCTGCACTTGTATTTTATTCAACAGACATTCAGCATTTATATTTGTAAATGGAATTACTCTGAGTTTTCATGGCTTCTGAGTTTTCTGTTTTTGTTTTCTTAGGAGCAGAAGGTCTCAGGAAATATGTTCAGCATTTTAATACACTGTAAGTCAAAGATATTAAATGATTCTATAAAGTTTTCAGTTATCCAGTTTCATTATCTCGGAACTTCCTTATATAACTTAATCCACTTGACTTCCTCTTTGTTCAGAAGAGGGGGAAAAAACAAAAACAAAAAAGATGCACTATTTTCCAGTGTTAGGCCAGTTTGTCCTCAAATTAAGTAGAATCTCAACATCTTGTTGAGCCAGTTTGTAAATTCCAACTTCATTTAATGCTGCTGTGGCAGGATATTGCCCGGAGGTTGACTGCAGGACATCTTTCAGAAGTAGGGCAGAACCAATGTTCAAATTCAAAATAATACAGGCTTCTTTTACACTGTTATAAAAAAGCAGGAGGGAAATGAGATCTCCATTATCTTTGTCATCCACATTATTCTATAACCATTTCATTTTAAGAAACTAAAGAGCTTCCCTGCACTGCTGGCCCATGTACCCTCAATAAAAACTATGTATGGATTTATTATTTGGTTACTTTAACATATTAGGACTGTGTATGTGTACAGAGTTTATATTTCATCAGATAATAGCATTACTGTTTACAGTATGTATCTATTACTTCCCAAAATACAATACTTGACATTAACATTCTATTAAATGTAGCTTAGGCTTTAGGTAGATTAGGATATGGGAAAAGAGAAAATTAAGGGACAAAATGAAAGCAGTAGAAAGGTAGAATTTAAAAAAAAAAAGAAAAGAAATAGAAAGCTTATTGAAACGAGCAAAAATAATTTCATTTTATAAATTTTAAAAGCATATTTTATAATCTCAAATACCCTAATCAATTAAAATTTTACATCAATAATTTCTAAAAATACTTCTATGAATTCTTCTTATATACATTTATAGATATACTTACAACCAAAATTAATATCAAATGTTTAAGAACAAAAATTTTTCTTCAAGCCTGGCCTGTTATTAGATACTAAATATATTTTTAACTTATTATATTTATTGACTATGGCAGAACTGCACTTGCTTTCATTTTCTATTTATTTCCCCAGTAATAAGCAAATTGGAGCATGAAACCAAATGCTGGAAAACAAAGCCCAACATATAATTTATATCCAGTTCTGAAGAACTTTTTTGGGTCATGGGTCAAATCTTATACAAAGTGGGGCAAAAGTAGGTTTACAGTTGTGAGTACAAGAAACACAGCTTATTTTTGTATTATTATTCATTAATTATTGTATTATTTTCCATACAAACAATAAACCTACTTTTGCCCCACCCTGTATTATTTTGATACACAATGAATATTTAACATTTTAAATTGATGCTACATACATTTCACATCATTGGAACCCTAAAGTTGTTAAAAAAAAAAGAATTAAGGAATTAACCTCCTCTAACGATTTGATACATCAAATCAATTGTTAAATACTGAGCTTACTGTTTAAAGTAATTTTCTGGTCTCTTGCAATAGTGGGAGAACAAAGGAAAAAGATTCCGAGTCATATCAAACTGCAGTTGAGCTGCTCCTCCTTCATTGAAGTGATTAGCAAGAATGATCTGAAACAAAGAATAATTCATATCACAGTTGCCTGTATCGTCGTGGCCCCAACATGTAGTCTACTCTTTACTTACTTCTTGGTAGATGTATATATCCAGCTTCTCTACAAGCATTTGCCAGAAAATTTTAAATAAAGAGAAGCAAAGCTGCTGTTCCAGCTGAAGTAAACGGTCTCGTAATGTAAGCAGGAAGGGGCAAGCCGAACTGGACAGGGACATTACTGCCTGCTCAGACTGAGATGGCAAGGACAACCACCTGGAAAAAACAAAAACAGCATTGCCTGTAGCACATTAATTTTTACCATAAACATTTTCATCACTTTGTTTGTTTTGTTTTTTTACTTATTTTTTTATTAATTTGTTTTTGTTACAGATGTTTCTCCTTTTTCCCCCATTGACACCCTCCTCCCCATCCCCCCGCCCCATCCCCAGCTTTGTTGTCTATGTCCATTGGTTATGTATACATGCATACAAGTTCTATGGTTTATCTCTCCCCCCCCCAACACCCCCTCCTCTGACGTTTGTCAGTCTGTATCCTACCTCTATGTCTCTGGGTCAATTTTGTTCATCAGTTTGTTTAGTTCATTATATTCCACAAATAAGTGAGATCATGTGATATTTGTCTTTCTCTGCTTGGCTTGTTTCGCTTAGCATAATACTCTCCAGGTCCCTCCATGTCGTCTCAAAGGATAAGAGATCTTTCTTTCTTACAGCTGCATAGTATTCCATTGTGTACATGTACCACATCTTTTTTATCCACTCATCTACTGATGGACACTTGGGTTGTTTCCAGATCTTAGCTATTGTAAATAGTGCTGCTATGAACATGGGGGTACATATATTCTTTCTGATTGGTGTTTCAGGCTTCTTAGGGTATATTCCTAGAAGTGGGATCACTGGGTTAAAGGGCAGTTCAATTTTTAACTTTTTGAGGTCACTTTGTATTTTTGAAGTTTGTTTTTATTGATTTTTTTGGAGAGAGAGGAAGAGAAAGGGAGGGAGAAAGATAGAAACATCTATCGGTTGCCTTCTGCACACCCCTCCACCAGGGATCGGGCATGTATCCTGACCAGGAATTAAACCAGCGACCTCCTGGTGCATGGGACAATGCTTAGTCCACTGAGCCACACTGGACAGGCTGTACTTTTAAAGATTTAATACATTTTAAGTTGGGGGAAGTGCACTGTCCTGAGGTGTTTGGG
This sequence comes from Tadarida brasiliensis, assembly GCA_030848825.1. Lineage (NCBI taxonomy): Eukaryota > Metazoa > Chordata > Mammalia > Chiroptera > Molossidae > Tadarida > Tadarida brasiliensis. Next base: position 50,738,978 of record CM061267.1, read on the forward strand.
ATAAGTCATTCAGCTCAACATTAAAAACTCAGAAAATAAATATACCTATATTTATACCTTAGCTCTCAATTAAATACTCTTTTATTTAATGATGACAGATTAAAATTTTAAATCCCCAAATATGACTTACTGAAATAATTATAAGACAGTTAAAATGTAAAACATTAGCATTTAAGATAGCTAATTTTATGCTCTAATTTTCTTTTTTTTTATCCTCACCCGAGGACATTCTTCCATCTTTTGTTCAGATAGAGTGGGAGAGAGAGAAACATCAACGTGAAAGGGATACATTGAGTGGCTGCCTCCTGCACGACCCCAACCAGGGCCAGGGACGAATTGCAACCCAGGTACGTGCCCTTGACCGGACTCGAACCCACGACTCATTGGTCCTTGGGCTGATGCTCTAACTGCTGAGCCAAACCGGCCAAGGCTATGCTCTAATTTTCAGCAAAACTGATTGCGACTGTGCTAGGACAAAAAGGCATTGCCTGTTGTTAAGGAGCTCAATCTGGTGGAGGTAACAGGTGTCTACAGGGATTTATGGCAGGAGAATAAACTGGAGAATACCAGTATGCACAGAGTACTGCAGGAGCACCTTACTTTGTGACAGACTAGGCCATTCAACCCACATCATACATCAGCTCTCTGTATTTACAGAGACATCTGAAGGTTAAATTATGGTCAGTTTATTCTGATTAAGAATGAATATATTTTAGACAGAAACGATTAAGTTTGGTGTGCAAAAGGCCTAATTCTGTGCTATTTAGATACCTTGGAAATCTGACTGTATATATCATCTTTTAACTTTTACCAAACTGCAGTTAAGAGTTGACTTATAAGAAAATACAGAGGACTTACCTTTCTTTTCTATACAATTTTGCAGCATCTTTAACTTCTCTAAAAACATGGTCTACTTGACGGGTCAACATGTCATGCTTTAAACGCTCTAACAGGTTAATCATGTCATCAAAGACAGAGCTCTCCATAGAGGCTAGTTGTCCCAGCTGCAGTTTACTGAGAGTGTTATTCTCTGCAAAGACCTCCAATGCTGCCTGTTGAAGTTGTAGAAAGAACTGAAAGCAAAAATGTTAGCACAATTATTAAGATACTTTTTTTAACAGCTTGAAATATAACTTATATAATTCAGTCATTTAAAGTATACAGGTTCAGTGGCGTTTATTATAGAGTTGCACATCACTTACCACAGTCAATTTTAGAACATTTCCATTACTCTAAAAAGAAACCCCATACTCTTAGACATCATCCTCCATTCCCCTCCACACTCCTTCTGTCTCTGTGGATTTGCCTATTCTGGACATTTCATATAAATAGAATCATACAATTGTGTTCTTTGTAACTAGATCCTTTCACTTAATATGTTTTCATGGTTCATCCATGTTGTATCATGTATTAGTACTTTATTTCTTTTTATTACTAAATGATATTCCATTATATGGATATACCACATTTTGATGGACATTTGGATTGTTTCCACTTTTTGTCTAATATGAATAACACTGCTATGAACATTTGTTTATGGGTTTTTGTGTGGATATATATTTTCACTTCTCTTAGGTATATACCTAAGAGTGGAATTGCTGGATCAAACGTTAATTCTGTTTAGCCGTTTGATGAACTGCCAAACTATTTTCCACAGCAACTGCACCATCTTATTTTCCCATCAACTGTGTGTGAGGATTCAAATTTCTCCACATCCAAGCCAATAACTGTTATTATGTCTGTTTTATTTTTTTATTTATTTATTTATCCTCACCCGAGGACGTTTTTCCATTTTTTGTTCAGATAGAGTGGGAGGGAGAGAGAAAGAGAAAAACATCGACGTGAAAGGTATACATCGAGTGGCTGCCTCCCGCACAACCGAACCAGGGCCAGGGGCAAACTGCAACCGAGATACGTGCCCTTAGCGGGAACCGAACCTGGGTCTCTCTGGACCGCAGGCCGACGCCTAACCGCTGAGCCAAACCGGCCAGGGTATGTCTGTTTTATTATAGCCATCCTAGTTTATACAAAGTGGTATACCACTCTGGTTTTGATTTGCATTTCCTTGATGGCTACCATACTTCCTTAAGTACTCCTCATTTTTTCTAGACAGATTTCAAGTTTTAGTAAACCTAGCAGATATAAGAGTTAAGAAAATTAAAATGTCATTTTTACAGTGGTATTTTAGGTAGAGTTAGTACTATTTTTTCTGCCCTACAGGAAAATAGTGCTGTGGATATTAGCAAAATATTAAAAACAACCTAATGTCTATTAATAGGGGGCTGGGGATGGCCACACTTAGTAATTGTTCGGTGATGGATATGTGAGAGGCCACCTTGGTATTTCTGCTGAAACTATCAGGAAACAGGCACTGTCCTTTCGAGATTGCTGATAGACTATGTGGGCCTGGAGCCCCCTATGGCCACACTCACCAGAGCTAAGAATGATGTCAGAAAACAACTTCAGAGCAGCCATGCCTAATCCTCTGAGTTACACAAATTCCTCACTTCCTCAATCCACCCACTTCCCACTTAGGCCTCTGCATCGAGTTTCTGTCACCTACCCCTGAAAAAGTCCTAGTTCTGAATGGCTGAACATGTCAGGCTTGGTACAACATGGCAATGGACAGACAGCTATTAGTAGAGAATCTAAATGAATGGAAACTCTTCTCCACTTTTTCTTTTTTGTATGTAATATAGGAGCTTTAATGGTTTTTATTTAAAGCATTCAGAGGCTGAAGAACTATGAAGGTGATGTTAAACAGAATTTGTACCATAATTAACACACTAGGACACAGAATTCATGATTTGAAGAGTCAACTCTAAAATTTGGTTATTTCTCTGTTGACAGAAGAACAGTTAATTCAGCATCAAAAAGAAATTTTCAGTGTTAGGTAATTTTCTAAGGATAGGGATGATGGCCAATTCATCTTTGTTAAAGGCTATGGCACTGAATAAAGTAGTTCGTGATGTTCCACAAATACTTCATTGAAGCTAAAAATCTGTCACTGAATGAGTTTCTTGTTAAATCATCTGGCACAAGAATCAAGAATGACCATTTGTTTCCTACTATTGAAAAAGCATAGCAGAAAATGGAGCAGTGTGGGGGCTGAGTGAATAAAGTACTTACTAAAATTAGGAACATGACACATAAAAGTACACAATGAATTAATGTATTCTGATTATATGACTTTATAAAGATAAATGCATTGATCATTAAACTCTGCACTGTATTCATTTTGAAATAATTATTTGAAGGAGGGGGCACGGGGGGAGAATTAGGGAACATCTGTAATACTGTCAACAATAATATATATTCATATATTTATATATGAAAAAATTATTTGAAATGAAAATTGAAATATTTTGTCTTACTGTCCTTGCTCAGCAGAATGATATTATGCACATGGACTTCAGCTAATAGTTTTGAAGGAAAAAAGGTTTTTAAATAATTGTTATAGCCAGAGTCCAGACTAAAATAAAATATGATTATGTTGATCAGACTTTTATTTTGTTTATATCTGTTATTGGTATATTTATTTTTGTTTCCTATTTATTTTGGCTTAAGATAAAGACTTTTTTATTTCACAATAAAGGAATACATTTTTTCTCTATGTTTTAGCAACACATCTTAACTTTTCTTCTGTATACAACAAATTATATAATACATTAGCAGTATACTATAATTTTGTCATAAATTCACAATTTAAGATATTCTTATCATGTTTTCTAGACTTCCTCCTTAACCCAAGTATTAAATGTTTTACAATATCTATGTTTGATTATGTCATTTCTGCTTTGATTTTTTTGTTTTAATTTTCATCTTAATCTTATTGCATTAAGATTTGACAATGTACAGAAATTTTAAATTAATTTACTTTGTCCATCTTTGTGATTCATGTGGGCACACTCAAAAACTACATTTTCCTTAGTATACCGTGAATTTACCAATCCTCAGTTAATCTAATTATTTAACTATAATTTTTCAATCCCCATCTTACCTATTACATTTTTTTTTTTTTAAATCCTCACCCGAGGATATTTTTCCATTTTTTGTTCAGATAGAGTGGGAGGGAGAGAAAGGAAGAGAGAGAGAGAGAGAAACATCGATGTGAAATGGACACATCGAGTGGCTGCCTCCTGCACTACCAATCAGGGCCGGGGACAAATCGCAACCGAGGTACGTGCCCCTAGTGGGAACCGAACCCAGGTCTCTCTGGACCGCAGGCTGACTTCTAACCGCTGAGACAAACCGGCCAGGGCTTACCTATTACATTTTTAAAGTGGTACTTTAAGTCTTTAGTTAAAATTCCTGTTTGTTTTTTTTCATCTTACAGAAAAACTGCACAGATATTATTTTAGTTCTCTTTATGTTTCGGCTAAAACTTGAAACATGTTCCCCTATTGGCACTCCCCGCCAAGAGTAAACAGTTTGATTTATTTATTTATTTATTTCTCCCCTTTATTTTTTTCTTGTTTGTCTCTTTGATCCATTGGTTGTTTAGTAGCATGTTATTTAGTCTCCATGTATTTGTGTTTTTTCCAGTTTTCTTCCTGTAGTTGATTTCTAGTTTCATACCTTGTGATTGGAAAAGATGCTTGATATGATTTCAATCTTCTTGAATTTATTGAGACTTGTTTTGTGGCCTAATACATGATCTATCCTGGAGAATGTTCCATGTGCACTTGAAAAATTGTTATTCTGAAGTTTTTGGGTGAAATGTTCTATAAGTGTCTATTAAGTCAATCTGGTCTAATGTGACATTTAAGGCCATTATTTCCTTATTAATTTTCTGTCTGGATGACCTATCCATTGGTGTGAATGAGATATTAAAATCCCCTACAATTATTGTATTACTCTGGGTTTCTCCTTCTATGTCCATTAACAATTGCTTTGTATAGTTAGGTGTTCCTATGCTGGCTGTGTAGATACTGACAATTGTTATGTCCTCTTCTTGGATTGATTCCTTTATAATTATGTTATCTCCTTACCTTTTTTAAACATTTTTTGTTTTCAAATCTATTTTATCTGATATGAGTATTCCTACCCCAGCTTTCTTTTTATTTCTATTTACATGGAATATCTTTTTCCATTCCTTCACTTTCAGTCTGTATGTGTCCTTCAGTTGGAAGTGAGTCCCTTGTAAGATGGGTCATGTTTTTAAATTAATCTTATAGATGAGTAATGTTTTCTTTCTTTTTTTTGTTAATCCTCACCCCAAGATATTTTCCACTGATTTTTAGAGAGAGTGGAAGGAAGAGAGGGAGGGAGGAAGAGAGAGAAACATCCTGACCAGGGCTGAGGATCGAACCCAAAACCCAGTTATGTGCCCTTGACTGGAATGAAACCCACGACCCTTCAGTCCCCAGGCCGATGATCTAACCACTGAGCCAAACAGGCCAGGGTCAATCAGTCTTGTTTTCAGATCAACTCAGCCATCCTATGTCTTTTTATTGGAGCATTTAATCCATTTATATTTATAGTTATTATTGATAAGTATTGCCATTTTGTTCATCATTTTTTGGCTGTTTTATTGTTCTCTGTTCCTTTCTTCTCTTAATCCCTTGTAGTTTGCTGTTTTTCTTTAGTGTTTTGTTTGGGTTCCTTTTTCTTTGTTCTTTGTATATTTGTAGGTTTTTAGTTTGTGGTTACCATGAGGTTTATATGTATATCTACAGCAGTCTATTTTAAGCTGATAGGCGTTTACGTTTGAATATATTCTATAAGGCAAATTTTTACTCCCCACTTCCATGCTTTACGTTAATGATGTCATGTTTTAGATCTTTTTGTGTTGTGTATCTCCTAACTACTCATTATAGTTTAAGTTTGATACTTTTTTTTACCTTTGTAGTAGCTTTTTACGTGTCTGATATGCTGTATTTATTAAATATTTGGCTTTACCTGTGAGATATTTCTTCTTTTCTCATATTTTTGTATTTCTGGTTATGGCCTTTCCTTTTCTGCTTAAAGAAGACCCTTTAATATTTCTTGTAAAGCAGGTTTCATGGTGATGAACTCCTTTATCTCTCTTTAAATTCTGAATGATAACCTTACTGAGTAAATTATTTTAGGTTGTAAGTTCCTTTCTTTTGGCACTTTAAAGATATCTTAGTACTCCCTTCTGGTCTATAAAGTTGCTGCTGAAAAATCAGCTCATAGGCTTATGTGGTTTCATTGTTTTTTCCTCCTGCTTCCTTCAAGATTGTCTCTTTAACTTTCGCCACTTTAACTACAATATGTCTTAGTGTGGGTATCTTTGAATTCATCTTGTTTGGAACTCTCTGTGCTTCCTGGACCGGAATGTCTGCTTACTCTCCCAGGTTAGGAAAGTTTTCAGCCATTATTTCTTTAAATAAAGTTTCTGTTCCTTTCTCTTTTTCTTCTACTTCTGGGATCCCTATGATGCGAATGTTTGAGTATAGCTGTTTTTCATTTTACTTTCCTGTGTATTTTCATTTCATGATACAGTTAAACAATACATTTATAATGTATCTTCATATTCATTATCTTCAGTATAGTTACTTTTTTCACCATTTAATATATATTTCACTGTTTTATGATCTTAATTCTCTATTAATGCTTCCTGTCATGAAACCTATTTCATGGGAGAAACTGGTAAAAATGCAAGCTGATTTTTGTATCTTACAATAGCGATTCCTAACCCAAGGGTACCTTGTCCAAGAAGGAGTTCCTGGAGGCCCTCTGAGATCATTGTAATATCTAAAACAGCTATAGGAATTAATCTATGTATATTAAGTTATAAAGGCTAATTAGGTTTCTCGAAGTACATATTAAACAATCTGGTTAACAAAGCCCTGACAGCTATTCCTTGGATTAATAAGAAGAGTAAAAATAAACTACCAGTTAAATAAACATATTTAGCAGACCAAATCTGTCAACACATGGACTCTATTTACATGGGGAAAAGAAGGATAAGTAAAATTCTTGGAAATAAAAGGCCTTACAGTACTTGTTAACTGGACCCAAGATTTTTTTGATTTTTTTTTTCCTTTTTATTGATTTCAGAGAGAGAGATAGAAACATCGATGAGAGAGAACATTGACTGGCCGCCTCCTGCATGCCCCTCACTGGGGACTGGGCCTACAACCTAGGCATGTGCCCTGACCAGGAATCGAACCGGCGACCTCTTTTTTTTTTTTTGGTATGTGCCCCTAGCGGGAACTGAACCCGGCACTCTCTGGTCCGCAGGCCGACACTCCAACCGCTGAGCCAAACAGGCCAGGGCTTGAACCGGCAACCTCTTGGTGCATAGATCGACGCTCAACCACTGAGCCACAACAGCCGGACTAGACCCAAGATTTTGATATTTAGATTTATTTAAAAGATACCTCCCAATACTATAAAAATTAGTTAATTTTGTTGGATGTGATAATGGTATATTGGTTGTTTTTTATTTTTTAAAGGAGTTCTTATCTTTTAGAGATATATTTTGAAATATTTACTAAGAAATATGATATCTGAGATTCATTTCAAAATAATCAAACATGGGGGGTAGAGGTTTTTTGTTTAAATGAAACAAAACAGACTTCCGGTCAAGATGGCGGCGTAGGTAAATGTGGTATCACCTCCTCCCACAACCACATCAAAATTACAACTAAACTACAGAACAACCATCATTCAGAACCGCCTGAAATCAAGCTGAATGGAAGTCCTACAACTACGAAATTAAAGAAGCAGCCACATTGAGACTGGTAGGAGGGGCAGAGGCGTGGGCCAGCTGGTCCCACACCCACTTGTGGTGGATAAAAATCAGGAGGGATACCTCGGCTGGGAAGGTCCTCCCTGAGGAGTGAAGGGTCCTCGTCCCACACCAGGCGCCCAGCTCAGGGTTCCGGTGCCAGGAAGAGAAGTCCCCAGAACTTCTGGCTGGAAAAACCAGCGGCAACTGAGGCTGAGGGAGGCTGCGGCTGCGGGAGCCCCAGGCAGAACCTCTAAAGGGCCTGCGCACGGACTTACTCGGACTTGCTCCCTCTGAGCTCGGAGGGGAGGCAGCTTGAGGGGCGCCACAGACATACAGGGAAGAACTGAGCTGTTTGGCCTTGGGACGAGGGCTGGAGGGGCAGCTTTCTCCTGGACAGACGTACTCTCAGAGGCCTTTGTTCCTTTGGTGAGCCCTTCCCTGGGGCGGCAGAGGGCTGCCATATCTGGGACTCCAGCAACCTGGCTCACACTGTTTGCCTCACCCTGGTGATTCCCTGAGGCCCTGCCACACCCAACTTTTGGGCCCACCCAAGCTGTTTCCAAAGGCTTTACCATAGGATTGGCCTGTCTTGGATCCTGCTCCAGAGTTTCCTAAAATCTCTCAAACAAGCAGCATCTGGTCTCAGCGAGCTCCATGCCTCTCATTAAGTGGCCCCAGGCCTGGCACTAGAAGCAGCCATCCTTGGTTCACAACTTGGTTTTTCCTGGACACCTCCAAGCCCAGCAGAAGAAGCCGCCATAGGCAGATCACTTTGTAGCTTATGCCGGGTGGTGCTGGATAGAACACAGGCAGTGGCTGACCTTGCCCCAGAGCCAGCACACCCAGTGGACAGCTTCAGACCATACTGAAACACCACCACTCAACCACCTCTACAAGTGACACACTCAGTGAGCAGACTCAGTGGGTACCAGAGCCCTGATGAAGTAAGTCTTGCTCTGTGTGGTGGGCCCTTGCACAGCTGATCCTCCAAGGTAGTCAAAGGCCAGTGGCTAGTGGGCACAGCCAATCCTTGCAGATGATCAGCCTGAGTAAATCCCTCCTATTGACATGCCAGCAGCAATCAAGACTCAATTACAACAGAAGGGTGTACAGTCCACACTAGGGGTGCATCTCGAGGGCCCAGCTGGGGTGATCAGGGAGGCTGTGCCACTGGATCCCACAGGACACCTACTACAATAGGCCACCCTACAAAGCCTACGAGACATAGCAACTCTACCTAATACATAGAAACAATCACAGGGAAGCAGCCAAAATGAGGAGACAAAGAAACATGACCCAAATGAAAGAAAAGAACAAAACTCCAGGAAAAGAACTAAACAAAATGGAGATGAGCAATCAATCAGATGCAGAGTTCAAAACACTGGTTATAAGGTCGCTCAAGGAACCTGGTGAGACATTCAGGGAACTTAGTGAGACTTCCAAGGAACTTAGTGAGAACATCAACAACATAAAAAAGGACCAGTCAGAAATGAAGCATGCACTAACTGAAATAAAGAATAATTTACAGGGAATCAATAGTAGAGTAGGTAAAGCCAAGAAGCAAACCATCGATTTGGAATAACAAGGAAGCAGAAAACGCCCAATCAGAATAGCAAAAAGAAAAGAGAATCCAAAAAAATGAGGATAGTGTAAGGAGCCTCTGGGACAACTTCAAGCGTGCCAACATTCGCATCATAGGGGTGCCAGAAGGAGAAAAGAGAGAGCAAGAAATTGAAAACCTATTTGAAAAAATAATGACAGAAAACTTCCCTAACTTGGTGAAGGAAACAGCCACACAAGTCTAGGAAGCACAGAGGGTCCCAAACAAGATGAACCCAAAGAGGCCCACACCAAGACACATCATCATCAAAATGCCAAAGGTTAAATACAAAGAGAGAGTCTTAAAAGCAGCAAGAGAAAAGCAGTCTGTTACCTTCAAAGGAGCTCCCATAAGACTGTCAGCTGATTTCTCAAAAGAAACTTTGCAGCCTTGGCCGGTTTGGCTCAGCGGTTAGAGCGTCGGCCTGCGGACTAGAGAGTCCCGGGTTTGGTTCCCGCTAAGGGCGCGTACCTCAGTTGCAGTTTGTCCCTGGCCCTGGTTGGGGTCATGTGGGTGGCAACCGCTCGATGTGTCTCTCTCACATCGATGTTTCTCTCTCTCTCTCTTCCTCCCTCTCTCCCTCCCGCTCTATCTGAAGATGAATGCAAAAATGTCCTTGGGTGAAGATTAAAAGAAGAAAAAAAACAAAAAACTTTGCAGGCCAGAAAGGAAGGGCAAGAGATATTCAAGGTGATGAAAAGCAACGATCTACAACCAAGATTACTCTATCCTGCAAAGCTATCATTTAGAATCAATGGACATATCAAGAGTTTCCCAGACAAGAAAAAGCTAAAGGATTCATCACCACCAAACCAGTATTATATGTAATGTTGAAGGGTCTTCTTGAAGGAGAAGAAGAACAAAAATATGAACAATAAAATGGTAATAAATACATATCTATCAACAATTGAATCTACAAACAAAAAGAGCAAGCAGAACAGAAACAGACTCATAGATACAGAGAACTTTGCTTGCCAGATGGGTGGGGGCTGGGAGGATGGATGAAAAAGATGAAGGAATTAAGAAGTACAAATTGGTTGTTAGACTGATGAACCTCAAAGGGAAGGGGGGAGGGAGGGTGGGATGAGATAAACCAAAGAACTTCTATGCATATATGCATAACCAATGGACACTGACAATAGTGTGGGGAAGGCAGGAGGGGGGCGGGATTGGGGAGGGAGGGGGTCAATGGGGGGAACATCTGTAACACATTCAACAATAAAGATGAGTTTTAAAAAAAATGAAACAAAACAGGTATAAGAAGCTGGGTGACAGTCATATGCAGATTAATTTTATCTACTCTTGTATATGTTTGAAAATAAAACCTTAAATAATTTTATTATATGAAATAATTAAAAGTTAAAAATGGTTTCTTTCTTTTTTTTTTTTTTGGTTAATCCTCACCCGAGGACATGTTTCCATTGATTTTTAGATACAGTGGGAGAGAGGGTGGGAGGGAGAGAGAGAGAAACATCAATGTGAGAGAGACACATCAATTGGTTGCCTTCCACATGATCTTGACTGGGACCGGAATCAAACCTGCAACCCAAGGTATGTGCCCTTGACTGGAATCAAAGCTGCAGCCCTTCAGTCCACAGGTACACGCTCTAACCGCTGAGCCAAACTGGCCAGGGCAAAAATAGTTTCTATTTTTGTGATTCTTCAAAATTTGTCACATTTTGAGGCATTCAAAAGGTATCAAGTGTTATTATTTTATTTTCCTTAAAGTGCTGGATTTCATTGATTTTGACACCATTATTCAATCTTATCTTTTTCTGAGATGGCAATTCCCATAAAACTATTTCCCAAGTATAAAGTCTAAAGAGAAAAAAGGTTCATTCTATAAACAACTATTTCATGAAACGTTGGCTTTCTTTTCCAATGATTAAAATATCAGGATTATTGCCCTGGCCGGTTTGGCTCAGTGGTTAGAGTATCGGCCCAAAGACCAAAGAGTCGCAGGTTCGATTCCCAGTCAAGGGAACACATACCTCGGTTGCAGGTTTGATCCCTGGCCCCAGTTGGGGTGTTCAGGAGGCAACCAATCTGTGTCTCTCTCGCATGGATGTTTCTCCCTCTTTCTCTCTCCCCCTCCTTCCTCTCTACGCCCCGCCCCCAAACAAAAACAAAAATCAATGGAAAAAAATCCTCAGGTGAGGATTTAAAATATATATATACACATCAGGATTATTTATCCATTTGAGAGTTAATTGAGAAAAATATGTACTTTGATCACACCTTTTAAGTTTGGCCTAATTGTTATTCTGCCTAACGTGTATTTTTGCTTGCTGTTGAGTCAACATTTCAAAAAGTAAAACTATTCAAACTACTAATGTATTATTTAATATGAAAGCACATTAACTTACAACATTGTCAGCCCAGTCAGCTAGTACTGTTGAAATATAGTTCACGGCATTAAGAATTGCACAGTATCGAAAGCCGAGGGACGCTCTAGTCTCTTCTTTCATCACCTGAGTCAATCGTATCCTAAAATCATCTACCAAGTCCTTCTGTAACTCCAGGAACTGCAGCTTTCTGGAAGCTGTGGGAAGATTTTTATACCTGTCTGTGGAGAAAGTTAACAAGACATATGAAGGTTTTTGGTACTGTATAAGATATAGTTACAGGTTTTTCCTACTAACATGCTTTGGTGCCTTTGTCAAAAATCAATTGACCATTCAATTATGGATCTATTTCTAAACTTTCTAAGGATATGGGTCTCACAAGTATATGTATTTGTCAAAACTCACTGAACTGTATACGTAAAATCGATGAATTTCACTGTATATAAATCATGCCTCAATTTTTTTTTAAAGGCTTATGAAATCATATACAAAAACCACTCCAGTTCTTCAACAAATAAATTACTTTTTTTTTTTTTTAAGTAAGGAAGAACTAGAATAGGTTAAAATAGATATCTACTATTTACAGGTGAAATGGTAAGATGTCTGAAATGTTCTTTAAAATACTCCAGGAAAAAAAGAGTTGAGGAGAAAAATGTATAATAGAGAAGTGATAATTTTAAAAAATCTTAGTAACCTGAGGGTTCATTATATTATGCTACTTTTGTGTATGTTTGAAAATTTCCCTCAGCCCTGGCTGGGTAGCTCAGTTGGTTAGAGCATCATCCCAATAAGCCAAGGTTGTAAGTTCAATCCCCAGTCAGGGCACATGCAAGAATCAACCAATGAATGCATAAATAAGTGGAACAACAAAATTGATGTCTCTCTCTCTCTCTCCCTTCCTCTTTCTCTAAATTCAATAAATATATTTTTCGAAGTTTTCCTTTAAGCCCTGGCCAGTGTGGCTCGATTGTTTGAGCTTTGTTCCATGCACCAAGAGGTCACACAGTTCAATGAGGTCAGGGCACATGCCCAGGTTCCGGGCCCCATCCCCAGTATGGGGTGTACAGGAAGAAATCCATCGATGTTTCTCTCTCCCTCTCCCTTCCTCTCTAAAAATCAATAAAAACATATTTTTTAAAAGTTTCCTTAAAAAAAAAGAAAACTTCCCTAATAAAAAGTTCTTTAAAAGACATGAGCCCTGGCCGGTTTGGCTCAGCAGTTGGAGCGTCAGCCTGCAGACCAGAGACTCCTAGGTTCGGTTCCCACTATGGGCACGTACCAAAAAAAAAAAAAAAAAAAAAAAATGCCCTGGCCAGTTTTAGAGTGTTGGCCCGCGGACCAGAGAGTCCCGGGTTTGGTTCCCGCTAAGGGCACGTACCTCGGTTGCAGTTTGTCCCCAGCCCTGGTTGGGGTCGTGTGGGTGGCAACCGTTCGGTGTGTCTCTCTCACGTCGATGTTTCTCTCTCTCTCTTCCTCCCTCTCTCCCTCAAGAGAAATGCAAAAAATGTCCTCAGGTGAGGAAAAAAAAAAAAATGGTAATAATGAACTAGACTAACTTTTAATAAAATATAAAAAAATAAATAAATAAAATAAAAGACATGAGTTTTCCTAAATTTTTTGTGTTTGTGTTTTTCATATTTTTCTTAAGTTAAGGATATGGAATTATTTACTGACTAGGCTGGAATGACACTTCTTCAGGTTACACATACAGGCCCAAGAAATGGACAAGACAGAAGAGGATGGTGGTAATGAGGGCTCAGTGGCACCTGGAAAACCAAAGGGCCTGCAGTAGGGCAATGGAGATGGCTACAGACCAGCCAGGCCTAGAGGCTGCTAGGCCACCCTCTGGCCAAAATATTCTTACACTATTAGAAGAGTTCCTCTTACTACTCAAATCCCTAAAGTTACTTTATTTTACTCTTCTGCAATCTTTGATATATCAAAATGAAGGAAATATTTAAAATTTTGGTCAATCACCATTTACTGAAGACATAAACTAAATGACAAGAGAATTCAGGTAATAAAATCAAATTGTTATTTGTTTTTATGTAATAATTTAGGTCTTTTCCCCTCATATATACCAATGTTTAAGATCTTACTAAATTATTAAAAATCTGAAACCTAGGATATTATGCTAGAGTTCTGCCAAAATGGAAACTGAATTTGAAGATCTTTTAATAACTACTATGTACTATTAATTTTGTTGAACTAGTTGAAAAAGTACCAAAGTTTTATCTTAAAAGATTTATACTTACCAGTTATAACTAAGAGTAGCGTCATAAAAGTTTCTGCACAGTCTGGAACTTTCATCTCATCCACATCAGTGATATCCTTATATTGGGATATCCAGGCAGCTTCTGATGAAAGCATTGAGTCCATTTTTTGAAGAGCAACTGATAATGCAAAGAAAGGATTATGTCAAGTAGTTACAGTCATTTCTAATTTTTCAGCTCACAACTTTTTAGGAATGATGACTTTTCTATAAAAAATAAATAACTCCACAACCTCTTACTAGTTGTACTATATTTAACATGCTCTCTTTAAAGGTTAAACAAGATACTTCTCCCCGACAACCCTACCCAAAGTCTTCAAAATAGTTACACTGACTATACAAGCTGCATCCAAAATGATTTCACCAAGAACAGAAATATTGTATGTAAAAAAATCTATAAAACAGTTAACTATATATATCCTCTACTGGCTTGAATATTATACTCTAGAAACACATAGAGTGTAGTTACAGAGAAAACTAACATTTGATGAAAAGGAAAAAAAATGACTTCTGAAGGCAACTTGGTAAACCCTGACTAAGAAATGCTTATATGGAGGAAAAACACCAAAAATTAATATACACACTATATGCATGACCAATGGACATAGACAACAAAGCTGGGGATGGGGCGGGGGGATGGGGAGGAGGGTGTCAATGGGGGAAAAAGGAGAAACATCTGTAACAAAAACAAATTAATAAAAATATAAATTAAAAAAATTAATATACACAAAAAGAGACATCTCTCCCCACCCTATGGCCATATGAGCACTTACATTTTCTCTCCACAGTCAACCACCTCTGAAAACAGGTTTCCTCTGATAGAATATGCATACAATTAGCAAAAGTGCCAGGATAGCCATGAACACTGTGTAGCTCCCTTTCAAACAACAGCACCTCATCCACCAAATGACAGAAGAGATTGTCATCATAGAGCAGACAAGGAATATCAGCAGCTAACTTCTCCAGAACTAGCATCATAAGGCCCCGAGAAAATTCAAGCTAAAAGAAATACATAAGCAAGCATAAGGTAATATAAATGACAAGTTATGCATGGACAATAACACTGGAATGCTTAGGACTGAGTCTCTTACCGTTGCATTTACTGAAGAGCCTGTTTTGTCTAATATAGGCTGAATCTTCTCATCCAGAAACTGTGTGTGGTTCCCAATCCACATAAGCACCTGAGCCAAGTACCATTCAGGCTAGGAAGGAGGTAAAATAGTTAGATTTCTTCAGTCATTCCAACTAGAAAGTTACAATTAAATGGCTCTACTCCATTATATACACATAGCACTTATAAAAATTAGTTGAAAATTCCTATATATAACAGCACAATTTCTACTCTGAACTTTAAACTCATGCAAAGCTTAATAATCAAATGTTTCGCCCTGGCCGGTTTGGCTCAGCAGTTAGAGCGTCGGCCTGCGGTCCAGAGAGACCCGGGTTCGGTTCCCGCTAAGGGCATGTACCTCGGTTGCAGTTTGTCCCCGGCCCTGGTTGGTCGTGCAGGAGGCAGCCACTCGATGTGTCCCTTTCACGTCGATGTTTCTCTCTCTCTCCCTCCCACTCTATCTGAACAAAAAATGAAAAAATGTCCTCGGATGAGGATAAAAAAATAATAATAATAATAATAATAATCAAATGTTTCCTAATGTACGCCCAACAAATTCTAATCATGTGGCTTACATCAATAAACTCATAAATTTACAATGTCATATATATTTAAAACCTAGCATTCACAAATATATAAAATGATGAGTATTACTGATTACCTTTAAATTGTTTCTTTTTTCTGAAATAACATTCTAAAATAATTTTTAAACATTATTTTCTTCTGCTTTTTCTTTTCAAGGTAAATTAAGAAAAAAATTTGGCTGGTCTACATTACAAAAATTATACATGCCTTAAAACAGGTATAATTGTAGTAAAGGAAATGTAAGTATGCATCATTTTAAATTGTCCCTTATGATGATTATGTAAACCTTCCAAGTTTTCTAGACAGGGATTCAACATTTAATGAATGGTAAATCCCTGTTGTGTACTAGATGTCAGGAATACAAAAACGAGTAAGAGGCAATCTCTCGTCTCAGGAGCTGCTTAGATTACTAGGGCCACTAGAATCATACTTTAAAAAGCAGCCAACATAACTCACAATCTTCTTACCTCAAATTATTACTACCTCTCTACAACTTTAGGTTTATTGCTTTGTCTCACTACTAATTGATTCTACTCTTCTTTCCACCAACACCCCATCCAAAAGAGGGGGAAACCCATCAAGTACAAAAGAACAAGCTGAACTTAAGAACCAGAAATCCATTGCCACTCTACCCCTTCTTTTGCAAACATAACTGCCTACCCCTTGATTCCTTAAAAATTCTATAAAGCCTTTAAACAGTTATATATGACACATACAAAGCATGGTGTAATCTGGCATTTAATAACATTTAATTCAAAGCATTACTGAACCCCTCTGCTGCTTGCACATTACATTAGATGTAGCAAAACACAAGTATGAACAAGGTAGTACCCACCCCTTAGCAACACAAGTTTATAATTCTCAACAAATTCAATCAAATTTCATTGAAAACAAATGCCTATGATTGTTTTTCAGGTCAAATTAAATAAAATCTCACCAATATGCCCAATATACATGGGTGTAGTCCCTCAACTAAAATGTTGGAGATAATTTCTTCAAGCTGTTGCCATCATTTATCCCTATACCCTCTCTTGCATAGCTACAAATCGTTTTAGCCGCAGCACCTCTTTTCAAAAGCTAATGCTCTACTATCTTTTAATGTTCACTTCTCTTTCTGATTTACTTATAAACCTGAAGGAGCAATTCACATGTGGATCCAGTTGTAAAAAGTGCCACAGTAAATGCTACAGCACACCCAAGGGAAAACTTGAGACACTGGTTAGATGATGTGATAATGTTTAAGCTGATTCCTACAATGTATCAATACAAGTCCCAAAATATATCTATAAAGGGCAGTGACAAAACAGGAATTTACCTCTTTAGAAAAAAAAACACATAAATGTGAATAGAATCAGATTTTAACTTAGACCAGGAAAAGTACAGAAACCCTTAACATTTGCTATTAATAAAAACCAAGGACAAGAGTTGGCAAAGCACACCTTGCTTATAACATTAGTCTGCCGGTTCCCTCTGAAGTGATACCTGAACCTCTTCTGAAGGGGAGTCAGCATAATCTGGATGGGCAGGATGACAGAAGAGGATTCAGGAAGAGAGTATTTTTCTGGAAGTTGTTTTGGCTCAGTAAGTAATTCATCTCTGACATAGTCAAGTCAAGGGAAAAGAATCAAAAGCACACACACACACACACACACACACACGTATGTATGTGTATACATACATTTTTCCAACAAAGATATAAGATACTAAGTAAAAATTATAATACTGATGATATATAATCTACCTATAGATTATTAGTAAAAAAAAACAAAACAAAAAACATGAGAATGTTATTAGAATTAACCTATAAATCTTTCCTAAAATAAAAAATAGTAAGAAAACACATACAAGTAATCATTTTATTAAATTAACACTAAGTTAATAGGTTTCCTCCCAATTGCCCATTTTTTTCTATTGTCCCAAGAGACTGTGTGAGTTAAACTTGGGTGAGTCATGTATTTCAGGCTGACCTGCCCTCCCACCCACATGCAATTCACTGTGAAAGAAAACAATCTACTACTCTGTGAGCATATACAGATCAAGACCAAACCAGTACTCCCATTTAGCTTGTTGGCCACATTCAAAAAGTTTTACTCTCTAGCCACAAATTTACCATATAAAAAATAAATTTTAGTAAGTTTTAACTCCAACAAAGATACGAGGTTTGTAGTTTCAGAAGCTGACAAAATAGTGTTTCCAGGTTACTATATATCTCAGGAGCAGTGACTGGTCGACTTAAGCCAACAGTTTGAGACTGAGGGGGTGCGATGAATGGCCAATGAAGTTGTGCTAAAATTTCCTCAAAATCACTGTAACAGAAAAGTAACACACATATTTCAGTAAAACACAATGATCACCAAATATCCATCTGAAAGCAATTACCATAAAATATGAGTAAATTCCTGACCTTGTAAGCCTGTCCTTGAGAATTTTATGCCAAAATTTAACAGTGGCTCTCATGAAACCAAGGAGATGAGTACAAGATGATTCCTGAAGCTTGATGTCAAGTTCTGCCATAGATGCCAGAGTAGAGGCGGCCTCAGGGACATTATTGGTCATCAGATACTGCTGAATGTTATCACTGCAAAATAAGGCAAAGCAAATTTTAAAGACAGTTCAGAATAATTCCAAATGCAGAAAAACTGCTTCTCCCTCCTGTTTTATATAAAATTACATCCAAAGAAGAAAGAAGCACCACACTGAAGTGTCTTTTTTACCTGATACCCATGTCTCTGGGACCCCCGAGTCTTCAAATTCAGCACCCTTCAAAAAACAGTGGCCTGCCTGCACCTTTCCCTTCCCACTCCTCCCAAAAGAACAGATTTGTCCTGGGTCACATTCCCTCAGGCACTGCTCATTTCTGATAAACCTGCCTTTTACATAAGTCTTTAGTATCTTAATCCAAGGGAATAATGTGGTATCTGGTAGGGTCAAATATGGCAGTCTTCAATTTTTACCTACTTTGCCCAGCTCAACCTGATTATAGGCACTTGAGAGTCCAGGCCTTTCAAGTTACTGTTACCAAAGTTTCAGACAAAATTTAAGGTAAGCTCTATAGCCAAGGTTGCAAACTCAAATGCCTACAAAGGCCTAGCAGAGACAGTACATTACAAAAGCAAAGTGGGTGCACAGTAAAGCATCCTAAGGTTCCATCCAATTTTTGCTACACTAAAGTGTGGGTCTAATGTGGCCAAATCTTAAAATTTTTCTAGAGAAGAAGGAAATCAAGATTTTCATGTAAGCTCCAGCCAGGTGGCTCAGTTGGTTGGAGCATCATCCTGTACACCAAAAAAGGTTGCAGGTTTAATTCCTGGTCAGGGCACATATCTAAATTGGGGGTTTGATCCCTAGTCAGGGCATGTTCGGGAGGCAACTAATGGATGTTTCTTTCTCTTTCCCTCTCTCTCTCTCTCGCTCCCTCCTTCCTCTCTCTCTAAAAATCTATAAAAAAAGAAAACTATACACACACACACACACACACACACACACACACACACACATCTCCTCGGGTGAGGATTAAAAAAATAAAGATTTTCATGTAAAATCAAACCAATTATTCAAATTCTTAAAAAAAACCATTTGTGCTTTATAAAACAAAACATTTTATTTTAAAATGAAATGTTTCTTTTGATTAAAATAACATATTCCATATCTTAAGCTATCTAAGAATAAGAAACAAAGTGTAACCTTTTCAATAATGAATCTCAGTTCAGGGGTCACTCCCTGCAAGAAATCTCAAGTGAGCTTTCCACCTCTAGGCAGCCTATGCACATTCTACCTGGGCGCTTGGCCACTGTGCTGGAAGATGACTAATGCGCTGGGACTCTTGTCTCTGGTTTGGTGTGCTGCTTCAGTTATGTTCCTGGGCTAGGCACAGTGCTCTCCTTACAAATAGAAATGTGTAGCCAATCGTGCCAGCTATACTGTGCACTAGTATTTTTCCTCTACTTTCTCCACGAGACGCTTTTGTTTTCCATTGTCACTGCTTCAGTCCTCAACAAGAATACTAAGCTCATGTTTATATTATTCTGTCAGCCCTTTTGGCCATCTCCTACACTCATTCTCTCACTTTTCTTTCCTCTCCCTTACTAATAATTTTTATTAAGCCACACCCCAGCCAAGTGCATTTGTGTACTCACAGTGACTGGTGAATGCACGCATTTACTAGACCTATTCAGTATACATTAAAAATTATAGTAATACATATAGAAAACTTTTCTGTGAAATTAAACTTTTCATACATGCTTAATTTTAATTTCACAAATGTGTCTACATAAGTAAAAACAGGTAAACTAACAAATTTGTCAATTTTTTAACACATGAATTCAGAAAACCTACTTTATCATATAATAGACTTTCTGCTTTAATGGATACCCCTTCACCTGAATTAGTCCGTTATATCCAGGTTTTACTGTAACTAAAACAAAGCAAGGATGAACCAATACAGTTTAGAGGGGCTTGGAGACTCTATCATGAAATCAAATAATCTGCCAGTCTAGGCAGAAATGTTAATTTAGCTTGTTTGAAAGGTAATACTAGACACAATCAACCACCAGTGATATGTATTCAATTCAAAAAGAAGTACTTTTTTTCCCTACCCATGGTAGAACGCTGTTATTCATCTAAGAACACTTGTAGCTCTTATTAGATGATTCTCACTGAAAAAAATTCAAATTATAGTGAAAGCAATCTATTTCATTAAGTGACCATGTCTAAAAAGTAAAAGTAAAAAGGAATATTACTACACTGAGGGGATATTTTATTAATCTGGCATTACAAAAAGTCATTTTTATCATATGTTCACAATACAACTGTAGGACTTAACATTTTTACTTACTTTCTTTCAAATACAAATTAAGGTCCTTGAAAAGTTTATGTTCATTCACAATAAAAGAAAAGAATAATTATCATTTGGGTGATGGGTACCAGTGCAATATACATCTTGTTACATAGAAACCCACACCTGAAACCTATATGATATTAACCAATGTCACCTCAATAAATTTAATTTAAAAAATAAATTAAAAATAATCATTATCATAATGCCATTTTCATAATAACTGGTAAGATTACATTATTATAATCTTTAATTAACTGAATTATTTAACGGCATGCATGCAATCTCTAAGACAGAGTCTCAAAGGAAAATGATAATTATGAGAACAAAGAAATCCATTTTGCTCCGACTGGTGTGGCTCAGCAGTTAGAGCATCAGCCCATGGTCCAAAGGGTCACAGGTTCAATTCCTGGTCAAGGGCAAATGGGTTGTAGGTTCGATCCCCGGCCCTGGTTGGAGTCATGCGGGAGGCAGCCAATCAATATGTCTCTCTCACATCAATGTTTATTTCTCTCTTTCTTCCTCCCTTCCTTCTACTCTAAAAAAAAAAAAAAAAAATTAAAAATAAACCCATTTTACCTTAGTTCTTCAATTTGTGAAATCCATTTAAGGTAAGCAAGATGCCGTTCAATTTCTTCAATTTGGTTAAGCATGGCCCCAAGATCTTCCATCCAGGGCTGTGCAGTCAGCAAATGGCTATTAATGGAACTGAAGAGATGAGTCTCTTGCTCCAGAAACTGAGTAAGAAGCTGCTTTGATTCTTCTGCATTTTTTAAGGCATTCTGAATTCTTTTAGGGATTTCTGATGAAATTGTAAGTACCTGACCATACCAAAAACAAAAAACAGCAGCAATCAGATAAAATTTTCATAACCTTTTTTTATTAGCTCTTTACTTCAAAATACATGTGTGTTCTAATAGAATTGAAAACTGTCAATTAAAAGCTTCAAAAGAAATTGGTTTCTGGCCCGGCCAGTGTAGCTCAGTGGCTGAGCATCGACCCATACACCAAGAGGTTGCCGGTTCAATTCCTGGTCAGGGCACATGCCCAGGTTGTGGGCCTGATCCCCAGTGGGGGGCATGCAGGAGATGACCAATCGATGTTCTCTCTAATCAATGTTTCTATCTCTCTCCTTCTCCCTTCCTCTCTCTCTAAAATCAATAAAGGGAAAAAATTTTTTTTTTTAATAAATAAAAAATCAATAAAGAGCCCTGGCCGGTTTGGCTCAGTGGTTAGAGTGTCGGCCCACGGACCAGAGAGTCCCAGATTCGGCTCTGCTAAGGGCACGTACCTTGGTTGCAGTTTGTCCCTGGCCCCGGTTGGGGTCGTGTGGGTGGCAACCACTCACTGTGTCTCTCTCACATTGATGTTTCTCTCTCTCTCTTCCTCCCTCTCTCCCTCCCGCTCTATCTGAAGATAAATGCAAAAATGTCCTCAGGTGAGGATAAAAATTTAAAAAAATCAATAAGGAAAAAAAAATTTTTTTTAAACAAAAACATAAACAACCTATTTAAAAAAAGAAATTGGTTTCTGTATCTTGTACCAACCAAACCTATGTAGGGAGAGGTTATCACACTGGCCACCAGTAAGCATCTATGGATCTGCCTTCATGAAGTTTAGTATGTTCAGAGTCCAGCCATATGGAAGACATGTACAAATATGAGGCATCAGTACAATATAAAAAATATTATAGAATTTCAATTTAATCACCACTGATTAGAGACTTACTCTGTACCAGGCACTGTGCTAGGGATAGACATAAATAAGACACAGCATCTGCTCTTAGGTTCAGTTGGTATGGAAGAAAGTTGTAAGTAAATATTTCAAAAGTGGATTGATGAAATAAAAAAGATGCTAGATGTAATGATGTACTAAGGTAGTGCTTCCTAAACCTGAATGGACAGAAAAATTACCTAGAGATCTTGTTACAATGCCAATTCAGACTCAGCAGGTCTGAAGTAGGGACTGAGATTCTGCATTTTTAACAAGCTCCACACTTTGAGTAGCAAGGTTTTGAGGTACAAGGCAATTGTGCTTGCATGGCTCATACACAAACCCTTGCCAGATGGGTAGGCATTTTTTAGGGAACTATGGAAGGAAAGAGCATTCCAGACAGAGGAACAGCTCAGTCATGATCGATGAACAGCAAAGATCTGACTAGGGCACAGAATACAGTTCAAAGAAACACGGAAAGAAGAGATGAGCTTAAATACATAGGGAGAGACCAGATCACAGGTAGCATCTTGTGCCTCAGAAGAATGTGGGCTTTTTCCATTAAGAGGTTTTTTGTTTGTTTCATTTAATCCTCACCCGAAGATATCTTGCCGTTAAGTTTTAGATAGAGTGGACGGGAGGGAGGGAGAAAGGGAGAGAGGAAGAAAGAGAGAGAGAAACATTGATGTGAGGGTGACACATTGATTGGTTGCCTCCTGCATGACCCTGACTACTGGGCTGGGGATCAAACCTGCAATGCAGACACATGCCCTTGACGGGGAATCGAACCCGCTAAGCCAAACTGGCCAGGGTCCCAGAGTGTTATACAGAATATATACAAATGACAAAATACTGACCCTAAATCTGACCTAAGTTTAAAAAATACTACCAAACCTTAATTAGTCTCTTTTACACTTAACAAATAGTTTCAATAACCAGGTTTCTTTAAAAAGTTACCTTGAGCCCGGCTGGTTTGGCTCAGTGGTTGAGCATCAACCCATGTACCAGGAGGTCAATGGTATGGTTCCCAGTCAGGGTACATGCCCAGTTTGTGGGCCTGATCCCCAGTGGGGGGCATGCAGGAGGCAGCCAATCGATGTTCTCTCTCATCAATGTTTCTATTTCTCTCTCCCTCTCCCTTTCTCTTTCTCTAAAATCAATAAAGAAAAAAAATTTTTTAAGCTACCTTGATGCCCAGCCAGTTTGGCTCAGTGACTAGAGAGTAGGCCCCTGGACCGAAGGGTCTGAGGTTTGATTCCAGCCAAGGGCACGTACCTGGGTTGCAGGTTCGATCCCTGGCCTGGTCGAGGTCGTGCGGGAGGCAACCAATCGATGTGTCTCTCTCACATCAATGTTTCTCTCTCCTTCCCTCCTTTTCTCTCTCCCTTCCACTCTATCTAAAGATCAATGGAAAAGTATCCTTGGGTGAGGATAAAAAAATTTTAAAAAGAGTTTTTAATAAGGAAATAATTCAGTTAGATTTATGAGTTAGAAAGGTAAGGTGATGAACAATTATGTTTATTCTCATATTATTTGTAATAATAAAAACAGAGAACAGCAAAAATGTCCAGCAAAAGGGCCTGGTTAAATACATTATGTATGTATAGCAATATTTGAATATCATAAAACCATTTAAAAAGATAGATCTATGTTGATAGGAAAGCAAGTCCTATATTACCTTAATCATAAAAAATTAAGCTATGCATATTTCAAATATATATGCTGGCATATACATAAAAGATTTAACTATATAACTGTATTGTATAATATTTGCTTTATTTACATATAAAATTTCTGTAAGGAATAGAAAAGAAAGTTACTGTGGCAGTATGAAGAGTACATAAGATAGAGAAACTACCATCAAATGCAAGAGAAAATGCAGCCCTAAACTGAGGTGGAGTAAGCAGGGGTGAGAACAAGGGTGTGGACACCAGAGATGTTAAGAAAGCAAAACTCTGGTGATGTGGGAAGAGTAAAGATGATGAGGAGCAATCTGGGAAGGCTCCTAGGTTTCAGGCCTGAGTGACAGGTACCATTTTCCAAGATAGGGAAGCATTTTAAGCGATGGATTAGTACAGTTTTGGACATGCTAAATTTAAGGAGTTCAGCAAAAGCTTCCATGGTCTTCAGGGAAACAAGCCTGATTCCGGTGGGTCACAGAGCAAATGGAAAATTAGGAAGTGGAGATAGATATAAAGTAAGATGACTTTTTGAAGAAGCCTAGAAGTAAAAGGAAGGGACTAACACCTACTAAAAGATGAGGGGTGGGGGGAAGTGTTTTGTTTGTTTAGGTTTTAAGGAAAAGATCTAGGTATGTCCATATGCTGAGGGGACAGGAGTGACTGAGGAACAAAGGATAAAATCATAAAAGAGTGAAGCAAGTTCACAGAGCCGGCAGGTAGGATCGGGGCACAAGGACTGCCTATCATTGATCTTCTGTTGAATTAATAAGTAGGGATGGTTCCCTGGCCAGTGGGGCTCAGTTGGTTGAGCGCCATCTGAGCATGAAATGGTTGCTGGTTAGATTCCCATTAAGTGCACATACCCAGGTTGCGAGTTTGATCCCCAGTTAGGGTGCATACTTCTCTTTCACATCAATGTTTCTCTCTCTCCCTTCCTCTCTCTCTAAAATCAATAAAAACATATTTTTTTAAAAGACGTAGGAATGGTGACAAGTCAGTTTATGGAATTTGAGGTAGACTGTTCAATAGATTCATGCTAGAAGTCGTAATTTTTTGTTAGGGATAAGGACAGAATGGACAGGTGGGGTAGGTGTCTTGGGGAGAATTTGGAAGAACAGCTGAGGGGAGTAGCAGAGGAGCCAAACTTCCCATGAAAGGACAACCAGGTGAACAGAAGACCACACATTTGGGCTCGCATCCCTCCACCCACCTGTGTGATTTCCTCCAGGAGAGCCCACAGCCACTTGCCTGCAGGAGTGCAGAGGAGGACAGGGCTGCGCTAAACAGAGCTTAGCAATAACATGATGAAAAGACAGAAAGATGGAGAGAACACAGGTGCTAGGGACAGGGAAACACAAGATGGCTGACAACCTGGAGCTAACACACCATTATACCCATGCAGAGCTTACTTAACCCCATTTAGAGAACCATTTAGTAGTTATACAATACAAATCTCATCTTTGATAGATACACTGTTGCAAGCTCAGGGACCCATTTAATTTTTTTAAGATTACAATCATGGGGATTTTTAAAATTATTTTAAGTAAGATGATCATGGTAAAAAAAAAAATCTTGAAAATACAGAAAGATATAAAGAAAATGCATCATTTGTTAAAACCCTCTAGAAATAACCATTATTATGTTATACTTATTTTCATGTTTTCTCCCAATTAGTGCATATATAAAAACTTTGAAATGATGGTGTTATATAACACTTTTGTATACCATGAAATTATTTACTTGTAGAAGCACTTTAAAATTGTATGAAGCTACTTAAAATGTTAGCCATCGTTTCCAAGACATAAATCATATCAGTAGGAACTATGTCTTCTACATATTTTGTTAATTACCTAGCATATTGTAAGTCCTTAAAACCCATTAAAGAGTTTAAAATAATTAGACTATTTGTCACAATCTATATAATCAAAAGTCCCTGTATAATAACGGTTATGTTTATTTTTTATTTATTTATTTATTTTTTTTATAATCCTCACTCGAGGACATTTCTGTACTTTATCTTGAGATATAGAGTGGGAGGGAGAGAAGGAAGAAGAGAGAGAGAGAAACATCTATGTAAAAGAGACACATCGAGTGGTTGCCACCCACACGACCCCAACCAGGGCCGGGGACAAACTGCAACTGAGGTACGTGCCCTTAACGGGAACCGAACCTGGGCCTCTCTGGTCCGTGGGCCGATGCTCTAACTGCTGAGCCAAACCGGCTAGGGCTAGTAACGGTTATGTTTATATTAACTATGAATATACTACTGATATTATGTCAGTGAGTTTTAATACTTGCCTGTTCTTCTAACTGCATTTTACTTTCTGTCATCTGTTCTATGAGTTTATCAAGTTTCTTTAAAGATTTAAGGTCATTTCCAACTTCCTTTTCTAAAAATGCAGACACATAGGAAGGAAGATCACCATTATCTGTATCTTCACTGACTTGTTCATTTGCAACAAGAGCTGCAATATTTATGTCACCTAAAATGAAAGAAAAGCAATTAGTCAATACCAGCAAGTATTACAGAGTTAAAGGAAATACAAAAGATATACAAGACACTATACCTACCCTCAAAAGTTAATAATTTAAAGAAAATACTATCTATATATGGTAAATAGATAGATATATACTCAAAATGGCTTATGCATCCACTGAAGTATACAGTCCAAAGTGAGATTCTTTTCATGGCAAATAAACTAGTCTTAGACTAATTTGCACTGGACTTTTTTTTTTTTTTTTAATCTTCACCCAAGGACATGCTTAGAGAGAGGAAAAGAGAGAGAGAAAGAGCATTTCTTAGAGAAGAGTGGTAGCAGAGGTAACGCTTACTAGCTTTTGGTAGCTTTACTCTCATCCCATTTAGTATATGATATCTCCCAGAGTCCACTCTTTATAATAATTTGCCATTTTTACTTAAACAAAACACTTAAGAAAACAAATTTCTAGTAAACACATAATCCATTGCAAAGGAATTATTTTCCACTGTCCTAAATGTGTGGACTAACAGCCCTGCTCCTCTTTTCCAGAGTATCTCTAGCTATACCTTTGCTGACCGTCTGTGCCAGGGTGGCTTTCTGAACGTGCTCCGAATCCTACAGAAACCTGAAGGCTCACAGCAGCTTCTTAACAAAGAAGGTAGGAGTGACATGACCCACAGTTGGCTGCCATGTCTTTCTCCTTCCACTCCACCCGAGTGTGCTAAGATAAACTATTTCCCTTTGAAGTATCTGTTTCCATGTGTAAGATACCCCTTTTGCTTACTTATGATTTGCTTCTTCCTGGAGAAGTTTAGAAAACCTGAATTTGGGGTCAAACTTGGTATAATGGTAACTCCATTACACTGTGCAGTCATTAAGTTCCCTGAGATTAAATATGCTCAACTCTATTCAGTCCACAACTTGGATTATTCCATATATTAGGGCTTAATCTCCCTAGATTTGAGTAGCACATAGGGATTAAAAATGAAAACAAAAACAAGATAATATAAAATTTTAGACTGATTCCAAATGAAAATAAATGCTATAAAATAAGGCCCCAGAAAAAGCAAGAGTGGACTTCATGGAAACCAAACATTAGAAATAATGTGAACATACAGTGCATTTCTCTACTTTAAGTTTGCCTGAAGGATTTGGTTCTCTTTAAACAAACCATTCATGGTGGTTTATGAACAAATTAAAAGCTTGATTGAACTAGTATATATTTAGAAACAAGGACTATAACAATTTCTTTAAAAAAAAAAAAAAATATATATATATATATATATAACCAATGGACAGAGACAACAGTGCAATGAAGGTGGTGGGGGGAGCAGGGAGGGAAGGTGTCAATGTGGGAAAAAAGGAGGGACATCGTAATACTTTCAACAATAAAGAAAAAAAGAAGAAAAAAAATGGCATGTGATCTGGCCAGTGGGGCTCAGTGGTTGAGCATCTACCCATGCATCAAGAGGTTTTCGGTTCGATTCCTGTTCAGGACACATACCCAGGTTGTGGACCCGATCCCCAGTGGGGAGCATGCAGGAGGCAGCCAATCGATGTTCCCTCTTATCAATGTTTCTCTCTCTCTCTCCCTCTCACTTCCTCTTTCTCTAAAATCAATAGAGGGAAAAAAAAATTTAAAAAAAAAAAAAAGGCGTGTGCATGAGAGGTAAAGTTGAGGGAACAATACAGAGCTTCCTGGGGAGCAGTATTAGTTGAACTTCACCTCTTTCACCTCTATCATTCCTTGGAATGACCTTTGTATAACTTGGCTCTTTACCAAAAACAAAGTTTTAAGAAAGCAGCAATAAGAGAAAAGGAAGAGGTTATAATCAGCCTCATTACAAAACAACTGTCACTTCTGATAAAATAAAAATATGAATAGAGATGTGTCCACAGTGAAAATGTAACAATCATATTGTTTAATTATTTATGTAAAGATTAACAAAACATATACCTGTGTGTTTAGTACTGGGTATGGTCCTCTCCTCAACCCCCCAAAATAAAATTTCCTTCATTTTATTCAACTTGTAAGAATTAAAAGCCTGTTCATATGCTATGAGAACCAGTAGCCCATCAGCAGGTAAAAGCAAAACTAGCATGTCTATGCCTCAGCTTCCCAACTATAAATTATAACATTTTCCCAGCCTACACTTAAAGGTTGTAAATGGGACTAAAATACATGTTTTCTGATTCTCAGCCAAATATTCTTATTTTCTTCTCCTTCAAATATGAGCAGAATTGGCTGGTCCACACCAAACTTTATTAATATAGAAAACCATTTACTCTTATAAACAGGAATCACAATGTCTTCTTTTTTAAATTTATCTTAAAAAAAAACAAGTGAGCTATATGATATATCTGCAGACACAGGCCGGGCTATGTGCAGAGGGAATATTTGTGAATGCTAAGATTGCTGTAGCTTAGAGAGTAAATTTTATCTTCACTTTTTGTTGTTGTTGTTGTTAATCCTCACCTGAGGATATATTTCCATTGATTTTTTAGATAGAGTGGAAGGTGGGGAGGGAGAGAGAGAAACATCGATGTGAGAGAGACAAATCAATTGGTTGCCTCCTGCACAACTGGACCTGCAACCCAGGTACATGCCCTTGACCAGAATTGAACCCGAGACCCTTCAGTCTTTGAGCTGACACTCTAACCACTGAGCCAAACTGGCAAGGGCCAATCTTCACTTTTGAAAAAAATTATACTCTTTTGATATAACCATTTAAATGCAGCATAGTACATTCTTAGTCAAATTACATTCTTCGTCAAATTACATTCTTCAAAATAACACATTAGTGATTTGGAGGTTTTTATGTCTCTCCTTTTCTCTATTTTTTATAAAGAGTACTTCTAATTGCAAAGAAGTTGCCCAAGCCAAAGGAGGGACAAGGACAAAGTCTACAGTCTGTGTCTATCATTTTATTAACATGATAGCTCAACACATTAATATCAGTAGACAATGTAAAGGGCAAGCCTAGGTACTAAAGCTAACATGGTAACATGTTATGCTTTATTCCCAGACTAATTGCTATGATCAGAAGAACCAAAAACCCTCTGATAGGAATGGCTGTTATATGTTTTTCCTTTCCTCTCCCCAAAATTTCACTTCAAAAGCCCCTAAAGATTCTTTGATTTCCAAAAGCCTGCCATGCTTAGCAATGAGCTAAATAAAGTGACAAATGTCCCCATCCTGGACATATGCTCCTGTGCTTAGTAGGAAATGGAGGTATTATTAACCTTTTCTCTCTTCCTTGTCCAGTCCAAGATCCAAGAACCAAGTTAACCACTGTGTTCTTCTCAGATCAATTTTTAAGTGCAAATTTACTGGTCAAGTATGTTAGATCGCCAAGGGAGGAATGCCACAAGGCCAAAGTGATGCAGGAACAATATTTTATTCAGGACATCTGTAAAGCAGACGGGCTGTGTCATGGCGTCCTGAATAAAATTCTGTTCCTGCATCACTTTGGCCTCGTGAGTTCCTCCCACAAGGATCTAACAAAGTACAAGTAAACAATGATCACTTGCTTCCTTTGAACCCAATTAAGGTGTTGGTCATCTCTCCTAGATCTTTAGCCCCTCCAAATTCCTGATGCTTAATAAGTTGGTGCTTCATTAAAGTGACAGGCAGGCCACAATCATGAATCTAGTATGATGGACAGATCCCCAGTGAAACCACAAGTCCCTACACTAGGTAGGGCTCTGGAAGTGCTCTTCTACAAATCATCTCATATTTTACTATTTTAGAAAGACAAAAATATGTGTATAATGATAATCAGTATTTAATATTATACAAGCATATTGTACAGAAAAAAAACGACACTTCATCTAAAAGACCGTTCTCCGATGCAGGCCCTGGAGGGCTGAGTTTGGAGAAACGGCTTGGTAGACAGTGCTAAGGTGTATGGAGTCCGCTTACTTTTCTCCTCCACGTTCTTCCTTTCATCACCACTTTCAGAGCAGCTCTAGAAGGAGAACAGGTGTGACAAACACATTAAGACTGAAGTGATAAATGGAACTCATACAAGGTTCCCAGAGGACACCCACTGGAGGGCAGCGAGGTCCCAAACCCCTTCCTCTGGGGCCTTCCTGAGCGGCCAGAACCGTCTGATATAGGTTTCAAAGAGTCACCTCCCTGAGGCCACCACTGTCACCTCCCCAGGACCGCGGGCGTTACCTTGCCCAGCCACCAGGGCTACCTCCCCAGAGGGATGTGTCATCTCATCGGGATCGTCACAGCACGGCAGTGGAACTACCTCCCCTGGGAGGTCTGTGCCACCTCAACAGATTGTAAGGGCCATCTCCCCAGGCCACAAGAACCACGTCCTCAAGCCGGCCGCCAGGGCCACCTCACTGAAACAATCTCCCCTGGTCGAGATCTGGGTCCCCTCCCCGGGCCACCAGGGCCGTCTCACCGGGGTTGCCGGCCCCTCGCCGATCTGGCCGGCCGGGAGCATCCCGCCTTCGCGCGAGTCCTCTGCTCCAAGCGCAGCCAGCGTGGACTGTGGACTCCGGCTCCCGCCAGCTCAGTCTCGGAGTCTGCAGGGTTGAGCGACAGGCGACTTCCTCCCGTCTCTATGGTTTCTTCCTCTTCTCCCAGAGAGGGCCGGCCCGTGGGGCCGTGTGCGGTGGCGCCCCCTGCCGGCAGCGCGCCGAGGCGGCCGCTCAGGAGGCGGGCCCCTCCCCGGAGGCTCTCGGGAGAAAGGGGGACGGTCCTTCCAACCTGTGTGAAACTTCCTCACCACACTGAGGCCCTTAATGATGGAGACTGAAAGTATTCACTCCTCGCCCAGCCGGTGGGCTCAGAGGATTGAGCGTCGCCCATGGACTGAGAGGTCCCAGTTGGATCCCCGGCCAGGGCACATGCCCAGGTTGCGGGCTTGATCCCCAGTAGGGGGCATGCAGGAGGCGGCCAATCAGATGTTTCTATCTCTCCCTTCCTCCTCTTTAAAAAATAAATAAAAAATATATTTTTTAAAAAGTATCCCCTCCTCCACATCATAAATTCAATATGAACCATTTCCATTTATATTTTAAATGATATTTCAGATGTTCTGAGAGTGTGAGGGGGCTTGCTGATTAGCTTTAATGTAATTTGTTTGGGTTTTTCCCGATGTCATTATCTTTGCATCTTTCGTTTAAGGCTCATCAGATTCAACTGGAGATGTCCTGGGAGTTGAATGGAGGAAAAGGACTCAGCCTTTAATATGCACTTTACCCAGTGCACAGACCGCCAAAAACTTGCCCTTTGCCAGGGAGAAGGAACAGGAGTTACCTGGCAGCAAGAAGTAGGTAGAAGCGCTGGCCAGTTTGGCTCAAGGGTTGGAGCGTGGGCCTGCGGACCAGAGTCCCGGTTTGGTTCCCGCCAGAGGCACCTCCAAAAAAAAAAAGAAGAAGCAGGTAGAAGACCCAGGGATTTGACAGCTTCAGAAACAACATGGTACCACTGAGACATAAAAGCGCGTGGGGCGGGAGCAGCAGCAACCCTTGCAGCGGTTCTCAACCTGTGGGTCACGCCCCTTTGAGGGTCCAACGACTCTTTCACAGGGGTCGCCTAAGACATAATAGTAGCAAAATTACAGTTATGAAGTAGCAACGAAAAAAAATTTTAAATAATTTTATGGTTGGGGGTCACCACAACATGAAGAACTGAATTAAAGTGTCCCCGCATTAGGAAGGTTGAGAACCACTGCTAGAAGAAACACAAGCCATTCAGTGAAGAGAAAACTTAAAAAAAAAATTATATGTATAATCAATATCCTGAGATATGAGATACCATTGCAACCATAAAACAATAACAGATTACTGTTTAAAAGAAGCATTCAGAGAGAAAAATATGATAGCAGAAATGAAAAGTTCAGTAAAAGAGTTGGAAGATGGGAAATATCTTAGAGAGGAAAAAGCAAAAGAACAAAGAGATGAAAATAAGAAAAAATACTAAATTAGAGGACCACTCCAGGGGGCCCAAAACCTGGGAAATAAGAGTTCCAAAAGAAAAGACCAACAAGGATTAGGGAAGGAGTGATCATCAACAAAATAATTCAAGAAAAATTTTCCAAACTAAAAGTCATGAGTTTCCAGATTGAAAAGGCCCACGGAGTGTCCAGCACAATGAATAAACGTTGATTAACCCCAAGGCTTATCATTGTGAAATTGCAGAACACTGGGGGCAAAAAGATAGCCCTAAGCTTTCAGAGAGAAAAACAAAGGAACAAGACTCAGGAAAAATTTCAATTTCTAAATAGTCACAAAGAAAGCTAGAAAACACAGGAGCAATTCTATCAAATTTCAAAAAGAATTTTATTTCAAACTGAAACTTTTTACTTAATTGGTAAACTACCAATCAAATGTGGGTAAAGAATAAAGGTATGTTCAGGCATTCAAGATCTCAAAAAATTTCCGTTTCATTTACTTCTCCTTTTTTCAGGAAGCTACTGGAGGTTGAGCTCCACTAAAATGAAGCACTAAAGAAGAAAAAAGAAGACATAGGATATAAGAAACAGAAGATACAACACAGGAGAAAAATGATGGAATGCCCTGACAACTGTGCACTAGACATAGACTAGTGCAGGTCAGAAGGCTCCAGGAGAGACTCCTTCAGAAACATGAAATTGATAGAACACCTCATCTATCTGGGTCTCTGGAGGGAGAGATTTAAACAGTCATTAAGAATTTGGGGCTTAGCCCAGCCAGTGTGGCTCAATGGTTGAGCATCAACCCATACACCAAGAGGTCACCAGTTCAATTCCCGGTCAGAGTACATGCCCAGGTTGTGGGCCAAATCCCCAGTGGGGGACATGCAGGAGGTGGCCAGTCAATGTTCTCTTTCATCAATGTTTCTATCTCTCTCCCTCTCTCTCTAAAATCAATAAAGAAAAAAAATATATATATATATTTTTTATCCTCACTTGAGGACATTTTTCCATTTTTGTTCAGATAGAGTGGGAGGGAGAGAGAGGAAGAGAGAGAGATAGAGAAACATCGATGTGAAAGGGACACATCGAGTGGCTGCCTCCCGCACGACCCAACCAGGGCCGGGGACAAACCGCAAGCAAGGTACGTGCCCTTAGCGGGAACCGAACCCGGGCCTCTCTGGACCGCAGGGCGACGCTCTAACCGCTGAGCCAAACCAGCCAGGGCAAGAAAAAATATTTTGAAAAAAAGAATTTGGGGCTTGGCTTACTGATGAATAGTAAACTAAAATAAGATAATTACTAACTGCAGGAAAAACAAAAAGCTGAGCTGGAGAAGTAATCATAGTATACAGTACCATTTTGCCCAAGATGTGAGTAGTTATAGTAAAAACAAATCTATTTCTTAAAGAAGTACGGTATAGTACGGCATAACTATATTAGGCAGATAAAGGGATGGGAAGTGTGGTGGGGAAGGGAGAAGAGCTAAATTTTATTTTTTAAGTGAAGTCAATAGATTATACCTATAAGTGAAAAACCAAGAAATAGGGCCCTGGCCGGTTTGGCTCAGCGGTTGGAGCGTCAGCCTGCGGACCAGAGAGTCCCGGGTTCGGTTACCGCTAGAGGCACGTACCAAAAAAAGAAGCAATCTTGGGTGCAGAAAAACCAAGAAATAGCAATACAAATATTTGTAAATTGTGTGTGCTAGGCACTTAGCTTTCCGTAGTTCAGTGTGGAGGTAAAAGCAGGATCAACAATATTATACACAATATACACGTTATGATGTAATTTTAAAGTCAAGGAGAACATTAAACTGTAAAATGTTTATTAGAGGGAGCTGGAATAGGAGAGAGGCTATGAATACTTCTGTATTATTTTAACTATAAAAGCCAATAAAGAGTTTCCATTTTGAAAAACAGAAAACTAAAAATGGATTTCAGTTGGACCTTGTCTGAGGTAGTTTAGGCTGAAATGCAAAAAGGGTAAGTTCTGACCACGAACCCAAATATTGGCCAAAGAAATGTGAACATTTTTCCTCCATTCTCGTTTATGAGGAGTTGGGTCAAAATGTCAGAGAGGACGCTTTTTATTTAATTAATTAATTAGTTTATTTTTATTGTTGAATGTATTACAGATGTCCCCTGAGAAGATATTTTTTAAAGTATACAAAAATTAAAACTTTAGAATTGAATTTTTACTGAGAGGCTGTGATAAAAATATTTACAGTTGCTGTCATTAGGATGTTAACCTATGAATTAACCATAGTCCAAGGACATGTGATTGTACATGCATTAGGAACAGAAAACTATCCAAGGTACTTAATTGAGGTGAATAATCTAGGCAGGATAGAACCCTACTATTCTGAGTGAATTATTTCTATTCAGTTAGCCAGATCCTCACATGTAAACCCAGACTGTAAAAACAAGTCTACAGCTGCTATGTAAAATGGTATGGGACTTGCGTTAAAAAAATAAAAATAGAATTACCATATGAGATAGCAATTGTACTTCTGGGTATATACACACAGAAAAATTGAAAGCAAGGTCTCAAAGAGATATTAGTACACCCCATGACCACTGCTATGAATATTCAGCATTACTCACAATAGCCAAAAGATGGAAGTAACCCTAGTGATAACGGGCATACTAAATGTGGTGTATACATATAATGAAGTATTATAAAGCCATAAAAATAAAAAAAAAAAAGAAATTCTGACACATGCTACAATGTGGATGAATCTTAAGGACGGTATGCTAAGTGAAGCCATTCACAGAGGAACATATACTGTATGATTCCACTTAAATGAGTTATCTAGAATTTAAAAATTCAGAGACCAGCCCTGGCTGGTTTGGCCCAGCGGTTAGAGCGTCGGCCTGCGGTCCACAGAGACCTGGGTTCGGTTCCCGCTAAGGGCATGTACCTCGGTTGCAGTTTGTCCCCGGCCCTGGTTGGTCGTGTGGGTGGCAGCCACTCAATGTGTCCCTTTCACGTCGATGTTTCTCTCTCTGCCTCTTCCTCTCTCTTCCTCTCTCTCTCTCCCTCCCACTCTATCTGAACAAAGAATGAAAAAATGTCCTCGGGTGAGGATAAAAAAAAAAAAAAATTCAGAGACCAAAAGTAGAATGGTGGTTGCCAGGGGCTAGGAGAAGGAAAGACTAGGGAGTGAACAGTCTAGAGTTTCAGTTTTCAAGATGAAGTGTTCTACTAGAGTTGGATGATGGTGATGGTTGCACAATGTGAATGTGCTCAATACCACTGAACTGTCTATTTAAAAATGGTTAAAATGGTAAATTTTGTGTTATGTGTATTTTACCACAATTTTTAAAATATATATATATTTATTTATTTTTTAGAGAACGAGAGGAAGGGAGAGAGAGATAGAAACATCCATCTGCTGCCTTCTGCATGCCCCTTACTGGGGATCCAGCTGGCAACCCAGGCATGTGCCCTGATTGGGAATCCAACCAAACGGGACCTCTCAATTCATGGGACAACGCTCAATCCACTGAGCCACGGTGGCGGGCTGTGTTACCATAATTTAAAAACACACCCAAGTCTAGCAAAAATATAGACTTTAAATAACACTGGTTTTTCACTTAGGATTGAAGTTTGGCAAAACATTAAATGTGCAAAAGCTATTTGTGGATGGGATTTGGTCTGGAAATGTGCTACTTGAAGAGCATGGGAAGAGTAATGAATTTTTTCTTTACACAGAGCACAAACTTGCTATGATCAGGTTTCTTGAAGGGGATCCTATTGGGGAGCCATCAAGCACGCAGGTAAATCGAAGAAGTGGAAAAATGGTGCTCTCGGATCCGTTGCATTCGAAAGAATTATATACATAGAACAATATGGAACCTAATGTGATTCTCTATTCATTATTAAGTTAACTGCGTGGTGGAAGGCAACAAAAAACGGCCGTAACTATATGGAAGAAACCCTTATTTGAATGCAACTAACATTCCTAAGGCAATCGCTACTTTAGAAGTCGTCTAAAGGACTCTTTGGTGCCTGTAAAATCACTTCGCGCCCTCGCCAAAGCCCAGGTGCCACCGCCTGGGAAACTCCAGGAGTGAATGGGCCTGGTGAGCTCGCCACCCCGCAGCAGGGAATGCCAAAAGGTATAGCCGAATCGCCTCGGGACTGGCCGCTTGAGGCGCTCAACGGCGGGAAGTGGGCGGGGCCTCCCCATCTCCGGGCAGATGGGCGGGGCCTGAGGCGGAGGCGGGCTCCGCCCCGGGGGAGGGGTCGCTGGCAGCGGCGCGTCCCTGCGCCGCACGTGTGCGAGCCCGGCCGCCGGCTAGTCCACCCGAGCTCTGCGGTCCCCAGGCGCCGAGAGCGGTGCCTATGTCTGGACGCCCCTGCACCTGGATCGCCCGAGTGACCCACGCCACTGCTGCCCTCCTGCGCCCGGCGCAGCGCTCCCGCCCCCTCGCCGCTCGGCCCGCGCCGCGCCCGCTGTTCTCGGCCCGGGGTAAGTGCGCGGCCTTCCTGCAGCTGCCCGGGCTCCTCCGCCAGCCCTTGGCCTGGCCCGGCGCCCCGGCCCCCAGGTCCCGCCCGGAGGGGCAGTCCAGACTGGGAAAGTGTCCCAGCCGTAGTCTGAGCCCACGGCTCGCCCGCGGAGCCTCCATTATGGATCGTACCCGCGGGAGCGCGGCTGGAGCCTGGCGGGACCTGCGCTTTGGTGGTGCCAGCCCCGCCCCCCACTACCGGGGCAGGTCCTCAGGGAACGCTGCGCCCTCCTTCCTCCCCGCGGCGCTGTCAGGTGGAGGATCCCATTCCCACTTCTTTCTTTGTCCCAGGAGCTCCCTAAACTCTCCCCTCTCCCGGAAGAGAAAACTGGCCTTTATCCCGAAACCTTTTACAGCTCCCATACAGCGCTGTGCGATTCTGCCACAGGGTCCAGCCCACGTGTTTCCTCCTCCTCGAGCTCCTCATCCATCACTACTTATTGCGAGGCTTCTATGTGTCAAGTGACTGCTTGTTTTGTAGACGTTTTCCAGAAGTAGGAGCGAACAGGTTGGGAGCCAGGAGTGTTTTCTCGAGCCCTCTGCTGGGTCAGTGTTTAACGAGTTTATGGAGGACGTGCTGCTGTGCATGTTGAAACTCATCGGTACTGAGCCCTTACCGCCAGCCCAACCGTTTAAAAGTACATCCTCATTGCCTGGGTTTTAGCGCCTGCAAGAAGTAGAGTTTGGAGTTGAGTTTGTCAAATATTTGGTCCCGTTGTCAGACCACTTTTTTTTTTTTTTCATTCTGAAAATATAGGTATAGGATTATCAAGAGCTTTTGTTTCAAGTCTCTAATCATCTGTGAGACAGGCATGCCCCATTGGCCTGCGGATGCCTTGACAATGGAGGGATCTGTCAAACAGTACACTCATACTGAAAAGGGGATGGATAGGCAGTGATTTTGTTCAGTCATTAGGCAAGTAGCCAACAGTCAGCATTTATTAATAACTCCTTTTGAACATTTTTTTTTATAGAGGCTGGGCCAATACAGGTATTAATAAAACAGCTTTTGCCTCCAAGTAGGAGAGAGAAATTACAACCCATCTGGGCTTACTGTTGACTAAGTTCGCTCAACCTCAGGTCCTTTAAAGGCACATCCTTGGAGAGCCTTCACTAAAGAGCACCCCTCTTTCTCTCATTCCCCTTACTCAGCTTTATTTATGTTTGCATGTGTGTTTTATGTTTGTTTTTTTAAATTTTATTCTCCCATATATCCTTAATAAATGTAAGCTCAATAAGGGCAGGAAGTTATCTTTCTTTCTACGGTGCCTCAAACACTGCCAGACACATAAGAGGCGCTCAATAAATATTGAGCAATGAGCAAATGTAATGAACTTAATGATTTTGCATAATAGAGTATGGTGAGTGTGTACTCTGCCCTGAGGAAAGTGCTCTTTATTGTGAGTGCTAGAGGGATCACTGACAGTTTATAGAGGATGGAGGATAGACTCATTTAAAAAGTCGAAGTTATAGCCCTGGCCGGTTTGGCTCAGCGGTTAGAGCGTCGGCCTGCGGTACAGAGAGACCCCGGTTCGGTTCCCGCTAAGGGCATGTACCTCGGTTGCAGTTTGTCCCCGGCCCTGGTTGGTGTGTGGGTGGCAGCCACTCGATGTGTCCCTTTCACGTCAATGTTTCTCTCTCTCTCCCTCCCACTCTATCTGAACAAAAAATGAAAGGTCAGGCGAGGATAAAAAAAAAAAAAGTCGAAGTTATAGAGAGTTTTGAAATATAGATATGATTAAGACTAATACGGCCCTTTTTATAGATGTTCATCTTGGAGGAAATAATATTAAGGGACTGTCGATGTATTAAAATTTTGAAAATGCTAAACTTTATTTTTGTTGTGGGTGTAGAGGAAGCTTATTGGTGAATCTGATATTATAATGAAAAAGATTTTAAAAGACTGTTAAAATTGGAATATTCCTAATCTCATTTGGAGTGTAAAGGAAACAAAACTCATTATTTTAGTATTCCCTCCAAAGAATTGTGTTGGGCCCGGCCAGTGAGGCTCAGAGGTTGAACATTGACCCATGCAACAAGAGGTGGCCTATTCGATTCCCGGTCAAGGCACATGCCCAGGTTGTGGACCAAATCCCCAGTGGGGGGCATGCAGGAGGTGGCCAATCGAAGTTCTTGCTCATTGATGTTGCTATATCTCTCTCTCCCTCTCTCTTTAGAATCAATAAAAGAAAAAAAATTTTTTTAAAGATTGTGCTAGACTTCAAGTTCATGGATTAGTATCAGTAGATTTCATTCTCTACCCAGTTATAGAATCAAGCTTCTGGTCCAAAGAAATTTTATTTGACATATGAAATACTGTCATTGCTGTCATGGACAGTGTATTTGTACAGTATAATATTTCTTTGAAACTGTTTTTTAAAATACCATTTAAAAAACCTCATAAGCCAGTGTGGCTCAGTTGTTGAGCATTGACCCATGCACCGAGAGGTCGCCTGTTCGATTCCCAGTCAGGGCGCATGCCCAGGTTGTGGGCCAAATCCCCAGTGAGGGGCATGCAGGAGGTGACCAATTAAAGTTCTCTCTCATCGAAGTTTCTATCTCTCTCTCCCTCTCCTTTCCTCCCTCTCTAAAAAAAATCAATAAAGAAAAAACATTTTCTTTAGAGACAGAAACATCGATGAGAGAGAACATCAATTGGCCACCTCCTGCATGCCCCCCCACTGGGGATGTGGCCCATAACCGCTAGGTGAAAAA
Organism: Tadarida brasiliensis; assembly: GCA_030848825.1. Classification (NCBI taxonomy): domain Eukaryota; kingdom Metazoa; phylum Chordata; class Mammalia; order Chiroptera; family Molossidae; genus Tadarida; species Tadarida brasiliensis. The sequence goes on from CM061267.1 coordinate 50,778,443, forward strand.
AATTTTTTTTAATAAAATAAAAATAAAAAACTTCATAAAGCTCGGCCCTTCACCGATATGTGTATTTGGATTTTTCTGAAATTTCCTTAGGGAAAAATTTTTTTTAAATTGATTTTTAGAGAGAGGAAGGGAGAGGGAGAGAGAGATAGAAACATCAATGAGAGAGAGCATTGATTGGCCGCCTCCTGCACGCCCCGCACTGGGGATCAGGCCCACAACCTGGGCATGTGCCCTGACCGGGAATCAAACCTGAGACCTCTTGATGCATGGGCTGATGCTCAACCACTGAGCCACACCAGCCGGGCTTCCGTAGGGAAATTTTTAAATTTTCCTTAGGGAAATCACATTGGGGCAGTCGGGGTTGTTTTATCTTTCTGATTGAATTCTTCTCAGCCTCTTTCATGTTCACAGGATTCCCCCTTCCCCACTTTCTCATTTAAAAGTTATATTGCATTTCACGCTCTGGCTGGTTTTGCTCAGCAGTTAGAGAATCGGCCCGTGGACCAGAGAGACCTGGGTTCAGTTTCCGCTAAGGGCACGTACCTCGGTTGCAGTTTGTCCTCGGAACCCGGTTGGGGTTGTATGGGTGGCAGCCAGTCAATATGACTCTCTCACATCAGTGTTTCTCTCTCTCTCTCCCTCCCGCTCTATCTGAAGATAATGCAAAAATGTCCTCAGGTGAGGATAAAAAAAATAAAATAAAAGTTATATTGCATTTCAGTCTTTTCTTTTATATAGTTCCTGCTTATGTAAACAACACTAATTTGATTTCTGCCTCTCCTAGGTTACCAATTTGCACAGCTGTTCTAGTATGTTCTCAGCTTCTAGGTTCACAGACAGAAATTAGCTAAATATATGAAGTGATTTAGAATCATTGCTGCTATATATAATTTAATAATTAATGTCTGTGATAGGGCCATCAGCTAAAACAAGTGAAAGTATAATTTCATTTAAAAACAAAAGTGAAATAAATTAATGAACTTGTCTTTGCAATTAAATATAACAAGAAAAAAATCAGGCAAGGGTCCACAATAATTAAGAAAAAGACTTCCAAAAAGTACCAAAGGCATATTTATTTGGTACTGTTGGCAGTGCTTTGAGTCTCTTAAAAGTAAGTGGTATTTGAAGGAGAAAACCATGTTTAATCATTAGTCCAGAGAACAAAAGAAACACAAGAAACGTTTTTTTCTCCAGACTCAGCAATACAATTCTTTGTAAACCATCCATAATAAATATTAATGACCAACAGTTAAATAGGAACAGTTGTTACAGACTTTGACTAAGTCATAATTTTTCAGCCTTACAGAGAAATAAACTGAAGCTTAGAGAGGTTAAGTGACCTGCTTAGTAAATGGTAAAACCTAGATAAGGCTCCACATTATACCCCACAAACTGCTGTTCACTAAGTGGGAGTTGAAACCAGTGGTTGCTACTTCAGATCCATGGTCTGCTAATAGTCTCATTCCAGGGATGTTGGGCATAACAGTGCTGTCCTAAACCTTCTAGAATTTCATTCACAAAATCACTGGTGTAGGCATAGGGGAGAGTGAGGAGTTGGGATGATGCCCATACTCTGACACAGGTGACTGGTAGTTAGTGGTAACATTCCCTAAGGTAAGAGGTGCAATTTAACAGAAGTGCATCTGTGATGGGAAATGATGACATCAATTTAGGGCATGTTGAGTTTGAGCATTTGATTCTACCTCTTACTAGCTCTGTAAACTGAAGCAAGATACTTCACCTCTGGGCCTCAGTTTTTTAGTGCTAAGATGGAAATGATAATGACCCCTCTGTTACAGAGTTAAAGTGAGGCTTGAACAAGCTCACAAAATACACTTTATCATTATTTAGCTGTCTTTATGATTGCCTTGGACCCCAGGCGGGAGTTGGAGATGGAGAGTTCTTGGCTGGAAAACTTGGCAGTAAGAAGGAAACAAGACTGGAGAAGGAACCTAGAGAAGCCTAACTTTAAGCAGTAGGCAGAGAAGGAGGGGGAAAGAGCATCTCCAGAGGCAGGAAATTAGCAAGGAGTAGAAGAGTTTTGAGAGTTTTCAGTGATCTGTGTTGTATTGGGGAAAGATGTCAGGTAGTTGCCAGGCTTGAATGGCTGTGATTTGGGCAAGGAAGCCAGTGCTGGCGGGACATTTATTTTATTTACTGTTGTCTTGTCGCAGTACTGGAATAATGTCTGGCACAGGGGTGCACGGGGAATGTTTGTTGGGGGATGAAGTGCAGTGCTGAGGAGTGAGTGAGTGTTAAAGTAAATATGGACTTCCTTTAAGAGGGTTGCCATATTAAGGGGAATGGTTATAATAAGTGGTCTTGCTGTCATCAGAAAGGGACTGAGATCGAGGTGGGTATGCACTGGTATGGTCTGTAATGTGTGGGTTCTTGACTTCATGGGAGAGAGATTTCACAGCATGAGTCCAGGTGATTTTGAGAGTACATGTATTAAATATGGGGACAGTGAAACAAAGGAAAGGCTTGAGAGAGAAAAGGCAAGATCATAGCAACAGGAGTGAGCCTAGGTGAAGCTGCCTTGGCCTTTAGAAGAAAAGTCACAGAGGCAGAAGAAGTGAGCCAGCTGGGCTGCAGGACTCAGGAAATAAGTTACAGAAGCAAAAGAAGGGCCCTTGGAGATAGGTTGAGAGGTAAGCCTGGGATGACCTGCTGCTCTTCAATGCTCCTCTGGTTGCAAGTCTCCTGGAAACCTTTAGAGCTTAGGAGAAAGAAAGCAAAGATACACCCCTGGGGAAAGAAGGGGACAGGGGTGGGGGGGCGTGGGCATGCTCCAGAGGTTTTTTGTTGGTTTTCTGGTGGCTCAGAATTTTAGGGGCGATCTCAGGGGAGGATCTTTTTTTTTTTTTTTAATCCTCACCCTAGGAGGGAGAGAGAGAGAGAAACATCGAGTGGTTGCCACCCACACAACCTCAACCGGGCCGGGGACAAACTGCAACCGAGGTACATGCCCTTAGCGGAAACCGAACCCAGGACTCTCTGGTCCGCGGGCCGACGCTCTAACTGCTGAGCCAAACCGGCCAGGGCTGTATATCTTTTTATACTTTGTACTTTTATTTTTATTATAAAAAAACATTAAACAAAATGTAGAGAGAATGATGTGATAACCTCCTGTGTTCCCAACATGCAGTTTCAGCAATTACCAACTCAGCCAATCGTTTCAAATCTACACCCATTCTGCTTCCATTCACCACTGATAAATTATTTTGAAGCAAATTCCAGACCATATCTTTTTAACTATAAATAGCTCAATTTCTATCTCTAAAACATAGGATTCTGTTTTTATTTTTATTTATTTATTTAAAATCCTCACCAGAGGATATTTTTCCATTGATTTTTTTCAGATAGAGTAGGAGGGAGGGAAGGAGAGAGAGAGCGAAACATCAATGTGAGAGAGACACATTGATTGGTTGCCTCTCACACAACCCTGACCAGGGCCAGGGATCGAACCACAACCGAGGTACATGCCTTTGACCAGAATCAAACCCATGACTCTTCAGTCCGCAAGCCAACGCTATAACTATTGAGCCAAACTGACCAGGGCTTATTTTTATTTTTTTTACTTTTTCAATATGTTCTATTGATTTTTTTTATAAAAAATTTTTTTCTTTATTGATTTGAGAGAGAGAGGAAGGACAGGGAGAGAGAGAGAGAAACATCGATGAGAGAGAACATCAATTGGCCGCCTCCTGCATGTCCGCCACTGGGGATTTGGGCCACAACCTGGGCATGTGCCCTGACCGGGAATTGAACCAGCCACCTCTTGGTGCATGGGTCAGTGCTCAACCACTGAGCCACACCGGCTGGGCAGTTTTTATTGATTTTTTAGAGAGAGAGAGAGCGATAGAAACATCTATGTGAAAGAGATACATCGATCATCTGCCTCCTGTACACCCCCAACTGGGGACCGAGCTCGAAACCCGGACATATGCCCTGACAGGGAATTGAACCGGGACCTCTCAGTCCATAGGACGACACTCAGTCCACTGAGCCACCACCAGCAGGACAAGGATTCTATTTTTAAATGTAACCACAATGACATGATTTTGTCTTTAAAAGTTGACAGTACTACTAATGTCATCAAATACCCCTAGTGTTTCAGGGTCCCAGATTGTCTCATAAATGCCTTTTTATTTTATTTTTTATTGATTTTTTTTTTTTTTTGAGAGAGAGAGATTGATTTGTTGTTTCACTTACTTTAAGTGTGCATTGGTTGCTTCTTATATGTGCCCTGACTGGAGATTGACCTGGCAACCTTGGTATATTGGGACAACACTCTAACCAACTGAGCTACCGCGTCAGGGCCTCATAAATGCTTTTTTAAAACAGTTGGTTTGCTTAAATCAGGGTCCAAAGAAGGATCCACCCATTGCATTTCTTTGTAGGTTTATCTGTAGGTTCCCCTTCCTCTTTTATCCTTTGCTATTTATTAGCTGAAGAAACTGTGTCTTTGTCCTTGTAATTTCCCACGTCAGGATTTTGCTGATTGCTTCCCATGGTGGCATTGAACATCTTCTGCCCTGTATGCCGTCTAAACTAGTAGTTAGACATAGAGTTTCAATCAGTAAATAGACTTCATGAATTATAGCATGTACTTTCAGGGGTACACAATGTCTGGTTGTCTCTCTGTGGTGTTAGTGAACATTCATGGTTATTGCCCAGGTCCACTATTTCATTAAGGATTTGCTACTTAATGTGTCTTTGATCTCTATAGATTGGGAATCGTTAAGGCACCTGTTTCAAGAATTCTGCAAAATATCTATTTATTTTTTTATTTTATCCTCACCTGAGGACATTTTTTCATTTTTTGTTCAGGTAGAGTGGGAGGGAGAGAGAGGAAGAGAAAGAGAGAGAGAAACATCGACGTGAAAGGGACACATCGAGTGGCTGCCACCCGCACAACCAACCAGGTCCGGGACAAACTGCAACCGAGGTACATGCCCTTAGCGGGAACCGAACCCGGGTCTCTCTGTACCGCAGGCCGACGCTCTAACCGCTGAGCCAAACCGGCCAGGGCTGCAAAATATCTATTGATGCTAGTTACACCAAGCTGGATTCTCTGGCATGTACAAAAGAAATAATATCCTCAAGGAACCTGCAGACTTTTTGAAAGAGGAAAGGGGGCTTAGTGTTTATTTAGTTCCTATTGTTTTAGCCACTCTGTGTTTATCCTCTCATTTAATCTTCATGACAGTCCTCTGAAGCACATATCGTTCCCATTTTACACTTCAAGGACAGGGTCTTGGAGAAGTTAGTAATTTACTTGGACCAGTTACACAGCTAGAAAATGGTGAGGGAGAAACACAGTACTCAGGTGCCTGCATGGGTAGTGTAAATGAAGAGAGGTAAAACAGGAAGACATAAGAGTCAGGGCTTGTGGCCTTCAGCTGAGTCTTAAAGGACAAGTGAGAAACCAGGATGATCTGAGATTGGTATAGAGGACCTTCCCTTGGAGAGCGCACGTCAGTGGTCAGACTGGGAATGGGCACCTATTGGGGCTGGGCCTGAGTCGTTGGGAGGCGTGTGTAAGATAATGGTACATGGCACTGGGGATCGAGCCCACAACCCAGGCATGTGCCTTGACTGGGAATTGAACCAGGACCTCTCAGTCCATGGGACGATGCTCAATCCACTGAGCCACACCAGCTGGGCTAAATATATATTCTTGAAATTTAGTTCATCATCATTATTATTCTGCTGTAGGTGTATCTATACATGGATTTCTTCTTGTTAACCGACCCTTGGAAAACTGAAGTATTAGTTTTCTGCTTATTTACATTATTTATCAATCTATTTTCTTTTTTTTTCTTTTTTTTTTTTTTAATCCTCACCCGAGGACATTTTTTGCTCAGATAGAGTGGGAGGGAGAGAGAGGAAGAGAGAGAGAGAGAGAGAGAGAGAGAGAGAGAGAGAGAGAGAGAGAGAGAGAGAGAGAGAAACATCGATGTGAAAGTGACACATCGAGTGGCTGCCACCCGCACGACCAACCAGGGCCGGAGACAAACTGCAACCGAAGTACATGCCCTTAGCGGGAACCGAACCCGGGTCTCTCTGGACCACAGGCCGACGCTCTAACCGCTGAGCCAAACCGGCCAGGGCTCAATATATTTTCTAAGTTTATTAGTAATTTTAGCATCTTTCTATATAACTGATATAGGAAAAACATTTATTCTTATTTTACCAAGTGCATCAAATAAGGTCAAATTAGACAGGCACTCATGGTTTTAGATAAATGTATTGGCTTTGCCACAGGTAGCTAACTCCTCTCTTAAAGCTGCTCTGTACTGGGAAGTATGAGTGGCTTCTTGGACTTTTCCTTAGTACATTGTGTTCAGGCCAGTTAAATGATAATCTGTTTTTTTAATTGTGACAAAATACACATAACATATATAACATTTTAATCATTTTTAAGTGTGCACTTCAGTATTGTTAAGTACACTCACATTGTTGTAAACTATGCAGAACTCTTTTTAATCATGCAAAAGTGAAACTCTCTACCCATTCATCAACTCCATATTCCCTTTGCTTTTTAAAAATATATAGTATGGTATGATTTCATGTCAGTAAATGTATTTACACACTTTATTTAATCAGTTTTTTGAAAGGATAATAATATATATGAAACAAAATCCAGATGATACAACTATCATATTCAGTAAAAGTAGCAAGTCTCCCTGCTGTCCCCAGCCACCTGTACCTTCTAAAAGTAGCCACCTTTCCCATTTCCTACATATTCAGTTCCTGTACCCCAGGCATTATTATTCTTGATTTTTTTACTAATATAAAAGGACTGAGATGAGTATCCTTACTGCTAAAACTTTAACTGCTTTTTTAGTTACTTTCTTAAGATATTCCCTGAAAGTAGTATTTCTGGGATAAAGGACATACATATTTTTAAGGTTTTTGATGCACACTGTCAAATTTTTGCAAAACTGTTCTGCCATTTTTCTATGCCACCATAGGTATACGCCAACATTGGAAAGAATTATTATTATTTTAAACACTTTTCTTTTTCATTAAGATTTTTTATTTTTATTTTTTTAGAGAGAGAGGAAGGGAGATGGAGAGGGAGAGAGAGAGAGAAACATTGATGTGGGCTCCATTCCCATGCACGCCCCCTACTGAGGATCAGGGATCGAGGCCACAACCCAGGCATGCCCCTGACTGGGGATGAAACCTACCGTAGCCTTTTGTTGCATGGGACAATGCCCAACCAACTGAGCCACACGGGCCAAGGTGGGAAGAATTATTTTAATAAATGATTTTTTAGGACCCTAGGAACAAAGTTAACTGTTCTTCTATTTGCTAAAACTCACTTGTTTAAAGAAGTGACTATTACTTTCCTACTGTCTTCCTGAAAGGTCCTCTTAAATGTTTTCTTGGAGCCTTAAAAATGGAGATGACAAAAATGACTGGTGTATCAGTGAAACGTGGGTCCTTTGCTGTTGAGGATAATGACAGTCTGGCTCCAGCTGAGGAGATAAAAAGACAGAAGGTCTCAGAAAGCTGTCTGACCAAAGATCAGGATGGGCTAGAAAATAACTCTCCACCTAGCCCTGAAAATGTGCCTGGGCTACCTGAAGTTGTAAGTGTTGGAAAGAGTAAAAAAAATGCTGATGCCCAGTTGGAAGAAGAGGAAGAGGAGGAAGAAGATGGCCTTTCAGAGGAGGGTGATGAGGAGGAGGAAGCTGAGAGTTTTGCAGACATGATGAAGCATGGACTCACCGAACTTGATGTAGGCATCACCAAGTTTGTAAGTTCTCATCAAGGATTCTCAGGAATCTTAAAAGAAAGGTATGTTTTTAGTCTATGTACAAAGTTATTTCAGTTATACTAGTTCTTTTCTTTAGAAAGAAATCAGCAATATAGTCTTCTGTTTATTTCTGCCCCCAAGGATTAATTTCATGGACGGTCAAAAAGGAAGAGAGCTGCCCAAATGAGTAAATGAAACTATTTAAAGATAAAATGAATGAAACCATACGGTTTTTGTCCTTTTCCATCTGACTTATTTCACTTAGCATAATACTTTCAAGATGTATCCATGTTGTTGCAAATGGCAATATTTCATCTTTTCTTATGGCTGAGTAGTAACTCCATTGTGTGTGTGTGTGTGTGTGTGTGTGTGTGTGTGTGTGTGTGTTGCGCGCGCGCACGCACACTAGCTTTTCTTTATGCATTCATTCATTAATGGACACTTAGGTTGTTTCCGTGTCTTGACTGCTATAAATAATACTGCAGTGAACATGGGGCACATATATCTTTTTGAATTAGTGTTTTCTTAGTCTTCCAATAAATAGCCAAAAGAGGAATTGCTGGATCATATAATAGTTCGTTTCTTAATTTTTTGAGGAACCTGCATACTGTTTTCCGTAGTGGCTGTACCATTTTTCAGTCCCACCAACAGTCCACGAGGGTTACCTTTTCTCCACATCCTCTCCAGCACTTGTTATTTCTTGTGGTTTTGATAATAGCTGTTCTAACAGGTGTGAAGTAATATCTTATTATGGTTTTGATTTGCATTTCTCTAATAATTAGTGAATTTGAACATCTTTCATATGCCTATTGGTCATCTGTGTGTCTTCCTTGGGAAAATATTTGTTAAGACCCTCTGCCCATTTCTGAATCTGGTTGTTTTTTTGTTGTTGAGTTGTATGAATTCTTTATATACTTTGGATATTAACTGCTTATCGAAAATATTATTTGCAAATATCTACTCCCATTTGGTTGGTTGCCTTTTTGTTTTGTTCATAGTTTCCTTTGCTGTGCAGAGCTTTTCAGTTTGATGTCCCATTTGTTTATTTTTTGTTTTGTTTCTCATGCCTTTGGCGTTAAATTCACAAAAACACCACTGAGACCAGTGTCCAAAGCTTAATGCCTATGCTTTCTTCTATGTATTTTATTGGTTTAGGTCCTTACATTCCAGTCTTTAATCCATTTTGAGTTCATTTTTGAGTATGGTATAACATAGTGGTCTAGTTTTATTCCCTTGCATATTGCTGTCCAATTTTCTCAGCACCATTTATTGAAGAGACTTTCCTTTCTCCATTGTATATTTTTGGCTCCTTTGTCATAAATTAGTTGCGTACAAAGTGTGGGTTTATTTCTGGGCTCTCAATTCTGTTCCATTGGTCTGTGTATCTGTTTTTATGCCAATAGTGTACTGTTTTGATTACTGTAGCTTTGTAGTATAGTTTGAAATCAAGAAGTGTGATACCTCTGGCTTTGTTCTTTTTTCTCAGGATTATTTTGACTATTTAGGGTTTTGGGGGTTTCTCACAATTTTTAGGATTTTTTGCTCTGTTTCAGTGAAAAATGCCATTGGGCTTTTGGTGGGGATTGCATTGAATCTATGGATTGCTTTAAGTAATGTGGACATTTTAGCAATGTTAATTCTTCCAATCAGTGAACATGGAATATCTTTCCATTCCTTTGTGTCTTCAGTTTCTTTCAATGTCTTACAGTTTTCAGTGTATAGTTCTTTTACCTCCTTTGTTAAGTTTATTCCTAGGTATTTTATTCTTTTTATTGCAATTGTAAATGCATTTTTTTTTCTTTCTCTTTCTGATAGTTTGTTGTTAGCATTATAGAAACAACAGATTTTTCTATATTGAGTTTGTATTCTGCAACATTACTGTATTTGTTTCTAATAGTTTTGGGTAGAGTCTTAGAATGTTCTATATATAAAATCATGTCATGTGCAAATAGTGATGGTTTTACTTCTTCATTTCCAATTTGGATGCCTTTTATTTCCTTTTCTTGCCCAATTGCTCTGGCTAGGTTGAATAAAAGTGGCAAGAGTGAGTGAGCCTCCTTGTTTTATTCCTGATCCTAGAGGAACAGCTTTCAATCTTTCACTGTTGAGTATGATGATAGCTGTGAGTTTGTCATATATGGCCTTTATTATGTTGAGGTGTTTTTCTTCTGTATTCATTTTATTGCGAATGTTTATCATAAATGGATATTTTATCTTGTCAAATGCTTTTTCTATATCTAAGATGATCATTTGATTTTTACCCTTCATTTTGTTAATGTGGTGTGTCATGTTTATTGATTTGCGTATGTTGAACCATTCTTGAATCCCTAGAATAAAGTTCACTTAATTGTGGCCTATGATCCCTTTAATGTATTGTTGTATTTGATTTGCTAGTATTTTGTTGAGGAGTTTTGCATCTGTATGTTTATCAGAGATATTGGCCTGTAATTTTCTTTTTTGTTTGCTATCCATGCCTACCTTTGGTGTCAGGGTAATGTTTAGCCTTGTAAAATGAGGTAGGAAACAGTCCCTCCTCTTCAGGTTTTTTGCAAGAGTTTGAGAAGGATGGATATTAAATTTTCTTTGAGTGTTTGGTAGAATTCACCAGTGAAGCCATCTGGTCCTGGACTTTTGTTTTTTGGGAGGTTTTCAATTACTCTTTAAGTTTCCTTACTAGAATTTGTCTATTTGAGTTTTCTGTTTCTTCTTGATTCAGTCTAGGAAGGTTGTATGATTCTAAGAATTTGTCCATTTCTTGTAGGTTGTCCAGTTTGGTGGCATATAGCCTTTCATATTATTTTTGTATGATTTTTTTTGTACTTCTGTGGTATCCGTTGTACTTTCTTCACTTTCACTTCTGATTTTATTTATTTGAATCTTCTCTCTTTTTTCTCTTTAGTGAGTCTAGCTAAAGATTGGTCAATTTTCTTCTTTTTTAAAGAGTAGTTCATTGATTTTTAGAGAGAGACGGAAGAAGAGAGAAACATCAATGTGAGAGCATAACATCAATTGGCCGCCTCCTGCGTGCCCCCTGATGGGGATCAAACCTGCAACCCAGGCATGTGCCCTGACCAGGAATCGAACCAGCGACCTCTTGGTGCATGGGTCAACGCTCAACCACTGAGCCACACTGGCCGGGCTGATTTTTTCTTTTCTTCATTGAACCAATAGTTATTTAGTAGCATGCTATTTAAACTTCACATATTTGTGATTTTTCCAGCTTTCTTCTTGTAGTTGATTTGTAGTTTCATACCATTTGTACAGAAAAGATGCCTGATATGATTTGTCTTCTTAAATTTATTGAGACTTGTCTTTTGTCCCAGTACATGGTCTCCTTGAGAATATTCCATGTGCACTTGAAAAGAATATCTATTCTGTCTGTTCTTGGAAGCAAAGCTCTGTAAATATCAGTTCTTATATGTAATTTAAGGCTGATTTTTCCATGTGGACTTCCTGTCTGGATGATTTATCTGTTGGTGTAAGTGGATGATAAAGTATCAGAGGGTCTTTACATTCTGATACAAAGCTATGGTATGGCTCAAAATTCATTAAGAAACCAGGAATAATAACTCTGTATTACTTTGCACTGAAAACTTTTTTTTTAAAAGAATTCCTTGTTTTGCACAATAGTAAGGCTTACTGTTGATAAACATTTTCCTAAAATTAACAGGAAACAAAATGTTAATGCTCTGAAAGTTTGTTTTCTTTTCATCAGATACTCTGACTTCGTTGTTCACGAAATAGGAAAAAATGGGCGTATAAGCCATTTGGATGACTTGTCCATTCCAGTGGATGAGGAGGTAGGAACCAGCTCTCCAGCAAAAATCACCTTCTGTATAAAAATAGCATTTTTTAGAGATCATAGAAATATAGAGCTCTAACAGCCTTGAATTCTGTGTGTGACTCACGGGGAGTTTTTGTGGTTATTTTAAAGGATCCTTCAGAAGATGTATTTACAGTTTTGACAGCCGAAGAAAAGCAGCGTTTAGAAGAGCTTCAGCTTTTTAAAAATAAGGAAACCAGTGTTGTCATCGAGGTAAATAGTACAGAAATATATGAAAAGGTTTTATAGGGTTTCCATTGCTTCTTTTTGGGTAGATGTGAATAAGTGTCCACTGGAAAAATTATAGTAGTTAACAAAAGGATGATGTTGTCCTATTTGAACTAAAAGGGCATTACGTACACTAAAAAGTGTTTTTGTCAGTGACTGATAACCAGTATCCACATAAAGTATGGCCAAAAAAAGTGGTTTTTAAAAAAATATTTCATGTAACCACAAGTCAACAAAGAACTCTGTTGTTCTGAACCTCATAGTGACTGTTATATCATATAATGTCTACTGGACAGTCTGACAATCAGAGGTGTGACCCTGATAAGGAGGCCCTGGCCCTCCCTCCAGTGCCAGCAGCCTCCTGGTCTCAGATGGGGCTCTTGGAGGGAAAGGAATTGGGGCAAAGAAGTAAGGGAGCGTTTCTTTATTCAGCCTAAGTCTACTTCTAGTCAAGAAAAGGAGAGCTCAGCTATGACATAGAATAGTAAATGCCTTCTTTAAAGCTTTTGTTATGAAAATTTTATTCTGCTCTATTAGTGCTGTCCAGTGGAGTTTGTTTTTAATTTTAAATCTAAAAATTTAGAAGTAAAAAGAAACAAATGAAACTAATTTGAATATATTTTCTTTCTTCTGATACATTCAAAATATTTCTATATATATTTTTTAAAATACGTTTTTATTGAGTTTTTTAGAGAAAGAGGAAGGGAGAGAGATAGAAACAACGTGCAAAACATCCATCAGCTGCCTCCTGCACACCCCCTACTGGGGATCGAGCCCGCAACCCAGGCATGTGCCCTGACGGAATCAAACCAGGACCTCTCAGTCCATGGGACGATGCTCAATCCTCTGAGCCACACCAGCCAGGCAATATTTTTAAAAATTACTGAGCTGTTTTACATTCTACTTTTCCTACTAAGTCCTTAAAATTCTTTGTTAAATTGATAGCACATCTAAGTTTAGACTAGCCACATTTCAAGCGCTCAGTTGTCACATGTGGCTAGTGTCTGCTGTATGGGACAGAGCAGTTCTCAGTGATATTTATGCAGGATGGTACGTTACAAGATTTTAAGAATGTTGTAGCATGAGATTTTCAGAATTTTAAGTTTATGTTCAATTCATTTCATAGCATATTTTAACAACTAGTTGGATTTGGGGGTGTTTGAAATTCCCCCTTCCATAACCCCTAGTTAGTAGCAGTTTATAACTTTTCAGAAATCACTGTCTGCCTCCAACCTTCATCTCCTTCTGTTCCTCCCACCAAAACCTCCCCAAAGTGTGTGCTATTATAACAACTTTAGAGATCTTCAATTACTGAATTTCCTTTCAGACAAAATGTCAAGGAGAACATTTCTAAGAATTGGTTTTGAGAATAGTCTAGGAGGATGGTCCAGGTTTCCCTTACTTGTGTAATGCAGTGGTATATCTTAGCCTCATAATATACATAGTCTACCTAGGTGGCAGTATTTATCATCTTACAAACTATAGTTACGCCATCTACTGAAAATTTTTACCTTTAAATGGCATAAGCCATGGGCATAAACCAAGTCTTTGTAAAATGAGGAAAACGGCCTTTCTGAATTTTTGAGATCTAAATATGTTTTCACTCATACACACAAACCATGATTCCACCTCAGTGCTTTGAGTAAATTCGAGATCTAGACTCACTCTTTAGTATGAAAATGTCACTTATCTTATAAGTATTATGTATTTTTTCTTTTACATTTTGCTAAACTATTAAGTTTAGCTAGTAATAGTATTGGTGTTTTTAGCTTGCAGGTTGCAGTCCATTAGTGGATCATGAAATCAATTTAGTGGACCTTAACATTTTTTTAATGCAGTAAAATAAAATAGAAAATGATAGTGTTTTGCATATAGTAAGGGTAAGTATTCTTAAAATTTTTTAAATTGTTAATAAGGTATATACACATATCTGTTGAATCCAGATATGACATATATTTCTTAATGTGAGACACTTTAAAAAATGGAAAAACAGTTATGTAACTGATAAGTTTGCATTTTCTTGATGTTGAGTTTTCTTTATTGTGAACAAATGTGCTAGACTATCATTATAAAATAATTCAGTATAGAATTCATTATGAGGCCCTTGTAGATTGGACTATGCGAGGGAGTTGAGTTTCTGACATCTCAAGAGGCCCAGCTTGCCTACATTTCCGTCTGTAAGCCCTGAAGTGTTTGTCCAGCAGAGTCTCTGAGAGGGAGCATCTGTGAAGTGCTAGGTACAGTGCCTGGACAGACTCTTTGGATTTGCATATTGTGGCGCCCTAAAAGATTTCTGAAATTGTACCCATGTACTTTTGTTATTTCACATAGTTAATAAGATGAGTAGTGTTTTTACTCATTTATTAGTATAATTTCCCTGTTTAGTGTTTGTTAAATTCGTAATATTATCTGTGTTTTTAATAGGTTGTTGAGGACACCAAAGAAAAAAGAACCATCATCCATCAAGCAATTAAATCTCTGTTTCCAGGATTAGAGACAAAAACAGAGGATAGAGAGGGAAAGAAATATATTGTAGCCTACCATGCCGCTGGAAAAAAGGCTCTGGCAAGTAAGTGTGTGAGTGACCTGGCATTTCTTCTGCTGGGTAATCCTCCTCCTCCGCCTCCTCCTCCTCCGCCTCCTCCTCCTCCTCCTCCGCCTCCTCCTCCTCCGCCTCCTCCTCCTCCTCCTCCGCCTCCTCCTCCTCCTCTTCTTCCTCTTCCTTCTCCCCCTCCTCCTTCTCTTCCTCCTCCCCCTTCCCTCCCCCTACCCCCTCCTCCTCCTCCTCCTCCTCTTCCTTGCGTGGTCATATTCAAAGGCTACTTTGCTGTTGTTCAGAGAAGGCTATTGATCATGTCACTCCTTCAGAGAAGGTGAATGATATCATTTCACATGCCGGAGCAATCCTATAGAATGTCTGTCTGATCAGGGGCATTAGGTCTTTTATGTGAGTAAAGATTTGCTGAAATTACAGTGGTGCCTGAGAGAGCATCTTAGGAATATGGTATGTTCCCTGAAGAGCAGAGTCGTCCGAGTGGCAGTTCAGGAAGAAAATGTAAGGATATTGCTCATTCTGTGTTCTTAATGGAGGAAAGGACGTTTTCAGGTGAACAGACATGCTTGTCACTTATATCCCTGTAGTACATTTTCAGCAAAGTCCCTATATTGAAAGAGCTGCTACTTTCCAACTGTTCCTCCTTCAGTCACATAGAAAAAACATGAAATATGTAGAAAAACACCCCTTCGCCCAAGCCCATCTTTCGTTGTGTATCATTCACTTGAAGAGGATGTGTTGTCAGTGAATCTCTAATGTATGTTCGAATATGTTTTCTACAGCCATGAAAAATTCTACTTGCATGTAACCTTAAGAATTATTAGATAATTTTTCATTTTTTACTTGTCAAATCAGCAGATAAAATTTTAATGAAAATTACAGCAGGAAAAGTTTTTCCTCACTCTCCTCCCCAGCTGAGGAGAAGGTGGAGATTGGAGGCAACTTCTCAGTGGATACCAAAAAGAAAAGTGAGATAAAATGTTTCAAAACTACTTGTGGATATGTGTTGTTAATTACTTCCAAATCCACAAAGTAATGGCTTGGTCACTATACGTTTCTTTGATGTCTGAGTCATAGTATAAATTATTAGCTTAATAGTCTTTCTTCAGCCAGAGTTGTCAACAGAATTAAGCCCAGTGGAATATGATCTGAGTGACTATTTTTTCCATTATCCCAAGATTGGCATATAGCTTAGTAATTATTCTAGATATACAAGAGAGAACGTGACACCTTGGCCGGTTTGGCTCAGCGGTTTTAGAGCGTCGGCCTGCGGTCCAGAGAGACTGGGGTTCGGTTCCTGCTACGGGCATGTACCTCGGTTGCAGTTTGTCCCCGGCCCTGGTTGGGTCGTGCGGGAGGCAGCCACTGGATGTGTCCCTTTCACGTCGATGTTTCTCTCTCTCTCCCTCCCACTCTATCTGAACAAAAATGGAAAAATGTCCTCGGGTGAGGATAAAAAAAAAAAACAAGAGAGAACGTGACTTGCTTCATACAATAAAATGCCTTGGAACCCAGGTTGACAAGGGCTGCTAGGGAGATATTCCTTATAGAGGGACAGTCCATGTTGGTCAGCCACCCTCTTGCAAGAAGAAAAGGCAGGATCTTGTTCTGCTGAGTGTGGTCATGAGGAAGCAAACTGGAAAAGGCAAATCCTGTGTTTTTTTGACTGGGCACTTCTTGGACTTGATCATTCTTTTTTTCTTTTTTAAAAATTTATCTTTATTGTTGAATGTATTACATATGTCCCCCATTTTTTCCACCATTGACACCTCCTCCCCACTCCTACATCTCTTGCTGCTTTTAAGATTCTCTCTTTGGCCCTAGCCAGTTTGGCTCAGCGGTTAGAGCGTCGGCCCGCAGACTGAAGCATCGCAGGTTTGATTCTGGTTAAGGGCATGTACCTCGGTTGCAGTTCGGTCCCCAGCCTTGGTCAGGATCGTGTGGGAGGCAACCAATTGATGTTTCTCTCTCTCCCTCTCTCTCTGCCTGAAAATAAATGGAAAAATATCCTTGGGTGAGGATTAAAAAAAAAGATTCTCGCCCTGGCCAGTTTGGCTCAGCGGTAGAGTGTCAGCCCATGGACCAATGAGTCTCAGGTTTGATTCCGGCCAAGGGCACGTACCTCGGTTGCGGTTCTCCCCAGCACTGGTTGAGATCATGTGGGAGGCAACCAGTCGATGTGTCCCTCTCACGTCGATGTTTCTGTCTCTCCTTTTCTCTCCCTCTCTCTCCCTCCCACTCTATCTGAAGATAAACAGAAAAATATCTTCGGGTGAGAATTAAAAAAAAAAAGATTTTGTCTTTAACCATTTGCATTTTGATTATGATGTGTTTTGGTGTGGCCTTTTGGGTTCGTCTTGTTTGGGACTCTGTGCTTCCTGGAATTGTATGTCTGTTTCCTTCACCAAGGAAGTTTTCTGTCATTATTTTTTCAAATAGGTTTTCAATTTCTTCCTCTCTCTCTTCTCCTTCTGGCACCCCCATGATGTGAACATAGGTGTGTTTGAAGTTGTCCCTGCAGCTCCTTACACTACGCTTATTTTTTTGGATTCTTTTTTTTTTTTTTATCCTTACCGGAGGACATTTTTGCATTTATCTTCAGATAGAGTGGGAGGGAGAGAGGGGGGAAGAGAGAGAGAGAAACATCGATGTGAGAGAGACACATCAAGTGGTTGCCACCCACACGACCCCAACTGGAGCCGGGAACAAACTGCAACCGAGGTCCGTGCCCTTAGCGGGAACCAAAGCCAGGACTCTGGTCCGTGGGCTGACGCTCTAACTGCTGAGCCAAACCGGCCAGGGCTTTTGGATTCTTTTTTATTTTTGCTGTTCTGATTGGGTGTTTTTTGCTTTCTTTTTTTTTTTGTTTTTTAACTAGGACATTTATTAATTTATTTTTGTTACAGATGTTTCTCCTTTTTTCCCCCATTGACACCCTCCTCCCCATCCCTCCACCCTTTCCCCAGCTTTGTTGTCCATGTCCATCAGTTACACATACATGCATATAAGTTCTGTGGTTTATCTCTTCCCTCCCCCCCACCCCCTTCTGAGGGTTGTCAGTCTGTACCCTACTTTCACATCTCTGGGTCTACCCTGTTCCCCAGACTGTTATGTTTATTATATTCCACAAATGAGTGAGATCATGTGATATTTGTCTTTCTCTGCTTGGTTTGTTTCGCTTAGGGTAATACTCTCGAGATCCCTCCATGTCGTCTCAAAGGATAAGAGATCTTTCTTTCTTACAGTTGCATAGTACTCCATTGTGTATATGTACCACAGCTTTTTTATCCATTCATCCACTGATGGGCACTTGGGCTGTTTCCAGATCTTAGCTATTGTAAATAGTGCTGCTATGAACATAGGGGTACATATATCCTTTCTGATTGGTGTTTCAGGCTTCTTAGGGTATATTCCTAGAAGTGGGATCACTGGGTCAAATGGCAATTCAATTTTTAATTTTTTGAGGTAACACCATAGTGTTTTCCACAGTGGCTGCACCAGTCTGCATTCCCACCAGCAGTGTACTAGAGTCCCCTTTTCTCCACACTTGTTGTTTGACGATTTGTTGATGGCGGCCATTCTGACAGGTGTAAGATGATACCTCATTGTTGTTTTAATTTGCATCTCTCTGATGATTAGTGATGTCGAGCATTTATTCATATGTCTCTTAGCCATTTGTATGTCCTGTTTGGAGAGGTGTCTATTTTGTTCCTCTGCCCATTTTTTAATTGGGTTCTTTGTCTTCCTTTTGTTGAGTTGTATGAGCACTCTATATATTTTGGAGATTAACCCCTTATCTGATGTATCATTGGCAATTATGCTCTCCCAAACAGTGGGTTCCCTTTCCGTTTTGATGGTTGTTTCTTTTGCTGTGCAGAAGCTTTTGAGTTTGATGTAGTCCCATGTGTTCATTTTTTCCTTTGTTTCTGTTGCCTTAGGTGATGTATCAGTGAAGATTCTGCTGCATATGATGTCCGAAATTTTGTTGCCTACATTTTCTTCTAGGATTTTTATGGATTCACGAGTCACATTTAAGTCTTTTATCCATTTTGAGTTTATTCTTGTGTATGGTGTAAGTTGATGATCTAGTTTCAGTTTTTTTGCATGTAGCTGTCCATTTTTCCCAGCACCATTTATTAAAGAGGCTGTCTTTGCTCCATTGTATGCTCTTGCCACCTTTGTCAAATATTAGTTGAGCATAATGTCTTGGGTCAATTTCTGGATTCTCTGTTCTGTTCCACTGGTCTATATGCCTGTTCTTGTGCCAGTACCAGGCTGTTTTGATTATAGTAGCTTTGTAGTATAATCTGATATCCGGTATTGTGATCCCACCTACTTTGTCCTTCTTTTTCAAGATTGCTGTGGCTATTCAGGGTCTTTTTTGGTTCCATATGAACTTTTGGAGTATTTGTTCTAGTTCTGTAAAATGTGTCACTGGTATTTTGATGGGGATTGCATTGAATCTATAGATTGCTTTGGGTAATATGGACATTTTAATGATGTTAATTCTTCCAATTCATGAACAAGGTATGTGCTTCCACTTTTTTATATCTTCCTCTATTTCTTTTTTCAATGTCCTGTAGTTTTCTGCAAATAGATCCTTTACTTCTTTGGTTAAATTTATTCCTAGGTATCTTAATTGTTTTGCTGCGATGGTAAATGGGATTGTTTTTTTAGTTTCTCTTTCTGTGAGTTCATCATTGGTGTATAAGAATGCCGTCGATTTCTTGACGTTAATTTTGTATCCTGCTACTTTGCCAAATTCATTTATTAGGTCTAGTAGATTTTTGATGGAGTCTTTAGGGTTTTGTATGTGTAATATCATGTCATCTGCAAATAATGACAGTTTCACTTCTTCCTTTCCAATTTGGATTCCTTTTATTTTTTCTTCACGTCTGATTGCTGTGGCTAAGACTTCCAGTACTATGTTAAATAAGGGTGGCGAAAGTGGGCATCCCTGTCTTGTTCCTGTTCTTAAGGGAAATGTTTTTAGTTTTTGCCCGTTTAGTATGATGTTGGCTGTAGGTCTTTCATATATGGCCTTTATAATGTTGAGATATGATCCCTCTAATCCCAAATTGCTGAGCGTTTTTATCAGAAATGGGTGCTGAATTTTGTCGAATGCTTTTTCAGCGTCTATTGATATGATCATATGGTTTTTATCTTTCATTTTGTTTATGTGGTGTATCACATTTATTGATTTGCGAATATTGAATCAGCCTTGCATCCCTGGGATGAATCCCACTTGGTCATGGTGAATAATTTCTTTGATGTATTGCCGGATCCGACTTGCTAGTATTTTGTTCAGGATTTTGGCATCTATGTTCATCAGGGATATTGGCCTGTAGTTTTCTTTCTTTGTAGTGTCTTTTTCTGGTTTTGGAATTAGAATTATGCTGGCCTCATAAAATGAGTTTGGAAGTCTTCCTTCTTCTTGAATTTTTAGAAATAGTTTGACTTTATTTTAGTTGTATTTCCAGTTTGGTCCTGGGAGATGGTCTGTGTAGCTTCCATTCACTCTGCCGCCATTTTGGAATTTTTGTTTTTTGCTTTCTCATATTTCAAATTGATGGTTTGCTTCTTGACTTTCCTGCTGTACTATTGATTCCCTGTAAATTATTCTTTATTTCGGTTAGTGCACCCTTCATTTCTCACTGGTCATTTTTTATGCTCTTGAGGTTCTCACTAAGTTCCTTAAGCATCCCTGTAAGCAGTGTTTGAACTCTGCATCTGTTAGATTGCTTATCTCCATTTCGTTTTGTTCTTTTCCTGGAGTTTTGTTCTGTTCTTTCATTTGGGACATGTTTCTTCGTCTCCTCATTTTGGCTGCCTCCCTGTGTTTGTTTCTATGTATTATGTAGAGTTGCTATGTCTCCTAGGCTTCGTAGGGTGGCCTATTATTGTAGGTGTCCTCTAGGGTCCAGTGGCACAGCCTCCCTGGTCACCCCAGCTGGGCCCTCGAGGTGCACCCCTAGTGTGGACTGTACACCCTTTTGTTGTAATTGTGTCTTGGTTGCTGTTGGCACGTCAGTGGGAGGGATTTACTCAGGCTGATCAGCTGCAAGGACTGGCTGTGCTCACTGACCACTGACCTCTGACTATCTTGGAGGATTAACTGTGCAGGGGCCCACCACACAGAGCAAGACTTACTTCAGCAGGTCTCTGGTACCTAATGAATCTACTCATTGAGTGTGTCACTTGTGGAGGTGGTTGGGTGGTGGTACTTCGATGTGGTCTGAAGCTGTCCACTGGGTGTGCTGGCTCTGGCCCAAGGTCAGCCACTGCCTGTTCTACCCGAAGCCACCAGGCATAAGCTACAGTGTGATCTGCAGATGGCTGCTTCTTGTGCTGGGCTTGGAGGTCCTCAAGCAAAGCCAAGCTATGAACCAAAGCTGGCTGCTTTCTAGTGCCGGGCCCGGGGCCACTTAGCGAGAGGTATAGGGCTTGCTGAGGCCAGATGCTGCTTGTTTGAGAGATTTTAGGAAACTGAAGCAGGATCCAAGACAGACCAATTCTATGGTAAAGCCTTTGGAAACAGCTTGGGTGGGCCTGAAAGTTGGGTGGGGCAGAGCCTTAGGGAATTACCTAGGTGGGGCAAACAGTGTGAGCCAGGTTGCTGAGAGTCCAGATATGGTGCCTTTCAAGCTGCCTCTCCCATGCTGGAACCTGGAGGGAGAGTCTTAATAAGTCCATGTGTGGGCCATTTAAGAGGAGCTGCCTGGGACTCCAGGAGTCTCAGCCTCCCTCAGCCTAAATTCCCGCTGGTTTTTACAGCCAGAAGTTATGGGGACTTCTCTTCCTGGCACTGGAACCCTGAGCTGGGGCACCTGGTGTGGAACTTGGACCCTTGCTCCTTGGGGAGGACCTTCACAGCTGAGGTACCCCTCCTGATTTTTATCTAGCACACATGGGTATGGGACCAGCCTGTCTGTGCCTCCGCCCCGCCACCCCTCCACCCCTC
Organism: Tadarida brasiliensis; assembly: GCA_030848825.1. Lineage (NCBI taxonomy): Eukaryota > Metazoa > Chordata > Mammalia > Chiroptera > Molossidae > Tadarida > Tadarida brasiliensis. The sequence continues at coordinate 50,799,780 of CM061267.1, forward strand.
CGGCCAGTCTTGATGTGGCTTCTTTAATTTCGTAGTTGTAGGACTTCCATTCAGCTTGATTTCAGGCAGTTCTGAATGATGATCTGTAGTTTAGCTGTAATTTTGATGTGGTTGTAGGAGGAGGATAGTACCGTGTTTCCCTTTGTACATTGTCAGTAAAATATGAATTTCTATCTTTAAAAAGCAGCATAAAGACATTAGATTGGATCAATGCTGGCACAAAGATCTAAATTTCTCAAGCTTGAGGTGTTTGGCATTTAGTGAAGGATGGATTAGAGGTCTGCCCTCCGAGCCCTTCTGTTCCACCTCCTCCCTGACCCAGACAGGCACTTGAGAGCCTGCATTCATCTTTGACAGATCTAGATCCCCACCTACGAATGGAGAGTGGCTTAAAGTAATCACTGTTGGAAAAGTAGGGAGAGCTGGGGTCCAGAGACTATTGTTCGTGCCCCGGCAAATAGAAATAGAACCCGATACCAGTGACAGCTTCTCCTCCTGGGCCACCTTCCCTAGCATTTTAATTAATTAGCTTTTAAATCTTCATTACAAATCTACATTTACAATGTTTTTAGAGTCCCTTTACTGCCAATCCTTGATATAAATTATTGCTGTTTTCTCAAATAGAGCCATGCATCCTAAAACATAGGCATAGTGGATTCTGAATCATGGTGCCCAAACATCACAAATTACCAACTATTTTAACTTAGATGTTATTTTGTGTTAATCCAGTCTAATAAACAGGGCACATTTATTTACCTGCCAAAGCATATGTATAGCAGTTTTCTGAAATTATCATGTAATTATTAATAAACCATGTAATTGGATAAGTTGATTTATGTTTTGAGATAGATAATGTACATTACAAATACCTCTAAGAACTTTTTAAAGACTTAAATGAAAAGAACAAAATTCTGCCTTACAATATGTAGAGGTTCTCCATACTTTCTGAAATGAATGGTTTCCAGCAGGGATCCCTGGAGCTAGGAATCCACAGAAAGAGGAAGAGCCAGGCAGATAAAAAGGAAACTCCCGCCCTGGCCAGTTTGGCTCAGTGGTTAGAGCGTCGGCCTGTGGACCAATGAGTCTCAGGTTCGATTCCGGTCAAGGGCATGTGCCTCAGTTGCGGTTCCTCCCCGGCCCTGGTCGGGTCGTGTGGGAGGCAACCAGTTGATATGTCTCTCTCATGTCCATGTTTCTCTGTCTCTTGCTCCCTCTCTCTTCCTCCGTCCCACTCTATCTGATGATAAATAGAAAAATTGTTGGGTGAGGGTTAAAAAAAGAAAAGGAAACTCCCTGGGAGAGACTAGTGTGATGGAATCCTCAGGAAGAGGGAATTCCAGTAGCCAGAGTGCTTAGCAGTGGAACACATTACAGATAGGCCCAGCAGAATAGAACTCTGACAGATGTCCATCAGTTTTTAGCAACATGGAAATCACTGATGTCTTTGCCAGAGCAGTTTCAGTGGCATAAGATTGAAAACCAGTTTCCACAGTAGGTTGAGGTGGAAGGCAGTCAATGCAGACTGCTTTTTCAAATATGCTGTAAAGAGGAGGAGAAAGGAATGGAACATGGTAAAGGAAATGAAGACATAGGTTTGACTTTTATTTTATTTATTTATTTATTTTTTATCCTCACCGAAGGACATTTTTGCATTTATCTTCACATAGAGCGGATGGGAGAGAGGGAGGAAGAGAGAGAGCGAAACATCGATGTGAGAGAGACACATTGACCAGTTGCCACCCACAGGACCCCAACCAGGGCTGGGGACAAACTGCAACCTAGGTATGTGCCCTTAGCGGGAACCAAATCCAGGACTCTCTGGTCCGCAGGCCAACGCTCTAACCTGTGAGCCAAACTGGCCAGGGCCATAGGTTTGACTTTTAAAGTGGAAGAGCCCTGAACATATTGATATACTAAAGGAAAGGAGCCGGTGCAGAGAGAGGCTGAAAATTCCGGAAGGAGAGTGATAATGAATGGAGCAGAATCCCTGAGGAAGCTGAAAGGTTGGTGTGCAGGGGTGCAGCAGTGGAAATGGCCTTGAATATGAAGGAAAGAATGTTCTGCATGCTACCCCATCCTGTCGTCTTTTTTGAACTACAAACATTTTTTTTTCCTTATTCATGAGGAAAAATCTCTCTCCACAGTACATGAATCTTTCTGAATGTTTCCTTTGTTTGGTTTCTATTTCTACAAGACTAGGATTGCCATATCAGACCATCAGAAGGCTGCTTCCTATGATCTCAGCTTGAGAATTCTTTGTGTTAACATTTTAAATCAGAATGTCTCAAAAATATCTGAATGTTAATTTAAATTCACTTAAATTATAAAGCTACACATGTGCTACTTAGCATTCTAAGGATTTGGAATTTTATAAAGTTAAACTATCCAAAATAAGTTTAGACTCATAGATTTTCTGTTACTCAGTGCATATGCTTACCATTTTATATACTGAGTGCACTTAGAAAAAGAATCTTTGCATCTGTTATTTGCAAAAGAGGTAATTGTGTGCATGCTCAGTGCTTGGGTTTGCTAATAAAAGATGCATGCTTGTGAGCCGAAACTCATACTCAGTTGTCATGGTTTCTCTTAAGGTATAATAGCATTTGGTTTTTTAGTCTTCTGGCTTCATTTATTTCTTGCCATTTTGGTTTATTGTGAATGTACTAACAGGGTAGTTAAGGAAAAATGTGGCTACACTTCATCAATTTTTACCACAAGTATTTTTTTAACTTTTTATTATGGACATTTTCAAATATGCACATAAATAAAGGAGGTAGTATATTAACCCCATTGTACTCATCAGCCATCTTCAAGATTATTAACATTCTGTTGTTTTTGTTTGATCTCCTTCTCCCTTTTTTTTTCTTATTGGAGTGTTTTAAAGAAAATTCGACATCGTGCTTTATTTCACTCATAAATTCTTCAATATGTATCTAACAGATAAGGACTAAACCCATAGCCATTATCACATCCAACAAAATCAACAATAAGTTCTTAATATCTAATACTTAGTGCATGTTCAATTTTCCCCGGTTATCTCAAAAGTGTATTTTACGTACAGATGACTTATTCAAATAATGATACAAACAAGGTAAGAACATTGCATTCAATGAATGTCTCAAATCATTTTAAATCTCTGTGAATCTATTGGTTCAAGAAGTGTTTTCCATAATTTCAAATTTTTTCAAATAAAAAGTCTTTGTAACTCGGTACAGGAAACTCATAAAACACAAAGCAAAACAATAATTACTTGCAGTCTTACCACCAAAAGTTAATCACAAAGAGCATTTTGGTACATGTCTTCCCATATTTAAGAACACAGATCTCTAGATCGGGAAGCATTTTGCATCCTGTCTTTTTTTTGTTGTTATTTTAAATTAATTTTTGAGAGAGAGAGAAACATTAATTTGTTCCACTTGTTTATACATTTATTGGTTGATTCTTGTATGTGCCCTGACTGGGGATTGAACCCGCAACCTTGGCATATCGGGCCAATGCTCTAACCAACTGAGCTACCCGGCCAGGGCCTTGCATCTACTCTTAAACCTTTTACTGCATCTGGTGGGTAGAGACAGTGCAGCTTTGAGGATGTGATGACATGCCATTGTGAGGGGATTGAGACAGGGTGGCTTGTACCTGTCGGTGAGTTTTCTACTTGTTCACTGTTTGCCTCTGCGACATTCCATTGTTAATGTCTACATGGCTGTTAACCGCCACATTCTGCCAGGTGCTGTAGAAGTCCTTGGTAGAAATTTTCCATGCGATCATTTGCATGTTCACCTCTAAAGCACTTTAATATTATTATAAATTAAACATTGCTCTCTTGTGCTCTTTATGCTGTGCATTTGGACAGAGGTCAGAACTGGAGCAGGTAAGAGCGGTTGGCGTTTCATGTAGATAAAATGAAATGCCAATGATTTTTGTCATAGGTGCCAAGTGTAGACAGCTTTGCTTAACTGTAGTGAGCTGGAAGGAAAACCAGAAATAATATTCCCATTCACAATTTTCTGAGGAAGAGTTGTGAAGAATTCACACCAAGAGCCAAAGAAATACTTATAGTACTTTTCTGTCCAAGGCAGGAAAGACTCACATTTCGTATTTATCAGAAAGGAAAAGCAGTTCATTAAGCATTCATGCTCTGGCAGTTTTCCCAGACAGTTTATTGATTCATTTGTTCTTTACAGTGTAGCTTCAGTGCCAGAAGTTTCTTACATTTCTGAAGATGGATGCGTGAATTCATGCTAAAGGATTATTTTAGGGACAAAGACAAAACATTTTTAAAAGCAGACTCTTTTCTAGGGACTGTGTGAAATATTTTTTCACAGTTTTTCTTTCATGGAGTGACAGAAATCAAGTAAATTAGATGTGTTCAAAGAACAACTGCAGCTGTGTGTCGCCCAAGACTCACAGATATTATTGTACGATGTCTGGGAAGTACAATTGTGACTTAGCATATTTTTCCCCGAAGTGTTGATTTTTCGAAATACCCTTTGGGCATCTTAAGTCTAAATCTTAATGTTGTTTAAATGTTTCTATATTATAGGATAATTGAAATCATTATTTAAAAGAAGTTTTAAAAATCAGGTTCTCCAAAATCTTGAAATGTTTGTTAGTTTCCAAAAAGTCAAACAAGCAAAGTAACAGTAGCTCAAAAGTTAACATTTAACCTGGCTTAATTTTTAGCATTTTCTTTTCCCCAAGAATGACAATTAGGTCTTGAATGCCAGCTGCTCTCTCTGTAAACCATCTAGTTTTAGCTATTTTGTGATGGAAGTGGCCTTCGGAAAATCTAAACGTGTCACGGAGGCAACTCCTTACAAGTTGTATCCCCATCCCGTCTAAGGCATCCATCCTGTGTGTGTGAACACCTGGGGATACGAAGCAAGGCTGTGCAATCTGACACGACTGCTGTGTGCCTCTGGACTGCATGTGTTCTAGAGAGCCGTGGGCTCACTTCATACGTGGACTTTAAAGTAACCGCAGGGAGTGGTGGGCCCCTCTGTGTTTCTGTGTGAAGACTGTTGGTTAGTCTTAGTCATTTGTCACACCACCTGCATTCAGCTTTTGATTTTAAATATGGACAGATAATGTTAAGTATCCAGTCACAAAAGGTTTAACACTATAGCACACAGCTGTAACCACTTAACCTATATTTCTTGTCAGGCTAGATCTGATTTCTCACTCAGAGGTTCTCCAGCAAAAAATGAGTTTGTAGGGTTTCATAAGAAAAAACTCAGATAACTATTATTGCAGTGTATATAACATTTAATTTTTTTGTTTTTAAGATCCAAGAAAACATTCTTGGCCAAAATCTAGGGGAAGTTACTGCCACTTTGTACTGTACAAGGAAAACAAAGACACCATGGATGCTATTAATGTACTGTCCAAATATTTAAGGTTAGTATCTTGTTCTTGTGCCTATACAAAATCAAAACCACAGAAATGTATTTTTCTCTTTCTATGCTAATGAAAAAGGAGCGGGAAAATAGGCAAACATAGCAAATACGTCTCCAATTATAGTTTTCTTAGTAGGTAAATGAATTTTTTTTTATCTCCTTGCATATTACCAAAGATTCAAGATTAAAATTCTGTAAGTAAATATAAATAGTTCACATATCATAGAGAGGAACCAGTCTGTTCAACTGAACATAAAAGTTAACTTTCTTGCCCTGAGTCAGTTTTGCTCAGCGGTTAGAGCCTCGGCCCTCGGACCAGAGTCACGGGTTTGATTTCTGGTCAAGGGCACATATCCCTCCCACTATAAAAAGAAATCAATGGATAAATATCCTTGGGTAAGGATTTAAAAAGTTTTTCTTATTAAAGTCAGCTTGCTTTCCTGAAAGGCTACACTTTGATGTGGTCGTAGAGGTTTGCTTTACTAAACTGTTAAAAGATTGACTAGATTGAAAACCTGAGACCAGCCCTGGCTGGTTTGTGTCAGTGGTTAGAGCATTAGCCCTCGGACTGAAGGGTCTCGGGTTCAATTCCAGTCAAGGGCCCATACCTGGGTTGCCAGTTCAATCCCTGTCCCTGGTTGGGGTCATGCAGGAGGCAACCACTTGATGTGTCTCTCTCACATAGATGTTTCGCTCTCTCCCTCTCTCTCCTGCCCTCCCTTCCACCCTCTTTAAAAATCAATGGGCCCTGGCCGGTTTGGCTCAGCGGTTAGAACTTCGGCCCACGGTCCAGAGAGTCCCGGGTTCAGTTCCCGCTAAGGGCACGTACCTCGGTTGCAGTTTGTCCCCCGGCCCTGGTTGGGGTTATGCAGGTGGCAACCAGTCAGTGTGTCTCTCTCATGTCGATGTTTCGCTCTCTCTCTTCCTCCCTCTCTCCCTCCTGCTCTATCTGAAGATAAATGCAAAAATGTCCTCGGGTGAGAATTTTAAAAAAGATAAAAATAAAAAATTAAAATGAAAACCTGAGACCAGTTGGATTTTCTCACAAGAATACAGATCTAGCCCTGGCCAGTTTGGCTCAGTGGTTGAGTACTGGCCCGCGGTCCAGAGAGTCCCGGGTTCAGTTCCGGCCAAGGGCATGTGCCTCGGTTGCAGTTCATCCCCAGCCCTGGTTGGAGTCTCGCGGGAGGCAACCGGTGGATGTGTCCCTCTCATGTCGATCTTTCTCTCTCTCTCCTTTTCTCTCCCTCTCTCTCCCTCCCACTCTATCTGGGAAGAAAAAAAAAAAAAAAAAGAATATAGATCTTGCAGACATTAGGTCTCTGAGGATGGGCCAGGTGCTGAAGAATTTTTTTTTTTAAGAAATGGGTACAGGCACCACAGCAAGTCTGTATGCAACACAAATTTGCTTTCTAATATATATTTAACCATGGTGCACAGTGTGCTGTTTTGTTGTGGCTGCCATAACAAAATACCACAGACTTAAACTCATTTTCTCATAGTTCTGGAGGCAAGAAGTTTCAGGATCAAGGTGTTGTAGGTTTTGTTTTTTTCTCCTTGGCAGATGGCCACCTTCTGTGTCCTCTTATGGCCTTTTCCTCTGTCATTGTATCCCTGGAGTCTCTGCATGTGTCCAGATTTCCTCCTCTTGCTAGGACACCAGTCAGATAGGATGAGTGCCCACCCTACGGCCTTATTTTAACTTAATCACCTCTCTAAAGGTTCTGTCTTCAGATGCAGTCCCATTTAGAAGTACTGGGAGGCAGGGCTTCAACATAGGAATTTGGGGGGAAACACAGTTCATCCCATAGGTAACATTTTATTTCACTCTAGTTGCTAGCTCTGTGGAAGAGATTGGTGGTGCCTTGTCTATACCTGAGCCTGAGAGAATATATTACACAATTCCTGATAGGTTGAGGATTGCTCAGAGTTCAAGAATTCTTCCTGTTTTTTTCCTGTTAGTGTGTAACAGTTTTATAAAATACATCTTAGTAAACTGGCTTACCTATATCTTCATAGCAAAACTATTCAGATCCCTGTTTTATCATTTGGCTTTTTTATACAAAGAAATAGCATGTATATACAGAAAGTTCACATCATTATTAACATTTTTTAAATTGAAGATATAAAATTTTCAAAGTGGCACATTATATATCTAGAATGGGCTTTTCTTTACCTTCACAGTTATGTATGTAACGCATTGCTTATGATCAGTTGGAAGTACATTGTTTCCTTTTGTTACTGGCTGGCAAGTCTTTGAGCAGCATGTTATTGACTCAGAGCCATAAGCTTGTAAGTCAAGCACTGCTAGGAAGGAAGTTGTCTGGGTATCATTTTCTTTCTTATCTTACATATTAATTATGTTTTCTTGGGTACATTTTTAAATTGTATCTCCTTATTCTCTCTATTATTATTTTAAGTATATTTTGAATCTTAAATCATGAAAATATGATTTCCTACTGGTATGCAACTTCAGATGGTTTTGTTTTTGTCTTTCCAGAGTCAAGCCAAACATATTCTCCTACATGGGAACCAAAGATAAAAGGGCCATTACTGTTCAAGAGATTGCTGTTCTCAAGTAAGTAGCAAGTACATATTGGGGTTCATATTGCAAAAATCCTGGCACCACCTTTCAGAGTTCTCTAATTTGCTTTGTAGAGTGTCCCTGTTCAGTCTTTAGATAGGATGTCTGCCTATTCAAAAATTATTTTTCTGTTTTTTTTTTTTTCTTGCTTATCTGTATTTCCTAATGTTTTTACAACAAACAGGTATTATTTGTGTAATTTTTAAGGAGTTTCTGTGGTAAAGCCAAGAGAATAGTGTGTCTTTCTCTCTTTTGTTCATTCATTATTAAATATAATGAATTCATTATTTAAAATTTAATTACCAAACAGTGAATGAGCTCTTTTGTTACACACTGGAGATATATAGATGAAAAAGATAGCCTCTGCTTCTGAAGCAGTTATTTAATAGAGCAGACAAGTAAATCACAACTTGTCACACAGTGAGATCAGTGCTAACATAGAGGTACATTGCCGTATTAGGGTAGATCTGACAACAGAGCAGGGGACTCATTGGGAGTGAGGGGCAGTCAGGGAAGCTTTCTCAGAAAATGGGATGCTAGTTTCAATCTAGATCAGGGCTTCTCGGTCTCTTTACTGTTGACTTTTTTGGCTAGATAATTGTGTTGTGGGGTCATCCTGTGCATGGCAGGGCAGTTGGCAGAGCCCTGGCTGTTCTCTACCCACTAGATGTCAGAATAATTCCCCTGCCGCCTGGTTGTGATAACCAAAAATGTCTCCAGACATCACCATTTTCCTTTGAAGGGCAAAATGTCCTCTGTTTGAGAACTACTGGTCTAGAAGGATGAGTAGGAGTTTCCTGGGGCTGAGGCAGGTCTAAGATAGTTTGTTCCAGATTTGGCTAAGAAAACAGCTTGTGAAAAGACACTAAGAAGGAATTGGGAACATAGCACAGTTGGTACCAGCAAGTACCTTAGTTGTATGGGAGCACAGCAAGAAATAAGGCTGGAGGGGTAGGCAGGATACAGATTCCGAAGGGCGTTGGATTTGACCTTGGTCTACACAGGGGGTGTTGTGTCTATAAGGATCATGGGTTGTGGGTAAAGCAATATAGATGAAACTGGTGATCTGGGAACTGTTGCCACATTCTGAGGAGGGAGAACAGGAGTCTGAACCCAGTCAGTTCAGTGAAGGTAAAAGGGAAAGGGTGAATTCAGCTCTGTGAAGTCAGACAAACTCAGGCCTTCATCTCAGTGCACCCCTGAGGTAAGGAATGCTGACAGGAAGAAATAAAGAGGCAGGAGGAAACTTGGCACTGATGTGTATGTTCATTATCTGGAATGTGGTGATGGTTTCAGGGGCTAATTCACATGTTAAAACTTGTACATTTTTAATATGTATGCTTTACCTTATGTTAATTATACTGTAATTAAAAATAAAGTAATCTGTGCTTGCTATCCCCACTTAAAATAAATGCATATATTTACTTGTAATCCCCCTATCTTTTTATGATGAATTTGAGGTAGCATTTCCTCTTTACCCCACAATCTGGCTTCTTTCCCATCACATTTCTGATTCCCTTGAAATAATGTCAGGATTGAGCTCCTGGGTGTATCATAATGGATTTTCCAGTCCTTTTCTTCCTTGACCTTGGAACAGTGGACTGATGTAGTAGTAAAGCGGAATGAGGACATGTTCTCTCCATGACTTTACTAGTGGTGTGTGCAAACATGGGTGTGTTTGAAAGAGAGCAGCAGGAAACACCTGAAGGTGATGGTGCTCCTACCTTCCTGTGTAATCTCTTTTCCTCCTGTGATGCATTGAATGTGGTCATCTGTTGGGAGTGAAGGGGGCGGGAGTGGGGAAAGGAACTTGAAAAGACTGCAGATTGGAACAGCCTCTGTGGGGAATGGGCCAGGGCTGGCCAGAAACTCTGAAGAATGGGGGAGCGACCGGGGTGTGAGGGCTCAGGTTTCCCATACTTTGTGGATGTGGGACACGGAAGGTTGTTGTCTTCTCTTTGGTATCTAAAATATTATTATAGTCAACTCCTGTTCTTTCTGGCTGGCTCTGTGAATTTTTCACCTAAATTAAAATTTAAGTTGGTTAGTTTTGTTTTCAACACAAAAGAAACCAGGTAGAAAATGAAAGTTCTGCCCTAATTGTACTGCCTCAGAGATTGCCTTGTTCATAGCTTGGTATATTTTTTGAGTAGACTCTTTTCCCTTATAAACCAAAATATTTATATAAAGTGTGTTCCTTTCTTGTGAATAATAAATGATGCATCTCTTTCCCTGTTAATAGAAACATTATATTACATAGCAAAAGATATTTACATATATGGATATTCCCTACTTTATGAACTGTTACTCTATTTTTTAAGGTTTACATTGTTTTCCATTTCTTGCTATTATAAGCAATTCCATGACAGACATATAAAGCAGCTGAATCTTGGCACACATCTGTGATAACTTCATTAAGATAATCTTAGCAGTGGCATTACTGATTTCATTTTATGGTTTTTAAAAAATATGGATTAGAGAGAGAGGAAGGGCGAGGGAGAGGGGGAGAAACATCGATGAGAGAGAAACATAGATTGGCTGCCTCCTGCATGCGCCCTATCAGGGATCAAGCCGAAACCCTGTTATATGCCCTGACCTGGAATTGAACCAGCGACCTCTGGGTGCATGGGACAATGCTTAACCAACTGAGCCACACCGGCCAGGGCAGTGGAATTACTGATTTAAAGGGAGTGTGAGCCCTGGCCAGTGTGGCTCAGCAGTTAGAGCGTCGGCCTGTGGACCAGAGAGTCCTGGGTTCGGTTCCCACTAAGGACACATACCTCAGTTGCAGCTTGTCCCTGGCCCCGGTTGGGGTTGTGTGGGTGGCAGCAAGTCGATGTTTCTCTCTCTCTCTTCCTCCCTCTCTCCCTCCTGCTCTATCTATAGATAAATACAAAAATGTCATCCCGTGAGGATAAAAAATAAATAAATAAAAAATAAAGGGAGTGTGAAATTCTAGGTTTTAGGTTTTCAATGGCAAAGCTTAATTGCCCCGTAGAAAGGTGGTACCTATAATCCTAGTCTGCTTCTCCAGAATTCTCCCAAGCATGTGTTAAGACTTTTTAAAAAATAATTTGCTAATTTGAAGGTCAAGCAAAGGCATCTCATTCATTTACATTGCATTATATGATGCAAAATTTTTGAATAGTTGAAGAGTGAGGGTATTTATTTCTCTTCTTCGTCAACCACCAGGTGTCACACTTGATCATGATGCTGATCTGCCTTCAGACCTTTGTTGCCTTTATCATCATCATCTGTTGACTTAGTAAGAAACTACATTAGACACCTAAATGTTGGCCTTTGGAACGCACACAGCACTTATCTCACGGATGCAGGCTACACCCTTAGTTTGCTTAATGGATATGTGGGGCTGGGGAGATTGGCCTTTCCCATGAAAAAACTGTTGAACAGGATTAAACCCACTCTGCCATACAAGGATTTTCATTATTGATGAATCGGTCAATCCCAAGGATAAGCTGAATTTCTTTTCAGCTTCATGCAACTCTCCAAAGTCACCTAGTAATTTGAACAAGATCTCAAGCGGGAACAGCCTTGTTCAGAATGATTTGTTTCTTTTCCTGAGTATCCCTGCCAGTCTCCTTTCTGAGCCCACGCCAGTATTTCCCTGGCTTTGTTAATAAATATTTTTTGTGCAATATACTGCTTAAGTTGATATTTGAAGGTGAGATTTTGGTATTCCCAAGTTATTCACAGAATCTGCTATGATCTGACAACCAAAAAGCTTAATCCAGGGTCATGAAAATTACAACTGTGAACAGTTTTCATGAAGATATTGTCAATTCCATTTCATCTGTTCTCTGGGAGCACCCACACCAACAAGTCTGCTGTGCCAATGGGATTCAGAAATGCATGTCTGCTATATATTCAAGAATAGACAATATGCCCTGGCCGGTTTGGCTCAGTGGTTAAAGCGTCGGCCTGCGGACCAGAGAGTCCCGGGTTCGGTTCCCGCTAAGGGCACGTACCTCGGTTGCAGTTTGTCCCTGGCCCCGGTTGGGGTCGTGTGGGTGGCAACCAGTCGATGGGTCCCTCTCACATTGATGTTTCTCTCTCTCTCTCTCTCTTCCCCCTCTCTCCCTCCCGCTCTATCTGAAGATAAATGCAAAAATGTCCTCAGGTGAGCATTAAAAAAAAAAAAAAAGAATAGACAGTAGAATATGATTCATTCAAAAAAAGGAATGAAGTATAGATACATACTACAATGTGGGTGAATTTTAAAAAACATGCTAAATAAAAGAAGTCTGACACAAAAGGCCACATGTTATGTGATTATATTCATATGAAATATCCAAAATAGGGAAGTCTATAGAGACAGAAAGTAGGTTAGTGGTTGCCAGGGGCTGCAGGGAGAGGGAATGGGGTTAACAAGTGTAGGGTTTCTTTGGGGGATGATGGAAATGTTCTGGAATTTGATAGTGGTGTCAGTTGCACAACCTTGTGAATATGCTAGAAACCAGTGAATTGTATACTTTATAATGGTTAAAATTATAAGTTTATATTAATTCTATCTCAACTTTAAAAAAAAGGAAAAGAACAGCACTGTCAGGCACTTCCATGGCTATCAGGGGGCAGTCTCTAGAATCTCTCTCCAGAGCTGCCAAGTTGCTGCCCGTATGATTCCTTTTGGCCTCCTGACTCTTAAATATTCTGTTCATTTCTATAGGAGGAGTTCCTCACTCTGTTCATCCTGATCCTCTACTTTCTGGAATTTAGGGATACAGTTGCTGGATTAATTTATGCCCTGTGGTTCTACCATTGTTCTGAAGTCAAGGACCTGGTGCCTCGGATTAGACATGGAATTGAGGGCAGAGAAGGAGGGTAATGAAGTATGAGTTTTGTCCATTTTCCAACTTCTCTGGCCAGCTTCCTTCATTTTATATCAATTAATGAGGCAATGACAGATTTTTTTCCTCAAGAAAATTTGTCAGGCTGATTCTACATATATTGAACCAGCAAACAAGTAGGCCGGTAGATAATGCATCAAGGAATTGAATATCTTAGGAAGTATGGGGACATTTTCAGCAAAGAAACAAGAATTCTGTGAGATAAAATGGCAAGCTGGTTTTATATAGATAAATTTTAAACAATTTATTTGCCCTGGCAGGTGTGGCTCATTTGGTTGGGCATCATCCTGTACACCAGAAGGTTGCCAGAAAGGTTGCTGGTTGGATTCCCTGTCAGGGCACATGCTTGGGTTGTGGTATCAATCTCAGTGGGGGACATGTAGGAGGCAGCCAGTCGATGTTGAGCTCTCACGTCAATGTTTCTCTCTTTCTCCCTCTCTAAAAATCAATAAAAATACTTTTAAAAAGAACAATTTATCCCTGGCTGGCATTGCTCAGTGGTTAGAGTGTCAGCCCAAGCACCAAAGGATTACAGGTTTGATTCTCAGTCAAGGGCATGTACCTGGGTTGCAGGTTCGATCCCCAGCCCCAGTCAAGGCTCATGCAGGAGGCAACTAATCGATGTGTTTCTCTCACATCAATGTTTCTCTCTCTTTCTCTCCCTCCCACCTTGCCTCCCTCTCCTCCTTTCCCTGTCCCCCCCCTTCCACTCTAAAACAATCAATGGAAAAAATAGTCTTGGATGATGATTAACAACAACAACAAAAAATTTATATAACTCAGTAACAGCGTATTTTTATCTAGGGAGTAGGATCAAATTTCCCTATTAGACTTCCATGTAATGTTGGGACTTCAGCAGCTAAAGAACAGAAGCATACACCTCAGGGACCAGTTCCATTACTAGTCATTTTGGTTCTTTAAACCAAGCACTTTGGGGCGGAACTCAGCCTTTCATGGAGGCCCAGTGCCCAGGATCCACATCCCGACCCTCCCCACTCCTGTATTTCCAGGCGAAGCTGGACTATGACTGCTCATAGCTTGAGTCAGCAGAAATGAGCTCAAGGGCCAATGTGGAGAAGCAGTGACAGAGTCTAGAGTAGTGAAGAGAGAAGTGTATTCTTCAACAAAGTAAAGCACAAACACCCATTTGTCTAGTAGCTGTTAGAGTAGATGTCTTTTCAGAGGAAATTTGAATTTAGAAAAAGTTAAAAAGCACTTTCTTAAACACAGTGATGTACTATGCAGCATGGTTTGTGATTTAAAAAAATATTTAGGCTCTGGCCAGTTTGGCTAAGAAGTTAGAGCATCAGCCTGCGGACCAGAGAGTCCCGGGTTTGGATTCCGCTAAGGGCACGTATCTTGGTTGCAGTTTGTCCCTGGCCCCAGTTGGGGTCGTGTGGGTGGCAGACAGTCGATGTGTCTCTCTTGCATCAATGTTTCTCTCTCTCTTCCCCCCTCTCTCCCTCCTGCTCTGTCTGAAGATAAATGCAAAAAAAAAAAAAAAAAAAGTCCTTAGGTGAGGATTAAAAAAAATATATTTAGGACTTCCAGTCAAGATGGCAGCATAGGTAAACATGGTACTCACCTCCTCTCACAACCACATCAAAATTACAACTGAACAACAGAACAACCATCATTCAGAACCACCTAAAATCAAGCTGAATGAAGTCCTACAACTATGAAATTAAAGAAGCAGCCACATCGAGACTGGTAGGAGGGGCAGAGGCACGGACAGGCTGGTCCCACGCCCACGTGTGGCGGATAAAAATCAGGAGGGTCATCTCAGCTGGGAGGGTCCTCCCTGAGGAGCAAGGGGTCCCTGTCCCACACCGGGACCCCCAGCTCAGACTTCCAGTGCCAGGAAGAGAAGTCCCATAATTTCCGGCTGTAAAAACCGGCAGGAATTGAGGCTCAGGGATGTTGAGGCTGCTGGTGTCCCAGGCAGTTCCTCTTAAAGGGCCTGTGCATGGACTTGCTCAGACCCGCTTCCTCCAGGCTCCAGCATGGGGGAGGCATTATGAAAGGCACCAGAGACATACGGGGAAGAACTGAGTTGTTTGGCATTGGGGTGAGAGCTGGAAAGGCATCTTTCTCCCAAACAGATGTGCTGGTGGAGGCCATTGTTCCTTTGGTGACCCCTTCTTCCACGGGCCCAGCAGACAGCAGCTATATCTGGGACTCCAGCAACCTGGCTCACACTGTTTTCCTCGCTGTGGTGATTCCCTAGAGCCCTGCCCCACCCAACTTGCAGGCCCACCCAAGCCGTTTCCAGTGGCTTTACCATAGGATTGACCTGTCTTGGCTCCTGCTTCAGATTTTTCGAAATTCTCTCAAACAAGCAGTATCTGGCCTCAGCAAGCCCCGTACCTCTGGCTAAGTGGCACGAGGCCTGGCACTAGAAGCAGCCAGCCTTGGTTCACAGCTTGGCTTTGCCTGGGCACTTCCAAGCCCAGCACAGGAAGCAGATCGCTTTGTAGCTTATGCCTGGTGACCCTGGGTAGAACACAGGCAGTGGCTGACCTTGCCCCAGAGCCAGCACACCCAGTGGACAGCTTCAGACCACATCAAAGATCCACCACCCAACCACCTCCATAAGCGACACCCTCAAGGAGTAGACTCGGTGGGTACCAGAGCCCTGCTGAAGTTAGTCTTTCTCTGTGTAGTGGGTCCCTTCACCACTGATACTCTAAGGTAGTCAGAGGTCAGTGGTTAGTGGGCACAGCCAGTCCTTGCAGCTGATCAGCCTGAATAAATCTCTCCCATTGATGTGCCAACAGCAATCAAGACACAGTTACAACAGAAGGGTATACAGTCCACGCGAGGGGTGCACCTCGAGGACCCAACTGGGGTGACCAGGGAGGCTGTGCCACTGGACCCTACAGGACACCTACTGTAATAGACCACCCTACAAAGCCTAGGAGACATAGCAACTCTACCTAATACATAAAAACACAGGGAGGCAGCCAGAATGAGGAGACAAAGAAACATGTCCCAAATAAAAGAACAAAACTCCAGGAAAAGAACTAAACAAAATGGAGATAAGCAATCTAACAAATGCAGCTCAAAATATTGGTTATAAGGATGGTCAAGGAACTTAGTGAGGACCTCAAGAACATAAAAAAGGACCAGTCAGAAATAAAGGATGCACTAACTGAAATAAAGAATAATTTACAGAGAATCAGTAGCAGAGTAGGTGAAGCCAATATGCAAATCATCGATTTGGAATATAAGGAAGCAAAAGACACCCAATCAGAACAGCAAAAAGAAAAAAGGATTTAAAAAAGGATGTGTAAGGAGCCTCAGGGACAACATCAAACATGCCAACATTCACATCATGGGGGTGCCAGAAGAAGAGAGAGGAAGAAATTGAAAACCTATTTGAAAAAATAATGACAGAAAACTTCCCTAACCTGGTGAAGGAAAACAACAACACAAGTCCAGGAAGCACAGAGAGTCCCAAACAAGATGAACCCCAAGAGGCCAACACCAAGACACATCATCATCAAAATGCAAATGGTTAAAGACAAAGAGAGAATCTTAAAAGCAACAAGAGAAAAGCAGTTAGTTACCTACAAAGGAGCTCCCATGAGACTCAGCTAATTTCTCAAAAGAAACTTTGCGAGCCAGAGGGAATGGCAAGAAATATTCAAAGTGATAAAAAGCAAGGACCTACAACCAAGATTACTCCATCCTGCAAAGCTGTCATTTAGAATTGATGGACATATATATAAAGAGTTTCCCAGACAAGAAAAAGCTAAAGGAGTTCATCACCACCAAACCAGTATTATATGAAATGTTGAAGGGTCTTCTTGAAGGGGGAGGGGGAGGAAGAGGAAAAATATGAACAAGAAAATGGCAATAAATACATATCTATCAACAATTTATTCTACAAACAAATGAACAAGCAAAACAGAAACACTCATAGATACAGAGAACTTTTTGTTGGTTGCCAGATGGGAGGGATGTTGAATGGATGGGTGAAAAAGGTGAAGGGAATAAGAAGTACTCATGAACCTCAAAAGGAAGGGGGGAGGGGGAGGCTGGAACAGTTAAACCAAAGAACTTATATGCGTATATGCATAACCAAAACCAATGGACACAGACAATAATATGGAAAAGGTAGGAGGGGGGAGGGAGCATGGAAGAGGGGGTCAATGGGGGGAAAAAGAGGGGACATCTCTAATACATTCAATAATAAAGATAAGTTTTAAAACATTCTTTTTAATGACCCAAATTGGAGGCTCTTAAATAAAATGAATAGTGAAATACAGTAAACCCTTGATTTTTTGGACCATGATTTAATGGACTTCAAATTTAACAGACAAATTTCTAGTCTGTATGTAATATGTGAAAATTAACACCCTGTTAATTTTAAAATGCTTTTAACCAAGATTTGCTTATAATTAAATTAACAGGTTACTTTTTTGTTAATTTACTGTTTAACAAATTTTAGTTACTAGGCCATATGTTGGAAAAATACAACTATAGTCTACATATTTAAATCCAAGACTCACCACTTGTAAACAACGTTCCGGGAATGATAAGCACATGATCACACCACTTCACGCACAGTAATGGGTTGTGTTGTCTTGGGACAGCAGTTTTAACGAGTGCCACCACTGTTCCCATGTGCGTGCGCTAAGCCACGCCCCGGCCGTGTGTATTTCTGTCCTCACGGTGACTGGTGAATGCTCACATTTACTAGATGTATTCAGTATAAATTTAAAATTACAGCAATACTTATAGAAAATGTCTCTGTGAAATTAAACTTTTCATACATACTTAATTTTAATTACACAAACATGTCTACATAAGTAAAAACAGGTAAACTAATTTGTCAATTTTTTAACATGCATTCAGAAAATCTACTTTATTATATAATGGTCTTTCAGCTTTTCACCTGAATTAGTCTGTTATATTGAAGTTTTAGTGTAAGTAAATTGCAATTAAGGAATAGTTTATTACCACATTAGATTATTTCTAACTTAAGAAAAAATAGAAAGAAAACCTCTTTACTAAAATAGAGTGAGGTGAATACTGTCACAACAAAATATAAAAATATTTTGCCCGAACAGAGTGACTCAGTTGATTGAGCTTCAGCCTGTGCACTGATAGGATGCTGGTTCAATTCTCAGTCAGGGCACATACCCAGGTTGCAGGTTCGATCCCTGGAAGGCAACCCATCAATGTTTCTCACATTAATGTCTCTCTTTCTTTTTCTCTCACTCTCACTTGCCCCCCCTCCCCAAGCATGTCCTCAGGTGAGGGTTAAAATAAAAAACAAAAAAATATTTTAACATGACAAAATACAAAAATCTCAATTGAAAAACTAATGTCTTATTTAATGGTGAAATACTAAAAGCATTTCATTTAGAGCCAGGAACAAAATAAATGAAGATGACCACACTATTACCACTATTTATCATTTTTCTGGACACACTATAATGCAAACAAAATTGAGAAATAAGTGGTGTAAAAATTGGAAGGGATGTGGCCAAATTGTGGTTTTGTCAGTGACATGACCGTTTCTACTCAAGGGGTTGACAAATGAGAGTTATACAAGATACAGAAGATTAATACACAAAACTCAATATGCAGACAATAGCTGGTTAGGAATTATAATGGAAAAAAAGAAGTCTATTACACTGAAAAGGGTAAAAAAATACCTAGAAACAAAGATTTTTAAAAGTATATTATCTCTATAAAGAAAACTTTGAAATGCTATAGAGAAATGTGAAAGCCTTGAATAAATGAATGATATAACTTGTTCTTGGATACATATGTCTTTCTTTTTTAAAAAAAAAAGATTTTTTTATTGAGCCCAACTGGTGTAGCTCAGTGGATTAAGCATTGTCCCATGAACTGAGAGGTCCCAGTTCGATTCCTGGTTTGATTCTTGGTCAGGGCACATGCCTGGGTTACGGGCTCGATCCAGTAGAGGGCATGCAGGAGGCAGCCAATGGATGTATCTCTCTTAAGATGTTTCTATCTCTCTCCCTTCCTTTCTCTCTAAAAAAAATCAATAAAAACATATTTCATATATATATATATATTTTTTTAATTGAATTATAGAGAGAGAGGAAGGGAAAGGGATAGAGAAACATCGATGAGAGCAAAACATCGATCTGCTGCCTTCTGAAAGCCCCCTCTGGAGATCGAGCCCAAAACCTGGGCGTGTGTGCTGAGCAGGCATTGAACCTACAACCTTTAAAAAAATTTTTTTTTCTTTATTGCTTTTAGAGAAAGGGAGGGAGAGGGAGAGAGAGATAGAAACATCGATGAGAGAGAACATCAATTGGCCACCTCCTGCATGCCCCCCACTGGGGATCGGGCCCACAACCTGAGCATGTGCCCTGACTGGGAATCGAACCGGTGACCTCTTGGTACATGGGTCAACACTCAACCACTGAGCCACACCGGCCGAGCAAACCTACAACCTTTAGGTGCAAGGCACAATACCCAACTAACTGAGCCACACTGGCCAGGCCCATTTGTCTTTTCTTATTGAATATATGTGTAAATTTATGCTGATACTAATGATAATATCAGTAGACTGTTTTTGTTGTGTGGTTTTTTTTGTTGTTGTTGTTTTTTAAATAAGCTGATTGTAAAGTTAATATGGGGAAATTAAGGTGTGAAACCAGCCATAAAAACTCTGGAAAAAGTGACTAATTGGGGCAATTAGCCTTGGTATATATTAAAGCATATTATTGAAATATAGCAGTTAAAACAATTTGGTAGTAGCACAGAAATAGGTAGAATAATTAGACCCAGATACATCCACGGATTTAGTGTGTATTCCAAGTAGCATTTAAAATCAGCAGATTTGATTAATTGAGTCAGTGAGTGTGGTTGAGATCACTGAGTAGCCATCTGAAAAGAAAATTAAATAAGCTCCTTACCTCAGTTCCCTATTCTAAATAAATTCCGGGCAGATCAAAATTTAAACATAAAAATACAGCAGTATTGAGGCCTGCGCAGGTCCCAACCTGTCCGTGGTTTGGGGTTGCTATCTGCCTCATAAAGCAAAGCAGAGGATTTGTCATCTGGGAAGACAAAGTTATCGTCTCCTCTGATAAAACCTCCTACATAGTTGGTTTGGGCATCTTCCAGGAATAGGAGCGCAGAGATTGAGGCCTTGTGAGTCTGGGTTTTTAGCTGAGAAAGAGAGGACAGTAGTTGTAATCAGAAAGTCCAGGGTGAGGTGTAGTTACCTTCAGAACACGTCACTGTTAACCCCCACACCTGGGCTTCATGACAGTCATAGATATGGATTCCTTAACAAGACAATAATAATAATAATATAGTTTCCAAAAGGTGCTATTTCTTATTTACCTCCCTCTCTTTTTTTAATGTGGTTTCAAGTAATTCTAAAAGACATGAACAACAACAAAAAGATACATAAACAGATCACAAAATATATAGGTGCAATTTCTTTTTTCTTTTTTTGTAATATTTAAAACTTTCATGTGTCTTTAAAATCTCAAGAGACTTGAGATTAATGCTGAGGATTTCTTCCTCATACTATGGCCACAGCTTCCATCCCAATTCAGAAAACCCATACTGGCACGTGATGGCTTGGAATGGGCTCCACGGGCCTGTACAGTGACGTGTGGGCAAGGCACAGAAGTCTTAAGGGGATGGTAGAGAAGGTGTGTCCAGAGGGCCTGGTTTGGAGTTGACAAAAATATTCGGGGCTTTTTTCCAAGTTCTGCTTTCACGTGATCTCTGGACCTCAACCTTAACAGATCCAACACTCTCCTTTTCTATAGAAAATTCTGTAACTCCCCCCTTTACTATCCTGAAATGAAGTTCACAGATAATATAAGCTACCTAAACACATCTTTTTTTTATCCTCACCCTAGGACATTTTTTTCATTTTTTGTTCAGATAGAGTGGGAGGGAGAGAGAGGAAGAGAGAGAGAGAGAGAAACATCGACGTGAAAGGGACACATCGAGTGGCCGCCACCCGCACGACCAACCAGGGCCGGGGACAAACTGCAACCGAGGCACATGCCCCTAGCAGGAACCGAACCCGGGTCTCTCTGGACCGCAGTCCGATGCTCTAACCGCTGAGCCAAACCGGCCAGGGCTAACCACATCTTAACGGTAATATAAAAGGGAAGAAATAAAAGGAAAGTATTTTGTTAAAACAATTTTTAAAATACTACTGTATCAGTGTAATGTTTTTGTTTGTTTGTTTGTTTTGTTTTTTTATCCTCACCTGAGGACATTTTTTTCATTTTTTGTTCAGATAGAGTGGGAGGGAGAGAGAGGAAGAGAGAGAGAGAGAGAAACATCGACGTGAAAGGGACACATTGAGTGGCTGCCTCCCGCACGACCAACCAGGGCAGGGGACAAACTGCAACTGAGGTACATGCCCTTAGCGGGAACCGAACCCTGGTCTCTCTGGACCTCAGGCTGACGCTCTAACCGCTGAGCCAAACCGGCCAGGGCAGTGTAATGTTTTTATATGTCTCTGCTGAATGGAAAAGTGGCAACACTTTGTCAAATAACAAAACCAATTAAAAAACAGTAGCAGTCACAGTATCATGGCACATATATATAGATCTATATATAAGTATAATGTGAATATGTATTTTTTGTAGCCAGGTCCTCAGGCAGCAGTATTTATACTTCACACTCTACCTTTTAAAAAGAACAAAAAACAAAAAGATATGTATGATACTGTTAATTTTAAAATGCAGAGCCAAAGCTACTGAGCAGCAGTTGACGTAGCTGCTGGTTTGTGTGTGAAAAACACTCCCTCTTCTTAACTCTCTTGTTGCTTAGAATGAGGAGACTCCATAATTTAAAACAGGGCGAGAGTAGAAAACCTTCTCGAGTCAACACGATCCACTCCCACTCCCTTCTGTTTTTTTCTTTTTCTTTTTCTTTTTCTTTTTTTTTTGGTTAATCCTCACCTGAGGATATTTTTCCCATTGATTTTTTTTTTTGAGAGAGTGAAAGGGAGGGAGGGGAGGAGTGGGGAGAGAGAGAAACATCGATGTGAGAGAGACACATTGGTTGGTTGCCTCCTGCATGTGCCCCTACCAGGGCAGGGTTCGAACCTGCAACCTAAGTATGTGCCCTTGACCAGAAATTGAACCCTTGACCTTTCAGTTTGTGGGCCAATGGTCTAACCACTGAGCCACACCAGCCAGAGCTCCCACACCTTTCTAAATGAGCCACTTTGGGCATCAGAAGTTGACTGGAAGAGAGAAGCAGAAAGTCCCAGTCAAAGCCCCTGGAACGACAGTGCTCAGAGTTCATTTGTCACTGCAACCAGTGTAATCTAGTGAAAGGCAGTAGTGAAGATGAGTGAGTGAATGCATGGTGGCCAGCACTGCTCTAAATGAGAGGTGATAAAAAGTGCATCACGGCCCTGGCTGGTTTGGCTCAGCGGCTGGAGCGTCAGCCTGGGGACCAGAGAGTCCCAGGTTCAGTTCCTGCTAAGGGCACGTACCTCAGTTGTAGTTTGTCCCCACCCTGGTTGGGGTCGTGTGGGTGGCAACCACTCAATGTGTCTCTCACATCAATGTTTCTCCCTCCCTCTTCCCCCTTCTCTCCCTCCCGCTCTATCTGACAATAAATGAAAAAAAAAAAATGCATCATGCCCAGCTAGTGGCTAAGCACTAAGAGGTCACCGGTTCAATTCCCAGTCAGGGCACATCCCCAGGTTGTAGGCCACATCCCCAGAGGAGGGCATGTAGGAGGCAGCCAATCGATGTTCCCTCTCATAGATGTTTCTATCTCTCCCTTTCCCTTCCTCTCACTCTAAAATCAATCAAGAAAAAAAGTTTTTTTTAAAAAGTGCATCACTACTATAAAAGGAAACAAAATTAAAAGTACCCTTTTTACTGTAAATAACAACTGTAAAAGTACTCTACATATCCTTGAGATAATTTTTTTTTTAAATCTCTGACTAGGGATTAGGATTTAGGATACCCTTTCTAGGTATGCTTTAAAATCTCAGGGCTATTTTTGAAAGATTCCTGAATTTAACTATGTAGTCCTTATTTACAGAAGAGGGCCAACTAAGGAGTGGTAGATAGAAAAACACTCCTTCACACACAGGCAGCATATATCCTGGGGTAGAACAGCTGGGTGAAAGACTGGGAGAACAGGATAGTCACACATTTTAAAAATACCACCCCCCAGATTACTAATTAAAAACAAAGGGCCCAGCCAGAGTTCTCAATTTGTTGAGTGTCATCCTGTGCACCAAAGACTGCTGGTTCAATTCCCGGTCGGGGCACATGCCTGGGTTGCGGGTTTGATCCCATTCGGGGAGTGTACGGAAGGCAACCGATTAATGTTTCTCCCTCACAATAATATCTCTCTCTCCCTCTAACCTTTTTAAAAAATAAAAAATAAAAGTTTTAAAAACAAAGAGGAAAGTACTCTTAAGTGGAAAAACCTAGCAAATACCGTCCTAACCCAATGATTTATTACCATCAGTGATGGACAAACTGAACCGTTGCCTTTAGTTGTGGTGCACTGAAAAGGCCACGGTTTCACCTAAGTAATATTCCTACCAGATGTTTACTTGAGTCCAGTATGAGGATACAGACAGACAAATCCAAATGGAAAGGCACTGCGTACAACAGCTGGCCTGGATTCCACAAATCAGATATCAATGTAAAACAAAGCCAGACAGACCCAGGTGTTAGCTTAATGAGTACTAAATAGACATCACAACTGCAATATGTGGCTCTTGATTAGATCCTGAATTAAAGGAGCTTTGAAAAAAATCTAAATGGTGTTATTGGGGTAATTGGGTGAGTTTGGAATGAGCTGCGTATTAGTAGTGTTAATTCATATTTGGCTTTCTGAATGCCGCTACTATGGTTCACCGGGAGACTCTGCTTGCTCTTAGGAGACACACGCTGGAGCCACTTGGGGTAAGGTGTCCTGATGTCTGTAACTAAGCCTCAAATGGTTCAGTAAAATATATAGATTTTACATTTGTGTATATAGTCAAACCTCAGTCCTCAAATGTCTGCCATCTCAGATAATTCTGTTCTCAACCAAGTTGTTCATGGAAAAAATGTCTTGGTTATTGAACCAAACTTCAGTTCTTTTTTTAATCCTCACCCAAGGATATTTCTCCATTGATTTTCAGATAGAGTGGGAGGGGAGAAGGGAGAGAGAGAGAGAAACATCATTGTGAGAGAAAAACAGTGATTGGTTGCCTCCTGCATGACCCTGACTGGGGCCGGGGATTGAACCTGCAACTGAGGCATGTGCCCTTGACCAGAAATCGAACCCATGACTCTTTGGTTCACAGGCCGACACTCTAACCACTGAGCAAACCAGACAGGTCCAGACTTCGGGTTTTGACCTGACAACACTTCCATACTGAAACATCATGAAGAAAAGTGTCTCTCAGGCCATAAAGGAGAGAACTGGAGTCAGTTTACTGCTAAATCTTGTGTTGTTAACATCTCAGGAAATTGTGCTGTGAATATTTTTGTGTTTCTTTTGCTTTTGTTGCTGGCAAAAAGACAATTAGCACAATTTTAAAACAGAATGAGGCCATCAAGAGTGTTAATGTTGCTAAGGATGTGAAAGAAACAGTGATCACAGGCAATTGAAAAGGTAGAAAAACTTGTTGTTTTGGATAAAAGCAGTTAGCTGATGGCAGCATTTCCGAGGCAGTGATATGTGAAAAAGCAAAGATGCTGCATGCTGACCTCCTGAAATACACTCTGGAACGAGTGCTGACAGTGATTTGTTTAAGGCTAGTAGGGGCTGGTTCAATAAATTTAAGAAAAGAAGTGTTTATAGATTAAACAGTACATTAGACATGTACTTTATATAAGAAAGGTTAAAATAGGGAATCATTTGTGGGTCTTTAATGAATTAGTTCAATTTGCATTATTTCTAATGGGGAAAAAGGATTTGGTTTTCAAACAAATCACTTCTCGGAACAAATTAAATTAGAAAACCGAGGTTCCACTGTATATGTATTTGTGTATGTGTAATGTGTGGTTGTTCATAGGAGGGGTTAAAGTATATCTGAAAAAATGTTAACAATTGGTAAATCTAGGTAAAAGGTATAAGGTTCATTATAGTTTTGTGACAGGCACCTCTCACAGACACCAGAGAGGTATTATCGGACAGTCCCCTGAGTGAGAGGGAGAGGGCTGTCCCCACCTCAGTTCTTGTCTTATATAAATGACTTTAAGTGAGAGACTCTGATTGCATTGTGATAAAGCCAACTTATTAAAGCAAGCAAATTTATTAAAGAAGCAAGGCAAGCAAACCTATTTCATCTGGCTTATGAAGCACAGTAGGGCTCTCAGCTAATCTGAAGAGTGAGTTGGTTTGGGTTTTGAGGCGTTATATACTTTCCTGTCTATAGGTTTCAAAATTCCTCTGTTGAATATCTTGGTATAGAGTAATTCTCAAGGTCTCTTTTTACTTTGTTGGGGCCTTCCCAGAGCTCATGAGAAGCACCTTCCAGCCTGCTGACTTCTCTTTTAGGGAGTAAAAAAAATAAATAAAACTGCCTTGTTTTCTTTTTTTTAAAGCAAGATAATTTAAAAATATGTTTTTATTGATTTTTTTAGAGAGAGGAAGGGAGAAGGAGAGAGATAGAAACATTGATGAGAGAGAAACATTGATCGCTGCCTTCTGCACGCCTCCTACTGGGGATTGAGCCTGAAACCCTGGCATGTGCCCTGACTGATAATAGAACCAGGAACCTCTCTGTGCATGGGTCAATGCTCAACCACTGAGCCACACTGGCCCGGCCTGCCCTTTTTTCCTTTCCCGTTACCCCCTCCTTTTCTGCATTCTCTGTTAGGGAAGCTTTTAACAAACTTTTGTTCTCAAGTGTCCTTGGCTGGGGAAGATAATGCTTTGTTATTTACAAGCTGGCTGCGAATTGCCCATACTGTTTGGCCTTGTTTTAACTTTCTTATCTCAGTTTCCCCATCCCTCTTGCCCTGGAATTTTCTTAGCTTTTCACTGCCCTATAACAGTGTTGCCAATTTACTTCAGTTTTGAGTTTTTTTAACATAAAATTGGGGGAAATTTTCTAAAGTGTAAAATATGATAAACTCACAAAATGGGGGAGATAATATTTACAACTGGGTGGTAGAGGTTAGATTTCCTTAATATATGAAAATAGTGAGAAAAATATTAATGATCCAATAGAAAAAATGGGTAACAGGACAAACAGGCAGTTCACAGTCAACATATGAAGAAATGTTTAACCTCACTCACAAGGAGCATGCAAATAAGAACAAGTAAAATATTTTTAAGTTATCAGACTGGCAGAGCTCAAAAACATTTGTAACACTGTGTTAGGATACAGGGATGAGGCATTGGGCACTTACATGTTAATGGTGTGAGCATAAATGGGTATAACCTTTTTGGAAGACAATAAGGGTTAAAATTTTAAATTTATGCCTTCTACTTCTAGAGATTTACCCAAATATATACCTGTAGTTGCACGAAGAAGTATATATAAGGATATTTGCTACAGAATTATTTGTAGAATAAAAGGTTGGTAGCAATTTATTTATTTATGTTTTAGAAAGAGAGGGAGAAGGAGAGAGAGATAGAAACATCGATGAGAGAGAACATTGATTGGCCGCCTCCTGCATGCCCCACACTGGGGACCTGGCCCACAGCCTGGGCATGTGTCCTGACCGGAAATCGAACCAGCAGCCTTTTAGTTCATGGGACGATGCTCAAGCACTGAGCCACACCGGCCGGGCTCGAATACACATTTTTAAGTGAAAAAAGCTAGATGTTGAACAATTTATAATGTAACAAAATTTGTTTTTTTAAAGGGAGGATCTGTGTACTAAGTACTGTTGTGGCATGAGAGAACCGAGACCACCAGAGCCAAATTAAAGCCAAATAGAGAGCAAAGCCAGCCAGCGACTGATCCCGAGTTCTCGGAGACCAGCCCCGATATGCTTTATTACATGCCTTTTATACCTTACAGAAAATAGGATCTTCTTGATATAATGCCCAGGGCTACAACAATGCTGTATAGAATTAGTTTGCCTTGCAGATAACAGGAGCACCCAGGCCCACCCAGGAACACCCAGGTATTTCAGGGTACATTGGGTCACACTTAGTCCCGAGCTGCACAAACACAATGCAAGCCTAATTCCTTGAGACTGTGGGGGAGGTTGAGTCTCTGACTCAAGACCTCCAGGCTCTGTGGACTCTGTCAGACACGTAGCCAGCCCCCAACAATTTCTTGGTTCAGGGAGTATTCCAATTTACTGAAGTTATTTTGACAAAACAGGTTCAGCTAGAGGGCACACAGTGACTTTCCCAGTCATCAATTATGGAACTATAAACAAGTCAGCACAATAATTTACCAATCATCAATTATGGGGTTATAAACATATCAGCATAATATATGGTTGTGTTCATTTTGTGAAAATTCATCAAGCAGGACACTTAATGATTTGTGTACTTTTCTGTGTGTATAACATATGTTAATAGCTTACCCAAAAAGTTCCAAAAATTGTGGAGATAGTCAGTACACATATGCTTATATATACAAAAAGTGTTTCTGGAAGGATATACAAAAAACGTTAGCATTAGCTGCCAGTGGGGAGAGGTGTTGGGGATTAGAGATAGGACGAAGGTTTTTCAGTACTGTATTAATTTTCTACATATATTACTACTAGAGAAGTTAAGGGATTTTTCGTGAAAACTTTTTCCCCCCCTTTATTGATTTTAGAGAGAGAGGAAGTGAGAGGGAGAGAAAGATAGAAACATCGATGAGAGAGAACATTGATTGGCCGCCTCCTGCATGCCCCACACTGGGGATCGGGCCCACAACCTGGGCATGTGTCCTGATCGGGAATCGAACCGGCGACCTCTTGGTGCATGGGTCGATGCTCAACCGCTGAGCCACACCAGCCAGACCATGAAAACTTTATAATACCATTTATTTATTTATTTTTGAGAATTTTTGTAAGAGTTTATTGAGCCAAACTGAGGACATATGCCAGGGGGCAATATCTCATTTGCCCTGGAAAATAAGTTTGCAGTGTTTTTTTTATTCTTGATCAACTTTTTTATTTTTTATTTATTTATTTTTAAGTTTTTTTATTTTTCAATTACAGATAACATACATTATTATTATATTAGTTTCAGGTGTACACCTCAGTGATTAGACATTACATAACTTACTAAGCGATTATCCTGATAAATCTCGCATCCATCTAACACCATACAGTTATTAAATATTATTGACTTTGTTCCCTATGCTGTACTTTACATCCCCATGACTATTCTATAACAACCAGTTTGTATTTCTTAATCCCTTCACCTTTGTTTTCCATCCCCACACCCCTTCCCAACCGACAACCATCAAAGTGTTCTCTGTATCTATGAGTCTTTTTCTGTTTTGCTTGTTCATTTATTTTATTTTTTAGATTCAATTGTTGATAGTATGTATTTATTGCCATTCTATTCATAATTTTTATCTTTTTTTCTTCTTCTTAAAGAAGACCCTTTAACATTTCCTGTAAAATTGGTTTGGTGATGATGAACTCCTTTAGCTTTTATTGTCTGGGAAGCTCTTTGTATGTCCTTCAATTCTAAATGATAGCTTTGCAGGATAGAGTAATCTTGTTTAAGGTCCTTGCTTTTCATCACTTTGAATATTTCTTGCTAATCCCTTCTGGCCTGAAATATTTTTTGTTGAGAAATCATTTGACAGTCTTATGGGAGCTCCTTTGTAGGTAACTAACTGCTTTTCTCTTTCTGCTTTTAAGATTCTCTCTTTGTCTTGAACCTTTTTTTTTTTTTTTTTTTTAATGTTTTTGTTGATTTTTTAGAGAGAGAGGCAGGGAGAGAGAGATAGAAACATCGATGGGAGAGAGAAACATTGATTGGCTGCCTCCTGCACACCCCCTACCAGGGATGGAGCCCACAACCCAGATGTATGCCCTGACCAGGAATCGAACAGGGACTTCTCAGTCCATGGGATGACACTCAATCCACTGAGCCACACCGGCCAGGTGAATCTTTTGCATTTTAATTATGATATGTCTTGGTGTGGGCATCTTTGGTTTTATCTTGTTTGGAATTATCTCTGCTTCCTGGACTTGTATGTCCATTTCCTTTACCAAGGGAGGGAAGTTTTCTATCATTATTTTTTCAAATAGGTTTTCAATTTCTTGCTCTCTCTCTTCTCCTTTCAGCACACCCATGATGCAAATGTTGGTATGCTTGAAGTTATTTCAGAGTCTTCTTACACTGTCCTCATTTTTTAAAGATTATTTTCTTTTACTATTCTGATTGGGTGTTTTTTGCTTCCTTATATTCCAAATTATTGATTTGATTCTCGGCTTCATCTACTCTACTATTGATTCCCTGTAATTTATTCTTAATTTTAGTTAGTGTATCCTTCATTCCTGCTTGGTCTTTTTTTATGCTGTTGAGGTTCTCAGTAAGTTCATTGAGCATCCTTATAACCAGTGATTTGAACTCTGCATCTAGTAGATTGCTTGTCCCTATTTTATTTAGTTCTTTTTCTAGAGTTTTGTTTTGTTTTTTAATTTGGGACATGTTTCTTTGTCTCCTCATTTTGGCAACCTCCCTGTGTTTGTTTCTATGTATTAAGTAGAGCTGCTGTGTTTTCCAGGCTTGGTAGAGTGGCTTAATGTCATTGGTGTTCTATAGGGTCCAGTGGCACAGCCTCCCCAATTACCCAACCTGGACATTCGAGGTGCGCTCCCCTCTTGTGGGTTATGTACACCCTCCTCTTGTAGTTGAGTCTTTATTGCTGTTGGCATGTCAATGGGAGGGATTTACCCCTGGACCAATCAGCTGTAAAGACTGGTGACCTCTGGCCGCCGTGGAGGATCAGCTGTGCAGGGGCTCTGGTGCCCACTGAGTTAGCTCCTTGAGTGTGTTGCTTGTGGATATGGTTGGGTGGTAATGCTTTGATGTGGTCTAAAGCTGTCCACAGGGTGCGCTGGCTCTGAGGCCTCCCAGGAGGTGCAGGCCAAGGTCAGCTGCTGCCTGCATCCTGCCCAAGGCCACCTGGCAGGATCTACAAAGTGATCTGCAGATGGCTGCTACTTGTGCTGAGCTTGGAGGTCCCCAGGCGAGGCTAAGCTGTGAACCAAGGCCAGCTGCTGCTATTGCCGGGGCTAGAGCCACTTAGTGAGAGGTATGGGACACGCTGAGGTCAGATGCTGCTTGTTTGAGAGATTTTAGGAAAATCTGAAACATGAGTCAAGACAGGCCATTTGTATGGAAAAGCCACTGGAAACAGCTAGGGTGGGCCTGAAAGTTGAGTAGGGTGGGGTCTCAAGGAATCTCCAGGGCAGGGCAAACAGCCAGCTTGCTGGAGTCTCCAGTATGTCCCCTGCCTGGTGGCTTAGGAGTGGGGTGGGAGGCTCATCAAAGGAACAGTAACCTCTGCCAGCACTCTCACTGGTAGAAAGCTGCCCCTCCAGCTCTTGCTCTCACCCTGATGCCGGACAATTCAGTTTCTCCCTGTATGTTTCCTGTATGTCTCTGGTGTTTTTCAAGCTGCTGCCCCAGCACTGGAGCTCAGAGGGAGTAAGTCTGAGTAAGTCCATTTGTGGGCCCTTTCAGAGGAAGCCCTGGGACTCCAGAAGCCCTCCGTCTCACTCAGCTATAATCCGTGCTTGTTTTAACAGCCAGAACTTCTCTTTTTGGTGCTGGAACCCTGGGTTCGGGAGCCTGGTGTGGGGCTGGGACCCCCTCCTCCTCAGGGGGAACCTCCATAGCCAAGATATCCCTCCTGATATTTTAAAATATATTTTTATTGATTTTTTAGATAGAGAGGAAGAGAGAGAGGGAGGAGAGATAGACATCAATGAGAGAGAAACATCAGTCAGCTGCCTCCTGCACACTCCATATTGAGGGTTGAGCCCGCAACCTGAGCATATGCCCTGACCGGGAATTGAACTAGCGACCTCTTGGTGCATGGGTCAATGCTCAGCCGGTGCATGGGTCAATGCTCAACCACTGAGCCACACCAGCCGGCCTCCCTCCTGATTTTTATCCACACCTGGGTGTGGGGCCAGCCCGTTTGTTTTATATGTGTGTATATATATATTTTTTTCTATTAATTGATTTTTAGAAAGAGAGAGAAACAACGATTGGCTGCCTCCTGTACGCAACTGGGCATGTGCCTTGACCAGGAGTTGAACTGGCAACACTTAGGTGCACAGAACGATGCCACTCGGTCCAGGGTTCCTACCAGTCTCTATGTAGCTTCTTTAACTGCCTGGTTGTAGTATTAGGGGGACCGGAAAGTAATGTCGTTTTTTTTACAATAAATTCAAACAGATAAGTTTTTAACAAGTTTTTATTTTTAATCAATGATGTAATCACCTTCGTTATCAACAACCTTTTGCCATCTAGTGTGCAAATTTTCAATGCCAGATCGATAAAAATCAATTGGTTTTTGAGCAAAATATCCGGAGATGGCATTTTGGACATCATCCAAATTTTCAAATTTTTTGCCACTTAGAAAATGTTGTAAGCGATCGGAATAAATGGAAATCCGATGGCGCAATATCGGGCGAGTATGGTGGGTGAGGCAATACCTCCCACCCCAATTCCTTAATTTTTTCCAGGGTTCGTCTTGCGCAGTGTGGTCTTGCATTATCGTGTTGCAGAATAACGCCTTTTCTGGTGACAATCGCTGGGCACTTTTCAATTAAAGATTGATTTACTCGATCCAGTTGTTCACAGTAAAGGTCTGCATTCAGTTTGTCCAGGTTTCAGCACTTCAAAATGAATCACCCCTCAAATACTCCACCAAACCCACAAAAGTGCCTTTTTGGTGTATAAACCTGGCTTAGCTGTACTTCGTGGCGATTCTTTCGGAGAGAGCCACTGCCTTTTGCATTTTGAATTATCATAGAGGACCCATTTTTCATCTCCAGTGATCAAGCAATCAAAAAACGCTTCTGTATTGTGCCGCTGAAGCAATAAGTTGCATGTGGTAGACTGGTTAGCTTTGTTTTCTTCCGACAGATTATGCGGGACCCAAACACCTGCTCTGCTTACTTTACCAATCTGCTGCAAATGTTCTTGGATGGTCGACCAAGGTTGGTTAAGAGTGTTTGACAGTTCCTTGATTGTCTGACACGGATTTGCTTCCAATTCCGCCTTTAACATGTCATTACTTTAACGACATTACTTTCCGGTCCCCCTAATACTTTCGTTCAGCCAGATTGCAGGTGTCCTGAATGGTCGTCATTCTGTAGTTTAGTGGTAACTTTGATGTGCTTGTGGGAGGAGATGAGTACCGTGTTTACTGACATGACTGGAAGTCTGTAATACTGTTTAAATGGCCGTGGCCAGTTTGGCTCAGTGGTTAGAGTGTCGGCCCGTGGATCAAAGGGTCACAGGTTCGATTCCTGGTTAAAGGTTCATACCTCAGTTGCAGGTTCTATCCCCGGCCCTGGTTGGGTCATGTGGGAGGCAGCCAATCGATGTGTCTCTCTCCCGTCAATGTTTCTCTCTGTCTCTCTCCTTTGCTCCCTTCTACTCTATCTAAAAATCAATGGAAAAATATCCTCAGGTGAGGATTTTTTTAAAAATACTGTTTAAGTGATAGCAGCAAGGTACAGATTTGTTTAAGGAAAAAGAATGGGCCCTGACCGTTTTGGCTTAGCAGTTAGAGTGTCAGCCCGTGGACCAATGAGTTGCGGGTTTGATTCCAGTCAAGGGCACATACCTCTGTTGTGGTTCGTCCCTGGCCCTGGTTGGGTCATTCTGGAGGCAACCAGTCTATGTGTCTCTCTCACATCGAAGTTCCTCTCTCTCTCTCTCTCTCTCTCTCTCTCTCTCTCTCTCTCTCTCCCACTCTATCTGAAGATAAATAGAAAAATATCCTCGGGTGAGGAATAAAAAAAATATATAAACATGGCCCAAGCTACAGGATTCCAGTAGGACCAGGTATCATTATGCTGAAGGAACAATTTAGAGCAGTGGTTCTCAACCTTCCTAATGCCGCGACCCTTTAATACAGTTCCTCATGTTGTGGTGACCCCAACCATAAAATTATTTTCGTTGCTACTTCATAACTGTAATTTTGCTACTGTTATGTCTTAGGCGACCCCTGTGAAAACCGCTGATTTAGAGGGAAATGAAAAGTTCGCCCACCCGCCAGCCGCGGCGCCTTTCTTTACCGGGGCCATGGCTTGGTGTG
The DNA here is from genome assembly GCA_030848825.1 of Tadarida brasiliensis. Taxonomy (NCBI): domain Eukaryota; kingdom Metazoa; phylum Chordata; class Mammalia; order Chiroptera; family Molossidae; genus Tadarida; species Tadarida brasiliensis. Next base: position 50,832,810 of record CM061267.1, read on the forward strand.
GCCTTGTTTCAAGGTGCCCTTTTCTATAGTATTGTGACCAAGACTGTTTCTGTGAGGTGATACTGAACGATCCTCTCTGCTCTTCCCTATTATTTTTTTTAGAATAACTGCGCAAAGACTTGCCCACTTGAACAAATGCTTGATGAACTTTAAGCTAGGGAATTTCAGCTATCAGAAAAACCCTCTGAAATTAGGAGAGCTTCAAGGGAATCACTTCACTGTTGTTCTCAGGTAAAGAACTGTGGGTCGGGTGCAGACCAGAGAGAGTCTTGCCAAGGCACCTTGAGTCCATACAGAACGGTTGTTAATCCAGGTGAGCTGGTACTAGCAGGCATGGCAGCAAGGGAAGGCCAAGAGTGGGGCCTCATAGGGCTGGGAGAACAAGTACTACTGGAGTATTTGTACCGACACCCCTTCCCTCTAAAAACTCAGCACCACCTATGGAAAGACACCATCTCCTTAAACACTGTGTTAAAAGACGGAGAGCACATCATTCCTCTTATGTGCGATACCTAGAACAGGCAAATCACAGACACAGAAAGTAGAAGAGATGTTACCTGGGGCAGGGGTGGAGGGGAGGTTGGAGAGTTAGTGTTTAATGGGTGCAGAGTTTGGGTTTGGAAAGATGAAAAAGTTCTGGAAGTGGATACTGTTGAAGATTACACACAATTGTGAATGTACTTAATGCCACTATATTGCATGCTTAAAAATGGCTAAAATGATCAGCTTAATGTTATGTATATTTTACCACATTTTAAAAAAGAAATATCCAAGTCCTCAGGAAGCAGAGAGAACGCTGCAGTGAACAAGGTGGGCGTGGGAACCAAGCCACATTGTTTATGAACTGCGTCCCTAAGTGTGCTGGACTATAAATTTTTTTCTCTGGCTAATTTGGGCCCCTACAGAAATATAACAGGAACTGATGACCAAGTACAACAAGCCATGAACTCTCTCAAGGAGATTGGCTTTATTAACTACTACGGAATGCAAAGATTTGGAACTACAGCTGTCCCCACATATCAAGTTGGAAGGTTTGTATTTAATTTCTTAACTCTCGTCTAAAAGAGCGCTCTCATAAAAAAAGAAGCAGTGTTACTTTTAATTATTTCCAGATTTCCTCATGTCTGGGCCAGATGAGCCAGTCTGTCATCCTTTGGATGACCAACTGATCCACAGTCTCCTAATTTTTGTTCTGTTTTGAAATAATATATGCACAAGGTAAAATAATAAATCAGAATTCAAAAGGATATAACCTGAAAAGTAAGTTTTTTCCCCACCCCTGATTGCCCATCCAGAGATTCTGTTTTTATTTTCTTTTTTACAGGTAAATCTTGGCTCAGTAAATGACCTGACAGTAAGCAGTTGGGTAACTCAGACCCAGAGTAGCCTGACAGATGACGCAGTTTCTTATCTCTGTTAACAAGTGCTTTAATAAACTGGGATTTGCCTTTCCCCTACTCTTAAAAAAGTGCTGTAGGATGTAATTAGTGAAGTAAAATTTATTTTAAGAACTCTGATTCACTTTTAGTTAATAGGAAATCCCTCTAGGGCAGTGGTTCTCCACCTTCCTAATGCCGCGACCCTTTAATACAGTTCCTCATTTTGTGGTGACCCCCAACCATAAAATTATTTTTGTTGCTACTTCATAACTGTAATTTTGCTACTGTTATGTCTTAGGCGACCCCTGTGAAAGGGTTGTTCAACCCCCAAAGGGGTCGTGACCCACAGGTTGAGAACCGCTGCTCTAGGGTAAGCTAGGATGGGAATTCCATCCATAAATACTTGGGTTAATAAACCTACTTATGCTATATTGCTGTCCAGCAGAGACTGTGTTACATAAAGTAATAATTCACATGGAAGTTTGAATTGTAGAAGTAATGAATTGGAAGTGACATGAGAGATTATTTAGCTTGTATTCTTCCTTGTGTTTCAAACCCTTCAGTGTAAGAAAGATGAAATTTAGGCTTGAGGAGGTCTGCGGAGCACGCTAGTTGGTCAGCTTAGTCCTGGGAGTAGAGTTTCCTTTACGTCCACCAGCTGACTACATGAAGTTGCATTTTTCATGTGTTTTTAAAAACACAAAATGGTAAAAGTCTACCATGTAGTATTTCCTCTACGTCTTTGAGGCAGTGTTGTGGAGGTTAAAGCTCAGGCAGTGAAGTCAGACTTCAGTTCTGAGCCTCAGGTTTTTTATCTGTAAATGGAGATTTTACCTCACAGGGGGGTTGGGAGGTAAAATGAAGTGAGATAATGTCTATGCAGCAACTGTTTCTATGTCTGGAATATACTAAGTGCTCAATAAATGGAAAGTAATATTTTAAAATTAAAGCATACTAACGAGAGAGAAAATTGTTGGCAAAGAAGAAAACTTATAGTAACTAATAATCACAATAATTAGATAATAAAAGATAATGTTTTCAATGTTGCTAATGGTCAGAGGGTATTGATAAAGATAGTGAAGATGCTGATTGTATTGTGGGACAGAATATCTCAGGTGAGGCTGTATTAACCTCTGAATTAAAACTAATTTGGCAGAACAGCCATGGTACCCTGTAAATTTGCACTCCAGAGATAATGTAAAATAGTTAATGAAAATGAGATCAGATTTATCCAGTAACAAAAACTGCATAGCACGCCCTAAGCATACAGTCCCTTCAGAATTTCAAACCAACAATTTCCACAACATAAGAATATTTTCTAGTTTCAAAGCAGCCCACTGTTACCACCATAGGACCTCCTAAGTAAAAAACAAGCTCTCAGTTTATAATTTAAAGATGAAAAAATGACTTGTATCCAAAATATTTCAAGAATTCTTACAAATCAAAAAACAAAAAGACAATTAACCCAATCTAAAAACAGGCAAAGGATCTGAATAGACATTTCTCCAAAGGACATAGACTAATAGCCAATTAATATACAGAAAGATATTCTTCATCATTAGGAAATCACTAATCATTAAGGGAAAGCAATTCAAAACCACTATGAGAGCCCACTTTATACCCACTACAATGGCTAAAATTAAAAAGACAGATAATAACAAGTGTTGACAAGGATGTGTAGAAATTGAAACCCTCATGCACTGCTGGTGGAAATGTCAATTGGTACAGCCATCTTGGGAAACAGTCTGGCTGTTCCCCAAAAGGTTAAATACAGAGTTACCATATGATCCATCTTTTGCATTCCTAGATATATATACTCAAGAATATTGAATACATGTCCACACAAAAATTTACACTAATGTTCATAGCAGCCAAAAAAAAAAAAAATGGAAACAATCGAGATTGTTAATCAAATGATAAAATGTGGTATATCCATACAGTGTAATATTATTCAACTATAAAAGGAAATGAAGTAGTAATACATGCTATAATATGGATGTACTACTTTGAAAACATGCTAAGTGACAGAAGCTAGACAAAAGAGGCAACATATTGTATGATTCATTTATATGAAATATCTAGAATAGGCAAATCCATAAAGACAGAAAATTGATTAGTTGTTGCCTAGGTCTGGGGCAGGGTAATGGAGAGTGACTGCTGATGAGCATAGGGTTTCTTTTAGGGGTGATAAAAATGTTCTAACATCGAATTGTGATGTTGCATAATTCTGAGTACTAAAGCCACTGAATTGTACACTTAAATGGGTGAATTACATGGTATGTGACTCGTACCTCAATGAAGATGTTTCCAATAAAAGAAGATGGAATAAACTCTTGCACATGTGGTCAGATGACTTTCGACAAGGATGACAAGACCATTCAGTGGGGAAAGGGACAGTCTTTTCAATAAATAATTTTGGGGAAACTGAATATGCACATGCAAAAAAAAAAAATGTTGGACCCTTCCCTTACACCATATACAAAAATTAACTGAAAATGGATCCAAGACCTAAACTTAAGAGCTACAACTATAAACTTAGAAAAAAAAATAGGGGAAAACTTCATAACATTTGATTTGCCAATGATATAGCACCAAAAGCACAGGCATCAAAAGAAGGAAAAAATAACAGAAATCGGACTTCATTAAAATTAAAACTATTTGTGCACAGACACATGCTCACACCTGGCTCGAAATGGCAGCACAGGGAACTGGGACACAGATACCTTCTCTGTGTAAGACCGGGGGAGAGGAGGCAGCGACAGCTGGTGGGAACTGCTGGGAAGGCGAGTGTTGTGGTGCAAGAGAACTGAGACCACCAGAGCCAAGTTAAAGCCAAATAGAGAGCAAAGCCGGCTGGCGACTGATCCCGAGTTCTCGGAGACCAGCCCCGATATGCTTTATTACATGCCTTTTATACCCTACAGAAAATAGGATCTTCTTGATATAATGCCCAGGGCTACAACAATGCTGTATAGAATTACTTTGCCTTGCAGATAACAGGAACACCCAGGCCCACCCAGGAACACCCGGGAACACCCAGGTACACCCAGGTATTTCAAGATACATTGGGTCACACTTAGCCCCGAGCTGCACAAACACAATGCAAGCCTGTTGGTTGAATTCTTTACAAAACAAGTTCAGCTAGAGGGCACAGTGACCTTCCCAATCATCAACTATGGAATTATAAACAAGTCAGCACAATAATTTACCAATCATCAATTATGGGGTTATAAACACACCAGCACACGAGGACAAGGATATCAGGATAACTGGGGTGATGATGGTGAAAAAAGAAGAAACAGAACTAAAAATTTCAGAAAACAAAAAAAAGAACAGAAGATAAAAGAAAAAGAACAGCAACAGAAGAAAAGGTAAGAAGAAATTAGAAGAACCTAAATTGCTAACCTAACACAAGAAGAAAAATTAGATAAATTGCTGCTAAAGAAATTACAGGAAGAATCAGACCTTGAATTGGCAAAAGAAACTTTTGGTGTTACTAATAGTTTATGGAATAGATGCTATGAACCTGTCTCTCTTCAAGAGATGACTTCACAGAGTTTGGAAATTTACTAAAAGAAAATAACACAATATGAAAAGTTAATATATTATGCCAGTTTTTTAGAAAACTTACTTCAAGATGTGTGTATTCGTTGGAAATTGAGTACTTGAAAAAGTATACCAATTCATTGACTGTGCTTTGTAATGAAAAACAGAAGCAAGAAAAGAAAAACAAGCCAAAAAAGACGAAAGGTGTGGTTCCTGGAGGGGGATTAAAGACCACAATGAAAGATTATCTGGCAGATTATGGTGGTTTTAGTGGAGAATATGTACACAACTGAAGATTTCATGGACATTTTCTTTTCTCCTGGTGTCTTCTTTCTGTTGCCCACAATCCCTTCAACATATAGCAAAAATTCCTTTCTGCCAAATGCTACAATCAGGAGTGCATTATCTTGTGTGCTGCCTATTTAATCCCTTGACATTTAGGTGCTAATGTGCAAATGAAGGAACTTGAATCTTACTGCCAAGGGATTAAAATTGGGAACTTCAATTGCTACTAAATCATAGTTTTAAAAAGCAAACCTAATAATGTTGTCATTTTTGCTATCTGATTCCATAACAGCAGTCACGAAATTGGAAACAGGTTGCGTCATGACAAAAAAAAAAGTGTGTATTATTTACCAGCAATACAGCCTTAACTCATACCTCCATATCTTCATAACTTATCAAGAAAAGCAGTTTGCAATGAGGGCATGTGGTGTGCACCTAGTATTAAAATTACTTTGACTTAAAATTGAGCATGAGGAAATTAAAAACACATTGTGAAGAAGATTGCTTATCTCAGAGTGAAGATAAAGCAGCTAAAGAGCACTAGCTTAATACTTAAAAATTAAATGACCAAAACCCTCCAAATTTTAAGCTCTTTGAAGAAGGTAAACCTCTCCGTTATTGCATTATAAGTTGTGGAATCTCCTGAGCAGACTGTCTAGTTTGTCAGACTATTCTACTGATGGAGTGTTTCAGACAGGGGAGGGAAACTCTACTTGGTTTATTTGCCTGATTTAAGTGTCTGAGAAACAAATATCCTTTGTTCTTCTGGGCTGCAATGGAGCAACTTTAAACAGGGTTTTGGCATTTCTTTTCCTTTATGAAACATGCTCAGCAAGCGGCACCAGTTAACTACAGTTTGGTAAATTGTTAGTTAACAATTATGACATCAGTGTTTTATGAAGCAGGTGATTTAATAAAATCACTATTGTGAGGAAACTAAATAATAAAATAAAAATATTTGTGCACAAAGGACACTCAACAGAATGAAAAAGCAGCCCACAGAATAGGAGAAAATATTGCAAATAATCGTATCTGATAAAGGAGTAATATCCAAAATTTATAAAGAACTACATCTCACTCAACTAAAAACAAACACACAAACAACCTGGCTAAAAAGGCAAAAAACTTGAATAAAACTTTTTTCAAAGAAGATATAAAAATGACTAATAAGCACATGAAAAGATGCTCTGCATCACTAATTATTAGGGAAATGCAAATCAAAACCACAATGAAATACTGCTTTATGCCTATTAGGGTGGCTGGTGAAGATGTGGAGAAATTGCTGTGCCTTGCAGGTGGAAATAAATGATACAGCCATAGTGAAAAATGATATGGGGATTCCTCAAAAATTAAACATAGAATTACCATTTCAGCAATTCCATTTTTGAGTATATGCCCAAAGGTAGTAAAAGCAAAAACTCAGCAGATATTTATAAATCCATGTTTATAAGACAATTATTCACAATAGCCAAAAAGTGGACATAACCAGGTGTCCCTTAACAGATGAATGGATAAAAAGTGGAATATAATTCAGCCTTAAAAAAGGAAGAAAATTTCATCCTGGCCAGTTAAAGGAGAATTGCATACACTTATAGATGCATCAAAAAGTTTTGGAAAATATACTCTAAAGTGTTAACTGTTTAATTTCTTAGAGGTTAGATAATAGGTAACCTTCCTTATGTACTGTTTAATTTTTAAGAAACATGTAAAACTTAACTCAGCAAAAATGAAGATTTTTTCCATTTTGGCAAGAATAATAGAGGATAAATTGTAATTCTATCTGTTTGACTAGGCAAGAAGGTTTTTAAAAACATGAGACATTTTTTTTGAGACATTTCAAATAAGTTTGGGTACCCAAATATATAACTTTTATTTATACATATAACACATGTATAGCAACTTAAAGCATGACTATTGTTTGTTTGTTTTTTGATAACTAAAAATCCCCTGGTCCAAATTTATTATGTGTCTCTGAAGGCTTTAACTGAAGAAACAAATACATACTCATGGAACAAACTGGGCCTTTGTTCTGATAAAACAGCATCAGCTATTGGCTTGAGGAGCTGGACTTCACTATAAAGAGTGGTCTCAATCTGGATAGAACAGGATCTTCTCTCTGGTTTTTAAGTTCTTTTGGCATTTACATTTGAAGTCTATACCATATTAGTTTTTCAGTGTACTTTTAAGTTTAACAAAATATGTAAAGTTAATGTGATTTTTTGACTCCACAGATTTGAACATATAAAATTCATCGTAATGCAAAATTAACCAAATTAAATGCTGTTTAATTTTAGAGCTATACTACAAAATTCCTGGGCTGAAGTCATGGATTTAATATTGAAACCCCGTTCTGGAGGTGAGAATAAAATTCATGTTATGGAAAAAAGAGAATATATGGCTAAATATTTATGGAATTGCTATGAATAAAAGTATGTATGAAAATTAGGGTAGTTCAGAATTTTAAAAAATTTTTTTCAGTAAAATAAAAAGTATAGTTTGTTTATTTTTCATAAAGCTTATGTCTATATTTGAGATTTATAACTTACATGCTGTTTTCAGCTCTTTAGCTCATCTAATTTGTTAATTCATAAATGAATACATTTATTTCCTTTTCTCCATACACTACTAAATTTCTGAACACATAAGAATCCAAACATATTTTACTTGTGGTTAATTTTTTTTTAAATTTTTTTTTCTTTATTGATTTTTAGAGAGAGAGGAAGGAAGAGGGAGATAGAAACATCGATGAGCAAGAACATCAATTGGCTGCCTCCCGCATGCCCTCCACTGAGGATTGGGCCCACAACCTGGGCATGTGCCCTGACCAGGAATCGAACTGGTGACCTCTTGGTGCATGGATCGATGCTCAACCACTGAGCCACACCGGCCGGGCAACTTGTTCTTAATTTTTAAAAGCATAGTGTAATAGAATGTAAAACCTTGGCAAAAACATGTTGAAGATATTTAGTTTGAAAAATTAACTAAAACTTTCCAGAAAATATTTCTAAAGTCATACTGTATGAAAAATGATTTAAGTACTACTTTACAAATTATCAAAATGATTATGCCCACTTTGGGTAATTATTCATTTGCAAATTAAAAAGATAAAATTACCACCTTGGCCGGTTTGGCTCAGCAGTAGAGCTTCAGCCTGCAGACCAATGAGACGCGGGTTTGATTTCGGTTAAGGGCACGTGCCTCGGTTGCAGTTCCTCCCAGCCTGGTCAGGGTCATGTGGGAGGCAACCAGTCGATGTGTCTCTTTCACTTTGATGTTTCTCTCTTCCTCCCTCCCTCTTACCCCCCTACTCTATCTGAATGAAGATAAATGGAAAAATATCCTCAGGTGAGGATTTAAAAAAATAAAATTATCTAATTTTAAGGGAAGTAACCCATTAAATTTGACAATACTGTAGAAAAAGAGAAGGAGGAAAGGAACTCAACGTTTTGTGGTATATTGAATCAGCTATGATAATGAACAGCAATTGGCTTTAAATCCTGAGATGTTGACAAAGCCATCTAGTTCTGTAAACTCTCTGCATTTCCCATCTTTTTACTTTCTGATGGTTATTCTCTGGTAGCAGAAGCTTTTACATACAGCATTTTCTGATTTGTGTTCTCTGTGAAGCATTTTAAGTTATGCAAATCTGTCTATTGGATAAATTGTGTAATCGCAGTGTTTTTCCCCCTCCAGCCGAAAAGGGGTACTTGGTTAAATGCAGGGAAGAATGGGCGAAGACTAAAGACCCAGCCTCTGCCCTCAGAAAACTACCTGTCAAAAGGTGTGTGGAAGGGCAGCTGCTTCGAGGACTTTCAAAATATGGAATGAAGAATATAGTCTCTGCATTTGGCATAGTGAGTGCGGTTTGTAAAGTTAGGCAAATGACTCAGGGTGGTTTGATGCTTTTTAAATTTCATCTTTAAATATTTTACTAAATTTGGAAAGAGCAGAAGATAAATGAGGATCCTTTGGTGATCTCTGAGAGGTGTATTACCTGAGTAGTTCTTTTTTTTTTTTTTTTTTTTTTCTGAGGGAGTGGGAGAAAGAGATAGAAACATCGATGAGAGAAAACATCGATTGACCGCCTCCTACATGTCCCCCACTGGGGGTCAAGCCCACAACCTGGGCATGTGTCCTGACCAGGAATCAAACCGGTGACCTCTTGGTGCATGGGTCGACGCTCAACCAGTGAGCCACACTGGCCGGGCTACCTGAATAGTTCTTATTCAGATCCTGAAGGGACATGGGAACAGGTAGTGGATGCCAGCAGTATCAGCATAATAATTAACATTGAGGGCATACGAAAAGCAGTAATGTGGAAAATATTATCTACAGGGAAATTTAACTTAAATTAACTGTCTTTCTGTTTGAGAAACTCAGAATCCATCATTGAGTTCATTTCTTGACCATTCTCCAGCATCAGAACTATAACCTGCCTCAGTTAAGACGGTTGCAGTCAGCAGTTTAAGTGATTGCATTTTGGTTTAGCTTCTTCATGGTGGTGCAAATTGGTACCCATTCTTGTGTAGACTATACTAGTCTCTGGATAGCTATAATCGAGAATAGACTAGCGTTTAACTCTTCAACTTCAGTCTTATTTACTCTTCCTCAGGATGTACCCCAAAAAGCAGGATTCTTTCTAAGATTCGTTGTTAGTCCAATCATTTAGGTTTTCTCCTTACATGAAATTATGGGGGAGAAAGCACTCTTAGATCTATAATTGACATGGACATTCCTTGGGTTTGAAGTCTCTGACTTTGAGAGCATAAATTTTGCAGCGTTTGCTTTATCTGCGTGAATGTTTGCACTGTGGCTACACGTGGGCACTGCCACGGCTGCAGCCGATTGTGAATACCCTTTAGAATAAGGGGCTCCGTCTCTAACATTGGTTGCTGCATATTGGAGGTTTAAGGTATGAGTTTCTTACACTAAGGTCACCACTAAAGTGAGATGTCTTACAAAGTACCGTACTTTTAATATTTAGAACATTTTTTTTCTTGCCTATTTTTTTCCTTCCCTCCAGATACCTAGAAATAACCGCTTAATGTATATTCATAGCTATCAAAGCTATGTGTGGAATAACATGGTGAGCAAAAGAATAGAAGAGTACGGACTGAAACCTGTTCCAGGGGACCTGGTTCTCAAAGGAGGTAAAAATGCAAATACTATCATTATTCAGTCAAAATAGGGTCCAGTTACGTGATACCGGAGCTTAAAATCCAGCCTAACTACTAGTTAAGAGAGAGGTATGTCTAATACATTTGAAATGGAAGGACATTGTAAGTTCAGACTGATTAGTTTAGATGTGTATCTTTAATGAAAAATATACCTCTGATTTGAGTAAGCACCTGACTCTCCATTTTCTCAGCTGGAATAAGATTTGGACTAAATGTTACCTAAAATCCCTCTCCAAGCTTTAATCTGGGTTTGGCAAATACTTCTTTGTACTTTTGAACAGCTTCGGCCTCTGAGTTGTCGACCAGGTTTAGGAGCTTTTTAACTCCAGACTGGAGCTCACTTTACATGTGGGCCATAGTCTCATGGACATTTTGTGCACTTTATGTGCCCACAATATTCCTCAGACACCCAGACAGTCCCATCTGCTGTTGAGCCGTTGCTGTGCACAGTCCTTGTGCGCAGCTAAGCCCTTCACCTATGTCTTCTATTTTAAAGCTCACAGTATTACTGCCAGGTATTCTCTCCGTTCTTCAGATGAGGTTCAGTCACTTGCCCAGGGTTCTACAAGTGGTTAAAAAAAGAAAAGGCTGGGATTTAGTATCAAGTCTGTTCCCAAAGTGCATGCTGTTTTGGCATACCCGGCTGCCCTCTACTATCTGAAGACAGCCTGCTCATCTGAAGGTGTGCCTGATGAATCCACTGAGTTACTTTTTTCTTGATTTAATATTTTTCCCCCAAGGAGGTGGGGAAGGGAGCACTGGGTTCGCCCGAGGGCGGGTGATGATGCCAAACTTCTGTGCTACCCCCCAACTGCACGCGGAAGAACACAAAGTGGACTTGGCCTTCCTTTAGGGTCCTGTGGGATCCTGCCAGATGCCAGAAGTGGGTGGAAAATTGTAGGAGAGCAGACTTAGGATATAAAACCTGATCAACTAAAATAAACATTGATTATGTGTCAAACACTTTGAGACCTCAATGATCCGTAGAACTAATCCTTACAGGACAGTTCTTCGAAATAATGTAATACCAACAGTATTTTATCTTATCAGTCATTTGAACAATCCATATAGTAGACATAGAAAATGAATAAAAGAATTGTTGTCCGGCCGGTGTGGCTCAGTGGCTGAGCGTCAACCCATGCACCAAGAGGTTGCCGATTCGATTCCTGGTCAGGACACATGCCCAGGTTGTGGGCCTGATCCCCAGTGGGGGACATGCAGGAGGCGGCCAATCGATGTTCTTTCTCATCGATGTTTCTATCTCTCCCATTCACTTCCCTCTCTCTAAAATCAATAAAGGAAAAAAAAAATTAAAAAAAAAAAAGAACTGTTGACAAAGAACAGGAACAAAAACATAAAGAAATAACAGCAATGCTCAGAATTCCAGTGTGGAAGAAGGGGGTGAAGAACAAGAAGAAGACATTTTTACCTTCAACCTTTGACGACGAGGGAAACAAAGAATACTTAACATTTTTATTTGAAATTCTAATTCTTATGGGAAAACAAAACATACCTCCAGATGGACATGAAGCTGATGAAATCCCAGCAGGTCTCTTTACTTCTGTAACTTTCAAGCACTGCTGGAGTGCCGGACAAATTCTGGTGAAGAGGTTCTGAGAAAGCCTTTGAGACAGCCGTTCTGTTCAAAAACAGCAGACACAGATGCAGAGATCTGGGAGAGCTGGGTTTGGGAAGAAACCCTCAGGGAAGCGAGGCCCACCTCTTTTTTATGATCACCAAGGACACAATGGACATAGCAGGGGAAGAGCACTGGTCTGAGTTGGCGAGGTTTGTTGACAAATCTCATAACCTGAGGGAGGAATTTATGGGCTTCCTGCCTTACACAGCTGATGCCGAAATTTTGGCTATGAAATTTCACGCTACAATAACTGAGAAGTGGGAATTAAAGTTGGAGTATTGTCGTGGCCAGGCTTACATTGTGTCCAATGGATTTTCTTCCAAAATGAAAGTTGTTGCTTCTAGACTTGTAGAGATATATCCCCAAACTGTTTACACTCTACTCTTTCTGTGCCTTAAATATGCGGTTGGCAGGGTCGGTGTCATGGGAGTATCTGTTGCATTAGGAACAACTGAGGAAATTTGTTCTTTTCTCCATCGATCACTGCAACTACTTTTAGAGTTTGACAGTGTAGTTTCTGTCCTCTTTCAGAACAATGAAGAAAAGGGTAAAGAACTGAAGGAAACTTGCTGTTCTCAGTGGACAGGCAAGCGTGATGCTTTTTAAATTTTAGTGGATCTCCTACATGTGCTTGTTTTATGTTTAGATGGTAGAAATAGTGACACAGATGTCAGATAGAATAACTGTATAGCAAGCCAAGCATTTGTACTCTGTAGTGCAGTAACTGATTTTGATTTTATTGTTACCTTTGTCGTTCTTAAAAATGTTCTACCTTTTACAAGAGGCTTTAGGAAATTCTCCAGGGGCAAACTTCTGATGTCTTCATTGCAGCCTATAGCTTGACTGCAGTGCTGCATTCACGAAATGAAATGATGGAAAATATTGAAGTTTACCATGAATGTGGTTTGAGGAAGCCACCAAACTTGATATTCAGATGAAGATCCCTGGGAAATTCCACAGAGCTCAGCAAGGGAACCTGGAATCTCAGCTGACCTCTGAGAGTCTCTATAAAGAAGCTCTAAGTGTTCCAACAGCAGAATACATCATTCAGGAACTGAAAGATATGTTCTCGAAACAACACCTCAGAGCTCTTCAGTGCTGATCTCTTATACCCTCTGTCAGGGGACAGCTCAAATTCAGTACATCGGAGGAGCACCATGCTGACATGCACAGAAGCAACCTACCCAATCCTGACACGCTCTCAGCTGAGCTGCATTGTTGGAGAATCGCGTAGAAATACAGAGGGAAATATATAGAGCTTCCATCCACCATTTATGAAGCCCTCCACCTGGTAGATATCAAGTTTTTTCCTAATGTTGTTGCATTGCTAAAGTTGCAACTTATTCCTCCTGTGATGAAGGTTGAAAATGAACACCTTGAAAAATGGGCAAAATTGTCTCAAAGCATACCTGAGGAACACTTTGACAAACCAAAGGTCAAGTTAACTTAGCTTTGCTTAACATAAATTTTGATATAAAACATGATTTGGATGTAATAGTGAACACATATATCAAACTCTATACAACTAAGTCAGAGCGTCCTACAGATAATTCGAAAATACCTGAAAGACTCTTAAAATAGGCTTTCAATATCAAAATTTGATATTGAAAATTTTTGCAAGAAATTTGAAAACATCTTACAGAAAAGCTATAAGGTATATGTAGGCCAGTCAGTCACTGAATATTTTGAGTATATTACCCATTGATAATCTGCCTGTTTAAATGGCCCCTGTTTGAACTCGCATGCTTTGGAGAACTAACTGTTATTCCAGAAGGTAGCATTGAAAGTGCCATATTACACTCCTGTGTGATCTCTGCTAATGGCACTTTGAAATTGTTTCAGTTAAGTCACCTTATTTTTTTCATTTCATTTCATTTTATGTTATCCTCACCTGAGGATATGTTTTTATTGATTTTAGAGAGAGACAGAAATATCACTGAGAGAGAAACATCAATTGGTTGCCTCCTGTACACGTTCCATCTGGGAATAAAACTGGCAACCTAGGTATGTGCCCTGACCAGGAATTGAGCCCACAACAGTGTACGAGATGACGCTCCAAACAACTAGACCACTCGAGTAGGGCTAGTTAGGTCATTTTATTTATATATATATTTTTAATAATTTATTTCTGTTACAGATGTTTCTCCTTTTTTCCCCATTGACACCCTCCTCCCCATAATCCCCACCTGGTCCCCAGGTTTGCTGTCCATGTCCATCAGTTATGCATAGATGCATATAAGTTCTGTGGTTTATCTGTTCCCTCCTCCCCCACCACCTCTTCTGAGGGTTGTCAGTCTGTACCCTACTTCCACATCTCTGGGTCTGCCCTGTTCCTCAGACTGTTATGTTTATTATATTCCACAAATAAGTGAGATCATGTGATATTTGTCTTTCTCTGCTTGGTTTGTTTCGCTTAGGATAATACTCTCGAGGTCCCTCCATGTCGTCTCAAAGGATAAGAGATCTTTCTTTCTTACAGCTGCATAGTACTCCATTGTGTATATGTACCACAGCTTTGTTATCCATTCGTCCACTGATGGACACTTGGGTTGTTTCCAGATCTTAGCTATTGTAAATAGTGCTGCTATGAACATGGGGGTACATGCGTTCTTTCTGATTGGTGTTTCAAGCTTCTTAGGGTATATTCCTAGAAGTGGGATCACTGGGTCAAATGGCAATTCAATTTTTAATTTTTTGAGGTAACACCATAGTGTTTTCCATAGTGGCTGCACCAGTCTGCATTCCCACCAGCAGTGTACTAGAGTCCCCTTTTCTCCACACCCTCGCCAACACTTGTTGTTTGATGATTTGTTGATGGTGGCCATTCTGACAGATGTGAGGTGATACCTCATTGTTGTTTTAATTTGCATCTCTCTGATGATTAGTGATGTTGAGCATTTCTTCATATGTCTCTTAGCCATTTGTATGTCCTGTTTGGAGAGGTGTCTGTTTAGTTCCTCTGCCCATTTTTTAATTGGGTTCTTTGTCTTCCTTTTGTTGAGTTGTATGAGCACTCTATATATTTTGGAGATTAACCCCTTATCTGATGTATCATTGGCAATTATGCTCTCCCATACAGTGGATTCCCTTTCCATTTTGATGGTTGTTTCTTTTGCTGTGCAGAAGCTTTTGAGTTTGATGTAGTCCCATGTGTTCATTTTTTCCTTTGTTTCTGTTGCCTTAGGTGATGTATCAGTGAAGATTCTGTTGTGTATGATGTCTGAAATTTTGTTGCCTACATTTTCGTCTAGGATTTTTATGGATTCACGAGTCACATTTAAGTCTTTTATCCATTTTGAGTTTATTCTTGTGTGTGGTGTAAGTTGATGATCTAGTTACATTTTTTTGCATGTAGCTGTCCAATTTTCCCAAACACCATTTATTAAAGAGGCTGTCTTTACTCCATTGTATGCTCTTGCCACCTTGGTCAAATATTAATTGAGTATAATGTCTTGGGTCAATTTCTGGATTCTCTGTTTTGTTCCACTGGTCTATATGCCTGTTCTTGTGCCAGTACCAGGCTGTTTTGATTACAGTGGCTTTGTAGTATAACCTGATATCCAGTATTGTGATCCCACCTACTTTGTCCTTCTTTTTCAAGATTGCTGTGGCTATTCAGGGTCTTTTTTGGTTCCATATGAACTTTTGAAATATTTGTTCTAGTTCTGTGAAATATGTCACTGATATTTTGATGGGGATTGCATTGAATCTATAGATTGCTTTGGTAATATGGACATTTTAATGATGTTAATTCTTCCAATCCATGAACAAGGTATGTGCTTCCACTTTTTTATATCTTCCTCTATTTCTTTTTTCAATGTCCTGTAGTTTTCTGCAAATAGGTCCTTTACTTGTTTGGTTAAGTTTATTCTTAGCTATCTTAATTTCTTTGCCGCGATGGTAAATGGGATTGTTTTTTTTTTTTATAATTTATTTTATTATTAATTTGTTTTTGTTACAGATGTTTTTCCTTTTTTTCCCCCATTGACACCCTCCTCCCCCTCCCCTTCTCCTCCTCCCCATCCCTGTTGTCCATGTCCATTGGTTATGCACCCATGCACATAGGCTCTGTGATTTATCTCTTTCCCCCGCCTCCCCCCCTCCTCTGAGGCCCGTCATCCTGTACTCCACCCTCCATGTCTCTGGGTCAATTTCGTTGTTCAGTTTGCTCAGTTCTCCTGTGTGTTGCCGGCTTCCTCCGTTGGTGGGGGGGTCACCTGGGTGCCCCCGCAGTGGGGGGTCGCCCGGCACCCCCGCTCCGCCTGGGTTCCCCCGCGGTGGGGGGGGTCACCCGGCACCCCCGCTCCGCCTGGGTTCCCCCGCGGTGGGGGCGTCTCCTGGCTCCCCCGCTCCACCTGGGTTCCCCTGCGGTGGGGGGGGTCGCCCGGCACCCCCGCTCCACCTGGGTTCCCTCGGGGTGGGATTGTTTTTTTAGTTTCTCTTTCTGTGGGTTCATCATTGGTGTATAAGAATGCCGTCGATTTCTTGACGTTAATTTTGTATCCTGCTACTTTGCCAAATTCACTTAATAAGTCTAGTAGATTTTTGATGGAGTCTTTAGAGTTTTCTATATATAATATCATGTCATCTGCGAATAGTGACAGTTTCACTTCCTCCTTTCCAGTTTGGATTCCTTTTATTTTTTCTTCACGTCTGATTGCTGTGGCTAAGACTTCCAGTACTATGTTAAATAAGGGTGGCGAAAGTGGGCATCCCTGTCTTGTTCCTGTTCTTAAGGGAAATGTTTTTAGTTTTTCCCATTGAGTATGATGTTGGCTGTAGGTCTTTCATATATGGCCTTTATTATATCAAGATATGATCCCTCTATTCCCAAATTGCTGAGTGTTTTATCAGAAACGGGTGCTGGATTTTGTCGAATGCTTTTTCAGCGTCTATTGATATGATCATGTGGTTTTTATCTTTCATTTTGTGTATGTGGTCTATCACATTTATTGATTTGCGAATATTGAACCAGCCTTGCATCCCTGGGATGAATCCCACTTGGTCATGGTGAATAATTTCTTTGATGTATTGCTGGATCCGATTTGCTAGTATTTTGTTCAGGATTTTGGCATCTATGTTCATCAGGGATATGGCCTGTAGTTTTCTTTCTTTGTAGTGTCTTTTTCTGGTTTTGGAATTAGAATTATGCTGGCCTCATAAAACGAGTTGGGAAGTCTTCCTTCTTCTTGAATTTTTTTAAATAGTTTGAGGAGAATGGGTGTTAGTTCTTCTTTGAATGTTCAGTAAAACTCCCCTGTGAAGCCGTCCGGGCCTGGGCTTTTGTTTGCTGGGAGAGTCTTGATTACATCTTCAATTTTCTTAGTTGTTACTGGACTGTTCAAGTTTTCTATCTCTTCCCGGTCCAGTTTTGGGAGACTATGTGTTTCTAGAAATTTGTCCATTTCGCTTAGAATGTCAAATTTGTTGCCATACAAATGTTCATAGTATTTGTTAACGATCCTTTGTATTTCTGTGGTGTCAGTTGTTACTTCTCGTCTTTCATTTCTAATTTTGTGTATTTGGGTTCTCTCTCTTTGTTTCTTGGTGAGTCTAGCTAAGGGCCCATCAATCTTTTTTATCTTTTCAAAAAACCAGCTCTTTGTTTCATTGATCCTTTGAATTGTTTTTCTGGTCTCTATGTCATTTATTTCTGCTCTGATCTTTACTATTTCCTTCCTTCTACTTGCTCTAGGGTTTTCTTTTTGTTTGCTTTCTAGTTCTTTAAGTTGTGAGGTTAGATAGTCTATTAGAAATTTTTCTTGTTTCTTGAGGTGGGCCTGTAGTGCTATGAACTTCCCTCTCAGAACTGCTTTCGCTGCATCCCAGAGATTTTGTGTTGTTGTGTGTTCATTTTCATTGATTTCCAGGAAGTTTTTAATTTCTTCCTTGATCTCCTCGGTAACCCATTCATTGTTTAATAACATGCTATGTAGCCTCCATGTGTTCAAATGTCTTTGCATGTTCTTGTTGCAATTGATTTCTAGTTTCATGCCATTGTGATCTGAGAAGATGCTTGATATGATTTCAGTCTTCTTGAACTTGTACAGATTTAGTTTGTTTACTAACATGTGGTCTGTCTTTGAGAATGTCCCATGTGCGCTTGAGAAGAATGTGAATTCTGCAGTTTAGGGGTATAATTCTCTGTAAATATCTATTAAATCCGTTTGGGCTAGTGCTTCATTTAGAGTCTCTGTTTCCTTGTTAATTTTTTCTCTAGAGGATCTATCCAGTGATGTCAGCAGGGTGTTGAAGTCCCCTGCTATGATTGTATTACTGTCGATTTCTCCTTTGAAGTCCTCCAGAAGATTTTTAATATATTTTGGTGCTCCTATATTGGGTGCATATATGTTTACCAAGATTATATCTTCCTGTTGGATAGATCCTTTCAATATTATGTAATGACCTTCTTTGTCTCTAGTTATGGCCTTCCTTTTGAAATCTATTTTATCAGATACGAGTATTGCTACCCCAGCTTTTTTTTCCTTTCCGTTTGTTTGGAAGATTTTTTTCCATCCCTTCTCTTTCAACCTATGTGAGTCTTTTGTTGTGAGGTTGGTCTCTTGTAAACAACATATATGTGTCATACTTTCTTATCCAATGCGCTACTCTGTGTCTTTTTATCGGAGCATTCATTCCATTTACATTTAAGGTAATTATTATTATTTTTTTTATCCTCCCTTGAGGACATTTTTCCATTTTTGTTCAGATAGAGTGGGAGGGAGAGAGAGGAAGAGCACGAGAGAGAAACATCGGCATGAAAGGGACACATCGAGTGGCTGCCTCCCACACGAGCCAACCAGGGCCAGGGCCAAAACGCAACCAAGGTATGTGCCCTTAGCGGGAACCGAACCCGGGCCTCTCTGGACCGCAGGCCGACGCTCTAACCGCTGAGCCAAATCGGCCAGGGCTAAGGTAATTATTGATATGTACTTATTTATTGCCATTTTTGTTTAGTGTAGTTCTATTTTCCTTCTTATTTCTTCTACTTGTTGTAACATGTCAGCGAGATAACCAGAGACGCACGGCCGAATTGTAAAGGAGCACTTTATTACACCGGTGGGCTGTTACACCAGCGGGCTGGGGGGGTACAGCTTCCCCAAATCCTCAGCCCCGAGCCTTCTTTGTTGCCCGCTTTTAAAGGCACAGACTACAGAAAAAAACTACATTCTCTTGGCGCCGCTTTTGGCACCGTTAAGGGGGGCTGATACAGAGAAGGGGGGAGAAGAGCAGGGTAACTATTAATCTCTTTTTTCTCATGGTTTCTCTGAGTTTCCCAAGGCCATCCTCAACCCCTTATCTTTACAGTTTTCTTTGGGTGTCTCAAGGCCCTTATGTTTACAGAAAAGAAACTGCCAGGGTGTGTACGTGCAGTAACTGAGGGTCAGAATGGAGTTATTACATCCCCACTGGTTTTAGGTACAAGTCAAATCATTGACCCTTTTTTTTTTATTAAGGATATTAACTCTGTCCCTGTATTATTCCCAAATTATTGGCATAGAAACAGCAGGTTTCACCTAGTGCTACACAGAGTCTCTTTTGTATTGCTGGAGGTTATACTTAGGTGGGAGTATGCAAGTCCCTTGCCCCTGGTTATCCCCCAAAGTTAACTTGTACAGATGTCAGTATTTGGGGTCTGGGAAATTGGCTCGGAGAGGCCTAGCCCTATATAATAAGGGGGCCCCGAATTTAGGCATAACTAGTAGTCAGCCCCTATGTCCTTCCTGTGGCCTAATAAAGATCTGGCTGACTAATGACATTAATCTGAATGGGGTCAGATTTTCCTATAGGGAAACCCTTGGGCTTGGTTAACCTTCTAAAATCTATATGAGGGTGCCTGCTTCTTAGATAGCCCTTAGTAGTAAACATGGTTTCACAACCCCGAGTTGGACAAAAGTATTCATTTACATTCAAGCAACTTGTGGTGACTGTACCGCTCCCTGGATATATATATTCCTATCCCTTGTAGTCCCCATTCCCCCGTAGGTGTTCCATAACCCCAGGGAAGGGGCCCTTCTATATGACATTAATCTTCAGTAATACCATCTGTGCCTATGGTGCCTCTCATGAGGTCACATAGGTCGAGACTAAAAACAGTTTTTTCTATCCCTTTTGTGGTGACACTTCTTAAGATTTCCCCCAATATCCCATTTTCAAGTTCCCAGTTCCATTGGGGCCCAGATCTATAAAAATTCCCCTGTATAGTCATAATCAGAAAAATTAGAGTCCCAATAAATGCAAGAGTCTCATTTTTAAGGGATCTGGAGAGGCCCAGACCGTTCATTCTGCTTTTTCCACCTTCAGCCGGGAATGGTGTACCCTGACCGGGATGCCGTTGACCTTGACAGCCGTTGGTGCAGGCAGGATAACAAGTGTATGGTCCCTTCCAGGCCAGAGTCGGTCCCCGGGTGGTAAATTTCTTTACCCATATCGAGTCTCCGGGCTGGAAAGGGTGCACAGGGTCCGAGGTGGGCACAGGCAGGGCGTCGCAGACGTGTTTATGGACAGCTTTCTGAGCAGACTGCAGGGCCTGCAAGAACTGTAAGAGGGCGAGGGGCAGCAGACTACATCCTACACTGTTATTCCATTACTAGGGGCAAGCTCTCCCTCTCTCAGTGTCCCTTTCTTTTTCCCTTCTTGAGTATTCTTCCAATATCCTGTCTTCCTGTAACATGTATGTCCCTTTTATCCTTTCTTATCTTTTTACTTCCTCTGCACAATCCTTCTCTTTTTATTCCTTCCCTTCTCTACAAACTTTCTTCAACTTACACAGACCCTCTGCGACTTACACAATCCTTCTTCAACTTACACAAACCCTCTGTGACTTTCCTAGTCCCTCCCCTGACATGAACCTGAGAGCTTGCTCAATCTATCTGCTGTCTGCACATCCCCCAGCTTTTCTTCTCCTCCTCCCTACTTAGACCCACACATTCCTGCTTCCCTCTGCCTTTTCCCTTTCCCTGTGACCTTACTGGACATTGCCTGCCTCTCAGGAGTTCAGTAAGCTTGGTGTAACCTAAGTGGGTAGTCTGGTGCAGCTGGTTGACTAAAGTCTGACCTAGAGCCTCTGGGACTAACAACCTCCCATCAGGCAGTGTCCACCATCCACTGATTTCTTTAATGGCTTGTTTCTGCTTGACTAAGTCATTTTCTGACCTAGTGTATCTGGAGAGGCCATTCCCGACTGGTTTTAGGGCTGCCTCTCAAGCTTCCTGGTGCAGTAGATTTCCTTTCTTGCCCCATCGGAGAGCCTGGATTAGGGCTATAAATTCAGCCCGTTGAGCTGAAGTTCCCCTACTTAATGACTGTGACCAGATGACACAGTCCTGAGTTACTAGTGCTGTCCCAGCATACCTGATTTCTTCCTGGACATAGCTGCTCCCGTCCGTGAACAATACCTCATCTGATGATGGCAGTGGGACATCCTTGAGGTCTGGGTGGGCCATCTGCACTATGTCGATTACCTCCAGGCAGTCCTGTAGAGGTTTCTCCGGGTCATCGTCTGGAGGCAGGCTGTCAGGACTGATGGCCAACGTCTTGTGGAACTTGATGCGGGGGCTGGCCTGGAGTCGCAGTGGCCAGCAATTGAATGATCTCTGGAGGAGACCACGTCTGAGTAGGGGGTATCAGCACTCCAGCAGGACCAGAACCAAAGGAGTCACAGTATTTCCCCAAAGTCCATAGTCCCCTTTGAAGTCCAGGGGTAGGTTAGAGCCCCATTGGCTCAGTTAGGACTGAGTCTGCTGCACCAGTACCTACCAGGAAACTAACTAGTTTGTCCCCTATTGTCTTGTCTATCTCTAATCGGGACCTATGCCTGCTGTCCTGGCTCTTCCTTACGTTTCCCTTTCTCGGGTGATCCTTTTCTATGGGCCCTGTTCCCCTTAAGGCTGTTATTATTACCTTTGCTATTCTATTATCTTGTTTCCCCGATATTTCATTTCTAAGGATGTTTACTATGCAACCCAATGAGGTCTTCTGGGCACTAGGGCTGCTATCCATGATTAGACTAACCGTAACAAAGTTGAGGGAGACACAATAGGGAGGCAGATGAGAACAAAAACAAGGGAAGACATACAAGACAGAAACTTTTGCTTCGTCCGCCTGGCCGCTCCCCTCGCGGAGATTTCAGACGCCTCTTGGCATGTGGCAGGTTGGAATAAGCCCCCAACTCGGATCAGGCTCGCTGGTGGGACATCAGAGTGGCCCAAGAACCTGATACCGCCTTTTAGCCGTATGAGGTCGTCACGGAACCGCAGGGTAGGACTCACACAGGCTCCGTAACCAAAGTCGTGGAGCACGGTCACTCATACACAATTACATTCACACAGTCACACTCACACACCAGAAGTTCTCGGGAGGTGATCAGTCTCCCCTTCTGCCCCAGTGGCAGACCAGAAAGCACCGCGGTCCAGAACCAGAATTTGCCAGAATTGAACCCCACCTAACGTCTTAGGGGATCCTGGAGAGGAGAGGTTGTGCCGCGTCCGACCCTCTCACTCTCCCCCAGTTGGACCGGTCACCCAGAACTCACCTCCGGAGGCTTTTACCAGGTCTCCTTAGATCTTTTTGGGGACGTCTTGGCATCTCCCAGCCGCTCCTCGGAAACCTAAGTAGGGTCTTCGAGGCCCTGGAACATCTCAGGGGGTACCTCCCCTCAGATCTCTAGGGGTCCGGCGGCCAGACCGGGAGAGGCCGTTCATCCTAGGCGTCTAGCCCCTGGTGTCACAAAGCACCAGGGATCTCGCTGGGGCCTCCAAGTGTTGTGACCCACGAGAAGCAAACACTCAGGTTCCACTATAGGTACTTTTAGGGTGGCAGAGGGGACAGACAGAAGGTCTCCGAGAGGCTGGGGTGGAGGAACATCTCTCCGAGGCCTTCTCCCAGCTCTCACGAGGACCACGGATTGCCATCCGCCGGAGCCTGAGGAGGTGCACCCCAAGTGGGGAGTCCTCTTTCAAATCTCGCTGGGGCCTCCAAATGTTATAACCTGACAGCGAGATAACCAGAGACGCACGGCCGAATTGTAAAGGAGCACTTTATTACACCGGTGGGCTGTTACACCGGCGGGCTGGGGGGGTACAGCTTCCCCAAATCCTCAGCCCCGAGCCTTCTTTGTTGCCCGCTTTTAAAGGCACAGACTACAGAAAAAAACTACATTCTCTTGGCGCCGCTTTTGGCATTGTTAAGGGGGGCTGATACAGAGAAGGGGGGAGAAGAGCAGGGTAACTATTAATCTCTTTTTTCTCATGGTTTCTCTGAGTTTCCCAAGGCCATCCTCAACCCCTTATCTTTACAGTTTTCTTTGGGTGTCTCAAGGCCCTTATGTTTACAGAAAAGAAACTGCCAGGGTGTGTACGTGCAGTAACTGAGGGTCAGAATGGAGTTATTACACTACTAATTACAGCAGTCCTTTTAACATTTCTTGCAGTGCTGGTTTGGTGCTAATGTATTCCCTTAGCCTTTTTTTGTCTGGGAAGCTCTTTATTTTACCTTCTATTTTGAATGATAGCCTTGCTGGGTAGAGTAGTCTTGGGTTCAGATCCTTGTTTTTCATGACCTTGATTACTTCATGCCATTCCCTTCTGGACTGTAGTGTTTCTGTTGAGAAGTAAGCTGATAGCCTTATGGGGGTTCCTTTGTAGGTAACCTGTTGCTTGTCTCTTGCTGCCTTTAGGATTCTCTCTTTGTCTTTAATTTTTGGCATTTTAATTACTATGTGTCTTGGTGTGGGCCTGTTTGGGTTCTTCTTACTTGGGGCTCTCTGTGCTTCTGGAACTTGAATGCCTTCTTTCTTCACCAAATTAAGGAAGTTTTCTGTCACTATTTCTTCAAATATATTCTCTAACCCTTGCTGATTTTCTTCTTCTTCAGGGACTCCTATGATGCGAATATTACTACGTTTGCAGTTGTCCCACAGTTCTCTTAAGCTGTCTTCCTGTTTTGTAATTGTTTTTTCCTTTTGGTTTTCTGATTGGTTGATTTTTTTCTACCCTGTCTTCTAATTCACTGATCTGGTCCTCAGCTTCCTCTACTCTGCTGTTTAGTCCTTCCAATGTGTTCTTCATTTCTGCTATGTCATTCTTCATTTCTTCTTGGTACTTCTTCATTTCCACTTGGTTGGTTTTCAATGTTTCTATGTCTTTGCTCATGGTGTTGATGTCCTTACTCATGCTATTGAGCTTCCTCAAGATCATGTCTCTGAATTCTAGCTCTGTTAACTTGCTTAACTCCATTTCATTTATCTCATCTTCTGTAGAGGTCTCTTGTTCTTTCATTTGGGATTTGTTTCTTTGTTTCACCATTTTGGGTATCTCAGTGGATTTTGGAGCCTGCCAAATTTTCCCTGTGGATGTTGGTGTTCTGCTGTTTGTGGCTCCCTCTACTGGGTTTGGATGAGTGTGGGAGGACCCACGTTAAACACCACTGTCAAGTCTTACTTTCCTGGGTAGATTTGTAAGCCCAGAAAAGGTTAAGTTATCCTTTAGCTTTTTGCCTAGAGGCTATTAGTCAGGGTTACTTGATGAGCCTTGAGTTCTCAGTTGAACGAAAACCTCCATCAGGTGTTCCCAGTTAGAGGATTTCCCGAGGGTGGGGCATATGCTGGTAGTTAATGAGCTTCAATTTGCATTTCAATGGCCCACCTGGGTGGGGCCGAATCTCCGAGGGAGGGGCTGCTGCCTCTCCTCAGAGTCCTGGGAAGGAGTAAGATGGCCACCGTCCTGCATGGCCACAACTCAGCAAAAGCTCTGAGCGCCCTCTGAATCCCGAGTGTCCCCACACAGTTCCAGTCCACCCTCCCTCTGCCAGAGCCCAAGGTGAGTGGCTGTTTTAGCACTGTGTCCTGGCCCTCTGTGCTGTGGAGCCATATTGGGCTTTAACCCCAAGGGTGCTGCTCACAGCTAAGGTCTCTGCTGTCCGTGGGCTCCCAGCCCCCCCTCTCGTGCCTCCGCAGTCCTACCAGGATCGATTCAGTGTCCCTAGTTGTATGGTCCTCGCAAGCTGCTTTTCTGTTGCTTTTTCCTGACGATTTGTCTTTATTTTAGTTGCAAATCCATTTTGGTCCTGGCAGATGGTCTGTGCAGCTTCCATTCACTCTGCCGCCATTTTGGAATCTAGTTAAGTCGTTTTAGACATAACATTTATTACTGCTGTGGATCCAGTTGTCAGGTACTGAGGAGGTGTGAGAGGAAGGAATACATTTTATAAAATCTTACAATGAAGTTCACAACTAACATTTGAATAGCAGGAGTTTTAAGTATGCTATTAACAATCTGTAATGCAAAGTTAAGGGAATTACCAGACAGTGAAAGAAATGTGAGTTTGCCAAACAAGGATTTCAGTGTAGATTTTTGTCTTCATTCAATGGTCTTGAAGGAACAAGTTACAGGTAAAGATTTGTTACCTGGAAGGGGACCTGGCCCTTGGCAGGTGTGCCTAGGGCCAGTTGCTAGTGTGTGGGTTCTTGACTTCATGCAGGAGAAGTTCACAACACAAGTCCAGGTAAGTTTTAGAGGACATTTATTAAAGCTGGAGGCAATGAAAGAAGAAAGGGCTGGGAAATGAGCGTAGGCTTGTCTGCTTTGGCTCACTAAAAAGTCAGAGCAAAGGGAGCCTTGAGGACAGGTTCTGATTTAAAAACAGACATTGATTAGTTACTCCTAACATTTGTACAGAAGAAGCTTTACTCCCAGAGAGGAGACAATTTAGTTGGTTGTGGTTAAGAACAAATAAAGTAGCCCCATTATCTATAGAGGCCTCAGTGGCTTTTCTTTTTATGATAATTCCAACTTTTCCCAGACTGTTAGTGAGGAGACGAAAACACTTGGAGTAATCCTATGCTTGCTTTTGACTTAATTTTTCTTTCTAAGACCAGTTTTGTTTTGTTTTATACAAATTTTGTAAAGGTGACCTGCTTTCTACAATAGAAACACACTCTTCTATAGTTTTGTAGCAGACCTCATTTAGCAATCCTGTTGCCTTGCTCCCAGAGACCAGTAGGTATATTAATTGGAATAGATCAGAATAGCCAGCACAATAGTCTTTAACAGTAAACAAAATTCCTTTGCAACCCTTTAGTGTTCCAGAGAAAGGACTGTATACAGTTGCGGTTTCTCTTTGCCTGAAACCAGCCTTTCTAGTTTTTTAGGTAGTTGACCTGTGCTCCTCCTAGAACCTCTAATTTGCAATTAAGATAAGTTTCCTACTCACTCAGCTTTAATTTTAAAGCACTTTTTCTAATTTGCATGTAAAAATTGATTTAGGCATCACAAGTTATATTTTAACCATCTTAAGTGATACTACTTCTGGTTAAATCTTTATTTCTGTAAGTCAGGAGTGTTAGTAGGGGCTGGGGGCTTCTGGCCTTGGAGGCATAATTTCCCATGTTGATTTTAGTTTTATTTTGAGATCTGCAAAGTTCGAATAAACCTCCAGATACAGTGTGTCACT
The DNA here is from genome assembly GCA_030848825.1 of Tadarida brasiliensis. Taxonomy (NCBI): domain Eukaryota; kingdom Metazoa; phylum Chordata; class Mammalia; order Chiroptera; family Molossidae; genus Tadarida; species Tadarida brasiliensis. Next base: position 50,859,287 of record CM061267.1, read on the forward strand.
GCCTGTATGCTGAGTTCTAAGTTGTCTCAAATGCTCCCATGTGTTTTGGCCTTCCCTCCACCCTCCACAGAGATTCTCAGTCACTGAAGAATGCCTGAGATTTGAGCCAGAGGGAATAAGCAGCCCCTCATCCTTGGAGCCGAACAAGCCTAGACTCACATTCATGCAGTAAAAGATTTTATTCAGACCCACAGAAAGTAACTTCAATTGAAAAGCCAAGTTAAAATCCAGCCATCCATGTTTCTCCTCCTGTCCTGCCTTAGCCTGACTTTTTCACAACCTTAACCTTCAGCTGTATCTGGAGGATTTTTTTAAAAAACAGATCAAAGAACGTCAGCCTGAATTCAACTCTAGACATAAGGGAATTCAAAAGGGGAAGAAAAGAATGTCCTTCCAGCAAGGACCTCTCTCCGTCAGAACTAGTAACCTGACAGGGAAGAGCCACATGGAAGGGCCTTGTGTGATTTTAACTGCTCCTGGGTGCATGGACGTTGTTTTGCAGTTGGCGAGGTGTCTTGTACAAACTTCCCTGGTCTATGACCGATTTATCCTGGTCACAGGAGTCTTTAAAAGCAGCAAGTGCCCTAACGACTCTTAAGTGCTTCTCCCATGCCCACAGAATACAGCAATCCGCAGAGAGAGAGAAAACCCCTTGACCAGAGGAAAGGATGCAAGGAGGGAAAAAACAACAACAGTCAGATCCTTCAAGCCAAGGTGACTAGGATGACGGGCTTACCAGTAATGAAGTAATGTGAGTCACAGTACCATGGGGCAAGGATAACGTGCCTAGGGGGTAAGGGAGAAGAGGGGATGGGAGGACACAGGCATGCTTCAGGATTATCATTTGGGGTCCCATCTGGGTCGCCAGAGAATGTTATCAGAAAGTGAACTTGCCCTTGGTGGGTCTGCCTAGGGTCAGCTGGCAGTATGTGGGCTCTTGACTTCATGCAGGAAGTTTCACAACACAAGTCCAGGTGAATTTTAGAGGATGTTTATTAAAGCCAGGGACAATGAAAGAAGAAAGGATTGGGGAAATGAGCCAGGCTGGTCTGATTTGGCTCACTAAGAAGTCAAGAGAAAAGAGGGCCTTGGAGACAGGTTTAGGGGTTTGTCTGGGACGAACTGCTGCTGCCCATTGCTGCCCTGTTTGCCTTCTGGGGTCCCTTAGAGTTTAAGAGATGCATGCTTGTGGCAGAATAAGGGAGGAGGGAAAGGCACAGGCACACTCCTGGGAAAGAGAGTGCACATGCTGGGTCCTTTGTCTTGAGGCTTTTATTTCTGTCTTGAAGGTGGGAATCTTAGGGGAGGTCTCGGGAGGATTTCAACAGAATATTCATGAGTCTTCTAGGTGTGCTCCTTCAGGGTCCTGGTCCTCACTGATTGGTCAGTGTCAGGGCAGGGGGTTAGTCACTGCAGCTGGTCCTGGTGTCACCCACCTGTTTTTGCTGCTTTTCTGGGTCTGGACCTGAAATACAACTAAGGCCTAGATGTTATTTTTAGGGAGGTGACCTTCCATATCTGCTGTAAATTGCTTTGTCAGTTTCTGTAGCTATCTGTCTCAGTTTCCTTAGTCCATTTGTCCTGCCTTACCAGCCTGTCTCAGATTGAACAGAAGAACTTGCCATTGTTGTCTCACACCTGGTTATTGCTGTTTACATTCCTTTATTGAGCCTATATCTTCATAGGCTTTTTAGCAGGTATATGTCAAACACTTCTCTTCATGGTCAAGACAGGATCAGAGACCATGGACAATGACAACTGATATGTCTGTTTTATTCTTTTTCTATGACTATCTACTGCCTTGTCTTGATTTGTGTTCAAAATGTAGAAAACCTACAAAAATGTGTTTTGTGGTTATCTAGGAATAATACAGAAAACATTGCTGTTATTTTTGGTGAAGAAAGTCAATTTTGTATAGTTTGTTTCAACATAAATAAAATGTGCTTGTTTAAAATTTTTAAAAAATATTTTTTCCTCTCCAATATTGATCGTGTCAGTGTATTTTAATGTCCTTTAAGCCACCATATTTTATCTCTAACTACAGGCTGATTTTTTAAATTATTTGTTCTTTTAGCAAAATGCATTAATTTTTTATAGCTTTCCAGATAGTATTTTGTAGTGTCGTTTAATAAGGAAAAGGAGCTGATTGTTAGAAGCAAGCATTCCCAAAATGTGAAAGTGCAGCTGAGAAATAAAAGTTTTCACTTTGTGTTTATTCTAAGTCTGTGATTTTTATTTATTGGGTAGAGTAGAAAAGAAAAAGATATATATTCCAACTTAATTTCTTTAAGCTTTGTAGGCCACAGAACTGTACCACCTTGTGCTTCTGACTGCTTAGATGTGTATAATTTTAGAAGATTGATCTAATGAACATGTTGCCTATTTTCTTCATTTTTCTTAATTTATTCATTTGTGAATTTGTAGCCACAGCCACCTATATTGAGGAAGAAGATATTAATGATTACTCCATCCATGATGTGGTAATGCCCTTGCCTGGTTTTGATGTTATCTACCCAAAGCATAAAAGTAAGTTCCCTGTAGAGGGAAATAGTTGAAACAAAGTTGTCTCAGCCAAGAGTAGAGAAAGAGAAAAAAATATCAGTATTTTAAATATAATTTTAGAACTTTGTTATCCATCACATTTGAAAAATGTCTAGATTTTAAACATATATAAACTGTGTTTACTTGTAGAAGTCTCCCAGAAGGTGTACAATCAGGTGGATGATTTAAATTAAGAAACGTGGTGGTGGTGGTGGTGGTGGTGGTGGTGGTGGTGGTGGTGGTGGTGGTGGTGGTATTGTTGTTATTGGCATTATTATTTAAATTTCTGAAATTCGCTAGTTCTTACTAAGGGTGGAAAGGGGTTGGAAAGAGTCCTTGAGAAGTGAATGTATAATTCTACTTGAACTTTACATTTTTAACCTTTTTTTTTTAACCATCTAAGTACTATGTGCTCATTGTGTTTTAAAAGTCAACAAGAACAGAAGTTTATAAAGTGAAAAGTTAGAATTATTTCCCATTCCCCTGAGCCTGCTAAGAATTACTTTATTACCTTCATGGATGCCATTGGTGGGGTGTGAAGTGGGAGGAGATTGGAACTTTTATTGTTTAAGGATTCAGAAATTTTTAAAAAGGAACGCAGCTCTGAGCACGGGACCAAGTTAGCTGAACTGAACCTGGAAGTTTACTCCTAGCCAAGCCTGGGCTGTGGGAGGTGTTTTCCTGTAAAGACAACTTCTCTCAAGAGGCCAGAATTATTTTACTTATCAGTGTTAACGTTCCTTGAAATTTAACTAATGATGAAATGTTTAGGATTAACACCCTTCTTTAATAATGCAAATACTGGTAAAACAGGTAAATGGTAATCTACCACTTACATGTTGATTAACTTAATGGAGTTGCTGTGCTCCTAATGCTCATGTGAGATTGACTTCCTGAGGGAAAAGGAGGAGAGAAGAGGGGAGAATGCCTGAGAGAGGGTCTGCCCGTCCAGGGTCAGTGGCACAGTGAGGAATTGAGGAGACCAGTACCAGACACTAGCACAAAGGAAGGAGTTAAGGTGCTCAGAGCCACACTTGCCCTCTTTCCAAGAAAGAAAAAACATTCTTTTATCTTTTTTTGTACCTCTCAGGATCAGAAACTTGGACTAGTACCAACTAAAACATAAATTCAGCACAGCCTCTAACAGAGCCATTCATGAAAACCTTGTGGCCAAGACATGGGCTCACAGACTGGATGGGTAGTAGTCCAGGCCTGTGGATTCATAACTTATACACTTGTGTTAGTGGTGCAATGGCACCAGAATGTTACCTGTGACTGGGCCTTCATTCAGCAACCTTGGTACTTGAGTTCTGGCTAAGAAAGAATTCACAGTCAAGACTCAAAAACAAACAGAAGTTTATTTAGAAAGTCACAGAGGTAGAAGAAGTGAGCCACTGGGCTGCATGGGCTCAAGAAACAAGTTACAGAGGCAAAAGAAGGGCCCTTGGAGCTTAGGAAAAAGAAAGGCAGAGAAAACACATGGGGTTGAGGGGGGAGGCACTGGTGTGCTCCAGAGAGAGGAAGCTGCCCTAGGGAAAGAAGGGGGTGGGGAAAGGCTCAGGCTGGGTCCTATATCCTAAAGATATTAATCTGCTCTCTAAAGGCAGGGATCTTAGGGGAAGTCCAAGAGGAGGATCTTAGTAGACTATTCATCAGCTTTCCAGGTGTGTCCTTTCAGGGTCGAGGTCTCTTCTGATTGGCAGCACCAGGGCAGGGGGTCATTAGTCATCACAGCTGGTCTGATGTTAGCCGTGGCCTTGCTGCTTTTCTGGACCTGGAGCTGAAACACAACTGAGGCCTAGATGTTATCTCTAGTTTGACCAAAACTCTGTCTCTGTGGTCAGCAGACTCTAGGTTTTATTCATAAGATTATTTATTTAAAATATGTTTTTATTGATTTTAGAGAGAGAGGAAGGGAGTGGGGAGAGAGAAACATCAATCAGCTGCCTCCTGTACACCACCCACTGGGGATCTGGCCTGCAACCTAGGCATGTGCCCTGACTGGAAATGGAACCAGCGACCACTTGGTGCATGGGATGACGCTCAGTCCACTGAGCCACACAGACTGGGCTCATGAGATTATTTGATGTGAGCCAGAACTTCACTATCTTTAGGACTTAAATCTTAAGGGAGAGGTCATGCAAAGGCTTGTATGGGAGTCATATGAGGCTCTTCTCCAGCCTCCCTTGTTCCTCCTCTAAGAGGATCTACCACATGACTAGTGACATGCTAAGGAGAGGAGAGCTCAGGGGGTTTAAACCGCATAACCAGCCATATGCTAGGGGAGGAAAGGTCACCCTGAGGGCGAGATCCCACCCTACAATTGTCTGTTGCTAGGCACCCAGGGCTTTCCCCCTGGTGAATTTCCATACCTTGCCTGCCTTCCTTGCTCTGCTGATGCCTAACTGCAGTTGGTGCCCTGCAATGCTTGATTTAGAGGTTGTTCTGACTAAGTATGTCCTGAGGGAGTCTTTCCTTGATCCTAACATTTTTTATGAATAACTTGAATAAGGAAATCTGCTAATCATATTTGCAAATAGTGTAACCCAAAATAGTTTATATTAATTATATGAAAAATAAGTATTTAAAAAGAACTACAGAAGTTATTTAATAGGATTAAATGTAAGTGCTCAGGTTTGTGCTCAAAGATCAAATGTTAGATAGAAAAGTCTCAGTTTGATAGTAGTCTACATAATCTGGAGTTGGGGGACTGGATGAGAAAAGGTGAAGGAATTAAGCAAAAAAAAAAAAAAACATGATAATACATAGACACAGACAACAGTGTGGTGATAGCCAGAGGGAAAGAAGGGTGGGGGTGCAGAGAGGTGAGCAAAGGGGACATCGGTGGTGATGGAAAGAGACTGCTTGGGGTGATGGGCACACAGCGCAGTGGGCAGATGATGTTTTATTGAGTTGTACACTTGAAACCTGTATGGTTTTGTGAACCAATGTCACCCCAATAAGTTCAGTTTTTAAAAAGTATCTGGAGTTACTATTGAACTTATGCCCGTAACCTCGAAGCAGATAAGAGGATTTGGCAGGGGATGCAGAAATGTTAAAAGAGGGACGGTTAAGGGAACGATGTTTGGTCTAGAGAAGATACGGCTTAAAGGTCCAATACTCCCGAATACGTGTGGAAGTAATCTGCTTGTTTCAAAGCCGTCATCAGAAGTTACAAGAAGACAGATTCCAGCTTGGAACAGAAGACTTTCTAATAATTGCATACCTCACAAAGAAGTAGTTCCCTGTAAATGGCAATGTGTAAGCACAGGCTGGAGGACTACTGTATGTCTCTCGGGTATTAGGAGAAAGATTCTACATCAGGTGCCCGGGTGAGCCGGGTGGTTTTCCCAGGTCTCTTATTTTTATACATTTATTTATAACTACCTTCTGCCAAAAGAGTTTGAGGCTTTTGTATATGGTCTCTTTCATCTCTGAGCATGTATAAATTGTAGTTTAGTAACTTCTGATGAAATGGCCTTTTGTAACTAGCTTGGGGATATTACACCCCAGATACTGTGGCTCGTTGCAAAGATAACTTATAAGTTGGCTAACCCTAAGCTGGAGATGCCTGATCCTAGTTAGTAAGTCACTAAATTTTGATTCCACAGAATAGGCTGGATTGTAAATTATCGTGACATTGTGATAGGGCGAGCTAACTGAATTTACAAGTTTCTCTGTTTGTGGTCTAGTTCAAGGTAGCTTGCTGACATGGTACATTCCAACTAACTTTTTGTATTTTATGTTAGTTAGTGACGCCTACAGGGAAATGCTCACAGCAGACAGTCTTGATATCGACAACATGAGACACAAAATTCGAGATTATTCCTTATCAGGGGCCTACAGAAAGATCATTATTCGTCCTCAGAATGTCAGCTGGTGAGTAATAGTCCGGAATGAAGTAAAACTAATTGCTATGTGAGATTTTTTTTTTAATATTTTTTCTTTATTGATTTTAGAGAGAGAAGAAGGGAGAGGGAGATAGAAATATCGATGAGAGAGAACATCAGTTGGCTGCCTCCTGTATGCTCCCCACTGGGGATTTGGCCCACAACCTGGACATGTGCCCTGACTGGGAATCAAACCGGTGACCTCTTGGTGCATGGGTCAGCGCTCAATCAATGAGCCACACTGGCCGGGCACTATGTGAAATTTTTTTTTTTTTTATCCTCACCTGAGGACATTTTTTTATTTTTTGTTCAGACAGAGTAGGAGGGAGAGAGAGGAAGAGAGAGAGAGAGAAACATCGACGTGAAAGGGCCACATCGAGTGGCTGCCACCCGCACGACCAACCAGGGCCGGGGACAAACTGCAGCCGAGGTACATGCCCTTACTGGGAACCGAACCCGGGTCTCTCCGGACCGCAGGCAGACGCTCTAACCACTGAGCCAAACCGGCCAGGGCCTATGTGAAATTTTAAGCTTTCGCACCACATATATATTTTTCAGTGCTCACAACCTGGCGTATAAGTGTTGGTTGTCATTACTAATATTATTACTGCTACTTTTGGTATTTTTCAAATCATCAAGAAATAAGTGAATGCAAACATAGTGAAAGTGGCTTAGTTTATATTTTATTGACAATAAATTATTGAACAAATGTGCAGAGAATGAACTTTTTCCCTATAAAAGAATTTTCATCCTAGGGAAACATTTTCTGTCTTTTACATAGGCTGGCATCATCTGTCACCTTGATATATAATAATATAAAGGCAATATTTATATATAAAGTCTGGCCCTGTTTTGTTATTAAATGGTTCCACTGTTGTCTACAATAGATAGACCTATGTGTTTTCCTTGCTTGTGGTAATGAGCAACTTGGTACCTTTTATGGAAGTTCACATTTGTACTTTTTTTATTTATATGTTTTAAAGGGAAGTTGTTGCATATGATGATCCTAAAATTCCACTCTTCAACACGGATGTGGACAACCTAGAAGGGAAACCACCACCGGTTTTTGCTTCTGGTAAGTTTACTTAGCCATCAGGTCTATGTCAACTTTGAAATGTTTCTCATACAAAAACATTACAAAATAAACTTATAATCACCACCACTTCCCACCCACTCTGTAATTTCTCTTTTGTGTTTTGCCATCTCAGTTACATGATTATAGCTGGAGATCAGTGATTAAAACAGTAAATCCCACTGAAAATGAATGATAGTTATAGAAGGTTTTGATTTTAGTTGATTGATTATTTCCTTTCCACCCCTATAGAGAGTTAGCAGAGATGAGCAAAAACCCAGGGAGAGAGTCTAAAACATTAAATTTACATTATCATTGTCAAATTCTTGTTGCCATTCCTTTGTTTGTCTTCACCCTGTGCTCTAATTTTATTTTATTTTCTTGTACATGCATTTCTCTCCTGTGCTGTTCTGTCATCTGCCCTTTCTATGACGGTTCCGGGTAGAATTAATGTAGTCAGCTCAGCTGGATCGGACACTCACAGATCTCTTACTTCCACAGCTCATTCTCTGAGGCCCCCTGGGAAGAAGAAGCCTGGGGAAAAGAGCACAATTCTTTCATTTGTATAGAGATTACATGACTTGCCCCAGTCAGTCTGCAGCTGCCTTACTTTTCTGACTGTTCTCTTCTTTCTTGCCTGGCAGAAGGCAAATACAGAGCTCTGAAGATGGATTTTTCTCTTCCTCCTTCTACCTATGCTACCATGGCCATTCGAGAAGTGCTAAAAATGGATACCAGCATCAAGAACCAGACCCAGCTGAATACCACCTGGCTCCGCTGAGCCTTGTGTTCCCAGATTAGAAAATGCAGACAATGTTTGCTGGCCTCCTGTTCATCTTTCTCTTAGTACAGACCCATAGTGGATTTTGGATCTTTGTAGTAAAAGATTGTTTGTATTTTTTTAAGTTTTTATTAGCTTAATTTGCAGTATTTATATACATATACAAATCCTGAGGATCCTAATCTAGCTCAGAGAATATAAATTGGTCACAATATATTTCAGGTGCTTAAGTCATAGTAAAATGTCAGCTTTACTGGGTTTATAATAATTAAAAAGGACTTTAGTTTCAATTAGCATTTTTAGGTTTTGCTACATTCTTTTTTTTCTTTTTTAATCCTCACCAGATGATATATATGTTTTACTGATTTTAGAGAGAGGGAAAGGGAGAGAGAGAGGAAAAACATTCACGTGATAGAGAAGCATTAATCGGCTGCCTTCCTGTGCGCACCCTGACGGAATCAAACCTACCACCTGGGTATGTGCCCCGACCAGGAATGGAACCCGAGACCATTTGGTGTATGGGACGACACCAGCCAACTAAGCCACACCAGCCAGGGCAGGTCTTGCTACATTCTTGAAGGACAACAGGAATTTTTAACATCCATGAAAGGAGTACATAATAATGCACTTTAAGAGAAAATGCAACAAAACAAATCTTGATGATGGATAAATAATTAGAGCACCCCCCCCCAACCTATGACTATGAACATAGTACTCATACTTATTTAAATAATGACAAAACATCTCTGGATTTATGAACACACAATTGATTGCCATTATGTAGCTATGTATCCGGTTCAGGCAATTGTTTATAGATTTTTTTTTAGTTGCAAAGGCTTTTGTATTGATATTATCATTGTCTTGCAGGAGAGTTGCATTCATAGAGCCTTTTTTCTTGATGTAAACATGTGCACCTATTTTTGTTAGTAAAGGTCTAATTTTTAATCTAGGTGCCTTTTATGTTCAGAACTCTTTACATTGAACTGGTGTTTGCCCAAAAATAAATGATAGCAGAGAAGAAAACTTTAAAAATTCACAAGGGCTCCCCTTAGCAGCATTAACCTTTGTCACCGGCGGCTTAGGTTATTTCCATTTCTGGCTTTGCATAAAACTCTTCTCTGGTGTGAAAAGATAAATATGCTTTCCAAGGGTCTGTGACATGATTGTACCAATTTTTATTTTCTATCATTTCTAGAACCAAATATAATAAATATTTTTTAAAACCCCTTTCTATGGGTTATATTATTAAATCAAATAAATATCTAAAACTGAGTGCAAACAAGAATCTTGGCCCTGACTGAAGACAAAGAACTAATGAAGGATCCTTAGAAATGGTGCTGACACACGGATGTGTCATGATCACGTGCGGGGCATCACGAGAAGAATGTTACAGAATATCAAGCTGTATAACCAACAGGCCATGTTAGACTGGGTTCAAGTTTATTCTTACAGTAGCACCATTCACTTACCTTCCAGTGTGCTTTGTGGTGTAGGAAAAAAAGGGATAGTGAAAAGTGATCCTACCAGGAACATCGCAGAACGGGGAGTGTGAGCAACATTTGTCCCTTATCTGGTGGCAGAAACAAGATTGAGATCTGTTTTTCAGTAGTATTTTAATGACATCCATTATACTGTGGAAGTTAAAGGATTTAAAATATCATGGTCCATTACCTTTTTAACTGGTTAGTTTCTAAAAAATCTTTTGTCCTACAAAGACCAAATGTATTAAATGTCTATGTAATTTTCAGTATTAGCAAGTTAGTTACTCTCCATCATACTAATGAGTGAAAAAATACTTATTAAGGGAACCTAACTCTGCCAATTGCAATTGCATTTAGTAGCTCTGCATTTTTATTACCAAAAAAAAAATGAGGCTAAACATGTTTCCTTCACCTGAGCAAATATTTTCGGCTCTGTGATGAGTTCGCTTTCCTGGCAGCATTAGCCAACTTCCAGTTTGTGTGTGTCTCTTGAACGCCAGTGGAAAAACAGTGATTCAAGGTGGATTCTTAGAACCATTTTGAGACTTGGGGACCTACCACGTAACTAGGGACTTGGTCAACTTGGAATAAATCATTGCCTTAGCATAGATGTCGAGATATTTTCTTGTTGGTGAAGTTTCTCTAAGGCAAATTTACAATGCCTGAAAGCAATCACAACCTTATCCTCGACATGAAAGTATTGTTAACTAAATTTTTGTTAAAGAAATAATAAAGGATTATTATTTTTATTATAATGTAATGAAAAGTAAGCTAAATAATCAAGCTCATATGATCAACTTTTTATTCATGATTTCATGTTGTAGATAATAGACTGCCATTATACTAATAAAAAGAGATTCCTGGTTGATTCCTGAATCAACCGAAAAATTGATAACAGCTGCAATAGCACATTTGTACTTAAAACTTCACCAGTTGTTCCAAGCAGCACAAACTGGTATTTGCACAGGAATGCATTTTGTGGCCAATTTTGTGTGTGTATGTAATACAAAATAGAATATATAAATGTTATATTAAGGTGTAGCTTGTACTAATGTGTGTATATGTGATATTTTGAAACACAGAAACAGGATAGGAGAGTGTACCATGTAGTTATCACACAGGTGAGCGCAAGCACAATGGAAGAACTACAGAGCTAAGGGTGGCCAGGTTCTCACCATAAACTGAAGAGTGTGCTTGCATAGCAAAGGACAGCTTTAAGCTTTTTCTTTGTTCAGTGAAATCTGCTTTCCTACTTTATAGGGTTATGTTCTCATAGGATAAAACATCTCAGTTTTGGATCATGAACTCCTTGGAAAACCTGAGGGAAAAAAGATGGCCACTGTCTGCAGGGGAAGGGAAGGAGGAATGTGTGATTACACATACACACACATATATATATGCTAACTTTTTACACAATTTTATGGGCTTCAGAGTATTCAAAATAAGACCCCCTACTCTAGATAAGTGCTTTCCAAACTTTAATATGCATAGGAATTACCTGGTGATTATGTTATACTGCTGAATGTATTTCAGGAAGTCCAGGTAGAGTTAGAAATACTAGTTTCTCCCAATTTCTATCAAAATACCAATAGCATATTTCATAGAACTAGAAAAAATAATTCAAAATTATATATGGAACCACAGACTCTGAATAATGTAAGCAATCTTGAGAAAGAAGAATAAAGTTGGCGGTATCACGCTACCTGATATCAAGTTATCCTACAGTCCATAGTAATCAAGACAGCATGGTACTGGCATAAAAACAGACATAGATCAATGAAACAGAAGAGAGAGCCCAGAAATAAACCCACACCATTATAGTCAGTTAATATTTGACAAGAGGCAAGAATATACAGTGGGGTAAAGGCAGTCTATTCAAATAAATGGTGTTGGGAAAATTGGACAGATACATGCAAAAAATTAAATTAGACCACCTTAATATACAAAAATAAATTCAAGATGGATTAAAGACTTTAAGATGCAAAACCACAAAATTCCTAGAAGAAAACATAACTAGTAAAATCTCTGACACTTCTCAATATTTTTTCTGATCTATCTCCTTGGTCAAGGGAGACAAAAGAAAAAATAAACAAATGGGACTACATCTCACTAAAAAAATTTTGCATAGCAAAGGAAACCATCCACAAATAAAAAAGATAACCTACTGAATGGAGGAAGATTTGCAAATTATACATTTGATAAGGGGTAATATCCAAAATTTATAATGAACTCATACAACTCAACACCAAAAAACAATCCAATTTAAAAAAGAGTAGAACAATTGAGCAGACATTTCCCCGAAGAGGACAAACAGATGGCCAATAGACATGAAAATATACTCAGTGTCACTAATCATTAAACAAATGCAAATTAAAACCACTGTGGCTATCACCTGACACCTGTCAGAATGGCTGTCATCAGTAAATCTACAAATGACAGATGTTGAGGATGTGGAGGAAAGGGAACCCTTTGCACTGTTGGGAATGCAGATTGGTGCAGCCACTGGGGGAAACAGTATGGAGGGCCCTCAAAAAATTAAAAATGAACTTCCTTATGACCCAGCAATTCCATGTTGGGGTATTTATCCAAAGAAACCCAAAACACTAATTCTAAAGAATATGTCACCCCTATTTACAATAGCCAACCTATGGAAGCAGTGCAAATGCCCATGAATATATGAGTGGATTAAAAAGCTGTGGTACATATGTGCAATGGACTATTGCTTGGCCATGAAAAGAATGACATCTTCCTATCTGCAACAGCATGGACGGACCTAGAATGCTCAGTGAAATGTCAATCAGAAAAAAACAAATACCATATGATTTCACTTACATGTGGAATCTAAAGAACAAAATAAATAAAACTGAAGCAGACTCATTGACAGAGAGTGGACTGGTGGTTGCCAGAAGGGAGGGAGAATGGGGGACTGGGTGAAAGAGGTGAAGAGATTAAGGAGTACAAATTGGTAGTTACAAAATAGTCGCTGGGATGTATGGTACAGCATAGGAAATATAGTCAATAATAGTGTGATAACTATGTATGGTGCCAGGTGGGTACTGGAAATACTGGGGGGAACACTGTAGAGTATATGATTGTGAACACTATGCTGTCCCCCTGAAACCAATACAAAATAATATTGAATGTAAACTAAGTAGGGGGGGAATTAAATTGAAATAAAAAGAAATACTGCATTTCTAACAAACTCCCAGAGAATGCACGCACTGCTGATCTCACCACATTCGGGGAAGCAAGGCTCTAGATCTGCACTGGCCGACACAGCAGCCGCTAGCCACGTGTGGTCACTTTAAATTCAAGTTAACTAATGTTTAAAGTTCAGCTCCTCGGTCACAGTGTGCACAGTTCAACTATTTCAGAGCCGTGTGTGTGGCTAGTGGCTGCTGTAACAAATCAGCCACCGAGATACACAGGAGACGACATTGATCAGGTGTGATACCCAGATGTGATGCTAATGATTAAAAGCAAACACCCAATTAAAGCATGTTCAACACGTGCAAATGAGATTACGTTGCAGTTAGATCCAGGGTTCACGATGATTTAAAGAGTTCCCACTTGAAATAGATCACTCTAGAAGTCTTCCTTGAACTCGCTTTCATGCTTCTCATTTTCTGGCTTTCTCTATGATCCTATAACCTATGATCCTTTTTTCTTTCTTTACTGCCCTTGATTTCATTTAGACACCTTGTCCAAAGGTTTAGTCAAACCAATCTGTAACCTTGTTGCTCCATATGGAAAAATTATCCAAAATAAGTCCTTAACTACTGTAATTAAAAACTTTCCTTCTTGCTGGCATGCACTGCAGCTGCTTATGAAAGAAGCAGCTGCAAAAAGCAAGAATGGTTAGAGAGACCACATAATTTCGTTTTCTTATAGGAGTACAGTGATAACTTTGTGTTACAGCTTTTCCACCTGTGCTAAAGACTGGAAAGTGACTGACCAGTCTGTAAAAGAGATGGCAAGTGAACTACAATGGGAGAAGTTATTCAAAACTCTTGTCTTCTGGGATTTTTTTTTCTTTATTGATTTTATTTTATTTTATTTTATTTTTTATAATTTATTTTATTATTAATTTGTTTTTGTTACAGATGTTTTTCCTTTTTTTTCCCCCCATTGACACCCTCCTCCCCCTCCCCTTCTCCTCCTCCCCATCCCTGTTGTCCATGTCCATTGGTTATGCACCCATGCACATAGGCTCTGTGATTTATCTCTTTCCCCCGCCTCCCCCCCTCCTCTGAGGCCCGTCATCCCATACTCCACCCTCCATGTCTCTGGGTCAATTTCGTTGTTCAGTTTGCTCAGTTCTCCTGTGTGTTGCCGGCTTCCTCCGTGGGGGGGGAGGGGGTCGCCCGGCTCCCTCGCTCCTGGGTTCCTCCGTGGTGGGGGGGTCGCTCAGCTTCCGCAGGCGCCCCTGGCTGCAGGATCTCGTTTCCTTTCAGGCGACAAGGAGGGTCCTGGAGGGCAGTATGCCGTCTCCATTCTGCTGCTTCTTTAATTTCGTAGTTGCAGGGCTTCCATTCAGCTTGATTTCATGCGGTCTTTAAGTGATAGTTATTCTGTGATTTAGTTGTAACTTTGATGTGGTTGTGGGAGGACGCAATTCCGCGTCCACCTAGGCTGCCATCTTGACCGGAAGTCCTAAACTATTCTTTATTTCAGTTAGTGCCTCCTTCATTTCTAACTGCGTATCCATCATTTCTGACTGGTCCCTTTTTATGCTCTTGAGGCCCTCACTAAGTTCACTGAGGTTCTCACTAAGTCCATTGAGCATCCTTATAAGCAGTATTTTGAACTCTGCATCTGTTAGGTTGCTTAACTCCATTTCACTTTCCTGGCGTTTTGTCTGTTCTTTCATTTGGGACCTGTTTCTTTGTCTCCTCATTTTGGCTGCCTCCCTGTGTTTGTTTGTATGTATTACTTAGGGAGGGGTGTGGGGCTAGCTGAGACCAGATGCTGCTTGTTTGAAAGAATTTAGGAAAAGCTGAAGCAGGATCCAAGACAGGCCAATCCTATGGTAAAGCAACTGGCAACAGCTTGGGTGGGCCTGGAAGTTGGGTGGGGCGGGGCCTCAGGGAATCACCAGGGCGGGGCCAACAGTGTGAACCAGGTTGCTGGAGTCCCAGAAATGGCTGCGTCTGCCAGCCTAGGGAAGGGCTCACCAAAGGAACAAAAGCCTCTGATAGCACGTCTGTCCAGGAGAAAGCTGCCTCTCCAGCCCTCATGCCAATGCCAAACAGCTCAGTTCTTTCCCATATGACTCTGGTGCCTTTCAAGCTGCCTCCCGCACGCTGGAGCCCCGAGGGAGCGAGTCTGAGTAAGTCCGTGCGCGGGCCCTTTAAGAGGAGCTGCCGGGGGCTCCAGCCGCCTCAGCCTCAGTTCCCGCTGGTTTCTCCAGCCAGAAGTTATGGGGACTTCTCTTCCTGGCACTGGAGCCCTGAGCTGGGCTCCTGGTGTGGGACGGGGACCCCTCAGTCCTCAGGGAGGACCTTCCCAGCTGAGGTGTCCTCCTAATTTTTATCCGTCACACGTAGGTGTGGGACCAGCCCATCGTGCCTCCGCCCTCCTACCAGTCTCGATGCGGCTTCTTCTTTAATTTCGTAGTTGTCAGACTTCCATTCAGCTTGATTTCAGGTGGTTTTGAATGATGGTTGTTCTGTAGTTTGGTTGTAACTTTGATGTGGTTGTGGGAGGACGCGATACTGCATCTACCTACGCCGCCATCTTGACCGGAAGTCCTCTTTATTGATTTTAGAGAGAGGGAGAGAGAGGGAGAGAGAGAGAAACATCGATGAGAGAGAAGAACATCAATTGGCTGCCTCCTGCATGCCCCCACTGGGAATTGGGCCCACAACCTGGGCATGTGCCCTGACTGGGAATTGAACTGGCGACCTCTTAATACATGGGTCGACACTCAACCAGTCAGCCACACCGGCCGGGTGTCTTCTGGGATTTTTTAATTGAATTTATTGGGGCAACATAGATAATAAAATTATATAGGTTTCAAGTATACAACTCTATAATACATTATCTGTATATTGTATTGTGTGTTCACCACCCAAAGTCTAGTCTCTCTGTGTCAAAATTTATCCCTCCTTTACTCTCTTCTACCTCCCCCCACCCCCTTTCCCTCTGGTAATCACTGTACTGTTGTCTATGAGTTGTTGTTTTGGGAGGTTTTTTTTGTTGTTGTTTTTTGCTTAATCCCTTCACCTTTTCACCCAGCCCTCCAACTTCCCTCCCCTCTAACAGCTGTCAGTCTGTTCTCTATGAGTATGTTTCTGTTTTGTTTGTTATTTTGTTCATTAGATTCCACATATAAGAGAAATCATATGGTACTTGTCTTTCTCTGACTAGCTTATTTCACTTAGCATAATACCCTCCAGGCCTCTCCATGCTTTCTCAAAAGGTAAGATTTCCTTCTTCTTTACAACTGAGTAGTATTCCATTGTGTATATGTACCACAGCTTTTTTACCCACTCATCTACTGATGGACACTTGGGCTGCTTCCAAATCTTGGCTATAGTAAATAATGCTGCAGTGAACATAGCCGTGCATATATTCTTTCGAATCAGTGTTCTGGGTTTCTTCAGATACTCCCAGAAGAGGAATCGCTGGGTTATAAGGCAGTTACATTTTTAATTTTTTGAGGTTAATCCATACTGGTTTCCACAGTGGCTGCACCAATCTGCATTCCCACCAACACTGCACAAGGGTTCCCTTTTCTCCACTCATTCCAGATCTGTTTTTTTATTTTTATTTTTTTTCTTTTATTGATTTTAGAGAGAGAGGAAGGGAGGGGGAGAGAGAGATAGAAACATCGATGAGAGAGAACATTGATTGGCCGCCTCCTACATGCCCCCCACTGGGGATTTGGCCCACAACCTGGGCATGTGCCCTGACTGGGAGTTGAACCAGCAACCTCTTGGTGCATGGATCGATGCTCAACCACTGAGCAACACTGGCCGGGCACTCCAGATCTGTTTTTACAAGCCTTTGGGTTGATTCTGATGGAGGTTAGAGTTTGAAAACAACTTAGGTTAATGTGGATAGTTATATATTGTTTTAATAAGATACTCATTATTTTGCATTTAATGACATTTTATCCTTTTATGGACAATTATTATAATGTAGTTGTAATCCAATATAGCACTATTTTTCCATAGTAGTGCATTTTGTCTGTCACACAAATAACCTGTTTATAAGAAATTTACATTGGCATGGCACAGAGTTGTTTTAAAAGTTTATGAGTAGCCCTGGCCGGTTTGGGTCAGTGGTTAGAGCATCGGCCTGCGGACCAGAGAGACCTGGGTTCGGTTCCCGCTAAGGGCAGGTACCTCGGTTGCAGTTTGTCCCCAGCCCTGGTTGGGGTTGTGTGGGTGGCAGCCACTCGATGTGTCTCCTCACGTCGATGTTTCTCTCTCTCTCTCCCTCTCTCCCTCCCGCTCTATCTGAAGATGAATGAAAAAGTATCCTCGAGTGAGGATAAAAACAACAACAAAAAACAAAGAACTCAGGAACAGAGAGGTCAGCCTTTACCTTAATAAAGATGGAAAAGCTTACAAGTTGTTTAAGCATTGTCGTCCACTTTGTGACACTAAAGATGTGCCTATAGGAGAACGCATGGGCTTTAAATCAGATGGTCATGGTATTTCATTAACACCAACTGTCCAACATGTAATAACTTTGGTCAAATACCAAACCCCCTGGAGCCTCAGTTTTCATATTTGCCTGTTAAGAGTAAATGTGTTAGCATCTGTGTAGTAGCTAGAATAATAGTAGGTACTGGGTAAGTGGATGGCATTGCAATTTTTCTTCAGCTGGCACCATATGTCTCTAGAGTTCCCCCTAACCTCATTTATTCTGATGTAACCCAATTATATTCTTCCACATCTTTAAATAGAAGTGGCACAAATGCTTTTAAGTTCTCATCCTCTGGTGAGGAGGACTGGTAGGCTTGGGGTGGGGGAGATGAGGAAGCAAGAAGCAGATAAATGAGGGCAAGTCCTCCACTTTAAGTATTGTGTGTACCCACATACCGGTATTGAATCAGATGCTAAACTCATGGAGTTATTTCTGGAATTACTGCTGCACCCTTGAAAGTCCCTGCCAGTCACAGAAATCAGCATAATCTTCACCCATAAAGAAATAAACCAAAGTGGAGAGCTGCCTCCAGATAGTGGCCATGGATAACAAGAACTTGAATGAATTTCATCTGCTCAGCCAGACGCCTGGAAACTCAAGAGGCTAGCTAAACAGGCTCACACAGTCCTTCATTAACCTTGCAATAACTGCATCTCCATATTTTCTATGATGACGTTTTTTGGATTCCGTTTATTACATTATGATAGAGTTTTACTCTGTGTAATAATGTGTTAATCATGCCTTTTTATTTTTTTGTTTTTCTGATGCTTTGACATCTTCGTGGAACCTGAAAAGACTGCCCCTCCCAGGGCCAGCCAATTCCTACAGATAGTAAAGGGCTCACCTTTGAACATTCATGTGCACACTAACCAATACAGAGCCCATTTCCCCACTACCTCCTTTATTGGGCTCTTTTACTCCAGGCCACTATTCTCCTGCCCTGATCAGCCCAGGGCCAGATTTCAGACAACTATAGACAGCTTCTATACCTATACCCTCTATACCATGGTGCCCACTGAAATTATTCACTCCAGCCAATCCTAAGACTGCCTATCCTGCCTTGCCTTTCCCGGAAACCACAATAAAAGTCCTTGCCCATGTTTCCCCCTCACTCCCTGTGCCTCCTGACTGACTCTGGTGCTTCCCTGTGTGGCCCCTGCCTGGCATGATCTGCTCCCTCCTCTTGGGAACTGTGAGAAACAAACGCTCTTTGTCTCCTGATCAGTTGACCTCAACATACTTGATTAATAATAAAACCTACATTTTAAAACAGACAAAAAGTGTGACAAGATATTTAACCAGTTCTTCTCAAACTTTCATGTGCAAAGTAATCACATCTTGTTAAAATGCAACTCTGAATCAACAGATCTGAAGTGGGGCCCTGCATTTTCAGCAAGGTGATGCCAAAGCTTCTAGTCTATGGGCCACACTTTTAATAGCAAGATATTACACTAGACACACCCAGTTTCAATGTGTCTATGCTATTCACAAGTTAAAAAGGCATCCCCCAAAAGAATGTTTATAAATATGTTCGTTAAGCCATAGTAGTAATAAGTGTAAAACTTACTCTGAAAAACAAATATAAAAACTCAAGAGAGCCCTGGCCAGTTTGGCTCAGCGGTTAGAGAGTCGGCCTGCGGTCCAGAGAGACCCGGGTTCGGTTCCCGCTAAGGGCGCGTACCTTGGTTGCAGTTTGTCCCCGGCCACTGGTGGGTCGTGCGAGAGGCGGCCACTCGATGTGTCCCTTTCACGTCGATGTTTCTCTCTCTCTCTCTCTCTTCCTCTCTCTCCCTCCCACTCTATCTGAACAAAAAGTGGAAAAATGTCCTCGGGTGAGGATAAAAAAAAACAAAACTCAAGAGAGTCCTGGCCAGTTTGATTCAGCGGTTAGAGCATCGGCCCGCAGACCAGAGAGTCCAGGGTTCGGTTCCCACTAAGGGCACATACCTTGGTTGCAGTTTGTCCCTGGCCCCGGTTGGGGTCGTGTGGGTGGCAACCACTTGATGTGTCTCTCTCACATCGATGTTTCTCTCTCTCTCTTCCTCCCTCTCTCCCTCCTGCTCTATCTGAAGATAAATGCAAAAATGTCCTCGGATGAGGATAAAAAAAAAAAATCAAGAGAAGTTTTGAGACTATTTGATGAGGGACTTAATCTTTGCAATAAAACTGAATTTTAACACAACCAAGTAGGTATAATTCAACTGAACAAATATAAATCAAGACTCTGTTGTGTGCAAACTCCATCATACCACTGTTACCAGAAAGGAGACCTACCTGGCCCTTGGTGGGTCTGCCTAGAGCCAGCTGGTAGTGTGTGGGTTCTTGACTTCCTGCAGGAAAAACTTCACAATATGAATCCAGGTGAATTTTACAGGGCATTTATTAAAGCTGGGGACAGTGAAACAAGAAAGGGCTGGGGAAATGAGCCCAGGCTGTTCTGCTTTGGCTCAGTAAGAAGTCAGAGAAAAGGGGGTCTTGGGGACAGGTTAAGGGGGTTTACCTGAGATGAACTGCCAGTGTCCATTGCTGCCCTGGTTGCAAGCCTCATGGAGTTCTTAGAGTCTAGGAGATGCATGTCTCTGGAAGAAGAAGGTGGGGGCGCTGGCGTGCTCTTGGGAAGGAGAGCATGCACTGACTAGGTCCTTTCTCATCTGAAGGTGGGAATCTTAGGGGAGGTCTCAGGGGAGGATTTCAACAGAATATTCATCAGTTTTCTAGGTGTGCTCCTTCAGGGTGGTGGTCTTCATTGATTGGTTAGGGTCGGGCCAGGGGTTGTTAGTCACTGCAGATGGTCCTGGTGTTGCCCACCTGGTTTTGCTGCTTTTCTGGATCTGGAGCTGAAATACAGCTGAGGCCTAGATGTTATTTTAAGGGAAGTGACCTTCTGTAACTGCTGTAAATTGCTCTGTCAGTTTGTTTAGCTGTCTCAGTTTCCTTATTCCACTTGTCCTGCCTTACTGGCTTGTCTCATTCCCTCTTAGGAACTTCCATCCCTAAAATCTTTTAGGGGTGATGAAGGAAGATGGTCTGTCTTCAGTAACTGCTTCCTGCTGATAAGGGCTGTGGTCCCTGTCTATAGTCTTTCCCTGCCTGATCTAAGGGGGACAAGGGAATGGCATCAGAGACTGGAAAAGAGAGGATGTTAATTGATTCTTTCAAAGTAGGGATAGACAGCTGGCCATTGTGGCTCAGTGACTGAGTGTCGACCCATGCACTAAGAGGTTGCTGGTTCGATTCCCGGTCAGGGCACATGTCCAGGTTCTGGGCCCAATCCCTAATGGGAGGCATGCCAGAGGTAGCCAATTGATGTTCTTCTCATCGATGTTTCTATCTATTTCTCCCTCTCCCTTCCTCTCTCTCTCAAATCAATAAAGAAAAAAAATTTTTTTAATTAAAAATAAAAAACAGCCCAGCCGGTGTGGCTCAGTGGTTGAGCATCGACCCATGCACCTTAGAGGTCGCTGGTTCGATTCCTGGTCAGGGCACATGCCCAGGTTGTGGGCCCAATCCCCAGTGGGGGCATGCAGGAGGCAGCCAATCAATGTTCTCTCTCATTGATGTTTCTATCTCTCTCTCTTCTTCTCCCTTTCTCTCTCTCTAAAATCAATAATAAAAAGAGAAAAAAAATTAAAAAATAAATAAATAAATAACGAAGTAGGGATAGGCTGAAATCCCCGAAGTATCATCATCTTGATATGGAATTGTTGTATTATTCCAGAAGTGAAGTTGGTAGATTGTGCCATAGTTTATTGACTAAATCATTTAGTCCTGAAAATAAGTCAGTTCAGTTAAATCGTTGAGTCTCACTTCAAGAGGCAGTGATGCAGATGGGCTTCCAAATTGAGACCTATATTGTGTAAACAAGTAATGAGATATTTAATAATAAGTATACCTATGAAAATAGAAGAAAAACAAAGGTTAGTAATCACAGCAAATTATAAACCAGTTTCTGAGTGTATAAGACTGTCAGTTGACAAGGTTTAGAGTTTCTTTTGCTGAATAAAATCAAGCTGTGACAATCTGACAGATCCTCTTTACCCCTGGTGATGTCATCAGATGCTTAGGTAAATTCTGTGTGGTTGACATTGCATCAGTAGTTCTCAATAATTCAATTAAAGGATGGGAAAAAAATAAAACATTAGTTTGGAGGATTGAAGACAACTAGAAGAATTCAGGAACCAGTTCAGTTAACAGATAAAAACAAAACTTTAAACTTTGAAGACAATCAGTCCAGCTGGTGTGGCTCACTGGTTGAGCGTCAACCCATACACCAAGAGGTCACCAGTTCGATACCCAGTCAGGACACATGCCCAGGTTGTGGGCCCAGTTCCCACTGAGGAACGTGCAGGAGGCAGCCAATCGATGTTCTCTCTCATCGATGTTTCTATCTCTCTCTCCCTCTCCCTCCTTCTCTCTCTAAAATCAATGAAGGAAAAAAATATATATTTTAAAAAACTTTGAAGACAATCAACTGAGCTAGAGTCTAATATTCATAACTGGGCATTGTGATTTTCATTGAAATACATTTTCTCTCCCTAAAATCATTTTCATTTTTATCAGAGACTGCATGAAGTCTGGTTTTAATTTGGTCTGATTATTTGCATACACACAACAAGAATAGCAATTAATCATGGCTCTTTCAAATCTGCTTTTCTGGAATTTCACTTACGAGGAATCTTCAGATTGAGCTATAGTCAGCCCCTTGGGGCACAGAAGCCACACAGTTGCCATCTGGCTTTGCCTGCAAGGGTTTAGGTAGATTCCTCAAGTTCTTGAGGTTCTCAAGTCCCCAAAATGTCTTGAGGTTCTCTCTTTGCCATCTCCCAGGAAAGCAATCCTCATTCCTTATCTGGAAAGACTGCTGTGAACCACTGACCAAGCAAGGTACCAGGCCATTTCTCCAAAGGGCTCTTATCGGTTTCAAAGTCAATCTCAATTCCTTGTCTTCCTGGTGACATCCAGAGTCCAGGTGTGTCTCTCTTGAGCATGACATTCCAGTCAAAGACTTGGTTAATAAAACCACAATTGGAACCTGGCTTTATGTGTCCTATTACAAAGAGAACACATTCTTATTGGATTTATGCAAATAAATATATTGCCATAAAAATAATACTCATTGAGAATTGCCAAATTCGAGAGGGATTAGGTAGCGAGAAAAATATAAATGCTTCAGTATTGCTTATGAGAATATAATTTACAAATTGTTCTAGAAAAATAAAAACAAGCTTTCTTTTATCTGGAAAACAGGAAGATTTTTTAAAAATCAGCAATATTTTGAACAGACTCATAAGAATAATTATTATTCTCAATTCATTTAGTTCCATATAACCATTTTTTTGGGTCCTGATTATTTGCCAGTATTTTCATGAATTCAGTTATTCCTTAGAGTTTTATAAATCTTTATCTGTTTCAAAGAGATGATCTGCTTAGAAACCTGTAACTTAGAGTAAGTCAGAGTCTTCTTCATGAACCTTTCCAAAAATGTAACATATTTACAATTGCAGAGTAAAGCAATGACTGTCTATAAATGCCGAAACTTAAAATGACATAGTTATAGACTTGTGTTAGGCCAGACAGCACCCTGCCACAGGAATGCCTCTGTAGATATGGCCTTTCATTGTTCTTGTTTATCCGAACATTCTGTTCATTTTAGCTCACCACACATCCCCCACTGGACGGGAACCTGACCCTTTGCCATTATGATTGAGCAACTGACATCCTGTTTGCCTGGTCTTTGTTCCTGTACCCACCCCAAGATGCCCACTAAAGACAGCCCACCAAAAGAGCCTGCCCAAAACTCCATATAAGCAGCAAGCCCTGGCCAGTTTGGGGCTAATGCCATTTTGGACTCAGCCCGTCTGCTTTGCAGATGCCCTGAATAAAATTCTGTTCCTGCATCTCTTTGGCCTCGTGTGTTCCTCCCTTGGCGATCTAGCAATTGATTTTAAAAACTTTACCTTTCTGTAAGATATAAAATTCGAAGATAACAATTTCTTGGTAGATAATAATTATTATAAAATGACATAAAAGAATAATACAAAACTCACATTTTTAGATTCAATACATTATTTCAATATATAAAGAACAAATAATATGCAAGATTTAAAAATGCTGCACATTGCTCACCAGAAGGTGTACTGAGCCCTGACCAGTTTGGCTCAGCGGTTAGAGCGTCAGCCCATGGACCAAAGAGTCACGGGTTCAATTCCGTCCAAGAACATGTGCTTCGGTTTCGGTTCGTCCCCAGCACTGGTCAGGGTCATGCGGGAGGCAGCCAGTCGATGTGTCTCTCTCACACCGATGTCTCTCTCTCTCTCTCTCCCTCTCTCTCTCTCTCTCTCTCTCTCTCTCTTTCTCTCTCTCCCTCCCTCCCACTCTATCTGAAGATAAATGGAAAAATATCCTCGGGTGAGGATTTAAAAAAAAAGAAATGTGCACTGAGCACTGGAAAGAATTAATAAACTCCCCAATGTATGGATAACAAACACATAGAGTACCATTGCTGGACATCCACACAGGAACCATCATTCTTAGCTTGTCCAGTGTCACTGACAGGACACCTGTTAACTCTTGAGAGTTTTCTGTTCGAGTTTGGTTTTTAATCTTCGCAAGTTTTTTCCTAGAGCAGACTGAAATTTCTAGAACTTCCATTTTAATAAAATATATGTATACAAAGAGTACATAGTTATTATTGCTAATTTTTATTTGGCAAAGCTTCCCATGTAATTTCAAGATTATTAAATAGGCCTAATTAGTTGGGGGGGGGGGGACTGAGGCAAGAGAATAAACCCTGTAGGTATTCCAGGGCCCATTGGAATAACTCAAAGTCATTTCTCAGTTTAAAAAAGTATCTTAGAATTTAAACTTTGGGAAGGTTGTCAAACAAACTTAACCAAAAAGATTATTGCATACACTCTTTGTAAATCTAGGTAAAATAAACACGTTTTATGGTAATAACTTTCAAAGACATCAATCAAACTTAAACTGGTTTTAATATAAAATCTTTTGTTCAGACCATAGGATCCTACTTAACCTATATAAGTATTTAACCTCTGTAGGCCAATAAAATGTCACCCCTTAGTAATGCCATCCAGAGGCCGAAAATACACCACATATATACACAGACAAACACGTATCACATAAAGATCGTACACATGAAGACTAAACACAAAGACTATACACATAATCCAAATTACTAATTTTTGTAGAGGAGACACAAGATTTTTCTCATTTACTTTTAATGACTTATTTTTATTTTTTATATCCTCACCTGAGGACATTTTTGCATTTATCTTCAGACAGAGCGGGAGGGAGGGAGGGAGGAAGAGAGAGAGAAACATCGACGTGAGAGAGACACATCACGTGCTTGCCACCCACAGGACCCCAGCTGGGGCCGGGGACACACCGTACGTGCCCCTAGCGGGAACCGAACCGGGGACTCTCTGGTCCGCGGGCCGACGCTCTAACCGCTGAGCAAAACTGGCCAGTGCTTTTAATGACTTTTAAGAAGACTGGAAAAGGAGAGGAAAGTTCCTAAATACCAAGCAGGAAGACCTGTTGAAACTTTCAATGAAGGCTTCAAGGGCTGTGAATGATCAGGGAAACAGAGGAAGTCTCGGCTCCAATCTAAGGGATTAAGCAACAAGAGAGAGCCTGGGTGGAGCTGCTTTGACTCACTGAAAGGTCAGAAACCCAGTGACAAAAGATGTAGTATGACAAGAGTGGAGTTGTCAAAACTGATGTCTCCAGGTATGAATAGCCTGTGGATGTGTTTACCCTGTGTCCTGAGGGTGGCCTTGTTAATGATCAAGACATTAGCCAGGTGCCCTAGGAATGGATTTACCCGACTCAGGGAGGGGACTCAACTCCACACTCATCAAACAAGCAGGAGAGAAGGGGTCCCTTCGGATGTCAGGGGTGATCAGGTCCTGACTCACCGAACCCTGTTACCCAGGTGTCGCCTGGGGACAGTCGTGTAGGCAGGTGACATGTCCAGAGGGCAGGTTTACCTTCCATCTCAGCATTGACAAGACACGTTTTGATGAAGGATTTACTCCACAACTGACAGGTAGGTTTCCCCCACACCAACAAGGGAGAGTGTAATGAAAACAACTCCAGGTCCCACCAGAGTCAAATAATGCCACCAGAGAGAAATCAGGTTGGGGAAGGAGAACTGGAGCCTGACTGGGTATTCTTTAGACTGACTTTTTTATTTCAATCCTCACCCAAGGATATTTTTTTTCTATTGATTTTTAGATAGAGTGGGAGGGAGAAAGAGAGAGAGAGAGAGAGAGAGAGAGACATCAGTGTGAGAGAGACACATCCATTGGCTGCCTCCCGTATGAGCCCAACCAGGGCCAGGGATTGAACCTGCAACTGAGGTTCATGCCCTTGACTGGGAATCGAACCCATGACCCTTTGGTCCTCGGGCTGATACTCTAACCACTGAGCCCAAACCAGCCAGGGCTAGGTTGACTTGTATGAACATATTTTAAACATACTCTCACTTTCAAGAAACGTACCTTTAACAAAGCACGACATTACGTCAACAGCTCCAAATCCACTTTATGGACTTTCTGCAATAAACAGCCCAAAACAGGCAAACTTAAGACTTGTCTAGCATTGTTTCAGTATTTCATGTTATTTGAAAACATCTAGATATTCAATAACTTCTATAAAAATCCACTAATTTAGAAGAGAATGGCTAAAATAAGTTAAATAGATCTGCTCAGATGACTAGGGTATTTCCCCTTTTGATAAGAATCACCTTCCAGAAATTTGTTTTTAAAGGTCCTAGGACTTTGGTTTCATAAAGCCAATTATCTGTAGGCCTCTTGAGATGAATGGGGAAGTTTGGGAAGGCAGAAGGACTGGTGGGCTTTGAGTGGTTTCTGGAGCCACAGCTCTGGCCCTGTGAAGACTTCATTTGTAAAACAAGGACAGTCATTTTCAATAACTTAGGGACTGGGTTGTCACTCAAATGTTAGCAATGGACTGACAAATACACACCTATTTTTGAAGTGTTTCTTTTTATTTGGGTACATTTTTCTGGTTTACAGACAGCACACAGCTTAGGGTTACCTGACAGTCATGAAGGTTTGGATATATGGGACTTCCATCCATTTCCCTTGAGAATGACAAACAGGTCCTAGCTTCAAAATAGTATTAAAATTAATGGTGCCATTAGCTAGCCAAACCTCTACATTGCCCACTTCATACTGAGGCCAGGTGGTGTTACATACGAAGATTAGCCTTTTCCTTGAGGGACTCATGGTCAAATTTCTCCCAGTTGGCAAGTATGTACCCTAAAAGGGGACTCTTGAAGCACTGTGGACTGGTTCCCCATCTATGGAGAGACAGATGTGTAGCAAGCCAAGAGTTAGAGGCATCTCTACAAGTCTCTGGGCTGTTTTGGGCCATTCTGATTAGGGTGGGTGCCCTATTAACCGGTCTCTCAGGCTCTCATGGAAGTTAATAATGAATGAAAAAAAGTTAGCAAACATTCAGTCTCAACATTAGTTTCCTCTTGGGAGGTTCCTTGAAAATCATCAGTTTCCCCTTTGGTTCAGTATCTGGTTCATTTCATTTTAAATATGTGTTGCCCTTCTGGAAAAAGCATATGTGGGCATTACTGATTTAAAAAAAAACACCTCACCCTATCAGGTGAATTGGGGCAGATTTGATTAACAAAGATATAAATTGTCCCATAACATTCCCTAGTTGAAAGAAAATAGGTTTTGATTTTAAAACAGACATTGATGAAATATTCCTGCCATTTGTACAGAAGCTTTACTCCAAAGGAGAAGGCAATTAGTTGGGTGCGGTTAAGAACAAAAAAAGTATCTACAGGGGCCTTCGTGGCTTTTCATTTTTATATAATAATTTCAACTTTTCCTCAACTATCAGTGGGAAAGGGAAATGCCCGTGGAGCAACCCTATGCTTGCTTCTGGTTTCTTTTCTCTTTCTAAATCCATTTTGGTTTTCTACAACACTTTTTAAGGTGACCTGCTTTCTACAATAGAAACACACTCCTCTATAGTTTTGTAGCAGACTTCATTTAGCAATTCTGTTGCCTTGTTCCCAGAAACCAGTAGGTAATATTAATTGTGAAACTGGACAACAAATGGGTCCAGGCTGCCTGTCACGACTTGAACCAATTAAGCAGAGACAAGGTTGAATCATATATGTGTTTATTCCAATATTGCCGGCAGTATGGGAGAACAGCCAGATCATCCTGCAAAAATCTGCTCCGAACTCCCTCCATAGCCAGTCGTTTATATCGGGTATTACATGGGGGAAGTAGGCAAAAGGGAGTAGCAGTGGGTAAAATGGTTGGGAAAGCAGGCAAAAAGAATAAAAATGGATAAAACAGTTACAGATTACAGGCATGGGGAAGTAATAGGAGCTGGGGAATGTGGGCTCTCTCCAGTGCACGCCTCCATGACTCCAAGGTTGTTAGTCTTTCCACGATGAGGAGGGTGGGTAACTCTTGGGTAAGGAGAATGGACAGCATTCCTGTGATAAACTCCCAGGACATACAGCTCCCAGCCAGGTAGAATGGGCTTTTCTTTTTTTTTTTTTAACTATATTTTTATTGATTTTTTAGAGAGAGAGGAAGGAAAAGAGAGATAGAAACATTGATGTGAGAGAGAAACATCAGTAGGCTGCCTCCTGCATGCCCCCTTATTGTGGATAGAGCCTGCAACCCAGGCATGTGCCCTGACCGGGAATTGAACCAGGACCTCCCAGTCCATGGGACTATGCTCAATCCACTGAGCCACACTGGCCGGGCAAGAATGGGCTTTCTTTAATCAGAACAACACAATCACAATTAACAGAGCAAGGATGTTCAACATTGCTTATTACTATGGCTAGCACCCTAGTATGATCAGTTCATCATTACTGTCTCCTGCCCTTTTCAACTGGAATAGGTCAGACTGGCCAGCGATATAGTCTTTAACAGAAAATAAAATTCTTTTGCAAACTCATCAGTGTCCTGAAGAAAGGAATGTATACAATTGCTGTTCCCCTCTTTCTGGAAACCAGTCTTTCTGGTTTTCTGTGTAATTGACTGTTCTCCTAGGAGCTTCTAATTTGCAATCAAAGTTAGCTTTATACTTATTCAGTTTTATTTCTAAAACCACTTTCCTAATTTGCATGCAAAAGCTGATTTAGCATCAAAAGAGCTACATTTTGGCCATCCTAAGTTAATATTTTCTAGTTAAATCTTCCCATTTCTATAAGTCAAAAGTGTTAACAGAGGCACAGTTTTCCATGTTGATTTTAGTTTTATTTTGAGATTTGCAAAGTCCAAATAAACCTCTAGATATATTGTATACTGGGCTAAAGTGTGCTGCCTGTGTGCTGAGCTTCAAGTCATCTCAAACTTTTCCATGTGTCTCCACCTTCCCTCCCCTCTCCACAAAGATTCTTAGTTGCCTACGAATGCCTGAGGTTTGAGCTGGAGGGAGTAAGCCCCCATCCTCTCATTCATCCAGCAAAAAGTTTAGTTCAGACCACCACAAAGCAACTTCAATCAAAAGGCCAAAGTTAAAAATCAGCCTTCCCCCCTGGCCAGTGTGGCTCAGTGGTCAGAGCATCGGCCTGTACACCAAAGGGTCATGGGTTTGATTCCCAGTCAAGGGCATGTACCTGGGTTACAGGTTCAATTGTTGGGAGGCAACCAATCAATGTTTCCCTCTCTCTCTCTTCCTCTCTCTATTTCTCCCTCCCTCCCTTCCACACTCTCTAAAGGTCAATGGAAAGAATATCCTCAGGTCAGGATTAACAACAACAGCAAAAAAACCAGCCATCCATTTTTCTCCTCCTGTCCTGCCTTAGCCTGGTTTCTTCACAACCTTAACCTTTAGCTCTACCTAATAGATTTTTTAAAAGATAGATCAAAGAAATTCAGCTTCTTACCTTATAACAACAGGGGAGTCTGGAATTCCAAGGGAACTCACCCAAGCTCACCCGAAACAAATCAAGGAGCCATCGGGGCACAATGGGCCCTGCTGGTGCCTAGCATGATCTCAGTCTGCGAGGTATTCCTGGGTGGGGTCCTCTCTGGAATCCCGCCATTCTACACCACGATAAGACAATCCAAGTCACTGCAAGAAAGCCAGTTGGGCTGTGTAGGCTCAGGAAAGAAAGTCCCATCTGGGTCACCAAAATGTTACCGGAAAGGGAAGATAGTCCTTGGCTGGTCTGTCTAGGGCCAGCTGGTAGTATGTGAGTTCTTGACTTCCTGCAGGAAAAACTTCACAACAGTAGTCCAGGTGAATTTTAGAGGACATTTATTAAAGTTGAGGACAGTGAAACAAGAAAGGGCTGGAGAAATGAGCCTAGGCTGGTCTGCTTTGGCTCACTAAGAAGTCAGAGAAAAGGGGACTTTGGGGACAGGTTCAGG
The DNA here is from genome assembly GCA_030848825.1 of Tadarida brasiliensis. Lineage (NCBI taxonomy): Eukaryota > Metazoa > Chordata > Mammalia > Chiroptera > Molossidae > Tadarida > Tadarida brasiliensis. The sequence goes on from CM061267.1 coordinate 50,889,118, forward strand.
GGTCTTGCCTGGGATGAATTGCCACTTCTTGTTGCTGCCCTGTTTGCAAGCCTTGTGGGGTCACTTAGAGTCTAGGAGATGCATATCTCTGAAGGGAGGGTTGGGGCATGCTCCTAGGAAGGAGAGCATGCACTGGGTCCTTTGTCTTAAGACTTCTATTTCTCTCTTGCAGGCAGGAATCTTAGGGGTAGTAACACGGGAGGGTTTCAACAAAATATTCATCAGTTTTCTAGGTGTGCTCCTTCAGGGTCGTGGTCTTCATTGATTGGTCAGTGTCAGGGCAGGGGGTCGTTAGTCATTGCAGATGGTCCTGGTGTCACCCACCCAGTTTTGTTGCTTTTCTGGATCTGGAGCTGAAATACAGCTGAGGCCTAGATGTTATTTTTAGGGAGGTGACCTTCTGTATCTGCTGTAGATTGCTCTGTCAGTTTGTTTAGCTATCTGTCTCAGTTTCCCTGTTCCATTTGTCCTCGCTTACTGGCCTATCTCACCATGAGGAAGTGGGGACAGGGCCAACCTTTAAATAACTGATTATCAAGATATCTATAGGTTAACTCAGACTACCTTATAGGAGACAGAACGTGGTAAATGTCTTGTGAGAAAAACAAATCCAGTAATGGTGTTTCACAAAAAGTTTAGCTTACATGAAAAAATGTGGAATTTGAAATTCTTTACTGAGTTTGAATTAGAGATCAAAAGATGAGACAGAGCATAGAATTAAAATCAGCAAATACATGAATGTGGAAGCTAATGGACGAGGTGAGGGGAAAATGCATATAGGTTTCTCCAGCTTGGCAATATAATGCCCATACAATAAAATCTATATGTGGTAAGATATAAACTAGGATTAAAAGAGGCTGGTTCTACTTTGTAGAAGGCTTTTGACTCCAGTTAGGATCCAACAACAATATGAAGCCAACCTCTAAAAAAATTTGACTTAGTTAGCAAATTAAATAATTCATAATGATGAGCATAAAATTATGAATTGGAGAATTGGGGTAGTCAATCTATAATAAACATCAGGAAACAGAAAAGTTTTGGACCAAGCAGAGATGTTTTACAGAACATGTTATATAATGTGCTACTTTTGAATAGTAAAGTTTAAGCCTGAAGATATAGTAACAGTCTCTGAAAATGAAACTAATGGAAATTAACAATGGCAGCTACAAGTTAATAAAATTTAGGACAATTTTCAGAAACAAAATAAAAATAACTAATAAAGTTGAAATATCAACTTTAGAAAAGTAAAAGAAGTCTTTTTACTTATAAACTTATTAAATGCAAAAAATAATTAATAAATAGAAATAAAAATAAATCAACAAATTTATTAAATGCTAAAATTTGTCATCCAGAATTTTCTCCACTCTCATCAACACTTATTGCTTGTTGATTTATTGATGATAGCCATTCTGACAGGTGTGAGGTGATATCTCATTGTGGTTTTAATTTGCATTTCTCTGATGATTGGTGACAGAGTGTTTTCATATTTATTGGCCATCTATATGTCCTCTTTGGAGAAGTGTCTGTTCAGGTTCTCTGTCATTTTTAATTGGATTGTTTGTTATTTTGGTATTGAATTTTATAAGTTCTTTGTAAATTTTGGCTATGAACCCTTATCAGATGTATCATTGGTGAATATCTTCTCCCATTCCATTCAGTAGATTGTCTTTTCGTTTTATTCATAGTTTCCTCTGCAATCCAATTTGTCTATTTTTTCTTTTGTTTCCCTTGCCCAAGGAGATATATTATATATATATATATACATATATATATATGTGTGTGTGTGTGTGTATATATATATATATATATATATATTGCTACAAGAAGGGTAGAACAGCTCTGGCAGGGTGGCTCATTTGTAATATTTTTTAAAACTATCAAGCAAAACAGAAACAGAGTCATAGATACAAAATAATTTTAACAGTTACCAGATGGGAGGGGGGTTAGAGTGGATGAGTGAAAAATGTGAAGGGATTAAGAAGTACAAATTGTTTGCCACAGAATACTCAGAGATGTAATAGGGAATATAGTCATGATATTCTAATAACTATGCGTGGTATCAAGATTTATCTGGATGACCACTTAGTAAATTATATAATGTTTAATCATTGGGGTATAAACCTAAAACTAATATAATATTGTATGTCAACTGTAATTGAAAAAAATTTTAAAATGATTAAATGGCACACACAAAAAAACACAACTCTGTATTTGGTAGAGAAAAAGGATTGTGTGACTAGTTGGCACATAAAGCTGGTTGGTAAGGTGACTGAGACAGGGCTAAGATTTTGTCTTACTTGTTTTTGCTTTTATCAATAGCTTTGTTGAGATATAATTCACATACCAATTCACTCATTTAAAGTGTACAATTGAAAGGTTTTTGTACAAAGGTTTTTAGTATAGAGTTGTGCCCCCATCAACACAATTTTACACCTTGAGCACTTCAAAAAAGAAACCCTTATACCCATCAGCAGTCACTTCCAATCCCCAGCCCAGACCAACTCCTGGCTAGAACTACTTTCAGTCCTGTAGATTTGTCTATTCTGGTCATTCATATAAGTGAAATTATACAGTATGTGGTCCTTCGTGACTGACTTCTTACACTTAGCATAAGGGCGTTTTTGTTTTGTTTTTTCATTCCTCACCTGAGGATATGCTTATTGATTTGAGAGAGAGACAGAGAAAGAGAGAGAGAAACATGGATGTGAAGAGAACATCGATTGGTTGCCTTCTGTATGTGCCCAACCTAGATCTGAACCTAAGTATGTGCCCTGACCAGGAACTGAACCCGCAACATTTTAGTGTACGGGAAGACACTGCAGCCAACTGAGCCACATCTGCCAGGGCTAGTATAAAGGTTTTCAAGTTTCACGTAGCAGTACTGCATTACTTTTTATAACGAAATAATATTCCATGTATAAATATACATTTTGTTTATCCATTCATTAGTTGGTGGATGTTTGGGGTGTTTCCACTTTTTGGCTATCAGGAACAATGCTGCTAGACACATTTTTGTTGACGGCTTTATGTGGACGTATTTTTTTCCATTTGTCTTGGGTGTAGAACTTGGAGTAGAATTGCTGGGTCATATGGTAACTCTGTGTTTAATCCTTTGAAAAACCACCAGACTGTTTTCCAAAGCTGCTGCACCAGTTTGTATTCCAGTTCTCCATATCATCACCACCACTTGTCATCTGTCATCCTAGCAGTTGGTAAGTTGTATCTCACGGTTTTGTTTTGTTTTATCCTCACCCAAGGATATTTTTACATTTATCTCCAGATAGAGCAGGAGGGAGAGAGGGAGGAAGAGAGAGAAACATCGATGTGAGAGAGACACATCGAGTGGCCGCCACCCGCATGACCCCAACCAGGGCCGGGGACAAACCGCAACCCAGGTACGTGCCCTTAGCGGGAACTGAACCCAGGACTCTCCAGTCCACAGGCTGATGCTCTAACCGGGAGCCAAACTGGCCAGGGCTAAAAAAATTTTTTTAATTTAATTTTTATTTTTATCCTCACCTGAGGACACTTTTCCATTTTTTATTCAGATAGAGTGGGAGGGAGAGAGAGGGAGAGAGAGAGAGAGAGAGAGAAACATCGACGTGAAAGGGACACATCGAGTGGCTGCCTCCCACACAACCAACCAGGGCCGGGGACAAATTGCAACCAAGGTACATGCCCTTAGCGAGAACCGAACCCAGGTCTCTCTGGACCGCAGGCCGACGCTCTAACCGCTGAGCCAAACCGTCCAGGGCTAAAAAAATTTTTTTAATTAAATTACTCATTGTGGTTTTGATTTGCATTTCCTTTAGTGACTAATTATATTCAACATCATTTTGTATGCTTATTGGCCATTTTTCTGTATTTTTTGGAGATATGTCTTTTCAGATCCTGGGCTCGTTTTTAAATTGGGTTATTTGTTTTTTGGGTTGCATGAGTTCCTTATATTTTCTAGATACATTATCAAATACATGATTGGCAAAGTTTTTCTCCCATTCTGTGGGTTGTCTTTTCACTTCTTAAAGGTTGAGTTTTAAAGGCTACAGGGGATACTCTTTTTTTTAAAATATGTTTTTATTGATTTTTTTTTTTAGAGAGAGAAGAAGGGAGAGAGATAGAATCATCAATCAGCTGCCTCCTGCGCACTCCCCTACTGGGGATCGAGCCTGAAACCCAGGCATGTGTCCCAACCAGGAATCAAACCGGGACCTCCCAGTCCATGGGATGATGCTCAATCCACTGAGCCACACCTGCCGGGTGTGCAGAACATATTCTTCATTGAGATTTTGTTTATAAACTGGGTGTCCACAATAACCCTAAAGTGGATTTCATGACTGGAGTAGTTTAAGGTTAAGAGCAAGAACTCCTCAACCTGAAATTTGCAGAATGAAAGGCACTTAGGCGCACTTGACAACACTTTTGTTTCACCTCAGAGCAATCCACCTATGTCCTCTGAGAACTGTTCATACAAATAACAAATAATACACACTCCCATTGCTCTCTTTAGACCCCACCCACGGCTGCTCTTTACTGGCCACATTCATCACATTCCTCTCTTGCTGTTTACAGAAATAATTTTCAACATATAAGATTTTATTACCTATTTTGACCAAGATAAAAATGTTTCACTACCAAGAACCTTGGCCTGGAGGAAACAGAGCTGCTTCATTTGCAGGGAAGCCACTTTCCATTCACTTAACCGTTTGGGAAGATGATAGTGTCTTAGTCGATCCTTTCAATCCTTAATTGATCCTGATAATATCTGTTTAATGAAGTGGAGCTAAATCTATCTGTTTCTTTCCTTGGCCATCCTGGCTTTTTACGGCCGAGCCCCTGTGCTTTAATTAGGAGGAAGTCAACGGATAACTCCAAATATTGAAAATCCAAAATTAGATATAGTTTACTTTACAGCACAGCTTATCTCTAATTAACTTTTTTTGTAGGGAAAAAAATCACACATACTCATTCTACAAATGTTTAATGCATTCTTAGTATATGGAAAGCACTGTGTTGATATCATTTTTATTCTCTCTCTTTTTAACTCACCTAAGGATATATTAATTTGAGAGAGAGAAAGAAACATCAATCGGTTACTTCCTGTATGCGCCCAAACCGAGGACCCAACCCAAAACCCAGGTATGTGCCCTGACTGGGAATTGGTCAGGGCAACCTTTTTTGGTGTACAGGACTACGCTCCAACCAACTGAGCCATCCAGCTGGGCCATGTTTATATCTGTAAGTAGACCTTGCCCTCAAGGAACTCCTGAAATCAGTTTGTTCAACTTCCTTTCTGTGCGTATACCAAATGATGGCTGGAGGAAAACAGTCTGAAAGAATGCTGGGAAAGGGAAGCCCAGCAACATAATATAATTTTGGAAAATAAATGAGAAAATGGAAAATATGTTAAGTGGGAGAGTCAAGAGAATGGAGATAGTTGTTTATCACAAAACTTTGAATGAGAAGTTTCTCTTTTTTTTTTTTTATTGTTGAAAGTATTATAGATGTCCCCCTTTTTCCCCATTGACCCCCCTACTTCCCACTCCCACCCTCCTCCTGCCTTCCCCAGTCTAACGTCCATGTTGATTGGTTGTGCATATATGCACATAAATTCTTTGGTTTATCTCTTCCCACCCCTCCCACCCTCCATCCCTTGAGGTTTGTCAGTTTGTTCCCTATTTCAATGATTCTGGATCTCTTTTGGTAATTCCACAAATAAGTGAGATCATGTGGTACTTGTCTTTCTCTGATTGGCTTATTTCACTTAGCATAATACTCTCCAGGTCCCTCCATGTTGTCTCAAAGGGTAAGAGATCTCTCTTTCTTTCAGCTGCATAGTATTCCATTGTGTATATGTACCACAGCTTTTTTACCCACTCATCTACTGATGGGCGCTTGGGCTGTTTCCAGATCTTAGCTATTGTAAATAGTGCTGCTATGAACATATGTGTGCATATATTCTTCCTGGTTGGTGTTTCAGGATTCTTAGGATATACTCCAAGAAATGAGATCACTGGGTCAAATGGAAGTTCCATTTTTAATTTTTTGAGGAAACACCATATTGATTTTCATGGTGGCTACACCAGTCTGCATTCCCACCAACAGTGTACTAGAGTCCCCCTTTCTCCACATCCTCACCAGCACTCGTTGTTTGAGGATTTGTTGATGGCCACCATTCTGGCAGGTGTGAGGTGATATCTCACAGTCATTTTAATTTGCATTTCTCTGATGATTAGAGATGTTGAGCATTTTCTCATATGTCTCCTGGCCATTTGTATGTCCTGTTTGCAGAAGTGTCTATCCAGGTCCTCTGCCCATTTTTTATAGGATTGTTTGTCTTTCTTTTGTTGAGTTGTATGAGTACTCTATGGATTTTGGATATTAACCCTTTATCCAGTGTATCGTTGGTAAATATGTTCTCCCAAAGAGTGGGTTCTCTTTTCATTTTGATGCTGGTTTCTTTTGCTGTGCAGAAGCTTTTTAGTTTGATGTAGTCCCATTTATTATTATTATTTTTTTAATCCTCACCCGAGGACATTTCTGCATTTATCTTCAGATAGAGCAGGAGGGAGAGATGGAGGAAGAGAGAGAGAGAAACATTGATGCGAGAGAGACACATCGATCGGTTGCCACCCACACAACCCCAACCAGGGCCGGGGACAAACTGCAACCAAGGTACGTGCCTTTAGTGGTAACTGAACCTGGGTCTCTCTGGTCCCGGGCCGATGCTCTAACCACTGAGCCAAACCAGCCAGGGCCCATTTATTTTTTTCCTTTGTTTCTTTTGCCCTAGGTGATGTATCAGTGAAAATTCTGCTACATATGATGTCTGAGATTTTTCTGCCTACATTGTCTTCTAGGATTTTTATGGTTTCATTGGTGATATTTAAGTCTTTTATCCATTTTGAGTACAGTGTAAGTTGGTGTTCTAGTTTTATTTCTTTGCATATAGCTGTCCAATTTTCCCAGTACCATTTATTGAAGAGACTGTCTTTTCTCCATTGTATGCTCTTGCCTCCTTTGTCGAATATTAATTGTGCATGTTGTCCTGGTTCCATATCTGGATTCTCTATTCTGTTCCATTGATCAATACTTTTTCAATTTGTTGCACTTGTTCTTCATTCCTTTTTTTTCCTCCCCCTTTTCAGCCTTCTGTGGTTTTAATTAAGCATTGTATATGATTCTATTTTCTCTCCTTTCTTAGCATATCAATCTTCTTCTTATTTTTAAAAAATATTTTATTCATTATCCTAAAATTTACAATATACATGTGTAACTACTCTAAGTCCACTTTCATATAACACTATACTGCTTTGCATATATGCATAACCAATGGACACAGACAATAGTGTGGGAAAGGCACGAGGATGTGGGCGCTGGGAGAAGGGGGTCAATGGGAGAAAAGTGGGGGGACATCTGTAATACCTTCAACAATAAAGATTAAAAAACAAAAAAACACTATACTGCTTCTTGGATAGTACAGGTACTTTATGGACAGTACAGGTACAGTATAATAGTGTTTCCCAATACATTTGTATTATCCTTTATAACATTGCTTTTATTCAGTTCACTTTTCCATATGCTACAATCACGAAATCTACTGTTATTGTTACTACTACTTTGAACAAAGAATTATCTATTAGATCAATTAAGATTAATAAATATAGAGGACTTCCAGTCAAGATGGTGGCGTAAGTAAACATGGTATTGTGTCCTCCCACAACCACATCAAAATTACAACTAAACAACAGAACAACCATCATTCAAAACTGCCTGAAATGAAGCTGAATGGAAGTCCTACAACTACAAAATTAAAGAAGCAGCTGCATCAAGACTGGTAGGAGGGCAGAGGCGCAGATGGGCTGGTCCCACAGCTATGTGTGGAATATAAAAATCAAGAGGACACCTCGCCTGTGAAGGTCCTCCCTGAGGAGTAAGTGGTCCCCATAACTTCTGGCTATAAAAACCAGCAGGAATTGAGGCTGAGGGAGGCTGAGGCTGCTAGAGCCCCAGGCAGCTCCTCTTTAAAGGCCAGAACATGAACTTGCTCAGACTTGCTCCCTCTGAGCTCCAGTGTGGGGGAGGCAGCTCGAAAGGCACCAGAGACATAGGAGGAAGAACTGAGTTGATTAGCATTGGGGCAAGGGCTGGAGAGGCAGCTTTCTCCTGGACAGACGTGCTGTGGGAGGCCTTTGTTCCTTTGGTGAGCCCTTTCCCCGTGAGGCCTGCAGACAGCAGTCATATCTGGGACTCCAGCAACTTGGCTCACACTATTTGCCCCGCCCTGGTGATTTCCTGAGGCCCTGCCCCACCCAACTTTCAGGCCCACCCAAGCTGTTCCCAGTTGCTTTACCATAGGAATGGCCTGTCTTGGGTCCTCCTTCAGATTTTCCTAACTTCTGTCAAACAAGAAGCATCTGGTCTCAGTGAGCCCAATACCTTTTGATAAGTGGCCCCAGGCCTGGCACTAGAAGCAGCCAGCCTTGGTTCACAACTTGGCTTTGCTTGAGCACCTCCAGGCCCAGCACAAGAATCAGCCACCAGCAGATCACTTTGTAGCTTATGCCAGGTGGCTCTGGGTAGAACACAGGCAGTGGCCGACCTGGCCCGAGCCAGCACACCCAGTGGACAGCTTCAGAACACTGAGAAGCACCATCACCCAACCACCTCCACAAGTGACACACTCAAGGAATGGACTCAGTGGGTACCAGAGCCTTGCTGAAGTAAGTCTTGCTCTGTGTGGTGGGCCCCTGCACAGCTGATCATCCAAGGTAGTCAGAGGTCAGTGGATAGTAGGCACAGCCAGTCCTTGCAGCTGATCAGCCTGAGTAAAACCCTTTCATTGAGGTGCCAACAGCAATCAAGACTCAATTACAACAGAAGGGTGTAAAGTCCACATGAGGGGTGCACCTCGAGGGCCTAGCTGGGAGACCAGGGAGGCTGTGCCGCTGGACCCTACAGGACACCTACTAAAATAGGCCACCCTACAAAGCCCAGGAGACATAGCAACTCTACCTAAAAGATAGAAACCAACACAGGGAGGCAGCCAAAATGAGGAGACAAAGAAACATGTCCCAAATGAAAGAACAGAATGAAACTCCAGAAAAAGAACAAAACGAAATGGAGATAAGCAATCTAACAGACACAGAGTTCAAAATACTGCTTATAAGGATGCTCAATGGACTTAGTGAGAACTTCAGTGAACTTACTGAGGGCCTCAAGAGCATAAAAAAGGACCAGTCAGAAATGAAGGAGTCACTAACTGAAATAAAGAATAATTTACAGAGATTCAATAGTAGAGTATGTAAAGCCAAGAAGCAATATAAGGAATATAAGGAAGTAAAAAAAAAAAAAAAAAAAACCAATCAGAACAGCAAAAAGAAAAAAGAATTTTAAAAAATGAGGATAGTGTAAGGAGTCTCTGGGACAACCTCAAGTGTACCAACATTTGTATCATAGGAGTGCCAGAAGGAGAAGAGAGAGAACAAGAAATTGAAAACCTATTTGAAAAAATAATGACAGAAAACTTCCCTAACTTGGTGAAGGAAACAGACATACAATTTCAGGAAGTACAGAGAGTCCCAAACAAGATGAACCCCAAGAGGTCCACACCAAGACACATCATAATCAAAATGCAAGAAGTTCAAGACCAAGAGAGAATCTTAAAAGCAGCAAGCAAAAAGCAGTTAGTGACCTACAAGGGAGCTCCCAAGACTGTCAGCTGATTTCTCAAAAGAAACTTTGCAGGCCAGAAAGGAGTAGCAAGAAATATTCAGAGTGATAAAAAGCATGGACCTACAACCAAGATTACTCTATCCCGCAAAGCTATCATTTAGAATCGATGGCCATATAAAGAGTTTCCCAGACAAGAAAAAGCTAAAGGAGTTCATCACCACCAAACCAGGATTATGTGAAATATTGAAGGGTCTTCTTGAAGAAAAAAAAGATCAAAATTATGAACAAACAAAATGGCAATAAATACATGCCTATCGACAATTGAATCTACAAACAAAATGAACAAGCAGAACAGAAACAGACTCATAGATACAGAGAACATTTTGTTGGTTGCCAGATGGGAGGGAGGTTGGGGGAATGGGTGAAAAAGATGAAGGGATTAAGAAGTACAAATTGGTTGTTAGACTGACAAATCTGAAAGGATAGGGGGTAGGAGAGGTGGGAAGAAATAAACCAAAGAACTTATATGCATAAATGCATAACCAATGGACACAGACAACAGTGTGGGGAAAGGCAGGAGGGGGGTGGGAGTGGGGAGGAGGGGATCAATAAGGGGAAAGGAGGAAATCTGTAATACATTCAGCAATAAAGATAAGTTTAAAAAAAGATTAATAAATATAAAAGGTTATATTTCATATGTATTTTGTTTTATTCCTTCTCCAGTGCTCTTCCTTTCTTTATGTACATTCGAGTTTCTGACCTGTGTAATTTTTCTTCTTTCTGAGTAACTTCTTTTAACGTTTCTTGTAAGACAAGACTGCTGGTGATGAATTCTGGTTTTTGTTTGTTAGGGTTTTGTTTTGTTTTGTTTTGCCTAAGAAAGTCTTTATTTTACCTTCACTTTTGCAGGATGATTTCACTGCATATAGAATTCTAAGTTGGTGGATTTTTTTTTTCCCAACACTGGAAACATTTCATTCCACTCTCTTCTTGTTTTCATGAATTCTGATGAAAAGGTCAATGTAATTCTTATACTTGTACCTCTGTAAGTAAGGCATTTTCCCCCTGTGGCTTCTTTCATGATTTTCTCTTTGTCCTTGGTTTTCTGAAGTTTGAATATAATATGCTTAGGGGTAGTTTTTATGGTATTTATTCTGCTTGATGTTCTGTGCTTGGTTTCCTGGGTCTGTGGTGTGGTGTCTATCATTAATTTTGAAACATTCTTGATCATTTTCACATCAAATATTTCTTCTGCTCTGTTCCCTCTTTCTGCTTCTGGTATTCTAATTGCATATATGTTACATCTTTTGGAATTGTCTCACAATTCTTAGATATTCTATTCTGGGTTTTATTGTTTTGTATTATTATTATTGTTATTGTTGTTGTTGTTGTTATTATTATTATTATTATTATTATTATTTTCTCTTTGCATTTCAGTTTGGGAAGTCTCTATTAACATATCTCCAAAGTCACGGATTCTTTTTTTTTATTGTATCCAGTCTATTGATGATCCTATTAAAGGCAGACTTCATTTCTATTACAGTGTCTGTTTGTTTTTTATTTATAGTATTTCTTTTTTATTCCTTCTTAGGGTTTCATCTCTCTGCTTACATTACCTGTCTGTTCTTGTACTTTGTCCATTAGAACCTTTAACAGTAATCATACTTATTTTAAATTCCAAATCTGTGCCATATCTGAACCTGGTTCTGATGCTTGCTTTGCCTCTTCAGACTGTTTGTTTGTTTGTTTTTTGTTTTTTAACCTTAAAACTTAGTATATCTTGTAAATTTTTTTGAAAGCCAGATATCATGTATTAGGTAAAAGAACTGAGATAAGTAGGTGTTCAGTGGGGGTTTTGTGTTAATCTGGCTAGGAGTTGGTCTGTGTTTCATATTTGCTGTAGCTGTAAGTGTCAGAGGCTTTTATTCCCTCTAGTGTTATTTTTTGTCTCTTCTGTCTTTATGATTCCCTAAAAACTCCTTTAAATAGAATCTGCATCTTGCATCTCTTTCAGCTGTAACTCACTGTTATCATGCTGTAGCCCTGTTGATGTGGTAAAGGCCTGGGGAAATGTTCTATAATCCTATGGTTAAATCTGTCTTTTAGTGGGCCTGTGTCCCTAGGCTATGACTTTTCACATGTGTTTCTCAGCATTTTTTCCCACTTAGGTAAGCAAGGAAAACTAGAGAGGGCTGGATTTGGATAATTTCCCTTCCCCCAAGGCAGATAAGGCTCTAGTAAAGTATTTTCCCCCTGCCGTATAGGCCTTTCTTATGGAGAACACTCTGGGCATATTTCAGAAGAGTTACTTTTCCATTCCCACTGTCAGGAACATAAGTGTTTCTTCTTGGCTCTTCATAAAGAAAACCTAGTGGGGTTCCATAAATTAAGAAAGACGATAGCCTCTAGGAGATCTCACGCTAATACTAGTCCACACCCAGCCTCTAGTAATTCATCAAAGTTACCATTTGAGTTTTCCTATCAGTTTATGGCTCCAGCAGCTTTTGTTCCTGGTAAAGTGATCTAATCTGATTCTTTGTGTTCTGTCTTTCCAGATTCTGAGGTGATAGTTTTTCCTGCAACCTACTTTCTCTGATGGCTCTAAGAAAAGTCATTAAAGTAGTTGATTTTCAGTTCAGCTTTTTTTCTTTTAAAGACATAAGTGACAGCCTCGGCGGTGTGGCTTGGTTGGTTGGAGCATTGTCCCATGCACCCAAAGGTTGCTAAAAGGTCTAAGCTGGTGGGAGAGCACATCCACAACACAAGGCCAAAGTACAGAAAAACTATTTTATTGCATGCACCTGGGTGCAGGCAGGCTGAACTCAAAAAAGGAGTCAGCCTCGAATAACAGTTGGGGTGTAGGTTATATACTCTGCTTCTAGCTTCTGGCAGTTCCTGCTGACTACCCTGCATGGCCCATTGTCCACTTTGCAGTTGGACTGGTCTGGTATCTCGTCCTGCATCTGCTGGGCGATTCATTGTCTTGCGGATAATCCAGATAATCCGTACTCAACAGAAGGCTGAGCAAAGGTCATGCAAGCAACGCATTTTTCCGCCTTTTGCAAGCTTTTACCTTTACCCTTTAAAACATTACTAATCCTTTCAGTTGCAGGTTTGATTTCTGGTCAGTGCGCATATCTAGATTGCGGGTTCAGTTCCCAGTTGGGGCATGTAGGAGAGGCGACTAATCTATGTGTGTGTGTGTGTCTCTCTCTCCCTCCCTCCCTCTCTCTAAAATTAAAAAACACATCCTCCGTGAGGATTAAAAAAATAAAACATGAATGACAACTTCAAAACTGTTTCCATATCAGAAGTGAAACTGGAAGTCCCCCAGTATGTTTTTTTCCTCCAAATTAAACATATATTATATATAATTAGTCCCCCCCCCTACTTAGAATACATTTCATGGTACTAGTGCTTCTCAATCACCACTGTATTAATCCTAAACCTCCTAAAAGAACTGCTATTAATAGTTTGCTGTGATTTCTAATTTTTCTCTATGTTTATATGTATGTATATATCTGTATCTATCTAAATGTGTATGTATAGCAATACATATATACACATTTTTATTTTTTTTAAATTTATCTTTATTGTTGAAGGTATTACAGATGTCCCCCTTTTGCCCCCATTGACACCCTCCTCCCCACTCTGATCCCCCTCCTGCCTTCCCCACACAATTCTCTGTGTCCGTTGGTTATGCATATATACATAAAAGTTCTTTGGTTTATCTCTTCCCACCCCTCCTCCCCCATTCCCTCTGAGGTTCATCAATCTAACAACCAATTTATACTTCTTAATCCCTTCACCTTTTATGCCCATCCCCCAAGCCCCCTCCCAACCAGCAACCAACAAAAAGTTCTGTGTATCATGAGTCTGTTTCTATTTTGCTTGTTCATTTTGTTTGTAGATCCAATTGTTGAAAGATATGTATTTATTGACTTTTTTTTTTGTTACTACTATTTTTTGTATTAATTTGTTTTTGTTACAGATGTTTCTCCTTTTTCCCCCATTGACACCCTCCTCCCCATCCCTCCCGCCCCATCCCCAGCATTGTTGTCTATGTCCATTGGTCATACATACATGCATATAAATTCTGTGGTTTATCTCTTCCCCCTCAATCCCCCTCCTCTGAGGCTTATCAGTCTGTACCCCACCTCTATGTCTCTGGGTTAATTCTGTTCATCAGTTTGTTTAGTTCATTATATTCCACAAATAAGTGAGATCATGTGATATTTGTCTTTCTCTGCTTGGCTTGTTTCGCTTAGCATAATACTCTCCAGGTCCTTCCATGCCTTCTCAAAGGATAAGAGATCTTTCTCTCTTATAGCTGCATAGTATTCCATTGTGTACACTTGGGACACTTGGGTTGTTTCCAGATCTTAGCTATTGTAAATAGTGCTGCTATGAACATAAGTGTACATATATTCTTTCTGGTTGGTGTTTCAGGTTTCTTAGGGTATATTCCTAGAAGTGGGATCAGTGAGTCAAATGGCAGTTCAATTTTTAAATTTTTGAGGTAACACCATAGTGTTTTCCACAGTGGCTGCACCAGTCTGCATTCCCACCAACAGTGCACTAGAGTCCCCTTTTCTCCACACCCTCGCCAACACTTGTTTGATTTATTGCCATTTTATTGTTCATAGTTTTTATCTTCTTCTTCTTCAAGAACCCTGAGCTGTGGGGCCTGGTGTGGGACTGGGACCCCTTTCTCCTCAAGGAGGACCTTCAAACCAGGGTATACCTCCTGATTTTTATCCACCACATGTGGGTGTGGGACAAGCCTTTCCGCACCTCCGACCCCCTACCAGTCTTGATGTGGCTTCTTCTTTAATTTTGTAGTTTAGGACGTCCATTCAGTTCGATTTCAGGTGGTTCTGAAAGATAGTTGTTGTGTAGTTTAGTTGTCATCTTGTTTTTGTTTTGTTTTTTGGTACGTGCCCTTAGTGGGAACCGAACCCAGGACTCTCTGGTCCACAGGCCGACACTCTAACCGCTGAGCCAAACTGTCCAGGGCTTAGTTGTCATCTTGATGTGGTTGTGGGAGAAGGTGAGTATTGCGTTTACCTACACTGCCATCTTGACCGGAAGTCCATATGTGCACTTTTTTTTTTTTTAAGTTTTATTGATTGATATGAGCGAGAGAGAAAGAAACATCTATTTGTTGTTCCACCCATTTATGCATTCATTGGTTGATTCTTTTATGTGCCCTGACCAGGGATAGAATCTGCAACCTTGGCACATTAGGAGATGCTCCAACCAACTGAGCTATTTGGCCAGGGCCTATACACATTTTTATGTGTGGGTATGTTACCAGGAAGGTAACCTGGCCCTTCGCAGGTCTGCCTAGGGCCAGCTAGTAGTGTGTGGGCTCTTGACTTCATGCATGAAAAGTTTCACAACACGAGTCCAGGTGAATTTTAGAAGACATTCATTAAAGCTGGAGACAGTGAAATAAGAAAGGACCGGGGAAATGAACCTGGCCTGGTCTGCTTTGGCTCACTAAGAGGTCAGAGAAAAGGAGGCCTTAGGGACAGGTTCAGGGGTTTTGCCTGGGATAAACTGCTGCTGCCTATTGCTGCCCTGGTTACAAGCCTCATAGGGTTACTTAGAGTCTAGGAAATGCATGCATGTGGGGGAAGAAAGGAAAGGCGGGGAGGTGTGGGTTTGCTCCTGGGAAGGAAAGCATGCAATAGACCTTCATCTTGAGGGGTTTTAATGTCTGGGCATTTAGGGGAGGTCTTAGGGGAGAATCTCAATAGAATATTCATCAGCTTTATGCTGATATATCAAAATGAGATTTATTCTCTTAACTTTATCTGTCCTTGTGATGGGAGAAGGGCACATAATAAGAATAGGACTACAGTGTTTAACAATTATTCACCTTACTGACTATAAATAAGATGTTTTCTGACAGACCCTGGGAAACTGGAGGATGTGCTGCAAGAAGAAACACAGGGCTGTAAAAGATAAGATGCCTCAAAGCCCAGATGGGTCCATTACTCAGAAAAGAAAATACATTTTGAAGAACAAACAAAGGACAGGACACACTTTGACTTGGTTGCTGTGCCTGGACCCTGACCCTCTCCAGAAGTTTGCTTCAGGAGTGTTGACCATTCTTAGGTCCCAGGAACAGGCAGAGCTGTTTTAACATCATAGAAAATTAACTACCTTGTTGTTAGACTTCAAGGTCCTGGGAGGAGACACACAGACCACGGACCCTGCAGCCCTTACCCTGCCCCCCTTTCCCCCTTACATGCAGCCCCTTCTTACTTATCCCTATATAATCAGCCAACTAATAGGAGAGGTTAGAGCAGAATTTACAGGATGGCCTACTGCTCTTTCCATACTGCCAGCATTATTGGAATAAACGTTCATATATGATTCAACTCTGTCTCTGCTTAATTTGGCTCAAGTAGTGACAGGTGGCTTTGGACCCTTTGTGTCCAGTTTCACTTGGGTGTGGTTGGTAAAAGGCACTAATTGGATTTTCTATCTGTCTCTCTGGGTAAGATGATTTAAACTATTTAGTCCGGCCAGTGAAGCTCAGTGGTTGAGTGTCAACCCATGCACCAAGAGGTCGCCGGTTCGATTCCCAGTCAGGACACATGCCCAGGTTGTGAGCCCCATCCCCAGTGGGGGTATGCAGGAGGTGGCCAATCGATGTTCTCTCTCATGGATGTTTCTATCTCTCTCTCCCTCTCCCTTCCTCTCTCTCTAAAATCAATAAAGAAAAAAATAAATAAACTATTTACCCTCTGGTTGGGGAGGAGAAGTACAAACCATTTACTCTCAAGTGTCCCTGCTTTAGACAATAAGGATTTACTAGATACTGTAAATTGCTGTTTAACTATCTGTCTCAGGTTTCCTATTTTGCCTGTTCTGACTTACTGGCCTGTCTCAAGTATAATATGTGTATAATACTATGCTGCAACTTCTGTTTCCATTTAATATTCTCTCTACTTCCTTTTTCTTTAAAAGTTAAATTTATTTCAAATGAATTTTATATTCAACAGACAAAACTGTATTTTCCTTGTGAGTTCTGAAATTTCATCTATTATTCATAATCACTTATTTTCTTCAATAAAAATATATTAAGTGGGTACTATATTAAATTTTTGTGATTTTATTAAAAGCATAGGCAAAAAATCTTTCACTCATTTTCCACTAATTTTTTCAGCAAGTTTTTAATTACCTTATATAATTATTTTCCTAATTTCCAAATGAAATATCAATACATTATCCATGTCAATATAAGAAACATTCAAATCTGTAAAGAATTTTTGTGACTTTATTTCAGCCAAAACTGTCAACAATTCCCAGAAAGCAAAATGTCAGTGGATTGAGATAATGCTCCAGAGAATGCCAGTTTTGCACCTTATTTTATACATTACAATCAAAAGAGAAGACACAAGTGAGTTACATAACATCCATTGGTGATAGATTAGGGAAGTGGGACTGGATGAAAAGTAAAATGATAGACGCACACATCTTTTACACAGGTGGGTACAGGATAGTTCACAGTCAACAATGAACTCAATAGCAATGAGGGGATTTGTGGTCTCTGCAGAGTGGTGCCTGTGCTTTGTGGGGTCCAGAAAAGGAAAATTACTTTGACATTTCAAAGATATGTTATTGTAGATGCAAAAAAACAACAGACAGGCTCAGTTAAGGTAAAGATTGACCCTTGTCAGGGAAGATGGCAGCCTAGGACACGACTACCTGCCACAAACTGCTTTTAGTTTAGAAGTTTTTCATTTCGGACCATCATTTATGTTTCAGGTCTTTGAGTTTGCAAGGCTACCATGCAGGCCTGCCCTGAGCTTGTCAGGTTAGCATGTGGCACCTTTTCATTCATAATATAATAAATAGAAAAATCAGTACTAATTGTTTCTACTTTCCATCTTGTGAGGACTCAACAATGTTTTAAAATACAATTTTTTAGAAGCTATACTTTCAGATATACTTCTGGTTTAATATAACAGACTGAGCATTTCTCCTTTCCTTCCCAAGGTCTCATTGAATTATGGAATTGTAGGAAAGAGTGAGCATGTGGGATCACATCGAAAGAGAAAAAGAAGAGGAAATTGCACTTAGCCTCAACACACCATATGTAATGAAGGGAAACCTGGCAACTGCCAAGCTTGAAGTCAACAAAGATAAAGATGGGGTGGTGAACACACAATACAATATACAGATGATGTATTATAGAACTGTACACCTGAAACCTATATAATTTTATTAACCAATGTCACCCTAATAAATGAAATAAAAAATACAAATATAAAAAGCAGGGCCATCTTCAGGGTAATTCATTAAAGAAGCATGCTTGAAATTATAGGGGCAGTTGGTCCCCTCCCCGCTTGCGTTCCATCATTTATTCATTCAACAAGTATTTGTTGAGAACATTGTAAAGCATCAGGCCCTATTCCAAGTGCTTTTACTCTTGGTAGGTAGCCAGTGAACAGTTCTCTAAAGAATATGGGTAGGTGGCCTAAGGAGGGCAGCCGTGAAGTGTTTTACACTTGGGTAAAGGAGAGCAGAGCCCAAGTTCAGAACTCCACAGCTGATGTGGGAGGGTAGGAGGGAAAACCATCTCTGCCTCGGAGAGAAACCTGTTCCATCCAAAGTACAGCCCTTGATAATTTGGTGATTGCAGGATTCCTCAGCCTGCCTGCTGGCTCCTCACCCACACATCTTTTTTTTAGCTTTAAATTAATTTTATAGTTGAGAGTATTACAGATATCCCCCATTTCCCCACTTTGCTATCCTCCACCCATCTCCCCCCGCCCAGGCCTTCACTTGTCTATTGTCTGTGTCCATGGGTAATGCATATATGCATGTAAGTTCCTTGATGAATCTCTTCCCGCCCTCCCTCCCACCTTCCCTCTGAGATCTGTCAGTCTGTTCCATGCTTCCGTGTCTATGGTCCTATTTGGTCCTAACAAAATAGGACCCACATATCTTTTAATGAAGCATGCTGGAAGACAGAGAACATCATTCCTTAAAAATCCTGCACCCACTGCAGCCTAGACTAACTAATGCAGGCCTTTGCTCCTACATCTCAGTGAATGTGACAGAGACTTTTCGTGGCTTAGCCATTAAAAGATTAATGTTCTGCTGAATATTTCTCAAAATTCTGTTAACTCCAACAGAAAATTCCCTCTTTGAAGATAATGATTTGTTGGAGACATCTGAGGGAATGAACCAAATCATTTCAACCAGAAGTCATATGTATATGTATATGTATATGTATATGTATATGTATATGTATATGTATATGTATATGTATATGACCTGGAAAGTGAAGATGAAAACCAATATTTGAAACACCTGCTGTCTACTTCTTTTAATTGGTCAACATTTTTTGTGTGGTTTATCAATTCTAAAAGATGACAACTTCTACACTGAAATGATAAAAAAAAATCTTTTGTTGACATTTATGTCATGTTCATCAGCCAGCAGAGGGAGACATGGCTATAGCTTTTAGCAGCTATACGTTTCCACCCAACAACAAGAAATTAATCTACAAGGACTCATTAAAGATATTCAAGATCTACTTTTTGGGAAATGAAACCCAGAGCAGCAAGTTGACGAGCCAGAGTGAGCACCCCTCTCATCCCCCCCTCGATGTTCAGTGCTCTTTCCTCTATGCCTGGGTTCTCAAAGGAAACAGTACTGCCCTCTAAGCTTTTTAAAAATGCATGAGGGGCCCTGGCCAGTTTGGCTCAGCGGTTAGAGTGTTGGCCTGCGGACCAAAGAGTCCGGGGTTCGATTCCAACCAAGGGCACGTACCTCGGTAGCAGTTCGTCCCTGACCCCTCTGGGGCCATGCAGGTGGCAACCAATCAATGTGTCTCTCTCACATCTGAGATGTTTCTCTCTCTCTCTCTCTCTCTCTCTCCCTCCCACTCTGTCTGAAGATAAATATAAAAATATCCTCGGGAGAGGATTAAAAAAAAAAAAAAGTGTAAGGGTTTTGTCAATTGTTACAGTGATTGGGTGGCATTACTGGCATTTTAATGCATGGAGACCGGGGACATTGATGCCAAATGAAGTCTTGTTCTTCACCCCACACAACTTTCAAATGTCCAGTCAGATGTGGGTAGAAAACCTGTTTACATATCTGAGCTTAGAAAGAAAAAAACAAACCTTATTTTACAAATAAACACAAATATTTTTACACATTTTTAATATACCTTGAACTTTTCAGGAATGCAATTATCATGTATATGAAAGGAAGATTTGACTGCTACATTCTGAACTTTAGCAAGAGGTTTTCACCATATAAGAAAACTATATCACCTGTGTCAGCACCGTGCTGGATGTTCAGCTCACTGCACAGCACACTTATGTTACTCTGTGCTCGTAGCTGTCGCATTTGCTGTGATTCTACATTAAGATGCAAGTATCTGATTATTTTTTTAAGCATTCTCATATAATCATGTCTGGACATTTGTATATTGAAATGCCTATTTCCTTTATTTCTGCTTTATAATAGTTGGAGCATTATATTGGTCCTATATGAAATTATATTTGAGGAGAAATCATATAATCAATGAATTTCATTTGTGGATAGAATGACGAAACAAACATTATATAATATTTGTAATAATAACTTTTGGCAGTAATCCCCAAGTAGATTTACAGATTTAAAGTAATCCCTATCAAAACTCCATTTGCCTTTTTTTCAGAATCATAAGCTGTTCCTAAAATGTATATAAAAATTCAAGGAACCCCAAATGACCAAAACAGTCTTGAAAAAGAAAATTCAAAGTTGGAGGATTAATACTTCCTGATTTTAAAACCTACTACAAAGCTACAGTAAAATACCACACAAGCGTGATATTGGCAAAAGGACAAACATATACATCAATGCAATAGAATTGAGTGATCAGAAACAAATCCATACATCTGTGGTCAATTGATTTTTGGCAAGGACTCAAGCTCATTTAATTGGGAAAGAGGAAACTTTTCAATACATGATGCAACTGTATATTGACAGATTCTCTCCTTGACCTAACTCTGGTCAGGCTTCTCTGAGCCTCTAGCCCTCAACTCTGTCGGGCCTACATTGCCCAGTTTTAGCAAGAATCTTCTAATTCAGTTTAGAAAGAAGCCCCACACTCAATATCTAACCAAATTCCTCATTCTCTATCACTCTACAGGTAATATCTTATCATTCTGGCCTGGTTTCAGCAAGAATCTACCCTTTCCCTTGCAGTTTTTTTTAGTAATTTTCTTATCGTTTTTAAAAATAGTTTTTTATTTTTCAATTGCAGTTGACATAAAATATTTTATTAGTTTCAAGTGTATAGTAGAGCAGTTAGACATTTATATAACTTACAAAGTGATCACACCAATAAGTCTAGAACCCACCTGGCACCATACATAGTTATTACAATATTATTGACTGTATTCCCTATGCTGTACTTTACATCCCCACGAGTATTTTGTAACTACCAATTTGTAATTCTTTTCAGTTTTTTAATTTTTTTGTTAATCCTCACCCAAGAATTCTTTTTTCATTGATTTTTAGAGAGGGTAGAAGGGAGGAAAAGGAAGAGAGAGAGAGAGAGAGATGGAAACATTGATGTGAAAGAGACACATCCATTGGTTGCTTCCTGCACGTGCCCCAACCGTAGTGGGGATCGTACATGCCCTTGACCAGGAATCAAACCCGTGACCCTTTGGTGAGTGGGCGGATGCTCTAACCACTGTGACACACTGGCTAGGGCCAATTTGTAATTCTGAATCCCTTTCTGCTTTTCACCCATCCCTCCCAACCCCGCTCCTATTTGGCAACCATCAGTCTGTTCTCTGTATCTATGAATCTATTTCTGTTTTGCTTGTTCATTTATTTTGTTTTTTAGATTCCACAAAAAAGTGAAATCATATAGTATCTGTCTTTCTCTGTTTGACTTGTTTTATTTAGCATAATAACCTCTTGGTCTATGCATGTTGTAGATGGCAAGATTTCATTCCTTTCTATGGCTGAGTAACATTCCACTGTATATACATACCACATCTTTATCCATTTGTCTATTGATGAACACTTAGATTGCTTCCATATCTTGGCTACTGTAACCAATGCTGCAATGAATATATGGATACATATGTCTTTTCGAATTAGTATTTTGAGTTCCTTCAGATAAACACCCAGAAATGGAATTGCTGAGTCCTTCTCTGTCTCTTGTTATAGCCTATGTTTTAAAGTCTGTTTTGCCTGGTATGAGTATTGCTACAATAACTTTTGGGGTTTTTGTTACCATTTTCATGAAATATCTTTTCTATCTCTTTACTTTTAGTTTGCGTGTGTCTATAGATCTGAAGTAAATATCTTGCAAGCAGCATATGTAAGGGTCCTGTTTAGTTATCCATTCAGCCTCCATGTCTTTTTTCTTTTCTTTTTAAAAAAATTGATTTGAGAGAGAGAGGAAGTGAGAGGGAGAGGGAGATAGAAACATCGATGAGAGAGAACATTGATTAGCCACCTCCTGCATGCCCCACATTGGGGATTTTGTCCACAACCTGGGCATGTGCTCTGACCGGGAATCGAACCAGCGACCTCTTGCTGCATGGGTCAATGCTCAGCCACTGAGCCACACTGGCTTGGCTCCATGTTTTTTGATTGAAACATTTAATTCATTTACATTTGAAGTTATTGTTGATAGACATATATTTATTGCCATTTTATTCATATTTTTAATATTCTTCTTAAAGGTGTCCTTTTAACATTTCTTGTAATACTGTTTTGGTGGTGATGAACTCCTTTAGATTTTTCTTGTCTGGGAAGCTCTTTGTATGCTCTTTGATTCTAAATGCTTGCCCTGCTGGGTAGAGTAACCTTTGTTGTAAGGTCCTTCCTTTTCAAAACTTTGAATGTTCCTTGCCACTCCCTTTCTCTGGCCTGAAAAGTTTCTGTTCAGAAATCAGCTGAAAGTCTTATGGGAGCTCCTTGTAGGTAACTAACTGCTTTTCTCTTTCTGCTTTTAAGATGCTCTCTTTGTCTTTAACCTTTGCATTTTAATTATGTATATTCGTGTGGACCTCTTGGCTTGGGACTCTGTGTACTTCTTGGGCTTGTATGACTATTTCCTTTGCCAGGTTAGGGAAGTTTTCTGTCACTCTTTCTTTCTTTCTTTTTTCTTTTCAGTATTTAAAAAAATTTTTTTTGCATTTATCTTCAGATAGAGCAGGAGGGAGAGAGAGAGGAAGAGAGAGAGAGAAACATCGATGTGAGAGAGACACATGGAGTGGTTGCCACCCATACGACCCCAACCGGGGCCAGGGACAAACTGCAACTGAAGTATGTGCCCTTAGCAGGAACTGAACCTGGGACTCTCTGGTTAAAGCGGGCCAACGCTTTAACCGCTGAGCCAAACCGGCCAGGGCTGTCACTATTTCTTTATATAGGTATTCAATTCCTTGTTCTCTCTTGTCTCCTTCCAGTACCCCTATAGTGCAAATGTTGGTATGCTTAATTTTGTTTCAGGAGCACCTTAAAATATCTACATTTTAAAAAATTCTTTTTGCTGTTCTGATTGGGTGTTTTTGGCAACCTATCTTCTTAAATTGGTGATTTGATCCTCTGCTTCATCTAATCTACTATTGATTCCCTCTAATGTGTTCTTCGCTTCAGTTATTGTACTCTTCATTTCTGACTGGGTTTTTTTTTTTTTTTTTAACACTTTCTATCCCCATTTTTACGTTTTCTGTCTTTGTGTTGAAGTTCTCAATGAGATCACTGAGCACCTTATAACCAGCGTTTTGTTTTGAACTCTGCATCTGGTAGATTGCTTGTCTCCATTTTGTTTGAATCTTTTTCTGGATTTTAGTTTTCTTCTTTTATTTGGGACATGTTTCTTTGTCTCTTCTTTTGGTTTTCTCTCTGTGTTTATTTTTATATATTCGACAGAGTTGTTACGTATCCCAGTCTTAGTAGAGTGGCCTTCTGTAGTAGGTGTCTTGTAAGGTCCCAGGGGTGCAGTCACTTGGTTGGGGTGCTCCAGGTGTATCCTTTGTGTGGGTTGTGTGCCCTCCTGGTGTAGTTGAACCTGGATTACTGTTGGCATGTCAATGGGAGGGATTGACCCTTAAGTTAATTGGTTGTAAGGACTGTCCCTGACTACAGGGGGAAAGCTGTTGTGCAGAGATTGACCCTATGTATCAGAATGTGCTTTAGCAAGGCTCTGGTACCTGCTGAGCCTGCTCTTTGGGTGTGCAGTTTGTGGAGGTGTTTCAGTGGTACTGTGGTGTGGTCTGAAACTGGCCCTACGTATTGATTTTGGGACCTCTTAGGAGGGACTTTGGTGTAGGCCAAGGTCAGCTGCTGCCTGTGACCTACCTCAGGACCACTTGGTATGAGCTACAAAGTGATCTACAGATGGTTGCCACAAGTGCTGGGCTCGAAGCTGCTTAGCAAGAGGTATGGGCACTCAAAGGCCAGATGATGCTAATTTGGGGCTTTTAACCTTTGAGGGATTTTTAAAAAGTCTTCAGCATGAGCTAAGACAGGCCATATGTATGGAAAAGCCCCTGGAAGCAGCTTGGGTAGGCCCAATAGTTGGGTTGGACAAGGTCTCAGGGAATCACCAGGGCAGGGAAAATGGTGTTAGCTAGGTTGATAATGACTTAGATTTGGTGCCCCCCTGCACAAGCAGGCTGGGTGAGCTTGGGCTAAACAAAGAAACAATGACCTCTGACAGCACTTCTGTCTGGAAGAAAGCTGCCCCTCCAGCCCTCACCCTAAAGCCAGAAAATTCAGTTTCTCCCTGTTATGTCCCTGGTGTTTTTTGAACTGCTACTCCAGTGCTGGAGCTCAGAGCCAGTGAGTCTTTTAGCCAGTAAGTCTGTACTTGGGCCCTTTAAAAGGAACATGAGGGACTCCAGTAGTCCTCTGTCTCGCTCAGCCCCAATCTCCACTGTTTTGTGTGTTTTTTTTAAATCCTCGCCCGAAGATAGTTCTACATTTATCTTCAGATAGAGTTGGAGAAAGAGAGAGAAAAAGATTGATGTGAAAGAAACATAGCGATTGTCTGCCTCCTGTATGACTTTGACCAGGGCCGGGAACCGAACCGCAACCAAGGTATGTGCCCTTGACTGGAATCAAACCCACAATTCTTTAGTTCACAGGCCAATGCTCTGCCCATGGAGCCAAACTGGCCAGGGCATCCACTGGTTTTTACAGCCAGAGTTATGGGGACTTCTCTTGCCTGAGCTGGGACCTCTCATTCTTCACTCTTCTGTAGGGAACCTCTGCAGCTGAGCTATCGCTATCTATTTTTAAGCACCACGTGTGGGTGTAGGACCAGACCACTCTGAGTCTCTCCCCTCTAATCAGCCTTGATGTGGCTTCTTCTGTATATCCTTAGTTATAGGACATCTGTTGGATGGATGGCAGGTGGTGTTCTGTAGTTTAATTGTAATTTTGATGTGGTCATGGGAAGAGGTGAGCACAATGTTTACCAATGTCCACCATCTTGACTGGAAGCCTCCTGTTAATAATCTTCTATCCACCGACTCCTCCTTCCTGATCCTTGTTTATATATGCCCAACTTTTCAATATTGTATTTGGAGTTGAGCCCAATCTCTCTCCCCTTTTGCAAAACCTCATTGCAGTAGTCTTTTAAAAAAAAAAAAATAAATCACTATATATTATTTATTTATTTATTTATTTATTTATTTATTTATTTATTTATTTATTTATTTATTTTTATCCTCACCCAAGTACATTTTTGCATGTATCTTCAGATAGAGGGAGAAAGACAGAGAGAGAAACATTGACTTGAGAGAGACACATCGAGTGGTTGCCACCCACACAACCCCAACCCGGGCAGGGGACAAACTGCAACCGAGGTATGTGCCCTTAGTGGGAACCGAACCTGGGTCTCTCTGGTCCTCGGGCCGACGCTCTAACTGCTGAGCCAAACTGGCCAGGGCTTATTTATTTATTTATTTATTTATTTATTTATTTATTTTTTAATTCGCACCCAAAAATATTTTTCCATTGATTTTTTAATTTTTTAAAACCTACCTTTATTGTTGAATGTATTACAGATGCCCCCTCTTTTTTCCATTTACCCCCTCCTCCCAAGCCCCACCTCCCTTCTGCCTTCCCTACACTATTGTTTGTGTCCACTGGTTATGCATATATGCATAGAAGTTCTTTGGCTTCTCTCTTCCCACCATCCCCCCCCCCCCCCGCTTCCCTTTGAGGTTCATCAGTCTAACAACCAATTTGTACTTCTTAATTCTTTCATCTTTTTCACCCATCTCCCCCAACCCCCTCCTATTGGGCAGGCAACAAAAAGTTCTCTGTATCTATGAGTCTGTTTCTGTTCTGCTTGCTCATTGTGTTTGTAGATTCAATTGTTGATAGATATGTATTTATTGCTGTTTTATTGTTCATATTTTTGTTCTTCTTCTCCTTTAATAGGCCCTTCAACATTTCATATAATACTGGTTTGGTGGTGATGAACTCTATTAGCTTTTTCTTGTCTAGGAAAATCTTTACATGTCTGTTGATTCTAAATGATAGCTTTGTAGGATAGAGTAATCTTGGTTATAAGTCCTTGCTTTTCATCATTTTGAATATCTCTTGCCACTCCCTTCTGGCCTGCAAAGTTTCTTTTGAGAAATCGGCTGACAGTCTTATGGGAATTCCTTCGTAGGTAACCAACTGCTTTTTTCTTGCTGCTTTTAAAATTTTTTCTGTCTTTAAACTTTGGCATTTTGATGATGATTGGTCTTTGTGTGGACCTCTTCAGGTTCATCTTGTTTGGGACTCTCTGTGCTTTCTGGACTTGTACGTCTGTTTCCGTCACCAAGTTATGGAAGTTTTCTGTCATTATTTTTTCAAATAGGTTTTCAATCTCTTGCTCTCTCTCTTCTCTTTCCAGCAGTCCCATGATGCGAATGTTGGTACACTTGAAGTTGTCCCAGAGGCTCCTTACACTGTCCTCATTTTTTAAATTCTTTTTTCTTGTTGCTCTTCTGATTGGGTGCTTTTTGCTTCCTTATATTCTAAATCAATGGTTTGCTTCTTGGCTTCACCTACTCTACTATTGATTCCCTGTAAATTATTCTTTATTTCAGTTAGTGCATCCTTCATTTCTGACTGGTCCTTTTTTATGTTGTGGATGTTCTCACTAAGTTCCCTGGAGGTCTCTTTAAGTTCCTTCAGTGTCTCACACTAAGTTCCTTGAGCATCATTATAACCAGTGTTTTGAACTCTGCATCTGATTGATTGCTTATCTCCAATTTGTTTAGTTCTTTTCCTGGAGTTTTGTTCTTTTCCTTCCTTTGAGACATGTTTCTTTGTTGCCTCATTTTGGCTGCTTCCCTGTGTTTGTTTCTATGTATTAGGTCGAGTTGCTATGTCTCCTAGGCTTCTTACAGTGGCCTATTATTGTAGGTGTCCTGTAGGGTACAGTGGCACAGCCTTCCTCATCACCCCAGCTGAGTCCTTGAGGTGCACCCCTAGTGTGGACTGTACACCCTTGTGTTGTAATTGAGTCTTGATTGCTGTTGGCAAGTCAATGGGAGGGGGATTTACTCAGGCTGATCAGTTACAAGACTGGCTGTGCCCACTGCCCACTGGCCTCTGACTCCCTTGGAGGATCAGCTGTGTAGAGGCCCAACAGACAGAGCAAGATTTACTTCAGCAGGGCTCTGGGACCCACTGAATCCACTCATTGAGTGTGTCACTTGTGGAGGTGGTTGAGTGGTGGTGCTTTGATGTGGTCTAAAGCTGTCCACTAGGTGTACTGGCTCTGGGGCAAGGTCAGCCTCAGCCTGTGTTCTACCCAGGGCCACCAGGCATAAGCTACAAAGTGATCTGCAGACAGATGCTTCTTGTGCTGGGCTTGGAGGTGCTCAGAAAAGCCAAGTTTGAACCAAGTCTGGCTGCTTCTAGTGCTAGGCCTGGGGCCACTTAACGAGAGGTATGGGGCTTGCTGAGACCAGATGCCGCTTGTTTGAGAGATTTTAGGAAAATCTGAAGCAGGAGCCAAGACAGGCCAATCCTTTGGTAAAGCCATTGGAAACAGCTTGGGTGGACCCAAGGGTTGGGGAGGGGGGCAGGGCCTCAGAGAATCACGAGGGTGAGGCAAACAGTGTGAGCCAGGTTGCTGTAGTCCCAGATATGGCAGCCGTCTGCTGCCCCAGGGAAGGGCTCATCAAAGGAACACCAGCCTCCCACAGCAAGTCTGTCCAGGAGAAAGCTGCCCCTCCAGCTCTCACCCCAGTGCCAAACAACTCAGTTCCTCCCCATATGTCTCTGGTGCCTTTCAAGCTGCCTTCCCAACACTGGAGCTCAGAAGGAGCAAGTCTGAGTAAGTCCTTGTGCAGGCCCTTAAAGAGGAACTCCCTGGGACTCCAGCAGCCTCAGCCACCCTCAGCCTCAGTTCCCGCTGGTTTTACAACCAGAAGTGATGGTGACTTCTCTTCCTGGCACTGGAATCCTGAGCTGGGACCCTCATGTGGGACAGGGTCCCCTTGCTGCTCAGGGAGGACTTTCACAGCCAAGGTATCCTGATTTTTATCTGCCACATGTGGGTGTGGAATCAGCCCATCTGCACCTTGGCCCCTCCTACCAGTCTCTATGTGGCTTCTTCTTTAATTTGATAGTTGTAGGACTTCCATTCAGCTCAGTGTCAGGTGGTTCTGAATGATGGTTGTTCTGCAGTTTAGTTGTACTTTTGATGTGGTTGTGGGAGGAGGCAAGTACAGCGTTTACCTACACCACCATCTTGACCAGAAGTCCTTTCTATTGATTTTTAGATAGAGTAGAAGAGAGGGAGGGAGAGAGACACGCAGAAATATTGATGTGAGAGAGACCCATTGATTGGTTGCCTCCCGCACAAGCCAACCAGGGCCAGGGATGGAACCTGCAACTGAGGTACATGCCCTTGACCAGGAATCAAACCCACAACCCTTCAGTCTACGGGCCAGCACTCAAACCAGTGAGCCAAACCAGCCAGAGCTGCAGTAGTCTTTTGAATAAAGGTTTTTGGTTTTTTTTTTTTAAATAATTCTCACCTGAAGATGCTTAGAGAGAAGAAAGAAAAGAGAGAGAGAGATGAGAGAAAAACATCAATCAGTCACCTTCTGTACGTGCCCCAACTGGGGATCAAACACACAACCTAGGTATGTGCTCTTACCAGGAATTGAACCAGCAACCTTTCAATGCGCGGAGGATGCTCCAGCCAACTGAGCCATTCTGGCTGGGTGAATAAAGTCTTATTTATTGTCTTTAACAACTGACAGAATAATTTTTTCTCTGACAATATTTTCATGCAAAAGCAATAATTTGTACCTCTCTATCTCATACCTATACAAAAATTCACTCAAGGAGGTAAAAAAAATGACAATGGAGTGAATGCAAGCTACACAGACTGTTTCCCAGGACCAAACTCGAATTACAACTAAAATAAAGACAAATCATCAGTAAAAACCAACTGGAGAGAACCTGTATAACCAGGGACAGAAAGAGGACACCAAATCAAGCATGGTAGGAACTTCAGAGTTGCAAGATGGTAGACTGGGAGCCCACACACAGCAGCTGAGGGTTGCTTTAGCTGTGAGCAGCTCCTGCTGAGAAAGAGGGGGTTTTAAAAAGCACTAAATCAGCCCTGGCCGGTTTGGTTCAGTGGTTAGAGCGTCGGCCCACGGTCCAGAGAGACCCGGGTTCAGTTCCCGCTAAGGGCATGTACTTCAGTTGCAGTTTGTCCCCGGCCCTGGTTGGTCGTGTGGGTGGCAGCCACTCGATGTGTCCCTTTCACGTCGATGTTTCTCTCTCTCTCTCTTCCTCTCTCCCCCTCCCACTCTATCTGAACAAAAAAAAAAAATAAATAAATAAAATAAAATAAAAAGCACTAAATCAGCTACAGCCATTCACCTTGGGCTCTGGCAACGGGAGGGCAAACTGGACAGGAACTGTGTGGAGAGAGTCCGGGGCTACTGGCTCAGAAGAGAACTGGAGGGGAGGACACTGGAAGTTTTGTGCTGAATCACTCCCTCATAGGACAGTAGTAATCTTACTCAAAGAGGCCCTTCCCAGAGCCCAGGGGAGAAGCAACAGGCCCTCCCTCAGGAATTCAACACCACCAGTCCAGACCAGAGGAATGCAAATTGAAGCTCATTAACATATAGAGTCTGACAGCCAGCAAGGGCCCCACCCACTGGAAATCCACTTATACCTGAGGGATTTTTCATTCAGCTGAGGGCTACAAATCCAGGCTCATTAAGTAACTGAGACCAATAGCCTGCAGGCAAAATCTAGAGGATATCTGAACCTTTCCTTGGCCTGAAAATCTACCCAGGAAAGTAAGACTTGACAGTGGTGTTTAACATGGGGTCCTCCCACACTCACCCTAACCCAGTAGAGAGAGCCACAACCAGTGGAACACCAACACCCACAGGGAAAATTTGGCAGACTCCAAAACCCATTGAGACAGCCAAAATGGTAAAACAAAGAAAAATATCCCAAATGAAAGAACAAGAGAATTCTACAGGAGAAGAGATAAATAAAATGGAATTAAGCAAGATATCAGAGGTGAGGTAGAGTTTAGAGTAATAATGATGAGGAAGCTCAACAGCATGAGTAAAGATATAGAAACATTGAAAATTAACCAATTAGAAAAGAAGAATGACATAGCAGAAATAAAGAACATGTTGGAAGGACTAAACAGCAGAGTAGAGGAAGCCGAGGATCAGAACAGTGAATTAGAAGACAGGGTAGAAAAAATCACCCAATCAGAGAATCAAAAAGAAAAAACAATTACAAAACAGGAAGACAGCCTAAGAGAACTGTGGGTAACATGAAACATAACAACATCCACACCATAGGAGTGCCAGAAAAAGAAGAAAATGAGCAAGGATTAGAGAATATATTTTAAGAAATAGTGACAGAAAACTTCCCTAACTTGGTGAAGGAAAAAGGTATACAAGTTCAAGAAGCACAGTAAGAAGAACTCCAAGAGCTCCAAGTAAGAAGAACTCAAAGAGGCCCACACCAAGACACATAATAATTAAAATGCCAAAAATTAAAGACAAAGAGAGAATCCTAAAGGCAGCAAGAGACAAGCAACAGGTTACCTACAAAGGAACCCCCATAAGGCTATCAGCTGACTTCTCAACAGAAACACTAAAGGCCAGAAGGGAATGGCATGAAGTAATCAAAGTAATGAAAAACAAGGATCTGAATCCAAGACTACTCTATCCAGCAAGGCTATCATTCAAAATAGAAGGTGAAATAAAGAGCCTGCCAGACAAAAAAAAAAGGCTACAGGACTATATTAGCACCAAACCAACATTCCAAGGAATGTTAAAAGAACTGCTGTAATTAGTAGAAGAAATAGGAAGAAAAATGTAACCACAATAAACAAAAATGGCAATGAATAAGTATATATCAATAATAACCTTAAATGTAAATGAATTAAATGCTCCGATCAAAAGACACAGAGTAGCTGAATGGATAAGAAAACATGACTCATACATATGTTGTTTAAAAGAGACACACCTCACAGTAAAAGACTCACATAGGTTGAATCAGAAGGGATGGAAAAGAATTTTCCAAGCAAATGAAAAGGAAAAAAAAAAAGCCGGGGTAGCAATACTCATATTCGATAAAATAGACTTCAAAATGAAGGAAATAACTAGAGACAAAGAAGGCCACTAAAGCCCGGCCGGTGTGGCTCAGTTGTTGAACATCGATCCATGCACTAAGAGGTTGCTGGTTCGAATCCCAGTCAGGGCACATGCCCAGGTTGTGGGCCTGATCCCCACTGGGGGCATGCTAGGAGGCAGCCAATCGATGTTCTCTCTCATCAGTGTTTTCATTTCTCTCTCCCTCTCCCTTCCTCTGTCTCTCTAATATATCAATAAAGAAAAACAATTTTTTAAGAAGGCCACTAAATAATTTTGTAAGGATCTATCCAACAGGAGGGTAGAACCTTGGTAAACATATATGCACCCAACATAAGAGCACCAAAATACATTTTAAAACTTCTGGAGGACTTCAAAGGAGAAATCAACAGCAATACAATCATGGCAGGGGACTTCAACACCCTGCTGACATCACTGGATAGATCCTCTAGACAAAAAATTAACAAGGAAACAGAGACTCTAAATGATGCACTAGATCAAATGGATTTAATAGATATCTATAGAGAATTATACCCCAAAACTGCAGAATTCACATTCTTCTCAAGTGCACATGGGACACTCTCAAAGACAGACCACATGTTAGGTCACAAACCAAGTCTCTATAAGTTCAAGAAGATTGAAATCATATCAAGCATCTTCTCAGATCACAATGGCATGAAACTAGAAATCAATCACCACAAAAACATTCAAACAAATGGAGACTCAATAGCATATTATTAAACAATAAATGGGTTACCAAAAAGATCAAAGAAGGAATTTAAACCTTCCTGGAAACCAATGAAAATGAACACGCAACACAAAATCTATGGGAAGCAGCAAAAACAGTCCTGAGAGGGAAGTTCATGGCACGAGAGGCCTACCTCAAGAAATAAGAAAAATTTCTAATTGACTTTCTAACCCTACAACTTAAAGAACTAAAAAGTAAACAAAAAGAAAAACCCAGAGCAAGTAGAAGGAAAGAAATAGTAAAGGTCAGAGCAGAAATAAATGACATTGAAACTCAAAAAACAATTCAAAAGATCAATGAAACAAAGAGCTGGTTCTTTGAAAAGATAAACGAGATTGATGGACACTTAGCCAGACTCACCAAGAAACAAAAAGAGAGGACCCAAATAAACAAAATCAGAAACAAAGGAGGAGAAGTAACAACTGACACCACAGAAATACAAAGGATCATTAAAAAATATGACAAACAATTATACGCCAACAAATTGGACAATCTAGGCAAAATGGACAAATTCTAGAAACACACAGTCTCCCAAAACTGAACCAGGAAGAGAGAAAACTTGAACAGACCAATAACAACTAAGGAAATTAAAGATGTAATCAAGACTCTCCCAGGAAACAAAAGCGCAGGCCCAGATGGCCTCACAGGAGAGTTTTAACAAACATTCAAAGAAGAACTAACACCCATTCTCCTCAAACTATTCCAAAATATTCTAGAAGAAGGCAGACTTCCAAACTGATTTTATGAGGCAAGCACAATTCTAATTCCAAAACCAGATAACGACACTACAAAGAAAGAAAACTACAGGCCAATATCCCTGATGAACATAGATGCCAAAATCCTGAACACAATACTAGCAAATCGGATCCAGCAATACATCAAAAAAAAGTGTTCACCATGACCAAGTAGGATTCATCCCAGGGATGCAAGGCTTGTTCAATATTCACAAATCAATAAATGTGATACACCACATAAACAAAATGAAAGATAAAAACCACATGATCATATCAATAGATGCTGAAAAAGCATTCGACAAAATCCAGCACCCGTTTCTGATAAAACGCTCAGCAATGTGGGAATAGAGGGACAATATCTCGACATAATAAAGGCCATATATGAAAAACCTACAGCCAACATCATACTCAATGGACAAAAACTAAAAGCATTTTCCTTAAGAACAGGAACAAGACAGGAATGCCCACTTTCACCACTCTTATTTACATAGTTCTGGAAGTCTTAGCCACAGCAATTAGACATGAATAAAAAATAAAAGGGATCCAAATTGGAAAGGAGAAAGTGAAACTCATTATTTGCAGATGACATGATATTGTACATAGAAAACTCCATCAAAAATCTACTAGAGCTAATAAATGAATTTGGCAAAGTAGCAGGATACAAAATTAACGCCAAGAAATCAACGGCATTCTAATACACCAATAATGAACTCACAGAAAGAGAAACTAAAAAACAATACATCAGATTATGGGTTAATTTCCAAAATATATAGAGTACTCATACAACTCAACAAAAGGAAGACAAAGAATCCAATTAAGAAATAGACAGAGGCCCTGGCTGGTTTGGCTCAGCGGTTAGAGTGTCAGCCTGCGGTCCAGAGAGACCCAGGTTCGGTTCCCTCTAAGGGCACGTATCTTGGTTGCAGTTTGTCCCTGGCCCTGGTTGGGTCGTGCGAGTGGCAGCCACTCGATGTGTCTCTCTCACATCGATACTTCTCTCTCTCTCTCTTCCTCTCTCTCCCTCCCACTCTATCTGAACAAAAAATGGAAAAATGTCCTCAGGTGAGGATAAAAAAAAAATGGACAGAGGACCTAAATAGACACCTCCAAACAGGACATAACAGGACATACAAATGGCCAAGAGACATATGAAAAAATGCTCAATGTCACTAATCATTAAAGAGATGCTAATTAAAACAACTATAGGTATCACCTCACACCTGTCAGAATGGCCGCCATCAACAAACCATTAAACAAGAAGTGCTGGCGAGGGTGTGGAGAAAAGGGGACTCTAGTACAGTGCTGGTGGGAATGCAGACTGGTGCAACTACTATGGAAAACAATGTGATGTTTCCTCAAAAAATTAAAAATGGAACTGCCATTTGACCCAGTGATCCCACTTCTAGGAATATGTCCTAAGAAGCCTGAAACACCAATCAGAAAGAATACATATACCCCTATGTTCATAGCAATATATTTATAATTGCTTAGATCTGGAAACAGCACAAGTGTCCATCAATAGATGAGTGGATAAAAAAGCTGTGGTATGTATACACAATGGAATACTATGCAGCGTAAGAAAGAAAGATCTCCTATCCTTTGAGACAATATGGAGGGACCTTGAGAGTATTATGCTAAGTGAAATAAGCCAATCAGAGAAAGACAAATATCACATGATCTCACTTATCTGTGGAATATAATGAACAAAATAAGCTGATGAACAAAATAGACCCAGAGACATAGAAGTAGGGTTCAGACTGACAAACCTCAGAAGAGGA
The DNA here is from genome assembly GCA_030848825.1 of Tadarida brasiliensis. Taxonomy (NCBI): domain Eukaryota; kingdom Metazoa; phylum Chordata; class Mammalia; order Chiroptera; family Molossidae; genus Tadarida; species Tadarida brasiliensis. The sequence goes on from CM061267.1 coordinate 50,923,697, forward strand.
GAGCCGGGATGGAGGGAAGAGATAAACCACAGAACTTATATGTATGTATGGGTAACCAATGGACATAGACAACAATGCCGGGGGGTGGGGGGCAGGATCGGGAGGAGGGTGTCAATGGTGGAAAAAGGAGAAACATCTGTAACAAAAACAAATTAATAAAAAATGCTGAAAAACTAAAAGAAATTTTCACTCAAAATGAATTAAATACATAAATGTAAGAGTTGAAACTATAAAACTATTAGAAGGAAGCATAGGTGTAAATTCATTATCTTGAATTAGGCAACAATTTCTTATATATGACAGTAAAAGCATAAGAATAAAAGAAAATGTAGACAAATTGGACTTCATCAAAAATGTAAAACTTTTGTGCATAATAGGACACTGTCAAGAAAGTGAAAAGGCAACCCATGAATTGGGGGAAATATATTTACAAATCATATATCTGACAAAGCTTTAGTATCCAGAACATATAGGGAACTCTTACAACTTAACAATAAAAGACCAACAACCCAATTAAAAAATGGGCAAAGAATTTGAATAGACATTTTTTTCAAAGAAGAAGTATAAATGATCAATATGCACATGAAAAGATGCTCAACATCATTAGAGGTCGAGAAAAGCAAAGCAAAACCACAATGTGATACCACTTCACATCCGCTAGGATAGTTAACATTAAAAATATGTAATAACCCTGGCCAAGTGACTCAGTTGGTGGCATCATCCCAATGTGCCAGGGTTGCAGGTTAAATTCCCACTTGGGGCACATGCAGAAGTCAGTCAGTGGGCACATGGATGGGTGGAGCAACGGGTGATGTTTCTCTCTCTCAAATCAATAAATAAAAATATTTTTAAAATATGTAATAATAATAATAATGTTGCATTGGCACAGATGTGAAGAAATTGGAACCCTCATACACTGGTAGGGGGAGGCAGAATGTAAAATGGTCCAACTGCCCTGGTCAGTTTTGCTCAGTGGTTAGAACGTTGGCCTGTGGACCGAAGGGTCGTGGGTTAAATTCCAGGTCAAGGACATGTACCTGGGTTGCAGGTTCCATCCCAGGCTCCAATCAGGGTCGTAGTGGAGGCAACCAATTGATGTGTCTCATGTCGATGTTTCTCTCTCTCTCTCTCTCTCCCTCTCTCCCTTCCACTCTATCTAAAAAATAAATCAATGGAAAAATATCCTTGGGTGAGGATTAACAAAAAATTTTAAAAATTCAAATGGTACAACTGCTGTGGGAACCAGTTTGGGAGTTCCTCAAACAGTTAAATACAGAGTTAACATATAACCCAACAATTCTACTCCTAGTTACATACTTAAGGGAAATGAAAACCTATGTTCACATAAACATTTATACATAAATGTTAATAGAAGCATTACTTAAGAAAACAAAAAGTGGAAACAACACAAATGTCTATTAACTGATGAATGAGTAAACAAAATGTTGTACATTCACACATGGAATATTATTTAGCCATAGAAAGTAATGAAGTACTGGTAACTTTGAAAACCTAATGCTAAGTTAAAGAAGCCAGGCACAAAAGGCCACATATTGTATTATTTCATTTATTTATTTATTATTTTTATTGTTTTGTTAATTCTCACCTGAGGTTATTTGTCCATTGATTTTTAGATAGACTGAAAGGGCTGTATGATTTCATTTAAACGAAATGTCCAGCCCGGCCGGTGTTGCTTAGTGATTGAGCATTGACCCATGCACCAAGAGGTCGCTGGTTTGATTCCCCATCAGGGCACATGCCCAGGTTGTGGGCCTGATCCCCAGTGAGGGGCATGCAGGAGGCGGCCAATCGATGTTCTCTCACATCAATGTTTCTATCTCTCTCTCCCTCTCCCTTCCTCTCACTCTAAAGTCAATAAAGAAAAAAAAATAAGTGAATGAAATGTCCAGAATCGGTAAATCCATAGAGGTAGAAAGTACATTAGTGTTTGCCAGAAAGGGATGAAGGGAAAATTGAAAGTTATAGGGTTTCTTTTTGGGGTGATAGAAATGTTCTGCCCTGGCCAGTTTGCTCAGTGGTTAGAGCATTGGCCCTCAGTCCAAAGGACCTCAGGTCTGATTCCTGGTCAGGTTCGATACCTGGGTTGCAGGCTCCATCCTTGGCCCCAGTTGGCGTCGTTTGGGCCACAACCAATCGATGTATGTCCCTCACATGGATGTTTCTCTCTCTGTCTCTCCCCCTCCCTTCCTTCCACTCTGTCTAAAATGGAAAAATATCCTCGGGTGGGATTAACAAAAAAAGAAATGTTCTGGAATTAGATAGTGGTATTAGTTGTTGCACAAGATTATGAATATAATAAAAACCACTGAATTGTGCACTTAAAAATGGTGAGTTTTACTTTATGTGAGTTTTATCTTAAATTAAAAAAATAATAAACTCATTGCATATTACATTTTTATGGAGACAACTATATTTTCTAAGATCAAAAAAAAAAAAATAGAAGAATGGCATTGTTTTACGTTTTTTTCCAAGTCTCTTTGGTGTCTGGCCTAATAGAAAATAGTTGCAGTCTCATATCTGCTTTTGCATTCAATCTGTTGCATTATGTTGTTTTGGTTGAAGATTATAAAGACTACCTGGCCTTCTAGAATATTTAAAATTGGATTTTTGTAAACACTGCCTTTTTAGAATATATATTTTTATCTATATGCATGTATTTTTAAAAATCAAGGTTGCTGCCCTGGCCAGTTTGGCTCAGCGGTTAGAGTGTCAGCCCGCGGACCAGAGAGTCCCGGGTTCGGTTTCCGCTAAGGGCACGTACCTCGGTTGCAGTTTGTCCCAGAGCCCGGTTGGGGTCGTGTGGGTGGCAACCACTTGATGTGTCTCTCTCAGATCGATGTTTCTCTCTCTCTTCCTCCCTTTCTCCCTCCTGTTCTATCTGAAGATAAATGCAAAAACGTCCTCGGGTGAGGATAAAAAGTAAAAAAAAAAAATCAAGGTTGCTCATGCACTCACACCAACTAAAAATCTTTCTTTGACCTCAGTGTAAAAAACTAGTCTTACCCAGCCAGTGTGGCTCAGTGGTTGAGTTGACCCATGCACCAAGAGGTCGCCAGTTCGATTCCTGGTTCAGGACACATGCTCAGGTTGTGGGCCAAATCCTCAGTGGGGGGCATGCAGGAGGCAGCCAATCGATGGTCTCTCTCATCAATGTTTCTATCTCTCTCTCTCTCTCTCTCCCTCTCCCTTCCTTTCTCTCTAAAATCAATAAAGAAAAAAAAATTTTTATTGTGTTTTTTGTTGTCATTTTCTTCAGGAGGTATTTCCTTTGGTTTGCTATCTTTTTTTTTTTTTCCCCATCCCTCCACACCTGACCCCTTTGGCACCTATCAGCTTGTTCTCTGTATTGGTGGGTCTGTTTCTGTTTTGTTTATTCATTTGTTTTGTGTTTTTTAGATTCCACATATAAGTGAAATTTGAATATTTAAAATTTAAAAGACTGACCATAGAAAATGTTGGTGAGAATGTGGAGCTTCAAAGTTCACATACTCTGGCTAGAGAGATTGTAAATTGGTATGACCACTTTGGAAAATAATTCAGTAGTTTCTTAAAAGGTGAACCCTAATCTATCATATGACCCAGTGATCCTACTTTGTGCTTAGCAAAGAGAAATGGAAGCACATGTACACACAAAGTCTTTTACACAAATATATAAAGCAGCTTTATTTGTAGTAGCCCAAAACTGGAAACAACTCAAGCAAGTATCCATCTACAAGTGAATGGATATAAAAATTCTTATACATTCATACAATGTAATTCTACTGAGCCATAAAAATGAATCTTAAAGTAATTATGCTGAGGGAAAGAAGCCAGATCAAAAAATGATTTCGACATTTTAGAAAATGCAAAGTAATTGTAGAAAGTAGATCAGTGGTTGCTTAGGAATGGGAGTGTGCAGAGATTGGGAGGGAGGGATTAGCAAGGGACAGGAGAAAACTTTTGGGAGTGATGGATATGTTCATCATCTTGGTTGCGGTAATATGTCAAATGTTATCAAATTGTACACTTTAGCATGTATAGTTTATTGTATGTCAATTTTACCTTCATAAAACTGTTACAAAATAAATAAGCAAATAAATAACGTTCTTAAAAAAGAAAAAATATCAATCAAAAATACACAGAGATCTTGTTTAGATACTATTTCCAATCATTTGAAAAAATAAGCTTAAGACAATGTGGGAATATTTGAATACAAACTGAATATTAGATAATGTTAAGGATTATTATTGTTTTGGAGTGTGATAATGGGATTGCTATGTTTACAACGGCCGTATCTCTTATAGATACATACGGAAGTATTTATGGATGAAATTAGTGTATGAAATTTGCTGAATTGGGGGAAATGATGAGTATGTTTAAAATAAGACTGGCCAAATATTACTAATATTGAATTTAAATGATGATTACATGGAAGTTTGTTATACTATTCTTTCTACTTATGTATAAATTTTTATTTTTTAATTTTTTATTATTTTACTTTTTTAATCCTTACCCGAGGATATTTTTTCCATTGATGTTTCAAGAGAGTGGAAGGAAGGGGGTGGAGAGAGAGAGAGAGAAACATCAACATGAGAGAGACACATTGATTGGTTGCCTCCTGCATGTGATCGAACCTGCAACCCAGATACATGCCCTTGATCAGGAATCGAACCAGCTACCCTTTGGTCTGTGGGCCAATGCTCTAACCACTGAGAAACACCAGTCAGGGCGTTGGTTGGTTTTTTAAAAGCAGGCTATGTTAGTAATGCTTCAAAAGAGGAGTGAACTAAATGGCTTCTAATCTTCCCATCTGAGAAACATACCTATTCTATTAAGTGATGATCTCTATCATAAACTACCTGCTTCTCACTAGAAGCAAAAAACGGAAGTCTGAAGGACACATGGGGTTTTTTGACCAATTACTCATAAATCTCTATTCTGATATACTGTTGGAAGCTTTGCTTAAAAAAAAAAAAAAAAGAACCAGCAGCATAGGATAAAAATGCTATTTTAAAACTTCTTTCTATTTAACTCACCCCAAAATCTCACAGAAATAACCTGTCACTGGAGAGAGAACATGTTTCTTATTATTACTTTGATACTCATAAAAAGCAAATTACGTTTTTATTCTGACTGGAGGAAAGAAAACATGATGTGATCTTTTCTGACTTTTTCTTGTCTAAAAAAAAAAAACACAAACAAATAAAAAACTGAGCCAAGCCCTGGCCGGTGTAGCTCACTGGTTGAGCATTGACCCATGCACCAGGAAGTCGCCGGTTTGATTCCCGGTCAGGGCACATGCCCAGGTTGTGGGCCTGATCCCCGGTGGGGCGCATGCAGGAGGCGGCCAGTTGATGTTCTCTCTTATAGATGTTTCTATCTCTTTCTCTCTCTCTTCTTTCCTCTCTCTCTAAAATCAATAAAGAAAAAATATTAAAAAAAAAAAAACTGAGCCAAGTGGGAACTATCTCTAGGGGGTAAACACAGGATAAGTAATTATGTCAAGGTATTATTTTCAAAAAATTAAATAGAGAACTCATATAAATAGAGAACAAACACACAGCAAAAATTAGATTTTTTTCATCTCATTAGTGAGGGAATAAACAGAATAATAAGTCTGGTTCAAAAAGTATTTGAGGAACTGGGTATTAACTGGCCTTTCAAAAATGGAAATTGGGCATTTGGTCTATTTCCAGATCTTAGCTATTGTAAATAGCACTGCTATGAACATATGGGTGCATATATTTTTTCTGATTGGTGTTTCAGCTCTGTGACTTTCTAAATAAACTTCCCTTTATAGTTTGAGTCTTGGCTTTGAATTATTTCTTAGCCAGAACTCAAGAACTAAGGTTGCTGAATTAAGGTCCAGTCTGACTCTACTGATCTAACACCTGATGCCATTATTGCCACCAACATTTCCACTGGGGGAAACTGGGTAAAGAGCACACAACATTATCTCTGTTTTATTTCTTAAAACTGGATGTAGAGATACATCAGGAGCCTGAAGTGGCGGGAGCCTGCCTGCAGCCTCTTGCCTCAAGAGCCACTCAGGCCCTAGGAGCAAACTTGCCTGGAATCCTTGGCTCTCGTGAAGATGGTGGTGGAGTAGGTGGAAACTGCACCTACCTCCTTCCAGGATCAAACTGGAAGTACAACTAAAATATAGACCAAGCAACCTGAATAGGCAACTGAAGACTAGCTGAAGAGATCTTATAACCAAGGATTTACAGAAGAAGCCACATCAAGACTTATAGGAAGTGTGGAGACATGAAAAGGGCTGGCCCCACTCCCACAGGTGGTGGCTGAGGTTCAGGAGGGATATCTCAGTTGCGAGGAAGTTTCCCCAAAGTGTGGGGTCTCAAGCCCAAGCCAGGCTTCCCAATCCAGAGCACCAGAGCCAGAAGAGGCACCCATATAACATCTGGCTGTGAAAAACAGCAGGGTTTCTGTCCTCCAGGAAGAGATAGGAGTCCACTAGAAACTCAGGAACCTTCTTAAAGGGCCAGTGCACAAAATTCCATTTGCAGCCACTCACCCTAGGCTCCAGTGGAGGAAGGGCAAACTAGAGCTGTGGGAGGAGAAACTGGGGTCTGTGGCTCTGGAGAGAGAGCTGAAGGGACAAATGCCATGATCCCCTGTGCTGAGTCACTCTACCACACCACAGATGCCATCTTTCTTGGGAGGAACCTGCCTCTCTGCGCAGCATCAGTCTAGGGGAAAGCAGTTGCCCCAATCTCTGGTCTCCCTGTTGACCCACCCTATGGAGCTTCCACCCTGCTAAGGTGTCAGCAGCCTGGGCTAGGGTGTAGAGGTTGGGCAGACTCAAGCGGTGTCAGTCACTGAGTTGTGTGGCTTAGGGGCAGGGACCATTCCCCCCACATTTCTATGATCCTGACTGGTGCCTCTCCCTCATGGTAGACCCTGCCAAGGTCTGAGCAGAATCCGAGACAATCTGAATTGTATGGCTCTGGGACAGGGGCCACCCTCCCCCAATTTCCCCCAAACCTGAACAGCACCTCTTCCTCTGTTGACTCCCAGTGGACCCTCCCTGCTGAGACCAGGTTCCTGGCAGAATCTAGGACAGACTGAGTTAGGTAGCTCTAAGACAGAGGAAATTTTTCCTTCACATGCCTGACCAGTAAAGAGCCCTCCTTTCATACAGCCAAATCTTAGTCTGTTTAGACCTGATAAACTCTGCTGGCCTCACCTGATGACTCTCTGAGACCCCACCCCCACCACAGTGGTGTGGGAGCACCTAATGGGTGGCAGTTAGAATTGGTATACCCTGAGACATTTTCTGAGTAGCCTCAGACCCAGCACTGGCACCAAGATTGAACCCATATAGATCTGGAGAATACCTCTTGCCCTACCTGATGACTCACTGAAAATCTTTGGCATGCAACTCGAGTACCGCCAGAGGCTCTTTCAGTGACTGAGCCTAACAGGCAGCCATGAGGCAAAGGCAGGCAAAGGTGGATCTTGGGGTCTCTATGGACTTTTGCTGACCTCCCCCTGGGTCCAGTGCCAGTCAGAGCAAGGCTTGGTGCACAACTTGATCCTTCACATGCACACTCAGACCCAGCAGAGGAAGCCACAAACTATGGATTGCTTTATAGCTCCAAACAGGTTGCCCAGGGCCAGTCACAGGCAGCATTTGACATTGCCCTATAACAGAGTCCCTCCCAAGAGGTCCCAGAACCAGCATACGCAGTGGACAACTTCAGACATCAGAGAATAATTCAATTATCTTCACAAGCAGCATATCCAAACAGAGATCTCGGCAGCCGCCAGACCAGGCTGAAAGGTAAATTCTTCTCTGAGTGGTCAGCACCTGCCCAGAAGCTCATATATTGTGGTCAGGATTGACCCTCACAGTCAGCCAGCCTGAGAGTTAATTCCACACACGAAAGGGCCAATAACAATCAAGACTCAGTTATAACAGGAGGGCCCACATAAACCACACAAAGGACATTCCTACATCACCTGTCTCAGGTGATCAAGGAGACCATGCCTCATGCTCCCACAGGACACCTACTACATAAGGCCACCCTACCAAGACTGGAAGTCTTAGCAGATCTATCTAAAACATAGAAACAAACCCTAAGACACAGCCAAACTGGGAAGACAAAGAAACATGTCCCAAATGAAAGAGCAGGAGAAATCACCAGAAATAGAGCTAAATGAAATAGAGGCAAGCAATTTACCAGATATAGAGCTCAAAATAATGATTATAAGAATGCTCAAAAACTTAGGGAAGAATGGATGAAATCAATGAGGACTTAACCAAAGAGATAGTAAACATTAAAAAATGACATTAAAAAACAGAAAAGAACCAGTCAGAAATGAAGAATACAATATCTGAAGTAAAAATATACACTAGAAGGAATAAACAGTAGGTTGAATGAAGCAAAAGATTAAATCACCGATTTGGAAGACAAGGTAGAAGAAAACACCCAATCAGAACAGCAAAAAGGAAAAAGAATTAAAAAAATGAAGATAGATTAAGGGACCTTTGTGACAATATGAAGCATAATAACATCAACATCATAGGGGTCCCAGAACGAGAACCTATTTGAAGAAATAATGACAGAAAACTTCCCTAACCTGGTAAAGGGAAAAAAACAACAACACAAGTCCAGGAATCACAGAGAGTCCCAAACAAGATGAACCCAAAGAGTCCCACACCAAGACACACCATTATTATAATGGCAAAGGTTAAAGACAAAGAGAATCTTAAAAGCAGCAAGAGAAAGTTAGCTAGTTACCTACAAGGGAGCACCCATAAGACTGTCAGCTGATCTCTCAACAGAAACATTTTAGGTCAGAAGGGATTGGCAAGAAATACTCAAAGTGAAAAGCAAGGACCTACTTTACCCAGCAAGGTTATCATTTAATTTGAAGGAAAAATAAAGAGCTTCCCAGATAAGAAAAAGCTAAAGGAGTTTGTTACCACCAAACAAGTATTATAAAAAATGTTAAAGTTTCTTCTTTAAGAAGAGAAGGAAGAAGAAGAGAAACATAAAGAATAAAATGGCAATAAATACGTACCTAATCAGTAGATAACTGGCTTAAAAGCTCCAATCAAAAGGCATAGGATAGCTGAATGCATAAAAAAGCAAGAACTAGCCCTGTCCAGTTTGGCTCAGCGGTTAGAGCATCGGCCCATGGACCAGAGAATCCCGGGTTCAGTTTCCGCTAAGGGCACATACCTCAGTTACGGTTTGTCCCCGCCCCGGTTGGGGTCATGTGAGTGGCAACCACTCGATGTGTCTCTCTCTCTTCCTCCTTCTCTCCCTCCCGCTCTATCTGAAGATAAATGCAAAAAAAAAAAAAAAAAGTCCATGGATGAGGATAAAAAAAAAAAGCAAGAACTATATAAACTATATATATGCTTTCTAGAAGACACTCACCTCAGAAGGAAAGATATAGACTAAAAGTAAAGGGATAGAAAAAGATATTTAATGCAAATGGGAATGAAAAAAAAAAAAAAGCTGGGGTAGTAATAGTTATATCTGACAAAATAGACTTTAAAATAAAGGCTTATTGGCCCTAGCCAGTGTGGTTCAGTTGTTTGAGCATTGTTCCAGGCACCAAAATGTTGCTGGTTCGATTCTAAGTCAAGACACATGCCCAGAGGCAGGTTCAATCCCTGGTAGGCGCATGTGCGGGAGGCAATCGACTGATGTTTCCCTCTCACATCAATGTTTCTCTCTCTCTCCTTTCCTCTCTCTCTAAAATCAATAAAAACATATTTAAAAAATAAAACAAAGGCTATTGTAAGAGACAAAGAAAAACACTACATAACCATAAAGGGGACAATCCAGCAAGAGGATATAACCCTTGTAAACATTTATGCACTGAACACAGGAACACCTCAGTATATAAAGCAAATGTTGATGAACATAAAGGGAGAGCAACAGTAATACAATCATAGTAGGGGACTTGAACACCCTATTGACATCAATGGATAGATCTTCCAGACAGAAAATCAACAAGGAAACAGTAGCCTTAAATGACACACTAGATCAGATGAATTTAATAGATATCTTCAGAACATTTTACCCTAAAGCAGTAATATATACATTCTTTTCAAGAGCACATGGAACATTTTCTAGGATAGAACACATACTAGGACACAAAACAAGTCTCAGTAAATTTAAGAAGATTAAAATCATATCAAACACCTTCTCTGACCATAATGGTATGAAACTAGAAATCAATCACAAGAAAAATAACTGAAAAACACACAAAAACATAGAGGCTAAATAACAGGTTACTAAAGAATGACTGGGTCAACAATGAGATCAAGGAAGAAACAAATGAAAATGAGAACACAATAAACTAAAATCTGTGAGACACAAGGAAGCAGTCCTACAAGGGAAATTAACAGCATTGCAAGTCTAGCTCAAGAAACAAGAAAAATCACAAATGAACACTCTAACTTTTTACTTAAAGGAACTAGAAAAAGAACAACTAGCAAAGCCCAAGATGAGTAAAAGAAAGGAAATAATAAAGATCAGAGCAGAGCCCTGGCTGGTTTGGCTCAGTGGTTGTTAGAACGTTGGTCTGCAGTCCAGAGAGATCCGGGTTCAGTTCCCACTAAGGGCACGTACCTTGGTTGTGGTTTGTCCCTGGACCGGTTGGGGTCGTGTGGGTGGCAGCCAGTCAAAGTGTCTCTCTCATATCAATGTTTCTCTCTCTCTCTTCCTCCCTCTCTCCCTCCCGCTCTATCTGAAGATGAATGAAAAATGTCCTTGGGTGAGGATTAAAAAAAAAAAAAAAAGGAATAGCAGGTAATTTTTAGATATTTTATATAATATTACTATTGTTAAAGTAATGAAAGAAAGAGACCATTATATTGAGGTGGCTCAGATGGCTTGGTAGCCTAAGTAAGCGATCTGAAACCAAAGCCAGAGTCAATTTCTGTAACTGCCTCAAGGTTAAGAAATTGAAACCTAGGAATAGCCAATCACAAAGCCAACTAGGCTTTTCCAAATAAGGCAACCTTAAGCTATAGTCAATCAAATAATTTCCTTGCATTGCTTCTTCCTGTTCTTTAAAATTCCTTTTCCCTATCTCCTGGCAGTGGGACTCTCCTAGCCATTCTTGGTTTGGCACTGCCCAGCTGAATCAATGCTTGCTTAAATAAGCTCTTCAAAAATTTAATGTACCTCAATTTTTTTTTTAATCCTCACCCAAGGATATTTTTCCAGTGATCTTCAGATAGAATGGGACCCCTCCCATTCTATCTGAGGAGAGAGAGAGAAACATCTGTGAGAAACATCTGTGAGAGAGACACATTGACTGGCTGCCTCCCGCATGACCCCGACCAGGACTGGGGATGAACTGCAACTGAGGTACATGCTCTTGACCAGAATCGAACCCGCGACTCTTTGGTCCATGGGCCAACATTCCAACCACTGAGCCAAACCGGCCAGGGCTAATGTACCTCAGTTTATCTTTTAACATCATTCATTCAAATATTCTCAACTTATAGGTTCTTTTCATGAATGTAAATAAACACCACCACTTCATCTCTGGATAAAATGTTTTTTGCCTCTAAGAATCACATAAATACGTATGCATTATTTATTTATGCCACAAAGTAGGTACATTTATGGAGCATATTGCTAGTAGGGATAGTATAATGATCAAAATTCCATATAAATTTAAGAATTCAGGGAAATTAACTAATAAGAAATCCCAAACTTTAAACCTGTAAATGTGGCCAATCTTTTGAGGTAAAGTCTTGACAAATGTTTAATGTAAAGTCTTTGCTGCTGCTCTTAAGGATAAATATTCTAGCTAGCCAAGTAAGTCATTATTCTAAACTTGTATGAACTTTAAATTTCACATTTTGTCTTTAAACTTTACTTCTGGTTGAATTATTAATACTACTGCTCTTAATAACTTCCTATCATTGACATTTACTGTGTGTTAAGCACTGTGCTAGTGCCTGTCACATATTATCTTTATTCTTTACAAAACCACAAAAACTCCATGAAGCAAGTATTGTCAGTGTCATGTTACAGAGGAGGAGACTAAGATCTGGAAAGATGCAATTACTTGTCCACCCACAGTCACTGCTACAGAGTGGCAGAGCTAGGATGGAAAGTCAGTTGGCCTTCTACACAGACCCGGTTTCTGACACAGTGTTGAATTCAGTATGATTGTTTAAATGATACTTTCTTCCTAATTTTAATTCTACCTATCATTTTATTATAAATATACGTATGCTATGAACTTAATTAATAAGCAGTTAATGCTGTACAGACTTAAAAATGAACAGAGCCACAACTACTTACAGGAACTAGTCTGAATTTATTTATCCTTTTTGTCAAAAAGTTTAAGCTTACCTGCACACAAAAATGTTATAATAGATTTGGTACTTTTTTCTTAAAAAAAAAAAACTCCTTTGAGCAAATAATTGAATGTCTTCACATGTCACATATAAAAGTAGGAGAGAAAGGATAATTCTTTGGATTTTTTTGACCCTAATATTGATGAAATTTGTTTAAATGTTTTATTTCATTCAAAAAAATTATACTTAGATATGATATATTCTAAATAATGAAGTCATTTAAGCCATTTTTAAATACCCTAAGGGGAAAAAAGTAATAGGTAAAAATTCTTATCAGTTGAAAGTGTTTCTACTCAATTTTATTGATTTAAAAAAAACATTAAATTAAGCCAATACATATCCAGCATAAAAGAGAACCTCTTTAAGTGGATTCTGTAAGCTGCAGCAATGTAAGACTCTGTGATATGGATCCTTTTAGAAGACCTTTCTTATCTCTTAAATTAATTTCTTATCTCTTACATTAAACAAATATTCACTGAGGCCCCTCAGTTGCAGAGTCACAACCAATATGTTTGAAATACACAATAAAGAATAGCCCAGCTGGTGTGGCTCAGTGGTTGAGCGTCAACCCATGCACCGAGAGGTCGCCAGTTCGATTCCCAGTCAGGGCACATGCCCAGGTTGTGGCACCAATCCCCAGTGGGTGGCGTGCAGGAGGCAGCCAATCGATGTTCTCTCTCATCGATGTTTCTATTTCTCTCTCCTTCTTCCTTCCTCTCTCTCTAAAATCAATAATGTATATATATGTATATATGTGTGTGTGTGTGTGTGTGTGTGTGTGTGTGTGTGTGTGTATAAATAGATCTTTGGCCTGGACGGTTTGGCACAGCAGTTACAGCATCAGCCCTCGGACCGAAGGGTCTCAGGTTCTGTTCCGGCCAAGAGCACGTACCTGGGCTGCTGGTTCCATCTCTGGCCCTGGTACAGGAGGCAGCCAATTGGTGTGTCTCTTGCATCGATATTTCTCTCTCTCCCTTCCTCCCTTCCATTCTATCTAAAATCAATAGGGAAAAAAAAAAAAAAAAAATATATATATATATATATATATATATATATATATATATATATATATCTCCTTGGGTGAGGATTAACCAAAGAAAAAAAGAATAGATCTTTGCTTTGAGTGTTAAAGAGCTGACAAATAGAAGCAGGATAAAGAAAGTGAATAATTAGTAAATAAATTATTAATAGTGTAAAAAAATATAGTGCCACTTTAAAATGGAGTTGGAGCTGCCATCCTAGTGGAACTGCCTTGCATGTCTTATGCCTCAGACCTTTGGAATGTTAAGACACAGCAAAATAACCTTTGGACTGGACCAACATTGAATTCCAAAGAACTATTCACAAAGATTATGAGAAAGCAGATATTATGATGACCAGACTGATAACAACCATACTGAAAATTAAAAACATTTTTTAGAATAAACATCACTACGTCATGTTATCTGCACCAATAAAAATGCCTTTCTTTTATTGATTGTCTTTCTCATAGGCATCCTTTGCCTTTGTCTCCTAATTGGAACACTGTTTGGGCTTCTGCCCGAATCAATGCTTCATGAATAGTTATTCTCTCTCTCTCTCTCTCAATCTTTTTTTTTTTTTTTTATCCTCACCCAAGAACATTTCTTTTTGCATTTATCTTCAGATAGACCAGGAGGGAGAGAGGGGGGGAGAGAGAGAGAGAGAGAAACATTGATGTGAGAGACACATCTACTGGTTGCCACCCACATGACCCCAGCCGGGCCGGGGACAAACTGCAACCAAGATACGTGCCCCTAGTGGGAACTAAACCCGGGTCTCTCCGGTCCGCGGGCCGATGTTCTAACCACTGAGGAAAACCAGCCAGGGCTCTCTTTCTCAATCTTAAATAAATACTTTTGCCTCTCACTTTGAATGACCTTTTATTTTTAGGTTAACAGTGAAATAAAGGAAATAGAAAAATAGATTATTAATATTAATAGAATATGACATAGAATTAGAAGTTGTGCTAGTAGTAACTGTTGAAAGACAAAACTGAAGAATAGTGCCTGAAATTTGTCTTTCCTTCCCTGTTTTCAAATCTTTTTCTCAAAGACCCAAAAGACCTCTTTAACCATAAGGCCCTTTATTTGTTTCCTAGAGCAGCTACAACAAACTGGGTGGCTTAAAACAACAGAAATGTATTCCCTCACAGGTCTGGAGGCTAGAAGTTCGCAGCCAAGGTGTCCGCAGGGACATGTCCCCTGTGAAGGCTCTAGGGAAGGATCCTTCCTTGTCTCTTCCTGGTTTCTGGTTGCTGCCCACAGCCCTTGGCATTTGTTGACTTGTTATGGACTAGTTCTATCTCTGCCTTCATTGTCACATGGCCTTTTTTCCAATAAAATATTGTTCCCAGCCCTGGCCGGTTTGGCTCAGCAGTTAGAGCATTGGCCCTTGGACCGAAGGGTCACTGGTTTGATTCCCAGTCAAGGGCATGTACCTGGGTTGCAGGTTTGATCCCCTGCCCCAGTCAGGGTCAAGTGGGGGGCAACCAATTGATGTGTCTCTCTCACATTGATGTTTCTCTCTCTCTCTCCCTCTCCCTCCTTTCTACTCTGTCTAAAAATCAATGGAGGAATATCCTCGGGTGAGGATTCACAACAACAACAAAGTATTGGTCCCATAATTGATATAATAGTTGTATAAAAATAAGTCATATTGAGAGTAATTTTTTCAAATGTTGTTTATTGATAGGGTGTAATATCAAAAAATGTTTGACTATCAGGTTGCGTGTTAAAATGCACATCTCCCAAATTGAACCTGCTGAACGAGGTTGGGTTGGGACCTGATAAATTGCATTTGAAGCTAAACAACATGTGTTTCTAATTAACGTATGAGCGTCTGAGCCAGGAATGGTAAACTCAAGTGCTTACAAGAGCCAAGAAAATGATACTGATGATGATGATAATGATGATTACAAACATATACAAATATTAATATATACTTCTTATTATGTGCTCAGCACTCTGCTAAGCACTTGAAATATTTTGACTCATTTAATCCTCTCAATAACTCATTGACATAGATACTATTATAATCCCCATTTTACAGCTGAGGAAATTGTGGCACAGGGATAATAAATTACTTGCCTAAGAGCACAAAGCAGTGTATACAGGATTCAAACCCAGAGCAACCTGGCTCTACTATCTATACTGACTGTCATTATGTGAAGCAAGCCTTGTGAGGTTCTGGCAAACCAGAGAATGTATATGTTGCTTGCGGGAATGAAGTTCCAATGTGGTCAGATCTTATGCTTTTAATAGAATATGAATATCTAAAAATAAAAAAAAAAGAAGAAGAATATGAATATCTGAATTCATTTACATAAAATCTTTGCATGCCCTGCGGGTTTGGCTCAGTGGTTAGAGCGTTGGCCTGCAGACCAAAGAGTCACAGGTTTGATTCCAGTCAAGGGCACTTACCTCAATTGCAGTTCGATTCCTGGCCCTGGTCAGAGTCATGGTGGGAGGCAACCAATCAATGTGTCTCTCTTACATCGATGTTTCTCTCTCTCTCCCCCCTTCCCTCCCTCCCACTCTATCTGAAAATCAATGAAAAAATATCCTTGGGTGAGGATTAAAAAAAAATCTTTGCATCTAGATAACAAAATAACTTTATGGATATTAGTTCTCTCAATATACATTTTACTTATCTTCTCTTTCGAAAGCTAAAACCACATTTTCCAGATTCCTTTGCAGCTAGAATTCTGGCTGTGAATCTAGATGCAGTAGAGAGAGGTAGAAGGTGGAAGTGAGATGGGAACCATTTTCTTATCACTGAGAAGACTGAGGTGGAGAGTGTTTAAATACAGTCTCAAGTCTCATCATTAGTTTCGTGAGAGGCAGTTGTGGCAGCTTCCTAATCTTTGAAGTGCAGCCACAGTGATGCAATAGTGAACCAAGTCCAGCGGCAGCCTCTGACATCTGCTCTTCTAGCCCTTTCAATGACTTCCCGAGCATCTCATATTCTTTTTTTTTTTTTTAAATATGTTATTATTGATCTTTTAGAGAGAGAGGAAGGGCATATTCTTTTAAGGCCAAAGAAACCTTTCCCCAAAGCTCTCTAGAAGAGGTCCCTTCACGTCTCATTAAGAAATAGGTTATATGCTTTCCCTAAGGGACCACCAAGATTGGGAAACTCTGGAGATTGTTTTGGATAGTCTAGTCTGTTTTTATTTTTAATATTTTCCTTTTCATTTTCACTCTCTCAGGAGCGGACAGTGGAGTCTTCCAGAGGCTACATGACATGGAATAGCAATGGATCGAATGTAGATGCAGATATGAGAGTCTATCTTCTATTAAGTTTGACATTAGACAGAGTTGCAAAAAATGTAAAACAGTGCCACTCTTCTAACTAAATATTTCATTTTGGAAAATATAGTTATTTTTTCAATAGAATATGTGATTTCAAGTACCATATCGTGGGTATACGATATGTTAATTGAATTTCTCAACCATTTTGAAGGGTGTCAAGAGATCCCGAGACCAACAAGTGGGAAAACCACTGGCTTAGAGCAATCAAAATGTACTCAAGTCATGGAGGGATGGCGGATGCAGAAACAAAAAATAGAGCTCTTCCAGCATGGAGGAAAGTGGTTTCTGGGTAGGTGTCCAGTGATGTCAGTACTGGAGGGAGTTAGTTTGGATCTGGTACAGGACAAAGGAGAAGAATTGTAAGGGTGGCTCAAGGGAAATGAGAACAAGCAAGATTTTCCCTCCATTAAGCTGTAGAAGGCAAGTTTCTAGAAGGCTGTAATTGGCAGTGAGAAGTCTGAAACGGGATAAGGAAAGTCTGTCTATAGTGTTAGTAGCATGAGATAATTGTAGTGAGGAAGGCTGGGTATCAGGAGACTAGTTGACTACTGAAAGACAGTAGAGTAATCTTGTAACTTAAGTGTGAAACTGTTTTTACCTGTTTTCCCTGACTTATACATTTTCATTTTTAAAAGCCTTAAAGTTTATATAGTTGAACAAAATAATCAAGGGAAAAAAACTACTTAGAAGACAGTTTTATTTTAAGGTTTAAGATGATGTGAAGGAGCATGTTCTTAGGTCATGTAGAGTCTAAGAGAATCCTAAACAAGACTGTAAAGCTGCTGAGGCTAATGGGAAAACAAAACAAAACAAAAAGTGAAAGTGCTAACTTCTGTCCAAGGTGCTGCAAGTCAGAGAGGCTCCCAACTGCATTAGACGTGAATGTGCATTAGGATGTTCTGTAACTGTTCTTGTCAGCATACAACTACCTTGTTTGTACTTTTGGAAGACATTGGTCTGTACTTCAGACCTTATCCCACTAAAAATATTCATAGTAAGCATTTTTGTTGTTGTTGTTTTATACATCTCAGCATAACTAATTTTCCAGACGCTTCCAGCATCATTTTCTTCTCTAAATTGATTTTAATGCTTGCCAGGAACTGCTGGCAGATAAGTTTGCTCTCATGATATTCAGTTTATTTGTTTTTAGAAAGCTTAGATACCTCATTTCTACTAGCACTATATGTGTGTATATACAAATGTATGACTGTCAACTCAGTTTTGTTCTTGGAACTTTGGGTTGGGTTATGAGAGCTTTGATTCCCTTCGGAAAGTGTTGCTGCAGCTGGAGAATCTGCCTACTGATGTGGCTATTATGAGAACTCCCAGCTTCAGACAACAGTTGCAAGTCCTGGAGAGACCACTCATGCTTCTGACTGGCTATAAAACAGGGGTTCCCATTACCCCTTCCTCAGGTTTGATAATTTGCTAAGACAGCTCGCAGAACTCAGGAAGGCATTTTATCAGTGGTTATAAAGGATACAACTCAGTAACAGCCAAAGAGAAGAGGTGCATAGGGCAAGTTCTTGGGTGATGAGGCACACAAAGCTTTCATGCCCTCTCTGGACACACCACCCTCCCAGCACCTTGATGCTTCACCAGCCTGGAAGTTCGAATCTTGTTCAACAGTTTTTTTGTTTTGTTTTGTTTTTTATCCTCATCCCGAGGACTTTCCATTTTTTGTTCAGACAGAGTGGGAGGGAGAGAGAGGAAAAGAGAGAGAGAGAGAAACATCGACATGAAAGATACACATCAAGTGGCTGCCTCCCGCACGACCCAACCAGGGCCAGGGACAAACCGCAACCGCGATACGTGCCCTTAGCAGGAACCGAACCTGGGTCTCTCTGGACCACAGGCTGACACTCTAACAGCTGAGCCAAACTGGCCAGGGCTTGTCCAACAGTTTTTATAGGGCTTACTCTCCAGCTTTTCTCCTCTCCCAGCAGGTCAGGGTAGGACTGGAAATTCCAACCTTCTCATCACTTGGTCTTTCTGGTGACCAGACTCATATTGACAGTATCCAGGGCCCCTACTCTAAATTGGCCACGTGATCTAAAGGGGCTTATTGTGAAAAACAAAAGACACTCCTATTACTCGGGTAATTCCAAAGGTTTTAAAAGCTCTGTGCCAAGATCTGGGATCAAAGGCCAAATATACATCTTGTTATACCACAGGGACATATTTCCTTATCTATTTCGTAGGGTGGTTTTAATCCTCACTCAAGGATATGTTTTCATTGATTTGAGAGAGAGAGAGAGAGAGAGAGAGAGAGAGAGAGAGAGAGAGAGAGAGAAACATCAATCAGTTGCCTCCTGGTGCCTGAACTGGGATCAAACTTGAAACCTCGGTATGTGCCCTGATCGGGAATTGAACCTGAAAACTTTCAGTATGTGGGATGATGTCAGGCTCACAGGGTGTTTTTTTTTTAATCGATTTGGGTCCTGGCTGGGTGGCTCAGTTGGTTAGAGTGTCATCCTATACACCACAAAGATTGCAGGCTTGATTCCTAGTCAGGGCACATACCTAGGTTGTGGGTCCAATTCCACTGAAGGCACCAGGAGGCAACCCATCGATGTTTCTCTCTCACACTGATGTTTCTCTATCTCTCTGTCTCTCTCTCTCTCTCTTTTTCTCTCTCTCCCTCCCCCTCTCTCTCTAAAATCAATAAAAATATCCTTGGGTGAGAATTTAAAAAAATAGATTTGGGCCTTGGCCAGGTTGGAGTGATGTCTCAATGCGCTAAGGTTTCAGGTTTGATCTCCAATAGGGGCAATACAAAGAGGACAATAAATGCATAAATAAGTGGAACAACAACTTGATGTTTCTCTCTCTCTCTCTAAAATCAATAGAAAAAACATGTAAAATAAAATAAAGGATAAAGTATCCTAGGTGCCAATAAAAATAAAAAGATTTGCTTAGCTAATGTGGCTCAGTGGTTGAGCGTTGACCCATGCACCAAGAGGTCGCCAGTTTGATTCCCGGTCAGGGCACATGCCCCAGTTGTAGGCCAAATCCCCAGTGGGGGGCATGCAGGAGGCGGCCAATCGATGTTCTCTCTCATCAATGTTTCCATCTCTCTCTCCCTCTCCCTTTCTCTCTCTAAAATCAATAATAAAAAACTTTTTAAATAAAATAAAAAGATTTGCAAGCATTCTTTCAGCCAGAAATTGTAAATTTCTAGCCTATTGTTTTCTTTCTTGTTGTTGCTCAAAATAAATTGTTGAGGGCCTGGCCGTGCAGCTCAGTTGGTTAGAGCATCATCCCCATACTACAAGTTTGCAGGTTCAGTCTCTGGTTAGAACACATACAGGAAGCAACAAATGAATGCATAAAAAAGTGGAATGACAAATCAACGTTTCTTTCTCTCTCTCAGATCAATCAATCAAATAAATAAATAAATATATAAATAAATAAAGTTGTTGAGCAACTGACCTTGCACTCTTAGGTATATTGACAAGCATGTCTCAAATAAAGTCCAACAGGATATATTAGGGGGACCGGAAAGTAATGTCGTTTTTTTACATTAAATTCAAACATAAATTTTTAACAAGTTTTCATTTTTAATCAATGATGTAATCTCCCTCGTTATCAACAACCTTTTGCCATCTAGTGTGCAAATTTTCAATGCCGGATAGATAAAAATCAATTGGTTTTTGAACAAAATATCTGGAGATGGCATTTTGGACATCATCCAAATTGTCAAATTTTTTGCCACTTAGAAAATGTTGTAGCAATCGGAATAAATGGAAATCCGATGGCACAATATCGGGCGAGTATGGTGGGTGAGGTAATACCTCCCACCCTAATTCATTAATTTTTTCCAGGGTTCGTCTTGCGCAGTGCAGTCTTGCATTATTGTGTTGCAGAATAACGCCTTTTCTGGTGACAATTGCTGGGCACTTTTCAATTAAAGGTTGATTTATTCGATCCAATTATTCACAGTAAAGGTCTGCATTCACAGTTTGTCCAGGTTTCAGCACTTCAAAATGAACGACCCGGCGAATACTCCACCAAACACACAAAAGTGCCTTTTTGGGGTGTAAACCTGGCTAGCTGTACTTCTTGGCGATTCATTCAGAGAGAGCCACTGCCTTTTGCATTTTGGATTATTATAAAGGACCCATTTTTCAGCTCCAGTGATCAAGTGATCAAAAAACACTTCTGTATTGTGCCACTGAAGCAATAAGTTGCATGTGGTAGACCGGTTAGCTCTGTTTTCTTCTGACAGATTATGCAGGACCCAAACACCTGCTCTGCTTACTTTACCAATCTGCTGCAAGTGTTCTTGGATGGTCGACCAAGGTTGGTTAAGAGTGTTTGACAGTTCCTTGATTGTCTGACACGGATTTGCTTCCACTTCCGCCCTTAACATGTCATTACTTTAACGACATTACTTTCCGGTCCCCCAAATATATATTAGATTGTTAAACAACGAACTGGATGAATCACATCTTCTTGTAGTCACACCCTGTGTGGTTGCCTCTCATAATGAATCTAACCTTAGGATTTGCTTAAACTAATAGAATATTGTGGAAATGACATTGTGCGAGTTTGGGGCCAATGCAGTTGGATCTTTACTCTCTTGGATGTGCCATGTAAAGAAGCTCATATAGATTAATGATGAAAGACCACATAGAGAGAGGCCCCAGCCTTCCAGTCCCTTCAAGGCCCAAGATACACGGATGGGGGCATCTTGGGTCCTCCAGCTGCAGGTGACCCAAATGGATGCAGCAGAATGAGGGAGCCCAGATGAAACCAGAAGAACCACCCAGTGAGCCCACATAATTGTGAGAAATAATAAATCATTGTTGTTCTAAACTACTAATTGGGTTGCTTTGTTATGCAGCAATAGACAACTGAGGCAATACCCAACTTGTGATGATCAGATTCTTTAGGTGTTTAGGGGACTGAATCTAGCATTAGCCAGAAAGGGGAAAGGAGAGGGAAGAATAAGAACTGAAGAAATGGCCTGGCCGGTGTAGCTCAGTGTATTGAGCGTTGTCCCATGGACTGAGAGATTCCGGTTCAATTCCCAGTCAGGACACATGCCTGGGTTGTGGGCTCGATCCCCAGTGGGGGGCGTGCAGGAGGCAGCTGATGGATGTTTCTCTCTCACATCGATGTTTCTATCTCTCCCTTACTCTCTTTCTAAAAAATCAATAAAAACATATTTTTTAAAAAAGAACTGAAGAAATGTTTGAGGAGTCAGAAATAGGAGGTACGCCTGTCACCTAGCATGATGACATCAGCACAGGTTAGCTTCCTCTCTGGTGACAAACAGTGCACGTGAAAAGACATCTGTTTGCTGTAAGTCACTGCCTTGTGATGAGTCACAGAAACATGACTTACATACCCAGAGATTAAAAAATACAGTTGTCTGTAATTCATAGTTAGGCATATCTACTTCCTCACCATTATGTCAATAAAAACGTTCCCAATTTATTAATTGTTTTGACTACCCTGTTAATGGAACCTCAATAAGGTTATATTACTATAAAATCAGAACATCACTCTTACAATCCAGTATTATATAAAATATGTTTATGCAATTGAAAACTGTTGTTCTAGATAGCATAAAGACTATTTGATAAACGAATGTATATATTGCCTTCTCTCTCTTCCTTCTCCCCACTGCCCTAATTTTGTTGAGTGCATTTAAGATTGCTAGATGGTGGTTAGCCTCCTATATTCACATCTTCTAACAAGCTGCTACTTTTTCCCCCTAGTCAGTTCAAGACAGGAATCTGAATTCCCAGCAAGTGCTGGAGACCAATTGTTTCTTGGATGTTCGGCTTGTGAAGGTTTCATCTGGGGTCTGCACATGTGGGCTGTTTGCCTTGGGGCTTGTACAGGTAATTCTTAAGACATCACAGAGGTTTGAGGGGAGCAACCCAAAGTCTGAGTTACTCTAAGTGTAAATCTCAAGATGATTCAATTCATTTTGGGATCTCCATTAGATTCTTTTTTTTTTTTTTTTTGGTTAATTATTTTTTCACTGAATTTTAGATAGAGTGGAAGGGAGGAAGGGAGGGAGAGAGAGAGAGAGAGAAACATCAATGTGAGAGAGACACATCGATTGGTTGCCTCCTGCAGATCCCGACTGGGGCTAGGGATCGAACCTGCAACCCGAGTACATGCCCTTGACTGGGAATTAAACCCAAGACCCTTCGGTCTGAGGGCCAACGCTCTAACCACTGAGCTAAACTGGCCAGGGTTCTATTAGGTTCTTGAGAGTGGGTTTGAACAATGAGGTTGATATGTCAGACATAAGGCTGCCCCAGTTCATAAGCAAACACCCTGACACTGTTGTGTAGGATCTGCTCCTGTGTTAATTCATTTATGTGGACTATGAGGAAAGAAATCAGTCTTGCAGGGCAGTAGAAGCATCCTATGGAAACTGAGGCCTGTTCATTCACAGCAGCCCTGTAGAATGTATGCTGGGTTACTGAGTATGTCCTAGGTAGGACTGACCCAACTTACATTACCATTTCACATTAGTTCAAAAGTGCAAAAGAAGAGATTTAAACTTCCTTTTATTCTTATTATTTATTCAACATCACCCACTGTGTGTCAGGTACTGATAGAGGAATTAAGGACACAAAGTATTTCCCTAACCAACAGAGTCTAATTTTCTAGAGTCTAGTTTTACAACATAAAAATTTGGAAGTAGAGATTACATTACAATAGTGGAGTTTATTGACTTTACCTAAATTTTAAAAGTTCTTAGAATCAGATGTGAAATCCTAGAAATGCCTTAAAATCAATGCAATTATTGTTACAACCACTCTGGGAAGCTTTTTGGCAGTACCTGCTAAAAGTGAACACAGACATACCCTACGACTTGGCAATTACTTTTCTAGGTCTATTATATTTACCAAAAGATATGTACAAGAACATTCATAGCAGCACTAGTCATAATAGCTCAAAATGAAAACAAACCAATCACCCATTACTGGTAGAATCATGTATCAATTATAGTCTAGAGAGAAAACAATTTTTTTTACTTTTTTAGTGCTGTTAGATTAGTTACTCAAACAAACAAGTATATATATGGGATTGTTTGGTCGAATAGGTATTGGAGAACTAAAGAGTCAAGGGGATACCGAGGTAACAGTAATAATGTGTGAATCAGCGCCCATCTCTAGGGCTGGGAACAAAGCAAAGAGGTGGGCTTTTGAGACCTCAGAAGCGTAGAGGAGGGAGCTGGGACCCAGACGTCTGAGGAGTGGTAATGCCTGCCATTTATTATCCTTTTAAGAGGACACATGAGACTGGTTGGAGCAGGAGTATAAAACTTGAGACTGGAACAAACTGCTGCTATAAAGGGGCTGTGCTGAAATGACGGTACTGCCCTCAGGAAGGAACAAGTGCCTTCTCACTCCTCCAGCCTTCCTGTCTCTGTCGAGTGCCCCCAACTGGCAGAGCTAATTGGAGCCCTTTGTCAAAGGAAAAATGTTAGCTGAGTCACACAGCTCCCTCATTACAAAGCTGAGAATAGACGTGTGAATTTGGAGTTAAGAAACAATACTTTAATAAATGGAGCCAGTGGATTAAAATAAAGTGGTATATTAATACAATGGAAAACTATACAACAAGTAAAAACATTACTACACTCAGCACCTGGCTCAGTCTCACTATTGTTGAGCAAAAGAAGCCAGATGCAAAAGAGTACCTAGTGCATGATTCCATTTCCATGAAACTAAAAACCATGAAGCACTATCAGCTGTGTTAGAATAGGGGTTACTTGGTGGGAGTAGTGACTGAGGATGGATGAGCAGGGCTTTTGCAATACTGGTAATGTTTAATTTTTTAAAAAATCCTCACCTAAGGATACTTTTTCATTTATCGTCAGATAGAGAAGGAGGAGAAGAGAGAGAGAGAGAGAGAGAAACATCAATGTGAGAGAGACACATTGATTGGTTGCCTCTTGCATGACCCTGATCAGGACCAAGACGCAACTGAGGTACGTGCCTTTGACCAGAATTGAAGCCGCCACTCTTTGGTCCTCCGGCCAACAAGCCAAACCGGCCAGGGTGTGGTAATGTTTAATATTTTTTTTAATTTTTCTTTTTTTTCCCCTTTATTGATTTTTACAGAGAGAGGAAGTGAGAGGGAGAGAGAGATAGAAACATTGATGAGAGAGAACATTGATTGGTCACTTCCTGCATGCCCCCCACTGGGGATCGGGCCCACAACCTGGGCATGTGCCCTGACCGGGAATCCAACCGGCAACTTCTTGGTACATGGGTCGACTCTCAACCACTGAGCCACACCAGCCAGGCCATGTTTAATATTTTTAAACACAGCTGTCTCTCCTTTATTGTGCCCTGATGATTTATGCATGTTCTATCTGAATATTATGTAGCAATAAAAAAGTTAGAAAAATAAGTAGAGCCCGGCCAGTGTGGCTCAGTGGATTGAGCTTTGTCCCATGGACTGAGAGATCCTGGTTCGATTCCCGGTCAGGGCACGTGCCTGGGTTGTGGGATCCATCCCCAGTAGGGGATGTGCAGGAGGCAGCCAATAGAAATTTCTCTCTCACGTGGGTGTTTCTATCTCTCTCTCCCTTCTTCTCTATAAAATCAAAACATATTTAAAATAAATAAATAAATAAATAAATAAATATAATCAAACTCTTTAATAAAGATTATAAAGCTGCCTTTATTTTATTTTTATTTTTTTATCCTCACCCGAGGACATTTTTTCATTTTCTGTTCAGACAGAGTGGGAGGGAGAGAGAGAGAGAGAGAGAAACATCGAGTGGCTGCCACCCGCACGACCAACCAGGGCCGGGGACAAACTGCAACCAAGGTACATGCCCTTAGCGGGAACCGAACCCGGGTCTCTCTGGACCTCAGGCCACCGCTCTAACCGCTGAGCCAAACCGGCCAGGGCTATAAAGCTGCCTTTAAATGGTAAAGTAGCCCTGGCTGGTCGTGTGGGTGGCAGCCACTCGATGTGTCCCTTTCACGTCGATGTTTCTCTCTCTCTCTCTTCCCCTCTCTCCCTCCCACTCTATCTGAACAAAAAATGAAAAAATGTCCTCGGATGAGGATAAAAATAAATAAATAAATGGTAAAGTATATTTTATCTCCATTTACAAGGCCTATGCCTACCTGAAATTACAAATATACATTTTCGAATAACTGATTTTGAATTATGCTGGAACAGTCTACAGCCATACCACCCTGAACGCGCCCGATCTCGTCTGAATCATGCTAGAACAGAATACATGTTTAACTGTGAGCAAAATTATATACAGTTTATTTTTACATTAGATTTTATATTGGATTTAAATTTAACAAAATTTTTTTTTCTTTATTGATTTTTAGAGAGAGAGGAAGGGAAAGGGAGAGAGAGATAGAAACATCGATGAGAGAGAACATCAATTAGCCGCCTCCTGCACGCTTCCACTGGAGATCAGGCCCACAACCTGGGCATGAGCCCTGACCGGGAATCGAACCGGTGACCTCTTGGTGCATGGGTCGATGCTCAACCACCGAGCCACACTGGCCGGGCCTGAATTAAAATTTTTTAAAATATGTTTTTATTGATTTTAGAGAGAGAGGAAGGGAGAGGAAAAGAGAGAGAGAAACATCAATCAGCTCCTCCTGTATGCCCCCTACTGGGGATTGAGCCTGAAACCTGGACATGTGCCTTGACTAGGAATTGAACCTGTGACCTCTCAGTGCATGGGACGATGCTCAATCAACTGAGCCACACTGGCCAGGGCTGATTTTATATTGGATTTTAAAATTAGTTACAGTACAATGGAAAGTACAAATGGAAAGTATACTCAGAGAGTTCAAGTATTTGAGAAATGAGCATTCTGTCATAGCTCTATCCACGTCTAAATGCTTGAAAGAAAGAGTCCAGGGTGGGAAAACCTAGCATCGTTTATTATGGCCAGACCATTTAATCTATTTGGATATGTGCTGGTATATTAGTCAATATTCTAAATTCATTCTAATGCAGCCCTGGGCAAATATTCAGGAGTCTTTTTTTTTTTTTAAAGCTGGCTTGTGTAAGAGTCTTACATACAGTAGTCATTTTATTTACAACAAAGTTATTACTCTTGATAATTTTCTCTAGATTATCTAGTCTCCATTTCCTTTTCTTTAGTCTGAATATTATGCTGAAAATTCCCTTTCACTTCTACTGTTTAGGCAATTGCCCAATGAGAAGTCTCTAAGGATTCTTGCAAATCAGAGACACTAAAGAAAAGAAGGAATGTCCCCTTGTGGTGGTTTAAAATGATGTCCACACATTTTCTGGTAATCTTCCCTTCAAGAAGTTATTTTATTCTCCTCCTTTGAGCATGTGCTATACTGTACTTGTTTCTATTGAATGCAATGTGGCAGAAATGATGGATTGTGACTTCTGAGGGTAGATCAAGCATTGCAGTTTCTTGGTCTCTCTTGGACTATTCACTCTAGGGGAAGGCAGACACTCAAGCAGCCCTATGGAAAGATCTAGGTGGAGGAAGGAGGACCTCTTTGAAACAGACAGCGAGAACCTGAGACCTCCTGCTAACAGCTATGTGAGTCCCCATCTTGGTAACAGATCTTTCAGCCTTACTCAAGCCTCCAGATGACTACAGCCCCAGGTGACATCTTGTTTATATTTTTAAAATTTATTTTTATTTTTAAGAGTATTACAGATGTCCCTCATTTCGCCCCCCTCCACCCAGCTCCCACCCCAGCCCAGGCCTTCACTGCACTATCGTCTGTGTCAATGGTGTATGCATATAGGCATATAAATCCTTTGGTAAATCTCTTCCCGCCACCCTCTTCCCTCTTCACTCTGAGATCTGTCAGTCTGTTCCATGCTTCCAAGTCTCTGGACCTATTTTATTCATCAGTTTATTTTGTTCATTAGATTCCACATATAAGTGAGATCATGTGATATTTGTCTTTGTCTGACTGGCTTATTTCTCTTAGTTTAATATTCTCCAGGTCCCTCCATGCTGTCTCAAAGAGTAAGAGATCCTTCTTTTTTAAAGTCGCATGGTATTTCATTGTGTATATGTACCACAACTTTTTTATCCACTCATCTACTGATGGGTACTTGAGCTATTTCCAGATCTTAGCTATTGGAAATAATGCCACTATGAAAACACAGGGGTGCATATATTCTTTCTGATTGGTGTTTCGGGATTCTTAGGGTATATTCTTGGGATCACTGGGTCAAACAGATCAATTTTTAATTTTTTGAGGAAACTCCATACTGTTTTCCACAGTGGCTGCCCCAGTCTGCATTCCCACCAGCAGTGTACTAGGGTTCCCTTTTCTCTACATCCTCACCAGCACTTGTTTGTTGATTTATTGATGATAGCCATTCTGGTAGGTGTGAGGTGGTACTTCATTGTAGTTTTAATTTGCATCTCTCTGATGATTAGCGACCTTAAGCATTTTCTTATATGTCACTTGAGCATCTGTATATCCTCTTTGGAGAAGTGTCTATTCAGGTCCTTTGCCTATTTTTTAATTGTGTTGTTTGTCTTCCTGGTGTTAAGTTGCATGAATTCTTTATATATTTTGGGAATTAACCCCTTGTCAGATGTGTCATTGGCAAATATGTTCTCCCATATAGTGGGTTCCCTTTTCAGTGATAGGATGGTTTCTTTAGCTATGCAGAAGATTTTTAGTTTAATTATAGTCCCATGTGTTTATTTTTCCCTTTGTTTCTCTTGCCTTAGGCGATGTATCAGTGAAAATTGTGCTATGTGAGATGTCTGAGATTTTACTGCCTATGTTTTCTTCTATAATTTTTATGGTTTTATGACTTACATTTAAGTCTTTTATCCATTTTGAATTTATTCTTGTTTATGGTGTAAGTTGGTGGTCTAGATTCATTTTTTTGCATGTATCTGTTCAATTTTCCCAATACCATTTATTGAAGAGACTGTCTTTGCTCCTTTGTATGCTCTTGCCTCCTTTGTCAAATATTAATTGACCATAATGGTGTGGGTTGCCGAGGTGACATCTTGACTCTCCAGCTAAACTGCTTCCTAATTCCTGGACCACAGAAATTGTGAAATGACAAATGCATCTTGTTTTCAGCGGCTAAATTTCGGAGAAATCTATTATGCAGCAATAGATAAATTATACATGCATTAATGTGCATACATATAATAGCTAATACCTGTTGAACACTTAAATCCTTTTCTAAGCATTTTATGTGAAATAACTCATTTAATCTTCACAACAAATGTATAAGGTAGTAATATCACCGTCTACATTTTGCAGATCAGGAAACAGAGGCACTGAGCAACTTGCCCAAGGTTACCCAGCTAGTAATGGCAGAACTAAAATTTGAACTCTGGCAGTCTGGCTTCACTAATTCCTGTGTTTCACTGCTATTATAATGATGCTACTGCCACTGAGAAATACGCTGTGATGAAATAACAAGAGACAGGCTTAAGCCTTATAATAGGAAGTGTATATTAGATATAAAGGAATTTTGCTAAAAATTTTAAAAAACTGGAGAGCCTTTAAGAAAGAGGCTAGGCCCCTGGCCAGTTTGGCTCAGCAGTTAAAGCGTTGGCCCGCGGACCAGAGAGACCCGGGTTCGGTTCCCACTAAGGGCGTGTACCTCGGTTGCAGTTTGTCCCCGGCCCTGGCTGGGGTCGTGTGGGTGGCAACCAGTCGCTGTGTCTCTCTCGCATCAATGTTTCTCTCTCTCTTTTCCTCCCTTTCTTCCTCCCGCTCTATCTGAAGATAAATGCAAAAATGTCCTCAGGTGAGGATAAAAAGAAAAAGAAAAAGAAAGAGGCTAGGTTCTCATCCCCTAACGGTCCTCCAATGGATTATGTGACCTCTCAAGTCTGTTTCCAATTCTCTGACACACTAAATATACCTTCTAAGATACAACATGATTTAATAGCTCCACTTGGAAATATCAGAGTGCAATTGGATTTACAGTATTCTTTAATTTTCTCCTATATTTGGTAAACATTAATAATACATTTGTCTTGAATTTTGTTGTGCTAGGTTGGGGGGAAATGCATATGTGCTGCACTTTCACTTCTTTTTAGTTTTATTTTTATCCTCACCCGAGGACATTTTTGCATTTATCTTGAGATAGAGCGGGAGGGAGAGAGGGAAGAAGAGAGAGAGAGAAACATCGATGTGAGAGAGACACACCGAGTGGTTGCCACCCACACGACCCCAACCAGGGCTGAGGACAAACTGCAACCGAGGTGTGTGCCCTTAGCGGGAACTGAACCCAGGACTCTCTGGTCTGCGGGCCGACGCTCTAACCACTGAACCAAACCGGCCAGGGGTCTTTCTAGTCTTTTAATTTTATTGATTTGAGAGACAGAGAGAGAGATTTGTTGTTCCACTTATTTGTAAATTCGTTGGTTGATTCTTTTTTTTAAAATATTTTTTATTTTTATTAATTTTTTTAATCCTCACTCAAGGATATTTTTTCCATTGATACTTAGAGAGAGTGAAGGAAAGGAGGGAGGGAGAGGGAGAGAGAGAGAAAAAAACATTAATGTGAGACACATTGATTGATTGGTTGCCTCCCACACACGCCTGACTGAAGCTGGAATGGAACCTGTAACCCAGGTATGTGCCCTTGACCCGGAATCAAACCCAAGACTCTGATGTGTGACCGACCCTCTAACCACTGAATCACACCAGCCAGGGCTTTGGTTGATTCTTGTATGTGCCCTGAGTGGGAATTGAACCTGCAAGTTTGGCGTGCCCTGATGCAACTCTAACCAACTGAGCACCTGGCCAGGGCAGTACTTCCCCTTCTTAATTAATTAACTAATTAATTAATTAATTGTTACTTCTTTTGGACTGTTACAGAGACCAGACCAAAACATATTCAGTTCACATACTACCCACCACACCCGGCATTTTTTTAACTTTAGAATTTTTTTTCTTTTTTATTTATTTTTATTTTTAACTCATCTTTATTGTTGAATGTATTACAGATGTGCCCCCTTTTTCCCCCCATTGACCCCCTCCTTCCCAATCCCACCCACCTCCTGCCTTCACCACACTATTGTTTGTGTCCACTGGTTATGCATATATACATACAAGTTCTTTGGTTTATCTCTTCTTGCCCTCCCTCCCCCCTTCCCTTTGAGGTTCATCAGTCTAACAACCAATTTGTGCTTCTTAATCCCTTCATATTCTTCACCCCCTCAGCCCCCTCCCATTTGGCAAGCAACAAAAAGTTCTCTGTATCAATGAGTCTGTTTCTGTTCTGCTTGCTCATTTTGTTTATAGATTCAATTGTTGATAGATATTTATTGCGATTTTTTGCCATTTTATTGTTCATATTTTTGTTCTTCTTCTCCTTCAAGAAGACCCTTCAACATTACATATAATACTGGTTTGGTGGTGATGAACTCCTTTAGCTTTTTCTTATCTGGGAAACTCTTGATATGTCCATCGATTGTAAATGATAGCTTTGCAGGATACAGTAATCTTTTTTTTTTTTTTTTTGGTACGTGCCCCTAGCGGGAACCGAACCCAGGACTCTCTGGTCCGCAGGCTGAGGCTCCAACTGCTGAGCCAAACTGGCCAGGGCAGAATAGAGTAATCTTGGTTGTAGGTTCTTGCTTTTCAATATTTCTTGTCACTCCCTTCTGGCCTGCAAAGTTTCTTTTTAACAATCAGCCGACAGCCTTATGGGAGCTTCGCTGTAGGTAACTGTTTTTCTCTTGCTGCTTTTAAGATTCTCTCTTTGTCTTTTTTTTTATTTTTTATTTTTTATCCTCACCCGAGGACATTTTTCCATTTTTTTTGTTCAGATAGAGGGGGAGGGAGAAAGGGAGGAAGAGAGAGCGAGAGAAACATTGATGTCAGAGAGACACATCGACAGGTTACCACCCACACGACCCCAACCGGGGCTGGGGGCAAATTGCAACAGAGATACATGCCCTTAGCGGGAACCGAATCCAGGTCTCTTCGGTCCGCGGGCCGAGGCTCTAACCGCTGAGCCAAACCAGCCAGGGCTCTCTCTTTGTCTTTAACCTTTTACATTTTGATGGTGATGTGTCTTGGTGTGAACTTCTTCAGGTTCATCTTATTTGGGACTCTTTGTGCTTCTTGGACTTGTATGTCTGTTTCCTTCACCAAGTTAGGGAAGTTTTCTGTCATTATTTTTTCAAAAAGGTTTTCAATTTCTTGCTCTCTCACTACTGCTTCCAGCAGTCCCATGATGTGAATGTTGGTATGCTTGAAGTTGTCCCAGAGGCTCCTTATACTGTCCTCATTTTTTTGCATTCTTTTTTCTTTTTGCTGTTCTGTTGGGTGTTTTTTGCTTCCTTATTAATGGTTTCAAAATTAATGGTTTGCTTCTTGGCTTCACTTACTCTACTATTGATTCCCGGTAAATTATTCTTTATTTCAGTTAGTGCATCCTTCATTTCTGACTGGTTCTTTTTTATGTTGTTGATGGTCTCACTAAGTTCCTTGGAGGTCTCTTTAAGTTTTTTGAGGGTCTCACTAAGTTCCTTGAAGGTCTCACTAAGTTCCTTGAGCATCCTTATAACCAGTGTTTTGAACTCTGCATCTGTTGGATTGCTTATCTCCATTTGTTTAGTTCTTTTCCTGCAGTTTTGTTGTGTTCTTTCATTTGAGACATGTTTCTTTGTTGCCTCATTTTGGCTGCTTCCCTGTGATTGTTTCTATGTATTAGGTAGAGTTGCTATGTCTCCTAGGCTTCTTACAGTGGCCTATTGTTGTAGGTGTCCTGTAGGGTACAGTGGCACAGCCTCCCTCATCACCCCAGCTGAGCCCTTGAGGTGCACCCCTAGTGTGGACTGTACACCCTTGTGTTGTAATTGAGTCTTGATTGCTGTTGGCATGTCAATGGGAGGGATTTACTCAGGCTGATCAGCTACAAGACTGGCTGTGCCCACTGACCACTGGCCTCTGACTCCCTTGGAGGATCAGCTGTGGAGGGGCCCAACAGACAGAGCAAAACTTACTTCAGCAGGGCTCTGGGACCCACTGAGTCTACTCATTGAGTGTGTCACTTGTGGAGGTGGTTGAGTGGTGGTGCTTTGATGTGGTCTGAAGCTCTCCACTGGGTGTGCTGGCTCTGGGGCTAGGTCAGCCTCAGCCTGTGTTCTACCCAGGGCCACCAGGCATAAGCTACAAAGTGATCTGCAGACAGATGCTTCTTGTGCTGGGCTTGGAGGTGCCCAGGAAAAGCCAAGTTGTGAACCAAGTCTGGCTGCTTCTAGTGCCAGGCCTGGGGCCACTTAACGAGAGGTATGGGGCTCGCTGAGACCAGATGCCATTTGTTTGAGAGATTTTAGGAAAATCTGAAGCAAGATCCAAGACAGGCAATCCTATGGTAAAGCCACTGGGAACAGCTTGGGTGGGTCGGAAAGTTGGGTGGGGCAGGGCCTCAGGGAATCACCAGGGTGGGGCAAACAGTGTGAGCCAGGTTGCAGGAGTCCCAGATATGTCAGCCATCTGCTGCCCCAGGGAAAGGCTCACCAAAGGAACACTGGCCTCCCACAGCAAGTCTGTCTAAGAGAAAGCTGCCCCTCCAGCTCTCGCCCCAATGCCAAACAACTCAGTTCTTGCTGGTATGTCTCTGGTGTCTTTCAAGCTGCCTCCCCAATGCTGGAGCCCAGAAGGAGTGAGTCGGAGTATGTCTGTGCGTGGGCCCTTTAAGAGGAGTTGCCTGGGGCTCCAGCAGCCTCAGCCACCCTCAGCCTCAGTTCCTGCTGGTTTTACAGCCAGAAGTGATGGTGACTTCTCTTCCTGGTACTGGAACCCTGAGCTAGGAGCCTGGTGTGGGACAGGGTCCCCTCACTCCTCAGGGAGGACCTTCCCAGCCGAGGTATCCTCTTGATTCTTATCCACCACACGTGGGTGTGGGACCAGCCTGTCTGCGCCTCCACCCCTCCTACCAGTCTCAATGTAGCTTCTTTAATTTCACAGTTGTAGGACTTCCATTCAGCTCCATGTCAGGCAGTTCTGAATGATGGTTGTTCCGTAATTTAGTTATAATTTTGATGTGGTTGTGAGAGGAGGCAAGTAACACGTTTACCTACGCTGTCATCTTGACTGGAAATCTCTGATTGGTTGATTCTTTTATGTGCCCTGACCTGGTATCAAACTTACAACTTTGGCATATAAGGATGACGCTCTAACCAACTGAGCTACTCAGCCTTCTTAATTATAGTATTCATATGATTTTTTTTTTAATCCTTACCCGAGGATACTTTTCTATAGAGAGGGAGAGAGAGAAAGGGAGAGAAAGAGAAATATCGATATAAGAGGGACACATTGACTGGTTGCCTCCCGCATGACCCCGACCAGGGCTGGGATGAACCACCACCGAGGTACGAGCCCATGACTGGAATCGAACCTGAGTGTCTTTGGTCTGAGGGCCAATGCTCTAACTGCTGAGCTAAACCAGCCAGGGTGTACTCACATAACTGATTTATGCAGCAATAAATGATGGTAAATAAAAAAATTAAATTCATGCTCTATTCCTATTTTCTTTCTTTTTTTGTAGTTCCTTTAAAATGTCATTCTAGTCTGGCCCGTGTGGCTCAGTGGTTGAGCAACAACCTATGCACAAAGAGGTCGCCGGTTCAATTCCTGGTCAGGGTACATGCCCAGGTTGTGGGCCAAATCCCCAGTGGGGGCCGTGCAGGAGGCAGCCAATCAATGTTCTCTCTCATTGATGTTTCTATCTCTCCCTCTCCCTTCCTCTCTTTCCAAAATCAATAAAGAAAAAAAAATGTCATTCTAGCCCTCACTGGTGTGGTTCAGCGGTTAGAGCGTCAGCCCTTGGACCGAAGGGTCTCGGGTTCAATTCCCAGTCAAAGGCATGAACCTGGGTTGCAGGTTCAATCCCCAGCCCGAGTCAGGGTCGTGCGGGAGCCAACCAATTGATGTGTATCTCTCGCATTGATGTTTCTCTCTCTCTCCCTCCCTCCCATTCTATCTAAAAAAATCAATGGAAAAATATCCTTGAGTGAGGATTAGTAATAAAAAAAAAGTCATTCTAAATTATGATGCATCTTAAAGAAATTTCTAATTTCCACATTGGCAGAGACTAGTTCTACAATTTATTATTCTTTCTTCTTTCTTTTTTTTAATCCTCACCCGAGGGTATTTTTCCATTAATTTTCAGACAGAGTAGGAGGGAGAGAGAGAGAGAGAGAGAGAGAGAGAGAGAGAGAGAGAAACATTAATGTGAGAGAGACATATCGATAGGTTGTCTCCCACACGACCCATAACAGGGCCGGGGACCAAACCAAAACCTAGGTACGTGCCCTTGACCTGAATCGAACCCAAGACTGTTTGGTCTGAGGGCTGATGCTCTAACCACTGAGCCAAACTGGCCAGGGCTATTATTCTTTCTTTAAGCATCTAATATAATATATGTAACGGTGTTTGTTGGTAATTAGGCTGGTGTATTTTAATTTAATTAATTCAAAGTAATTCACAAGTATTTTGGTGGCAAATATAGTTCTCTCCTAATTTATGGAAATAAAAAGACTGACAAGCTCAATTTTTACCCCCAATTTTTATTAATTTATTTTTGTTACAGATGTTTTTCCTTTTGCCCCCCTAGACACCCTCTACCCCATCACGCCCCCCACCCCAGCATTGTTGTCTATGTCCATTCGTTATGCATACATGCATATAAGTTCTTTGGTTCATCTCATCCATCCCCCCCTGCCTCCTACTCTGAGGTTTGTCAGTCTGAACCATACTCCTTTCTATGTCTCTGGGTCTATTTAGTTCATCAGCCCACCTTGTTCATTATATTCCACAAATAAGTGAGATCATGTGATATTTGTCTTTCTCTGATTGGCTTGTTTCAGTTAGCATAATATTCTCGAAGTCCCTCCATTTCATCTCAAAGGATAAGAGATCTTTTTTTCTTACAGCTGCAGAGTATTCCATTTTGTGTATGTACCACAGCTTTTTTATCCACTCATCTATTGATGGACACTTGGGCTGTTTCCAGATCTTAGTGATTGTAAATAGTGATGCTAAGAACATAGGAATACATATATTCTTTCCAAGTGGTGTTTCAGGCTTCTTAGGATATATTTCTAGAAGTGGGATCACTGGGTCAAATGGCAGATCAATTTTTAATTTTTTGAGCAAACACCATACTGTTTTCCATAGTGGCTGCACTAGTCTGCATTCCTACCAGCAGTGTACTAGAGTCCCCTTTTCTCCACACCCTCGCCAGCACTTGTTGTTTGATGATTTGTTGATGGCAGCCATGCTGACAGGTGTGAGGCTGACAAGATCATTTTAAGGTCTTTAATTAAGTGTTATCTTCTCAGTGAGGCCTTTCCTAAACACCTTCTCAACAGGTTGCTATTTTGTTTTATGTGTTTTTTCATTTATTTTACTTTTCATAGATGTTATTGCGATCTAGTAAGCATGGTATATATTTCACATATTTATTTTATTTTCTGTCTTCAGGCAGTAGAATATGAGCTCCATGAGGGCAGGGAGATTTTTGTGTGCTTTGTGCACTTCTGAAGACTCAATACCTAAAATAATGCCTTCTACATAACAGGTCTTTAAGTATTTGTTGAACAAATGAATCCAAAAGATCCAGCAAAGAGATGGCATTTGCCAGCCAATGCTAATGATAATTTCTATTTATTGAATTTATTATTTTTTTTCATACTTGCCCCTAGCGGGAACCGAACCCAGGACTCTCTGGTCCGTAGGCCGACGCTCTGACCGCTGAACCAAACTGGCCAGGGCTGAATATTTTCTTATCTTATTTTCTTATCATATTGATCTAGGAGGGTTGGTATTAATATTATTACCATTTTTCAGTTGTTGTAATTAAGTAACTTGCCCAAGTTTATGTAGAAATTGGTTTCAACATTATGCTGAGGGAAAGAAGGCAGTCACAAAAGGACACATGTTGTATAATTGTGTTTATATGATCTGTAAAGAGTAGGAAAATCTATGGAGACAGAAGATACTGTGGTTGCCTAGGTCTTGGACAAGGGGAGTTTGGGGGAAAATGGGGGGTGGCTGCTAATGCGTATGGAGTTTCTTTTAGGGGTGACAAAAGTGTTTTAAAATTAGAATGTGGTGGTGGTGGTTGCACAACCATGTGAATGTACAGAAAACCATTGAATTTTGTACTTTAAATGGGTAAATTGTATTATCCATGTGAATTATATCTCAATATAGCTGTTAAAAATAATAAAAAATTGGTTTCAAACTCAGATTTCTTTGGTTTCAAAGTATCTAATCACCTTCTAGGAGGAACCAAGATTGGAGAAATAACTGGTTCTGAGATCTGGTTAGGGAAAGTACAAGGTTTCTTGGAACATCATGTGCCAGAAAGTAAAGAGGTGCTCAAAAACGGATGGATACATGTCCAAAGGACACTGAAAGTTGAAATTGTCTTCCCTAGTCAAATATAGGATAATTCAAAAATAAAAAATCAAAGTGTTAGTAATTGCTGTCAATAGTGATACCAAAAACAAAAACAAAAAACAAGCAGAAAATAAAGGTGTTACAGGAGAAATGAAAGCTCTTGTCACATAAAACTGTCTATTGCCCTGGCTGGTGTGGCTCAGTTGTTTGGGCATCGTCCCATGCTCCAAAAGGCTGCTGGTTTGATTCTAGGTCAGGGCACATGCTTGCCTGGGTTTTGGGCTCCATCCCTGGTAGGAGGTGTGCAGGAGGCAACCAATCAATGTTCTGTTCTCACATTGATGTTTCTCTGTCTTTCTCTCCCATCCTCTCTCTCTAAAAATAAATTAAAAAATCTTAAAAGAAAATGTTTATTAACATAGATAGACACACGAAACGATAGGATTATAATATTCTGCAACTACTATAGAAATAATTGATTCAGGCAGGCATCACCAGTGGAAGCTAGAACATACAGTGAAAGATTCTTGGAGAAGAGTACTCACACAGCCTTAAAGTATGATCCTACAGATTACTTAAAAAAAAAAAAAAAGAGCCCAGCCAGTGTTGCTCAGTGGATTGAGAGTCATCCCATGGACTGAGAGGTCCAGTTTGATTCCAGTTGGGGCACATGCCGGGGTTGCAGGCTTGATCCCCAGTAGGGGGTATGCAGGAGGCAGCCCATCAATGTTTCTCTCTCACATCAAAGTTTCTATTTCTTTCTCTCCCTTCCTCTCTCTCTCCTTAAAAAATAAAAATAAAAAATGAGCCTGGCCAGGTGACTCGATTGGTTGAGCATCGTTCCGTACACCAAAACTTTTTGAGTTTGATTCCTGGTCAGGGCACATACCTGGGTTATGATTCCCATCACCAGTTGGGACCTGTATGGAAGGCAGCCAATTGATATTTCTCTCTCTGAAATTAAAAAAAAAAATTGAAGTGAAATTTATATAACATGAGGTTAATCACTTTAGAGTGAACAATTCAGTGGCATTTAGTACATTTATAATGTCACCACCACCACCTCTGTCGAGCTCCAAAACGTTTTCCTCACTACAAAATAAAACTCGATGCCATTAGGCAGTTGCTCCTCATTTCCTCTTCCCCCAGACACTGGCCACAAGCAATCTGCTTTCTGTGGATTTGCTTATTCTGGATGTTTCATATAAATAGACTTCTACAATATGTGACCTTTAGTGCTTGGCTCCTTTCACTTGGCATAATGTTTATTTATTTATGTTTTAGTTTTGGTTAATCCTCACCTGAGGATATTTTCCCATTTTAGATAGAGTGGAAGGGAGGGATGGAGAGAGAGAGAGAGAGACATTGATATGAGAGAGACACATCAACCGGTTGTCTCCTGCACGATTCGGACTGGGGCTGGGGATTGAAGATGCAACCCAGGTACGTGCCCTTGACCAGAATCAAACCCACCATCCTTTGGTCCATGGACCAATGCTCTAACTGCTGAGCCAAACTGGCCAGGGCTACACAGACTGCTTTTTAAGTACAAAGGAAAAAAGGTAACTTCACCATGAAATGATTAAATGTAACATCACCAATAATGAACAAATTGACATGGTATCCATCCTGGCATCCTGACACAATGTAGTAAGAAGGACAGGGTATTATCTACATGAGTAGTGTACCTGATACAATTATTTAACTTGAATCTAATAGGGAACAAACTGAGGAACATTCTGCAAAAGACTAGAATTGGATTCTTCAAAATAGTCAATGTTATACTGGAAAAAAACAAAACCAGGTATTATTCTAGACTAAAGGAGTTTTAAAATACATAACTAAATACAATGCATGATCCCTGATTGTATCCTGGATTGGAAAAAAAAGTCAGCTAAAAGAGACATTTTGAAAATTTGAATATGGCCTCGGTATATAACAGATAATAGTATTATATTAATGTTAAATTTTCTTGGAGTGAAATGGAATTCTGGTAATGTAGGAGAATCTTTGTTCTTTGTAGATACTTATTGAAATGCAATATTTAGGGGTAATATTTAGTTTCTTGTCTGCAAGAAACTAAAATGATTTAGCAAAAACAAAACTACCCCACATCCCTACATTTACACAGGGAAAGCAAATGTGGTGAAATGTTAAAAATGGGAGAATAGGGAGTTAATATGGGTATTCATTATATTTTCTTATAACTTTTCTGTAGGTTTGAATTTTTAAACTGAAAAGTTGAGGCCCCGCCGGTGTGGTTCATTGGTTGAGCATTGACCCATGCACCAAGTGGTCACCAGTTCGATTCCCAGTCAGGGCACATGCTCAGGTTGTGGGGCAAATCCCCAGTGGGGGGGCATGTAGGAGGTGGCCAACTGATGTTCTCTCTCATGGATGTTTCTCTCTCTCTCCCTCTCTCTTCCTCTCTTTCTAAAAAATCAATAGAGAAAAATTAAAGTTGAGAAAGAAAAAAGCTCTTCGAGTCTAAGCAGTGCTTTTTGATATGTTCGATTTAGCATCTTCAGAATAAAGACTAGCTACCTTGATCAGTTAAGAATATAGTTGTGTAACCAAAGTGAGAGTAAATGATCGGATGACTATCTTTCAAAAATATTATAATTATTTAAAGAAAAAAGGGAACATCAAAATTATCATTTTGTCCCATCATCAACTTGATTCACATCTTTATTAGGAAGTATGCTATGTGAAGAGTTTGGAGTCAGCTAGGCCTAAATTTTAATCATAGCTGGGTAAACTGTTTAACCTTTTTAGGACTCAGTTTCTTAATTTTAAGATGGAGAAAATAACTACTTGTTGGTATTGATAGTTGTACACATGTATTTATAGAATTCATGTGCAAAAGCTTCATTCTACTTGCCATGCTATTTGCAACTTTTCTTTTATTAAACTCAAGCAATCTTGTGGGATAGGTATTGGTAAAATATAAGATGACTTCTCCAAGGTCACACAGCTAGTGAAGGAACTAGGTCTCCCAGCTCCAGGTCCAGTGACCTTTCTACACCCGCCAGAGAGGAAGAAGCGGCGCTCATGGGGATGCAAGGATGTAGAGGAGCAAAGGGGGAGGAGAGGCCGCGCGAAGATCAATGGTGTGAGACCCGCGGAGGCGCCGGCCAAGGAAAGGCGCATGGAGAGGCGGGCGGCGCCACCGGCCGGGGTGCGTAGGAGTGAGGCTGAGGTTGTGGCTTGAGGGAGGGTCTCGCGGGCCGTGTGCGCGGGCCGTGTGCCCGGGAGAGGCAGGAAGCTTGGGCCAGCCGTGGGGGCGCAAGAGGCGGAGGCCCGGGCCGCGGGCTAGGGCGGGGAGGCCAAGGGCCGGAGCAGCGGTGGTCGTAGGTGGGCGGTGTCGCTTCTGCACAGATAGGGCGGGCAGGTGGGTGCGGGGCGTGCGGGAGTAGCCCGCTGCCGGGGTCCCGACCCCACCGGGCTGTTGGGGGCGGGGCTGGCCGGGGGCGGGTCTTGCTGGGCCCCCCGCGGGAGCGACGGCGGCGCAGGCGCGGTTCCCGCCTCCTCCCGGCTGGCGGAGCGAGTGGAGGCTGCAGCCCGGCTTTGCTCCGGCGTCGCCACCGTCGCCGCCGTCGCCAAGACCCCCGCCCCTCTTCCGCTGCGTCGGGATGAGCTCCCGGAAAGGTGAGTGGCCCGCGGCGATCCCTCTTCCTGGCCACGAGGCTCCGCAGGCCGGCCAGCCCGACCGTTAATGTGTGTCTCCTCTTTCCCCAGTGCTGGCCATTCAGGCCCGAAAGCGGAGGCCAAAAAGAGAGAAACATCCGAAAAAGTGAGTCCACCCTGCGCTCGACCCTGGACCCCCGCCTTTGCCCGGTCGGGGGCAGCCCGCGACCACGCTAGGGAAGTTGCCTGGATCCCCAGGGCCGGAGGGTGGGCTGATCCCCAGGGACGCCGGCGCTCGCCGCTTGCGCGCCCCGCGGGCGGCCCGGGGGGAGGGGCGGCTTACGGGGGAGGGGCGCGCGCGAGCCGGCGGCTGGCCGCTGGAGCATCCCCGGGCCCTTGGAGCTCCCGGCCCCCAGTCGCCGTGGCCGTCGGGGCAGTGGTGAGGAGGCACGGGACGTGCGCGTCGCCTCCTGCGCGCAGAGCTGGCCCTGGGGTCGCGGGCCCTTTCTGGGAGGGGCGCTGGCGCGGGTCTCCACACCCCTTGTGCGGGGTAAGGCTGCCTAGCCGCTCTCACCTGGGCACGGGGGCCCGAGAGGAAGAGGAGCTGAGTGTACAGAAGACTAGAGTGAGTGTGCGCGTGTCCGTGTCGCTGCCTCGTCCTCCTGGCTCCTGCCTCTCGGCCTTTCTGCGGAAAACCGGAGCCGGTGGTCTAGAGGTTCGCCTCGGGCGTGTACCTGGCGGGAGTTCAGCGCCGAGACCTGTGCGTTTGGGCGCTCGGGTTTGTATTCAAAACTTTCTGCTCGGGCTGAGCGTGACTGCTGCGCAGGACCGGTGGGCGTGTGCGCTGGCGGTCCCGGCGCGGCTTCCCGGCCTCTTATTGTCCCCGGGGTTGATGAATAGGGTGGTGATATTTAAAACACGCCGGCCGCCGGCCACCTCCAGCCTGGCTG
This sequence comes from Tadarida brasiliensis, assembly GCA_030848825.1. Lineage (NCBI taxonomy): Eukaryota > Metazoa > Chordata > Mammalia > Chiroptera > Molossidae > Tadarida > Tadarida brasiliensis. The sequence goes on from CM061267.1 coordinate 50,965,326, forward strand.
CGGACAGGAGTGGGACCGGCTCGCGCCCAAGAAGTCTTTCCTGGAGAGTTGCTCCGAGACTGGAGAGCGCCGCCACCTCTCTCTTTTACCTTTTTTTCTTAATTTAAAAAAATTTGCCAGCGTTCAACATCTTTACTCTTTCTCCTGGATTTGTGGCTTTGCTCTTCCTTTTGAGTAAGAAATACTCTGGTATATTTGGTACTGTGGGGAATGACAGCCCATGTTCATCTTTAAATAAAAATCACGAAGGATTTCTTAATTTGTTTCCTTTGGGGGCTACCCTGTAACATTTCTAGGCTTTCTTTTGTCCTGTTCACCTTGGCTCTACCTAGGGAATTTCATACTCACTGGTGGCATCTGTGAAAACTGCCTAAGTGATTACTAATGTGGTATATCATGACAGGATTTTTATTCATTCAAAATGGAATATAGTTTGTAAGTAAGTTCAGAATTCCACAAAAGGTTTATATCGACATAATGCTTTCCTTAAAAAAAACTGAGAAAAAATGGAATGGAGTATTTGGTAGGTTTAGATGTTTTTTTAAAAATAATGCTAGCTTTTAAGTCAATCAGAACCTCAAATTTGGTATTTCCTTTGGTGAATGATGATGCAAGTTTAGCCAGTAAGTAAGGAGAACTGTAATGTTTAGGATCTTGAGTATTGGGTTTTAATCACAACTTTTATTTCCCCATAGCCCATTATGTTCAGAAACATGAAAAGGAATTGAAAAAAGCACGACCTGGGTTTGAGGGATGGCTTTGTGTGTGTGTGTTTCTGTATGTTTATATATTTATACGTGGGTGTATATACACATATATACATGTGTGTTTTATATATATGCATGCATGTGAAAAAGCACTTTGGTAAGTAAGTAAACGTGTGTTTCATATTTTCATATTTCAGGGTAATACTTTCTTATTGGCCAAAACCTTTTTTTGATGTGCTTCAGATGTGGTATGTTTATAAAGAATTAGCATATATGCACAATATTCAACTTTTACTCCCACAGATTAATCAGTATCTTCAGTTGTCTATTGTATTTGTGGGATAAGATTTGAGGACAAAAACCACCAGACAATTCTTAAAAGAACTGGTTGATTGACAAGGTAATTAGCAACAGGAGATCAGCCCAATTACATAACTGTTTGATTAAAGCAATGTCATTTTTAACTTAATTCTTTGAGTCAAGACATTATTTTAAAGGAATGCTTGATATGAATTATTTATGCATGTATTCAACAGTATTTGCATGCCTTTCCTAGGAGGTGGTGATACAGCTTTGAATAAGATGAACAAAGCTCCTCATGAAACGTAGTCTAAGGAGGTTTGGGGAGAACCCCAAAGAAGATGACCAATAGAGATGCTGATTTCAGATAATGCTAAGGCATAGGGAGAAAATTAAGATGGAGCACCTTAAGTACGAGTGATGACGTTTGAACACTGAACACTGCCAGTCATTGTGCTGATGACTTAAATGTGTTTATCCCTTGTGATAACCCTATGAGGTAGACGTTGTTATCACCATTTTACAGACCAGGAAATAGGGACATAGCATGAGTAAGTAACGTACCCAGCTGCTAAATTGAATCAAGGCAGCCTGGGACTAGAGTCCACACACAGCTGTCTGATGAGGTGACATTTGAACCAAAGCTAGAATGAAGAAGAAATGGGAGTGTGGCAAAGGCCTTAGGGAGGAATGGGCTAGGAATGTTGGAGGAACCCAAAGGTCAGGTGCCTGGGGTGCTACCGAAGAACATGGTGAGGTGGGGAGGAGTCAGAGCAGGGAAGGCCTGGCTTTTTTTTTTAATCCTTACCCGAGGAGATTATATATATATATATAATTTATTTATATATAAATATATATATTTATATTTAAATATATAATTTTTATTGATTTTTAGAGAGAGGGGAGGAGAGAGAGAGAGAGAGAGAGAGAGAGAGAGAGAGAGAGAGAAAGAGAACATCAATAGGCTGCCTCCTGCATGCCCCCTACCAGGGATCTAGCCCACAACATAGGCATGTGCCCTGACCGGGCTTCGAACAACCACCTTTCAATGCACAGGACAGTGCCCAACCAACTGAACCACAGAGTAGTGGTCAGGACCTGAGGAAATGTTTTTGTGGATTTTAGAGGGAGAGGAAGGGAGGGAGAGAGCAAGAAACATGATTGGTTGCCACCTGTTCGCACCCAGGTATGTGCTCTGACCGGGAATCGAACTTGCAACATTTTGGTGTACAATATGATGCTCCAGCCAACTAAACCACTCAGCCAGGGTGAGCCTAGCCTTGTAGGCCTTTGGGAGAATGGATTGTGCCAGGGCGGGCAGGGGAGAAGTAGAAAATAGGAGCTGGCCAATTAGTATATGGGGAACCATGGGGACAGGGTTCAGGGTGCAAGGAGTGGCCCTGGAAAGAAGAGGTGGTGGCAGGGACTCAGGAGAGGGGGAGTCTCAGAGGTGTACTTGTTTTACAAGCAGCTCTGACATAGTTTAAGGTCACACGATTAGCTTAGTTTGGACCAGAATTCAGGTTTCCTGATGCCCAGTGTTTTTGCTTTTTGATTAATTCCCTAGAGGAAGACAAGGTGTATAAATTTTTAGATTGTATTAATATAATGATTGGCAAACTTGAATTTTACTGTGTGACTACATGGGCCTGCTTTGATGTAGTATGATCTACTTTTGTCATTATCTATTTGTAGGTGGAAGCTGGCTCTTCATTCATTTTAGTTTAGTTTAATTCTGTTAGCTTTTATGAATTAAGCCAGTCCATTTTTTTGTAGTTGTCAGGAATAAGATTAAGATATCTCTGATTAGCCGAGACAAAATTTTAACATAGTCAGGTTGTTCCGGTGAGTTTAGTTTGCTAATGATTAATTGTGCTGACTGTGAGTAACAGGCAGCAGGGAAGGACTACAGTGTCATTCAACCCTGAATCTTAAGAATTAGCTAAATCATTTGGTTTGGGATAGATTTTTGCTTTGGGGCATGTATAGATGTTTAAAATTTTTAAAAGATATTTTTTATTTGTTGATTTTTTTCCCCCTACTTGTGACTTTTTTATTGAAGACATAATTCACATACCATAATGTTTAGTTTTTAAAGTTTATAATGCATTGGTTTTTGGTATAGTCACAGAGTTTGTAACCATCACCATTATCTAATTCCAGAACATTTTCATCATCCCCAAACAGAAACCCTGTACTTATTAAGCAGTCACTCCCTATTCTCCCCTGCTCCCAGCAACTACTAATTTATTTTCTGCCTCTGAACTTATCTATTTTGGATATTTCATATAAATGGAATCATGCAATATATGGTCTTATGTCTGATTTCTTTCACTTAGCATAATGTTTTCAAAGTTCATCCATGTTGTAGCATGTATTGATACTTCATGCCTTTATATTGCCAAATAATGTTTTATTGTGTCAGTACAGCACATTTTATATATTTATCCATTGATGGGCAGTTGGGTTCTTTCCATTTTTTTGGCTAGAAATTATTTTTTTAATAATATTTTTAAATATTGAAATAATGTGATGCAAAAGAAGTTGCAAAAATAGTAGAGTTCCCTGTGCACCCTTTGTCCAGCTTCCCCTAGTGGTGATATCTTGCATAACCATAGAACATTGTCAAAACTAGTAAATTGACATTGGTACAATACTATGAACTCCAGTAAAATTTCACCAGTTTTGACATGCACTTGCGTGTGTGTGTGTGTGTGTGTGTGTGTGTGTGTGTGTGTATGTATAGTTCTGTCAAATGTTACCACTTGTGTAGATTCATGTAATCATTACCAGGATTAGGGTGCAGAACTGTTTCATTACTACAAAGTATCTCCATCTTGTTACCCTTTAATAATCATACCCTCCCTTCAACCCTAACCCCTGGCAGGCACTGATCTGTTCTCCACTGAAATTTTACCACTTTGAGAATGTTATTAAAATGGAATTATACAACATGTATGTAACCTTTTGAAATTCACTTTTTTGACTCAGCATAGTGCCCTCGAGACTCATCCCTGTTGTGTGTATCAGGAGCTCATTCCTTATTGCTGTGTAGAATTTCATGGTGTGAATGTACCATAGTTTCTTTATCCATTCACTTGTTGGAGGACATTTGGATAGTTTCTAGTTTTTGATTTTTACAAATAAAGCTGCTGAACATTCATGTACAGGTTTTTATGTGAATATATTTCTATTTCTGTAAGACAGATACCCAAGAGTATGATTGCTAGAGGACTTAGATTTGTGTTTTGACTTTCTAGCAAGTTAGCAACTTGGTATCTTGGTGTTTATCCCTCTCTGTCTCGTTTTTTTCTTTGCACAGTATCTGTGATCTGTGTGTGCACTGATGGTGATGGGATTTGCACTGTATCCTTTGGGCTCTTGACTTTCTATTGGTAGGTGGATCCTGTAGGTTAGTGCTTGTCTGTTTTCTGTAGTATGGGTTCTGACTGCTGCAGAAAATGATAGGCATGTGATTGGTGGCACTGGGTTGGTGAATCACTGATGCAACAATTTAGAAATGCTGTGATACAAGTTTATATCTTGCTGTGATACAAGTTTATATCTTTATTAGGTAAGCCTCAATTCTTCCCTATAGTATAAACTCAAGCTCATAAGCCATTGACTTTGGAATACCTCCCTTGGAAGGTAATCACTTATTTTTGACTTCTTGTTTTGTTACACATTTGCTTATTCAACAAACATTTGTGCTTACCATCAGTGCAATTCAGTAGTGGAACAAACACATAAGAAGCAGATAAAATATTGCAGATACCTAGTGCTAGGCAGTGTGCTGTATGCTAGGAAGATTAAGATAAGCAAAGTTCTGTACTAACTGGCAAGTAGGAGAGATTGCCTAGTCAACACTATTGTAGAGCAGTGTGATGAGTACTGTAAGATTTAGGCACAGTGATACTTTGATTGGAAAGGGAAAGCTTTAGGAATAGATCTTGTTTAATTTTAGCATCATTGTTATTTTAATGAAATAGCTTTATTATTTATTTATTTTTTCTTTTATTGAAATATAAAATTACTTTAAAAGTCATGTTGGACTGGCACATTTTCTTCAGGAAGTATATATATAAGGGATGGACTCGATGAGATTTCTAATTTTAATTGCCTGGAAAGAGGTAAAAATATCTAGACATAGTTTATCTTTCAAGTGAGGGCATCTGGACTTTAACATGTGGTTCTTCAGATAATCGTTGAATCATCACAGATATTTCTGTCAGGTGACAACACCAAGAAAAAAAAAAAATAATTATTATTAATTTTAATCCTCACCCGAGGATATTTTTCTTTTTTTTAAATAGAGTGGGAGGGAGGAAGGGGGAGAGAGAAGGAGAGAGAGAGAGACAGACAGACACAGAGACACATCGATGTATGAGAGACACATTGATTGGTTGCCTCCTGCATGACCCCAACAGGGGCCAGGGATTGAACCTGCAACTGAGGTACATGCTCTTGACCGGGAATCAAACCCGTGACTCTTTGGTCTTCAGGTGACGCTCCAACCAGTGAGCCAGACCGACCAGGACTATATATGTACATTTTTAATCCTCACCCGAGGATATTTTTATTGATTTTAGAGAGAGGAAGGGAGAGAGGGAGGGAGGAACATCAATATATGAGAGAAACATTGATTGGTTGCCTCCTTTATGTGCCCTGACCAGGATTGAACCTGCAACCCAGGTATATGTCTGGCTGGGGAATTGAACCTGCAACCTTTTTGGTGTATGGGATGATGCTCAACCAACTGAGCCACCCAGCTGGACAAAGAATATATTTAAAAAAAAATACTTTCATTGATTTTTTTTTTTGGGGGGGGGAGAGAAACATTGATGTGAGAGCGGAAGGAACATCAAACATCAGTTGGCTGCCTCCTCCATGCCCCCCTCCAGGGATCTAGCCTGCAACCTGGACATGTGCCCTGACCTGGAATTAAACCTGTAACCTTTTGGTGCATGGGACAATGCCCAGCCAACTGAGCCACACTGGCTAGGGCAAACCAAGAATATTTTTGAACATAATTTATGAGTTGTGTGATGAAGAGAGAAACACTTGCACTTCTCTAGGAAACATTATGTGGGGTTGAAGAGCAGAAAGGAACAAAATCCTTCTCCATGTAGGCCTTGTGGACACCATTCCTCCTTCAGGTCTTCTGGAGACTGCAGAGCTGTGTTCTGAGGCCACTGGAGAGTCACCCACAGCTCTTCACTGTTTGCACCTCTGCTGGCCTGGATCATGATGACCTTGGGTTTATCTTTAGGTGGCAGCAGTTTTGATTGTTGAAAATCTGGAATATGGTGTCATAAGATAACACATCTGGTTTTTCATCATTATGCTGAGTCCCGCAGATTTTACCTAGGATGCCATGAGACATGAACACTAAGAATGTGCTATCTGAGGACCTGTGCTCTGAGCAGGTAGCACTGACTCTGTGGTCAGTCTTGGTGTGGCTTCTTCTGTAAATCCTTGGTTATAAGACTTCTGTTCAGCTAGTCTTCAGTTGGTTATTCAGGTTGATTGTTCTTTAATTTAGTTGTAGTTCTAGATTGGTCCTGGGAGGAGGTGAGTATAAGCTCCATTTACTCTACTGCTGTCTTAGATCTCCCTCTGTTTAAATTTTTAAATTTAATTTTATTTATTGACTTAAGAGAGAGAAACATTGATTTGTTGTTCCACTTATTTATTTTTTATAATGTATGTTTATTGATTTTAGAGAGAGGAAGGGAGGAGGAGAGAGGGAGAGAGAAACAGCAATGTGAGAGCAACACATTGATTGGCTGCCTCCTGCGTGACTCCTACTGGGGATCAAGCCCACAACCTGGCCATGTGCCCTGTCCGGCGACCTCTTGGTGCACAGGACAACACTCAGCCAACTGAGCCGCACTGGCTGGGTTATTGTTCCACTTATTTATGCATTCATTGGGTTATTCTTGTATGTCTCCTGACTAAGGATACAACCTGCAGTCTTGGAGTATCTGGACAACGTTCTAACCGAGTTACCCAGCCAGGGCTCCTTCTTTTTATAAAGTGATAAAAATAATGTGGTCATGGTAGAAAATCCAGGCAGTACAGAACAGTTTAAAGAAGTAAACATCACCCGGCCAGTGTGACTCAGTGGATTGAGCGTCGTCCATGGACTGAGAGGTCCTACTTCGGTTCCCGGTCAGGGCACATGCCTGGGTTGCGGGCTCAGTCCTCAGTGTGGGGTGTGCAGGAGGCAGTCAATAGAAGTTTCTCTCTCACATTGATGTTTCTATCTCTCCCTTCCTCTCTTTCTAAAAAAATCAATAAAAACAAAAGAAATAAACATCATTGTTACCTCCACCAGTTTTTCTGGTGTATTATCCTTTAGTTGTGCATATTTTTGGTTTTAAACAATTTATAAATGGTATATGTATATATATTTTTGGTATTTTACTCTTTGTGCATATTTTTTTCAGCTTTATTGAGATATTATTGCCATAAATATGAACGTTTAAGGTGTACAACATAATGATTTGTTACACGTACATAGGTTAGTTACTACCTTAAACAGTAAGGTTAGTTACTACCTCCAACATCTCACATAATTAGCATTTCTTTTGGTGTGTGGTGATAACACTTAAGCTCGACTTAACAACTTTCAAGTATACAGTACAGTACTGTTAATTATAGTGTGCATGTGCATGTTTTTGTTCGGTTTTTAAAAATTGAGTTACAGCATATATACATGTATGTATATAGTAAATAATACACATTGCAGTCACTAGTCTTACGTGTACACCTTAATGATTTTTACCCTTATAACTACAACCCAGATCAAGATACAGACCCTTTCAGTACCCCCATGAGATTCCTTAAGCCTCTCCTCAAATCTATATCCTGTTACTCAGGGGTAACCCCTTTGATGATACCTATCATTATTGATTAGTTTTGCCTGTTCTTAAACTTAATGAAATCATATAGTCTTGTGTCTGACTTCGTTTACTCAACATAGTATCTGTGAGATTTGTCCATGTTGTTGTAGGTACCATTTGTACCATTAGTTCAGTGTTATTGCTTTGTAGTATTTCATTGAATGAATATACTACAATTTACATATCTGTTCTTCTATTAAGTATTTTTTTCTTCAGTTTTTAGTCATTATGAATAAAGCAGCTATAAACATTCTTGTACATTTCCTTTTGTGGACATTTGCACTCATTTCTCTTGGGGAGTATGCTATCGTAGTGGAATTGATAGGTTATAGAATAGGGGATGCTTAGTGTTAGTACTAATTGCAGAGATAACTTTCCCCCCAGCTTTATTATGAAATAGTTTCGATTGAACTTCTTTATACCAGCAATGTATGACAATTTCAGTTGCTCCACATCTTTGTCACACTTGATATTGTCATTCTTTTTAATTTTCACTATTCTGGGTATGTATTAATACCTCATTGTGGATTTAATTTGCGTTTTCCTGAGTGGTGGTGTTGAACACGTTTTCATATGTTTATTGGTCATTTGAATTTACTCTTTTGTGAAGTGCCCATTTAAAAAAATCATTGGGGCCCTGGCCGGTTTGGCTCAGCGGTTAGAGCATCAGCCTGTGGTCCAGAGAGACCCGGGTTCGGTTCCCGCTAGGGGCACGTACCTTGGTTGCAGTTTGTCCCAGGACCTGGTTGGTCGTGCGGGAGGCAGCCACTCGATGTGTCCCTTTCACGTCGATGTTTCTCTCTCTTTTTTCCCCTCTCTCCCTCCCACTCTATCTGAACAAAAAATGCAAGAATGTCCTCGGGTGAGGATAAAAAAAAAAAAAAATCATTGGGTTGTAACTCTTTTCCTACAGTTATGATAGTTTTGATACATAATTTACATACCACACAATTCATCTGCTTAAAGCAGGGGTGGGAAACGTCCAGCCCATGGCCGTATAAGGCCTGTGAAATCAATACCAGCTAACATCACACGCCTCACCAAAGAGAAGCAGTTCCAGTTATCACATTAGGGGTGAGTTAATTAAATGTTTGACCAAATATAGCAGGCTAATTTTAAGTTGATAATTTTGTATGGCCTGTGAACGATGTTATAAATATCCAATTGGCCCTTGGCAGAAAAATGGTTCCCTGCCCCTGACTTAAAGTGTACAATTCTGTAGTTTTTAGTAGATTCACAGAGTTCTGTTAAACTAGATCTTGGAGAGCCAGTAATAATTTGCCAAGTAAATAGAGGGGGGAGGGGGAGGGCCTTCTAGGCAGAAGCAGCATTGCAGTTAGTTGGTTTAAACATGTGGAGGTGTAAAATGGCATGCTTGTATCCCAAGTAGGTAGGTAAGGCTGGGTGCAGGGTGTGGTGAGCTGTGACTGGGGCACTGAGGAAGTTTACAGGGGCCTGGCAAGGTGTTAAGAGGCAGATAGATAATTTTAGAAAAGATTACTCTAGCTACTGTGTGGAGAGTTTAGAAGCCAGATCATTAGGAACTATTGCAGTAAGCTTCACGAGACTGATGGGCATTAAGGGAGTGGAAATCAGAGGATTTAGTTTCCAATTTCATGCGGGAGTAGAGTGGGAAGGATCCGTCTAGGATGGATCCCAGGTTTCTGAATTAGCCAAACTTGTGGCGTGTGTTGCCATTCCTGAAGATAGGGAATGCAGAGCAGATTTGGGGAAAGCTATTGCATTGATCTTTGGTCAGGCCTTTGGCGGTGTTTGGTGACTGCCAGTTAGAGATATCAGTCAGTGTTTGCAGCTGGAGTGCTCAGATGAGCCCTGGTTAGGAGATGTAAATTGGGAATTGTTTGGGTATAGCATTTGGTAGCAACTTGATGAAGGTGTTGAGGTGAAGAGAAGAAAGCCGTAGGCAGTGTTGGCAAAGGAGGAGCCAAAGAGATAGGAGAACCAGGATCCAGTGGAATAAAGTCCTTGTTTCAAGAAGGGAATGATTAGCAGTCACAGTGTGGAAAAAAAACCCAAGTGAGACAAGCCCTCATCTTGGCCTTTGCTTCTTGCTGCTAGGAGTTCATTAGAGAGCACAGCTGGAGCAGTCGTAGCACAGTGCTTTGTAGACAGAAGGAACTTACAGCCGTGTGAGCAAACGGGATGACACTGTAGTCTTTTTTCCCCTCCTCTTTTTGTTGAATTAGCTTGTATGTATAAAGGAGAAAATACAGAGAGGGAGTGGTTTGTTCTTGAGAAGTGTTTCTTTTGTTTTTTCAAAAAATGTAAGCAGATTACAAGGAGCCTAGTAGAAAGGGTAGAGGTTGAATACTGGCAAGAAGGGATATTTTGGAGCAAAAGTCCAGAGTAACAGGAAGGGATGTGATCAGAGTACAGGTTTACTTTGGACAAGAGAAGGGTGACTTCTTTCTCCGAGCTGAAGAAGGCTGTTGGTTGCATGTTTTTATTTAAAATAAATAAATAAATAAATAAATAAATAAATAAATAAATAAATAAATAAATGTTTTGAATGATTTCTTAGAGAGCAAGGGAGAGAGAGAGAAACATCATTGTGAGAGAGAAACATCGATCGGCTTCCTCCTTTCTGCACGACCCCCACTGGGGATTGAGCCCGCAACCCAGACAATGCTCAATCTACTGAGCTGTTTTCTCTTGCCTGGCTGGTGTGGCTCAGTGAATTGAGCATCCTCCCATGGCCTGAGAGGGCCCAGTTTGATTCCTGGTCAGGGCACATGCCCGGGTTGCAGGCTTGATCTCCGGTGGGAGTGTGCAGGAGGCGGCCGATCGATGTTTCTCTCTCACACTGATGTTTCTATCTCTCTCTCCCTTCCTCACTCTCTTAAGAATTCAATAAAAACATACTTTAAAAAAAAAAATGAAAAACATGCTCTCAGACCTTGCTGAGTTATTAAAGAATACATGATATAGGCTCCATATTTGGAAAATTCAAAAATGGAAGTCAAGAAACACCTGGCCCCAAGGGTTGTGAACCTGTGGTAAGTTTGCATTAAAGGTTGGCTGTGGTTATTAGGCTTTTGTTGCTGTCTTATTTTTTTTCTAAATGATTTATTCAGTTATCCCAACTTGATTGCATTTCTACATATACTTGGGTATTGAGTGTGTTGACTTCTCTGTTCTGGTTCCATGTTTTTTTTTTAAATTTTTTCTTTTTTTTGAGAGAGAGAGGGAGGGAGAGAGAATTATTTATTGATTTTTTTTTTTTTCTTTTAGAGATAGAGGATGGGAAAGAGAGAGAGATACATTGATGTGAGAGAGAAACATCAATTGATTGCTTACTATACGTGCATGACTGGAGATCGAACCTGCAGCCCCTTGGTGCACAGGAGGACGCTCCAATCAAATGAGCCACTAGCTAGGGTTGTACAAAAAATTTTTTGTTTAACTATGTTTTATTGATTTTTTTTTAGAGAGAGAGGAAGGGAGGGATACATAGAAACATCGTTCAGCTGCCTGCTGCATACCCCCCACTGGGGATTGAGCCTGCAACCCGGGCATGTGCCTTGACTAGAAATCAAACCAGGACCTCTCGGTCCATGGGACGATGCTTAGTCTACTGTGCCACACCGGCCAGGCATGTACCAGATTTTTGATGCCAAATCTTGTGTTCTGTTCTCAAAAAAAAAAAAGTTATACCTGCAGTTGCCAGGTTTTTGAGCTTGTAACTTAAAGGTAATAGAGTCAAATTTAGACTCCTGGTGGCATTAGAATAATTGGTATGGATAGTTATTAACCAGTTATTTTTTCTTTCTTTGTTTCGGTGAAGGTGCTTTATTTTGTGATGTCTCCACGGGAATATTTCAGATTTAGTTTGTATTTGTCAATCAATGGTCAGTGCTAATTCAGTGCCAACAGGAATCCCCAATTTGGGGTGCAGTGAAGAAGGAAACTTGATTCAGTGTAAAACAGCTCAATTGTGATACAGCACGGCTGTGAAAACAGCATGACTGTGAGGCAGCCCCTGGGCCAGGCCCCTCCCTGGCTATACAGCTCTGCTCTGCTTCCACTGGAGACGTCTTTGGTGTTTCAGCTCAGCCTTAAGTCTTCAGTGGAAAGGGAAAGTGTGTTGCCACAGCCAGAGGGGAGCTTGCTTAATTAGACAGAAGCCCCTGCCCTGGTCCCTGATTTTTTTTTTCTCATGCAGATGAGGACTCTAAACCTTCATAGTTTAATTGGTCCAAAAGGCACTGTTCTGATTGGTCAGAATAGAGCCGCTCTGGTTGGTCATAGCTTCGCAGCTCTGAATGGATGGAGAAAGCCTTAGTCCTTTATATGGGCTGGCTCAGATGGCAGAAACAGTGCAGGCAGGTACTTCAGTGTAGGCTTCTCCCTGAAGTGCAGTTTTCGTGAGAGGGCCCTGGGTAGAAATGGCTGCTAGGCTCTATTTTTAAAAATTGTAGCCAGTTTAGCTACCAGGAGCTCATCTTCGTAGGTGTCTTCTTTCTCAGGTTTCACATATTGTAAGGTACCTCATGTACCTGAATATAAGACAGCCTTGATTTTAAATCCCACTAATTCCCCAGTGAGAAGATTAAAATTTTATACAACTTGAATATATTAATTTTAGAGATAGATGGGATAATCAAATGTTTATGATATTTAATTTCTTAAAAATTTTTTTTATTGATTGATTTTAGAGAGAGAGAGGGAAGGAGAGAGAGAAAATCATCAATTTGTTGTTCCACTTGTTTATGCATTCATTGGTTGATTCTTGTATGTGCCCTGACCGGATATTGAACCCAAAATCTTGGCATATTGGGATCATGCTGTAACCAGGTGACCTGTCCGGCCAGGGCAAATATTTAATTTCTTTAAAAAAAAAATTTTTTTTTTTTCCCTTTATTGATTTTAGAGAGAGAGGAAGTGAGAAGGAGAGAAAGATAGAAACATCAATGAGAACATCGATTGGATGCCTCCTGCATGCTCCACACTGGGGATTTGGCCCACAACCTGGGCATGTGTCCTGACCGGGAATTGAACTGGTGACCTCTTGGTGAATGGGTCGATGCTCAACCACTGAGCCACACCAACTGGACAATATTTAATTTTTTAAGTTAATTACAAGTAACATTCAGATTCACAAATTAATTTCTACATTAATTTAGAAATACCCCTTTTCCACTCATGTTTCATGAAGCAGTATTATTCAGACATTTCACATTTGCAATGTCAGTGACTTATCAGTAGAAATGCTTTTTGACTCACATAATAACAGTGACTATGTGAGGTGATGGTTCTGTTAATTACCTGATTTTGTAATAGTCATTTAACAAAGATATGTATGTCAAGTCACCATGTTGTACACTGTATTTTTTAAAAAATTTATAGTTTTAGAGAGAGAGGAAGGGAGAGAGAGAAACATCTATTTGAGAGCGTAACATTGATTAGCTGCCTCCTGCACGCCCCCTACTGGGGATTGATCCCGAAACCCGGTCATCTGCCCTGACCCAGAATTGAACCAGCAACCTTTTGGTGCACAGGACGATGATCAACCAACTGAGCTACACTGGCCAGGGCATGTTGTACACTTTAAATTTTTACAATTTTATTTGTCACATACTCCAATAAAGTTTGAAAAAAGTTATCAAAATCTTGAAATTGCAGAAGTAATTGGTTTTGGGGGTTCACTACCATCTTCTCTGTTTTGTCTGTTTATATAAAGTTTTAAAACATGTTAAAAATACTTTTTGAATCAGTTAATAGTTTTCCAGAGCACATGATATATGTTTTTAAAAACAATTTTCCCCAGTTTATTGCAAAAAAATTGACATACATCACTGTATAAGTTTAGATGTACAGCATGGTGGTTTGATTTACATATACTGTGAAATGATTACCACAGTAGGTTTAGTTAATATTTGTCATGTCATATAGATACAATAAAAGGAAAAGAAAAAATATTTCTTTTTGTAATGAAAACTCTTAGGATCTAGTCTCTTAACAACTTTCCTATCAGTCATATAGCACTGTTAGTTATAGTCATCATGTTATACATTACATCCATAGTACTTATAACTGGAATTTTGACCAACTTCCTCCAATTCCCCTCCCTCACCTCTGGTAACCACAGATTTAATCTCTCTAAGAATTTTACTTTTTAGAACGATTTTTAATTTATGGAAAAGCTGTGAATATAGTACAGAGAAAACACATGATATTTATTTTAGTCTAAACTGAGGTGCTTTATTTTTTAATCCATATATAACATTTTGTACAAGCTATAACTGTTTGCAAAACAAGGGGACATTCCCCCCCCCTTGTTCTGTGGAATTCCATTTATTATCACAATTTAATGATTCACTTGCTTTTTAAAGCAATTTTAAAAAAGGGTGTCTTTACAACCTTAATGAGGTCTTACCTTGAGGAATAATTCCATACATGTGTTGAATTTATTTGCTTCCTTTGAAATTGATTTAATTAGCTTGAAGTCTCTGAGCCTCCCAAACTAGTATTGACTTCAGACAGTTCCCTCAAACAGTTCTCAGTCAGTGAAGAGCATTTCATTCCTTCCCCCTTTTTTCAGTCTGACCAGGACTTCTTTGGGCCATGTTCCTCTAGGAATGATCTTTGTCTTTCACGTTTCCTCTTAAATTTTTTTTTTGCCTTATTATGTTAAAAATAAGATAATTGAGAGCATACTATCATAATAAAGGCTTTGTAAGGATTAGAAAGTAAGGAAAGTACCCCTTTTTTGAGGGATAATTTGGGAAAAGACTATGGCTTATTTTTAGGCGTATATGATGTTTTATACTTCTTTCTTAGCCTTATAAGGTAAATCTTGCAAAATGTATATGTAATGTTTTGCCTCCAATATTTGAATTCAGTTTCACATTGAATATCTTTGTAGTCAAACTGCTTTGCTAATAAGTATAAAATTAATAATTGGTTTATCAACTCTGGAGTGCATTTATTTTAGCTATCTCTTGAATAAATTATTAATGTAAATATTTTTAGGCGTTATAATGATCAAGTCACGGTATTAAATGTGGGGCCTAAAAGGACACGGATAAAAGGGAACATCTGGATGAGATTGTAAAATGTTTTAAACTCAGATACATTGTAACACACAAGGCTGTTGTTCACCTTAGCTGAACATAGAGTGTAGGTGCCTGTATCCCCAGTCCTGTTGAAATTTAGTACATGTGACCCTGGACAGATTGTGTGAACTCTGCAGACTTAATAGGTAGGTAGGATAGGAGAGGGAGTAAACTTCAACTCAGGGGTACCATTGTAAGCCCAGGGAACAGAAGTTTAATTGAGATGTAAAAGAGATGAGATGGACAATCTACTTAGAAGAGATTCGTGGCTCTTTGGAATCCTGTGCCTGGGTGCTTCCTTTGGTCACCAGGTACTGTCATTGCTTTTGGCATCTAGGGAACAACGGTGACAATTACTGTTTCTGCTGCCTGCTAGCTATTGCAGCCACTTTTCTAGATATTTTATCCTATTATTTTTATTTCTAGAGTATCCTATTGAAAGTTTTTTGGGGGGGCATGATGTGTTTTATCATAAAATAGGTGTCACTGAATGTTAATTACAGCGTTAATGCAGTTGACTACATCGTTCACAGATGACATATACAGCATGAGGCTGTGGATCTAAAAATGCAGTCGGGTGGTGGTCAAGTGGTGGTAGGGACTTCAGTGAACACCTGGGCAAGTGTTTTTCACTCTTACTTTGTAGTAACAGAATGGTTTTAAAATAGAATTTTGCATAGAACTCTTTTATATGTAAAGTGGAAAAGCTGTTCCATTCTGGGAGAATTGGCAGGTGAGGGCTTGGCCTTTGCCCTCATCTGCTGTAGTACTTCCAAGCTTTGCCCTCATCAGCTTCGTGGGATACAACTTGAAATTCTTCAGGCCTTCATTTCTCCATCAGTGGAGAAATTTCAAAGAGAAATGAGGGCCTGAAGAAGTGAAGTTACTTGATTAAGGTCACTTAATCTGTTTAGTGCCTGAGCCAATTTAGAGTGCTGGCTTACAGTCTTAGATTCTGATTCGGTGGTCTTTGAAACTACCATTTAATTTGCAGAAAGATAAGCCATTCTGGGCTGATACAGAAGAGAAGGTTTATAGCCCCCAAAGAGATTATTGCAAGAACCTTCCCTTAACTATCAAGAGAAAAAAGTGAAAATATATTTTCTTTCTCTGGAGACTACTATTAACATGTCTCATAGCCCTGGACTATTTTATCATGTGTATATATATATGGTAAGAGTGGGATAGAAGTTGCTTTTTGTAGAACATTTTGGCATACAGTAAGACAGTTTACAAAAAGATGCAACTGTGTTTTGTCTTAGCTTTAAAAACTTATTTTTAAATAAAGCTAAGACTTTCAATGTCCTTTATATAGTAACCAGCACCCTATAGGTATAACAATAGTAGCAGAACTGTTCTCCTCTTTCCGTAGCTCCGCTGATGCCTACAACCTGCACTGTCTTTGCGATCAAGTTAAGGGACATTCAGGGATTAAGTTTACCTTTTAAGAGGATCTTAGGCTTTGTAACTTGACTCTCTTAAAATTTGAATCCTGTTACTTTGTGTAGGCAAAGGCTACTTTACTTTCTGCACTTACCAGAGAAGATGCAACTTTTCCCATCTTTCCAAAGTCTGATTTATCTTTTAAGATTTTTTTGCTGAGACTGATTGCTGTGAGAGGCAGCTAACCAGGGTTCAAGTTTGTTTGTTTTTTTTTTTTTTATAATTTATTTTATTATTAATTTGTTTTTGTTACAGATGTTTTTCCTTTTTTCCCCCCATTGACACCCTCCCCCTACCCCTCTCCTCCTCCCCATTCCTGTTGTCCATGTCCATTGGTTATGCACCCATGCACATAGGCTCTGTGATTTATCTCTTTCCCCCGCCTCCCCCCCTCCTCTGAGGCCCATCATCCCGTACTCCACCCTCCATGTCTCTGGGTCAATTTCGTTGTTCAGTTTGCTCAGTTCTCCTGTGTGTTGCCTGCTTCCTCCGTTGGTGGGGGGGTCGCCGGGCTCCCCCACTCTGCCTGGGCTCCCCCACGGTGGGGGCGTCTCCCGGCACCCCCGTTCCGCCTGGGCTCCCCCGCGGTGGGGGCGTCTCCTGGCTCCCCCGCTCCACTTGGGTTCCCCCGCGGTGGGGGGGGGTCGCCTGGCTCCCTCGCTCCTGGGTTCCTCCGTGGTGGGGGGGTCGCTCAGCTTCCGCAGGCGCCCCTGGCTGCAGGATCATGTTTCCTTTCAGGCAACAAGGAGGGTCTTGGAGGGCAGTATGCCGTCTCCATTCTGCTGCTTTTTCAATTTCGTAGTTGCAGGGCTTCCCTTCAGCTTGATTTCATGCGGTCTTTAAGTGATAGTTATTCTGTGATTTAGTTGTAACTTTGATGTGGTTGTGGGAGGACGCGGTTCCGCGTCCACCTAGGTTGCCATCTTGACCGGAAGTCCTAAGCTATTCTTTATTTCAGTTAGTGCCTCCTTCATTTCTAACTGTGTATCCATCATTTCTGACTGGTCCCTTTTTATGCTCTTGAGGTCTTCACTAAGTTCACTGAGGTTCTCACTAAGTCCATTGAGCATCCTTATAAGCAGTATTTTGAATTCTGCATCCGTTAGGTTGCTTGACTCCATTTCACTTAGTTCTTTTCCTGGAGTTTTGTCTGTTCTTTCATTTGGGACCTTTTTCTTTGTCTCCTCATTGTGGCTGCCTCCCTGCATTTGTTTCTATGTATTACTTAGCGAGAGGTACGGGGCTAGCTGAGACCAGATGCTGCTTGTTTGAAAGAATTTAGGAAAAGCTGAAGCAGGATCCAAGACAGGCCAATCCCATGGTAAAGCAACTGGCAACAGCTTGGGTGGGCCTGGAAGCTGGGTGGGGCGGGGCCTCAGGGAATCACCAGGGCGGGGCCAACTGTGTGAGCCAGGTTGCTGGAGTCCCAGAAATGGCGGCGTCTGCCGGCCCAGGGAAGGGCTCACCAAAGGAACAAAAGCCTCTGATAGCACGTTTGTCCAGGTCGGTCCAGGAGAACGCTGCCTCTCCAGCCCTCGCGCCAATGCCTAACAGCTCAGTTCTTCCCCACATGATTCTGGTGCCCCTCAAGCTGCCTCCCCCGCGCTGGAGCCCGGAGGGAGCAAGTCCGAGTAAGTCTGTGCGCGGGCCCTTTAAGAGGAGCTGCCGGGGGCTCCAGCCACTTCAGCCTCAGTTCCCGCTGGTTTCTCCAGCCAGAAGTTCTGGGGGCTTCTCTTCCTGGCACTGGAACCCTCAGCTGGGCGCCTGGTGTGGGACGGGGACCCCTCAGTCCTCAGGGAGGACCTTCCCAGCCGAGGTGCCCTCCTAATTTTTAACCGCCACACGTGGGTGTGGGACCAGCCCGTCATGCCTCCGCCCTCCTACCAGTCTCGATGCGGCTTCTTCTTTAATTTCGTAGTTGTAGGACTTCCATTCAGCTTGATTTCAGGTGGTTTTGAATGATGGTTGTTCTGTAGTTTAGTTGTAACTTTGATGTGGTTGTGGGAGGACGCGATACTGCGTCTACCTACGCCGCCATCTTGACCGGAAGTCGGGTTCAAGTTTTGAAGGAATCACTTTTATCAGTGGTGTTAGACAAACTCTTTAATTTTTCTAAGGTTCAATTTCTTCATCTTAAAATAGAACTAATAGTACTTACTTGCCAGAGAGTAAGTGTGAGAATTAAGTAAGATAATAATTGTCCTTTGGTGTTGCACATAACACTCAGTAAATGGCAGCTGGTAGTTATTTTATGGTGTTTCAGTTGTATTTGAGGAATTTGTATAATAGGAAAAAAGAAAACAATAGAATTATGATAAATTGTAAAACATCTAAATATGTTCATGCCTTTATTCACTTTGGCCAGCACAAATCTTTTTTTTCTCAATAATAACTCCTATAAGTTATTTACAGGAGATACGTTGTCTAAGCATAGGACCCTAAAGTGAATTAGAGCAATGAAATTACCATCAGATCTAGAAATGATGCTGGTGATATTCATTGGTGATAGCAGATGATCTTTATTAGGTGTGTAATTTGAAACTAGAATAAAGGGACAGGGAGGAGACTAAGACACAATAAAAGGAATGGGTGATCCCAGTAGTAGTTTTTTATTTTTATTTTTTATTTTATTTTTTATCCTCACCTGAGGACATTTTTGCATTTATCTTCAGATAGAGCGAGAGGGAGAGAGGAGGGAAGAGAGAGAGAGAAACATCGATGTGAGAGGCATATCGACTGGTTGCCACCCACATGACCCCAACCGGGGCCTGGGAAAAACTGCAACCGAGGTACGTGCCCTTAGTGCAGTGGTTCTCAACCTTCCTAATGCCGCGACCCTTTAATACAGTTCCTCGTGTTGTGGTGACCCCCAACCATAAAATTATTTTCGTTGCTACTTCATAACTATAATTTTGCTACTGTTATGTCTTAGGTGACCCCTGTGAAAGGGTTGTTCGACCCCCGAAGGGGTCGCGACCCACAGGTTGAGAGCTGCTGCAGCGGGAACCAAACCCGGGACTCTCTGGTCCGCAGGCCAATGCTCTATCCGCTGAGCCAAACTGGCCAGGGCCAGTAGTAGTTTTTTAAATTTATTTTTTAGTTTTTAAACATCTTTAGGTAGAGTCTAAGGGGGATATAAACATTTAGTATCCCCTTTTGGATGAAATAAATGTATTTTGGGCATGTTTGAAAAATTACTTTTTGTAAAGGCAATTCTGGCTTCCTGTTATATTAATAACTTTTCCTTTGAAAATACTTCTTTTTAAAAAAAATATGTTTTTACTGATTTTTTAGAGAGGAAGGGAGAGAAATATAGAAACATCGATGTGAGAGAGAAACATCAATCGACTGCCTCCTGCACACCCCCTACTGGGGATCGAGCCTGAAACCTGGGCATGTGCCCTGACCAGGAATTGGACCGGGACCTCTCAGTGCAGGGGACGAAGCTCAGTCCACTGAGCCACACCGTCCGGCTGAAAAGATTTCTTGATAGATTGCGTTGAGAACTTTGACGCAACAAAGGAATAAGGTGGCTGTCAGGCCTGAACCAGAGTGTTATTAGGGTACAAAACGCTTTGCAGCATTGCTGGTCTCAGAGACCTCCCTTTCCTATATTTTGCCTCATGTTTTCTACGAGACCAGAGAAATCAGTTTTAAAGTAGAGGTCCTTGACTCTATAACCTGAAGTTTTAAACATTTTGAAAGTAATTCTCCTTCCTCCTTTTTAATACAGATGCAGTCTTACATTTTACTATGAAAAAGCAAGTATGGATTGAACATGCCTTAATTTTAAGCTCAGTATATATGACATTGAGCTATCTAAAATTGGCTTTTTTTCCCTTCAAAGTTAAGTTCTATCAAATTTCATGTGCTTCATCTAATACAAATAATAGCCGCTAATATAGCAGCTAACATTTATTAAGCACTTACTGTTGTTGGACATTCTACGAAACGCATAATATGCATTTATCATTTTTAATTCTCACAACAACCCTTGAATTGGGTTTTTTATATTTTCAGCTGTCTGAAATCTATCCTACTGGAAAGAGGCCTCAATTTTTTTTTTTTCCCTTTACCTGAGGGTTTTTTTCCATTTTTGTTCAGATAGAGTAGGAGGGAGAGAGAGGGAGAGAGAGAGAAACATTGACTTGAAATATAGTGGGGTTTTTTTGTTTTTATCCTCACCCGAGGACATTTTTCCATTTTTGTTCAGATAGAGTGGGAGGGAGAGAGAAGAAGAGAAAGAGAGAGAAACATCCATGTGAAAGGGACACATCGTGTGGCTGCCTCCCACACGACCCAACTGGAGCCGGGGTCAAACTGCCCTTAGCGGGAACTGAACCTGGGACTCTCTCTGGTCTGCAGGCTGATGCTCTAACTGCTGAGCCAAACTGGCCAGGGCAATATGTATTTCTTTTTGGGATGATGCAAATATTCTAAAATTGTGGCGATGGTTGTACAACTCTGTGAATATACTAAAAGTCAGTGAGTAGTATACTTTTTAATTTTTGTTAGTCCTCACCTGAGGATATTTTTCTATTGATTTTTTTAGATAGAGTGGAAGGGAGTGAGAGGGAGAGAGCGAGAGAAAAACATCGATGTGAGAGAGACACATCAATTGGTTGCCTCCTATACGACCTTGATTGGAGCCACAGATCAAACCTGCAACCTGGGTACATGCCCTTGACTGGAAATTGAACCTGAGACCCTTCAGTCTGAGGGCTGACGCTCTGACTGCTAAGCCAAACCAGCCAGGGCTGAATTGTATACTTTATTTATTTTATTTTTATCTATTTATTTTTATTTATTTTCTTTTAATTTTTTTCTTTATAAACTTGTCTTTATTGTTGAATGTATTATAGATGTCCCCCCTTTATCCCCCATTACCCTCTTCTCCCCGTTCCTGCCCCCATCCTATCTTCCCCACACTATTGTCTATGTCCATTGGTTATGCATATATGCATATAAGTTCTTTGCTTTATCTCTTCCCACCCCCAAATCCCCTTACCTTTGAGGTTCATCAGTCTAACAACCTATTTGTACTTCTTAATCCTTCACCTTTTTCACCAATCCCCCCAGCCTCCTCCCATCTGGAAACCAATAAAAAGTTCTCTGTATCTATGAGTCCGTTTCTGTTCTGCTTGCTCATTTTATTTGTAGATTTAATTGTTGATAGATATATATTTATTGCCATTTTATTGTTCATATTTTTGTTGTTATTCTTCTTCAGAAAGACCCGTCAACATTTCATATAATACTGGTTTGGTGGTGATGAACTCCTTTAGCTTTTTCTTGTCTGGGAAACTATAAGGCCATCGATTCTAAATGATAGCTTTGCAGGATAGAGTAATCTTGGTTGTAGGTTCTTGCTTTTCAATATCTCTTGCCACTACTTTCTGGCCTTCAAAGATTTTGAGAAATCAGCTGACAGTCTTATGGAAGCTCCCTTTTAGGTAACTAACTGCTTTTCTCTTGCTGCATTTAAGATTCTCTCTTTGTCTTTAACCTTTTGCATTTTGATTATAATGTGTCTTGGTGTGGACCTCTTTGGGTTCATCTTGTTTGGAATTCTTGGTGCTTCCTGGACTTGTATGTCTGTGTCCTTCACCAAGTTAGGGAAGTTTTCTGTCCAGATTTTTTCAGATAGGTTTTTAATTTCTTGCTCTTTTCTCCTTTCAGCAGTCCCATGATGTGAATGTTGATACACTTTCAGTTGTCCCAGACGCTCCTTATACCATCCTCATTTTTTTGGATTCTTTGTTCTGATTGGGTGTTTTTTTTTGCTTCCTTATATTCCAAATCGATGGTTTGCTTCTTAGCTTCATCTACTCTGCTGTTGATTCCCTGTAAATTATTCTTTATTTCAGTTAGTGCATCCTTCATTTCTGACTGGTCCTTTTTTATGCTGAGGTTCTCACTAAGTTCCTTGACATTTTCACGAAGTTCCTTCACATTCTCATGAATTTCATTGAGCCTCCTTATAAGCAGTGTTTTGAACTCTGCATCTGTTAAATTGCTTATCTCTCTTTTGTTTAGTTCTTTTCCTGGAGTTTTCTTCTGTTCTTTCATTTGGGAGACATTTCTTTGTCTCCTCATTTTGGCTGCCTCCCTGTGTTTGTTTCTATGTATTAGGTGGAGTTGCTATGTCTCCTAGGCTTCCTAGGGTGACCTATTATAGTAGGTGTTCTATAGGGTCCAGTGGTACAGCTTCCCTGATCACTCCAGCTGGGCCCTCGAGGTGCACCCCTTGAGTGGACTGTCCACCCTTCTGTTGTAATTGAATCTTGATTGCTATTTGGCACATCACTGGGAGGGATTTACTCAGGCTGATCAGCTGCAATGACTGGTTGTGCCCACTAACCACTGGCCTCTTACTCCCTTGGAGGATCAGCTGTGTAGGGGCCCACCACACAGAGCAAGACTTACTTCAGCAGGGCTCTGCTACCCACTGAATCCACTCCTTGAGTGTGTCGCTTGTGGAGGTGGTTGGGTGGTGGTGCTTTGACGTGGTCTGAAGCTGTCCACTGGGTGTGCTGGTTCTGGGGCAAGGTCACACTGACTGTGTTCTACCCAGGGCCACCAGGCATAAGCTACAGTGTGATCTGCAGATGGCTGCTGCTTGTGCTGGGCTTGGAGTTGCCCAAGCAAAGCCAAGCTGTGAACCAAAGGCTGGCTGCTTCTAGTGCCAGGCCTGGGGCCAGTTAGCTAGAGGTATGGGGTTTGCTGAAACCAGTTGCTGTTTGTTTGAGAGAATTTAGGAAAATCTGAAGCTAGAGCCAAGATAGGCCAAGCCTATGGTAAAGCCACTGGAAACAGCTTGGGTGGGCCTGCAAGTTGGGTGGGGAACGGTCTCAGGGAATCACCAGGGTGGGGCAAACAGTATGAGCTAGGTTGTTAGAGTCCCAGATATGGTACAGGTCTGACTGCCCAGTGAGGGAAGGGTTCACCAGAGGAACAACAGCCTCCACCAGCATGTCTGTCTGGGAGAAAGCTGCCTCTCCAGCTCTCGCCCCAATGCCAAACAACTCAGTTCTTGCTGGTATGTCTCTGGTGCCTTTCAAGCTGCCTAGCCCATGCTGGAACCTGGAGGGAGCGGGTCTGAGTAAGTCTGTGTTTGGGCCCTTTAAGAGGAACTGCCTGGGACTCTAGCAGCCCCAGCCTCCCTCAGTCTCAATTCCCGCTGCTTGTTACAGCCAGAAGTTATGGGGACTTCTCTTCCTAGTACTGGAACCCTGAGCTGGGGTGCTTGATTTAGGACTGGGACCCCTTGCTCCTCAGGGAGGACTTTCCCAGCTGAGGTATCCCTCCTGATTTTTATCCACCCCCTGTGGGTGTGATAGCAGCTAGTCCATGCCTCTTCCCCTCCTACCAGTCTCAATGTGGCTGCTTCTTTAATTTTGTATTTGTAGGACTTCATTAACTCGATTTCAGGTGGTTCTGAATGATGGTTATTCTGTAGTTTAGTTGTAATTTTGATGTGTCTGAATTGTATACTTTAAGTGGATGAATTATATGTGACTAAAGCTGTTAATAAATAAAAAGCTGAAAGAATTCTAACAGATAACACTATTCTTATTTTACAGATGAGAAACTGAGGCATAGACATTTTTTCTTTTATATCCCTATATTAGTGTTTTTTAAATTTTTATTGATTTTAGAGGAGAGGAATGGGGGGGGGCGTGGTGGAGGATAGAAACACAGAGAGAAAAACATCTATTTGTTCCATTTATTTATGCATTCATTGGTTGATTCTTGTATGTGCCTTGACTGGGAATTGAACTGGCAACCTTGGAGGCACAGAAATTTTAAACGGTAGCCCATTGTTGAGAGCTGGTGGGTTGCAGAGCTGGGATTCAGAACCAGGTGTCTGACTACCAAGTCTAAGCTTACAGTTTGCTTTAACTGACTTTTTCAAAGATAAGTAAGACTCATCCTTCTGGAACTTTGGAGTTGGGAGTTCCTTAGCAATTAATCTAATTCCTTCATTTTAGTTATGCGAACATTGAACCTCAGATAATGCAATGACTTACTCAAGATTGCCAAGTTAATTAGTGGCAGCCAGGGATTTATGATTTCCTCAGAGAAGCAGGGAAACAGCTGGGACAGATGTGGAGGGGATAGAAAGCAAACAAATATAGGCGTTGTGCTGTGTGAAGTAAGAGAAGGGTCAGTTATTCTAATGACTAACCAGGGGAATTTTTGTAGAGACAGTGACATCCTGAGGGAAGAGCTGGCGAACAGGTGTGTGTGTTAGGGAGAGAGTGAGATGTCCTGAATGTCTAAGCGTACATGTGGAGTGTACAGCAGGATGCAGAAGGTGATTGGAGTGGAAAAATCATGACACACCATCAAGGTAAAGTTAGGGAATTCTGACTATTTCTGTAAACACTGGGGACCATTGAAGACTTTTTAAAAAATCCTCACCCAAGGATATGTTTTTATTCATTTTTTAAATGAGGGAGGGGGGAAGGGAGGGGTGGGAGGGAGGCGGGGAGAGAGAGAGAGAGAGAGAGAGAGAGAGAGAGAGAGAGAGAGAAACATCAATATGAGAGAAACATTGATTGGTTGTCTTCTGTACGCACCCCAACTGGGGATTGAACCTGCAACCTTTTGGTGTACGGGATGACACTCCAACCAACTGAGCCACCTGGCCAGAGCCCATTGAAGACTTGAGGAGCTGAGTAACATAATCACCTGCTTGAGAAAGATAATGGGCAGCTATGTGAAGGATAGATTGAGACTGGGGCAGAGATTGAAGATTTGGAGGTAAATTTTAGCATTTTGTGACAGTGATCCAGGAGTGAGAGGACGGGTTATTGTGTCAGGTGTGGAAAGGAGGGGATGGATATGTGCATCTGCACAGGTCGATCATTAGGACTTGGCAGGTGATTAGAAGCGTGCTGGACTGTGAGCTCCTGGGGTTAGTTGTGTCCTGCTTGCCATATATCCCGACACCCAGCACAGGGCCGAATATATTCGTTGAAAGCAGAAGGTGCAGGATTTCATATGACTTTGGACATCTCATTCTCTGACTTTGAAGATTTTGGTCTGTTAATGACCACATGAGAAGAAGCAGGGTTGGGTATAGAAAGAAGGGGAAAAAAGTAAGGAGTAAGGGGGAGAGGCGAAACATTCAGATTTTGTTGAGTTTGAGGTACTTGTGAGACATTCATATGGGGCTGTTGAGCTGAAAAACGGGATCTATGACTCAGATGAGAGGGAGAGTCTGTTATACATTTAGGGGTCAGTCATGTGCAAAATGGTCATCATTGAAGCTGTGAAAATTAAGAGACAAGGACCAAGGAGAAAACTTTGAGGATAATGTACATTTTGAAGGGACAGGGGAGGAATAGTAGCGGTTGCAGAGACCTGAAGAGAACCATGTTACTAGTTCATTCTCTGGAAGCAGAGAAGGAGACATGAATGTCGTATGCAAGCCGAGTTGAGTAAATGAAATAGAGACCAGTTAGAAAGGCTATTGGACAACTTAGGTGGGTAATGGGGTGCTCCCTATTGAGAATTTGGGGATTTTTATTTATTTTTTATCCTCACCTGAGGACATTTTTTCATTTTTTTGTTCAGATAGAGTGGGAGGGAGAGAGAGGAAGAGAGAGAGAGAGAGATCGACGTGAAAGGGACACATCGAGTGGCTGCCACCCGCACGACCAACCAGGGCCGGGGACAAACTGCAACCGAGGTACATGCCCTTAGCGGGAACCGAACCCGGGTCTCTCTGGACCGCAGGCCGACGCTCTAACCGCTGAGCCAAACTGGCCAGGGCAATATTTTACAATTTTATTTGTTAATTATATCTCATCAAGCTGAAAGAAAAAACCTGTATAGTGGCTTAATACAACCATTTATGTTGTATAGCTTCTGAGGGTTAGGAATTGGGAAGCAGGGTAGTTGGGTGGTTCTGGCCTAGGGTTCAGTCACTTGAGGCTGGAGGACCCACTTCAAGCTGGCCGACTTACATGGCTGTTGGCAGGAGGCCCTACCTCCTCCTCATGTGGACCTCTCCTTGAGTGTCCTCGAAGCATGCAGCTGGCTTCCTTTAGGGTGATGATCCCGGAGAGCAAGGCAGAAGCTGCAGTGCTTTTTATGATCTGTTCAGGGAACTCTCACACTTGTCACTTCTTCCCCATTTTATTCATTAGACATGAGTTACTGAGGGGAGAGTTTGGGTTTTGCCCTTTGAAGAGAAGCATATTATATAGTTTGTGAACATGTATTTAAAACCACTACACAGGTCATATACAATCAGGAAGAAAAGCACTGGGTGAGGAGAAAACTTGGGTTCCAGGCCCAGCTCTGCTGCTTGCTCTCTGAGACTCTGAAGATGAAGTTTATCCTCCCAAGCCTCTGTTTTCTCTAGAAACATAGGAGTCATAAAACTGCAGCTTACTTCACAGTGAGTTATGATAACACCAGTGATAAGTTCTGTAAACTTTAAAGTGGCATAAGCTTTGGTGGCAGATGTGTCCTCTTATTCCAATCCTACTGCTTCATAGTTGTGTAATCTTTTTTAGTTGTTTGTTTTATTTTTTCTATTAATTTATTTTTATTACAGATGTTTCTCCTTTTTCCCCCATTGATACCCTCCTCCCGACCCTGGCCGCCCCCCCCCGCCCCAGCATTGTTCAGTCTATGCCCATTGGTTATGCATACATGCATATAAGTTCTTGGTTTTTCTCTTCCCTCCCCATGCCCCCCTCCTCTGAGGTTTGTCAGTCTGAACCCTACTTCTGTGTCTCTGGTCTATTTTGTTCATCCACTTATTTTGTTCATTATATTCCACAAATAAGTGAGATCATGTGTCTTTCTCTGATTGGCTTATTTCACTTAGCATAATACTCTCCAGGTCCCTCCATGTCATCTCAAAGGATAAGAGATCTTTCTTTCTTACAGCTGCATAGTATTCCATTGTATATATGTACCACAGGTTTTTATCCACTCATCTATTGATGGACGCTTGGGCTGATTCCAGATCTTAGCAATTGTAAATACTGCTGTTATGAACATAGAGGTGCATACATTCTTTCTGATTGGTGTTTCAGGCTTCTTAGGATATATTCCTAGAACTGGGATCACTGGGTCAAATGGCAGTTCAATTTTAAATTTTATGAGGAAACACCATATTGTTTTCCACAGTGGCTGCACCAGTCTGTATTCCCACTGGCACTGTACTAGAGTCCCCTTTTCTCCACACCCTCGCCAGCACTTGTTTGATGATTTGTTGATGGCAGTCATTCTGGCAGGTGTGAGGTGATACCTCATAGTTGTTTTAATTTGCATCTCTCTGATGATTAGTGACATTGAGCATTTTTTCATATGTCTCTTGGCCATTTGTATGTCCTGTTTGGAGAGGTGTCTATTTAGGTCCTCTGCCCATTTTTTTTTTTTTAAACTTACCTTTATTGTTGAATGTATTAGATGTCCCTCTTTTTTTTACCCCCTTGACACCCTCGTCCCCACTCCCACCCCCCTTCCTGCCTTTCCCACACTACTGTCTGTGTCCATTGGTTATACATATATGCATATAAGTTCTTTGGTTTCTCTCTTCCTGCCCCACCTCCCTGCTTCCCTTTGAAGTTCTTCAGTCTGACAACCAATATGTACTTCTTAAATCCCTTCATTTTCTTTTCTTTTCTTTTTTTTTTTTATCCTCACCTGAGGACATTTTTTTCATTTTTTGTCCAGATAGAGTGGGAGGGAGAGAGAGGAAGAGAGAGAGAGAGAGACATCGACGTGAAAGGGACACATCGAGTGGCTGCCACCCGCACGACCAACCAGGGCCGGGGACAAACTGCAACCGAAGTACATGCCCTTAGCGGGAACCGAACCCGGGTCTCTCTGGACCGCAGGCCGACGCTCTAACCCCTGAGCCAAACCGGTCAGGGCAAATCCCTTCATTTTCTTTACCCACTCCCCCCTCCCCTCTGCAACCAACAAAAGTTCTCTGTATCTATGAGTCTGTTTCTGTTCTGCTTGCTCAGTTTGTACATTCAATTGTTGATAGATATATATTTATTGCCATTTTATTATTCATATTTTTTATCTCGGTCTTCTAAAAGACCCTTCAACATTTCATATAATACTGGTTTGGTGGTAATGAACACCTTTAGCTTTTTCTTGTCTGGGAAACTCTTTATATGGCCATCGATTCTAAATGATAGCTTTGCAGGATAGATAATCTTGGTTGTAGAGCCTTGTTTTTCATCACTTTAAATATTTCTTGCCACTCCCTTCTGGCCTGCAAAGTTTCTTTTGAGAAATTGGCTGACAGCCTTATGGGAGTGCCCTTGTAGGTAACTAACTGCTTTTCTCTTGCTGCTTTTAAGATTCTCTGTCTTTAACCTTTCGTGTTTTGATGATTTTGTGTCTTGGTGTGGACCTCTTTGGGTTCATCTTGTTTGGAACTCGCTGTTCTTCCTGGACGTGTATGTCTGTGTCCTTCACCAAATTAGGGAAGTTTTCTGTCATTATTTTTTCAAATAGGTTTTCAATTTCTTGCCCTCTCTCTTCTCCTATGGCACTCCCATGATGCAAATGTTGGTATACTTGAAGTTGTCCCACAGGTTCCTTACACTATCCTTATATTTTTGGATTCTGTTTTCTTTTTGCTGTTCTGATTGGGTGTTTTTTCCTTCTTTATATTCCAAATCGATGGTTTGCTTCTTGGCTTCACCTACTCTACTATTGATTCCCTGTAAATTATTATTTATTTCAGTTAGTGCATCATTCATTTCTGACTGGTCCTTTTTTTATTCTGAGGTTCTCACCAAGTTCCTTGACATTTTCACGAAGTTCCTTCACATTCTCATGAATTTCATTGAGCCTCCTTATAAGCAGTGTTTTGAACTCTGCATTTGTTAGATTGCTTATCTCCATTTCATTTAGTTCTTTTCATGGAGTTTTGTTCTGTTCTTTCATTTGGGACATGTTTCTTTGTCTCCTCATTTTGGTTGCCTCCCTGTGTTTGTTTCTATGTATTAGGTAGAGTTGCTGTGTCTCCTAGGCTTTGTAGGGTGGCCTATTATTGTGGGTGTCCTGCAGGGTCCAGTGGCACAGCCTCCCTGGTCACTCCAACTGGGCCCTCGAGGTGCACCCCTTGTGTGGACTTAACACTCTTCTGTTGTAATTGAATCTTGATTGCTATTGGCACGTCAATGGGAGGGTTTACTCAGCTGCAAGGACTGGCAGTGCCCACTAACCACCAACCTCTAACTACCGTGGATGATCAGCTGTGCAGGGCCTACCACACAGAGCAAGACTTGCTTCAGCAGGGCTCTGGCACTCACTTAGTCCATTCCTTGAGTGTGTTACTTGTGGAAGTGGTTGGGGTGGTGGTGCTTCGACGTGGTCTGAAGCTGTCCAGTGGGTGTGCTGGTTCTGAGGCAAGGTCAACCACTACCTGTGTTCTACCTGGGGCCCCCAGGCATAACCTACAAAGCTATCTGCCAATGGCTGCTTCTTGTGCTGGTCTTGGATTTGTCCAGGCAAAGCCAAGCTGTGAACCAAGGCTGGCTGCTTCTAGTGCCAGGCCTGGGGCCAGTTAGCTAGAGGTATGGTGCTTGCTGAAGACAGGTGCTGTTTGTTTGAGAGAATTTAGGAAAATCTGAAGCAAGAGCCAAGATAGGCCAATCCTATGATAAAGCCACCGGAAATAGCTTGGGTGGGCCCAGAAGTTGGTTGGGTAGGGCCTCAGGGAATCACCAGGGCAGGGCAAACAGTGTGAGCCAGGTTGCTGGAGTCCCAAATAGGGCACCCATCTGCAGGCCTCCTGGGGGAAGGGCTCACCAAAGAAATAAAGGCCTCTGCCAGCACGTCTGTCTGGGAGAAAGCTGACTCTCCAGCCCTCGCCCTGATGCCAAACAGCTCAGTTCTTGCTGGTATGTTTCTGGTGCCTTTCAAGCTACCTCCCCTTCGTGCTGGAGCTCAGAGGGAGTCCACCTGAGTAAATCCGTGAGTGGGCCCTTTAAGGGGAACTGCCTGGGGCTCCAGGAGCCTCAGCCTCCCTCAGCCTCAGTTCCTGCTGGTTTTTATAGCCAGAAGTTATGGGGACTTCTCTACCTGGCACTGGAATCCTAAACTGGGTGCCTGGTGTGGGACAGGGACACCTTGTTCCTCAGGGAGGACCTTCACAGTTGAGGTATCCTCTTGATTTTTATCCGCCACTCATGTGTGTGGGACCAGCCTGTCTGTGCCTCTGCCCCTCCTACCAGTCTCGGTGTGGCTTCTTTAATTTCATAATTGTAGGATTTCCATTCAGCTCAATTTCAGGTGGTTCTGAAGGATGTTTGTTCTATAGTTTAGTTGTAATTTTGATGTGGTTGTGGGCGGAGGTTAGTACCACCTTTACCTACACTGCCATCTTCCTCTGCCCATTTTTTAATTGGATCGTTTGTGTTCTTTTTTTGAGTTGTATGAGTACTCTATATATTTTGGAAATTAACCCTTATCTGATGTATCGTTGGGAATTATGCTCTCTCATATAGTGGGTTCCCTTTGCATTTTGATGCTTGTTTCTTTTGCTGTGCCGAAGCTTTTTAGTTTGATGTAGTCCCATTTATTAATTTTTTCCTTTGTTTCTCTTGCCTTAGGTGTTGTATCAGTGAAAATTCTGCTGCATGTGATGTCTGAAATTTTTGTTGCCTACATTTTCTTCTAGGATTTTTATGGATTTTCGAGTCACATTTAAGTCTTTCATCTATTTTGAGTTTATTCTTGCCTATGGTGTAAGTTGGCGGTCTAGTTTCATTTTTTTGCAAGTAGCTGTCCAGTTTTCCCAACACCATTTATTAAAGAGACTGTCTTTACTCCATTGTATGCTTTTGCCACCTTTGTCAAATATTAATTGAGCATAATGTCTTGGGTCAATTTCTGGGTTCTCTGTCTGTTCCATTGATCTATATGTCTGTTCTTGTGCCAGTACCAGGCTGTTTTGATTACAGTGGCTTTGTAGTATAATTTGATATCCAGTATTGTGATCCCTCCTACTTTGTTCTTCTTTTTCAAGATTGCTGTGGCTGTTTGGGGTCCTTTTTGGTTCAATATAAACTTTTGGATTATTTGTTCTAGATCTGTGAAAAATGCCATTGGTGCTTTAATAGGGATTGCATTGAATCTATAGATTGCTTTGAGTAGTATGAACATTTTAATGATATTATTTCTTCCAATCCTTAAACATGGTATATGCTTCCACTTTTTAAAATATCTTCCTCTATTTCTTTTTTCAATGTCTTTCAGTTTTCTGAGGACAGGTCTGTTATTTCCTTCAGTTTTTTCCTAGGTATCTTAATTTTTTTTGCAATGGTAAAGGGGATTGTTTTATATAGTTTCCTTTTCTGAGTGTTCATTTTTGGTGTAAAAGAGTGCCATTGACTTCTTGATGTTAATTTTGTATCCTGCTAATTTTCCAAATTCATTTCTTAAATCCAGTAGTTTTTTGATGGAGTCACTCCTTTAGGGTTTTCTATGTACAATATCATGTCATCTTCAAATAATGACAGTTTCACTTCCTCCTTTCCAATTTGAATGCCTTTTACTTTTCCTTTTGTCTGATTGCTGTGGCTAAGACTTCCAGTACTGTGTTGAATAAGAGTAGTGAAAGTGGACATCCCTATCTTGTTCCTGTTCTTAAGGGAAATGCTTTTAGTTTTTGCCCATCATGTGTGATGTTGGCTGTAGGTTTTTCATGTATGGCCTTTATTATGTTGAGATATGATCCCTCTATTTCCACTTCGCGAAGCGTTTTTGTCAGAAATGGGAGCTGGATTTTGTCAAATGCTTTTTCAGCATCTATTGATATGATCATATGGTTTTTATCTTTAATTTTGTTTATGTGGCATATTACATTTATTGATTTGTGAATATTGTACCAGCCTTACATCACTGGGATAAATCCTACTTGATTGTGGTTAATAAGTTTTTAAATATATTGCTGGATTCGATTTGCCAATATTTTGTTGAGGATTTTGGCATCTATTAATATGTTTATCAGGGATATTGGTCAGTAATTTTCTTCTTTGTAGTGTCTTTATCTGGTGTTGTGATTAAGATTATGCTGGCCTCACAGAAAGAGCGCGAAAGTCTTCCTTCCTCTCAAATTTTTTGGAATTGTTTGAGAAGAATAGGTGTTACTACTTGTTTGAGTGTTTGGTAAAACTCCTGTGTGAAGCTGTCTGGACCCAGCTTTTGTTTTCTGGGAGTTTCTTGATTACATCTTCTATTTCCTTAGTTGTTACTGGTCTGTTCAAGATTTCCAGCTCTTCCCAGTTCAGTTTTGGGAGACTGTATGATTGCTGGAATTTGTCCATTTTGCCTAGATTGTCCAGTTTGTTGGTGTATAATTGCTCATAGTATTCTTTAACGATCCTTTGTATTTCTGTGGTGTCAGTTGTTACTTCTCCTCTTTCCTTTCTGATTTTATTTACTTGGGTCCTCTCTCTTTGTTTCTTGGTGAGTCTGGATAAGGGTTCATCAGTCTTGTTTATCTTTTTAAAGAACCAGCTCTTTGTTTCATTGATCTTTTGAATTTTTTTTTAGTCTCTATGTCATTTACTTCTGCTCTGACCTTTATCATTTTTTTCCTTCTAGTTGCTCTGGGTTTTTCTTTTTGTTTACTTTCTAGTTCTTTAAATTGTGGGGTTAGATAGTCTATTAGAAATTTTTCTTGTTTCTTGAGGTAGGCCTGTAGTACTATGAACTTCCCTTTCAGGACTGCTTTTGCTGTGTCCCATAGATTTTGTGTTGTGTGTTCATTTTCATTGGTTTCCAAGAAGTTTTTAATTTCTTCTTTGATCACCTTGGTAACCCATTCATTCTTCAATAACATGCTATTTAGTTTCCATGTGTTCAAATGTTTTTGAGTGTTTTTATTGTAATTGATTTCTAGTTTCATACCATTGTGATCTGAGAAGATGCTTGATATGATTTGAGTCTTCTTAAACTTGTAGAGACTTAGTTTGTGTCCTAACATGTGGTCTGTCTTTGAGAATGTCCCATGTGCACTTGAGAAGAATGTGAATTCTGCAGTTTTGGGGTATAATTCTCTGTAGATATCTATTAAATCCATTTGATCCAGTGATGTGAGTGGGGTATTGAAGTCACCTACTGAGATTGTACTGTGTTGTATGTTTTTAAAAGGGGGTTGTTGTGCTTTGCTTATTTATTGATCAGAACTCTGGAAATCCAAAGATCATCTACAGGTGATCTCAGTACAAAACCCTGGAACTGTTAAAATTGATGATTAAAAAGTGTACGTCCTTTAATCATAGGGAAGCCACTGTGTTTTAAATCAGCACCTCGTGGTCATTTCTTTTATACTTTATGGATTAGTAGCCACATATTAGATTGTGTAAAATGTTGTGGAATGGGCTGGAATGACTGGGGATGCATGTACCAGTTACAGTGAGAGATAGTAAAACAGTGAGAGATAGTAAAACTGTTCTCAATATTTTGTAGCCTGTATTCAAAGTGATTTTACTGATTTTTCTGTAACTTGTGTAATAGCAATTGTCAAACATTTTGGTCTCAGGGCCCTTTTACACATTAGAAGTTGTGGCGGACTCCCAAAGAGCTTTTGTTTATGTAGGTTATATCTATCAATAATCACTATATTAGAAATTAAACTTAAGAACTTAACAATTATAAGTTTATTGTTATTTAAATGTAGTCACATAAATAACTTTTTTGTTGTTGTTAATCTTCACCTGAGGATATTTTTCTATTGATTTTTAGATAGAGTGGAAGGGTGGGATGGAGGAAAGGAGGAAGGGAGGAAGAGAGAGAGATACATTGATATGAGAGCGATGCATCGATTGGTTGTCTCCCACATGGCCCCAGCTGGGGTCGGTGATCGACCCTGAAACCTTTTGGTCTGAGTGCTGACGCTCTAACTGCTGGGCCACACTGGCCACAGCATAGATAGCATTTTTAATATATTTTTTAATTGATTTTTTCCCCCTTGATTTTAGAGAGAGAGGAAGTGAGAGGGAGATACAGAAACATCGATGAGAGAGAACATTGATTGGGCGCCTCCTGCATGCCCCCTACTGGGGATCGGGCCCACAACCTGGGCATGTGTCCTGACCGGGAGTCAAACCAGTGACCTCTTGGTGCATGGGTTGATGCTCAACCACTGAGCGACACCAGCCTGACTTTTAATTGATCTTTTAAAGAGACAGGTTGGGAGAGGGAGAGAGATAGAAACAACAATGAGAGAGAAACCGCAACATTGATTGGCTGCCTCCTGTACAGCCCCTGCTGGGGATGTAGCCTGAAACCCAGGCATGTGCCCTAACTGGGAATCCATCCAGCAATCTCTTTGTACATGGGTCAATGCCCAACCACTGAGCCACACCAGCACCGGGCTGTAACATTTTTAAAAATGAAAAATAGTCTTTCTGAAACAAACATTTTCTGAGGAAAGTGGCATTGTTTTACATTTTTTGCAAGTCTCTTTAATGTCTGACCTAGTCAATGATAGTTGGATTCTCATATTTACTTCTTCATTAAATCTATTGTTATATATTGTCTTAATTTAGATATATGAAGCTGTGCCCTTGGGACAGATATGTAGTTAGAAAAGAGAAGAGTATTTTATTTTATTGTATTATTATTATTTTTTTTTTATCCTCACCCAAGAACACTTTTACATTTATCTTCAAGTAGAGCAGGAGGGAGAGAAGAGGGAAGAGAGAGCGAAAAACATTGATGTGAGAGAGACACATCGACTGGTCGCCACCCACACGACCCCAACCGGGGCCAGGGACAAAAACTGCAACCGAGCCCTGGCCGGTTTGGCTCAGCAGTTAGAGTGTCAGCCTGCGGTCCAGAGAGACCCGGGTTTGGTTCCCGCTAGGGGCACGTACCTCGGTTGCAGTTTGTCCCCGGCCCCAGTTGGGGTCGTGTGGGTGCCAGCCACTCGATGTGTCTCTCTCACATTGATGTTTCTCTCTCTCTCTTCCTCCTTCTCTCCCTCCCGCTCTATCTGGAAAAAGAAAAAAAAGTGCTAGGTTAGCTTACAACTGTTAATAATCGCCCAAGTGCCATCATATTTTGGTGTGTAGCTGTAGTGTTTTTTTGTTTGTTTGCTTGTTAATTCTTACCCGAGGATATTTTATCCATTGATTTTTAGAGAGAGTGGAAGGGAGGGAGGAGGAGGAGGAACAGAGAGAGAGAAACATCTGTGTGAGAGAGACACATAGATTGGTTGGCTCCCACACATGCCTCAACGGGGCAGGCGAATGAACCCACAACCCAGGTACTGCCCTTGGCTGGAATCGAACACAAGACCCTTCAGTTTGTGGGCTGACACTGTAACCACTGAGCCACATTGGCCAGGGCTATAGCTATACTTTTTAATGCACATTTCCCATTTTGTCACAAAGAATTTTAAAAAGATGTATGTTTAAAGGTGGAGATTAATAAAAATAATTTTTACTACATTAAGGATATTCCTAAGTGGAAAAGGCTGTTTTTTTTAAATGGTGAAGAATACCAAACAATACCACTACTAATATAGGTAGAGATCTTTGCCTTGATTCATGCTAAGGCACCAGCACTTATGTTACATTTGTATGTTGTGCTTTTAAAATTTGAGTTATTAGAAGAGTGGTTTCAAAAATCATTGCAGCGGGACAACTAACTTTAATGAACGGAGGAAGGAGAGGGGGACTGCAATAGAGTAAAATAACTAAAATGCCAAAGGTCTTGGGTTCAATTCCCTGTCTGGGCACATACCAGTGTTGTGGGTTTGGTACCCGGTTGGGGCGCATACAAGAGCCTTCTGATCGATGTTTGTCCCTCATGATGTTTCTGTGTCTCTCTCTTTCTCAAATCGCTAAACATATCCTTGAGTGAGGATTAAAAAAAACAAACAAAAGCAAAACTATCCTTAAATAAACAACCCCCCCACAAATGTTATATATAGACTTTTTTCCCCCAATTAGTGATTTTTTTATTTTAATTTTTCTATTATAGTTGACATTCAATATTATATTAGTTTCAGGTGTACCTTTTTTTTTTAATTCTGTGAAATGATGACAATATCCTGAATTCTGTAATCCCAGTATTCAGGAAAATTGGCACATATAAATATTTGAATTGTAAAGAAAAACAGAACAATACTCTGAAAGTATTTTAATTAGTGTATTTTAATTAAATAAATATTTTATATTTCTCACTAATGATAATGGTGTTTTAGTTTTAAAATAGTTCCAGTACACTAATGAAAATTTTATGTGAGGATATTAAAAGTTAACTATCATTAAGTCTCATATTAATAAGCTTTATAAAGGCCAAGGTTCCATTTATCAGTGGTTTAGTAAAATTTTTTTATAAAGAGCATTCCTAAGATATTTTCGACTGTTTTGTATTAACTGTAGTAAATATTTGATATGAAATGATAATGTTCAAATATGATTTTAACCAGTAGGTGGCAACAAATCAATATCTGAATTTATTTCTAAGAACATTTCAGGAAAAATAGTATAAGTCATAAACTGGGTACATTTGATTTCTTCCAAAAATGAACTTTGTGTTTGTCCTTTACATATGCTTCTTAACCTGAAAAATTGATACATTTTAATTTTATGATATTTGTAGTTCATTTTAAAGCTGTGATTAAGTTTTGATAGTTGGGTGATCATTTTGTAGTTCTAGTTAAAAATTGAGTGATTTGGTTTATTGCCTAGTGGTAATAATCACTATTAATCATCATTATTTGCAGAATTATTTTTTGCCTTGCTTTATTGTAAGTTTAGTAATTATCTGGTTAATAAGTAGTAGTATAACTTAATAAAAATAGGCTTATACTAAAAAACAAAACAAAACAAAAAAACAAACCAAGGTCCTGGCCAGTGTGGCTCAGTTGGTTGGAGTGTTGTCCGGTATAATGAAAGGTTGCGGGTTCAATTCCTGGTCAGGGTACATACCCAGGATGCGGGTTTGACCCTGATCGAGGTGCATGTAGGGGGGCAACCAATTGATGTGTCTCTCTTACATTGTTATTTCTCTCCCTCTCCCTTTCTCTCTCTCTAAAATCGATTAAAAAAACAAACAAACCAGAAACTTTATAGCACTGTGTGATAGAAAAAATTGGAAAAAATCACTGTTTACCAATGGGGTTTGTATTCATATGTTGTAAGGTTATAAATGCATGAGAGTCATTGTTATTTATATCAACTAGACAGTATTGCACCACAAGGTTTGATAAAGGATAAAAATATATAATACTGTTTATAAAAGTTTTTCTATATCATACATATTGTTGATGGATGTGTAAGTCTTCTTTTTCCTGTTTTCTTTCCTTCCCTCACTCCCTCTCCCGCCCCCTCCTCCCAGTGTTTAGTTTTCCCTAAGCTTCCTGGTTCAGAAACTTACCTAAGTCTGCCTCAATCCTTGAGGACTTTACCTTAAAATGCCTACTTTTGTTTTTTCTTTCTCACCATCAGAACTTTTTTACCTAGTACACATTAATGCATGATAATTTATTTTCTTTAGCTTTAGATCTCTTTGTATTTTAAAAAGAGATTTCTTGTAAGGTGAGTGACTAAATTAGACGACTAATAGGCAGTGTGACATTGTGAAATATGTAAAGATTCAGGCAGTGTGGTAGAAAAAACAATTTGAAGGGGGTGGTTGAAACTGGGGAGCAGCTCGTCTTGTAAATTAGTATTACGTAAAACTCACATCTGAGCCTGGGACCCTAAGTTGTTCCTGCTTTTGTTGTTATTACCTTTTACTACTGGGTTGCAGATTAATTTAAAGGGTTTATGATTGGAATGAGCCAAGAGAGAGTCATTTATATGACTTGGAAGTCTGATAATCTGTATTTTTGATGTCTTCTGGAAGAAACTTTTTTAAGTTCAGCTCATCCAGATTTTGTACCTCTGTCCTTTCATTCACTCAGGAGAATTGGGCACCTAGTATAAATGCCCATTGCTAGGCACCGGGGATATGATGACAAACAAACCAATGTGGGCCTCACCCTTCATTATCTTGTAATGTAGTTGGGGAGTCAGATGTGTAATGTACAATTAGACATCTCAGAATGGATGCAAAGTGATGAGAGAAGAATCGAGTGCTACAGGAAAATCTTACCCAAACTTGGCAGGGTGAAGGTCAGGGAATGTTTCTTGGCGGTCAAGATGTTGGGTAGAGGTGCAAAATCAGGAAACTATGGCAGTAGTTGATGGACTTTTTCTGTAAAGGACCAGATAGTAAATACTTCTGGCTTTTCAGGCCACATGATCTCTTTTACAGTTACTTATAATCCTGCCATTGTAGTGCAGAAGCAGCAATGGACAGTAAATAAATAAATGAGCATGATGGTGTTGCAACCACACTTGTTTATGGACACTGAACTTTGAATTACTTATAATTTTCAGGTGTCATGAAGTACTCTTTTGATTTTTTTTCCTCCTATTTAAAACTAAACATTTTTTCGCCCTTATGTTATAACAGAAACAGATGGTTGGTTGTAGTTTGCTGAATCCTGGAATATGGTGTTGAAATGCTCATTATCAAGAGTCTTTTGCTTGAACTCTTTATGTAAACAGCTCTGGTCATGTAATAGACCTGTAGTAGGTGCATGCATTATGCTTTCAGTAAGACATAAATTTGTAGGTAGGGATGAAAATTATAGTATTTTGGTACCTCTAGCTGTTCTTTTGAAACATTCCAGTAATTCTGAAGTTGAAAGGAAAGAATGTTGGGGCCCTGGCCGGTTTGGCTCAGCGGTTAGAGCGTCGGCCTGTGGTCCAGAGAGACCCGGGTTCGGTTCCCGCTAAGGGCATGTACCTCGGTTGCAGTTTGTCCCCAGCCCTGGTTGGTCGTGCGGGAGGCAGCCACTCGATGCGTCCCTTTCACGTCGATGTTTCTCTCTCTCTCTCTTCCTCTCTCTCCCTCCCACTCTATCTGAACAGAAAATGGAAAAATGTCCTCGGGTGAGGATTAAAAAAAAAAAAATAATAAAAAAAAGAAAAAAAAGAAAAAGAAGGAATGTTGGGGATTGTGAGGGTGGTCAACTTGTGCACATGCAGAGGGCCGGCCTTGCATGATGTAATCAGTAGTACTTAGAAGACCTGAGTTCCAGTCATGATCTTGTCGATTACTTACTGGCTGCGTAATGTTGGGCAAATTATTGTAGTTTTCTGGAGCCTTGCCTCTCTGTGAAAAAGAGAAGGTAAACCTAACATAGATACTGCTCAGGATTACTGCAAGTAATTGTATACAGTAAAGTACCATGTGAAGTGTCAATATTAATATCTTAAACTTACACAGCCATTCGTTTCATTACTGCGTGTATCATACTGATGTAAGATGTCATTATGATTAATTGGTTTTGTGTTACCAAGATGGATTCGTGAAGAATTCAGCCATCATGCAGACATTCAGTGTCTACTCTGTGCTAGGTATTGTTCCAGCTATGAGGATACAGTAATAAACAAGAAATTTTTCTGTCCTTATAGGTTTTAAATAAGTACATATTATGATATCAGATAGTCATAAAGTGCAGTAAAAAAGATAAAGGCAAGGAGATAGGTAGGGGTGAGAGGATGTTGGGTGGGGAAGGGACTGGGGGAAAGCCTCTAAGGAAATAATGTCTGAACAAAGACCTTGTGGATTTGGGGAAGTGGGAGAACTTTCAAAGAGATGGAACATGCAAAGTGAAGACACTGAGGTGAGGAA
The DNA here is from genome assembly GCA_030848825.1 of Tadarida brasiliensis. Lineage (NCBI taxonomy): Eukaryota > Metazoa > Chordata > Mammalia > Chiroptera > Molossidae > Tadarida > Tadarida brasiliensis. The sequence continues at coordinate 51,005,454 of CM061267.1, forward strand.
AAGTTTAGTATGTTTGCAAACCAGAACCAAAGGCCAGCAAGCATAGATGGATCAAGTGATGTAGAGAGGTGGGGGGCAGATCTATAGGACCTAGTGGACCATGGAAAAGAGTTTGGATTAAAAAAAAATCCTTTCCTGAGGATATCTTTGATTTTAGAGAGGAGTGTGGGGAGAGAAAGAGAAACAGAGAGAGAAACATCAGTGTGCCTTCCATATGTGCCCCAACTGGGGATCGAACCTGAAACCTAGGTACGTGCCCTGACCAGGAATTGAACCTGCAGTGTTTTAGTGTACAGGATGATGTTCCAACCAACTGAGCCATGAGGGGACAGTTTGGATTTTATTCTGAGAAAGATTAAAAAGCTATTGGAGGATTTTGAGCAAAGGAGTGAAATAAACTGTGGTCATTTAAAAGTGATCACTCTCCCTTTTCCCTTCTTCCTCAACAGTTCTGTACTACAGCCATTAGGTAGGGCAGAGCAAGGTAGGCACTCAGTGTGGGGAAGGGACATGGGGAGCTGTCATGGCCCAGAGCGGAATGTGTGAGCTTGAGTAAGATGAGGTGGAGGTGGCCTCAGACAGAGTGTCTTTGTTGGGAAAGCACTGTCATAGGAGTCAGGGACCAAGAAGGGTGAAGACAGGATCTTTCTGACCAGGTGGCATGTTGTGGGATGCTAAAAGTTCGTTCAGGGTGAACAGACTCTCTAGAGGGGAGAGCCGATGATGCATGGGGAGTCAGAGCCCAGGCTGTCCCCACCATGTATAAGGAGTGGACAGAAGTGGGGTGTGAGGATTTAATCAATCATAGTAATCTATTGATCTTAATTTTTTAATCTTTATGACTTAATTTTAGTTATCTAGACCATCCTTGTTTTTTTTTTTTTTTTATCCTCACCCGAGGACATTTTTCCATCTTTTGTTCAGATAGAGTGGGAGGGAGAGAGAGGAAGAGAGAGAGAGAGAGAGAGAGAGAAACATCGACGTGAAAGGGACACATCGAGTGGCTGCCTCCCACACGACCCAACCAGGGCCGGGGACAAACTGCAACCGAGATACGTGCCCTTAGCGGGAACTGAACTCGGGTCTCTCTGGACCACAGGCCGATGCTCTAACTGCTGAGCCAAACCGGCCAGGGCTAGACCATCCTTGTTTTTAACACTTGATGATTATAACAACAAAGTGTCAATCAACTCTTGAGTGGTTTTGGGAAAAAAGTTCTTTGGCCCTGGCCGGTTTGGCTCAGTGGTTAGAGCGTTGGCCTGCGGACCAGAGAGTCCCGGGTTCAGTTCCCGCTAAGGGCATGTACTTCGGTTGCAGTTTGTCCCCGGCCCCGGTTGGGGTTGTGTGGGTGGCAGCCAGTCGATGTGTCTCTCTCACATCGATGTCTCTCTCTCTCTCTCTCTCTCTCTCTCCCTCCCTCTCTCCCTCCCACTCTATCTGAAGATAAATGCAAAAAATGTCCTCAGGGGAGGATAAAAAAAAAAAAAAATTAAAAAAAAAAAAAAGTTCTTTGTACTGTACTTTCCTACAGTTTTGTTTCAAAACTGGAAAAAAAAAAGAAGACATTGTCATCTGGCTACTGTACGGGGATTGGATTGTAGAGAGGCAGGAGTGAAAGTGCGGGGACCGGGGAGGAGGTTGCTGCAGCAGTCTAGTCTCAGTGGATTGTGACGGTGATTTGGACAGGTGATCTTACTGGAGCAGGGGAGGATGATCAGATTGAGGACTTACTTTGAAGGTATTGCTGACTGAATTTACTGATGGAGTATGAGATGAGGAACTAGGGAAAGATGGTGCCATTAATAATATCATGAATTCATTTAAAAAAAAAAAAAGGAAGAAGAAGTAGGGCCCTGGCCGATTTGGCTCTGCGATTGGAGCGTCAGCCCATGGATTGAGGAGTCAAGGGTTCGATTCCCAGTCGAGGGCATGTACATGGGTTGCAGGTTCTATCTCCAGCCCCAGTCGGGGTCTTGGGGAAGGCAACCAGTCAATGTGTCTCTATCACATACATATTTCTTCCCCCTCTACCCCCCACTATATCTAAATAATCAATGGAAAAATATCCTCAGTTGAGGATTAACAACAATACCACCAAAGTGTTTGTCAAAAGACCTGGTTTCTAGTCTTAGTTTACCCTTTGAGATGGTGTGTGCACTTCTGTCTTTACATTTCTGGCTCTTAGTTGCTTCATGTAGACAGCATGGTGTACAATCTTTACAGTGGGACCAGCATGCTACTTTAGCCATACCAGGTCCTACTTTCAGCAAGGCATGTGGTAGACTCTCGTGACACTTTGTTGAAGAGCTGGAAAAATGTTCATGTAATTATATACCTAGATACTGTAACATCTGTTCCCCAAAGGTGAATTAATGAATTAATCACTAACTTCCAAAGGGCTTGTTAGTGGTGAGAGGAAATACTTTGTCTTCAATCCTATTTTGTTAAATGTTTTTATCGTTGACTTGGATGAAAATATAGATCGCTTGATTATATGTAAAGATGTTGACAGCTGCTCTTTTGGGGAGAATACAGTTGGGATTTATAAGTTTGCTTAAATATTCAGAACCACCGCTAAGTGATTGTTACTGATGGATAGCTTCAGTTAACTTCCTAATATACCTACTTCAACGCACATGGTGGACTTTATAGTAGTAGTAATGGAATTATTAGGTATTAATTGGTAATAGATGTGAAAACTACAGGCATGATGTCTGATGGATGTACCCTGTAAACGTCAGTAGCATTCCTCCCCAGTAACAGGGTGTACCAGCCTAGCTTATTTATGCTGCACATTGAGTAGTTTTTCAGTTAGAAATCATTTGGTCAAAGTTCTTTTAAGGAAAGACAGTTTGAATACTTTCAAAATTTTGTATCTGTTGTGCATACTTGAGTTGGCATTTCTGATTTTGTTGTTGTTAATCCTTACCTGAGGATATTTTTCCATTGATTTTTAGAGTGGAAGAGAGGAAGGTGGGTGAGAGGGAGGGAAGGAGAGAGGGAGGGAGAGAGAGAGGGGAGGGGGAGAGAGATCAATTGGTTGCCTCCTGCACCACCCTGACCAGGCTGGGGATAGAACATGAAACCCAGGTGCGTGCCCTTGATCAGAAATCAAACTCACAACCCTTAGGTCCTCAGGTGATGCTCTAACCCTGGGTGACACTCTAACCGCTGAGCCAAACCAGTCAGGTTGAGTTGGCATTTCTTACTTGAAAAAAAACTTCCTTAGGTGAAGTTTTTGGCCGGTTAGCTTGGCTCCACTAAGGGAAAGGTGTGAGTGATGTGTCCTCAAATCATTACTGTAGTGTTAAAGATACAGCTATATAATATTACACACACTGTAGATATATTTCTACTTTTGGAAATTAATGTACAATTTCCCACTTTGTCTTTAAAATAAAGCCGAGAAATACTGTGCCCCATGAGTTCTGTTATTATGTAACATCTTGTACACTTTGTTGCTGAGTAAGTTACATTGTAACTGAGAAGAAAAAGACTTCATTGTTTATAACATTCTGAACAGTGCCAGTATTATAGTTTTATTTGCATTAAGACTCAGCCCTTGAAAAAGTAATAGACTGTCTGTAATGTTTCAAATATGAAATATGGGTAGGTGTTTCAGAGAAATTTCTGTGCAGTTGTGCCTTGTGGATTGAAGTTTGAAACTTTCAGGAGCAAGTTTCTAATGCCTGACATTTTCTAACATTGCTGGTGGTAATGCAGACTTCAATATTTGTCACTGTCTGTGTTCACAGAAGGCTTCACAACTTCATTTGTTTTTGAATATTGTTACTGATGGATAGCTTCAGTTAACTTCCAATATACCTACTTCAGTGCACATGGGTATACTTTTGTCTAGTGTTTTCCCCCTAGCATAAAATTTCAGTCTTTAAGTAAATGCACATTCTTACTGTTTCTTTTCATAGGTCATTTTGACCCAGGGTTTTATCTCTAGCTTCATCCAGGCTATGAGCCAAAGAGACGTAAGGTGTTGAGAGGGGACCACTGAGATGGGGAGAGCATTCCTGGCTAAAGTAGAGATGTACAGCACAGCAAGTGAGACATCTGTGCAAACTTAAAAAAAAAAAAAAAATGAAATTCATACAACACAATTAATCACTTAAAATTGAACAATTTATTGGCATTTAGTACATTCACAATGTTTTGCAGCCACCATTTCTAAAATGTTTCATCACCCAAAAAGAAACTCTTCATCATCCATTAAGCAGATACTTCCTATTGCTCCTCCAACCCCTGGCTATTTACCACCAGTCTGCATTTTGCCTCTGTGGATTTACCTATTCTGGATATTTTATTTTTTATTTATTTATTTATTTTTCTTGCATTTATCTTCAGATAGAGCGGGAGGGAGAGAGGGAGGAAGAGAGAGAGAGAAACATCAATGTGTCTCTCTCACATCGACTAGCTGCCACCCACACGACCCCAACCGGGGCCAGGGACAAATTGCAACCAAGGTACGTGTCCTTAGTGGGAACTGAACCCGGGACTCTCTGGTCCCAGGGCTGACGCTCTAACTGCTGAGCCAAACTGGCCAGGGCCCTATTCTGGATATTTTGTACAGTGGAATCAGATAATATGTAACCTTTTGTGTCTGGCTGCTTTTCACTTTGCATGTTTCTGAGGTTTACCCAGTTGTAGCATGAGTCAGTACTTCTTTCCTTTTATCTACTCATTCATTGATGGATATTTGGGTTGTTTTCACCTTTTGGCTATTGTGAATAGTACTTCTATGAACATGTGTGTATGTATTTGTGTGAGTACCAGTTTTGGGCTGAATCATGCTACATTTAACTTTCTGAGGAACCACCAGACTGTTTTCCCTCAGGTAGCACCATTTGATGTTCCCTCCAGCAATGCATGAGGGTTTCTCCACATTTTTGCCAACACTTACTAGTTTCAGTTTTCTTTTCTCTCTATCTTTAAAATTATAGCTATCGTTGTGGGTGCGAAGTGATGCCTCATTGTGGCTTTTAATTTCATTCTCTTAATGAGCATCTTTTCTTGTGCTTGTTGGTTATCTTTATATCTTTGGTAAATGTTTATTCAGATCTGTTACCCAATATTTAATTGGGTTGTCTTTTTGTTGTTGAGCTGTGTTATATAATCTAGGTACCAGACCCTAAAGATATATGATTTATTAATATTTTCTCTTCTGTAGGTTCTTTCACTTTTTTGATAATGCCCTTTGGTGCAGAAAAGATTTTAGTTTTGATGAAGTTAAAATTGATTTGCTTTTTTTGTTGTTGCACAGGCTTTTTGTTTTTAATCCTCCCCTGAGGACATTTTTTGCATTTATCTTCAGATAGAGTGGGAGGGAGAGAGGAAGAGAGAGAGAGAGAAACATCGATGTGAGAGAGACACATCGACTGGTTGCCACCCACACGACCCCAACTGGGGCGGGGGACAAACTACAACCGAAGTACATGCCCTTAGAGGGAACCGAACCCAGGACTCTCTGGTCCACAGGCCAATGCTCTAACCGCTGAGCCAAACCGGCCAGGGCAGGCTTTTGTTTTTATAATCCATGAACCTCTTCCCAGATTCAATGCCTGGATCTTTACCCCTGTGTGTTATTCTTAGAGCTTTATGGCTTTATTGCATATATAGGTTGTTATCCATTTTGAGTTAATTTTTATATAATAATTAAGGTGTTCATTGCCAATTCTTTAACCAGAGCTCAAGAACAAATTGACTCTCTAGCCTCCATAGTCTTACAAACTGGAGAGCCTTATATTTACTTACCACCAGTCACCGAGGAACCTGTCTTTACTTAAAAGAAGAATGTTGCCTTTATGTCAGTCAATCCTTACAAGTTCAAGAAAACATTAAACAAAGGCTCATAAGGTTAAAGAGAAATCCCAGCTCCTATGGTTCTTACAAGGTCTCAGATCCTGGTTTATCCCACTCCTAGGACCTCTTCTAACCTCCTTCTGCTATTAATCTTTGGCCCTTGTATTTTGCAATGTCTAGTTAAGTTTATTTTTTCTAGATTACTACAATTCCAAGGCAAATTAATGGTAATACAAGAATGAAGACCAATCACGGGAACAGAATCTCACATAAGCTTAGATAAGTAGGAGAAAAATTTTTACTCACTTAGGCAGGCCAACATCCCTCCTCAGCAGGAGCTAACTGCAGAAGAACAGACCTCTGTCCACTAACTTGTAAAGAATTATGAGTATAAAATCTCTCAGGGAAGAAATGAAACAGGTAGAATAAAATGTTCCCCCAAATTTCTCCATCGAGTCAAGCCTTACCAGAACAAAGTGCTCTGTTAAGTCCTGCCAGAACTATGGCAGTTATCAATAGGTAGCTATAAAACAATGGTCCAGGAACTACCCTGACTTCTTTTAAGTTTGTTTTTCAGATTTAAAACCAAGCCACCAACCACAGAGACAAACTCAGTACCTGGCTGGGAGAGTCCCTTCCCGCATCTCATAATAAATCTTGCATCATCCCAGAATGCCTCGTTTTATTGACACGTACCTGAACTTCAGTGGGATACCAGTGTTCCTAAAAAGGAAAAAGCCAGCCAAGCTACACCCCGATTGGTTAACCCCAGCAACTTCCGTGTTCCCAAGGAAAAAAACCCTTAAACCCCACATTTGGCATGCAGAACCTGAGACCCTATCTCAGTGTTCTCACCCTCTGCAGAACCTCAATAAATCTGCTTTTGCTTTGATCAGTGTCCCTGGTCTAAATTCTTATATATCAGGAGACAGGAACCCAAACTTTTTGCTAACATTATGAATCCAACTTAAGTTTTTTGGAATGTGGATATCCAGTTTGCCCCAGGACCATTTATTGAAGAGACTATTCTTCATTGAAAGTCTTGATGTACGGACTTTTACTCCTGTGTATGTGTATGGGTTTACCTAGAATTCACTCCTAAGAAAGAGCTGTATATGAGAAGGTATTTGTGGGTCACAGTCTGGCTTTTGGTGGTAAATAGGGATTTGTCATTTGAATGCAAAATGAGTTTTATAAATATAACTTTATTTTAAATTAAATTGTTAAATTATTACTGATTTTATTTTGGCCTTTGAGTCCTTTTATAAGATCTATTATTTTGTTTCCCTCTTGTTAGTTCAGCACTGTGGAAATGGACTTACTAGTTGCCTTTTTTGAAAGCTTAAGAGTTTATTTTGAAATATGTTCATGAGATAATTATTAATGTATTTTTAAAAGTGAGAACTTATATTGATAGAAATTATATTGATACATTTGCTTTGTATTGTTTAACATAAACATTTTGCAAGTATAACGCCTTTGTTTTCTTTTACAAATGATTAAATTGGCAAAATTTTTGTGTTAGAAGAATTAAGGGAATTAAGGTGAGTGATGCTGAGCAAAATATAAATGTTAGCTTCCAAGGTTTACTTTTATACCTTATACCTGTGTGGGTGTTTGAGTGATTGTGAGTGAGAGAAAGAGAGAATGTGTATGTGTGTGTATGTGTGTGTATTCTAAAGCATAGATGTTGATTTTACTCTTTTGAAAATTAATTTGCTTTATATATACAGCAAAACCAACCTATAGATAACACTGCAGCTCAAAAGCAAATGTAATTAAAGATTTGATTAACTGAATTACTAGAAAAAGACCCCTTGACTATTTGGAAAAATAACTGGAAAAACAATTAAAAAGCAGCCTATGCTATCCCTTGCCCCTTCCTGGATTAAAATTAAGAGTGGATGTTTAAAGTAAAAACTAAAGCTTGTTAATCATTAATATGTTTCTTAAATAAGTTTTCAAGAATGTAGAAGAGAGGAAAGGAAGGTAATTTTAAGCCTTAATAATATTGCATAAATGTTTTTAAGAAGTTCATAAAGCCATAAGTACCTGGAGGCTGTTGTACTTAAGTCTCTATATTCTGAGTGAATAATGTATAATAGTAGATAATTCTATTTTGGTTATAATTCTTTGCTATATTGAAAAGAACATTTGGCCCTGGTGGTGTGGTCCAGTGGTTAGAGTGTCAGCCTGAGCACCAGAGGGCACATGCCTGGGTTGCAGGTTCCATCCCTGGCCCTGGCTGGGTGTGTGTGGGAGGCAATCAGTCACTGTGTTTCTCTCACTCTCTCCCCACCCCCTTCCACTCTCTAAACATCAATGGAAAAAATATCCTCTGGTGAGGATTAACAAAATAAATAAATAAATAAATAAATAAATAAATAAATAAATAAATAGAAAGAGAAGGACATTTGTAGTAATTAAGAATTGCGAGTCTTTGATTAGTTGTGTACTATTTTAAAATAGTATATTAGCAGCATTTTCACAGAAATTGAAGATATGTAAAGGGTGATATTGTGAACGTATGTTTTTCTTAAGTGTGACTGCCAGTCAGTTTTGAAATATTGAGTAAATAAACCAAGCAGTTCTTTTTAACATTTTTTATTTTTTATTGATTTCAGAAAGAGGAAGAAAAAAGAGAGAGAGAGAGAGAGAGAGAGAGATCCATGCGAGAGAGAAATATTGATCGGCTGCCTCCTCCATGTGCCCTAACTGGGCATCGAATCTGAAACCTGGACATGTGCTCTGACTGGGAATCAAACCCACCACCTCTTGGTGTATAGGACAATGCTCCAACCAGCTGAGCCACGCCAGCCAGGGCTCAAGCAGTTTTTTATATCACAGATTTTATTTTTATTGTTTTGGATTTGTGTTTATTTTAGTTGGGTACTCTTTAGTTTACTTGAAAATATTACCTGGAATTTGTTTTATTTATAAAAAATTTTTAATGTGTTTTTTATTAAATTTTAGAGAGAGCAAGGGAGAGGGAGAGAGAGAGAAAAACATCGATTGGCTACCTCCCAAACACACCCTGATTGGGGACCGAACCCACAACTGGGGTATGTGCCCTGACCAGGAATTGAACCCCAGACCCCTCAGTGTACCAGACAGTGCTCTGAACTGGCCAGGGCTGCCTGGTTTTGTTTTAAAACATGAATTTTACTCATGCATGTAAATTAATGTTTTATAAATTGGCTTGTAGTAATTTGATTTGTGGCAGTCTTTGGAGTACAGTACGTAGTTAAAAACTAGACACTCAAAGTACTGATATCTCACTGCTCTCCAGTGCCAGGATTTTATAGTGGGGTCTAGCAGCAGAGAATGAAGGACATTGTCCTTGAACCCAGGAATTGCATGTATTCTGTAGTGCTTGAGTTTTGTTTTTGTTTTTAAATCCTCACTGGAGGATATTTTTCCATTTATTTTCAGACAGACGGAGGGAGGCAGGCAGGGAGGGAGGGAGAGACAGAGAGACAGAGAGACATCGATTGGTTGCCTCCTGCATCACATCCTAGGTACGTGCCCTTGACCAGAATCAAACCCGAGACTCTTTGGTCTGCCGGCCAACGCTCTAACTGCTGAGCCAAACCGGCCAGGGCTTGAGTTTTGTTTTTGAGGTTAATAGTATTGCTCATTGTTCTCTAAGGAGGTGGTTGATGATGGTGGTGGTGGTGGGAACATCTCAAAAAAAAGGTTAATTAAGTTGGTATAGTGACAACTGAAGGGTAAATTAAAAGTAAGGTTAGTAAAATTCTTTACTGTTAAGGATGCAACAGAAGGAACATATGAAAAGCTCAAGGGCTGAGTTACATTTCTGATTATTCAAATGACTTGAATTCAAGGAACTTGGTAATGGTATAGACACTGATTCTTAAACATTTTGCTCTCAGGACTTATATTTTTATTACATCTGTCGTGGTGAGCCCTGGCTAGTGTGGCTCAGTTGGTCGAATGTCGTCCTCTGCACCGGAAGGTCGCCAGTTAATTCCCAGTCAGGCACACGCTCAGGTTGCAGCTTTGGTCCTCCGTGAGAGAGCTGATTGCTGTTTCTCTCCCTTTCCTTCTCCCTTTCTCTCGCTCTAAAATTAATTTAAAAAACCCCATATTTAAAAAAATGTATTTGGGTGATATTGGTTAATAAAATTATAGAGGTTTCAGGTGTACAATTCTATAATGTCCTCTGTGTATTGCATTGTGTGTTTACCACCCTTTACCTTCTGCTACCTTCCCCCAACTCCTTTCTCTGGTGACCAGCATACTGTTGTCTGTGTCTGAGTTTTTATTTGTTTGTCTTGTTTGTTTATTTGTTGCTTTCAGATTTCTATCCCACATGAGTGAAATCATATGGTTTTTGATTTTTTCCATCTGACTTAATTTGCTTAGCATGATATTCTCAAGATCCCCTCATGTCGCACATGGCAGTATTCATCTTTTCTTATGGCTGAATAGTACTCCATTGTTTGTATGCACCACATCTTCTTTATACAGTCATCTAGTGAAGGACACTTAGGCCATTTCCACGTCTTGGCCACTGTGAATAATGCAGTGAACATAGGGGTACGCATATCTTTACGAATAAATTTTTTTTAATTTTTATCCTCACCTGAGGACACTTTTGTATTTATCTTCAGATAGAGCGAGAGGGAGAGAGGGGGGAAGAGAGAGAGAAACATCAACGTGAGAGAGACACATTGACTGGTTGTTATCCACACGACCCCAGTCGGGGCCGGGGACAAACTGCAACCAAGGTACGTGCCCTCAGCGGGAACCGAACCCGGGTCACTCTGGTCCGTGGGCCGACGCTCTAACCACTGTGCCAAACAGGACAGGGCACGAATAAATTTTTTCAAAAATTTCAGGTAGATATCCAGAAGAGGGGTTTTGGGGTTATATTGGTGACTCTATTCTTAATTTTTTGAGGCACCTCCATACTGTTTTCCATAGTGCCTGTGCCAGTTTACACTCCCACCAGCAGTGGATGAGGGTTCCTTTTTCTCCACAACCTCTCTAGCACTTGTTATTACCTGTCTTGTTGATAGCAGCAGTTCTAACAGGTGTAACGTGGTGTCTCATTGCAGTTTTTTAAAAATCCTTACCAGAGAATATTTTCCTATTCATTTTTAGATAAAGTGGAAGGGAGGGAGAGAGAGAAAGAAACATCAATGTGAGAGAGAGACATTGATTAGCTGCCTCCTGCACGACCCCTAGGGGATCAAACCTGCAACTGACATTTGAACTCAAAACTCTTTGGTCTGAGGGCTGACACTGGAACTGCTGAGCCAAACTGGCCAGGGCTCATTGCGATTTTGGTTTGCATTTCCCTAATAGCTAGTGAAGTTGAGCATCTTTTCGTTGGCCATTGGTATGTCTCCTGGGGAGAAGTATCTGTTCAGGTTCCTCAGCCCACTTTTTAATTGGATCGTTTTTGTTTTGCTGTTCTCAGGACTCTTGTAGACTCTTAAAAATTATTGAGAGGACCAAAGAACTTTTTTTTTTAATCCTCACCCGAGGACATTTTTGCATTTATCTTCAGATAGAGTGGGAGGGAGAGAGGGGGGAAGAGAGAGAGAAACATCGATGCGAGAGGGACACATCGAGTGGTTGCCACCCACATGACCCCAACCAGGGCCGGGGACAAACTGCAACTGAGGCACGTGCCCTCAGCGGGAACCAAACCCAGGTCTCTCTGGTCAGCAGGCCCACGCTCTAACCGCTAAGCCAAACAGGCCAGGGCCCAAAGAACTTTTTTATGTGATTTATATCTATTGATATTTACTATATTAGAAATTAAAATATAGAAACATAAAAAATGTTAAGTTATTTAAGAGAGCAATAGTTAAATCCATTGCTTATTACCATAAATAGCACCTTTTTAAGTGAAAAAAAAAGGTATATTTTTCAAAACAAAAAATTAGAAGAATGGCATTGTTTTATATTTTTGCAAATCTCATTAATGTCTGGCTTAATGGAAGCTAAATTCTTTTTTTTTTTTTATCCTCACCTGAAGACATTTTTGCCTTTATCTTCAGATAGAGCGGGAGGGAGAGAGGAAGGAAGAGAGAGAGAGAAACATCGATGTGAGATAGACACATCGAGTGGATGCCACCCACATGACCCCAACTGGGGCTGGGGACAAACTACAACCGAGGTACGTGCCATTAGCGGAAACTGAACCCGGGACTCTCCAGTCTGCGGGCTGATGCTCTAACCACTGAGCCAAACCAGCCAGGGCCAGAAGCTAAATTCTTATATATGCTTCTGCCTTCACTCTGTTGCAATATTTATTTTGGCTGAATTAATGTGGGAAAAAAATCCTTAAACCCATCATGTGTCCTTGCATCAGCTGTGTTGTTTAAAGCAACAGCTTTAAACAGATTTTCATTTTGAGAATATGTCTGCTAAATACCAAGTTGGAGTAGCCATGGCTTGTCTGTCAAGTCAGGAAGGTGCTCTCTGGAATCCCCAGTTCTGCTCATAGCTATAACAACTGCAAAGTGCTTTTCCTTGAGATATACAGGGGTTGGCAAAAGTAGGTTTACAGTTGTGAGTATGTGAAATAGTTTATTCCAGTATTATTATTTATTAATTATTGTATTATTTTTCATAAGAACAACTGTAAACTACTTTGCCCACCCCTGTGTATACACTGTATGCAGCAGAAGTGCTTATTTAAAAAAAATTTTCCCCTTTATTGATTTTAGAGAGAAAGGAAGGGAGAGGGAGAGAGAGAGAGAAACATCGATGAGAGAGAACATCGATTGGCCACCTCCTGCATGCCCCCCACTGGGAATTTGGCCCACAACCTGGGCATGTGCCCTGACTGGGAATCGTACTGGCGACCTCTTGGTGCATGGGTTGATTCTCAACCACTGAGCCACACTGGCTGGGCTTAGTGCTTCTTATTTTATCGTACAGAATGTATAATCTGGGCTGATACTTAATAAAACTAATTAATTTTACTGCTTTGTCAAGAACACACTTAAGTGAAACTGGCATTATCTTAACTATAAGTCCCTGTCAATACTGCTAGTTCAGTCTGGGGCCACTACCTTGATTGGTGCTAAGGTACCAGCACTTTTATCCACCATTGCTTTTACATTGCTAGTGCAAATGTCAGCACAGTGAAAAAGGCAAATATTGTCTTGGTATCAAAAATAGTTTTGATATTTTGAGATTTGTGAACCATACTTTGAATTGCTAGCAGGGATGGACACTCCCACTATTGAATTGCTGTGGCAGCCCCCCCTCCAACCCCTGGGAAAAAAAGAAATCAGAGTCTAATTTTCAGATGAATTGGAGAAACTATTATTCATTCTCATTTAGGCCTCCAGTGACTGCCCAGTGAACTATTAATTGTTGTCCTTTATTTGCAAATGAGATAAACAGATCCTGTGAGGTTGAAGAGCTTGCCTAAGGCAAGAGAACTGGTAAATAGTAGCTAGTGGGCTGGAACCAAACTCTGGGAGAAATCAACGTCCATATGCTCTTCCCTTGGCCACACTTGTTTCCAGATTGATGTAACATCCTGGAATGAGAAGAGTCCAATCCAAAGGTTAGATTAACTGTTGCCCTGTCCTTGTATGGCTCTTGTCCTTGCAGCAATTTCTTCCTTATCTTGTCATTAATCTTTTGCTATTAAGAATAATTGGAATCTTGCCCTGGCCAGTTTGGCGCAGTCGATGGGAATATTGTTGTGGTTCCATTTCCTGTCAGGGGACGTTACCAGGTTGTGGGTTTTATCCCTGGTCAGGGTGTGTGGGAGAGGCAGCCAGCTGATGTTTCTCTCTCACATCTATGTTTCTCTCTTTCTCTCTCACTGATCTTTCCCTCTCCCTACCTCTCCCTTCCTCACCCCCCTTCCTCCCTCTCTAATAATCAGTTAAAAAAAAAGAATAGTAAGAATCTTGATTAGGATAGTGGTCATGGAAACAACAGATATTTTCTTGATCTTGGCTGTCATTTGTAAAATTCGAATAAGGTCAAGGAATAAAATATTGCCAAAGCTGGAAGTCAGGAATGTAGTTCATCTGGTGGGCTCTCTGGTTTTTAGAATTACTTGTACTAGTTTGCTATTGAAGTGCTTAGTTAATTTAACAGAGGGTAAGTAGTAAAAGTGAGTAAATACTGTGCTTTAATTTACTTAGTCAATGAATGTGTTGATTTAGTAGCAGATAGGCTACTTGCCAGGCCCCCTTATTTTTAAAATCCTCAACCAAGGGTATGGTTTTTTAAAAATTAATTTTAGAGAGAGAGGAAGGAAGAGAGAGAGACATCCACCCGTTGCCTCCACCCAAGGACACATTACCTGGGTATGTGCCCTGACTGGGAATTGAACCTGCGAACTTTCTGGTGTACGGGGATGATGCTCCAGCCAACTCAGCCTTGTGGCCAGGTTCCCAGGTCTTATTGAACAGTAATTTGAGAGGTAGTTTCTACTGCCTAAAGAACATTTCCCCTTTAAGTTAAAGGGCACATTTTAAAGATTACCTAAAAGATGTCTTTTCATTTTGTACATCATTTTGCTTTGTGTAAAAAGACTCAGAGTTTCAGGATACCAACTAAGAAGTAATTTCAGAAAATTTTTAGTGACTCATATCTATAATTTGAGCACGGGTTAGGATGAAAACAATCTATTATGTAGTATATTAGAATCATGCCAAATACACTTAACCTGGATTTTTATTATTTTTGCATTTGCTGAGAATATTTCTAAACTTGCCAAAGGGATGAAGATAACAAATGTGTAATATTTATAATGACATAATACTGCAAGGGACTTTAGGAATCATCTAGTCAAGTGGACTTAGAACTTTAAAGTAGCAGAACCTTTCCTTTAATTCAAATTGTATCCAGGAGTCCAGTATTTTATTTATTTATTTTTTCTTTATTGATTCTAGAGAGAGATGAAGGGAGAGGGAGAGAGAGATAGAAACATCAATGAGAGAGAACATTGACTGGCCGCCTCCTGCATGCCCCCCACTGGGGATTTGGACCGGGAATGGAACCAGCAACTTCTTGGTGCATGGGTCGACACGCAGCTGCTGAGCCACACCGGCTGGGCAGGAGTCCAGTATTTAAAGCATAAAAGGCATATAGTTGAAGTGAGAGTTGTGAATCTGGAATTCTCCTGCTTCCTTGGTAGGTTCTCTTTGCCATTGCTATAAGCCCTTGGTTAATTGTAATAAACGGCATTAACATGTATTGAGTGTTCATTCTGGGCTAGGTTACTAAAGCACTTCACATGCATAATTTCACATTTTAAAAACCACTCAAGTAGTTCAACTTCTGAATTTTATTTTGGAAGAAACAAGCCCAGACCGCTTAACTGAGTTGCCCAGGGTTTTGATAGTGTTATTAAAATCCTTTTAGTCAGTTAAGCTAATGGCATGTGTGATGTGTTATTTTTCCAGATGCAAAAGTAATACATGTTCATTGCAAGAAAATTTAAATTAACAAAGGAGTATACAGGGAAAAAATGCTTAACCCCACTGATTAGGGATTGATACTATTTTGGTGGTGATCTTTCTAGTTTTCTTTATACATCTTTCTTTATTAGAAAGTTAACCCCATTTTGTTATGAGTCTTTTTTTAAGGCTAACAATATATTCCAAAGTGTATTCCCTTTTTCCTAAATATTGTTTGTGAGAATTCTTTGTCATTTAATGAAATTTTACTAAATTTAAATAGTTTATTTAATATTTCACATGGTTGGACATTTATGATTGTTTGCAGGTTTTTTTTTTCTGTTATAGTTAATGTTGTAATGAACACTTAATAAGCATAAAATTTCTGGAACGTGAAGATCAACAAGTGTTTTAAAAGTATATTTTGAATCATATTTCCAAAATGATCTTTGAAAGATATTGTCAGTTTATACTTTCCCAAGTCATGTTATTAAACTCTTGTGAGTTCTGGACAATGCAGTTAAAACAAATAAGTAATTATTATTATTATTTTATAAGGATTATTTTATTTTTTTATCCTCACCTGAGGACATTTTTGTATTTATCTTCAGATAGAGCAAGAGGGAGAGAGGAAGGAAGAGAGAGAGAGAGAAAAACATCGACATGAGAGAGACACATCAAGTGGCTGCCACCCACACGACCCCAACCGGGGCCAGGGACAAACCACAACCGAGGTACGTGCCCTTAGTGGGAACCAAACCCGGGACTGTCCGGTCTGCGGGCTGACACTCCAACCACTGAGCCAAACCGTCCAGGGCTTTAAAAACATTTTTTATTATTTTTTGAGAGAGTTAGGGAGAGAGAAATAGAAACAGTGATGTGAGAGAGAAACATTAGTCAGTTGCCTCCTGCATGCCCCCCCCGGGGACCGAGCCTGTGCCCTGACCAGGAATTGAACCGGGACCTCTCAGTCCATGGGACAGCACTCAGTCCACTGAGCCACACTGGCTGGGCAGTAATTATTTTAATTACACTTGTTTGATTATAAGTGAGGTCAAATGTCCCCTCTTTATATTTTTTAGCTGTTTTCCATTTTTTTTTTTTGAATAAATTTCCTGTTTCTTTACTTTGCCTGTTTTGCTATTTGGATTTTTTATTAAAAAAAAATTTTTTTTATCCTCACCCGAAGACATTTTTGCATTTATCTTCAGATAGAGTGGGAGGGAGAGAGGGAGGAAGAGAGAGAGAGAGAAACATCGACACATCGAGTGGTTACCACCCACATGACCCCAACCGGGGCCGGGGACAAACTACAACCGAGGTACGTGCCCTTAATGGAAACAACCTGGGACTCTCTGGTCCGCAGGCCGGTCCGCAGGCCTACACTCTAACCGCCGAGCCAAACCAGCCAGGGCTGCTATTTGGATTTTTTTTTTTAAAAGAGGCCCAGCCGGGTGTGACTCAGTGGTTGAACACCGACCCATGCACCAAGAGGTCGCCAGTTCGATTCCTGGTCAGGGCACATGCCCAGGTTGCAGGCCTGATCCTCAGTGGGGGGCGTGCAGGAGGCGGCCAGTCGATATTGTCTCTCATCGATGTTTCTCTCTCTCCTTCTCTCTTCCTCTCTCTCTAAAATCAATAAAGAAAAAAAAACACAAGAGTTCAGGAGACATACTCACATGACTCTCCACTTTGCTCCTCCTCCTGCACCCACAATCCGTGTTACATATGTTGTCTTTTTTGTTAATCCTCACCTGAGGATATTTTTCCATTGATTTTTATAAAGAGTGGAAGGGAGCGAGGGAGGGAGAGAGAGAGAGAGAGAAAGAGAAAGAGAAACATCGATATGAGAGAGACACATCGATTGGTTGCCTCCCATACAACCCAGACCAGAGCTGGGGATGGAACCTGCAACCTAGGTACGTGCCCTTGACTGGGAATCGAACCTGAGACCCTTTGATCCATGGGCTGATGCTTTAACCACTGAGCCAAACCAGTTAGGGCCTTATGTTGTCATTTTTTTACTTAGGTTTAAAAAAGTTATTAATTTTTGGCTGAACAAAATTTTATTTTTTTTATCTTTCAGTGAGTGTAGTGTTTGATCATCTCTTTTTTTGTGACATTATCAGCCACTGATGACCATTGCCTACAGCCATTAATTCATTAGGTGTTCCAAAATGTTGATACTATTTCTTCTTTGTTCATTTCCTGGCATATTTTGTGAGAAACTTCCTCATATCAGCTGTTTGGATACTTCAGGTGCAGTTTGTATAGGAAAGTCAGTAAATGAGCTTGATTCTTTCCTTTTATTTAGTGGATTCAAATTAGTTGATTTACTAATTTCTTCCACAGTGACTTAAAAATTACTTAGTGCCCGGCCAGTGTGGCTCAGTGGTTGAGGGTCGACCCATGCACCGAGAGGTTGCTGGTTCGATTCCCGGTCAGGGCACATGCCCAGGTTGTGGGCCAAATGCCCAGTGAGGGGCATGCAGGAGGCAGCTAATAGATATTCTCTCTCATCGATGTTTCTATCTCCCCCTTTTCCTTCCTCTCTCTCTAAAATCAATAAAAGAAAAAAAATTTTTTTAAACGCATTAAATCATTTAAAAAATTACTTAGGGATTTAAACGTGTTTGTGTATTACTGTACTTATTGATGCATAAATTGTTCCATCTGTGGCCAGCGCAGCTCCTTCAGCACTGCTGATAGTAGGTGACAGTGCTGCAGTCCACCTGTTGGACCTCAGCCCCTGCACATGCACCCTGTAGAGTTGAGCCCTGTATTCTGAGATGCCTGGAAGAGGGAGGCTCACTGAAGATTTCTGGGGGGTATTGTTAATTAATTTATTATTGGTCAGCACAACAAATGTTTATTCAATGTGCTAGGGATATAGTAGTTACCATGAATAAATAATTTTAGGTAAATGCTCTGGAGAAAATAAAACAAGGTGATATGATAATACTAGTCAATGTACTAGCTAGGCATCAGTGAACAGAATAATTTGTACCTGATGTCTCTGGAAGGTGAAAATCTGGACCAGAGTTATCTCAGTTTGTGGTTAGAGAAGGAACTATCTCCTGAAAGAGTAGTTGAAAATGGAGCTCAGAAATGTGCTCAGTGCTTTAAGATGGAATTAAGTTTATTAAAATTTGGGAGACTGTGTACATGTGATAAAAACGCAGTGCTACGGTTAAAATGGCAACCTATCCTACAGTGAAACCTGCAGGAAAGGTATCTCCTGCTGTGAAGTCCAAGGCTCCAAATTATAAACCCCAGGAGTTTGTGGTCTTTGAAGAAGCAACTTCCCTGGCTTTCTTTCCTGATGTGATGGCTGTTAGAATTTGCTGGGGGTGAAGAAAAGAGCATGGCTGTACCTTCTTTTGGGAAAGAAAAACACCTTTTTTTAATCATTTGGTGGAAACATCACTCAGTGAGCTTTTAGAAATGCATACTGTAATTCATGGTATGAACCTGGGTCCATGCTACTTTTAAGAAGGAGTTCCGCTCTCCAAGGTTAGAGAGACATGGCAATGTCTCTGATCATCATCAGCATCTTGGGCAGTACCTGAATCAGTGGACAAGGGCTCAATACATATTTTAATAAAATTACTTGAACCTTGCTAAAGTGGATTTTGAAGTTTACAGCTTTAGTCTTTCTGTTTTCATTGGCTTTTTTTTTTTGTTCATGTTTTTTCTCTATTTAAAAGGAAAACTAAACCAAAGAATCTTTGTTTCCTTCCTGCCTTATACCCTGTAGTGACTGACTACTCTCATTCCCTTCCTTGTCTTCACAAGGATAATCAGATGGATACCTTTTGGGGGATGGGTCCACTGTTGTTTGCTTTACAATTGTACTACAGTTTTCCTTCTTATTGAATTTATTGGGATGACACAGGTTAACAAAATTATACAGGTTTCAGGTGACAGTTCTGCAACACATCATCTGTACACTGTTCACCACCCCAAGTCAAGTCTCCACTCATCACCGTTTATACCCTCTATGCACTCCTCCCACCCCACCCCCTCTGAAGTCACCACACTGTTGTCCAAGTCCATGAGTATTTTTCTTAATACCTACTCACCCCCCTACACACACTCCCAGTTGTCAGCCTGCTCTCTATGAGTCTGTCAGTGTTTTGCTTATTAGTTCATTATATTCCATATATAAATGAAATCATATGGTACTTATCTTTCTCTGACTGGCTTATTTCACATAGCTCTCCAGGTCCATTCATGCTGTTGCAAAGGGCTCTCCATTCCCTCTCCACCTAGCTTCTGACTGCTACCCATCTGCTTTTTCTGTTTATGGATTTACTTAATCTGAAAATTGATACACTGATTGGATGCCTCCTGCACATGCCCCAGCCAGGGCGGGGAATCGAACCTGTGACCCTTTGGTGTGAAAGATGACACTCTAACCACGGAGCCACATCGGCCAGGGCCCTTAATCATCTTTTAATTGGGCTATTTGTCTTTTTTGTTAAGTTGTAAGAATTCTTTGTTCTAGATAGTAGACCCTTATCAGATATAATTTGTGAATAATTTTTTTCCCCATTCTGTAGATTATCTTTTCACTTTCTTGATAATGTCCTTTGATGCACAAAATAGCTCTTTACTTATTGAAGCTTTTAGTCAACCAGAACAGTTAAGTGGGGTCATACCCTACTCAGAGCCGAGTCCCTCCTGCAGTATGGGTTCCCTGCTGGAAAAGAATAGAGGGTATATCTCTCTCTGGCCTCTGCTATGTGAAAAGGCTGAAGCAGTTGACATAAATATTGTGTATTTGTGGAAAGGTGTGTTTGGCTTTTTAAATGGAGGCAAAAGTTAGTTTTTAATGCTTTGTTTCATTTCCTGTAAGGTTTGTGGAGGCTTGTGATAGATGTGCCAAGATGGAGAAGTTTAAGTACATGAAAATTAGGATCAAGGGGAAGTAAATAGAAGGAAGACTGTGGAGGAGAATGCCATTGGATATTTCTAGATGGAAAGGAAGTGTATAGCAGTTAGTGTAGGATTATGGGTGATAGAAAATTTTCTTTTTTATTTATGACTATTTTCAGGTTTTACATTTAGCATACTTTAGTAAAGAGAACATTTTACTACAATATTACTAAAACTGTGAATGCATTTGTCTGACTTGCTGCTTTTCCCACACTGATGTGTGATCCATTCTCATGGTATTGTCTGCTACCTGCATTTGTGTTCAGTCCATTCCTCTTCCCTGAATTCTAGTTAGTTCAGCTGCTTCCCCTCCCCAGTCCTATGCTATACTCTCCAGATCTTGGACCCAGCAGGACACCTTCCAGCCTCCTCTCCCTAGCCTTACACTTTGTAGCCTGGCCTCTTGCATTTTCTTTTCTGTTTGACTTTTTGCACTCTTTCTATGCTGATTTGGCATCCTTTGTGGCCTCTGCATGGCTCTGTTCATGACATTATGTTTATGTGCTTTTCTCCTTCACTGGATGAAGACACAGACTGAGGCTTCTTCATTGTTTATCTCCATGCCCAGCAGAGCGTATTCAGAGGGTTGGCACCAGTACCTCTCTAGTAAATGGATAATTAAGATCCATATTATTATGATGGGCAAACTGGTGGGTGTGGGTTGTCACACCTGTGGATGTGTTCATGTGCCTCGCGATGCTTGGCAATGCAGGATATTTCACATAAAAATCCATATGTCTATATTCTGAAAAAATGAGACACTCTAGCCACCCTGCATCCACATTGTTTCACTACTGGCTGTTGCCCCCTTTTAGATTTGCCATAGTCCTACTTCTCTTACAGGGCACCTGCTTTACTCACATTACCTGCTGTATCCCCTTGAGGCAGATAGGATAAGATCCCCCATTTAGAGGAAGGTGGATTGCATGCCTTACAACCAGATCTCTGTCTCTGGTTGGTCTTTTGGTAGAAGGTAGGCAGTAGGCAGTTTGAATTTTGTTTTCTGGCACGTTTTTGCAGTCCTGTCTTTTTGTGAGGCTGTTTGAGGCTAGAGCCTTAAACCGTCATGCATATACAACTAAAATATACACAAAGTGCCAGTAAGTTGAATTTCCAAGCACATTAGCAGAATGACTTGATTTTCCTAATGACACAGGCTTAAATAAAATGAAATGTTTAGTTGTGGGAAAGCTTATTGTTCTGAAGTTCCTTTTTAAAATTTTTGACTTGTAATCTGTATGTTGATGTATGGTTTTTTGGTGAAAATAAACTTTTTGTACCTTCAGCAAATATTTATGGACTTGCTGATAGAAATCTTTAATTCCTATATGAACTTAAAGTGGAATTTTGTTACCTATGTTTGGAATTTTAAGACATTGAACAAATTGTGTTCTTGGTATGACTATATGCAAAATATGTGGGCATATTTTTTGGGCCATGATCCATCATTCCCATTATATATATATATATATTTTTTGTTAATCCTCACCCGAGGATATTTTTCCATAGATTTTTAGAGAGGGGGAGGAGGGCTGAAGGGAGGGGGAGAGAGAGAAAGAGAGAGAGAGAGAGACAGACAGAGAGAAACATAGATGTGAGAGAGACATATTGGTTGGTTGCTTCCCACATGACCCTGACCACGGCCAGGGATTGAACCTGCAACCCAGGTATGTGCCCTTGTCTGGGAATCGAACCTAAGACCCTTTGGTCCGCAGGCTGAAGCTCTAACCACTGAACAAACTGGCCAAGGCCAGTTTTTAAAATTTATTTTATTTTAAATTTATTTTTAATCCTAACCTGAGGATATTTTCCCATTTATCTTCAGATAGCGTGAGGGTGGGGGTGGGGGGGAGAGAAATATAGATGTGAGAGAGATACATCTACTGGCTGCCTCCTGCACGACCCCGACCAGGGCTGGGGACCAAGGTGCAACCAAGGTATGTATGTGCCCTTGACTGGAATCGAACCCAAGACTCTTTGGTCCAAGGGCCGATGCTCTAACCGCTGAGCCAGATTGGCCAGGGCCAGTTTTTCTTTAAATCCTCACCTGAGGATATGTTGAATTGATTTTTTTTGAGAGAGAGAGAGAGAAAGAAACATCGATCTATTGCTTCCCGTACATGCCCTGACTGGGGAATCGATCGAACCTGCACCTTTTGGTGTTCAGGACAGTGCTTCACCCTAAGCCACACCTGAGCCACACTGGGCCTGGAAGGGATCAGTGTTTTGTTTTCAAAACTTGACTGCAGCAGTATGGGTTGAGGATTAGAGAAGTGAGGGACAGTAGGGGCCCAAATGGTGAGGGCTTTCATTAGAGTGAATGATTAGGGAGGGAGACATTTTGCCTGTTTGTTTTTGATGACTTTTGCATATATTTTCAAGTGTCATTTGTACTACAATATTTGGAGGTAGGAATTCTTATTATATTCTGTTCTTGTAGGTGATGGTTGGGGTTAGTAAGTAATTTGAGTTTTAGGGACTGTCATTTAAGTCTAGGCAGTCAGTTAGCCAGAACCCATACTCTCACCACGGTATATTCCACTTCATTGTTAGGTTGTTATTTTGATTATACAATGTATGTTTATAGTCAGATGTAGGGGAATTCAGAAATGTAGAAAGAAGAAAAAACCCTACCCATAGTCTTACTACTTATATCCCCACTTTGAATACCAGTGTATCTGGATTCTGTATTACATAATATTTACATTTGTTAAAGACTCCGGAAGGCCCTGTGCTGGGGCATTCATAGAGATATACCTCTGTTACTTTTTCTCAGGGTTCTTTTTTTTTTTCTTTGTAAAGGTAGAATATAAAAAGTCAGACTTAAATAATACTTAGAAACAACAGGAGACAGTAAAAATATGTCAGTTGCCACATGGGCGGCACTGCCAGCGAGTGCTGTATAGGGGGGTGGTAAGGGGCTTTTCTCATCTGCTTGTCCTCGGAGTTTATCGGAGTCTTAGGGCTCCCACTTAACAGACTAAAGTTCTGGCTTAAACCACTTATTTATAATACATTGGAAATTGTTTGACTCTTTATGCCCTTTTTGGTTTATTATTTGTTTATCTTTTTTGAAAGATCACGGAATTCTTTTTTAGCAATAAGGCTTTCTTATTACATGAGGAAAAGCCTCTTTGTATCCAACATGGCAGATGGAAGGGCATTTGTACTTCTAAATTTTTCAGTACTAAAATAGCACTAAAATTAATTAGTTTAATTGATCACACACACACACACACACACACACACACTCACACTCACACACTCACACACTCACACACTGCCACCCTTATTGGGGAAGTCATGGTTAAGTCTCCCTCCAAGGTAGTTATTATCTCCTTTCCATTATAAAATCTGACAAACTAAAAACTCTTTTTGGACTGAGTCCTTTGTGTTTCCAAGCTATGTTCAGTTGCACCTGTCTGATACACAGTCTTTTTCTCCACTAAGCAGAGTTGTAAAATAAGAGGGAAAGGATTGTATTCCCTTTTCAGAACTAGGATGGTAATGATGATTTGAGACTTAACTATAAATGTGTTTGCACTTTCCTAATCAAGTTGTAAGTTTGTGTTCAGACATTCTTTTTTCAATATAGTAGTTGTATCTCCCCCTTGTTGCTATTATTTTCTTTTACATACATGTTCCTGTGATAGTGTTTTCGTTCTGAGATATTTATGACATTTCTTCCTAATTTTTTCTTAAAAGTTCTTCTCTACTTAAGTTAGAGATGTATTCATTAAAATGGATTGTAGATAAAGACATTTGTAAATGAGTATCTTGGTTAAATCCTTTTTCAGCTGAAGGTGGCATCTTGCCAACGAGAGGGCCGCAGTTAACCAACACGTTATTTATTTCTACGAGGCAGTTTTTTCATTTTTTCAGGCAGACTACTATCCTGCTACCTTAGGGGTTGAAAACGCCTCTCCATTTTAAACGAATGTGATTTGCCTGGTTTAAAAGAGTTGACCATGAGATGTGGTGTGGTCTCTTAAATTTAAATTTTCTACTTAAACAGTGTGCTTCTAGTTATAATTTCAAAATTATTTTGACTTTCATTAATGTTCTGAAAGTAGTATTTTTTGGTAAATTTACTTAAAAGCACGAAGTGAGTACAGAAAAAGATGATCCTCCAAGGCCTGATTAAGTTCTTTGAAAGCCTAAAGCACGGTGCCCCATTTCTCACACTGCAAAATGAAGAATGACAATCCTGAAATGCAAAGTAAATCCCAACAGATTTGTCATTGTTACCCATGGATTTAAAAAGTACATAAAACATCAATCTTTAAAAAAGCATCCTTCTGATTTTTGGTATTCCTCTTTTGTTGACTTCTTAAACATGTTGAAGGGAAATAGAGAGTATATCACCCCAAATATGCCACTTTGGCAAAAAGATTGTTTTGCACTAAAGATAATTAGCTCCCTGCTTTCTTACCTTCTGTCTAAAAGCAGGAGGACAGCCCTGGCTGGTTTGGCTCAGCGGTTGGAGCGTCGGCCTGCAGACCAGAGAGTCCTGGGTTCGGTTCCTGCTAAGGGCACGTACCTCCGTTGCAGTTTGTCCCCGGCTCCGGTTGGGACCGTGGGGGTGGCAGCCACTCGATGTGTCTCTCTCACATCGATGTTTAAAAAAAAGTAAAAAATAAAAAATAAAAGCAGGACATAAGTTTTTCCCTTTCCCATACCCAGAAGAGGAGATTGACTCTTATCTGCATAAAAAACCTACTAAGCAATCTCTATTCACTATACATATATATCTTAGTCACCTTCTCACAAATCCTCCCAACCCCCACCCACAGAAGCCCCAAACCCCTTTTCCTTTGTTTATCCTCTTCTCCATACTTTATCACCTTTTGTTAAGATGGTATGTAAGCCCCACATTCTACCCATCTCGTTGAGTTATTCATCACTGAGTTTTCAACTGTGTGTATGTGTGTTTTATGTGTAAATTTTTTTTTCCTTCTGTTAATCTGTCTTTTATCAGTGTGATTTGCAGGCCCCAGTCACTGAATCTAAGAGGGTAGATGAGTTTTTTCTACAGTATGCATTATCTTCTTTTGGGTAATACAGCACTAGCTCTCCCTCAGATTATACAAAAGACAATTAAAATAACACAAGAATAAAGAAAAGAAAGCATAATTTATCTGGGAGAAACTTTTTGTTAGTTATTTCTCTGACTAAACTAAATATTAATTCTTTTTCATGATCTTTTGTATACTGCTATACAGTCCCTCGCCACTTGGCGCTTCGACTTTCGCGGCTTCACTCTATCACGTTTTTTTCAAATATATTCATTAAAAATTTGATCGAGACAGTGAAAACGATACAGCGTGTGCTCGGTTGTTTGAGTCAATTATACACCCTTGTATTACAATTAAAATTAAAATTACTGTACGTATGGACTGTAGGCCTGTGTATTCAAGCACCCCAGGAATCCTTCAGCGCCAGGTGCAACCGCTAGAGTCTGGGACGGATTAACCGCAATAAACGAGGGATGACTGTACTGTGATAAAGTAACAGGCAGAAGGATTTTTTGTAATTATTTTATATTCTCTGCATCTAAAGCTTTAAAATCCCAGAGAACATAGAAATCCATTAAAGCAGGTACTTGACCTAAAGCATTTTGAGCAACAGTTACTTATTGCCATCGTCCAGACATTTGTACTGTCTAGACTGGAGTGATATTTTATGCTTTATACTTTTCAGTTGGGTCACAGATTTCCTTTAGCTATATGGTGGTGGTTTGGTTTTAAAATAATATACTTTCTGATTTATCTTTAGGAAGACTTTTAATTTTTCTTTTTGCAAGGAGGTGACCCTAGTCTTTGGGTATCTATAGGCAACATGTAGCAGTTAGTAATAGTAAGCTGGGGCCCGGGAGGCCTGAGGTGCCCAGAGTGGATTGCTCTGTGTGTCATTAGTATCTGGATTCCTATAGTCACAATACTAAAATGAAAAGATAGACAAAATATTTTGGTTCTTCAGTTTGTCAGTTTTTCTTACTATTAGTCATCTAACTAATGGTTAGAATATTAATTAATGAGAAATTAAGGATTAAGACAAAACTCGGTCTCAACTTTTCGGGCAAGATATTTCTATTTACTTTAGTATATATATGCATATCCTGCCTTGCTCCAAAGATAATTTAAGGTGGCACTTCTCTGCAGTTTTTATAGTCTGAGTAAGACTTCTTTATAAACACACTTGCCAGTCTCAAGTTGAAATGAATCTGGCTTTAAATGGTGTGTATTTACTCTAACAATGCTGCCATTGTACCTCAAGGTCTTTACACCTTTAGGGTTTGAATATGTTCACTGGTCATAAATTTTTATCCTTTGATGTTAGGATAAGTTTTTGTCATTGACCAGTAGTCATTGAGTGCCAGGTCTGGTGAATAACCTGGATAGGCAGTCTGGGTTGTTAGAGCTTTCAGTTTATTGTTTTTGACTCATGGACTATGAGCCAGAATGTTTTCAGGATGATGAAACCAGTTTCTGAGCCACAGTTAACTCCTTGTTACATCTGACTGACTTGAACAATGGGTCCAATTGACTCTTGGTCTTTGTGGGATGCTCCTATGGTAGCAGTGCCATTGAGATAAAATAAACAAGTTAACATTGTCCTCACTTGTGATTTTGATATGGATGTTTCCTTGGGTTTATACTGCAGCAAAGTTTTCCATTGCAAATTTCATGTTTTCAGGTCACAGTGAAAACTTTTATCATTAGCTCTGCTTATTTTCTCAAAATGTTACCTTTTTAACTATTCATGAAAGACAAAACAGAGAGCAGGTTCTTGCTGCTCTTTATCAGTGAGTGAAAATGTTTGCAACAGTCTTCACCAACTTTCCATGTATTTATTTGCCACCTCCCTTAACTACCTACCCTCTGCCAACTTTTTTTGTGGTCTGATTTTCCTGCATAACCATCAGTTTTGAATGAATCAGATTATTGCTTGACAACACATTATAGATGAGGAAGATGAGACTTAATTTAAGGAATCAGATACGAAGATGTCAAAGTTTAAATCTCAATTTTCTGACTCGAAGTTTGAGGGTTTTTTCAGTACATGGTGCTGCAATCAGTCATACTTATTTTCTAATGTAGTAATGTGCAAACTAAGACCTTCCCCTCTTTATTTCCATATATAATTCACTAGTGGATTTAATGTGACAAAATTAAATGTTAAATTTTTCTCAATAAGGTCATTTAAAATTTTACGTTGACATGGAGTTTATACATGCATTCATCTCAGCCGATTATGTTTTGGCCTTGAAAATAGTTGTTGCACATGAAAAAGTTACAACATATTCCTCCTGTGCCTCTATTCCTTTGTTTTCATAAATGATGCCTGAAAACTAGTTACATTTTACAGTCACATTTCTGTTTGTGTTGAATAATTAATTTGTCCTAGTCATGATGTAATAAGATATGTAGCTATAAAAGTCACACTTAAAAGTTTACTATTACTTTCTATTCTGATATTTTGTTTTTATAAATTAATTTTTACATTTAAGTTAGGTTGAAACCGAGTTTTCTTGTATTTCTTTTTTAAATATGTTTTTATTGATTTTAGAGAGAGAGGAAAGGAGAGAGAGATAGAAACATCGATGTGAGAGAGAAACATTGACTGGCGGAATTCCTCCTTCACGTCCCCTACTGGGGTTTGAGCTTGAAATCTGGGTGTGTGCCCTGACTGGGAATCCAATGGGGACCTCTCAGTCCATGGGGCAGCGCTCAATCCACTGAGCCACACTGGCCGGGCTTTCTTTCTTTTTTTAAAAAAATATGTTTTTATTGATTTTAGAGAGGAAGGGAGAGGGAGAAAAAGAAACATTGACATGAGAGAGAAACATCAGTCAGTTGCCTCCCGCACGTTCTCCCACCTGGGATTGAATCTACAACCTGGATATGTGCCCTGACCGGGAATCAAACCGGTGACCTTTTGGTGCATGGACGACGCTCAACCAACTGAGCCACACCGGCCAGGGCTCTCTGTTTCTTAAGTATCATATTTCCTTTATGGTGGTATCCTCATGTGCTTGTGGCTTGAAGAAGTGATCATTTTTACTTCGGAAATATTTTAGACCTGTATAAATGTTTGTGTTGTATTCTATGCTTTATTCAGATGGAAGTAGCTTAGGTTATCTGCTACTGAATTCATCCCCTGGGGAATGTGATAGGGGCATTCACTTAGATGTCCATGTTGGTGGCAGCTTCATTGGAGGAGTGGGTTCCTACACCTCCAGCTGGATTCTTTCTAAACACTATTGTTCTACACTGGTGGATATTTTAAAAATGTCCCCTTGTTGTGGGCTAGGTATTCCACTTACAACTCCAGAGCAAACAGAATTGTACTCTGAGGAGAGTTCCAGGAATTGTTAGATCTTGTGGGAAAGGGATTGGTCCAGACCAAGAGTTTCCTGTGGCCCATCATACCTGTTGATAGGCAAGCATTTAATAACTACGCTCCAAATTCTTATCAGCAAGTCTCACAATAAACTCTCTGCCACACACAAACTTGTAAAAGCTTAGTGGAAGTAAATATTAATATGAAGGATTGCACGATGGGCATGCATTTCATTCATCCTGCCATATTTTGAAATTTATGAATATGTTAAGCCATTTAGGTGACTCACATTCTTGGAAAGCATTATATCAAAGTGGGTTATCCTTCTTATAGGATGAAGAGACCATTCATTATTATCTCTCCTGTGCCCATGGTACAGTATAACAAAGGTCACTGTTTCTTATTTTTTAAAGCTCCTCTTTAAAAGTTTAAAAAGCTCCTATTTAAGGTAATGTACTAAATTTTCTTAACTAGAAATAGATATGTTAGCTATACTTTCTTTTAGGTTTCGATTTTTTGGGTAGGCCTTAAAAAATGAGAAAATAGAAACAAACATTAAGGTTTAGTTAAATAGAAAAAAAATATATAGACCATCATGGCACCAAATCTCAGATTTTAAAGATCAGAAAATAGGCTTAACAAGTTTTAGCATCTTTCCCAAAGTTTACAAAACTAACGAAAGCTTACAATTGAACCCAGGTCTTACGACTCTCAGTCCAGTGCTGGGTGCCATATCTTACACTCTCCTTGAAGTTGTTAGGATTATGGAGATTATTGAGAGAAGATGTGGAAGGAGGAATGAGAGACAGAGGAGAATGGTGTGTGTCAGATGCTACAGGATTTGGGAAGAGTGATAACTGAGAATCACCCATTAATCTAGTTATCTATAGCAACTTTCATTGAGTGCCTGCTGTATCAAGGGCATTGTGTTTGAGGAGGACCTTGCCATCAGGGGCTTTGGCCAAGGTAGAATGTAAGGAAAGATGAATCTTTGCAAACATAAATGTGATGGAAACAGGATCAGATGACCTCTGAGGTCTCCTTAAACTCTAAAAATCTGTGATTCTTTAGCAAACTGCCAGTCACCGGACTATCCCCCAAGGGTAGAAACTGTGGGAGTGTGTTTTGGGGTGTGGGGCAAAAGGGATAGGTGAGCTTTTGTTCCAAGTTAGGGATATGATAGAAGAAAGTAGTCGTATTTGAGTTAAAGAGTGTTATTTGTCTGCAAATAATAAATGTAAAGCTTTGCTGTTATGAATATAGTTTTATTCAGACAGCAATTGACTTAACAATTATTCTTATTTTCTGAATAGTTAGTTAACTCACCAATATTTTTTCCAAAAAGGTTAATAAAATGTGAAATTCTTAAAACAAGTTTATCCTGTGATCGATCTATGGGCTATATGGAAAATATTTCATTTAAAAATTATGTAGATGGAAAAAAAGCTTTGTAAAACGTTGAGATGGGATGAAGCCTTTAGTTGAAAGGGAGGGTTATGGGGAACTTGAACTTTTCTTGGAAGTATCTGACTTTCCCACATGAACCCTCTTATCAGTCTTAAGAATGGGAAAGTGAGACTGTGGGGACAGTGAGAATAGCAGCCTCAGCTCTATCCAGGCCCTGCCGAATGAGGGCCATTAAAGGAACAAGGGCCTCTGTTCCCAGGGCCTGCAGCAGAAGTCATGTCCACTTAGGGCCAGAAGCAGCCCTTTTAGAGACTGGCAGGGGATGTAGGGACTTGATGATGATTCTAAAGTTCCAGTGGGCACTGTTGGGGGCATCTCTGAGGGTCTAGGGGGCTGGGGAAATTAGGGCACATTAGTGGTGCTGGTGATATGGATAACCCTGGCTAACTGAGCTGAACAAGTTCTAGAAAGATGGGTAAGCAGTTCAACCTGAAAGGTACTGTTGCTGGTTCTCTTGGCGAGAGATCAGTGTGATGGAGGCCAAGTGAAAGCCTCCTGGAGGAAGCAGGCTATGTTGGGGGTGGGCCCTGGGCCGCCTCTGTCTCCTGCTAGGCTGGTGTGGAGTCAGTTGTGGGGAGGGCCAAAGGCCACCTCTTCTAGGCTGGGAGTTGGCCACTTAACCAGAGCACAGTATCCTGAAGGCCATTCATTATATTGTACTAGTGACTGGATTGAAATTGTTCTTACTTGTTTAGTGGGCTTTTTAGTTCCCTGAAACATCCTGCCAAAAATGCTAGCACGCAGAAGTGCCTGCCATGAATATAAAGTGGTCAAGAAGAATCCACCCCCCCCATCCAATTTCCTGAACAAGCCTTGTACTTTCACATCTTTGTATATTGCTGTGGTATTTCCTCTTCCTAGAATGTTGTTCTCTGCCTGGTTAACTGTTGCTCAGAGTAAATACCACCCCTCCTAGCTAGCTGTTAGCTGCTGAGTCCCTTCTCCTGCCATTATACTGGACTTACTCTGGTTTTACACCCTTCGTCTTGTATTATTGAGTTGAGTATGTGGCTGTTTCCTGTATTAGTCTGTCCTTTATTTGCTGTTATATCCCTAGGCCAAACATAGGTGCTCAAAGAAAACGTTTGTCAAATAAATACTATAAGGGCCAGAATTTGGGATCAAGCAATAAAAAGAAAGTAATTAGTACCTTGCACAATATACAAAAATTAACTCAAAACAGATTATAGACTTAAGTGTAAAACTACAAATTACTAGAGGAAAATGTTAGGAGAAAATTTTTGTTATTTGAGTTAGGCAAAGATTTCTTAGAGATGATACTAAAAGCGTGATCTATTAAAAAGATACATTGAACTTCCATCAAAGTCTTCTCTTTGAAAGATACTCTCAAGATAACAAAAAGAGAAGGTACAGACTGGTAGAAAATATTTACAGATGACATATCTGACAAAGACTTTTATCCAGAATAAAGAACTCTGCGAACTCAGTAGTAAGAAAATTCACCAATTAAAAAAATGGGCAAAATATCTCATATTTCACTAAAGAAGATACATAGATGGCAAATAAGCACATTAAAAGGTGATCCATTTTATCAATCGTTAGGAAAATATAAATTAAATCATGAGCTACCTTTACACACCTTTTAGAATGATTAAAATAAAAAGAAACTGACTATACCAAGTGCTTTTGAGGACATGGAGCCACTGGACCATCACTCATAATACCATATGACCCACTCCAGGGCTCTACACGAGTGAAATAAAAACATGTCATACAAAACCTTTATTTTTATTTGTTTGTTTGTTTATTTATTTATTTACTTATTTATTTATTTCCTCACCCAAGGACATTTTTGCATTTATCTTCAGATAGAGCGGGAGGGAGAGAGGGGGGAAAAGAGAGAGAGAGAAACATCGATGTCAGAGATACACAACTAGTGGTTGCCACCCACATGACCCCAACCGGGGCTGTGGACAAACTGCAAGCGAGGTACGTGCCCTTAGGGGAACCGAACCCGGGACTCTTTGGTCCACGGGCCGATGCTCTAACCGCTGAGCCAGACTGGCCAGGGCAAAACCTTTATTTTTATAGCCACTTTTAAAAAAAGAGTTGCCCAAAATGGGAACCATTTAAATTTGTCTCAACTGGTGAAGGGATAAGCTGTGATACATTTATACAATGCAAACTGCTCAGCAATAAAAGTAAATGAACTACTAATACCATTGTATCAGATGGTTGAATCTCAAATGTATTATTCTAAGTCAAAGAAGTCAGACTCAAAAAGGTACACTGTACAATTGCTTCTGTAAAGGAAAAGGAAAGATTATAGGAACAGAAAACATCAGCAGTTTCGAGGAACTGGGGTGGGGGAGGGGTTGGCTGTGGAGTTGTCTTGGGGGAAATGTTTTGGGCAGTGTAACTCTGTACCTTGTTTGTGAGGGTGGTTACACAATGGTCCTTGTTTATTTCCCACAGAACACTTGCAGAACTGAACACTAAAGGGTGAATTTTATACTATGTAAATTATACTTAAATTAAAAATGAAAACAAAACAAAAGTAATTGATATAGATGATTTAGCAAAGGTTTTGTTAACTTAGTTAGAGCTTGATAAAACTTTTCAGGTTTGGGGCAACAGTTTGCCAGAATGCCATAATCTCTGAAGACCCTTCAGGGGATTGTAGTGTGGACCTCCAAATACCCAATCTTTTCTAGGAATGCAACCTCAGGCAAAACTGAATTATTTAACTCTCTGTGCCTCTGTTTCCTCATCAGAACAGAAGGGATGATAATTACAATACTGACTCCATGGAGGGTTTTGCATTAAATGAGTTAATAAATGGAAAGCCTCCACAACAGGTAGCATATAGTGAGCTAAATATCAGTGTTAGTAGCTGTTACTGTTGCTATTCTGTGCCAGTGAATAGCTTTACAAGCTTTCCTTAAATTTTAAATAACGAGAATAGCTATGATGTAGTTTTCCGTTGGTTTCATGAGACTAGATTTTTTAAGTTCTTGTAAAGACATTGAATTTACATTGTGTTTTTTCTCTCTCTTATTTCCTTATAATTTCTTATACTTTATTGCATATTTTTTTAGTAAATGCGCTTGATACATGTGGAATCAGTCTTCGAAAGACTCATTGGAAATAATTTGTTATAATACACCTTTTATGTTCAGAACTGCAAAACTATTTTATTGACTTAAGAAATACGAGACAATACCAAATGTATCTCTTAAATTAGAAGTCAGGGAATGTGGTTATAAATTGAGATTTGGAAACCTTGGTAAATTTAGAGAACTGAATGCTCTAAAAAAATCAACTCCTTTGGTCTCTGTGTACTGTGTTACTTTTGTAAATTGTTTCTTTAATATGAGAAGTGCTCTCAGCACAAAGTTTATTGTGCTTGTCAGAGTATTTTGAAGGTGCTTGTTAAAAAAGCACTTGTGGGCCCAGCCTGTGTGGCTCAGTGGATTGAGCATCCATGGACTGAGAGGTCCTGGTTCAATTCCCAGTCAAGGCATACATGCCCAGGTTGCAGGCTTGATCCCCAGTAAGGGGGCATTTGGGAGGCAGCTGATCGATGTTTCTTTCTCACATTAATGTTTCTGTCTCTCTCTAAAAAATTAATAAAAACATATTAAAAAAATAAAAAGCACTTGTGGGATGGTTTGCTGAAATGACTGTGAGGTATCAAAGAGTGTTCTTGTCATCTTCAGATCCATTCTTTAATAAGAAAAAATAAGATTTATTTTTTAAGCTTGATGGTAGTAAACCTGAGACAGGCCAGTAAGCCAGGACAAGGGGAATAGGGAAACTGAGATAGTTAAACAGCAGTTTGCAGCTGTCTAGTAAATCCTATCTCCCCTAAACCAGGGACACTTAAGAGTAAATGGTTTGCACTTCTCCCCTGAAACCAGAGGGTAAATAGCTTAAATCACCCTACTCAGGGAGACAGGCAGTAGAAATCCAATTAGTGCCATTTGCCAACCTCACCCAAGGACAGATGAAGTTAAAGAGAATAATCCTCATTTTGTACATCAGCATAAAGCTGATGAATATTTTATTGAAATCCTCCCCTAAATACCCAGCCCTTAGAACCTCTCAAAACAAAGGTCCCTGCTTGAGCTCTCCCTCTAGGGGAGCACTCCTGCACCTTTCCCTTCCCACCCTGTCCTCTTCCCTCACAGGCATGTATCTCCTAGAAGCTAGGGGGCTGCACCAGGCTCACAACCAGGGCAGCAATGGGCAGTGGCGGTTCATCCCAGGCAAGGCCCCTGGACCTGTCCCCACGGCCACCTTTTCTCTGTCCTCTTAGTGAGCCACAGCAGACCATCCTGGGCTCATTTCCCCAGCCCTTTCTTGTTTCACTTTAATAAATGTGCTTTAAAATTCACCTGTTCTGAAACTTTTCCTTCACGAAGTCAAGAACCCACACACTGCCAGCTGGCACTAGGCAGACCTGCTAAGGGCCAGGTCCCCTTTCTGGTAACAAACCCATGTACTTGACTTTTCTCCTTGTGTAGTTAAATTGGGTATTGTTCATTGGAGGTGATTCGCTAGTAGTGTTTATCTCTATGATGAGAATGTGAGGTACTTTTTGCAGTTTCTCACTACCTGAGGAAGGCTCCCTCACTGTAGACCCTGAACCAACCGTAACTTCCATTTCCCTTCCCACAGCCTCGGGTAACCTCTGCTCTGTTTTCTGTCTTTATTAACTTGCTTATTTTAGGTACTTCATATAAGTGGAATTATACAATATTTATCCTTTTGTGTCTGTTATTTCACTTAGCATGCTTTCAAGTTTCATCCATGTGTATGTAGCATGTGTCAGAATTTCATTTTTTTTTTTTATCCTCACCCGAGGACATTTTTTTTGCATTTATCTTCAGATAGAGCAGGAGGGAGAGAGGGAGGAAGAGAGAA
The DNA here is from genome assembly GCA_030848825.1 of Tadarida brasiliensis. Classification (NCBI taxonomy): domain Eukaryota; kingdom Metazoa; phylum Chordata; class Mammalia; order Chiroptera; family Molossidae; genus Tadarida; species Tadarida brasiliensis. The sequence continues at coordinate 51,040,307 of CM061267.1, forward strand.
AGAAACATTGATGTGAGAGAGACACATCGAGTGGCTGCCACCCACACGACCCCAGCTGGGGCTCGGGACAAACTGCAGCTGAGGCACGTGCCCTTAGCAGGAACCGAACCCAGGACACTCTGGTCTGCAGGCCGACGCTCTAACTGCTGAGCCAAACCGGCCAGGGCCAGAATTTCATTCTTTTTTACAACTGAATAATATCTCATAAATCTAATAATATAATTTAATAATATATTTAACCCAGTATGTAAAAATAGTAGCCTATGTAATCTGTATAAAAATATTAACAAAATACTTTTCATTCTATTTTTGTATGAACCACATCTCTGACATTTCAGGTGCTCAGGAGCTGAATATGACTAGTGACTACTGTATTGGACAGGGTAGGTCTAGCATTAGGGAAGGATTATTTAAGATCATTAACAGCACAAAGTTTTAAAAAAGTAATATTTGTTGAAAGACAAAACTATAGTCATCAGCCATAGAAAAAAGGGATTTAAAAGTAGACAAAGATCCAAGCATAGCTTTTCTCGTTTCAAACCTCACAAGGGGTAGGAGAGCCTTTAGAGGAAGAAATATTTCAGTATGAATTTCTTTTCACCACAATATCTGATGAGAAGACCACAGGAACTTTTTAGAAAAAGATTTTTTAAGTTGATTTTTAGAGAGAAAGAAAGAGAGAGGAAGAGACACACATCAATCGACCTCATGGGGGTTTGAGCTGGCAACCTAGGTATGTGCCCTTACCAGGAATTGAACCAACAACCTTTTGGTGCACAGGACCAACTGAGCCACACCGGCCAGGGCCGCAGGAACCTTAAAAAATTTTTTTTTTTAAAGAGAGAGAGGAAGGAAGAGGGAGAGAGAGATAGAAACATTGATGAGAGAGAACATCGATTGGCCGCCTCCTGCATGCTCCCCACTGGGGATTTGGCCCACAACCTGGGCATGTGTCCTGACTAGGAATCTAACTGGCCACCTCTTGGTGCATGGGTCGACACTCAGCCAGTGACTGAGCCACACCGGCCGGTCAACCGCAGGAACCTTTTGATAGGATTTTTTATATGATTCACACTGTTCCAAATACAGTGCTGGTAAACAGTAGGTAATTAACATTTTGAGTAGAAAAATTCAAATAGTGAGTAGAGCCAAACAGAAATTTGCAGTGAGTGTTGTGGGGCTTGATGAAAAACTCTTGGCCAAACTGGAATTTTTCCTTTTCATTTTTATTCCTTGAATTTTGAGGATTGTGCCTGATACATGTCAGGCACTCTTGTAACTCCTTTGGCAGTCAGGAACTGGGACCACACCAATGGAGTTGTAGACTGGAAGTGCCCACTGGCAGCCCTTTTGGATGTGGCTCTTTTGTGTGGTACTGCCACCTGAAGGGATTGAGTTAGGTGTGCTCCCTGGCCCCAGTGCAGGCAGCCACAGGTGGTCCAGCATCTTGTGGATGGTGTAGCCTGGCTAGAGAAGATGCTTTAGAATAATGCAATCCCTGCCTCAGGAATTTGGATTTCTGAAACCGAGAGATTATGTCAGTTTGGTAGGGCCAGTGTATCATTGTAGATAATAATAGCATTGCCTTTAGAGTTTAGACCTGGGGCCAAGTTCTGTGTCTGCCACTTAATAGCTAGCTGGGTGACTTTAGACATGTTACCCTTCCCCTGCTTTACTCATCTATAAAATAGAGTTGGTATTTGTATCTACTTCATAGTGTTTTTATGAAGATAAAGATATATAGTCTTTGCCAAATTCAAGAGTTAATCATTGTCATAATACAATGCAAGGGTTATTGTTGCCATTATAATATAGAGAAGCCTGGCATATGTTTATATTCCTTGCAGAAGCTGCAGTTATAGAACTAATCACTTGGGAAAGAGTAAAGCAGATGATAGAGAAGCAGATGTACTGTGGCAATGGGAACCTCAAAAGAGAGTGGGACTAGAACTCTTTATATATGAGCCTTGATGCAAGACGTATAAACATTCAAGTGTTGCAGTTTAAGGAAAACTTTATGGGCATTGTAGGAAGCTACCTATTTATAGTTTCCTCAGCAGGTTAGAATGAGTCAATTAGTTCTGCACTCATATAGAGATATATGGCTGACTAAGGGACAAAACAGAAAAGCAATATCAAGCAAAAAGCACTGTCCTAAATCTGGAGCCCTTGGTGCAGAAGCAGACCTTCAGCTACTGTTCAGAGGCCCTGAGAAAAAGAAGTGCCTATAATGAAAGGCTTTGAAGTAGCCAGGAAACTTCATATTATGTTTACATTGCTTTCTAATCAAACATGAATGTTTCCATCTAGAATGGCTTCAGATCTGTAATCTTTCAACTGTCATGAACACATACATGGCTGTCTGAAATCACTCATTCCTGGAAGTCCTGGTAGTTGAGGTTTACCTGTATTTCAGAGGAGGAAATAAAGAGAGACCTTGTTGTGAGAGCATTGGAAAAGCTAGGTGATCAGGCAGTCATGTTCGCATAAATAGTGTTACACTTTTGCCCTGGCATCTCTTTCAATTACTCTTCTGGTTTAAAATATATTTTAAAATTATGAAATATTTTGTGCATATAATACATGAAATATGAATGTAAGTGTAAAGAATAATAAAATGGAACCTGACTCTAGCTCAGTAAATAGAGTCTCAGTCCAGATAACATCCACCCACCCGCCAAACCACACACACACTTTCTTGCAGTCAGTCTAAATTTTATACAGTTAGGCTTTAGGAAAAGAAAAACACTGAGTACTCCAGATGAATTAAAAACTTGTATATTTCAATATAAGTTGAGGAACCCTTTTTTAAAAATGAAAATAGATAATGATATGACTGGAAGTTTTTATTTTTATTTTTTTTAATCCTCACTTGAGGACATTTTTGCATTTATCTTCAGATAGAGCGGGAGGGAGAGAGGGAGGAAGAGAGAGAGAGAAAAACATCGACGTGAGAGAAACACAGAGTGGTTGCCACCTGCACAACCCCAACCCGGGCCGGGACAAACTGTAACCGAGGTACGTGCCCTTAGCAGGAACCAAACCCGAGTCTCTCTGGTCTGCGGACTGACACTCTAACTGCTGAACCGAACTGGCCAGGGCTGGAAATTTTTATTTTTAAAACAAGACTAGAATTTTTGAAAGCCTGATTTCTTTTATTTTTTAAATTTTTTAATTTCTTTAAAAAAAATTTACCTTTATTGTTGAAAGTATTAAGTCCCCCCTTTTCCCTCCCATGAAAGCTCTGATTTCTTGAGCCATTTTACACTTACCTCTTTATTGCTGTAGTTCTTTTGTGGGAAGTGTTTCATGTTATGTAATTGTACTGGCATTTGATGCTAGTTTCTTAAATTTAAAAAATTTTTAATTTATTGATTTTAGAGAGGGGGGAAGGAGGAAGGGTACGGGAGGGAGGGTGGGAAAGAGAGAGAGAGAGAGAGAGAAAGAGAAACACATCACTCTGTTGTTCCGCTTATTTATGCATTATTGATTGGTGGCTTGCTGGCCTGAGATCAAACCTGCAGCCTTGGTGTATCCGGATGACACTCTGATCAACTGAGCTACCTGGCTTCTTGAACACATGTCACACCAGCTTCTTGAACACATGTCTTTTTCTTTTGCGTGATCTAACAAAAGAACCCTAATATTCTGATGCCACTATTTATAAAATGTAGTTTTTATCTTAAACTCTATTATAGGTTTTCTGTTTCTACATCATTTGCATATCAATTTTAAAAAATTTATCTTTATTGTTGAAAGTGTTACAGATGTCCCTTGCCCCTCCTCCCTGCCCTTAACACCTTCCTGCCTGAATTTCCATAGCTTTCTTAAGCACACTCCATCCATTAGTTGAGACTTGATCATTTTTGGGCTGCTCAGTTAATACCTGTGGGTGTTTTTTTTAAGTTCAGTTTATTTCAGCTATATTATTGTGTTTTAAGAGCCTACTCATGATGCAGTTAGAAGGGACAGACTGATGTAGTTTTTAAAGCTGGTTTTAAATGCTTGTTTTACAACCACCATGAAACTCCCTTTCTTATTGTAAAACAATGTCAGAAGAACTTACTTATCTGTTTTCTTCTTCTCCTCCTCCTCCCCCTCCCCATCCCACTCCCTCCCCTCTCCTTCCTTCCTCCTCCTTCTTCTTCCCCCTCCCCCTCCTTCTTCTTTATAACACTCTCAAAATTCTAACAGAACATTGCTTTGATCTTGATTAAACTGTTAATTTTATTTGAAAGTGAAAAATGGACATTTTAGAGGTGTTTTATAAAATGGTGTGGTGGCAGTCTTTTTGCAGAATGTCCGTTTGAAAGCCGCATAACCACAAAAGGGATTTGTTTTAAATGGTAACATTTTATTTAAGAAAATTATTATTTTTTAAAATATGTTTTTATTTATTTTTTAGAGAGATAGGGAGAGATAGAAACATCAATGTGAGAGAGAAACATTGATCGCCTGCCTCCTACACGCCCTGTACTGGGGACCGAGCCCCTGACCGACATCGAACCAGGACCTGGCAGTCCATGTGATGATGCTTAACCCACTGAGCCACACTGGCTGGGCAAGAAAATTATTTTTTAATTACACAAATAATACCTATAAAAATTTTAAAGTACATATAAAGGCACACCCCCCCCCCCCCCACTCTTCATTCCATGACCTGTCTCTAGATGTAAGGAAGACCTCTCTCCAGTCATTTTGTATTCTTTTCCAACTTTATTTTTCACTTACTGCGTATATATATATGTTTGTGTGTGTGTGTAAATGCATCTATGAAAATCTATAACAAAAGTAGTATATTGTGTGGATTATGCAAGCTGCAGTGTTTTTCTTAGTTTTGGAGATCATTCAGAACATGTAGGTAGATGTACTTCATTCTTTTCAAATGCTGTGTATTATGAATGACCATAGTTGATGTAACACTTGGGTTGTTAATCCCTTATTTGCTGTTGCGTACAGCATTATGATAAGCATCTTTGTGTGATTCTCCTAGGACTCCTGTGAATGTTTTCTAGCTTAGATTTGGAAGAAGTGGAATTACTGGATTGTAACTATCTAGCATTCCCTATATTGAAATTAACAAATGGAATATTGTTTGGCATGATTGGCTAATTAATTGTGCCTGTGAAATGAATTACGTGTTTCTAATATTATTTTAGTTATAGAGGGAGGACAGGGGCCAAGTGTAAAACCAATGATTCTTTTTTAATTTTTTTATTCTCACCCGAGGACATTTTTGCATTTATCTTCAGGTAGAGCAGGAGGGAGAGAGGGAGGAAGAGAGAGAGAGAGAAACATCAATGTGAAGAGAGACACATCGATTGGTTGCGCCACCCACACGACCCCAGCTGGGGTGGGGGACAAACTGCAAGTGAGGTACGTGCCCTTAGCAGGAACCGAACTCTGGACTCTCTGGTCCGCAGGGTGACGCTTTAACTGCTGAGCCAAACTGGCCAGGGCAAAACCAATGAGTCTTTATACTGCCTAGTATGTCAGAATGGGACTTTTCAGGCATTATCACCTCAAGATTTAGTATGTCTGTGAATCAGTACAAATGGCCTTTGGTAGGAAGATGAAAATTAAATACAAGAGACACATCTCGAGACTTTCTTAGAATGCTCAAATTACCCAGTACCTAACTTACCCTATAAATGTAGACAAATATAGCAGAATAATTTGATTTTCTCCAGACGTTTAATGTAAGTTAATGACTTTTGATACTCCCAAGCACTCAGCACAGTGTATAGGTGTAATAAATTATTTTTTAAAGATTGACAGAGGAAGAAAGAGATGATTTTTAGGGGTAGGGGACAGCAAGATTATAAACATGAAGTCTGAATAGGACTGAATTTGTGGGATTTTATTATAATTTTTTTTTTTTTTTGCCCTGGCCGGTTTGGCTCAGCGGTTAGAGCGTCGGCCTGCGGTACAGAGAGACCCGGGTTCGGTTCCCACTAAGGGCATGTACCTTGGTTGCAGTTTGTCCCCAGCCCTGGTTGGTCGTGAGGGTGGCAGCCACTGGATGTGTCCCTTTCACGTCGATGTTTCTCTCTCTCTCTCTCTTCCTCACTCACCCTCCCACTCTATCTGAACAACAACAAAAAAATGTCCTCGGGTGAGGATTAAAATAATAATAATAATAATAATTTTTTTTTTTAATCCTCACCAGAGGGTATTTTTCCATTGCTTTTTAGATAGAGTGGAAGGGAGAGAGAGATAGAGAGAGAGAGGGAGAGGGAGAGGAACATTGATATGAGAGAGACACATCGATTGGTTGCCTCCCGCATGACCCTCACAGGGGCCGGGGATCAAACCTGCAACCCTTCGGTCTGCAAGCCAGCGCTCTAACCACTGAGCAAAACCTGTCAGGGCTAATTTTTATAAATATTAATATAAATGAATGTTTAAGTTTGTTTTTACTATGGAAAAATTTGAGGGTATTCTTTTTTTTAAAAAAATTGTTTTTCCTTTATTGATTTTAGAGAGAGAGGAAGGAAGAGGGAGAGAGATAGAAACATCGATGAGAGAGAACATCGATTGGCTGCCTCCTGCATGCCCCACATGGGGATTGGGCCCACAACCTGGGCATGTGCCCTGACCAGGAATCGAACTGGTGCATGAGTTGACGCTCAACCAGTGAGCCACACTGTCCGGGTGAATTTGAGGGTATTCTCAGTCAGATGTGCATAGCCCTGGCTAGGTAGCTCAGTTGGTTAGAATGCCATCTCCATAAGCCAAGGTTGCAGGTTTGATCCCTGGTCAGGGCACAGACAAGAATCAACCAATGAATGCATAAATAAACGAAATAACAAATCAATGATTTTTTCTCTCTCTCGTAAAAAAACAAATCAGACATGCATCTGGGTTGAGAGCCCAGACCCTATGCATAGGCTGTCTGGGTTCAGATTCCCCCTTTATCATACTTGGTAGTTCTGTGAACTGTGGCAAGTTGTTTAGCCTTTCTGTACTTCAGTTTTCTTGTCTATAAAATGGGGATAATGATAGTATTTATCTTACAGGAACATGGGAGAATTAAGAGAATTATTATATATATGTAAAGCAAATAGAAGAGTTCCCAACACATTGTGATGGTATGAAATGTTAGCTGTTATTGTTGTTATTGTTGTTGCTGTTTATTACGAATAGAATTATTATTATTCCTAATGTCTTAATCTTTAGGCATTATTTCATACTTAAAATATTTTCTAAGTGACCAGAAACCAACAAGTCAATACTTGGCTAAAAATGATGCAGATAAAGAAATTGTGCTCTGGAATATTGATTCAAGGTCACTTTGATATAGCAAAGAAAGCAAAAGTTTGTGTGTGTGTGTGTCCTTGATATGTTTAAGGCCTTGTATGTTGATTGTTGCACATTATTATTTTTTGATTATTGCATATTAAAATGGAGAACTAGTTCAGATTGCATGTTCATGTAATTGACGGGAAATCTCACAGATAGCAAGACAAGAATAAAGTAGCCACAGTCTGTTTTGCTAAAGTGTTTGTTGTACTTCCTAACATTTTGTAAAGCAGCAAAACCTTGGAAGTAGACTTCACTGTTGCTTGCTGCTGTTAAAGATTTTTATAGAAATAAAGGATGACTGGTGCTTGAGATGAGAGTTTTAGGATTTATAAATGAGAGAAATGATAATTGGCAAAGTTCCTGAGGGGATACTTTGTAGATGTGCAGACACAAAGTGAATTGTGAATTGATGAGCCTTATAAATAGCTCCATGAAGTTTAATATTTTCTCCTCAGCATGATGAAACATTTAAAAAATTTGCTTTTAAATGGCATTCACGTGCAGAATCTCTTATTTTAGTTTTGGCTGTGTAGTTGGTTATACTTGTACTCTGTGTAAAACCAGGACTTTGCATGGCAGGTAAGGTGCTGTAGGAACAGGCCCTGCCAGTATCTCTGGTTTCATTTCTTATTGGTACCTACCTCATTCCCACCAGTCACCAAAAAATTTGGGTGGTCCACATGATATAGGGTTCTCCATAGCTTGTGCCATTTTCATGTTTGGGGTGGGTGTTTCTTCAGTTGGCAAAGTCCTCCTAACCCTAACCAAGCCCAAATGCTTTCTCTGACCATTCCCTTTCCCCAGATGGACTGATCACTTCTTCCTCACAGGCTCTGCAGCACAGCTGTGGGGCTAGGCTTTGGAAGCTAGACTGCCTGGGTTCTCATCCTGGCTCAGCCACTTACTAGCTCTGGAATCTTTTAAAAAAAATTTAAATAAAATTCACATAAGTCACCCTTTTTACCATTTTAAAGTGTACAACTCTCAGTGGCTTTTAGCATATCTATAATGTTGTAAAAACATCACCATTAATGATTCCTGAACATATTCATCACCCTAAAAGGAAACGTGGGTGTTAGCAGATATTCCCCATTTTCCCTCCTCTCAGCTCCTAGATTTAATTCTGTCATTATAAATTTCCCTGTTCTGGACATTTCATATAAGTAAAATCATACAATGTGTCTGGCTTGTTTCACTCTCCATAATGTTTTCAAGATTCATTCCTGTGGTTGCATAGGTCAGTACTTCATTCCTTTTATGTGTGGATATACCACATTTTGTTTTTCTGTCATCAGTTGATGGACCTATGTGTTGTTTCCACTTCTTGGTTATTATGAATAACACTATTATGGCTCGGCCGGTGTGGCTCAGTGGTTGAGCATTGACCCATGCACCAAGAGGTCACTGGTTTGATTTCCGGTCAGGGCACATGCCCAGGTTGTGAGCCAAACCCCCAGCAGGGGGGCATACAGGAGGCAGCCAATCGATGTTCTCTCTCATCGATGTTTCTCTCTCTCTCCCTCTCCCTTCTTCTCTCTCTAAAAATAAATAAAGAAAAAAAATAACACTATCATGAACATTTGTGTACAAGTTTTTGTGTGGATAGTATGAACATGTGTTTTCAATTGTCTTGGATATATACCAAGGAGTGGAATTGTTGGGTCACATAGTAACGCTTGGTTTAACTTTAAAGATCTACCAAACTGTTTTCCAGTGCAGCAGTACCATTTGCCATTCCTACCAGCAATGCATGAAGGTTCAAAATCTTCAATATCCTTGCTGACACTTGTTAATATATTTTTTATTATAGCCATCCTGATAGGTATAAAGTGGTATTTCATTGTTTTGATTTGCATTTCCCTAATGACAAATAATGTTGAGTATCATTTCATATGCATGAGTATCTTTTCGTGGCCTTTGTATTTCTTTGGAGAAATGTCTATTTAAATCATTTGCCCATTTTTTAATTGGATTGTTGGTTTTTTTAATTGTTGAGTTGTAAGAGTTCTTTATATACTGTGGATGCTAGTCTTTTATCAGATACAGGATTTGCAAATATTTACTCCCATTTTGTGATTTATCGTTTTCCTTGATAGTATGCTTTGATGCACAAAAGTTTTAAATTCTTAACGATGTTCAGTTGGTCTGTTCTTTTGTTCCTTGTGCTTTTGGTGTTATATTTACGAGACTCTAGCCTGATCCAAAATCATGAATATTTACAACTGTATTTCTTTTTAACAGTTTTATACCTTTAACCTTTATATTTAGGTCTTTGATGCATTTTGGGTTAATTTTTGTATATGGTATGGGATAATAGTTCAGCTTTAGTTGTTTGCACATGAATGAACATTCATTTAGCACCATCTTTTTTTTTTTTAGAGAGAGTGGATAGGATGGGGGGGTGGAAAGAGAGAGAGAGAGAGAGAGAGAGAGAGAGAGAGAGAGAGAGAGAAACATTGATATAAGAGAGACACATGGATTGATTCCTCCTGCACACACCATGACCGGGGCTGGGAATCAAACCCTGGCCCTTCTGTGTGAGGGTAACCACTTGGCAACACCGGCCTGGGCTAGCACAATATTTTGAAGAGACTGTTCTTTTCTTGTTTAATAGCTTGGGCACTCTTGTGGAAAATCAGTTGATTGCAATGTGAGGGTTTATTTATGGACTCTAATTCTATTCTGTTGATCTATCTGTCTATGCTGATGCCCGTTCCACACTGTTTTGATGATTATAGCTTTGTAGACATTTTGAAATTGAGATTTATAAGTCCTCCAACTTTGTTTCTTTATTTTTTTTTCTACATTGTTTTGGCTATTCAGGGTCCCTTGCATTTTCATAGGAATTTTAGGATCATCTTGCCCATTTCTACAAAAAAGGCAGTTGGAATTTTGATAGGGATTGTATGAATCTGTAGATCAATTTGGTAGGGATATTACCATCTTATTATAGTAAGTCTTCCAATCCGTAAACACAGATGTCTTTTCATTTATTTAGGTATTTAATTTCTTTCAATAGTGTATTAAAGTTTTCTGTGTACAAATCTCACCTTCTTGGTTAAATTTATTCCTAAGTATTTTATTTTATTTTTTTAATGCAGTTGTAAATGGAATTGTGTGGCTCAGGAACCTTGAACGAATTTCTTAAACTTTCAAAGCTTCAGTTTCCACTCATGTAAAATGGAAAGTAGGTACCTATTTTCTCCAATTGTTGTGAGGATTAAATGAACTCATTCATTTAAAGGGCTTAAATAAGCCTGATGGTTCATACTAAATGTTAAATATTAGACTGTAAATTCTCTGAGGCAAGGAATTTTGTCTTACATATTTTTGTGACACACTCTTCCCCCTATCTTAGTAAACCTATTGGTACAGAGGGTATATAGAAGGGTAGAAAAATTGGACTGTATCCCATCAATTTCAGTTTGAAAGTTAATGTGGATTGGGATGACACTAATTCCTCCTTATAACCACATATTTTGATATGGATTGTTTTCTTGTACATGTAAATAAGCTTTGCACATTAATTTTGCCACCTCTTAACATACTGAAGTTTCTTTTTAAGATGGTTTTGTGGTGGGCTTTGGCTTACTGAAGGAGTTGGAAAGCAGGCACTCATGGCCTGGTGAACTCATAGTCTTCCATATGCCAGTTATAAATGAAACAAAAATGTCTTAATTTATGAAATTGTAAGTCACTATATTAGAGAACCAAGTAGTATTTCAGTTGTATATTAATATTTAGTGTGAAAAATTATCTTTAAGTTAGAATTGTAAAAATACTTTCCTTTTCTGAATATTCTGTGATGTAATTTCTAAAACTCATATATTGTTTCAGAAAAATATACAAACGACATTTATTTTGTAAGTGTAAAACAGAGATAGCTTTAAAACTTGGCCTCCTGATGAACAGAACATTGGATCTCACCCTGAGTGTAACAACAGCTCGGTTATCTAAGAACTTGTGTTACTTCTTCTGTCTCCCAGCAGAGTCAGGGTAAGAGGGCCTTTGTTCTGTTTAGTGGCCGGATTAACTATTAATGATACTCTGCTGTGGTGAGAAACCTGCAGACAATTTTCAGGGATTAGTTTCATTACATTTCATTGTTAATAGAGGGCAGTGATGTGAGGCTAATAAAATTAGGAATTTATTTAAACATTCATATTTTCATACTTTAATGCATTTTGTATTTAGTTGTTCCTGAAATTTTTCAACATCAAAATAACAAAACTACAGTAATACTATATGATGAACTATAAAGTTTTCACATGTTCTGTATGGTGTAAGGATGGGTGATCTAGGGTCTTGGGCCCAAGCAGCTGTCTCCTCTTTTCTCTGCCTTCTTGCTGGCTGGCTTTCTGCGGGGGCTGGGGGTGGGGTTGGGGTTGGGGGGTGGGGTGAGGATAGGAATTCCAATTTGAAGGGATTGACCCTTTTTTTTTTTTTTTTAATAGTTTTTTTGATTTTTAGAGAGGGGAAGGGAGAGAAACATCAATATAAGAGCAAAACATGGATCGGCTGCCTCCTGCATCCTCCCTCCCCCTGGTTCCCCGGAGGGATCAAGCCCACAACCCGAGCATATGCCCTGACCTGGAATCAAACAGGCAACCCTCTGGTGCACAGGTCCACACCCAACCAACTGAGCCACACTGGCCAGGGAGCGAGCCTTTTTTTTTTAAAAAAAACAAGAAACTAATATTTCTTTTGGGTAATACATTGCACTCATCAGAATAATAATTTAAAAGGTGACAGAAGGAAAAACATTTCCTCTAGTAAATGAAATTTTTGATAAGTGGCATCAGCAGCTACCTTGAAAGCTCTGAATGTAACCAGCCTGAGATTACCTCCTCCTCCTTCAATTCCTCACTCCACCTTTGCCCCATTGTAGACTGTGGAGTGAGCACATTGTAGTCGCCTAGCATTGTACCATATTCAGGAACGTAGCTAATTCTGTTTTGGAATTACGGCAGGAGGAAATTTGATACTGGAAAAAGACTGCTTTCAAGGAAGGGGAAGTGAAATTGGGATTTTTATCTTGAAATACAAAATTAGATCCTGAAAGTAAGTTTAAATTATAATTGAAAAATATGTACTGAGTTTTAGAATGAACAAAGAATGTATCATGTTGATTGTTTCTGGCATACATTTTTTAATACTAAGTTTTATATAATATGATTGGATAATTTTTAAGTAATAATGCAATTGTAATGAAGGACATTTTTATAGACTATCCTATTCCCCCCCCCCCCGTTAGTCTTTGATAATCAAATAATTATCATTCTTGAGTCACTTAGCATTATTGTTCTCACTGAGTTTTCTCATCAGTTACTAACTTTCCTGACTCCTCCTATATCCTCATTTGTTAGTGAGTTTACTTGAGATTCTAACTTTTCTTTAGTATCTTCCATCAACGTTGTCAAATGTTGCATCTTTTTATTTTTTTAAATTCCTTACCAGAGGTTATCCTTATTGATTTGAGAGACAGAGGAAAGGGGAAGGTAGACAGAGACAGAGACATCCATGTGAGAGAGAAACATCAATCACTTGCCTCCTGTATGCACCCTGACTGGGGATGGAACCCACAACCTTGATCTATTGGGATGATGCTCTAACCAGCTGAGCTACCCAGCCAGGGCTGGAATTTGAGTATCTTTTAAAGTGAGTATAATGAGCCCTGTTGGTGGCTCAATTGGTTGGAGCTTCATCCCATGCACCAAAAAGGTTGTGGGTTTGATTCCCTGTCAGGGCACTTACTTAGGTTGCATGTTCGATCCCTGGTCAGGACACCTATGGGAGGCAATGGATCTATGTTTTCTCTCACATTGATGTTTCTCTCTCTTCTTTCTCTCTCTTCCTCTCTTCCCCTTCCTCTTTAAAATCAATGAAACATATCCTCAGATGAGGATTAAAATACAATGAGTATAATGAGAATAAAAAGGTATCAAAGCTCTGGCTAGTTTGACTCAGCAGTTAGAGCCTCGGACCGAAGGATCTTGGTTGGATTCATGGTCAAGGGCACGTACCTGGGTTGCAAGTTTGATTCCTGCCCCATCATGGAACATGCGAGAGGCAACCAATTGATGTGTTTCTCTTACATTGATGTTTCTCTCTCCCTTCCCTCTCTTCTACTCTCTCTCTTAAAAAAAAAAAAAAAAAAAAAAAAAATCAATGGAAAAAATATCCTCGGGTGAGGATTAACCAAAAAATAAAAGGTATTGTAAAGGTAGATTGGATAGAAGAGAACTGCTGGGGAAATCCTGGTGAATTGATTTTTCTTTCTTGGTATATAAGGTGATAAGTAAGAAGAGTATGATGTTCCATACCAATCAGTTATTTTAATTAAGAAAGCCAACTAATAGTGATGATTTTAACTGATTGGAGATACGAGAAAATAGAATTTAAGAAACTGATCTAAAAGAAGGTTGAAGTGTTCTGCTTGGGTTGCTAGATCCTTAGAAATTTACTTTTAGGTTTCAGAGATAGTAATCTTTTGAAAAAGGGAATGTTATTGCCACTGGTTTATTTTTTCCCCTTTAAATTTTTTCCTTATAAATTCATGTGGTTCGTCTAGGTGATGATGTGTGAGTATCCCTCTAGCTCTGTTTGTTTGAATCTCTGATTAACTGTATCTGGAAATGTGTATTTAAGGACACTAGCTTAGCTAGGTTGTAACTTTAACACTGGCTAGATTAGAGTAGGCTACGATGACCATGGACGTATCAACAAATAAGTGAAAATTCAGTTCCCTGTCCTTAAGGAAGCTATGGTCTCAGTAGGGAGTCAAACAAGTAATGTATATATTTTATTAGTTCTGTAATGTAAGTGTGTGGTACATAGAGGGGAAGAGGAGAACTGTTTTCGGTCTGGGAAGATGTCAGGGAGGAGGTAACAATTGGGGTGAGATTAGAAAATTGATTTGGGTGTGCAAGGGAAACAAACTGGAATGTGGCATTCTAAGGAGAGGAAACTGAGTAAGAAAAGACTTGGTGGTTTGAGAAAACATGGTGTGTTTAGGGAATCACAAGAATAGAGCTCAGCATTTCCAGAGCATAAAATTATAATAAAAAGGAGAATGGTGGTAATGATATCCCCAGTGAGACAGGGGTATTAGTCTAGGGGTATTAATCTTTAAAAAAATTGCTGGCTTGGCTGATGTGGCTCAGTGGTTGAGTGTCAACCCATGCACCAAGAGGTCGCCGGTTCGATTCACGGTCAAGGCACATGCCCAGGTTGTGGGCCAAATCCCCAGAGGGGGGGCATGCAGGAGGTGGCCAGTCGATGTTCTCCCTCATCGATGTTTCTATCACTCTCTCCCTCTCCCTTTCTTTCTCTCTAAAGTCAATAAAGGAAAAAAAAATTCTGGCTTGGAAGGGCAAAGGTGCTGCTGTTCACTGAGATAAAGACTATAGGAGACATTAATTGAGAAGTTGATGGAGTTAGTTTTAGACATTATGTTTGGGGTATATAGGGACCATCTAGGTGAAAATGCCTAGTGGGGTCAAAGAATATATGTAGTTTTGGGGTACAGAGGAGAGTATTGGGGTAGACATTCAGATTTGCTCGTCAGTGCCCTTATCGTTGTGAATGTCAAGGGTCTAGGTAGAAGAGTCAGTGAGTCAAAAGAGGGTCATGCAAGAATCACCAACATTTTAAGGTCTGGGTGAAAACAGATGATTCAGCAAAAGACCCAGAGTTAGGGGAACCATAACATCATAAAAGCATTTTAAAAACACCCTTATGTTTTATAATGTTATTTAGAAATTAAAACAAAATTACGACTTAAAAAATCAAGTTAACCGTAATTTTAAATATGGTTACTCAAATTACCAGTTGCTTATTTTCTCTGTGAAATAAGGAAGTGTGGCCTTTTTTGGTACTCACTAGCCTGAATGTATAAATTGAGACCATGGATGTTTTAATAAATAAGCATTTACAAGGTTGTAAATGCTGCTTTGGAAGAACTAAGGAGTGGTAGAGAAGAGTAATTGAGAATTGTGCGGGTAAGGTGGGGCAAAGGGTTTCAAAATGTGACTTTGAAAAGCATAATGGAAGTCTTCATCAATTCATAGACCAAAATAAATTCTGGAAGGGTCTAAGATTTACATGCAAAATAAAATTAAAAGCATATTAGAGAACAATAGGATGACAATTGAAAAAATTTGGTGTGGGGAAAGTCTTACAGAAAGACATAATTCATAAAGGAAAAGATTAGTGGATTTATTTGCAGAAAAATAGTTTAGGGACCTAGATACTGAGAGTAAAATAGGAAAACAACCAGCTGATTTTGGGGAAATATTTGCAGTGTGTATAAGAGAGTGTACTAAGTGTGGTCATCGGAGTAGGTGAGGAGGCCACTGTCCTTAGCTTAAGGTTTTCAGGAGTCATACCAGCATGAACATCAAGCCCCTGAGGGTTATGACAGGGATTGTGGTGGAGCGAAACTCAGTGACATAGCTTTGGAGTTCTTAAAGAGAGTAGGGAGCAGTCAGACCCATGGATGATATTGAGTAGATAGCAACACAGATGGAATACATGGGCCTAAATGGATATGATATTAACATAGTATTTGTGAACATTGTTGAACCTTTCAGTCCTTCTGGAGCATAAATCTAAAGGTTTGACGAAAATGTGAAAATGATGTTGAAAGCCTTTTCTTGCATTATTTGAAACCATTTTAGAGCTTTAACTTCTTTCTAATGTTATAAAATGGGTATAAACTTCATTAGAGCTGTGTAGTTGAATCTTGTGGTTATTTTCACTTTCAGTGCATAGCTTTTATAGATACACTGCAGTGTGAACTTTAGTCTTTTTGGAATGAAAAATTGCCACGAGGAATGCATTCAAGTGTAACCTCATTTTTAAAGTGGCTAGTTGATTAACTGGGAATAATTCTCTAGATAGGGAGACTGAGATACGGGTTAAAGTTAAATTTCCACATGTAATAACACTCCAGTGATAAAAAGGTAGATATTGAGGCTTAGTAGTAAGAGAGGGGGTGGATTAAAACTGTGGAAAATCCACAGTTGTTTAAAATGGGACAGACCTAGTATATCTCATTAACTCATTTAACAAATATTTATTTAGGGTGACTGTTCTTTGCTAGGCACTACCTACCTAGCAGTAGGCAGAGAGGGCTTATGTGCCAAGCATGGCACTACACGACTTTCATGGATTATTTCATTAAATCCTCACAACAGCTCATCACATAGGAAGTATTACCCCCATTTTATAAGAGAGGAGATGGAGGCTTAGAGAGTTTGAGTCATTTTCCCAAGGTCATATGGCAATTAAAAATGATGGAGGTGCCTGCTTTTGAATCCAAGGCTACTTGGTGGCAGAGCCTGAGTGAGCCCTTAAACACTGGGCTCTTTTTAAATGGGCAGGAGGGGCATTACTGAGCATTCACTATGGTACTAGGTGCCAGGCTTTGTAATACATGTAAGAATCCTCAAGATAAGTTTCATTATCATCATCTCAATTTACCACAGTGCCGTGTGCTCTCCCCAGTGATTAGCTGGTTTGGCTACAGCCCGTGGTAGAGTCTATTCTCTCATTAGATATTCATGCCAGTTTTATAATGCCCATTGGATAAAATTGTAAGCTTAAGCAATTTGGAAAAATCCTCATCCTACCTAACAACATGAAGAAAATATTCCCGTACAGGTCCATTGTGTTTTATGCAACTAATTTTTATTCCTTTTTCCATCACATTATTTTTCATATTTCTTTGGTTTCTATAGTCAAGATTTGTAAAAATTAAAATTTGTTTTACCCTTAAAAAAAAAAAATCCCAAAGTATTGAAATCCTGAGACTGCCTATAGCATTTCAGTTGCACTGTGTTTTATTTTTGGTATATGAACTTTTAATTAGTTATAGGAAAACCCATTTACAAAAAGGAGAACAGATTTACATGTGAAATAGTCTGGGTAATAAGACCATGTCAGTTTTATTCATGTAAAATTGTGCTTTTGGTTAATCATTAGTATTTTAAAGGAAGGAAATGTGTTGTTTTCCTTCTCTTTTCCCCTCTCCCTCTTATTTTTACCTCTTCTTCCCTTTTAGTCTATTATCTTTTTCCCCAAATCAGTATCAGGTAATTATCTTTTAGTTAAATTGAATTGGCGCGAACATTTCTGTTTGAGATGCATTGTCAGGCCTTTCCTAAAAGAAGTCGATTATGTGCTAGGTAACTGGGTGTTGCTGTTCACTTGTGCTGTACTGCGAAGGAGGAGGGGAAAATTAAGGTGTAAAATACAAGTCTGTCTTTAAAGGAGTAGGGAGTAGATATTAAATACATATTTAATTAAAGACAGTTAGGAAATTACAACAAAGGTTAAATTTTTTAATCTATAAATTGGAGTTCTGGTTTACTATTTCATTCTTAAGTGACAAAAATGATTCACTGAGCCATATTTTTCAGGGCTGGTGAAATAGAAAGAAGTAGCCAAGGGTTTTATATCTGTTCATTACAGCCTGTAACTCTATTACCCAGGCGTCTCAAATTATCTAGTATGCTTTATCTAGTTGTTAGCATTTCTTGTTTGTATTTTAATTTGTTGCCTTTAAAATCTTCTTGCAGAGCTAGGCCAGTTCTACCTTAAAAAAAACCACACCACCCCTCTACTTAAAAGAAATGGTACTTCCTGCTTTCATAAACAGTCATGTGCATAGTTTAGCAAGGCCTGATGCCTCTGGAGCTTTTTCTCTTTATAGCACCATTGAATCCCAGTCCTAACAGAAGTACTGCGAGTCTTGTGGCCTCATTTTGAACAAAAGGGATTAGAGAAGAAAAATCTCTTGATATAAGGCTTGAAAGCAAGGGCAGGCAATCTTGGTTGTGAATATTTTCTGATTTTTCCAGAAATCAAGCAGAAGATTGAGCTGCTGATGTCAGTTAACTCTGAGAAGTCGTCCTCTTCAGAAAGGTACAGCTACATCTCTTGCATGAACAATTAATGGTGTAGCATTGCTAAGAAACAAACCAGGACATTCTGTTTTTTCTTGTCAAGTTTGCTATATAACGTATTGTACTGCATGCTAGTCATTGTGCTGTATTGAAGATGTGTATTTGGGCAAGCTGTTCTGCTTTTACAAAGGGTAATTGATTTTTTAAAAACATAGTGAAGCCTAATCAGCTGCAGCATGCACACCATAACACAGCAGAACGCTGGTTCATGTGTGACAGCTGTTGAAGGCTTTAAAAAATAATTTACTGAGCTAAAAAATAAACAAATCTTGCTTGCTTTAAGGAAATGCTAGCATTAGATTTTCTTCGTATATTTTGACATTGTTGCTACACAAAATTATCAATACTGTTTGTAAGACCTAGGTTAAAAATACTTGACTTTAGTTATAATAAATATTTTCTTATGTGAAAAGGGAGTGCCGTTTGTAAATAGCTTAGGAATTGCAAACCTACAGATTAGTCACATTCTGAAAGAGAGATATGATGCTTCTTCAAGTCTGTGCTAGGAAATGGAACAGTCACTGCATGCAGTAATGGTTCATGCCTGCAGGTAAGGACAAAATGACTCAAGTATTTTTAAAGCAATTATTTTATCTGTCAGTCAGATGATTATACCTGTAAGGCGATATTTCCTCAAAATGTCTATTTGCTTAATAAATAGAATTAAAGGTATTTTTTTTTATCTCATCTAAAATGAGGCTGTAGTTGCCTATTTTGCTATTAAATATTATGTTCACTTCTGTTTACCAAAATTTTGTGTACTACATAATGTTTTAAATTGGGGTTCTTTGGCGTATAGTTTGATGCTTACCTTTCTCTTGATAACCTAATAGTTTATACCTAATGTTATTTTGTATTTTAGGTATGTTGATTTACCTTTTCCATGGTTAGTTTTCAGGGTTATCTTTTTTGTTCATAGATTTAATATTTAGGAAAACATGATGGAGAAATAGTTTGGTGGTAAGGAATGATATAGGAAAAACTGGGAAAAAATATGTGAAGAACCTAACATGGTAAAAGGGATTTAATTAAAGTACACTAGTGTATGGAGGACATGATCTGATGACAAAATGATGAGATTAAATAGATTTATTAGTATAATTAGGTGAAAGGCTCCTGGCTATATTACAGGACATTACAAATATGGAAGATGTTACTGCTTTCTTTAGAGATTGATATACAAAAATTTAGCCACATTTGTGTTTATTTTTATGTAGCTTCTAACTTCTGGTTTGTGGCTAGTCATCCGTTTTTAAGCATGTTTGCTGAGATGAAAATAATCTTCAGCCTTGTGAATGTTCTGCCGGTAAAATGGTGGTGATGGGAAGGAGAGAGGGTGGTGGTGTAAACAGTGAATGGTCTGGGTGCCAACTGTAATGTTCGAGTTTTGTTACTGGGAAGAGCATTCTTAATGGGATGACAGCAGTAATTATGTTGGCTTTTTGAGTAGCATGAATTCTCTGTTGATAAGTTGAGGGTTGAACAGAATGGATGCAAATTGTTGAGAAATTAGGAATGGGCGAGGTTTTTAATGGTTAAAATACATTCTTATAAGGAAAGATTCTAAAATAGTTTTGTGATTACGTTTATTTATTTTATTATTATTATTAATTTTTTTTACCTAAGCTCCTGTGGTTAAATTTGATGGAAAGGGAGGATGCATGTGGCCATGATTTGAAGTTTAGAAATCAGCTACTGTGCTTATAACAAACTTTATACATAGTTTTACCAGAGCTTGCTTATTTTGTTTGTTATTCTTGCTTTGTTTGATATTCCAAATATTTTACACATATATTTGTAAGTTAAGATATACTGACTTACTAGGTGATAAATGTGGTTTGTGGGTCCAAGCATATAAATTGTTTTACTAATGTAAATATATTAAAAGTAGAAGTCACTCTTTCCCCCCCAGCTTTTAAAAGTCAGACGATGATGAATAATCAAATCATTTGTCTTTCTAACGTGTTTGAAAGAACTTGAAAAACAAGAATCCCATGTTAAAAAAGAAAATTATGGCCTAGTAACACTATATCCTGCCCAGGAGTTTAATAGCTTGCAGTGTCATGTAGCATTACCGTCACAGTCTTTAATTCCTTGTTCACAAGCTACCTAAAATTTAAAAGTCTTTGACTAGTTTTTTTTTTTTTTTTAAGTTAGTTGCTTGAGGCAGGACCCGAGACTTAAAGAATTTACAGATGGTCAGTATTCCTATGTATTTATTGGTAGGAGGGATGAAAAACTTAGTCTTCTTTCTTTAAAGAGGGGAAAGCTACTTGTTTGTAAGGAAGCAAGTTATCATTTGAAACAATTGATTTTGCTCACTGTCTGCAGTATAGAATGATCTTTGGATATTTCTGGAAACCAAGTGGAGAAACAACACTTCTAACAACAGTGATGTGATGTTCCTATTAATTTTTCTATCTCATATATGCAACCTACTTAATGGGAATTTCTAGTCTTGTCACAGCTAGTATTCATTGAATTTTTTTCCCCAGACAATTTTAAGAAATGGGAAAAGCAAAACAAAAAGGATAACTTAAGGATCTTTCATTGAAAAATACAAATATGATTCGAAGTAATGTGAGAATGGAATTGTGAAGGTTTTTTTTTGGGTGGCTATATTAGAAAATGTTAAAAATAACAGATCTCAGTACCACCGTGAAATTTAAAATTATATATTTACTTTTAACAGAATAGCGGAGGTCCCAACAAATGTCATTTGTAGGGGAGGTATGGAGTAAAATATGAGGCCTGGTTTTTATGTTATTGCCAAGTAAGAGGAAGACATAATCTGTTTTAAGAGAGTACCCTTCTTAACAGATTTTATGAGTAAATTTTACTATTAGTATTTTCTTTTTAATTGAATGCCTGTTGAATGAAGGAATACATTCATCTTAAATATGGTAGGGACAGAACCACACCTAGGTGAGTTTTACTTCCTCGCCTACCCCATTTAATTAAAAAAAAAAAAAAAGTATATATTTATTTGATGCAAAAACTAGGTGGTCAAGTTTTTGTTTCTTGCCTTTTCCAAACTAGAACAGTCCTGGGATTTGGAAATTTATGGAGTAGATTAGGTGGGGAAGAGGAGTAGTAAAAACAATAATAGCTAGAAAAAAGATAGTAATCATTTATTAAACATTTTATTTTTTAAAACTATCATTATTAAAAATTTTTATTGATTGATTTGAGAGAGAGAGAGAGAGAGAAAGATCAATTTGTTGTTCCACTTATTTATGCATTCACTGATTCTTTATGTGCCCTGACTGGGGATCAGCCCACAACCTTGGCATATTGGGACGATGCTCTAACCAACTGAGCTATCCGACCAGGGCTTTATTAAACACTTTTAAATTACAGTTCTAAATGAGGATAGAGAGTGAGAACACACATTTTGCCCGGCTGGGTGGCTCAGTTGGTTGGAGCATCATCCCGTACACCAGGAAGTTTCGGGTTCAATTCCTGGTTGGAGTGCATACGGAAGGCAGCTGATTTTCTTTATCTCTCTCTGTCTCTCTCTGTCTCTAAAAATCAATAAACATATCCTTGGGTGAGGATTAAAAAAAAAAAAAAAAGAAAGAAATGGCTGTTGGGAGGACTCAGACTAATCATCCCAGAAAGATCCTGAGTGAACAGAAAGCACTTAGTTGTACTAAAATTATTGTCAAACTGTATTGCTGCTTCTTCAGTTAACTCATGAACAAAATTGGACAACTCTTAATATAGAAGTGGTGAGTCCAGAGGGTCAGAGCCAGGATTCCCAACCCATCTAGACTGACTCCAGGGAAGGCTGAGCAGTTTTTGAGGTGAGGGGCCTGAGAAGCTGATAACTGCATTCACACTAAGTGTTGCAGGCACCTGCTATTGTTTTATGTAAATGTAAATGGATGTTTTGGTAATTAATAAACTCCACAATCAGAAGTTAACTAAATATCAGCGCCTATAAGGTTTGCATTTTCTCAGGCAACAGATACTTAAAGGATTACTTCTTGTTGTATGTGTTTGTTTTTGACATTTTTTTGGTGATAAAAGGGATCCTTATACTGGAATAAATAAGAAATGGTAGCCTAGATAATTAGCATCCCACATAGTTAACGCGTATTTGAATCAACAAATTGCTAGCTACCTTTTTCAGGAGAAGGGAGAAAAGGAGAGAGGAGAAAGTATAAAAATATTTATACTGTGGCCTATATTTTAACAATGTTGTATAAACAGGATTGGTATAAAGTAACAGAGATTGTATGTTGTTCCTCCCCCAATATAAGGACATTTGAAAAACTAAAGAACTGGTGCTATTTTTGTATGTGTATTTTAATTCCTTTTCTTATTTTGGAGCCTCTTAAAGTGAAGAGAAAAAGGGCATATGATAATGATGTGTGGTTGCAGAAAGCAAAAAGAGAAGCCTGGAAGAATAAGGAGAAAGGAAGGAGAAAATAAAAATGTAAGGATGGGAGATGAAGACAGAAGGAAGTAAAAGAGAAAGGATGCGAGACCAAGGTGTCTTTTATTTGCTGTTATGTTGAATGTACTTTCCTCCATGTCTCTGTGGTGAACTAAGTAGTCCTGGGAGGAGAGTCAAATGTTATAGAAGATTCTCCATTGTACTCTCCCCTCCACATTCCAGCTGTAAGGGTAGGCCAGACAGTTTCTGATAACGACTTTTCCCTTCTCCAACCCCAACTCTGCCACTATGGGCTTTGTTTCTGTTTGTAGGATAAATGTGTTTGAGTTGTATGTATTTTTCCTGAGTGGTGAGATGAGATGACAGTGGTGATAATACTGTCTTCCTTTCACTCAATCCTTATGCTTTCTTTTGTGTTTATTTAATTTTTAGTAATATTTTTATTGAAGATTATATATATATGGGAAAGTGTAAGATCATATAGATCATTATGAAATCCGATTTATTGCCTTTTTTTTTTTTTTTTAGCAGTTGATATTTTATGTGTATCTAAGAAATCTTTGCCAAGCCCAAGATCACTAAGGTTTACTGCTAGGTTTACTTATAGAAGTTTTTGGCTCTTAATATAAGTCTGTGGTTCATTTTGGGTTTTAGTATTAAGGTAAAGATTGAGATTATTTCCACTTTTGAGTCGTATCTGTTTTTGAACATTATTTATAAATAAAAACCCTCTATATACTCTCAGTTTGTCTTCTCCCTCCGTTACCTATGTGAGAGTCATCAGTGGTTTTATGTGTAGGTGTAGTTGATTCAGCGTCACTGTTGAATTCACGATATGAATATACCTTACTTTATCCATTCTACTGTTGATAAGCATGTAAATGTTTGCAGTTTGTGGCTATTAGAAACAGTGCTGCTATGAGCATTTGTACACGTGTCTTTTGGTGAATGGGCCCACACGTGCATTTCTGTTGTGTATATTCTAAGAGTGCAATTGCTGAACTTTAGTGGACATTGCCATTTTTCCACATTGAATGTGCCAGTCTACACTCCCACCAGCTGTGCTCCAGGCCCTTGCCAGCTTGCTACCCATATATTTTTTCTCTCTTCCTTTTCCCTTTCTCCCCTGCCCCATTCCCTCCTTCTCTCTCTCTCTCCCCCCGCCCCCCCCCTCTCTCTCAGCATTCTGGTGGGTGTGCCAATGTGACCCAGAGGTAGAACATTTTTGAGGAGGATAGAAGCAGATAGGGGACTATTTCTGAATGTTGACTTTCATGGAAAGATCAGAATTAGAAGTTCAGACCAAACAGGAACCATAGAGTGTAGTCATCTGAGGCACTATTGTCCCACTGAAGGATTCTAATCTCTTAACTGGGTCCTAGAGGCTACAGGTGTTAACATTGGTTTTCTGACTTGGATTTAATAGCAAAACTATTTCTTCCATTAAACCTATTAGAAAGCTATTGTGTAAAACATAAAAACAAAACAAAACACCTTGGATTGGGATGTGGGTAAGTAATCAGAGCCTCAATTCTTGGTACTCAGTCATCTACCCTTGAGAACCCGTTCAAGAGCTCCAGTCCTCCTTACTTGAAAACCCTTGAGGTAGGTAGGCCACCTTAGGTGTAACCAAGAAATTATGACATTTCTGACATGTTGCAAGTGTTAAATTTTATATTGTTAATAGTCTGTAAAATTTTTATATCATATTTAATTTTTGGTTCTGTTTTCTGATTCCTCTTTGGTGGGTTGTCACATTCAAGCTAGAGCAAACCTTTAGAACACACATCTGATTAGAAAGGTCACTCTACTTTAAAAGCCCTTCGACTGTCTTCCCATTGTTCTTGGCATAAAGGTAAACTCCATATGTGTGCTAGTGTGCACCCAAACTCCCAGCCCACTCTCAGAGTCCTCTGGCTTTGGTCATGTGTCTCCTGCCTTGTTGTTTTGTTGCTGACATCTCTCTCATCATAAGGAAGCCCTGCCTAGGTCAAATTACGCCTATTATAAGCCTTACAGAAACATGTACCTCTCTTTTGTAGCATTTGTTAGAGCTGCTGTTTGACAGTGGGGAGTATCAATGACATTTGGTTCACTTACTAGTTTACTTACTATTAGCCCCAACCTATCTTAAATATAAAAGTGCTTTCATCACAAAATATTTTTATTTTATATAATCATTTGCAATTTACTAATTATGAACTTTTTGATGTAGGGAATCATTTTTTTTTTTTTCTTTAATCCTCACCCGAGGACATTTTTGCATTTATCTTCAGATAGAGTGGGAGGGAAAGAGGGAGGAAGAGAGAGAGAAACATCGATGTGAGAGAGACACACATCGAGTGGTTGCCACCCACACAACCCCGACCAGGGCCGGGGACAAACTGCAACCGAGGTACGTGCCCTTAATGGGAACCGAACCAAGGCCTCTCTGGTCCGTGGGCCAACGCTCTAACCGCTGAGCCAAACCGGCCAGGGCGGGAATCATCTATTTTTATGGTATTGGCATAGATTAATAAATTATAGCCATATATAGTCATAAATAGTCTACGTATAAAAATCATACCTAGTCAATTACAGTCATAAGCTAATTTAACTTATAAAAATGTTAAGGTTATACATCTTAGGGTTTTTTGTCACCATAAAAATGCACAGTTCATCATTACATATGTTTTTTACATTTATTTTAATGTAAAATGGAAATTAAAGTAAATTTGAACACTTTTCGATCTCTGTACCAGACAAGTAATGTCATACCATAGCCATTTATTTCGCAAATGCCAGTAGTTTGCATATCACATTGGTGCTTTTTGTTATGGTTGCATTCCACCTTTCACTGTTACTTAACATCATCCCTTTAAAAAAAATAGTTTATTAATTTTTTTTTTTTATCCTTACCCGAGGACATTTCTGCATTTATCTTCAGATAGAGTAGGAGGAAGAGAGAGAGAGAAAGAAACATCGATGTGAGAGAGACACATAGACTGGTTGCCACCCACACGACCCCAACTGGGGCTGGGGACAAATTGCAACCAAGGTACGTGCCCTTAGCAGGAACTGAACCCCAGTCTCTCAGGTTCGCGGGCGCTGCTCAAACCGCTGAGCCAAACCGGCCAGGGCTTTTTTTTTTTTTTTTTTGAGAGAGAGAGAGAGAGAGAGAGAAACATTGATGAGAAAGCATAACACCGATCGGCTGCCTCCTGCACACCCCCTAGCAGGATAACCCCTGCATGTGCCCTTGATTGGGAATCAAACTAGCAACTTCCTGGTCCATGGATGACGCCCAACCAACTGAGCCAACTCTGGCCAGGGCCTTAATATCATGCTTTTTAATTTACTTTTAATTGAACTAACATATACATAACAAACTTTTATAATGCCTTAAACACTTTTTTCAATTACAATTGACATTTAATGTTATATTAGTTTTAGGTGTACATCATAGCAGTTAGACAATTACATAATTTATGAAGTGATTCTACACTCACCTCCCCAGAAAGTCCAGTACCCCCTTATAATGCCTTTTAAAAGTTAACTTTCTTTAAAGTGAATATTTGTATCCCTACCAGAACTGAAGAACCAGTATCATTTGCCTTTAAAAACAATTACTGTTAAATTCTGTCTAGATTATGTTGTCTGATAAAGGCTTCAGCCTTGAGATGTATGTTCCTCTATTTACAAGGGAAATTAAATTGGCAAGTTTCATAAAGGAGCTTAAAAATGTGTTAGCACCAAAGTGATATTTGTTCTTTGATACATTCACATAGAAAGAACCTTGGGTTCAGTACCAAGTCCCAAATATCACCTACGATCATTTTGTTTACCAGCAGTGGCACTTAACTTTTTTCACTTTGGAGAACCTCCCCCCTTCCCCAAATGGTAGATCAGGGAAGTTTTGAACAAATGTGAGCAGCTGTTATAAGAATAACAATGGCTAAAAACAAACAAAACAAAAACACCTTTACTTTTAACAATCGTATTGCAGATTTCCTTTGTAGCAGAATTCTTTATATGCTAGCAGCTAGAAGGAGTTAAGACTAATTTCAGTGTAGATTGCACATGTCATCCATCCATCATCCGTCCATCGTTCCTACAATGATCAGCACTTGCTATGTGCTAGCCATACAGTGATTTGGAAATCAGGAAACAGCAAGGGCAACACAAAAGCATAGGATCTTTAAAGAAGAGGCTTTGCTAGATGGCTGACCCCTGATAGTGCTTGGTCAGTTTCTTGGGCATGAGTGCTGAGGCACGGTATCATGGACACTCCATAGTGGGAGGCCTTTGGCTCTCCTTGAAAGAACTATACATAACCAATAATTACATTTTTGTGGAGCTTTCATAAAGACTTGAGCTGTGGTGAAGGGGTTATAAACACAGTTGCCTACCAGTGGCCACTGTAAATGAGTGGGGTGGGCCAGGTAGAAACGCTAGGAAACTGGAGACCACAACTCCATTTAAAGAGGTGGCTGTTGATCAGCTCTTGCTGAGTACTACCATGTCAAGTACAGGCCAAGTTTTGCCAGCTCTTGTGATTTTTAGAACGTAAAAAGTTTTTTTTAAATGTCAGATCTCTTATTTTAAATGATGGTGCAGATTAAGCCAAAACAAATGGTCATACCAGCCTTAAAAAAAAAAAAAAGAAAAGAGTATCTGCTATCTAAATTCAGCTCATGGTACAGTTTTCATTTGTGCTGTATTCACAATTTGTAAGCCACAGTCCTGTGCAGACTTATTGTAAAGGAGTTTCAAATCCTAAGAGTACTAAGCATTATCTATATATTGAAGGCATACAAGTCAAACTTTGTCATGGTAAGGAGTGTGTCTGTTTTTTTCTGACACTTCAAATATGCAAAAACACTAGCGATGACTGCTCTAATAACCACACACTAAGATACCAAAATTTAATAAGATCAGTTATGTGGAGTCGGAAGGGCCTCCACAGATATTCATTTCTCAGAATGGGAAGTTGTTATTTTTATGTTTTTATTATATGAATATTTATTAAGTACCCACTTGGCAGAACTTAAACTTTAATAAATAATCTGAAAATTACAGAGGTGGAACAGTGTTCTGTTTGCTCAACTGCCACCTCATCTGTTTTTCCTTTCCCCTTCTTTTTCCATCTTTCACTTCCTTCCTCTCCCACAACACCTCTCCATAAGAAAGATTTTGAATCTAGTTAGAAGATTGTCTACAGTGCAATAGAAGAAGGGTCAGAGAAAATGCAGGTCAGGGTAGAAAGTTATGATGGAGGATAGCCAGATGCACAACCAGATGTGTGGCATCTGCCTTGCACCTGCTAAAGGTGACTGACAGATTTGGCTTTCAGCTTCCTGATAGCCAAACTGAAGAAAAGAAAGGAACATTGCTTGTACTGTCTACAAGAAGAAAATGTACTGGTTTCTGTGGGAGAACCAAACCTTTTCTCTAAATTATGATTATTTAACATGACTTTTTTCACATATCTCAGAAGATATGTTAATTTATTTTAGAAAATTCAGATTAAAATTACAAAGCAGCATGCTTTTATCATTAAAGATCAGTCATTGTTAATTTTTTATTTTGTTTGTTTTTTTGTTTTAGTGTAAGTAGATATATAAAAATAGAGCAGATATACTGTAACATCATCACCAACAAGAACAGTTAGTAACATACTGACAAATTATTTTAGAATTGTTTTTTTACATTTAACATATGAAATTTTTCTTATTAAATAATCTATAGTATCATTTTTAAAGGCTGCATAGAACTGAGTCCATGCTGTGGATAGATGTACCATAATTTTATTTATTGAGTCTTGCTCTTACAAATGCCAACTTGTAAGGCGTTTGATGAGGTGTGTTAAACTTCCTACAGAAAGATGCAGCTTTATACTGTCATTGGTAGTGTGTAAAGGACCATTTTGATTACACCTTCAATTGGGATTCTCAAAATAGTCTCTTTTTGAGTGTTGTAAAGATGACATCAAACAATATAGTAGACAATGTTGACTTTATTGGTGCCTCTGCTCCTTAGCTTTTCCCTCTAGTAAAGCCAGATGTTGTTGTGATACCTTCATTGTTTCATTGGGTATGCAAAAATATAGTGAAGTCAATACAATCAACTTAAACAAGATACAAGAGACAGTAGATTCTTGTTTTCAGTCAAGCATTTATGAACCACCTAAGGTGTACTTAGTGTTAATGCTAAAGAATCTTAATTTTATAAGGGATTTCAAGAAGTTATATGATCCAGACTTTTCACTCTAGACAGATGGCAAAACAGTCAACGTAGATGGCTGGTTTCCTTTTTAACTACAGATGTGCAGGAATTAATATTCTCCAACCTTGTTAAACTAGGGCCTTGTGGATATTCAGTAAGTATTCACTCACTTGACTGCAAGATCTTCCTTTTGGCAAAATACATTTTTCTTGCTGGATTTTGAATCCTTTTTGGGGAGTAGGGTGGAGGAGAGAGGAGTGTGCTTTGTACAGCAAGAGGACTGGAATCTTAAGTCCAAATCCTCAGGTTAGCTTTGCAAGTTGAGGAAACAGCATGTGAGAGAGTGAAAGGCTGGGAAAGAGGTGGATGAGAGGATGGGAAAACAGGTGAGAGAGATGTTGTGCCCCAAGGGCAAAGATTCAGTGGTAAGATTTTGAACTTTATGCTGAAATTTACCAAGAGCCTCTGAACAGTTGTAGCAAGGGAGATGTTACACCCATGTTTAGAACACGAACATGCTCTTGTGGGCATAAAGTAAACTCTTTCAAGAAAGTCTAAAGAAATGCCATTTCCCCTTTAGAATGGATGGGTTTGCAAGATACGCTGTAGAATGGGTGGCAAAATGTATTCATTTGTTCTGGAAAAGGATAGAAAAATTATGGCATTGTTTACCATTTGAATGACAGAGGGCAGATGGATTCCTTGGTGCTGTATTATACATTGAATTGGATCTCCAAGAGAGGCTATGAAATGTATTTCTCTTCCAGGCTTTAAAAAGAAGGGGTCCCTTATTTGTGTGGATGGGCAGAGATGCTCCTTTCTAAAGACAGTTGGTTGGCTTATTGAGCCTTAAGTATTTTTTGAATGTTATATATGCATACTCATGACAGGATTTCTGATTTATAGTTAATAATTTGAAATGTTTGTCTCAAGATTTTCTATCAACAATTTGTGAGAGAAGTGTTTGGATATATAAAGTATCACTTCTATAAATTGTTTAAAATATTCTAGGCCAGTGCTGTACAACAGACTTTCTGCAGTCATCTGGAAGGATCTATAATACAGACATGGCTTACTGAGAATTTGAGATGGGGCTACATGACTAAAGAGCTAAATTTAAATTTAAAATTTAATTTAAAATTTAAAAACTACGACGGACCTTTTTTTCAGACAAGAATGCCAATGAACAGTGTATTTGAACCTTCTTTCATTTAGAAAAGAGTATTGTTGCCCTGGCCGGTTTGGCTCGGCGGTTAGAGCGTCGGCCTGCGGTCCAGAGAGACCCGGGTTCGGTTTCCGCTAAGGGCAGGTACCTCGGTTGCAGTTTGTCCCCGGCCTGGTTGGGTCGTGCGGGAGGCAGCCACTCGATGTGTCCCTTTCACGTCGATGTTTCTCTCTCTCTTCCTCTCTCTCCCTCCCACTCTAACTGAACAAAAAATGAAAAAATGTCCTCGGGTGAGGATAAAAAAAAAAAAAAAAAAAAGAGTATTGTTTTCTTTATTGTTCTTTCTTTCCCCTTAGCTCCACCTATTCCATTTTTCAATTATTTCTCTCTTCCTATGCTGACAGTATTATACTGTATGATTAAAACACTTTATTTCCTTTATTTTAACTCAGATTGGTAATTTTAAGGGAATTGTTTTCTCTAGTTATTTGTCCTTTGATAAAGTTGTTTTCCTCTCTTTAAAGAGAGAAGAATGCTGCTTTAATTGTCTGCCATCACACCACTTAGCTGCATGTTACGTTTTCTTTTTAATGTTCTAATAATTTAACAGCATCTATTAATTGTAAAAGCAATTTAGTTTTCTAAATTTTTGGTTTTAAAGGAAAAGAGAAAGTGATATAGATAAATTTCTAGGTGTCTTATATCTGATAAAAGAAATAAAGTAGATTAATTATAGTTTATGATTTTCAGCACACACAACATGCACATGTACACACACACACACACACACACACACACACACACACACTGTTCTCACTTGTCCTTGTCATCCCATCTTAGCCAGAGCCACATACACACAAATTCCAAATGCTGACCTGAAAATCAGTTCTTGTCCCCTTCATCAGCCCCTTTTTTTCTGACAAAGTTTACTACTACTACTACTAATTATTTTTTAAATATGTTTTCTTTGATTTTCTTAGAGAGAGAGAGAGAGAAAAACATCTATGTGAGCGAGAAACTGATCAGCAGCCTTGGGGATCGAGCCAGCAACCCGAGCATGTGCCCTGACTGGGAGTCAGACTGGGACCTCTCAGTCCATGGAACGACGCTCAATCCACTGAGCCACACTGGCCAGGCCTAATAATTATTATTACACTCTCAAATCAAAAAGGGCCACATCTTGTCCTTGGGGCCAGGATAATCCCTAGCCTGCAGGAGGAGCCTCTTTAATGCAGGGCTGAGCAAGGTTTATAGTTCTGTTGAATGTTTTTGTTTTTTTTTAATCCTCACCCGAGGACATTTTTCCATTTTTTGTTCAGATAGAGTGGGAGGGAGAGAGAGGAAGAGAGAGAGAGAAACATCGACGTGAAAGGGACACATCGAGTGGCTGCCTCCTGCACGACCAACCAGGGCCGGGGACAAACTGCAACCGAGGTACATGCCCTTAGCGGGAACCGAACCCGGGTCTCTCTGGACCGCAGGCCGACGCTCTAACCGCTGAGCCAAACCGGCCAGGGCTGTTGAATGTTTTTATATTTATTTATTGAAAGGGAAGTCTGATGGGATTAAACATAGAATTGTGAAAGAAAAAAATTTTTTGTTGTTCAGCGCAATCTGTTTCATTTTCTGAAGAGATTTTTAAAAACTGCTTTCCTTTATTGTTACTGGATATTCAGTTATAATTTGACAGTCTGTGTTTGAATAAAAATGAAAGACTTCTTTGGAGGAATCCTTGGCTGCCTATGGTCTGTTGTATGTGATTTTCTCCTCAGTTTAGGACTCTCATTTTTTTTTCTGGGCTTTTGTAGTTGGAGCGAGAGAGTGGATTGATTTACTGCTGTGGTGATATCTTGGTACACATCCATTTCAATATAGATGCAAGTGTTTATTTCAGAGTAAACTAGTCAAGAAGTTGTGTTTGGGTGTAATGGGGTATGCAGTGTCCAGTGGTTATTTTTAATTCCTTCACTGCTGTACCCCTGAGAACCTTCTGCTGCTGTTTCTGCCCTAATGTCAGTCATGTTCCCAGTGGCAGCTGAGGCCCTTCTTAGGCGGTCCACTTGGCTCCTGAAGAAAAACACAGTTGTTACCCTGTTTCTCTCACAGTTGCTATAAAATATTTAACAGCTAGCGACGAAAATTGAACTGATTATCATAATTAAGCTGTTCATCTACCCAGTTGTTTAATGAAATCATAGATTTTCTAGAGAATATTAAAAGTCTCGGCCCGGGGACCAGAGAGACCCGGGTTTGGGTCCCACTAAGGGCACGTACCTCGGTTGCAGTTTGTCCCTGACCTCGCTTGGGGTTGTGTGGGTGGCAACCAGTCGATGTGTCTCTCTCACATCGATGTTTCTCTCTCTCTCTTCCTCTCTCTCTCCCTCCTGCTCTATCTGAAGATGAATGCAAAAATGTCCTCGGGTAAGGATTAAAAAAAAAAAAATGCCCTAGCTGGTTTGGCTCAGCGGTTAGAGCGTCAGCCCGCGGACCAGAGAATATTAAAAGTCTTCTGATTCTCAGGATAAAATTATTATGATGGATCTGTTTGTAGAAATACTTTTATTTATTTTCAAAGTCTTACTCCTTTTTTAAAAACATTGGTTTTAGAGAGTGGGGGATAGAGAGAGAGAAAGAGAGAAACACCCATTGGTCGTCTCCCAAATGTGCCCCGACTGGGGATTGAACTCTCAACCTGGGCATGTGCCCTGACTGGGAATCGAACCCACCACCCTTTGGTGTACAGGATGACGCTCCAACGAACTGAGCCACACCAGCTAGGGCTGTAGAAATACTTTTAGATAAATGTAAATCAAGCACTTTCCAAGAAACTTCTTTAAAATTTAATGTTTTAAAAGTTGATCTACTGAAGTGAAAGGAGTATCTTGTTCTTGGGGCCAGGATAATCCTTAGCCTGTGGGAGGAGCCTCTTTAGTGCAGGGCTGAGCAAGGTTTACAGTTCTGTTGAATGTTTTTATATTTATTTATTGACAGAGAAGTCTGAAATTTTTTGTTCAGCTCAGTCTGTTCCATTTTCTTTTTGTAAAGGTGAGAGTCTGTTTGGTTACCTGATTTGATTGGGTACTTTTTGTAGTTTTGACCTTTAAAATTCCCACTAAGGGTTCAGTGGCATCATGCCCTGCACGTCTGTAAAGTAAACTGGTATATCTCCAAATGTGAAATTATCTTGTAGTGACTGACATTGTATTCCCCAGCAAGGCCTGCACGGCCAGACGTCTCACCAGTGATACAACGCATCAGTGTTTTTTTCTTGCAGTGTTTGCATTTATGGGCATGTGATAACAAAATAATGTATATTTGTATTTTTATTTTGTTGATCTTTTCGAGAGAGAAGGGAGAAAGAGATAGAAAATTTGTTGTGAGAGAGAAACATCTATCAGCTGCCTCCTGCATGTCCCCTACTGGGGATTGAGCCCGAAACCCGCATGTGCCCTGATGTGGAATCGAACACACCTCTCAGTCCATGGGATAACACTCAATCCACTGAGCCACACCGGCCGGGCCAAAATAATGTATATATAAACACTAGAACACATTTAGCTCAATGATATTATTATGCTTTGAGAGGCACATGGGCAACAAGAACTTACATGAAGATATTGAAGATTTATATCTCATGTCTCACATCATTATTAACTTATCATAGCATTCAACCAGTTCTTTTGACCAGGCATATATAGATGAATAGAATGATAAAAACATCATAGCAAGACTGAACTTGAAGGTTCAGTTTGTCCCTCACCCTTGTTTTATTCATTATGAAGACTGATACCCCAAATGGTAAAGTGATTCATCTAAGGTTCCAGATAGGATTGAAATTTATTGTTGGAGCATTGCACAAAGGAATTGATTTGACCAGTTTTCTTTCTCTTCTTTAAGAAAACCAAGAACGGTTATTTTAAGTTATACTAGTACTGTTCTTTTAGCACTGCTTAAGACAGAGCACGGAAGAAATAACTTAAATGCCTTTTGTTTTCCAGTTTATTCTTCTGTTCACTACTAGTTTAGTTTTTTTAAAAAACCGTTGTAGATATATAGAGTAAGTGGCTCTATTCCCACTTTATTTATTTATTTAAAATATGTTTTCATTGATTTTTATTTTTTTTTTATTTTTTAGAGAGAGGAAGGGAGAGAGAGAGAGAGAGAAATAGTGTGAGAGAGAAAGATCGATTGGCTGCCTCCTGCATGCCTCCTACTGGGGATTGAGCCTGGAACTCAGAGCATGGGCCCTGACCGGGAATCAAACCAGGACCTCTCAGTCCATGGGGCAACGCTCAATCCCCTGAGCCACACCGGCCGGGCTCTACTCCCACTTTATAGGTGAGAAAACCAGTGTGTGCATGATCTAACAGTGTCACATACCAGTTAGTGGTCAAAGTACTCTGAAAGCCATGTTTTGCAGCTCCAACCCCTGTGCCTCAGGTTCTGGATACCAAAGATGTCGAGTGTTTTCATGTACAAGGTGTTCTGAGTCAGGCTGCATGCCTTTAATGAATCTGCTCTTCAGTCTTCCTCCAGTAACTGCAATGTGTAAGCATCAAGAAGGCAAAGAGATTAGGATCGCCAACCTTGGCTTGAAATCTTGGCCTTGGAACTACCATACGTGGACAGAATTCATATTTTTGCTATTTTCTATCCTTTTCTTGCCCATCCTGGTTTGACATAAAGATTTTTAACTCCAAATCTCTGTTTGAAGAGAACTTTGCAATTTCTTTGGCAAGAGGACCAGTGCTTAAATATAAATGTGACTCTGATCCTCTGGGATCACAGAATCTGCTTCCTTTAAGTAGCAGCAGCTTTTTCAGGAGATGGTAAAAAAAAGTCATAAGTACAGTCAATTCAGATATCAAGAAATAAACTTCTTCATTTTAGTTGATGTTTAATACATTTTGTTAAGACACCTTTAAATTGTCATATTATATTTTGTTCAGTTAATAGTTGAAAACTTTGAACAATGAAATGAGAAGCCAACAAAAGGTTTAGTTTTTTTTTTTTTTTTTTGGTATGTATGGCACTTAAATGACTTTTATAGCTGTGTAGA
The DNA here is from genome assembly GCA_030848825.1 of Tadarida brasiliensis. Classification (NCBI taxonomy): domain Eukaryota; kingdom Metazoa; phylum Chordata; class Mammalia; order Chiroptera; family Molossidae; genus Tadarida; species Tadarida brasiliensis. The sequence goes on from CM061267.1 coordinate 51,075,409, forward strand.
CATGAATGACACTTTGATATCAGTGATGTAATTAAGAAAGGTTAATATCATTTACTCCTCTTCTTCCTCATCTTTTATTAATGCCTAACATTCACTGAGACCTTTGTCAAGCACTCTTTCAGTTAGTCCTCATAACAGTGTTTTATCTGTTTTACAGATGAATTAGAGATAACCTCCCCAAAGTCATAGAGCTGATCAGTTTTAAAATGCCTCCTTTTACAACAGAATGTATTTGTGTTTCATCTGTAGAGAAAAATGGTTAATGGCAGGAAGAAAGACTTGGATGATATAAAACGAAAGAAAACATTTGTTAGCATGCCGTCTTGTGTTGTGGTTATGAGCCCATGGAGATGTGGTTTTGATTCCCAGTTCACATGGTACTACAAGTACTGGGGCCCTCTATTTTCTCTACAAAATACATGGAATTTGCCCATAAGGGAGGCTCAGGCCCACTTCAGGCTCATGACCCAACATTTATTGTTATGTATCTTTTTTTTTTCCTTTATTGATTTTAGAGAGAGAGAAAGTGAGAGGGAGAGAGAGAGAGAAACATCGATTGGCCGCCTCCTGCATGCTCCCCACTGGGGATCGGGCCCACAACTCGGGCATGTGCCCTGATGGGGAATTGAACCAGCGACCTCTTGGTGCATGGGTTGATGCTCAACCACTGAGCTACACTGGCCGGACTTGTTTTGTATCTTAATGCTGCACACTCATCTAGCTGATTTTTTATGGCACTTGAGCTGTAAAACATTCACATAAAAGGAAAAACTTCCTTTATCTGGAAATTTCCCTCATCAGCAGAATGCACAATTTGAGGCACATGAAAGATTACCTTCACTTATTACCTGTCGAAATTGGTAAAATTTATATTTGATTGTCTTAAGTATTAAAAATATCTGGCACTGAAATGCATAGATATGCTTAATACAGAAGGTTTCTATCTTTGTTAGGGAAGAAGCTGGGATAGAAGATGAACTGAAAGTGGTCTTTCTTTTATCCCAATGTCAGCCCTCCTCAGGGTCTCTGTCCTAGGTCTGCTGCTCTTCTCTGTTTCCATGGTGTTTAATACCATGTGTGTGTACTGATGACTCCCAAATTTATATCTCCAACTCTCTCCATTCTGAGCTGCAGATTATCCAGCTGCTTAAATGTCTGTTGAGACTTCAAGTGTAACCTGCCCTAAACCAAACTCATGATCTCCTTTAGTCTCCTGACTGTGCTGATAGGTTATATGACCAGTCTGTCATAGGGGGAATTGTAGTAAGGGATGGGAGAGAGAACAAATAATTCCTTTGGTTTATGGCTACCCTTACGAACTCTGGGCTAGGGACAAAAATCACCCTTGTGTAACCTGCCTCTGGATTTATTTTATTATATTTATTTTTTATCCTCACCTGAGGACATTTTTGCATTTATCTTCAGATAGAGTGGGAAGGAGAGAGGGAGGAAGAGAGAGAAACATAGATGTGAGAGAGACACATAGACTTGTTGCCACCTACACGACCCCAACTGGGGCCGAGGACAAACTACAACCCAGGTTACGTGCCCTTAGCGGGAACCGAACCTGGGACTCTCTGATCTGCGGGCCGACACTCTAACCGCTGAGCCAAACCGGCCAGGGCTGCCTCTGGATTTAAATAGACATCTTAAATATCTCTGAAGGAAAGTAGAAGGTAACAGGAAACTTTGTGAGGTCTGTCTAAGGATAGAAGGAAGTCCCCTAATCTTAGTCTAGCAAACAGTGAGGATTTTTGCTGATGTGTATTTGTAACCTTCCAGCTTTTTTCACAGCAACTGCTGGGGCCACTGTCATCTCTTGGCCAGACTTCTTGTTCATACTACTTCTCCACTGGTGGGCTCTGTAACCGTGGGGCCCACTGTGATGGGAATGGCCCTCTGCCTCTAAAATTTGGTCAATCTGCTTATTTTAATTTTACAAAGTGAATGTTTATAACTCGGTAGCTCAAAGCCTCAGCATTACCTTATCTCCTCATTTTTCCTCTCAGTTCTCATCTACTTGATCACTGGGTCCTGTTGATTCCTTTGCAGAAGTCCTTCCCAAACCTGTCTGCTCTCATCTGACTTTGTTGTACTGCTTTTATTGAGCCATTCTTCGCCTCTGGCCTCCAGTGCTGCACAGTCTCTTTCCTGACTGCCACTGTCCTCTCCCCTTTGCCCTTTGTACCACCTCCAGGAACACTTGCCTAAAAGAGACTCATTAGTGTAGCTAAGAAGGTCTTCCCCAGTCTGGAGCTACTAATCTGGAGCTCCAGCTGACCCGCCGTTGTTGGTCCTGTCTTCATGACTGCTCTTCCCTCTGCCTGGACCTCACTATCTCAGCTTTCAGCTCCTCCTCCCACCCCCTGCAAAAGGCCCTTCTCCTGTTTTTTGCCTCCCAGTATGTCATTTATACTTCTGTACTGAGAAGCAGTCTGTCATCCCACTAGACCATGAGAGACAAAGTATTTTATCTGTCTTTATGTTCCTGGTACCTAGCACATCATCTAGCCCATATAGTAGATACAAATGTTTATTTGGGTAAAGGCTTTGTATTTCTTTCCCAATTGGTGTGGAAATTTTCTTTAAAAAAAAATTATTTGTCTTTTTTTTTTATATTTTAAAATTGACCCCAGAGAGAGAGGGAGGGAGGGAGAGGGAAGGAGAAAGAGAGAAAGAAACGTCGATTGGTTGCCTCCTGTATGCGCCCTGACCGGGGATTGAACCCTAAACCTAGGTAGGTATTTGCCCTCACAGGGAATCAAACCTTCTGGGGTATTGGATGATGTGCTAACCAACTGACCCACACTGGCTAGGGCTCAGTTTGTCTTTTTTATTAGAAAATATTGAGCAGTATCTTCTTCCTTCTTCTGAAAAGCTTTTCTAAGTGATTATTTTTATAGCTGTTTTTTACCCAGCCTACCTGGGCTCAGAAACCTTAAAAGACTCCCATTGCTTTCAGTGGGGGCTCCAGCAGCTTCTTTTTGGTAGTACTGTGTCCTAGAAATACCCACCTGGTGTTTGAATTGCCTTTGAGCCACAAGCCACGAGCCTTGGAGGCACACGCAGCTAATTAGCGGCAGATTTGGGACTTCAGTTCAGGCTACCTATTTGTCTAGTGCTCTTTCCCTGGCATCTGCGTGATGCCAGCAGCTGGGACGTTAGGCAAAGCTCTCTGAATTGGATTGAGAAAATTTTGTTTGTACCAGTTCTCACATTTACACTTAGGTAATCTGCTGAACTACAGGTATTTATTAATGTGTTGTAATTTAGAGATATATTCTTTATAACTAAAATTAAAATTTTTGTACCTTTCCTCAAATTCACAGCCCTAAATTCACCATTTATTACTTAAGATTGTTTCACAAGTAACTTTAGGATTTTAATTTTAATCTTGCTAACTTTGTTCCTATGTCGGGATCCTAAACTGTAAAATGACTCATCTAGACTTGGAGAATTAAGATTAGAATGTAAAGATGTCCAGGCTTTTTTGAGCCTTGGCTATACCTTCTATCAGAATCAGTAAAATACTGAAGTAGAATTATATATTTGAAATGCTACTTCCTTGGCAAGCTTTAAGCCTTCATAACTTTCTGTTCTTATATTCAATTTTTTTTTCTTTTTCTTTTCTTTTTTTTTTCTTTTTTTGTTCAGATAGAGTGGGAGGGAGAGAGAGGAAGAGAAAGAGAGAGAAACATCGACGTGAAAGGGACACATCGAGTGGCTGCCACCCGCACGACCAACCAGGGCCGGGGACAAACAGCAACCGAAGTACATGCCCTTAGCGGGAACCGAATCCAGGTCTCTCTGGACCGCAGGCCGACGCTCTAACCGCTGAGCCAAACCGGCCAGGGCCTTATATTCAATTTATAGCTGTAGTCAAGCCAAAGGTTACTTTTAAGAATAGGAGATCCTGCTTGCCTTAAGACTCATTAGTGAGCCCAGTTGGCTGTTTAGATGTTAAGTTGGCTGCTGCAGACCAGTCCTCATCTTCTCTTGAGTGGATTTGAGCCAAAAATAGATGATTCGTTTTGGATTGGCAAAGCACAAGCTCTGGACTGTTTTTGTTACTTGTTTCGATTGGAGTTTGTGTGTGTGCCTGTGAGTAGACCTTTGTGTATTCAGTAGAACCTAATGGTTACTTTGCTGTACATGTTGTGGGGTTCTATCTACCATACCCTACCCCTTGCCCACTACATTTCCAGCCTCTTCCTCGGAAGCAGGCAAAGGAAGGGGGGTGGTGTACATCAGATAACTTAGAGCTGTAAAATGGAAGGGTCGTTTGAGATTATGCAGTTCATTTTCTAGATGAAATACCAGAACTAGAAATGTTGCCCGTCATCAACCCGGTGATAATGGCACAAGATGGAAATGACAGTGGGAAATATTTTTTAATTTTATTTTAAAAATATACCAAACTTGATTTGGTCTTTGGGTTTGGGGTAAGGTTATACAGAGTATGGCAGACTATTGACAGTGGTCCTGATGACCATTTCCTGGGGGAAGATTTCCTTGTATTATTTTTCAGTTACCTGTCTGTAAGGGATTGTAGAGGGAGTGACTGATGATAATGTAAATCCTTGAGAAGTTGTCCGGTCATCTTGCTAGGAGAGGTGATGGGAGCAAGTGAAAGGGGACGAAGGAGAGTGTCAGCGGTATCAAAAGATCATGTCTGACTTGATCTTCATCCTGCACAGAATCGCCATTCCCTGTGCTTGTGATGATAGATAGAATTGTAAAACGGAAAGCAGCATGATATATTAGAAAGAATATATGGATTTTGGAGCCATGGACCAGAAGCTAAATCCTGACAAGCTTCCTAACTATTTTAAGTCTTAGTTTTCCTCATCTTTAAAATAAAAATGATAATGCTTACCTCACAGGGAGTTGTGAGAATTTAAGGAGATAATGTATGTAAAGTGTATGCTCAAGAGGTGGTGGGATTTACTGTTTTGTGAGGGGGAATTTGGCACAAAGAAATTATCACATGCTTTGGAATCAGACCAGATTGTCAGTGAGCTGGGTCACTGAACTGCTTTGTTTACCGTGCCTGGGCCCTAGTTTCTGTATCTGTATGAAGCATACAAGTTGGATAATCATGAGATTTAACTGAGATCATACGTAAACTGTTTAGGACAAGGTAACCGTTCAATAAATGATCTAGGTAGATGCTGCAGAGAAGGAATGTCTTAAGTTTAGCCCAGCATTCCCTTGTGTACCTCAATTTGTCATTATCTAATTTTGGTGTCAGAATTGGAGTTCTTTAGAAGCAAAATTACAAAGAGAAGTTTATATCTCTTCCTTACCGTACAATCTCTTCTTAAAAAGTTAATTTCTTTTGTATTCTGACACCATTTTTGTACTTTCCCTTAGAGTTTTTACATCTTTTTGCCTTTAAACTCTTCCTCCAATTTGGCAAAATAGCTCTTGAACATTCTTTAAAAGGAAAACAAACAAAATGATACTAAAAATAAAGCATTACAGCCCAGCTGGTGTGGCTCAGTGGTTGAGTGTCCACCCATGCACCAAGAGGTCACCAGTTCAATTCCCGGCCAGGACTCATGCCCAGGTTGTGGGCCTAATCCCCAGTGGGGGGCATGCAGGAGGCGGCCAATCAATGCTCTCTCTCATCGATGTTTCTATCTCTCTCTCCCTCTCCCTTCCTCTCTCTAAAAATCAATAAAAATCAATCAATAAATAAAGCATTGCAGGCTGTGAACTGGAATCCTATTTACAAAGGTTACTTAAATTAAGCATCTGAAACAGGTAGATATTTTGTAAATAAATATGTGTGGTTAAAAATATTCAATAAATAAATATTTTGATAAATATCAGGTAAATATTTTCATTTGCTATAATTAAAGGCCTATAATAAATCAAGAGCATATTTAAAAAACATACGGGAAAAATGCATTTTCAGAATTGCTGTTTCAAAGTAGTCTTCTGTGCTCGATCTAGAGATTGACCTTATTCTACTACAGGTTAAATATGGTCAGTGGAGTTGGGGAATGTGAGCAGGATTCATCTTCAAAAAAGAATACTTTGAGCAAAGAGGTGAGGAAACAAAGAGCAGTTGCTGACTAAGGCAAAGAGCAAGGTCGTAGTTTAAAAGGGGGAGAAAAAATTAATCTCAGGAAAGTCTGACTTTCTTATTCTTACTACCATGTATCACTGCATTTAAATCTGCACCATGGTTTTTCATACTTTAAAGGTTTTTCTGTTGTTGCTTTATGTTGTAGAGTACTATTCCTGTGTCAGCTCCTAACCAGATACTGTTTTTTGTTTTTGTTTTAATTCTCACCCGAGGATATTTTTCCATTTATCTTCAAATAGAGTGGGAAAGAGAGGGGAAAACATGGATGTGAGAGAGACACATTGATTGGTTGCCTCCTGCATGACCCCGACCATGGCCGGGGACCGAACCACAACTGAGGTTACGTGCCCTTGATCGGAATCGAACCCGTGACTCTTTGGTCCACGGGATGTCGCTGTAACCACTGAGCCAAACCGGCCAGGGTGTTGAATATGTTTTTAATTACTGCTCTCTTCCCATCACATGTTGTCAAATCTTAAGAGTATATTTGAAATAATATACAGGGGTGGGCAAAAGTAGGTTTACAGTGGTAAGTACATGAAACACAGTTTATTCTTGTATTGTTATTTATTAATTATTGTATTATTTGTATTACAACTGTAAGCTTACTTTTGCCCACCCCTGTATTTTGATGTTCAGGCTGTTTTCCCCCTCTAACCTTCTTAAGGGCTCTGGATTACTTACAGGGGGGAAAACTCTCCAAAAGATGTATTATTTTGGGGGTGAAGAACTGGACATATTGCTTCAGTGGTGCCTTGATAATTCAGGAAAAAAAGTTTGTTCTATGTATGTTTACTTCCTGTGCAAAGACACACTGTATCAACATTTTTTCTAATTTCAGAAGGTAGGGGTGATATCTACATTTTGTAGTTGCTGATGCTAATTAGTGTGATTTTTTTTGTTTATTTGTTTAGAAATTTTTTATTAGAATTTTGGTTTGGTTCATCTTCTTGTTCCCCTTTTTGCCAACTGATAAAAATAAATCATGCTAGGTAAGAATTTATGATTCATAGCCTCTTCTGAGGAACAGCATTGTTCATTGCCTGGGATAGCCCCATTTATATGTTTTCTCGGCTTACTTATTAATATGGGAAGGAGGAAAAGAAGCCTTTTCGCTTTCAGAGTGTGTTGGTTGATGAGTTAGGAGGTCACTCTGGCTTAATAACTTTGTAGATCTCCAGTGTGGCTACTGTGTCCATGCATCTTTATCTGGGGCCAAACTGTTCATGTTGGCAGAAAGCTTGGAAAGTTGTGTTCCAAAATGATTTTGGCGGTTTCTGTCTAGGTGGTGGGATTATAAATGATGTTACTTTCTTCGTTATACTTATCTCTGTTTTCTAACTCTCTATAAATGAAATGATTTTGTTATTAAAACCAAATCAAACCAACTACATATGTTTTCAAAAATTGTTTAATTTTAATAAAAATAGAGACTTTGTGCAATGGTGAAGCCTATCAATGAAGTTTCTGCATTCCAAGTTTCTTTCTTCTAACTAGAAAGAAACTTTATTGGAATGATTGAAGTAGGTGCCGGAACAACAGAAAAGCTGGGGGACAGGTGGAGAGGCAGCGGCCACTGTCATGCTGCTGGAACAGTTTTGGGACATCATGGTTATTGGAAACACCCTAACTGTAGCCAGGACCGCCCTCCCACTGTGAGTTTGCTGCCAGGTACCTTGAGTGACTCCTTCAGAGTGGGAGTTATTATCCAAGCTGAGCTTGGGCTGTGGGCCTGTGGCTTGGTTTCCTGGGAGCAGGGAGAGAACACATCTTCTATTCCAGGATGCTTTATTACCATCTGCTCACAACTAAGGGATGAGAAAAATAGTAATGGTCTAGTTACCTTGATATCCACTTATTAGGAATTTGAATGAGGCAAACAGTGCTTTTAAAGATAATCTACTTTGACTTGAAAATGATTGTTAATTGCCACTAGTTGGAGTCCCAAATAATGTTGCTTTGCTGTTGTTTACCCAGCACAATTCAGCCATTACTTAGAACCTCTTGTCATTTGTCTGCTTGGGGGAATAGTTATTGACAGAGGGGTTGATTTAGCCATATGCCTTGCCTTTAACTGGGTTATTTTGCTCATGAGCTATGTCAAACTGAATAATACTGTAGCCTTTTTAGTGCTTTAATTGTGAGAATGTACCGCTGCTATTATTGGCTGTTAACATTTAAATACTTTTCCCTAAATCAGTCTAAGACTTAAATGTTTCTAATGAACCTAATACCATGCAGGCACAAGAGAAGTATCTTGGTCATTTGCTCTGGACGTGCTTTCCCAGGTTCTTCAGGTTTGGCTTGCAGCCTTAATAGAGAACCTATGTGTCTCATGTCTGACTAGACACCATCTTTGACAACTCTTTACTTACCAGTCAAGGTATTCAAGTTTTTAAACATATATGATGGTTACAGCAAAACTTTTGTGGCCACTTTTAAGTCTGTTTTGCATTTTTCTAGTCAAGTTGAGTGTGAGGTTTAAGTAGTATGTTTAGAGTTCCTTTCAGAGATGCGAACTATGTGGGTCCCATAATAATCATCAGCTCAAATGGTTCGCTCTTCAGAACGTTTAGTTGTTTTAGCAAGGGAGATTTGTTTGATGAAGAATATTTGCACATTTCTAATAGATATCAAGATTAGAACATTTAAATGATTCTAGTAAAGGTATAAGTGTGCTTTCTAGAATGTTCTGAGTATATTGCATAATTTAGTAGATCTTTTATTAGTAGACTTGGAATAGAGAGTGGGAATATGTAGGATGTTGTGACAAATAATACTTGTTAGATTTCCTATTCTATTTTTTTCCCTTTAAGTTTTAGAATTAAAAATTATTTTGTCAGTCTACAGAATGGTGTTTCAGAAAGTCACACCTTTTCCAACAAATGTGATCAAAGCATAAAGTTTGTGGGTATTTAAAAAATGTTTTTATTGATTTTTTAGAGAGAGAGGAAGAGAGAGAGAGATATAGAAACATCGATGTGAGAGAGAGACATTGATCGGCCACCTCTTGCACACCCTCCACTGGCATTCGAGCCTGCAACCCGGGCATGTGCCCTGACCAGAAATCAAAACAGGACCTCTCAGTCCACTGAGCCACACTGGCTGGGCAAGTTTGTAGGTTTTTTTGGGAGTTGTTGCTGAAATGTCTTGGGTTTCTGGTAGTCTTTTAGAAAGCTGATGGTGCATGGCATTCTGGTGGCTGTCCAGTCAGCGTGGCACAAAGCTGACTTCATAGTATCACCTACTGTGATTTAAAGTGAATCTTGAAACCAGAGTCTGTCTCCTCAGACACACATATCATCTTGTGCATCTTGCAGCACTGTGTGAAGCAGTGTTCCCAAATTGCTATTTGATTTTCTCTACATGTGTGGAAGGTGGTATGTTTGGTAGTTTTCATTTATTTATAGTTTCTTTTTTTTTTCTTTATTGATTTAAGAGAGAGAGGAAGGGAGAGGGAGAGAGATAGAAACATCGATGAGAGAATTGATTGGCCGCCTCCTGCATGCCCCCCAGTGAGGATCGGGCCCACAACCTGGGCATGTGTCCTGACCGGGAATCAAATCGGTGACCTCTTGGTGCATGGGTCGATGCTCAACCACTGAGCCACACCGGCCGGACAGCCACACTGGCCGGACTACATGATTTTCAATCAGTGATTAGTTTCAGATATATATATATATATATATTTTTTTTTTTGAAATTTACTGTAGTGGAAGTAGTAAGAAAGACAAAGGCTTTTTAACATCAATTTTGTAATTATGTTTTCCAGAATGTGCGCATGTGTAAAGTCAAATGGAAAAACTGACCTGAATAGTTATTTCACACTGGGGATAGGTAACAGTTCCAGTTTATTTATACTTAAATAAAAATGACAACAATTTATCCCAAACAACCTAGAAATGAGATGCTGTGTTTTGGAAAACTGACTTTAGACTAAAGAGGTGGCTTTACCGATGAGCACAGCATAACAAAGACGTGAGTGAGTCACAGAACTTGCTTCATGAGGGTGAGAAAAACAGTGTTTCTAAATAATATTCTATAGCATGGATTTAAACATATACTTACCTTAAAAATTAAATATTATAAGTGAACATTGGACTGTCTCATCTCTATACCTAAAAGTTCACCAAAAATTTGGGGGAGCAATTGCCAGATAATATTTGTATTTTCCAAAAGTACTACATTGCCCTCTCTGCCTTTTTTTCTGTTTGTGGGGTTCTTGTGTTCTGTGAAGAAACTCGGTTACCTCCTTCTCCCCATGTCTACTAGGCCTGTTTTCTGTCCCACTTCGAGGTTAAGAGTACCGTTTTTTTCTGCCTCCTAAAACATCTGGTGCATACTACATCAGTGTGCAGTCGGCCCTCGTTTATCGCAGTTAATCAGTTCCAGACTCTACCGTGATAAATGAATTTTCCCGAAGTAGGATTCTTTCTTTATAAATCGAATATTTTCGCAGTTAGAGCATAGAAAACCTGTTTACGACCTTCTAAATACATTTTTTAACATTATTAGAGCCCTCTAGACATGAAATAACACCCTTTAGTCACCATTACACTCATATTATTACCCAATATATTAGACAAAATAAGAGAAGATAAGATATATTAGATGTTACAAATATCAAATTATTATTGTACATTTAATTACACACACACACAGTTCTTACACACAACCGCTAACCGATGAAAATAGTGCAACTTGTTCGATGATGAAGCGATGAAGATGAAGAGATGTACTGCACAGCAAAGAAGAGCAAGGTTACTGCTCCTCTGAAGGCACGACCTCAGTAGGAGAGTCTTCAGGTGGTGCAGTATCTTCAGCAGGTGCATCATCGTCTTCTTCCGCTGAAGGAGTACTAGGAGTAGGCAGTGGGTGTCTGGGTGCGCGGCTGAAGAACATCGTGATAGGCAGTTGCTGGCACTGTCTTTTCATATGCGTGAGGAGGCTTTTGTAGGGTTCTATCACTCCATCAAGTGCATTCCGGAACCACAATGCACTCATCATTTGTGGGTCCCATTCGCCAATCATATCTTGTACTACCTTAATAGTTCTCACGACTTGTGAGAGATGCTCAAGTGTAAGGCCAACTTACTCCTCCTGACCCCCAGGAACCCCTGGCTGCTCTTCCTCCTCCTCACTTGCAGACTTAGTCATCTCCACCAGATCCTCGTCAGTTAAGGGATCCGAATGTGTCTCCAGCAGCTCATCCACGTCATCGCAGGTCATATCTGTGAAACCTTCTCCCAGCCTCCTGGCTAGCCTAACTGCCTTATCCACTGCCGAGTTGCTTATATCCTCTGGGGTGAATCCTCTGTATTTGTGGACAATTTCAGGCCACAACATCTTCCTGCTGGCCTTCACGGTCTCCGTCTTTATGTCCTTCAACATGGCCTGGACGTTCTTCAGACAGTTCGTGATGGTATACTGCCGCCAGTACTCCTTCAGCAAGAAGTTCTCCTCAAGGTCCATGCCTTCGATGAGGTGCTGCAGGGTGTTTCATGTGTAGAGGGCTTTGAACGCCTGAATAATGCCTTGATCCATGGGCTGGATCAGCGAAGTAGTGTTGGGAGGAAGAAACTCGATCTGCACACCGTCGTAGGATAGGTCTTGCGCATGACCTCCAGCATTGTCCATGAGGAGAAGGACATTAAACTCGAGTCCCTTCTCCACAAGATACAGCTTGACTTGGGGGATGAAGCACTCGTGGAACCAGTCCAATGACAGCTGCTTCGTGATCCAGCCCTTGTCATTGTGCATCCAATGCACTGGCAGCAGTTCTTGTTTTTATTCTTCAGGGCCCTAGGGTTCTTGGCCTTGTAGATAAGGGCAGGCTTGAGCAAAAATCCCTCAGCATTTCCACACATAACGATAGACAAGCGATCCTTATACGCCTTGAAGCGACGGACCTTGGCCTCATCCTTGAAAATGAATGTCCGGGGAGGCATTCTTTTCCAGAACAGTCCTGTTTTGTCCATATTGAACACCTGTTCTGGATGATACTCGCCCTCCTCAAGGATCTTCTGGAACGTGTTGTTCATGTAGTCCTCTGCTGCAGGCTGGTCAGCAGAGGCAGCTTCTCCGTGAAGAACGACACTCTTCAGATGATACCTCTTCTGGAACTTCTCGAACAACTCTTGCTCACCATGAAATCCATGAACGTTGCAGAAGAGGGTCCTGGGTGAGGTTTGTGCACCGTAAAGCGCTGATAGAGCTGCTTCGCCTTCTCTCAGATGACCAGCGAATCCAATGGAATGTTTTTCTTGCGGCTGTCTCTGATCCAAACAGCTAGGGCAGATTCCGTTTTCACTATGAACTTATTACGACTTGTCACGACGTGCTTTGTTTCCTTGTTGAAAGAGACAGTAGCCGTTGCACGGATGTTCTTTTCATTTTTACAGATGGAGTAAATGGTAGACCTATTCAAGTTGTAATGGCGGGCAACCTCCACGATTTTCTTGCCATCTTTGATCATATCTAAGAGTTTCACCTTCTCCTGGATGGTAAGCATCTTCCTCCAGTGCTTAGTTTCATCGTCAGAAGGCTTAGAAGAAGCAGCACGTTTAGGAGCCATCGTGGGGTTTAGATAAAAGTTCTCAGAAATCGCAAACACTTACAAGAGCAAAGATGCTTCTGATGTGTAGTGATGTAGAAGCGTGTATGAGATAAATGAACTTGCATGAGGCTGAGCCAATCAGTGGCCAGGATAGGAAGAGGATAGGATAGCTAGTAAGTGAACAGCATGCTCTGATTGGCTTGGTTTCACCACACCCGATTTTTTGGAAAAAAGTTATTTCCCACACACAAAGAGTGGTCGAGTGGTTGCACCTGGCGTTGAAGGATTTGTGGGGGTGCTCAAATACATACGCCTACAGCCCATATGTACAGTAATTTTAATTTTAATTGTAATACAGGGGTGTATAATTGACTCAGACAACTGAGAGCGCACTGTATCATTTTCACTGTCTCGATCAACTTTTTAATGAATATATTTGAAAAAAACCACGATAGAGTGAAGCCGCGAAAGTCGAAGTGCGAAGTGGCGAGGGACGACTGTACCTCTTTTCATTGCTTTGGTGCTTTCCATTTGCTTCTTTATTTCTTCTAATGTATAAGTTCTTTTAAGTCTCTCTCTTTAGGGCTTTGCAAAGGCATAACTAAATGTAATGAGCATGGGCTTTGTAGACAGTCTTGGTTTGAATGATGGCTTATCTATTATTTAGTTTTCTAACCTGGGGTAAGTTATTTAATCTTAGTCTCCAGAAATTGAAGATAACAGTTTGTTAGGTTATGTTACTTATTGAGTGAAGTGGCATGTAGTAAGCATCAGTAAATACTTACTGTTTAATTTTGTGTGAGCACATCATAGGGATCCAGGATATATTTCTTTAGTGAGATAGAGGGTTTTTCTCTAATTTAGACCCTGTTATCTATAGATAGATAAAATAATAGTAATCCTTACATGAAATATTAGCGTATGGTCCAAAATGTTACTTAGTAACTAATATATTTGCATTGTTTCAAGTAGTATTTGTTTAATTCTAACCATTAAAAAATCACCCATAATCTCACATACAGTGGTGATACTGGTATATTTTTATTTTTATATAGCTGAGTTTATCTTATTATTACTGGAATAGGAAAAGTCTTAATGTGAATCTTTTAAAATAGGGACCTAACTTTCACATCAATATTGAAAGAGGTTTAACTGGGCCTTACCTTGATATAAAAATAATTATAAATTATTAAAATTAAATTAATTTTATCTTATACTGAACAAAATCTATCATTGTTGCATCTGTATTACAGTTTATAGAATGTACAAAAAATGACTCAAATGTCGTTTCTGGTATAATATCTCCCCCCTCCATCCCAATATAGTTTTCACTTCATATATTAATTTTACAGGAATTATTAAGAGAGCCTTATTTTGTGAAGGCAGTTGAGAGCTTCATCTCTTTTTCCAGTGATCTCCCCTAAATCTTTTATGTATGAGTTGTGTTCTTTTGAACGTCTGTTAATGCTTATGTTTGTTGATCTTTTCTTCTATATTTGTTAGTTGGTCTTCTAGGTTCTTATTTGTCAATAGCTTTGCCAGTTTTTAAAGTCAAAATTTATTTTCTATCACCATAGAATCTTACATATTTTCAATTTTATAGGATTTTATCTGTATTCTGTTGTCAAATGCTTAGTTTTGCCCTGGCCGGTTTGGCTCAGCAGTTAGAGCATTGGCCCATGGACCAAAGAGTCTTGGGTTTGATTCCCATCAAGGGCACGTACCTTGATTGCGATTTGGTCCCCCCAGCCGTGGTTGGGGTCGTGTGGGAGGCAACCAATCGATGTGTCCCTCTCACATCGTTATGTCTCTCTTACATTGATGTGTCTCTCTCATATTGATGTTTCTTTCTCTATCTCTCCCTCTCACTCTCTCTGAAAGTAAATGGAAAAATATCCTTGGGTGAGGATTTTTTTAAAAAAAGCTTAGTTTTAGTGAAAGACTAATTCATTGATCTGTGCCTCCGTTAAACGCATTTCCCCCCGAAGTAGGGAAAGAAACTTGAATAGGATTTAATTTTATGACTGGTCAGTTCATTCATGAATATTTTTGTGTTATTCACTTCCTTTTTGCAACCTCCCAACTTCAGAGACTTTGGACTACAACTATTTGAATAACAATTTTTTACATTCATTTTTTATATTGGAACTTGCTCTAATGTTGTACTTCACTCTCTTTAAAATTCATTAAAAAAAAATTTTGGCCCGGCTGGTGTGGCTCACTGGTTGAGCATTGACGCATGCACCAGGAGGTCGCAGGTTCGATTCCCGGTCAGGGCACATGCCCAGGTTGTGGGCCAAATCCCCAGTGGGGGGCATGCAGGAGGCGGCCAATCAATGTTCTCTCTCATCGATGTTTCCATCTCTCTCTCCCTTCCTTTCTCTGTAAAATCAATAAAGAAAAAATATTTTTAAAAAATAATAAATTTTGAACGTGTTGGTGTGTGCCGTGTGCACGGAAGAGGATGCCGAACATGTGGAATCCCTGGCGTCCTGGAGACCGACAAGAGGCTGGTCGTCAAATGCGGACCTTGGAATGCGGACCCGGTCATCAGGGCTCCTGGACTCCATGCGGATGGACATTGAGGCTCAGGGGTACCAGGTAGCTTGTGACCACTGCTCCAAGGAAACATTTCAGCCTAAGCAAGGGGCCTACAAATACTTACTTCTGTACATTCTTATTTACCTCTATATGTTCCTATTTACCTGGCGATTCTCAGGGGCTGGGGCGGCTGTTTGTTATGGGCTCTGGTGGGGCTTATGAAATTAAAAGTTGCCTTCAGAAGTCATCTTACTTTAATTAAAAAAATAAGCATCAAACATCTTCCAAGGTGGGCTGCAAAGGTTACCCTCAAATATTCATCTCCCCTTTGAGGACTTTCCACTCATGGCAACCGACTCCACTGTACGTGCCTAGTAGGTGCAGCTACTCCCTCTTTAGAGCCCCATGTACCTGCCAATCCCTTCCCTTTAAGTCTGGTAGCAAGGCTGAGATGAGTTGGAATGTTTCAAAAATGCTTTGGCTGAGATGCAGGATGTCAACAGGAATATAGCAGGATACTATGAATCTAAATAGTCTGACTATAAAAAACAATTTACCCAGCTTCAGCCTGTGGGCCAAGCCTCTGGCTCAGGTGTGTGCCTTCATGATGAGGAAGATGCCAAGTTAGTACCTATAGTAGATGCCACTCAGATCTTCTTTCTCAAATGCTGTGAGTGTTGGCTGCTAAAGCCTCACAGCTGTCCTGCCTCTTAAAGAGTGGTTCTCAAAGTGTGGTCCCTGAACCTGCAGCATCAGCAACACCTGTAACTTTTTAGAAATACAAATTCTCTGTTCTCCTCTACCTCAGCCTACTGAATCAGAAACTGGGGATTGGCCTGGCAGTCTGGCTTAACATGTCCTCCAGGTGATTCTGATGCACTGAAATTGAGACCTGCTCTAGAAAATAATTGCCCTTTTGTTGTGAGGTTCCCCATTACCTCAGGGAAGAACCAGCTCCGATGCAGTTCCTGTTCTAGAGCTCCCTGCGGGATCAGACTGAAGTTAATCTTTGTCTGACACCACATTCTTGCTTAGTGTTTTTTCTCTGCTCTATCCTGCTTCCCTGAAACAAACAAAAAATTAAAACAAATTAAAAAAATAAATTTTATTTTTAAATGAATTCGAGAATGTTAGATTCACAGGATCCTGTAATATGTTTGTTACTATAAACAATGACTCTTTTTTCTTTTTTAAATCCTCACCCGAGGATATTTTTCCATTTATTTTCAGACAGAGTAGGAGGGAGGGGAAGGGGAGACGAGAGAGAGAGAGAAAAACATCGATGTGAGAGAGACACATCGATTGGTTGTCTCCCGAACGACCCTGACCAGGGCCGGGGACCGAACTGCAACCAAGGTACATGGCCTTGACTGGAATTGAACCCATGACTCTGGTCCAAGGGCTGACGCTCTAACCGCTGAGGAAACTGGCCAAGGCTAAACAATGATTCTTGATAATTGTTGTATACTTTATTTATTTTTTAAATATGTTTTTATTGATTTTTTTTTTTTTTAAGTGAGAGAGGAAGGGGGTGTGGGGAAAGAGATAGAAACATCCATGAGAGGGAAACTGATTGGCTGCTTCCTGCATGACCCCTTCTGGGAGTCCAGAAACCCGGGCTTGTGTCCTGACTGGAAATGGAACCAGCAACTTCTTGGTGCATGGGTCAACTGAGCCACACTGGCCGGGTGATATACTTTATTTTTTTAATCCTTGAGGATATGTTTATTGATTTTTTAAAAAACTTTTGTATTATTCTTATTTATGTATTTTTAATTGAGGGAGGGAGGAGGGGAAGAGAGAGAGACAGACACAGATAGACATCGATCAGTTGCCTTCCATATGCGCCCCCACTGGGGATCGAATCCACAACCTTTCAGTGTATGGGACGATCCAACCATGTGAGCCACACCTGCCAGGGCTGTGTATACTTTTTTAACCGTAAAATGTTTGGATTGTTTTACATGGGTACATTCCTCAGGATCGCAAAGTAGGACCATTTTTAAGGTTTTTGATGCATATTTCCCAGTTTTATCAATTACTTTATTAGTTATTTTATCAGAAGCAGGAACATGCCCATTTCAGTACACCTTTATCTGTGTGTATGGTTGTTTTTAAAACTGGAAAAATGTGAAAGGTAAACATACAAATATGTTTAATTTAACCTCAAATATAAGAGGTATATATACAAATATACCTCTTATAGGGGGAAAAATTCACTCTGGTAAATTTGTATTCCTCCATTCATTGTACTTGAGTGTGCCGGATTAATCCTTCTAAAACACACATGGTTTGTCATTTCCCTGTTTCCCATTTACTGCTTACTCGATTTTCCATGGATTTCAGGGGGTAATATTTTTTAAAATGAAAGTAAAGAAAAAATATTTCTTTACTTTGGCTTCTCTGAACTGCTTTGTATTAGTACAGGACATTACATTTTCTGTATGACTGTGTACAATAAAGTATACTATAGTTACTTAATTTTTACCTGTCTCCTCTACCAAATGCACAGCATGCATGAGGGAATTAGATCACTATATTTTTAGTGCCTTGAATAATTTTACCCCATTG
Organism: Tadarida brasiliensis; assembly: GCA_030848825.1. Taxonomy (NCBI): domain Eukaryota; kingdom Metazoa; phylum Chordata; class Mammalia; order Chiroptera; family Molossidae; genus Tadarida; species Tadarida brasiliensis. The sequence goes on from CM061267.1 coordinate 51,093,171, forward strand.
ACAGAATAAACGGGGAACAATAACTACATCAGAATCTTAATATTTTTCCTTAACAATACATTCTGTACTTAAAAAGTACTGTTTAGAGTTACTGGTTCAATTACTGGCAATAAAGTTTCTAGATAAAATTTTTTCTTTAGTTAATAAAGGGAGTATCTGTGCTTTGTGGCGTATGGTGTTTGTTTTGGCAGCAAATGAGGTGAGAATATAAAAATGAATTGAAAGGAAAGGTTGGTAAGGGGGTAGGGTAAGGAGAATGAATTGTAATATAAGGCTTGTTAAACGCTTCTGTTGAACATTTCTTTCATTCTTTTCCTTGCTTTGACTCTGGCTCCCCCAGTTGCCAGGCTTGGATCAAATAGGCTTCAGTTTCCTCTTTCGTAAAGTGGAGGATAATAATAATATCCACCACAGAGCTGTAAAGAGGATCGAATGAGTGAACATATGTACAGTGCTCAGGACAACACGTAGCACTCATGTGATCTCTGTAGTTATGATTACACTTAATACTTTTTTTTTTAAAGACTTTTTTTTTCCCGTGCAGAAGCTTTTTAGTTTGATGCAGCCCCACTTCTTTGTTTTTTCTTTCATTGCCTGAGCTTTGGGTGTCAGATTCAATGAAATTGCCAAGACCAATGTTATGAAGCTTTTTCCATGTTTTCTACAAGGTTGTCTAGTTTCCTGTCTTACATTTAAACCTTTACTTATTTTTTAGTTGATTATTTTTGTGTAAGAGGTAATATAAGGATTCTGTTTTATTCCTTTGCAAATGGATATCCAGTTTTCCCAAGATTATTTGTTGAAGAAACTATCCTTTATCTTATAACAAAATAATTTTTTTTGTTTTATTTTTATTTTAAATTGGTGGTTTGGCCACAGGAATTTATATTTTTTCTAGTGCCTGCCTGGAATAGAAAGTAGAGAAATAGGTGAACATGGTTCTTTTTTTTGTAGATGTCTATGAATTTAGTATTAGATAAATAGGTTAATTTTTGAGGATTCTTGAGGGTGCAATAACGTGAATCTGAATGGGAGGTGAAGAACATCTGTGATGTGTAATGGGCGCTGAGTTGTGAGAAAAATCTAGATTTTGAGGCACAGTTAATTTGGCTTTTGAAGTTGCAGAAATAGAAATAGTTGCATTGCTGAAAGAGAAAAAGTTTTAAACACTGGAAAAGGGGGACCATAGGGTCTTTGGGGGGTGTTGAGGATGAGTCTTAATTGTTTCAAATTAATAATCAAGTGTTTCTGAAAAACTTTTATATATGAACTTGGAGCCCAAGGGAGAAAAAACAGGAAAGAAAAAAGGACTGTACATCACCAATGTCCATTCAACCAGTAAAAGTCATCAAACTCACATTGAAATTGTTAATTGTGTATCAGTGCTATGATCTGTAAACTTGGTGTCTTTGTGCCTTGAAATTTCCCTGGAAGAGGTTGTGAAATAACAGGGATGCTTTTCTCTGGGGACTCTGAAGGGGGAACTACTGGGGTATCATCTTCTAACTCAGGGACATGGATTTTGGGAGATACAAGCCTCTTATCCTCTGATAAAGCCTTGGGATAGTGCCCAGTCAAGCCTGGGCTCAGATCCTTCTTGATTTTCGTCATGGCTCTCTGGCTGATTATGAGACTCACTTGATTTGGCTGCTAGCACCCCATCTCTGCCTTTATTAAGCCTAAAGAGAATAATGCAAGCGTAATAGGAAATTGATAAGCTATGCATTTAAACACACACACACACACACACACACAGACAGACTCACAGTCACACATATATTCATACATATATCTTTATTGAGCTGTAATTCACATAGCACATAGTCTACCCATTTAAAGAGTACAAGCCAGTGGTTTTTAGTATATTTACATAGTTGTGTAACTATCACTACAATTGAGTTTAGAACATTTTCATTGCCTCAAAAAGAAATACCGTATGCTTTAGCAGTCATTTTGTATTTCCCATCAGTTACCCAGCCATAGGCAACCACTAATATGCTTTTTTTCTATGAATTTGCCTATTTTGGACATTCTGTGGAAATGGAAACATACAGTATGTTGTCTTTGGTCACTGGCTTCTTTGACTTACTGTAGTGTTTTCATGGTGACAACCATATTGTAGCATATATAAGCATTGCATTGCTTTCTGTTGCTAAATACTACTTCATTGTATACATAAACTATATTTTGTTTATGCATTTGTCGGTTGATGGACATTTGGGTTTCTACTTTTTGACAGTTTTGAATAATGCTGCTATGAACATTCATGTAGAACTTTCTAGTGATGTATGTTTTCATTTCTTTTGGGTGTATACTTAGAAGTGGAATTGCTGGGTCACATGGTAATTTTTATGTTTAACCTTTTGTAGAAACTGCAAGATTGTTTTCCAAAGCAGCTGTACCCTTTTACATTCCCAATCGCAATGTAAGATTTTCAGTTTCTCCGCATCCTTGCCAACATTTGTTATTATCTATCATTATTATTATTATTATAGCCATCCTATTAGGTATGAAATGGCATCTCATTGTGGTTTTCATTTTTTTGTCCCTGATGGCTAATAATATTTACCATCATTACTTATTATCATGTGCTTATTTGTATATCGTCTTTGAAGAAATATTAAGATCCTTTGCTCAATTTTAAATTAAGTCATTTATCTTTTTTATTACTAAGTTGTAAGAGTTATTTATTTTCATTAATGGGTTTGGGAGTTACATGTTTTTGATTCTAGGGCAGCTAGTAATAGTCCCAGTTCTCACTACTAAAGTGTTTCCTGTAGTCTTAACACAGAAGGGTAGTTGATCCCGAGTGCAGCTGAAATAGATCACTGCTCTCTTCTCTTTATATCCCCATCAGTATATGCTTTTGATTTAACCCTAAACCTGAAAGGAGGGGGGGAACTTTCTTTTTGAGGCTGAGGTTTTTGCTGCTGGTGAAATGGGTATCTTTTTTTTTTTTATCCTCACCTGAGGATATGTTTTTATTTTTTATTTTTATTTTTTATTATTATTTTTTTTTTATCCTCACCTGAGGACATTTTTGCACTTATCTTCAGATAGAGCGGGAGGGAAAGAGGAAGGAAGAGAGAGAGAGAAACATCGATGCAAGAGAGACATATTGAGTGGTTGCCACCCACACGACCCCAACTGGGCTGGGGACAAACTGCAACCGAGATACGTGCCCTTAGCGGGAACGGAACCCGGGACTCTCTGGTCCGCGGGCTGGCGCTCTAACTGCTGAGCCAAACTGGCCAGGGCTATTTTTTATTTTTTAAGATAGGGAGGAAGAGAGAGGGAAGGGAGGAGGGAGAAAGAGAGAGAAAAAGAGAAAGTGAAACATCCATGTGAGAGAGAAACATCCATCAGTTGCCTCCGATATATACCCTGACTGGGGATTGAACTTGCAACCTTTTGGTGTGCGAGAGGATGCTCCAACCAACCGCACCACCCAGCCTGGGCTGGTCATCTTTTTTTTTAAACATGAATTTTATTTATTTCTTGAATACATATGCAATATATAGAGATATCAATGTATATAGATATATACACACACACTCTTTTTTTTGTTGTTCTTAATCCTCACTTGAGGATCTTTTTCCATTGATTTTTAGAGCGAGTGGAAGGGGGAGAGAGAAACATCGATGTGAGTGAGACACATCAGTTGGTTGCCTCCTGCATGATCCCAACTGGGGCCGGGATCCAAACTGCAACCCAGGTACGTGCCCTTGACTAGGAATCGAACCCACAGTCCTTGGTTCCGTGGGCTGATGCTCTAACAGCTGAGCCAAACCGGCGAGGGCGTAAGTTAAACTTTTATAAACGTGATTATGAAAGCATCAGAAAGGAAAGGAAATCAGCTGATTTGATATTTATTTTAACACCTATTTTATATTTAAACTCATGTGTTTCTTGAGATTAGGGCTTTGTCTCATGAAAAGCTTAACTTTGACTTAGCAAATAAACATTTGAAACGTTTTCCGGCCAGGGAGGGTGTTTAGTTCACTTGACATAGTAGCTCATCATACTAAAATCACGAAATACAGTAGAGATAGTGATTAGGCAAGATATATTTTATTTAACTGAAAGTTTGCAGTTTGATTTAGAATTCTAAGTGGTCCAAAATGAAAGATGATAGCAAACTGAACTTGAGCCAACATTAACCAAATGATAAGTGAGAGTTGTGGTCACTGGGTAGTTAGAGTATATTAAAAAATTTTTTTTGAGTAAAGGATAGAGATTCTGACTCCCTAGTAATAACTCTAACTAAAGGTATTCATGGTCTTTATGGGGAAATGGCAAAATATTACTGAGAACATAAAAGCACTCTTGAATATTATTAGATGAACAGACAGCATGGGATGATTTAATATTGTGCAGAAGTTATTTCTTCTGAAATAGTCTGTAAATTCAGTGTACATGTGTAATTGATAATCTAAAATAAATACTTGCTAGAACAGTTTGTTATCCATGTGGAATAAACTAATACTAGAGCTCTACCTCACACTTTAAAGAAAAATTCCAGGTGGATAATTACCTAAATTAGCGTATCAGAGTTGAAGATGTGCATAGTCTCTGCTCATTGTAGTTTTTACTTCTAGATATACACCTTCAAGCACTGGGTTCTATATCTTATTCTTTTGTGATTCTATATGTACACAGATCAATTTGTGTATAACTGAAATATATTTAAAGAAGCAGTACTCTTACTACTTGAAACACACTTAGGTATTTTCTACTTTATTTCATTTTTAATAAAATACTGTGACCCACTACATTGATTTCATGAGTTGCTGCCTTTGAGAAACTCTTGCACATGTGTACAAGGAGGTGTATGTGAAAATTTTAACATGTTTGTCATAATGTAAAATTTTATATCCCAGACATTCATTGAGAAAAAGGTTCAATATACTGGTGAATATTCAGAGAATGTAATATTATTTGATAGTTAAAATGAGAACTGGAGTTACCTCCCTCAACAAGAATAAATCTCAGAAGACAAATTGAGTGAAAAATAAAATTTGTAGAATGACACATACAGTATGATATGATGTAATATTTATTTTGTTGCAAACTATCTGGTTAATGGATAAAAACTTGTATAGGAATGATGAATCTTAATTTCAGGATAGCTGTTATCTGTAGAAAGAGGGGAAAGGAATTGGAGGGCTTCCACCCGGTCTGTAATAAATTAGTTCTTAATTTAAAAATATCTGAAGCTGATATGACAATGTTAAGATTGGCTAACATTGCAGGTGGATATATCTGTTTTGTATGTTTGGAACAATGGAATATAATGAACAAGAGGGAAAGAAAAAAGAAGAAAAAGGGGTTGAGATGAGGCTAGAGCACTAAGCAGGGCCCAGATTGTTAGAGTTGTCTTTATCATATTAAGAATACTTTGCTTTATATTGAGGGCGGAAGGGTTTAAGAAGGGAATGATAAGATCACATTTGTGTTTTGAAGGATCACTTTCACTGTACTGTGGGGACATTGTTGGGTGAGCAGAGGCTGAGGGAAACATCGTAATTCAGTTTGAGGGTGTTTGTGGCCTCTGGTCAGGGTCGTGTGGGAGGCAACCAGTCGATGTGTCCCTCTCATGTCGATGTTTCTCTCTCCCTCCCTCCCTCCCACTCTATCTGAAGATAAATAGAAATATCCTCGGGTGAGGAATAAAAAAATAAATAAGTAAAAATAAATGAATAAAGGGTGGTGCTCTTCCCTGGAAGGGGAAACAGAGGAGCTGTATTATGTTATAGGTGGAAAACTCAGAGAAGTCAGAGTTTTCTATAGGAAGATGACTAATTCTAGTCATTTAGCTTGGTTTTCTAAAGCACTAAAACTAAAATTAAAAATTTTTTTTTTATTTACAGAGGAGTATTTTTTTTTTAGCTCAGTTTTAATTAAAAAGGTGATTTTCCCTTTAAAGATGGAACAAAGAAAGGTGCTACAATTGTCTAACAAAGTATAATTGGTCCTCCCTATCAGTGAGTTCCACATCTGGGGATTCAACCAACCCCAGATCAAAAATACTTGGGAAAAAAAGTTATATTGTTGCTGTTCGGCTGATATGGCTCAGTGGTTGAGTGTCTTCCCTTGCACCAAGAGGTCACCTGTTCGATTCCCAGTCAGGACAGGTTGTGGGCCTGATTCTCAGTGGAGGGCATGTAGGAGGCGGCCAATCGATGTTCTCTCTCATTGATGTTTCAATCTCTCTCTCTCTCTCTCTCACTTCCTCTCTCTCTAAAAATCAATAAAGGGGAAAAAAGTTATATTGTGGCTAAAAATGTTATATTGTTGCTGATGCGACCACTCTAGTTAGGTCTACAATGATTGTGTCTGTACTGAACATGTACATACCATTTTTTCTTGTCATTCCCTAAATGTAAATACTATAACAACTATTTACATAGCGTTTACATCATGTTAGGTATTGTAAATAACCTAGAGATGACTTAAAGTATATGAGAGGGTGTGCTTAGGTTATATGCAAACACTACGCCATTTCACATAATGGACTTGAGCATGTGGGGATTTTGGTATCTGCAGATGTCTTGGAACCCATCCCCAGCATATACCAGATAATGAGGGACCTGGTACCTGTTTAAATAGTAATGGAAGAAGTACTTGAAGTGATAATAGAAAATTGGTTTTGCCTTATTATACAATTTATAAATGTTTACAGAACCTTTAGATGTACCATTCATTAGGTTTTTAAAAAAAAACTTCTTGAGTTAGCTCTGAGACACTACAACAATTTTTAAAGTAATACCACCATTTCCTAAGTCTATGATTTTAACTTCTATTTCAGTTGCAACTGGTTTCAGAAAGCCAGCTTTGCATTTATTGTTTTATTACTTTGTTGTTCTTCTTTTCACCTGAAAGAAATTTGATAAAACCCAAAGTTGAAAATTCCAGCTGGCACCATAAATATAAACCGTTTTTCTGTAAGAATATGCTGGAGATACACCTGCTAGTCGAATGGAAACCTAATTTACTTCTCTACATCTATCCTTTTTTGTTGTTGTTGTTAATCCTCAACTGAGGATATTTTTCCATTGATTTTCAGATACAATGGAAAGGAGGGAGGGAGGAAAAGAGAGAGAGGAACATCGATGTAAGAGAGAGACATGAATTGGTTGCCTCTCGCACGACCCCACCCAGGGCCTGGGATCGAACCTGCAACCCAGGTACGTGCCCTTGACTGGGAATCAATCCCTCAGCCCTTCACTTCACAGGCTGATACTCAAACCACTGAGTGAAACTGGCCAGGGCTGTACATCAGTCTTTATATGTTGGAACTGTTGCTTAAAGATCTTCAGAGAGGTACCATGTTAGTGTCATTAATGCAAAACAAGTATGGCTAGTGTGTGTGTCATCATTGGAGATTCTGTCCCCTTATTTGTAAATCAGTATAGCGCCTAGCACAATGCATGACACATAGTTGGTCTTTAATAAATATTTGTTAATAAATATTTAATAAATGAAATTACTTTACCAACATATTGAATATTTGAGTCCTTTATAGTTTTTAGTGCTTTTGAAAGTCAGTCACTACTTTGTGAAGATAAAAAAACACACTTAGAAGCATATTTTTAAATTAAATTTTTAAATTTTATTTTTATTGATTTTTAGAGAGAGAGAGAGAGAGGAAGGGAGAGAGAAACATTGATCGGCTGCCTCCTGCACACCCCTTACTGGGCCTCGAGCCCCACAACTTGGGCATGTGCCTTGACCGGGAATTGAACCAGCAACCTTTCCGTGCACAGGATGATGCCCAATAAATTGAGCCACACCAGCCAGGGCTTAGAAGCATTTTTTTTTTTTTTTAATCCTCACCCGAGGATATTTTTCCATTTATCTTCAGACAGAGGGAGAGGGAGGGAGAGAGAGGGAGACACATCCATGCGAGAGAGACACATCGACTGGCTGCCTCCTGCAGGACTTCGACCAGGGCCAGGGATGAACTGCAACCGAGGTACATGCCCTTGACTAGAATTGAACTCGGGACTCATTGGTCTGAGGGCTGACGCTCTACCACTGAGCCAAACCGGCCAGGGCTAGAAGCATATTTTTATGTAGAATAAGAAAACAGTGTTTCTCTGTGTACAGGATTAAATGAAGTGGTTTGGAATGCTCCTTAACACAATTTATGTGATGGCATGAGCTTTATTTGTGTTGAACCCTTCACTGGTCAGGTACTTCTATAAAATACGAATGGGATTTCCAGATAAAGCTTTTTGCTTTTTAAAATTCACATGTATATTATCCGGAATTATAAGGTAAATAATTTTACTGTGTTTGACATTTAATTTATTTTTTAAAATAAAGGGTAGGAAAATATTTAGTGGATACTCCTTTAAAATAAGGAAGTAATTTCATGTACAGGGATGGGTAAAGTAAGTTTACAGTTGTAATACAAATAATACAATAATTAATAATAACACAAGAATAAACTTTTGTGTACACACAACTGTATACCTACTTTTGCCCACCCTGTATTTAAATTAAAGAAAATAGTTAAGTGGGCATTGGCTGTCTTCTTTTTATTAATTAATTAATTAAATTTTTTGTTACAGATGTCCCTCCTTTTCCCACCATTGACACCCCCTCCCCTTTACTTCACTGTTGTCTGTGTCCATTGGTTATGCATATAAGTTCTTTGGTTTATCTCTTCCTCCCCCCCTCACCCACTTCCCTCTGAGGTTTATCAGTTTGTTTCCTACTTCCACTACTTCCATTTTTCTGGATCTATTTTGTTCATCAGCTTATTTTGTTCATTATATTCCACAAATAAGTGAGACCATTTGATACTTGTCTTTCTCTGAATGTCTTATTTTGCATAGCATAATACTCTCTAGGTCCCTCCATGTCATCTCAAAGGATAAGAGATTTTTCTTTCTTAGAACTGCATAGTACTCCATTGTGTATATATACCACAGGTTTTTTTTAATCCAGTCATCTACTGATGGACACTTGGGCTGTTTCCAGATCTTTGCTATTGTAAATAGTGCTTCTATGAACATAGGGGTGCATATATTCTTTCTGATTGGTGTTTCAGGCTTCTTAGGATATATTCCCAAAAGTGGAATCACTGGGTCAAATGGCAGTTCCATTTTACATTTTTTGAGGAAACACCATATTGTTTTCCATAGTGGCTGCACCAGTCTGTATTCCCACCAGCAGTGTACTAGAGTCCCGTTTTCTCCACACCCTCACCAGCACTTGTTGTTTGATGATGATTTGTTGATGGCAGCCATTATGGCAGGTGTGAGGTGATAACTCACGGTCGTTTTAATTTTCATCTTTCTGATGATTAGTGATGTTGAGCATTTTTTCATATGTCTCTTGGCCATTTGTATGTCCTGTTTGGAGAGGTATCTCTTTATGTCCTCTGCCCATTTTTTAATTGGATTGTCTGTCTTCCTTTTGTTGAATTGTATGAGTACTCTATATATTTTGGAAATTAACCCCTTATCTGATGTATCATTCATTGGCAAATATGTGCTCCCATACAGTGGACTCACTTTTCTTTTTGATGCTGGTTGCTTTTGCTCTGTAGAAGCTTTTTATAGTTTGATGTAGTCCCATTTATTTATTTTTTTTCCCTTTGTTTCTCTTGTCCTAGATGATGTATTGGTGAAAATTGTGGTATGTGAGATGTTTGAGATTTTGCTTCCTGCATTTTCTTGTAGGATTTTTATGGTTTCACAGGTTACATTTAAGTCTTTTGTCCATTTTGAGTTTATTCTTGTGTATGGTGTAAGTTGGTGGTCTAGTTTCATTGTTTTTTTGCATATACCTGCCCAATTTTCTCTACACCATTTATTGAAGAGACTGTCATTACTCCATTGTATGCTCTTGCCACCTTTGTCAAGTATTAATTAAGCAGAATGTCTTGTGTCGATTTCTGGGTTCTCTGTTCTGTTCCATTGATCTATATGCCTGTTCTTGTGCCAGTACCAGGCAGTTTTGATTACAGTGGCTTTGTAGTATAACCTGATATTTGGAACTGTGATTCCCTCCAATTTTGTTCTTCTTTTTTAAAATTGCTGTGGCTATTTGGGATCTTTTTTGGTTCCATATAAACTTTTGTAGTATTTTTCTACATCTGTGAAATATGCCATTGGTATTTTAATAGGGATTGCATTAAATGTATAGATTGCTTTGGGTAGTATGGACATTTTAATGATGTTAATTCTTCCAATCCGTGAACATGGTTTATGCTTCCACTTTTTTATATCTTCCTCTATTTCTTTTTTCAATGTCTTCTAGTTTTCTGAGAATAAGTCTTTTATCTCCTTGGTTATTCCTAGGTATCTTAATTTTTTTGTTGTTGCAATGGTAAATGGGATTTTTCTTAGTTTCTTTCTGTGTGTTCATTATTGGTGTATAAAAATGCCAACAATTCCTGGGTGTTGATTTTGTCCTGCTACTTTGTCAAATTAATTTACTAAATCTAGTAGTTTTTTTGTGGAGTCTTTAGGGTGTTCGTGTACATTATCATGTCATCTGTGAGTAATGACAGTTTCACTTCTTCTTTTCCAATTTGGATTCCTTTTATTTTTTTCTTCTTGTCTGATTGCTGTGGCTAAGACTTCCAGTACTATGTTGAATAAGAATGGTGAATGTGGACATCCCTTTCTTGGTCCTCTTCTTACAGGAAATACTTTTAGTTTTTGCCCATTGAGTATGATGTTGGCTGTAGGTTTGTCATATATGGCCTTTACTATGTTGAGGTATGTTCCCTCTATTCCCACTTTGCTGAGAGTTTTTATCAAAAATGTGTGCTGGATTTTGTCGAATGCTTTTTGTACATCTATTGATATGATCATGTCATTTTTACCTTTCATTTTGTTTATATGATGTATTACATTTATTGATTTGTGAATATTGTACCAGTCTTGTGTCCCTGGGATAAATCCCACTTGGTGATGGTGAATACTTATTTTAATATTAATATATTGCTGGATCTGATTTGCTAATAGTAAATATATGTTTTGAAAGAACTAAGTTTTCTAGAGTTCTTTTGTTCTTCATCTCAACTATCTAAAACACAGGCAAGATTGAGAATACAGAGTTTTGAAACTTTGTAGTGTGCAAAGCACTGAACCAGGAATTGGGTGGTGTGGCAGAGGTGGTAAAGCCTGTAGGTGGGAGAGGAAAATGTGTATGCAGTTAGTTAAATGCAAGAGGGACTGCAGGAATTGTTGTAGTCAAGATCTGTGAGGACACAGACACTTCCCAGGGAATTGATTAAACTGCATTTGATTGTTGAAGGTAGAGTGTAATTTGGTGAGATAGTGTGAGGAGGAATGGCTTTTATGAGGCAAAAGAGCAAGGTTGAGCTGAGATGGGAGATAAATTCGGGTAGGGAGGTATGGCAGGTGAACACTGAAGGAACAGACTTCAATTCTGTGTTCTGCCTGGGTTATTGAAATGTGGGCAGAGAGCCTATGATTAGAACCTTTTCAGAAGAGGCTTTTTCATTTTTGCTGATGTTACAGAAGGATCTGGAACACTATAGCAAAGATTAGTTGTGGTGGTGTGTTTGTTTCTTTGTTTACTTAAACTAAAGAGAGTCACAGATGTTTTTTGGAATTATTACCTTTGAGCCTATTCAAGGCAGGTGGAGTTAAGGTTGTGAAATCACCTTTTCTGGACTGACCGGCCCTGGGCTGAGTCAGGTGTCCTGGGATGTCTGTGGTAGACCCATCCACTTTATCCTACACTTTGGTTATTTTCCATAAAGGAAAATTACATCAACAGTGAAAATGTCATCTGTGCCATTTGTGTCTTTTAAAAAAATTAGTTTTAAAAATTGATTTGAATAAATTTGAAAGCATTTACATAGTGTCTGGCTCATAACAAGAACTAGAGTTGAGCTGGCTTTTTTCACCAGTAAAGTTATAAATATAACTTCCCTGTTCTGCTATCGTCTCAACAAAATATTCCATGAGGTTAGGTGGTCACATCAATCTTGTTCATGATGAAACATACACAGAACTATGTAATACATGGCCAGAAAGGATATAGTTACGCATAAGTGCAAATCTTTTGGAAATGTGTTTTAAAATTCAGTTAATATCGATTCAGTTCAGTATTTACACCAGAATGCTCTTTTAAAAAAATGTAATTAATGATGGAAGATTTACAAGGAATGTGTGAGATAGCAGTGTTTATAGAGTTAGCAATACCCAGATAGATACTGAAGTAGGTAAGAAATTAGAAGTTTTTTGCCCTGGCCGGTTTGGCTCAGTGGTTAGAGCGTCGGCCTGTGGTCCGGAGAGACCCGGGTTCGGTTCCCGCTAGGGGCACGTACCTCAGTTGCAGTTTGTCCCCGGCCCTGGTTGAGTCGTGCAGGAGGCAGCCACTGGATGTGTCCCTTTCACGTCGATGTTTCTCTCTCTCTCTCTCTCCCTCCCACTCTATCTGAACAAAAAATGGAAAAATGTCCTCGGGTGAGGATAAAAAAAAAAGAAAGAAATTAGAAGTTTTTAAACTTACCAATAATTCTGCTGTTAAGAAAACTATTTTCTGCCTAAATTGTCTTTAGTTATTGTTTGATCAGCTCTTACTTTAGATTTTAAATTTCAAACCTAACTGATTATAGTGAATTTGTTTTTATGGCAAGGAATTAGTAAAGTTTTCAGTCATTATGAGGATGTTCCCAGTAGAGAGTGTTCAGGAGCCCATCTTAAGCAGTTAAACTACTAATAAAGTGTAACTTGTACAGATTTTTGTACAGCGAACTGGCAGTATGTTGGGTTTTTCTTTTTGTTTTTTTTTTTAATCCTCACCGGAGGACACTTTTTCCATTTATCTTCAGATAGAGCGGGAGGGGGAGAGAGAGAGAAACATCGATGTGAGAGAGACACATTGAGTGGCTGCCACCCACACAACCCCAACCGGGGCCGGGGACAAACTGCAACCGAGGTACGCGCCCTTAGCAGGAACCGAACCCGGGACTCTCTAGTCTGCTGGCTGACGCTCAAACCACTGAGCCAAACCGGCCAGGGCTGTTGTGTTTTTTTTAATCTTCCCCCAGGGATATACTTATTGCTTTTTTTTTAAAGAGAGAGAACTGGGGATTGAACCTGAAACCTTTCAGTGTCCAGGATAGTGCTCCAACCAACTGAGGCACCCAGCCAAGGCTTATGTTCTTTTAAAATTGATTTTTAGAGGGAGAGGGAGAGAGAGATAGAAGCATCGATGAGAAAGAAACATTGATCGGCTGCCTCCCACACGCCCCCCCACTGGGGATCAAGCCCACAACCCAGGTACTAGCCCTGGACTGGGAATTGAACTGGCGACCTCTTTGTGCATGGGTCGATGCTCAACCACTGAGCCACACCAGCCGGGCTAAATGTGTATAATCTTTGACCTGATAATTTATTCCTCAGACTGTGTCTCAAGAAAATAATTTGTAAAATACAGACAAAGATGTGTGATTGAAGATGTTTTTCACAGTATTATATACACTCTGCCAAGACTCAAAGTGAATAGTTAAGTAATTTTGGTAGGTTTATATGATGAAGTCATCTTTGTGTATTAAAATGGATACTTAGAATCTTGGCTGGTGTGGCTCAGCGGTTAGAGCATTAACCTTCAGACCAGAGTCATGGGTTTGATTGCCCGCCAAGGGCATGTATCTCAATTGAGGGTGTGATCTTTGGCCCCAATCCGGGTCGTGTGAGAGGCAGCCAACTGATGTGTTTCTCTCATATTGATGTTTCTCTCTCTCTCTGTCCCCCCACCCCTTTCCTCCCTCCCTCCCTTCCACTCTATCTAAAACAAATAAAAATTTTTTAAAAATCAATGGAAAAATATCCTCGGGTGAGGATTAAAAAATAAGAAAAGAAAAGAAAATGATACTTAGAGAAAACATGCTCATGAAAAGAATGATCCCAAATTATTTCAAATATACCTGGGTAAAAATTGGGAGTAAATACTTGGAGATACAATGATTTATCTCTGGACACTAGGACTGTAAGCAATTAATTTTTTTTTCTTTTTCTAATGTACAACTTTTACTGCATGCAATTTAAATGAGGTATTATACAGAATAAGAATAGTGTGTGTGTGTATTTTTTAAAATCCTCATCCGAGGATATTTTCCCATTTATCTTCAGATGGGGTAGGGGGAGTGAGAGAAAGAGAAAGAAACACTGATGTGAGAGAGACACATCGGTTGGTTGCCTCTTGCATGATCCCAACCAGGGCCGGGGACTGAACCATAACCAAGGTATGTGCCCTTGACCGGAATTGAACTCTCGACTCTTTGGTCCAAGGGCCGATGCTCCAGCTGCTCAGCCAAACTGTCCAGGGCGAATAGTGTGTATTTAACAGCTTATATAGTATATGTACTATATCATAATACATAATTCTGTGGTTTTTTAGACCTCTTTCCATGATTTGGAATGATAGATTTACTAATTAATTGAAAGTTTCCATGTACCTTATTTGGTCTTTTTTTTTTTTTTTTTTTTAAGAACTTTACATTTTGCCATGGCTGGTTTGGCTCAGCGGTTAGAGCGTCGGCCTGCGGACCGGAGAGTCCCAGGTTCGGTTCTCGCTAAGGGCACATACCTTGGTTGCAGTTTGTTCCTGGCCTCAGTTGGGGTCGTGTGGGTGGCGACCACTCGATGTGTCTCTCTCACGTCGATGTTTCTCTCTCTCTTCCCTCCTCTCTACCTCCCTATCTGAAGATAAGTGCAAAAGTGTCCTCCGGTGAGGATAAAAAAAAAAAAAAAAAAAAGAACTTTACATTTTATTTTTTATTTATAGTTTATATTAAATATTTTGTATTACTTTCAAGTGTGTACAGCATAGTGGTTAGACAATCATATACTTTACAAAAGTGGTCCCCCTGATATTTTCAGTATACCCATCTGGCACTATACATAGTTATCGCAATATTATTGACTACGTTCTCTATGCTGTGCTTTACATCCCAGTGACTATTTTGTAACTACCCACAATTTCTTTATAGTTCTGTCATTTACATATTTTAAATAATGAACAAATATTATTTTTGCAATCTGAAGAAAAATAAATACTACTTTTCAGGCAGAAAAACCACAAGTGATATCGCTATTTTGGCCTGTTGGCCCTGGTAAGAGGTTGAATGGGGAGGAGGTCATGCCACCAGAGATGGATGATGAAGGATGGCATTTAAGGCAGGGGAATGAATGTGGGAGACAGCCACAGGAGGAGCAGCATCCGGGTTCAGAGATGGGGAGCAAGGGAGTCGCCTTAGCAAACAGGTGTGCTTGGGGCAAAAGTAGCGTTTGGCTTTGATTTTATTTTGGTTTCAGATTCCAGCAGAAAGGTAGAGGTTTTCTGCACATGAGTTCAGCAGGTGGAGATGCTTGATGGACCCAAAGAAGGGCATGAGGGCTGTTGTAGCTGGAGAGAGGTGATGTAACTTGTTCACTGCCACAGGGCTCAGACTGATGGAGCTGGAATTTAAATCAGGTCTGTGTACTTTCAGGACCATGCTTTTAATGACCAACTTTGCACTTTTCCAATTTTAATGAAAGGATTAACTAATGTTTGTAAAGACAAGAGTACAAAGGTAATGGTGTAATAGATGTTTTAGAGGTTTTTGTCAAAAGATGGTGAGTGGGATTAGTAAACCACTTTCTTAAATCATTTCACTCACATGAAATTCATTTTCTGACTACCAAATAAATACTGCTATTATTTTTTTTAATTAATGATTTATTACTCATTTGATCAGCTTCTACCTTTATTTCCCCCCCGATTTCAAAAGATTATTATTTGGCACATGTTGTATTATTGTTTCTCCTCCTCCAGTGTTCCTTTAAAACACTTTCAGCAATTCAAGATATCCTTTGAAACAAATTAGACTCATCCAGGGATGCAAAATCAGGGCTGGGAATCTGGATGACTTGATGAACAAAATAGTTAAGATGAATCATAGTGAAAACAATTATTAAGATTATACTAGAATGGTATTCTAGTCTTGGATTTTTTGGTGGTGTGTTTTATATACTAACAAACTATTGAGAATTTTTATTTTAGCTAGGTATTGCAAGTTAGACTGTCAAAACTATATATGAATCCAAGGAAGTAGGAGAAACAAAATCATGTAAAGCTTTCAGTGTATAAAAAATTATATTGCCACATTTAAACTCTACCTATTTTGGGAGTAGGGCTGTATTTAGTTTTTGTTTGTTTGTTTTTGTCTGCTGACTTTAAAACATTAATCATATAAATGAAACCTTATTTTATTTTTTAGGATTTAAGTAATATATTATTTGAGTTTCTAAAATTCTTCCTGATAAGTAGTAATGAATAGACTATTTCGTTTGTATGCCTCTAGATCAAGTATACACTTGTCAGGAGTTTTTGCCTGTTCTTGCCACCAGCTTGTGACTGAGTCATTAGTCGGATTCTTGACTCATAGGTAGAAATAGTATTGCTAAGTACACAGATACTAAGGCATAGAGCTCTTTTCCTCTGTCACCTACCCACCCAGCATTGTGGAAGGTCCTGGGTACAGGAGCTAGTTGACCTTCATCATGATATATTCTTCACAGATTACTAGTTTGTGTGTGTGTGTGTGTGTGTGTGTGTGTGTGATTTTAAAAAGAGGTTTTATTTTTATTGATTTGAGAGAGAAAAAGGGAGAGAGAGAGAAGAAGGTAGGGAGAGAAACATCGATGACAGATGGATCGGCCACCTCCTGCACGCCCTGGGGATTGAGCCTGCAACCCTGGCATGTGCCCTGACCTGGAATTGAACTGGTGATCTCTTGGTGCATGGGTCAATGCTCAACCAACTGAGCCACACCCGCCAGGGCCAGATTACTAGTTTTTAAGAGATGGATTAAAAAAATAAATAAATTTATTGTAATTATATATGGGCTTGGTTTGAGTACAGCTATTCAGTTTCTTCAATAAAGAATTCTCTGTGCTCTGGTCCAGGAGAGAGAGAGGAGCTGGGTTTATATTCTGGGAGCAGAGTGGAGTAGAGTCTGAGATTCTCACTGTTCTTTATCAAAACTGTTTCTCATCTCAATACCTTACCGTACCCTCTGTGCCTAGAGTCTCCAAAATGTCTAGTCTTCGCCTCAGGAAAGATTGCAATCTGGCTACACTGGGGGAGGGGTGTGTGTGGAGAGGTAGCCCTGGCTCCATCCAGATGAGCCCTGTGTGTTCAGCATCCCCTTCCCCTCCCCTGACACCTCCCCAGCCTTTGGCTGTGCTGCTGAGGCTCTAGTGTTCCAAGGTGGACAGCTTCTGGTTAATGTCTGTTTCTGCCACCACTTTTGATTATAGCTGCTTATGTTCTTCCTACTTGTTATCTCCTCCATTCACTTTGTTTTCTAAACATTGTTGGATTTCTTGTTCCTTGATTTTAACTTTCCTATTGTCTTTGAAGTAGGTGGTTGAAACAGACCGTTGATTAGTGTAATAACTTTTTCAGAAGCATACATTTATTGAAGTGGATATCTTAATCCTGAAATCTTTTGGAGCATTAAAAGTTCTAATTTGTATCTGCTTTTTTTTGCCTATGTCAATTGTACCTGCTTTTCTTACTTATATTTGAATCATAAGCACACTTTAGCATATTTCTGGACATCTTCTTTTAGAGCTGGTAATGACTCCTTAAAGCCTTGATTCTTAACCATGGGTGTGTATCAGTCTCCTAGTGACATGTGCCCAAGCCACATTCCAGACCTACAGAGTCAGAATCTCATGATTGTAGGCTTTTGTTTTTTTTGAAAAAGCTTCCATATGATTGTGCTATATAGTCCTTTTTAAGAACTATTGTGTCATAGCTTCTAAAATAAGTTAAATTTTGCACGGCATTTTGTATCCTACTAGAAATAAACTCCAAATTTTTCAATAAAGGTGTCAAAAATCTGGTCCCAAACTTTTTTTTCCTGGCATTTCTGCCAGTATTTTCCTGTGGGTACCTTGTATATCAGCAAAACTGGACAAGCCCTTTCCTGCTGCCATACCTATGCTCATTCATGCAGTTCCTTTTGCTCCAAAAACCCTTTCCCTAGCTAGAATGTTTTCTTACTTCTAGTTCAACCTCAATTGTCCCTTTCTCTAAGCAAGCATTTCTTGGAACTCAGCTAGCCAGAGAGAACATTTCTGTCTTTCTGTGTATTTTTTTCTTGTCATTGTGTGCCCTGGACCTTATAACAGTGCCAGAAACTGTATACCTAGAATATGTGTTGAGTTAATTAAAGAAGTTTTTCGGCCACCCTCTTCCTTGTTTTATATTATTATTTGTGTATTTCTCTGATCTAATCTGTTAGACTCCTGGTTCCATGAATGAAGACCCATATTTTACTCATTTTAACAATAAAATAGTGTTTGGTAAATATTTCTTTATAAAGAAATGAGGTATCTTCTCTGTACTTGGGTAATCAAGAAGAATTTGGAACTGTAGGGTAGAATCATAAAATCTATGACACAAAGGAAGGAGAGAATGTCAGTTTCTGTTGGTGGGATACTCAGGCTCGTGGATTACTTTGGTCCCTTGCCCTGCTGGAGAGATGGATTTGGTGTTTCAGGGCAGTCTTCAGTTGGCAGATAAACTTGCACTTGATGGTGTTGTGTCATCTGTGAATGAAAGAGTAATTTGCAGTATTTGGTTTCATGGGGGCTAGTCAGCACCACCATGCGTTTTGAATTTCTCTTCCACCTTAGGTAAGGCTCTTTTTATGTTCAGCTCTAAAGCTTTTGTTTTTTCACCTGTTCATTACTGCCCTTGCAAGGTAGTATGTGGTTTAAAATTAGGCCACGAAGATCAAGACTGAGTTTTCCATGTGTTACTGTCAATGACTTGAGGGGTTGCAGGATTTTATATTTGATAGTTAAAAGTATTGGACTTTGCCCTGGCCGGTTTGGCTCAGCGGTTAGAGTGTCGGCCTGCGGTCCAGAGAGACCCGGGTTCGGTTCCCGCTAAGGGCACGTACCTCGGTTGCAATTTGTCCCCGGCCCTGGTTGGTCGTGCGGGAGGCAGCCACTCAATGTGTCCCTTTCACGTCGATGTTTCTCTCTCTCTCTCTTCCTCTCTCTCCCTCCCACTCTGTCTGAACAAAAGATGGAAAAATGTCCTCGGGTGAGGATAAAAAAAAAAAAAATATTGGACTTTAACCAATTGGAGTATGATGGTAGCATGTGTTAAGAGCAGCTCACAGGGGAAGACTCACTGGTGGCTATGATGGTATTTTTTTGAGTCAGCTTTATGAAGTTATAATTTACATAAAGTAAAAATTCACCAATTTAAAATAAACAATTCAGTGGGTTGTAACTACACATACATGTTGTAACCACAACCACAGTCACGAGGTAACATTTTATCAGCACCCAAAGTTTCCTTGTAGTTAGTACCTTTCCCCCACTCCTTAGCACTTGGCAACCATTGGTCTTTCCATCACTGTAGTTTTGCCTTGCTTTAAGAAATATATTTTTATTGATTTTAGAGAGAGGAAGGGAGAGGAGGAGGAGAGAGAGAGAGAAACATTGATGCCAGAGAGAAACATCGGTCAGTTGCCTCCCATACATACCCTGACTGGGGCCTGAACCTGCAACCAGGGCATGTGCCCTGACCCGGAATCAAACTGGCGACCTTTCTGTGCATGGGACAACGCTCAACCAACTGAGCCTCACCGGCCAGGGCAGTTTTGCTCTTTTAAAATGGACACACATACTGTGTAGTCATTTGTGTTTGTCTTCTTTCACTTAGCACAGTGCTTTTGTGTTCATTCATGTTGTATTTATTGTTTGTTGTCTTGTTATTGCTGAATAGTTATTCCATTGTTTAACCACAATTTATCCTTTTACAACCATGTTTTTGGAGAGCTTGAAACTGGCACATTTGTCTAAGGATTTTCTTGACACCTAATAGCCAAAGTCTACATGAACATGATTTTTCTTGTTTAAAAGCTCATTAAAGTCGAATAGAAAATTACACTGAAGGACTTGTATATAATGGTTACAGTGGCTACATGTGCACATACAGTCATCCCTCAGTATCTGGAAGATTGGTTCCAGGATTCCTAAGATACCAAAATCTGAGGATGCTTAAGTCCATTATATATAAAATGGTATAGAACAATGCATACAATAATCTTGTTTCTTAAAGCATGGCCTTTGAACCACTGCATCAGTCTCCTGGGGTGCTTATCAAATATGCAGATCCCTGAGCCTTCTCTCAGGCTTTGTGAGTCACACTCTATGATTTGAGAAGTCTGAGTGCTGTGCTGGACATAAGCACCACTGAGGACTCATCTCCTGTCAGTGGGTGTCCTGTTCAAACTTGGCTTTATTCTCTGCTGTCTACCACCTACCCTGTCTCTCAGCACTGAGCACTGGTGAGCAGGAGATTTAGTCCTACGAGACTATTGGGTCCCAAAATATTTCACTGCTTCCATTTGCTGTCTAGTAGGGCAGGCTTCCTTCTTGGTTCTCTACTCTCTAGTTGTGTGACTCTGAACATGTTATTTACCCCTGTTCCTCATTATCCTCATCTGTGAAAATGGGGTGAATAACAGTACTTATCTCAGAGTTATTTGAGGAATGAGTGAGTTAATTGTGAGTAGAGTGCTCAGAATAGTACTTATATTAGAGTTTGCTTTTTAAAATATTGTTATTTTAAGTAATGTATTTGTTGCCAGCTGGAGATATACATGCATTGTTTGATTTACTCATGTTTTCCAGTCTGTTATAAATCACCATTTTTTTCTTGTTATTTAGACCTTCCTAATCATTTTCTGTCTTCCTGAAATATAGAAGTTTATATTTATACAGAAATTTATTTATTTATAAAGAAGGTTATAAGAAATTTATATGTTTCTTCAGAACAAATCTGTGAATGGTACACTTAAGTTTTTTTTGGTTTAAAGTATTTTTATTTGCTTAATGTATATGTATTTTCCTTAGCCAGATACACAACTGAGAATGTCAGTTACTGGTTCTCAGTACTATGATGGTTTTAAACTACTGTTTGAGTTCCAGTCTTTCTTTTGAGAGATCTCGTGACAGTATAATTTGTCATTCTTGTATAGAAAAATCCCACCCCCCCCATTTTTTTCTCTTTACTTTGGGGTTCTTCAGTTTTACTGTACTGAGTATTTCTCTTTATCTGGCATACTTCATGCTCTCAGAATTTGAGACATGTTCTTTATTAGTTCTGGGCAGTTCTTAGCTATTATTTCTTCTAATAGTGTGCCTCCCCATTTTCCACCTTCTTCAAGAACCCCAAATAGTAGAAAGGTTAGAACTTCTTATTCTCTACTTTAGTTCTCAACCTTTTTTTCATATTTTAAATCTCTTTATCCTTCTGCGCTACATCCTAGATGATTTCTTCAGATCCATCTTATTGTCTCTTATTTGTTGTCTAATCAACAGATTTCAAATCTTTTTTCTTGCTCATGCTTTAATTTCCTTCATTTCTATCAAAATTATGAACATACTTATTTTAGAGTCTATATTTCATTATACTAGTATCTGAAGTTTATTTTTGCTGTTTGTTAATTTTCTTGGGCTTGCTCAGAGGGTGATGTTTCTTTGTTTATTAGGTAATATGACAAAAATTGTTAAATCACATTTGCCCAATCTTAATGGCTTAGATTTCCAAGGAGCCCTGATTGAGGGGCATTTCTCCCAGGTTTGTTTTTACTTCTTCCAGGATCTGTGGGATGGCAATGGCACAGAAACACTTAAATTAATTTCTTGGCTTGGAGGGGGAGGGGGTGTTCATCATTATATATAATAATATTAATAGATTCAAATGCTAATGCTGCTTGAGGAAAAGCTTGAATTAGAAAATTCTTAGGGCAGATTTCCCCTTCTTTTCCAATCTGAAGAAATATATTTGTTGTCCTAAATTTGACTCACTGCCTGGCCCTGGGTGCCTGGTTCCCTACTTGAGTCTGTCCTTGGATACCAGTTTGCTTAATTGGAATCTAACTTACTCTCACCTTTTTCTTGAGTCCTCTTTCATTGTGATTGGATTTGGTGCTTCCAGAATCTCATTTCCTTAGAAAATGCTTTTCTGATGGCTTCTTCAAGTAGCCACCAATCTCTGAAAATGGCCACTCTTAAAAGAGTAATACTTGGAGGGCACTCAGAGCTTTTGCTGAGTTGTGGCCACGCAGGACAGTGGCCATCTTACTCCTTCCCAGGGCTCTGGGGAGAGGGAGCAGCCCTTCTTTCTGAGATTCAGCCCCACCCAGGTGAGTCATTGAAATGCAAATTGAGGCTCATTAACTACCAGCATCTGCCCCACCCATGGGAAATCCTCTTATGCTGAACACCTGAGGGACGTTTTCATTCAACTGAGAACCCAAGGCTCTTCAAGTAACTGAGACTAATAGCTTCCAGGCAAAAAGCTAGAGAATAACTGAACCTTTCCTGGCCTTGCAAATCTACCCAGAAAAGTAAGACTTGACAGTGGTGTTTAACTTGGGTCCTCCCATGCTCATCCAAACTAAGTAGAAGGAGCCACAAACAGCAGAACACCAGCATCCACAGGGAAGATTTGGCAGGCTCCAAAACCCACTGAGATAGCCAAAATTGTGAAACAAAGCAACAAATCCCAAATGAAAGAACAAGAGACTTCTACCAAAGATGAGATAAATGAAATGGAGTTAAGCAACTTAGCAGAGCTAGAATTCAGAGCCATGATCTTGAGGAAGCTCAACAGCATGAGTAAGGACATCAACACCATGAGTAAAGACATCAACACCATGAGTAAAGACATAGAAACATTGAAAACCAACCAAGTGGAAATGAAGAAGCACCAAGAAGAAATGAAGAATGACATAGCAGAAATAGAGAACACATTGGAAGGACTAAACAGCAGAGTAGAGGAAGCTGAGGACCGGATCAGTGAATTAGAAGACAGGGTAGAAAAAATCAACCAATCAGAAACCCAAAAGGAAAAAACAATTACAAAACAGGAAGACAGCTTAAGAGAACTGTGGGACAACTGCAAACGTAGTAATATTCGCATCATAGGAGTCCCTGAAGAAGAAGAAAATGAGCAAGGGTTAGAGAATATATTTGAAGAAATAGTGACAGAGAACTTCCCTAATTTGGTGAAGAAAGAAGGCATTCAAGTTCAAGAAGCACAGAGAGTCCCAAGTAAGAAGAACCCAAACAGGCCCACACCAAGACACATAGTAATTAAAATGCCAAAAATTAAAGACAAAGAGAGAATCCTAAAGGCAGTAAGAGAAAAGCAACAGGTTACCTACAAAATAACCCCATAAGGCTGTCAGCTGACTTCTCAAAAGAAACACTTAACAGAAACATTCCCAGAAGGGAATGGCATGAAGTAATCAAGGTCATGAAAAACAAGGATCTGAATCCAAGACTACTCTACCCAGCAAGGCTATCATTCAAAATAGAAGGTCAAATAAAGAGCTTTCCAGACAAAAAAGGGCTAAGGGAATACATTAGCACCAACCCAGTACTGCAAGAAATGTTAAAAGGACTGCTGTAATTACTAGAAGAAATAGGAAGGAAAATATAACCACACTAAACAAAAATGGCAATAAATAAGTACATATCAATAATCACCTTAAATGTAGATGGATTGAATGCTCCGATAAAAAGACACAGAGTAGTGGATTGGATAAGAAAGCATGACCCATATATATGTTGTTTACAAGAGACCCACCTCACAACAAAAGACTCACAAAGGTTGAAAGTGAAGGGATGGAAAAAAATCTTTCAAGCAAATGGAAAGGAAAAGAAAGCTGGGGTAGCAATACTCATATCTGATAAAATAGATTTCAAATTGAAGGCCATAACTAGAGACAAAGAAGGTCACTACATAATATTGAAAGGATCTATCCAACAGGAAGATATAACCTTGGTAAACATATATGCACCCAATAAAGGAGCACCAAAATATATTAAAAATCTTCTGGAGGACTTCAAAGGAGAAATTGACAGCCATACAATCATAGCAGGGGACTTCAACACCCCACTGACATCACTGGATAGATCCTCTAGACAAAAAATTAACAAAAAAACAGAGACTCTAAATGAAGCACTAGACCAAATGGATTTAATAGATATCTACAGAGAATTACACCCCAAAACTACAGAATTCACATTCTTCTCAAGTGCACATGGGACATTCTCAAAGATAGACCACATGTTAGGACACAAACTAAGTCTCTACAAGTTCAAGAAGATTGAAATCATATCAAGCATCTTCTCAGATCACAATGGCATGAAACTAGAAATCAACTGCAACAAGAACATGCAAAGACATTTGAACACATGGAGGCTAAATAGCATGTTATTAAACAATGAATGGGTTACCGAGGAGATCAAGGAAGAAATTAAAAACACCCTGGAAGCCAATGAAAATGAACATACAACAACACAAAATCTATGGGATGCAGTAAAAGCAGTTCTGAGAGGGAAGTTCATAGCACTACAGGCCTACCTCAAGAAACAAGAAAAATTTCTAATAGACTATAACTTCACAACTTAAAGAACCAGAAAGCAAACAAAAAGAAAACCCCAGAGCAAGTAGAAGAAGGAAATAGTAAAGATCAGAGCAGAAACAAATGACATAGATACCAAAAAAAAACAATTCAAAGGATCAATGAAACAAAGAGCTGATTTATTAAAAAGATAAACAAGATTGATGGACCCTTAGCTAGACTCACCAAGAAACAAAGAGAGAGAACCCAAATACACAAAATCAGAAATGAAAGAGGAGAAGTAACAGCTGACACCACAGAAATACAAAGGGTCGTTAACAAATACTATGAACATTTATTTGGCAACAAATTCGACAATCTAAGCAAAATGGACAAATTTCTATAAACACATAATGTCCCAAAACTGAACCAGGAAGAGAGAAAACTTGAATAGACCAATAACAACTGAGAAAATTGAAGATGTAATCAAGACTCTCCCAGGAAACAAAAGCCCAGGCCTGCACGGCTTCACGGAGGAGTTTTACTGAACATTCAAAGAAGAACTAACACCCATTTTCCTCAAACTATTCCAAAAAATTCAAGAAGAAGGAAGACTTCCCAACTCGTTTTATGAGGCCAGCATAATTCTAATACCAAAACCAGCAAAAGACACTACAAAGAAAGAAAACTACAGGCCAGTATCCCTGATGAACATAGATGCCCAAATTCCTGAACACAATACTAGCAAATCGGATTCAGCAATACATCAAAAAAATTATTCACCATGACCAAGTGGGATTCATCCCAGGGATGCAAGGCTGGTACAGTATTCACAAATCAATCAATGTGATTCACCACATAAACAAAATGAAACATAAAAACCACATAATCATGTCAATAGATGCTGAAAAAGCATTCGACAAAATTCAGCACCCATTTCTGATAAAAACGCTCAGCAATTTGGGAATAGAGGGATCATATCTCGACATAATAAAGGCCATATATGAAAGACCTACAGCCAACATCACACTTAATTGGCAATAACTAAAAACATTTCCCGTAAGAACAGGAACAAGACAGGGATGCCCGCTTTCGCCACTCTTATTTAACATAGTACTAGAAATCTTAGCCCCAGCAATCAGACATGAAGAAAAAATAAAAGGGATCCAAACTGGAAAGGAGGAAGTGAAACTGTCATTATTCGCAGATGACATGATATTATACATAGAAAACCCTAAAGACTCCATTAAAAATCTACTAGACTTAATAAATGAATTTGGCAAAGAAGCAGGATACAAAATTAACGTCAAGAAATGTACGGCATTGTTACACACTCACAGAAAGAGAAGCTAAAAAAAACAATCCCATTTACTATCGCGGCAAAAAAATTAAGATACCTAGGAATAAACTTAACCAAACAAGTAAAGGACCTATTTGCAGAAAACTACAGGACATTGAAAAAAGAAATAGAGGAAGATATAAAAAGTGGAAGCACATCTCTTGTTCATGGATTGGAATAATTAACATCATTAAAATGTGCATATTACCCAAAGCAATCTATAGATTCAATGCAATACCCATCAAAATACCAACGACTTATTTCACAGAACTAGAACAAATACTTCAAAAGTTCATATGGCCCTGGCCGGTTTGGCTCAGTGGTTAGAGCGTCAGCCTGCGGTCCAGAGAGACCCGGGTTTGGTTCCCGCTAAGGGCACCTACCTCGGTTGCAGTTTGTCCCTGGCCCTTGGTGGGTCGTGCAGGAGCCAGCCACTCGATGTGTCCCTCTCACGTCGATGTTTCTCTCTCTCTCTCTCTCTCTCTCTCTCTCTCTCTCTCTCTCTTTCTCTCTTTCTCTCTTCCTCTCTCCCTCCCACTCTATCTGAACAAAAAGTGGAAAACTGTCCTCGGGTGAGGATTAAAAAAAAAAAGTTCATATGGAACCGAAAAAGACCCTGAATAGCCACAGCAATTTTGAAAAAGGACAAAGTAGGTAGGATCATAATACCGGATATCAGGTTATACTACAAAGCTACTGTAATGAAAACAGCCTGGTACTGGCACAAGAACAGGCATATAGATCAGTGGAACAGAACAGAGAATCTGGAAATTGACCCAAGACATTATGCTCAATTAATATTTGACAAAGGTGGCAAGAGCATACAATGGAGTAAAGACAGCCTCTTTAATAAATAGTGTTGGGAAAATTGGACAGCTACATGCAAAAAAAGAAACTAGACCAGCAACTTACACCATACACAAGAATAAACTTAAAGTGGGTAAAAGACTTAAACGTGACTCGTGAATCCATAAGCATCCTGGAAGAAAACGTAGGCAACAAAATTTCGGACATCATATGCAGCAGAATCTTCAATGATACATCACCTAAGGCAACAGAAACGAAGGAAAAAATGAACACATGGGACTACATCAAACTCAAAAGCTTCTGCACAGCAAAAGAAACAACCATCAAAATGGAAAGGGAATCCACAATATGGGAGAGCATAATTGCCAGTGATACATCAGATAAGGGGTTGATCTCCAAAATATATAGAGAGCTCATATAACTCAACAAAAGGAAGACAAAGAACCCAATTAAAAAATGGGCAGAGAAACTAAATAGACACCTCTCCAAACAGGACATACAAATGGCTAAGAGACATATGAAGAAATGCTCAACATCACTAATCATCAGAGAGATACAAATTAAAACAACAATGAGGTATCATCTCACACCTGTCAGATTGACAACCCTCAGAAGAGGTGGTGGGGGAGAAGGGAAGAGATAAACCACAGAACTTATATGCATGTATGCATAACTGATGGACATGGACATAAAGCTGGGGACGGGGTGGGGGGGGATGGGTAGGAGGGTGTCAATGGGGAAAAAAGGAGAAACATCTGCAATAAAAATAAAATAAAACTAAAAAAAAAAAAGAATAATACTAATATGCTTCCAACATCTTTGAGGTACTATACACACAATTCCTATAATAAAATTGGCATTAATTCTAATTGAAATAATCTTTAAAAAAAATGAATCTATTTAAAATGTAAGAATATGGGTGAATGAAATTAGAAAGTTTCAGAGGCACACTGTGTTGCAGAGGACTAAATCTTCAGGTGACCACAGTCTGTGCCAGCAATTATAAATTTTGTTAAGGTGGGGACTGTTTTCTTGTGTAACATGCATTGTGTGGAACCATTGTTCACAAGAAATTCTTTGAAGACTGGGCTTAACTTTGTACTTGTCAAAAAAGACCTATTTAGAACAAGTCATGTGTTATTAGAGAATATTTATTAAGCAATCTGCTTGCTTGTTAAAATTTCTTTCTTTCTTTTTTTTTTTTTTTTATCCTCACCTGAGGACATTTTTCCATTTTTTGTTCAGATAGAGTGGGAGGGGGAGAGAGAGAGAGAGAGAGAGAGGAAGAGAGAGAGAGAGAGAAACATTGCTGTGAAAGGGACACATCGAGTGGCTGCCACCCACACGACCCAACCAGGTCCGGGGACAAACTGCAACTGAGGTACGTGTCCTTAGCGGGAACCGAACCCAGGTCTCTCTGGACCGCAGGCCGACGCTCTAACCGCTGAGCCAAACCGGCCAGGGCACTTGTTAAAATTTTAAAAATCCATGATCATAAAAGCAGTACCACCCATTTTGTCATTTTGCCTTGTGAGAAATATGTGATAATGAACAATAGAGATCCTTGTGAAACTTAAAATTATTAACTAATCATGATTATAAAATACATGGGTTAGGAGGTTGACTGATGTTGACCTTTGCATTAGGACACTCACAGATGAACAGAGAGGGCCAGAGGTCTGTGGCTGTATTATGCATGATCTATTAGGGTGTATGTATAACTGGAGCTCTGAGGAAAACAGATTCATTGTAACCACACCCCAGAATAATGGAAATGTGGGGATTAAGCTTTATTCACTGCCTACCACATGCACATCACAGCACTCTGAGTTTTACTAGAGGTCCAGAGTTGTCACTTGCTTGAACTGTCATGGATTTTTAAATGATGAAGTAGTAATCAAACCTAACTCATAGCCTTTCTACCAGAAAGTTGTTTGTACTTTGACTTTTATTCTCACTCTCCAGCCCTAAAATAGAGTTGGGTGTGACTTGCTCATGCCCCAGACCAGTGATTTTCAACCAGTATGTTGCAGCATGCTGGGGTACTGCAAGAATTTTTAAAACATGAAACACCTGACTATTTAGTCAGGGGCACTGACCTCCTTTTCCT
The DNA here is from genome assembly GCA_030848825.1 of Tadarida brasiliensis. Lineage (NCBI taxonomy): Eukaryota > Metazoa > Chordata > Mammalia > Chiroptera > Molossidae > Tadarida > Tadarida brasiliensis. Next base: position 51,121,857 of record CM061267.1, read on the forward strand.
TAGATTGCCAAATAAAAAAATGACAACAGCCAACACAACAATAGCCGTCTAGTGTGAATGAATCAAAATTATACCCATTTTTTTTTTTGTTAGATCAGCAAAAAATATATTTTTTGGTTTGCCGCATAATTTTAGTAATTGGTTTATGTGCCATTTGAGATGAAAAAACTGTCTAATCGCTTCCCTAGACAGTTTACTTTGTTCTTTAGTAAATTCTCCCTAGGTGCTGTGGGGAGGGGGTGTGTTCATAGATATGAACCACTTTCCCAGCAGCTGCTTTCTCTTTCCTTATTTTCCTTTCCTGTCTTTATAATTTCAGTACCCATACACATGGTACTAAATTTAAAAAGTATGATCAGCAGCCCTAGTCATTAGAGCGTCAGCCCTCGGACTGGAGAGTCCCGGGTTCAGTTCCTGCTAAGGGCAAGTACCTAGGTTCCGGTTTGTCCCCACCCCCATTGGGGTCGTGTGGGTGGCAACCAGTCGATGTTTCTCTCTCTCTCTTCCCCTCTCTCTCCCTCTTGCTCTGTCTGAAGATTAATGCAAAAAAAAAAAAAAGGGGGGGTCCTCAGGTGAGGATAATTAAAAAAAAAAATTATGATCACCAGTCATTGAGTTCCTGTTCCTGGAGAGTGCTATTATTGTCCGTTTTCTTTTTGTTCTAGCCAGAGATATGCTATGAACATGAGGCACATGTTTTGTGTGTCTATAAAACAAATGATACATGCCATACACAAATGTTCTGTGCCTTTGTATTAATCAGTAGTATATCCTCCATACTAGTACAGAGAGAACTTCCTTTTTAGTGTAACAACTTTATGGACAAATAATCCACATTCCATATAATTTACCCACTTAAAATGTACTTTTTATAGGTTTTTCAGTATACTTCCAGAGTTGTGCATCCATCACCAAGCACTTGATTTTAGAATATTTTCACCTCCCCCAACAGAAATTCTGTACACCTGAGTAGTCACCCATATTTCCTCCCACCCTGTTAGCTAGAAGCAGCTCCGATCTGCTTTCTGTCTATTCTGGGCATTACATATAAATGGAGTCATAGCAATATGACTGGCTTCTTTGATTTACCATTATGTTTTCAGGGATCATTCATGCTGTAGCTTCTGTCAGTACTTTATTTCTTTTTATTGTCATTTCTTTTTATTGTTGAGTAATATTTTATAGTATGGATAGACCACCTTTTTATTTAACCATTCATTCGTTAGTAGGCATTTGAATTATTTCTACTTTTGACTATTTTGAATAATAATGCTGTGAACATTTATGTACAAGTTTTTGTTTTGATGCATGATTTCATTTCTCTTGGTTATAGGCTTAAAAGTGGAATTGTTGGGTCATAATGGTAACTGTTTAATAAACCTTTGAGACAAAGTCTCAAGTTTTTCAAAATGATTGCACTATTTTCCTTTCTCATAAGCAGTGTATAGGGGTTCTAATTTTTGCATATCCTTGCCATCACTTGTTTTTTTTTGTAGTTTTTTTTTTCCTTTATTGATTTTTTTAGAGAGAGAGGAAGTGAGAGGGAGAGAGAGATAGAAACATCGATGAGAGAGAACATCGATTGGCCGCCTCCCGCTGGGAATTGGGCCCGCAACCTGGGCATGTGTCCTGACCAGGAATTGGACTGGCAACCTCTTGGTGCATTGGTCGATGCTCAACCGCTGAGCCACACTGGCTGGAGGCCATCACTTGTTATTGTATCTCTTTTTGATTATTGCCATCCTAGTCCTAGTGGGTATGAAATGATATCTCATTGTGGTTTTTTTTTTTTTTTAATTTTCTGATGGCTAATGATATACATCTTTTCTACTTTTATATAGTTTTAGCTTTTTACATTTAGGTCTGTGAACTACTGTTATCAATTAATTTATGTGTATGGTGTAAGTTAGGAGTCCACTTTTATTCTTCTGCATGTGGATACTCAGTTATACCATTACCATTTGTTGAAAAGACTATTCTTTCCCCCACTGAATAGTCTTGGCACCATTGTCCAAAAAATCAGTTGGCTGTAGTGTGATTTCTAGATCCTGAATTCCCATTGATCTGTATGTTCATCCTTAAGCCAGTACCACATTCTTTTTGCTTGTGTGTTTGTTTTGTTAATTTTTTCCATTGATTTTTAGAGAAAGGGAAAGGAAGGGAGGATGTAGGGGGAGAGGGGAGAGAGAGAGAGAAAAAGAGAGAGAGACAGAGAGAGAGACAGAGACAGAGAAAGAGACATCTATGTGTGAGAGAGACACATTGGTTGCCTCCTGCACAGACCCTGACTGGGGCCGGGGCTTGAACCTGCAACCTAGGTATGTGCCCTTGACCAGGAATCAAACCTGTGACCCTTCAATGCCTGGGTTGATGCTCTAACCACTGAACCACACTGGCCAGGGCTCACATCTTCTTGATTGTTGTAACTTTGTAGTAAGTTTTGAAGTCAGGAAGTGTGAGTTTTCCAATTTCCTTCTTTTTCAAGATTGTTTTGTCTATTCTGGGCCATTTGCATTTCCATTTGAATTTTAGGAATGGCTTACTGTTTTCTGTAAAGAAGCCAACAGGTTTTTTTTTTTGTTTGTTTTTTTTATTAATTTATTTTTGTTACAGATGTTTTTCCTTTTTTCCCCATTGACACCCTCCTCTCCATCCCTCTACCCCTTCCCCAGCTTTGTTGTCCATGTCCATCAGTTATGCATACATGCGTATAAGTTCTGTGGTTTATCTCTTCCCTCCCCCCCCCACCCCCTCTTCTGGGGGCTGTCAGTCTGTACCCTACTTTCACATCTCTGGGTCTACCCTGTTCCCCAGACTGTTATGTTTATTATATTCCACAAATGAGTGAGATCATGTGATATTTTTCTTTCTCTGCTTGGTTTGTTTCGCTTAGGATAATACTCTCCAGGTCCCTCCATGTCGTCTCAAAGGATAAGAGATCTTTCTTTCTTACCGCTGCATAGTACTCCATTGTGTATATGTACCACAGCTTTTTTATCCATTCATCCACTGATGGGCACTTGGGCTCCAACAGGTATTTTGATAGGGATTGAATTGACTCTCTAGGTCACTTTGGGGTATGTCATTTTAACAGTCTTGAATCTCCAGTACATGAATATGGAATGTCTTTCTATTTATTTAGGTCTTCTTTCTTTTAATAATGGTTTTTTAGTTTTCATAGTATATATTTTGAACTTCTTTTGTTAAATTTAATTCTAAGTATTTTATTATTTTTATGCTATTGTAAATGAAATTATATGCCTGTGCCATAGTCTATCATAATGTTATCAAAAGGCCTCTATTGAAGGACTTTCAGGTACCAATACATTGCTTTTTATAGACATTGACTCTGTAAATATATCACTAAGGTGAATTCCAGTAAGGTGTGTTGAGAATAATCTACCAAATTTAAAATGGATATACCCTCCCTATTTATCATTTTACAGCTTATTATTATTTTTTTATCCTCACCTGAGGACATTTTTGCATTTATCTTCAGATAGAGCAGGAGGGAGAGAGGGAGGAAGAGAGAAAGAGAGAGAAACATCGATGTGAGAGAGACACATTGACTGGTTGCCCCCACATGACCCCAACTGGGGCCCGGGACAAACTGCAATCGAGGTGCATGTCGTTAGCAGGAACCGAACCCGGGACTCTCTAGTCCGCGGGCCGATGCTCTAACTGCTGAGCCAAACTGGCCAGGGCTTACAGCTTATTTTAAAACTTCCAATAGTGGGTTGTATAGAAAAATGTTTAAAACTCTTCAGTTAATCTTATTTACTTATTAAAAATAATGATATACTGGAATAGGTTTCTGCTGCTAAAATATAGCCCTGAGCAGTGCTGTCCAATAGAACTTTCTGTGATTATAAAAATGTACTGTCTGCACTGCTCATACCACAGCCACCAGCTGTCTGTGGCTTTTGAGCACTTGAAAGGAGTCTAGAGTGACTAAAGAACTGAATTTTTAAGTTTTATTTAGTCTTAATTAATTTGGGTAGTGGCCATTGTATTGTGTAATTATAGTTGCTTTTAGATTTAAAACTTGTGGAAGTTTGCAGAAGCCTTGTCCAGAGTGGTACATTTTACATTACTTCCTGAGGAGCATGAGGCAATCATTAGTGGTCATAGTAAGTTTCATCAACATAAAGGTCTCAGTAAATAGTTCTTTTTTTGTAACAGCATAATCTGCACCCAGCTGTCTTGGGATGGCCTACAAACAGAGCTTTTAGATAGAAACACTTATGGGTCCTTAGTTTGCTAATTCTTTACATTTTATAGCCAAAGCATCTTTAAAAAAAATTATTGATTGATTTCAGAGAGAGAGAGAGGAAGGGAGAGAGAGAGGAAGGGAGAGAGAGAGGAAGAAATATCGATTTGTTGTTCCACTTATTTAGGTATTCTTGTGTGTGCCCTGACCAGGGATTGAACCCGAAACTTTGGTGTGTTAGAATGATGCTCTAACCAACTGAGCTACCTGGCCAGGGCTCTAGTTCTTATTATATATGTATTTCATTCTAATGTAAAAGGTTGGTTTACATGATGTTTTTATACATGTATTTCTCTAAAACCTGTATTTGAAATTTATGAATCGATACTGGTGTTTATAATATGAGTTATTGTCTGTACATCTTAAGCCAGGAAGTCTAGATTTTTTTTTTTCTTTATTGGTTTTTTATAGAGAGAAAGGGAGAGGGAGAGAGAGACAGAAACATTGATGAGAAACATCGATTGGCTACCTCCTGCATGCCCCCAACTGGGGATCTGGCTCACAACCTGGACATGTGTCCTGACCGGGAACTGAACCCGTCACCTCTTGGTCAACGCTCAACCACTGAGCCACACCGGCCAGACAAGTCTAGATTTCTTTTTAATGTTTTTTATTGATTTTTAGAGAGAGAGGAAGGGAGAGGAAGAGAAAGATAGAAACATCGATGAGAGGAATACCAACATCCCAACATTGATAGGCTGCCTCCTTCGCTGGGAATTGAGCCCATCTTCCAGGCATGTGCCCTGACTGGGAATCAAACCGGGGACCTCTTGGTGCATGGGTCAGTGCTCAACCTACTGAGCTACACCGGCCAGGCAGGAAGTCTAGATTTTGTTGGTGGCTTGAATAACCTTGTACTTTGGCTCTGAACGAGGCTCTGCCCTTGGCCTTTTCATTCTTCATTTCTCCTTGGCATTCAAACATGCTTGGAAAGGCGTTAGCTAACAGCTGTGCTTGCATATCACCTGCTTGTATTTGCAGCCCAAACCTTTATGTTTTAGCTATAGATTCCATATATCAAGGAATCCAATGTATTTCTGCACTACTGGGTGTCCCACATGTTCCTCAAACTTAGATCAGCTTGAAACAGAAATAAGTTTTCTCTGAAATAAGATTTCTCTGAAAACCTTCCTCCTCCTGCTTTGTTCTCTGTCATAATTAATGATAACAGTTTCTCACTACCAGAGATCTCGGAAATGAACTACCAGGTTCTGAGTTCAGGATTTTATCTCCTCCCACTAGTTTCTTTGCTTCTGATTTTATTTCCTTTCTACATATTCTGCACAACAATTCCATATGTTCTTTGCAGAAAGCAAATCTTTAGTCCTTCGATTGCATTTCAGCGGCTTCTACTTGCCTTCAGGATAGAGCCCAAACTCCTTGGAACTGTAGATCATCCCTTTGTGAGCTGACTGCTGCTGAATATCTTACCTGTCTCTAGCCACACCAGGCAATTTGAGGCCGTTCTGCTTCTGGTCACCTTGTTTCCTGGGCTTTGTGTTTATATGCGTTTCTCTCCTTACATCTCTTAGTGCTGTGCTCCTTTGTGCCCTGGTCCACTTTTTGGTATGTAGTAGACAATATTCTGAGTATTGTGGAATCAGTGGGTGTCATTTTACATGCCTTTGAGCTCTTTGGTTTAAACTTTTTTTTTTAAATCCTCACCTTAGGCTATTTTTCCATTGATTTTTAGATAGAGTAGAAGGGAGGGAGGGAAGGAGAGAAAGAGAGAGAGAGAAAGAGAAACATTGATGTGAGAGAGACACACAACAATTGGTTGCCTCTGGCAAGACCCAGACCAGGGCCGGGGATCGAAACTTCAGTCCAGGTATGTGCCCTTGATTGGAATTGAACCTGCGCAACCCTTCGGTCTGAGGGCCGATACTCTAGCCGCAGAACCAAATTGGCCAGGGCTGGTTTAAGCTTTTCTGTCAGTCTTTCTTTCTCCACTTGAGTAGTAGTAACATTTTCTGCCAGGTCTCATGAATATTTTATAGAACATTAACGGTACAGTGGTATAAGATGTGGCCATGTCACATATGTGTTGTTAGGAGATTAAGCAGTCAGCTCCTTTGTTGTCTAATGTAGAATAGTTGGGAAGCAGGTCTGGCTTACTTACATCTTCACTAACTTTTAGTTCACTGTGTTCCATATTCTAAAAAACAATGCAGTTTTAGAAAATAAGAAAGTCTAAAATGTGTCATTCTGTTGGCATTTGGAGAATAAGCTTTAAAAAAAAAAGTTATATCTGCTTATGCCCAAAAGAGAATTGGTTCTCATTCCTGGTTACCCAGCTTCTTAAATCCTCAGGCCAATTCAATTATTAAAACAAAACAAAACACCAAGATCTCACTGTTGAGGCCAAAATCTGATAATTTAACACAAAACTGCTGTATTACTTATTGAGAACTTGATATCTGTATTTATTTTCTGTTGCTGCTTAACAAATACCTCACATTTAGCAGCTTAAAACAGTCCCCATTTATTAACACAGTTGTGTAATGTTGTAACCCGCGAGACGCAAACACTCAGGCTCCACTATAGGCCAAATTGAAAGAGCTTTATTACCTGTGCAGGGACTGTTCCCAACCTTCGCAGAGGAGGGAAGCAGTCCCGAGCTCAGGGACGGGGGTGCTTATAAAGGGCAGGGTTTTTGCAGTCCATGGCAAGCAAGCACGTACAGAAGCAGATATCATGGTTAGCAATTAGCAACTTTGCAGAAAGATTCAACAGTTTCAAGGTTACTGCATGTCTCCCTAGTTCTGTTTATCTTGAGGCAAGGTTACTGTGTGCCTCCTTTTACATAGTTCTCATATCTGTGCAGACTTAGGGTTGGGGGACACCCCTGCAGAACAAAGTTTTTCTCAAAGGCAGCTCACAGAGACTGTTTAACCCTTTTAAAGCTAAAGTGGCCTTCAACAGTAGGTCTGAAATTAGGACTGCGTAGTGTGACTAGGTATTCACTGGATTGAAATCAAGCTGATGGCCGAGGCTGCAGTTCTCATTTAGGGCTCAAAGCTCTCTTCCAAAGTCATCTGTTATTGGCAGAACTAATTTCTTGCATTAAGGTCCTGGCTGTCCTGCCCTGGCCTGGTAGCTCAGTTGATTAGAACATGGTTCTGGTATGCCAAGGTTGTGGGTTTGATCCCCGGTTGGGCACACAAAAGAAGCAACCAATGAATGCATAAATAAGTGGAACAACAAATTGATGTCTGTCCATCTCTGTCCCTCTCCCATCCCCCTCCCCTCTAAAATCAATAAATAAATTAAAAAAAAATTTAAATCCTTGCTATACTTAGCTATTGTCTGGGGCCCTCTCCCACTCCTAGAGGCCCCCTTGGGTGAGTGGCCCTAATGAATGGGCAGTTCACACATGGATGTTTGCTTTCATCCAGGCCAGCTGGAGCACATCTCTGACTTCTGTAACCAGTGGAGAAAACACTCTACTTTTTTTGTTTGTTTCTTAATCTTCTCCCGAGGATATTTTGGAAGGGAAGGAGACAAGAGGGGTGGGGAGAGAAAGAAAGAAACAACGTGAGAAAGACACATTGTTTGGTTGCCTCCTCCAAGTGCCCCAGCTGGGTCAGGGGTGGAACCTGCAACCCAGGTTTGTGCCCTTGACCAGGAATAGAACCCATGGTCCTTAGGTGTGCGGGCTGACGCTCTAACTGTTGAGCCACAGCGGCCAGGGCAAAACCCTCTACTTTTAAAAGGCTCATGTGGTTAGGTCAGGCCCATCCAGTATAGCTGCCCTTTTTCCGTATAACATAATATAGTTATGAGAGTGATAGGGCATTTACAAGGTCTACCCAAACTCAGAAGAACAGGGACTTAATTAAGGATCAGTGGGGCTCATTTTAGAATTCTGCCTACCATAGCAGACATTTCACATTTAGGTTTGATTTACACAAAGTTTGGAAATTCTCTTTTCTTTAGAGAGGAATGCATGAAATCATGGCTTTTCCCTCCCTAGCTGCATGGTTGTACTCAGTGTTACAGCAGTCCTTCTCAGATAAGCTATTTTGAGAGAAAGTATGTATTGATTGATTCTATCCTTAAGTAGAAATGCCAGATTGTATATTTCTCAGGCTAACAGTTACCACCAAGAGAGGGAGAATGAGAAGGAGGGAGGGAGGAAGAGAGTGAGCTTTAGATTAGGTGGTGGACATATGAAATAAAAAGAAATCTGAGTTTATGTGAATGTCCCTAGAATACTGAAGTGATTCATTTGGAACTCCTTTTGTTTTCATTTTCGTTAAATATTAACTGAATGAATGAATTTCTTAAATTGTATCAGTTACCATTTAGGCTGATAATAAAGGAGATGACTTTTTCCCCCTGCCAAATGTCAAGTTTACGGGTTCTTTTCTCTGCTGGAAAGAAATAGCAGCTGGAAGGAATTCCCGTCTGGTTGCCATGGCAATTTAGAGCATATGATGCATGAATTTTGTTAGGGTTGTTTAGGTTTTCCTCCCTTTTCTGATAGAGCAAATTTATATGAAAAATATAATATGAAGTAGATAAACATGATAAAATAATCTTAGTAATATATATTTAAAGAAAAATATTTTGTGGTTTTTTTAAAACTGTAATTTTATGGTAGCCCTATTTGGGGTAATGCTTAGTTGTGTTTTATTTGAGATAAAATAAATATAGGTCTTTGTGAAAATATAAACGACTAGTTGGAATTTTGCTTTCTAAATTTTTCATTCCAGTCGCTGAGGTGGAATATTTCTTGTTACCGGAGAACATGCTCCTAAATTCGTGCCTTGTGTAAACTCTGGTCAATTAGACAGACTCTGAGTCTACTTTTTACAGAACTACATACTACTTTTCACTGTGAATGTGGCTGGGACAGTTGTAAGAGAGACCATGCGTATAGATGGTTTAAATCTAAATGTAGATATTTCTATTTTTTCTTGGAAGCATGCGCTTTATAAAGGTAAAAAGTGGACATTAAAATAATATAGTTATATAGTCTTTTGCTTTTAAAAAACAGCTTTTTGAGGTATGATCCACATACCATACAACTTACATGTTCAAAGTGTATGATATTTTTTGTTTGTTTGTTTTTTATGTTCACGGAGTTGTGTAGCCATGACCACATTAGAACATTGTTATCTCTCTTAAAGAAACCCTGTTATCCCCGTTTCTCTTCTCTTTCCTCTACCCCAATCCTAAGCATGCACTGATTTACTCTGTCACTATAAATTTTCCTATTCTGAACATTTTGATATAAAATGAATATAAAACGTGGTCTTTTCTGACTGGCATTTTCAAGGGTGATCCATGTTGTAGCATGGATCAGTACTTTATTTCTTTTTATTGCTGAATAATACTACATTGCTAGGATATACCACATTTTATTCATCAGTTGGTGCACATTTGGTTGATTTTGCTTCATGTCTATTATGAATAATGCTGCCATGAATATTTTTGCACAAGGTTTTGTGGGGATACATAGGGTGGGCAAAAGTAGGTTTACAGTTCATATGGAAAAAGACATTACTAAAAGATAAATCATAAGTAAGGATATGAAATAAGACAAATAATACAAGTAAACAGTACAATGATTAATAAATAAATAATACAAGAATAAACTATGTTTCGTATACTCACAACTGTAAACCTGCTTTTGCCCACCCTGTATGTTTTCACTTCTTTTGGGTATAAGCATGGAAGTGAAATTGGTTTTTATGGTAACTTTAAATTTAAACTTTTTGGAAACTGCCAGATATTCCAAAAGAGCTGTGCCATATTATACTCTTGCTACAACGTATGAGGGTTCCACTTTCTTCGTCCTTGACAGTGGTGTCTCATTGTGGTTTTGATTCCATTTCCCAAATGACTAATGATGTGTTTGAACATCCTTTCATGTTATTATTGGTCATTTGTATATCTTTTTTGGAGAAATGTCTATTTTAGTCCTTTTAAAATTTTTAAATTTATTTTTTATGGTTGAGTTGTAAGAATTCTTTTTGTATTCTAGCTATAAGTCCCTTATCGGTTATATGATTTGCGGATATTCTCCATTCTGTGGGCTATCTTTACTTTTTTTTTTTAATCCTCACTCGAGGACATTTTTGCATTTATCTTGAGATACAGTGGGAGGAAGAGAGAGAAACATCAATGTGAGAGAGACACATTGAGAGGTCGCCACCCACACAGCCCCAACCGAGGCCGGGGACAAACTGCAACCGAGGTACGTGCCCTTAGCAGTAACTGAACCCAGGACTCTTTGGTCCATGGGCTGACGCTCTAACCGCTGAGCAAACCAGCCAGGGCAGGGTCACAACTTTATATTTTTGTATACTGATATCCATTTGTCCCTGTACCATTTGTTGAAAAGGCTAGTCTTTCACCATTTAATTGTTTTGGCACCCTAGTCAAAATATGTATGGGTCCTCCCCCCATGGCTTCTTAAATACTTCTAGTAATTCTTATATGAGATAACTTCTTGATGGTTTTCATAAACATTGATTAAATATATTTTATGAGTATGTACTTGGTAAGATAGCCTTTTAATTTTTAAATGATTGAGACTTAATCAGGCTTTGGAGTACTTACTGTAGAAGCTACCAGAAACTATTTTGAAGAAGCCAGCTTTAAAGATGGTGTGGCATTGTTCTCTCTTGCATACATCTTCCCTAAGACAGATTTGCTTGTGTTTCTGTTATGTGGTAGGCAGTAACAGAATGGATGGGATGAAAGAAATCAGCGATTGGGATCACAACACTTGACCGTTACATTGTATTCAATCTTATTATAAAGAATTGAGTGATTTGAGAGTTGATGATAACTGATGTGAAGCAGGTTACTAGGAGAAGCAGCCTTGGAAAAAGTAATCACTGGTGTGTCCAGAAATCTCTGGTTTTAAAGCCAGGCTTTTCCTTTGGTGTCCGTGAATCTGAAGGGTCTAGAGTGGTGCTATCTACTAGAAATATAGTGTGAGCCTCCAAAGTATTCAAGTAACCACATTAACAGAAGTAAAAAGAATCAGGTGAATTAAATTGTACTAATATATGTAAATTAAATTGTACTAATATATCTAAAACATTTTAACAAGTAATAAATATAAAAATATTAATAAAATATTTTACTTTTTTTGGTACTAAATCTTGGAAATCCAGCACATATTTTACACTTAGACTGTATCTCAATTTGGATTGGCCACATTTCAAATGCTCAGTACCCACATGTGGCCAGCAGCTACCATGTTAGACAGCACAGTTCTAGATGTTTTCATATGATAACCAGTTGAAATATTGCATCAACATTACTCAACTTCCTTTGTGCTTCATGGTAACCTGATTCAGTTCTGATATACATGGCTTTGGGGGTAGTGTTTTCCTGCCTGTTCAGTGTGGCCCTCACTGGTGGGATTAGTGCCTTCTCACTGAGACCAGAGGGTCTGGGAGTTTTGTTAAGTGACACAGCATTTCACTAAATGGGTAAAGAGTAAATCAGAGACACATTATGGTGAAGATACCTGAGCCTCTCAAAAGAGAAAAATGGGCCATGGAAATTAGAATCTTTTCTCTCTTTTCACAGATATAATCTACTCTGTTGAAGTAAAGCTATATATAGAAAACACTACTAGTGCGTTGGTTCCCAAATGGGCATGATTTTGCCCTGGAGAGTTGGTCAGCATTGGGACACATGTTTTATATTCACAACTGGGGGCTTGGGTGTATGTGTTACGGACGTGTAGTAGCTAGAGGCCAGGGATGCTGATAGCATCTTATAGTGTACAAAACAGCCCCACGATAATGAATTACTTGGCGCAAATGTTGGCAGTGTTGAGCACAATATGCCTCACACTGGTAGAACAAGAACTTCCAGTTCTGCTTTTTTTTAAAATCCTCACCAGAGGACATTTTTGCATTTATCTTCAGAAAGAGCAGGAGGGAGAGAGGGAGGAAGAGAGAGAGAAAGAGAGAGAAACATCGATGTGAGAGAGACACATCGAGTGGTTGCCACCCACACGGCCGCACCCGGGGCTGGGGACACACTGCAACCGAGATACGCACCCTTAGCGGAAACCGAACCCAAGACTCTCTGGTCTGTGAGCCAACGCTCTAACCGCTGAGCCAAACCGGCCAGGGCTCCAGTTCTGCTTTTATTAATTGTTGCATAGTTTCTGCAGGGAATATAACAGGTTTTCTTTTAAATTTAGTCTGCTCATCTTTTGATATAAAATTTTTAAGGAAGAAATAGCCAACTTACAAAGTATTTCTGGCAGTCAATTTGTCAGGTAGATTCTGCTCACACCCCTGAAGAATGTGCCTCACCTCTTCTTCCCTCTGGGGAAGTGGGAAAGCAGTTACCAGGCCTCACCTACCTCCTCTTCTCCAGGCCTCTCTTTTGCCTGGGACCATTCTACTGTCATTTAAGGGCATGTCTGCTCAAAAGAAAATGAGCATTTGCAAGGCTACAGAAAGGTGACTGCACTTCCACGAGGTCTGTTGGACTTTTTGGATGTGTTCTGGCAGTGAGATGGGTGTTTGGTTGTGATGATTCCCTTTCCTTTCTCCATGAGCAGGAATGGTTCACTCGAGCGTGCTGTTACCACCATGCTCCCAATGTCTGCTACCCAGGGAGCTGTCACTTTGAGTATTCATGAATTCTAGCAAGTGGAAATCAATACAAGTCATTTTTTACTTATAAACATTCTTTTTTTTTTTAATTAAAAAAGATAGAGATAGAGACAGACATCAATTTGTACGTTCATTGGTTGCTGCTTATATGTGCCCTGATTGGGGATCAAACGTATAACCTTGGTGTACCTCGATGACGCTGTAACCAACTGAGCTACCTGGCCAGAGCTGGCTTATAAACATTCTTTTTGTAAGTATTTAGTCATACTTGCAAGTGTTTGCCTTTAAAGTTACTAATGGGGTGTGATCCCCACTCCTTCCTCATGACTGCTGGTGTCTCTGCTGCCTTCTATCCTTCCTGCTTTGTGATTGTGGCAGTTTGAGTTTTTGGTGGCAAACCACGTAAATGAGCTGTAGCTAACTTAGGCTAAAGGCAGTGTAGTAAAGGCTATTTGGGGACTCTTAGATTGGCAAGAATTTAGAGGTACACTTAGAAAGGGGCAGTGGTCAGAGCAGCTCCTCTGTTCTTGCCTCTTACTACCAGCTAGGTGTAAACTTGTACCCTGTGACAGCTGACCTTCTCAAGGTTCCGGAACTCAGGAGTGAGCTTTGGCTTTGTGCCCTGGGCTGTGTACTACAGTGAGGAGAGAGAGGATCTGGAACCAGCCTTCCATGTGCGGGGAGTGGTGGTGTCTCAGAAGATGAAAGGGAGCATGAATACCGGACAGGCCAAAAAAAAAAAAAAAAGGCAGTTGTGTACCACATCAGTGCTTAGGGGATTACCCTTGCTCCCAAACTAGAGACCCCTGCTCAACCTACTGAAATGCCTCTGGGAACACATCTGTCAGCCAACTCCCTCTCCCCCACACAGCTGTGGCCAGCTCAGGGAGAGCAGTGGTGGTCCCAGTGTTCATGGCTTGCAGTTTAAAGGAGAGCGATGCTTCTGGCATCCAAAGTGAGACTTCAGGTTTGAGTTTTCCCATGGGGACATGGCTGGAAATAACAGTTAAATTGTATAGTAAGTGAAAGCTTGATTTTACATAATTGCATTATGAATGCTTTACTTCTGAACAAATGTATTTAATTTGTCCTTGAGTCATTCTAGATATCTGAAAGAAGGTTTACAGTTGTAACCTCTCAAGCTTTCTGTGTGTGTGTGTCTTGCAGGTTTTTCTTTCTTTGTAAAAGCATATACTAAATGTCGTTTAGCTTGTGACAATTAGAAATGACCATTGTAAACCTTGCTCTAATATATGGACTATATTTGTATTTTATTGATAGTGGGTGTTTTCTTTAATTTCCAGTTTGGGGCATTGTTCTTGATAAACACGGTTGATAGATAACTGAATTCCTTAATGAAAATAACCATAAATCAGCTACAGTTTATTTTAGTCAGCATTTATGAGTTATCCAGGATACCTGACCACATTCCTACTATCTCTGTGGGAAAAGAAATTCTGATTTTAAAATAATGGAAAATAAGCCCCTTTATAAGTTCAGGGCTGCTTTCATATGTCTTTTTATAATCCCTGTGGGATGTGTTTGTAAATCACGAAGAGGTACTCTGTTATTTCACTTAAATTTTTTAATATTGTCTCCACTTAAAATATATTGAAGCTGGCCCTGGCCGGTTTGGCTCAGCGGTTAGAACATCGGCCTGAGGTCCAGAGGGACCCGGGTTCGGTTCCCGCTAGGGGCACGTACCTCGGTTGTGATTTGTCCCCGGCCCTGGTTGGTCGTGCGAGAGGCAGCCACTTGATGTGTCCCTTTCACGTCAATGTTTCTCTCTCTCTCTCTCTCTCTCTCCCTCCCACTCTGTCTGAACAAAAAATGGAAAAATTTCCTCGGGTGAGGATTAAATATATATATATAAAAGCTCTGGGTGAACATGTGCCTGTAAAAATATTCCTTGGCTAGTAAGGGTAGTTTTTCCCTCCTGGCCTGTACGTTACTTGAATTCAGTTAAAATGGATGAAGTGACATTACGCAGCATTCCTTCTTAGAGTATGACAAGTTCTATTTGACAAGTTCTATTTTTTTTTTCCATATTAAGAAACTCTCAAGTGTGTCCATAATATAAGATTTACTTCTAAGTAAGTAAGCACTTTCCTTCTGCTGTTTCAGGCCAGAGCCTCAACAGAAAGCGCCCTTAGTTCCTCCACCACCACCTCCGCCACCACCGCCACCTCTGCCAGACCCCACGCCCCCAGAGCCAGAGGAGGAGATCCTGGGTTCAGACGATGAGGAGCAGGAGGACCCCGCAGACTACTGCAAAGGTACTGGGCTTGCCTTCCCCACTGAGTCATCCTGGAAATTTGTTTGGAGAATTGACAAGGGGAGTAATGATGGAGATTCCTTGGTCTTTATTAAATTAGCCTCTTGGTGTCATTATTGTTTTAAATTCTTAGATCATTAAATGTAGACTGATACATGTAAGCAATATCAGAAGGAAGATTGTAAGAGATAGAAAATATACTTAATATGTACATACATATTCTGGGTAATTTTAAGAAGATTGAAATGTGCTGACAGAATTAAACATCGCATAAAGCAGGACAATTAAAGATAAAAGCATAATACCCATCCAAGAAGAAATACAGAGTAGAAGTTACCAGGCTCCTAAGGGGAGCCAGTATAATTGTTGTTCATTGCATTTGGCTTTAACTTTTCTTATTGCTAAGACTAAGAAGGACTGCTCCTTTGTCTGTATTTCACTGAATTACATAGTATTCATTGTCTGTGGAAAGAAAACCTGCCCATTTGTTTATAGAGACAGACTTTTTCCTGGCATTGTGCTCAACGAAAGTGACATTCTGTGGGTTTTGCCATTGTGTGACATGGTGGGTTATGTTTTCAGCTATGATTTCACAGAATACATAGAAATTACTCTGGTGGAGTGCTCTTGTGTTGAGGATTTGTAAAGATCAAGAGCATATAGTTAAACTGCTAGAAGGCAAGCATGTTATGTCGTGAAAGTTGAGAACAGTGTGATCCAGACTCTGTACTTTGTGTATATGGGACTCTGAAAATGAGGAGGAAGGAAGTGGCTGTGACATTCGGATGCCTCTTGGACTTTCATTCCCTCTAATACAGCGGTTCTCAGCCTGTGGGTCACGACCCCTTTGGGGGTCAAACGACCCTTTCACAGGGGTCGCCTAAGTCATAACAGTAGCAAAATTACAGTTATGAAGTAGCATCGAAAATAATTTTATGGTTGGGGGTCACCACAACATGAGGAACTGTATTAAAGGGTCACGGCATTAGGAAGGTTGAGAACCACTGCATAGGAAATTATTGCTGTCTGGAATTCTGAGCTTCTAAACAGTTGATGAGACATTTATTTACTACAGATTAAAGAAAATATAAGGCAGATTCTGTACAGCATGAGAATAGATGGCAGAAGTCACACACATTCAGGCCATAAACCACTAATGAATCTTTGGCTCTATAATATCTTAGTATGAATTTATTTAGTGATCCCAGGCCATTTATGTGTTAGTTAAGGAGGAACAGTGTACTTTTTAGTTACCTTTTAAGAGGGAGAGAAAGTTACTGTTCCTGCTTTGAAAGTTGAAGAACTAATCTTCCACTCTAACCTCATTGTTCCATAGGTGTGGGTTTCTACACATGGGATCAATGTTTTCCTTAGAAAAAGGGTTGTGCATCTTTGCCATTTGTATGAGTAGTGATTATGACCCTAAAGGTCTGTACCATCTAATATGGAAAAGAAGGTACAGAGACAGTTTGGAAAGGTGAAAAGATGTTTTCTATCTTCCCTATTACTTTGTGTTTCTCGGTTTAGAAATGAAGTTGTTTAAAAAGGAGATACTGGACAATTGTCTTTTGATTTTGCTGCTTATACAAAGCATTATACATAGTATTAGGGTGGCCTGTGGGAACTGTTATCTGAAGCACATAGGCTTCACCTGTTGGAGTGAGAGCTGTTTGCTTCACACCTGGCAGGAGATGGGTCAGGAGATGAAACCAGTACTCTCATCGCTTTACCACCTGTGCGGACCGGCCCTGTGGCTTCTCCAGGTAGAAATACAGAGCTATGAGCCCTGGCCGGTTTGGCTCAGCAGTTAGAGCGTCAGCCTGCGGTCCAGAGAGTCCCGGGTTCGGTTCCTGCTAAGGGCATGTACCCCGGTTGCAGTTTTTCCCTGGCTTTCACGTCGATGTTTCTCTCTCTCTCCCTCTCCCCCTCCCCCTCCCTCTCCCTCTCTCTCTCTCTCCCTCTCACTCTATCTGAACAAAAAATGGAAAAATGTCCTCGAGTGAAGGAAAAAAGAAAAAGAAATACAGAGCTATGAATGTAGGATTCCACAGTCAGGCTGACTGTAGGTAACATTCACATCTTAAGAGGATTAAAGTCAGCTTCAGTAAGGCATGTTAGAGATGGTAGCATTCTCTTCTTACACTGTCTCTCTTACACACTCACTTGTATCCCTGATTTTGTAAATAACTTGTGCCTCTAATTAACATTACTGGCAACAGATGCCATTCTCTGAATTTTGTGGTATAGACCATAATAGTTTGTCTAAGATAACTGACATAAATGCATCCGTGGAATTGAGAATGTCTGGGTTAAGAACCGTGGCCGTCTACCCCTTCCCTCGACCGGGACACCCCCCCCCCACCCCGCCCAATAGAATAGGTACCTTTCCCCCTGAAACCAGTTGAGTTTCATTTACCAACATGATGCTTTATCACTCCCGAGTACTTAAAGTATATTTTGCCTGCAATCAAGTACATTCTCCCATGTAATCATAGTATAACCATCAAGTTCAGAAAGTTAGCATTGATATATTATTTATTCTTTTTTTCTTTAATCCTCACCCAAGGATATTTTTCCATTTGTCTTTAGATAGAGTGTGTGTGTGTGGCGGGGGGGCGGGGGGGTAGAAACATCAGTGTGAGAGAGACACATCGACTGGTTGCCTCCCACATGACCCCGACCAGGGCTGGAGACCGAACCACAACTGAGGTATGTGCCCTTGACCAGTATTGAACCCACAACTCTTTGGTCCGCGGGCTGACGCTCTAACCACTGAACCAAACCGGCCAGGACAGCGTTGATATATTTCTACCATTTAATCCTCAGACTCTGTTTAGGTTTTGCCAGTTGCCCAGTATTCTTCTTTATATGAAATGGAACTTTTGGAGACTATTACGTTACATTCTGTTGTTGTTTCTTTAATCAGTTCCTCAGTCTTTTGCTGACTGTCATGAGTGACATTTTTGAACATTGTAGGCCAATTGTTTTGTATAATGTTTCTCAATTTGGAATATTAAAAAAACCTTTTCAAGGAATCCAGGCCATAGTGAGGCTTTCCTTCTAACCTTTACAAGCATTGAGAAAGGAGAAATCCCGAGATGCTGCTTGTTCCCACTGGGGAACAGAAAACTTTGAGTTCTATGAATTGGCCGAGTTGTTGCCTCTTCCTGCAGCCATCACGAGCCAGCTCAACAAGGCATTCATAATTCGACTTACAATTAGCTATCTGAAAATGAGGGACTTTGCTACCAGGGGGACCCTCCACGGAACTTTCGGATGGGAGGCCCTCCACCAAACACATCAGTAAAAGTCCTAACAAACTAGAACTGGATGG
The DNA here is from genome assembly GCA_030848825.1 of Tadarida brasiliensis. Classification (NCBI taxonomy): domain Eukaryota; kingdom Metazoa; phylum Chordata; class Mammalia; order Chiroptera; family Molossidae; genus Tadarida; species Tadarida brasiliensis. Next base: position 51,140,333 of record CM061267.1, read on the forward strand.
AGAGAGTCGCTGAGCAAGACAGTGGTGGCCAGTGGTTTCCAGACTAGAGCACATTTTACATAGTAGCTGTACTTTGTGTCAGCTCTCTTCTTTGTCAAAAAGGAAAACTGTTTGCATGATTTTATTTGGTCTGTTTAGAAAATTATCAGATTCACTATGAGTCCAGAAATCTATAACCATATATAGTAAGTTATTGTCAATTTCGAGTTTGTATCACTATTGCTAAATTCCCTTATTTAGTTTTTGATTGTTTGTGCTGCAGTTTGCTTTCTGCAAGCATCTGGCTTAGTAAGAGGCTTTCCTGATAAGACTTTCTGTTGTCTTGAATAAATTTGACATTATAGTTATGTCTTTAATGGCAAAGTAAAATTTAGAAAATACACAAAATTTGACTTGTAAGCTACAAACTAGATAAACGACATATAGAAAATAATCCCCTTAAGAAGTCTGAAACACCAATCAGAAAGAATACATGTACTCCCATGTTCATAGCAGCACTATTTACAATAGCTAAGATCTGGAAACAGCCCAAGTGTCCATTAGTAAACAAATGGATAAAAAAGCTGTGGTACATATACACAATGGAGTACTATGCAGCTGTAATAAAGAAAGATCTCTTATCCTTTGAGACCACATGGAAGGACCTGGAAAGTATTATCCTAAGCGAAACAAGCCAAGCAGAGAAAGACAAATATCATCTCATCTCACTTATTTGTGGAATATAATCAACATAACAGACTGAGGAACAGGGTAGTCCCAGAGATGTGGAAGTAGGGTACAGACTGACAATCCCCAGAAGAGGGAGTTTGGGGGGAGAGATAAACCACAGAACTTATACACACGTACGCATAACCAATGGACATGGACAATAAAGCTGGAAGAGGGTGGCAGTGGGGGAAAAAAAGAGAAACATCTGTAACAAAAATAAATAAATAAATAAATAAATAAATAAATAAATAAATAAAAATAAGAAAATAATCCGCTCCATCAAGTCATTGTGTAAATGAAGAACTGTGCATTGATAGTGAAATATGGTCATTACAATAAAAAAATGAAATAAAAAAACCTTTTCAGGTAGTGCTTGGTTTTGATTTATACCATTACAGTTGATGTCAGTTGCTTGTTTAAGATGGTGTGTGCCTGAGAGTTCCACCCTAAGGTTACTCTTTTCCCCTACTAATTAATAAATATTTTCTTGGTAGTTAATAAATAGTTTCTCTGAGACTATGTAAATATCCTTTCATCAACAGATTTACTTCATTCTTCCTCTTCTTTCTCTCCCTCTATTCTATTGATCCCTCTGGTCCATCTCTGTATCTGTCTATCTATCTCAGATGGCCTTATTCACGAGCTTCCCTTTTATTCAGTGAGTTATATTCACTTATTCTCCCTATTTGTTTTGATGCTTGAATTGCCCCAAATTTGACCATTAGGAACCCCTTCAAGTTCGTTTATGTCTTTTTAAAATGTCCCTATCATTCTTTGAACACTTTCTTAATTTCAAGTACAGTCTTGAATTTTCCCAGCTCCAGCCCTGGAATTGGCTCTTTCCACAAAGAACCCCTTTTAGTGACGAATAGTATTTAGAAAGCAAGATCTGGGCATTACATGTTGGGGTATCATTGTGTCCAGGTCTCTCAGAGCCAGGGAGAGAGAGAGAGAGAGAGACACACACACACACACACACACACATACGCAAACAGAACTTCCTTTATGTTTATGTGTTTCTCTATTTTTATTTTTATTTTTATTTATGTACATATTAAAATCCATGAGCTTAGTTTGTTATCTCTGATTCCACTCTAATACCAGAGGATTCAGCACAGTTTTCTCGCTTTCTGTATTTGTAGTGTCTTTCTGTGGCAGTAAGTGACTAGGCTCTCATTATCCTGATTGTATTTACTGATTTTATTAATTTCCTTGTATGTAATGATTCACCCATTGTTGTCACCACCACTTTGGGCATCTCTCCCCTTCCCTCGTCACCAAGCTGTGTTCAGACAGACTTGTTGCTTGGCCCTGTTTATTGGCTGTGGACCAAGTTGTTCAGGAAGGGCGAAGGGCAGGATGGCTTTCATAGTTTGGTGGTATGTTTTACTTGTCTCTGGAGGTGTCTTGTCTGTCACTTCACCTGATCCCCTTGTTTTCTTTGACTTCATTTCTGGAGAACCTTTGCCCCACCAGCCACTTATCAGTACTTCCAAAGTAAACAACAACAAAATACCACATATTTTCTCTCTTTACAAAAGAAATACTTGTTTAAGATGGGAAATATAGGCACATTAGGGGCAGAGTGTGGAATCCCAGCCCCTTTAATAGCTGCAGAAAGCATTTGGGGCACTGCCATTCTGAATCATTGACCAGCCTAATTGCATCTTAAGGTATTACCTATTTACCTGTACAAGTCTTTTCCCATTCAAACTTGTGAAACCTCAGACATTTTAACAGAAATGCCACCATTTATAGCTCTAACGTTGCTAAAGATTGTTTGTTGCTCCTTTCTGCTTGCCGTTGGTGCAGAACTCTTCCTTCATAGCCAGCTGTTTCCTGCCCATCTTCTGTTTACTCTCCCTGTGAGTCCAGGAGGGCTATGGATTTGGGCGTCAGGGAGACCTGGATGCAAGACCTGGCTCCCCAACTCTGTGTCCTTGGACGAGTTCCTTACTCTCTAGGCCTTAGTTTCTTCATCTATGATACAGTATCTCTTTAATGCAATATATCATGACATCTTTACCACCTAAGATTTTATGCAGAGTAAAATGAGACAAGTATGTAAAGTTTAGGGCATACTACCAGACACATAGATTTTTAAGAAATATGAATTTTGTTTTCTTCTGCCCTGTCTTTGTTCCATCATTCTCTCAGCTGTGTTCCCATCTGTACTTTGATGCTACGCTCGTTCATGCTGGTCCCCTTAGCAGTCTAACTGCCTTGCTTGTAGTGGGTTTCCCGAGCCTCTGCAGAGAGAGTGCTGTCGGCACTGCTGTTCCCTCTTCCTGTCTGATTTCCGTGTCACCTCTGGTCAGTTGTCTGGGGGAGGAACTGTAGCAGCGGGCTTGTAGTTTTTTCAGACTTCTACTTCTAAACCCAGAGGATGACAAGGCTCAGGTAGCCTGTAAACAAACACTTCCAGGAGGCTCTCGTATAATGTGTGTTCCCTCATGAGTTTGGGCTTGCCTCTTCGTCAGGGCAAAACCTCCTCCTGTGGGGAGATTTTAGTAGACTGTGGGTTTTCAGAGTGTGACCTTGTACCCCCTGCATGAGGACCATTGGGTTGCTGGTACACGTTCCTTGGCTGTGCTGTAAATCCTGACTTGGAATCTCTGGGGTAGGATCCATACTGTAAATATTTAACAAGTTCATTAGGTGGTATTTTCTGCACATTGAAGCTAAGGCTAGATCATCTAAGGCATGTACAATTTGTTCTAAAACTCCAGAGAAGTGACCCTTTCCCTTACTTCTTACTGAGTGACTGATTCAGTTTGTAAGGAAAATTATTACTTTGAACTACCGTATGTTCCAAAATTTTCCCAGCACCCTCAGCACATATTTGCTACAGGGTTCAGTAAATGATGGCACTAGGAACATTGCTTTGTTACAGCATGCTGCCTGCACTGACTGGCTCCTCAGAGGCCCTGTTTTGTGGCTCTCCTGTGTCATTCGTAGGTCATTTGCACCTTGTATAGTTTCATCATTTGTATTATTTCTGGAGACATCAATTTCAACACAGTTGTGGTCTGACTTGGTAAAAAGCATGTGTCATTTCCTTAGAAAGTTCTTCTTTTAATCCTAATCGCATCTTAATTAGGCCTCTCCCTTTATCACTCACAGTAGTATCTACCACAGCACCTGTCCCAGCAGTCATCATGGTGTATAGTTATATATTTATTTTTGTGTTCATTTGTGATCTCTTCTTCAGTCTGAAAGATTCCCCATGGTCATGGGCTGTGTATTTTGTTAACCCCACTGCGTTTGAACTATCCACAGCACAATAAGTGTTTTTCACTGGATGAAAGAATTGTCTCTAGTGGTAAGCTGCAGCTGAGGGATAGGCAGCACTGATGCTACCTGTGGGTCTGAGAAGGCATGTCAGGTGAGGCAATTGATATTCCATGCAAGACACAGATCAGAGTACAGATCCTTTGTGTCTGCCTTAAAATCATCCATCATGTTCCAGATTTCTTAAATCTTATACTTGTTTAAGTATAAGTATAAACTACAGTTTATTTCTTTCAAAATTTAGGAATATCTTCTTTAAAACAGGATAAGCAGTATAAATGTTCGCACACTGACTGGCTGAATTTTAATAACTCAGAATGTAATGTTGGTGGTTATAAGTTCTCATTGGCCTTGTCTCCAGAATCTATGACTTATTACTATTTTATAGTTTCTACTTTTTAAATTTATTTTATTTTTTAAAAATATGTTTTTACTGATATTTTTTAGAGACGGAGGAAGGGAGAGAGTGATAGAAACATTGATGTGAGAGAGAAGCATCAGTTGGCTGCCTCCTGCACACCCCCCACTGGGGATTGAGCCTGCAACCTGGGCATGTGCCCTGACGGGGAATCGAACCAGGACCTCTCAGTCCATGGGAGGACTCATTCCACTTAGCTACACCGGCTGGGCTACTTTTTTTTTTTTTTTGAGAAAGAAAATAATAAACCTTATACAAGGTTGCCTTAGCAACGGTGTCATGCAGGTCAAATGTTTATGTAGTCTTTAGTGTCTGTTCCTTTTTATATGAAACGTAACCTTTATTCAATCTTAATTCTTTTTCTTAAAACCACTAACATTGTACACATACTTAATTCATCATGTTACATGTGTTTTTTAAATTAATTGGCTTAATTTGTCTTCCTTGAAGCCTTAAAAAGAGACTGTTTATGTGAACAAAGTAATAGATGCTCTTCAATTAATAAAGCCTCATGACATTTCTTTCATGGAGACTGAGGAGACTGACACCTGTTGGTGCTGGGAGTTGCTGCTGACTAGGGAATTGATCCATTAGTGTTAGCTAGCATGACAGTTGAACTCTGAGGCTTTACTTTGTATAAAACCTTGGAATTTACCAGAGGAATAGAGAGGTAAATTAGAAACAGCTCTCATTTCTGAGTTCATTTCCTAGGGTATAAACTACAAGTGGCAGAGCGTTTCCCACTCTGTGTCACTAGCACCTGGATAGAACAATCTGGAGCCTCTTGAATGTTGAATCAATGAATAGACTAGATTAAGAAATTACTCAAATATCCCTTTTTACCTCTAGTGTGTGGTTAATTAACTGTGAGAGTAAAAAAGGGAAAATTTGTGAGGGCTTAAAAGGAATGAGGTTGTATTTGGTCAGAGTTAAAAGAAAAGACTTCGTAGAAAATGTAAAAGAGGCCTTGCCAGTTCAGAATAATTGGAATCTGGCTAAATCCTGGAGCAGGGAAAGGGGGTCTCTGGGAAGCTCTAAGTGTTTTTGTTTCACTTAACAAATGGGCTAGCTAAAAGCTGATGGTAGAGCAAGTTAAAGAGTAGTTTGGGAATGTCATATAAGAAGACATATGAAGGTAAGAAATTTATGAAGTATATTAAGACATCACTTAGTACATTTTTAAAAACATACTTTAAGGAAAACAGTGGTTCATGTGTGCATATATTTCTTTGGATTTTCTGCACATGCATCATTTATCATTTTAGTGCAAATAGTCTTTCCTTTACATTCTTTATGCATTTTATTTTTCTTTCTTGCTTTGTTGCTCTATGCACAAGATTGAAAAGAAGTGATGAGAGTAGGCATCCTTGTTTTGTTTCTAGACTTACCGTAAATGTGTAGATTTTTAAAAGATGTCTTTATCAGGTTGTGATGGGTCATAGATTTAAATGTAAAGCTAAAAGCATAAAGCTTATGAAAAGAAAAAAGTAGGAGAAGATAACATCTTCACAACCGTGGAGAAGGAAGAGATTTCTTAGAGAGTATATTAGAAGTATTAACTAACTATAAAATAAGAATATTAATAGATTGGATTTCATCAAAATAAAAATCCTTTGCTAATTAAAAAACATTTTTTGGCTGCATTTTCTGTTTATGAATATTGAATCAGCTTTACCTTGAGAGGAACAATTATATACTCTTAGAGTGTATGGTATTTAATTAATTTCTAAAATTTTTATCAAATAATTATATTTATGTATCTTAGAAATTACCACTTTATCAATGTTGGCGACAAAAAGCAGTTAAAAGACATTTTTTAAAACGAAAAGACCACTTCGGACTAGGAGAAAACACTTGCAATACATATAGCTGAACGAACATTCCAGGGAGAGAACATAGGAAACTTTGTGAGGTTTTGGAGGAATATTTTTTTGTATTGATTAGGGCATATACGTTTGTCAAATATTGGAATTGTGTACACAAGATACTTGGCTTTCATTATATGTAAATTTTACAGCAATTTTAAAAATTGCAGTAGCTAGTCCTGGCCTGTGTGGCTCAGTTGGTTGGTTGGATGCCATCCCGTGTACTGAAATGCAGGTTGGATTTCCGGTCAGGGCACTTGCCCGGTTGCGGGCGTGATTCCCAGTTGAGGGTGTGCAGCAGGCAGCTGTCAATGTTTCTCTTTCACATCAATATTTCTCTCTCTGTCTTTTTTTCTCTGTCTCTCTAAATTCAGTAAAAAATATAAGAGGGACTGGGATACAGACAGTGGTGCCGTGAAGGCGTGGGAGGGGTGGAGGGGGTCAGTGGGGGAAATAAGGGAGACATCTGTAATAATTTTAACAATAAAGATAAATTTAAAAAACCAAAAATATAAAGCACTATATAAATGTCAATAAACAATAAATTGCAGTAGCTAGTTACATCTAGATTATAGGATTTCTGTAGTTTGTGTGCTTTTGTTTCTCCGTTTTCTGTGTGGAGCACATATTCCTTTGTAAATAGGAAAAAAAGAAATGTTTTAAAAAGAAAAACTTATACTCTGGTTTCTCTTCAGATCACATAAATATTTCACCTTTTACTGAGAAAGAAAAACTTAGCAGTGAGGAACTACTGTAGGTTTTGAACAGGGAAGTGATGTATTTAAGGAAGATTAATTTGTGAATCTTGAATGACTGGAGTTCGAGAGAAGATGTGTGTATGTATGTATGTATGTGTGTGTGTATATATATATATATGTATATAAACAAATAGCATCACAGAGGCAGCATCTTTATCATTTGACAGAGGATTGAATATAAAGGGCAACAATGCAAAACTGAAGTCTTGGGGTGACTGGAAGAAGAGTAGTGATGTCTTCTGCGCATCTTTTTAAAAAATTTATTTTAGCCCTGGCCGGTTTGGCTCAGCGGTTGGAGCATCGGCCTGCGGACCAGAGAGTCCCAGGTTCGGTTCCCACTAAGGGCATGTACCAAAAAAAGAAGAAAAAAAAATTATTTTAATTTTTTTTAAATAGGTTCTGAATTGTGAAACTGCTTGTCATTTCTACTTTGTTTTGGATATTATTTGGCTACTAAAAAGCTCAGAGCCAAATGTTCAACCCACTTCTAACAAGTGAACAGTAACTTACAGCATTGCATTCTGTGTCCTAACTTCACCACACCATTGTTCCATTTTATTTTTTCTGGGCTACTTTTCCTTTGCCCCAATTTCCTTCTGATTTTGTATCTTGTATTGTGGTTGTATTAACTGCCTCAATTCCTTATTGGAAAGAAATAGATTTGGCACTATTAACAGGAACAGTGAAATCACAGTTGGTCTGGGGAAATTTTGATAAGTTTGATTTTATTTGAGTTTAATAAAAATGGTAAAGACATGAAAAAGGTAGCTAAAAATATGAATCTGGATCTCAGAAGGGAGGGCAAGCAAATGGTATAGTAAAGAATTTAAAATTGCTCAAAAGGAGTTCTAGACTTTGCCTAAATAACGTTGTTGGTAGTAATCTCTAAGTCCTTGAAATGTCCTGCCTTTAAAAAAATTTTTTTAAATGTTTTCATTTATTTATTTTTTTTAGAGAGAGAAGAGGGAGAAAGAAACATTGATGTGAGAGAGAAACATCAGTTGGCTGCCTCCTGCACACCCCCTACTGGGGATCAAGCCTGAAACCTGGGCATGTGCCCTGACCAGGAATCAAACTAGGACCTCTCAGTCCTTGGGACGGTGCTCAATCCACTGAGCCACACCGGCCGGGCATGTCCTGCCTTTTAAGTGTCTTTTTTTTACCCAAGAGGGCCATGCCAGATAGTCTAATAATGTGATTTGTGGTAGGGGCTTTTGGAGGGTGTGGAGACTGAGGTTAGCCACACTGCCAGTCAACCATGTTTACATAACGGAGCCCTAATAAAAATTCTGGACTACAAGGCTGGGGTTAGCTGCTGTGGTTGGCAGTACTCTGTGTGCATTGTCACATATCATTACCTAGAGGAATTGATGCTGTCCTGAACTCTACTGGAAGAGGACACTGTATACTCTGCATTCGGGACCCTCCTAGCTTCTGTCCCATGCATCTCTTCCCTTGACTAGATTTAATCGGTAGTCCTTAGGTAACTATACTAAACTGTAACCACGAGTATAACCACCTTCTTTGAGTTCTCACAGATCATTAATGATTGAAACTGAGCATGGTATTTGGAACCCCCAAACTTGTAATTGGTGATCAGCAGTGATGGTGGTCCTTGGGACTCCTCAACTGTGCAGTTCTGTCAGAAGTGGGGTTTTGTGGACTCTTCCTAAACGTTAGACAAGTATTATAGGTTTGATAGAAAACAAATCATATAAGGTGTGTTAAGTGAATAAAAGAGATGCAGAGAGGCTGTTCAGTGACCAGCCTTTGAGAAATGTAATGAAATACAAGAGGAGAAAGAACAAGTTGAAAGAAACAGACATAGCAGTCAGGGAGTTAGGAGAGCGACCAGATGTGTGTTCTACTTGACATGGAACAGACTGAGGAACTGAAAAGATGGCGACTCTATTGTTCTGAACGAAAAATTCCTGAACGTGCTCATTTGTATAACCCGAATTTTACATTTTTTAGGTGTAGATGGGTCTTAACTTGCAATCATTCTAAATGTCCGTGCTTCTTGTCCCCACCTGTCAGCCCCCTGCATAGTCTGCCCTTTTACCTGGATGCCTCCAGAGGAGGGTGCTGCAGAATCAGGGCCAGGTCGCCCTATGAGGTCTGTTGTGTGATGCTCCTTCCTGCACCTTGCTTCTGTGGGGGCTGCCAGTTACCACTGTGAGAACGCTTGTGTCTGTGCTGTTGGGGCTGTTTCTGCTATACTCAGTGCCAGAGCAGGATTGTGTGGCATGGAGTAGTGAGAGAGACCAGCCCAAATGCCTCCTCCATCTCCACTTTGTCCGCCAGGGGTCTGCATAGCACTGCCTGTGCCACTGCACCTCAGCGTGCCCTTTGTGGAAGCAGTTCCTCCAGCTATCCCACAGCCCTTCTCCACTGGTCCCTGCAGTCTGGGTTCTCTCTCTCTGTTTTGTTTGTTTCCATTTTTAAATCATTTTTATTTTTCAATTACAGTTGACATACATTATTATATTAGTTTCAGGTGTATACCCCAGAGTGATTAGACATTACATAACTTATTAAATGATCATCCCAGTAAATCTTGCACCTATCTGACACCATACATAGTTATTAGAATATTATTTATATTCCCTATGCTGTACTTTACATCCTAATGACTATTCTGTAACAACCAATTTGTACTTCTTAATCCCTTCACCTCTTTTTTTTATCCTCACCCTTGGACATTTTTTTTTGCATTTATCTTTAGATAGAGCAGGAGGGAGAGAGGGAGGAACAGAGAGAGAGAGAAACACCAGTGTGAGAGAGACACATCGAGTGGTTGCCACCCACACGACCCCAACCGGGGCCGGGGACAAACTGCAACCAAGGTACATGCTCTTAGCGGGAACCGAACCTGGGACTCTGGTCCACAGGCCGACGCTCTAACCACTGAGCAAAACCGGCCAGGGCCCCTTCATCTTTTTCATTCATTCCCTCAACCTTCCTCCCATCTGGCAACTGTCAAAATATTCTCCGTCTCTATGAGTCTGTTTCTGTTCTGCTTGTTCATCTATTTTGTTTTTTAGATTCAATTGTTGATTGATATGCATTTATTGCCATTCTATTCAATTTTTTAATCTTTTTTTTTCTTCTTCTTAAAGAGGACCCTTTAACGTTTCATATAATACTGGTTTGGTGGTGATTAACTCCTGCAGCTTTTTCTTGTTTGGGAAGCTCTTTATATGTCCTTTGATTCTAAATGGCGGCTTTGATGGGTAGAGTAATCTTGGTTGTAGGTTCTTGCTTTTCACCACTGAATATTTCTTACCATTCCTTTCTGGACTGCAAAGTTTCTGTTGAGAAATCAGCTGACAGTCTTATGGGAGCTCCTTTGTAGGGAACTAACTGCTTTTCTCTCGCTGCTTTTAAGATTCTCTCTGTTCTTAATCTTTAATCTTTTGCATTTTAATTTTGATGTGTCTTGGTGTGGGCCTCTATGGGTTCATCTTGTTTGGGACTTTCTGTGCTTCCTGGACTTGTATGTCTATCCTGTAGTCTAGTTTTAGAAAGAGTCCACAGTCAATGTTGTGGCTCACTTTTACTCATTCTCTATCACATCCTTCCCTCATCTCCTTAAAGCAGGGGTGGGGAATGTCTGGCCTGTGGGCCTTATCATTTGGTCTGGCCTTGCCAAGGCAACCACAGGTGGGACTCGAATTTCAATAATCTAGGAGCTTTTTCATAGCAACATAAATTTGTATTAAGTGAATCATAATAATAATGTAAATTTTAGGGACAAGCAAGGAACATCCATTACAGGATAGACAGGACACCTACAAGTACACAACAGGACAGACACATATGCTTCTTGTCGGTTGTCCTTGGCCCGTCTGCCTGTATTGCTTGCTATGACTTGGACAGTCAGTGTCAGGCAGACTGGGAGTGTACATGTTTAGAAAGTGTTAACACCCTGTGGCGAAACTACGGTGATCCAGTGATGATGAGAGGAGATGCAGTGAGATGATTCCTCACAGTGTTGATGACCTTGCCTCTGATGATTGACGATGATGTTATCAACTTCTTTGTTGACACAGATGATAACTCCTATCCAACCTTCATCCACATGTCCACGATCAACAATCCTCACAAAAACTGAATATCAGATGAAGATTAAGGCTATTACAGTACACAGAAGAGAGATCAAGATTTGATGATACAAATGTTGGATATGTTCCAAATCTAAGATGTAGGATTAGAACAGCAATCAAAGCAAAATAATTACGTTGCTGGCAGCACACACACTGGATAGTTATTAAAACTTAAGTTGTGTGGCCCTGACCGGTTTGGCTCAGCGGTTAGATGGTCAGCCCGCGGACCAATGAGTTGTGAATTCGATTCCGGTCAAGGGCACGTAGTTTGGTTGCGATTCGTTCCTGGCCCTGGTTAGGGTCTTGCAGGAGGTGGCCACTCGGTGTGTCCCTTTCACATTGATGTTTCTCTCCCTCTCCCTCTCTCTGTCTGTCTCTCTGTCTCTTCCTCTCTTTCCTTCCCACTCCATTTGAACAAAAATGGAGAGGTGTCCTCAGGTGAGGACAAAAAACATATATATTTATACACACACACACACACACACACACACACACACACACACACACACATATATAAACTTAAGTTGTGTGACATCCTACAAATGGAGACTATAAAGAAAAGTTGATAGAGTGTTGATCTTTCCAAGAGAAACAGACAAATGATTATTTTTTTGTTGAAGTCAAAGGCAAACCTGTGTGCCTAGTTTGTAGTGATGCATTAGCAGTAATGAAAAAAAGTCAATCTTGCCCTCACTGGTTTATCTCAGTGGTTAGAGCATCGGCCCTTGGACAGAGGGTGTCGGGTTCGACTCCTGGTGAAGGGCATGTACCTTGGTTGCAGATTCAATCCCTGAGTTCATGTGGGAGGCAGCCAATTGATGTGTCTCTCTCACATTGCTGTTTCTCTTTCTCTCTCTCTCCCTCCCTTCTACTATATCTAAAAATCAATTGAAAAATATCCTCTGGTGAGGATTAAAAAGAGCCAATCTGGAGCATCATTACAGCTCAAAACATGCTAAACTCAATGAATTGGAAGGCTAAATGTGTCTGGATAAAATCATTGTTCTTTAGCGGAGTTTGGAATCACAACAAGCCTCTTTCACTAGGCCTCATTGTGACAGACTTTATTCAGACGAGTTATGTTGTGAGCAAGCTAATCACAAAGAAGCTGAGGCCTCATGTAGTGAAAGAGTGCATGGTGGCTACTTCGGAGTTGTTAGCACCAGACAAACTTAAACTGTTTCAGAGTGAGTTTTCTCGGAGTACCTTCTCAGATTGAATTACTGATTTAGCACAAGAAATTGCAGAAAAAGACCACTGAAGGATTCTGCAGGAGGTTTCCAATTTTTCTCTCTGGCTTGTGACGAGACAGTGGATATAACAAATACTGCCCATCTGGCTGTTTTTGTTCGTGGGATAATTGCAGAGTCTGACACGTGAGAGGAACTGCTGTCCCTGGAAGCCATTCATGGCACTATAGTAGGTGAGGACGTGTTTGAGAGACTTGTTTTATCAATGAACAAACTTAAATTAAGTGGCCTTACTACAGATGGAGCTCCAGCCATGGTTGGCTTGCAAAAAGAGTTAATTGCATTTGTTGAGAAATAACTGAATCATCTCAGTCTTGATCCAAGTGATTTAATTACATGCCACTGCCTCATACACCAAGAAAGTCTCTGTGCACAGTTGTTTTGGCTCAACAATGTGATGTCAACAGTTGTGTCATGCATGAATTTTGTCAAAAGCAGAGGGTTTAACAGCCGTCAGTTTAAGGAGTTACTGAATGATCTTGACTCTGAGTATGGTGATCTTGTTTATCACTGTGACTTGTGGAGGCTGAGTCGTGGGGACATGCTCATGAGGTTTTATGAACTGTGGGATGAAGTCAAGCAATTCATGGAGATGAAGGGAAAACCTGTCAGGGAACTCAATGATAGCAAGTGGCTGTGTGATTTAGCGTTCATGGTGGACATTACCAAGTACCTCTCAGAGCTGAACATCAAGCTGCAGGGCCCCAGCCAGCTTCTCAGCTCCCTGCCTTCAAAAGGTGAAATCAGCCCAGCCAGTGTGGCTCACTGGTTGAGCGTCGACCCATGCACCAAGAGGTCGTCAGTTCGATTCTGGTCAGGGCACATGGCCAGGTTGTGGGCCAAATCCCCAGTGGGGGGCATGCAGGAGGCGGCCAATCAATGTTCTCTCTCATTGATGTTTCTCTCTCCCTGTCCCTTCCTTTCTTTCTAAAAATCAATAAAGAAAAAAAAAGTAAAAAAAAAAAAAAAAAAAAGTGAAATCATTTGAAGCTAAATTAAGGCTGTGGAAAGTGCAACTTGAAAGGAATAAGAAACACGGTGCATTTCCTCACTCTGGAAGGACAGAAGCCTTCTAGGACACTTGGATATGCTGGTGAATGTGCGAAACTAATTGAGGCATTTAATGAAAGATTCAAGGACATGAAAAGTAGACAAATGAAATTGAACATTTCTGTTACACCATTCAATGTGGAACCAGCTGATGTGCCAGATAACCTACAACATGAAATCATTCAGCTGCAAAGTGATGATGAGCTGAAAGCTAGGTACAACCGCCCACTGCTTGAGTTCTATAAACATTACATAAACAGTGATGAATTTCCCACTTTGAGAAGACATGCATTGAAATATGCGTCTGTGTTTGGAACAACTTACTGCTGCGAACAGTTCTTTTCAAAATTTACCACCAAAAAGAGTAGACTGTGCTCCAGACTGACCGACGCAAACGGAAAAGCAGTTGCAAGTAGCAATATCATCAATACCAGCTAATATCACACGCCTCACTAAAGAGAAGCAGTTCCAGCCATTACATTAGTGGTGAGTTAATTGAATGTTTGACCAAATATAGGAGGCTACTTTTTAAGTTGATAATTTTGTATGGCCCTCGAATGATGTTATAAATATACAAATGGCCTTTGGCAGAAAAACGGTTCCCCACCCCTGCCTTATAGGCTCACTAGAGCTTAAAATTCCTTCCCTTTCCTTCCTTCCTTTTGGCCTCAAACTGAAATACTCTTGCAAATCATTTATTTGCACTCTGGCTCCTTGGGGCTATCCGCCAATTCCCTTGGCAGGCTCAGGCGTGTTTGATTTTTATTTGGCATCTAAGGTAGGATACTGAAAACATTTACCGATAGAACCTAGTTAATAGGACAGTATTGGATTAATTTATTTTCTCTTTTATTTTTACTGAGATATTATTAATAAAACATTTTGTAAGTTTAACATATACATTGTATAAGGAAAGGTGTTTATTTGATACATTTATATATTGCAGTGTGATTACCACCTTAGTGTTAGCTAACACTTCTATCACATATACTTATTTCGTTTTTGTGTTAGAAACAATTAAAATCTAGTCTGTTAGCAACTTTGAAGTTTATAATACAGAACTATTGTCTTTATTTTCTGCTTTACTTGCCACTTTAGGCTAGTATGAAAAAGGACTGTATTCTTAGAGTTATTATCCAGATTTCTCTCTTTCTTAGCATTGATATTCTGGATTGGGTAGAATCATGATGCTTTTCCTATCTCTCAGTATTGGATCCTGTTTCAACCTGGGATTGAAAAGACTGAAGTGAAATGAAAAGTTTCAGATATTATTAGAGTTTTTTTTGTGTGTTTTTTTGACCTGGGTGGGGGTGGGGGGATCTATTTATATTGACTAGGAAACTAATTGAAAACTTGCTATTTCTCCCTCATACAGTTGCTCTTTATTGATTACATGAAATTCACACCTTTAAAACATACAGTTCACTGGTTTTTAGTATATTTACAGAATTATGCAACTATTACCACTGTCTAATTCCAGAACATTTTATCACCCCTCAAAAGAAACATGTTCATTAGTAGTCAGTCCCCATTTCCTCCTCCCAGTCCCTGGCAAACACTAACCTACTTTCTGTCTCTATGGATTTGCTTATTCTGGACATTTTATTTAGCTAGAAGCATACAGTAAGTAGTCTTTTGTGTGTGGCTTCTTTTCACGTTTTCATATTTTCCCATCTTGTAGCACATATATACTAGTATTGAAACCTTTTTATATTGAATAAGATTTTGTGGTTGGATATATCACATTTATCCATTCATCAATTGATGTACATTCGGGTTGTTTTTACTTTTTGGCTGTTACGAATATGCTGCTATGAACATTTGTATATGAGTTTTTGAGTGGGCATATGTTTTCATTTTTCTTGGGTATTATAGCTAGGAATGGAATTGTGAGGTTGTGCTGTAACTCCATGTTTAACTTCTGGAGGAACGGCTTTCCCAAAGCAGCTGTATCACTGTGTGAGGGTTACAGTTTCTCCATCTCCTTGCCAACACTTACTCTCATTTGTTTTAGCCATCCTAGTGGTTTTGAAGTGATAGCTCATTGTGATTTTCATTTTCCAAATGGTTATTGATACTGAGTATCTTTTCATATGTTTATCAGCCATTTATGTATCTTTTTTGGAGTTGCTGTTTGTGGTATGTGTGTATATACAGTGCATACACACATGCACATACACACAAACTCACATGCTCTTATTGCTGAGGTTGTGATTCCTGATAACACATGTTGTTTTACTTATGAGTGTCCATGAGAAAGAGTTTTCCTCCACTCTCAGTACCTGGAAGAGCTGTACTGCTCCCCTCACCTAATTTGTTATTAATTTTTTTAACACTGACACTGCTGTGTGCCCTGATTTCCTTGTTGGCTTTTTTTTATTTTCATTTTTTTTATCCTCACCTGAGGGCATTTTTTCATTTTTGTTCAGTTAGAGTGGGGGAGAGAGAAAGAGAGAGAGGGAGAGGGAGAGGGAGAGAGATGTGAAAGGGACACATCGAGTGGTTGCCTCCTGGACGACCGCAACCAAGGTACGTACCCTTGACCGGAATCGAACCCATGACTCATTGGTCTGCGGGCCATCACTCTAACCGCTGAGCCAAACCGGCCAGGGCCTTGTTGGCTTTTGACATTAGGAAGTACTGTATGAATTGAGGTTTACACCTGCATTTATAAGTGACCTTATTTGTGTATTACTATAGCTGTTTACTTAAACTTGTATTGCAGAATATATATATGTACACACAAACATACACTTCTTATTCAAAAAGTTATAATAAAAGTGATATGTGGTAAAGTTAAAAATTAAGATAAAATAGAGATAAACAAAAGTTTAAAATTCTCATTTTTTACTTCTGGTACTTTGTTGCACAGTCCACTTCCCCAAGGTAAATTAATGAGGTTTAAAAGTTTTATAGGTATCCTCCCAGAAATTTATGTGTGAATAAACATATTCCTATGTGTATAACTTCCATAAATTAGATTGATCTGTGCATGCTCTTTCATATTGTACTATTTTATTTCAGTAATATTTATGGATATATTTCCATGAAATATAAATAGAGTTCTGCATCATTGTTTTCTGCATATTATTCTATTCTGAGTAGTATTTACTTTAACTGGCTTTGTAGTAATTAGACATTTATGTGTGCTCAGTTTTCACTATTATAAATAACACTACTGGGAACTTCTTGTGTATTCATCTTACAGGTTTATCCTGAGCATAGATGTGTACATAGATTAGTTTGAAGCATAGCACATTTCCATTTTAAAACATGTCACCAGTTGCCCTCCAGAAAGATTATCCTGATTTATGCACTTAGCAGAAGTACATGAGTATGATTCCATGTACCACTCACTACTAACCATGTCTTTACATGGTATCACTAATAATCTCTTAGTTTTTATTTTACTTATTTGATTATTAGTAAGACTGACCATTTGTATTTACTATTAAAAAGTAATTGTGTCCTTCATATTTTTTTTGACCATTGGGTTTTTATTTTTTTACGTTATTTTTTGTGGGGGGAACATTTGATAGAAGAAGGTTGTGATTTTATTTATTTATAATCCTCACCTTGAGGATTTTTTCTTTCCATTGAATTTTAGAGAGAGTGGAACGGGGTAGGGAGAGAGAGAGATCAATGTGAGAGAGACACATTGGTTGGTTGCCTCCCATATGCTCCTCCAATGGGGATTGAACCCACAGCCTAAGTATGTGCCCTGACACAGAGAATTGAACCCAAAACCTTTTGGTGTGAAGATCGATGCTCCAACCAACTGAACTACCCGCTTGTGTTTGTTTTTTTAAAGAAGTTTTAGGGTTTTTTAAAATATATTTTCTTTATCATATCCTGATTATACTCTTACTCTGTTTTTTATGCTAATTAACATTTTACCTATTTTCACAATTTATTGGTCATATTAGTAGCCTACTCAGCTCTGTCGATTGTACCACCTATATTCACTGTGAACCTTTAAATCTGACTGTCTCAGCAGACTTCCAGACCAAAATTCTTCCCTAGGACAATTATAATTTTTTTCTATATTAGTAACACACTGAGATGGTATTCTCTCCAAGACGTTTAGGTCTGAAGCATAAAAGTTGGAGTGTTTTCAAGAAGGAAGGAATTAATAATAGCAATATTTAGTTAGCCACAGTTTGAGGAAGGTAAAGGCTGAGAAAGGGGCAGTGAACCTACCTGTGGGGACGATTCCTAGTGACCCATCAACTGGGGCCAATGATGGGTCATGTGAATTTCAAAGTGTACTTGAGAGAGCATAACAGGTTTTTGGGTGAAATTTAGCAATGAAATGAAGATTGTAGCTTGAGGTGGGTAGGGTCAGAGATGGACACGGGAGAATTGATTTTAGGACAGGATACCTGAGTTAATTACTAGCCAGAAGGGAAGAAATCTGATGAGAGTTTGAATGACTAGCAAGGAAGGAATTAAATGAGTGTTTTTTGGAGATAGTGGGCTAGTTATGGAAATATTGAGGTCACATCTTTTGTAGAGAACAGTGGAAGAGATTTTGCATAGATGTTATGGTGAGTGCAATAAGGATTGTTCTGGTTATTATTGTTGCATAATGAATTATCCCAAAACTTAACAGCCTTAAGCCAACTTTTTATTTTGCTTATGATTTTGTGGATAAGGAATTTAGAAAGAGCAAAGTTCGGATGGTTTGCTTAGCTATGCTTCCTGATATTTGGAGCCTCAACTGAGACATCTCAAAGGCTTGAGGTGACTCAGTGGCTGGGGATGCATCATCTGAAAGTTCACTCACATGTCTGGTACCCCTGGATTAGAAGGATTAGAAGAGTAGGACTGCCAGCTGAAGCCTCTCCTTGTGGCTCTGCTTCTTCACTGCATGGTGTCCTCAGAGTCAGGGTCCAAAATGAATGTCTGCCTTACAAAGTGGAAACTTTGTTTCCTTTTCCTACCTAGCCTCAGAAGTCACACAGTTACTTCCACCACATTCTTTGGTTAGAAGCACAGCAGAAGCCCACCAGATCTACGAGGAGGAGGAGCACAGTCCATTTTTCAGTAGTAGAACTTCAGAGTTCTGGAAAATCATGTGGTTTGGAAGACACTGTTACAGCCTTCTTTGGAACACACACTGTCAGAGAATGACACAGGAAATTAATAAAAAGATGTTGCAGACTCCAAGTGTGTTTAGTTACATATATTTTTTGTATAATCATGTTACTACTTTTCCTAGGAAAAGTGGTTACATCTAACACTCTCTGTCTGTCATAGATTATATAAACCCTAAGCCCAAAGTCCACTAGCTATATCTAAATTGCTTTGTTGGGTGCCTAACAGGACTGTGCACAAGTTGGTGCATGAGTTAGACTTTTTGATGGTGATTAAACTGGAAAGTAATAATCACTCTTGGGTTGTAAAACTAGGTGGGGCTTTAGGAGGCTAAAAAATCAGTCTTATGTTAGAGACCTTTTACTTACTGCATTTGTAGTCATTTATCTCTAAAATCTGTGGGGTTTTTTTTTTACCATTTTTTAAAAAAAATTTCTTTAGAATAATTGAGAATTGGATTATTCACAATGGTATTATTCTTCATTTTTACAGGAGAGGTAACATGTACCTGGGAACTTGCTGGTAGTTGTGTGGTGAAGACATTGCTGTGTGCTTGATACACCCTTGTACCCTCATGATCCCATAGGAGCCTAAAATAACAATAGGTCTTGACTTCTTGAAATAAGTTAATCTTTCAATTATATTTTTGTGTCTGAGTGTGTATAATTATGGCCTTTGGTTTTAAGTAGCCAGGGAACTTCTTTCAGAGTTCTTTTACTTTAAAAGTTTTTTAGTTAATAAGAGAAAAGTTTTTTAGTTGTAAAAGAGATCTCAATATTTTTCAAGTGTCTTCTGATTTCTGAATTATACATTTATCCAACTAAGACTTTCTCATTCCAAGATCGATTGTTTCCCAAGCTCATAATTTAATATAATGTACTTTTATTTATCCAGAATATATAAGAATCAAGAAATAAGCCCCAAATCTTTGAGTACAAATGAACATTGTCCAAGTTTATGTACTGAAGCTCATGTTTGCTATGGAGAGAACCCTCATTTAGGATCTTAGATAATGTCTACTTACTCTTCTCTTGACGACAAAGCAAGGGGAAGGCTTAAAACAAAAAAGAAGAGTTGTTCTCCCTTCTGGGAGCATACCTGTACCTTTCCCTTTGCCCTCTGCTTCCCCCACAGGTATCTCCTAAATTCTTAAGGGACCCCATGAGACTTGCAACCGGGAGAGCAATGGACAGTGGCAGCTTGTCCTGGGCTAACCCTCTGAACCTGTGTCCAAGGCCCCCTTTTCTCTGACTCTCCAGTGCGCTGACAGCAGCCCCGCCTGGGCTCACTTCTGTCACTCTGACTTTAATTTTTCAGTGTGCCAAAGCAGCCCCCACCCCCACCCTCCAATTAGGCTCTCTTCTGTTGCTTCTTCTACCCTAAGCCCTCTTTGTTTCACCATCCCCAGCTTTAATAAATGTACTTTCAAATCAATAAAACAAAACAAAAACAATAAAGAAGACATAAAAACTTTAAAAATTATTATAAAATCCCAATAAACGCTTCAGCCTTGGCCTGCTTGATGCAGTGATAAAATTTGTAGGCAAAAAGACCACATTTCTCTTATCAGGGGGAAAATTAGATTGTTATCAAGCTTTTGTACATCAGTACTTTAGGCCAAAAGCCAGAGTAATACATTTGACTAACTCAAAGAAAGAACGTCTGAGCCAAAGAGTTTTGTATTCATTCAAACTGACCTTCAATTATTAGGGGGACTGGAAAGTAATGTCGTTTTTTTACATTAAATTCAAACAGATGCATTTTTAACAAGTTTTTATTTTTAATCATTGATGTAATCACCCTCATTATCAACAACCTTTTGCCATCTAGTGTGCAAATTTTCAATGCCGTATCGATAAAAATCAATTGGTTTTTGAGCAAAATATCTGGAGATGGCATTTTGGACATCATTCAAATTTTCAAATTTTTTGCCACTTAGAAAATGTTGTAGCGATCGGAATAAATGGAAATCCGATGGCACAATATCGGGCGAGTATGGTGGGTGAGGCAATACCTCCCACCCCAATTCATTAATTTTTTCCAGGGTTCGTCTTGCGCAGTGCAATCTTGCATTATCGTGTGGCAGAATAACGCCTTTTCTGGTGACAGTCGCTGGGCACTTTTCAATTAAAGATTGATTTACTCGATCCAATTGTTCACAGTAAAGGTCTGCATTCAGTTTGTCCAGGTTTCAGCACTTCAAAATGAACGACCCCGCGAATACTCCACCAAACACACAAAAGTGCCTTTTTGGGGTGTAAACCTGGCTTAGCTGTACTTTGTGGCAATTTCTTCGGAGAGAGCCACTGCCTTTTATGTTTTGGATTATCATAGAGGACCCATTTTTCATGTCCAGTGATCAAGTGATCAAAAAACGCTTCTGTATTGTGCCGCTGAAGCAATAAGTTGCATGTGGTGGACCGGTTAGCTTTGTTTTCTTTGGACAGATTATGCGGGACCCAAACACCTGCTCTGCTTACTTTACCAATCTGCTGCAAATGTTCTTGGATGGTCGACCAAGGTTGGTTAAGAGTGTTTGACAGGTCCTTGATTGTCTGACACGGATTTGCTTCCACTTCCGCCCTTAACATGTCATTATTTTAACGACATTACTTTCCGGTCCCCCTAATAGAAAGGTTCTGTATTAACTGTTATATACATAAAGCCCAGAGGGAATTTTTTTCTCATGAGCCTGTAAAAAAAAAAGAACTTTAAGCAACCAAAATCAATACAGAGGCAGAGATATAAAGACTTATTTCATCCCTGGCCAGTGTGGCTTGGTGGGAGCGTTGTCCCTACTCCAAAGGGTTGTGGGTTTAGTTCTTGGTTGGGGCACATACTCAGATTTGAATTTGATCCCTGGTCAGGGTGTGTATAGGAGGCAACCTCTTCATTGATCTCTCTCTCTCTCTCTCTCTCTCCCCCCCTTCCTCTCCCTCTCCCTTTCTCTCTTTCTAAAATCAATAAAAACATATCCTCAGGTGAGAGTTAAAAAAAAATGTGGCCTGGCCAGTGTGCTCAGTGGTTGAGCATTGACCCATGCACCAAGAGGTCACTGGTTCAATTCCTGGTCAGGGCACATGCCCAGGTTTTGGGCCAAACCCCCAGTAGGGGAGCATGCAGGAGGCGGCCAGTCGATGTTCTCTCACATCAATGTTTCTATCTCTCTCTCCCTCTCCCTTCCTCTCTCTCTAAAATCAACAAAGAAAAAAAACCTTTTTTTTATAACTGATTTTATTGACAGACAAAATTAAACCTCTGGAATACTTATTTTACAGCATATTATTAAATAAGTATATTAATTAGACAGTCAAATGGACTAAACAAGTTGTGTTTAATTTCCATATACTGCATTTTTCAGTTTAAAGGTAAAATTTTATAACAACATACTTAATGGAGCAGTGGTCTAGGTTCTTATATCAAAGATAATACTGAAGGAGAGAAATGGCTATTTCTGGCACTGTGTACTTAAGAAACAATGTAAAGTGTTGGTAATGGATACAAAATGTGTCCATTAACTCTCCTTAGTTGTGAATTCTGAGATTTGTGGGATATTAGTATGCTCAAAATGATTTCAGTGAAATTGGACACTTAGTTGTTAGTGTACTGTATGTATGAAAAATTTGTAACCCAAATTTCAGAGTCTGGTATATCTAGGCTTGGTGTCTTGAAAACAGCCATTAGCCATTTATGGTCTAATTGAACTCCTATACATTTTAAGGACTCCTGCTGACCCCCTTCCCCAAGGTCCATTTAAAGTGCTGTGTTCTAAAGTATTCTCACTAGCTTGAGAAATGATTCAGGATTGTTCTAGAATGTAGTGATTAGGCTTTTAGACTCTCGCTTGCCCCAGAGTGTGACTTGCATTTCCACCTTGGGCTCTGTCATTCTTGAAGGAATCTTCTAGAAAAGTAGGAATGTCAGCATCAGTGTATTTTAGAAACATTTTGCTGTAGCTACAAAATTATAGTACTAAAGTGACAAGAAACCTAGATTATTGATTATAAAGGCAGAAGAAATCCTTTTTTATTTTTATTCGATTTTTGTTTAGAATCAGATTCCAACTTTGTAAATGTAGGGAGCTATTAGTATACTTTAATCTCCTAAATGTTTGTGAATCCCATGATTGCTGTGTTCAGTATTTTATAAATATTCTTCTTCTTACCAGCTTGCCCTAAGCATTGCACATTTTAATTTTGCAGTGGAATAAAAGTGTAATTTTTCTGCTGTACAATTCTCTTAGCAGTGTTTTGTATGATGTTGCTTGGGATGCATTTAGATGATTAGTTCACTTTTTTCCTACCTGGTCATGAGAAATTAAGGGAAATTGTCTAAGGATATACTGTATTGTTAAATTCTTTTCACAATTAACAATGACAGTCTAAACTTGCACAATTCTCAAGGCTTTTGACATTTTGATCCTAATGTGCTACTATTTTGTTTTCTTTCTTAGCATCAAACAGAACTGTTTATTTTACCATGAACATTCCTTCTTGTTGTAATTTTCCTTATACTATCTCTTATTCCTTCTGGTTCTTCCTCTGTTTTTCTGTGTAATATAACTCAAATTAATTTTAGCCCACTTTTTAAATTTTTAAAAATATGTTTTTATTGATTTGAGAGAGAGAGGAAGGGAGAGGGAGAGATAGATGGAAACATTGGTGAGAGAGAAACATTGATCTAGCCCACATTTTAGACTGGTAAAGCCTTTTCCACTTCTCCCTCACATCATACTATGGTACAGAGAACCACCTACCTCACATTTATTTCTGTCTCTCTTGTGTCATATCCTTGTACTTTCTCAGGTATTTGTCTGTTGCGATTCAGGTGCTATGTGCTAGGAATATTGTCCCTGTCCTCAAAGTGTTTATAATCTCCTGGGAAAGGCAAATGACAATATGAATAATTAAAATACATTGTATTGTGTTTTGTAACAGAACCTAATGAGGCATTATAGAGGTGCATAGGAGAAGCACAGGAGAGGAAGGCACTCCTCTCAGCCAGGAAATTCGGGAAATGCTTCCTAAGAGGGAGCCTTGTTTGAGCTAGCTTATCCTGCGGGATAAGAAGCTGTTATTTTTATCCTAACACTTCACATACTCGAGGCATTTTACGAATAAATACATAAAATACAATAGACAAATAGATGAGGAAAATATACAGTGGAAATAATTAAATAGAGTCAGATTAAGGTTAATACATAAAGGTTTATTAATAAAGAGCTGTGCAGTTTGAGAGTGTTGCCAAGTTGCCTCTGGGTTTCTTAGTCATCAAAGCAGGGGAGGAAGTACAATGATTTAAAGACTTATAATTTTCATAAGATGTAAAACAAACCAGCCACTCTAAACAAGAGTATATTTTCCTGGTGCCAAAGATAAATTTATCATGAACCAAGACCTTTCTGAAATTTTTAACCTTCTTGCAAGCCAACAAGTTAGTTGGCCACAATTTCATGGATACATGCAAAAGACATGAGACTCCTGGGTCAAAGACAAAAGACTTGATTATTCACAGCACCGAAAGCAGCATGGGCTTCATGTTCATACTGGTTTCCCTTGCCCTCCAAATCCAACAACAGCCATGTGGAGGCAGGCCCAGGGGGATGCTTTGCACACTGCTGATTTGTATCATAGCTAAGGAACTCTACACTTGGAAATCCCAATCCTTTATGAAGACCTGCAACCAAACCTGCCAACCTTTGTTACTGGAGGAGATGTTTATTATACTGGACAGCAAACCAGCTGTTCTCTTCTCCAGAGGGAGATCGTATGTCTATTTCCCAAGGTTGTTCACTTTAGAAACCTTTGAAAGATCATCTGTAACAAAGGCCATCAATGTCTCTGGTCACAAGATTCACAGAAGTATGGTTGGTTCTGGATCAGGTTCTCTCATGAGGTTACAGTCAAGCGATCAACTTGGGCTGCAGTCATCTGAAGGCTTGACTGGACCTGAAGGGTCTGCTTTCCTGTTCATGCAGAAGACTGTTGGTTCGGTTCCTCACTGCTGCTCACTAGAAGCTTCAGCGCCATGCCACAAGGGCCTCTCCACAGGTCTCACTGCTCACAACAAAAGTAGCTATTTTAGCAGAGAGATTGCACCCAAGGTAGAAGCCGCAATCTCTATAACCAGTCTTTGTATCTCTTGGGAAGTGACATTAAATTTCAATATTGAAAGTCTTGATTCTCTTATGACAATATTTTAATGTTTGGCTAACTCATTGATAAAGACAAGTTAATTTCTTTCTCTTCTTTGATATTTGACAACTATAAATCATAATATCAAACACCTTTTGTTAATTGGGCTCTCCTCATGAATTAGATTACATGTTGGGACAGTCAGTTTTACTGTCTTAAATAGGAATAACCAGTACCTTTAACCCTGGCCTACTGATTCATTAATCTGTGTCATTAGTCACAGTAGGTTTGGGTAATGGCAGAACAGTAAAGACGTATGTGGCATTTTTAATGTGTGTCCAGATATGATTCTGAGTGCAGGAGGTAGAGGGGCAAGTACCCAAAGAAATACAGTAATTTGCTCAATGTCACACAGATAGTAAATGCCAATGCTACTATTCAAATCAGCATCCCTGAATTTAAGTACAAATCTGTATAAGTAATTGGCAGTTGGCAAAAGCTTGAAATTATCTTTTGGCTTTTATTAACATTTCAGATATGCAAGGTTTCTCAGTCTATGAACTTTACTTAAATCTCTGTAGCCCTCCTCAAAAATTACTTTGTGCATCCATCATATTTATCTTATGTTCAAGTAATTTTTGTTGTTACCTTCTTATGTCATAGATAAATAGGAGTCCTGTCTTTGGAGCGTTTTCCTTTGCTCCGATTTCCCCCCTAGAGCTCTCACTTCTTCATTAGTGTTACAGGGAATATTTGATGTAGTAATAGAGATTAATTTATATGCAAGAATTTTTAAATAATAACTTATCCGATTGACAGTTTTTTATTTACCCCTGGCCCTCCCCCCCAGAGTTTAATAGTTGTGTCTGAGGCTTCATTATTGCCAATTTTTTTTCAGTGGATTGTGGGGCTTTTTTTCCTGCTTCCTTTTTACATTTGGTATTATTAATGTTTCTACTGGGATTTATGTGATTTAAATTACACTTTAAATTACTGAGAAGAGTGCATTCTTAGATTTCAACACTTTTATTTGATGTTATCTGCAAACATTTTTCACAACTGGAGATATGGCTGTCAAATTTTAAGAAGTATATGTGATAAAATTTTAAATCAATAATTTATCCTCATATTTGTTTTGTAATCTAAATTATGGTTACTGAAGACTGGTTATATAATTTTGTTCATGAAGGCCAATTACAATAGATTGTTATGAATCATTGACAGACAAACCGTTTTTATTGATTTTTTTTTAGAGACAGAGGAAGGGAGAGAGAGAGACATCAATGAGAGAGAAACATCGATTGGCTGCCTTCTGCATGCCCTCTACTGGAGACTGAGCCCTGCATCCCAGGCATGTGCCCTGACTAGGAATTGAACCAGCCACCTTTTGGTGCATGGGACAACGCTCAATCAACTGAGCCACACTGGCCAGGGCTTACTATTCTATATTGAGAAAATAGATATTTATTTATTTATTTTTATTTTTTTCCCCCATTGGCACCCTCCTACCCACCCCCCCCCACCCCGTCCCCAGCTTTTTGTCCATGTCCATCAGTTATGCATACATGCGTATAAGTTCTGTGGTTTATCTCTTCCCTCCCCCCCACCCCCTCTTCTGAGGGTTGTCAGTCTGTACCCTACTTTCACATCTCTGGGTCTACCCTGTTCCCCAGACTGTTATGTTTATTATATTCCACAAATGAGTGAGATCATGTGATATTTGTCTTTTCTGCTTGGCTTGTTTTGCTTAGGATAATACTCTCGTCCCTCCATGTTGTCTCAAAGGATAAGAGATCTTTCTTTCTTACAGCTGCATAGTACTCCATTGTGTATATGTGCCACAGCTTTTTTATCCATTCATCCACTGATGGACACTTGGGCTGTTTCCAGATCTTAGCTATTGTAAATAGTGCTGCTATGAACATGGGAATACATGTATTCTTTCTGATTGGTGTTTCAGGCTTCTTAGGGTATATTCCTAGAAGTGGGATCACTGGGTCAAATGTCAATTCAATTTTTAATTTTTTGAGGTAACACCATAGTGTTTTCCACAGTGGCTGCACCAGTCTGCATTCCCACCAGCAGTGTACTAGAGTCCCCTTTTCTCCACACCCTCGCCAACACTTGTTTGATGATTTGTTGATGGCGGCCATTCTGACAGGTGTGAGGTGATACCTCGTTGTTGTTTTAATTTGCATCTCTCTGATGATTAGTGATGTTGAGCATTTCTTCATATGTCTCTTAGCCATTTGTATATCCTGTTTGGAGAGGTGTCTATTTAGTTCCTCTGCCCATTTTTTAATTGGGTTCTTTGTCTTCCTTTTGTTGAGTTGTATGAGCACTCTATATATTTTGGAGATTAACCCCTTATCTGATGTATCATTGGCAATTATGCTCTCCCATACAGTGGGTTCCCTTTCCGTTTTGATGGTTGTTTCTTTTGCTGTGTAGAAGCTTTTGAGTTTGATGTAGTCCCATGTGTTCATTTTTCCCTTTGTTTCTGTTGCCTTAGGTGATGTATCAGTGAAGATTCTGCTGCATATGATGTCCGAAATTTTGTTGCTTACATTTTCTTCTAGGATGTTTATGGATTCACGAGTCACATTTAAGTCTTTTACCCATTTTGAGTTTATTCTTGTGTATGGTGTAAGTTGATGGTCTAGTTTCATTTTTTTGCATGTAGCTGTCCAATTTTCCCAACACCATTTATTAAAGAGGCTGTCTTTGCTCCATTGTATGCTCTTGCCACCTTTGTCAAATATTAATTGAGCATAATGTCTTGGGTCAATTTCCAGATTCTCTGTTCTGTTCCACTGGTCTAAATGCCTGTTCTTGTGCCAGTACCAGGCTGTTTTGATTATAGTAGCTTTGTAGTATAACCTGATATCCGGTACTGTGATCCCAAGAGAAAATAGATATTTAAAATGAAGTTTTAGTTTATTCCAGAGATTCTTTTTTCATGCATAGTACCATACATTTAATTCATATTAGAATCCTAGTCATGAAGAAAAAGGGATATTTTTAAAAAATATTTTATTTTTATTGATTTTAGAGAAGAAGGGAAAGAAACATCTATTTGTTGTTCCACTTACTTATGTATTCATTGATTGATTCTTGTATGTGCACTGACCAGGGATCAAACCCTCAACCTTGTGATACCATTGTAATTAGCTACTTACTAATAATAGGAAAAGAGCAGTGGGGGAAGCCAGACATGAACATGGCCATTTGGACAGCTTTACCAGGAAGCTGCAGCTTTGCACTCCCCAGGGAACCACTGGTCCATTCCCTGCAAAATGCTGGCGAAGGGACTGGACGAAGGGGAATGTGGGCACATGTGCAGTGAAGTTGAGGTGCCTGTCAGTCAAACCTGGGAACAGAGATAATTGGCTAGAAGGAGCATGGTCAATGCAAGCACATGGATATTTGGGAATACATAATCCCCTAAGGAATTCATTCTCTCTTGGCTGTTGGCTGTTGGCTGTTGGTGCTCTTGGCCTCTGGGGCTCTCTTGCTCCTGCTTCTTGGCTCCTGCCCGTGTTCCCTCCATAGCCATGTGGCTCTGTGGACCCCACATGCAATGGACTGGCTAACTGCAGTGAGGAACACAAACAAAGCTAGCCTGATGCTAGATTGGACTGTGTCCCAACATGGAATGGAAGCTGGGGCAACGGCTTTAACCCTAGCTCTGTTGAGGCCACAGCTACACTTCTTCTATGGCGGGACAGAGGGAAATGGGACCTTGGAAACTCGGGTATAATTCCACAGAAATAACACTTTCTACAATATTGCATCCACCTGTGGGGGCCCTCTGGAATTCTTATTCCAGTGGCACCCCAAGAAGCCTGCTCCCACCAGCTACCAGTGGGGATGAGGAGATCTCACCACCTATAACACTTAGAGTATCACATTGATGCTCTAACCAACTAAACTACCTGGCCAGGGATAGGGGGACATATTTTAGCTGATGGGTTAATATTAAAACATGATATAGTAGAAACAGCATGATTTTTAGGATCTGGCAGACCTCGATGCCAATCCTTTTTTTTTAATTCCTCACCTGAGGATATTTTTCTATTTATTATCAGATAGAGTGGGAGGGAGGGAGAGACGGAGACAGAGAGAAACATCAATGTGAGAGAGACACATCGAGTGGCTGCCTCCCACGCGACCCCAACCAGGGCTGGGAACAAACTGCAACCGAGGTACGTGCCCTTGCCCGGAATCGAACCCACTTCTCATTGGTCTGCGGGCCGATGCTCTACAGGTGAGCCAAACTGGCCAGGGCCCAGTCTTGATTCTAGTGCTTCCTTCCTGGGTGACATTGGATCAGTGCATAACCGCAGGAGGCTGCACGAGCTGTTCATTGTTCAGTGGGAATGACGGTAAAGCACCCAGTATTGTGTGGTTTAGATGACATCATGTATGCCAAGAATCTGGAGTGGGCTTTGAGCAGGTTTTTCATTTTCATTTTCTTTTCCCTCTTAATCTATTCTTAGGGCTTATTTTAGAAAAAGTGAAGCCCCACTCACATGCATGATTGGTCATGTCGCAGATCCTCTCTCCACATTGCCTTCCAGTGCGTGGAATCCGTCTTGAGTTACCTTGATCCATAGAGACTCTCTCTCACCAACATACTTTTGGAATGAGACTAGTTAAAAATGACCTTCTTTTTATTAAGGAAATTCCCAAACATACAGGAATGTGAAGGAACAATGGAGAGAATTCCAGCATCTCCTATATTGAGGAGGATGCTAACTAACATTTAGTGTTGTTGAAGAGTTGCTATTTATTATGCTGGCTGGTGTTGCTCAGTGCGTAGAGTGTCGTACTGCGGACCAAAAAGGGCCTCGGGTTCAATTCCCAGTCAAGGGCATGTACCCGGCTTGCAGGTTTGATCCCTGGCCCTGGTTGGGGCGTGTGCGGGAGACAACCAATTGATGTCTCTCTCACATCGATGTCTGCATGTCTCTCTCTTTCTCCCCTCTTCCATCTTCCCTTCCGCTTTCTCTAAAAATCAATGGAAAAAATATCCTCTGGTGAGGATTAAAAAAATAAAAAAGAATTGCTAATATTTTATCTCACGTGCTTTATTACATATGTGTGTGTGGTTTCAATATTGTGATTTTTTTTTTAATCCTCACCCGAGGACATTTTTCTGTTTATCTTCAGATAGAGTGGGAAGGAGGGAGGGAGGGAGGGAGGGAGGGAGAGAGAGAGAGAGAGAGAGAGAGAGAGAGAGAGAGAGGGAAAGAGGGAAACATCGATGTGAGAGAGATACATTGACTGGCTGCCTCCCGCATGACGATCCGCAACCGAGGCACGTGCCCTTGACCGGAATCGAATCCTCAACTCTTTGGTCCACAGGCCGATGCTCTAACTGCTGAGCCAAACCAGCCAGGGCAATATTGTGATTTATAATATGCTTTGGTCATCATTCAGATGACCAAAATATATTTGCCATATATATTTTGTCATCTTTCCTGCCTCACAGCTCCCCAAACCCTTGGAATTTCCTAAATTTTGAGAGAGCACTTAGGTTGTCTTTTGTTGTGTTGGGAAAGAACAGGGATGGGGATGGTCACCTGGAGAACTAGTGATTCCAGGGTTACAACTTTCTGACTCATTCCCAACCTCCAGGGAAGGGAGAGGGGCTGGGGGTTGAATCACTTGCCAATGGCCAGTGATATAATCAGTCATGACTATGTAATGAGGCCTCCATAAAAACCTGAAGGAATACGGTTTGGAGAGCTTTGGGTTGGTGAACACTTGGAGAGGAGGGGAAAGTGGCACCCCTGGAGATTGGGAATGAAAGCTCCACCCCTTTCCCCATACCTTGCCCTGTGAGTAACTGTTTTAATCCTCAACCAAGGCCGAGGATGCGCTTGTTGATTTTAAGAGAGAGGGAAGGGGAGAGAGAGAGAGACTGAGAGAGAAAGAAACATCGATGAGAGAGAAACATTGATCAGCTGCTTAGGCATGTGCCCTGAACGGGAATCAAACCCCCCACCCCCCAATCCCAACCTTTAGGTGTAGGCAAAGACGCTCCGACCAACTGAGCCACATTGGCCAGGGCTCTGTTTGTTTGTTTGTTTTTTTAATTCTCACTTGAGAATATGTTTTCAATTGATTTTTTTTTTTTTTTTTTTTTTGTGAGAGAGAGAGAAACATCGATTGGTTGCCTCTCCTATGTGCCCTGACTGGGGATTGAAACCACAACTTTTTGGTGTATGGGACAATGTTCCAACCAACCGAGCTACCTGGCCAGCGCTGTGAGTAACTTTCATCTGGCTGTCTTGAGTCATATCCTTTTATAATAAACGTGTGATCTAGTGAATAAAATGTTTCTGAGTTCTGAGAGACACTCTATCAAATTAATCAAATCTGAGGAGAGTCATGGGAACAACTGATTTAGGTCTCTGATCCATTTTGAGTTAATTGAATATGATACAAGGTATAGAAATATTCTCTCATTTTCTCTCCCTCTTTCTCCTCCCCATCTCCCACCTTCCCATAGGGATGTCCACTTGGTTCACTATCATTTGTTCAAACTCTGTTCTTTCCTAATGTAACTGCTTTTGCATCTTTGAACAAAATCAGTGCTTTATATTTTCATATGAGCATTCAAATTATTTGTCACTTTCTACAATAAAACCTGTTGGAGTTTTGACTGAAATCGTACTGAATCTATAAATCAGTTTGGGAAGAATTGACATCTTAATATTGAGACTTCTAACCCACGCACACCATTTATTTAGATTTTCTTTAATTTCCTTTAGCAATGTTTTCAGTGTTCAGGTTTTTCTCTTTTTTTTTTTTGGTCAGATTTATCCCTAAGTATTTCATATTTTGTATTGCATCTTATGTTTTTGTATCTTATGTTTTTAAGGTTTCAATTTCTCATTGTTTATTGCTGGTTTATAGAAGTACATTTGGTTTTTATACCTTGAGCTAATATTTTGCTACTTGCCTTTACTTACTTATTAGTTTAAGTATTTTTGTTTTTGCTGATTCCTTCAGCTTTCCCATGCAGACAATCATGTTGTCTCTGAGTAAAGATAGTTACACTTCTTCCTTTCCAGTCTGGGTGCCTTTATATATATTTATTCTTTTGCCTGATTGTACTAACTAGGACTTTTAAGTATAACATTGACTAGAAGTGGTGAGAGCAGACATCCTTATCTTGCTCCTGATCTTGTGTGTGTGTGTGTGTGTGTGGGGGGGGGGGTATGCAGTCTTTCACCTGTAAGTCTGATGTTTATCTGTAGGTTTCCCATAAGTCTTTTTCCATTTCTGTTTTGTTGACTTTTTTTTTTTAATCCTCACCCGAGGATATTTTTTTCCATTGATTTTTAGATGAAGTGGAAGGAAGGGAGGGAGAGAGAAACATTGATATGAGAGACACACATTGATGTGAGAGACACATCGATTGGTTGCCTCCCGCACAATCCCGACTGAGGCCAGGAATCAAACCTGCAACCCAGGTACATGCCCTTGACTAGGAATCAAACCCAAGAGGTCCACTGGCCAATGCTCTAACCACGGAGAAAACCAGCCAGGGCTATTTTGTTGACAGTTTTGAGCAGGAATGTATGTTTGCTATGGAGAAATGCAAATGATGATTGACCTGACCATGTGGTTAAAATTTTTTTTTTCAATGACAGTTGAAATTCAGTGTTACACTAGCTTCAGATGTACAGCATAGTGGTTAGACATTTCATATGGTTTTCCTATTTTAGTATGTTAATTATTGTGAATTAGATCCATTGAATTTTGAATATTAAGCAGTTTTCATTCCTGGAATAGACCTCACCTGATCATGAAGTATTATCCTTTTTATATGTTGTTTAATTAAATTTGATGAAATTTTATAGAATTTTAGAATCTACATCATGTGGAAATTTGGTCTATAGCTTTTTAAAAATGTCTTTGCCAGGCTTTGGAATCAAAGTAATGCTGGCTTCATATCATGAGATTGGGAGTATTTCCTTTTTAGTTTCAGGAAGAAAATAGAGACTTTGCTTAAAATTTATCTGGACTATTGTCTGTGATACAGTTCTGAACTTCAAAAAAAAATTGTTGATAGTATTACAGATGTCCTACATTCCCCCCACCTCTGCCCCTTCCACCCAGCCCCACCCCAGGCCTTCATCACACTGTTGTCTATGTCCATGGGCTATGCATATATGCATATGTATTCTTTTCTTTTTAAAATATTTTTTATTGATTTTTAGAGAGGGAGGGAGAGGGAGAGGAAGGGACAAACATCAATGTGAGGTATAACATAAATTGTCTGCCATCTCCACTCCCCACCCCCCCATACACACACACACACACACACACACACACACACACACACACACTCACCCACCCACCCTGGGGGACAAGCCCATAACCAGGGAATGTGCCCTGACTGGGAATAGAACCAGCAACCCTTCATTGCACTGAACAGTGCCCAACCAATTGAGCCACACTAGCCAGGGCACATATATGTTCTTTGGTTAATCTGTTCCCTCCCCCATCTCCCACCACCTTCCCCTCTGAGATCACTCAGTTTGACCCATGCATCCATGCCTCTGGACCTATTTTGTTCTTTAGAT
Source organism: Tadarida brasiliensis (assembly GCA_030848825.1). NCBI lineage: Eukaryota > Metazoa > Chordata > Mammalia > Chiroptera > Molossidae > Tadarida > Tadarida brasiliensis. The sequence continues at coordinate 51,173,610 of CM061267.1, forward strand.
TCCACATATAAGCGATATAATGTGATATTTGTCTTTCTCTGACTAGCTAATTTCAGTTAGCATAATAATACCCAGGGGCAGGTCAGCAAAAGCCCCAAGGCTCCCCAGGATCTGTCTCCCCCTGCCTGCACCAGGCTGCTACCAAGTTTAGACACTGAAAAGGTTTAGTCTCTGAAAGAGCTTCTGGTGGAATCAGAAGGATGCAGTTACTGGATTTTCCTTGAGGGGGAGGTATCATTCAGATTCAGGGAAGATGGTGGGCAGTTTCCCCTGCCCCCCCACCCCCAATTTTTCCCTGACCTCAGCAGGGCGGAGCCCCTAGTAGTCAGTTGGGTGGAACCTTTGAAGGCCAGAAGTTGTGTCTGCCTGTGGCAGGTAGTGGAAGGATGTTTCTATCAGATCTCCCGTGAGGTTCCCAGGAAAGTGGGGAGAATGGCCCCATCCTAAAGCAAGTTGCAGACAACCTCTGAGACTACCCTTCCTTGTAAGCCCTGGCCTGTGTCACTGACTCCTCAGCAGGGCTTAAAATGCAGGGTGGGGCATGCAGGATTCCAGAGGGCTGGGCAAGTGGAATGCTTTTCCCCAGGCTGATGCTACTTGGAGAGGATTGTTTGTTCCTCTCAAGAAAAATGGCTGCTATTATATTGGAGGGTGATCCATCACTGGGCTCCTGGTGGCTGCTCCCTCACACCTCTCCCCAAAACCAGCCACCCCAGACTCTCAGGCAATTTCAGTCCTCACCGCCCTCCATCCACTGGTGTCCCAGGTGAGTGTCTGCAAACAGAAGTTTTGCACATTGGCCCTTTAAATGGGTGGCTTTGGCTCCAGTAGGGTCTGCCTCTCCTTTGGCAGACAGTAACCCCACCACCTTTCATTGCTGGATACTACATTGGCGTCTGTTCCCAGCTCTGGGGCTCTGGGCCGGGGATCTCATTCTGGGGACTAGGCTTCACATTACTAGGCTCCCTCCCTAGGCTCCCTCTGTAACCTCAGCCTGCTGCCCCTGGGAGTGGGGCCAACCCCTTTTGTGAATCAGCCCTTCCTACCATTCTCAATGTGGCTTCTGCAGTCCTTGGTTAAAAGTCTACCCTTCAGCCCGGCCAGTGTGGCTCAGTGGTTGAGTGTTGACCCATGCACTAAGAGGTCACCTGTTCGATTCCTGGTCAGGGCACATGCCCAGGTTGTGGGCTAAATCCCCAGTGGGGGGCACGCAGGAGGCGGCCAATTGATGTTCTCTCTCATCAATGTTTCTATCTCTCTCTCCCTCTCCCTTCATCTCTCTCTAAAATCAATAAAGGGAAAAAAAAAGTATTAAAAAAATGCCTTAAAAAAAAGTCTCCCCTTCAGCTCTGGCCGGTTTGGCTCGGCAGTTAGAGCATCAGCCCGCAGACCAATGAGTTTTCAGTTTCGATTCCGGTCAAGGCCACCTACCTCGGTTTCGGTTTGTCCCTAGCAGGAGGCAACCAGTCAATATGTCTCTCTTGAATTGATGTTTCTCTCCCTCTCCCTCTCTCTCCCTTCCTTCCACTCTATCTGAAGATAAATGGAAAAATATCCTCAGGTAAGGATTACAAAAAAAGTCTACTCTTTAGATAGTCTCCAGTTAGTATTTCAGAGTGATTATTCCCCAATTTAGCTGTAACTTCCAATTTGGTTCTGGCAGGTGTTGTGAAAAAGATCCCTCTACTCTGCCACCATCTTCATATTCCCCGGTTCTGAACTTTTGATTCACTCTCATAAAATGAACCTGTGTTTCGCTTGGCAAGGAAAATGGAATTATCTTTATTTTCGGCTGTCAATTCCCCCAAAGCAGCTAAAGATAGTTTTACAGTTGTGCTCTCTGGATCCTTATTAATAGTAGAGGTAAATTGACAGTTTTCTTGGGTGTGCTGGACGAATAGGAGTTGGAGAAGAAACCAGAGCTGTGAACTTGATGATTACTCCATTCTTGTTCTCGTGTTTGTAATACAACTTAATTTTTACTTTTTAAGAATAAAAGGGAAACTTACAAGTGACAAATGCATGGTTTTTATATATCAACCTAAGTCGTCGTAGTCTTCAAGTGTTTGACCCTTTCTGGTGCTCTGGCAGGTGTCCTGCGCAGGGTCCGGGCCAGCACTGTTGCTGTCCCAGATCTTGTACTGCCGGCTGGTTTGTCTAGTCTGTGCCTCTTCTCAAGATTCCTTGTGTGCTAGACATTATTATGGACCATGGGGTGTCCACTGCTAATAGCCACTCTGACGCACATTGTTTACTAATCTCAGTAAATTGCAGAATTTCCTGAGAGTTATTGGAGTATCCATTTTCTCTGATTCCTTGGATGCTGGTCCTGGTGCGGTGTGCCCTGGCAGGCATGAGTGGCAATAAGTAATCTGTGAAGAGATTGAAAAATGGTCTGAGGAGACTTGTTTTCCTAGCAGTCTGGGAGTTCGAATGTGAGAATTATAGAATATAAACTTTAAAAATGTTGCCCTGCCTGGCCAGTGTAGCTCAGTGGACTGAGTGTCGTCCCATGGACTGAGAGGTCCCGGTTGGATTCCCAGTCAGGGCACATGCCTGGGTTTCGGGCTCCATCCCCAGTAAGGGGGCGTGCAGGAGGCAGCCGATCAATGTTTCTCCCATCGATGTTTCTATATTTTTCTCTCCCTCTCTCACTAAAAAAATCAATAAAAACATATTTAAAAAAGAAAGAAAGAAAAATGTTGCCCTGGCTGGTTTGGCCCAGCAATTAGTGTCGGCCCATGGACCAGTGTTGTGGGTTCGATTCCTGGTCAAGGGCACATCCCTGGTTTGCAGGTTTGTGCAAGAGGCACCCAGTTGATGTGTCTCTGTCATCGATGTTTCTCTCTCTCTTTCTCCCCCTTCCTCCCTTCCACTCGATCTAAAAAAATGAGTGGAAGAGTGTCCTCGGGTGAGGATTAACAACAACAAAAAAAGCATGTCAGGTTTTCAAAATAAATGTTAGTATAAGTGTTTAATACTTTGAATTCTTTTTTATTTTTGTATTTAAAAATTATTTTTTTGTCCTTCTTGTTTAGTTGTCCTGTTTTTAGGCACAGTATTCTTAGGTATCTTGTGGGCTCCTGAGATAACTGGACTAAACTAGTAATTTCTTTTGTTCGACTTTCAAACCCCATTGAGAAGAGGAACAGCTGTGCTTGTGCTGTGGTTACGTGGAAAAGAGTGCTCTTCTGTTTTACAATACTGATCGAAGTTTCTTTTCTTTATGCATAACTAAATTGTTTTTAAATTTAGGGACTGTAATGTTAGCAATAACATGGTTCTTACTTAAGCTGTCAAGTGTTCCTTGTGTTCTAAGACTGGTAAACAGTCCTCCAATTGTTAAACATGGAGTGCATTTTTTTTTTTTTTTAATCCTCATCCGAGGCTATGTTTATTGATTTTTAGAGAGAGAGAGAGAGAGAGAGAGAGAGAGAGGAAGGGGGGGAGAGAAACATTGATGTTAGAGAGAAACATCAACCAGCTCCCTCCTGTCCTCTGCCCAACCGGGGATGGAACCCAAAATCTTTAGGTGTATGGGTTGACACTTCAACCCAACTGAGCCACTTGGCCAGGGCTGGAGTGCCTTTCTCACTGGTGAACAGAGCATGGACTTTGGAATCAGAGCCAGTTTCCAGACCTGAACCTACTACTTACTGTGTCTGAGACTGCATCCACGTCACCATTGTAGACGTAACACCCTCGTCCCGGCTGGTGTGGCTCATTTGGTGGTTGTGTCATCCCGTGCACTGCAGGGTCTCGGGTTCGAATCCTGGTCAGGGCACATATCTAGGTTGCGAGTTTGATCCCCACTCGAGTGTGTGTGGTAGGCAACTGATCAGTGATTCTCTGATTGATTTCCCCCCTCTGTCTCCCTTCCCTTCTCTCTCAAAATCAATTAATATGTCCTCAGGAGAGATTTTTTTTTTTTTTTTTTTTTTAAGAAAGAAATAACGCCATCTACTCTGCGGGAGTGATTGTAAGAAATGATATATAGACACTGTTGTTTCCTCAACACTTTGTGCTGTGAAATGTGACTTGTTCTTTGAAGAACTGGTTTCATTATCAAATATGTCTAGAATCTGCAGCATGCTCCCCTCACAGAGGTTTGCACTGTGTGTGAAGACATTGGGCTCTGAGAACCACTTTGGTCAAGAAATCTGCTTTGCTTTAAGTTATTTCCCAAACAGAACTTCTCCTTTCTTTCTTTCCCCTCCTCTGCTTCCCCTGTGGAATACTTACAACATATTTTAGTTTACTTAATTTTGTTATTATTTTTTAAATCCTTATCTGAGGATGTTTCTATTGACTTTTAGAGAGGAGGCGGAGCATTGATATGAAAGAGAAACATTGATTGTTTGCCTCCCACAAGCATTCCAACTGGTGATCAAACCCTCAGCCTTTTGATGTACGGGACAACGCTCCAAGCCCCAAGCCACCAGGCCAGGCTTGTTTCAGTTTACCTCAGTTTCATGGAACATGGATTTGAGAATAAAGTGCCTAGCAGAATGCCCCTAATTCATACTTGAAAAATTAGTTTTTTCCCCCCCTTTTAGTGTTAATTTTAATGGTTTAAAAACTGTATTGTAGCCCTGGCCCATTTGGCTCAACGGTTAGAGCGTCGGCCTGCGGTCCGGAGAGACCTGGGTTCGGTTCCCGCTAAGGGCATGTACCTCGGTTGCAGTTTGTCCCAGACCCTGGTTGGTCGTGCGGTGGCAGCCACTCGATGTGTCCCTTTCACGTCGATGTTTCTCTCTCTCTCTCTTCCTCTCTCTCCCTCCCACTCTATCTGAACAAAAAATGAAAAAAAATAAAAATAAAAAAATAAAAATAAATAAAAACTGTATTGTAAACTCAGAGCCTATTTTAATTTTGGTTTAACCTTCTAAGTAGGTAATATGAAACCATTTTTTTCTTTCAGTTTTATTGAGATGTAATTGACATACAACATATAAGTTTAAGGTATATAGCTTAATGACTTGATGTGTGTACATTACAAAATGATTACCACGATGAGTTTTTTTAACATCCATCCATCCATCCATTAAATAATTTACTATATTTTATTTATAATTTACTATCTTTTAGTTCATATTTTTTACTCAAAATATTGTTATAGACTTTGATATTAAAATCCAGGAAAAGCAGCCCTGGCCAGTTTGGCTCAGCAGTTAGAGTGTCAGCCTGCGGACCAGAGAGTCCTGGGTTCGGTTCCCGCTAAGGGCATGTACCTCGGTTGCGGTTTGTCCCCTCCCAGTTGGGGTCGTGTGGGGTGGCAACCAGTAGATGTGTCTCTCTCACATCGATGTCTCTCTCTGTCTCTTCCCCCTCCTCTCCCTCCTGCTCTATCTGAAGATAAATACAAAAATGTCCTTGGGTGAGGATTAAAAAAAAAAATCCAGGAAAAGCAGATATAGCGCTATGAGAGTAGGAATCTTAGAAAATGTGTCTGCTCAAATTTTTGCTTCACTAATTCAACACAATTTAAGTGTTTATATTCGTAGTATTTCTTTGAAGTATTACTCCTAGCCCTATGAAAGTTACAGATGTATTGGAGGATGTGGTTTAGATACTTCCTACACCTGCTCTGAGCTCAAAAGTAGGCACAAACCATCTATGTCTTCTGTTTTAATTTTTTATTGAACTTATTGGGGTAACATTTGTTAATAAAATTATATAGGCTTCAGATGTACAATTCTATAATACATCATCTGTATATTGTATTGAGTGTTCATCCCAAGTCAAGTCTCCTTCTGTCACAATTTATCCTCCCTTTGTCTTCTTCTACCTCACCCCACTTCCACCCCCTTTTCCCTCCAGTAATCACCATACTGTTGTCTGTATCCATGTGTTGTTGATTGCTTAATCCCTTCACCTTTTTCATCCAGACCCCCAAGCTCCCTCACCACTGACAGCTGTCAGTCTGTTCTCTGTACATCTATGTCTTAGTGACTTGTAAGAATTTTGCAGATTTTTTTTTTTTTTAATCCTCACCCGAGGACATTTTTCCATTTTTTGTTCAGATAGAGTGGGAGGGGGAGAGAGGGAGAGAGAGAGAGAGAGAGAGAGAGAGAGAGAGAGAGAGAGAGAGAGAGAAACATCGATGTGAAAGGGACACATTGAGTGGCTGCCTCCCGCACGACCAACCAGGGCCGGGGACAAATTGCAACCGAGGTACGAGCCCCTAGCGGGAACCGAACCCAGGTCTCTCTGGACCGCAGGCCGACGCTCTAACCGCTGAGCCAAACCGGCCAGGGCGAATTTTGCAGATTTAAAAAATAAAAAAATAACATCTTTGTAATAAAGAAGCAGTAAATGCTAAAAGAATATAAAATAAAAAAGTATTGTTTGTTTCAGAAAAACATTTAAAAAGATAAATAAAAAATACAATATAGATTAAAATAAATAAAAGTAATTTTGTATCCAGAGATGTTTGTTGCTAACATCTACCCTCCTAGACTTTCTTGTTTGTTTCACAAAAATGCTATATTATTATACATGCTACGTTGTAGCCTGCTTATTTTACTTACAAATGGAAAGTGAAGGTCTTTTTATGCCAGATGTCTATAAAGGACCCTTCCCTCCCCCAAGAGTCTACCTTTACATGGTACCCTCTCTCTCTCTCCAACCTGTTTCCAAGGCAGGAGTTTGAGATTGGAGGTAAAACAGTGAGAGGAGCAAGCTGTATCAGAGGGTGAATTGTCCTGTTATATAATTCCTTGTTAGTGTGTGCAGAATTATGCCGAGTATACGTCCTTGATTTTGTTAAGTTATATTGTACTGACCTAACAAGATTTGTGTTTAACTTTTAGCTTAGAAGAAAAAACCGTTGTTTGAAAATGTCAAGAGCTCATGTGCATATTATTTACACCTAGACTTAAACATAAAACCTTAAATTAATGTTATGGAGTGCTAGGTGGTTTGATGCCTTTCTAATCAGGTTACTAGAAAGACAAAGGACACTTTTCTTTTGATGAAACATATGCATGAAAAGTGTTATATTATTAAACCTATTTTAATCTGATTTTATTATTTACAGATTTTTTTAAAATGATATCAAGAACTGACAAAGGAAGAGATGAAATTCTATTACTATTTTTCTGAAAGTAAATTTTATTTGTCTTTTAAATGAAAGGTGGCTATCATCCAGTGAAAATTGGAGACCTTTTCAATGGCCGGTATCATGTTATTAGGAAGCTAGGATGGGGACACTTCTCTACTGTCTGGCTGTGCTGGGATATGCAGTAAGTGTTCTTTGTCATTTGTGCACTTGATTCCTGGTCTAGCCCAATATCTTTATTTTATAACAAGGTATTGCTGAGGGGCACACCTGCTTCTGTTGTGCAATATAAAGTGCTTAGCACAGGCTTTCTCTGCCCTAGCTAGACATTTCCCCCCTCATTTTGAAGTTCATTTGCTTGTTTTCTTGAAATATTAACCTTCTGTTTTTATATCTGAGGCTTATTTGTTGAAATTACATCAGAATCATAACTTTTCCAATAATTCATTTATACCAGAAAAACATTTAAATATAAATTAACATATAGGCCTTACAAATTAGTTGTTTCTGACTGTTTTTTTAAAGCTATGACCTATAGCATGAAACACCATTGCTTTCCAGTATAAATATACATGTGTGTTGTGTGTGTGTGTGTGTATATGTATGTATATGTGTGTATGTGAACTGAAACAAAAGTGTTAAAATGATCACCTCTGCTTATAATATATTTTTTAATTTGCATTTTTTTTAAAGGGGGAAAAGATTTGTTGCAATGAAAGTTGTAAAAAGTGCCCAGCATTATACGGAGACAGCCTTGGATGAAATAAAATTACTCAAATGTGTAAGTACTGCAAAAACGTGAACGGTAGAAGACAATTTAACGACAGAATTTTAAAGAGAGGTTTTTCTGGGTTTTACTAAATTAAAATTGATTTTATGTTTTATATAAATTCAAATACCGAACCTTTTGTTTTAAAAAACATATCACATATTAAAATTGTTTGGATTGGTATAATGGAAATGACCTTCAGTCATGAAGAATTCTGCTGTTGACTCATTTTTCTTTTCATAGGTTCGAGAAAGTGATCCCAGTGACCCAAACAAAGACATGGTGGTACAACTCATTGATGACTTCAAGATTTCAGGCATGAATGGGATACGTATCCTTTCTGATAGTTCTTTTGCTTCCTAATGGCTGAATTTAGTTTTTCTTTTTGCTTTTGAAAAATGGGAATGTTTCGAGCATGTGTAACCTGTTGCTCTGCTGTGTCCTTCTCCACATAACGCCTCTGGTATAATCAGAGTGTTATAAAGTGATATGTCTGGAGTGCTCTGCAGGAGCCTTTTGGGGATTTTGGTGTAGTAACATCTTATAAAATTATTTTTATAGTACTTGACTTGATTTTTGCATAGAATTAATTATTTTTTAAATTAATTCTAGTGAAGTTTATTTTTACAGTGGGAGATGGAAGCGTACACCAGCACTTCTTTTTGCTTTAAACTTTAAATAACCCATACACAAGGGCTATGTATCCTTCAGTGGCTGCTAAGAATTTATTGAGGCAATAAAAGGAAAAGTGCTCTGCTAATGTCAACATAGCAAAGTCACACTTGATCCTGCAGAGTATCATCTTCCTGGCAGGTGAATATGGAAGTATGTTATTTAGTTTGTCTACTTTCGAAAAGTCTGGTGAAAGTAGTTATCAGAAAAGGAACCTGCCTAGAGTGAGTCTCCCTCAGGCCAGCCTGTAGTGTGTGGGTTGTTGACTTCATGCAGGAAAGATTTTACAACACAAGTCTAGGTGATTTTGAGAGTACATTTTTTAAAGCTGGGGACAGTGAAGGGCTTAGCATAGAAGAAGCAGCAGGAGAGAGCCTAGGTGGGGCTGCTTTGGCTCACTGGAAAGTTAGTTGTTCCTAGGTTGAGGAGGTTAGCCTGGGATGAGTTGCCATTGCCCGTTGCTCACCCTGGGTCCTTTGTCTTGAGGGTTTTAAAGGCTGGGAGTTTAGGGGAGGTCTTAGCAGAGGATCTCAATAGAATATTCATCAACTTTGTGTTGCTGCATCAAATGAGATTTATTCCCTTAACTTCATCTGTCCTTGAGTGTGGTTGGCAAATGGCACTAATTGGATTTCTATTATCTGTCTTCCTGAGTAGGGTGATTTAAGCTATTTACTCTCTGGTGGGGAGAAATATAAGCCATCTGTCTTTATTTATCTTTATTGTGCCCAGCCAGTGTGGCTCAGTGGTCAGCGTTGACCCTTGCACCAAGAGGTCACCAGTTCAATTCCCAGTCAGGGCACATGCCCAGGTTGTGGGCCAAATCCCCAGCTGGGGACATGCAGGAGGCAGCCAATTGATGTTCTCTCTCATCGAAGTTTCTATCTCTCTCTCCCTCTCCCTTCCTCTCTCTCTCAACTCAATAAAGAAAAAATATATTTTTTAAAAACAGACAGAAAAGAGAGAGGAGAGAAAGAGGGTTAAACACACACACACACACACACACACACACACACACACACAAACATAAAATTTATCTTTATTGTTTAAAGTATTATAGATGTCCCCCCTTTTTTCCCCCTTTGACCCCCTCTTCCCCACTCCTGCCCCCCACCCCCTGCCTTTATCACACTATTGTCTGTGTCCATGGTTTATGCATATATGCATTTAAGTTCTTTGGTTTATCTCTTCCCACCCCCACCTCTCCCTTTCCCTCTGAGGTGCCTCAGTCTGTTCCCTGCTTTGCTCTTTAGTGTCCTTGGTTAGAGAAGATAGGATTTTGCAGTGTACTAGGTAGCTCAGAACTGCTTGGCCATTTAACTGTCTTAGTTTCCCTATTCCACTTGTCCTGGCTTACTAGCCTGTCTCAAAGTGATATATTTTCTGTACTTGTTGGTATATCTAACATAGGCCAGTCCTCAGTGGAAAGAGACCTCCATTGTTTTTCTTCAAAAGATTTATAATGTAAAGTTTCCAACATGCGTAGAATTAGAGTGTACTACAGTGAATTTCTATAAAGCTGTCAACCAAATTCAGCAATTAACTGGCTACATTTGCTTTATTTACCCTTTATCTCTTGGTGAATTATTTGAAAACAATCCTAGAAGTCATGTTCTTTTACCTCTACAAATGTCTTTGAAAACATATGGACTTAAAAAGACCACAAAGCTCATCAAATAAAATAAAAATAATTTCTTGATATCATGTCATACTTGATACAGATTTTCTTTATAATGGAAAAATGACTCTGTAAAGACTTGTTTGAATCACATTTCAACAAACAAGTTTATTTTCTCCTAAATATCTTCTATTTCTATTAAGTCTGTATCAACTTGCTTTAATTGTTTAAAGATTAAATTGCTTAATTACTTTTTAAACTTTTTCATTAGAATAGTGTCCAGAGTATTTGCTTTCTCAAAAAAAATTATCTTGCTGGAAATTAATGAATTTTGAAACATGAAAGTTTCTTAGTCAGCTATAGGTTAGTTGTTCCTTTTGCTTTTAAATAGGGAAGACTTTGTTCTGATTCTAGGTCCAATTGGAAAAGTGTCTAGCAAGAAGACAGAGAGCAAAGACATCTTATGACTTCCCTTTCTCTTTTGAGAATATCAGTTTTTACTAGGCTACTGGTAAGTTTGCATTCTTGTTAGTTTCGAGGGGGCTCAGGAGGAGGTGATTGGGGGTTGTGGAAAGGGTTACCCTCCCTCTGCCTGGGGCATTGGTAAAAGGGCAGCCTCAGAGGATCGATGACCGCAGAGTCATCAAGCCCTGTAGGTCAGAGCTAATAGCACAGATGGAGAGGAGATAATACCTTTAGTATCCAGAATGCTTTTTCCATATTTCCATATTGGATCCTCTCAGATAGCCCTTTGTCTGAGACGGGTGATACAGCAGTCCCCCCATATCTGAAGTTTTCTTTTAGCAGTTTTAGTTACCTGCAGTCTGAAAATATTAAATGGAAAGTTCCAGAAGTAATTCATAGTTATAAATTGTGCACCATTCTGAGTAGCATGATGGAGTCTCACACCTTCCTGATCTGTCTCACCTGCACGGGAATCATCCCTTTGTCCAGTGTATCCATGTTGTATACACTACTTGCTCCTGATAGGCCTTGCTTATCAGATTGACTGTTGTGGTATTACAGTGCTTGTGTTCAGATAACCCTCGCAGTAGCCTAACGCTATGCCATTCGCTTCAGTTCATCTCATCATGTAGGCATTGTATTGTCTCATATTGCAAGAAGAAGAAGGTTGAGTATAGCACCTTAAGATATTTTTAAATAGGCCAGGTTCACACAATTTTTATTACAGTATATTGTTATAATTGTTCTATTTTATCAATCTCTTACTGTGTCTGATTTGTAAATTAAACATCATAGGTATGTATGTATGTACAGGAGAAATCCTAGGATATGTAGGGTTTGGTACTACGTGTGGTTTCAGGCATCCACTAGGTGTCTTGGATAAAGGGGACTACTTACTGTCCTTTCATTTCTCAAGGTTCAGGAATATTGAACCATTTCACTTGCTCAGAACCCTGTAACTGATGAGTGCCAGGGCTGTGTTAAGAGCCCTGATCTTTAGCTCTTTCATTTATATTATGTTTGGAAAAGATCCAGTGTTTTGATATTTGTCCTGCTTAAGCTCCAGAAGCCTGAGGACAAAGCAGAATCTCTGCTTAAACCCCAGAATGACATCCTGTTTCTTCATCTGCTAAGTCTTCATTTCTGAGGGAAGCAGTCCCCTTATACCGTATATATTTGAGGTTTTATGTAGGCATACCTCAGAGATATTGCTGGTCCAGTTTAGACCACTGCAGTGAAGTGAATACTGATCTTTTTGTTGATGGAGGAAGAGTCTTCCCTTCAATTTATAAAAAACAACAACAACAACAAAACACGCAACCTCTGTGAAGCACAATAATACAGTGTACGTGTATTTCTTCTAGAGCAGATTTAGGGGTACTAGCAAGTACCAGTGACTGCTAATGCCACCTCGCTGTTTGCCTCTATCATTTCTGCTTACTGCTGAGTGCATTTCCCCTCGTGATCAATAGGAAGTCAGAGCTCACCCTTCTCCGCCCCTCCCCTCCAGGTGGGCCTGCTTGTCTGTGGGCGGGCAGGGCAGCCCCTCTTGTACCAGATCTGCAAGGCAGTTTGGGACAGCTGACGGGGAGAAGCCATCTGATTTGTAGGTGAATGGAGTTTTTATTTATTTATTTAATCCTCACCCGAGGACATTTTTCCATTTGTGTTCAGATAGAGTGGGAGGGAGGGAGAGAGAGAGAAACATCGATGTGACAGAGACACATAGACTGGTTGCCTCCCGTATGACCCCAACCAGGGCCAGGGACGAACCGAAACTGAGCTGCGTGCCCTTGACCGGAATCGAACCTGAGACTCATTGGTCTGCGGGCTGACGCTCTAACCGCTGAGCCAAACTGGCCAGGCTAGTAAGTGGAATTGTTAAAAATATATACATTCTAGTGACTATTTTTACTGTTAAATAAAACGGTAAGCAACTGTCATAGTTTAGATTTGGTGCAGGCCACTTATAATGTAGAAATCTTGGGCTTTGGCTCTGTGTCCGTTACTAAACTCAGTCCTTAGTTCGCCATTATTGCGATGACGTGGTAGATGCAGATCCTGTAAAATATCTGTAGGCCTCCAGGGATGAATGAGATATTCTCAGATGTGTTCAGAGCCATTTTCAATCTTCCTGTATGAATGACATACATGTATTTGTACAATGGACCATAGTTCTGGTGTGTCGGTGCTTGACTAGAATTTCTATTAAAAAACACCAGATTCCTGAGAGTTCATTATTATAGGTTGGTGCTAATGCCATGTCTTATATTGTTATCATACGTTCTTTAAAACTGTCTACATTATTAAAATTTATCTAGTTACACAGTACAAGATATTGTTGAAGGAAAAGATGAAATTCACTGTGTTTGGTAAATTTCTATTTTATAAAGTGTTTTATGTGACCTATGGAATAGAAATTTAGGCAGGACACTTAAGATAGGGGAGTTCTTTATTTTATTTTTTTTCCCATTAATTTCAGTGAGGTTCTAGTCTTGCTCGTTTTCATTAAGGCTGATCATCCAGGAGAGGAGTGTGCTGAAATGAGAGAGCTCAGGTAAGTGTGGGGTGGAGTCACGACATTGCCACCTTTGGACTGTAACGCAGGATAGTTCTTTAAACTGGGGTTTGCTCTTCTTGTTTCTGTGTGGGGATACATATATTATTTCCTAAGGTTGTTACAAGTACACATTAAATGATGTATGGCACTTAATAAGTACTTAGTAAATGCTAGATCATTTTATTCAGGTGGGAAATAGCGAAGGACCACTTTTGGTATTATTGATAGTATTGATATTGTACTTTATGAAGAAATAAATATTTTGCCAAGTGCCACAGTGATGCTCCTTTTAGTAATTACATCACTCCAGGAAATGTATCCACGAATGATCCTTAACCATGTCCCAGATGTCTGCATGGTCTTCGAAGTGCTTGGCCACCATCTCCTCAAGTGGATTATCAAGTCCAACTATCAAGGCCTTCCAGTACGTTGTGTGAAGAGTATCATTAGACAGGTGAGGCATACGAGGGCAGCCCCTACCTCCTAATACCTAACTGGCTAGGTTTTCAACGTGAATTCCTTTTTTTGTTTTTTAAACACACAAACATATACATATATATTTTTAAATATATATGTAATTTTTGTTTTTAAAACATATTGTAGTGTATAACATTTTGAACTTGTTAAATCAGTTTTATATTTAATGATATGCCATTCTGTTTTGTAAAGGGAGCAATATGTAAATATCAGGCATACATTTCTTTGGGCATGTTGATCTTTTTAAGGTAGTGATGTCATATAGTGAAAATATGTTTTCCCAATATCATTATTATAAAATGTCCCACTTCATTGCTTAGAAAATTATTCAGCCTGGCTGGTGTGGCTCAGTGGATTGAGCATCATCTCATGGACTGAGAGGTCCCAGTTTGATTCCTGATCAGGGCACATGCCTGGATTTTAGGCTTGATCCCCAGTAGAGGGCATGCAGGAGGCAGCCGATTGATGTTTCTCTCTCTCTCTCCCTTCCCCTCTCTCTAAAAAAATCAATAAAAACATACTTAAAAAAATAAAAAGATTTATTTGATGTTTCTAGGTATTAGATGAAGGGTAAATGAAAGATAATAAGGAATGTTATTTGGGAGTATTGTGTTAGATTTGTGCTTTGTTCAGTTGCCTTGAAAGAAAATGTTCAGCTGGGTCTGGTTCAGTGATGATGCTCTAGCAAGTATTTATAAAATGAAAGTATATGGGAGATCTCTTTCTAATTAGAAATGTTTACCAGATTCAGTTTTCTGCATAGAATATATCACTCTGTAATTCTACTCATTGCCCTTACAACCTAAATTAGGAATGTTGCAGATAGGACTTATTCTGGGTTACCTGTTCTGGTATAATAGATAATTACTGTGGATACTTCTTCAGAGCAATGTATATATCAAGGCGGTTCCTTGGTTTGCTTGAGAAGAGTGCTAAGTGCTTTGGAGCCTGTCCCTTTCCCCAAGTTCAGATCTTGAACTAGATTTGCCTGAAGGCTCCACACCTGAAATATAGGCCTTGGTCTAGAATTTTTAAATAGGAAGAGAACCAGGGAATGATTCACAATTGAAGAATTGTAAATTGAGAGATAGAGACCTAAAAAAGAACCTTCCTGACAATTGTACATAGTATTTGCATACATGCATCTGAGTAGATTTTAAACCCATTCTATTAAAAAAATCTGATTTTTAAATTTGGTTAATAAAAGCATCCTAGATTTTGCTTTTGAAAGTGTATGTAGGTAACTTTGTTTATTCAGTATGTGTATTCATCTCTTCATTTATCTTTGTCCTTTTATCCTGCAAATTGGCAGTTAGTCTTCTAGTATCATAGATGTTACTTGAGGAGAGGGGTTGGTAAAAGAAAGACTTTCTGTATTGGCTTACATAATGAGATACTATACTTAGTATTATGTCAAGTATACATATGTGCCTAGTATAGGTTTTTAGCTAGCTTTTATTTAATAATATATCTCTTCCCTTTTAGATTTTAGACAGTAGCATTTTAATTCATTATTTTAACACGGCTGATTTCTCATGTGAAAAAACAGTGCTTTTCCTTTAGAAGATATGTAGTGAGGGGGAAAAATTAATATGTTAACTGGAATAATTTGATCCCCAACTACCTCTTCAGTATTTATATTAGTGGCGACTCTAAAAATGTCACCTTGTCAGAACTCTGAAAAAAATTCTTATGTCTGACAAATACTGAAAATATAAAAAGATTTATATATTCTAACAAAAAAAGTAAATAATTTCAGAAATACCATCTTGCATATATTTCATACAGGTTCTCTCATTCCCTTGAACTTTCAAAGATGTTGGCCATGTAAGAAAGTGCATCAGCAGATGAACCACTGATATTTATTTCGTATTCCAGAATGGGAAAATAAAATCTGGCCTTTCTTAGCAAGTAAAAGAGTCTATAAACCTAAACATGAAATCTTAGAGTTTAATGGAACTTTAATGCATACTTATTGACTGAAGAAATGGTTTGATGAACCCAGCTCAGTGGATTGAGTGTCATCCATGGACTGAGAGGTCCCGGTTCGATTCCCAGTCAGGGCTCATGCCCGGGTTTCGGGCTCGATCCTTAATGGGGGGCGTGCAGGAGGCAGCCAGTCGATGTTTCTCTCTCACATTGATGTTTCTATCTTTCTCTCCCTTCCTCTCTCTCTAAAAAAAACAATAAAAACATATTTTAAAAAGAAAAGAAATGATTTAATGAATATTATCCTCCTGTGATTTCATGTACAGTGTGCTTTGGAAACTAAAGAACTCTTATGTTTTATGGTTCTAGAAAAATTTCAGGATGAAATTTTGATTTTGGTCTGCATTTTTTTCTTTTAGGCTTTGTGAGCAGAAGTTTTGTTTCAGTGTGAAACCCACCTTTAATGTTATTTAAGAAAAATATTATCATGGAATCTGGATTTTTCCCCCTAAACTTATAACTTTCAAAGTAGTAAATTATTATACATCCCAGTAAATAATCTATGTACCTGAGTTTGCCTTCATTTCCTCTGATTCAGCCTATGGATTTAGTATTTCTGACTCCTAGGTAGTACTGGGAAGTTCCTTTGTTAATAGACCTGCACAGTTACATCCCTTCCCAGAGCAAGACCAGGTGGGACCAGTTTCTTCTAATAACCCTTCCATGTGTCCTTCTTCACCTTCACAGTCAGGCATAGCTGACCTCGTTTCAGTCATTGCTGTGGCTCTGTCACTCGCCATCCTTCACCAGTCACCTGGCCTTTGGTCCCGTCTGTGCTGTGTCTTTTACTCTTGAGGTCCCTTTCATTTCCAGCACCACCATCCCTGCTTAGTTCACAGGCTTCTCTTTGCTCTCCCAGGGTCCAGCCCATCTTCTACTTCCCTATTCCAGTGTATTCTCTTTTCCGTAGGTAGTTACCTTTCTAATTAAAACTTTGCTTTAATAATTCATATTTCCAATAGTAGTTTTCCATTGCCTGTTGTCCAAAGCTTAACGGTGTTGACTTTCACGGAGTGACTTTCAGCAATATATGGAGTGATAAAGAGCATAGGTTTTGGCAACAGATATATCCTACTTTAGCTAAAGGACTTGGGCCAACTTAATCTCCTTAGACCACAATTTCATCATAAATAAATAAGAATAATAAAGGTATCTTCCTTATTAGATTAAAGGGATACTGCTATCAATAATTACAAATACTTACTCAGTGCTTACTATGTGCCAGGCATAGTTCTAAGTACTTTGCAAATTTTAATTCCTTGAATCTTCACAGTATCTCTATGAATAGGTATTTTTCCTCTCCTGATTTTATGTACGTGGGACTGAGGCATAGAGAGGTTAAATAACTTGCCCATAGTCAGAAGTAACTTAAAAATGATTAAGAAGTCTAGCAGGAATTCAAACCCAAATAATCTGGGTTTGGAGCTCATGCTTTTACTAGTTTGCCAAGCAGCATGTAATACCTTTGGAACTGTACCCGGCCTTTGTCCAGTAAGAGTTAAATCACTGTTCTTCCTTCTTCCGCCATCTGGTGTCCACCCATATTTTCCCTTACAAACCCTGATTCAGCTCTTATGTCCTGGCAGGTAAACTTTTGTCCATTAATTAATTAATATTTTAAATATGTAATATACATAACTGTTTTAAAATATGTCCTTTGTTTATTTTTTTATCCTCACCTGAGGACATTTTTGCATGTATCTTCAGATAGAGTGGGAGGGAGAGAGGGAGGAAGAGAGAGAGAAACATCGACGTGAGAGAGATGAATCGACCGGTTGCCACCCACATGACCCCAACCAGGGCTGGGGACAAACTGCAACCGAGGTACGTGCCCTTAGCGGGAACCGAACCTGGGTCTCTCCAGTCTGCGGGCTGACACTCTAACCGCTGAGCCAAACCGGCCAGGGCTAAAAATATATGTCCTTTAGATACCCAGTTTCCCACCTGGAGTCAACACAGTTACTAATTTCTTATGAATATGCTAAGATGTCCCAAGCATTTATAAATACATGCAGATTTACCACAATTTTTATTCATCAATTTTTACTAGTTTTCTTTGGTAGGCATTTTAGAGAGTACTCATCTTGCTATTTTTTAGCTCCATGTCTTTGATCATTTCTTTTGTCCTAGGCTGCTGAAAATACCATGCTTTCTTTTCTACCCATGTTATAGCTAAAGACTCAATCAAAATACCACTTCTGTGATGAAGGCTTCTCATACTCGCTCAGTTAAGAGTGGTGTGTTTTCTCTCCTCAAGATGCCTGCAGCCTGCATTTGGTTTTTTCCTAATGATTAGAGCATCTTATAAGCCAGAGTTTCTCAAGCTTGGCACTAGGTTGACATTTTGGGCTGGATAATTCTTTTTTTTCTTTCTTATGTTACTGATTTTTTTTTTTTTTTTTTTTTTTTAACAGAGGAAGGCAGAGGGAGAGAGAGAAACATCGATGAGAGATAAACATTGATTGGCTGCCTCCTGCATGCCCCCTACTGGGGATCAAGCCCCTGGCTGGGAATTGAGAACCAGTGACCTCTTGTTGCCTGGGACGACACTCAACCAACTGAGCCACACTGGCTGGGCTGGACTGGATAATTTTTTTATTGTAGGGACCTGTCCTATTAATTATAGGGTATTTAGCAGCATCTCTGGCCTCTACCACTAGATGATTCTATCAGCCACCACCACCTCCAGTTGTGACAGTTAAAATTTTCTCTGAATTTTATCAGATGTCCTCAAGGTGCAAGATTCCCTCTCTTTGAGAACCAGTGGAATAGAAGAAAGTACAACGGGTACATGCCTTGGCAATAGATGTAACTTCAAAGTCTAACTTTGGCACTTAACTGTCTTGTGACTCTGATCAGATTACTTAGCCTCTGTGAGTGTGTTTCCTCACTTGTAAAATTGGGATGATAGTACATAATTTGCAGCTTTGTTGTGGAGATGAATTCTGAGGGACGAGTGAGTGAGACAAAGCATCCAGCACTGTGACCAGACGAAGTCGCCTCATGTCTCCCAGCTGCACTGTGAGCGTCTCGCAGTTATAGGTCGTGTGTGTCACATCTCATCGCTTCCTTCATGTAGTAGGTGATCAAGGAATGTTTTTGATAGGTCATTTTTTCTTAAATGAAAAAGTGTATGTTCCTCTTAATCTGACTTTACAGAATGGCTGACCTCTGATTTAACAGACTTGTAGGTAAATGTTACCACTTGTTTATTTTCTTAAAAAGCAATGACAATTAATCACATATCCAGGGTGTCATATACACTGTTATCAATGCTTTGGTCAGTTCTTAGCTGTCCTCACTTAACCGTGGTGACCTTGTGCCCAGTCAGAGAAGGGCCATCCTGGTTGCCAGTGGTGAGGATGTTGAGTGCAGCAGCAGTGTGTGTGTGTGTGTGTGTGTGTGTGTGTGTGTGTCCTGACACACACACATGCCAGGCTGCTTTTTTGTTCTCAAGAGTGGAGTCTTGTGATTGTCTGTCCCACAGCTTTCATTTCTCTTTCCTCTTTTAAATCAGCTTTATTGAGGTCTATTTTATGTCTAGCTTTTATTTCTGAAACCAAAAGAATAACAGTGCTTGTGTTGGCACTATTTGTTATTTGTGGTGCAGATTTCTTTAAATGCCTTTGCTGTTCTTTAAACGTAACTTTGACTTTCTTAGCGATTGAAAGGGAGGGTACCTGACATCTCACATTTTAAACCTTTATGGTTTAATTCACTTCCCGTTACAGAAACCTGGTAGAGAATTGACTACTTGCCATTAAATGAGGGTTGGTAAGAGCAAAGGCCCTGATTTGGGTGACTTTTCTAACTGCTAGTTTTTCCAGTATTGTAGCAAAGTCACCCAGATTTTTAAATTATTCTTTTCTGTTACCATTGTTGTCACTAACATATATTATGCTCTTTTAGGTACTCACTGTTGTAAGTGATTTTTATTTGTAGTATTCTATCTAGTCCTCATCACAACCTTACGAGGCCAGGGATGTTATTACCCCTCTACAGAAGACCTTGCACAGACAGGGTAAAAACTTCCCCAGGTCCCACAGTTACCGTGCAGCCACCAAGATTTGAATCCAGGTGGTGTATCTTCTGCTTCCATGCTGAACTGCAGGGTAGTATGAAATGTCTACATAGAAAGATTTGGGAGCATTTTTAATTACTTAAAATGCAGTGCTTTTCAGACCTGCCACTGTCTCTATCGACTTTGTCCTGAAGTAGCCCTACTCATCTCCTTGCTCTTTCTCACACTGACTAGTGAGAATTAATGAGAAAACCCAGCAGCTGTACTTCTGGATATAGTCAGTGTAAAAGATAAGTCCACCATGCCCAGCATTTAGACTGCACAGAGTAATGAGCTGGGAAGAGGCTTAGGTCCCTTGAAAGGGAGTGATGTCACGGCATTTCGTGAGTGTAGGAGCAGCCCTTCTGCGCCTCCACCCCTTCTGCCAGTCTCCATGTGGCTTCTTCTTTAAACTCCTAGTTGTAGGACTTCCCTTTGGCTCGATTTCAGGCGATTCTGAATGATGGTTGTTCTGTAGTGTAGCTGTGATTTTTATGTGGTTGTGGGGAGGACGTGAGTGCCACCTTTACCTGCACTGTGTCTGGACTGGACGTCTTCATTCTGTTTCTCTTTGTAGTTTAGGATTTTGGGGGGCAGCACCACTCTGGGTGGTGCTTACGCAGGACCAGGGAGATGCCTTCAAGAGAAGTCTCCACATTACTCTCAACTTACTCCTTTTATATCTGCAAGATCACAGAACCCATTTCCCATTTCCAGCAACCTGTGGTGACAAGGAGCAGATAAATGTTGCTGACCCCAGAAATAGATGATCTATGACAGGGTTCCTAGGTAGATAGAAAAAAACCTTAGTGGCCGTGTTGACCAAACCCCTCATTTTACAGCTGAATTTGACTTGCCCTGAGCCATGGCTGCTTAGTTCCTGAATGAGACCGGCACTTCTTTTGCTCACAGCCCTGGGTTCCGCTTTCATTTCTGTGATGCTGCTGACCTGTGCGTGTAACTCCTGTGGACAAAACGGGCCCCTGCTCCGGGAGGGGTTTGAGCTCCCTGAGTGGGTGTGGCCCTGTCCCTGGCCCATCTGTGGTGAGATTGAGCTCAGCTTTCATAGCAGCCAAAAGATCTGTGCAGCCTCTGCTGCCTCCTGCTGCTGAGGCCAAGTATATATGTGTTTTAGGCAAGAGAGAGAAACACTTATGAAGGCAACAGGGGAAATTAGTAAAGGCTCCTTTTAACTGTTTTTCAGAATTTGCAAGGGGAGATCTATCCTTGAGCATGAAGCTTGACTCACTGATTTTTATTTTTTTGCATCATCATAGTATTTCTGCATAAATGGTTGTAAGATTGCCCATTATTGTTGGATTATGCATTCTGGGGTGCTTTATTGCTTTAAACTTCTGTAGCTGAGAACAGAAATGACATTTTAAAAATAAAACCATTCTTCTTAGTTAACAGCTAAGGATTAAAAAAATAGTAGTCTGGAATTAAAAGAAACTATGGAATCAGATTATGGAATTTTAATGTCATACAAGTTATCAAGTAGAGCCCATTCATGTTAGCGATGGGAGAAATGAGCCTGGAGGAGTTTAATAAATGACTTAGTAAAGCTATAGTTATTTAGTCAACTTCAGTACAAGTCTTGTGGCTTAGTTCAGTTATATATTTTGAGCTTCCTGTAAGCTAGACCTTGTTTTTGTGTTTTCTACAGATTATTTCTAACTTTTACTGTGTTCCGAATAGATGCATCACCCCCTTTCATAGAAAGGAAAGTGGAAGCTCAGCCAGCATAGATGCCTTGCCCAGTGGATGAATGATTGAGCAGCAGTTTAGGATCAGTGTGACCCCCAAGATTCTGTTTTAATGCTACTTCTTGTAACTGTTTCCTTTAATGATTTGCATTCTCTTTTATTTATTTATTTATTTATTTTTAATATGCTTTTTTTTTTTTTTATCCTCACCTGAGGACTTTTTTTTTTTTTTTTCATTTATCTTCAGATAGAGTGGGAGGGAGAGAGTGGGGAAGAGAGAGAGAGAGAAACATCGATGTGAGAGAGACACATCGACTGGTCACCACCCACACAACCTCAAGCGGGGCTGGGGACAAACTGCCACCGAGGTATGTGCCCTCAGCGGGAACCGAACCCAGTCCTCTCTGGTCCATGGGCTGACGCTCTAACCACTGAGACAAACTGGCTAGGGCTATAATATGCTTTTTTTAATTGTTTTTTTTAGCG
This sequence comes from Tadarida brasiliensis, assembly GCA_030848825.1. Classification (NCBI taxonomy): domain Eukaryota; kingdom Metazoa; phylum Chordata; class Mammalia; order Chiroptera; family Molossidae; genus Tadarida; species Tadarida brasiliensis. Next base: position 51,195,472 of record CM061267.1, read on the forward strand.
AGAAGAAGGGAGAGTGATAGAAACATTGATGTGAGAGAGAAACATCGATAGCTGCTTCTTGCACATTCCCTACTGGGGATCAATCCTGCAACCCAGGAATCAGACTAGAATCTCTCAGTGCATGGGACTATGCTCAGTCCCCTGAGTCACACCGGCCAGGCTGATTTGCATTATCCTGTTCTAGTGGCGGAATCTTTTGCTTGTTTTCATAGTCAGATGTAATAAACTATGCTTCTTAAGGAAAGTTAACCCAGTTGAGTACAATAGCACTATTTCAAAAAATCTGTCCTCTTAAATTCTTGCTCTGAACACTCTGCTCGTCTGGATTGCCTCATTGTCATGGGGAACTCATATGAACACATTTGGATAGTGAAATCTCATGAACTCTTACCTGTGCAGCCTCCTGCACGCTAAAACAACTTAAGAACTGTGAAAGACGTAAGGTGGAAAGATAAAGGCTACTTGAGGATGAGCTGGCGGTGAAAAGGTTTTTAAGGAAAAGTGTTGGCATTTACTGGTGCTATTACTAAGAACTTATCCACATACTAAATTGCGTTTGCTGTGCCCATGATTCAGCTTAGTTTCTTTTCGGCCAATTCCTTCTCTCACCCTGGCATGAAGCAGTCAACTCCGTGATAACGCGAGGACATGTAAGCCATGAAGACGGAGAACTTTGTTTATTGCTTTGTATCAAACACATAATATGATGTGTGGCTGGACAAGGGGAAAAATATTAGATGAGGGATTTTTCATCCTGTTTGAGAGACAGGTCTATTTTTCTTTTTCTTTAAACCTCTGTACCCTCACTTTCTGATGCTGTGTTATCTGCTAAGGTTGTTCAGCTAGATACTCAAGATAGACAGAAGCATTAGGTTTTTGCTGTGAACTTTCAGAGTTGGATGTATCTTCTGCTTGTCTTTTCTCCACTTTCTTGTCTGTTGTAGACAAGACCCCTAAATGACTTAAAATGTTTTAATGATATTTATTAAATCTGAGTATTTATTGAGCATGTAGAATTTCTAATGTATAAGAACATGATCTGTATTTTTAAAATAATTGGCTTATGGAAAGAATTGAAAAAATTTCTCTCAAATGGAAGTAAGTCCAGAAAAACTTTCACCTCCTTTCCTGCAGTATTAAAAATGTATGTGCATCATTAGTTATCATGGAAAGGTAGATCAATGAGATAACCTCCTTCATACCCACTACAGTTGCGGAAATAAAAGAGAGTACAGGTGTTGGTCAAGAGGAGGACATTAGAGCCTCATGCGTGGCTGCTGGGAATGGAAGGTGATGTAGCCACTGTACAAACCAGTTTGGCGTTTTTGTCAAAGGGCTAAACAGGGTATTACCCTGTGACCCAAAAATTGCACTCCTAGGTATATACCCAAGGGAAATAAAAGCGTCTATCCACACAGAAACTTACATGTGAATGTTCATGGTGATATTATTTCTAATAGTCCCAAAGTGAAAAAACCCCAAATGTCCATCAAGTGAATGGCTAGACAAAATTTGGTATATCCAATGGAACATTGTTGGCAATTAAAATAAATGATGAACCTTGAAAATATTATGCCAGTTACAAAAGACCACTTTGTATGATTTCATTTATATAAGATGTCTAGAATAAGATAGAACGTAGATTAGTGGTTGCTTGGGACTTGAGGGGATGGAGAATGACTGCCAGTGAGTACAGGGTTTCTTTTTGGGTGATGAAAGTGTTCTATGCACATCTAAATACCATTGAGTTATACACATAAAAGAGTGAATTGTATGGTATGTAAAATTACATCTCAATACTGTTATTTAAAAAGTATATCTAGATGTATTTGTTTCTTTGAGCATAAATTATCTCCAGAATGATGCACATTGGTTGCTTGTGGGAAAGACCTGTAGTGGGAGGAGATTTTTACTAAATACCCTTTTCTGTCTTGAATTTTGTGCCTTGTGACAATATCACCTATTTTACAAATGTTGAATAATAAAAGTATAAGTAACTCATCTCCTCTCTTGATTTTGCTGTGATCAGGTACTTCAGGGGTTAGATTATCTACACAGTAAGTGCAAGATCATTCATACTGACATAAAGCCGGAAAACATCTTGATGTGTGTGGATGATGCCTATGTGAGAAGAATGGCAGCCGAGGCCACTGAGTGGCAGAAAGCCGGCGCTCCTCCGCCTTCAGGGTCTGCAGGTGAGGGAGCTGAGCCAGCTTTGTTTCAGTCAGTTTGGGGACATTGAGAGCCTACAGAGTTGCACATTGAAGGCACTTGAGGCAAATGTGTACATATTAGGAACTTTTGTAAGAGTCTGATTGATAGAAATAGCTAGACCTTTTTCTTGAGAAGGAAGATATCTCAATTAAATTATACTTTCATATTTGAATTACTTTACTTTTTTCCCCCTTACAAGGTGATTTAAATTCTTACTTGCTGCTTCATCTACATTTTAACATTTTCTTCTGTTGCCCACTTCTCTGCAGAAGAGTATATAGCAGTAGGTTTCATGTAGCCAACTTGTAGTCATCAGAATTTTTTCTAGCTTCAGGTTTGTTAGCATGCTTCCTAGTCTGTAGTTAGCATAGCTACATCAATCAGAGTCTAGCTGGTGGATTTGGAATCCGTTACAGAGAACTCCAGGCAGGAAAGGCCACATGACTTGAGTATTGGCATATAAAATTTTGTTCCTGATTATCACTGACTGTAGTGGTGGCAGTGAAGTATTGACTGCTCTCACCCTCTCTTCACCATGTCTGTGCCCTAGCATGTTGTCAGGCAAGCTTGCAGACTAAAGGGCAGCAGCCTGTGCCTGACTGGGGCTTGTGGGATTTGCAGCACCTCTGAGTCTTATTTTCTACCATCAGTGTTTTTTTAGGTCATGGAACCATAGTCTCTCAAGCTTTTGAGGCTAGTAAGGTCTGGTCATTTTATTTCTAGAATATTTGCTGCAATATTTGATTTACTTTAGTTGTACAAACTTGCTAAATAGTTTTCAAACATAGAATTATATCTCATCTAAATTGTTTGTTTCATTGTTTATTAAACAATTGGTTTGATGACTTCATTTGTGAACCCTTCTCCATTTTCTTAAGTTATGAGTCCGTGCTTCGGCATTGACTGTTTTTGAAATGAATGGTTATTTAATTTAATTTTTAATTGTTATTTAATTTTAGATAAAAGAAATAGCTCCATATTGAACAACTACTGCTATGCTTTTTTTTTAATCCTCACTTGAGGACATTTTTGCATTTATCTTCAGGTAGAGGGAGAGGGAGAGAGGGAGGACGAGAGAGAGAGAAACATCGATGCGAGAGAGAGACATCGACCGGCTGCCACCCACACGACCCCAACCGGGGCCGGGGACAAACTGCAACCGAGGTACGTGCCCTTTGTGGGAACCGAACCCGGGACTCTCTGGTCCGCAGGCCGATGCTCCATCCGTTGAGCCAAACCGGCCAGGGCTACTGCTATGCTTTTTAAGAGCCAGTGATTTATTTGAGTTGGATAAACGTTTTTTAAATCTCTGATTCAGAAGCTCTAGTATTTAGCAATTGTTGGAGTTGGATAGCCATTAAAAGGCAGTAATTATTTCATTTTACAATTCAGATTACCTATGTAAAGGATATGTTTACCCTCTAAACGGTCATTTTGTTTTGTTTTTTTTGTTTGTTTGTTTTTAGTGAGTACGGCTCCACAGCAAAAACCTGTAAGTACTTATGCTTAAAAGCAACTGTTCATTATTGAACTTTTAAAATTGTGACATTAGTTTGTTTCTTTCTACAGTAATTTTTTATTTAAGGGTTATTTGAGGAAATTGGTTGTACATTTTTTTGGTTTCTTTCTCAATCACAGATGTCCTAATGTATATTAATGTAAAAGATAGGTGTGTTTATAAGTGCTGTATATTCTTGAATATATAAGACTTACACTATTTTGATAAGGTGAACTGATTTTTGGAGTTAGAAATAGAGCTGTTCCAAGTTTGATCTTCATTTTCCTCACGTACTTTCTGGAGTGCTGTTGGCCGAGCCTGGTAAAATGTGAGGTGATAGAAATAGTTTGAAGTGTGATTATTCCGAAAACACTTTGCCTTATTTCTCATTGGCTTCCAAGTTACCTGTTTTTCTAATGCTGTTCTAATTTTTTTTTCCAGCCAGTAGTTAAATATGAAAGAGTATTATCTATTTTGTGGTCCTGTCAAAACACTAAGTCCAATGAAATGTAACAGGCTGCCTGGAAATAAACCCTACCCAGCAGACCTAACTTTGGCTGGTTCCAGGGGAGGATTGAATGTCTGTATCTCAAGTTGATGGGTCTTCTAAAAAATTTAGAAGAGCTGTATGAACCAGAAGCATTTGAAAGGAAGTGTCCAGAAATTCAGAGTGCTGCCAGCAGCCTTCAGTTTGGAGTAGAAGTCCCAGTACAAGGGGGAGTTGTGATGATTATGCTGCCTGGCCTGCTGAGGCGGTGAGAGGAGCCGAGTCATTTCCTAAGTTCTCCCATGGCTTGAGCAGCTTGTTGATGATTGATTCTGTGGACATTGGAGGCTCTCCCTGCTAGTACTTTCCAAGTCAGATGGCCATGATTGGAGGTCCTTTTTCTTTTTTTCTTTCACTTCATATGCTCAGTTCTTATATTCATGCAGTCTTGGCTGTTGATAACAGCTCAGTGTGTGAGACCCAAACACAAACAGTGCTGTTGGCCAGCAGTGAATGAAACACACCTGTTTTGGCAGGCATTTCTTTTCTGGCAGACGATTGGTAAGACTGTAAGGAGAGAGGACATGGTTACTTTATATACAGGCAGCAGCACATATAACTGGTAAGAGGTGCTTCTTGTTTAAAGGGAAGAGTATCTCAGCATATTCAGTTCTTCCTAGAGTTTAAATGAAAAAGACAATTGGATTTAAGCTATATCCCTCTGAGGGTAGGACCCATTATTTGATACTACACTGCTTTCTTTTTCCTGGTTTGACTGTAACCTCAGGCACCTGGTAGATCACATGTCTGGGCATGTGATTTTAATTGACTGTGACCTGAAAAGATGGACTTTGTTAGTATTTGCCACACTGCCAGCATTTGTGCTATTGCGTAGTGCTTTAAAAAGAAGCAAACTGACCTGTGGTATTTTCTTAACATGTTGTAGATAGGAAAAATTTCTAAAAACAAAAAGAAAAAACTGAAAAAGAAGCAGAAAAGGCAGGCTGAGTTACTGGAAAAGCGCCTGCAGGAAATAGAAGAATTGGAGCGCGAAGCCGAAAGGAAAATAATAGAAGAAAACGTCACAGCAGCTGTACCTTCCAATGAGCAAGATGATGACTACTGCCCAGAGGTGAAACTAAAAACAGCAGGATTAGAGGAGCATGCTGAGGGAGAGCCTGCACTTGACAACGGTCAGTGAACGCAGAAGGGGCCCAGGGCTTCAATGATAGGGACCCCTCCCCCAGGCCTTCACGTGTGAGGTTGACTCTGTGCTGCTTCTCTAGATATGAAGATGATTCTCTCTAACTTCTTATTCAGGAATATGCAGAACAGTGTGGTAGTTCATTTGTAAAATGGATGCCAGAAATATGTTAATATTTCAAAACTTTTTTAAAACATGGAAAATGTCTGAGAAGCTCCATGTCTCTATCATACTAGTAGTTGTCTTTTATTTTGTAATTAACTTTTTCCCTAATAGTAATATACCCATAAAACCTTTTCTGAAAATTGTAGAAGAGATGGTAGACATGGAAATGCAACTATTATAGTCATTTTCCCCCAGAAGCTAACTTTTTCTACTACTAGGCCACTTAGGTAATAAATGAAAAATGAGTTTGAAAACCTGAGGATGTTATCCCGAGAACCAAGTGGTGTTTGCTATGTAGTTCATAAGTTAAGCACGTTCAGAAATATCTCTTGTTGGAGGAGTTAAGTGCCGAGTACCACTGTGTTAAGGAGAGTAACAAGTTCTTATTCTTCACTCATCAACCTTTTAAGGTGAAGCTGAGGACCAGGAAGAGAAAGAAGACACCGAGAAAGAAAACATTGAGAAAGACGAAGATGATGTTGAACAGGAGCTTGAGAACATAGACCCTGCGTGGATAGAATCACCCAAAACCAACGGCCACATTGAAAATGGCCCGTTCCTGCTGGAGCCGCAGCTGGATGACGAAGATGATGATGAAGAAGATTGCCCAAACCCCGAGGAGTATAACCTTGATGAGCCAAATGCAGAAAGTGATTACACATATAGCAGCTCCTATGAACAATTCAATGGTGAATTGCCAAATGGACGACATAAAATTTCTGAGTCACAGTTTCCAGAGTTTTCCACATCATTGTCCTCTGGACCCTTAGAACCTGTGGCTTGCGGTTCTGCACTTTCTGAGGGATCCCCACTCACTGAGCACGAGGAAGACAGTCCATCCCGTGACAGAAGCAGGACAGTGTCAGCCTCCAGCACTGGGGATTTGCCAAAAAGTAAGTGTCCCTCCCCAGCAGGTGTCTGCTGTCAGTGGCCTAAGTGTCACACACTTGACAGATGTTGCCGAGAGAACTGGCTGGAGGTGGTACAGCCATGTATGTGTGCATTAACCATTTTCATTGTACTACCTCTGTACTCGTGAATAAGGAATGTGATGTAAAATATATTCTGTGCCCTTTCTCTTGCTCACTGCAGCTCAGATCCCATATCTGAGATTTTCTGAGTTTTTTCTCTATTTAGTGACATCATACATTTGCAAAACCTTCCCAGTCTAAGAACTTACACCTGTAGCTTTCTAAAATGTGCAGTTTAATTTATAATCTGTACTTCCATATGGTGGTGTAATATTTAGTTTTTGGTTCTGTTTCGTTCCTATTCAAGGAGGTATGTGCCGGCTCTTTGTCTATATTGAGGAAGAGGTGTCTTTATTTTGATCCTGGTTCCTGATTATAGGACTTGGTTATTGCAGTTTTAAAGGAAGTGGCAAGGATTTAAATATAATGGTGACTTATATCAAATCCTTACTTGAGAGCGAATGCCACATGACGTATCTCTGCCCGTGACGTGCCAAGGAACTTAAGTAGGCTAACACGGACATCATGGTTGGTTTCCACTGTAGCCTCAGAAGCCTCCTCTGCTCCCTCTGCTGATAAGAGTATTTAACACATGGACAGTCTAGTGATGATCCAGCCCTGCTAATAGCCCAACCAATTCTGCAGCTCCTTTCATTTCAGCAGGTGGGAGACCTGCAGAGCTGCCTTTGCTATTCGTTGGCTATAGCTAATCATCCTAAAGATGGGTTTGCTTGTTTTTTAAACTCAGATAAACATATTCTGATCCTATTATCTTTACTCTGAGCAGAACTTTTCGAAAGTACTTATAAGATGTTTTTACCTGGGATATAGGTTCATCTAAGGAAGAATTCACCTCTGTATGTCTTTACTCTCCTGCTACCACCACACTGCTTCCGACGCTTTTGGTCACCAAGTGTAGCATAGCCTCTTCCCGGTTTATTTTCAAGACATAATAAAGAGTGTCTGTGTGCACAAGGCATCTTTGCTCTGTACCTTTGCTTATGCTTCACTGTTTATCCATCCTTTGGGCAAAGGTTCATGCTTTTGTCAGGTGGCAGCTCAAACACAAGGAGTTCCTGTGTTCCTCAGCCTGTTCCCTTTCCCCTCTTTTCCTACTGGTCATACTTTTCTTAACTGTATGGTCATTGTTCATTTCCTTTAATCTTTCTCTTCACTAGGATGTAAACTCTTTTAAAGTGCTGTGCATTTTTCTCTTTATATCCTCATCATCTAACTTGGTGCTAAGATAAACATTTGTTGAGTAATGAACAAACAAATCAGTGATATTTGGTTACATTCTTCTACTCTTCCCTTCCTTCCATCCTTTTCTATTCACAATCAGCATTTTACTCTGTCGAACATACACTCCATTCCCAGCACACTGTCTGCACGAATCAGGGAGAAATAGGAAGTCTATTTTTTTTCATTGATCCCAGTCTCTTCTTACCAAGCAGACCTTTTCAATATTGTTAAATTTTAGGGACCTAGCAGGGACAGGATCTCCTCATCCAGTTATTTGATTGGGGCACTCAGTTTTGGTTTTCAGCTTGGTTGTTTCATAACCATGGCAGCCTCCCACATGGGAGGTGTTTCCTGCATGGAAGGGGCATGGCCTACAGGCTGGTAGGTGGCCACTTGGTACTTCATGAACATGAGGCAAGAGAAACAAGCTTTATTTAGAATTTGTTTAGATCCTTGTCATTATAGCAGAGCGTATACATTAGGGAATAATTGAAGAAAAGACCAGGCCAGAATGAGAAGACTGAGGGAGAACTCAAATACCAGGCTGAAGAATGTGAACTTTTCCCTGGAGTAATTGGTAGTCTTGAAGGTTGAGAAGGGGAGGCAGAATTCCTCTTGGGGTGCTAGCTGCTAGAGCAGAGCCATAGACTAGACCTGGCTCATCGCATCTGAGGGGCAGAGACCCTGGAGCCGAGCGATCGTGTCGGCTTTATCTGCAAGTGCATTGGTCTGTTTGAATCCTTCCACTCTCACCTAATAGTGACCCCTGTCACTGTCAGTCCATGCCCAGGCTGCTGTCATACTGGCTCCCTGCTTATCTCACTTTGACTCTTGCTCCCTAGCCTTTTCTTTGTAGAGCAGTCCAGAGAGAGAGCTTTTTAAAGCACATCTCATCCACTTAGAATAGCACCCAGAGGCCTAGTTCTCTGAAGCTTACAAGCTCTATATAGTCTGTTCCCTGGCAGCTCCCTCTTTGATGTCATCTCCCCGGTATCCCGACTTTGTCTATTTCCTGTGCTCATTCTGCACCTCCCACCCTAGCGTCTTTCTAAAGTTTCTCACAAGTACCAGGGGGCTTGTTTGTGCCTCTTTGCATTTTGCACTGCCCCCTCGTCTGCCTAGAGCTGCTCCCCTCCATGTCTCCCTTATTCAGGCCTCCCCACACATCACCTTCTCAGAAAAGACTTCCCCAGAACACCCTCATCATTACCCATCCCCTTTCTTTGCTTTGTTTTTCTTCATAGCATCCAGAGCCACTGGACATGGTGGTGAATCATGTTGTTTGCTTTATTGCCCATACTCCCAGCTGATACATGAGTTCCCTAATTTGGGGTGTTTTGGGTGAACCTCATATGTCTTGTTTATACTGTTCCCAGTGCCAAGACAGCGCCTGGAACATAGAAGGGACTCGGTAAATATTTGGTGAATGAATGGGTCAGGTTTGGGCAATAAATCTCCTAGTTTTGCTACTTGGGCCTGGTGCTGAACCTGCATATCGAGAGGGCATTCGTGCCTCCCATGTAAGAATGTTTTAGACTATAAAGTATCAATGTGGGCCTAGAATAGAGCCTTACAGTGACGTGATGGCAGCTGTTTCATCACTCTGAGCCCCCCCCTGGCTGTCATCTTACTCATTTCTAGGATGGCTTCACATGGAGTGAATACAGTATCACTCAGAGACCAGTTTATCAGGAATGATTGAAGGGCTGCAGCCCTTCCTGAAGTGAAATTTACCCACCTCTCTCTTCCCACTCTCCACTCCCCTCCTTGGTAGAAGTAAAGTGGGGGTGATTATGCAGCAAGCATGGTGGCGCCTGAGTTTCAGTGGGCTCTTTTGACTGTTGAGAAAAGAAAGTCAGAAATGCAAGCAAATTCTCTTTTACCCTCTCTATGTTCTTATACAAGTAAGATTTTAAGGTAAATTCCATAGTACTGTTTGTGAGATGGTCACTATTTACAAACCTGAGCCAGGAGGGTGACAGCATGTCACCAAAGCAAGGCTGGCCCTTCACTGACTTGTTAGAAGCTTCATCCTTGGAGGGTGGGTGCTCTGGCCTCACACAAGCGGAGCCTGCCTCCTGCGTGTGGTCTGTGTGTGCATGTGTGTTAGAGTGCGGGAAGGAGTGGTCCCTTCCTCTCTCTCCTTTTTATGGATTCTCAAACCGCTTAAGTCGTTTGCCAGAGTCTTAAAACTTACAGTGTTGAAATTTAGACTTGACTCCACTTCTGCACACCTCAAATTTCATTTTCCTGCCTGCTGACTCTTCTTGATTAAATGCCATATCTGGCCTTCCATGGAACCTCATGGTGGATCACCTTTTTTATACAGAGGGAAGTGAGCATTGGGCAGATAGCAGGAGGGAAAGTGAGCCTGGCTGGTTTGGGTTGATCCACAGCCTGAGGAATGGGTCTTGAGGATTAAAATGTTAACCAGAGTTGTCTGCGAAACCCCTGGCCCCTCCTGGGGAGCTGTCAGTGCTCTAGGTCCTGGGCAACTCGCCTGCCCACTGCCATGCTAACAGTGAGCACAGCCTGGCTTTGCTGCCTTTGTGGGCACTAAGGAATCAGCCTCCTTCAGCGCTGTGGCTTCACAGCACAGACTAACCCAGAAGGAGGTTTGGTTCATTGAGCAGTGCCCAGAACAAAGGGTGTTTAATATTCTGCATCGAGCAGACTTTTCTGTTTAGTCTGCAAATACCACTTCAGAATTCTAAAATAAAAGCTATGGTTGTATCTCATCCTTTCCAGAAATCTGAACTTGTAGGTCAGTTTGAGGTCTGATGAAGATGCTGACTGAACTTCAGAATTTTCTGTCTGGGCTTCACCAAGTTATTTTTCTTGCCTCCTGCACCCTGGTTGACTGTGCTTGCTTGATGCAGGCATGGTCAGGACTTGTCTCAGGAGCCCTGAGAAGCCTGGCCCTATGCCTGCTGTTGAGATGCTCTCAGGGTCACTCTGCGGTTGAGAGTGGCCCGGTTATTTGGCGAGAACGTCATGAAGGACTTCAGTTTGCCCTTATAGACCAAGTCATCTCAGGAGATCTTTTCTGGAATATTCCTTGTTCAAAGCTAAATCAGGATTGATTAGTCCCAGCTTTTAATCTGTATTTGTTTTGGGTTTTTTTTTTTTGTTATTAATTAATTTATTTTTGTTACAGGTGTTTCTCCTTTTCCCCCCATTGACACCTTCCTCCTGATCCCCCCCCCCCAGCATTGTTGTTTATATCCACTGGTTACGCAAACATGCATGTAAGTTCCTTGGTTTATCTCTTCCCCACCTCTCCCCCACCCCCACCCCCCTACCTCCTCTGAGGTTTGTGAGTCTGAACCCTACCTCTTTCTATGTCTCTGGGTGTATTTTGTTCATCAGCTTGTTTTGTTCATTATATTCCACAAATGAGTGAGATTATGTGATACTTGTCTTTCTCTGACTGGCTTATTTCGCTTAGCATAATTCTCTCAAGGTCCCTCCATGTCATCTCAAAGGATAAGAGATCTCTCTTTCTTACAGCTGTATAGTATTCCATTGTGTAAATGTACCACAGTTTTTTTATCCACTCATCAATTGATGGACACTTGGACTGTTTCCAGATCTTTGCTATTGTAAATAGTGTTGCTATGAACATAGGGGTACATATTTTCTTTCTGATTGGTGTTTCAGGCTTCTTAGGATATATTCCTAGTAGTGGGATCACTGGGTCAAATGGCAGTTCCATTTCTAATTTTTTGAGGAAACACCATATTGTTTTCCATAGTGGCTGCAGTCCCCTTTTCTCCACACCCTCACCAGCACTTGTTTGATGATTTGTTGATGACAGCCATTCTGGCAGGTATGAGGTGATACCTCATAGTCATTTAGATTTGCATCTCTCTGATGATTAGTGATGTTGATCTCATATATGTCTTGGCCATTTGTATGTTCTATTTGGAGAGGTGTTAATTAGGTCCTCTGCCCATTTTTAATTGGATTGTTTGTCTTCTTTTTGTTGAGTTGTATGAGTACTCTATATATTTTGGAAATTAACCCCTTATCTGATGTATCATTGGCAATTACGGTCTCCCATATAGTGGGTTCCCTATCCATCTTGATGCTTGTTTCTTTTGCTGTGCAGAAGCTTTTTGGTTTGATGTAGTCCCATTTATTAATTATTTCCTTTGTTTCTCTTGCCTTAGGCGTTGTATCAGTGAAAATTCTGCTGTGTGTGATGTCTGAAATTTTGTTGCCTACATTAATCTGTATTTGTTAACCAGTGATCATCTAACCCTTGAGGTCAGCCGAAGCAGAGGGAGGGATGAGGGGTGTGGGGACAGATCAAGTGTGTGTCACTCAGGAAGGATTGGCTGCCCAGGGCGGTGCTCTCTGTGATGCCACGTTCTGTGTAATAACGCGCAAGTGGCTCCACGTGGTCCATCAGGGAGTGGGCTCTGATATAGTGAGCTGCTAGAAACATGCAGAAGGGAACAGAGCAGCGCTGACCTGAAGGGCGAAGGAATCAGGGACCATGGAGAAAGAAGGCAGTGTCCACGGGGTCTCTGGGCAGCCTGGTTTGTTCCCTTTTGTGAAGTGGTCACCAGAGATGGTGACCACAAGTTTTAAATTCTGTTAAGTTCAACTTACAGGATTCCAGGCCTAAATGATCATCCCATCACTTTTCTAGAAAAGGAGGCTGAGTGCCCAGCAAACATTGTGTGCACACATGCAGACCACTTACTCCACGCACTAACTGTCCTGCTGTTTGCTCATGCCAGCAAAAACCCGGGCGGCTGACTTACTGGTGAATCCCTTGGATCCACGGAATGCCGATAAAATTAGAGTTAAAATTGCTGACCTGGGAAATGCTTGTTGGGTGGTAAGTAGAATTTTCTTTCTAAAACATTTTGGTCATGATTATGTGTTAGAAGACACTTTGTTTTCTTTTTTAATGTGTCCTCCCTGGTAATGCAGTCTGTTCCCTTTCAGCATAAACACTTCACAGAAGATATCCAGACACGTCAGTATAGATCCATAGAGGTTTTAATAGGAGCAGGTTACAGTACACCTGCTGACATCTGGAGTACAGCGTGTATGGTAAGAGCGGCTGTGGTCATTGTCTCTCGTGTGAAGACTCATCACTTGAGTGCCCACGATGGGCAGGCTCGCCAGTGCGTTCCGTCTGCGGGGTTCTGGCTGTGAAGGCTGTCTGCCCCGGGCTGGGTGAGGGAAAGGTTGCTGCCTTGAGTATCTTAAGAATTGGAAGAATTCTTCTCAGGCATGTCCTAGGTTGGGTTGGGTTTGGTCTTGTCAGAGAGGATGTCTTCTCATGGCCCTGTGCAGCCCACATCCCTGGGAAACAAAACCCTCTGCTGTGGTGGTAAAATGACTTCAAATAATTCCTTTGGTTACTGAAAGCTTGCTTGCAGATTGTATGAAGAGGCTTCATCCTTCACTCACGCTGTGGAGGAAGATAAGACAGCTGTGTCTTAGGGGATGATTGAGGCTGAAAGGCTATAGTCCTTTGTGGTGGCCTCTGACAGACCTTATCTCCTTACTGGAGAGGAAAAGATTACCCATCTGCCAATGTTTCATCTCTGCTTTTATACCAAAATCTAGAGAAGATCCTGCCTTACTGCTCTGGGCTGTCCAGTCACTTTGGAGACACCGGTGGCTGCACATGCTCCTCTGCCTGAGTCTGTTCCCGTGGAGGACTCAGTGACATCTCCTTGGGGCTCAGAATGCCTCCTCTTCCACCATGTGTCCTGTCCATTTTCACTGCCAGTTCTGTGCGCCTCGAGCTTAGCTGTGTCCGAACCCCCTAGGCTCCGTCAGCGTATCTTTTTCTCACTTACTCCTTACATGTGAACTGATGACCGTGAATGGCCCTTCATCCATAAGCCAATTTCATTTTCTCTTTCTTGGCCCTCTCTCCTGGCCAGTTCAACACCTTCTTCTTCTTTTTTTTTTTTTAATCCTCACCCGAGGACATTTTTGTACTTATCTTAGAGCAGGAGGGAGAGGGGGGGAAGAGAGAGAGAAACATCGATGTGAGAGACACATTGAGTGGTTGCCACCCACACGACCCCAACCCGGGCTGGGGACAAACTAACCAAGGTACGTGCCCTTAGCAGGAACTGAACCCAGGACTCTCTGGTCTGCAGGCCGACGCTCTAACCACTGAGCCAAACTGGCCAGGGCCAACACCTTCTTCTTAATAGGCTATATACTTGGTAGTCCTGTGTTGGAAAGGGTGTGTGTATGGATTAGGGTGGTGTTTCATGCTTTCCTTATTTCATTTTTTTTAATGCCAAATTCTCCTCTGATATTGAAATGCAGGGGCATGTGTGTAAGGCTTGGCACTTGTCTCATTTTAAAAAATGCTGAATAATTAAATTTACTGTTATTCAAAGATTAATGTAATAGTTGAGTGTGTTGGATTGTTTGTACTCTAATGCTAAAGTAAAGGCTTTGTTAGTGGCGCTAAATGATATGAAAAAAGTGGATATTTTGTGTCTTTCAAGTTAGCATGATCTGAGGCAACAGATATGGCCAGATAGAACTGAGACATTCTGCCTTTCTATTCCCGCGTTGCTCTGACGGGTAATTCCAGATAATTCTAAAAATTAAGTTTTTCAGTAAAACTAAGGCTTTGCCGTGACTGGGTATGGAAAAGAATGATTAAAAGATGTGATGGTGCCCTGGCCAGTTTGGCCCAGCGGTTCGAGCGTTGGCCCGCGGACCAAAGAGTCGCGGGTTTGATTCCGGTCAAGGGCACGTACCTCAGTTGCAGTTCGGTCCCGGGCCCCAGTTGGGGTCATGTGAGAGGCAACCAATAGATGTGTCTCTCTCACATGGATGTCTCCCCCTCCCCCTCCCCCTCCCCCTCCCCCTCCCCCTCTTTCTGAAGATAAATGGAAAAGTATCCTCTGGTAAGGGTTTTAAAAAAATTTTTTTTTTTTTTTAAAGAAGTGGTAGTTCCTTTGAATTTAGAGACTACTGTAGAGAGGAATTAGACTTGCTCTGTGTGACTCCAGAGGGCAGGACAGGGCGGGGTTGGGGCTGGAGGCTGTGGGAAGCTGAGAGGTTTGGTCAGTAGAAAGGCAGTGCTCTGAACAGTTGGAGCTACAGGGGAGAACTGTTCCATTTCAGGATGTGGTGAGGTCAGACCTCACTTGTCCCCAGCAACACAGAAGGGGCCATATCAGGCCACCGTGAATTAGACTCTGAGAACTTTTTCAACTGTGATATTCTGTGCTAATTTTGAGTGTTAAATTTTGGTGATATAACCAGAAAAATAGGACAAGATCACGGATGTAGTAGAATAATGGTGGAGCCGTCGGTATAGTTTCATACCAGGCTATCTCTTTTGCCTTCGGTTAGATGAGAGTGTGTCGCGCCCTGCAGTCTCCTGGCCCTGCTGCGCCCTGCTGCGCACTCCGTGGCTGCTAAGGAAGAGCACTCGCTTCCTCTCCTTTCAGCACCCCCTGCCCCTTCCCCACACCTTTCCAAAAAATTAAACTTAAGCTTCCTTAGTACTTCTAGGGCTACTTATGAGGTTTTTTTTTAATTTTCTCAAATTTTCAAAATTTTGTCAAAAGGGTGATTTTTCTGGAAGGGGCAAGCCTTCATTCTCTACCCCCACCCCCACCCCCATCCCTGAAGGTCATGGCTGAGAGGTCCCTTCTGTTCTAACTAGAGAACCTGGGAAAGATGAGGCAGTGTTTCTGCATCCCTACACTTCTGTTGGAGTTTAGAAATACAATAGTGCATTAAATTCATGATTCCAAGCTGCAGTAAAGCTCCAGATTGTTCTTGGAGGTGAAACCCCAGAGTCCTCTGAGTGTTACCACTAGCACCGAACCCTGCAGAGACTGAGTGGGGTTGGTGCTCCTGCTGGGTGGCTGCACCTTTTCCTCTTGGCTTGTAAAGTATTGAATTGATTGTGTCCTACACGAGGAAGACTCTTCTGGCCATTCAGTGTGAAATCCAATTGTTCTTCTTGGACTTACAGCCAAATGTGAGCTTATTTACCCTGACCTGGGATTGGCCTGGTGTCTTCACTGTTTATTGGGTGAGAGGAGAGGCCCCACGTGAGGGCCTTCTCAGGCACTGCAGCGCTGGGCAGCACTTTACCCTGTGCTGAGACTTGACATGTCCAGGTCCTGCTCAGACCCTGGTCTGGTTTGGGCAGGGATCCCAAGTTCATGAACTAGTTGTCCCCGGCTGAGTGTGCCAACCTGTGGTCTGTTTCAAGTGCTCAGAGAGATGCCCCAGCTGCAGGCAGATGAGTCTTCCCCAGGGTTGCCTTCCCTGCAGTGTGGTCATGGACAGAAGGAGAAGGTGGGTCAGGGAGTGGCAGCCCACCAAGGGCAGGAGTGGGGAAGGCGTTGCCTTGAGAGGGTAGGAGTGGTGCCATAGTCACAGATCCACGGGCATCAATAAGTGCCTTTCAGAACAACAATATCTAATACAGAATAGAAGTATGGTCAAAACCAAAAATGGGATTTAGCTTATCCTGTTTTGTTTTTTAAACATGGTGTTTGATCAGCAGAGCAATAGCAGTTGCCATCTTTATATATTGTTACAAATTAAACTCACAGTTCTGATGTTTTGTGTGTGTGTGTGTGTGTGTGTGTGTGTGTGTGTGTGTGAACAAGGGGAATGGACTACCTGGTGGAAGTGGGAACAAGTGGCCTCCTCCACCCTGGTGTGCTGGGGACACGCAGTGGTCACCCAGGCAGCCAGCCCTCCTTGTCCTCCTCTGGTTCTTCCTGGCATGGGGTCAGAGCAAGAGGGGCTGCTTAGGCTCTAGGTGTACCTTTGGTTGAGTCAGAAATGAATGAAATGATGAGGTGCTGAAGATGGCCCTCGTGGTTACTGAGACGTGAAGGTGTTTGCTTCAAGAGTGCGGCAGCATCCGCCATCCAGGGGCCAGGCCAGCCTGCTGGTCGAGGGCAGGCTCTGGAGCCGGACAGACCTGGGGTGTGGATTGAGTCCTTTTCTACCGTTAGAGGCCCAGGACAGTGTTCCGGCCAGGCGTCCGCACAGCTGCTTGCGGATACCTGGACATGTCCGTTTGCTTCTTGTAAAATAAAGAGAATGCATAGCCCTTTCATCTTCCAGCAGAGGAGGTGTAGAACTATTTCTGAAGCTTTTTTGAACTTTTTTGAAGGAAGAAAAAATTTGATGTTGAAGCCTTTTAGGAGGCCCTTTGGTTTGATTCAGATCCTTATAAAATGTAGGTCTTTTGTACAGGGATGACCCGGGGCCAGTCTCTGAAGTGCTTATTAGCCTTGTTGTTTGTTGTGTCCTAGGCATTTGAGCTGGCAACAGGAGATTATTTGTTTGAACCGCATTCGGGAGAGGACTATTCCAGAGATGAAGGTGAGTATTGCTGCCTGATGAATACCTTAGTCTGGGTCTCCTGAGGGTCCTGAAACTCTGGAGAGTATTATATTTTTGTACTGAAATAGAGCTATGTATTGGTTTTCAAACACCAAATTCAGATTCTTTTTTGAGCTTGAAGCCGCCTCAGTGGCAGTGAATGGGCAGAGCCTCCTGGCAGGGGTGGTACTTCAGAGAGCCTTCCCGCTGCCCACAGGCCCCAAGCCCAGCTGGCCAGGAGAGGACGGGCATATACCCCTAGACCTCTCCGTGATCCTCTTATCCACTGATCTACTGCTCATTTTTCTCTCCTGTTTGGGAGCTGAGTTGAAAACCAGGGACTTCTGACTTGAAATCCATTTATAAACCTGCCCATCTCCATGATGTTTGCTTGCGATACTGGGGTGGCCCGGGATGAACTGGCATCAGTCACCATTCATGCTCCAGAATGGAGCTGAGGCCTACCAGTCCCAGAAGCCTCTGCATGGATGTGCTAGAAACATTGTTGATTTGAATCTATTTCTGAGTTTTTACTAATTTCAGTTTTTCCCTCTTCTTTTATCCCCTCCTTCCCTTTGTCCCTCCCATTCCCATATCCTTTTTTCTCTCCTCCATAGACCACATAGCCCACATCATAGAGCTGCTAGGCAGTATCCCAAGGCACTTTGCTCTATCTGGAAAATACTCTCGGGAATTCTTCAACCGCAGAGGTAGTACCTCTTCTTTTTGAAAAGCGCCACGATGCAGACAGAAACGGAATGGTAGCTGCTGATTGCAGCATTACTGGTAACAGAGGCATTTCTCCTAAATTTAAAAAGGCCACCCAGCAGAATTCCAGGAAGGATTGAGAGGGAAGACTGCATTTGGCCCAGTGCTGCGGTCACCCTGTGCATCAGCTCCTCTGCGGTCCCCTCAACCGCTGGGTGCCTGCATCCGGCCACATGGGCAGAGCCGGTGCTTTCGATTGTTCAGGTCGCGCTCTGTTTCTGTCTGCGCGGGCGGTGGCAGTGTCTGCATGCCGTGTACTGAGTAAACTGTCGTGTGTTTCCATTTTGCTGGCAATGTTTCCCAATGCAGATTACATAACATTGATCATTGAACTGCTGGGGAAAGTCCCTCGAAAGTGCGCTATGTTGGGGAAATATTCCAAGGAGTTTTTCACCAGAAAAGGTAACAGTACTTATGCAACACTAATTTCAGCATAATCCTCTCCCAAAAGGAGAAATTATGCTTTTGCATTTGGGCAGTGGAGAAAAATCGGGACTTTTAAAACTGGGGAATTCTGCTGAAGAAAGCTCCCAAGAAATAAACATGAGTGAACCATCTGATATCTGTGGAATAAGAATTTTTTAAGAGACAACCTTCCTAAAATCCTTTATCTCGTCCACACTTTTCTCCTGCTCTAAGTACCAATCTGTGTATTAAAGTATTTATAAAAAGGAGGTAAGTGAGTTTTAGAAACCAGCTAAACTTATCTTTACATTTTCCATTTTGTTCATGGAGCCACGAGTGTCTCTGCATTGGAGCAGCAGCAGCCTAGAGACTGGACTTAGTGAACGAACATGCACTGACGTCCTCTTTGACCTGTCTGAGCTCTTTATGTGCTTGGGTGTCGGCCTGGGAGAGCCAGTGCGCCTCACGTGCTTGTGACTCAGATCCTGTTCTCCCATTGCAGTACCTCACACTGTATTATAAGTGATTTCGTTTTAATGTTGTAGTTCTTGTGGATCTTCTCTTGGCATGACCTTAAACAACTGTTTCTTTGCCCTGTGTAGTCCCCTTGTTAGCGATCAATTTAAAAAGCACCCCAGAACTCCAGGGGATTTATTTTTGAAGAACCCCCCCCCCCAGTGCCATATTCTTTTGTGTGAATATAGTTCGTCCTCTTAATTCATGTTTTTTTAGCTTATTTTTGTTGTTGTTGAAACACCATTAAAGAACTTTTAAGCCCTGGCCGGTTTGGCTCAGCAGTTAGAGCGTCGGCCTGCGGTCCAGAGAGACCGGGGTTCGGTTCCCGCTAAGGGCACGTACCTCGGTTGCAGTTTGCCCCCGGCCCTGGTTCGGTTGTGCGGGAGGCAGCCACTCGATGTGTACCTTTCACATCGATGTTTCTCTACCTCTCTCTCCCTCACCCTCTATCTGAACAAAAAATGGAGAAATGTCCTCGGGTGAGGATTAAAAAAAGAACTTTTAAAATTGGTGTGAGCAGGACATGGAGTTTATAGAAATTCCTGAAAGTCCCAGATACTCTCTCTCCTGCATTAACCAGATTTGGAGCCCCAATTTGACTTTTTATTTTCCTGTGAGATAAGGAATTCTTGTAGAGTAGTAATCCTTTATTATACACTCGGGTGATGTTCAGCTCACCAGTACTTGTTTCATTTACCTGTTAAATGTACAAGAGACTCAAGAACTAGCCATGCGAAGATGGTGTTTATCTGCTCCACTACCTGATGAGCACATTGACCACAGCTCTGAGCTTCTCTGGGACCACCCAGTGGGCAACTTGTGATATATGTAACTAGATGCAGTTATTTTCTTATTACTTTATTAAGGCTTATCACAGGAAAAAAAATTATCAGGGAAAACTGTTCTTCAGACAGCCTGTATTAATTTTGGTTCTGAGAATCTGGTCTTTGAGTCTGGGTCACAGGAGCAAGATAGAAAGTTCCCCTCCCCACATGCAGACTTGCACACACAGGCCCAAGGGATTGGTAGGGGCCTATCTGAGCAGCCCGACGTCACCTGTGCTCTGGGTGGCAGCTGCCCTGAGGTGCTCCTGCTTGTCAGGCTTTGATGCAGGCCTGAGCTGCAAACCTTCAGGGACAGGACTTGCTGAATACAGCCCAGAAACAGCTGTGGGTCTGCACCCTCTCCTGTCCCCATTTGACAGGGCTGTCTTCAGAGGACAGGTTAATGAGTGATACGTAGTGAACTGAAGTTGGATAGGTGGTTGGTTTCAGCTCAGAACTCCCTCTCCTGTGGCCCTTCATGCTAGAAGTTGGTTTCAGGTTGGCCTTTCCGTCAGCACCCTTGCACATACTGGGACAACTCGTGGTCTGTGCCCTTCCCTGCTGCACACAGACAAAATGTAAAGTTCTTACACAGACCTTGCTGTTCCATAGTCACGTCATGTGCTTTAGGACTTACATATGCGGTTCTTTCTGAGGCGCTTGTTTAAAGGTGACCTGGGGAGTTGAAATGCATTTAGCATTCTTGGTAGAGTTAGACAAAAACAATTTGATTTGGTGTTACTGTGGTAACTAGAGTTTTCTTTTTTTTTTCTACTTTATTTTTATTGTTGATATTACAGATGTCCCCATTTCCCCCCCTTTTGCTTACCTCCACCCAGCTGATTGACTGCTGGGTCCCCAGAGCCTGGACTAGGGAGTGCCTGGTGAAGAGTAGTTTAAGTCCATATTTCGTTGTCAAATTTAGAAACATTAACCTGGCCGGTTTGGCTCAGCATTTAGAGCATCGGCCTGCGGTCCAGAGAGACCTGGGTTCGGTTCCCGCTAGGGGCACATACCTTGGTTGCAATTTGTCCCCGTCCCTGGTTGGTTGTGCATGAGGCAGCCACTTGATGTGTCCCTTTCACGTCGATGTTTCTCTTTTTCTCTCTCTTCCTCTCTCTCCCTCCCACTCCATCTGAACAAAAAATGGAAAAATGTCCTGGGGTGAGGATAAAAAATAAATAAATAAAAACATTAACCTCTATCCAGTCTTTATTTTGGATGGAAGATTTTGTGAGCTAAGGCAGAGTGACAGTATGTTCCTCTTTGCCTGGGACTGTCCAGCAGCACCCTCTTTCCCTCTCTCTTCAGTCCCCACTTGGAAGCTGCATGATAAAGCTCTCAGACCCCCAGCTAGAGTTGTGGTGGTGGACAGAGGCGAGACAGTGATGATGCTGGGCCCTCGAGACAGACTGTAGTGACACAGAACTCATAAAGGAAAAGAACAAACCACAGTCCACAGCTGATCATAGGTTTGAATGACTATTTTAACCATTTAATTTTGAATTTGAGCATATGATACAAAAACAAATTATTGCTGTAACAGGTTCAAGAAAATTCTATTATACTTCATCCCATTTATTCCTATCATTTATTATAATCTAATTAGTGAAATGCTTATTTTTACTGTATGCAGTAACATAACATTGGAATTCTTTTGAAATGATTTTGTAATAGCTTTATTGAGGTATAATCTACATATCATACAATTCACCATTTTAAAGTATACAGTTCTGTGGTTTTTAGTATATTCACAGAGTTATGCAGTCATCACCACCGTCTAGTTTTGGAACATTTTCATTATCTCAGAAAGAAACCCTGTGCCCATTAGTGCTCAGTCGGTATTCTTCTTAATCTCGTCCCTGCAACCACTATTCTACTTTTCTTTTTGAATTCGCCTGTTCTGGACGTTCCATATAAATGCAGTCATGTAATACGTGGACTTTGTATTGGCTTCTTTCATTGACTGTGTTTTCAAGGTCCAGTGCTCCATGTTTGTGTGTGATGTGCCCCATTTGCTTTCTCCATCAGTTGATGGACACTTGGGTTGTTTTCACTTTTGGGCTATTATGAATAATGTTTCTTTGAACATAATGTACATGTTTTTGTATGGACATATGAATGCACATGTGTGATAGTTGAAGTACAAAGGTTTTTATTTTGATGAAGTCCAGTTTCCTACTTTTGTTATTTATGTTTCTGATGTCACATCTGAGAATCATTGCCTACTTCAAGGTCACAAAGATTCGTTCTGTTTTCTTCTAAGAATTTTGTTTTGAGTCTTACATTTAGGTGTATGGTCTATTTTGGCTTATTTTTGTATGTGTGGAGGTAGGGTCTAAACAGATTTTGAACTCAGATATTTACCTACGTGTACTTTGTAGGAACATGTTCCCATCTCCTGCTTGTGTCTTGCCTTGTACCATAAGTTATATGATAGGTTTCCTTTCTGTGTGTGTGCTATTGAAATATATTTTATATCATGTCTTTTTGTTTCTAGTTACCAGTATTCACTGAATGTTACAGTACCATGATTTGCCTTCATAGTCCCCATGTGTGGTGTAAAACCTCATATGTTTGTATGTTTAATTCTGGAATATTGTAAGTTTTATGGACAAAATAATGTATTTTCTTTCACTAATCACTTAAAATAATATTTAAGAGATGCATAATGGAAGTGCTTAACTTTTTCCTTTTAAAAGTAACCTAGTAATCTGGGACTGGCAGGTACAGTTGCAGTCCCGACCCCTTTACTCCAGAGGAGGAGCCCTCCCCCAGGGCCTGTTTTCTGTGGCCCTGTTAGGGTGATTCTGCCCCAGAGCAGCCACAGGCCCCGGCTGCCTGCCGAGGGCCGCAGTGGTGGCAGGGCACCCATCTAGTAAGTTGCTTCCACAGGTCTCTCATTTGCATGCGTAGGTGTGAGAGCTGGTATCAGAAGGGAGAAAGCCTGGAATGGTTTAAAAAGTGAAGACTGTCACAATTAAGTGTCATTAAGAGCCTAGTTACTTGCAAAATTTGTTTCAACAAAACATATCTTGGTATATTTACCTATGAGGAAAAATTGTCAAGGCAAAAATTCTTTAACTTGTGAAGGAACCACTTACTTTATTTTTTATAGTAAGTGGTAGTGCCAGTGGCTGTTTCTTGTGTGTTATATGCAGGGTTGGAGCTGGTAAGTGGACTTGAGGCCCTGGCTCATCAGATGAGCCTGTACTTGGCATTTCTGCTAGCGGTAGATACACAAGTTTGGGAGCTTAGCGTTTGTTTTTAAGTAACGTTTATCAACTAGTTATAAGACAGCATTTCTTATCATTGAGTTAAATGTAAGAATGTGTACATAGCCCTGGCCGGTTTGGCTCAGCAGTTAGAGCGTCGGCTGCAGACCAGAGAGACCTGGGTTCGGTTCCCGCTAAGGGCATGTACCTTGGTTGCGGTTTGTCCCCAGCCCCAGTTGGGGTCGTGTGGGTGGCAACCACTCAATGTGTCTCTTTCACGTCGATGTTTCTCTCTGTCTTCCTCCCTCCCTCCCTCCTGCTCTATCTGAAGATAAATGCAAAAATGTTCTTGGGTGAGGATTAAAAAAAAAAAAAATGTGTACATATAGTCATAGAGCTTAAGTGAGTTTATTTTCTGTGGGGTATTTTTGGTATCTTGTATTTTTTTCCACCTATCCACATACTCCACATATTCTTTTTAGAGGCATTCAGTATTCTGTTATATTGCGATATTATTATGTATTCAATACCTATTGGTGTTCAGGATTATTTTGCATATTGTCCTGTTATAGACAGCATGTTTGCACACACAGTTTTACAATGTCCAATTTACTTGGCCAAAGTATGTTAGATATTTTAGGCTGTTGGGGAATATTTTTATCAGTTTATAGTGATGCTAGTTAGGTCTGGTAAATAGTTTTTCATGGCCTTTTCAGCATTAAATTGCTTTCATCACTTTTATGCAGATTAAACAAAAAATGTTTTTATTGATTTTTAGAGAGAGAGATAGAAGCATCAATGAGAGAGAGAGACATCGATTGGCCGCCTCCTGCACACCCCCAATGGGGATGGAGCCCACAACCTGGGCACGTGCCCTGACTGGGAATTGAACCAGCAACCTCCTAGTCCATGGGTCAACACTCAACCACTGAGCCACACCGGCTTGGGCACGTTTATGCAGGTTTTAAGTCATCCATGGTGTAAACCATATCTCTTCACTGAAGATGGTACATACTTTCATGCCCCTAATGGATTTTAGTTAGTATAAAAACTGGCATTCTCAGGACTACATTTCTTTGTTGTTCTGAGCTAACGGTGCCTCTCGGTAGTTGCATTCATTCCTAAGCCTGGAAAATTTATTCCAAATCAGAATAGATGAGTGTAAATAAAGCTCTCTCCCCTTCCCAGAGAGCTCGTTTTAGCATGTTACATGTGTGCTCTCTCAGTTTGCTTTACCCTGGCTTGGGTGAGATCAGCAGTAGCTATTAAATCAGTAGAGCTGCATTATAGAAAACACAGAAAGAGTAACAACCTTGTAACGAAGTTGGTGTTTGGGGGCACCTGCTTTATAACTTTATGGCCCTTTGAAGATCAATCTTGTGATCATGTGTAGAACATAGTTTTCATATCCATTCTTTTATTACCAAATAATTTCCCCTATGTTATTAAGTAGTGTTAAATAATATTCATCAAGTGGGTGTACCATGGGTTTTTTTTTTTTTTTTAAACCACCGTTCTCCTATTACGGAGCATTTGAAATTTTGCAAGTATATATAATTTTGCAGTGAGCATATTTGGGAGGTGAGGGTGGATGCCAGGGTTTATTTCCTTAGGCTGGATTTCTAGAACTGGAATTTCTGGGTTAAAGGGGATGACCATTCAGTGGTTACTCAGACTATGTTCTCATGGAGATTGTGTTTCCTTCCACAGTGTGAGGAAGGCGGGTCCACATCCCTTGTAAAAATAGATCTGAGCTGCAATCTGGAAGCCATGCTTAATTCCATCTCCGGTCCTCACTCTGGAGCCAGAAGCTTAGTTTATACACCAACCTCTTTAAGAAGAAACGTCCTGTAAAGATTTTTCACTCAGAGTTCTGTGCACATCATGATTACAACTCAGTAGACATAGCAGTGCATAAGAATGTACATTGAAAGAGAATAGGCCAAAAGAAAAAGTCCCTGTGGGGTGGGATTACAGGTCATTTCTCCTTTTGTGTTTGTAATTTTCTGTGATCTTCTTTTATTTTCTTTATGATTAAAGAAAGAGAGGAAGAGTAAGTTTCTAAACTGAGTTGAATAAGTGGGTGAAACAGACCAAGCCTCCTACAAAGACCTCTGTAAGCACAGAACTGAATGTCTCTTAATGCATATCATGAGAAAATTCACCATGTTGGTTAAATCATGATAGATGAAAGGGGAGAAATTGGCCCTGGCATGAGGTGTGACCATTAGGTGCTTGCATGCCTGAGCTCCGTGCCAGTTGCAGGGCTCTGGCTTGCTCTGCATCCGAGAGGGTGTGGGGGATGGAGTGCAACTTGTGTGTGGGAGCTGCTTTGGCAGACACTGAGGGGCGCTCTCTATGGGCAGGGGTGGGGTGTCCTGTGAAAATTTCTAACAGGTAGAGAAAACAAATTATTCATCATGAACGTTATCCTAGGGCAGTTTGGCTTAAACATAACTTTCTGTCCTTTTAATGAAAAAGGCTTTTACAGATACAGACCATTTATTTACTAGCTTGTTAGTCCTTCTATTATGTCATTCAGAGCTGCTCGTATTGTCCGGCCGCTGTGGCTCAGTGGTTGAACATCGACCCATGCTCCAAGAGGTCGCCAGTTTGATTTCTGGTCAGGGCACATGCCCAGGTTGTGGGCCCAATCCCCAGTGGGGGGCATGCAGGAGGCGGCCAATCTGTGTTCTCTCTCATTGATGTTCCCGTCTCTCTCTCTTTCTCCCTTCCTCTCTCTCTATAATCAATAAAGGAGAAAAAGAAAAAAAAAGAGCTGCTCGTATTTATACTGCAGCTAACACATTTTGAAAAGAATAACTTCAAGGTTTACAAATTGATGCCCTGATATCGTAGATTTGACAACAAATGTATAGAAGTGACTGGTATTTGATTCAGGTTGGCATCTAGAGCTGTGCTGTCTAGTTTTTAGCCACTGGCCACTTGTGGCTATTTACATTTCAACAAATTAAAACTTGAGTTCTTGCCCTGGCCAGTTTGGCTCAGCGGTTGGAGCGTCGGCCTGCGGTACAGAGAGACCCAGGTTCGGTTCCCGCTGAGGGCATGTACCTCGGTTGCAGTTTGTCCCCGGCCCTGGTTGGTCGTGTGGGTGGAAGCCACTCGATGTGTCCCTTTCACGTCGATGTTTCTCTCTCTCTCTTCCTCTCTCTCCCTCCCACTCTATCTGAACAAAAAATGAAAAAAAAAAATGTCAAAAAAAATAAATAAATAAAACTTGAGTTCCTTAGCCACACTAGTCACATTTCACGTACGCAGGAGCCACATATGGCTAGCAGCTGCCCTGTTGGACAGTACAGATGAAGTACATCTCTACCATTGCAGGAAGTTCTCTCCAATGGCACTGTTCTAGAGGAAAAGATTCCTTTTTCTTTGCATGGAAACATGTGAAATAGTGGTCCAAGGAGTTTAAATATTGTGTATCTTAAAGTTTTTTCTAAGCAAATTTGCAAGTTGCAAAAAATACCAAGTTGGGGTGGAAGTGCTTCCATCAGTTTTGCAAATGAAAACATCCTCGGGTGTACTCAGCAGACTCTACTTATTTAAAGAAGCCTAGCCTGGCTGGTGTGACTCGGTTGGTTGAGCATAGTCCTGTGCACCAAGAGGTCACTGGTTCAATTCCTGGTCAGGGCATGTGCCAGGGTTGTGGGCTTCTATTTCTCTCCCTCTTCCTTCCTCTCTCTCTAAAATCAATAAAAACATATTTTAAAATGAATAAATAAAGAAGCCTAGAATTGATGTGAATGAACTAGTCCTTTTCAACTGAATGCCTGTTTACATTTACCAAGCTTACTTGAGATATCACTCACGTATACATTTAATGATTACTCTTGAGAAAAGCTGGCCTTCTTTGTTTGTTGCATTGTGTTGAGAAGGTAGGTATCTGCTTCATTGAAAAGAACCCACCTGGACCAACAGTGGGAAATGCAAATTTGGAGCATTGTTGACAGTGCCTGTTTCTCCCTGTAGGAGAACTGCGGCACATCACCAAGCTGAAGCCCTGGAGCCTCTTTGATGTACTCGTGGAAAAGTATGGGTGGCCCCATGAAGATGCTGCACAGTTTACAGATTTCCTGATTCCGATGTTAGAAATGGTTCCAGAAAAACGAGCCTCCGCTGGCGAATGCCTTCGGCATCCTTGGTTGAATTCTTAGCAGAGTCTACAAATATAGCATTCTGAGCTAGCAAATGTTTTCCAGTACATTGGACCTAAACGGTGACTCTCATTCTTTTAACAGGATTACAAGTGAGCTGGCTTCATCCTCAGACCTTTATTTTGCTTTGAGGTACTGTTGTTTGACATTTTGCTTTTGTGCACTGTGATCCTGGGGAAGGGTAGTCTTTTGTCTTCAGCTTAGTAGTTTACTGACCCACTTTCTTCTGGAAACAATAACACGTCTCTAAGCATTGTTTCTTGTGTTGTGTGACATTCAAATGTCAGTTTTTTTGAACGAAAAATACTTTCCCCCTTGTGTTTTGGCAGGTTTTGTAACTATTTATGAAGAAATATTTTAGCCGAATACTATATAATTTACAATCTTAAGAAGTTATCAAGTTGGAACCAAGAAATAGCAAGGAAATGTACAATTTTATCTTCTGGCAAAGGGACATCATTCCTGTATTATAGTGTATGTAAATGCACCCTGTAAATGTTAATTTCCATTAAATATAGGATGGGAACTCCAATTTCAGAAAAGCTACCAAGTCTTGAGTGCTTTGTAGCCTAAGTTGCATGTAGTAGACTTAGCTCCAGGGAGTTGTACAAACTTCATTCCATAACAGTCCTTTTTCATTGGATTTTAAACGAAGTGGCTCTGGGTTATGTCATTCCCTATATGGCACTTAAAGAAAGAAAAAACATGCTTCCCATTCTAACGTACCCATTATAGTTTAGCATCCCCCTTCCTATTTTTGCGTATTTTAAAAGTACTTTTAAGGCCTGGTACCATGTGGTGTTGCCTCCTCCAAACACTGTAAGTTAAAGTCTACATAGATTAAAATGGACAAGAGAAACATGTTCAGTGTGTGAAATGAAAAAATATATTTTTTTGGAAAACCTTGCTCGTGTTTGTCTAGAACCAAGGTATGGTATATACAGTTTGCAGTGCGATGGGCAGAATGCTAACAACTCAGAGGTAAATCACGTTCATTCCGTAGGCATTTTTACGTGTGACTACAACAAATTTTACTAGCGTTTTGATTGTCTTTCCATGCATTGAAATTGAGAAAATGATTTTCCCTTTGCAGGTTGCACACAATTTTGTTTATGCATTTCCTTAAAATTACAGAATCCAGGACACAAACCATAGTAGGCAATACAATTTTAGAATTATGCTCTTTTAGAAATCAGTGGATTGAATGCCAGTTGTTTTTTAAAAATTTTACATTTATTAAGGTGCCTCCTTTTTCTTGACTTTGTCCATTAACATTTATCCATATGCCTTTGCAATAACTAGATTGTGAAAAGATAACAAGTGTTGTAATAATAACCCATTGTTTGAGGTGCTTGCAGTTGTTTTAAAAATTAAAGTGTTTTTGGGTTTTTTCCCCCCAGACATTGCCTTGGTCATTGGCCTATATTTGAATCAATAGTATCAACATTTTCTATCCTTTTAGTGTAGTGTACCCAAAGCTAAAGGAAATATCAACATCCTGTTGCAGGAAATGTAGTTCTATAACACGAGTTAAAGCTTTATACAAGGAAATCATTCATTGTTTTGTAAGGGTAAGAATATGGGTTTAGAGAAGATGCTGTAGTATAGATTTAATACCTAGAATTTCAATTATCCTTTTTATTTATGCTTTATGAAAAACATTACTTACACTTTGTTTGAGGTTGCAAATCATCTTTTTCAACAGTGTTCACTGTGAGGGAACAACACACATGATCCTCTTTGGAGTGAGTGTTATATCACATGTCACTGAGGTGGAACATACCATTCATTTATGAAATGTGCTTCTAAGTTTTCCTAATGAGGCTATAGGTTACCATGTAGGTTCTATGACAGACGGTGGTTGCAGACCAGTGATGCTATCCACCATTTCCATAGGAACCATAAGAATTTTTATCAGGGCTATAGTGCACTTGAATGAAATGTATTTAATGCAGTTTTGGCTGTTAGAAAATGAACTAGGTTATGAATTTTGTAAGGATCTGTCCCTTATGATAAAATAGTCTAACTAGCTTACAATGTTAAAAACAATTAATTAGTTAGAGCATTGTCCCATACACCAAAAGGTTGTGGGGTTTGATTGCTGGTCACAGCATATACCTAGGTTGTGGGTGCGATCCCGGGTCAGGGTGCATAGGGGAGGCAACTGATGGATGTGTGTCGTGCCCGCCCCCCCTTCCTCTCTCTCTGAAATCAGTAGAAACATCCTCAGATGAGGATTTAAAAAATAAAACAATTGTTCTGTAAGGAATATCCATTTGTATTAGGTATAGTGTGGTTTTTAGCAGATTCTTGGTGGCTTCATAATGCCTATTAGCTAAAGAATTGCTGGTTATGCAAAACATTATAGCCAGCTCAGTGATTTTAGTTGGATATTCTATCTTTTTCTCTAGTCCATGTAAAGTCTTCATGGAAAAATGACAAGCAGTGGATCACACATGTGATTTTATGTAGCAGATTCAGAAGCTGATTGTCTGGAAATTAGAACTGCCCAAAGGCAGAGAAGAGGTTGATATAAGAGTTTCAAAAACATACATTTTTTAGCTGAAAACTGATTTACTAACTTGCTTCTTCCTGTACCTAGATCATATATAATTAGTTAACATAACTACT
This sequence comes from Tadarida brasiliensis, assembly GCA_030848825.1. Classification (NCBI taxonomy): domain Eukaryota; kingdom Metazoa; phylum Chordata; class Mammalia; order Chiroptera; family Molossidae; genus Tadarida; species Tadarida brasiliensis. The sequence continues at coordinate 51,225,144 of CM061267.1, forward strand.
GTTTCTACTGGGATAGGGAGCTTCAATTTGTATCTACAGTTGGAATTAACTCTTAAATTCTACTGTTTTCTTCCATTAATTTTTTAACTTTAATGAAATTTTGGTAAAGGACAGTATTTGCGATTGTATGTATCCTTCATTATGAGTCAAATATGATTACATATGATTCTGCAGTTAACAGAAAAGATTCTGTATACATTATTTAGTAGGCAATCTGTGGGGAATTAAAAATCCTTTGAAGAGATGAATATTGATATTTCATTCTGCCTAGTTAACTTTGTTCTACAGTGTTTGAAACTATCAAGATGGATGATGTGAAGCCATTTCTTCTTGGACAAGTGTTTCTTTTGGTGAAGTAGAATTTTGTTTGATAAAGGCAAGGATGGTAAAGTTGACCTAAGTTCTTTCACAACTTGAAGCTGATTAGGATTGATCCCTAAACGCAGTTGTGTGAATGTACTTATCATTAGCTAATTTTCAAAAGGAAATGGAAATTAAAACTGTAAAACATGACTTACATTATTGCCAAATCTTAGTCATTTTAGTCTGTTTACATTTTTCTCCAATGCACAGAATTTTTGTATACTGTGCCAAATTATGTCAAGTAATTGGATGATGAAAAAAGTGTCATTACTATTAGTTGTACTTAATCAATCCTCCTGAGAGGTAGAGGACAAAATAAGAATATTTTATTTTTCCAAAATAACCAGCAATTTATATTTCAGCAATAAAATGTTCACTGGAGAGGCTATTTTCATTTCACTTGAGAAATCTAAGAATAATGCCTTTTTTCCTTAAGTTTTATACACCCAAAACAAATTTTTTAAATTTCCAACTTTTAAAAATTCCATAGCTAGACAGTAAATGTTAAAGTTTTCAAACAATTTTGATTAATCAACAGGACATTTCAGTCTTGCTTTCAAATGTACAAATTAGATGTTTCTGTGTGTTTAGGCAAATACTCCATATTGTCAAATATGATCTATAACTGTATCTGTGTGATGCTGTCTTTCATGGTGTGGGTTCAGTCTGTGTGAGGTCAGATATAAATAATGTACAGAGCATTTACATAACCTAGTTTCCTATGGCTCTTGCTCCTGAAAAGTGACAAGCAGAAGCATTACAGGAACAACCCTCACTGCCTCTGGATGCTTGCCACAGTCCACCTGAGGTAGTGGTTGCTAAAGAAAATGGAAGGCTCCTTATAATAAACTATATCCAAAAAAAATAAAACTTCTGTAAAAGCACTTGCTTAAATAGACCCCAATCTCAGAAGCTGTACAGGACAATTTGGTAAAACTGACATAATTGTGATTTATTAACATGAATTAAAATGCCCAACCAGTGCTTCAATGTGACAGTATATTTAAAATAAAAAAGAAATTAAAGGCCATATACTGTACTACTTTCACAAAGATCACACAGTTTTGCAAAGACTTGTAATATGTACAGTGCTATATTATCAAATAAGAAAAGCTGTAAGCAATTATATACGCAAAAGAAATGCAGTATTTACAGTTTGTCAGGAGACATTAAAAATCATCTATACATTAAATTACATTTTGCTTGCAAATAACCGATAAAACAAAATGAGCCATGTCCACACCAAACTATAAAAATCTGTATTGCATTTTTTATATCTAAGATGCACTCACAGAACTTCTGACAGGAATAAAATGAAAATCCTCATAGTGCCATTGCTTAGCTCTGTACTTAATGCATATGTATAAAATAATATAGAAAACATTCACTAAATGAATTTAACTGCAACAATAAAATTTAAAGATCATGTAGCATCAATTCTACTGCCAGAAAAACAGCTGGAATGTTCACTTACAAAATAAAGATACCTAATACTGGCTTAATAGCACATTTTTAAAGGAACTTTAAAAAGCAAAAATGGGAACGATACAATGAAAGAGCACTGGTGTTTTTTTGTTTGTTTTTTTTTAATACAAAGTTTCATGTACAAGCTTTAAAAAGTACCTTAACAGGTACATATGAAATATACAGTTTATCTTACAGAACATTTAAAAAAATGTTTTGGGAGTCCATTTTAATGCCACCCTGAACCATGGTAATTGTTCTGAAATGTTGGTGGCACCTGTGCTCTGTGAATTGGAATCTGTCCAGGCACTGGAGATGCCTGCTGAGGTCCTTGAACCCCGAGTGGCAGAGCCACAGAGCCAGGATGAGGACAGAACCCTGAAGCAGGTGTTGGAATACTGTTTGGTCCTTGGGGCTGGAGATGAGGACCTGCAACTGGTAATGGACAATGTGGCCCTGTTCCAGAAGGCTGGTGTTGGGCTCCCGGTCCCAAAGTGGTGTGATGTGTAGCTTGTGAGGGATACGGTGGTACAGCTGGATGAGCACTTGAAGGAAAAAGTGGAGGTCCTTGATGAGGAGGATGGTGTAAGGCTTGAGCTGATGTGGTGTGATGCCCAGAAGCCAAAACACTGGAAGGTGGAGGAGGTGGTGGTGGTGGGGGTGCTGAATTTACAACATGCTGGTGTTGTGCTTGTAGACCTTGGAGTCCCGTGGAAGGATGGGGTGGTGGATGGTGATGAGGGGCAGGACCAGGAGGTGGAGGTGGTGGTGGCAAATGGTGTCCAGCAGTTTGAGCATGAATATGCGACCCAGGGGTGACAGCGTGAACAGGCCCTACTACATGTGCCACAGAATGTTGCTGATGGGAACTTGGCTGTTGTACAAGGTGTGGTCCTGGAGCAGGTGGTGGCGGTGGAGGGGGTGGGACGACAGTAGCAGAAGTTGGATGGTGAATAGTAGGGTTCTGAGAAGGCAAAAAATGCCCTGGAGTAACATGGTGTCCTGGAACTGTTTGCTGGCTTGTGGTGCCAGGAAGTGCTTGATTTGGTCCTGATGTAAACACAGTTTGTTGGGAAAGATTACCTTTAAGCTGATTATAATTCTGAAAGTTTGCAGAGGGCTGCTGGTTTTGATAATAAGACGAAGAAGAAGGAGGTGGAGGGGGTGGAGGGGGTGGTGCAGCGCTGTTCAGACTTTGTTGGTTAAACTGACTATATGTTGCCGAAGATTGTCCTGAGGGTGTCTGTGTAAATAATGCTCCAGAAGTTGCCTGCTGAGTATTGGCCTGAAGGTTCTGTGCTGCTGGGTAAAAGTTTCTCTGAGGTTCTCGCTGAGGTGTTCCAACTTGAGGTGACTGTGAATGGTGAGGCCTGTAGGGAGACCCTAACTGCTGTGAAGGAGGCTTTGGTGAAAGATAACCATGCTGGACCGGCGTATGAGGCGTCGATGACTTTGGAGGATTTTCTATGTGAGGTGATGGAGGACAGTGCAACTTCACTGGTGCAGAAGGCAGCTTTTGTGGAAGTTGCTCAGATGAAGTACGAACAAGTGGCTGAGGAGGATGATTCTTTGAAAGTGCTTGGGTGTTATTTAATAGCTGTTTTTGTTGGAGTTCTGTTTTCAGGTGAACACCATTCTCAGTTTCTGACACGATACCTGTTGCCTCCCACTGGGAATCTGGTTTTGTGACTATTTTCCCATGTGGTTGAACAGGAATTACAGGTCCCGGTGAACCAGGCTATGAAAAGAAAAACAAATCATATAAACTATAAATTCAAGAAACACTTTATACATATATTGAGGCTTGTTATATTGGTATTTAATGTTATTTAAATATTAATTTAAAAAGAGGGAATAAGACTGGTTTGAGGAGTCAATTACAGAGGCAATGGTAGTTCAAGAAATTCTGGTAATAAGCTTAAGCTGAATTCCCTGAACTCATTTTTATTGAAGACAAGTTAAGGAAATAAATCTTTAAATTTAATCTGCTTTTTTCCCCTAAGCAAGTAAACCTTTTTTTGTACCTTACTCTGAAAGAACTCTAATAACTCTAAACACTTAACTAGTTTCAATTCCCTGACTGAAATTTCTACACTCAACCTAATGATAATTGATTGGGGTATATAAAGTTGCTCCCCCAAAATCATTCTGGTTAGACTACTTAAATATATAAGATGTTCTTTAAGGACAAAGAAAAAGGAAATCAATCTCAGATTCCTCATCTTCACTCACCAAAGTTATTGTCACATTAGATTATCACATCTATGAATTTCCTGGATACCAATAGAATAGGGGTGGAACTCTTGGAAGAAAATCTAAGCTGTGTCTGAAGTGCATTTAGCACATTGAAAAGTTTGGTCAAAGTTTGTCTGACAGGAGAAGTGACCAGAAATCACAAACTGGTATTTGATACTGCAGAAAAATCTGTGTGCACATTACCATCCACTTTTCTGAATGGCCATGTTCAAAGGTCAATGTTATTACCTTGCTCATTTTTGAAGGGCTTTTACAAGCATTTTGAGAAGTATCTGGGGATGGACATTCATTTGTAGTCATGGGTTCTAGATTTTCAGGATCAGGATCTGTAAAGCAGAAGAAACATACAGTAAGTGTAAAATTCCAGGATATATATTGCCTTTTACTAACACTGTAAAGCACTGTGCATTCTATTCAAACCCACTTATAAGTCGCTCCATTCTGACTTAAAAAGGTATGATAGGTCATCTGCTTACTGACCTTCCATAAGTTCACTGAAAGAAGGGACTGAGCCCTTGGGTTGCAACTGGGGAATGTGATTTGAATGAGATGAAGGTGAAGACGGAACATGACTCGGTGAACATGGGACACATGGTGATTCTCCCCCTAGAGATGAAGCAGAAGCAGACCCAAAGAGAACATTAGAACTGCAAAGAACAAGGGTGCAGAGTGATTAGCTGACTCCACTTTTTGGCAAAAGAACAAGCTCACTTACCAATATCTTTATCTTTTCGGTGATCACTGAGAAGTAAAGCTCTCTGGTAACTCCTTTCTCTCACCTGCTCCACTGAAGTTGAGGCAGTCCTTTCAAACAAAATCGTTATCATCAATTCAAAGAAGCTACTGCTAGCCAGATTATTCTTTGTCTCTTCGTGGTCAAAACATCCTCTCAAAGAAAGACTTTTGTTCTTTTGGGAAACCACTTTGGTGTTAAGCTTTGAAACAGCTACCCCCCACCCTTTTCTTCAAAGGTTTTTAAACAGACTTTAACCTCATTTATTTTAAGTACTCAATCGGACTCCATTCCTTAGTCTTTAGCAATTTCTTGCTGAAAAGGAGGGGGGAGTTGGAGGGTAGTGTATTAACATTCAGAATGTCACTTCAGGTTACCAAAGGTACCAAATATTCCCTTTACAAATTACCTTGTGTCCGGATTTGTAAGGTTAGCAGGAAGCTCTCAGGGACAAGGGGACCAAGGAACAAAGTGAATGTGGCCTCCTGCCCTTTGCCAAGACCCATCTTAAATCCAGGTGCTTATCCTACTGAAGAAACACTGTATTTGGTGATTCTTTCAAGGTAACTGGTAAAGAAACTGAGGGTGTTGGCTCTGATAAAGGTTCTTTGAAGAGGAATATTTACGTGAAAACTATCAAGGAGTAACCACAATGCACCTTTAACAACACAAGCAAATATATAGCTGGTTTACAACTCATCAGCAGAGGAACTCTCAAAAATATGTCCACAACCTCTATCTTGCTTAGCCTTGGGAGAGCAACAACAAACAGGAAGATAATTCATTAACAAAACCTTGTTCTTTTCAGGACAGCATACTTCAAATCTTTATAAATGACAAGGACTATTTTAGTTCTACAGTTACCAATTAGGTTTTTAAACAGGCTTACCACTGAACTTCTGGTTCATTCTTCTCAGTGGCAGAGACTTCCTTAACAGGACAGTTATTGCTGATTTCTTCCGAAGAAGCATTATAACCTGTAGCTGGTGTTGGTAAAGGTAGGCCAGCAGTGCTTTCTACTTGCTCCCCATTTTCACTCCTATTGGCACACTCATCACCATTGTTGAAGTTTCCACTTGCATGAGGTGACACACTAACCAGTGGAAAGTGTTCTGTCTTAGAGCCACTTTTCCTCGCTTCACGTTGTCTTTTACGGTATTCTAATAGAGAAACCTTAAGAAAGGTAAGGAAAAGCAAATCTTTTATACTTGTTTTATATGTCAGAGTCAATCTATTCTTTTTTTCTAAAGAGAATTACTATATTTATATTAGGAAAATTAGGTAAAATAATTTGATTCTGAACAAATAATAATAATTATCAAATGCCTACTATAAACTAGGCATTGTATTTAATGATTTACATACATTATCTCATTTAATCCTCACAACAACCCTATGAAATAGGTATATTATCATCCCCATTTTACAGATGAGGAAATTGAGTAACTCACTCACTCAAGGTCACACAGCTGGTGAGTGTTGGAGCCGGGATTCGAACCTAGGTCTTACTTGAAAGCCCGTGCTCTTTCCACTATACTACATTGCTTCCCACAAAGTTGCCAACTGGACTCTGTTATAAAAATTAAAAGCACACATCACTAAAATTCTTTGACTTATAAAGCAATAAGCCTATTAACAAATAAAATAAGTATTGTAGTTTCTCCCATTCCTCTTAAGTAAGGCATTCTAATTGTCTTGCTATGTATGCCAAATAAATAATGATGGTAAATCAGGGCTATGTATGCCAAATAAATAATGATGGTAAATCAGGGAATTTATCATTTATATGATACTTATACTTTTCAAAATACAAATACTGAGGAAAGAGGCATTTCTTCTATACAAGGCTACCTGCTCTATGTAAAATAAAGGTAGTAACAAATGTTATACAACTTTGTTTATTTGTTTGGGAAGTGGTTATCATTTTCAAAAGTTACTCTTGGTTAAAATAATCATCTTGAGGCTTTGATCTCTGAAACATGCTCCTTATAAGAGTTTTCCATATGACTAGAGTGTTTTAGTTCTTTGCAGACATTTTCTAATTAACTGGGCATTTACAAAAGGTGGTTTAAAAATGTACATATCAAAAATTCAACTTGAATACCTATATGAATGCCTTACATAATAACGTACTATACCTACTAATGACCCTCAGGAGGAGTATGAAAAAAACACTATTAAAAGGACTATAAATCTTTAAATTTGTAACCTTTTTCTTTTGTGGTGGATTCTGGGGTGTGCAACTTCCGTCGATCAAATTGTCATTAACAGTCCGTCCGAAACCAGACACAAGCCCATCTTCTGAAGTACAAAATACAGGTGTTTCCATAAACATGCCTCTAGTATCATCTTGCATCAGGCACTTTGACTCACTTATTCGGAAGCCACCTCCAACCTCCAACTGATGTGAGGGTGTCAGGTCCCTCAAGTTAGAGTTTACTGAGAAGTTAACGCCTGTTCTGTCAGGACTCTTTACCCAGGAAGAATATATTGTGCCCCGTCCAGAGTGAGTAGATTCCAGTTGGCTGTTAGAATCTGTCTTGTCATGTGCAGGTGTTTCCATGCTTTTATGTAAGGCAGTTTGCTCGACTGCATCGAGTCCCAGGTGAAGGTCTGAGACAGAGTCTTTTTCTCCAGGGCACTGCCTGTTGACTTCGTTCCTACTCCTAGGGCTGGTATAACCAATAGTCTTTATTTCTTGCAGACCCAGTTCAGTTAAATTAGAATTTCTAAAAGGCCCCAATGTTAACATGGTTGAAGATCTGTCATATCCCTGTTTACAGAATAAAAATAAAAATAAAATTACACAACCACATCTTGAGACTAATTTTTAAATCTAATAATTATGAAAGCAAAATAATAACTAGAAGAAAAAGTCACCAATTTCAGTAACCTTTATGAATAACCCCTTACCTCCTGACTGTAAGTGCGTCTCTTAATTTCTGGAGAACTTTCTGGGGAAGAAATATTCTATATAAAAAGAAATAATTAGAATTAAAAATTAAAATATATAACTAAATGCATGATATTTATAGAGATGAAAACTTAAAATGAGAAACTAGTACACAGATTTGGGTTTTAAACTTTCTTTTTTGTTTTATTTCCATTTCTCATATGAGATCATTTGCTTTAAGGTCCATTTGATACACATTCATTTAGTCTGACTCTATATATGAATAAGATGAAAGTTAAGCCAAAGCTAATCTTAAAAATAAAAAAGTTCAAATTTGCATAAATGCATGTTCCATAATTTCCTTTTAGTTTCCTAAAAACTTCGAATCTCAGTAAACTAGTTGTTAAAGGGGGGAAATAAAAGCCACTAAAGTAACCCCATCCCCATGAGTTAATTTTTTTTTTTTCCATTTAAACTTCTCACCTCAAAGTGCATGGTATTTCCTGGTGTGCCAGGAGTTACTGGGGTAACTGGTGAATATATGGGCTTATAACCATTTCTACAAGCTTCATCATCTGATTTTATTCGTGGAGGAGTGGCAAATGATGGGTCCGTAGAAGTAATATCTATGTGAGTTGGTGTAGCATATGGTGAAGGAGTAGGTGTGGAGGTTTCTGAGTAGGCAGAATCTAGCAACTGATAAAGTCTTCGCTTTTTTAGTGGTGTAGTTAAATCTGTTGGGTGAAACGATTTATAATAAATTTTACTACTGCAAAGATCGAAACATCAATTAGTAATAATGACTTTCACCCCCAAACAATTTCAGGGTTTTTAAAGATATTACTAATACCAAGTAATCTCCCCCACCCCCAACTTAGTTAACCTGACTGTTAGCATGCATTATCTTGCCAGAAGGCTTACAGCCTAGGGGTCTCCAAAAAATCTTAAAGGTAGAGATGTTAATCTAACTGAATTGTAAGAGTTCTTTTGAATCTGTTTGAAAAGCAGCCAACCTAAAAGCCAAAACTAGTTTAAAAATTCAATCATTAGCCCCAAAAGTGCTTCTTTTGTGAAGTACATCATAATAACTAGAATATGCCTGTTACATCAAGTTATACACATTTGGCCATACTCTTCACATTAAAACAGTACTGAAAAAAACAATACCTGGAAGGGAACAGTTTTCATTTAATAGTAGTGGACTTTTATTTTCACCATTGACTGTAGGACTTCTGGATCTTTCTTGACAGGGTAAACTAAACCTATGCAAAATTGTTGAATTTTCTTCTTCTAGAGCTTGTTTCAACCATCGCTGAAATATAACAAACAATAAATGAATTGAAATCAGTTTGTTGCTGTTTATATAGCCTATAATGTAGAGCCAACTCCAAAAGCATTTCACTACCAGGCATGGTAGTAAGCAATGAGATTGACATTTGGCTCATCCTAGATTTTTATATCCAAAATAAGTTTACCTTTTTGCATGAACCAGAAATGTTTTCAGTGGGTTCTTTTCTTCTCCTTTTTTCTGAAAGGAATGGTGAAGTAAATCTAATATAGTGCTTAGGAGTAGAGTATACATGGGGGCTGTAAGTGAGACCTGGCAAAGAATTGAGTTGTGTAGCTAATACTTCAGGATCTGTGGTTATGCGCAGAGGCCTTTCTGAAAGGCTATCTGAAGGTTTTCCTGTCTTCTCGTTCTTCTCACTTAACCATTCATTGACCAAGTGCTAGAGAAAAGAAAAATTAGGATCACTATATATGTAATTACACAGGTTCTCCTATAGAACATTCTAATACCCAATTTGAAATTGATGTATTACCTAAAATGATATATTGAGTAATTTAATCATTCCTATATGATGCCCCCCCCCGTACAAATCTAAATCTTTCAACATTTCCTTGCTTATCACTACTCTTACTCTTAGTTTTTTTTTTTTTTTTACAAAATACTTTGTAGGAACAAAACACTTAACTTTTGTTAAACAGTAAAATCTAGGAGACTTCAGCACCATCTTAAAAACACAAACACTAAATTTAGGTTTGTTAATGTTTCTATTCTAAGTATAAAATGTTTACTTTGTTAGAAAAATCTTATTTGGGGCAGCACTTTTCTACCCTGGCTGTTCATCAGAATCTTCAGATGAGACCAGTGCATATACATTAAGAAATAAACAAAAACAAATAAAAAACTGTCAGCACTGACAGTCAATATTGATTTAAGGCAGTTCTCAACCTGTGGGTCGCGACCCCTTTGGAGGTCAAATGACCCTTTCACAGGGGTCGCCTAAGACCATTGGAAAACATATATTTCCGATGGTCGTGGGAACTGAGACACCGCGCCTCTATCCGTCTCCAGGTGGGTCTGCCCACATGTAGATACGCCCACATACAACATGAGGAACTGTATTAAAGGGTCGCGGCATTAGGAAGGTTGAGATCCACTGATTTAAGGCATCTGACCAGGAATTTAAATTTATAGCACCACAGTCATTTAGTCAAGTAATAGTTAACAAGCAGGGATGATGTCATATTTGTAATCAAGAAAGTAGGTTTTTTTTTTGTTTTTAATGTTTTTTATTTTAGAGAGAGGAATGGAGAGGGGGAGAGAGAAACTTCAATGAGAAAAACACATTGATTGGTTGCTTACTGCACAACCTGGACTAGGGCTGGGGATTGAACCTGCAAACCAGGTACATGCCCATGACTGGAATTGAATCCTCAACCCTTTGGTCCACAGGCCGATGCTCTAACCACTGAGAAAAACTGGCCAGGGCAGTAGCTTCTGTTTTAAACACGAGTTTTTCCTTTCACTAATCAAAATTACAGAGAAGTTGAGATTACTTTTGTTTTTCCAACATGGGCAAAAATAACTGCTTATTGTTAAGGCCAGTGGCTTGTTTGCTCAAGATGTGTGGTGCAATAAGGGGAGCACAAACTTCAAATTAAACAGACCTGTGCTTAGATCTCATCTCTAACCCTCTGACTCGCCATTGAAGTATACTCCAGGGTTCATCCTATACTTTCTCATGGTTTCACAGTACCTGCAAACTACTGAATTTGTTAAGAACAAAGACAAGATAAATTAAGTTTCAAAATATTTTTATATAGAAGTGTGTGAGGAGGAGGAGGATACATTTATGACCTCTCCTCCTCCCCAAATTGCCTAAGGATTACCACTTTGGGATTTCTGCTCCATCCAGTTTGCTGTACTCTATTCAAACAGAAGCTTCATAAGGATGTTCTGGTTATTTCTGAATGCAGATAGGCTTTTATCTCAGTCAATAGTTTCCCATAACTGCTTCATTAAATTTAACAGGTTTTCAAAGATTTCTATGTTTTATTTTTTTTTCTTTATTAATTTTAGAGACAGAAGAAGAGAGAGGGAGAGATAGAAACATTGATCAGAGAGAACATTGATTGGCCACCTCCTGCATGCCCCACACTGGGGATTTGGCCCACAACCTGGGCATGTGCCCTGGCCAGGAATCAAACTGGTGACCTCTTGGTGCATGGGTTGACACACAACCACTAAGCCACACCGGCCGGGCAAGATCTAAAACTGTCCTTCCTTATGAATTTTCACACATTCTTAGCACGTTCTATGGAACTCCACAATTGCTTTATATTTAATTCTTATAATCTGTCTATAATGTGGAATTTATTTTTAAAAATGCAAAGATCAGAGAAAGGGATAACATCTAAACCAATTATTTTTGATGAGTGTAAATTTAGTACATATGGTAGGCAAAATTATTTAAAGAAATCCTGAATTACAATACTAAAAGCAAGTCCTGATAACAATAATTATGTTTATATTAACTGCAAGATTTTATAGTCTTGCAATTCTCATTTCTTAGCTAAACAGTATAAAAACAACTAGCAAGTATTAAAACTATACCTTTTATTCTGTTCCTTATGAGATGTTATATACCGAATTTTAAAAACAAGTATATTTAACATAGACAGGAAACTGTTCTTACATTTATTAACAGTCATACCTTCTTTGTTTTGGGGTACTTTGTAGGACATTTATTAAGTGCTGGAACTTCAGATTCGGTAATTATTTCTGTTAGTGCAGTTTCAGTTTCTGGCTCTATTGCAAGTACAGTATTTTCAATATCATTTTGTTGTGAAGCAACTTCTGTATCAGGAGAAGATGGCTGGATATCCGAACACATGCTGACAGTTCTGTGTCTCCGACGCTGCTGTCCAATGTGAGTCCTACTGCGAGAAAAACTTTTTCTCTGTTTAGTTCTATTCACTTTGGCAGGGGTTGGCTTGCTAGCAGTTTCTTCTTTTGCTTGTTCCTAATTCAAAATATAACAGAATGGAACTTTTAATACTATGTTTACATAAGTGAGAAGTTGAACTCTAATAGCACTGATTTATTTCAGAAGCTAACTTCCTCAAATATCTTTGTGAATTCCAATATATACAAATTGACATAATTAAAAATTTTCTTATTCTCAAAAACAAAACAAGTAGTATTAATATCAAGTCTAAATTCTCATAGGATTTGCAAAGTGCTATTGAAAAGCTAATATCAGGCAATAAAAATTTTTTGTAAATGTAAGTCAGGTGTGGACATTTTATTGTAAACTGTTTAAGGGTAAAAATATAACTGGACCTGAATAATAATACCTGAATAACTTCAGCATCACTGACAATCTGTGCATCTTTACATTCTGTTTTAACTTCAGTTTTGGCTGTGCTGATCCTTTCCAAAGCTTGCTCTCTTCTTTTCTCTCTTTTTTCCAGTCTGGCAAAAGCTTGCAGAATTGCTTCCATTTTCCTTTCTTCTCTTGTCTATTAAATTTAAATTTTAAGTGGCATTAATATTCAAAAGTCCAAATGTTCATGGCAAATTCAGAAAATTTATGATATTGTTAGCAAACCACTTCTACTGATGGTAGATATGAGGGAACACATTTATATTCATTTGAGGTCTTTCAGAATCCCAAACATCTTGGTAAGCTCTGACATCATAAATGTATTTCATGAAAGGAACACGTGGATGATTATGGGATTACAGGTAAAGCAAAACAAAACAAAAAGCCTCAAAAAAAAAAAAAAAAAAAAACCCACAAAAAAAAAAAAACAAGACAGAACCCAAAAACAAACACTATATTGCTTTACCAGACTGAAAATACTTTTTTTCTCAGTAATACAAAAGTTAGCCATTTTAAGTAAGAGTCGATCTTAAGTCCCTATGTTGAAAAGGGTTTAATTCATATAAACTTAAGGAATGAATATATTACTGACATGTGGTAGCTGGATATTGTGAAGTCCTGGGTTCAAATTAAGATTCTACCAGTTATTTACTATTTCTGTGACCCTAGGCAATTTAACAATCCTAATTAACCTTTAGAGCCTCTTATAAAATGTGAGTGATAATACTTACACTTCACTGAATTATTATTACTTTGGCTTTATTGGCCTCCATTTTAGTTCTTATGAGGCATTCCTGTACTTTCTGCTCTTTCTATCTTACTCTGACAGTTAAAGGAAGGGACTAAGGAACAGCAAGAGTTCCTTTGAGCATCAAATCTCTTCGGAGAGAGATTAAAACCAAGACCCAGAGCCTTGGCCAGTGGGTCTAGCAAATGCTTCAGCTTTCAGCCAGAAACAGGAAGAACATCCATCAACTGTCCAGTTCTCCAAATCAAAGAACCAGGCCATAAGGCGCCACTCCATTTGTGTTTCCTTCTCCATTGTTATTGATGTGGGGAAGAAAGATCAGAAATTCAAGGTCTGGCTGCATGGTCTTCTCAGCGTTGGAGCTTTAGTTCCAGTGATTATAAGCAGAGATTCAAACATCAGACATCTACACTCTCGAACCAACTACTTGCTCTTTTCTATATTTTTTCTCCATTTGTTATATTCAGTAGGGGGACAACATAGTATGTCAACAAAACTCTGAGGATGCTTATACGTTTCTAAGTAGTTAAATTGCCATACTGCAAATGTGTCACTCCCACAAAATGTGTTATCCTCACCCTATTTATTTTACAGGTAAGGAAACAGGTCTAAAGAGGTAAGATTACTCGTTCATAGAGACATATCTGCATCTTAAATAAATAGCACAAGTGAAAAATGGTCTTTTTACTGGAAGTGGGAGCTTTAAAGCAAAATTCTTTCCTTAGATAATTCATGCCTGGTCTTTTAAAAATCACTTTACTCAACACCCTTTTATCTCTATAAAAACCTCAGATCTCCATATATCATGGCTTTTCTAAAACCCTAAATTTAGTAATCTGGATTAACTGAAAAAGATAATTTTCATAATTGTTTCACCTGTTCAATGGGGAGGGGAAGGAAAGTTGTTTATTATTACTGTGTTTATCTCTTTAAAATAAATCTGGGAAAAGTACATTCTTTGAGAAGAAACAAACTTACTTGCCTTACCAAAGATCATTTTATGTGTTTAAAAAAATTACCTACAAGCCAGGCACCCAATGAAGATATTATCCAGGATTTTCTAAGATGAATATGAATTTATGCCAAAAGAAGTTTCTTTGACATAGTCCAATATTCACTTGTTTTGGATATGGTGAGTATGAGGGTCAGAGATAAAATTATTTTATGTAAAGACCAAACTCAGTCAATCAAAAACTGAACTCCCTTATAAGTAATACAACTACTTGATAGTCAAAGCAAAATCCTTTAGAGATGACTCAATCTTTTTGAGCTGGTCAGGATCTTAAAAAATAATCTAGTCCTATCCTGCTTAAGAAATCCAAGCCCATGTGTATTAAGTGACTCACTCAAAGGCAGTGCTATAATTAATTATTCAAGTTTCCTGGCTCCTGATTTACTCTTTCCAATTAACAACCACTGACAGTCTGCATAAAGCAAAACAAAGCATAACTCTTCCTACATTTACTACAATTGTTAACTGAAAGCACTAAATGAATATCCTAATAGCTTTAACCCACCTTCACCTTAAAACACAAATGTTTAGAAATGTATGATGTCTGATTTTCTACATGAGAAAAATCGGCGCACTGATCTTTTATTTTAAATTCCTCCATGTTCATGTCATTCAGCTTTTATATTCACCACTGCATCTAATACATTCTTTAATATATAACCAGGTATGCAGTATCTACTTAATGAATGAAAATTTACCACCCATGTGAAAAATAACAATCTTGTGTATAGTTTGAAGTAATTACAGCTGACTGTTTAGGGAATTAGAGAAATTAGGAACCCTAATTAAACCCAGTAGAGTGTCCACAGACTTTAACATCTGTGCTTGATGTAGCTTAGATCATACTTATCACATAAGGCTACTACTAAGACCTGTATATTCTATAACCATGTCTCATTCCAAGCCTATGTCAGTCCAAACCTCAAAGTCATTTTATTATCTGTGAGCTGGACAATTAGTAGTCTCTGACACAGAATTAGAATCAGATAGGGTTGCCTTTCAGGAATACTACGTTATTTCTTGACACACTGTTAATGCTGGAGTGTTGGATGCTAAACTAAACTAGGAGGGATCTCTAATGAGATCTACCTACAGATTGCTTCTATGACATACCATAATTTATAGTTATACAAAAGTAAGTATGGAGTATATCATTTCTTATAAGCAAAAGAAAAGTCTGCCTAATAATACTCCTTTATAGAATTTTATCACTTGAGAAAAATTTCTAGAATTTTTATTTCAACTTCAATGTAAAAACACACTGGAGCACAGATTTGACTTGATGTGTAATTTTATACTTGGAAGAGATTATGGAGATCTTATCTAAGCCTCCTATTCAACAAATGTGGGAAACCTAATGTCCATATAGTTCAAAGATACATAGTAAAGAACATGAATTAACATTTTAAATAATATTGCAACTCAAATTACTTCATTTGAGTAATTGTTATAATTTGCCCCAATTAGAGATAATCTGGTCATTTGAAACAGTAATTGTAAGCTTATAAACTGTGGATGCTCCATGCATAGTAGCTTTCGAGGGAAATTTGCTAGTAGTAACATACAAGAATTGAGAAGGAAAACAAAATGAAGACATCTAGGGACTTGTGATTTAATTTTTTCATTTGATATCAGGTAGGAAGGAGCTTTTCTTAAAAACAAATAACAAAAATCACTTGCTTTTTAAAGGGAAGGGAAAAGGTAGGGCCAACCTGCCATGTTACCCTACCTTACAGCCTTGAAAGAGAGAAAATAGTCCTTGCTCAAGTAAGTTTTCTTATCCTTTTGATATAGGACTTAAGAGATTAATTTATTAATTTAAAAAAAAAAATTAGGTAAGACTGATTAGCAATAAAATCATTCCAAAATAGTAAGTATGGCTCGTGGTGGTATCTACATTTCTTCTCTACCACGTGACCATTTAGTTTATCCTTGTGGCATTGTTTCCTATTTGATTTTCACATAGTATTCCCTGCAGCCTATCCTCTATGAAAACTTCTCCAAAACAGGGACCTTTGTCTTCTTTTTTTGTTAAGCGAATAAATTGTGTATACTGTTACTTGAAAGCATATAACTTAAAAGTACTTAAACAAAATTTTGGAAATCTTTATTACAGGGCAGCTAAAACTAAATGTCCTCATTTTGTTTGAACAGAATATCTGTAAAAAAAAAAAAAGGTTCCCTTTTACTATTCAATACTACATACAATATCATTAATTACTCATCTTTAGAAATACAATTCCTAAACTATGATGAGAGAAAAAAGGGCCTTAGAAAATTAAAATTAGTAATCAGTATCAACTTAATCATGCTATAAGGAGAGAAAAGTGAGATGGATAATATGTCATCAGATGACTTTGCTGGCAACAAATTTACTCTCTGTAATTTTACTATTCAAATCTAGGATGTCAAAGGTATCACCACAAAATGCAACTTGCAAGGGTGCGCAAGTTTAGAAATGCTGACATTTTCTTCTCATTAAAAAAAAAATCCTCACCCGAGAATATGTTTTTATTTTATTTGTTGGGGGGGGGGGGCATAGATGTGAAAGAGAAACATTGATTGCTTGCCTCCAATATGTGCCCCGACCAGGAACTGAACTGCAACCTTTTTTGGTGTACTGGATGATGCTCCAACTGAGCCACCTGGCCATAGCTAACAATTTCTCAAGGTTTTAAACACACCATATATACTGGGAATCTCAAAACTGGGAACACGGTATGCCATTTACTAAACTCAACTGGCCACAAGAGCTCTCCTTTTCACAAAACATCTTAAATATGAGTTCTGTGGAATACTTTTTAACATGAAGGATGAGGGCTGATAAAATAATGAGGAATCCTGCATCCTGGCAAGGCCTCCAGGGCACAACCTGAGGTATAAGGAAGCTTCATTTAGTTCACACTCATGAGCCTGTATCTTTCCTCAAATGCCTGCCTTAAAACATTTAGTGGACTCATTTGTTGATCATCTACTTTTATAAAAGCCAGGTCTTCCCCTCCCCACCCTAGGAGCTGAGTTTATCACAATGAAAAAACTAAATATTCTTGACCTTATGTACTTTATATCCTAGTGATATATAATTAATTCAAGAGTATCCTAGCTGCTTGGCAAGTTCAAGAATCTCATACCTAGATGACTATCCTTCATATCCCTTGTGTTGTTTCTGCAATTTCTATCCTCCTGAACCACTTTCCATGGACTCCAGTTAAACCTGACTATAACAGGCCATCAAATATTAACTGAGACTATACTCTCACATAAGGTTATGGAAAAATATTTTGAAATTTTAATATATTAAAGATACTATAAAAGTTCTTTTCATGAACTGTAAATAGGGGCAACACGCCTCTTTAAATCTTTCAAAGGTTTTGCATTTTAATTGATGATTTGTTAATTCAACAAAATAAGGTGAACTTCCCAATATCTAATCCCCTTCTACACGCTCTCTTGACTTCTGAGAAGGTTATAGCCACTTCACCTCACCTCAACTATAATGTACCTGGAGGAGTCTATTCAGCAGTACCCTGGTTTTGGACTCTGGTGAGTATAAGAAGCCCACCATGTTTCAACTGCCATAACTTAACTGGGCTGACTGTAAGAATCTCCCAAGCCAATTCCAACTCATTGCCTAAGAAGTATTTCCCTAGCTAAAAAGGAAATGTCCAATAACCATCTATTCAGTCCCATACCATTTAGCCACAAGTTTGCTTTATAAGCAGGTAACAACTTTTTAAGGGGGGAGGTGGGGAGAGACAAACTATAATGGAGGAAAAGGGAAAATGTTAATAAAAGAACAGTTTTCTACCCTGGCCACATAGTGAGATTTCAATAAACATTCTTTCATGAAATCATCAACCAACCTTATCTCCCTCCCCCCGAAAATAACCAGCCTATAATCAGCCAAATATGATTTATCTCAATTATAACTACCTCTAGGCTACTTCCCCTGTAGAAATTACCATCTGTTCCATTCCATACAATTTAGCTATAAGCTAATCTGCACTTTAAACCCTACTCATAAGGTCCATCATAGATACTACCTAGTTCATGAAATGGTCTCCGATCCCCCCAGCTGTAGCTATCATATTTCTAGCTCCTTTACCACACTTCTTGCTGCATTACAATTGTTTTGTAGATGCTCCTGAAGGCAGAGACATTATCTTCCATTCTCACCAAAAAGATCAAGCTAGCAATGAAAATACTGGTGCAATTTTTGGAGACTGAGCAAAATGCTAAACATTAGGTTGTATATGCAATTGCCATTTGTGTAGGTAAAAATGGCTAAATCAACAATTTCATATGGTTCAAGCTATACTTTAAAAGGATGAGCTTTTTTTTTTTTTTTAATATGAACACTATGTGGTATTTATCTGGGAGGAGAATATGACTGACTCCTTTTATATCCCAATCTCATGAACACACAGAACAAGTATTTCCTATTATACCCATAAGGATAAAGTCTGTCCTGTCAGGAGAAAATTTACATCAGTTTGACATAAGTTTCTCCGGAGTTGACCTTACCTTTCCAACTACTGATATTAACCTAACCAATATAAAAGGCAAACACTAGAAAAATAAATGCTAATTAGCATTTAAACTTCTCAAAACCAACTATTTTGTCCTCACAAATACTATTTTTTGGCAAGGGCAACAACCAATTGAATAGAATGCATACTTTTGCATTCTTGAATACATCTAAAAATTCTATAATTGAAACATCAAAGCAAATGCACCAATTAGAAATAATACTGCAATTGACTTCGAGGGCTTACAGGTCAAGAAGCCAAAGATTTTAATAATACTTCATATCCCTTTAAAATACCAGACAAATTCTAAACATTTACACTTTTTCAAGTTTCCACATTTTATTCCTCTGAAAAATACCCAGCTGCATAGCCACCTCACTGAGATACTAAAATGAATATGCTAAAATTGATACAAAAATGAAGTGTCCTTATATATTAATATAGCATGCTAATAGGCAAAATCAGGACCAAAAATGGATTCCCAAGTAAGACTTTTTGTCTATCCAAAGTTCTACCATGTTCAACATCAGCAAAAAGACACTATTTTCTTATGGGATCAGAAATGAGGGTGTTCTCAGTGCCATTACCTTTCTCAGCATTGATAGAAGGATAGATATATTTTTAAAGAAACTTATAGTCATATAAAGTTTTAAACAGAATGCAATCTGAATAAAATTATTGTATGGGCACAGAACAAACCTCCAGGGGTTTTTTGTTTCATATTTTTTTCAAAGCAGTTGTTAACAGCCCTTAAAACCACTTGTAAAAAAGGTTCCTCCTCCTAGACATGCCTCATACAGAAACCAGGATACCCTAAATTGGTATTCTAAAAGTTCCTGCAGAATTAGTGCAAATACAAGGCTGTGGCAATTGTGGAATGAACAGTCCAATATGAGAATCTAGTCAAGAAAGGGTAATTTGGGTAGGTACATGTAATTTATGTAACTGAATCTTGCAAAAGGTTCTATGTAATTTGTTTAGGTAGAGGAAGAACTTTTTTTTTTTTTGTAACTTACAACCTCCTCCAATATTTTCGTCTGTATTTTTCTTTTCTCCTCTCTCTATTCTGATACCATGAAAGAGTTCTGTATTGCTTTCACAATTTTGAACATCAACAATGAATCCAGTACTAGAGAAATGATTATCAAGGCAATAAAATAGAAACATTTACTTTAGGCCTATAATGACCTAATTCCAAAGATCCTACCCCTAAGTATATGACCAGAGATTCCATGGAATTCACCATGTAAATCACTAAAACAGTAAATAAGGGAGCATATGAAATAAAAGGGACTACAGAACAACCATTCTGAGATCATTAGTTGTGTGAAGTCATTTTCAAATCTTAGGGCAAACTATACTACAATAATACCTTCTTAACTGTCCTAAACAATGTATCAATTGCTAAATTATCATAGTAAGAAAATATCTTGTCCTCATTTTTATACAGATATTTACAAATACAGTACAAGGAATATAAATATTACACTTATTTCAATGAAACCCTTATTTTATGATAGTATGAGAGAAATAGTAGCTATGAAACAGTAGAGGATTTTTTTGTTTTTTGCATAAGCCATTTAGTGCTTTAAGCTCTAAAATCCCATTTTTGTTTTACATTAAATTATGAAGAGAAAGGATACATTTAACTAATGAAAGACATTTTGCAACAGTAATTCTGCATTAAAGTTTATTAATCTCAGCTTCAAAAATGTTAAAATATAATTTCTTAAATGTTATACATTCTAAAATGTCTAATGAATATACAGTAAAAATACAAAAGACTCGTGGAAGTAACTTGAATAGTAATGACAAAGCCAAACAAATGCTCAGTGGCACATGAGGTTTCCTAATTTCAAACGAAGTAAAAGCCTCATAAAGGCAGCAACAATTACTATAAGAACAGCTGTCAGCCCAAGTGACATCATAAAGCAGTTATTTGCTTTCCAACTTACCATCTTCCTTTTCCTTTCTGCAATCTGCTCCTCTGATTCCATTTCTACTTCATTGCTAATGGGAGTTTTTTCTTCTATATCATCAATAAAATCTGGTTCCTGAAAGATGAAAATGATTGTTTTATGGAAACTACTACTTCACATATAACTAGGGGCAATGAAATATTTTAAATATCTTCCAACTACAACTAGTTCAACACATAAAAATTACAAGCCTACCTTAAATCAGTTTTGCTTTTTAAAGGCCTAGTCAATAATGTTCTTATCC
This sequence comes from Tadarida brasiliensis, assembly GCA_030848825.1. Taxonomy (NCBI): domain Eukaryota; kingdom Metazoa; phylum Chordata; class Mammalia; order Chiroptera; family Molossidae; genus Tadarida; species Tadarida brasiliensis. Next base: position 51,246,038 of record CM061267.1, read on the forward strand.
ATAGAGCCTACAAGGTCAAATATGGTAGGATAGCCTTATGTTTATATTCTTCCCAAAACAAACAAATTATTTCACAAAACTCAGTGTCTACAAATACCAAGTGCTCAACAAATTTTCAATTTAAAACTTAAGGAAAATTATTCCTTGAAGATAGGGTACTGGGGATGACTAAAACTGTTACTTAATTTTTACAATTAAATGGTCCCCCCTTCCATTTGTTTACAGGACATACAACAATGCTTTTAATGGATGAGTATAAGTATAGGCCAACTCCTTTCCCCCAAATTATCTTGTGTTTTTAAGAAAATTTTCTCTCAAAAATCGTCACCTTGATATAATTGATTTAATTATGCCCCAAATATTAAAGGAAAGGAAAATTTTATGGTTTAAGACTTTGAATAAGAACATTTACTTACTATGAATACAAAGAGTGCAATGTGGAAGAAGTTTTTAAATTACTCAGGCTTAAAAAAATCATATTTAATTCTGCAAAGATTTGCTGGGTGAGTAGCTTCTTAGTAGTTTAACAAATATTGTACAAATTCTAGTAGAACCTGTATTTTATGTTTATAAGTACTTCATTAAATAACAGAATGGATTTAACTTAAAATTTTTAAACCATTTTACATAAAACAAAAAAGATTAAAATATGACAAAGTATTATTTTTCTCTGTGACATCTTCCATTAAGAATCAGCAGAGCAGCCCTGACCAGTTTGGCTCAGCAGTTAGAGCACTGGCCTGTGGACTGAAGGGTCTCAGTTCAATTCCCAGTCAAGGGCACATACCTACAAGTTTGATCCCTGGCTCTGGTTGGGGTCATGCAGGAGGCAACCAATCAATGTGTCTCTCTCACATAGATCTCTCTCTCTCTCTCTCTCCCCCCCCCCCCCTTCCTTCCATGGGTGAGGATTAACAACAACAAAAAGAATCAGTAAAACATAGTTCAGTACCTGATTATTTGATACTGACAGTCTCAGTGGAGAAAGCTTTCTCTGTTTAGTTTCTGGGCTCTTCATTTTATTTGTTGTTCCTTCACAATCCAAAGTAATATTCTGATTTTGTGTATCTTTTTCTTTTGAAATATCCTTTTCTTTTTTTCCTTTTTTCCTTCTGGTCTCATAACCACTGTTGATGTTTTCCGTCGACTCAGAACTACGTTTTAGAACAGGGCACTCTGGATTTTCTTTGAGGCATGCGCAATCCACCTTGTACTTACTGGAAAGATAACCAGATTAAATAGTTATTCAAGACATTTTTTTTAAACCTGTAAAATTTTCTAGTTCATTTTAAGCTGCAGCTCCACAAAATTTATGCTATTATTAATTATAAGTAATTCTTACTTTTCACTAATTTGCATTCCTAATAACTATCACAAAGAAATTTTATTTTCTTATAAAAACAATGTAATAAAAGTTGATTTCTGGGCATTCAATCATAAGGATAACCACTAATGGTTTATAGAAAAAAACTCCTTAAAACTGAATTTTTTTCAGTAAAATGATACTGTGGCTCACATTAAGGCAAAAACCATAATTACTTCAATAAAGTATATACACAAACGACAAAATACTGACCCTAAATCCAACCTAAGTTTAAAAAATGCTAGGTATAGCCCGGCCGGTGTGGCTCAGTGGTTGAGCGTTGACCCATGCACCAAGAGGTCGCTGGTTCGATTCCCAGTCAGGGCACATGCTCAGGTTGTGGGCCTGATCCCCAGTGGGGGCATGCAGGAGGCGGCCAATCGATGTTCTCTCTCATCGATGTTTCTATCTCTCTCTTCCTCTCCCTTCCTCTCTCTCTAAAATCAATAAAGAAAAAAATTTTTTTTAAAAATGCTAGGTATAATAAATACCAAACCTTAATTTGTTTCTCTTAATACTTTACAAAATAGTTTCAATAACCAGATTTCTTTAGAAAGCTACCTTGAGCCATGGCCAGTTTGGCTCAGTAGTTAGAGCGTCTCAGGTTCCATTCCCAGTCAAGGGCACGTACCTGGGTTGCAGGTTCGATCCCTGGCCATGGTTGGGGTCTTTAGGGAGAAAAACAATGGATGTCTCTCACAACGATGTTTCTCTCTCCCTCCCTCCCTTTCACTCTATCTAAAAATCAATGGAAAAATATCCTCAGGTGAGGATTAACAATAAAAATAAAAAGCTACCATGAAAAAATTTCAAGTAATGCTTCCCTTTGTTCTTCTTCAGTGTTCCCTCTTTCAAATGGAAGCTTGAAAAATTACTATCTGCCCTGGCTGGTTTGGCTCAGCGGTTAGAACGCTGGCCCACGGACCAGAGAAAAATAACTACTATCTCTCATCTTCACAGTAGTGATAATTACACAGATGAGATGAAAACTCAGAGAGGGTCAGTATTTGTCCAAAGTCACAGTTGATAAGTGGTAGGAATGGCATTCAGATTGAGGTCTATATGGGTCCAAAGCCTATACTTTTCATCTCAATATTTTTTAATGCTCTGGACTCTTTACCTCTACCACCAAGATTTAGTTCATTTCTAAGATAAAGCTACATGCCCAAACCTGTGTTAATAATAGAAGCCTCCCACTTTGCATGTTTTAAGTAGTTTAATGTTTGTTCACAATAAAAATAATTTACTTTTCTAAGTTTCTAATACTCCTACCTAGTCACTTTCAACACTGGTAGAAAGGTACAGATCAAACTGCCTAATTCTGTGAACTGGATAGAATTCAGACATTAATGGTCTATCTCCCACCTCCCCAAATTAAGTATCAATAGAAACTAGCCTGAAACTCTTTCTAGATGTCTTCTTTGATTCCAGGATAACAGAATTGCATATAATAATGATGGCAACAGCTAATGTGTATTAAGCACATATTTTGTGCAAGGAAACTGTTTTAAACATGTGTTAACTCATTGAGTCTTCAAAAAAAATCCCTGTTAGGTATTATTATTCTCATAATATATATGAGGTACTAAGGCACAAAGAGATGAAGAAACTGATCCAAGATTACATAGCTAATAAGTGACCAGCTAGGATTGGAAACCAGTCAGATTATAAAATGCTTATATTCTTGACCACTATGAGATACAGGCTCTTCAAGTAATAAGCAAAGAGCTATTTTGCTAAATTTTCCACCAAAAAGGAAACACTTAAAGTATCACGATAAATTTGATTCAACAATCAAATAAGAGATGCATACGAAGGAAGAGGGTTTTCTTTGATAGATACTGAAGTGAACATTAAAAAATTCTGCATTTAAATAGGGTACCAAATAAAATTAAAAAAAATATATATATATATATATACACATATATATATATAAGGAGGAAATTAACTGAAATACTTACAATGCCCCTCCCCTCAAAAAAGTCAGTAAGAAAAAGACTTCCCAGCAGAAAAAATGAAAAGATGATTAGGCAATTCATAAGACAGGAAAGCCAAAAAAATCACAAACATATTAAAAGATCCTTGGGTTCATTAAATAATCAAGTATAATGTAATTAAAAATAAAAAAAGTTGCCATCATTTCACATGGATTAGCATGAATTTTTAAAGTTGTACAGTGAAGTGGAGCAAGGATGTAAAACTAGGAATATAAACCGGTCATTCATCTGTTTAATATAAACTGAGGATGTGCACATTCTACAACCCAGCAATTCTACCCCTAGGTCCTTACCATGGAGAGAATATGTATACATGAAGACATGTTCATAAAACCATAGGAGCATTTTTTGTAAATCTAAAGGTCCACCAAAAGTGGAATGTATAAATACCATCAACAGTGAAAAGAAATGAACAAACACATAACAGAATTATGTGCTGTTATGCTACACATAACAAATTGAAATCTCACAAAAGGAATGAGAAAAGGTGAATGCAAATCATACAGATTAACTACTAGATCCTGTTTAGGGACAAAGGAGGCAAAAATATAAAATGAGAATCTCTTCAACAAGTAGTGTTGGGAAAACTGGACAGATACATGCAATAAAATAAAACTGGACCACTCTCTTACAACCATATACAAAAATAAACTCAAAATGGATTAAAGACTTAAATGTAAGGCTTGAAATCATAACATTCCTGAAAGAAAACAGGGGCAGTAAATTATATGACATCAGTCTGAGTATTATCTTTTAAGATACGTTCCCTTGAGCAAGTGAAACAAAAACAAAAATAAAAGACCGGTGCAGCCACTATGGAAAACAGTATGGTGTTTCCTCAAAAAATTAAAAATTGATCTGCCATTTGACCCAGTGATCCCACTTATAGGAATATATCCTAAGAAGCCTGAAACACCAATCAGAAAGAATATATGTACCCCTATGTTCACAGCAGCACTATTTACAATCGCTAAGATCTGGAAATAGCCCAAGTGTCCATCAATAGATGAGTGGATAAAAAAAGCTGTGGTACATATATACAAGAGAATACTATGCAGCTGTAAGAAAGATCTCTTATCCTTTGAGACGACATGGAGGGACCTCGAGAGTATTATGCTAAGTGAAATAAGCCAATCAGAGAAAGACAAATACGACATGATCTCACTTATTTGTGGAATATAATGAACAAGGTGGGCTGATTAATGAAATAGATCCAGAGACATAGAAAGGAGTATGGTTCAGACTGACAAACCTCAGAGTAGGGGGCTGGGGGGATGGATGAGATGAACCAAAGAACTTGCATGCATGCATGCATGCATGCATAACCAATGGACATAGACAACAAGGCTGGGGGGGGGGGCAGGGCAGGATGGGGAGGAGGGTGTCTCGGGGGGAAAAAGGAGAAACATCTGTAACAAAAATGAATTAATAAAAATAGGAAAAAAATCAAAATAAAAGGGACTTTATCAAACTAAAAAGCTTCTGCATAGCAAACGAAACCATCAACACAACAAAAAGACAACCTAACAAATGGGAGAAGATATTTGTAAACGATATATCCAGTAAGGGGTTGATATCCAAAATACATAGGAACTATACAACTCAATAACAAAAAAGTGAATAATCCAATAATAAAATGGGTAGAAGACATTTCTCCAAAGAAAGAAGACATACAGATGCCCAACAGACCTATGAAAAGATGCTCAACATCACTAATCATAAGGGAAATGCAAATCAAAACCACAATGAGATATCACCTTAGGATACCAGTGGGAGTGGCTATTATCAAAAAGTCAACAAATAAAGTGCTGGGGAAGATGCGGAGAGAAAAGAGGGACCCTTCTGCACTTTGGGTGGGGCTGCAAATTGGTGCCGCAACTATGGAAAACAGTATGGATATCTTCAAAAAACTAAAAATAAACCTGTATAACCATAAACACACTTCTGAGTATTTATTGGAGGAAAATGAAAACACTAATTTGAAAAGATACATACATCCCTATGTTCACTGCAGCATTAGTCACAACAGCCAAGCTATGGAAACAACCGAGGTGTCCAGTGATATATGAATGTATAAAAAGATGTGGTATGTATGTATACACAAACACACAATGGATTATCACACGGTAATAAAAAATGAAATTTTGCCATTTGCAAGAACATGGATGGACCTAGAGGATATTATGCTAAGTGAAATAAGTCAGAGAGAAAGACAAATTCTGTATGGTTTCACTATGTGGAATCTAGAAAAAACAAAACACACAAAGCAAAACTGACTCAGAAACAGAGACCAACGGGATGGTTCCCAGAGGATAGGAGGGTAGAGGGATGGGTGAAAAAGGTGAAGGAATATAGTTAATAATATTGTGATGTCTGCATGATAAGATATAAGAATTAGTGTGATGATCAGGTTGTAAGATATAAAAATGTTGAATCACTATATCAAACACATGAAACTAATATAACTTAATATAACATTGTGTACCAATTATACCTAAATAAAAAATAAAAGGTAAAAATTCTCACATAAACAAGATCAGTGTTGCAGTTTAAAAAGGGAAAGTTTGTTCAGTACATTTTGCTACCTTTTACAGAATAACACAAGAATTACATATTTTTAAAACACAAGGTCAGTGCTGTATGGTTGAATTAGGATTACTAATCATAATTGCTATTAGCATTTTCATTACAATAGCAATTAAGGAAAGTTTGGAAAAGAACTAAGCAGCATTGCTGTAATGGAAGCTAATACCAAAATGATTGTTTTCAAATACTTTTAATTGCCTCGTGATAAATAAAAATGAAAAGCTTTGTGAACATTAAGGAACTATTTTGAAAAAACATATATCCTATTTACAGATTTGAACTTACCAATTCCCATAGTCAAAATCAAAGGCAATAGTAATTTCAGTTCCCTTTGGAATACTTTGTATAGAATAAATGTAAAGATGTATGGTTCCATCTTCAATTTCGTGCCTCACCTGTTAGTTAAAAGAATAATTTTATATTTCTACAGATTATTTTCTACCTTTAGAATCAGTGGTTATCAACTGGGAAAGAGGTACACCAATGCAAGCTTGATGAGAGTGCTAGAGCCCACCATGTAGTATTAAAAAGAGAATACTGTATTTTATCAATTCTACAATGCATATTTTTTTCACCTTTTAGCATTTATGAAATTGGGAGTTTTTAAAGTGATGGCATCTTTGAATTGATGAAATGCAGTAATGGTACAGTTAACACTACACTTTTCTATGACAGACAATGTTCTAGGTAATTTACATGGTAACTCCCTTTAGTTCTCATAACACCTTTTTTTAAATAGATAAAACTGAAGCATAGACAAAGTGATACATCTAGTTAGTCGAAGAGAAGACATGAATCTAGTAAGTTGGGCTTCAAAACCTACACTGTTAACTGTAACATTATATAACTTTATAAAATTAAAAACAAATATTTATTTCTCCATGTTAAAAAAACACAACAAAACCAGAAATATACTCCACATTAAAACACAATTTTATTGTAGCACATATAAAATCTATTTTAGCTTTCAGCTTTGTCATCTACCTTGATCAAATCAGAACACATATCTGACCCATCTATACAGAGCTTCTTCTAGGATAAACAGTCTAATATTTCCTCTTTTAAGGAACATCACAATTTCTTCAATGTACAAAGTAATTTTTAAGATCTCAAAGCCAACATCACCTAAATTTTCACAATGGAAAGATGCTGGAGTATAAAATGCATCAACAGTTAAAAAGTGTTTTTAGGCTACCAGACCTCTGTAGTTAATACTCAGATTCCACATACCCCTCAACCCTGCCTCCAAAAAAGATTTCTATAAGCTTACCTCTGCATTGGGTGTACAAGAACGCCTGATGAACCGAGCCTCATTCCCAAAAGTCCTTGCATCAACACACATTTCTAGCCCATGGAATTTAGAATAGAATAAAACAAAAGGGTATGGTCTACAAAGAAAGAAATGCATTATAAACTATTAACATTTTGAGTTTAAGAAACTTCTGAAAGACAGTAAGTAGTGAAGCCAAAAATTGTATATAAAGCAGTTGATACCAGAACCTATTCTTAACCACTAGCCTAGTTCATGATAATACGATTTTTACCTGTTCCTATAACCTTACATAAAGCAAAGGCAATTAATTGGAGATGTAAATTTGAATTTACAAAGAAAGACAAAAAGGGAGTGAATATTTATAGAAGGACTCATAATTGGATGCCTTTAAAGTCCCTACCTCCTAGTGCATTTAAGTGTTGGATTTATAGCACTGTTTCAATCAAATTTGCTATATTAAAGAGAAAGATTCACATATATCTTTTGTATCTTAAGTAAAAACTCATTATAAACAAATATTTTTAATAATTATAGCATATAGACTGAGAATGTTATCTCCCTAGAGACACACACATACTTCTAAGACCTCAGGGAAGCAATAGCTGTGATAGGATCACATCAATTTCCCCCTAAAATCACAAACCATAGAAAAGGCCTCCAAAGCCATTCCATACTCAGAAAGTGGGAGTTGAAAATGGTGGCAATAATGTAAGATCAAATCTAACATCATCTAATAAAGACCTCACCAATGGTCTTTTTAGGTTCCAGCAAATATAGTACAAAGAATTAGGAAAGATCCTGAATGGAAAGGGTTCCTTATAATCTCAGGTAATTGAGTTTTTAATTAACGTCTACCTATACTGCTACAATTTATCTTTGAAGTAGATTTTTTAGTGAAAGTAAGATAAAAATGGGTAAGAGACTAAGGAATATATCTGCATTTTTGTTATATATTATTATAGTTCAAAAGTTATTAGTCATTGTTCAACTACACTACAGTTTTAAATACTAAAATGATCACTTAGATGCCCTGGCCAGTTTGGCTCAGCGGTTGGAGCGTTGGCCTGTGGACCAGAGAGTCCTGGGTTCGGTTCTCGGTAGGGGCACGTACCAAAAAAAAAAAAAAAAAAAAATTAAAATGATCACTTAGGAAAACAAAATACATATAAACACAGCATCTTGATAAAAATAGCAAAAAATTAAATATATAACAATAGATAACTAATAGGGGAAAATAATATACCTCTTAAAGAAATATCCATTTGCTTCAAATTGTTCTCTTAGCATAAATTTCCCTCTATATTCAATGATAAGTGCATCAGGAGGCAAATCTTTTGCAGATTTCAGAATTTTCTTATTTTTTTGTATGTGGCTCTAAAATCAGAAAAATGTTGAGATTAATTAAATCTGAATGCTTTCAGTCTAACTACTTAAACAATATATAGTAGAAAAGAGGAAGTTTTTGTTTTATAACATTTTGGCAAATGATATATTTACCTCTACAGGAGGTTTAAAGAGCAAATTGTTGGTATTCAAATTTGATTTATTTATCTCTTTTTTGTCACTTCCACTGCCTAATCTCAGAGCTATTCTTTGTGCCTCCTTTTGAACACCCTCACTATACTGGTTATTATTTGCCTCTTCATATCGATCCATCCATGCTTTGATTTTTGTCTCCCATCCAAAATTTGAACCATCAGATGAAGGATCAATCTCTGGAGCTGAACCCTAAAATCACAACAAACTAAGCATTAATGTCTGGACTTAAAGTATGTTTACATACATATACACACAAAATTAATGACAATCTATATATAAAACATAAAGTAGACATAATGTTAGGCTTTCTAAATTGGTCCTGGTAAAAAGAAGACATAAATGAGCAGCTTACTACATTTTTATACTGCATGCTATACAAATATGAGTTGGAAAACTCAAGGAAGCTGAGTTAAGTAAGAACAGCAGAAATTCAAGTTTCACCATTACTACTATAGCCACATGCAGGCTATCAGTAAAATTGCAACTACCCAAAGGTTTGGAGTCATTGTCAGCTAATGGTTAAAAAAAGATAGCAGATGAAATTTTTTATTTTAGAAACTTCCAACATCTACTCTGTATTCACTCACAGCTCTATTTAACCAGAATAAATGTGATTATTATGTAAACTACACACACTGCATATTAAGTATACAGTCGTCCCTCATTTATCGCGGTTAATCCGTTCCAGACTCTAGCGGTTGTACCTGGCATTGAAGGATTCCTGGGGTGCTCGAATACAGAGGCCTACAGTCCATACGTACAGTAATTTTAATTGTTAATACAGGGGTGCATAATTGACTCAGACAACTGAGCGTGCGCTGTATCATTTTCACTGTCTCAATCAACTTTTTAATGAATATATTTGAAAAAACCGTGACAGAGTGAAGCCGTAAAAGTCGAAGCGCGAAGTGGCGAGGGATAACTGTAAACTTATTTTAACATAATATTAAAAATTTAATGTTTTATTACAAAAATATACTTTGCTATCTTAATTTAGTGTAATTCCAATTGTCCACATGATAAATTTGACATGAGAATAAAATGTTTCACAGAATGTGAATGACCCAAATGGTCCATAGCCTAAATTCAAGGACCATATGAGCGCAATGACCTTCAAGTTTAAGTGCTTGCTCCTCCTCTATAGCCCCTATTAAAACCTATAAGATAAGAATTCTAAATGCCAAGTAATAAAAAATTACGACCTCTCTTCTTCATGTTAAAAAACAAAAAGATATTTTTTCACTGGAATGCAATTTATAGAAAGGCACAATTACCACTCATTTAGAAGTTTTATTAAAACCTGAACGCCCACAGTTCTTATTTGCAATCTTAGGATGAAAATCAATTAATGCAGATAACAAGAACATATATTTTACCTTATCATTAGCATAATTCAAATTTATAACAAATTTAACGTGAAATTTCAATTTAGTTCTAAATTGCTTGTTTTCTTTCTACAATATTAAACTTTGATAAAAGATTTTCTCTATATGTACAACTTAACATAATTCTGAAATTTTAACATTATATGTAGATTTCATTAAAATCCTTATATATCCTGCTTAGACATGTACATGTGTAGAGAAACACTTACTAAAATTTAACATCAGTTAATCTTCCATATTCTTTACTACATAAAAAGTACAGTTGAACCGTGAACAACACAGGTCTGAACTGCATGGGTCCACTTATATGCGAATTTTTTTCAATAAATACCTGTTGTTTTCCATCTGTGGTTGGGAGTCAGTGAATGCAGAGGCCCGACTGTATGCATTGATCTACGCCATTTATATAGGGCACTTGATATCTGCAGGGGGTCCTGGAACCAAGACTCCTCAGACATCAAGTGACAACTTAAGTTTTGGGGAGTCAAAATTTATACTTGAATTTTTAACTGCGCAGGGGTTTGATGTCCCTTAACCCTGGCATTATTCAAGGATCAATTGTACAGTAAGTTACTTAACTATTTGATGGGATAGGTTTATTTCACTAATTGATATTTCATGTACTTACATATATTACATTATAATGATAACTTGATAAAGAACAGATTTTTATACAAATGAGACACTACATTTTAAGGCTTTCCTCAGCTTTTTAAACAAAATCTATCAGTTTTCAAATTTTTCTTTGTTTTCCGCCTTCCCCACCCCCCCAAAAAGATTCTATTCTGAGCTGATATATCTTTAATACAACTCTTCTATATCTCTTGAACCTTACAAATACTACAGAATTACTTATTAGAAATGTAACAATCTTAAAGAGATACCTTCAAGTTAAGAAAAAAGATATTTTTAAAAGATGCACAAAGACTCACTACATGATAAATGAAAATATTTCAGTTAAGTAAAACATGCTCCTTCCTCATTAGGCCTGCTATTGAAGTAATTAGATAAATTGGAAAGAAAGGAAAAAGGCTGGAGTATCAATTGTTTCAACAGCTTAATCCAAAAACTTTTTCAGACCTCTTTATTCTGTGTCAGAGAAAGACCATAAATCCAAGTTTAACATAGTAAGTATAAAATCCCAACTTTAACATATAAAAAACATTTTATGAAACTTTGGACTTGACTGACACCATGCATTAACATTCTTGAGAAAGAATTACATAAGTACATAAGAATAATCATTGGACAATTGCTTATTTTCCAGGAATGTAGAATAATGAATAATTATTATCAATACTTATTATTGAATAATAAATGATTATATTACTGAATAATGAATAATTATTATACCACATGGACAACAGATATACTGTAACATGCTCCCCACATCCTGTTTTAACATCTGACAACTTGAAAAACCCATTATCCTTTACTACCTAATTTAAAAAGCTATAGTAACACTGTATAGCTGACCTCTGTGATCCAACACAAACCTATCTCTTAGGGGGAGGCAGAGCTGGGGAGCCTTGCTTCTCTCAGCAATCTTGGCATCTACAAAATTGAGGATTTATTCTAATTAATTAAAGGTACAAGTGACTAGTTTGTACTTATATGGTGGATCTATGGTGATTTTATAGTATTTTATAACAACTGATGACTAAATCACGAGAATCCCAACTATGCAAAAGAGCAAATTTTTGAATTCCAAATGTGATTTTGCATTCATATGTGTAGTATATTGACACCAAGTGTACTGAAGACACGGAATGTAATAACTAACTGAAATTCATATTACTCGAAATTTTAATATTAGAAATTGCTTATATATCTCCTCCTTTTGGCTATTTTAACAATTTAATAAACTCTAAGAGTGGTGTGTTTATCCAATTAGAATTCTCTATGGCCCAACTTCTGGTAAAGATAATAAGCAATGAAATGACACACAATGAAGAAAGCATAAAGATTATGAACAAACAACTTAGTAAACTCCTGAATAATTGACAGTTACTAACAAGGGCTTAAAGTTAACATATTTACCTTAACTCTTGATGATTTCCTAGATCCTTCACGAAAGGCCTGAAATAAAATGGAATTCTGAGTTTTGAATATAATTAATACTTAAGAATCAATTAGTTCATTGAAGCTTTTTACTGAAGTCTCATAATAACAAAAAGTTTGGTATAACCACCAGAAATAGGAGATAAAGTAAATAGTAAATAGTCTATTTACTATTCATATAGTAAATAGTCTATTTACTATTCATATAGATAAATAGTAAATAAAGTCATCTACTAGAATACTAGTCTATTAAAAATAGACTATATACTATAAAAATAGAATATATACTATAAAAATAGAATATATACTATGTAAGAACATGAAAATATCTATATGATAGAATGCTAAGAAAAAGTCTAAATTTTCTGTGTGATCAACATTACAACCTTGGAAAAATACTTGATAAAAATTGGAAGGATATAAAAAATATTATAGTAATTCCTGTAAAATTCAGCTCCTACCACTTTCAGTCTTATTCATATAAAAAAATGATGCCCAGCCACAGAGGATTAAGCATTGGCCCACCGACTGAGAAGTTGCCAGTCAATTCCCAGTCAGGGCACATGCCCAGGTTTTGAACTAGATCCCCAGTAGGGGGCGTGTAGGAGGCAGCCAATGGATGTTTCTCTCATGTTGATGTTTCTCTCTCTCTAAAAAAAATCAATAGAAAAAAAAATTTTTTTAATGAAAAACTTACTTTTTTACATTTTGAAATGTTTTGTTCTTTCTCCCCACTTTTTTTCCTTCTTTTATCATTAACCTTAGAAACTCTTGAAGGAGTTAAAGTAATAGATGTTGGGGTATGCTGAAACGCAGTATACAATTCCACAGGAACTTCATCACCACTCTCAGTTGCACTGGTATCACCATCTTCAAGGCAAAATAAAAAATACTGCATATATAATACTGTAATAAAGTTGTAGCAAATGTTATACTTCTAAATTCTGTTCCCAAAAATGAAAGAAACACTATTCCAAATAACAAACTAATAGATACCCATCTTTCTGAAGAGCAAATATATTTAACTTCTTTAAACTAACAGGTTACTATGTATAAAAATATATGATTTAAAGTTTTTATTTATTTTCCATATTTCCTACATTCTTATTCTATAATATAAAAAAGAATATTTAAAATCTATATCTGAGTTGTAAAATATTTATAATCAACATTCATTAGTAAGGTATTTCCATCCGACTAAAAATATGCAGGCCACTTATTCTCTCCATCACACTAATCCCATTTAGCATAGATCCTTTTCACCCACCTGACAAATTTTCCCTTTTCCGGCGTTGTAATAGCACCGCTCTCTCTTTATCCAAACTCCTACATTAAAATATTAACATGATTATTATTTATCAAACTTTCATGAATTTAAATATAAAGCAGATTTGTTTAAAATGTGACAAACTTACAATTTCTCTAATGTTTTCACTGAAAACCAACAGTATAAAATACATGTACTATCCCTTGCCTTATATTAGATTTCATCTAGCATCATTAGCATTATATGCCAGTTTAGTGACCATGATTGCACTCTGTTAAGAAAATAACTTTTTTACGTAGGAAACTAGTACACCTTTTTAAAAGAATTTTTAATCAAATATTTAAAGCAAAAAGTCTGGGGGAAATGTTACTGTTAACATATATAACAAAAATGGCAAATTTCACTTTTTATTATTGATTTTTTAGAGAGAGAGGGAAGGGAGAGAGAGAGAGAAACATCGATGAGAGACAAAGATGCCTCCTGCATGTGCCCTAAATGGGAACTGAATTGGTGACCTCTTGGTCCATGGTTTGATGCTCAATTACTGAGTCACACCGGCTGGGCAAATTAAATTTCTTAAAAGAAATGAAAGACACTGTTTTTTTAAAACACATTCAAAATACTTTTTTATTAACAACTGAAGGATAACTAAATGAAAACTAGGTGATCTGATTCAGAAAATATAACCTTTCCTCTAGGTTTACAGGCCCATTTCAATTCTGTGGAAGCCTAGTTGATTTGAAATAATTAACACTAAACATTTAAAATTAAGTAAATGCAAAATTAAGTAAAATACTTCATTAACCTCCTTCAGCCTCCACTCATGAAGTACACTACCATCATCAATAGTAATTGTTTTACTTTATTTTACTCCTATGTTTTACTGTCTAACTTATTAGTTTAGAGGTCAAATAACACTAGATAGTATTTTTAGATGGGCAAATAAGGGCTCTAGACTGAAATGCCCACAACTCAGTAATGGACTTGCCTTAATGTCTACTAGGATATGCAATATCCTATAGCGTCACTGATAACTATCCTAGTCATCACAGAATGACAGCAGATATTGCTCAATTGACTGCCCTCCCTACAGGTCAGTTTCTAATCAACTCTTATTGAATTCATCAACAGATACTTATCCCATCAAAAAATACTGGGTGTTATGCCCTGGCTGGTGTGGGTCAGTGGTTAGAGGGTCATCTTGTGCACCAAAGGATTGTGGATTCAATCCCTAGTTGGGGCGCACATGGGATGCAACCAATTGAAGTTTCTCTCTCACATCAATGTTTTTTTCTCTCTCTCTCCCTCTTCCTTCCTCTCTCTCTAGAATCAATGAAAACAACAACAAAAACATATCCTTGGGTGAGGATTTATATATATATATTTATATATCTGGTGTTATAAAGTGAAAAAAATCACATAGAAAAGTCTCACTCATAATAAAGAAATACAAAATATAACACTAAGATTACCATTTCTCACCTAGTTAAACGGGCAAAAATCCAAGTCTGTCAAACACTATTGTGAGACTTGGGAAAATAGATATGGCTTATCCATTAACGGTAGGAATTCAAAATCGTACAGCTCCTACTGGAGGAGAATTTGGCGATATCTGATAAAATTTTACATTTACCCTTTTTTGTTGTTAATCTTGATATTTTTTCCACTGATTTTTAGGGAGAGAGAAACTTCAATTGGTTGCCTCCTGCACTCACTCTGACCTGGTGTTGAACCTGCAACCCAGGTATATGCCCTTAACTGGGGGGACCAACACTCCAACCACTGAGGCACACTGGCCAAGGCTACATTTACCCTTTTATTAAACAATTTCATTTCTATTTGCAATGACAAAAGATTGGAAACAACTCAAATATCCACTCAAAGGGGACTGGGTGTAAACTATAGTACATGAAAAAGATGGAGCACCTTGAAGCAATAGAGAGATATGAGTTGATTTGTATATACTACTATGTAGTGAACTTCAGCATATATTTTTAAGAGAAAAAAAGAAATGTGGCAAAAACTGTATATACTACTGCTTACCTAAGTAAGGAGGGAATACAAATAAATACACATATATCTGTTTCTAGTAAGAAAACAAACAATGGAAAAAATGATAAATTTTTAAGAAATTGCTATTTCTGAGGTAGAAGGAACAAGGATAGAAGTTAGACTTACTTAATATACCTTGTTTTAGTTTTAAATATCTGACTTCAGCCCTGGCCGGTTTGGCTCAGCAGTTAGAGCGTCGGCCTACGGTCCAGAGAGACCCGGGTTCGGTTCCCACTAAGGGCATGTGCCTCGGTTGCAGTTTGTCCCCGGCCCTGGTTGGTCGTGCGGGTGGCAGCCACTCGATGTGTCCCTTTCGCATCGATGTTTCTCTCTCTCTCTCTTCCTCTCTCTCCCTCCCACTCTATCAGAACAAAAAATGAAAGAATGTCCTCGGGTGAGGATAAAAAATAAATAAATAAATAAATAAATAAATAAATAAATAAATAAATAAATATCTGACTTCAGAATGATGGGACTACATCTTGCATAATTATACAAATGTATAATTATAAAAATAAAGTATAAAAAGCAATCAAAAATAAAAATGACTGGATTACTCATATATTTCTGGTAGGAATGTAAAATGGTACTACTTTGCAATATAGTAGTAGTTGACAGTATCTTATAAAACTAACATATGACTAAGCAATTTCACTCTTGGGCATTTATCCCAGAGAAAACAAAACTTAGGTTCAAAACCTGTACACAGATGTTCCTATCAACTTCATTTGTAATAGCCAAAAAGTGGAAATAACCCAAATGTCCTTCAACAGGTGAATGGTTAAACCAACTGTGGTACATATATACCACAGAATACTGCTCATCAATAAAAAAAAAGAATGAAATACTGATATATGCAGCAAACTGGTTGGCTCTCCAGGGAATTACACTGAGTAAAAAAAGCTAATCCCAAAAAGTTACATACGTATGATTCCACGTATATAACATTCTTGAAATGACAAATTATAGAAATGGAGTATAGATTAATGACTGCCAAAGGTCAGGGATGGGAGGGGTGGGAGGTGGGAGGTAGCTTTCACTATAAAAGGCAACATGAAGGATCCATGAAGGATCCTTGTGATGGAAATGTTTTATCAATATCTTGGTTGTGATACTGTATTAGTTTTGCAAGATGTTACAACTGGGAGAAACTGGGTAAAGGATACACAGGATTTCTGTATTATTTCACAACTGCATGTGAATCTACAATTAACTTAAAATAAAAGGTTTAATTTTTAAAAACCAAAAAAAAAAAAAAAAAACTAATATAATCAGCCTAAGTGCATATCCCATTGGTATTATAACCACACAGTGCAATTCTTTCAAGGGAGTTTAAATACAATAAATTAACTATACAGCCCTTGTGGAAACTAAGGGAAAAAAAAGTTCTAAACTGTTTTACATAATCATATTGTTGGTGCTGGTGTTGGTGATTGTTGTGCTCTTCTACGGGATTAAGCAAGTGAGTAATTGTGATATTCTAATTACATTATTGTCTGTGTTGTTGAGAACTAGAATATAAGGAGATACAGATGGGACACAGAAATGGTTAAATGGCATACAGATGTTGAATTACAATATTGTAAACCTGAAACTTATACATATAATGTTATACACCAATTTTACCTCAATAAAAAAAGGTTAAATAAAAGTTATTTCTATTCCTGATATTCCTAAATTTAATTGTAATTATCAGTATAAACTCATATATTTTATCTTAAAAACAAATAAACAAAACAAACAGACAAAACCTATTTCCTAGCTTTGTTTATCAAAAAAGATGTAGAGCCCCGGACAGTTTGGCTCAGTGGTTGAGTGTCAGCCTGAGGAGAGAAGGGTCGAGAGTTTGATTCCGGTCAAGGGCACATACATTGGGGTCGTGCAGGAGGCAATCAACCAATATGCTTCTCTCACATTGATGTTTCTGTCTCTCTCTCTAAAAATCAATGGAAAAATGTCCTCAGGTGAGGCTTAACAACAACAAAAAATAGTAATAAAAATGATGTAGATACAGCCTGGCTGGTGTGGCTTAGCAGTTGAGCATCAACCCACACACCAAGAGGTCGCCGGTTCGATTCCCGGTCAGGGCACATGCCCAGGTTGTGGACCAAATCCCCAGTGAGGGACATGCAGGAGGCGGCCAATCGATGTTCTCTCTCATCGATGTTTCTATCTCTCTCTCCCTCCCCTTTCCTTTCTCTCTAAAATCAATAAAGAAAAAAAAGATGTAGGAACAGTGATTAATCCAATAGGAAGGAGCATGACTAGCTCTCTGAGATTCTGGTCTTGAAAACCAATTCTGAGTTTGGGGCACAGAAGTATAAATAAGGTAAACTCGAGGAATCTTGTAATATCAGATAGCAGAAAAAGTATCAAGTACTACTAGGGTACTGTCAAAAGCACCCAAGAGCCAAATCGAAGAGGTTCCCATTGACCAAAACTAGGGCAAAATTTGAACATCAATAAACGTAATAACTGTAATAGACTGATATATTCCTGAGTTCATAATTATACTTAAGTTTTTTTCAATATTCTGAAAACTGGTAAATAGAGGCTAAGACTCCAAAGCATTTACCCTGCCTTTCCTCATTGAAATATAGCTTAAGAGAACTGAACAGTTAGTATAGGGACATGTTTTTCTACAGAAATATTCTAGCTAATAAGTGATGAGCAAGAGAATTAACAAGTCACTAATGTGTAATTCCTAATAAATTAATGGATTTAAAGAATGACTATCGCCCTGGCTGGTTTGAGCACCGGCCCTTGGCCCTAAGGGTCACAGATTCGATTCCTGGTCAAGGGCATGTATCTGGGCTGCAGGTTCAGTCCTGGGTCCCAGTCAGGGTTGTGCAGGAGGCAACCAATCGATGTGTCTCTCTCACATCAATGTTTCTCTCTGTCACACCCTCCCTCCCTTCCACTCTATCTAAAAATCAATGGGAAAAGATCGAGTGAGGATTAACAAAAATGAATAAATTAAAAAAAAAAAAAAGAATGACTATCAATGAGTCCCATCATAGAGACAACCAGATATTATGTGTCACCTAATAGAAAAGTCTATGAAACAGTCTTACCAAAAAAAAAAAAAAAAAAAAAAAAAAAGGAGAGAACCTAAATCTGATCACATACCTATTTACAGAAATAGAGAGGACGAGAAACCTGTTAAACAATGATAGTGCAACTGGCAAACTCAGGATAAAATTCAGTTTCTTTAAAAAACACACTGCAAGGAGACAGGGGTTGGCAGGGATAACAGGAGTAAGTTTAGATTACTAGAGAATTAAGATACATGTATCAGCCCTGGCCAGGTGGTTCAGTTGGTTGGAGCGCCTCTCATACCCCAAAAGGTTGTGGGTTTGATTACAGGCCAAGGCACACAGCTAGGTTGCAGGTTTGATCCCCAGTCAGGGCATATATGGGAGGCAACCAATCGATGTCTCTCTCTCTCTCTCTCTCTCTCTCTCTCTCTCTCTCTCTCTCTTTCTCCCTCCCTCTCTCCCTCCCTTCCTCTCCCTCTAAAATCAATTTAAAAAACCCATACTCTCAGATAAGGATTTAAAAAAAGAGAAAGAGATGTGTATCAATCAACCAATACTTTAGCAGTGGCTAAAAGAGAACAGATTTTGTGGCATGTATGATAATGGTTTTGTGACTATGGTTATCTTTTGTTTTTTAATTTTTTAAAATACATATATATATATATATATATATTGAAACACATAAGGATATATATGAATGAAATAATATATCTGGGATTTACATTAAAATAGTATATGACCCGACCAGTGTGGCACAGTGGATTGAGCATCCTCCCATGGACTGAGAGGTTCCAGTTCGATTCCTGGTCAGGGCACATGCCCGGGTTGCGGGCTTGATCCCCATTAAGGGGCATGCAGAAGGCAGCCGATCAATGTTTCTCTCTCTCTCTCTCTCTTCCTCTATCACCAAAAAATCAATTTAAAAAAACATATTGAAAATAGTATATGAAGGGGAGAAGAAATAGATGGCAATATAAATGAAAAAAGACTGTTGATAATTGTTGAAGCAGGGTGGTGGAAATATGTGGGTTCATTATACTATTTTATTTTTATATAGGTTTAAAATGTCCTAATAAAAATATTTTTTTTTAACCACAAAAGAACAAAAAAGAAAGAACTCATGGACATGGATAACAGTATGGTGATTGCAGGGGAGGGAGGCAGGGAAGAGGGTGGGAGGTAGAGGTGGAGAGGGTATAAGGAGGATAAACAGTGATGGAAAAAAAATAAAATTAAGCAAAATAAACCTACAATAAGGTATCACATCATATCTGTCAGAACTGCTACTATCAATAAATCAACAAACAAGTGCTGGCATGGATATGGAAAAAAGGAAACACTAGTGTGCGCCACACACACACACACACACACACACACACACACACATCATAAAAGAGAAATCAGAAAAAAAAAATGCAAACCTACAAAATTCTCTAACTAGGGCAATGTCTTCCTAGTAACTCTTTAACATAATGCATTCCAGTGAAAAAACATGCCATTACTTAGAAGATGCACTATTATTTTATGCATCACTAATAAAGTAAAAACCCTACAAAGTAAACTGTAACACTTTATCAATGGAAAGATTCTTCCTGATTTAGGGATGTCAGGATACAAAAAAACAAACAAACAAACCAAAAACACAAACAAACAACCCATAAAAATGAAAAGTGTATCTTAGAATTGATGAAATACAATAATCCATTAATTATTTTATCTAGAATTCATACATAAACTTTTATAAACTAAAGATCATCTCAGTAAAATTACTGGCAATCTTATTGGTATGCACAACTTACCGAGGCTGACAACGTTCACATAGGTATGTGTCAGGAATATGCTGCCTATCAATCCCCATGCAGTCAATATGTTGCCACACACTTAAAAAAAAAAAAAAAAAAAAGCAGAACATATAAAGTATTTTTAAAATAATCCTTAAATTAAGATTTGATATTCCATTTAACTATCACTTAAGTGCCTACTTTGAGTTTAGTACTTTAAAAGTACTAAAAAGTGCTGCGAGAAAGTCATCAAAATATGTCCTCAGGGAGATAAAACTTTGAGATGTAAAAACAAGAGGACAAATATAAGATATTATATATAAACTTATAAAGCAAATATAATTTTAAATTGCAAGAGATATACATTATAAATATTATTAGCAATTACAAAGTAGAGAGGTCCATGCTACTTGCAGCTAATGGGAAAGGCACCCTGGAAAATAATGAACTTGAACAGAACCTTGTTTGGGTATTTAGGAAGAAAAGATTAGTTATTGTAGCAATGTTTTCTTCAAGTAAGCAGATATGAGGAGCAACAGCCAGAAAGTGGTTAACATCTATGAAGAGGACTGTTCATTTTGAAAAACAGAGAAGGGTAAACATGGATTAGTAATGTGTAGTCAGATTACATAGGATTTGGAATGTCAGGATATGTGTAGATTTCCTCTGACTGGCAACAGGTAACAACTAGAGGTACTTTGATGGTATACACTGTTAATTCAAAGAAGTAATGAAACTGAAAACAGAAAAACCAAATTAAGAGGCTTTTCCAAAATTCCAGACCCGAAGGACAGAATTGGAATGATGGCAGAGAAGATGAAGTTAAAGAATCCAGGAAACATTTCATGAGGACAGAAATTAATCCTAATCTGTTCTCTATTTTTAATGGACTACATGGAACAGCTTGAAGCAAACTTTTCAAGTTGTTATTATTATTGTATTTTATTGCCAAGACTTAAATTGGTTTAAAGCTGATATATGTGCCTATTTCTAAAAACAGTGTTATTCTTTATATAATAATTAGTCACTTCTAATATATAAAGCTATTAACTGCTATTGTACTGTTCTTCACTTCTTAACCGAGAATCTTGGGACAAGAATTGGTAGAATGTAGAAGGCAATGGAATATATCAAAGATGTGGGAAGAAAAGCAAAAAAACAAAAAAAAAACAAAAAAAGGCAGAGCACCCTACACCCTGCAAGGAGGGTTAGAATAACAAATTAAGTTAAACTTGGGGGGTAAGCAATGATGTCATGCTGACAACAGAAGAAAACAGAACTAGAAAATGAATAAATGATCAAAGCTCTAGACGTCAAACTTGAAAGAGATGAGTATGGTACTAGAAAATACACAGAGGCAATGCAAAACAAGAATTAAGGAGAAAAGATTAAGCCCTGCAGTATACTACAGGTTAAGCAGTAAAAAAAAAATAGAATGATAAAAAATAGATTTATAACAGAGCAGTTACTAAGAAACAGATATCTCAAATAATCCAAAAACTGTGAACTGGTCCTTCAAGAATTTGTAGGTAGGTACAAATCCTAAGAACTATTTTATTATTTTCTAATAGGGATTATTCTATATTATATATAGATCATTATAATTAAGTAAAAAACCAAAAATACTGTTTAGATTATGCATTAAAATAAAAACATTGCAAATTGTATGTAATTTATCACATTAGACAAAATCAGTTAAAAGAAAGCTATTTTATGTTATTGGTTAAAATATGAATTAAAATTTTCTAATAAGTACCTAATAAAAATAGTGAGGAAAACAAGTTATCAGTGAAGTTATTTTTTTAGTTTTTTAATTTACCTCATGAATAAATTTACTAAAGTGACTGCTCATGGTACTGATATGTGTCACAGGTAATGAGAATTTATTTTTTAATTTGAAAATATGTTTTTATTAGTATTAACTCAAGTATTAAAATCACAACTTTCCATAAAAATAGTATCAAATTTCACATTCCACTTAAGATTACTTTTCCCCCTTTTGGCAAAGGTAAATCAACTTTCTGAAATATAACCCTAACTGCATGCTTATATCAACAACATCCAAACCCTAATCACTTAATCTAATAAGTGGGAAAAATATTACAAAATAATGCAAAGTAATTTATATTTGGCTCTAGGATGCATATTTACACTCACACTTAAATATTGATATATACTGGATTGTTTCAAATCAAGTAACAAAGCTATTCCATAAAGACCAGACCCAGGGAATTCTGTAAAGCTATCAAATTTTCTTACCCTCTACAGTGCACTGCTTAAATACCACACTATGAAGGGGATGGACTCAGTAACTTGCAGGCTCAAACCCTACTGTTCCCTCTCCATCCTCCCCAACTCCCTCCCACCAAAAAAAGAAAAAGAAAACAAAGCCCCACTTTCTGTCCCAATCACACCTTCTCTAGGGGAAGAGGCCTTTCTTGGTGGTTGAACCAGGGTTGGGGGAGGGGAGACTGTGGTTCTGGTTCAAGGAGACTCCAGAGTGCTGCAAGGTTCAAGTCAAAAGGAGGTGAGAGAGTCAGGTCAAACAAACATCAATCAAAATGTATAATTTCCCCAAAATTGGAAAATCACAGTTGACTATACAGCACAAATAAATCCAAAGGAAATACACAGGACTCAATTC
Source organism: Tadarida brasiliensis (assembly GCA_030848825.1). NCBI lineage: Eukaryota > Metazoa > Chordata > Mammalia > Chiroptera > Molossidae > Tadarida > Tadarida brasiliensis. The sequence continues at coordinate 51,269,024 of CM061267.1, forward strand.
TCTTCTCATTTCTATCTTGTCTACTACTTTATGTTGTTATATTACTATTAAATGAGTGAAAAGAGCGATGTGATCCTATATGAATAATGATCAAAACTGATTGCCTAATACTCAATTAACAATGAGGAGCTCTAATTAAGATAGTTTTTTAAGATAGTTTTTTCCCATAGGGGCTTTTTCTAGGAGCAAAACAGACTGCACTGATAGAAGTCTCACTTTAAAATGCATTCATTTATTAATTCCTTCGAAAGTGACTTTAATGATCTTTTCCAACATTAACAATCAAAGGTTAGCAGCATTCAACAAAAATAAGCTAGTGGTGTGAAATACTTTACCTGCATTTGTCACAACAGATCATGTATCCATCATCATGTGTAAAACCGCATATGCACCTGGTTACATCAGTACCATAACTTCCATCTTCAGATGTGCTGATTGTAGTAGCATTGGAAGTTTCATCAAAATTAGGAGTGGTAAATATGCCTACTTCATTTTTGCTGATAAGAACTGATGGAGGAGGGGAAGCCGGAGGTGTTGGAGGAGGACGAGCACCATAATTATGGTCCTGGATTATTGAGCACAAATACAGCATAATATAATTTCAACAGTAATATGAACTAATAAGCAAGTTAAATTCAATCCTTAATTTGAATATGCAAGCTATATGGAATTAGCCTATTTCTTCCTTAATAGCTCTAAAATAATGACTTGGTGAAGCTAAATATTAAACCATAGAAGTGAGTGAAAATGTCAATCTACAACCTTGGACACCTTCAAAATAACTTCCCTCAAACTCTACCCCCTCGTCCCCCAAATCAGAAAATATCTTCATAGTCCGATAGTCACAGAGCTCTGCCTTCAAGATAAAAGCAGGTGCAAGATGTGAGAAAAGAAGTAAAAAGAACTCAGGAATGTAGAGGCTAAAGAATAACTAAACAACTACAAAAGACATATTATCACCATAAAGTATTATTAGGAGATTTTTAAAAATTGGGTATTTTTTATTCTGGTCCAAATAGTAAAAATCTCTCATAATTGTACCTCAATAATATGACAAGTGTGTCCAGTTCTACAACTGTTCTAAGTTCTGCCTCTTACTAGCTATGCAACACTGAATAAGTTAAGTCAAATAAGCTTTCATTTTCTTAGCTATGAAGAAGAAATGAAAATTTTACCTATCTCATGAGGTTGGTTTTGAAGATAAAATGAGATATATGTAAAAATGCTTACCACAGGGTCTGACACATAAGTGCTCAATAAGTGTTAACTATATAATCTATTATATAATGTAGAATTAACAGTAGACAGTACAGCCCAGCTGGTGTGGCTCAGTAGGTGAGCACTGACCTACACACCAAAAGGTCACTGGTTCAATTCCCAGTCAGGGCACATGCCTGGGTTGTGGACCTGATCCCCAGTGGGGCGCATGCAGGAGGCGGCCAATCGATGTTCTCTCTCATCGATATTTCTATCTCTCTCCCTCTCCCTCCTTCTCTCTAACATCAATAAAGAAAAAAAAATTAAAAACAAAACAGTAGACAGTACAATTCTACCTAGTCTTTTTTTTTCTATTTTAATTTTTTCCATCACCATTTATCCCTTCTATGCCCTCTTCCACCTCCCCGCTACCCCTGCAATAACCACACTATTGTCCAAGTCCGTAAGTTCTCTTTTTTGCTCAATGCCTCCACCCCACTACCTCACCCCAAAGCTGTCTGCCTGCTCTCTATGAATCTGTCTCTGTTTTTCTTGGTAGTTCAGTTTGTTCATTAAATTCCACATGAGTGAAATCATATGGTACTTGTCTTTCTCTGATTGGCTTATTTCACTTAGCATCATGTTCTCCATTATGCTAACAGTAGACAGTACAATTCCAACTAGAGTCTTTTTATAAAGAAGGAACAGATTTTTAACACCAAGCTATTAACAGCATAAAATACAAAATAACAGTAATAACACTTCAAAAGAATTCCTCTTATAAAACTTTAATCCCTTTAGTATAGTTAGATCAATGAAATATTAAACTAGAAATTATATACCTAATTGTTTCGATAGTATAGAACAAGTATGCTTTTTTAAGTATTCAGTTTTAAGTACAATACTACACACATCTACTTTCAACCTCTAGATATAAAAAATACCCTTCTGGAGAAATGCTTGACACTTACCGCATAGGGCAAACCAATGTAACTGTGTGAATGATGCGAGCTGCTGGTATATAACTGGTGGGGATAACTGTTGGATTTCTCAACTACCACAGGGCTAGCTTCTACGGATTCTGGTCTGGAGGGGAAAAAGTTGCATCAAAGAGAATTCCATTGATTTTTGTTCCTTTTAATCAATTAAAAATTTTAAACACTTAGTTTATTGGCTATACAAATGTCTTTTTTTTTTTTTTAATCCTCACCCAAAAATATTTTTCCATTTTATTTTCAGACAGAGTGGGAGAGGGTGAGGAGAGAGAGACAAGAGAGAGAAACATCAATGCAAAAGAGACACATCAACTCTGCATGACCCGACAAAGGCCGGGGACCTAACCACAACTGAGGTACATGCTCTTGACCAGAATCGAACCTGCGACTCTTTGGTCCCCCAACCGACGCTCTAACCGCTGAGCCTAACCGGCCAGGGCCAAATGTCTTTTTTTAAACTGAGAGCCATTATTTCTCTTGTCACTGCCAATAAAATGTCTTTTTATAGTAGATAGATACCCTGTAGATCAGATATATCCTATCTAGATTCCATGTCATAACAAAACTTTTGTTTAATTAAAATAAATGTCCCTCCTTCAAGTTCAAATACAGTTTCCTTCTCTATCATCAATGTTCAAAATTACAAACAGTCCCCCACTTACAGTGGTTCAATTCAGGGTTTTTCAAATTTACAATGGTGTGAAAGCGATATGCTTTCAACAGAAACCAGCTAGACTAAGCTATGATGTTTGGTAGGTTAGGTGTATTAAATGCATTTTAGACTAAAGATATTTTTAACTTATTAAGAGTTTATCGGGACATAAGCCCATCGTAAGTCAAGGAGAATCTGTATGTATTAGTGTGCCAAGATACAATGAATCTTGGAAACAGCAGTAAAGCTAAGAAATAGGAACCTCACGATCAACCAAGGTTTGCTTATAAAAAACGTAAGCAGAAGCCTATGGTAGGGTAAGATAAGCAGTTCTGGCCTGGTAATGGTTAAGTGGTGATGACCTGGCCAACTACTGATACAACTGGGAGTAACAATTCACCCATGGTAGTTGACTTGTAAGCTCCCTGGTCTAGCATTTTATATATATCACTTTCTTAACTTCTTTACTCATATCAATCCTTCTGAACCCTATTTTGGTAATTTCTATCAATTAATGTGGGTAGTGAACCAACCTGTGAGGCCAATTCACACTGAAATTAACTTCTCCCTTGCATACACGCAACAACACAACTCGTTTCTGTGCCTTTATTCTTACCATAGCCACCATCTAAGATGATTTTTCTTTTCCATGATAACCCTTATCCTACCTTTTATCTAAAACTTTCTCTTAGAACTTAATACAATTTGCACTCTTCATGGTCTAAGACCTCTTAATGCAGTTAAGTCTAATTGGTCGTATTTCTATAGTCAACTGCGTATTGATATACTGCTTCCCCTCACTCATCCCCTGCACAGTCTCAATTTAGCTCGAAGTTGCTGCTGCTGTGGGACCCAGTATACTGGAATAAGTAGAAAGAAGAAGCACAAATTGAGGTTGTTAAATGATCTGAAGGAGATTACAAAAGAAGAGTCTCCAAAATGTTCTGAATACTCTGAAAACCAATGATCACCTAATATCTATGCTGTTTTGTTAAAAATTCACTTACTCATTCTTTTTAAATAGAAATGTTTTAAATTTCAAAATAATATATGCTTATTGTATAAAATTTAGAGAAAAGTACATAACAAAATGAAAGACCACGCCTTCATCTAAACCCTAAACACACCCATATTAAAATACCGTGAAGCCCCCTCTAAACCTTTCTATCCATATATATAACAGTTGTTTTGTCAAAAATGACAATATATACTATACGATTCACAGTTTGCTTCTTCCAGTTTTCAGTGTCAATACACATCATATATTTCATTATATAAATGTACCACAACTTATTTAACAATTTTCCTATTATTGGATATTTAAATTGTTAAATTTTTCACTGTTAAAGATACCACTACAACTGTATACCCTTCCATATATCTTTTCTTCATACATAGCAGTATTTCTACAACCTAGATTCCTGGAGGTAGAAATACTGGACAATGGGGAAAATGCAAATAAAATGGATACTGCCAAACTGTCTTTGATTACTCTACAATATTGATTCCCTTCAAATTCTCTAAAAATTACCCAGAAGGAAGAAATGTAGTTTTAGCAATTCCTGATCTACATTACTATTATTAAAGCAACATGTAGGAATTGTGGCCAGAACTGAAAAATTTACTCTTAAGGATTTAAACTCTGAATATATTTCTAATGAGTATGGCAAAATCTTTGATATTTTGGAGTAGATAACGGTTAAAAATAAAAAATAAAACTTTCAGCGCAAGCATGTAAACAAGTCACAAATGCTTTGCATAACCTCATGATTCCAATTAAAGCTGCACATCTGGTCTCAGAGAGCCCCATACCTCTCATTAAGTGGCCCCAGGCCTGGCACTAGAAGCAGCCAGCCTTGGTTCACAACTTGGCTTTTCCTGGGCACCTCCAAGCCCAGCACAAGAAGCAGCCATCGGCAGATTACTTTGTAGCTTATGCTGGGTGGCCCCAGACAGAACACAGGCAGTGGCTGACCTTGCCCCAGAGCCAGCACCACCAGTAGATAGCTTCAGACCACATCGAAACACCACCACCCAACCACCTCCACAAGTGACACATTCAATGAGCAGACTCAGTGAGTATCAGAGCCCTGATGAAGTAAGTCTTACTCTGTGTGTTGGGCCCCTACACAGCTGATCCTCCAAGGTAGTCAAAGGCCAGTGGTCAGTGGGCACAACCAGTCCTTGCAGCTGATCAACCTGAGTAAATCCCTTCCATTGACATGCCAACAGCAATCAAGACTCAATTACAACAAAAGGGTGTACAGTCCACACTAGGGGTGCATCTCGAGGGCCCAGCTGGGGTGATCAGGGAGGCCGTGCCACTGGATCCTACAGGACACCTACAATAATAGGCCACCCTACGAAGCCTAGGAGACATAGCAACTCTACCTAATACATAGAAATAATCACAGGGAAGCAGCCAAAATGAGGAGACAAAGAAAACATGTCCCAAATGAAAGAAAAGAACAAAACTCCAGGAAAAGAATTAAATGAAATGGAGATAAGCAATCAATCAGATGCAGAGTTCAAAACACTGGTTATAAGGTTGCTCAAGAAACTTGGTGAGATCGCCAAGGAACTTAGTGAGAACATCAACAACATAAAAAAGGACCATGAAAGAGGAAATGAAGGATGCGCTAACTGAAATAAAGAATAATCTACAGCAAATCAACAGTAGAGTAGGTAAAGCCAAGAAGCAAACCATCGATTTGGAATACAAGGAAGCAAAAAACACCCAATCAGAACAGCAGAAAGAAAAAAGAATCCAAAAAAATGAGGATAGTATAAGGAGCCTCTGGACAACTTTAAGCATGCCAACATTCACATCATACAGGTGCCAGAAGGAGAAGAGAGAGAACAAGAAATTGAAAACCTATTTGAAAATATAGTGACAGAAAACTTCCCTAACTTGGTGAAGGAAACAGACATACAACTCCAGGAAGCACAGAGAGTCCCAAACAAGATGAACCCAAAGAGGTCCACACCAAGACACATCATCATCAAAATGCCAAAGGTTAAAGACAAAGAGAGAATCTTAAAAGCAGCAAGAGAAAAGCAGTTCATTACCTACAAAGGAGCTCCCGTGAGACTGTCAGCTGATTTCTCAAAAGAAACTTTGCAGACCAGAAAGGAGTGGCAAGAGATATTCAAGGTGATGAAAAGCAATGACCTACAACCAAGATTACTCTACCCTGCAAAGCTATCATTTAGAATTGATGGACATATCAAGAGTTTCCCAGAAAGAGTTTCCCAGACAAGGAAAAGCTAAAGGAGTTCACCACCACCAACCAGTATTATATGAAATGCTGAAGGGTCTTTTTGAAGAAGAACAAAACTATGAACAATAAAATGGCAATTAATACATATCTATTAACAATCGAATCTACAAACAAAATGAGCAAGCAGAACAGAAACAGACTCATAGATATAGAGAACTTTTTGTTGCTTGCCAGATGGGCAGGTGTTGGGGGGATGGGTAAAAAAGATGAAGAAATTAAGAAGTACAAATTGGTTGTTAGACTGATGAACTTCAAAGGGAAGGGGGCAGGAAGGGTGAGATGAGATAAACCAAAGAACTTCTATGCATATATGTATAACCAATGGACACCAACAATAGTGTGGGGAAGGCAGGAGGGGGGTGAGATTGGGGAGGAGGGGTCAATGGGGAATAAAAGGGGGGACATCTGTAACACATTCAACAATAAAGATGAGTTAAAAAAGAAAAAACTATTAGCCCTGGTCGGTTTGGCTCAGCGGTTAGAGCATCGGCCCGCGGACCAGAGAGGCAGGCCTGGGTTCGGTTCCTGCTAAGGGCACGTACCTGGGTTGCAGCTTGTCCCCAGCCCCAGTTGGGGTCGTGTGGGTGGCGACCACTCGATGTGTCTCTCTCACGTCGATGTTTCCTCTCTCTCTTCCTCCCACTCTATCTCAAGATAAATACAAAAATGTCCTCGGGTGAGGATAAAAAAAAAAAGAAAATTAAAGCTGCAGCACTGACAAGCTGGCAATGTAAGAAGATCCTCATTTCCAATGGCACTTCTTACTAAAAGCAATTTTTAAAAGGTTAACAATTGTTTAAAAAATTTGGTTGACATATTTTAAGGATTTTCCCAAAATATAAGATAGCATTTAATTTTTTTAAGTAACAACAGATATACATAGAAGTGTTCTTAAAAAGACCCATGTTGAAAAATATCCTCAAAGCTCTGCACTGCCAGAACACAATTATGTGAAAACAATGTTATGATTAATACCAAAAGTCAAACATCCTAGATCCAGTAACCCCATCTTTAGAAATTTATCCTAAGAAAATAATCACAACTCATTAAAGACCTGCAAAATTGAGATATTCATTGAAATACTATTTATAAAACTAGATATAAGAGCAGAAATTATTCAAATGTCCAATCAATAGGAAACAATTAAATCTGAACAAATCTACCATATTTACATATGGATAACAGTTCAACAGAAACTCATACTAATAAAAATCACTATATTAAGGTCATAGGAGTTTTCTTCAAAATCTTCTGAAATATTATCATAAACTTTTAATAAATTTTTAATAGCAGGACTAGAGATAATATGCAATAATAAATTTTGTAAACAGTTGCTACAGTGCTCTGTTTAGCCAATTTATATATAGTCACATAAATATTGAGTTAATATACAGGTATAATATTTATCATCAAGGAAGAAACTATATTAGCATAGTATTTCTATTTCTATAAATAATTTTGTATCAAAACATAAACCATTGCTCTGGTCAGTGTGGCTCAGTTGGTTGGGCGTCATCCCGTGCACCAAAAAGTTGTGGGTTCAATTCCCGGTCAGGGCACATGCCAGGGTTCGGGCTCTATCCCCAGCAGTGGGCATGCAGGAGGCAGCTGATCAATGTTTCTCACATCAATGTTTCTCTCTTTCCCTCTCCCTTCCTCTCTCTCTAAAAATAATCAATAAAAAATATTTTTTTAAAAACATAAATTGTGGTGCTATGTTCATCCTACAAACAACTGGAAGTTAGACAACCAAATTTTATGTGCTTCACCTAATGCTATACAATAGAAGGTACAGTCACACAGAAAATTTCATGCTAAAAAGAAAAATGAGAGAAAAGGTGGGGAGGGAATTTGAGGATAATTACATCTCTAGTTCTAAATGCCAGGTAGAATATTACATGCCACTAAATTCAGAATGCTGAAACTTCTATAGGGCAAATGACCCAGTTTCTTCAACTGGCTATATATGGTGTTAGGGAAAAAATTAAAAGGTTGACACAGGTGAAAAGAGATTCAAGAGACATTTCAATCAAATGCAATGTGTAGATCTTGTTTGGATGCCAATTTGAACATAGCAATTACAAAAAGACATTTTTGAGACAAGTGAGGGAAATCTGAAGATGAACTAGTATTTAAGGGTATTTTATATTAAGGAATATTCTTGTTATATGAGATAATAGAACTGTGGTTTTTAAAAAAGTCCCTGTTAGTGATGTACACTGAAGAATATATAGGTAAAAAGATGTGGGGGATTTGCTTTAAAATACTTTAAATAAAACTGTAGGATAGAGGAAACAAGGTTGGCAAAACTGTGAATACTGCTAAAGCTGTGTTAAACATCCACTTGGGATTATCGTACTTTCTCCCTACTGTTGCATGTATTTTTGTATTTCTTCTTTTAAAATATTTTTTATTTATTTTAGAGAAAGAGGGAGGGAGAGGAAGAGAGATAGAAACATCAATGAGAGAGAACATCGATTGGCTGCTTCCTGCATGCCCCTCCCCCACCCTGGGGATTGGGCCCATAACCAGGGTATGTGCCCTGACCAGGAATCGAACTGGCGGCCACTTAGTGCATGGGTCAACGTTGGCTCAACCACTGAGCCACACTGGCCGGGCTATTTCTGTATTTCTTTACTAAAAAAATTTTTAAAGTTCCCCAAGTTTTTAAAATGTAATATCCTTTATATAATGGGTACCTGGAAGAATGGTATATTGCATCCTTTCCTCCCAACTTAGGAAGATGTTCTGGGAATTTCTATTTCTAAACCTCTATCTGTGGAACCTCTCTTAACCCTTCTTTAATTTCTCAAGGCTTAGTTCAAAGAGCTCTTTAAGGAGCACTTTCCTGATTGCTTCAACTCATCATAATTTTATAAATCCTATGGATTTCTATACCACTTATTTATTGTATTGTTAATTTATTACTCTTTATGTAATATTGTTGCATGCTGTCAACCACCTTCTCACATGCATTTATTTTCTCTCCCAAACCTCATCAAAATTAACAAGAGTTTTCTCCAGTACAAAGAATACAGAATTGGGACTTACATGTCTAAGGTTGGCCATTCAATGGATATAGTAGTTAAGTATTCACCCTTCTGAACTTGAGTTTTTTATTTGTAAAGTGGAAATAACTATACCTGTACTGCATCTTCTTCCCAGCAATATGAATGAAGCCCAAATGATAAAAAGCATGTGAAAATGCATTTTGTCAACTATTATGCATTATACAGATGTGTAACACTACTTATTTGTTCAGAAATGCCCATCAAGTGTAACTAAGAATATTCAGTCTGAAGTTGCTTTTACACTATTTTAAAACCTATTCACAATAATTCAAACTTCCAATAAAGTGTTCTAAGAGGCCCTGGCCCAGTAGCTCAGTTGGTTAGAACACTGTTCCAATACGCTAAGGTTGCGGGTTTGATCCTCGGTCAGGGCACATACTAGAATCAATCAATGAATGCATGAATAAGTGGAACAACAAATCTCTATCTCCCCAACCCTCCCAATCTTCTCTCTCTCCCTTCCTCTCTATAATAAAAATTTTAAAGTATGAATCTAGCTAGACCTAAATAAATCACTAAATTTGCAAGGTATCAAAACATTGTTAATATTTAAATCATTTAATTGAGCAATAAATATGTACTAAAGTAAACTCCTAATAAAGTTTATTCTTTTTAAAGTATACTCCCGTAACTCCCAACATTATATTGAAATAAGTGCCTTGAAATAAAATGGTTTGTTTATAATCCTTTTGTAAAGCAGATTTTAAAAATATATTTTCTTAAAGTTGCGTCCATATGTATGTCTGAATATTTCATATACTAAAACAATAAACTTTACATGAATAAATATAATCTGTAATCATAAACCTGTAATGTTGATTTTTTTTTAATCCTCACCCAAGGACATTTTTTCCATTTGTCTTTAGATAGAGTGGAGGGGAGGGAGGGGAAATGGGGGGGGGGGGAGAGAGAGAGAGAGAGAGAGAGAGAGAGAGAGAGGGAGAGAGAGACATTGACGTGAGAGAGACACATCACGACTGGTCCCCTCTGGCATGACCCCAACCAGGGCCAGGGACGAACCACAACCAAGGTACTCTTTGGTCTGCAGGCCGACACTCTAACCACTCAATCCACTGAGCCACACCGGCCAGGCCTTACTTTCCCTTTTAATGACATTATAGCCAAGGACCTATTACTCTAGAAAAGGTTATTTACTACAAGCAAAATCGGAGATAGATAATGGTGTAACATAATGGGATTAATGTTCTAGTTTTAGTTCCAATGACTTTTGCTTAAAAAATTTATAATTTTAATACCAAAGCTAAGTAAGCAAGAAATTAATCATTGGCAGCATAAAATTTTATTTTAAATTAACAATTTTAAAGTTTCTAGTTTCAAATATTTTAAAAGGACCATATAATGGTATGTTAAGTCTTAAGCATGTCAATGAAAAATCAACACAATTTTATGGAATATGTAATATATATGTATGTAAGGTTTACGTACATTTAAAAAAATTTTTTTTTTGTACTCCTCATCCAAGGATATTTTTACATTTATCATCAGATAGAGTGGGAAGGAAGGAGGGAGTGAGGGAGTGAGGGAGAGAGAAAGAAGAGAGAGAGAGAAACACTGATGTGAGAGAGACACGTCAACTAGCTGCCTCCACATGACCTGACCAGGGCCAGGGATGAAGCACAACTGAGGTACGTGCCCTTGACCGGAATCAAACCCGCGACTCTTTGGTCCACGGGCCGACGCTCTAACTGCCGAACCAAACCAGCCAGGGCAGGTTTACATCTATTAACAAGATCTAACACAATACATTAGAGTCCTTGTTCACATAGTCTAATACCCAACATGTTGAACCAAGAAGTAGTATGTGAGCTCCTTGGAGAGAAGTGACTATTTTACTCAAAACCTTTGTTAAAGAACATAAAGTTCATTCCTACACTTTGTTTCCATCTATAAATCCCATTCATAGAATTTTTGTCTAAAATTTTTGGTGGATTTACCTTCCAGTCAAAGGAATGCACAAACTGTAATTCAAGAAATAGTTCTATAAACTGTTCACTACACATTTAAGGTAACTTGTTAGATGTGAGAGAATAAAAAGATAAATAAAACATATTCACATCCTTCAAAGTGTTTCTGATCTTAGGAGGAGCAGCAGGTTAGCAAAAAGAGACAGGTACACCAAAAACAGGGAAATGCCATGAAAAAAAAAGTATGGGTAAACACTTAACAAAACCCTTTCCTCTCGCCCTGGCCGGGTGGCTCAGTTGGTTGAAGCATTGTCCCATACACCAAAAGGCTGTGAATTTGATCCTGGGTCGGGGCAAGTATGGAAGGCAAACGATCAACATTTCTTTCACATTGATGTTTCTCTCTCTCTGTCTCCCTGCCTCCCTCCCCCTCCCTTCCTCTCTAACAACAACAACAAAAAATCAGTAAAAACATATCCTCAGCTGATAATTAAAAAACAACAACACAATGTCCAGCTGGTGTGGCTCAGTAATTGAGCATTGACCCATGCACCAAGAGGTCGCTGGTTCGATTCCCCAATGGGGGGCATGCAGGAGGCGGCCAATCGATGTTCTCTCTCATTGATATTTGTATCTCTCTCCCTCTCCCTCCTTCTCTCTAACATCAATAGAGAAAACAAAACAAAACAAAACAAAAACACACACACAAATAAACCTTTCCTCTTTTGCATGAGACTTTGATCTTTAGTTACCTTTCTACCTCTGTTCACCAAAAAACCTGGTAAGGTAATTTGCTGTATTGCTAGGCACATTAATAAAAATAACTCTTGACTGGTAAATTAATTGTATCTGGACTGGGAAAACTATAAATACTCAGTGTGAATGCCACAGATTTGAACTTCCCCAAGATGCAGTGACTTCTATAACTGGCATGTCCCTTGCAGGGAACCTGAAAGCTCTGACTATGCTTGTGGCAAGAAATATTGGCTTCTGAGGGGAATGAGGCTTCTAAACCAGGGAGACTCTCACACAAGTCCAACGTGCATCGTGTCTCCTTGTACCTGACCAGTCACCTTAGAAGCCAAATAAAATAGCTCCTGGTTGGCTGACTGTACTTGTACATGGTCTCACAAAGAGAGAAACACTTGATGCTACCCTCTGACAAGTTGCGGCTCCTGTCCTACATACCATGTAGACTAGTGCCGAGCAAGGTTCCTGATAATTTTATAAGTCTGAAATATTTAGTTTAACCTAAAAAGGCCTCCTTTGAAGGAGTTGAAAAAGGTCAAAGTTCTAGGCTGTAGACTCTAAGGGGTTCAAGAGAAGGACACATCTACTTGAATAACAGGAAGGATAAAAAATAACATTATGAAGTTTCATTAAAAGTGAGAATGCTTCTGAAAAATATGCAGGACTTTGAACATTTGAATTTTATATCAGAAGTATATTCTACTGAAAATTTTTAATTAAAAAACCAGTAATGATGGAGAAAGACAGTATCTATACATATGCAAAAAGACAGGGAAAAAATGGCATGAGGAGTCGTCAAGGAATATGAAGGGGTCGGTTAGAATTCAGGATAGTGTTTGTTTAGTTGTTTTTCAAAACTAATATACAAACCCTTGTAATAGAGAGAGGGGGATTTTTCTTTGTAGATTTGATTTAGAGAAACATTGTTAAACTAGGACATTAGGGGATCTGTATACCAACACCACTGAACACAAATTCAAAAGCCTGCACAAATCTCACGGCAGTATTCAGTATAAAGTGGTAGTCATCCAGGATGATTCTAAACATACTTAAATATTTTCTTAGCTCAAAATTAAAATAGCTAAAATTTTAAGCGTCCTATTATTCATAAAGCCCCCCCTGGGGACTACATCATGCATAGACCTCTGTTTGACTTGCACTGAATAAACAAATATAATAGAGAGCCTAATGCTTGCCAGGGACTATGAGAGATATAGAGATAAGACATTGTCTCTGCCTTCAAGAAACTTACAATTATACAGTTTTCATTCATTCCATAAACAGTTGAGCACACATTAAGTAGAAGATATTAAGATGCTGGAAATTTAAAAAAAATAGCCTTGGCTGGTTTGGCTTGGTGGTTGGAGCACTGGTCTGTGGACCAATGGGTCTCCAGTTTGGTTCTGGTCAAGAGCACGTACCTCGGTTGCAGGTTTGATACCCTGCCCCAGTTGGGGTCATGCGGGAGGCAGCCAATTAATGTCTCTTTCTCTTTCTTCCTCTCCCTCCCTCCCTTTCACTATCAATAAAAAGTCCATGGAAAAATATCCTCGGGTGAGGATTAACAAAAACAAACAAATAAGTAAATAAAATAAGTAGTCCTTCTAGAGAAAATAATATATGGGGGGAAAAAACATGTATATCAATGATTACAGTAATGCCATGTAGGCATAGCGGCCCTTCATAATAGTAGCCATATTTAAGCAAGTTTTAAAGAATGAGAAGTTAACCAGCCCAAGAAACAGAGAGATAGAAAAGATGGAGAAAGTATTCCAGACACAAGGCACACATGCAATCGTAGATATCAACAGCAAGACGCATTTAAGTATGTTTCTCTAAGTGAGATTGGCAGACCATCAGCATCACAATCATCTGCAGTAGATGTTATAATTTTTTATGGCTTTATCAAATGAATAAAAAATTTTAAAGATCAATCAGGTTCAGAAATCTACATTTTGATAAGCACTTTCAATCTTATGTTCACTGACATTTAGAAACCACAGGAAAGAGTTGCTAAAATTCAGAGAAGACAGAGTTAAAGGTATGAAGAAGGGGACAGAGATGAGGGCAGGTAAGTCAAGCAAGGACCAGTTCAAAAAGTAGCTTGGGTATCTAGCTAAAGAATATGATCTTTATCCTGAAAAACTATATTGAGCCACTAATGGTTAATTGCTCCCCCAAGCAAGGTAATGATGGCAAGGTAAAGCTGAAGGTTTCAAATGTGAGGCTGAGTAATCTGTAAATAATTCTCCCAGATTCAGTAGATTCAGAAGAAGCCCTGAACATGTAAAAAGTACTACCTCTCCAAGATTTCTTCCCCCTTCCCCATTTACAAACAAGTTACCTTTGCTCAGTTCTTTGCTTCACTGAAAAGTTTAGTACTCTGTCTAGTTTCAAAGTGGTCTCCATGAGTGTATGGAGGCCAGGGTACAAACTGCTAACCTTTTTATCAAAGAAAGGAATATTAAAATGTGCAACTTGCTATTACAACTAATAATTTTATAATTTTATCCTTAAGTTCCCTTCACTTGATCTTAGTCTAAAGGCCAAGAAGCGATCCTTTAAGTTCCTTTCATTATCAAGTACAGGACCAACCCACCTTGGTGATTTACCTATATTAATTTTTTATTAGGTATAGAACACAGTGCTCATTAATTACTCTTAGATGCATCTGATATTGAGTTGCTTTCAATGACAATGTGGAAATAAAAGACTCAAATATTTTACTACTAAGATTTAACTCTTGGTACTCTGAATCTATCAATTATACTACCAACAAGAAGCTCCCAATAATTCTCTGGCAACCTTCCTTCTTATAATGTGTTTTTTAAACCTTACTAAACTTGGTGTCATTTGTCAATTATGTTTCAAATTATCTTTTCATCCACTTAATTTCTAGTTATTACATGTTGTGCCCAACTTCTTTGAATCTACTTTTCCCCTTAACAAACTATTCTGAATTCTGAAAGAAACCTTTTATTTGGTTATTTTCTTTATAACAGAATCTTTTATTTGGCTGTTTAGACACACAAAGCTTGAATCAACTTCAAGTGCCTATTTTTGATCTATAGCACATTACCACCACAGAGCATCTAAAAAAGGATCTTTACACAGACTCTAGAGTTGAGAAAACACAATTATATTTTAAACTCCCTACTTTTAACTATGACTGAGAAATTTCATTTCAGTTAAAGAGAGCGTAATTTAAAATATCCTAGTCAAAATACCACCACTTGTTAAAATTCTTATATTGAAGGATTTTATATCTCTTCTAATTCTATATTTTCCTATTGTAGTCTGTCATGGTCAGTACACAGTCAGTCACTCAGATGATGTATGTAATAAATTTCAATCCCTCTGTAGTTGTTCTTTTAATGCTGCTAGTTTCCTACTGCCTTTTAGCATTTCCCAGCTTCCCAAAATAGGAACTAACTAGAACTGTTACTTTAAGGAACTATATCATTCGACTCACTGAATTCACACCAACTGTATAAGATTTTCTACATACCAGGGATATTTTGTTCAATAGCTCTTTACATCTTTCTGCAATGAAGAAACTGTAAAATACAGGGTAGGGCAAAAGTAGGTTTATAGTTGTTCGTATGGAAAATAATACAATAGTTAATAATACAAGAACAAACTCTATGTTTTGTGTACTCACAACTATAAACCTCCTTTTGTCCCACCCTCTATGTCTAGCTTTAGTTTTGTCTCTCCTAAATAAAAATAAGATGAGCTAAGATATGAGCATTCAACAATCATTCCTGTATACTAAACCAAGAGACATTCAAGCAATATAATTCATGACTTAATAGTTACTGTATGTCAGGCCCTATGGTAGGTGCTGAAGATATAGTGACATATAATAAAACAGATAAAGTGTTTGTATTCATGAAGCTTGTATTTGAGTAAAATGATAAAAAATAATAATAAAATAAAACAAGATGATTGCAGAGAGATTATTCAGATATTATTTTAGACAGTGTGAAAGAGAAAAGTTATACTTGAGCTCAGCTAAGACTCTGCTAAGAAAAGAAGAATGTTCCAGGCAGAGGGAACTGCAAATACAAAGGCTCTGAGGCATGAACAAATTTAGAATGGTCAAAAGAACAAGGAAATAGTAGGTTAAGTGGAGTAGAGATTAGAGAAGTAGGGCCTTTGGGGCCAAAAGAAGTTAGAATTTTATTTTAAGTGAAACAAAAAATCCCTGAAAGGTTTTCAAGTGGGAAAACTACATGATTTGGTTTATGCTTCAGAAGAATCACATTAACTTTTACATAGAGAATGAATTGTTAGGAGGAAAATAAGAAACACAGAGACCACTTTACTGCAGTGTCCAGACAAGAGATGGCAAAGACTTGGACTAGAAATGGAGAGAACTGTATTTTTTCTAAGTGTATTTTGGAGGGAGACATGGGATTGACCAATGAATTAGATGGGGAAGGTGAGGGAAAAGGAGCAATCAAGAATGACACCTTAGGCACCCCCCTCCCACCTCCACTGCTGCCACCTCCTTCTTCTGCCGCTCCTGGTGCTGCTTGTGTGCTCCCCTTTGGTGAGGACATGGTACCTCTTTTGTGAAGCAGCAGCTGAGGAGATTCATGGCCGATGGAAAGACCAAAGAAGGAGTTAAGACTGAGAACAATGATTACATTAATTTGAAGGTGGTGGGGCAGGATGGTTCTGTGATGCAGTTTAAGATTAAGAGTCATACACCACTTAGTAAACTAATGAAAGTGTACTGTGAACGATGGGGTTTGTCAATGAGGCAGATTAGATTCCAATTTGAGGTGCAGCCAATCAATGAAACAGACACACTGCACAACTGGAAATGGAGGATGAAGATATAACTGGTATGTCCCAGCAATAGACAGGAGGTGTCTACTAAAAAGGGAACCTGCTACTTTCATCCAGAAATCTGTTCCTCCAGATCAAGGAGACATTCTCAGTTAGAAAATTGCAATCTGGTTCCACCACATCCTGACTACTGCAGTATTGTTTTCTCTATTCTTTCATTTTCCCCTTCCCCATTCTTTTATTGTACATAAAGTAACTGATGTTATGTGCATAAACATTTGCATTTTTTTAACCAGATGTCCAATGGTATGTTTTGATTGACATCAAATGGAAATGGAATGGGGAAAAATAATGGTTCTGTGAAAATACCCCCTTTCTATATTAGTGGCATGTTCATTCAGCTCTTGTCTTTATATTCCAGTAAGTTATTTTGCTCTTACTGTTTAACAAAATAAGAACAACATAAAAATCCTTCCATACCTTGTTTGATTGGAGAATTTTAATGTTTTTCATTTATCATTGTAAAACCAAGGACAATTTTATGACTTTTTTGTACATAGCTGTTACATGTGGGGCAATCTATTTTTAAGTAGGGGTAAATTATTCTTTAAAAAAAAGAACCCGAGATAGTTTTCCCTTTAAGCTAAGTGTCATGTTGTTTAAATAAACTTCTTGTTTAAAAAAAAAAAAAAAAAAAAGAATTGCCCGGCCAGTGTGGCTCAGTGGTTGAGCGTTGACCCACGCACCAAGAGGTTGCCGGTTCAATTCCTGGTCAGGGCACATGCCCAGGTTGTGGGCCCGATCCCCAGTGGGGGGCATGCAGGAGGTGGCCAATCAATGTTCTCTCTCATTGATGTTTCTATCTCTGTCTCCTTCTCCCTTCCTCTCTCTCTAAAAAAATCAATAAAGGAAAAAAAAAAGAGTAAACCTTAGGGTTTTGGCTCACGCAACTGAATAGAGATGGAGTTATTTAAAGAAAACAATGAGCCAGGGGAAAAAAAATAACAAAACCAGATTTGGGGGCAGAAGATCAAGCAAAAAATAAGAAAGAGTGGCCAGTTAAGTGTGACACCCAGAAAGCCAATAGGGTTAATTCGTTCTATTAGGAAGAAATAGTTATTTACATCAAATTCTGAGAAATCTATATAAATCATAAAAGACCACCAATTGCTCCGACAACATGGGTAGTTATAGTGGTATTGTGCAACCTGATGTTGAGTGCAGACAACTCTTTCAGGAGTTTGCTAATTAAGAGGAATAGAGAAATGAGATAATAAATAAAAGGGAGCAGGAGTTTTGTTTTAAGATATTTTGTGATGAGAATGATCTAATAGAGAGAAACTGAAGATACAGAGATATGGAATACCTTCAGGCAAGAGTTATCAAGAGTTATTAAGAAGTATCAAGATCTTGAAAAGGTGAGAGGGGATGAGATCCAGAGGGCGAGTTTAAGAATAGGACTCCAATAAGGAAAGTGTTGTTTTATCATTTTACAAGAGGAGAAACAATCTGAATATAAGATTTTAGACATGGAGTTGTATCCCCAGTACCAAAAACAGTAGCTGGTATATAAACCCTCAATAAAACTTTTTGTTGTTGTTGTTAATCCTCACTAGAGGATATATTTTTTCTATTGATTTTTAGAGAGAGTGGGAGGGAGGGATGGAGGGGGGAGAGGGAGAGAGGGTAAGGGGGAGAGAGAAACATCAATGTGAGAAAAACACATCAACTGGTTGCCTCCCGCACACATGCCCCAACCAGGGTCAGGAATCAAACCTGCAACCCAGGTACATGTCCCTGACTGGAAATCGAACCTGCGACCCTTCAGTGCACAGGGTCAATGCTCTATCCACTGAGCCACACTGGCCAGGACAATAAATATTTTTAATAAGTAAGAAATGCTTATCAAGTTGTTAAAATTTTAAAGAAAGTCATACCATTGAACTAATAGTACTTGAAAATTAAACCAATAAAATCGGAGAAAAGTGGTATTCTTTATTAGAAACTGTACCATGTCAAGATTCACTTTCTCTAAACAAGAGGTCAGCAAACCCACCTTGCTGCCTAACTTTGTAAATAAAGTTTTAATGGAACACAGTCATGCCCATTCATTTATACATACTGTCTTGGCTTTCCACTACAACAGAGCTGAATAGCTGCAACAGAAACCATATTGTTCCAAGTCTTACATATTTACTCTCTAGCCTTTTACAGAAAAAGTTTGCTGATCCTAGCTCTAAATTTAATTTTAAATTCTAAAACAATCTAGAAAGTAAAAACAGATTTTCTACAACAAACATGTACTTTATAGTCAAGAGACATTTTAAATTAAGAGATCTAGTAATGCAGAGGGCTGTATGGGTGGAGCTCATGAGAAAGAATTAGGTTAAAGACAACTCGAAAGTCATGAACACATAAGAAATGGTGAAAGCTATAGAAGTGGATGAAACCTCCAGGACATTTTACAAAGTAAGTTGAGTACAGACTCCTAGAAAACATAAATATTTATGAAACAGGAGAAGAAACATTTAAAAAGGAGATTAAGGAATAAAAAGAAAACCAGATGGAAAACAGTTTAGTGACTTCCCAAAATGTTAAACAGAATTACTTTATGACCCAGCAATTGTATTCCTAAATTATATACCCAAAAGAATTGAAACCAAAGACTCAAACAGATACTTGTATACCAGTATCTATAGCAGCATTACTTACAACAGCAAAAAGGTGGAAACATCTCAAGTGTCCCTCAACAAATAAACAGATAAACAAAATGTGGTGCATCACATTAACTTCTACATAGAGAATGAATTATAGAAGGCAAATAGAATATTATTCAGCCATAAAAAGGAATGGAATTCTGATACATGCTACAACATGGATGAACATTGAAAACATTGTGCTAAGTGAAATAAGCCAGATACAAAAGGACAAATATTTTATGATTCCATTTATATAAGGTATGTAGAATAGACAGAGACACAGACAATAAAAATAGAGGTTATCAGGCACTGGTGCCTAGAGGAAATAAGAGGTTGTTTAATAAACACAAATTTTCTGTTTGGGATGATGAAAAAGTTTGGAAACAGTAGTGATGGCTGCACAACACTGATAGTACTTAATGCCACTGAATTGTATACTTAAAAATAGTTAAATTGATAAATTTTATGTTATATATATTTTACTATAATTAAAAGAAAAAGAAAACCACTAAAGCCAAAGGTAGGAAGAGTCAACAGTATCAAATCCTTCTAAGAAAACAAGCAATACAAGGCCTGAAAACTATGCATTAGTTTTAATGTGATGGTAGCATGGTTAATGTAAAAGCCAAATTATATGCAGCACGTGGAAGAATTAATAAAAGAACAATGAAAGAAATCAATCACCTGAATGGGCCTACAATTTACAAAGTGCCCAAAGAATTATAGGAATGAGAGGCACAGATAATACTGACAAAGTCAAGATTTAATCTAAATTAGTCACTCCCAAGCCCTACCTCAGACCCCTTGAGGTGATGATGGGGGCCTGGAGAAGGTGAAATGCTGCTGCTAAGATTTGGTAAGCAGAACAGGTAGAACAAAGATGTGGTAGGGCTGGTTTGCACCTAGCCCCAAGGGAGTGTCAAGGTATGGTTTCCTTTCTTCAGACTGAAGTAGATTTGTTCTGGTCTAGAACTGGTGGTGGTAGTTCTGCTCCTGCTGAGTTTAGATAGGTATAGTGTGGAGAGCAGTTCCTGGACCCCCAGACAATAATGTCATGAAGCTAGGATTGGAGGGTCAGCTGCTAAGTCCTGCTTGGTGTGGGACAGAGTGAAGTCAGATAGGAACTGTTCAGGAAACACAATTTATGCTGCTCCAAAGTGATTTTGAGGCACTGTCCTTGAAGGTATTTTCAAGATCATGTTGTCCAACCTACAGTTTTACAGACAAGGAGATAATTGATCTAAGTGTCACAAACTCTAGATTCAAGCCCTAACTCTACCAGTAACTCACTGTGTATCCTTGGCACATGCCACATAACCCTCTAAGTCACATGGTGTTATAATAAAAAAATGCTAAAGCCCAGATCTCTCAAGTTGGTCTAGCACTTTTCCCACCAAACTGCAATTGTCCCCACTAGTCCTGTGAAATTTACTAGAGTGCTATTTATGTCTGTGGATTAGTGACTTAATGAGGTAAACAGCTTTAGCTCATTTTTGTATTACAAAATGGTAGTATGTGTTGCTTTATTAGAAAGTTACACAAAGCCTTTGAGTTCTGATAATCCCTGAATATATGCCATTTTAATTTTCATTACTTCACAAACTTAACAAATAATGGAGAACATTTTTGGTCATTATTCTTTTCTTGTTGTTGTTAATCCTCACCTGAGGATATTTTTACATTGATTTTTAGACAAAGTGGAAGGGAAGGACGAGGGAGGGGAGGGAAAGGGAGAAGAGAGGGGAGCGGGGGAGGGAGAGGAAGACAGAAACATTGATGTGAGAGAGACACATCGATTGGTCACCTCCTGAATGACCCAGACTAGGCCAGTGATGAAACCTGCAACCTAGGTATGTGCCCTTGACCGGGAATCAAACCCTCGACCCTTTGGTCCACAGGTCAACGCTCTAACCACTGCGCCAAACTGGCCAGGGCTGGTCATTATTTCTTTATGCAATATTTCCATTCTTAAAAATAAAAATAGTTTATTTTCAAATGTGTTTTAATTCTAAATTATTGTCAAGAACTATCGTTCTGTTTACAGTAATCTACCTGATGTTACCACATTTTTTCTGAAACCACAACACTTAAATCTTATTTGTTTATACAAAAATATCCTTATTTTTTAAAAAGCCATGAGAAATTATCATCCAAGCCACATTATACATTCTTAGTGCAAACATTTAAGTAAGTTAGGTGAACTGAATTTAAGATCTAAAAAGAGAAAACTGCTAATCATTAAATTAAGAGAGGCATTTAGAGAGAAATAAGTCTATAGAATAATTGAATAAGCTCTAATTGCTCAGAAATTGGATCTTTATGATTTCCTTCTTCCTCATGAACAACTTAATTTCTTCCCTTCAAAATATAGTTGGATTTTAATGAGAAGTTTATGCCATTGTTTCAGGTGAAAACTCCAATTTTAATGTTAAAACATTCAATAACACACACTTGGGTATCAGTAATGGCACATGGATAAATGGGCTCCCTAACTGTTACAGAAATGGGTGTAAAAGATCTCCGTGAGTTCTCCATGTGCTCCTTCAGATTTGTGATCAAAACTTTCCATTTCTTTCATCCTTGTTATAACCTATTATTTTTCAAAGATCATATTAAAATTATACACATTACAATAGCATACAAGAAATTTTTTAAAATAGAGAACAGGTTTTGTTAACAATTGTCCTCAGTTTAATCACGTGGCATTTTGCTTCATTTAACCTGGCTCTTCTGACCAATGTGGCAGCATGGATCTAGAGCTAAACAACCCTGGATTCAAAACCTAACTTTACGTTTTATTGTTATTTTTAAAATTTTTTTTCTTTATTGTTATTAGAGAGAAAGTGGGAGAGGGAGAGAGAGATAGAAATATCTGAGAGAGAGAACATCGAATGGCCGCCTCCTGCACGCCCCCCACTGGGGATCAGGCCCACAACCCGGGCATGTGCCCTGACCGGGAATCGAACCAGCGACCTCCTGGTGCATGAGGTGATGCTCAACCAGTGAGCCACACCAGCTGGGCTAACTCTACGTTTTATTAATTATGTGGTCTTAGGTAAATTTGTTAATCTCCTTGAGCTGCATTTCTTTTGTAAAACTGGAATGATACCTGCCTAAATTTTTGCTGGAATGATTAAGAGATATTATACACTGTTATAGAGAGCTGTAGGGGTATAGTGAGCTCTGTATTGGGTATCACAAGTGGAAAAAATTGCTTATCATTATGTATGAAACAAATGAGAAATTCAGCATCATTCTAAGAACAGTTCTAAACAATGCTAGGACAGCACTTTAAAATAGGCTTTTGACGCCTGGCCAATATGGCTCAGTGGATTGAGCGTTGTCCCATGGACTGAGAGGTCCCAGTTCAATTCCCAGTCAGGGCACATGCCTGGGTTTCAGGCTCAATCCCCAGTGGGGGGCAAGTAGGAGGCGGCTGATCTCTCACATCGGTATTTCTATCTCCCCAAAAAGAAAAAGAAAAATCAATAAAAACATTTTAAAATAGGCTTTTGAATATTAAAACAAAACCACATTTAAGTGAAGTACTTCTGAAATAGGATAAGCAAATCAACACTTTAAGAGCAGCAGAAAGTATTAGTTTCTTCATAGCGGATTAAGTGTAAAGAAATCATAAGCAAAAATGTTAAAGTACTAGTGAAAAATGAACAAATACAAAGCTACTGAAAACATTTCATTATAAACAAAACATTTTAGTATCTTCAGTTATATCAAGTCAGGCTAATAGCACTTAACCACTTCAACAAATTAATAAATTCTGTCAGCAGGTGGCTCTAGTAACACTGAAATCAGTAACAAATATTGCCCTGGCCGGTTTGGCTCAGCAGTTAGAGTGTCAGCCTTCGGACCAGACAGTCCCGGGTTCGGTTTCCGCTGGGGGCACATGCCTTGGTTGCAGTTTGTCCCCGGCCCCAGCTGGGGTCGTGTGGGTGGCAGCCGCTTGATGTGTCTCTCTCACATCGATGTTTCTCTCTCTCTCTTCCTCCCTCTCTCCCTCCTACTCTATCTCAGGATAAATGTAAAAAAATATCCTTGGGTGAGGATTAAAAAATATATATTAAAAAAAAAAAAAAAGAATATGCCCGTAGAGAAGGAGCATGGCTTTCAAAAATATATATATATATTATAGCAAAATACAGGTGGTAATGTACTGAATTTCAGAAATTTGGACTCAAAAAGAATCACATTAATATGTAAATTCAAACTCTCTTTTTCTTTTTTTTAAATTAAATTTATAGGGGTAACATTGGTTAATAAAATTATATGTTTCAGGTATACAATTCTACAATACATCATCTGTACATTGTATTGTGCATTTACCTCTCCAAGTCCAAGTCTCCTTCCATCACCATTTATCCCCTATTTACCCTCTTCGACCTCCCCTCACCCTACTCCTTCCCTGTGGCAATCGCCATACTGTTGTCTATGTCCATGAATTTTTATTTTGATCCCTTAACCCATTCTTCATAGATCCTGAACTAGACCTTCAATTTCCTATCTATAAGATGCTACATGTAGACAGACTAGATGAACTTTAAGAGATCCAATAATCACTGAGTACCTCCTAAATTTTAAATTAGTTTTATTTACTAGTGATTTACTGTATTTTAGCAGTAAAATCTTTTTTTAAGTAACTAACATATAATTAATAACAGTATATAGCCTATATAGCCACCTGAGTACAATAAAATGTAATTCTCTTTTTAAAAAACAACTTTACTTTGAAATAATTATGTAGCTTCACAAGAGGTTAACAAAGAACTGTACTGGGAAGTCCCAAGCATCCTTCCTCCAGCAGCCTGCATGTTACACAACTATAATATCTTTTGATTACGTATTTGAAATTAAAAGGAAGAAACATGTTAATTTTATAAAAAGTTCTTATGAAAACAGCTCTAAAAGCTTTATGTTTCTGTGGGAAGGGGGGAAAATGTGATTTAAGGGTCTTTTTAAAGCTTCCAGATTTTATGTATTAAATTTTATTTTTAATTTTGAAAATGAAACCAAAAAAACCCACTGATCATTGTCCCAATGTAAAAATTGGCACCAGCTATACTTTCTGTGTCCACTGAGTGGGGGGAAACTATGTCCAAATGACATACACTTGTATGTGGGATAGAAAAATTTTTTTTCCTAAAACAACTACTTCTTCAAAGATAGTCATTTTGCAATTACTATAAATTGATCATTTTTTCCATAATAAAAATGGCTATATTTATACCAGAAAAGATTTGGCTCCATAATATAAATCATACTTATATTCCATAAATACTTTATGAATGCATTTATAAAGAAAACAGGCAGGAAGCTATCCCCTACATTGCTCTCTTTCAATGTATTATTCATTCTTTTAACTGTATAATTATGTGGTTTTCATAATTTCATTATGAATTGCCTTATAGTACCCATATTAAACATTCAAACAAGGCACAAGTGTATCTTACATTGTATACTAGACAAATTACTATCTAGTATATAAGTAATATGTCATAAATTATATTTTGTATTGATTGCTTAAAAGGCTGATTTAAAAAAAACACTGTTGAAGTATTTTTTAAAAGCCAAGAATCTTTTATTACCAATAAATGCCTATAACTATTATCAGATATGGATTTGCATCCATAAACTAGATGCTTTACATTAAGAAAGACTTTAGCCCGGCCCGTGTGGCTCAGTGGATTGAGCATCAGTCCCAGGGACTGAGAGGTCCTGGTTTGATTCCTGGTCAAGGCACATGCCCAGGTTGCGGGCCCGATCCCCAGTAAGGGGTGTGCAGGAGGCAGCTGATGGATGTTTCTCTCTCACATCAATGTTTCTATCTCTCTTTCCCTTTCTCTCTCTCTCTAAAAAAAAAATCAATAAAAACATATTTAAAAAAAAAGAAAAGAAAAGAAAAGAAAGAAAGATTGGTACTTTAGACTTGGAACCTCTCGTCTCTCAAGCCCAGCTTCTAAGTTCTTTCCTTTCTTAGTAGTATCCCTATTTGGGCAGCAATCAACTGTCACAAGAGTGCCTTGTTTGGAAATTTATCATTTTATGACAAAAGTAACTCAGTACAAAAAACATAATGGTTCTTAAAAACAATATTACAATAATTATAGTTAAATGAACTGTATAGGATATTACAAGAATATTAGAGAGCATCTCTGTCTTTCCCAATGGCAGAAGAAGGAGTGGTAAAAATACTTCTAGGCCACCTGAATTGCCAGCAAAAGCACAGTAAGTTCTTTTCATCCTTTCCACACACCAGTTCTAGCAGCCCTAAAATAAATTTCCTTTTTTTTTAAAATTTAAATTCCATTAAGTTCAACTTTCTGGTGAGTAAGAGTCCCATTCAGCAACCATATACTGAATCAGAGAACAAACATATGCATCTTTCCATCCTTCAGCTTCCAACACTATCACTTGAACTCCTTGTAATTCCCCAAAACAAATAATAAGTCAATCTTTGTAGCAATAACTTAGTCTCTTAGTCTTAAAGTGGCTGGTTATTCAAAAACAAAATAAAACTAAATCTATCCACACAACCACCTAGATAGTTTAGAGACAAAGTAAGAACCTTTCACTGAATCCATCAGAAATGGCTCCCATAAAAGCAAAAATTGTTAAAATAAACATTCAGCAGGAAACACTCCCTTTTTCTTATTTAAAAATAGCTTGATTTTGTTTTTCAGCTCAACTTAAAAAAAAAACCACCATGTTTAAATGGATATCACAATTTTTTAAAGATTCAAATTTAAAACTATTTCCTAATATAAACATGACAGATCTTACAATCTAAAAACACAATAACCAATTATATATATAGATTCTTGATGTCAACAATTATCAAATGGAAAAGACAAAAAGAATTAGAAAAAGATACATTTGGACTCTGTTATTTATAAAAGTAATTTTAGTTAAAGGGATTTTTACCTTTAGTCTTTTGATATTTTATTTTAACCAAGAGTCCAAAATGAGAAAAATATAAATGCAAATCAAGTACTGCCTGGTTGTGCTAAAATAATTGCATGAAATATTTTGTCTTTCCCTATCCAAAAATACCTTTAAATACTTACTCTGAGCCTGCAGCCATTTCCAAGTATGACGTTTCTGCTGTATCAACCCCCAATGGGATCACTATGCTCATGACGTTCGCCTCTGATAAATTCGATTACTATGGAGTCCTATGCATTGGTATCCAAAACACTGGGGCATGCCAGCCACAGTGCTCATTGCAAACATCTAAGTGCATCCACAAACCCTGTTTAAAAAAAAGGGAACAAAAAGTTGAGAATCATCTTCCTATTCCTAGCAACAGTCAAACTCTATCAACAGTAAATAAAACACAAGGAAAGCATTCTTTATTAAAATATTGACATAAATTGGAATTTGCTCAGGGAGTCTCTACTTCATTTATTTTTCTGGAATTAAGCTTTGTGATTGTGATTAAAAGAAAGTTTCTGAGTCATAATCTTCCTTAGGAAATGAATTTAGAATGCCAAACGAAGGATTACTATTTATATTGCTTAGTGAAGAACCAACAAATATTATTCATTTTTAAAGATAAAATGGAATTTCTTATAGTAGTAGTACCCAAAAACAAATCTTCTTGGTTCAGTGTGATCTAACCATAAACTAACAAATATTGAATACACACTATGGACTAAGCACCATACTAAGCTTTCACATGGATGATCTATTTAATCCCCACAATGCTGAGATAGGGATCTCCACTTTATCACGGAGGAACACAACAGCAAGAAAGGTTAAAGAACTTAACCAAGGTTGCTCGGTTTAAGAGATAAAACCAAGCCAGTTGGATTCTCGGTCAGGGCACGTGCCCAGGTTGTAGGCCAGATCCCCAGTGGGGGGCATGCAGGAGGCAGTTGATCGATGTTCTCTCTCATCGATGTTTCTCTCTCCCCATCTCCTTTCCTCTCTCTAAAAAATTAATAAAAAAAGAGATAAAACCAGGATTCGAACCAATTCTACTCTGTTGTTTATATATGTATAAAAGGAAAGCTATTTTATTTGTAATAAAATCAATTGTTTTACAGAGGTTGATATTTTCCATACTACACAAATACCTGTATACTGAGGGGGTTTCTCTATGTCATTATGACAGATCATTAGAGAAAACTAATATACTTGAAGTGTTTTTTTAAAACAAATTTACCACAGTAACAAAAATACATTCAGCTTCAACATCAATTTTTTAAATCTAAATTCACTGTATAACAATTGCTATATATTCTGTTTGTGAAATACCTACTCAAAATCTTTTCAGCAATGATATAGTACAACTCGGAAACAAAACAGATTGAGATAATCCTATAAACAGGAAAAAAGCAACAGTAAAAAGTATCCCTGTCATGTTATACCTGAAATACTTAAAAGCAGTTTCTTCAAATAGTAATTCTTGTATTTATCTTTAATTTTTACAAGTAAGCTTGAGAATACCTACTCAGGTTAATCCTATTTAAAAAATGATACAGATTGTGAGCTCACACCTTACAGGGGAAAATACCAAAACAGGGAAATAAGATGGTAATGGTGGTTTGAATTTTCCAAGAAGACTAGACTTTACTTTTAAACCATGTATAACTGGGGGAGAGCTATTAAATTACAAGTTATTATAATAAAAATATACAATAATAGGCGATTGTACCTAAAAGTTTAAAACGTAAACAGTGAACCTCTCTAAGCATCAGGTTCCTTGTTTATAAAATGGGGATTTATCCTTTTAGTGTTTCTGTGAAGAAAAGGAAATAATGAATGCAAAGCACTTCGTACACTGCATTATACACATTTAGCAATCAATTAAGCGGTAGCCACATAAGAAAGCTGCTCTTATATCATCACACACACACAAAAGTGTGGATAGAAAAACTCTCTAGTTCTCATTTAGAGAGAATCTTCTAATAGTTTTTGAAAATAAAGTAATCGTGGTTCTCTACTTGTCATGTTTTTTTAATGGCTTGCTCTATCAAATTAAAATTGTCCTCTCAAAACAATTAAAGCAGGAGAAAAAGGAAAAGTGTCCTACCTTCTTTTCTGCACCTGTCACCATATTAGTGTTACTTCATAAAAGCCACATTTATTAACCTGCACAAAGCTATAAAATTATAAAACTTCTAAATGACACAATGCAAGCAATCTATAAAACTGTAAGTTTGTTCTATTCAACTGTTAAGTTTAAAATGCTGAAGACTTGGACCTAACAACACATAACAATTACAATTAAAAAAAATATATTTTCTTCCTTTTGGTAGCATCTAGTTGGTAGATGTTTTCTTTTGCTCAGCTATCTTTATGTTAAATTCATAGGAAATTTTACATTTTAGGTATGTTATTAAATATTTAGTTGCTTTTTTTTTTTTAACCAGAAGCAGAAACAGGGAGACAGAAATCAAATTATTATGTATTCTTTTAGGTAACTGAATAATATTTCCAACCTAAAAGAATCTTTTTGAGTATGTACTTAGTAGCGCGACCTATTTTTATATAAATATGCAATCTTCAATAAACACTACATTTGAGCTGTTTTTAAACAGCACTGAAGAGTTTGCCATAAGCCTATTACAGATAATAGCTTATATTTGTGTGATTGCTGCCTGTCTCTCCAACTCTGCACAGTCCCTGGAACATAATAGGCATTCTACAAAGGACTGGTGAATGAATTAGAGCACTTGGGTAAAACTGCAGCTCTGGCCTCATTAATCAAATGAGTTATGAACGTATACAATTAAGTGCTACAAAAACAACTACATGACACCTTCTCCAGAAAAGCATCTCTCTACAAACACAGACGCTCATCCCCAGGACAAAGACTCATCACCACATCTGAAACAGAATCACAGATTCTGAGTTTGATTCAATAGAGAAGAAATCAGTAATTTGCTCACAAGAGGTCAGAACAAGAGGTCATATAAATTGGCAAATAACTTCACCATGTTCACTAACATAAAAAACTCTATAGCCAGAAAACTTGAGGTCACATAAATTGGCAAATAACTTCACTATATTTACTAATATAAAAAACTCTATACCACAACACTCATACTGTTTAAAAACCCAGTTTTATGATTTTATTTTACAAATAAAATCATAAATTCGTTAGAGTCTAATCATTGTGCCTTAAAAAAATAAGAAGGAAAGAGAAAACCAATGTAGTAAGCAGAAAAGATGTGAGGTTATAACACAGTATGTACAACTAGAGGAAAAACAATTCAATACACTCCAAACAATTAGCACAAAGCTTTCACATCTTATGTGAATTGAAAAAATTGGTTATCCAACTGGCAAGTAAAATATATACAAAATACATCGAGAATAAATGGCAGCCATTAAAAAAATAATATAAAAGGAAATACCATGAGATGTCTGGTAAATCTGAGGTCCAAGAAAGAATAAATGTCTTCACAAACCCTGCTATCCAGAATAGACCTAGAAACCAAGTGAACATAGCAGTATTGAGCTGTTTTTAAATGGCATAAAATTATAGGTACTTTCTTCTAACATGACACCTAAAACCAAAGGGACTCACACAAATATAGCAGCTAATTCTTAAAAAGATAAATTTATTCTTTACTTTTTTATATAAATGTAAACACAAGTACAGACAATTAAAGCTAGAAACCAAATAAAACTAAAAACAAACTAGGAAAATACAATATTAGAAACAGATTTAGCAAAGCAATGGCAACGATACCAAAACAAACAAAACCCTAAAGTAGGAAAAACAAGATAAAAGGCAAAGAAAAGCCATTAAATTAGAAAACACTCTACCAGAAAAACTGGAAGACTAAAGCTGCTTTTAAGACCATATTAAAAAGTTCAGAAAACAAAAAATACTGTGGAAAAGATGAGTGTGATACCCAAAGGCAGAGAAGATGAAAATATGAGGACATTTCCCCCAAAAAATTACAAATAAAAGTGCCCATCTAAAATAATCTCTTTGAGGAAAGGGTCATTTATTATTAGCTTTCTGTCCTTTATAAGCACCTTACACAGAGCTCAATATTTAAAATTAAATCAATGTTTATATTTTCGATATGTAGCACTAAGAGAATAAATGGGTGAATTTTGGGCCGAATTACTAATAGAAATGAAATAAAGAAACTTGAAAGAAATTGTGAGGGACCACAAACCAGAGATTTAATTATAAATTATAAGTTAAACTGCCCTCATTATTCATTTAAGATTTTTTTATTTATAGCAGTTGACTAAGGTATAATAAAAATAATACTGGCTGATCAAGGTCTATTACCAAGTTACTACCTATGAAACTTTGGGCAAGTCATTTCATTATTCTGGGCTTCAACTAAAAGGTTAGGTTGATAATCTCACAGTTTAAATCTTAGTCCATACATTAACAGATTTTTCCTGATAATCAAAATAACAGTATATCAGATTCTAAAAAGCTTTAAAAAAAAATTGACAACAGGATGAATTATGTATTTCTCCAACTGAGTTAGTATTATTATCAGACAGTGCTCCATGAGCACTTATTTTATTGATACTCAAACCTCCTCAGCTGAGGTTATAATAGTTTTAATAAATACTGAGTGCTTACAATGCTTAATCCTTACAAAGAGCCTATGTTGTACATATATTTATTATCCCCATTTTACAGATAAGGAAGAGAGATTAAACTGGTGCAAAGTTCCACAGCTAATACACAGTAGAATCAGATTTGCTCCCTAGCAGTCTGATTCCAGAACCTACACATTAGTTTGCCTGAAGTTAAAATTTGCCAGATGACTGGCAGAATAAGTAATCTAGAATTTACAATTAAGGGAAAAAAACTGACAACTGCCTCTCTCAAAAAGAGGAGAAATTAAATAAATACTAAGTGTCTCACTCTAGAACATCTGGTACACTAAATAAAGAACATTACCAAAACCCACCTTGTTCTTTCCCCAAACCTGATCCACTCATAAACTTAAATCCGTTCCACAACACAATGCACTAAAACACTACAAAAGTAGAGATGCATAGGTTTAAAATCTTAAAGTTGTGTTTAAAATATTTCAGGGATGCCCTGGCTGGTGTGGCTTAGTTGGTTGAGCATTGTTCCATGCACCAAAAAGCTCAGGGGTTCGATTCCTGGTCAGGGAACATGCCCTGATTTCAGACTCGATCCCCAATAGGAGATGTATAGGAGGCAGCCAATCAAAGTTTTGCTCTTGCATCAATGTTTTTCTCTCTACCTCCCTTATTCTCTTTCTAAAATCAATAAAAACATATTAAAAAATATATTTCCAGGATGGTGCAAAGCACATTAATAAAAGGACAAAGATATTCAAATTCCTTTATTATTTTCAGGAACAAACACATACCTCACTAGTGAATTGAAAGCAACCCATAAATTAAGAAAACCATGTTTCAAATGTAAGATTACCAGTGTATGCGTAAGTATATTCAATTCCTTATAAATAGAAATATTTTTTAAGCAAAGATCACCCATCTAACCAGTTAAATTTTAACTTGAAAAAAAATTTTAACTTGAGTCTCCCTTAAATAACCATTTGGTTCCTAGAGACAAAGAATTCCACCAATTTACCATATACTAACATTTTCATAACAAAATCTCAAGAAAAATCTGTCTTCTTGTAGTCAGGGTTAATGTTGGCGGACCTACTTGAAAAACAGAAACCTATATATTAAAATTAAATGTCCAAAGAGCACATTTTCTGCACTCTAAGAGAGTTTCACAGTTTTACTATCATGTTTAGTACAATTCCAAAAACTGTTGCTACTTAAATTCAATACCAAAGTGACAATGCTTCAGCTTTCAAAGTCTGCCACTTATGCCTGGCTGGTGTGGCTCAGTGGTTGAGCTGGTCGACCCATGCACCAAGAGGTCGCCGGTTTGATTCCTGGTCAGGGCACATGCCTGGGTTGTGGGTCCCATCCCCAGTGAGGGGCATCCAGGAGGCAGCCAATCAATATTCTCTCCCATTGATGTTTCTATCTCTCTCTGCCCCTCTTTTCCTCTCTCTAAAATCAATAAAGAGCCCTGGTCGGTTTGGCTCAGCAGTTAGAGCGTTGGCCTGCAGTCCAGAGAGACCTGGGTTCGGTTCCCGCTAAGGGCATGTACTTCGGTTGCAGTTTGTCCCCGGCCCTGGTTGGTCGCGCGGGTGGCAGCCACTCGATGTGTCACCTTCGCATCGATGTTTCTCTCTCTCTCTCTTCCTCTCTCTCCCTCCCACTCTATCTGAACAAAAAATGAAAAAGTGTCCTCGGGTGAGGATAAAAAAAAAATAAAAATAAATAAAAAAATAAAATAAAATCAATAAAGAAAAAAAAATTTTTCAAAGTCCACCACTTATTAATAATGGTTACTCATTCTCTTAAAGCCTTAGTTCCTCATCTGTAAATAGGAATAACCACAGAATATAGTATATCTGAATTGTTTTAAGGATTGTGTAGGGCAGTTAAGTGTTAGCAATGATAACCACATAAAACTTCTGAGAATTAAATATTTAGGAAAACTCATTAAAAGATGACTATTGGAGAACAATTCTCATTTATTATACTTGTAAAATTCAAGTAAACTATTAAGAAGTTTTGATCTGTTCCAGAGTCCATTCTTATCAGTAAAGGAGAAAGGATGCTTCTGTATTAGACTACAAATTCAGAGAATGTGATAGAAGTAATTTCATTTAAAAAATCAACAGACAGTCTTGGCCGGTTTGGCTCAGCGGTTAGAGTGTCGGCCCACGGACCGGAGAGTCCCGGGTTCGATTCCCGCTAAGGGCATGTACCTCGGTTACAGTTTGTCCCCGGCCCCAGTTGGGGTCGTGTGGGCAGCAACCACTCGATGTGTCTCTCTCACATCAATGTTTCTCTCTCTCTCCTCCTCCCGCTCTATCTGAAGATAAATGCAAAAATATCCTCTGGTGAGGATAAAAAAAAAAAATCAACAGACAGCCCTGGCTGGTTTGGCTCAGGGGTTAGAGCGTTGGCCCTGGGACCAAAGTGTCGTAGGTTCAATTCAGATGAAGGGCACGTACCTCGGTTGTGGTTCGTCTCTGGCCCTGGTTGGGGTTGTTTGGGAGGCAACCAATCGATGTGTCTCTCTCACATCGATGTTTCTTTCTCTCTGTCTCCCTCCCTTCCACTCTATCTGAAGATAAATGGAAAAATATCCTCGGGTGAGGATTAAAAAAAAAAAAAATCAACAGATAAAACAAACCTCTTTATTACGAACACTAGACACAGTGTCTAACCACTATGCTGTATACCTGAAACTAACACAAAATAATATTGAAAAAAAAAGTCAACAGCCAAACTTCTTTATTACAAACTCCAAACACACCATTTCAGTTATTTTCTTATACTAAAAATCTGTGTAAAGAGTAATGGTTAAATACATAAGCCATATGGACTCTGAAATCCTTTATATAGAATTTTTGTCAAAACAGGTTGGCTCTGATATTACATTTTTTAAAAAATAAACCAACGAGAATCCTTATGATATTACCAAACCATTCCTATATAGTCAAGAATGAAGGAAGCACTTTCCCAAATCAGCCAGTAGTTTTTGGAACTCCATACTGGTTTACCTTGCAGCCCAGTTTACCTTTTCTTTAGTTCACCAGAGATTTAATTTGGGAATTAAAGTAAAGTATCAAGAAAAATGACCTTAAAAGAAATACATGAACACAAGAAGTGAACCCTAATGTAAACCACACACTTTGATTGATAAGGACGTGTCAATGTTGGTTCACTGAATGTAACAAATGTACCATAATGATGAAGAATGTTGATGGTGGGCAAGGCAATGCCTATGTATGGGGGAGGAGGCATGCTGAACACTGTACTTCCCATTCATTTCTGAGGTGAACCTAAAATTGCTCTAAAAAATAAAGTCAATTAATTAAAAAAATACATGTATGAATATGATACAGTGAATTATTTGGCATTATTTAAGAGGGTACCATTCTTTCTACCAGGATTTTTAGGACGCTATTCTAAACACCAATTCCTCAATTAGCTAAAGTACTGGCACACTCCTCCATCACCACCCAAAGCCCCCTCAAATTAAAATAATTTCAATATCATCCAGTTTTTTAATGCACCCTTGTTATTATTTTTTATTAGTATTTGTCATGCCCCAAAGTACTGGAGGCCATTAAACTCTGGTGTAAAATGTAGTAAAATGTGGACTTTTATGCAAGTGGCAATTCAGTGGTTGAAATCTGGTTAGACCAGAGCCTACAGGTATAATGTACAATTTCGTTTTCCTACGTCATAAAACTGTTCTTAGAAACAGTTTAGTCTTTGTTCATACCACAGAATAAAATTAACAAAAGTCATTTCATTCTTGCCCTGGCTGGTGTGGCTCTGTGGTTAGGACGCTGACCCTTGGACCAAAGGGTCAATCCCCAGTTAAGGGCACATACCTGGGTTGCAGGCTCAATCCCTGGCCCTGGTTGGGGCAAGTGTGGGAGGCAACCAATTGATGTGTCTCTCTCACATCGCTACTTCTCTCTCTCTCCCTTGCCACTTCCACTCTCTCTAAAAATCAATGGAAAAAATATCCTCAGGTAAGGATCTAAAAAAAAAAGTGATTTCATTCTAAAACAGTTACCTAGTCCAATGTTTTTCCATATGGCCTACAATTTTATATCTTAGAATGTGCTGTTCAATATACAAATGCAGAAAAAAAAGAATTTTCAAACTTACAATAATCACATAAAATTTACTTTTATGTAAAAAGGTAGTGAGTACTATAAAGCATACCACCACACATTTCTAATGGGTTCTAAAACTTCAGTTAAAAAATACTGTTATCGCCCTGGCTGGTTTGGTTCAGCGGTTAGAGCATCGGCCTGTGGACCAATGACTCCAGACAAGGGCATGTACCTCGGTTATGGTTCATCCCCGGCCCTGGTGGGGTCGTGCAGGAGGCAACCAGTTGATGTGGCTCTATCATATCGATGTTTCTCTCTGTCTCTCTCTCTCTCCCCCTCCCTCCCACTCTATCTGATAATAAGTAGAAAAATATCCTCGGGTGAGGAATAAAAATAAAAAAAAAACACTGTTATTTACATAAGCACTTTTTAAATTGTGCTCTCAGCAGTCCTGGGAGAGTTGGAGATTGAGATAGTAGGAGAAAACAGAGTCAGAGAAATTAACAGAAGAAAATGAGACAACATGTTCTATAGATTTAAAAGGAAAATTCTGAAGCTGCATTCTGTGTGGTAACTACCAAATGGAAAAATAACATTAAATGGAACACTAATTAGCAACATAAAGGAACAAACTACTGATACATGCAACACCTTGGATAAATCTCCAAGAAATTATACTGAGTGAGGAAAAAAAAACACACCAAAAAAATCCCAATCCCCAAAAGTCACATACTGTATAATTCCATTTATATAACATTCTTGAATGACAAATTATAGGAAAGGAGAACAGATTAGTGTAGT
The DNA here is from genome assembly GCA_030848825.1 of Tadarida brasiliensis. Classification (NCBI taxonomy): domain Eukaryota; kingdom Metazoa; phylum Chordata; class Mammalia; order Chiroptera; family Molossidae; genus Tadarida; species Tadarida brasiliensis. The sequence goes on from CM061267.1 coordinate 51,304,836, forward strand.
TATAAGAGGGCAACACCAGGGATCCTTGGGGCAATGGAGCTGTTCTGCATCTTAGCTGTGGTAGTGGATACAGTAACCTACATATGTGAAAAAGACACACATGCTCAAGTGAAAGTTAAACTGGGGATATCTGAACAAAAATGTGTGGATTGTATCAATGTCAATATTTCTGGTCATGCAAACAAAATAGAAACAGAGGCATGTAACAAACTGACAGCTGGGGGGGGGGAGGTTGGATGAAAAAAGGTGAAGGGATTAAGCAAAAAAAAAAAAAATATATATATATATATATACATACACATACACACACACACACACACACACACACACACACACACACACAACAAAGAGACACATATTCCCACTGGTAATAGCCAGAGGGGAAGGGGGTTGGGGGTAGGTGGAGGTAAGCAAAGGGAGGATAAATACTTTGCTTTGAGAGATGGGTACAAGATGCAGTGTGCACAAATGTTTTATTGAGTTGTACCCTTGAAACCTATATGGTTTTGTGAACCAATGTCACCCCAATAAATTCAATAAAAAACAAAAATAAAAAATAAAATAAAATATCTGGGCAAAGAAAAAAATATTTTGGTAATGAAACTGTATTAGTTTTACAAGATGCTACCACTGAGGGAAACTGGGTCAAGGATACAGAGAATTTCTCTGTATTATTTCTTACAAATGCATGTCAATCTACAATTACCTCAAAATTACATTTAATTTTACAAACTACATTAAAATGGTGATCTTCAAACTTTGAGTATTGATAGAAACTTTCCAACAGATGAAATTGTACACAGAAATTTAAGCATCTACTTTGATTCTAGAATGAAAAAATTGTTTTAATATCCTATGGTTTCCCCAATGATTGCTAGTGTCAACTTGATGTGTTGTGTTAAGGAGACCACAGCCAGGTATAATGTGAAAGAAGGCCACAAGTGATTAGTGATGTCTGCTAATGGGTACAGTAGGCATTTGTACCTTATATTTGCTATGACATATTTTTCTGTCTGTGATTAAAGAGGACGGTAAGGGTATGTTCCTTCTTGCACATCATCATATACCAGTTAAGTTCCATGAAAAGCCTAAGGCTTTCTGGAGAATAGTTTGAAACACCACTGGCTAAAAGAAAATACTTACTAACTCAACATATGACATGAGACATTTATTTCACTGGTAAATTCCATTTGTCCAAAGAAAGAAAACAATACTTTTCCAAAAGGTAGTGTTAAAGTCTGTTGTAACTAAAAATCAAACAAAACAACAAAAATACTCCTGCATTTATCTTTTAATCACATACATCTTTTATATAGACTTAATGTTAAGCTGGTTCATTCTTGCTTTTCTATTTTTATTCTTTTATTTTTCGCATTCAAATACGTATGCCACCAGGTAAGGCATCCTTTTTGACTAAAACAAAGTTGGCAATAATTTATTCTCTCATTTTTATTCTAATATTAAGTGAAATTATGTATTCACTCTCCAGAAGTAACTATTTCTTCTATCACTATTTTGAATAATTTCTTTTAGACTAGTGAAGACTAGTGAGTCTTCTCTTCTTTCCCTATCTAAAACAATGTGCATCAAATCCAATTAACAGGAATTAATCCACTAGTTTCTTAACTATGTCCTCTTCAAAAAAGCATGGGAGCTCAAGTACTTACAGTCAAGCTCCTAATCTTGGAACTTATCAGGTTATCTTATTCCATACTAATATTCCAATATATAAATCCTTTTATTGTGCCAGTCTCTTTCCTATTGCTGGTATATCCTTGCTCATCCCCTTCAAAGTTATTTTTCTTTACTTATATCTATCCTACCAAATAAATATCTTACTAAATCTTCAAGGATCACTTAAATATCAATGCTTCCTTGAAGCCTTCTCGACTTCCCACTTAGACATCTCTGCCTCAAAACTAGCTTTTGAGTTCTCTAGTAGATCAATCTCTTGAGGACCGTTTCCTTATCTATAAACAAAAATCTGATTAGGTTAACCCAAAAAACTGTTTCAACTATAAAACTTATTCTACACATTAATCTCTTCCCTTTGTTCCTCCTAAAAAATGTATTATATTTTTTAACCACTGTTTTATATTTTGACAAACTATTTTTAAATGGCTGTTAGATACATAGCTTCCATAATTAAATCATCTACTTCACCCTATAGCAAGCACTAAGCTATTTAGCTCTCAAAGCCTAGAAATAGTGGCTAAGATACCACCTAAGTTATTCTTGAGTAAAACATACCCTCTAACACATTCAATTCCCCTCTTCCTCTTCTAGATGAACATGAACATATATTAAAAACAAAACAATATCCCTGGCCAGTTTGGCTCAGCGATTAGAGTGTCAGTGAGTTGGCCCAAGGACCTGAGGGTCACTGGTTCATTCCCAGTCAAAGGCACATACCTGGGTTGCAGGTTTGATCCCTGGCCTGGGTAGGGGTCGCGTGGGAGGCAACCAATGGATGTGTCTCTCTCATGTCAATATTTCTCTCTCCCCCTCCCTTCCACTCTTATCTTAAAAAATCAATGGAAAAATATCCTTGGGTGAGGATTAAAAAACAAACAAACAAAACCTGTCACTAAAGAATGTTAGTGATTGATGTTCTTCTGAAACCTTTTTTTTTTTTTTCTTATTGCTTCTCTTTCCCTTATTATGCTAAAATGTGGTTGTCTTTCAAGGCTCAATCCTCCCCATTATTACTCTCCATCCATCTTGGATTTATTTATTTATTTTTTTATCCTCACCCAAGGATATGTTTTTTATTAATTTGAGAGAGTGAGGAAGGGAGAGGGAGAGGAGAGAGGAGGGGAGAGAAGAAAGAAGGGGGGAAGGGGGGGAGAGAGAGAGAGGAGAAAGAAAGAAACATTGATGGGTTGCCTTCTGTATGTCTCTGACCAGGGATGGAACCTGAAACCTAGGTATGTGGCCTGACTGGGAATTGAACCTGCAACTTTTTGGTGGATGAGACGATGCTCCAATCAACTGAGGCACCCGGCCAGGGCTCTATCTTGGATTTAAAACATTCACTTCTGTTTGATTTCCTAGTCCCAGCCATCTATAGGATATACAGCTATTCAAATATAGTTATCCACCATTACTGCAAAAATCAAATCTTTAAAATGAGTATCTTCCACTCCATTTCTTATTTGTACCACATTAGTACCCCAGAGTTCTGTTTTTAATTCTTCTTTTATCTAGTCTCCTATCATATTTGATTGCCCAGTCTTCTGTACCTCCCCAGTGTTTCAGATTCATTCTTCCTCAGTTTCCATGGCCCCCACTATCATCTTCATCATCTGAATAATTTCTAACAATCAATGACCCTTCCAGCTTGTTACCATTAAGTTCTGAGTACCCTGTCACCAAACAGTAGAAGAAATCTTGAGTATTATTTAAGCACCAACCCCTCCAGATTATGGCTACTATTCTATTATTTCATATTTACTGAGCATATGCTATGTTCTGGATACTGCTCTAAGTGCTAGGGAATGGGCAGTAAACGAAATTAAGTTGCTTTTAAGGCATTTAAATGAGCTAGGGCAATATAATTAATCAAGGGTAGAGTAGTTTTCTTAAGTAACTGCCTTTGACTAATGATTTCTGTATTGTTATTACCTTGCCAAGAATTAGTCTCTCATAAAGGATCAATAGAAAGCTATGATGATTTTCAAAAAATTGGATTTGAATTCTTAATCAGTCACTCCTTAGCTATGTGATCCTGTTTCTGTAGGCCTCTCATGAAAAATGGGTAAAATACCTACCACCCAGAGTTTCTGGGTAGAGTAAATAACATATGTAAACACATGTATTAATGATACTTGTCTTATCCCTTAGAATTAAAGGCATGAAGTTAGGTTATTCAACCCAATCATAATTTAATTAATTCCAGTCACAATACTATTGACCATTTAAGTATTGACAATACTAAGGCCATTTAAATGGTGAAAAAACAGCAGCTTTATTACTGCATCTGAAAAGTTATCTTAATATTCCACATACATTTAAAATACTTACTATAAAAATCTTAAGTCTAAAATAAGAGTGCTTTAATTTCTAAGTATTTAACAACCCATAAAATCAGGAAAAGACCACAGTGATTAAAAAACAAATATTTTCCATGTTTAAACCATTTACTTCTACAGCATTTTCCCCAGTCCTTTAACTCTAAGACTTACAATATTCAAAGAGCAACTTTTCCTCTTCATACATTAATATAAATAGAAAAGCAAAAACAAAAACTTGGAAAAGAACGAATGTATTGCAACTAGAGTTGAGGCCTAGGAAAAAAAGGTCTATGCATTTTATCCCCAAATATGAATTACAAAAGTAATAGATCTACATTTCTATTAGAAAAAATAACTCAGATATGCAGTTTATTAACTTATTATATGTCTTGTTCAAAACAGGCTTTTAAAGTAGCCTATCTTGCCGAGCCGGTGTGGCTCAGTGGTTTACTGTCAACCCACGCACCAAGAGGTCACCGTTTCAGGGTACACGCCCAGGTTGTGGGCCCAATCCCTAGTGGGGGGTATGCAGAAGGCGGTGAATCGATGCTCTCTCATCGATGTTTATATCTCTTTCTCCCTATCCCTTCCTCTCTCTCTAAAATCAATAAAGAAAAAAAAAATTTTTTTTAAGTAGCCTATCGTGCACAAGGCACATATTGAGAAGTTTACATTAAAGGGAAAAATAAAATGTGAAGAATAAAGTTGGTAGACACAAAACGTGCTATAAGTGACCAGTATATTTGCTATGAGACAGGCTACACCCTCTTTCACTTTCAAACTTCATTTAAAGACCTTTCTGTGAAGAGGTTATATATTAATAAAAAATAATCCACATGTACTGAGCTGATCAGTCACTTCTATAAAAGTCATATGAACATGCAGAAAGAAATTAGCATGTGAAGTTGGGGACTGAACTATAGATACCTCTCCCCAAATCATTAATGAACCATTTACTTTAGGAGGTAAGAGGCATAAACTATCAACTGCCTGTAAGTTATAGTTTAGGCTATACAAGAAGAAATCTCTTTTTGAATCTCAGCCATTACTCTGGATTAAATTTAAATGATAAATATCACAGTATCTCAGATTTGTATTCCGAAAGTAATTACACAATAAAATAACTTTTGTCTTTTGGCACAACCATACCATTTCCATAATATCTTCGAGTTCTAACTTGGAATTAAAAATTAAGCAGTTATTACATTAATGTATAACTAATATTATTAACATACAGCAACTAGGTTATAATACAACAACCAACTACAGACTAAAATTTAAAAACTCCACAAACTGATCCAGGGATATTAGCCAACACAATCATCAGTTACTTCCCTCAGGAAATATGTGCATAATCAGCAGGCCAAAATTAGTAGCTACCATACTTTCACACAGAGGGCATTTAAACTATTTGCCAGTAAATGAATCTAGTTTATTTAAATCGCACAAGACAACAAAGGTTATTGAATCTTGACACTTCAATGTATCTCTTAAATTCCAGATAAAACCTATCATTTCATCTAGGTAGGGTCCTATAAACCCCAATGGACAAACCAGAGTCAGATTCTAAAACAGAATTTATAGATTTCCAAAATATTAAATGAAAAAAAGTTACAAAATATTGTAGGATCCATCCCTTTAGATTTAAAAAAGAAATCTGAATTTATATATTAAAAATTAGAGACTAGAAATCTGTGAGTTCGCATCTTACAAAACACTGTATTTTTTATTTAAAATATCATTCATCAATATTCTGGTGTCAAACCAAAATGTACCCTTTGAATATAAATCATATCTATAATGCATTGTCTATGGTTTTTGGTTTTAGAGTATTTCAAGGCAGAAAGTCACTTAGACATCTGTGTAATAATGTGAATGCAGACTTCCTTTCAGATTTTTCTCCACAACCTTTTAGCTATCTTACCCATTCCTTTTTTTTTTTTTTTTTTTTTTAACAGCCACCATGTATTGAATGTCTGTTTTGTGCCAAGGCTAGATACTTTACCTAATATCATGAATCACAATAACCCGACACCACCACCTTGACTGAAAGCTTCCTAATACTTAACAACAATTTTCTCCAGCAATTAATTTGTCTTTATTTAGTTTTCCAAACCATTCAACTTCATTTTCATTTAAACAATTCTCTCTTCATACTCATATATCTTAGTTTATATAATACCTAATTAGCCCTGGTTGGTTTGGCTTAGCAGTTAGAGCTTTGGCCCGCGGACCAGTGAGTCGCAGGTTCCATTCTGGTCAAGGACACGTGCCTTGGTTGCGATTTGTCCCTGGCCCTGGTTGGGGGTCGTACGGAAGGCAGCCACTCAATGTGTCCCTTTCATGTCGATGTTTCTCTCTCTCTATTCCTCTCTCTCCCTCCCACTCTATCTGAACAAAAATAGAAAAATGTCCTCGGGTGAGGATAAAAAAAAACTAAATAAATAATATAAACACAATACAAGTACAATGGGATTAATCCATTTAGGAACAATCATGTGACTCTTATAAGCATTCTACTCAACTAGTGGGAGCAGCACAGAGAAGTTTACATCATTCAACATGCATGGTCATTAGTATTTTTTTTTAATCCTCACCCAAGGACATAGTCATTGATTTTTAGAGAGGGAAAGGGAGAGAGGGAGAAGGATAGGAAATATCCAAATTGATAAAAGTATCATTATAATGTAATTAAAATCTAAATAAGTGTTTCCCCTGTTTCTTGTCCTACTGAACTTTTCTATAATGGGTATATATTTCTTTAATTACAAGGTTCCAAAAAACATACTGCTTTGTCCTAGGAGTTATAGATGTTTGATGTACTGCTGTATTTAATGTAACATCTCACCAACCCCTTCTTAAAAAGTAATGTCTTGCATGCATATATATATATATATATATATATATATATATATATATATATATATAAAAGAACCTGTCTCAATTGTTTCAGAAAACATTTTCAAAAAAATTACCTGAAGAATTTTTTTTCATGGAAGAAGGAGAATAGCATCATAATTGAAATACATATTTTTAGTGTTGTCTTAGAAATCAAACTGCTAGCATTAATAGCAAATCATAAACCTAAACTCAGGGCTCATTTAGCAATAATTCTAAAAACTAAATAAGGAATTAGAATTGTATCATTAAAAAAGTAATTTAACAATCTAAATACTTAATTTCTGTGTTCTGGATTTCAAATTAGACCAGCATTCAAGAAACTATTTTAAATCCCATCTGTGTAGAAAACTATGCAGAAATACTATCTGATACTATCTAAATTATCTGTACTTTTCCTCCTCAAAATTTATTCGTTGTGACTACAAAAGTGACCCACATGCATTACAGAAAAACCAAAAGAGAAAATAAAACTACCACAATCCCAGTTACCCAGAAACAAACCACTGCAAAAACCCTGGTGTATCTGCAACCACCATAGCAAAAACTTATTCAGGAAAGAATCACCTAATAGACGCTAACTCTCAGAGAGGAAGATCTGATGAGGAAAATAATATTTACACAATTTCAAAATATCTCCCCACAAATTACTTAATAATGGCAAAATGACAAACACTAACTATACAATGGAGAAACTACTTAACACCTTAACCAAGCAATCAAAATAAACATACTAGAGTAAGGGGTAAAAAAAAAATCAAGTGCCTCCAGATGACAGAAAAACACATATTACTTAACTAGTATTCCAGCCAAAAATGTAAAATCTGAATCTAATCATGAAGAAATCTTAGACAAACCCAAAATGAGGGGCATTGTATAAATAACTAGCCTGCCAATGTCACAAAAGATAAAGAAAGACTAAGGAACTCTTTCAGATTAAAGGAGACTAAAGAGCCCTGAGAATTAAATGTAATCTCTGATCCCAGAGTGGCTAGTGTACCAGAGGAAAATAAAAAATGCTAATAAAGGGCATAATTGGGACAATTGATCAAAATGGACTATGGACAATAGACTAAAGTATTACATCAATGCTAAATTCCTGAATTTAACCACTCTGGTTACCTGAAAAAAGATATTTGTTCTTAGGAAATGCATACAGTACTTATGTATTAAGGATTGACTGTAAGAGTGCATGATATATGCAATCTACTTTCAAGTGGCTTAGAAAAATTTTTTATATATGTAGAGAAAAATAAAGCAAATGTGACAAAATGTTAAAAATCAAAGGATCTGGGTTAAGGGTATAAGGGAAATTTTGTACTATTCATGTAACTTTTTTGTAAGTTTGAAATTATTTCAAAATAAAAAATTAAAACACAAAAAGGTTACTTTAAAAGCACTCCTCAACATATATATTTATATTTTTATATATAAACAGAATCATCAGTTTCTTTTTTCTTTATTGATTTTTAGAGAGAGAAGAAAGGAGGGGGAGAGAGATAGAAACATCGATGAGAGAGAACATTGGCCACCTCCTGCATGCCCCCGACTGGGGATCAGGCCCACAACCTGGGCATGTGCCCTGACCAGGAATCGAACCAGTGACCTCTTGGTGCATGGGTCGACACTCAACCACTGAGCTACACTGGGTGGGCTCATCGGTTTGATTCTAATTCGTTTTGGAGGCCCTCTCAAGTACATTTTGTGAAAAAAAGGCAATTGTTTTCTGATTAATTAGAAGTACCCTTCTCTTACTCTCTATCCCAGGAAACTCCCCATCCTCCACACACACAACATAAATACTCACCCTACCCCATCCAGTCACAGCTAATTAGAAGAATCAAGATGGAAAATAGTGGCTCTATGACCCCTTGCCACTTACTATGTGGCCCAACTGCACTTTCTTCAAATAAATTCTGTGAGATTTCTCTATAGCCTTATAACAAATCTTTTACTTAAGCTAGTTAAAGCTGATTTCTGTTCCCTGTAGCCAAACAAGCCCTAAAATAACAGGTTTTTGAAAAGTAGAAATAAATGGTACAAGACAAATAGTAGCTAAATTAATCTTTTGTCTGTGCTTGAAAAATATTGCTTTGTATAGGGGGTATAAATGGCGATGGAAGGAGACTTTGACTTGGGGTGGTGAACACACAATACAAGATACAGATGATGTATTAGAGAACTGTACACTTGAAACCTACGTAATTTTATTAACCAACAAATTCAATTAAAAAATATTGTTTTGGTGGGGGCTTAATAGTAAGATGTAACAAGGCTGTGTCAATTCAATCAATTATAGACCTTCCTTTAAAGAGGAGAAAAGCAAATAATTTCAAAAGAAACAATCTTATTTTCTGGAGAAGAGTAACTATGTATCAGACTAACCTCAGCCCTGGCAGGTTTGGTTCAGGGGTTAGAGCATCTGCCCACCGACCAAAGGGTCATGGGTTTAATTCCTAGTCAAGGGTTCGATACCTAGTCAAGGGCACGAACCTGGGTTGCAGGTTCCACCTCTGGCCCTGATCAGGGTCGTGTGGGAGTAAACCAATTGGTGTGTCTCTCTCACATCGATGTTTCTCTCTCTCTCCCTCCTTCCCTTCCACTCTATCTAAAAATAAATGGAAAAATATCCTCTAGTGAGAATTAACAAAAACAAACAAAAAAACAGAACAACCTAAGACCATCCCTCCCAATTAATTTACAGCTACCAATGAAGCACAGTCACATCATGAATCTTCACATTTTTTGCCACACCATTAAAGAGGAGATGAGTTTTCAAATTCCTGAACCCTGTCTTTCTTTAAACAATTTATAAAGCAGGACAAGAGGAATTCAAGAGGTCTCTCCGTTAACTCAAAAATAGAAACTACTAAATTTCATTATTACTCTGTGAAATAAAAAAATATATATATTAGAAGATTTTATTTTTCTCATATACAGTCTGATGTGTGAATTTCTGAAAAAAACAAAACTGTTTTTTCCCAACAATATCCTAAGTGATAGTTTAATTCTTTTAACCACATTCCTCACTATTTGCTAAAAACCACTGACACTGGGCTTTACCTTATTCTTAGGCCAACAGTAAAGAAAAATGGAAATCAAGGTAAATTGTTGTTTAAGTCTTTATATAAAACATATGCTTTAAATATCTTTTGAAAACAAAAGTCAACATAAATTTAAAATTTTTTAAATTTTCTCGTCTCAGATAAAATGTTAGATGACATAAGTATGTGAACTTGAACTTTAAAATTACCTTATAGATACTACAAACCCAAACTAACTCAATCCCACTATGATATTACTCTGCTTTCGGCCACAGGCTCAGACCTTAAATGCTGCAACCACATTGGCTATAACACAGGTATGATTACTCAATATTATCTTTCTCAATAACAAACTTCAGGACTAAGAATGTTTATTACTTTGAATTAACTCTAAATTGAGCAATCATCTAAGAGTTGTGAGAAAATTATCTCTCATGTTGATCTGTCTACAGGTCCTTTCTTAAACCCAGATTTGACATTGAGACAGTTTTAAAATGCAAAAATAAAGATTTTAATTAAAAATAATCTGTGATTGATCTGTGTTGAAAATGATCAACATCACAAACAGTTTAGGTAAATAACCAAATTAGATTTTTGATGAAGCTGTAAAATTCACCTAAAATACAAAATTGGCTTTCCTAAACTGTCTAAGAATAAAATTTGATTTATGAGCTGTCCATGAGGAAAAACCAATTGATTTCATATTAAGTGAAACATAAGACACTGTTCTCTTGACTCTGATTTAAGTAAAAAGCATATGTTACCAATGATTAATAAAAACTTCATATTCTTAAAGATACAAATAAATGTAATTAACTTAGCCTCAGTCCCAGCATTTGACTTTTAATGTAGCACTTAGCATAAGTATTTACAATAACAACAAAAATTATTTTGGTTAATTCCTACCTCTTCATAAAATAGTCATTAACTGCAATAGCAAAATTTTTACAGTTAAATACTGTCTACTTCAAATTTACCACACTTAAAAACAATTTTCAACCACAAATACTATTCGTCCATACTAAATAAATTTTTAGGTAATACAAAAATATTATTCTTTCAATATTAAAAAAAAGGCCTGGCAGGTGTGGCTTAGTGGATTGAGCATCAATCCATGGAATGAGAGGTCTCAGTTCCATTCCCTGTCAGGGCACATGCCCAGGTTGCGGGCTGGATCCCCAGTAGGGGGCGTGCAGGCGGCAGCTGATAGATGTTTCTCTCTCACATGGACGTTTCTACCTGTCTCACCCTTCCTCTCTCTAAAAAAATCAATAAAAATGTATTAAAAAAAAAAAAAAAGACTCCTCCCAACATGTGTACATTACAAAAGAGACAAAAAAGAGACAGTGAGCCACTCCAATTTTAAACCCAGCCTAAAAACTTGCTAACTTTTATTCAGCAACATCTCAAATAGTATCCTTTTTATTTTGCCAGTCAACACACAAAACTAATTTTACCATAAAGTAAAAATGATTCTATATTCAACATTTAAAAGTAAGTCTCACTGGATACAAGTATTTAAAACTTACTCTAACATATGAGATGAAACAGTCCCCTGATCACCATGAATATTTGAGATTGGGAATATGTTCACTTAAAAGCTTTAAATTCAATAAATAATTGGGCGCGCTTACCATCTGCTAAGAATAAATTCTTTGAAGATAAGTTATTACACATTAAAATATTTTAAAAAATAAACGTAGCGTCTTTTAAGAAAATGGAATTCTAATATTTCTTAAGCATTTTTGATAGCTCTTCAAAGTCCAATTGGTTTTATACAACATTTTTTAAATTAATTAATTAATTAATTTTTTTTATCCTCACCCAAGGACATTTTTGCATTTATCTTCAGATAGAGTGGGAGGGAGAGAGGAAGGAAGAAAGAGAGAGAAACATCAATGTGAGAGAGACACATCGAGTGGTCGCCACCCACACGACCCCAACCGGGGCCAGGGACAAACTGCAACCGAGGTTCGTGCCCTTAGCAGAAACCAAACCTGGGACTCTCTGGTCTGCAGGCCCATGCTCTAACCGCTGAGCCAAACCAGCCAGGGCTATACAACATTTTAAACACACAATCATACTACTCATTTAAATCCCAGTAGTAATTTCCAGAAAAGCAAAGTTGTTAGGATTTACATAATACACTTTAAAAAATAAAACCATAGCCGTGGCAGTTTAGCTCAGAGGTTAGAGCATTGGCTGTGGACAGAAGAGAGGATGGTTTGATTCCAGGTCAAGGGCATGTATCTGGGTTGCAGGTTCCAATCCCCGGCCCAGGTTGGGGTCATGTGGGAGGCAACCAATCTATGTGTCTCTCTTACATCGATGTTTCTCTCTCTCTCCCTCTCTCCCTTCTACTCTATCTAAAAAAAATCAATGGAAAAATATCTTGGGTGAGGATGAACAAAAATAAATAAATAAGTAAAAAATAAAATAAAGAAATTAAAAAAAATAAAACCATAAGTTTAAGGGTTTGATGCATGAAAATAGGTACATTATTCTTAGAAGAAACCAATTTAAGAAGTTATAATTTTGTTAAAACCACTAAGGAATGTATTAAGGGAAAGAATTTCTCCTAACTTATTAATTGGCTTTTCTCCTCATTCCTATTTTTAGATCCAAGAAGTCTTAGAACTTACTGTGGTATATATGGGTAAAAATTCTCTGGCTGGAAGCTGTGAGGAAGACAGACAAGCCAAAATTGTAGGAAAGTTATCAGAGACCTAAAGAGTTGAAGGGAAATGAAGAAGCCCTGTAAAAGGTTCTAAACTTAAAGTGAGATCAAAGGGATCCTGTAACACATACTGACAACAAAAGGGAAGTATGATCAAAATGTAGTCTCTAAAAATAAAATTTGCTCCCCAATTACATTATGATTTTCTATAAATCCAGTTAAACAGATAAACAATTAATCTCTCAAACCCAGCTATCCTAAGAACACAAAGATCATCTGACTAGTTTTCCCCCAGGGGATCAAACGTTTCAAAACTCTGGAAACAAAAATTATGCCTTAACCTTCTAAAAATTTTGCCGTGACAATCCTAACTTAAAACATAGGCAACTGAGGTGTATAGTAATAAAAAACAAACATTGATAGCCATGTTATTTATAAAGTAACCATTTAAAATAAAGTGTAGTATACTAAAAGAAGCCAGCTTCATTTTACAGGAACCAAAAACATATCAAAACAAAAAGAAACAAACAATACCCAAAGCAATGAAGCTGAAGAAAGTATGAAGAAAGCTAGGAGAGTGAAGCCAGCTTTTGTGGTTGTTGTTGTTAATCTTCACCAGAGGATGTTTTTCCATTGGTTTTTAGAGAATGGATTGGGGGGGTGGGGGTGGGGGGGGAAGGAGAGAGAAACATCACTATAAGAGAGACACATCCACTGGTTGCCTCCTGAATGTGCCCTTACCAGGGCCTGGGATCGAACCTGCAACCCAGGTACGTGCCCTAGATTAGGAATCGAACCCATGACTGTTCAGTGCTTGGGTTGATGCTCTAACCACAAGGCCACACCGGCCAAGGCATGGCAGCTTTCCTTATAATTTCTAACTTGATATTGTTTGCTTGAAGCCAAGTAAGTCCAAATGCATTATGTGTCTAGACCTGACCAAGGTCACTATCAAGAAAAACATGGGAGTCCTTCCTCCAATGGCTATATAAACCAAATTTCCCTAAGAGTTTACTGATTTACTACATTAGATAGCAAGTTAAAAGTACCAATCTTCTTAATAACCTAGTCTTTCAAATAAATGTACAATCTTTACACAGCAGTTAAGGATCTGGACTTATATGATCACTCAGCATATTACAAATCCCTACACTCTCCCACTACCCATATCAACATTTCATTTTACAATGAAATATTTCAGAGACTCTAAGATTGTGTGCTCAGTCTTCTATGATGAAACTCCTTATGCCAGTTATTTCTACATTTTGTAGAACAGAAACTTATCTATCTAGTTCATGTATGAACTTCATGATTCTCTTATTCCATCGTATATATTTTAGAGCAGAATTTACAATAGAATAAGAGAATCATGAAAGGATGTATATTCTCCAACCTTTTTAAGTTCTGCTGGATTGAAAGGCACTCATCTTTTAGTTGCTTCACAGAATGGTCATTAAATGCCATTTAATTGCCCACTCATATCTCACTGCTTAGTTCAGGCCAAAAAGATTGACCTCCCACTAGAGATGAAATCATCATTTACACTTTAAAAAATATAGTTAAATGACACCTTTAGTTTTCTGCTTCAATCTACAAGATTCTGAAATTAGCACAAAGTGGATTCAAGACCCTATTATGGTATGGCTTTCATTTCAAGTCTATTAAAAGTGACTAAATTCCACATCCCATAATGGATAAATGGGCATGTTGGGGTGGGGTGGGGGAAATCAAGAACTAAAACCCTACTTTTTTAACCTACATAATTATGATAGTGTGCCATAAGATAATATGAAGAGGCAGCAAAGCATGGAGCTTCACTTTAGCAAATATATACACAATTAACTTAGAAAATTCTTAAGGAATGCTTAAATATATGGGGAAAATGGATGCAAAATTTAATAGTGAGAAAAACAAGCATTTCCACACCCTATGAAGTAACAGGTTTAGGCTTGTTTGTACAGCTCCCTAAAAATTAATCTGAGAGAGTAGAAAAACCAAAAGTCACAAAATTGGTCAAGATTTGGATGGGAAACATGTCACTCTAGATTAAAACATCTAGTCATACAAAACAGGTTGCACTTACACTTACTAAACATTTTAATTTACTTTGGCATGTAGACTAAAAAACTACTATTTGTCCCCAAATAATTTTTTCTAATGTTTAAGAGTACCTAGCTTCACTATTGAAATTTCTAAGGTTACCTGAGTATTTTCTTTTTTTCCAAAGTGGTGTCATTTTATTTGCCTCAGGAAAAACCAATAAAATCATTCAACTAAAACACAGCATTGTAATTTGCAGTAAAGTCAACACATTTTTGTAAACAGTTTGGGGAAGAAAAAAAGCCCAGTCTTCCCATGTAAACATAATAAGCCTGTAATATGCTGCAGACAAACGCACTGCATGGGGTGTGGAGGACCCGAGCTGATTAGATTACCACAACATCAGCCTGGGGCCGCCATTTTTAGAATCTGTAAAGGACAAAAGAGGGAAATTTCACTTTTTACTCCCCATCTCGGAAATTCATGGGAAAAACGGACTGTTTTCCAATTAGATATTGATGTCTCCAGCCTAGAGCTGAATGCACCTCACTTAATTCTCTCCAAGGTCTCCAGAACTCCAAATACCTTACATTATTCACATCTCCTAAAAGGGGGCAAACAGGAAAAACGGGGTTTACTCTAAAGCTAATTCTAGCGATTTCTCTTTGACTTTAAATTGTGTCATTTTTAAGACAGAGTCCCTCTACGGAACTAAGGCCAGGGGAAGAGAGCACTCCGGATTGTTTTTTCCTCTCCCTCCTCCCCCGTTTAGCACAGTGAACCGTTTGTTTCTCTTCTGTCTGCTGCCAGTGTTTGTGCCAATCCCTTGGTCAAAATAAGCTTTTCTGAAATGTGCCATATTGTGGATTCTAAGCCTCCGGTACAGAAAAGGACGGCGATAATGCGAGAGGAGTGGGGGAGGAGACTGAGAAGGCTGGGTACAGGGGTGACCACCTCAGGGGCGGGTTTACCTTCTCCCGGAGAGGATGAAAAGCTGTCTCGTTCCCCTACAAAGGGAGATAGAGACCCAAGGCGTTCTCTTAACGCTTTTCGCACTGACGATAAAATTATACCAGAGGCTGACAGTGAAGAAATGGAAGAACATGAGGCCTAGGTTTTTCAGCACCTGAACAAGATGCAGTGGAGGGAAGACAGGGCTGGCAGCTCCTGGGACCACTTCGACACAGTCACAGCCTCCCTCCTCACCCAAGCAGCCTTAACCTGCTGCCAAGGAGGAGTGCACCCCCTCCCTAACTCCCACTCTCAAGGGGGTTTAACTGCCAGTTTCCCCTTCCCCAACCCTAAAACCCGCCATAATGCTCCCTTTCTAGGGACAGCTAAGGGAAAGGATAAATTCGATTCAAAAAAGCAACGTCTTGCCCCAACCAAGACACCTGAGAGTTAACGTCTACCCCCCCACCAAAGGATAAAGATGAGAAGACCCCCTCCCCCCTTGAAACTCATGTCCCTCCACCCCGTAAGCCCCATGAATTCCCAAAGAGACGACAGGCACTCACCTGAGATGTTCACACACCAGACACCTGAACCCCGTTATTTGTTCGACCCCCAAGGAGTCTCTCCACACCTCCACGATCAGACGATCCCCCGACAGCAGCCACTGCGGACACAGGACCCGGCTCCACACACCCCCTCCCCAAACAGCAGCGCGCAGCCTCTTCAGCAACCGAGGAATAGGGGAGGGGGCATTCAGTCCACAGGAACGCAGAGGCGACGGCGAGGCTGCTCGGAGTGTCTTTGCCCCCTCTGTTGCCGCTCCCGAACTCAGGCACGGTTTCCGACTGGGCCCCCTGCGCTCGCTCAGTGTCACTGCCTCTTACTCTGGGAAAATGGCGGCCACGGCGGCGGCGGCCGCGGCGGCGGCGGCGGCGGCCGCGGCGGCCAGTGCACGGGGCCCGCCCGCCCCGCTCCGCAGGGGCAGAGGGGGAGGGGACGAAGCTGCCCGCCGCCATTTTGCTTGTGGGCTGCCGCCCTCCGCCGTTGCCTCTCCAGAGGGTCCAAGACAGGCAACTGGAGGCCGCGAGGTGGACAGAATCTCCGTCTTTTTCACAAAAGATGCATTCAACAATTCACTGAAGGTTTGGGAAGTTTTGGTATTTGGTGGGATTGGTTCTTTACCCCTTTTCCCAGAGTAGCTCTCAAATCTGGTTATGGGTGAGTTTGGGAATGGCACTGCTGGGTGGAAGCATGACAGTAAGCCCTGGGAATGACCACGCCCTCCCATCACCCTCTTAAATCAATGCACTTTCTCCCACTCCTCAAACACCTCGGTCCCGGTCTTCCCTTCCCCTTCCCAGTCTGGCCTCCAGCGCTGGGTGAACTCGGTGTAAACTGACACCCACTAGGGGCTGAGGAGGCTCCAGTGCGCAGGCTCCGCGCACCGGATAAAAGCGGAGCTGGCGAGTCCAGCGCCGTCTTGATGGAGGAACGAGAAACGGAAGAGGTCGGGGGGAGAAGCACTAAGAAAAACACATCCACAGTCAGCGCCGCCTCCCTGCTACCGTGTATCGGGGTAAAAAGCTGTCGTTGCTGTCGGTGCAGTTGCTGTCGCTGCCTCCTACTTCTCTTGGCCCCGGGGAAGGATTTCCCCGCCGGCGGGACAATGCGGGGAAGGGAGCGGGAATTCCTTTATGTGGCGGTGATTCAGTGGGGGGAGGGCAGACGGTTATCTCTAAGAAAAAAGGACAAGGCCAGAGAATAAAACATGGGTTTCCCCCACTAAAATGGCACAGTGATTCCCGCTCTTGTTTTCGGGTCTTTCCCCGAAATGGCGGTTTCCGTCTTGTCCTTGCCTCACAGCGACCCCAGCGCTTGGTAAACCGAGTGGGGAGAGGCAGAGGCGGTCCATGCAGCCAATCAGTGCTTACTGTGTTCTGTCGGGTGCGTTGTGATTGGCTAGCGATGACTTCATGTTGCAGCAGCGGGTGGGGCCAGAGCCCTCGGGGGAGGCTGTTGCAAAGGCAGAGTGGGAGAAGTGACGGTGGTGTTCGTTGTTGCCGCGCCGATGTGGAACCCAAGCAGTGGCGAAGGGAATCTCAAGGCTCTTCCCTGACATTTTCTCCTGTCCCTGCGCGAGGTGAGGGCCCCGGCTCGGCCTCTGCGGAACTTTGGGGCGCTGGCGCGGACGAGGAGACACAATTTCTCCCATGACTTTTGTAACTGCGTCAGGGCAAGATGGCGCTGGGTCTCCTTGGGGCGCGGGGGGAGAGGCACGTCCACCGCCGCCGCAGCGCATGTGACTGGGCTGCATTCCTGTGGGGTTTGGCTCAGACCCAGGCTGGGGCGGGGGAGGGGAAAGGGCTTGGGCGGAGGAGACTGTTGCGGTTGGCTTTGGCGACCTGAAGAGGAAGAGATGACTGTTTGAGAGTGCGTCCCCTCCCCCATACAGCTTAACAGCTGTGGCACCAGGAGGAAAGCCTCCGGAGGGACACTCCTTACCGGGTGTGATGGCTGTTGGTGAAGGTTTGGCGCCCTGTTTTGTTATCTGCCTATCTCCTTCCAAAAGTATCCTTACGTAATGTGGCAGGTCCCTAGTGTGGAAATCTGAATCAACTGTGAGTCCTTGGGGGCCCCTAGACTCCTGGGCCACAACGCCAGGAGTATCACTTATTTTCTGAGAAAACGTCAGGTTTCATAGATCCGAGTAAAAAACAGTTAAATTTGAAAGCAGGTGTAAATAACACCCAGGAACACTTTTAATTTTCTTTTTTATTATTAATTTATCTATTGTTGAAAATATTACTTTTTTTTCCCATTGACACCCTCCTCCCCGCTCCTGCCCACACCACTTAATTTTCTAAGAGTTACTAGAAACCAAGGAATATACCATCTGAATTTTGAGGATCTTTTTCAAACTTTCTGGACTTTATTCCGTATCTTCCTTATCTGTACATCCTACAAGAATGTGCAATTTTATCAATGGATTTGCTTTTCTGTTTAAATTTAAGCATGAATATTAATACAGAATAAAAACTGCTAGTATAATCTGAAGTTATAAGGCTGTTTTCAATACTTTTATGTTGACTTTCTGTCGCCCTCTTACTATATAGTTTTTTAAAAGATGAAATTACAATCACTTGGTAAATAAGATTTCCTGCACCATTATGAAGCATTAAAGCCTACTTCTTTAAATCACTTTTGTGGAAGTGTGAACTTTAGTTTTAGTTTTTGAAACGTTCCTAGGTGAAGGTCTCCAGCAATTCAAAAATTCTTAAACTTTAAGTTGGCATATTCCGTAAGAAAGACTCATTTTGTTTTTGATTATTCCCACTTGGCCAAACTAGTTTGGCCGTCATCTAAACTGGTGGAGATTTAAAAGACTTAATGATGGTGTCAAGTGAAAACTGGGAGTTACTCATCAAGGATATTTGCCTCTAAAACCTGGCTTGCTTTTTGGCGGGACCACCTCTATTTGGTGCCAGGAGGAAATGTTTGCTGGACCTGAAAAGATAAGTTTAACCTGGGTTCAAGGTTGTGCTATTTCTATTTCCTTTAGTCTTAATTGTAGACTTGGTAGTTTGAAAACAAGATTGATGTTTTTAATTCGTATATACTTAAAGCCTTACTAAGTCAGTAGATTTTAAGGTGATTTTTAGAATGTTCCTATTCCTAGTTTTTCTGTGCCTTAATAAGGAAAAGAGGCAGTTTATGAAGCTAATGGAAACAAATCCTTGATTTGTACTTTTAATAAGCACGTATCCTCATTGTTCCTTCTTACCAAATCCAAGAGCCTCTTGAGCTCTGGTTTTTCTTTACATTACTGGAATTTTAAATACTATTTGTAATTTTTTCCTGTCTTTGACTACCTTCTTGCATTTTATGTTCTCTGGGCAATTTCATTTGTGCCTATCCCGTGATAATTCCCACATTTTCATCTCAGAGGTGCAGATGGAATGTTATGGTTTACAGAGGTGCCACAGGTTTCCTCAACTCATCCTACATTTCATTATCTGAGTAAATCATACCCTAACCTTCCTTTACCTATGTCTGTTCAAATCTAACTGGGTTCGCGCACCAGATGGGCTAAACTGAACACCATCTCGTAATAGCTGTGTTATTTCATACTGTTGTGCCTTTGTTCACAACCAGCTGCAGTGCCTCTTCCCACTCCTGGTTAATACAACTTGAGCATTTGCCTCTGAAACTCTTCCAAATCCCAATTCCCAAGTAAAATGAGCCATGCTTTACATTGGTGACCCAACCCAGTGTGTACATACTTTTTAAGAGATTGATAACACTTTCCTGGTAGACCATACAGTGTGAAATACTTGCACTTTTTCAAAAACACTTTTGACCACTAGACTTTGGAGAAGAGGTAGAAGGTTAGGATTGCTCAGGAGCAAGGTTTCTCTTCTTACAAGATGGTTGGGGAAATGGGCCCAGCTGATGGGACAGATAATTCCCAAAAAAAGATGGAAAAAGCCCAGCCCGTGTGGCTCAGTGGATTGAACATCATCCTGTGGACTGAGAGTTCTAGGTTTGATTCCCGGTCAGGGCACATGCCCGGGTTGCGGGATCAATTCTTGGAGGCAGCCGATTGATGTTTCTCTCTCTCTCTCTCTCTCTCTTTCTCCCCCTCTCTAAAAAATCAATAAAAACATTTTAAAAGGCGGGGGGTGGGGGGGGCACTGGTCTTACCACTTCTTGGCCTTTTTGTTGAAAATCAAGTGTAGTGTCAGTTCTTAATCAGTTTAATAGCTGATACATCTTCTATGTGAGGACAATATATTCATGTATTTTTGGAGCAGGGAGATGGAATAGGAGCTTGCTCAGTCCACTCCAAACATCCACCCAAGTATTGCAGTACTTCCGGGAACAGTGTACCAAAACAAAACACTGGCTTTAGTTTTAGTCAATATACATATTTTTCAAATCTAGAGGACATTTAACTTACAAACTTCCAACAGTATGTAAAACCAGTGAATATTTGGGTTTATAATTCTTTGATGTGTTCAGGGTTTATTCAAGGTATGTAGTACTGCCTTCTCTGATACTGGAGGACCCAATTTGTTGTGCCCTTGGATTTAATTATTTTTGTCACTTTTCTTGCTGCTGTTTATAAGTGCTCCGTGTGCCAGCCTTTAGTAGCTACGTGTGTTTTATGTGTCATGAGTTGGCATTCCAGTAACAGGGCTTATGAAAATTATATGTGAAATGAAGCTTTGCAAATATGAGCTTTAATAGCATAAACATTCATGACCCCTTTTTCTGCTCTTAAAGCTTTTTGGGGTATTTAATCATCATTGTCTATTTAGCTTCACATTTGTTGTTGAAGCTCAAGTTCAAAGTAAGAAAATATTCTGAATCACCGGTGACTTTAACTGGACTTTTCTTAATAGATGTTTTTATTGATTATTTTAGAGAGAAATGGAGAGGCAGAGATAGAAACATCATCGATCAGTTGCCTCCTGCACACCCCTTGGATTTTTTTTATATAAAAATTTCTTCTGCCCTACTCCCACTCCTAACTTTAGTGTCCTCTAAGTGTAGAATGAAAAGATTTATATCTGAAAATTGTTTGACCTTAAACTGTTAAACATACCTTAAAATGTTAGAGTTAAACAACGTACAGAGCCTGCTATGCTATGCTATCTTCTAATTCAGCAAGAGGTAACTTATGTTAACTCTAAACCTGAAATCCATATTTACATATAGTAGTCAAAAAAAACTTTGAAGGGAAACTTTAGTGTCAAATGTAAAAATGGAGTCAATGTAGAAGAGCTATAAAATCTATTGGCGGTCCTTCATTTGCGTGGAAAAGTAAGTGAGTGGTAGTTTAAACAGAACAAAGTTTCTGAATGTAACTAGTTTATCAACTCTCCTATTTAAAGCTCATGATTGTTTTTTGTTTTTTAAAGAAAAGTATTTTAGGCCCTAGCCAGGTAGCTCAGTTGATTAGCATCATCCTCATCCCAATATGCCAAGCAAAGTGTTTTATGGCCTTTTCTTCAATGCATATGTTTGCCAAAGTATGCAGAGTTTATCTTGCATTTATAGTTTTTATAAAAGAAAATTGGTTTTGGGGTTGTTTTTTGTTTGCTGCTTTGTTGTAAGCATGCCACAAAACAATGACAGCATTGTCTTTGAGGTATAGAATATACCTTTAATGAACAAACTATCTTTTATATGGTACTGGTCCAAATAAATCGCTTATCAACATAGTTGGTAAGCAATGTTTCAGTTGTATAACTGAAATGTGCCCTTCTCACAAAGTATATTGATACTTGTCTCTCAAATTTAAAACTACATTCGAGTTTTTTCCCTCCAGTTGCTTTGTTCCTGGGACTAGTTGGAACTCAAGCTCTAATGTCAGTCAAATAATTTGCATTCCTACCATATTTAAGACACACAAAACATAATTCCTAGCCCTTACTTTTTCAGTTAGGTTGACGAGATAAAAACTCAGTAATGAGAACGTTTGAAGAAATTATATTTATTATATTAAATGTTTACTTGCTAATTTCTCCCAGCCTCTATTACACCTTTTAAACCTAGCTCAATTTTAATGCCACTGCCATTTTTATATATATGGTTTGGTGTGTTGCTGACAGTTAACATCAAAGAAAGGAAAGGTCACTGGTTAATAAGTGAGAGTATAACAGCTGGAATTGAGGACTGAGAACAAGTTTTGAGGTTTTGGGTGTGTGTGTGTGTGTGTGTGTGTGTGTGTGTGTGTGTGTGTGTGTGTGTGTGTGTTTGAGAGAGAGAAACAGAGACATCCATTGGCCCCGACTGGGGACTAAACCCGCAACCTAGGTATGTGCCCTGATCTGGAATCGAACTCAGAACGTTTTGGTGTATGGGACAACACTCCAAATGATCAGGGCCACCCGGCCAGGGCTTTGTGTGTGTGTTTTAATTAGCAAGGTATGCCACACCAGGCCATTGATACTGGTTTACTGAGAGTAGAGGGAAATTATTGGAAAGTCTTGATTTAAGGACCGGTTAGGAATTGTTAACTGCTAGTGACTCTCCTCACCCCCCAAAAGAGTATTCTGCCCAGAAACATGTTTGATACTATTGTATACTTTAGCACAGTTAAATGGTTATTTAACCCAAGGTGATGGAGCAGTGATTTCAGCACCTGTCTCTGACTTCACCAAAGTTCATATTCCTTGCCCTAGTTATACTGTCTGAGTGAAGACTTAATTTTGAATCTAGACACAGGACAGTGAAATGTGTTAGGATTTGTGTTAAATGTTACCTATCTTCAACTGAGGGTAGGAGCTGGCTCTTGGGGCCCTTGATGTAAGGGCTCTAAGTAGGACGAGCCTGAATGAGAGAGTAAGAATGATATTAATAGAATAAAGGAGGTACATAAGACACTGCAGAAACATCCATGCTTGTTACCTGGAGAGAAGAAAGAACTGACTTTGAAGAAAAATAATTGTTTGAAATTTGATAGTTTTCAAAGATGAAAGTCAAAGCTGAGTAGATTTAATCTTAATAGACAAAATGTAGCAAGAAAGCTGACACTGATTCCTTTTGTTTTTTTAGATAGCTAAATTATATGCTGGTACATACTTAACTGAATCTGGTTAGCCATAGTAAGAATAGTAATATTATTTTATTCATAACTCTTCTAAGGATGCATTTTAAGTCCTTTTTTAAATTAAAAATGTAAATGATTCTAAAGGAGTGGAAATTTTTTTGAGCCACATTCTCTGTTTTATTTTAGGATTCTATACCTGAGGAGGTTTTCCTCTTTTCTTAGAAAGTAAAATTGTGTAAATCAATTCCAAAAATTGTGAAAACCATGCACTTGTTTAACTCTCAAACCAGGTTGCTTGTATCTCCAATGACTTGATTCCTAAGAGAGAAAGTAACACGAATGCTTTGTGAGCAAATGAGGTAGTTTAACTCCGAATTTGAGGAAATTGCTAGTAATTTGTTAAGTACTTGAATTATTTTTATAGCAAGATCAGAACTTAGCAACTAAACTCCTAGTAGGAATTTATAAACCTCTATCACGTACTTTCCACACATTATGCCCAATGCCTGATTCCTAATGTCTTTGTGATAAGCTTAAATGTTAGGTCAAGAGAACCTATTCCTCCAGTTTAGTCTAATCCCTCATATTTTTTCATGAAGGAATGCTATGCTAAGGTGACAGCTTATTCCTGAAGAAAACTTATTTTGGTTAAGTAAGAAATGCCAAATTATTTTTTCTCCTTCTGTACTATAATAGAAACCTGAAAGGGCAGCAAAAATACTCACTTTTCTCAGGTTCATGTATTAACAATGGTATGGTATAGTCTAGGCATCTCTCCTGTGTCCTAAACACAACTTGTCTAAGCACATCTATACAAGATATTCTGTAACTGCTTTCTGTTTTTATTCCTATGCTCTCACTTTATGGCCAGTTAAAGGGCAAGTGGGAGTAAAAAGGATATATCAGATGATTGAAAAATACTTCAGAAAATTAAATGGCTGTGAGAAGAGATATTCCTTCAACATCTGAAGTCAAGGGTTCTCTTGTGCCAGCTTTGGATTTTTTAAGTTAACTCAGCCTTTTGTGTAAAATTTGGTATTCCTGGGGACTAAGAAAAGACTAGATGCAATTATTTGCCTTTATAACATTTTGTCAAAAGTTCTCTATTTCTGTGTGCTCCAGATGTGGGTGGTCTTCTATAAGCTATAACATTTGATTACTTTGGAATATACCTTCTTAAAACTCTTTGGTTTATATCCTAATATCCTTTGCTAGTTGATACTTCTGTCTTTCCTGTTTGCATTAGTTGCTTTCTTCTGCTTCTTAATTTTGGTAGTTCTCAGGGTTATGTCTCCAGCCACCTTTTCACCAATTGTATTAATCGACTCCCGCAGCTTTTACCTATTGATGACTCCAGAACTTATGATCTCTGAATTCAAATAGTACTAAATGTAGGTACTTCAAGCAATTTTTTTAAAAACAATTCCATTTCCCTGGCCTGTTTGGCTCAGTGGTTAGAACGATGGCCCACAGACCACAAAGAGCCACGGGTTCGATTCCAGTCAAGGGCATGGTGTACCTCAGTTGTGATTCGATCCAAACCCTGGGTTGGAGTCGTGCAGTAGGCAACCAGAGTGTCTCTCTTATATGGATGTTTCTCTCTTTCTCTCCCCCCCCCCCCCCACTCTATCAAAATCAATGGAAAAATATGCTCAGATGAGAATTTAAACAAAAAAAAATTCCATTGATTTGGGGGGGGAAATCACTCATGAAAGGGGTTTGTGGATTTTTTTTTTAATCCTCACCTGAGGACATTTTTTCATTTTTTGTCCAGATAGAGTGGGAGGAAGAGAGAGAGAGAGAGAGAAACATCGACGTGAAAGGGACACATCGAGTGGCTGCCACCCGCACGACCAACCAGGGCCGGGGACAAACTGCAACCGAAGTACATGCCCTTAGCGGACACCGAACCCGGGTCTCTCCGGACCACAGGCTGACACTCTAACCGCTGAGCCAAACCGGCCAGGGCTAAAAAAATTGTTTTTTATTGATTGATTTTAGAGACAGGAAGGGAGAGAGAGAGAAATAGAAACCTCGATGAGGGAGAACATCCATTGGCCACCTCCTGCATGCCCCTCACTGGGGATTGGGCCCACAACCTGGGCATGTGCCCTGACCAGGAATTGAACTGGCGACCTCTTGGTGCGTGGGTCAACGCTCAACCACTGAGCCACACCAGCCGGGCACTTTTATTGATTTCTTAAAGAGAGGGGAAGGGGGAGAGAGGTAGAAACATCGACGTGAAAGAGAAACACTGATCTGCTGCCTCCGGCACACCCTCTACTGGGGATTGAGCCAGCAACCCGGGCATGTGCCCTGATCGGGAATCCAACTGGGACCTCTCAGACCATGGGAGGAGATGCCCAATCCACTGAGCCACACTGGCCAGGCCAAACTAAACACATTTAAAACAGCTTCTTTTCTCTTTAAACTTTTTTCCTTGTATTTCCTTTTTTGGTTAATGGTTCTACCCTTCTAGCTTATTCATGTGATCAAACATCTTTTCAAAACAACCTTTCGTGCTTAAAACACTTAGTTCACCAGAGATTTGAAGATCAAGTCCAAACACCCTATGACATGCAAGATCAATTCCAAACATCCTATGACATGCAAGGTTCTTCATCTGGCCTCTCCTTATGAGCCTCACGGACACCACTGAAGTGAAAATGACCCTAGTTTGAATATTTGCTCTTCCACTTCAAGTGAGATGTTAGGTAGTTTGCTTTCTGGGCCTCAGTTTCATAATCCATAAGATAAGTAAAATATTAACTGTTTCATTGTAGTGATTAGGGATTAAATAAGAGATTAAAGCTCCAGGAGCAGTAAATGATTTGTAGTAAACTCTCGATTACCTTTATCTCCAGAAAATGAGACATTTCTTTGTTATTTCTGTGCCTATCACAGCATATACATGTTACTCTTATTAGTCTGTGAGATGTTGATAGGCAGTGTTGCATTAATCTTTAGCTAATGTGCAAAGTTCCTGGCATACAATAAGCACTCAGGTTTTGTTGTGCAAGTAACAGATAATCTGATTTGATACCAGGTGTCTGAAAATTTTGCTATAGCATGAGTTAATGATAATAGCAAGCAGTTGGGTACATAATTGGATGCAAAATATTTTGGTTGGTTCTATAATATAAAACTTAGAGTTTTTTTTCCTTTTTTTAAAAAAAAGAACACAACTCAATTTGCCTGGCTGGTGTGGCTCAGTGGTTGAGCCTCAACCCATGCACCAAGGTGTTGCCGGTTTGATTCCCGGTCAGGGCACATGTCCAGGTTGTGGGCCCAGTCCCCAGTGGGGGGGCATGTAGGAGGTGGCCAGTCAGTGTTCTCTCCCATCGATGTTTCTATCTCTCTCTCCCTCTCCCTTCATCTCTCTGAAATCAATAAAGGAAAAAAAAACTCATTTTACTGGTATTGTTAGCTCTCAGATACAGTTTCTGTCCATCATGTTCCTCTTTCCTCAAATATGTGTGCCTTTCATTGTGCAAGGTAAGACTAGTCCCTGCTCTTATTCATTTATAATGTAGTTTGGGGTTAAGCCACGTGAGTATAATTATTCATCCAGGAACCCCAGTTCACAGGTTCCTGTGTTTCACAGAGGAATAGAATTTTTAGACTAGGAGGAGCAAAATATTTATGGATTTCAGCAGTGAACAGGTAGGGCAGTGAAGCACAAAGTATTTGCAGTAAGCATGGCTTTATGTGCAAAGACATAGAACAGGAATATAATTTATTTTTTATTAGATTTATTGGGGTGACATTGGTTAATAAAATTATATAGATTTCAGGTGTACAGTTCTACAATACATCATCTGTATATTGTATTGTGTGTTTACCAAGTTGAGTCTCCTTCCATCACCATTTATTACCCCCTTTATCCTCTTCTACCTTCCCCTACCCCCTTGTCCCTCTGGCGGTCACCATATGTTGTCTGTGTCCATGAGTCTGTCTTTTTTTTTTTCTTTGCTTAATCCCTTCACCCTTCTCAACCAGCCCCCAAATGTATCCCCTCTGATAGCTGTCAGTCTGTTCTCTGTATCTATGGGTCTGTCTCCACGTAGTTTATTTTGTTCATTAGGTTCCACATATAAGTGAAATCATATAGTACTTGTCTTTCTCTGACTGGCTTATTTCACTTAGCATAATAGAGAGAATGTGTTTTAAATAAACCAGTTTAACTAGACTTGCATGAATATAATACATTGATGAGGCTGGAAAAGAGAGTGGCTTGGACCCAGATAATCTCACTTTTTAAAATTTCATATTTTTTTCCTCAGTGCAGTTCAAGCCATTTCTTTTTCATTATTTTTTTTCTTTTTCCTCTTTTATTTTGAGGAAATAGTCTCAGAGGGAAATGATAGGCTTAAGTTTCAGAGTAGGCCTGAAACCCAGATTCTGCTCACTAACTACAAATTTTAAATTGCTATTAATAAACATGAATTTAAGAGAATTCTGGCCCGGCCGCTGTGGCTCAGTGGTTGAATGTTGACCCATGCACCAAGAGGTCTCTGGTTCAATTCCTAGTCAGGGCACATGCCTCAGTTGTGGGCCAGATTCCCAGTGGCGGGCACGCAGGAGGTGGCCAATTGATGTTCTCTCTCATTGATGTTTCTATCTTTCTCCCTCACCCTTACTCAAAGAGAGAATTCTGGCATTTTAAGTTTAATGCTGAGAATCCATATAGCACAGGCAGCCTATGTTTATATCTATATATAGCAAAAGTCAGAATTTGTAATTTTGCTGCTGCATCAGGAAATGTATCTTGACACCTTATTAAAATACTGGGCCCAAAAAATTTTTATTAAAATGCTTCAAATTTCATGGTATCATTTTCATGCTTGTACATCTTAAATTCATTGTGCTTGTGCAAGATGCATTTTTTATGGCTTTAGGACAGCTTATACACATTTTGCCAATCAGAAATCATAATCAAATTATGTAATGTTGTGTTACTCTTTTATGACCAAGACGTTATTGTTAAACAGGACACTATCTGGCCATATAAAACTACTGTTATAAGAAAATTGTAGTGATTGTGACTTGAAAACAATCATACACAGACAGTTCTGATTATAATTCCCAGGTGACTTTCATGTTCTCTCCATTTTATAGTGTATATTTCAAAAGATCTGGGAGTACACGTATTAGAAAGTGAAAGCAACTTATTATATAAGGACATCCAATTAAATCATTGAATTTGAAGAGGAAAAATAGTATGCCAAAATTCTGTACATGGCTAGTTTTTTGTTTTGTGTGTTTGTTTTAGAATTATTTCTTGGGCTGGGAAACTGCTATATTATACCAAAAAAAAAAAAAAAAATCTCTGAAATATAACACCTGTTTAAAATTAAAACACAAGTTTCATGGTGAATTTTTTTTTTTTTAAATAAAAAAAAAATGTCTAGCCCAGCCGGTGTGGCTCAGTGGTTGAGTGTCGACCGATGCACCGAGAGATCGCCTGTTCGATTCCTTCCTGGTCAGAGACATGCCCAGGTTGTGGGCCTGATCCTCAGTGGGGGGCATGCAGGAGGCAGCCATTCTCTCTCATTGATGTTTCTCTCTCTCTTCTTTCCCTCTCCTTCCTCTCTCTCTAAAATCAATAAAGAAAAAAAAATTTTTTTAATGTCTAAGCCCTTGTTTCAGCATGTGTGATGTCACCAAATAAACTACAAATGTCTGGTTTGTGTATTGTTTTATCTGTATCGTGTCCTTAAAACTGTTGCCCTGGCTGGTTTGGCTCAGAGGTTAGAGCGTCAGCCCACGGTCCAGTGAGTCTTAAGTTCGATTCCAGTCAAGGGCACATACCTCGGTTGCAGTTGGTCCCAGGCCCTGGTCGGGGTTGTGCGGGAGGTGGCCGGTTGGTGTGTGTCTCTCACTTTGATGTTTCTCTCCCTCCCTCTCACTCAATCTGAAGATAAATGGACAGATATTCTCGGGTGAAGATTTAAAACAAAAACCTGTTTTGGTGGGGTTTTTTTGTTTTGTTTTTTAAGGGATATAATTTAATTTAGAGAGTTAATGTTTTAGACACCAAATTCAGAATTTTCAAACATCTTCAGATAGTGAAAGATCGGAACCAGCCAAGAATGGATACAGTTTGTACTTTATGTCAGCTGGACTTCAGTTATCTTTGCCTTTATGGTGTGTACTGCACAAATTAGTTTTTAGTGATAGAAGAGGCTTTTGATTTGGTCCTCTTTTTACAAATGAGGAAAATTGATAACCATCAAAATAAACTAAGATTTAAGTACTTGATTTTTCATAGATGTGATCAATTTTTTTTTTATTTTCACTCATATGAAACCACTCAATCAATGCTTAACGTTAAATAAGTCATTTATTTTTGTTTTCAATACCTTATGTATCCTGTCTTGCTCTACTGAGTGATCATGAACATAGACATGTAATTTTGTGTTCCCATTCTTACTGCCCCCACCCCCTTTTCACCCTTATACTCTACAGACTTCCCTCTTATTTTTTTATTTTTCTATTACAGCTGATATTCAATATTATTTTACATTAGTTTCAGGTGTACAGCATAGTGGTTAGACAATTAAATCTACAAAGTCTTCCTCCCCCTGCCTATAATTTCTGTAGTTAATGCAACAGTGTATATACCCTTTTAGAAATACACATGTATCAAAGTGTTCTAAATTTGTTATTCTAAATTCATTCTGAAGGCAAGAATGAATTTTACTTATAACTGATGAGTCAAACTTTGGTATTATAAAAGCCCTCAGTCTCTGTAAAGATGAGGGAAATTAAGACTTTCTTAAATTTTCTTCATATTGAGCTACATTAAAGTAAACTGACCTTAAATGGCACTTAGATCCTAATTCATAGCTTTAGGTCCAAATAATCTTCTCTTAAATTAAAAACAAAACAAAACATTGAAAGTAATAGAGTTAGGTTTTTTATGTCATGAGAATCAAAATACTCATGAGAGCCCTGGCTGGTTTGGCTCAGCGGTTAGAGTGTCAGCCTGCGGTCCAGAGAGACCCGGGTTCGGTTCCCACTAAGGGCACGTTCCTCGGTTGCAGTTTGTCCTCGGCTGCAGTTTGTCTTCGGCCCCTGGTTGGGTCGTGCGGGAGGCAGCCATTCGATGTGTCCCTTTCACGTCGATGTTTCTCTCTTCCTCTCTCTCCCTCCCACTCTATCTGAACAAAAAATGGAAAAATGTCCTCGGGTGAGGATAAGAAATAATAATAATAATCATGAGACCTTAAGAGCTATGACATACAGCTATTTCTGTGTATCTCTGCCTTCCTTTTTGTCTATCAGCTAAGTAGGAATTATCAAGTTACGTTCAAGGATAAAGACTAAACTGTGAGAGTAGTTTCATTGGAGGCCTAGATCAGTGTGTAATAGATTTTTTAGAAAAGATTAAACTTTTTTTTAAATTTTATTAATTTGTTTTTGTTACAGATGTTTTTCCCCTTTTTCCCCCATTGACACCCTCCTCCCCCTCCCCTTCTCCTCCTCCCCATCCCTGTTGTCCATGCCCATTGGTTATGCACCCGTGCACATAGGCTCTGTGATTTATCTCTTTCCCCCGCCTCCCACCCTCCTCTGAGGCCCTCATCCCGTACTCCACCCTCCATGTCTCTGGGTCAATTTCGTTGTTCAGTTTGCTCAGTTCTCCTGTGTATTGCCGGCTTCGCCCGTGGTGGCGGGGTCGCCCAGCTCCCCCGCTCCGCCTGGGTTCCCCCGTGGTGGCGCCTGGGTTCCCCCGTGGTGGGGGGTCGCCCGGCTCCCCCGCCCCACCTGGGCTCCCCCGCGGTGGGGGGGGGATTAAACTCTTGAAATGCATGGTTAAGTTATCTGTACAGGTGCTCAGTAAAATCAGTTACTTGTGGAAGAGAAGCAACTGCTTGGTTTTCTATGCGTAAACTCCCCCTACCCCACCACCAGCCTTTTGCCATGATGTGTTCCTAGCCAAAATACCAATACTTAGGTTATGTCTTCCATTTTAAAACAGTGAGAGAAGTCATATGTTCCCTGGAATAAATTTTACATTTGTGAATAAACTGCAAGTTTTTCCTTGTGCATTTTTATGAAATAACTATAATTCATGTGAAAATTAAAATATTTTAAAATACAAATTAGCCAAATGAGATGAAGGAACCAGATTACAAAATCAAGTTATGGAGTAAGGCTTAGAGAGATGAGATCTTCTAAGCATTCATTTATGGGGTTTTAATTTAGTTATTTGAAAAAGACTTCTCAGTGAAAGGGATTTCTTTACAAGAGTCATAAGACTTGGTATTTTACAACTCAGTAATTACACCCAGACCAGTGAACTTTTAAAAACTTGGGGCTGTAGAATGTTCAGATGAAGGTAAATGTGTATGATAGTGACCCTCTTTGAAGGAGTAGAAAGAGTTTTGACATTATATAGGCAATTTGGACTTAAAGCTGTGAATATTTTAAAGTAGTTTCATCATTTAGAGTTTGACTTTTCATGCCTCTTGCAGTTTCTCCCTCTCACTGAGAGAACTTACTTCCTTGCTTGCTCTTTCTGTTGTTACTACGCATCAAGGAGGCATTGTGTACCAGAAGGCTTTGAGCTATTTGGAAGAAAGGTACTTATAAAAACAGGGTAATTATTAATCGTGATGCACAGTTTTTGTTGAGGTGCATGGGTAACTCCCTTACATATTAGCAACTAGATAGCTTTGCAACAAGCCAGTTAGATATTTGTTCCTACTAAATCAAGGTCTGCTTCATAAATTAGGTCTGGTGTCTTCTAAGGAGTCTTTATAACAGAATGGCTAAGATGGAAAAAGCTCACATTCTGCATCCCTGGAATACAAACCATTGTTTGAAGATAGGATAACTTCAAAGATTTAGGACAGGCCAAACAATGTTTGTCGGTATAGATCTCTAGGATATGAATCAACAAAGCAAAATAATTACTAAAAACTTCTGGGTCTTTTAGTAAGAATGTAGCAATCCAGTATATATGAGAAACTAAAAAGAAAGAGTTGGCAGGGCTTTAGAGCTAATCAAATCCTTTGGTTCCCAGACTTTGGGAGTTCTTGAATGAACCAAATGTAAGAAACATGGAAACCAATATAGTTGCCAGTGTTAGTTCTCCAAATAGCAACATTATACTTAACACCTGGTTTTTAAATGGTTATTAACACTAAATAAGGATGTAGTCAAGTCCATATATACAGTGATTAAAGTTATTTTCAAATACTTATTTCAAAGCATTACATACTACAAAAAAATGGTAAAAATATGAAAATAGGATTATAGTTTTATGGGGCTTTTGTATATTGTGTGTGTTTCCATAGAAATTGGTCAAGGAAATAAAGCAGAATGCTTTCATTGGTTCTCTCTGGGTTTGCTTGTAGGCTTACAGATGGATTTTATACATTAAGCATTTTTCCCCCCAAAGATGTTCTCGTTTGAAGTGGTATGGGAAAATGCTTGTAAATTAACTAAAAATGGAATACAAACTATCCTTTAACACTCATGTCCATCATGTTCCTAAGTAATGTCCTGAAGCGAGGTGTTTAATTTGCCTTGTTTCCCTCAGATGAATGCATAGTACTTGGCATTAACACCTAGGACAGCCCTGGCCAGTGTGGCTCAGTTGGTTGGGTGTCATCCGGTGCACCTAAACTTTGCTGCTTTGATTCCCGGTCAGGGCACATGCCCAGGTTTCAGGCTCAATCTGAGGTAGGGAGTGCAGGAGACAGCCGATCTATGTTCCACTCTTACATGGATGTTTCTCTCTCTCTTTCTCTCCCCCCCCCCCTTCTCAAAATCAATTTAAAAACAAAAAACCACCTAGGACATAGTAATGCTCAAGTAAATGTTTAGATTAAGTAGGTCTCTGGTGTAAGTATAAATCTGCAAAATGGTTACTAAATAAATTGTGAAGAGAAGGAAAAAGGGTTAGATGTATTTTTGTAGTTAAAAGTCAGGAAACCTAAAATTGCTAATGATTTGTGCAGAAGAGCAAAGCCATCCGTATTCTAAAAAAACATAATATCAAGAAAATAATTGGACATTTGTTCTTAGGTTTCATCCCTCACAATTATTTTGAAAGACTTAAGAATGCCCAGTGAAACATATCCTAGTACTTTGTCCATGGCAGATAAAAGCCTCCTCTCAAAAGGTGTTAAATTATTTTGGACAAATTGAAAATTCCTATTGATCTTCTGATGTTTGGTTATAAATTCTCATTTTTCAGGTTTAACCTGCCTTTTCAATGTATAATAGTAATTTTTAAAAACAACTATAAAGGTACTTTAACATGATTACATTAGAGAAGAGGACTTTCCCATAACTAACTTTTCTAAAAGTTGAACAACCCTAATAGGATGGAAGTTCACAGCTTGGTGCTTATCTCTTCGTGGAAAGTTTGAATGGTTTATAACCAACAGTAGATTATTTTGTTGATACCCATTTTTATAAAGTTGAATCCATTAGTGTGCTAACCAATCCCCACACACAACACAAGCAGTAGTTTTATATTCTTTGGGAAGGTTGACGCTAAGTTAAAAATCACTTCTAAGATTTGTAACATTAAATAAGTTGATATATTCTCTTACACAGATACCAACAAGTTTCTTTTTCTAAGTGTTAGTTGAAGTTATTTACATAAAGAGTCCCTAGAATTATGTGTTTACTTCTCAAGGCAGAACTTGGTTGGTCATCCATTTCTAACAACTTAATCAAATTTCCATTGAAGACAAATTCTTGCCTAGGGTCATGGTCACCAAGTCTTTTTTTTTTAATCCATTTTTTAAAATTAATTTCCCTGCTATGGGCATGTTAAAATGCTTCAAGTCAGTGGTTCCCAAGCCAGTTTGATCACCGTAATTATCTGGGAAGCTTATTAAACTATACATTCCTGGGCTCTACACACGCCTAAAGTTCCCCAAAACAAGAATGTAGCAATTCCTGAAGATCCATATGCTGAACTACTTGGTGTGGCTCAGGAATCTGCATTTTTTTATGAGCCTCTCATCCTCAGGTACTTTTCATGAAAATGCTACTTTGAAAAACATATGGAATGAGGCATTTCACTAAAATGTCTATATAAAGCAATAGTGCAAAGACAGTAATTTTTTTTTTTTTCATTTCTTTTTTTGGGCAGTGTTACTGTAATATTTACCTCTCCAACCTGAGAAGCTTGGAGGTACTATTGCCATGAGTCATTTTTTGCTTTTTTTTTTCTTGGAGATTTCATCAGAACAACTAAATAAATTGTTCTCTAGAAATTTAGAATATTCTGGAGTGTTTTAAGCTTGTGAAAAAAGAAGTTTTATTTAGACAATATGATCTTTTATAAGGTTACTGTTTTCCCTTAAAAGTGAAACTAGCAACTTTAAACCCTAGAAGTGCAACTCAGAGAGAAGCACCACTTCATTTAGTATTAGTAATTTAAGAGTAGTAGATCTTAAGAAATTTAGATGTCATGAACTAGGACTGAAGATCCACTTCAGCCCTGGCCGGTTTGGCTCAGCAGTTAGAGTATCAGCCCTCCACCGAAGGGTTGTGGGTTTGATTCCCAGTCAAGGGGCATGTACCTGGGTTGCAGGTTTGATCCCTGGCCCTGGTTGGGGTCATGTGGAAAGGAACTAATCAATCGACCTGTTTCTCTCACATCAATGTTTCTCTCTCTCTCTCTCTCTCTCTCTCTCTTTCTTTTCTTTCTTTCTCTTTCCCCCTCTCCCTCCCCCTTTCCACACTATCAAAAATCAATGGAAAAATATCCTCGGGTGAGGATTAACAACAACAAAAAAAGATCCACTTCAATATAAAATATTCCAGTCCTAATGCCAGTAAATACAGTATTCTTATAATTCCACATATAATTAAACTTCCTATATAGTTAATCTCCTTGGAGGTAAGGTACTGGCCAAGGAGATGTGTGTCTTTTCTTCATAATCGGATGACTTTTTTTTTTTTTTTTTTTTTTTAACACACCTGTGTCTCCAACTTGGTTACTGTGCCTTCAGCCTAAGGGACATCTACTTATTTTTTTTTTTTTTTAATCCTCACCCGAGGACATTTTTTCATTTTTTGTTCAGATAGAGTGGGAGGGAGAGAGAGGAAGAGAGAGAGAGAAACATCAACGTGAAAGGGACACATCGAGTGGCTGCCACCCGCATGACCCACCAGGGCCGGGGACAAACTGCAACCGAAGTACATGCCCTTAGCGGGAACCGAACCCGGATCTCTCTGGACCACAGGCCAACGCTCTAACCGCTGAGCCAAACCAGCCAGGGCGGGACATCTACTTATTAACAGGTGTCTTCTTATCGGAGGATCACCTCATAAGTTGTATAAATGTCTATAACTATTATGCTGTACACCTGAAACTAATATAATATTGAATGTCAACTATAATTGAAATAAAAATAAAAAATAATTCAGCAGAACAATTTTTAAGTCAGGTGTCTTGATCCCTATGTTTGAAGTCCCCACCTCTGATTGGTAAGTAGGCATTCTTTTGATTTTTTTTCATTATTTGTAAAAGCTAAATATAAAGAATTACAAATTAGTTCAGCAAGTCAGTAATATAGCCAAAGTTTGTGGAGATAAATATGAAAAAAATATAGTAAATTCAGTACCAAAAAAAACTATTCTTTCATCAAGCTGATAATAAACTGATTTTGTGGGTGTGTGTGATTCTTTCTGAGAATACTAACAGATTTCTCTTAGTCTTTTTTTTTGTTGGTCCGTGCCCCTAGTGGGAACCGAACCCAGGACACACTGGTCCGCAGGCCAACGTGCCAACCGCTGAGCCAAACCGGCCAGGGCTCTTAGTCTTAAATAACTCCCACCATAGTCACTATATTATCTAGAAGATATTAACCAGGAATAGAAAATGTGTAATTTAATTTCCCTTAGGTCAAGGTTACACTCAACCAGGTCTTCCCTGCTAACTCCGCCAAGCCTAGTGGCCTTGGCGTGTTTCACTGGATACTAAGTAGGGACAGTGGAAGTCTTGTTCATCCATTCATAGCAAACCAAAGTAGTGCACTAGCTTAGTCATTAGCTATGGGATTCTATAACCTGAAAGGCACAAAGACAGCACAGTTGCATTTAAGATTATACAGGGGCTGGCAAAAGTAGGTTTACAGTTGTGAGTATGCAAAACAGTTTATCTTTGTATTACTTATTGTTACTATTTTGTATCCTTACTATTTATCTTTTAGGTAATGATGGCTGGTAATTTAACCAATGACCAACGAAAATGGATACTTAAACAATACTGGAAGACAGAGAATGCTGAAAAGGTTCGACAGAAATGGGCTGAAGAATTTGATACACCTTCACCAAGTAGACAAACAATTTACAGGATACGTGATAAATTTGATGAAACTGGGTCCATCTGTAATGCTCCAAAAAGTGGTCGACCGGTCAGTATTACCACCCAGGAAAATGAAATGTTAGTGAGGCAGGCATTTACAGAGAGCCCCAAAAAATCAAAGCAAAGAGCTTCTGTTGAGTTAGGCATTTCCTGTAGATCTTTGAGTCGTATTATGCAGCGTTTAGGTTTGAAAATGTATCGGCCAAGATTGCTTCATGGGTTACTAGAGGATGATCCAGATCGCCGTTTACAATTTTGCGAAGTGGTTCTTAATGAAGAAAGACAAGGCAGTGGCATCATTGATAAAATTACATGGTCTGATGAAGCTCATTTTAAACTTTCAGGTGCTGTTAATCGGCACAACTGTGTCTACTATTCAAGAGAAAATCCCCATGTAATGATAGAAGGACAGTTGAATCAGCCAGGAATTACAGTTTGGGCGGGTCTTTCGTGTAAAGGGGTACTTGGACCTATTTTTTTCCATACATCTGTTACACACGACTTGTATCTTAACATGTTAAGGGACACTGTTTTACCACAATTACAGAGACAGCATGATAATGATGATTTCTTCTTTCAACAAGACGAAGCTCATCCACACTGTGCTGTAACAGTACGTGAGTTTCTTGATGAACAATTACCCAACAGGTGGATAGGTCGGCGAGGGCCAGTGGAATGGCCACCACGATCACCAGACCTCACACCAATGGACTTCTTCTTTTGGGGTGTTGTCAAAGATAAAGTCTTTTCACGAAAACCACGTACTGTGGATGACATGATTCACTGCATAAGAGAAGCATGTCAAGAAATTGATGACAATAAAGAACTCTGTGCCAAAGTGTGCTCGAATATAGCAAGTAGACTACAAGAATGTGTAAATAATGAAGGCCGGCAATTTGAGTACTTACGAGATTGTACCTAAGTGCACTGTGCCATCGTGACATTCTTTTGCGTTAATAAAGCTATTGTAATATCATAACTTGCATGTCTTACGAACAACTGTAAACCTACTTTTGCCTATGCTGTATGGATAAGAAAGAATTTTGGGTGGGAAGAAATTTTATCCATGACTGTAGGGACAAATGAGGTGTGCCATTTAGTCCAACATTTCATTTTATTACTATTACTGTTTAAAGAGGCAGTGAGGAATAATTTATGAGTGACTTCGGTTATAAATAAGATGGTAGGTATATAAGCTCCCAAGGGCAGAGAGAAGGATGGAATTACAGCCTTCATTTTTTTGTTATCATTTGATTGTTTCTTTTACCCCTAGAGACTCAATTTAAGTATCACTATACTTAGAACCAGAGTTTATCCAAACGTTGTAAATCTTGAGAGTAGGTGTATCTGTAAGGCTATCACAGTGGTCAGTCTTGCTCCATTCAGCATAAACTTAAAAAATATTAGTGGAGATTGATAGAATTTAGGATCAACCTAAAACCCGAGGTATCTTCTATATGCACCCATTAGTTTGCCCAACAAGTGACCGACCTCTGTTTTAAACAGCCAGTGATATTGAGGTAGTTTATTTGCATCTTTGGACAGCCCCTTTTTTCCGCCCCCCTGCTGGACCCTTAGAACTGAATATAATATCCTAAATTGATTTTGTCCCACAAAACATAAGTAAAATGAGGAATTGTGTAGATAGGTGACAGACAGCATAGGTTATTTGGAATTGTAGCTTAATCCATAGGCAGACTAACCAAGTAAACAAAAAGCTGTTTAAGAAACTTAAATGGCAACTAGTAAGAGAGTGTGCTGGTCATCAAGGGATCCATCAGTACATAGACAAAAGAGAAGCCAGGTTAACCAGGAGGTCAGAATACAAATATTAAGAACTGGCTAATGATCCAGCCAGTGTGGTTCAATGGTTGAGTGTCGACCCATGCACCAAGAGGTCGCTGGTTCAATTTCTGGTCAGGACACATGCCCAGGTTGTGGGCCCAATCCCTAGTGGGGGGCATGCAGGAGGCAGACAATCGATGTTCTTTCTCATCTATGTTTCTCCTTCCCTCACTCCCTCTCTAAAATCTATAAAGGAAAAAAAAATTTTTTTAATATTAAAAAAACTGGCTAATGAGCAGGCAGATAATTAAATACAATTAGTTATAGGGCTTTTATACCCCATGTGTTAGTGACAAACATATAGGAAGAAATGTAATTAAAGAAGATACATCACAACAACTAGCAAATACATGTTAAGTTTGATTTAGTGCATCTCTAGTAGGAGTTTTACTTAATCTCGTACTAGGTAGTTGGTTGTACAACATTCTCTGAAGTATGTTGGCAATACTCTTTTATATTTTTTATTTTTATTTTTATCCATTTTTTTCATTGTTCAGATAGAGTGGGAGGGAGAGAGAGAGAAACATCGATGTGAAAGGGACACATCGAGCGGCTGCCACCCGCAGGACCCAACCAGGGCCGGGGACAAACCGCAACCGAGGCACATGCCCTCAGCGGGAACCGAAACCAGGTCTCTCTGGACCGCAGGCCGACGCTCCAACCGCTGAGCCAAACCGGCCAGGGCAGCAATACTCTTTTAAAGAGAAACAAACTAGTAGCTTAAATTGTGAGCCAAAGCCTTCTATCATGCACAATATTCAAAAAGAATAAACTAATGAGCCCAGCCGGTGTGGCTTAGTGGATTGAGTATTGTTCCATGGACTGAGAGGTCCCAGTTTGATTCCTGGTCAGGGACATGCTCAGGTTGCGGGCTTGATCACCAGTGGGGGATGGGGGGTGCAGGAGGCAGCCAATAGATGTTTCTAAAAAAATCAAAAACATTTTTTAAAAAAAAGAATGGGATAAATGGCATCAATAAATGGAAAGGTTATTGTCTCCTTGCTGGGAAATTTAACCTTCAAAGATGGCACTACTGAGTTAAAAGTTTTAATACAATAGAATCACAAATTACAAGTACTTTTTATTACTTGACTATTGAAGTTGATCAGACATAAGATTTTTATTTTTTTAAAATGCTCACTCGAGGATGTTTTTCCATTCATCTTCAGATAGAGTGGGAGGAGGGGAGTGAGAAAAACATCGATGTGAGAGGAACACGTTGACTGGTTTCCTCCAGCACAACCCTGACCAGGGCCAGGGATGAACGGCAACCGAGGTAGCATGCCCTTGACCAGAATCAAACCCTCAGCTGTGGTCCATGGGCTGAGGCTCTAACTGCTGAGCAAAACCGGCCAGGACGGCTCTCTTAAATTTTAAAGTGTACGGTACATACTGTTTCTCCTAAGCTTTTGTTGCTCAGTTTCAGCTGACCAGTCTAAGTCTTTCTCAGGAGGAATAATTTAGCAGTTGTGGGCAATATACAAATGTAATTTTATATATAAATTTTAGGGAGATTTGTTGTTCCAATTACACATTCATTAGTTGGTCGTATGTGCCCTCATTGGGGATCGCAATCTTGGTGTATCTTCATGATGCTCTAACCGAGTTACCCTGCCAGGGCCTAGCCAAGTATATTTTTATGCTTGTTAGGAAGTGGCAAATAATCAGATTGTGTTCTTCCATGTGGCACTAAACCTTGGTGCCAGGTCCCACTAGGTACAGGACTGATAGTAACAACTCTAGCTGTCTGTCACAGAGGTGCATATCTATAGACAGCCTCTGTCTAACATGTTTGGGGAGCATCTCGCTGGATTTAGCCAACAAATTTGACCAGGTATTTGCCATGGTGTGATTGCAGTACAGGTTCTTTTTTTTTTTTACAACTTGATTCAGGTCCTGAGCCTGCAAATGTTCTATTTGCCAACTCCAGCATTTTTATCAGCCTAGACCCTTCATCAACATTAACCAAAGTAGTAGAGAATTGTAATTTTTAATCATAAATACAGGGAGAACTTTAAACTGGTTTAATAAACTTGGAATACATTATCTGAGCCTGAACACCGTTAATAACAGCATTTGTGAAACAGGTTTTTCCTCCATCCTGCACATTTCATTTGGTTGTGTTGCTCCTTTATAACAGAACTTGAAGAATTTCAAAGCAAATGTGTGCTTTTGCATGAATTATTCAGTTTGGTGGCTGTCATGCCTCCATAGTTATTTTCCATCTGATTCTACAAAATCTTCAAGTTGAGAGGATAACCTGGATCCAACCAAAGAAAGCTTGATGTATTTGTCTCTAAGCCAGTGGTTCTTAAAATGTGGACCCTGAGTCAAACTGCCTCAGAATTATTTGTGCCTGTTTAGAGTGCAGATTCTTGACCTACCAAGTCAAAATCAAATCAGTCCTATAAGCGTTTTTGAAAAGGTAACTATTATCAAATCAGTGTTCCTTTTTTATATATATATTTTTTTCCCTTTATTGATTTCAGAGAGAGAGGAAGGGAGAGACAGAAACATCGATGAGAGAGAACACTGATTGGCCGCCTCCTGCATGCCCCTCACTGGGGATCGGGCCCACAACCTGGGCTTGTGCCCTGACAGGGAATCGAACCAGCGACTTCTTGGTGCCCGGGTCGATGCGCAACCACTGAGCCACACCGGCCAGACCAGTGTTCCTTTTTTGAGGAACATTTTTCAGTGAAGAGATTGTCTCTCCTTTTAAAATACGATTATGATAAATAATACCAGAATATTAGACTCCTTGTTTATGGGATAGTCTATGAAACCCAACCCAATATTTAACAAGCCTGTTGAAATGCAAATTTTATAGAGTACAGCATGACCGATTGTAAGGAGAGTATTTGAACAATCATGGATTTTTTTTTTAAAGGGAGCTGTGAATTACAAGGCAACCCTGCAGGGAAAGGAAGGACACCTGAGATTTGATAGTCCCTTTCCTCTGTTCCTGTTTAACAGGAAAACTACATGCTTAGAAAGATGTTTAATTGTAGGTGGTCAGAGAATAATAGCACTTTAAAGGTTAGTTTTGGGAGGAGGGGATTCACCTGGTCAAATGAGTTGAAAGGATTAACAATTTTTTTCTAAAAGGAAGTTACCCTATCTGTGTAATGGGTTTAACAAAAAATGAATACTGCTACCCAAATAGCCATTTGTTGACAGGCTTTAAAAATTTTTTTTCTTTAACAAATTACATTAGAAAATGAACCCAGCCACAACTGGGAACTAGTCAAGGAGGTTCTTTGTACATAAGGAATACAGCTTTGAAACACCCACGAAGTGTGGATTAAGATAGTGACTGATTGATCAGAATCCCCCCTTTTCTGATGGTTAATGGAACCAAATGATTTGCAATAAATAACCAACGTCTGATTCCCAATAGAAGATGGAAAATATGGACGGGCAACTTTGACAGCCTAATTTCTGGAGTAGACCTTTGAAGTAAGGCTTATGATAATGAGTGTACCTTTTCTCAGGACACACTTGACTGCCCTAGAAAAACTTAGGTTGTTTCAAAGTCCCAGAAAATGAGCCTAAATGATCTTAATATGACTTACTTCCAGAGATGCTTCCCTCATCTCCAAATACGCAGATTCTTAACTACTATTGTGCCATGGGCCTTTTGACAACCCCATAAAGCTTACAAATCCCTTGTCAGACTGTTTTAAACATGTATTTATAGTGTATAAACAAGTCAGTTTTATCTATGGACTCCTAGGTAAAAATCACTTGCCAGGTGTTAAAGTTCTGAGAGAAGGCTCAGTAAGGAGGCCTGAAACTGATGGTATTTCAGCACCCTGGTCTGGTTGGGGGTATGTTCTGTTCTAGCTTCCAGCTAAAATGACCCCTCCTCTCAACTGACCTTCCAGAAACTTGCTTACTTAAAAGTGGTTACAGCCCAGCTGGTGTGGCTCAGTTGATTGAGAGCATCGACCTGGGCACCAAGAGGTCACTGGTTCAATTCCAGGTTCGGGCACATGCCCAGTTTGTGAGCCCGGTCCCCAGTGGGGGGCATGCAGGAGAGGGCCAATCGATGTTCCTGTCTCTCCCTCTCTAAAATCAATAAAGAAAAAAAAATTTTTTTTTAAAGTGGCTGCAGTGAGAAGCCACAGAGGACTCTCACTCCAGTAAGAAACACTAAGAGAACTTGAGCCCTCTTCAAACAGTCTGAGCAATTAAGAGGAGAGTTTTAACTTTTTGTGGAAATAGGCCCTTTTATTGTCTATGATATGTCAAAACTATGGACACACCAAGATCCCATTAAGGGCCCACGATCCATTCTTGCGATCTCCCTCTCGCTCTCCTGGTGCGGTGGTATTCTGCCCTTGTGAACTCTACCAACTCGCCCAAACATTCGCTCCAAGTCTGGAAGAGCGAGCTGTGGGTGGCTGCGCAGCAGATGCAAACTCGTGGCCTGGCTAGTAGGGCCTGGCGTTTCTGCGTCAGGGCAGCAGGCTGGCCAGCTCGGTGAAGGGCGTGACCGGGCCGCTTCCTGCGTCACGAGGCGTGCCACCTCCCCTCCGGGTGGGTGGGGCAGGCCGCCCCAGCGGACGCCGGAAAGCGGCTTCCCTCCTCAGAGGCCCACAGCCCCTAAGGCCAAGCCTACCTGACTGCCTGCGGCCGGGAATACAGCGGGGTCAGAGGAGGGCAAAGACAGTCCGGAGGGACGCGCCAGCTGTGCCGCAGGAGCTGCCACCCGGGCCGCATCTTCTCAGGAGGAGTCCCGGAAACCCACTTCCTCCGCAGCGGAGCACAGGGGGGGAGCCGCAGGAGGCCCTCTGCTGGGCCCACTTCCGCCCAGCGCTTTCTGCCCCCCTCCCCCCGGGGGGGAGGGGCCCAAGGCTTTAGCTTTTTCTGTATTTAGGGTCTTACTTAACTTCATCTCATCCCACCCGCTCCTCGTTTTCTCCCAATACAGTATAATACCACTTCCAACCTCCTCCGACCGTGAGGCACTGTGCTCAGACTCGGAGGCTGTCGCAGTTGCCATCTTCCGGAAACGCTGGTAATGGCCAGTAAGTCCATTGTCTTGTGTTCCTAGAGGAAATGACTGTTCAGTATTCATGATGCTCTGCTAGGGGAGACAGGAGCAACAATGGCCTGCCATGGGATCCTGACCTGTATTTGAATTCTGACTCCCCCACCCCTTAACAGCTGTGTCCAAAGTGAAAAAGTTAATCTCTTTTGAGTCTCTTTGTTAATGGATCAAATGAGGTAATGCATGCAAAGTCCTTAGAAAAATACCTGGCATAGAGTAGTATCTGCATAAAGGTTAAGTGAGAATAAAGAAAAACTATGTAGACTTATTGAGCACCTATTTGCTCAATGCCGTATTGTGCTGGGTATGGAAAGTGGTTTTGATTCTCAGTCTCCATGGGAATGGCCTCCCACCTAAATGAGCTGTTTGTCTGATGTCTTTTGAGCATGTTTGGCATCTCCCAGCCTCCTAGTTCCTAAGGAATTTTAAGCTTTTATTGAATTTGACTCCACCTTTTTTTGCAGAGCTTTGTACTTGATGAGTATTCTGTTGGGCTGGTGGAGAAGCCTAAGCTTTGTGTTTTTTTAAAAATCCTCACCTGAGGATATTTTTCCATTGACTTTTAGATAGAGTGGGAAGGAGGGAGAGAGAGAGAGAGAGAGAGAGGGAGGGAGGG
The DNA here is from genome assembly GCA_030848825.1 of Tadarida brasiliensis. Classification (NCBI taxonomy): domain Eukaryota; kingdom Metazoa; phylum Chordata; class Mammalia; order Chiroptera; family Molossidae; genus Tadarida; species Tadarida brasiliensis. The sequence continues at coordinate 51,348,876 of CM061267.1, forward strand.
AGAGAAAGACATCCATTCGAGAGACACATCAATTGGCTGCCTCCCGCATGACCCAGACCAGGGCCAGGGATCAAACCTGCAACCCAGGCAGTGCTCTTGACCGGAAGTTGAACCTGAGACCCTTAGGTCCCCAGGCAGTGCTCTAACCACTGAGCCCAACTAGCCAGGGCTGTACTCCTCTTTTCTATTGATCTATCCATTCAGTACTGTCTATGTGTATATTACTCTAGCGTTTTAAGCAAGATTTGAAATTGGATAATTTTGTTCTTTCTCAAAATTGTTTTGGCTCATCAAAGTCATTTGCATTTTCTTCCATTTCTGGAAGATGGCAGCTGCGCCAGGCTCTGAGTCTGAGCATTTCTTTTAGAATCAGCTAGTCAGTTTCTGCACAAAAGCCTATGATTTTGAATGGAATTGCATTGAATTCTGGATACCAATTTGGGGAGGATGATCTTAACAATATTGACAGGATCGAACCTACAACCTAGGTACGTGCCCTTAACCGGGAGTGGAACCGGGAATTCTCTGATCCACAGGCTGACACTTTAACCACTGAGCCAAACCAGCCAGGGCAGTTTTGTGCAGTTTTATTTTCACAAGCAATGAAGAGGTAAACTAGCCTCTTCCCAGGTTCATTTTAGGTTGGTACCTGACAGGAGGCCATAATGCTTCCAAAATACTTGCCTCCTACAGTTTGGAACCAGGTAAAGGGGCAAATACAGGACTTATAAAAGAGAGCAAGAGAGAGATGCGAGATTTTTATTTTTTTTTAGTTGCACTGATGACTGTAGTACTTGTCTGTGCTTCTTGAGATAATTTATAAGGGAATGGTAAAGAAACATACCACAAAAGAGATTATTTTCCACTGAAAAATAGACAAACTCCAAATTCATGACTGACTCATTCATGCTGTACTGAATCTTGAGATGTTGAGGAATAATTAGAACTTTTCCTTTCCAGACTAAGTTGTTAACTTAAGTTTCAGTTGATTTCTGCATCCCTGCAGGACTCTAAGTTCTTGCCCCTTCAGACACAGTTTAACTGAATCTGAATGATAACCATCAAACACAATTCCCATTGTTCAGTGAAATTATCTGATCCCCAAACTGGTTGAAGATCTGGAGATTCCTTATCCTTTACAACAGTTAACTTTTATGTAAATTATACTACAATAAAGAACAGACCAAAAGGAAAATGGAAGAATGTTTATGACATGAGAAGATGAGCATTATATACTTTAATAAAATATATATAGTTTAAAAACATTCATGTGTAAAGATACGCATCAGAATGTTAATTTCGCCCTGGCCGGTTTGGCTTAGCGGTTAGAGCGTCGGCCTGTGGTCCAGAGAGACCCGGGTTCGGTTCCCGCTAAGGGCATGTACCTTGGTTGCAGTTTGTCCCTGGCCCTGGTTGGGTCGTGTGGGTGGCAGCCACTCGATGTGTCCCTTTCACGTCAATGTTTCTCTCTCTCTCTCTCTCCCTCTCTCTCCCTCCCACTCTAACTGAACAAAAAATGAAAAAATGTCCTCAGGTGAGGATAAAAAAAAAAAAGAATGTTAATTTCCTCTTTGTCTATTTTCTTTTTAAATCCTCTTCCGAGGATATTTTTCCATTTATCTTCAGATAGAGAGAGAGAGAGAAACATCAATGTGAGAGAGACACATCGACTGGTTGCCTCCTCAATGACCCTGACCAAGGCCGGGACCAAACCACAACTGAGGTACTTGCCCTTGACTGGAATCGAACCCACGACTCTTTGATCTGAGGGTCAGTGCTCTAACAGCTGAGCCAAATCAGCCAGGGCCCTCTTTATCTACTTCTAAAATGTGTTAACAATGATGATATATTGCTCCTGTAATAGTGGAAAAAATAAAAATTACTTTGTAAACTGTCTTTGTGACTTATTTCCACAAAATCACAAAGAGATGGATATTCTTTTAACTAACTCCTCAGTTTTCATAGAGGAAAACAAATAAATAATGCCAGTTTGATAAATCAAGAAATAGAAATACATTATTTAGAAAGCTGGAGTTACCTATAAAAGTTGTTTTCGCATGAATTTAAGGTTGAGGATGGGATCTTGTTCCTTTTCATTTTAAACTCTTGGATACGGGATTTTTCTTTCAAAAATATATGCATGTTTTGCCCGGCCGGTGTGGCTCAGTGGTTGAGCGTCGACCCATGCACCAAGAGGTCGCTGGTTTGATTCCTGGTCAGGGCACATGCCCAGGTTGTGGGCCCAATCCCCAGTGGAGGGCATGCAGGAGGCGGCCAATCGATGTTCTCTCTCATCAATGTTTCTTTCTCTCTCTTCCTCTCCCTTCCTCTCTCTCTAAAAATCAATAAAGAAAAAAATATTAAAAAAAAAATATATATATATATATGCATGTTTTACTTCACTAAATAAATTTTAAAAGGTAAAATAGCCCTGGCCAGTTTGGCTCAGCGGTTAGGGCGTGGGCCTGCGGACCAGAGAGTCCCAGGTTCGGTTCCCGCTAGGGGCATGTACCTCGGTTACAGTTTGTCCCCGGCCCTGGTTGGGGTCGTGTGGGTGGTGACCACTCGATGTGTCTCTCTCACGTCGATGTTTCTCTCTCTCTCTCTTCCTCCCTCTCTCCCTCCCACTCTATCTGAAGATAAATGCAAAAATGCCCTATGGTGAAGATTAAAAATAATAATAAATAATAAATAAATAAATAAAAGGTAAAATATATCTCAGAGCAATTTTAAGAAATTTGTTTCATCCAGATTACCCTACTCTTACCAGGTTACTCTACTCTTTCCCTTTGCCACTCAGCAGGCATAGCAAAGAGAAATTAAACACCTGAAAGGCTCTTTGAATAATACTCAGTATAAAGTAGAGACTAATTAAGAATTGCTCAATGTAAAGCATGAGGTCCTTTTTTTTTTTTAATTGAGGAGACAGAAATGCAGCCTCATAATTATAAACTGCGTCAAACTCTTTTTGGGAGGGCCCTTTGGCTTGAATCCATTAATAATTATATGTTGTATCACTGGAAACTGCATTATCCAGTTTTAAAGTCACGGGTTGTGCATTTGGCGCCCTCTAGTGTATTGTTTTATAAACGACAAGCACAAATTTATCTTCACAGAGCTGTTGAGGATAAAATGTAAATTTCAGTCCACCTTCCCAATATGATTGATCTTGCTGCTGCTCCCTCCCCCCCAAATATTTTTTTATTGATTTTAAGAGAGTGAGACATATCGATGTGAGAGATAGACCGGCCACCTCCTACATGCCCCCTACCTGGGATTGAGCCCAAAACCCAGGCATGTGCCCTGACCAGGAATCGAACTGGCAAACTTTCGGTGCACGGGATGATGCCCAACCAACTGAGCCACACTGACCATCTTGCTTCTTTTTTTGACATCCAGAAAGACTTCTCTCTGCACCTGCCCATAACACTAAGCTGTGACCTTGCACTAGTTCCTTAATCTCTAGGCTTCAGTTTCATCATCTGTAAAATGAGGATGATGAATATGTGAACTGTACAGGGTTCCTCTTAGGACTAAATGAGCTAATTAGTACATATAATGTGGATGCCCTGCACATATTAGGAACTCCATAATTGCTAGCTATTTTCTGCATATATATAGATCCAGTCAATACTAAACATAGTTGAAGACAGTAATCAATCTTGTCATACTCTGCTATTTGAGGAATTTGAAGAATGTTAAAGAGTAGCTTAAAAAATCCCAAAAAAGCGTAAGTATGATTCTAGTCTTTGGTCCCATTTTACTGAGTCAACTCATGCCAATTCTGATGTCTGGAAGCATGTTAAATTTCTTTGCGTCCTTCAGAGTGCCTATAATTGCACACTACTTGTCTTATTTATTTTTTTTTTTTCGTGGATAATGTCTTTATTACATTGTCCCTTTGATTTTTGCTTGGAATCAGCTACCTGGAATCTTCTGAGACTGCTGTAACCACTTCTTGGTGTCTCCGCTAAGAATGCCTGTCTTTGTTCTGCCTGGAAGTCCACCACAGGTACCTGCTGCTGCTAAGATTGCCTTGGGTACAGCTGACATTCTTAGTTGCTCAGGGAGGCTATCCTCCTACGTTTGACCTGGACTTCTACCTCTGGTATTTGCTGTTCCATAGTCCCTCTCAAGTGTAAATGGTTCCTGGCCCGATCCATTGCACCACGGGCTGCTCCTCAGACCACAACATCAGGCATCTCCAGCAGCTGCTCTGCTCTGCCCTACTTGTCTTAATATTCAAAGTAAATGGCTATATGGTAGGTAGATTTTAGAAAATACAGAAGATGCATAATGCTAGAAAGGGAAAATAATTAGTCTAAAAATTTGAAGATTTGGATTCAAACTTCTGTTTTTTGTTTTGTTTGTTTGTTTGTTTTTTTAAGAGAGTGGACAGGGAGGGAAGAGGAAAGAGAGAGGGAGAGAGAGAAACTGATGTGAGAGAGACACATTGATTGTTTGCCTCCTGCACTTTCCCTGAGGAGGGTGGAGATCAAACCTGCAACCCAGGTATGTGCCCTTGACTGGGAATCGAACACATGGCCCTTTGGTGCATGGGCTGATGCTCTGACCACTGAGCAACACTGACCAGGGCTCAGACTTCTGTTTTTTAAGCCCAAGGCTGCAAATGCCTTTTTCTGGATCAGTGTAGTTTCTCAACAGGCCGTGGACAGTATTTGTCTTATCAGTGTACAGTGTGGAAAACAGCGTGATTGGCTCTATGGTACCCATGTGAGTCAGGATTTACAGATCAATGAGATTAGTAAATTCCAAAATTCTCATGCATTCTCACCTAATTCCAGCATAGCTTAGGCTATACAGTAAAATTTATTTCCTCTGATATGTCTAAGAGATATCTTCTCTCTCTAGACATTCTAGAGAGCAGAGCATTCTGTGTTGACCGACATAGACTTTGATGCTTAGCATCACTAGCTCCTGGGCTCCCCAAGAACCTAGTTACCTGAAGAAAGCATTGGGTGCTTCTGACCCCTGAGTCCCTCTGGAATCTTTGGTTGGTCCTATATATGAAAATGTCCCCATGTTTATTTTTCCTATGTGTCATATATTAGACATTTCAGTGTTGTTTCTCTTTCCCTCCCACTGCCTCAGTGCTAAACCAGATTAATTTTTTCTTGAACAGTTACCACCTAACCATTTATCAAGCCTCTATTATATGCTTGGACACTCTCATAGGTATTTTACAAACATTATTTCTAACACTCAGAAGCACAATACAGTAAGATAGAGGGTATTATCCCCATTTTCCAGAGGAGAAAATTATGTTAGGTAACTCACGTAAGTGTCAGAGCCAGACTTCCAACCTGAGTCAGCCTCTAGAGCCCATGGCCTCAACACCATCAGAAACACTTGCCAAAGAGAATTATGAGTTATGCAGCCTTCAGAAGTACAAGGAGAATCTTGCAACTCCCTTCAGGAACTAAGCCAGCAGTCCTGAGGTTTCCTCCCTTGCAAGACGGCCCACCTAGGGAGCCCTCTCACATAAGCTTGGCACCTTGCTGTTTTCAAAGGTTGGCCTGTAGGGCATCTCATTTTCTCTTTCAGGAAAACTTTTGCACTCATCATCCACTGAACCTCCAAGCTGGGGCAGCAAGTTCTTTTCCGGCAGAAGATTGCAGCTGATATTTACTCCTCAGGGGATGCCCTGCAAAGCCCAAGCCTTACAGCTGGGAACACTGAGATCTGGCAGTGCAAGCGTGTAAAATAAATCTTGATGGGGTAGGGTGTTCACACGCCATCCTGCTCACAGAGCACTGGGCAGTGAGCTCTCCCACTGGGAGCTGTACCACAGAACCGAAGGCACTGTCGTGGCTTCCAAAACCACAGTCAGCAGTCCTTCCATCTTCTGGGCCTTCCCAACGTGCTCATTCACTATGCCAAGCATGGGGTCTCCTAATTGCTTTTCCTCTCTTTAAATGTTTTTCCCCCATCCCCAACTCGATTTTGTCCTTAAAAGCTTCCTTCAGGTTTACACCTTAACTTCACTGTAGGATCCCAGTGAATGCCAAGGCTTGTGTGGATAGAAGATTATAAATCAAAGCTGAAGATGCAGGCAGTGGGGGAGGGGTTGCCTAGAGGATGGAAGGGCCACAACTTGAAAGCAAATGAACCTCTTTCATCACAGTGGGATTTTTCTTGTTGTTTTTCTAAAAGCCTGCTGTTTCAGCAGAGCACTTGACCAGAAGCTTTGGTTTCTGGAACTTTTTAGAAAGAATAAGCCCTAACAGCAGAGTTGCCCATATGAGTGTCCTCTGCAAGAGTTTCAGCAAAACTTGGGGATCTGGAGAAGTTCTGTTATTTCAATAAACTTCAGTTTCTCCCCTTAAGAAAATAGATTTCACTTTTTTTTAGGAGAAATTGACTTTAAAAAATTGATTCTAGAGAGGGAGAGAAAGATAGAGACATAGATTTGTTGTTCCACCCATCCATGCATTCATTGGTTGCTTCTTGTATGTACCCTGACTGGGGATCGAACCCACAACCTTGGCATATCAAGATGATGCTCTAACTGAGCTACTGAGCTACCTGGCCAGGGATAAGTTTCACATTTGAAAAACAACTTAATGCATAGAATCAACCATCATTTTCTTCATAATTGAGAAGTTTCACAAAATGACAGAAGGGTTCAGATTTGAAAGATCTGACTATAACAAGAAAAATTAAATCTTGTCAGTTCTCAATTATTTGTGCTAGTGGAGATGATCAAGAGAGAAAGTTGAGTGGGACTTCAATTCACTGTTCATTTACATTTGGTTTTATGAGTCATTTTTAGTAATTAACATTTTTATATGGGTGTGTCTGGGGTTCTGGGAATTTACAACTGCTTACAGCAAATAACAAAGCCAGTCAGTGAAGATGCTGGCTGGGCTGGAATGCTGTCAGATGACTTCCAACCTCTGGACCAACTCTGCTTACTGGGGTGGGAAACCAAAAGGGCTTTGGCCTCAGACAGGGGAAGATTTAAATCCTGATGTGGGCCGTGGCCGGTTTGGCTCAGCGGTTAGAGCGTCGGCCTGCGGTCCAGAGAGACCCGGGTTCGGTTCCCGCTAAGGGCATGTACCTCAGTTGCAGTTTGTCCCCGGCCCTGGTTGGTCGTGCGGGTGGCAGCCACTCGATGTGTCCCTTTCACGTCGATGTTTCTCTCTCTCTCCCTCCCACTCTATCTGAACAAAAAATGAAAAAGTGTCCTCGGGTGAGGATAAAAAAAAATAAAAAAATAAATAAATCCTGATGTGGTTGTGGGATTTCAGATTCCTTATTTGAAAAGTGGGAGAAATAGAATAATATAAAGTCCCTTGACCCTGGTGTCAGAGAAAGTTGTGAGGGAATTCTCAGACACAACCATGAAATAAATCCAGCACTCAGGTACGATTTTAATCTGGAAGGAACGTGAATGGGTCACATCAGAGCTCCTAATTAACTTGGGTTATGTGGGCTTCACCAGCCTTTTTTTAAATTATGACATTCTGGTTCTAGATTATCAAGGGGCTTAGCATGAACCAGGAAGGTCACAGACTAGAGTCTCTGGCAAGAATCTGGCCAATGAGCATCTCAGCTCAGAAGGTAAACATATTTTATATTCCTAAGAGTCATCCAAAAACTCCATAATTCCTATTAAGAAGTTGCTGCTCCTTGGTTTATCCTTAGTTATAGCTTATCCTGTTAATATGTGAATAATTAATACTTCTGAATAATTTGTTTGAATTTGTACTAAGTGTCAGATGTGGCCTGTAATTATCCATATTGCCTGAGAAGTTAGATAGCAAAAAGACTCATTTGGGCAGCCCTCCTACACAAAACCCTTGGCACCATGTGCATTAATTCTGAATTGTATTTTGGGAAGAGGGATTATGGAGGGGGTGATTCAGTGTCAGACAGAGCTCAAATATACATGATCTGCTGAAAATACCAGATTAATTTCTGCAGTTTCTTCACCATTCCCATTACATAACATGTCCTAGATTAAGGACTCACTCTTGATCACTGAAGTAGAATTGAGCCTTTATGCTCATAAAGAAAAGAAAGCTTGACTAACTCAGTTGTATGTTCTTTCCAAAGAGCACATTTGTTTTCAAGGTCAGGAAGTTGGAGCACTGTTCTACTAAATGTTTAGATTTGGTATTATTTAGGATACGGATTCAACAACTAACAAAAAAAATGCCAAAAATACAGTGGCAGTTTAACAGTGTCAGGGGCCCGGTTTCTTTCCCTTGTGCTGCTACCCTCAATACATGACTTCCATGTTATAGTTAAAGATAGCTGCTCCAGCCCTGGCCGGTTTGGCTCAGCGGTTAGAGTGTGGGCCTGGGGTCCGGAGAGACCCGGGTTCGGTTCCCGCTAAGGGCACATACCTCGGTTGTGATTTGTCCCTGGCCCTGGTTGGTCATGCGGGAGGCAGCCACTTGATGTGTTCCTTTCACGTCGATGTTTCTGTCTCTCTCTTCCTCTCTCTCCCTCCCACTCTATCTGAACAAAAAATGGAAAAATGTCCTCTGGTGAGGATTAAAAAAAAAAAAAGATAGCTGCTCCAGCTCCAACCCTCACATCTACATTCCAGCAGAAAGTGAAGACATTCTCCTTTAGGGCAACCATCCAGATGTTGCACGCATCAATTCTACTCCCGAGTGGGCTACATCTAGCTGCAAGGGAGGCTGGGAAACTGGGTGAATGTATGTCCAGCTAGAAATTCTATAATATAAGAAAACAGACTGGAGGACAGCTAGAAGTTTCCACCGCAATTCCTTTCCTGTGGTTTTCTACTCCAAACCTACTTAATAATTCAAAGTGCTGAGCTTGAAGCCCACTGAATTCCTTATGTACAAAAAACATTGAAAACTAGAGGCAGTTTTATCCCCTCTATAAATTTTGGATAGCATAAGTAATACATGCTTATTCATGGGGGAAGAAATAGAAAATACAGATCAGTAAGAATTTAAACATTTGCATTCTGATACTCCATCCCACAGTGATGTTAGGATTTTTATGTCTTTCCTAATACATATGTAGACATAAATAACACAGAATGTCAGGGTAGCAATTTACATGATGGTGGTGATGATAAATGGTCTATATTATTGTGTGGGGTGAGGTGGGAAGAGGACTTTACATTTACCCTGTCATATAGTTGAAAGAAAGTAGAAATTGAGAGATTTCTATTTTAGTTCCACTTCTTAATTGACCCCTGTGCCACCCAGCAAGTAACAAATTCTTAGTGTTTCCATTTGTCCACTATAAAATGAAAATTAATTACATTTTATTTTCTCAAGCCTCATAAGGATAGTTATGAAAATCAAGTATTTCATAGTTTTGAAAATCAAGTATTCCTTCCTGTATTTCTTCAAGTACTCTTGGGTGCCTTGTATGTGGCAAGCATTAAGAACAACACAGATGCCCTGGCTGGTTTGGCTCAGCGGTTAGAGCGTCGGCCTGCGGTCCAGGGAGACCCGGGTTCGGTTCCCGCTAAGGGCATGTGCCTCGATTGCGGTTTGTCCCCGGCCCTGGTTGGTCGTGCGGGTGGCAGCCACTCGATGTGTCCCTTTCACGTCGATGTTTCTCTCTCTCTCTCTTCCTCTCTCTCCCTCCCACTCTATCTGAACAAAAAATGAAAAAAAATGTCCTCGGGTGAGGATAAAAAAAAAAAAAAAAAAAAAAAAAGAACAACACAGACATATTCCCTGCTTGCATGGAGTGGAATCTAATGGATAATGCATATCAAAAAGTTTTGAGGAATATCAGCTGGGATACATACGTCAAGGGTTACTATCATAATGTGCACTGGCCCTTCATGCTTCTTTGCCAAGGCCAGAGTGGCAGGGGAGGTAGGAGATAAAGTGATCAGATGGGAGAATGTGGTCTGCCCTGGTCAGGCTGCCATTTTACTCTCCCCCTCTTCCTTCTAAACCGAATCAGCCCTAACTCTACTACTATACTAATCAGCAGTTTCTGGTTTTATCTAGTCCCTTCTACTTGCCCCACCCTGTGACAGGGAAGTAGGAAAATAGAATTTTGCAGAAGTTGGTAAAAAGTAATGTCAGAAGGCAGAGTTCCATTTCTAGATCCAAGAAAAACTTCCTGTTTTGTTAAGACCCTTCTTAGGAATGGAAACTAGCTTACTCAAATGAAAACCACAGTGAATGATTTCACTAATTTGTACCGTGTGTTTAGCAAGCTTAAAATCCCAAGAGAAGGTTGGTGAATAAGAAGAGAAACCATCAGAAGGGAACTGTCATATATCAAACCCCAACTGCCCAGGGCTCTTCGTCACTCCCTCAGTCACCACACCCTGAAGGAACAGTGGCAACTGATGGAGTGAGTGGAATAATTTTGGGGACACATGATGCAAAGGCAGCCTGGCAAAGCCTCAGTGGCTTGTTCAAGGACTGCATAAGTAAGATTGCTCATCTTTTTTCCAGATGGACTTTCCTTATTTACAAAAACATCTAGAAAAGTAGTTGTAGTAGCCTAGATTATGCTACAATGACAAATTAAACCCAGCATCTTGGCTTAACACAGTAGAAGTTTATTCTTGCTTTCATTATGTAACCAGTGCAGGTTGGTGGTGGAGTTGGAGGTGGAGACAAGGGAATCCTGCCCAAGATCCCTGGTTGTTAGAGGCTCTGACATCCTGACATCTTAGGTCTCCACCATCCTAGCAGTAAAGGAAGAGAATTCATGGAAAATTCACACCTGCTTTTCTATGCTTCAGCTTGGAAGTAATATATGTTCACTTCTGTTCAGTGGTTGAACAGAATAAACTACAGAGGACTGGGATTGATGGGGAAATATATAGATATTTGGTGAGCAAAAAATGCCTCTGCCATAGCAACACTTTAATGTTAAGTGCATGCTACAACATGTAGCAGCAGCTCAGAATCCCAGACTATGAAAAGATCATTTGAATCCAGATCTGCTGGGATGTCCCCTCTAAGGGTCTTTCTGATCAATTTCCTGAGTGTGTGAACAGGCAGCTCTCAGGTCAAAAATGGCCCACCACATTTAAAGTGGATTCTACAGCCCTGGCCGGTTTGGCTCAGCTGTTAGAGTGTCGGCCTGTGGACCAGAGAGTCCTGGGTTCGGTTCCCACTAAGGGCACGTACCTTGGTTGCAGTTTGTCCCCGGCCCCGGTTGGGGTCGTGTGGGTGGCAACCACTCGATGTCTCTCTCACATTGCTGTTTCTCTCTCTCTCTTTCTTCCTACCTCTCTCCCTCCTGCTCTATCTGAAGATAAATGCAAGAATGTCCTCGGGTGAGGATTAAAATAAATGAATGAATGAATGAATGAATGAATGAATGAATGAATAAAGTGGATTCTACAAAAGGGTTTAACCAAACCCATTGTTTACTTATTTACCTAATTAGCTAGTTCACAGAAACTAGCCTCTCAACATGGCCTTACAATATGTTGCTGGGGAACTGACATATCTTGATGTTCCTGATAGACTTGCCTAATACAAATGTAGACATAAATAACACAGAATTTCAGGTGGCAATTTACATTACATGATGGTAAACCAGTCATTGGAATCAAAGCTCAGTTTTTCAAAATCATGGACTTTTAAGCTGTTCACATTTAATTCCACATAAATGACAACATAAAACTGGACGATTGTTCTCTGAAGGATTGTTGACCAAAAGTGTTCAAAATATGATTCACGCCTCCTCTTGCAGATGACTCATGTCTGACTCTTGTCCAATGTTTTTATGCCAAGGGTGGACGCTCTCTTCACCATCTTTACTAAATATACATACAGCCCCTACAGAGAAGATGGAGATCTCTGAAATGAACTTGTAAACCCATGCCAGGAGGGGAGAGGGGGTCACTTTCAAAGTGATAGTTTATTCTGGACTTGAGATTCTCTGCCTTCCCGCTTGCTCCTTGCTCAGGGACATTCTACCATCCAAACAGGCAGGAGAGAAGCAAGGGAAATACAGCTCAGTTCAGACAGACTGACTTCACAGGGCGGTTCTCAGTCATTTTGTTTCACTTGGCCTGCTTTGGAGCTGTTGGGGGACATATGAGGTTCTCCAACTATGAGGCCCTTTCAAGACCTGATTTCCCCTTGGAATGACACAGTATCCTCCCTTCAAATGTAGGCATTGTAAATTCCTGCCTGGGGAGCAGCAATTGCTTTGAATTACACACTATTTGAATAAACCAGTATGAGATTAACAAGGCCTTATTGTTTTGCAATCCTTTACTGAAACTTGCTATAGTAATTCCTGGTGACATTATGTTTTCCTGCCTAGCATTTGACTATGCAAAAGAATACTTTGTCCACACTTTAAATGGTCATTTTTAGTTGTATGTAATAAAAACCACTTTTTACCATTTTACTAACACTGAACAGGAAGAAATACTATTAGGTTTTTTCAGTTTACTTTTTTCTCTCCCTGTTTTTGGTATCTCTACAATAATTCCACATCTTAAAAATGTCTTCGACTTGTGGTGCCCAAGGTATTACTTCATGACTGCAAGTACACACACAATTTAGAATTTTCTCCTTTATAATATTTGTATATTCTATTTTAAAAATAGACATCAGGAGCACAGAATAAAATCAATTATCATCCCTGGGTTGTGTCACTACTCTCATCGTTGGCCTGGTAATGCTATTTTAAACTTGTTTTTATGATGACAAAAGGAAACAATTTATATTTATTCAATTTTTAAAAACATTTCTTTCTCATTCACTTAAAGTTAAAAAAAAATTATTGATTGATTGATTTTAGAGAGAAAGGAAAGGAGAGAGATGGAGAGAGAAGCATCAATTTGTTGTTCCACTTATCTATGCATTCATTTGTTGATCCTTGTATGTGCCCTGACGGGGGATCAAACCCACAACCTTGGTTTATGGAGATAATGCTCTAACCAACTGAGCTACCTGGCCAGGGCTCTCATTCGCTTTTTAATCATCTGCAAGTAAAACTCAATAACCAAGAATAAATCTAGCAATATTTATTTCCTACCAAAAATTATTTCTCATTGACTCAAGAAGGAATCTATCCTTTTTTTTTTAAGGGTGGATGTTACTGGCGTCTAGTAGGTAGAGGCCAGTGACACTGCCAAACATCCTACAGCGTACAGGACTATTCCAAAGAACTTTTCTGTCTAAAATGTCAGTAGTGCTGAAGTTGAGACACCCTGCTTTAGAGCTTGATACAACATAAAGAATAAACAAAACAATAATAGAATGACCAGGGATTAATAATAACGTGTTCTAGGTAGGGGATTTTGAGTCAAGTCCTGGGTTTGAGTCTATTATAACACCAGGAATCCGTGAGACGTGAGGTAAGAGGTGTCTGGGAGAGTGTGCAGTGGAAACGTGGCTTTTTGGGGTTACCTAAACCTAAATTTAAATTCTGATTCCAACACTTCAGTTTTCTTTTCTGGAAAATGGGAAAGGATAATGCTCAACTTATGGAGCTCTTGTGAGGAAATACTTAGTACAGCGCTTGGCACACAGAAAAAGTGAGATAGTAGCTACTGTGATTTTAAGCACGCTTCTTAGAAAGAAGCTGAAGCCCATGGAGGCAAACCAACTCGCCTAAGGTTATAGAACACATTTGAAGTAGCCTGGATTAGAAACCTGGGTCTCCAAATTCTCAGATGGAGGGAATCTATAATGACAAAGTCTGAAGGTGGAACTAATAAAAACCTTGAGACAAAGACATTGCTTACCAGTTGAATAGGCCTTTATAAAAGCTTCTGATTCACTGGGCCTGTGCAATGCTATTCCTTTCCTCTTGGCCATCTATGGTAGAACTGCAACCAAAGTACAGATTTTCTTGAAAACCCTTGTAGGAAAGACCATCACTCTCAAGGTTGAACCCTAGGATACAGTGGAAAATGTAAAGGCTAAGATCCAGGATAAGGAAAGGAATTCCTTCTGATCAGCAAAGACTGATCTTTGCTGTCAAGCAACAGGAAGATGGACGTACTTTGTCCGACTAATACGTTCAAAAGGAGTCCACTCATCTTGTGTTGAGACTTCATGGTGGTGCTAAGAAAAGGAAGAAGTCTTGCACCACTGCCAAGAAGAATAAGCTAAAAGAAAAAAATTTAAGTTGGCTGTCCTGAAATACTACAAAGTAGGCAAAAATAGCAATATCAATCACCTTTTTCAGGAATGCCCTTTAAATGAACATGGTGCTGGAGTTTTTATGGCCAGACACCTTGACAGACATTACTGCGTTCTGTGGCAAATGTTGTCTGACCTGTTGCTTCAACAAACTGGAAGACAAGTAATTGTAAATGGGTTAATAAAACACATGAACTGGAAAAAAAAAAGCTTCTGATTCAGCAAATGTGAAACCAATAAATTAGAGCTATAACGGAGTCTTTTCTAACTGGTTTTAGGCCAGTTAAATCTAATAAAGATCATGAAGACAGAAAGCTAACTTGAAGCCAAAATAACTACTGAGAACATTTTGCATTCTATTATAAAAGGTAATAAAATTAAATCTATGAACTGCTGAGTGAAAATATAAGTTCTAATTATTTACATAAAACTTTAGACCAACATAACTATCATCCCCAAAACAACAACTTAATAGCACAATACTTTAAAAACAGGCTTTGAAGAAATCAGAGAGAGAGATGGCAGAAGGGGAAGTCAGAGAGATTCGAAGCATGGGAAGGATTCGAGGTACTAATGCTGGCTTGAAGATGGAGGGGGCCATGTGCCAGGCGTGAGAAAGAAATGAATTTTGCCAACAACCAATGAGCTTAGAAGGGGACCCCAACTCCAGGTAAACAAAATAATCCAAGAAGAAAATATTATAAGGTTAATTTTACTGTCATAGTTTGGCAAAATTTTCAAACTCTTCTTATAAAATATTGAAAAAAGCAACGGAAAAGCAGCTCGCGAGGACCATACAACCAGGGACACTGACTCGATCCTGGTAGGATTGCGGAGGCGCGAGAGGGGGGCTGGGAGCCCACGGACAGCAGCGGCCTTAGCCGTGAGCAGCGCCCGCCCTCGGGGTTAAAGCCCGCGCTGGCTCCACAGCGCAGAGCCGGGACAGAGCGCTAAAGCCCGAGCCGGCTCCACCGCACAGAGCCGGGACAGAGCTAAAGCCCGAGCCGGCTCCACAGCGAAGAGTTGGGATAGAGCGCTAAAACAGCCACAGCCACTCACCTCGGACTCCGGCAGAGGGAGGGCAGACTGGACTGAAACTGTGTGGGGACACTCGGGATTTGGAGGGCGCTCAGAGCTTTTGCTGAGTTTCGGCCACGCAGGACTGTGGCCTGGTCGACTTACTCCATCCCAGGGCTCTGGGGAGAGGCGGCAGCCCCTCCCTCGGAGATTCAGCCACACCCAGTTGGGCCATTGAAATGCAAATCAAGGCTCATTAACTACCAGCATCTGCCCCACCCTCGGGAAATCCTCTCACGCTGAACACCTGAGGGAGGTTTTCATTCAACTGAGAACCCAAGGCTCTTTAAGTAACCAGGACTAATAGCTTCTAGGCAAAAAGCTAGAGGATAACTGAACCTTTTCTGGGCTTGCAACTCTACCCAGGAAAGTAAGACTCGACAGTGGTGTATAACGTGGGTCCTCTCACGCTCATCCAAACCCAGTACAGGGAGCCACAAACAGCAGAACACCAACATCCACAGGGAAAATTTGGCAGGCTCCAAAAACCACTGAGATAGCCAAAATGGTAAAACAACGAAACAGATGCCAAACGAAAGAACAAGAGACCTCCAATGAAGATGAGATAAATGAAATGGAGTTAAGCAAGTTAACAGAGCTAGAATTCAGAGCCATGATCTTGAGGAAGCTCAACAGCATGTGTAAGGACATCAACACCATGAGCAAAGACATAGAAATATTGAAAATAAATCAATTGGAAATGAAGAATGACATGGCAGAAATGAAGAACACATTGGAAGGACTAAAAAGCAGAGTAGAAGAAGCTGAGGACCGGATCAGTGAATTAGAAGACAGGGTAGAAAAAATCAACCAATCAGAAAACCGAAAGGAAAAAACAATGAAAAAACAGGAAGACAGCTTAAGAGAACTGTGGGACAACTGGAAACGTAATAATATTCGCATCATAGGAGTCGCCGAAGAAGAAGAAAATGAGAAAGGGTTAGAGAATATATTTGAAGAAATAGTGACAGAAAATTTCCCTAATTTGGTGAAGGAAGAAGGCTTTCAAGTTCAAGAAGCACAGAGAGTCCCAAGTAAGAAGAATCCAAACAGGCCCACACCAAGACACATAGTAATAAAAATGCCAAAAATTAAAGACAAAGAGAGAATCCTCAAGGCAGCAAGAGCTAAGCAACAGGTTACCTACAAAGGAACCCCCATAAGGTTATCAGCTGACTTCTCAATAGAAACACTACAGGCCAGAAGGGAATGGCATGAAATAATCAAGGTCATGGAAAACAAGGATCTGAACCCAAGACTACTCTACCTAGCAAGGCTATCATTCAAAATAGAAGGTCAAATAAAGAGCTTCCCAGACAAAAAAAAGGCTAAGGGAATACATTAGCACCAAACCAGCACTGCAAGAAATGTTAAAAGGACTGCTGTAATTAGTAGAAGAAATAGAAAGGAAAATAGAAACACACTAAACAAAAATGGCAATAAGTAAGTACATATCAGTAATCACCTTAAATGTAAATGGACTGAACGCCCCGATCAAAAGACACAGAGTAGCAGATTGGATAAGAAAGCATGACCCATATATATGTTGTTTACAAGAGACCCACCTCACAACAAAAGACTCACATAGGTTGAAAGTGAAGGGATGGAAAAAAATCTTCCAAGCAAACAGAAAGGAAAAAAAAGCTGGGGTAGCAATACTCATATCTGATAAAATAGATTTTAAAATGAAGGCCATAACTAGAGACAAAGAAGGCCACTACATAATATTGAAAGGATCTATCCAACAGGAACAGATAACCTTGGTAAACATATATGCACCCAATACAGGAGCACCAAAATACATTAAAAATCTTCTGGAAAACTTCAAAGGAGAAATCGACAGCAATACAATCATAGCAGGGGACTTCAACACCCCGCTGACATCACTGGATAGATCCTCTAGACAAAAAATAAACAAGGAAACAGATACTCTAAATGAAGCACTAGACCAAATGGATTTAATAGATATTTACAGAGAATTACACCCCAAAACTACAGAATTCACATTCTTCTCAAGTGCACATGGGACATTCTCAAAGATAGACCACATGTTAGGACACAAACGAAGTCTCTACAAATTCAAGAAGATTGAAATCATATCAAGCATCTTCTCAGATCACAATGGCATGAAACTAGAAATCAATTGCAACAAGAACATGCAAAGACATTTGAATACATGGAGGCTAAATAGCATGTTATTAAACAATGAATGGGTTACCAAGGAGATCAAGGAAGAAATTAAAAACTTTCTGGAAACGAATGAAAATGAACACACAACAACACAAAATCTGTGGGATGCAGCGAAAGCAGTTCTGAGAGGGAAGTTCATAGCACTACAGGCCTACCTCAAGAAACAAGAAAAATTTCTAATAGACTATCTAACCTCACAACTTAAAGAACTAGAAAGAAAACAAAAGGAAAACCCCAGAGCAAGTAGAAGGAAGGAAATAGTAAAGATCAGAGCAGAAATAAACGACATGGAGACCAAAAAAACAATTCAAAGGATCAATGAAACGAAGAGCTGGTTTTTTGAAAAGATAAACAAGATTGATGGACCCTTAGCTAGACTCACCAAGAAACAAAGAGAGAGAACCCAAATACACAAAATCAGAAACGAAAGAGGAGAAGTAACAACTGACACCACAGAAATACAAAGGATCGTTAACGAATACTATGAACATTTATATGGCAACAAATTCGACAATCTAAGCGAAATGGACAAATTTCTAGAAACATATAGTCTCCCAAAACTGGACCGGGAAGAGATAGAAAACTTGAACAGACCAATAACAACCAAGGAAATTGAAGATGTAATCAAGACTCTCCCAGCAAACAAAAGTCCAGGCCCAGACGGCTTCACAGGGGAGTTTTACCAAACATTCAAAGAAGAACTAACACCCATTCTTCTCAAACTGTTTCTAAAAATTCAAGAAGAAGGAAGACTTCCAAACTCATTTTATGAGGCCAGCATAATTCTAATTCCAAAACCAGAAAAAGACACTACAAAGAAAGAAAACTACAGGCCAATATCCCTGATGAACATAGATGCCAAAATCCTGAACAAAATACTAGCAAATCGGATCCAGCAATACATCAAAAAAATTATTCACCATGACCAAGTGGGATTCATCCCAGGGATGCAAGGCTGGTTCAATATTCGCAAATCAATAAATGTGATACACCACATAAACAAAATGAAAGATAAAAACCACATGATCATATCAATAGACGCTGAAAAAGCATTCGACAAAATTCAACACCCATTTCTGATAAAAACGCTCAGCAATTTGGGAATAGAGGGATCATATCTCAACATTATAAAGGCCATATATGAAAGACCTACAGCCAACATCATAATCAATGGGCAAAAACTAAAAACATTTCCCTTAAGAACAGGAACAAGACAGGGATGCCCACTTTCGCCACTCTTATTTAACATAGTACTGGAAGTCTTAGCCACAGCAATCAGACGTGAAGAAAAAATAAAAGGGATCCAAATTGGAAAGGAGGAAGTGAAACTGTCATTATTCGCAGATGACATGATATTATACATAGAAAACCCTAAAGACTCCATCAAAAATCTACTAGACCTAATAAATGAATTTGGCAAAGTAGCAGGATACAAAATAAACGTCAAGAAATCGACGGCATTCTTATACACCAATGATGAACTCACAGAAAGAGAAACTAAAAAAACAATCCCATTTACCATCGCAGCAAAACAATTAAGATACCTAGGAATAAATTTAACCAAAGAAGTAAAGGATCTATTTGCAGAAAACTACAGGACATTGAAAAAAGAAATAGAGGAAGATATAAAAAAGTGGAAGCACATACCTTGTTCATGGATTGGAAGAATTAACATCATTAAAATGTCCATATTACCCAAAGCAATCTATAGATTCAATGCAATCCCAATCAAAATACCAGCGACATATTTCACAGAACTAGAACAAATACTCCCAAAGTTCATATGGAACCAAAAAAGACCCCGAATAGCCACAGCAATCTTGAAAAAGAAGGACAAAGTAGGTGGGATCACAATACCAGATATCAGATTATACTACAGAGCTACTATAATCAAAACAGCCTGGTATTGGCACAAGAACAGGCATATAGACCAGTGGAACAGAACAGAGAATCCAGAAATTGACCCAAGACATTATGCTCAACTAATATTTGACAAAGGTGGCAAGAGCATACAATGGAGCAAAGACAGCCTCTTTAATAAATGGTGTTGGGAAAATTGGACAGCTACATGCAAAAAAATGAAACTAGACCATCAACTTACACCATACACAAGAATAAACTCAAAATGGGTAAAAGACTTAAATGTGACTCATGAATCCATAAAAATCCTAGAAGAAAATGTAGGCAACAAAATTTCAGACATCATACGCAGCAGAATCTTCACCGATAAATCACCTAAGGCAACAGAAATAAAGGAAAAAATGAACACATGGGACTACATCAAACTCAAAAGCTTCTGCACAGCAAAAGAAACAACCATCAAAACGGAAAGAGAATCCACTGTATGGGAGACCATAATTGCCAATGATACATCAGATAAGGGGTTAATCTCCAAAATATATAGAGTGCTCATACAACTCAACAAAAGGAAGACAAAGAATCCAATTAAAAAATGGGCAGAGGAACTAAATAGACACCTCTCCAAACAGGACATACAAATGGCTAAGAGACATATGAAGAAATGCTCAACATCACTAATCATCAGAGAGATGCAAATTAAAACAACAATGAGGTATCACCTCACACCTGTCAGAATGGCCGCCATCAACAAATCGTCAAACAACAAAGTGTTGGCGAGGGTGTGGAGAAAAGGGAACTCTAGTCCACTGCTGGTGGGAATGCAGACTGGTGCAGCCACTGTGGAAAACACTATGGTGTTACCTCAAAAAATTAAAAATTGAATTGCCATTTGACCCAGTGATCCCACTTCTAGGAATATACCCTAAGAAACCTGAAACACCAATCAGAAAGAATATATGTACTCCCATGTTCATAGCAGCACTATTCACAATAGCTAAGATCTGGAAACAGCCCAAGTGCCCATCAGTGGATGAATGGTTAAAAAAGCTATGGTAAAAAAAAAAAAAAAAAAAAAAAAAGCTATGGTACATATACACAATGGAGTACTATGCAGCTGTAAGAAAGAAAGATCTCTTATCCTTTGAGACGACATGGAGGGACCTCGAGAGTATTATCCTAAGCGAAACAAACCAAGCAGAGAAAGAAAAATATCACATGATCTCACTCATTTGTGGAATATAATAAACATAACAGTATGGGGAACAGGGTAGACCCAGAGATGTGAAAGTCGGGTACAGACTGACAACCCCCAGAAGAGGGGGTGGAGGGGGAGGGAAGAGATAAACCACAGAACTTATACGCATGTATGCATAACTGATGGACATGGACAACAAAGCTGGGGAAGGGGTAGAGGGATGGGGAGGAGGGTGTCAATGGGGAAAAAAGGAGAAACATCTGTAACAAAAATAAATTAATAAAAAAAAAAACTTAAAAAAAAATAAATAAATAAAATAAAAACAGGCTTTGATGAAATCCACAAAGAAATTATCTTTACCCATTTGTCCCCATACTATCTTCTCATGTCTTGTACCTAAGTTAAAGTTTTTGTGCCAGAGAGAGTTGGAAGATGTTTCAGATATAGTTATATGCCGGGGTCCAGCCTCGGCAGGTCCAGGGGTTCCCAAAGGTGTGGACGGAGTCGGCGAGAGAGAGAGAGAGAGAGAGAGAGAGAGAGAGAGAGAGAGAGAGAGAGAGCGCACGCAACGTGGGAGACAGAAAATCCTTGATCTTACTTCTGCTTAGTCTTAATGCTTCTCCTTCTGCTTCTGCACCAGACTAGCAGAGAGTTTTATTATGTATTCGATCCACAGGTTACATTGTTTCCCCCAAACCTTTTAGGCAAAAAAGTACAGACATTCTTTTGGTTGTTTACCCAACTCTTATGTATATTACATGTTAATTACTAACTATTTTCACCCTTCATCCAGACATCCTCTTAAAACTCCTGACCTTTCCTCCTATCTAAGATCCTTTTAAGCTTCCACATTTCTATCCTAAATCTTCATTACTTTCTTGCTTTTCTTCCTGCAAACTTTCCCACCATTTACATCATTAGTCATCTATATGTTACGTCTATAATAATTTCTAACAGACAGCTAACAGATAGAGAAAGCAAAGATTAGTCTCCTTCAGTTGCCATCCTGCATTTCTACCCTCCCATTTACTTTATATCTTCAGTCACTGTCCTTCGTGATTCCTGCCACGCAGAGAATCCACTTCTCCAGGGACAATGTCAAACCATGGAGCTCACCCGGGACTGTGTCAAACCGTGGTGGTTGCTGTTCCAGTGACACCGCTCCCAACAGTTATACTATAAGAAGTATGATAAATTATTTTTTAATAATCATTAGATGGTGGCCATGAACTCAACTAAAAACAAACAAAAACCTATATGGATTATAGACTTGGGCGTGTGTTTTTTTTTTAGCTGAAAGGATTTTAATCTATAAAGACATGAGCCAGCTTCTCTCATTTTTCAAACCAGAGACTTCTTTAAAGCATTTCCTCTTAGAAAAAATAAAAATAGCCCTGGCCAGTTTGGCTCAGCGGTTGGAGCGTCAGCCTGCGGACCAGAGAGTCCCGGGTTCGGTTCCCGCTAGGGGCATGTACCAAAAAAAAACAAAAAAAAAAACAAAAATAAATAAATGGTTGCTGCTGCTGTTAATAATTGTATTAGCAAGGAGAGGAGAAGAGCTCATTTCTTTAGGGAACTTGTTTCAAAGCTGAGGTGTAGATGAAATCGTGTGGCACACAACTGAAATGGATCTTATATACAAGAAAGCTCAATAAGCTCAACAAAGCTAGGACCCAAAATATGTAATTTGTAGAGGAGCAATAGATATTTTGAACTGTACCATAAAGAGATGTTAAAGTACATTATGTGGCTGGAGTTGGCCACCCCTGCTGTGGAAGGCACATGTTTGGGCTTTTGATGTCACTGTGCCTGACCCACGGCCTCTGCTCGCGGTCTGCGTTCTGACTGACAACTCTCGGGCCCCTGGCCTGCCACGGACATGCCGTGCATCCACATACGGCGCCTTAGCGACCGCGTCTGGGAGAATGACATTCAGCACTTTTTCAGTGCTATGGCCGCCTCCTTGAAATAGACCTCAAAAATGAGTGGAATCTCCAAGGAGATCCTGAAGCTCTTTTTGGTGGAGGGGACAAAGAATGAACCTTTGAGGGTGGAGCAGGTGGGGGAAAATTGGAACTAGCTCCTCCATCTACATTTTTACTTTATATCACCTTTTTCTTTGGGGGCAGGAGATCAAGAAAAGAGACCTGCTTTGAGATTTCTCATACTCATCCTTAGACCTGCTTCAACAGCAGGGAGGGAGCCAGGATCAGACTTAGACTTTGATTTGCTCTTTGATTTAGATTTTCCTGCCTTCTGACCCAGAATGTGATGGACCTTTGTGCCCAGACCTGGGAGGGGACGACTTTTTGAGATACTTCCAGATCTACGGTGGCTGCTCCTGGGACTCCTGCTACCAAGATGATTGCATTATTGAATAGGTCACAATTTCTTTAAATATTGATATCTACTGTTTGTACATAATGTAAATTCTACTTAAATGTAAAACAAGGCAAGCCTTAGACCAGCAATAAAGTATTCAATTTGGATAACATCATTTTGTTTTGTTAATCAAATTTGCCAAAGTCATTGTATCTGCCCATTTAACAAGTTAGGTTATAATAAAATATTTTGTAGTAAAAAAATATAAAAAGAGAGTGATGTTAGAGTAAATTAAGACATCAAAATTACAACTAAACTGTAGAACAACCATCATGAACCACCTGAAAAGTGGCTAAATGGAAGTCCTGCAACTAGGGAATTAAAGAAGCAGCCGCATGGAGACTGGTAGGAGGGGCGGAGATGTGGAATAGGCTAGTCCCACATCCACATGGGGCAGATAAAAATTGGAAGGGATATCTTCCCCCCTGAAGAGCAAGCACACCAGGTTCTCTATCCCATGGTTCCAGTGCCAGGAAGAGAAGTCCCCATAACTTCCAGCTGTAAAAACCAGCGGGATTGAAACTGAGGAAGATGGAGGCTTCTGGAGCCCCAGGCAGTTCCTCTTAAAGGGCCCGCACACGGGTACACGGACTTACTTGGACTCACTCCCTTTGAGCTCCAGCACAGGTGAGGCAGCTTGAAAGGCACCAGAGACACATGGGGAGGAACTGAATTATCTGGCTTCATGGCAAGGGCTGGAGGAGCATCTTTCTCCCAGACAGAAGTGCTGGCAGAGGCCATTGTTCCTTTGATGACCCCTCTTTCCACAGAACTGTCAGGCTGGTGTCTTATCTGAGACTCCATCAACCTGGCTCACACTGTTCACCCCACCTTGTGATTCCCTGAGGCCCTGCCCCACCCAACTTTCAGGCCCACCCAAGCTGTTTCCAGTGGCTTTTCTTTTTTGTTTTGTTTTTTTTATCCTCACCTGAGGACATTTTTTCATTTTTGGTCCAGATAGAGTGGGAGGGAGAGAGAGGAAGAGAGAGAGAGAGAAACATCGACGTGAAAGGGACACATCGAGTGGCTGCCACCCGCACGACCAACCAGGGCCGGGGACAAACTGCAACCGAAGTACATGCCCTTAGCGGGAACCGAACCGGGTCTCTCTGGACCGCAGGCCGACACTCTAACCGCTGAGCCAAACCGGCCAGGGCTCCAGTGGCTTTTCAAAACGAATGGCCTGTCTTGGCTCATGCTATAGACTTTCTGAAAATCTCTCAAACAAGCAGCAGCTGGCCTGAGCGAACCCTGCACCTCTCTCTAAGTGGCCCCAGCCCTGGCAATAGCAAGAGCCAGCCTTGGTTCGCCTCACTCGGGCAACTCCAAGCCCAACACAAGTAACAACCATCTTCAGATCCCTTTGTAGCTCCTGCTAGGTGGCCCTGCGCAGGACACAGGCAGCAGCTGACCTTGGCCTGCACCTCCCAGGAGACCCCAGAGCCAGCACACCTGGTGGACATCTTCAGATCATGTTGAAGTATCATCACCAAACCACCTACACAAGTGACACACTCAATGGGCGGCATCAGTGGGGCAACAAAGCCCCACTGGAGTAAATCCTGCTCTGTGGGGTGGGCCCTATGGCCAACAGCAATCAAGACAACTACAAGAGGTGGGTGTACACAGCCCACACAGGAATGAGTAATGCACACTGAGTGCCCAACATGAGTGATCAGGGAGGCTGTGCCACTGGACCCTACAGAATACCTACTACATTTAGGCCACTCTACCAAGCCTGGGAGACATAGCAGCTCTACCTAATACACAGAAACAAACACAGGAAGGCAGCCAAAATGAGGAGACAAAGAAACATGTCCCAAATGAAAGAACAAAACTCCACAAAAAGATCTAAACAAAATGGAGACAATCTACTAGATGCAGAGTTCAAAATACTGGTTATAAGGATGCTCAATGAACTTAGTGAAAACCTCAACATCATAAAAAAGGACCACTCAGAAATGAAGGATACACTAACTGAAATGAAGAATAATTTACAGGTAATCAACAGTAGAGTAGATGAAACCGAGAATCAAGTCAGTGATTTGGAATATAAGGAAGCAAAAAACACCCAATCAGAACAGCAAAAAGAAAAAAAATGAGGTAGTGTAAGAAGCCTCTTGGACAACTTCAAGCATACCAACATTCGCATCATAGAGGTGCTGGAAGGAGAAGAGAGAGAGCAAGAAATTGAAAACCTATTTGAAAAAATGACAGAAAACATTCCTAACTTGGTGGAGGAAATAGACATATAAATCCAGGAAGCCCAGAGAGTCCCAAAACAAGATGAACCCCAAGAGGCCTATACCAAGAAACATCATAATTAAAATGCCAAATGTTAAAGACAAAGAGATAATCTTAAAAGCAGCAAGAGAAAAGCAGTTAGTTACCTACAACAGAGCTCCCATAAAACTGTCAGCTGATTTCTCAACAAAAACATTTTAGGCCAGAAGGGATTGTCAAGAAATATTCAAAGTGATGAAAAACAAAGACCTACAACCAAGATTACTTCTCTCAGCAAAGTTGTCTTTCATCACCACCAAACCAGTGTTACATGAAATGTTAAAGGGTCTTCTTTAAGAAGAAGGAGGAAAAAAATATGAAGAATAAAATGGTAATAAATACATATCTATCAACAGTTGAGTCTAAAAAATAATAAACAAAAATGCAGAACAGATACAGACTCATAGATACAGAGAACATTTTTGTTGTTGTTAATCTTCACTTGAAGATACGAGGATACTTTTTCCATTGATTTTTAGAGTGAGTGGAAGGGAGGGAAGGGGGGGGAGAGAGAGAG
Source organism: Tadarida brasiliensis (assembly GCA_030848825.1). Classification (NCBI taxonomy): domain Eukaryota; kingdom Metazoa; phylum Chordata; class Mammalia; order Chiroptera; family Molossidae; genus Tadarida; species Tadarida brasiliensis. The sequence goes on from CM061267.1 coordinate 51,374,479, forward strand.
AGAGAGAGAGAGAGAGAGAGAGAGAGAGAAACATCAGTGTGAGAGAGACACATTGATCGGTTGCCTCCCACATATGCCCTGACTGGAGCCAGGGATTGAACCTGCAACCCAGGTATGTGCCCTTGACCAAGAATCAAACCCAAGATCCTTTGGTGTGTGGGATGACACTCTAACCACTGAGCACACCAGCCAGGGCTGATACAGAGAAAATTTTGACAGTTGCCAGATGGGAGGGGGGCCGGGGCATAGGTAAAAAGGTGAAGAGATTAAGATATACAAATTGTGCCCAGTTGGTGTGGCTAAGTGGTTGAGCATTGACCCATGCACCAAGAGGTTGCCAGTTTGATTCCCAGTCAGGGCACATACCCAGGTTGTGGGCCCAATCCCCAGTATGGGGCATGTAGGAGGTGACTAATTAATGTTATTTCTCATCTATGTTTCTATCACTCTCTCTCTCTTCTTTCCTCTCTCTCTAAAAATCAATAAAGAAAAAAAATTTTTTTTAAAGATATACAAATTATTAGAGTAGTCATGGGGAAGTAAAGTACAGCATAGGGAATATAGTCAATAATATTCTAATAAATATGTGTGGTGTCAGATAGATGCAAGATTCACAGGATGATCACTTAAGTTTTATAATGTCTAATCACTGGGGTATACACTTGAAACAAATGTAATAATGTATGTCAACTGTAATTGAAAAATAGAAGTAATTTTAAAATGGAAAAAAAATAAAAAATATAAAAATCTTATCAGCAGATAAAAACACTAAGAAATTTAGAAAAACTGCCATTTATCCCAGATGTTGATTTTCCCCCCTCATATGAGTAGTACATGACTACAAACAAATGAGTACGGAAAAAAAAAAGACAGGAAATCTGAAGTATAAACTTCCAGACTTCTCGTAACACAATTCAGAACAGGGTTTAAGTGTATTCAGGGTTGCTTCTAAATTAAAAAGAAAAAAAAAAAAAAACCCAACTTGAGCCTAAAATAGTTCATATTTGGTAAAATATTTGGGGAAATTCCACTAAATCTTCAGGCCAAGTAATTATTCTTATACTCCAACCTTTCCATTTTGTTTTGCTTCAGCAGTTAAAAAAACTGGATAGAGAGCTGGGATAGACCCAGAAACTCTCTTTCCCAAGAAGAAACTACTGTACATCCTAGGCAGATAAGAAAAGTATTTTTCTTCCAAGCTCAGGCCCTTCTCACTGTTGAGGAATGTTCTCCTTAGTCCGATCTCCCTCAGACTGCCATGGAGTTGAAACTGGACAATGGATAGGTCTGGGCCACCTGTCACTACTTGAGCCAGTTAAGCAGAGGCAAGGTTTAATCATTTATGAGCATTTATTCTAATATTGCCAGCAGTATGGGAGAGCAGTGGGTTATCCCATAAAATCTGCCCTGCCCCCCTCACTTGCCAGCTGCTTTTAAAGGGTAGAGAAACAATGACTATGTGAGAAAGGGCAATTAGAAAAAAAGGGGGAAAAATTAGGTAAAATGGTTACAGGTAAGGGGGAGGAATGTGGGCTGGGGGTTGCTGGGGGTTGCAGGGCTGGTTGCTAGTGAGTCGCCATCACAGGTCCAGTGTTCTGATGATCAGGTTGTTAATCTTTCCATGATGTCAGGTAGTCCCCCTTGTTCTCAGATTAGGAGAATGGACATCATTCCTCAGGTAAACTCCTAAGCTGTACAGCTCCCAGCCAGGTCAGAATGGGCTTTTTCTCTAATCAGAACAAAGCAGTTAACGATTAACATTGTAAAGGATGATTAACATTTCTTATAAGTATGGCTAGTACCTCACTATAATTAGTTCTCTCTTATATTATTCTCTCCTACCCTTTTAATTCCTTCCTGTTGATTTTATCATCTCATAACTATGAGATTAATTTTATTATTATTTTAAAATACTTTCCATTGATTTTTTTAGCGAGGAAGGTATACAGAGAGATAGAAACATCGATGTGAGAGAGAAACAGCGATCAGCTGCCTCCTGCACGCACCCCCCCACCAGGGATTGAGCCCGTAACCCGGGCATGTGCCCTGACTGGGAATCGAACCAGGAGCTCTCAGTCCATGGGACAACGTTCAATCCACTGAGCCACACTGGCCGGGCATGTATTTATTATTTAAAAAAAACAGTCAATTGTTACCCAAGCCATTTTCTTGAAAAATTTTGTACAGAGATAAATAACATGAACTTATTCCTACAAACTCAGGCAAAATGGACTTGTATTTTATGTTAATAACTTACATTAGCCATATGATTCTTGGTGACTACTGTTTTCCTTTAGTGTGCTCAAAAGTGAGCTGTTTAATTATCTATGGTCCTTGGCTGCTTCTAGGAGGCTGGAGAAAAGGCAGGGGCTACAGCAACTCCCAGGCTTGTTCCAGGGGCTACAGCAACTCCCAGGCTTGTTCCAGGGGCTACAGCAACTCCCAGGCCTCCAGCAGCTTGAATTTAACAGTACCATTTTTTTCCCTTCACACTGAGGTGGGGCACTGGCCTCTGCTGCTTCCACAGCCCGCACATGTTTTGGGGTGGAATTAATTTCCCCATTCTTCCCAGGACCATTGTAGCTCCTGGGCCTCCAGGAGCAGGATCTAGAGTGTTTAAAAGACTTATTTCATCACATTTTTTTTTTTTATTCTCTGGGAAGGGAGTGAGGCCATTTCCCCTCTCTGAACCATCAATTTAGATCTTTCTGAGAATTCTTATGATGTAACAACATGAAATCTTGCATGTCAGAAGAGATCCTATCCTATCTCAAAACAGAAACAGAAACAACATCTAAAGTAAATAAATGAGTACTCTCAAAAGGAAGGACTGGGACACTCACTAGTTTCAGAATCTTATCTCATACCAACCAGCACATTAAAATGACCCTCACAAGGTCTGAGTGGCAAAACGTCCAAACAGCAGAGACAGAGGATTCCCTGTGTTCATAAAACAGCAAAGAGCAAAATGAGTTCCCAACAGATAAGAAAGCAAGCAAGGAACATCCAAAACCTAAGTTACATTACAGACAGACAAGAACTCTCAGAGTGCTCTCAAATAGAACAAATCTGTTTCCTTTTACTAGCTAAGCCTTTTGGGTGGCTGATGTCTTGCTAGGGAGAGCAGGGAGGTTCCCGAGCTGCTGGGAAGGTCCTGCAATCCCTGCCATGAGGTCAGCTCACCACAAGCAGCTGGGTCCCTCAGCTAAGTGGGATATGCCCCCATCTTTAAACAAATTAAGCAAAATTATAGGCAAAGCTACACAAGACAAAAACAAAACCACCCTAATATGCAATATTTACAAGTGCGCACAACAGACAAATGAAAACTTTATGGCTTCCCATGCCCTTTCTTTCACTTGTATGGCCAGACAGAATAACAGATAGAATGCTTTGCACCATGCAGAGCAATGTCTTGACCCAAAGGTGATCAGACTTGGATTCGGAGACCAGGTAAGGACCCTGAGAGGTCACTTGCAACCAGGAACTGATCAAGCTCATCCTAGATGAGAGGTAACAAACAACAGATGCCTCTTGTTTCAAAATTACAGAGTTACAGAGCTACAGAGTTACAGGATGCTTGATTCAACTTCAATGAGAGACCAGGATTACTGGAGCCAAAGGCAGGACTCTTAGCAGGAAAAACTCATGGCATTGCTGTGAATAATGAGAGTCCAGAAGGGTCTCGCTTGCACTCCTGGTGCAGTGGCTAAAATATGAAACCAGACAACGAATGCATCCGGGCCACCTGTCACTACTTGAGCCAATTAAGCAGAGACAAGTTTGACTTGCTTATTCCAATATTGCCACCAGTGTGGGACAGCAGTGGGTTATCCCATAAAATCTGCCCTGCCCCCCTCACTTGCCAGCTGCTTTTAAAGGGTAGAGAAACAATGACTATGAGAAAGGGCAGTTAGGCAAAACAGGAAAAAAAAAATTAGGTAAAATGGTTACAGGCAAGGGGGAGGAATGTGGGCTGGGGATTGCAGGGGCTGGTCACTAGTGAGTTGCCGTCATGAGTTCGGTGTTCTGATAATCAGGTTGTTAATCTTTCCATGATATCAGGTAGTCCCCCTTGTTCTCAGATTAGGAGAATGGACATCATTCCTGAGGTAAACTTCAGGGGTATACAGCTCCCAGCCAGGTCAGAATGGGCTTTTCTCTAATCAGAACAAAGCAATCACGATTAACATTGTAAAGGATGATTAACATTTCTTATAATTATGGCTAGTCCCCCACTATGATTAGTTCTTTATTACTCTATTATTCTCTCTCACCCCTTTTATAGTGACCACTTGCCTTCCTGGACACAAGATGATCATATTGCTGGGATCTCTGTTCTGAGTTCTGGAGTCTCTGGTGGCCATGATTAGTTGGGCCAGTAATGATATCCTGGGCTGCAGCAGAGCTCTGAGTGCCCACAAGGCCTCCCACATTATAGTTTCCCCTCCCCTTCCTTCCTCTATTCCAGCGGTTCTCAACCTGTGGGTCGTGACCCCTTTGGGGGTCAGATGACCCTTTCACAGGGGTCGCCTAAGACATAACAGTAGCAAAATTACAATTATGAAGTAGCAACGAAAATAATTTTATGGTTGGGGGTCACCACAACATGAGGAACTGTATTAAAGGGTCGCGGCATTAGGAAGGTTGAGAACCACTGCATTCGATAGCCATCCTGCAGTGACCTAGGTCATTATATCGCCTTGTGTTTCAGCTTCCCTCATTAGCACTGAAAAGCGGCCCCTTAGTAGGGGTTCAGTTACCCTGTCTTGCTCTTTGCTAGCTATATGCCTTCCTATTCACCCCCCCACAGCCTCCACTGGCTGGGACTCTGCTGGGAATGAATAAGTCAGTTGTTTAAGAGTAATGACTCCTTCATTACTTTAGTACACCATCTAGACACAGTCATTCCCCTGGCTTACTTTGCTCCCTGAAGATTCTGATATTTGCCTGAACCAAATCCAAGTTTGCCTTATCTACTGAGCCCACCTGATTACTTTTCTAGAGCCAGTCTAGCTAGCCTAGTTAATCCCCCAGGCTCCCTTTTTCTACCAGCTGACTGCTAGAATGTTGATGATGGTAACAGTACGTTAAGAGCTTAATCTACCTCAGACTCCAACTAGGTGTCCTACAATAGAACACAATTCTGACGCTATGTACCTGGAGATAGCATAGATCCCACAGAACAACCCTCCTACCACCCCCACCCCCACCCCAACACACACAACTCAGATGCCATCTTAGGTGCAGGTTGTCACCTGTGACTCTGACCAACTGGCTATCGATTGGAGGTTTCAACAACTATCCTCCTTGGGTTCCATTAATTTGCTGGAGTGGCTCACATAACTCAGAGAAACATTTTACTCACCAGATTATGTAACTCGGGAACAGCCAGATGGAAGAGTTGCATAGGGCAAGACATAAGATAAAAGGTATGAAGCTTCCATGCCCTCTCTTCCCCTTCAGTCTCTGCCTCTTCAACAATCTGGAAGCTCTCCAAACACTGTCCTTTTGATGGAGGCTTCAATACTTAAGCATGATTGATTAAATCATTGGATACTGGTAACTGAACTCAATCTCCAGTGGCTTTCCCCTTCCCTTGGGTCAGGGGGTTGGGACTGAAATTCCAACCCTCTAACCATGTGATTGGTTCTCCTGGCAACCAGCCCTCATCCTTAAGTAGGGTCCAAAAGTCACCTCATTAACATAACAAAATTCCAAGGGTTTTTGAAGCTCTCTACAAGGACCAGGGAGGAAGACCAAATATATATTTCTTATTATAAATCACAATGTCATACCAGATCACATTCTCTTAACCACAGGCCTAGGGCTCTCAAAATTCACTTTGCCTCTACATCATTCCCATTCACAGTGTGTTTGTTGTGCAGAGCACCCTCTGGCTGTGCAGAACCTCAGCTCTGCTGTCTCCCAGGAGCCCTTGGACACCATCCTTTGAAAACTGCCTCTCCTATTTATGCTTCCATTAATTCAGCTGGCTTCACCGCCAGTAGACATGGCTTGTTGGCAATGATCAAACATTACCAGAGTGCAGTCTTTCATCAGGTCTGTGCAGGTTTCCCTGGGATCTAGGAAGCCCCACATCTTAGGGTTCTGGCCAAAGCCTTTAATTTTTTTTTAACTGAAGCTCAGAGAATTGAAGTAACTTGTCCCATGTCATGAAGCTAATTGATGGCAGAGGGAGGACTGAGGTTTCACAGCTCCCAGGCCACCCTGAGTATGTTAGAAACAAGAAAGGCCATGTTTTGCATCAGGGCTTTTGATAGCAAGCTATATAGCTTGGACCTGTGACTTTTGCCTCTATGTTTTAATATCTGACATGGAGCAACAAAGAGGCAAGTGTTGCTTATAAGAGCATATTGTTCAAGAGGAATAGCCGCTACCACCCATATTTGGCAAGGACCAAGACTTTGTGAGTCCATTACCAGATGCCAGAAAGATGGTCATAGATGTAGTCTCATATCATAATCTAATTTACATCACAAGGCAAGAGCAAGTTCATGTTACGAATAGCAACTTTAGCCCTGGCCGGTTTGGCTCAGCAGTTAAGAGTGCCAGCCCTCGGACCAATGAGTCACGGATTCGATTCCGGTCAAGGGCATGTACCTTGGTTGTGGTGTGTCCCTGGCGCTGGTGGGGTCGTGTGATTGGCAACCAGTCGATGTGGCTCTATCACGCCGATGTTTCTCTCTGTCTCTCTCTTTCTCCCTCCCTCCCTCCCTATCTGATAATAAGTAGAAAAATATCCTCGGGTGAGGAATAAAAAAATTTAAAAAGATTAGCAACTTTAATTGAACATTTACTAAACACCAAAGACTGCTGTAAGTAAGCACTTCATATATATTAATCCACACAACAACCCTATAAAGTAGGTGCTCTATTCTCAGTTTATAGATTAAGAAACTGAACCATAGAGAGGTCAAATATTACTTTGCCCAAGATCCCACAGCTAGGAGGCAGAACCAGGATCTGGATGGGGCTATCTACTTCTAGCATCCATACTCCTAACCCCTGCACCAGACTGGCTTTCATGGGAAATGGGGAATGGACGTTTTTGAGGACACTTAGAAAGACACAAGGATCTGAAATGTTTTTGTTCAGTAAGAAGAGCAAGGATCAGTTATCATAGACATCCACATCCCTAGGTTTGAGGATTACCTACCCACTGGCAGGGGACCCTGTATGACCTCGATAGCCTGCAATTAGCTTTTCACTTTGCTCTAGGAGACTTATCCAGCCCCACGTGGTTCCTGGGCTACTCTCAGAGTGCTTTATAGTCACTGCAGTCCCTGAGTTTAAAGTTCAAAGCAAATTAAGGTGCACAGAAGCATAGAAAAAGAGCCAAATAAAACTACCAGTAAAATAAAAGTTTGGCAACTTCCAAATCTTGTCAACTCCTTGCTTGGGAAGAAATGCTCGAAAGTCAACAAAAGGAGGAAAAAACAGGATATTAAAGAGCACATTTTTAGACATTTACTGCCAGAATAAGATTATTTCTGCCAAAAGCAACATGACTCATCTATATAACCTACATGATTTGGGGTTTGCTGGGAATTTTGTGGGATTTTGAGGGGTGAAACTATGATTCCCATCAAGTTCATTTTCAAAGAGAATGTTCCCAGAAGTAAACACACATACAGAGAGAGCACTCCCCTGGGTGGAAATAATGGCTGTGCAGGCCCTGTAGGGGTGATGCACCCTATAAAGCTTTGGCCCAGAGACTGGCATCCACCCCAGGTCTCTTCAGTGTACCCACAGTGTTGTGGATCTCCTTCTGAAGGTCTGTCCTATGGGCTGGGGATGCAAAATGATACAAGATCATGAAGATGTGGAAGGACTTGTTCTCTTCTGTACTCCTAGATGTATTTGGTAGAAGCAGATGAAAGATTAAAGAGGAAAAGGAGAAATTATTTTGCACCATCTGGGAAAAAGGTTTTTCAAGTACTTGAAAAACCACTATTCCAAATATTAGAAGCATTACAAAGGGGTTACATTATTATTACTGAGTGATGGGATTTTTTGATATTTTTGAAGCATTGATTTTTTTTTTCCCTTTTGCCACATCTCCCCATTTGAACAGTAAGCCATCTTCTGCTCATACCTAAGGGATGGGACTTGAGAGCAGAAAGCACAGAATTTTGGAGTTTGAAAAGCCCAGCCAGTGGTTCTCAAAGCGCAGCCCTCAGATCAGCAGCATCGGCATCCCCTAGGCATCACCTGGGTACTTGTTAGAAAGACAAATTCTTGGGTCCCACCCCAGACCTAGTGCATGAGCAGTTCTGAGGATGAGGCCCAGTAGTCTGTGTCTTTTTTTTTTTTTTTCTTTATTGATTTTTAGAGAGAGTGGAAGGGAGAGGGAGAGAGAGATAGAAACATTGATGAGAGAGAACATTGATCGACAGCCTCCTGCATGACCCCCACTGGGGATTGGGTCCAAAACCTGGGCATGTGCCCTGACTGGGAATCGAATCAGGGACCTCTTGATGCACGGGTTGATGCTCAACCACTGAGCCACACTGGCTGAGCCAGTCTGTGTCTTAACAAGCCCTCCACGTAATTCAGATACAGGCAACATTTGAAAACCATTGGTCTAGGCCCTTAGTGGACTGGAGAAGATAGATAGGCAACAGATTTTGGAGAAAACATCAGAAGTAAAAGCAAAGCTTACCTAGATTGAGAAAGTATTCCCCAGGCTGAGGGATATGGGAAATAGAAAGTAAGTGATGAGAGAGAGGTGGTGGGGCCAAGAGGAGAGAACAGGGTTTGAGTAACAGCCTGCATTGCAGCAAGCCCTATATTTTGCCTGGCCAAAGGCCTATGCTGGTTATCTTCTGGCAGATGTCTCGTGAAGACTTACACGTGACAGCAACCAGGCTCTCTCTATTGTCTGACAGGCAGAAGAAATTGTTGGGTCTCCGTCCTCTCTATTCCACATGGACAATCCCTCCTTGTAACATCCTGAAATGCTCAGCCTTTAAGAAGGAAGGTGGGGCCCTGGGGGGTGGTGTAGGGGACAGGGAAGGGAGAGTAAGCCTTGTACTTGATCTTGTGTGGGGCTGAACAGGCCCTGCAAAGATTACCCCTGAGACAGGGAAAGGATAATACCTCAGTTACAAACTGGTGTTGGAAATCTATTGGTATTGTGCATCCATTCCTAATTCTTCCTGGGTGCCTTTCTGTGTTTCAGAGGCTGGAAAGCTTCACACTACATCTCCCAGTCCCCCTGAAGTTGTGCAACTCACTGATTGTGTGAGTCTCTGGAGGTGGGAGTAAGGTGGAGGCCATCAGCCATCTTTTGTTGGCTGCTTGGTCAAACTTCATGTCGATGGAAGCCGTGGTTCCTGAGCCCAACGTCCATATTTCTCGAGTGCAGTAGCTGCAGTGTGTTCATAAGCTCAACAGTTTCAGTGTATTCATGAGTCCTGTGACCCCACCCCACCCCTGCCAATTTGGGCAGAAGTTGCAGCTTTGGGGGGAGGCAAGGGTCAGTTCTATGGTTTTCAGGAAGTCATTCCAGAAGACCCCAGTCTAGACACCTGTTCCTTCAGTAATTCCAACTATTTCATAAGCACTGACTTCCCTGTACTAATTTCTTTTGGGCTTAAAACCTAGTCTGGTTCATATTTCTTGCACTAAAGATATACCATTTAAAAATCTGCCTTTAAATTTAGCTGGAGAGTCAGGAGAGTTGTACAGAAATGAGCATGATTCCAGAAAACCACGCCATGTGCTAAAGGAGCAGTGTGTACAATGCATGTCCCAGAGGCTCAGAGGCGAGAGCACTCACCATCCAGCTCTGGTGAGGCTTTGGGGCAGGTGGCACTTGAAGGAAATGTCTTCAAAGACCAAACAATGTGCTTTCCGGCTGATTTTACTATTTCAGTTGACCTTGGCCTTTGCCTTGCCCCTGCTCCCTCATTTCCTCCTTCACACCTTCTCTTGTGTTGCTCCTCACACAGGGAGCTCCTGTCCCTTTCACCTAAATGTCAAGCCCCTTTTCTCCTTCCATCTTTTTACCAGCACGGCTCTTGTTTCAGAGAATGCATGTATGTGTGTGTTTCAAAGAAGTTTATAGTTTGCAGTAAGTGTGACCAAATGGATATTATCTACTTATTTATTTCAGAATGCGAGCCCCTGTTGACTGCCAAGTATTAGCCCACGTGCATGAAGACTCTCAAGAATTGCTATTTGTTATTTGTCACGGGAGCTTGAAGGGCCAGCTTCCATGGTCTGAAGGCTGCTCAAGAAGCTGAATGTGGAGCTGTCTGTTGCTGCCCCTGCCTGATGAGTATTTGATGGGCTTTGTCCACAAAGAACAGGAATTTTTTTCTAAATATTTTTATTAATTTTTAGAGAGAGAGGAAAGGAGAGGGTGCGCGCGCGAGAGAAACATCGATCGAAAGTGTAACATCCATCGGCTGTTTCCTGCACACCCCTTACTGGGGATTGAACACGCCACTCAAGCATGTGCCCTTGACCAGAAGCTGAACCGGCTATCTTTTGGTGCAAGGATGCTGCTCAACCAACTGAGCCACACTGGCCAGGGCCACAAAGAACAGAAATTTGAACTGACCCCTCCTAAGCTTGGAGAGCCCACCTGGGCCTGACCTTCCGTACAAGAAGCACTTTCTACACGAAGACTCCACCTCGGCACGCACGACTTGCTTCAGTATTTTAGCACATCCACGTTTCTCCAGGTTACACCAGCCCTGATTACTTCCCAATCCGTCCTTTTAAGTTGAGGGCCTCATTTTTTCATGTGGCTCTCCACCAGCTGTGCTTACAACGTTGCTGCACTGAGGCTTCAGCTCCTGTCCCTGGTTTCTGTCTTCTAGTTTCCTTTTGGTGAAGTACAGAGCTGTACTTCTGTTCTGCTCCAATTGTCATTCCTGAAGAGGGAGAAATATGGTCCTGTATTAGTCGGGGTACTCCAGAGAAATATAACTAATAAAACGTGTATATGTAACGAAAGAGATTTATTTTAAGGAATTGGCTCACACCATTGTGGAGGCTGGGCAAGTTCAAAATCTGATGGGGAAGGCCAGCAGACCGGAGACTCAGGAAACTGTCACGTTTTGAGCCCACAGGTTCTGCTAGCAAACCAGGAAGAGTTGATGTTGCAGATGAAGTCCAAAGGCTGTCTGGTAGCAGAACTCCCTCTTGCTCTGGGGCAGTTAATCTTTTGTTCTATTCAGGCCTTCAACTGATTGGATAGGCTTACCCACATTATGGAGGGCAATCTGCTTTATTCAAAGTATGCTGATTTAATGTAAATCTTATTTAAAAACACCCTTACAGAAACATCCAGAATAATATTTGACCACATATCTGGGCACTGTGGTCCAGCTGACGCATACAGTTAACCATCACAGAGCCTTGCTACTAAGTGACAGAGAGACTTGTGTTGTCTTCTTGTGCCCGTGCTGCACCCTGCCTCCGATGCAGTCCTTCGTTACAGGCCCTCCAACTCCCCTGTCCCCACCCTTCCACCAGGTTGTGTTTCCTTGGAGGATGGCAGGGGGTGAGGTAGAAGAGAGATGTTGGGCTGAAAGTTAATTAGAAGAATATTGGGCTCAAAATCTGTTCTTCTCATGAATTCCCAGACTGTATGTCCAGGCCAAGCCAGATAATTCTCTTTTCCCTCAGGGTTCCTTCCACCCCAGGCCAGGTGAAGACAGTTTCCCAGCCGGCACCAATATCTTGGCCCTGGAGCCCACGTTTAGCCCATCACTGCCTCTCCAAGGAGCCAGATCTCTAGCTGGTCAGCTCCACTTGCCCTAAGCTCACGTCCAACATTTCCTGAATCCATGTGTGTGGCTGAGTTGAGCCACGGTGACATTGGTCATGTTTATTGTTGATTGAAAACAAGGGTAAGATGTAACCAAGGCCTCACTGTTGCTCACTGACTGTAACAAGGCTATGAAAAGACCCCAAATAGAAACTGTATACATAGTAAGGGTAGATAGGGTAACCGACTAGGCTCTTTCACTTCAGTGATAGGAGGTTGTTTGTTTCCTTCACTGGAACAAATTCATGTACATGCCCTCCTCAACATTGCCTATACATTTCCTGACTTTTTTTTTTTTTTTTAAATAATAGCTTTGCCCTGGCCTGTTTGGCTCAGCGGTTAGAGCGTTGGCCCACGGACCAGAGAGACCCGGGTTCGGTTCCTGCTAAGGGCACGTACCTCCGTTGCAGTTTGTTCCCGGCCCTGGTTGGGGTCGTGTGGGTGGCAACCAGTTGATGTGTCTCTCTCACATCGACATTTCTCTCTCTCTCTGTCCCTCTCTCCCTCCCACTCTATCTGAAGATAAATGCAAAAATGTCCTCGGGTAAGGATAAATAATAATGATAATAATAATAATAATAATAATAATTGCTTTATTGAAATGTAATTCACATTCCATACAATCTATCCGTTTAAAACGTACGACTCAATGGTTTTTAGTATATTCACAGAATTGTAATCATCACCACAAACAATTTTAGAACATTTCATCACCCCTGAAAGAAACCCCATACCCATAAATAGCCACTCTGATCCCCACCCCCCAACCCAAACTCCATGGACCCTAGGCAACCACTAATCTACTTTTTGTCTCTATGGATTTACCTATTCCACACATTTCATATAAATGGAATCATACACTATATGATTTTGACTGATTTTTGTCAAGGTAAAATAAGTTTCGATCTTGTCATGACAAAAGACAACCAAACCAAGTATTCACTTCCCAAAGATGCCAGTGACATTACTCATCTTAGTGAAAAAGACAAAAACACATCTAAGCAGTAAGAAAGTCAGAAATCCTGGATTTCTAGCAGCACTAAGCAGATAGAAATCCTGGATTCCACATATTATACATTTGACTTACAGTCAAAAGAGTTCCCAAGAGGCATTTAGTGGACAAGGATCATGAAGAACTCATTGCACAGTTCTGTCTGGCAGGCTAGGTGGCAAATTTCCTGGAGTCAACTGCACCCTTTAAGATGTGTTTCTTGGAAAATTAACTCGCTTACCATTTGCAATTTTCTTCCCAATGGGAATTCAGTAAGTATGAAATAGGTGTTTTATTTTATTTCTATATCTTGATTGAATAAGAAAAGGGTGCAGAGGGTGTAAAATCAAATGTGCGCTTTGGGGGAGTCACAGTCTTGGAGCCTGACCCCAGGACCAAAGATATAGATCTCGCTGTTCTACAATGTTGTGTGTTTGGCAGATTATAAGAAAGAAAGTGCTGAGAATTAAAGTCAGTGCTTTGAAATGCTGAGACAAGCTAGCTATTTAAAACAAAGAAAAACCTAATTAGCCAGCTCTCACATAGTCTCTCTGGGCTCTGGGGTAGGATTTTGCTTTCTCAGAGTTGAGAATGATAAAATATTGCTTAAAATGGCATGTACATACGAGTAAGGATCCTTTGGCCAGAACACGAGGTGAATCAAAGGCCTGCATTTGTGACAAACCTCACTGTAGACTTTACAGTGCAGAAGTTATAGAAGGCTGGCCCACTGGAAAGAAGTACTTCCTAGGTGAGCAAACTTGAGCTTGAAGGGAAAAAGTGACGGAGCTTATAGAACATCAATGACTGAAGTGGGAGAGAAAGGGAGGAGGGTGGAGAAGGTCCCTGACAGCAGTTAGTTCCTGGCATTGGTTGACAGCCAAATCCACCCTCAGTAAGTGCTCCGGTGATGCCCGAGCTTTGTGCAGCAGTTTCAATGACAGAGACCATGGCTACTCCCTTCCCTTTCCTGCAAATGTATACAAGCTCAGGTTATTTCATAGGCCCCTGAGAAAATGCCAGATTGCCTCCTCTGATAGCTCACACTTGGCCAAAGAGGAATGAAGAAAACAAATCACTCAGTTTAGTCAATTAAGCTGGCAGACTAACACAGGTTTGAATAAAGGAAAAACTTGGAACATGGTTATTGCTGTACATACAAAAACTTGGAATATGCTCAAAACTTATACTTTTTTATAATCTTGTGATTTCTTGTCTCCCCATCTTCATTTTAATCCTTAAGGTAAAGAATGTATATTTTCCTTTTATGCTGTCATTCACTGTGCCTGGCACACAGGGGACCGGGCACTCAATCATTTTAGGCTGGTGGTTTGAAGCAGGGAAGCCACACACACACAACACACACACACACACACACACACACACACACACACACACACCCCAACATATGGGGTGAGAGGCAAAATTTCAACAAAGAAAAAATCAGTTTGCAAGTAATCAATAGTTAATTGTAGCACCTTGAAACTCATTCCAAGACCCAGAAGTGTTTTAGAAATCAATCCAATGAAATGCACTGCACATTTTAGTGAATTAAAGCAAAGCCACCATTTTATAAGAAATTTATATTCTTTTTTTTTTAATCCTTACCCGAGGATATTTTTCCCATTTATCTTCATATACAGTGGGAGGGAAGGAGGAAGAGAGAGAGAGAGAAACATCGATGTGAGAGAGACACATCGACTGGTTGCCCTTGACCAGAATCGAACACCCGACTCTTTGGTCCATGAGCTGACGCTCTGAGCGCTGAGCCAAACGGGCCAGAGCAGGAATTTATATTCTAATAAATATTTTTTCTTGGATGGGTGCAAAGGTGTTAAATAAAGTTGAAAGACCGGGGAAGAAAATGCAAAAGTCCTGTGTTGAAGAAGAGTTTTCTCATTCTGGGAAGAAAAAGAAAATTTAAACCCCAGAACTTCATGCTGCTCTCCAAAGTCTTCCAGGCAAAGAAAATAATGCAGGTCTATTAGGTTGGATTAACTCAGGTGTCTGCAAAATAGTGAATATGTTCAGATGTGGGAGATTATGAGAGGTGGAAGAATGAGTATCTGCTCAAGGAGAGAGGGTTTGGTGTCACGACCCTGAGTGAAGAGGTTTGTCAGTCATCAGTCCTTGAACCACAAAAACGAAAGAAATGCAAGAAAAAATCAAAACCGAAAGTAGAAAGTAGAAACTGGGGGATGGAAATACTGACCTCATAAAATTTAACTTTTAAGTTGACCCTCCCGCCAGGCGTGGCCAGCCCCAATGGACTGGCCATTTCTCAGTCAGCGGTTCTCATCTGGAATGCTCAAGAGAATAAGCAGGAAGCTATTTAGAAAGTCAGAAGCCAGGGCCCAGCTCAAGCCTACTGAATCTGGGGCAAGGTTTCTGATACTGAGTTATTTTTTAAAAGTTCAACAGTTCAGCCCTGCCGGTTTGTTCAGTGGTTAGAGCATTGGCCCGCAGATCAAAGAGTCGCAGGTTTGATTTTAGTCAAGGGCACGTACCTTGGTTTCTGTTCCGTCCCTGGCCCTGGCTAGGGTCCTGTGGGAGGCAAACAATCGATGTGTCTCTCTCATATCGATGTTTCTCTCTCTCTCCCCCTCCCACTCTATCTGAGGATAAATAAAAAAAAATATCCTTGGGTGAGGATTTAAAAAACAAAACAAAAAGTTCAACAGTTGATTCTGATGCAGTGGGGTGTGTGGCCCACACTGAAGTAGACCATCGTTATGGATTGATTACCCCTCCGAAAGTCATATGTTAAAGCCCTCACCCACAATGTGATGATATTTGGAGATGAGCCTTTAGGAGATTATTAGGTTTAGGTGAGATCATGATGGGGCCCGAATGAGGGGATTACAGAAGAGACACCAAAGTACTCTCTCTCCCCATGTGAGGACACAGCCAGAAGGCTGCTATCTAGGACCAGGAAGAGGGCTGATAGCAGCCACTGAATCAGCTGATACCTTGATCCTGAACGTCCCAGCCTCCAGAACTGTGAGAAACAAATGCCTGTTGTTTCAGCCACCCAGTCCATGGCATTTTGTTGTGGCAGCCTGAGCTGACAAAGACAACCATAAAGTAGATACATGAAGTTGACACCCTCTGTAATATTGAGAAAGTTGCAGCCATCATAACACATGGAGTTTTTCAAATAATTTGAGGTCATATTTTGTACATAAGTTCAAACCTATATTATGCTAGGCTCTGGGAGGCTGGGGTTTAGATTTTGAGTAAAGCATCTTAGTCATTGTTGGGTAGGAATGGATTCTGCAAAGATAAATTCTTCATTGAAACTGTCCTAGACAGACAGCTTATTTGTGATACTTGGCATTTTTTTCTCCTTATACTTCATTTGTGTACGTGCTTTCATAAGCTTCAAGGAAGCAGTACCATGACTGATCCATTTCTGTAGCCTTATGATTATTCTGACCAAAAAAAATCTGTATATTACATCATTTCATCTATATCTTTCAACTTCCATATCTTTAACATAACATAACCACAACAACATTATCAAACTTAAAAAGATTAACTGTAATTTTAATACCATCAAATACGAAGTTGGTATCCCAATTTTCCCTATTGTACCATAAATAGTACTTTTGTTTTGATCTAAATCAGGATCCAAATGAAACCTACATATCGAGTTTTGCATGATCTGTCTCACAAGTCTTTTAACCTCAAATTTCCCTTCTTTTTTTCTCTTCTTGCAACTTTTTGTTGTTGTTGATGATAAAGCCATTTGTCCTGCAGAGATTTCTACATTCTAGATTTTTCTGATTGTATTTCTGTGGTGTTATGTTGCCCTAACATGTTCTTTAGTCCTGCAAACTGGTAGGTAGAATTATATACTATATTTAGAGGTTTCATAAAATCCAGGCCCCACCTTTTTTGGAGGGGATACAAAATGCTTCTCTGTTTGGTTGCTATTGTTGCATAACAAATTATCGCCTAACTCAGCAGCTTAAACAACTTTTTAATTTTGTTCATGATTTTATTGGTCAAGAATTTGGAAAGGGAAACAGGTATGGCTTATATCTGCTTCATGGTGTCTAGGGCTTTGGCTGCAGCTAAGACACACACACACACACGCGCGCGCACGCGTATCCCAGTATCAATATTGCTACTGCAACATAGAATATAGTTTTAAATTTCTTCATACTTTGTTATGGGCTGAATTGTGTTCCCTCAAATTAATATGCTAAAGTACCTCAGAATGTGTCTGTATTTGGACATAGAGTCTTTTTTTTCTTTTCTTTAATCCTCACCCGAGGGTATTTTTCCATTTACCATCAGATAGAGTGGGAGGAAGGGAGAGAGAGAGAGAGAGGGAGAGAGAGAAACAGCGATGTGAGACAGACACATCGACTGGTTGCCTCCCACAAACTGGTCACGGCTGGACATAGAGTCTTTAAAGAGGTAATTATGTTAAAGTCCTTTCAAGAAGAGGTGATTAGGACACAGACATGCACAGAGAAAAGACAACGTGAAGACACAGGGAGAAGACCACCATCTACATGCCAAGGAGAGAGGACCCTGCTGACTCCTTGATCTTAGACTTCTAGTCTCCAGAACTGTGAGGAAATACATTTCTGTTGTATAAGCCACTCAGTCTGTGCTACTTTGTTATAGCAGCCCTAGAAAACTAATAGACAGTTCCTTTTTCTCTTTAGGATATATCATAGTAGGGATATAGTCAGTGGTCTATATTTTCAAGTTATTAGAAATAATTCCTCACTGTACAGTTGTCACTAATTCAATAAACAATTAGATTCATTTGTTTTGTTTGCTTCAATTTTTAGGAGTTTCTTTCTTTCTTTTTTTTTTTTTTTTATCCTCACCCAAGGATATGTTTATTGATTTTAGAGAGAGGAAGGGGGAGAGAGAGAGAGACATCAATGAGAGAGAGAGAAACATTGATCAGTTGCCTCTCTTATGCACCCTGACTGGGGATTGAACCCACAACCTAGGTATGTGCCCTGACTGGGAATTGAACCCAAAAACTTTCACTGTACGGGATGATACGCCAACCAACTGAGCCACTTGACCAGGGCAGGATTTTCTTTTTTTAACCCACCTTTATTAAATTTTGTTTTATAATTATTTAAAACATGATGCATGGTTTCAAAGTCAAATCTACAAAATGAAGTACACAATGAGAGAAGTCAAGTCTAGCTTCTTATTTCTCTCCCCTTCACTCTATTCCCACATCTCCTTATAAATAAACATTTTCACTAATGTTTGGTTTATTTTTCCACTTTAGAAAGGGCAAATACATATAAGTAGTTGTATTTCCCCATCTTAGATAACAATAGTACACTCTACACACTGTTCTGCACCTTGTTTTTTCATTTACAATATACACCAGAGATGGCGTTAATACGGAGCCGTTCTCTTTCTTTTTCACAGCTGCACAATGCTCAGTTGTGTAGATGTCCTCTACAGGTGAATATTTGTGTTGTTTTCAGTCTTTTGCTATTATATAAAGTGTGCTTGTAGCTTCTTTGGGTGTCTCAGACTGTAGGATAAAATCTGATCACATCTGCCAGGGCCCTACATCCATCTCTGTTTTGAAGTGGGCTATTTCTACAGTTTACTCTAAATGCTAAGATATTACATTCTTTACTCTTTCTTATCTCACTTTTCATAGGAAATCTGTAGCATGAATTTCTCAACTCCTATATTCAAAATAACACCCATTGGGCTTTTGAAGAAAAAAAAGCAATCTATATTTCTGTGGGTTACTTCCTCCCCGCTCCAGCCTCCCCTAAGCAAGACCAAAGTCAGGGATTATACAAATGCTCTGATTCAGCATGCCTTAGATCTAGAAAAGGAGTCAGACCACCTCCCCTTAGGTATCCTCTCCCCATCACTGGTATGAAGAGCAACCTGCTCCACTCACTTACTTATTCAGCCAATATTTAAAAACCATGTGCTATGTGCCAGACACCATGACTAGGTGCTAAAGACAAAGCAGTGAGGAAGGTGACCTCAGTTATCGATCTTCCTGGAGCTCAGACAATGGCTCTTAGATTCTGTGAGTGACTCAAGCCATTTTGGTCCACACATTAAACAGCACTTAGTTATCCTTTTCCAAGGAGCCTGCAGCCTCAAGAATGTCATCATCTTCCTGAGGGCAACACCAAACTGAGTTTCCCCTCCTTTTATGGGCAATGGTGGGAAAAGGCGTCTAGATTGTGGATCCAATGGAAACCATTGCTCTAATTCTAATGGTTTTAGAATCAATTATGTCTCAGTTTTAATTTTGCATTTGTTTTGCTCTGGAATCCCAGTTCTTTTTATAACAGCAATAGTCACCATTCATTGAATATTTACTATGTTCCAGGCATTGTGCCAAGTTCCCTTTTTTTTTTTTAAAAAAAAAATGTTTTTATTGATTTTTTAGAGAGAGAGGAAGGGAGAAAGAGATGGAAACATCGATGTGAGGGAGAAACATTGATTGGTATCCTCCGGCACGCCCCCTACTGGGGATGGAGTTGCAACCTGGGCATGTGCCCTGATCAGGAATAGAACCGGGACCTCTCAGTCCATGGGATGATGCTCAATCCACTGAGCCACACTGGACTGGCTGTGCTAAGTTCTTTACACTCAAATCATGTAGTCCTCCCAATTATAGGGTAGGTACTATTAGTACAGAGGAGGACACTGAGGCTTAGTGAGCTTAAGTAACAAGCTAGAGGTCACATACCTGATAAGGGCGGACACAATTAGAGAAGTCACATTGGTAAAGTGAGAAGTCTCTGGTATGATTAACAGGCTACAGCCTGAATCCTAATAGTAACAGCTAACTGTCATTGAGCACTTATGATTGTGCCAAGTGCTAAGTGCTTTACATGTATTTATTAGGGTGAAAAAAATCTTCCTCACCCTGATGTTTTCTTCCACATGGAAGATTTCTGACTTGTCCCTCCTCCATGACTCACTCCTTCCCAGGAGTGGGGAGGGACAAGAGGCTGGGACAGGGAGGAGGAGCAACTTTTCAGTGGTGAGTATGGGAGTAGGAACCCAAGTACATTGCTCAGCCCCTCTCTTCCTCCTCTTGGCAGCTGCCTCCTTTCAAGCATGCTATTGGCTCTGATTTCCCAAAATGCATGGTTTCCAGGGACAGTTCCCAACCGGGAGGCCTGTCCTAGCCTGGGTAGTTACCCTGTCTAATTCTGTGGTTCACTTACCCACCAACAGAAATCACTGACTCCAATATAAAATGTATCAGTGATAAAGTTGATATTCTGATCCCATTTGTTGCCCATCCCTTAATTACTCAGAACTCTGTAAGGGTTGAGGGGTGCCCTTTATTATATTCACTTGAATCCCAAAACTATTAACTCATTGAACCCTAATGAGAATTCCATAAGAAAAGTATTCTCCTCCCAGATGAGAAAACTGGTAGTCCTCATTTGACCACTTTGTTGAAGGATAAATATTTGCTCTTGGTTCAGGGTCAGATGAAATTAAAGCACATAAGGGTATTTGCACACTTAAAGCTGTACAAACAGAAGGCCATAGGGTGGTGATTCTGGCTTTGACACTCACTGGCAGCAGAACCTTGATCAAGTGCCTTCCGACTTCCGGTTCCTTTCTCAGTAAAGTGAGGACTGGCTGCTCTCTGCAGCTCATTCCTGTTCTAATGTTCTGTGACTGTGAATCAGTGATGACTAGCCAGTGACAGTTTCCCCTGCGTCACTGAGGGCTTTTGGATGCTGACTTTTCCCCTGATTGAGCTAGGCCCAGTCCCTGGGGGGGCCCAGTCCCTGGGGGGCCCAGAGTGCTTGAAACTTCCCTTTGTTTAATGGGCTCTGCCTTCTGAGGTTTGCCGCTTTGTTGCCTTTGGTTGCCACAGCAACATTACAGGCCAGCTTCCCTTTCCAGAGTGATAACAGCTGACCTGCTGTCAGACTGTTGGCCACCAGGGCTCTCCCAGGCCCAGCTGCTCTGCAGTTTTTCCTGGCTTCCTCACAAGGGCCAGCTGACAGGGAAAGAAGCCTCCAGTCATTCCCAGGGAGTTGTGGGGGCTCAAGTAAAATCATGTAGATACTTTCCCTGAAAAAGTGTGCAGGTCAGCATTAGGAAGAGAAATCTCAAGAGAGCCGGGCTCAATAGTGAGAGCCTGATACCGAACAATGAGTTCGGCCGTTGCAAAGCCTGTCCTTTGATTGATGTAATGAAATCTAGTTTAGTCACCAGGTTATGGGGCTGTTGGAGACCTTGTGACTGGCCTTCACTACGGGAAGTTTCATCTGATTCTGAAACCCTGTGGTTTAACACCAGAACAAAGCAAAATTGCAAAGCACAGGAAGTGGAAAAAACAGTTTGCCTAGTGGAAACTCCCTTTTGTTCACCTGCATTCCTCCAAAACAGCAGTCGAAGGAGCCCAGATACCTGCCCTTCTGGGGGGTATCCTCGATAGTGCATCCCCCAGAAAGAACGTTGTCAATACATTTGCTACGCCAGTTCGTCTGAAGAGCATTCTTGAGGCATCATTTGGGGAAGGAACTGTGGTGGTGTCTCCCTACCTCCACGACAAGATAACTCACTCTCTTTTGCATTTTCTGAAAAAAGAAACTGCATTGGGGCGAGGAAGTAAGGACAGAGCAAGGCCACGATCTGAACTGATGCTAGGGACACCTTCACATATAAGTGCTGGGACAGCTTCTCTGTAAGGAGGAACAGAGATGGGTGTTGACTTTGGACAAGGAGGATAAAAGGGATAAAACAAATACAGGATTTGAAAGTGCAAAGGGTTGGGCATGTCAGTGTGTGCCAGAGGAAAAGGGACAGCAGCCAGGGTAAGAAACGACTCCTGACTCCTGTCCTTCTGACCCTTGCCCTCACAAGACCTGCCACCACCCACAGCCAGCAGATACTTCACCACTTAGGTGGGGGAGGGTGGTTGTGACCCTCAGTGGCATTGTTCCCAGAATGAAAAATGTGGGTGTTGGCAATAGTATCAAAGGCCTTGAATTGTTCAGAAACCTTTACACCTCTGATCACTAGACCAGAGCCCAACGGCCTTTCAAGGCCTGTGGAAACTTTGGAGCAATAAACTTGGCCTCCTGCCTATCTGTTTGCATGGTTTTCTGAGAAAGGTAAGTGGGCCCCCAGCTAGCTGTGCTCCAGACCACTCACCATCCTACCAACTTCCTTCAAGTTGATTCTCACAAGTTCAAGTTGGCGCCAAAGGCAGCACCAGTTAGAGATCAGAGCTGAATTAGGACCTTCTACTCTTGGGAGACTGAGACTAGAATTAGGTGAGTGAGGTACTTGTTCCAACACAAAATTTAAGAGGGTGCCAAAAAAACTCAGTAAACAAGATAAATAATATTTTAATGCAATCTTTAAAACTTTTTGATATTTTGTTTACTGTGGATTATTTTGCATTGATTTTGATTTATAAAACAATTACATCAACATATTGTTTATCTTGACTACTGAATTTTTGGTGCCTCCTTAAAGTTTGCACCTGAGGTGCGTGCCTCACTTGCATCATCCTAGTCCCCGCCCTGCTGAGAAATGATGTTGTTCACAAACATTCAGAAATAGGAGATGTGGAAAAGGCCCAGGATGATTAATCAGGAGGTGAGGGTCCTCCAGAAGGTGGGGAAAGGACAGCCCAGATAACCTAGGCCATGTTTCTTAATGCCCAGATATTGAAATTTTGGGTGGAGCTGTGAGAAAAGTCAGTTTTGTCACAGGCTCCAGATACGTAAGGATTCTGCCCTGAGTGCAACTGGAAAGCCGCCTCCAAGAGCCCGGCCCGCCCACCTGCAATCTCGCACAGGGAGGCTGGGGCAAGCGTTAGCAGCAAGCCGTTGCCTACGCTGTTGCCTGCTTAGTATTCTCTTACGAGGACTGGAAAGGCTCCTTTTCCCTAAGGGTCACAGCTGGGTATACTGTCATAGAGTCATCACAGAGTTGTCAGTCATTTGGCTCTTGAAGTCATTTTGGTGTAAAGAACTTTCCATTAAAATACAACCATGTCTGTGGGAAACCATATCAGCAGAGATTACTTAGCAGAGACCCACCCATTCATTTATCATTCATTCAAAAAAAACACTGAGCACCACACACTAGATAAGAGTAGGATCAACCCTGCCTAATTTAATGAGAGTGAAAGAAACGTCAACTTAGTGTGCTAAGATCAGGATAAAGGCCTGGGCAGAACGGTGGAAGGGCCCCCCATTCAATTTAGATCTCCTTCCGAGAGGAACTGCAACTGAGGAAGAGCAGGACTCAGGGTAGGCTCCTGCCTGGGATTACTAGAAAGAGACCGAAAGAGCTCTCAAAACACTCCTCACCCATATCTCAGATTTGCCTGGGCCAATGTAGGACTAGAGGAGGAAGCCAGCTATCTTCTTTGATTCAAGGACACCCTGCTGCTCAACTCTAGGGGGGCCATTCTCATGGAATACAATGCAGGGTTCAGTGGCATTGACAGGATTTGAAGGGTTCTGTCCTGGCACAGTGAAGACCATCTTTGAGAGAGGGGTGAGTTTGCCCCTGAAGGTCTGTGGCTATGCATCCTGGGGGCCTGTGCACACAGAATCCTGACCCTAGGGGGTGGGGTGGGAAGAGGACCCCAGATGGCCCACACCTCTAGGATTTCTGCCCAGGGCTGACCTGACACTGTGGGAGTCTGTTTGGCTTTGTGGCTCTGCCCCAGCTCTTCTGGTGAGAAAGGGGCTGTGACCCCAGGGAGGCCTCCCTGGGAGAGCAAAGAAATCACTTGTGCTGTCTTTGATCTGCTTCCCAGGGGAGGTGGCCTGGGGGCTAATCATTGATGTAGCAGCCTGGGAAATGACAAGAAAGGGGAGGAGAGGAATGTTTCTGGATCCTGAGACCTCTCACCCTCTTTTTAAATGATCAACACAGAAACATTTATTCAGTGCTTTTAAATACATCATTCTATTTCTTCTTCATGACAATTCTGTTTGAGAGGTTCTATGATTACCATTTTCCAGCTGAGGAAATTGAGTCCTGAGAGGTGACATAACTCCTGATAACACAGTCTGTAAATGGAAAAGTTAGGACCTTGAGCATGGCATCAGTGCCTCTTTCCCTGTGTCACTCAGGCCCTGTGACCCCAGACACCGAAGTCATCCTTTCCTCCCTCTCACTGCTCCTCACACACATCCCATGGCGTGTATTTCTACCTAAGAATGTATATCAAACCTTCTCATTAAAAAAAAAAAATTTTTTTTTCCTTTATTGATTTTAGAGAGAAAGGAAGGGAGAAGGAGAGAGAGATAGCATCATCGATGAGAGAGAACATCAATTGGCCGCCTCCTGCATGTCCCCCACTGGGGATCAGGCCCACAACATGGGCATGTGACCTGACCAGGAATTGAACCAGTGGCCTCCTGGTGCATGGGTCGATGCTCAACCACTGAGCCACACCAGCTGGGCGAACCTTTTCATTTTTCTGTCTCCATGTCACCATCCTAGTCCGAGCCTCCCTCATTGCTCACATCCTTACAGATCTCTCTGCTGCATTCTTGCATTTGAACTTTTATCTCTTCTTACCAGCTGTGTGTCCTTGGGCAAGTTTCTTAACCTCTCAGGGCCTGAGTGTTACCTCTGTATAATGGAAGTGAGAACAGCAGCAACCAAAGGGTTGTGCTAAGGTCCGATGCTATGTTCAGAGCAGTTCCAAGAGCAGTGCTGTCCAAGAGAAATATAAATGCGAGACTCATGTATAATTTAAACCAGTCACCCTATTAAAAAAAGATAAAAGAAGTGAAATTAACCTTAGTACTGTAATCTAGTCCACACAACGTAGACAAATAGTATCCATTTACTATATAAACAATATTTTAAAATGTTTTAATATTTAAAAAATATTAATGAGATATTTTATATTTCTTTTTTCATACTAAGTCTTCGAAGTCCAGTGTGTATTTTACACTTACTACATATCTCAGTTTGGACTAGCACATTTCAGGTGTCCAATAACCCCATGTGGCCAGTGGCTGCTGTCCTGGACTGGGTAGGTTTAGTGTGCTCACAGCAAGGGCCAGGTGCATGAGTGTTCACTATTATAGTGGTGGTTGCTCCATGGCCCTGGGTCCCAGGCAGGTGGCTCCTCCTGATTTTCCCTGCCTACTCCCTTCACCACAGGAAGTTATGGGGCTGACTCCCAGGAGGCGGAAGCTCTGGCTTGTTTCTCACCAGCAGCAGCCTTACTGTGAAGCTCCTTAGGCCTTAGTTTTTCTGTCTGCTAATGGTGAGCCCTTACACTTAGCTAACCTAATTATATGGAATCAAACTTAATATAATTAGCATGTCTGTTGGGGCTCCCCGGAGGTGGGAGGACATATTTTGGGTAAGGAAGGTTCAGAAAACACCCCTTTGAGTCAGGAGGAGAGGCATTTCCACATCCCTGGATCCCCTGCTGAGGAGGAGGGAGGCACCAGGAGCCACAATGGAAGGTGGTAATTAGGGAGGAGTCTCCAGGACAGAGCAAGGCGGCTCTTAAGAGCTTATGAGCTTTTTCCATTTTTTTCATTTCAAGAGTTTGGCTGGGAGCACCTGGAGCCTGGAAGGAGGGTCTGCCCTCAAAGGGAATTTCCTATCCTTCCTCACCTCCCCACTCCCACCCCTGACCCGTCCCGCAGGTCGAGCAACGAGGACTCTAGAGGGGGAGTGAGGATGGTAGGGGGCGAGAGACACGAAGAATGGAGACAAGACAGGGTTCTGATCAAATCTCATTTATTGTAAAACAGGGGCAAGGTTTTATAGCATGAAAGCAGGAATGTTCCTGGGGCGCTGAAGTCGGGGCTAATCTGGTTGTTAGGAGACCAGACCCTAACGGCATAATCCATAATCGATAAGTCAGTGCTTGAGGCAAGCAGAAAACACCTGCTGCAGTTCCGAGAACTGTCGTTTCTGCAGAGGTCCCGGGGGCACTGTGACCTGAGTCACGCCCGCCCAAGAGAATAATGCCAAGAATGTCTTATAGCCAGGGGTGAACTTTCCAGTCCCCCACACATCCCCATCCCTACTGCCACCCTCCCCTGCTCAAATGCAGAAGCGGCCCTGTATAGTTTGGCTTAGCAGTTGGAGTGTCAGCCTGTGGACCAAAGAGTCTCAGATTCGATTCCAGTCAAGGGCACGTACCTTGGTTGCGGTCCAGTCCCTGGCCCTGGTCAGGGTCGTGAGGGAGGCAGCCAGTAGATGCATCTCTCTCACATTGATGTTTCTCTCTCTCTCTCTGTCTGTCTTCCACTCTATCTGAAGATAAATGGAAAAATATCCCCGGGTAAGGATTAAAAAAAAAACAACACAACAAAACCAAATGCAGAAGCAAAACACTCTCTTTAAAGAGCTATGTCAGGAGGGCCAACTGCTAGCCCTCACTCAGGGGTGGGGAATTGGGAGGCAACAAGCTATTTTCGCTCAGCCACTGGCTCAGGCTAATTGCTGCCAGGGTACGCTACTTCCCTGCCCAGAGCATCTCCAAGACTTGGCTTTGCCCTCCCCACGTTTCTCAGGAGTTCAGCTGTATTGCTGTGGCTGCCCGAACAAAGCACCACAGATTGCATGGCTTAGAACAACAGAAACGTATTGTCTCACAGTGTGGAGGCTGGAAGACAGAAATCCAGGTATCAGTGGGGTTGATTTCTAAGAGCTGTGAGGGAAAGAGCTATTCCAGGCCTTTCTCCTAGCTTCTGGTAGCCTCTGCAGTTCCTTGGCTTGTAAATCGTGCACTGCCTGTGTCTGCACACCATTTTCACTCTGCAGTTCTGTCTCTGGGTCCGCATGTCCCTTTTCATAAGGACCACAGTCAAATTGGATTAGGGTTCACCCTAAGGACCTCATTTAACTTGATTACCTTGCTAAAGACCCTATGTTCAAATAAAGTCACATGCTAAGAAATTGGGGGTTAGGACATACATGTGTGAATTTTGGGGGGACACAATTCAACCCATCACACCAGCCATTGTAGGCATTTGCTCTCATGCCTGGTAATCCAGAAGATGGGCAAGACTCTGAGCTTTCTGGGGCGAGTGGCCACGTTTTCGAGCGTGCCGTGGATTTGATGCAGCTCACAGCGTCTTACCGGTAATTACCAAGCCGGCTCAAATAAGCCCAGTATTTCCTGGGGCTGCAGGCACTAAAATGACTAGCAAAAGTCAGCCTCCACCCTTCAGGAAATGTTATCCAATAGGAGAGATAAAACATTAACCAGATCATAAAATACAGTGCAGTGAACGGTACAAAGAATAAAGCCATAGAAGAGGGAATGCTTTCTCGTGCTTGAGAGAGAAGTGAAAGGTTCATGCAGACTCACTTTGAGTGGTCTCTGATCCCAGCGGTAAAGATGAGAAAGGCTAGGCATTTCCAGGGTTGGGGTTAGGGTTGGGGAAAGGTGAACATGCCAGGGAAGATGGATCACTGGGCATGCTTGGGAGGCGAATGGAAGCAGTAGGGTAAGAAAAGAGTGGGCAAACAGGACAACGCCTCATTGTGATGGATTTTTCCTGCCAGGTCAAGGGGGCACATTGAGAGTTTTCCAGCAGGGAATGAATTTCGTCTGTAGAAATGGGCTGGGAGGAGGTGAGTGGGGAAGATGAAGACAGATAGGAGGCTTTGGTAGTTGTTCAAATGTGAGAAAAAGACCTGAGTTAGGGCAGCTGCTATTGAAATGGAAAGGAAGGGATGGAGTGGGAAAGTGGGAGGAAAGAGCCCACAGAAGTTGACAATAGCCTAGGTGTGAAAGAAGAGGAAGGAGAAAACAAACACGTCTCAGGTTTCAAGTCTGAGCAATTGGGAGAGGGTGGGTACTGTTAAGAGAAGGGAACAGGGAAGTCAAGGGTGTGGCTGTTCCCGTCCTCCCTGCCAGAGAGGAGAGGCTGGGCCCTCCCCTTCCTCCTGCCTCCCTCTAATTGCCAAGAGCAGGAGTGGCCTCCCCTGACCCCTACTTTGTTTCTTTTTTCCTCAGAAGCTGTGTGTTAGTCATTAAGGCACATAGTTATTTCAAAGGTGCTCTTGATGTCACAATGTGGAAATGAGAAAAGTGAGAGACCTTAAAACAATCTCATGGAGACCAGGAAAAGTGAAGAGATTGAAATGGTATAAAATATATTTCTGAGAGCATAATCTCAGCCCAAAGCTGGGTTGACACCCTCAGGACACCCCTGACAATAGCATCCTCCTTTTGGGGCAAAATAGATACCTGTATTTAGTTCTTGGTTCTCTCACTTTGAAATGCATAAGACAACTTTTATCTCCTTGTGAAGGCCTCTCATCTCTGCAAAGGCTCTGGAGCATGTGAGTGTGCGTGTGCTCCCTGCTCCGCATGCTTTCTCCCTGGCCTCTCTTACTGCAGGAGCATTTTAACCCTCTGCTAGCCAGTTCCAGGGCCTCTTGTCTAATCAAGCGAAAACTCTAATGTGGGCAGGTGATTTCACCAGTATAATTGGGAAGGCTCCATCCACTAATAAAATACAATATGCTGGAAACGAGCTTTAGCTGAAGCTATCTTGTTTGTGATGTTATTTCCGAGGCCTAGGAGGAGGAAGCCCAAGTGAGAAATGATGCTTTGACCCCTCCAACACATGTTTCTGGACAGAGCTCACACAGAAAAACATCTAGAAATGTCCTGAGGTCGAGTGTGAGGGAACACAATGTGGAAATGTGGAGGGTCAGGGTGGAGTGGGATGGTGAGTGATAGACGGCTGTGATATCACCTCCTCTGGTCTCATCTACTACTTCACAAACTAATTTAAATTCCATCAGAAACAATCCAAATGTACAACACTGGGGGATTGGCTTAAACCATTCAATGAAACGCACTGCAGCCATCAAAAGGCAGTGGTAGAAGTGACTCTATCAATGTGGACAGGTGTTCATGATCTATTATTGAAGATATGTATCTAGTTTTTGTGTGTGTGAAAAGCATATATATATGTGTGTGTGTGTATACATATATGTGTGTGTGTATATATGTGTGTGTGTGTGTGTATATATATATACACACTAAAGGTTGAAAGTGGTTATGCCTTAGTTGTATTATGGGTAATTTTTCACTCTACTTTTTATTTTTCTGTTTTTTCTTCAATAAAAAGATATTACTTGTGAAATTTTATTTTATTATTATTTTTTTCTTTATTGATATTAGAGAGAGAGGAAGGGAGAGGGAGAGAGATAGAGACATCGATGAGAGAGAACATCAATTGGCTGCCTCCTGCATGCCCCCCACTGGGGATTGGGTCCACAGCCTGGGCATGTGCCCTGACTGGGAATGGAGTTGGTGACTTCTTGGTACATGGGTTGATGCTCAACCAGTGAGCCACACCAGCTGGGCTACTTGTGAAATTTTAAAATTAATAAACACTTTTTTGATTTTTAAAAATTGAGGTGACATTGGTTAATAACATTTTATGTTTCAGGAATACAACACTGTAATTCGATATGTGTATACACTATAGCATACTCACCACTAGAAGTCTAGTTTCCATCTATGACCATATACTATTTAGGGAAATGCAAATCAAAACTACAACAAGAGACACCGTGGTCGGTTTAGCTCAGCAGTTAGAACGTGTGCCCACCCCCTATCCCCTGCCCCCAGAAGAGTCTATTCCCGGTCAAGGGCGTGCACCTCAGCTGCAGGTTTGATCCCCATTGGGGTCATCTGGGAGGCAACCAATCGATGAGTCTCTCTCACGTCATCTCTCCTCTCTCTCTCCTGGTCCCTACTCTATCTAAAAAGTAATGGAAAAATATCCTAGGGTGAGGATTAAAAAATAAATAAAACTACAATGAGATATCACCTCAAACCTGTTGGAATGGCTATTATAAAAAAAACACACAAAATATACACCTGAAACTAATATAATATTGAATGTCAACTATAATTGAAAAAAAGTTTTAAAGGCAAAATAACAAGTGAATAAAATTATTTAACAATAACGTATGCCCTCAGAAATATTTCTTTGGTGTTTAATTCGAGAGTGAGGGGTCTTCTTGATTTTCTGTAGTTCCCACAGTGAGGAGAGCCCAGAACCATCGTGCAGCCTTAGAAAGCTGTTTGGTTGCAGGACTGCTGGTTCTGCATCTCCCCACCCCTCTTTACTGCTTTCCATCTCAAAGCTCATGTCAGTGGGATTGCTCTTCTGAGCCCTGCTGGGAAGGATGGGGGGAGCTGGGATAAGCATCACTGCCTTCATTAGGAGAAGGTGGGATCTTAGGCAGGGCGGATGTAACTCTGGCTCTGAAATCCCCGGTTAATTGAGTCCTGTAGGAGGTAGGAATTGGCCTTCCTTTTTCTCTCCTGTTTTCCAGTTGCCAGCTGCTCCTCTCATGAATAGGTTTTCTTCTGCTTTCAGACCCATGACTTTGCTTTCCAAGTGCTATTGTACCCAGGCCAGCTGGTGA
Organism: Tadarida brasiliensis; assembly: GCA_030848825.1. Classification (NCBI taxonomy): domain Eukaryota; kingdom Metazoa; phylum Chordata; class Mammalia; order Chiroptera; family Molossidae; genus Tadarida; species Tadarida brasiliensis. The sequence continues at coordinate 51,404,679 of CM061267.1, forward strand.
GCTAGACTGGTTTTTAGGGTTATAGAGTGTTTGGGTCACACAGGGGTTAAGCGCCATGGAAAACGCAAAAACAAAGTAGGACTTCACCAGGAAATCAGGGGGCAGGGGCAAGGGTGATGAAAGTGGGCCTCCCTGTTGCTGGTCAGTCGCAGCAAGGGTCCAGTAAGTGGGCAGGACATTGTTCAGAACTTGAAACAAGGTTCTTGCAGCAAAACTCTCAGGGCCAAACAAATGTCCAAGTGTTCCTCAGACAGCTATGCACACTTTTGCTATTACTCTGAAAGGTTGAAATCAGTCATACCCACCTGTCTGGCCCTGCATTGCCCTCCAAGGGGTGTCATGGCTGCAGGTGAGGGGTCTTCTAGAGTTTCTGTAGTTCCCACAGTGAGGAGAGCCCAGAACCATCGTGCAGCCTTAGAAAGCTGTTTGGTTGCAGGACTGCTGGTTCTTTGTGAGCAGTGTTTTTATATGTGGAGATGTCACCTAGAGGAAAAGGGAGTCCTGAGAACATCCAGGCTCCCCAGAACCGGGGGCTGCAGCCTCTGACTTACTATTGGCTCCTCTGCTTTTTCCTCTTCTAAGAATAAAAGAATTCTGACATAGCAATTCCAGAGGTACAGCCAGAAAATATGGAGCAGTGGTTACAAACTCTGCCCATGACCTTGAGTTAATTACTTAATTCCTCTGAGCCTCAGTTTCTTCCTATGTAAAAGGAAGTACTAATTGTATATGCTTTGAAGTTGTAAAATAATATGAAGAATTTAGAGGATGGTGCTGGGATCATACTAAGCAGGGATGAACTTGATAAGCATGTAACAACTAGTATGGGCAGGGACAGCATCTTCTTAGCAGAATGGAGGGCAGCCTGTGCTGGAGCTGGTTTTGGAGGACCTCTGGATGCCAGGCATTAACTCGTTAGCTGCTGAATGATGGAGAGTTTCCAGAGAGGGGCTGGGGTGAGAAGGGTAATGCTATTTGTCAACAAGGATGAAATTACGTAAATATTTAACGATCAAGTATGGCAGCATACCACCTGAATATAAATTATAATTTTAAATGTTAAATATTAATTCTTATTAGTATAAATGAATGTTAGCTACAGGGCTTTTATTGCTGGATTTTATCTTCCCCAACACACATACATGCACACACACACACACACACACACACACCTTCTTAATTTTTAAGAGAAAAACAAGAAAGCACTTAGGGAAGGTAAAGGACCAGCATGTGTCACACTTGGATTGCAGTGTTTGGATGCACAGTCTCTGGGACTTGGCAGTGTGTGTGCCAACAGCCTGCTCAGGACCATGGCTTTCCGAGGAGTCAGAGCTCTGTCTGCAGGTTGACTGGATCTCACGGTCGTGCTCTGCCAGTGTGGATGCTGCAGTTCCCAGACTGCAGTGTCAGGGTCACAGGGCTGGGGTGGGGATGTGGGAAAGCACCCTTGGGCTTGGTGGCAAATCAATGAGTTCTGCACTAGTTTGCTAAGGCTGCCTTAACAAAGCACTGCATACGAGGTGGTTTAAACAACAGACATTTATTTTCTCAGTTTATTCTGGAGACCAGAAGTTTGAGATCAATGTGTCAGCAGGGTTGGTTCTTCTTGAGAGCTTCTCTCTTTAGCTTGTAGGGCTGTCCTGTCCCTGTGTCTTCATACCATTTTCCCTGTGTGTGTTTGTGTGTCCAAGTTTCCTCTTCCTATAAGGACACCAGTCAGGTTGGATTAGGGCCCATTCTAACGAACTTGTTTTAGACCTTATCTCCAAATATGGTTATATTGTGAGGTACTGGGGATTAAGACTTCATCACATGAATTTTGGGGCAAACATAATTCAGTCCATTACAAGTTCATTCCTGCCAGCCTGGTATGTCGGTATCCACTGCAGGCTTTTCTCTCTGCACGTGTAGGGTACACGAGCCTCTGAGATTTCCCCCTGTGTCTTCCTTTCCTCACTTCTTATTGGGAAAATATTCAAACACGTGGTAGAATATATACCAACGCATGTATCCCTTACCTAAGTTCAATACTGGTCAGCGTTTTGCCAAATGTCATTCATTTGTGTGTGTGTGTGTGTGTGTATGTGTGTGTGTGTGTATGTGTGTGTGTGTGTATGTGTGTGTGTGTGTGTGTGTGTGTGTATACGTACATACATACATACACCTATTTTGGGGGCACCATTTCTTTTTTTTTTTTTAAGCTACTTTAAAAAAATATGTTTTTATTGTCTGGCCAGAGTGGCTCAGTGGATTGAGCGTTGTCCCATGGAATAAGAGGTCCTGATTCAATTTCCGGTCAGGACATATGCCCAGGTTGCAGGCTCAATCCCCAGGTGGCAGCCGATCAATATAGCTCTCTCACATCGATGTTTCTATCTCTGTTTCCCTTCCTCTCTCTAAAAAATCTAAAAACATATTTTTATATGTTTTTATTGATTCCAGAGAGAGGAAGGGAGAGGGAGAGATAGAAACACTGATAGGCTGCCTCCTGCATGCCCCCTGCTGGGGATAGAAACTGCCACCTGGGCATGTGCCCTGACAGCGAATTGAACTGGTGACCTTCTGGTGCATGGGACGACCCTCAACCAGCTGATCCACACCAGCTGGGCTTTGACACCATTACCTCTAAATACTTCATGATACATCTTCAAATATAAATGAATAAATAAAAGGGCCTTTTTTACTCAGCCACATACCATTATCATACCTAACAATAATAATCACTCCATGTTCAAATTTCTTAGACTATCACAAAAATGTCTTACAGTAGTTTTCTTCACCAACCAAGATTCATGCATTGAAAATGGATATGTCTCTTCAGCACCTTGTATTTTCAATCATAAACCCTTTCCCCTCACCTTCAATTTTCACGAACACTGACTTTTGAAGACACCAAGCTACATTGAAATGTCCCACATGCTGGTGTTGTCTGATACTGGGGAGGAAGAATTTTTCTCTGCCTTACAAAAGTTATTTTGGCTAGTCTAATAATCAAATTGTCATGAGATTGATTAACAGGAAAAAAACAAATTTAATTTTGTAGGTATAGGAACCTACACACTTGAGAGGTTCAAAGACCAAGAGGTAAAATGAGGTATATATGCCATCTTGGGCAAGGAATGAAATAAGGTTCTGGGGATTCAGAAGGGAGGAGGGTAATTCACAGGATGATAAAAGGAGCAGATGTTTAGTAATTAGACAGATAGGTCATGAAACATTATTTCTGGTAATAACTCTTATTATGGGCAAGTTGCTCTTGAGCCCGTAGGGTCTCAATTGCCTTCAGTTCAAAATAATACTCATGCCAAAGTGGCACACCTTGGGGAGGCCTGTTCTGAACCCTTTCACTGATCATCTCCCTTGAGATGATTATTCCAGGAATTTAAGAATATCATCATGTTTAATCCTCACAATTCTGCAATATAAACATTAGTGTTTACATTTTCTAGAATAAACATCAGAGGTTCAGAAATGCTCAGTAACTTGTGTGAGTAAGTGGTGAAGCTAGGATTTGAACCTGCATCTGTTTCCTGAACTCATTTTTTAATACTGTGCCATATTTTCTGTGTTTTGTTCCTTGCATAGACAAAAATTAGACAGGAGAAGAACACTGCTGCTAAATTTAGAGTGAGGAAAAAAACAAACACCCTATTTATTATGCCTTTGATCTGCCTCAGTACACACAGGGCAGGACTGTTCAAAGATGGGACAAAAGTTAGGTTAATTCTGTTTTTTTCTTGGCCCCTAAGCTGAAAATGGGTTCTCAGCACCTTAGGCCAGTGACAGTACTAGGATAGCAGCAGCACCATCTGGTCACCCAGGCTTCCTCCAGCAGGCCCGCCCACAGACAGCTCCCTGCACACTGGCAGAGTGCAGACATCAGCATTCCCAGACCAGGAGGTTCACCAAAAACTCAAATACTTATTCAATACAATGTACATGGTTGGAGAGAAAGTTTGTGATTTGAATACGCACTTAGGCAGAACAGTTTCCTGCCCTAGCATCCTGTATTTGTGCTAATGGAGAGACATTGGGATCAGGTGTGACCCCCAGACCATTGCATTTGGAGGGGCTTTATTTGGCTCAGGAAGTTGTGAGGTCAAGAGGTGTCAGCTTAGGGCTCCTCCCTGGGATCCCTATCAGGGGATCCCTGAAATTCTATGTAAACTTCATATTTGTGTGTATGGACATCTTTTTGGAGGAGGGGTCTTAATTGTTGTCAGAATTTCAGAGGGGTTTCTGATCCTTAAATGTTAAGAATCATTACTTTGGGACTAATTCATATATTTTTGTTGATTTAATATTAACTTGAGCTAGTTTATTTATTTTTATTTTTTAATTTTTTTTTTTTTATCAGTGCATCTTTTTATTTTTTAAAATTTTTTAGGTTTTTTCTTTCAACCTCCCATTCTTTTTTTTTTTTTTTAACTTATCTTTATTGTTGAATGTATTACAGATGTTCCTCATTTTTCCCCCATTGACCCCCTCCTTCTCACTCCTGCCCCCCTCCTGTCTTTCCCCACACTGTTGTCTGTGTCCATTGGTTATGCATATCTACATATAAGTTCTTTGGTTTATTTCTCCCCACCCCCTCAACCCCCCTACCCTTTGGGGTTTGTCAGTCTAACAACCAATTTGTACTTCTTAATCCCCTCACCTTTTTCATCCATTCCTCCAACCCCCCTCCCATCTGGCAACCAACAAAATGTTCTCTGTATCTATGAGAATGTTTCTGTTCTGCTTGTTCATTTTGTTTGTAGATTCAATTGTCGATATATATGTATTCATTGCCATTTTGTTTGTTCATATATATATATATTTTTATCCTCACCCAAGGATATTTTTGCATTTATCTTCAGATAGAGCGGGAGGGAGAAAGGAAGGAAGAGAGAGAGAGAAACATTGATGTGAGAGAGAGACATCGAGTGGTTGCCGTCCACACGACCCCAACCAGGGCTGGGGACAAAGTGCAACCGAGGTACATGCCCTTAGCGGGAACCGAACCCGGGACTCTCCGGTCCGCAGGCCAACACTCCAACTGCTGAGCCAAACCAGCCAGGGCCATATTTTTTATCTTTTTCTTCAAGAAGACCCTTCAACATTTCATATAATAATGGTTTGGTGGTGATGAACTCCTTTAGCTTTTCCTTGTCTGGGAAATGCTTTATATGGCCATCAGTTCTAAATGACAGCTTTGCAGGATAGAGTACTCTTGGTTGTAGGTTCTTGCTTTTCATCGCTCTGAATATTTCTTGCCACTCCCTTCTGGCCTGCAAGGTTTCTTTTGAGAAATCAGCTGACAGTCTTATGGGAACCCCCTTGTAGGTAACTAACTGCTTTTCTCTTGCTGCTTTTAAGATTCTCTCTTTGTCTTGAACCTTTTGCATTTTGATGATGATGTGTCTTGGTGTGGGCCTCTTAGGGTTCATATTGATTGGCACTCTCTGTGCTTCCTGGACTTGTATGTCTGTTTCCTTCACCAAGTTAGGGAAGTTTTCTGCCATTATTGTTTCAAATAGGTTTTCGATTTCTTGTTCTCTCTCTTCTCCTTCTGGCACCCCCAAGATACGAATGTTGGCATGCTTGAAGTTGTCCCAGAGGCTCCTTACACTATCCTCATTTTTTTGGATTCTTTTTTCTTTTTGCTGTTCTGATTGGGTGTTTTTTGCTTCCTTATATTCCAAATCAATGGTTTGCTTCTTGGCTTTACCTACTCTACTATTGAATCTCTGTAAATTCTTCTTCTTCTTTTTTTTTTTTAATGTTTTTATTGACTTATTTAATTTTAAATTTTTTTTATTGATTGATTTTTAGAGAGAGAGAGGAAGAGACAGGGAGAGAGAGATAGAAACATCAATGAGAGAGAACATTGATTGGCCGCCTCCTGTATGCCCCCCACTGGGGATTGGGCCCACAACCTGGGCATGTGCCCTGACTGGGAATCGAACTAGAGCCTCTTGGTGCATGGGTTGACACTCAACCACTGAGCCACACTGGCCGGGCTGTAAATTATTCTTTTTTTTTTTTTTTTTTTGTGCAGCTAAGACCAGGTCAGTAACTTTAGTCAGGACACTATGGATTATTCTGGGATAACAGATTGTGAGGCTATTGTGTGCAGCACATGAAACAGCAAGGAAGAGCTATTATATAGAAAGGCTGGAATGAGGGATTTCACTAAAGCAAATTAACTTCTTGTCAACTGCCAAAGCAAAACAAGACAAAACAGAGCACACAAGTGTTAGTACACCGAAGGCATGTTATACCAGTTCTGCGCAGCATACTGAATTAGAACTTCTTCACCGGTGCAGACAATCATAATAGTCACGGAAAGTTTTTTTGCCCTTTCTCAGCAAATTTCAGGCATGTCTTATTTTAGATGGAGTATAGCTTTTATCTATTATTTCTTCCTGTAAAAACATGTGAAGACAACGTTCATTCTGTGCCAGAGGATGACCAGCGACCTTGTTTATAAACTGCTCCAGCCCTTGCTTCCTTTCTTCAATGAAATTGTCATCAAATATTCCATCATCTCTAAAAGGAAGCTGACGCAGAAAACGCTTTCCCAGGGAGTGGGGGAACTACAACCTTGCTCTCTCTTTCTAATTCACTTCGCAGCCATTCAAAGTCACTGTATCTTCTTCTAACAGTAGATTCCTTCAGCTTGAAAACAGGCAGATTTGTCTTCATCCTGATTTCATAGGTGGTGAAGCGGCCTCGGCCGACCCCCACCATCTGCAGGTTGCTCACATCAATTGATGTCAAGGAAGTTGCTGGGCGGCCGCCAGTAGGCGTCATTCATGTTCTGCGGCTTAGTGATCAGCCACTGGGTATACGGGTATACGTCACCGGCTTGCCATTTCACTGTGGCAGCCGCCACCTTGGGCTCCCTCCGCCCCCCGCCGCGTTCCACCAATGCCCTGCTGGCCACAGCAGGGACCTGTAATTGAGTCTTGATTGCTGTTGGCATGTCAATGGAAGGGTTTTACTCAGGCTGATCAGCTGCAAGGACTGGCTGTGCCCACTGACCACCGACCTCTGACTACCTTGGATGATCAGCTGTGCAGGGACCCACCACACAGAGCAAGCAAGTTTTACTTCAGCTCTGGTACCCCCTGCGTCCATTCCTTGAGTGTGTCACATGTGGAGGTGGTTGGTGGTGGTGCTTTGACATGGTCTGAAGCTGTCCACTGGGTGTGCTGGCTCTGGGGCAAGGTCAGCCACTGCCTGTGTTCTACCTGGGGCCACCAGGCATAAGCTACAAAGTGAGCTGCAGATGGCTGCTTCTTGTGCTGGGCTTAGAGGTGCCCAGGCGAAGCCAACCTGTGAACCAAGGCTGGCTGCTTCTAGTGCCAGGCCTGGGGCCACTTAGCGAGAGGTATGGGGACACTTAGCGAGAGGTATGGGGCTCCTGCTTGTTTGAGAGAATTTAGGGAAATCTGAAGCAGGAGTCAAAACAGGCCAATCCTATGGTAAAGCCACTGGAAACAGTTTAGGTGGGCCTGAAAGTTGGGTGGGGCAGGGCCTCAGGGAATCACCAGGGTGGAGCAAACAGTATGAGCCAGGTAGCTGGAGTCCCAGATATGGCTGCTGTCTGTTTGTCCTGTGGGGGAAGGGCTCACCAAAGGAACAATGGCATCCACCAGCACGTCTGTCTAGGAGAAAGCTGCCTCACCAGTCCTTGCCCTGATGCCAAACAACTCAGTTCTTCCCCATATGTCTCTGGTTTCTTTCAAGCTGCTTCCCCTACGCTGGAGCCTGGAAGGTATGAGTCCGAGTAAGTTCGTGTGTGCACGGGCCATTTAAGAGGAACTGCCTGGGGCTCCAGCAGCCTCAGCCTCCCTCAGCCTCAGTTCCCGCTGGTTTGTACAGCCAGAAGTTATGGGGACTTCTCTTCCTGGCACTGGAACCCTGAGCTGGCTGCCTGGTGTGGGACGAGGACCCCTTAGTCCTCAAGGAGGACCTTCACAGCCGAGGTGTCCCTCCTGATTTTTATCCACCTCACGTGGGTGAGGGACCAGCCCGTCTGCGCCTTCACCTTCCCTACCAGTCTGGTGTGGCTTCTTCTTTAATTCCGTAGTTGTAGGATTTCCATTCAACTCGATTTCAGGCGGTTCTGAAGGATGTTTGTTCCATAATTTAGTTGTAATCTTGATGTGGTTGTGGGAGGAGGCGATACCATATTTACCTACGCCGCCATCTTGTCCGGAAGTCCTGTAAATTATTCTTCATTTCAGTCAGTGCCTCCTTCATTTCTGACTGTGCATCCTTCATTTCTGACTGGTCCTTTTTTATGCTCTTGAGGCCCTCACTAAGTTCACTGAGGTTCTCACTAAGTCCATTGAGCATCCTTATAAGCAGTGTTTTGAATTCAGCATCTGTTAGGTTTCTTATCTCCATTTCGCTTAGTTCTTTTCCTAGAGTTTTGTTCTGTTCTTTTATTTGGGACCTGTTTCTTTGTCTCCTCATTTTGGCTGCCTCCCTGTGTTTGTTTCTATGTATTAGTTAACGAGAGGTATGGGGCTAGCTGAGACCAGATACTTCTTGTTTGAAAGAATTTAGGAAAAGCTGAAGCAGGATCCAAGACAGGCCAATCCTATGGTAAAGCAACTGGCCACAGCTTGGGTGGGCGTGAAGGTTGGGTGGGGCAGGGCCTCAGGGAATCACCAGGGCGGGGCAAACAGTGTGAGCCAGGTTCCTGGAGTCCCAGATATGGTGGCATCTGCCGGCCCAGGGAAGGGCTCACCAAAGGAACAATGGCCTCCAATAGCACGTCTGTCCAGGAGAAAGCTGCCTCTCCAGCCCTCGCTCCAATGCCAAACAGCTCAGTTCTTCCCCATATGTCTCTGGAGCCTTTCAAGCTGCCTTCCCCATGCTGGAGCCTGGAGGATGTGAGTCCGAGTAAGTCCGTGTGTGGGCCCTTTAAGAGGAGCTGCCTGCGACTCCAGCTGCCTCAGCCTCAGTTCCCACTGGTTTTTCCAGCCAGAAGTGATGGGGACTTCTCTTCCTATCACTGGAACCCTGAGCTGGGCTCCTGGTGTGGGATGGGGACCCCTCAGTCCTTAGGGAGGACCTTCCCAGCCGAGGTATCCTTCTAATTTTTATCCGCCATACGTGGATGTGGGACCAGCCCGTCATGCCTCGGCCCCTCCTACCAGTCTCGATGCGGCTGCTTCTTTAATTTCGTAGTTGTAGGACTTCCTTTCAGCTTGATTTCAGGTGTTTTTTTTGTTTTTTTTTTTATCCTCATCCGAGGACATTTTTGCATTTATCTTCAAATAGAGCAGGAGGGAGAGAGGGGGGAAAAGAGAGAAATATCGACGTGAGAGAGACACATCGAGTGGTTGCCACCCACTCGACCCCAACCGGGGCCAGGGACAAACTGCAACTAAGGTACGTGCCCTTAGCGGGAACCGAACACAGGACTCTCTGGTCTGCGGGCGATGCTTTAACCGCTGAGCCAAACCGGCCAGGGCTTATATTTTTTGTTTTCTTTTTTAGATTTCAGGCGGTTTTGAATGATGGTTGTTCTGTAGTTTAGTTGTAACTTTGATGTGTTTGTGGGAGGATGCGATACCATGTTTACCTACGCTGCCATCTTGACTGGAAGTTCTGTAACTTGAGCTAGTTTAGAATTAGTTGACCTTTCCTACGAGATTTCTGTTTGGTGTATTGGGATTTGTCCCAGTGGTGGGAAAATGTTAAGTAGAGTGAGAAATGTGTCGCTGATGAACCAGGGGACGTTTAACACAGCAGTTGGGAGCCCAGGGTCTGGAGCTGAGCTGCTGTGGCTCAAGGCCCAGCTTTGCTGTTCACTAGCTACATGATCTTGGGCAAGTAATTTAAGGCCTCTGAGCTTCAGTTTCTCCTTTGTAGAATGGGTTGGTAACTACAGAACTGCTTCATAGCGTTGTTGTGAGGACTAAGTGAACTAATAAACACAAAGTCTTTAGTGCTACATAAGATTTTGCCATTATTATGATTTGCTCTATTATTTCTGATTTATCAGAGTGAAATCATTATTGGTGGCAGGGGATGTTAAGGCTGTCCTTCTAATTCCCCCATAGGGTCCTCCCATCTCCTCCTTTCTCCTTGCACATTTAAAGCTGGCTTGGTCTTAAGGCATGTAGGGTTGGGGGGCTGGAAGATGGACATTTTGTGACCTTGTGTTAATGCACTCTTAACCTTGTATTAATCCCTTCTCAACCTTGTGTTAATGCATTCTCTGAAACCTGGCCCACCCAGGTGCCTTGAGTGCTTCATTTGCATGTGAATAAGGGTTTGTTATCTTTTGGCTTCAAGGTCTCTTCCGGTAAAAAGCAAGAGACAAAGCTAGGGTGTATGGTTTGCAGAAATGCCATCTCAAGGACATAATTTACATAAATCCATTTGTAACCTGGGGGTACCAAACTGCAAATAAATGGGACTGCGTCCTAGGATCTGGAGTATTTGCTCCCTTGCAAAGCTCCCCCTCACTCCAACCAACGTGTGGTTGTAGGTTAATTGCATTGCACCGATCCTGGCAGGCCGAGAGACAGCAAAGGCAATTTCAATAACATTTCTCAATATCTCTTAGTACATTCCATAGTCTAACCTGGTTTATCTTTTTCTTTTTAATAGCCTATAACCTCCACAAAAACAAGCACCTATACATATTATATATATTAGAAATGGAGTGTTCCTTCTATATCAGGCACTCTATCTATCATCTATCTATCATCTATCATCTATTATCTATCTATCATCTATTATCTATCTATCTCTTCTCTCTCTCTCTCTCTCTCTGTCTCCTCTTTTGCTCCTTATAATAACCCTTATAGGTATCTTATTCACCTGTACCTTATTAGCCCAATTTTACAGATGAGGAAATTGAGGCACAGACAGGTAAGTGATTTTGCCTAACTCCACAAAACTACTAAACAGCAAATCTGAGACTAAAGTCCAGATATGTACATCTTCAAAGCCAATCTAGCTTGCTATCTTATTTACTCATTTACTTCCTTGTAACTTCACTTGTAGTAGTATAGTATTTAGATTTTCATGTTATTTTATCTTAAGAAGTCTGTAAATTCCTCGAAGACAAGATGATTCCTTAGACTATTTTTCATACCTCATGGTACTTAGAAAAATATCTTGGGTAAAATAGGTACCTCATAAATACTTGCCTATAGCCAGCTGGTGTGGCTCAGTGGTTGAGCATCGACCCATGCAACAGCAGGTCACTGGTTCAATTCCCGGTCAGGGCACATGCCTAGGTTGTGGGCCAAATCCCCAGTGGGGGGGGCATGTAGGAGGTGGCCAATCGATGTTCTCTCTTATCGATGTTTCTATCTCTCTTCCTCTCCTTTCCTTTCTAAAATCAGTAAAGAAAAAAATTATAAAAAATAATACTTGCCTATGGATTAGTCAATAATTATATGTCTACGGGAAGCAGCTGAAATATGTTCAATGTGTTTTGTTTAATAATTTACTTGTACTATAGCTGATAGGGTTTTTAAAAATATAATTTCTATAAAATAAAATTTAAACATACATAATATATTAGTATTAATGCTACAATCTTTCAAAAGTATCTGTAGAAAGAGTAAAAACAGCTAAAGTAAAAGGAAAGAAATAATAAAAATCAGAGTAGAAATAAATGAAATAGAAACTAAAAGGACAACAGAAAAGATCACTGAAACTAAGAACTGGTTCTTTGAAAAGATAAACAAAATTGACAAAACTTTATCTGGACTCACAAGAAAAAAGAGAAGTCTCAAATAATTAAAATCAGAAATGAAAGAGACGTTATAATGAATATCACAGAAATACAAAGTATAATAAAAAGCTACTATAAACAGCTATATACCAACAAATTAGAAAAGCTAGAGAAAATGGATAATTTTTCAGAATCATACAACTTTCCAAGATTGATCATGAAGAAATAGAAAATCTGAATAGAGTGATAACTACTAATTATCTTTATTGACCCAATAGTTTTTCAGTAGCATGATGGCCTCATAAAATGAATTGGGAAGTGTTCCATCCTGTTCGATTTTTTGGAAGAGTTTGAGAAGGATAGGTATAAAATCTTCTTTGATTATATGGTAGAATTTACCACTGAAGCTGTCTGGTCCTGGACTTTTGTTTCTTTGGGGAGGTGGGTTTGATTACTGTTTCCTTCTACTGACTTTGGCCTTCATTTGTTCTTTTTCTAGTTCCTTTAGATGTAAGGTTAGATTATTTATTTGAGATTTTTCTTGTTTCTTGAGGTAGACTTGTATTGCTACAAACCCACCTCTTACAACTGCCAGGGCAGAGGAGAGTTTTTTTTTTTCTTTCTATCCATTCATTTTCCTAGCTTTTGGCTCACTTGGGGCCTTATCCAATCATATTTCTAGCTTTTGGTGTGCTTAGGTCCTGTCCATTCATATTTCTAGCTTTTGGCATGCTCAATGTAAAAACCTACCCCCAGTGCCATCTTGGCCAATGAGGGAGACTCCCTGGCACTTGACTATCTATGGTAATACATACAGATGTCAATTTACAATGTTGTACACCTTAAACCTATCCAATGTTATAAACCAATGTTACCTCAATAAGTAGTAAGATTTTTAAAAAAGGCTGGGCCAAACCTCTGTTTTTTTCTAAGCCCACTGTTTCTTTGTAGGGTTTTGTGGAAGGGACTTTTTGATTTTATTTTTCTCTGCCTTCTTTTACAGGTAAGATTACTTATTCTGAGTATACAGCATATAAGAGCAGGTTTTCAGTTCTTAATCTGTTGAGTGGTCTCATAGATTTCCAGTCCTTGGTGGGGTTAGAGCCACAGCTGTTTCCGGATCTGGCTTATCTTTGGCTTCACTGGTTCATTTAAACTGTATCTCAGCCTGGCCAGTGTGGCTCAGTGGTTGAGTGTCGACCCATGCACCAAGAGGTCGCCGGTCAAGAGATTCCTGGTCAGGGCACATGCCCAGGTTGTGGGCCTGATCCCCAGTGGGGGGGCATGCAGGAGGCAGCCAATCGATGTTCTTTCTCATCGATGTTTCTGTCTCTCCCTCTCCCTTCCTCTCTCAAATCAATAAAGACAAAAAATTAAACTGTATCTCAGTGTTTTTTTTTTTAAATTAACTTATGTTTTATCCCCCTCCTTGGACATATATATATATATTTTTAATCCTCACCCAAGGGCATTTTTGCATTTATCTTCAGATAGAGCGGGAGGGAGAGAGGAAGGAAGAGACAGAGAGAAATATCGACGTGGGAGAGACACATCGAGTGGTCACCACCCACATGACCCCAACCGGGGCCAGGGACAAACTGCAACCAAGGTACGCGCCTTTAGCGGGAACTGAACCCGGGACTCTCTGGTCTGCAGGCCGATGCTCTAACCGCTGAGCCAAACCAGTCAGGGCTGTATCTCAGTGTTAATCGGTAGGCATCAAAGTTGTTCTACCCACAAATGAAAATTAGAATCATGTGTACTTTTCTTATATTTCCCTTCTTTTAAAAGCGTAACCCTGATTTACTAGGCCCAGACAGCCACAGAAGAAAAGAAGAGCCTAGGATGGAGTTAAAGAGCCATTGTCACAGAAGCCCTGGTATCTTTCCAAGATTGTCTCTGTCCTCCCTCCAAGTCAGAATGTAACACAAAAAGGTGCCTCTGTGTGTGTGTGTGTGTGTTTAGGGGGGTGGGGGACTCAGAGCCTGTGGGGCCTCTTTTAAATCCTTGTGCAACCAGCATAGGATCCCTGTCCCCTGGTGGTGCCCCAGGGCTGCTCAACCAGCATCTGTAGGTAATGAAGGTAGAGAGTGGGGAAAGGGATTGTGTGGCCAGGGCTCTGGCCCTACCTGTTTTCTTTTATTGTGGTAAAGCACATATAACATAAACTTTACCGTTTTAACCATTTTAAGTGTACGATTCAATGGGATTAAGTAATTCACATTGTTGTGTAATCATCACCACTATTTCATATCCAGAACTTTTTCATCATCCCAAACTGAAGCTCTGTGTCCATTAAACAGTAACTCCTTATGTTCCTTTTCCCCCAGCCCCTACCATTTCACTTTCTGTCTCTATGAACTGACCATTCTAGGTACATTATATAAGTGGAGGCATATAGTATTTTTATGATTGGCTTATTTCACTTAGCGTAATGTTCTCAATATTCATCCTTGTGTCAGAATTTCCCTCTTTTTTTTTAATCCTCACCCGAGGATATTTTTCCGTTTATCTTCAGATAGAGTTGGAGGGGAGGAGAGGGGAGAGGGGAGAGGGGGAGAGAGAGAGAGAGAGAGAGAGAGAGAGAGAGAGAGAGAGAGAGAAGAGAGAGAGAGAGAGAGAGAGAGAGAGAGAGAGAGAGAGAGGTGAGAGAGGTGAGAGAGGTACGTGCCCTTGAGGTCTTGTGTTTCCACTGAGCTTTTACTTTGTGCCAGTTTCTGTGCTGAGTATAGTGTCTCTTACACTACTCTCTCAGGTACATTAGATTATTATTCCTATTTTACAGATTAGGAAACTGAAGCATGGAGCACACATTGCAAGTTCTGAGCTAAAATTTGACACCAGAGTGACCATTAAATTAGTTGGCTAAGATTGTATTTATTTGTCTAGGAGAAATAAATACTGGCTTGTGTGGAATAATAATGGTAAAAATAGAAGAGATAAGTAAAAAAGCTACAGTAGGTAAGAAGCTTCTGTGGTTTAAGAGGATTTATGTTGAGATCCCCCTTCCATATTGATGTTAAAATTTTTTTCCTAGCCTGTAAGGTATATGAGATGACCTTGTATGTTGCATTCTGCAAGGTTTTTTTTTTTTTTTTTTTAATGTTTTTATTGATATTTATTTATTTATTTTTTGCATTTATCTTCAGATAGAGTGGGAGGGAGAGAGAGAGGAGAAGAGAGAGAGAGAGAGAGAAACATTGATGTGAGAGACACATCGACTGGCTGCCTCCCACATGACCTTACCAGGGCTGGGGACAAACTGCAACTGAGGTACGTGCCCTTAGCGGGAACCGCACTGGGGACTCTCCGGTCTGAGGGCCGACGCTCCAACCGCTGAGCCAAACCAGCCAGGGCTATTGATTTTTATTTTTAAAGAAAGAGGAAGGGAGAGAGAGATAGAAACATTGATGTGAGAGAGAAACATAGATTGGCTGCCTCCTGCACGCCCCCTACTGGAGATCAAGCCCGGAACCTGGGCATGTGTCCTGACTGGGAATCAAACCAGGACCTCTCAGTCCATGGGATAACGCTCAAGCCACTGAGCCACACCTGCAGGGCCATTCTACAATGTTTTTAAGGATCACCCTGTGGACCTACAGAAATGTATTGTTGGGTGCTGAAATTTACAATGAAATGTACCACTAGATGGCAGTATACATCAAATTTTTAAAATCTAACTGCTTTCTAAATCTGTATACAGGTTATCTCCTCAAAAGTTCGCATTAGGCAAGTTCCATTTTACAAAAGACTTACATTAGTACCTGTTTTTGCTAGCCGAAAGAAATCCGAAGAAGATTTTCACTTTAACGAAAAAAGGGGAAAGGGAAAACAGCGTTCGGCATTTGTTCTGCAGTGAGCCCTCACAGAGGCAGTTCCAGAGCAGGAGTGGCCCCACCAACCTCCTTTCCAGGGAACTACACTCAGCATCTCAGCACCAAGCCCCATAGCTTTGAACTGTGTCTATGAGCATCTGTGCTTAAAATTAAAAAAAAAAATTAATTATTGCCCTGGCCGGTTTGGCTCAGCAGTTGGAGCATCAGCCTGTGGACCAATGAGTTGCGGGTTCGATTCCAGTCAAAGAATCGAACCTCAGTTGCGGTTTGTCCCCGGCCCTGGTCGGGGGTTGTGCGAGAGGCAACCAGTCGATGTGTCTCTTTCACATCAATGTTTCTCTCTCTCTCCCTCCTTCCCACTCTATCTGAAGATAAATAGAAGATATCCTTGGGTGAGGATTAAAAACTTTTAATTTATTGATTTGAGAGAGAGAGAGAGATTTGTTATTCCACTTATTTATGCATCATTGGTTGATTCATGTATGTGCCCTAACTAGGGATCAATCCTGAACCTTGGGATATTGGGAGGATGCTCTAACCAGCTGAGCCACCTGGCCAGGGCTGAGCATCTGTACTTTATCTTGGTTTATTTTGTGCATTCATTGGCAAGATGTGTCCTAAGGTAACTGCTTTGTTTTATGCCATTTTGGTTTACAAAGGCTCTATTTTTGGATAGCGGGAGCAAATCTGTAGGAACTTAAACTCTAGGAAGGCACCTTTATCATTTTTCATCACTTCATCACATGATCAGGCGACTGTTATTTAACTCAAAATAGGTTTCAATCACCTAGAAGAGAATTCACAAGCTTTTCAAGGTCAAAAGACCTGAAAAATACAAAGGTTGTTATAAGAAAACCTCTTCTAAAATTTTACAAATTCCTGCTTAGGAGGAAGCCAAAGATTTAAGTAAATGTTTAGACTTGGAAACTGCATCAGCAAGATAACATCACACCCACAGACTTCTAGGATTCTTTCATTTCACTCTCTTGGTTTGGCTAAGAATCAGCCTTTAGTTCATAATTGCAAATATAGCTGCCAATGTAGTCCTTGGACAAGTTCCTTTCAGTTAATGCCAGAGAAAAAGCCAATATGTAAGTGATATAGGGAGCTGGGGATCGATCCACACGTTGATTTGACAACTGAGACCCTGGGCCTGTGAACTTGTGGTTGAGATAATGAAACAGATCTCACCCATTAGAAGGGATTCCCAGCTTTCTCTTTGAGAGAGTGAGTGGCAGGCAGTGAGAGGTGAGGGAAATGCGTTTACTCACCTCAGTTCACCGAGGTTTGAATCTCACTGGTATCCTGCCCAGGAGAGAGAATTAATGTTTTATTTTAAAGAAGGCTGTACATGTGTACCTGGATGCTAAATGTTCTCAAAATAGAAAACTGACTTAGAAATAGATTCTTTCTTTCTTCTTTTGATCTAGCTATCATGTGCAAATTACTAGTCTCTTCTAGAAGGATGACAGGAAACCAGCCAACATCAAAGAAATGGAATCCAGCTAATCTCTCCAAGAAACTGAAGTTTTAGAACATGACTTTTGAAAGGCAAACGCAGGCTGACTCCTGCCCACAGACCACCAAGAACCCAAACGTATCTGAAAGCCATTGTCCAAGGATGGAGTGAGGACATCTATGGCTAAGACTATCCTTTGCCACTTTATGGGCAAATCATTTAGCTTCTCTGAGCCTCAGATTGCTCATTTGTTAAATGGGCATAATAATACCTCATAGGTCAAATGAGATAATGGATGTGAAAGCACTTGTAAGCTATATGGTGCTATCCAAATATTGGCCATTTTATCATGTCAGCCCACCTAACTCTACTGTCACCTCTCTCCCCTCCCCACACACTCCACATGTAACCTTCTGACAATGTGACTGGAAACCTGAGCATCATTGTTTTCTCTCTCTTGCCCCACCCAGTCAGTCAGTCTTCACCTCTTAGTGTCCAACTGCAAAAGTCTCCTAAGTGGCCTTTCTGCTTCTAACATAGTCTGGCTCAATCTGTCCTGCTCATAGCTGAATAAATAATCTTGTTAAAATCACACTTTGATGCCTTGCCGGTGTGGCTCAGTGGTTGAGCATCAACCCATGCACTAACAGGTGTTATAACCTGACGGCGAGATAACCAGAGATGCATGGCCCAATTGTAAAGGAGCACTTTATTTCGCCTGAGGGCTGCGGAGGGCATAGTTTCCCCTCAGATCAACAGCCCTGATTCTTCTTACTCGTCCCATTTTAAAGACAGAAACTCCCTCCTCCTTTTGCCCCCTCCCCTCAGGGAACCAGTACAATAGTGGGAGTGACAGAGACTACAGAAGTCAAAATTAGCATTATTTACCGACGGCATAAGTACCTGCAAATACCTATACTCAGGAAACTGCAAATGCCTCCCAACTCTTGGGGCAACTATAATCTTAGGTAAAATTCCTTTCTGTCTAGGGGTAATTAACCTATTATTGGAAGAATATCGAGGAATGTCTACTGGTGACAAAATGGAGTCTTTTAGTCACCTTAACCAAGGGGCCTACATAAAATGGAATCTAGTTGCCTTAGCCTTGGAGCCCAGATCAGAGGTGCCTGGTTTGATTCCCAGTCAGGGCACATGCCCAGGTTGTGGCCCAATCCCCAGTGGGGGGCATGCAGGAGGTGGCCAATTGATATTCTCTCTCATCATTGTTTCTATCTCTCTCTCCCTCTCCCTTCCTCTCTCTCTAAAATCAATAAAGAAAAAACATTTTAAAAAATCACACTTTGATTATATCTTTCCTTTGTTCAAAACTTTTCAATGATTTCCCATTGCCTGCAGAATAAAGTTCAAACTAATCTGGAATCAAAAGCCTTGAACAGCCCTGGCTGGTTTGGCTCAGCGGTTAGAGCGTCGGCCTGCAGTCCAGAGAGACCCGGGTTCGGTTCCCACTAAGGGCATATACCTCGGTTGCAGTTTGTCCCCGGCCCTGGTTGGTCATGCGGGTGGCAGCCACTCGATGTGTCCCTTTCACGTCGATGTTTCTTTCTCTCTCTCTTCCTCTCTCTCCCTCCTACTCTATCTGAACAAAAAATGAAAAAATGTCCTCAGGTGAGGATAAAAAAAATAAATAAAAACAAAAGCCTTGAACAATTTGGCCCTCCTATCTACATACTATCAATGAGAGGGCCACACAAAAATCAAAGGTGTTAGTGCTGATCAATGCTAGATTGGAGGAATAGTTTATGTAGCCACAGGGGTTTGCCAAAAATTTTTGCTTCCCACTCCCCCAATCTTGACCTTGAGAAAGTCCATCTGAGGCTTGCCTTCCTCTCTGTGGTCATTTTAAGTGGATTTTAACTCAACTTTCTACCCTCCTGCCTCCTCAAAGGTTCCTGCTCTCACTCTACTGTCCCGTAGCACGTTCTGACATGGTATTTAGTTACTTTTTGAGAGTATGCCCTCTCAGTGGCAGTCAGAAACTCGACCCAGTGGCTGAGCCTGACTCCTAAATGTGATTTTGATGCTCACACTATTGGTCTGCACTCTTTAACAATGTACCAACTTATCAGACAATTCATATTATAAAAAATTCTGTCTTGTCTTAAGAAACTAGAAAAGCTAGCAACCCTACTTTCTCAGATTCAAATGGCTACAAGTGACTTCTTGTATAAATTGTGCATACTGCTGCCTCCACTTCCTCAGCTTCAGCTCTTTTCCCCAATTCACTGCTTATGTTTCCACTACTTCACAAAGACTGTTCTTGTCAACGTCACCAGTAATCTCCATAACTGCCTAACCCAGGGGTCTCCTCTCTGATTTTGTCTTACTTGAGCTTTCCATAGCATTAGACACTTAATCACTAATTTCTTAAAATATACTTTTCCCCTTCATGGCTTCCATAACACCCCATTTCCTAGGTTCTTCTTAGTCTCCTTTGCTGGCTCTGGTCCTCTGCTCTACTTCTAAAGTCAGAGTGGTCTGGGCTTGGCTATTGTCCTCTTCTATGTATGGATATCCCTCCTAAATGATCACATCCAGTCTCAGAACTTGAAAAGCTATCTATCTGCCATGTCTATTAAATTTGGGTTGCTAGCCTGGACTTCTCCCTAGAACTCCACACATCAACACCTAACTGCCTATATAACTTGACATCTCCACTTGACTTTCTAATAAGCAACTTGAATTTAAACTTCACAAAAAAGATTTGTTGGATATTCATCTCCCAAACCTCCTCCTTTTCTTCCTATCCCAGTAAATGGCACCACCATCCATTCTCAGAGCAAAAATGAGTAGCTCTCTGTCCTCATCTTCCACATTCAATCCATCAAGAAGTCTCATACTCCTAAAACACACGTCTGTGGTAGAGGCTGCAAACTTCACAACTCTCCTGTCCTCTCTGGAAATTGTCCTCAGCTGAAGAGAACCATCACACTCAAGGTCACACCCCACATATAGTGACTGATGCTTGAGGCCTGACCCCCTCATGTAATTCAGGACAATT
Organism: Tadarida brasiliensis; assembly: GCA_030848825.1. Taxonomy (NCBI): domain Eukaryota; kingdom Metazoa; phylum Chordata; class Mammalia; order Chiroptera; family Molossidae; genus Tadarida; species Tadarida brasiliensis. Next base: position 51,424,688 of record CM061267.1, read on the forward strand.
CTGCAAAGTCATCCCAGTTACTGTGCTCCTTGGAGTCAGCTGAGGCCTTCATTGAGACTGCATCACAGCCCACATTTTCCTTCTGCCTATCCTGCCTCCTTCCTTTCTCCTTACTTGCCTTTCACAGGTATTGATCTTGATAGCCCTGTATAATAAGCTTACTTCACCCTGATCTTTCTCAGAGTCAGCTTCTTCCTAGGAAACCCAATCTGCAACACTCTCCCCAATTTCTATTTTTAATTGATTTGAGAGAGAGAGAGAGAGAGAGAGAGAGAGAGAGAGAGAGAGAAAGAGAAACATCAGGGTACACTCCCCAACCAGGGGTCAAACATGCAACATGGGTATGTGCCCTTACTGGGAATTGAACCCACCACCTTTTGGTGTATGGGATGACAGTCCAACCAACAGAGTCACACCAGCCAGGTCAACACTATACCAAATTTACCCACCTCTTTCCATCTCCACTCTGACTGTTCTAGTTTAAGCACCACCTTCTCTCACCTTGACTACTGCGGTAGCCTTCCTCCAATCTCCCTGCTTCTACTCTTGACCCTGCCATCCCTTTTCCTCATAACTGTCAATTTTTTAAAAATAGTGCATTAATTTTATCTTATTTCATTGGACAATATTTGATATATATATAATTTAGGAAGCATGAAACAAATAAACCCATGAACTCTCCACTCAACAAAGATCTGGAACCATTAAAGTTGCCTGTATACTTTTGCTTGATTACAATCCCTCCCCACTCCCTAGAAGTAGCCAGAATCTTGAGATTTGTTTTTATAATTCCTTTGCTTCTATCTTTTTTTAAAATTGAATTTATTGGGATTACATTGATTCATAAGATATATGCTTCAGGTGTACAGTTCTATAATACATCATCTGTATATTGTATTGGTATTCACCATCCCTAGTCATGTTCTTTGCTTCTATCTTTATAATATTACAATATAGGTATTTATCACTAAACATTATATAGTTTAGTTTTGCTTGCTTTTGAGATTTACAAAAACAGAGCCATAGTGAATCTGCTGCAACTTTTTTTCCCCCACTCAAAATTATATATCTAATATAACATAATCATTTATGTTGGTGTTTGTAAATTAGGTTTATTCATTTCCATGCTTATAGTAGTATTAAGTTAATTAACTAAAATAAATTGTGCATAATCCATAATTTATTTATCTATTCTCTGTTGATAAATATTTGTGTTTTCCATCTTTGCATATGTGTTCTGGTCCTTATGTGCAAGTTTCTCCAGCATATACCTAGGAATAGAATTGATGAATTTAGGGTATGCAAATGTCCAGTTTTACAAATAATGCCAAATTGTTTTTAAGTGATTATACCAAATTTTATTGTTACCAATAGTAATAAGAAACCCCATTATTGCACAACCATACTAATACTTAATATTTTTAGACTCTTATTTATGCCAGTATAATGGATAATATTATTATTGTGCAGTTAATTGACATTTTTTTTGTTGCTAATGAAGTTGAGTATCTTTTTATGTTTGTTATTTGTGTTTCCTTTTCTTTTAAATTCCTGTATATGCCTTTTGCTCATTTTTCCTGTTTTGGCCCTTAAGAAATTGATTTTTATGAGTTCATTATATACTCTGTATTGTTATCTTTTACCAGTAATATATTTAACATATGCCTTCTCCTAATTTGTGGCTTTTAGTTCTTTTTATAGAATATTTTGATGAATAGAAATCTTTTATTTGAATCTAGTTGAATTTATCAATTATTTCCTTTATGATATTGTTTTGCTCAGTAAGCCCTTTCCTGTTTTCTTTTTTAATCCTCACCTGAGGATATTTTCCCATTGATTTTTAGATAGAGTGGAAGGGAGGGAGGGAGGGAGAGACAGAGAGGGAGAGAGAGAGCCATCGATGTAAGAGACACATTGATTGGTTGCCTCCCGCACGACTCCGATCAGGGCTGGAGATTGAACCTGCAACCCAGGTATGTGCCCTTAACTGGGAATCGAACCTGAGACTCTTCAGTCCAAGGGCCGATGCTTGTAATGGCTGAGCCAAACCAGCCAGGGCAAGTCCTTTTCTTTTCTGAGATTATCTATATTTTCTTCTAAAAGTTAAAATTCTGCCTTTCACAGTTAAGTCCTTAATTCATTTGGAGTAGATTTTTGTGTACAATGTGAGTTAGATATCTAATTTTCTTTTTTTCCAAGTAGATAACCATGAAGAACTGTGAAGAGTCTGAGATTTTATCCTACTTATAAACTAAGAAGCTAGCTTGCCAGCCCATGGATGTTGGCAGAACATGAGGCTCCCGAGTTAGCACAGCAAGCAGCAAGCTGGTGTTGGTTTCCCTTGCCACTTCCTGAGACCTATGAGAAGAGGACTGGGTAACACCTGCATTGTACTGGGTTGCGTTACAGAAGAAGAACACTGAGCTTAGGGACCCTGAATCTTTTATAATGAGGAGTGAGCCAGTCTGATCTTTGCCCCAGAGGGACACATTATCTTTATTACAGAACAATGAACAAACCTACTCTTTGCTTTGGAGGGAGAGCTTATCTATTTTCCCAGGCTGCTTGCTATCCAAAGAGTCTTGAAAACATAGCCTGGAGTAGAGGCAGTCAGTGTCTCTGCTTGCAAGATGTTCAGAAACAGAAGAGGCTCATACTTTATTGACCTTAATTGGTGAGATTTTTGTTAGAGATGCTTTTCTCCAGACAAGATATGTGTTTAAATGTGCCCGCTAAAGGGCTCTAGCAAACTCTTTAATTTCTTGGTTTGTAATTTCTTTGACCACATGGAGATAGAATTCTTGATAGGCTTCTTCTTTTTTTTTTTTTTTTTATCCTCACCGGAGGACATTTTTCCATTTTTTGTTCAGATAGAGTGGGAGGGAGAGAGAGAGAGAGAAACATCGATGTGAAAGGGACACATCGAGTGGCTGCCTCCCTCACGACCCAACCAGGGGCCAGGGACAAACTGCAACCGAGGTATGTGCCCTTAGTGGGAACTGAACCCGGGTCTCTCTGGACCGCAGGCCGACGCTCTAACCACTGCGCCAAACTGGCCAGAGCTTGATAGGCTTCTTCTGCTTGCTAGCATGAATATTCTTTCTGGGCACCCTTGTCTAAGGTTATGGCTATCGTCAAGTGTCCTGGTTTAGGGTGGGATTCTCAAATTTAGCTCATCCAGCTCCAATGGCCCAAGTTTTAACCTCTCCCATACCCTACTCGATATGGATTTGCCTTCAGGCAGTCCCAATTTTTGTGTTTGCTTACACTTTACACTCAATTTTCAGTTTATTTTTATTTAAAAAAATTTTTTTCCTTTATTGATTTTAGAGAGGAAGGGAGAGGGAGAGAGAGATAGAAACATCAATGAGAAAGAACATCGATTGACCACCTCCTGCATGCCCCCCACTGGGGATCAGGCCCACAACCTGGGCATGTGCCCTGACCAGGAATTGAACTGGCAACTCTTGGTGCGTGGGTCAACGCCAGTTTACTTTTCTTACTTTTCTTTTTAATGCCTTTGGGATTTCTCTAACTTTCTTGCAAGCTAAGCTGTGTGTTAAAAAATAAGCTCACTGTAATTATCCAAAACCTAGTAGTACTGTATAAGGAAGGCTTTTTAGAATATCTAGTTCATACCAAGAGTAATCTTTTAAACATGTAAAATAATTTGCACCACTCTTCTCTTAAGGCCCTCAAATGGCGTTTTCTCACACTTAAAAAATGTACCAACCATCCTGGCCTCCAAAGCCCAGAGCTTGATCCTGGCTCAGCTCACATCACCTGCCTCTGTGCTTTGCTGCTCCTCCAGGGTAGTGACCCCCTTCCTGCCTTAGAGCCTTTACAGTGGTGACTCCCAGTGTGTGGCATGTTCTTCCCCCTTCTTCACAGGGCTGGCTCATTCTTATTATTCTCATTTATGTGCCACCTTTTCATAGCAGCCTTCCTTGATTAGCCTTCCCATTTTTCCATTGTCACCACGTTTTATTTCTCTCTAAGGTACTCATTACATATTAGCTGACCTTTTCCTGTTCATTGCCTCTTTTCCTACTAGAACCTAAGACCTTGTTTAGGTTCAAAGGACCTTGCTTGTCTGGTTTACCACTATCTTCTCTGGACCGCAGGCTGATGCTCTAACTGCTGAGCCAAACCGGCCAGGGCTTACCACTATCTTCTCAAACAGTACCTGGCACACAGTAGGGATTCAGTACTTATTTGTTGAGTGACTAGAACTGAAAATTGACTACTTATTCTCTTTAAACAGGACTTAGGTTCTCCAGTGCCCACTACTTCCTATTGTGTTTTCAACCCAGCCTGCTTTGCTTTGTTATTTACCTACCTGGCCCCATAGGCATTTACATTTTTTAAAAAATGTAAATCAATTTTTTAATTGATTTTTTTAGAGAGAGAGAGGAAGGGAGAGAGAGATAGAAACATTGATGTGAGAGAGAAACATCCATCAGCTACCTCCTGCATGCCCCCTACTGGGGATCGAGCTCGCAACCCGGGCATGTGCCCTGACCGGGAATCGAACCAGGACCTCTCAGTCCATGGGATGACGCTCAATTCACTGAACCACACGGGTCGGGCACATTTAAATTTTTAATCCCTGATCATAAATGTTACTCTATTTATCTTCAGCATTTTGAGAGCAGAGGCTGTGTTTTATATATTTTTTTTCTTCCTTCAATGACTTACATATAGTAGGAAGGGAAGGAATTAACAATCATTGAATATCTTCTACATGTCAAGCATAACACAACCACTATAATTTATATCCTCAAACACCACTATGGGGCCAGGTATTACTATTATTTTTGTCCATTTTATAGATGAGGACACTGACATTTAGAGTTGTTCAGAGTCATATAGTAAACGAAGGACCTGGGATTGGAACCCTCCTAGACAACACATACTCAGTGTGAAATATTGTCACAGGGTTGTTCATGTCTGAGGAACAGGTGGCTGTTTTCAATTTGCAAAGTAAAGACTGAGCAACTAATTCAATATTTCAGGTCAAGTTTTACTTGAACAGTCTGGTGTTTTACTTATCAATTTTATCCCAATGAGTATATGAAGATTTAGCTTGAGGTATCTCTATATTTGGCTAGAAGAGGCTTTGGAGATGTTAACCATGAGGGTCCTCTATGTACAGTAAATGTCTGCTGGTGGCACATATTGTGGAACCTGACAGCAAGGAGATTTTCTGAAGATAGTTATTTCAGTCAAATCATCACCTGTGAGTGATCACTTTGCAAATTATATAAATGTGTAATCATGGGTTGTACACCTGAAACTAATATAATATTGTACATCAACTGTAATTTAAAAAATGACAAATTCAGTAAAAAAAAAAAAAAGAAAGAATCATCACCTGTCCCTGCATCACTGGACAAAGACAGACACTGAATGCAACCAAATATGTGCCATGCAACCAAGCAATCTTTAAAATAACAAAATCTTATTTTTATTTTTTACAGAAATTCAGGTATTCCAACAAATTTCTTTACATTTCCTGGACCTTAAAAAATTACACACAACTTTTGGACGCAATACAACAGAACAGAATAAAAAAGGGAGTCACTTTATTAAAAAAAAAAAAGATAAAAACATACTTCTTATACTTGATTAACATTTAGTGATTTACATGGGTATTACCTATGTACAAATGGTACATCATCAATGACTCATCTTCAGAGCACTGTGGTATGATAAATTAATTACACTTAGGTTTTATGGAAAAACCTTTTAAAAAACATTTGTATGTGGATAGAAAACACTTTTTAAATTTTGTAAACACCACTATTAGTGATGCAAAATTCCCAATGGAATTTGTAATTTACATGGATTAGAGAAAGCCAATACCTTTTATTTTATTGCAGATAAAGTAGAGAGGTACTTCCCTTTGAATAAAAGATGAAATCTTGAAAAGTTGTGTGTAATTAAATTTAGGAAGTAGGGTTTTTCAAATGCAGAGCTAATATTTAAAGCAAAAAATAACTCTCAGAATGGCTACTTTAGAGATGATAAGTATTCCCTAAATTTAGTTCTTCAGAAAAATCCATATCTTTGTGTTAGGTTTCACTGATTTGAGCATACTTGTAACATACTTCTAGCCATTTAAAACATAATCTCATTTATGGTAAAAAGATGACTACTGCCAGAAATATTTGACAAAAATAGGAGTGTGGCCCCAGTAGAGAGAAGGTAAGAGAAATCAGTAGTGATTTGTATCACTTCTTGTATTATCCTCCATCACTGCTCCAGGGACATATGCTAATTTTATCTTAATTTTTGAGTCTAAAAATGAAGACATGTTTTCTGCTTGGGTACAGAACATGGGCTGTCTTACACTGATTATCCCTGCATGTGCATTTCAGCTTGTGATCATTCTCAAGCAATTGGCTACTTCAATATTAAATATTTTTCTGTTGTTGCACATTGGCAGGATACGTGGTGAAGGTGGTGGTGGGAGAAATCTGGGAGCAAAAGATTGCTGAAGACAACTGATCAGTTGTAAGTACTTCAGATGCCAACCAACTAAAAATAATTTGAGTATTTTTGAAACCAACGTTAGTAAACAAAAAGGCAATTTACTCCTACCAAATTTCTTTGACCTGTATAAGTATATATTCATTTATTTCTAAGGCTATTAAATTATTATTTATTTATTTAGTACCACTTACTATCATTTAGAAATAGGTTTAATGGAGTGATTTTTTAAAAAACAAAATTGAGTGCCTGTCAGTAAGGGAAAGAAAGGATATGGGTTTACTATGACATGTGTGGCAAAAAAATAGAAAAAAAGAGATATTTCATATGCCTATTTATAAAGTATATTAAATTCCTATGCCTATACTAGGGAGAATTAGAAAAAGTATTTGTTTGATAGCAGTCTATATATTACATGTGAGCATTGAAGGTGAAAATGAGCTTTCTATATTTTTCAGAGTTCCTTGATGCTATGTCCTGAAAGATAGGGAAATCTATGTTGCTCAGGAACCTATGATGTAAAGATGTACTTCCTGTAATATACAGCTTGATGGAGTAATAGTATACGCCAGAAACACTTTCTCAGTAATAACTTGTACAGACATTAAACTGAACACAGACTCGGTAAAAACTTTGAAGCATTACATCTCTTAACTGAGTGATTATAACTAATTACACAGTGGAATAAATGAACGACAGAGATGGGGGAACCAAACATCATGGCTCCTATGAAGTTATTCAGAGGCATTTTCTAAGACGCTTCCTCAGTAAATGATGCTTGATTAGCCTCTTGGCTACTGAGATAGAAATATGTTAGGATTGACTGCCTTTTTTAAAATAATGTTAAAAGATTAAAGCTTTTTGTTTTCAGTTTGATTAAAAAAGGACAGTTTACAAACCTCAGTACATATATATTTTACATGTTAATTCTAACACATTTATATTACTCTTTCTTGAAATATTTCCTGAATGTGATTTTTCATGAATGTAATTTCTTGTGAATGTTATCTATCTTATACAATGATACTTTCCAATGAGCTGGTGTTTAATCCATGATCACATCTCTGTTTATAAAATCATTCCCATCTCTGCCGATCTAGATTTGACAAGTGGATGTTTCACTCTTGTTCATATTCATCTCTGTACTCCGATCTCTCCCAAGAGTCTTCCTTCTTGATGTTGATGTACAAAAGCTGCTATTCGATTTGTTTAGCTTGTGCTCATTCTAGAGAATATTGGCTTAGCAGAACTGTAGAAAGGGGCAGGTGGAAGGTGGAGAAGAAAAAGAGAAAAGAAAGAAAAAACATGCATCATTTTTTTAGCAAGATTTTTGTGTATATTTATCACAGAAAAACCACACCAACAAATGGTTCAAATGAACTTGTCATCAAAGAAGACTGAAGAAGTTTCTGTTCCATTAAACAAACAGCATAGTCTTCTGGTAAATGCCCCCTCACCAGGCCCCCCTGCTATAACCCAGACATACATATTCTCTACATCTCAGTGAAGATTACAGGCTACTTTGAAGGAGCAAGGAGGAATGAGAAATGATCCCAAGCATCACTGATTTTTTTTTTGCCTGGCATAAAAAATTTTTCACTTGAGTGTTGTTCTTTTCCCTCCAGGTTTTATTTATTATGCAATCAAAATTATAACAGCTAGGAAAGACATGATTATAAAGACAAATCATTCACAATCCATTCACCTTGAGACACCAACTATTTTCTTTCAATTCCTTATCTAAATGTGCACTTATTTTATATAGTTGGAATCATAGTATAGATGGCATTTTTAACATTATATTTAAAAGGTTTCTCCATTTCCACTCTCTGCATCATCAGCATCAATTTTTAATGACCACATAATATTCCATTCCGTTATCATTCCTTTTCACTTCATGATCAATATTCCATTCTCCACTATTTCACCACTGTCAGATATGTAGGTAAGTTTTGTTTTTAAAAAAATTATTGTCAATAATGAATATCTTTGTATATAAAGCTCTATTTGTTTTTTTACATGCTTTTAATTTTTTTATTTTTTAATTCTCATGTGAGGTTATGTTTTTATTAATTTTAGAGAGAGAGTAAGGGAGAGAGAGAAAGAAACATTGATGTGAAAGAGAAACATGCCCCAACCGGGGATCAGACCCACCACCTTTTGGCATCTGGAACGAGGTTCCAACCAACTGAGCCACACAGGCCAGAGCTCTTTTACATTCTTTAAGACAAATTCTCAGGGACTGACTGATTTTCCTTTTCTTCAACATATTAAGGATTATGCCTATATTGATGTAACTAGACTGACTCCATTCTTTGGATAATTTTCATAGATTGTAGCGCTGTTAACCAGGGCTTAAGGGTGCCCTTAAATATTGTGAAGATGAGTGACTGCACCTAGCTGGCCAGAATTTGGCTGAAAGAAAACTGCCTATGGGTTTTGTATCACAGAGAACTTAGAAACACAAATAATAATACAATAATTGGCCCATTATTCAGTTATAGCCCTTGTTCCACATCACAAGATAAGATTATAGTGTCTGAATGAGTATTAGAGAATCCTTTGCAAGATTATGTTGTTGTTTCCAATATTTATGCCCTTGTTCACCAACATACTTTTAAAAATCTTAAGTAGACATTCCAAAATGGCAGAAGATTAAATGGAGGCTACATTGATCTTCTCCCAGGACCAAACTGAAATTACAACTAAAATATAGAAAAATCATCCTGAATAACCAATTGAAGACCTGCTGGAGGACATACATAGGAGCCCACATTGAGACTGGTAGGATGTGTGGAGGTGCAAGGGGGCTGGCTAGGCTCCCACAGGCATCAGCTGAAGTTCTGGAGGGATATCTCAGCTGTGGGGGGTTCCCCTGAGAAGTCTGGCGTCCAAACCCTAAGCTGGGCTCCCCAGCCTAGAATAACAGAACCAGGAAAGGTGCCTACATAACACCTGGCTATGAAGAGTACCAAAGATTCTGTCTGGTAGGGAGAGATGGCTGGAAACACAGGCACCCTATGAAGGGCCAATGCACTAAATTTTGTTTGAAGCTACCCACTTTAGGCTCCAGCAGAGGAAGGGCAGAGTGGACCAGAGCTGCATGTGGAGACAATGGGGTTTGTGTTTCTGGGGAGAGTGTTGGGAAGGCCACTGGCTGGATCCCTGTGCTGAGTTATTCCCCCATACTGCAGAAGCCATCTTTCTCAGGCAAAATTTTCCCATCAAAGCAGCTTTAGCTGTGGCAAGGTGGGGGGTGGGGGGAAGCAATTGCCCCACCTATCATAAATTCTCTCACCCTGCCCACTGGGTGGAGTTTATGCCTGGCAGACTACAGCCTGAGGCCCATTAAGTGACTGAGACTAACAGTTAGCCTGCAGGCAGAAGTGGATCTTTGGGTGCTTTGAGTCTTTGCCTGTCTTGCTCCTCTGCCTGGGGCTTATAAAAGCAGACCTTGGTGTTCAGCTTGGTCCCTCCCATAAACATACAGCCCCAGCAGAGGGAGCCACAAGCAGTGGACTGCTGATATCCATAGGGAGATTTTGGCAGGCTCCAAACCCTGCAGAGGTGAATTGCACTTCACATGAAAGCAACAGCACAGCAGCTGGCACACTGTGCTGGGGGTTGAGCATCACTGTCAGCCAGCCTGAGGGTCCAGCCCACACATGAACAGGACAATAGCAATCAAGACTCCATTACAATAGGAAGGCCCACACCCAGCACACAAGGGACATTAGTAGAGCACCTAGGTCTGGTTATAAGGGAGAATGTGCTACTGGATCCCACAGGTAATCTACAACATAAGACCACCCTACCTAGACTGGGAGTTGTAGCAGACCTACATAATACAAAGAAACAAACCCAAACAGGCAGCCAAAATGGAGAAACAAAGAAACAAGCCCCAAATGAAAGATCAAAAGACTTCTCCACAAGAACAGCTAGATGAAATAGAAATAAGCAATTTATCAGATATTGAGTTCAGAGTAATGATTATAAGGATGCTCAATAGCATGAGAAAATATATAGAAACAATAACAACCAATCAAAAATGAAGAATGACAGAAGAAATAAAAAATACACTGGAAGGAATAAACAGCAGATTAGAGGAAGCTGAGGATCAGATCAGTGAACTGGAACACAGGGTAGAAAAAAAATCACTCAATTAGAGAACCAAAAAGAAAATCTAATAGAAACAGGAGGACAGTTTAAGGGAACTCTGGGACAATATGAAACAACAATATTTGCATCATAGGAGTACCAGAAGAAGAAGAAAGTGAGCAAGGGTTAGAGAACCTGTTTGAAGAAATAGCGGCAGAAAACTTCCCTAACTTGGTGAAGAAAAAATAACACAAGTTCAGGAAGCACAGAAAGTCCCAAGCAAGAAGAACCCAAAGAGACCCACAACAAGACATCATAATTAAAATGTCAAAAATTAAAGACAAAGAGAGTCTTAAAGGCAGAAAGAGAAAAACAATGTGTTACTTACAAGGGAGCTCCCATAAGGCTGTCAGTTGATTTCTACCTTGTGTTCTAGTTCACTGATCTGATCCTCGGCTTTCTCTACAGGTCAGAAGGGAATGGCATGAGGTATTCAAGGTAATGAAAATCCAGGATCTGAAATCAATACTACTCTATCCAGCAAGGCTATCATTCAAAATAGAAGGTGCAATACAGATCTTCCCAGACAAAAAAAGGCTAAATAAATATATTACCACCAAACCAGCATTGCAACAAATGTTAAAAGGACTGCTGTAATAATAATAAGAAATATATAGAGAGCCCTGGCTGGTTTGGCTCGGCGGTTAGAGCGTCGGCCCGTAGACCAATGAGTCGCGGGTTCAATTCCAGTCAAGGCCACTTACTTCAGTTGTGGTTCACCCCTGGCCCAGGTTGGGGTAGTGTGGGAGGCAACCCATTGATGTGTCCCTCTCACGTTAATGTTTCTCGCTCTCCCTCTCCCTCCCTCCCTCCCTCTCACTATATCTGAAGATAAACAGAAGAATGTCCTTGGGTGAAGATTAAAAAAAAAAGAAAAGAAAAAAAAAGTATATATATAGGAACATAGGCATATTGAATAAAAATGGCAATAAATAAGTATGTATCAATAATGATGTTAAATGTAAATGGATTAAATGCTCCAATCAAAAGACATAGGGTAGCTGAATGGATAAAAAACATGACCCATATATATGCTGTCTACAAGAGAACCACCTCAGAACAAAAGACTCACACAGGATGAAAGTGAAGGGATGGAAAATAAATTCAAAGCAAATGGAAACAAAAAAACAAACAAAAGATGGGGTAGCAATACTTGTATCTGATAAAATAGACTTCAAAATGAAGGCCATATCAAGAGACAAAGAAGGTCACTACATAATATTAAAAGGATCTATCCAACAAGAAAATATAACCCTGGTAAACAAATATGAACCCAACATAGGAACATAACATATATTTTAAAATTTCTGGAGGACTTTAAGGGAGAGATTGACAGCAATGCAATCATAGTAGAGGACTTTGACACCACAGGATATATCTTCTACCAGGGGTGGGGAGTGTCTGCCCTGTGGGCCACATAAGGCCCACAAAATCAATACCAACTAACATCACACACCTCACCAATTTAGCCTGATCAAATATAGCAGGCTAGTTGTTAAGTTGATAATTTTGTATGGCCTGCGACTGATGTTATAAATATCCAAATGACACTTGACAGAAAAAAGGTTCCCAAAGAGAGACCTTAAAGGACACAGCAGATCAGATGGATTTCATTGCTATTTACAGGACATTTCATCCCAAATCTGCAGAATGTACATTTTTCGCAAGTATGCATTGGCACATTCTCAAAGATATACCACATGTTAGGACACAAACTATCTCTACATGTTCAAGAAAATTGAAATCATATCAAGCATCTTCTCAGATCACAAAGACATGAAACTAGAAATAAATTATAATAAAAACACTTAAAAACATGGAGGCAAAACAACATGTTATTAAACAATGAATGGGTTACCAAAGAGATCAAAGAAGAAATAAAAAACTTCCAGGAAACAAATGAAAATGAACATACAATAATCCCCAATCTATGCGACACAGTAAAAGCAGTCCTCACAGGGAAATTCATAGCACTACAGGTCTACCTCAAGAAACAAGAACAATTTCTAAGAAACTATCTAAATCTACAGCTTAAAGATTTAGAAAGAGAACAGCAAGAAAAGCCCAGAATAACTAGAAGGAAAAAACTAATAGAAATAAGAGTGGAAATAAATGACATAGAGACTAAAAGAAATACAAAAGATCAATGAAACCAAGAGCTGGTTCTTTGAAAAGATGAAAGAAAGAGAGATGAAATGAATAAAATCAGAAACAAAAGAAGTGAACTAACAACTGACACCACAAAAATACAAAGGATTGTAAGAAAATACTATGAACAATTATATGCCAACAAATTGAAAAACCTAGGTGAAATGGACAAATTTCTAGAATAAAAAATCTTCCAAAACTCAACCAGGAAGAATCAGAAAACCTGAACAAACAAATAACATCTAATGAAATCAAAACAGTAATCAATAAACTCCCAGCAAACAAAAGCTCTGGTCCAGACAGCTTCACAGAGGAGTTTTACAAACATTCAAAGAAGAACTAATACCTATTCTCCTCAAACTATTTCAAAAAAATTCAAGAGAATGGAAGGCTTCTATGTTCATCTTATGAGGCCAGCATAATTCTAATTCCAAAACCAGAACAAAGAAAGAAAATTACAAACCAATATCTCTCATGAACATAGATGCCAAAATGCTCAACAAAATATTAGCAAATTGGATCCAGCAATATATTTTTAAAAAATCCACCATGACCAGTGGGATTTTTCCCATAGATGCTAGGCTGGTACAGTATTTGCAAATCAATAAATGGGATACACCACATAAACAAAATGAAAGATAAAAATGACATGATAATATCAATAGATGCAGAAAAAAGCATTCAACAAAATCCAACACCCATTTTTGATAAAAAGTGGGAATAGAGGGATCATATATCAACATAATAAAGGCCATATATAAAAAATCTATTGCCAAAATCATACTAAATGGGCAAAAACTAAAAGTATTTTTCTTAAGAACAGGAAGATATCAGGGATGCCTGTTTTCACCACTTTTATTCAACATAGTACTGGAAATCTTAGCCACAATGATCAGACAAGAAGAAAAAATAAAAGGCATCCAAATTGGAAGGGAGGAAGTGAAACTATCATTATTCACAGATGACATGACATTGTACATAGAAAACCCTAAAGCCTTCACCAAAAATCTACTAGATTTAATAAATGAATTTGGCAAAGTAGCAGGATACAAAATTAACATCCAGAAATGGATGGCATTTTTATACACTAATAATGAACACTCAGAAAGATAAACTAAAATAACAATCCCATTTACCATTGCAACAAAAAATTTAAGATACCTAGGAATAAACTTAACCAAGGTGGTAAAAGGCCTATTCTCAGAAAACTACAGGACATTGAAAAAGAAATAGAGGAATATATAAAAAAGTAGAAGCACATACCATGTTCATGGATTGGAAGAATCAACATTATTAAGCCCTGGCTGGTTTGGTTCAGCAGTGAGAGTGTCAGCCCATGGACTGAAGGGTCACAGGTTTGATTCTTGGTCAAGGGCCTGTACCTGAGTTGCAGGTTTGATCTCTGGCCCTGGTCAGGGTTGTGAGGCAACCAATTGATGTGTCTCTCTCACATTGATGTTTCTCTCTCCCCCTCCCTTCCACTCTCTCTAAAAAAAAGCAATGGGGAAAAAATATCCTCAGTTGAGGATTAACAAAAACAAACAAACAAAAAAAGTCCATAGTATCCAAAACAACCTATAGATTTAATGCAATCCCTATTAAAATACCAAAGGCACATTTCACAGATCTAGAATAAATACTCCAAAAGTTTATATGGAACAAAAAAAGACCCCAAGTAACCACAGCAATCTTGAAAAAGAAGAACACTGCTGGAGGGATCATAATACTGGATATCAGGCTATACTACAAAGCCATTGTAATCAAAACAGCCTGGTACTGGCACAAGAACAGGCATATAGATGAATGGAACAGAACAGAGAACCAATAAAGTGACCCAAGCCAGTATGCTCAATATTTGACAAAAGAGGCAAGAGCATACAATGAGTAAAGACAGTCTCTTTAATATATGGTGCTGGGAAAACTGGACAGGTACATTAAAAACAAAAAACAAAAAACTAGACCACCAACTTACACCATACACAAGAATAAACTCAAAATGAATAAGAGACTTAAATGTAAGTTGTGAAACCATAAAAATCCTAGAAGAAAATGTAGGGTAGGCAGCAAAATCTCAGACATCTCACATAGAAGAATTTTCACTAATACTTTGCCTAGGGCAAGAGAAATGAAGGAAAAGATTAATAAATGGGACTACATCAAAGTAAAAAGCTTCTGCACAGCAAAAGAAACCAACATCAAAATGAAAAGAGAACCTATTTTATAGGAGAACATATTTGCCAATGATATGTCTGACAATGGGTTAATTTCCAAAATATATAAAGTACTCATATAACTCAACGAAAGGAAGACAAACAATCCAATTAAAAAATGGGCAGAGGACCTGAATATAATCTTCTCCAAAGAGGACATACAAGTGGCTAAGAGACATATGAAAAATGCTCATAGTCACTAATCATCAGAGAGATGCAAATTAAAACAACAATGAGGTATCACCTCATACCTACCAGGATGGCTACCATCAATAAATCAATAAACAACAAGTGCTGATGAGGATGTTGAGAAAAAGGAACTGTAGTACACTGCTCATGAGAATGCAGACTGGTGCAGCTACTGTGGAAAACAGTGTGGAGTTTTCTCAAACAATTAAAAGTAGAACTGCCATTTGACCCAGCAATCCCACTTCTAGGAATATATCCTAAGAGTCCTGAAACACCAATCAGAAAGAATATATGCACCCCTATGTTCATAGCAGTGCTACTTATAATAGCTAAGATCTGGAAACTGCCCAAGTGTCCATCAGTAGAAGAGTGGGTAAAAAAACTTTGGCACATTTACACAATGGAATGCTATGCAGCTGTAAAAAGGAAAGAGCTCTTACAGCAGGGAGGGACCTGGAGAATATTATGCTAAGCAAAATAAGACATTCAGAGAAAGACAAGTATCACATGATCTCACTTATTTGTGGAATCTAATGAACAAAATAAACTGATGAACAAAACAGATCCAGAGACTTGGATGTAGGGAACAGACTGACAAACCTCAGAGGTAAGGGATTTGGGAGGGGTGGGAAGAGATAAACCAAAGAATTTATATGCATATATGCATAACCAATGGACACAGAAAACAGTGCAGAGAAGGCAAAGTGGTGAGGGATAGGGGGAGCAGGGAGGAGGGTGTCAATGGCGGAAAAAAGGAGGAACATCTGAAATACTTTCAATAATAAAGATACATTAAAAAAATAAAAAGGTGGTGTTTCACCCTGGCCGGTTTGGCTCAGCGGTTGGCGCCTCAGTCTGTGGACCAGAGAGTCCCGGGTTTGGTTCCCGCTAGGGGCACATACCAAAATAAATAAATAAATAAAATAAAATAAAATAAAAATAAAAAGGTGGTGTTTAGCAAAAAGAAAAAAAAAACTATGTACATTATGATTTTTTTTTTTTTGCGGTCCTAAAAAACATTTGTTTTTATTCTTTTATTTATTTATTTTTTAATTTATTTTTGTTACAGATGTTTCTCCTTTTTTCCCCATTGACACCCTCCTCCCCACCCTGTCCCCAGCTTTTTGTCCATGTCCATCAGTTATGCATACATGCATATAAGTTCTGTGGTTTATCTCTTCCCTTCTCCCCCACCACCTCTTCTGAGGGTTGTCAGTCTGTACCCTACTTCCACATCTCTGGGTCTACCCTGTTCCTCAGACTATGTTCATTGTATTCCACAAATAAGTGAGATCATGTGATGTTTGTCTTTCTCTGCTTGGCTTGTTTTGCTTAGGATAATACTCTCCAGGTCCTTCCATGTCGTCTCAAAAGATAAGAGATCTTTCTTTCTTACAGCTGCATAGTACTCCATTGTGTATATGTACCACTGCTTTTTTATCCATTCGTGTACTGATGGACACTTGGGCTGTTTCCAGATCTTAGCTATTGTAAATAGCGCTGCTATGAACATGGGGGTACATATATTCTTTCTGATTGGTGTTTCAGGCTTCTTAGGGTATAGTCTTAGAAATGGGATCGCTGGGTCAAAAATGGCAGTTCAATTTTTAACTTTTTGAGGTAACACCATAGTGTTTTCCACAGTGGCTGCACCAGTCTGTATTCCCACCAGCAGTGTACTAGAGTCCCCTTTTCTCCGCACCCTCACCAACACTTGTTGTTTGATGATTTGTTGATGGCGGCCATTCTGACAGGTGTGAGGTGATACCTCATTGTTTGTACATTATGATTTTAATGAATTTCTCTCAGTGAGAGAACTCAGTTACTTTAATGTACCCAGACTACACAGGGGATAATTGAAATATGATCATGTCATAATGACGATTAGTCTGTAATAATTTTCGGAGATTCAATCATGCTGGTAGAAGCCCTATGGATGAGAATGCTTTCTTCAGATATTGTTAAAATTAGCTTAAGCCATCTGTGGATTTTACACAGTGCTATGGGGGTTTCTGAACCTTGAGTGTTCTCTGCTCTGGTGCCATCGAGATGCTCTTGCTAGATGGAATCCAAAGTCAAGTTTGTAGGCCCAGGATTCTGTTACTCTATTATTATTCACTCTGGATGCTTTCCTATTTAAAATCCACAAAGCTGAATGTCTGGGTTTTTCAGTAAGATCCATGAAAGATGCCAGCTGGAGTGGAGGGAGGATGGGGTGGGGTTGTAAACATATCAAGGAGAGTAGGGAAATGGGCATTGAAAAGTGGCTATGCATATGGAAGAGAAGGTAGCATAAGGAAGTTCCCAGGGTTATATGTGTATGATTTAGGGGAAGAGGGACGCAAGAGGATAGTCTCCATTTTCTTGAGCTGGCAAATAGATATAGTTTTGATTTCATGACAGAAAAGCCTGCTTTGGTGTAAAACATTTGTTGGCATTCATTCAGGAACCAGAGATTCCCACTTTTTCTTTCCTTAGCTCTAAGCCCCTGATTTAGCCTTATGACATCACAGTGGGCTGGAAAGAGAGAAAATGGGGGTGGAAAGCCTTTAGATCAGCTCTCAGAGCACTGACACCCAAGGCTGGGGAAGAGAAGGGGGCTTCCTGCAAAGTAGGCATCTCCCTTGTAGGAAGGGAACATTTGTGGTCAGTCTCACAAGGGTTCCTGTTTACACACCACCATTTGGGCCCACAGCTCAGGGGCCAACCAGGACAGGTCATTCATCACCAGCCCTTCTCGGATCTGCTCTGGCCTTGGGTCACCTGTAGCCTCCATGTGATCAAATCACCTCATTGAATCCCTTACTATAATCTCACCATTGATCACTCAACCCTTCCTTCTTTTTAAAAAAATTTTAATCTTTTTTTATTCTTCAATTACAGTTGACATGAAATATTAGTTTAAGGTGTACACCCCAGTGATTAGATGTTATATAACTTACTAAGTGATCATCCCGATAAATCTACGCATTTGACACCATACATAATTATTAGAATATTATTGACTATATTCCTTATGCTGTACTTTATATCCCTATGACTATTCTGTATCAATCATTTTGTACTTCTTATTTTAAGATTTTTTTTAATGTTAAGATTTTAAAAAACATATTTTTAGAGAGAAGAAGGGAGTAGGAGAGAGAGATTAACATCAACGTGAAAGTGAAACATCCCTCAGTTGCCTCATGTACTACTTTTTTTTTTTAAACTTACCTTTATTGTTGAATGTATTACAGATGTCTCCCCTTTTTCCCTCCATTGACCCCTTCCTCCCCACTCCTGCCACCCTCTTGTCTTCCCCACACTATTGTCTGTGTCCACTGGTTATGTATTAATATATAAGCATATAAGTTCTTTCATTTATCTCTTCCTGCTCCCCTTCCCTCTTCCAATTTGTATGTAATACCTTCACCTTTTTTGCCCATCCCCCAATCCCCCTCCCATCGGCAACCAATTAAAAGTTCTCGTATCTATGAGTCTGTTTCTGTTTTGCTTGTTCATTTTGTTTGTAGAGTTAATCATTGATAGATATGTATTATTTGCCATTTTATTGTTCATATATATATATATTTTTTATCCTCACCTGAGGACACTTTTGCATTCATCTTCAGGTAGAGCAAGAGGGAGAGAGGGAGGAAGAGAGAGAGAAACATTGATGTGAGAAAGACACATCGACTAGATGCCACCCATATGACCCCAACCGGGGCCAGGGACAAACTGCAATCGAGGTATGTGCCCTTAGCAGGAATAGAACCCGGGTCTCTCTGGACCATGGGCTGATGCTCTAACCACTGAGCCAAACTGGCCAGGGCTATTGTTCATATTTTTGACCTTCCCCTCTCCCTCCCCATCCCCCTCCCCTTCCCCTTCTTCCTCTTCCTCCTCCTCCTCCTCCTCTTCTTCTTCTTCTTCTTCTTCTTCTTCTTCTTCTTCTTCTTCTTCTTCTTCTTCTTCTTCTTCTCCTCCTTCTTCTTCTCCTTCTCCTTCTCCTTCTCCTTCTCCTTCTTATTCTCATTCTCATTCTCATTCTCCTTCTTCTTCTTCTTCCCTTCAACATTTCATATAACACTGGTTTGGTGGTGATGAACTCCTTTATCTTTTTCTTGTCTAGAAAGCTCTTTATATGTACTTCAATTCTAAATGATAGCTTTGCAGTATAGAGTAATCTTGGTTGTAGGTCCTTGCTTTTCATCACTCTGAATATCTCTTGCCACTCCCTTCTGGCTGCAAAGTTTCTTTTGAGAAATCGGCTGCCAGCCTTATTGGAGCTCCACTGTAGGTAACTAACTGCATTTCTCTTGCTGCTTTTAAGATTCTCTCTTTGTCTTTAACCTTTTGCATTTTGATTATGATATGTCTTGGTGTTGAACTCTTTGGGTTAATCTTGTTTGTGATTCTCTGTGCTTCCTGGATTTATATGTCTGTTTCCTTCAACAAGTTAGGGAAGTTTTCTGTCATTTTTTTCAAATCGGTTTTCAATTTCTTGTTCTCTCTCTTCTCCTTCCAGCATCTCCATGATACAAATGTTAGTGTGCTTGAAGTTGTCCTAGAGGCTCCTTACACTATCCTCATTTTTTTGGATTCTATTTTCTTTTTGCTGTTGTGATTGGGTGTTTTTTGCTCCCTTATATTCCAAATTGATGGTTTGATTCTTGGCTTCACTGACTTTACTATTGATTCCCTGTAAATTATTCTTTTAAAAAAATGTTTTATTGATTGTTTTTAGAGAGAGAGGAAGAGAGAGAGAGAGATGGAAACATTGATGTGAGAGAGATAAATTGATCAGCTGCCTCCTGCATGCCCCCTACTGGGGATCAAACCTGCAACCCAGGCATGTGCCCTGACCAGGAATTGAACCAGGACCTCTCAGTCCTTGGGATGACACTCAATCCACCAAGACATGCTGGCTGGGCTGTAAATTATTCTTTTTTTTTAATCCTCACCCGAGGATATTTTTTCACTTATTTTCAGATATAGTGGGAGGGAGGGGGAGAGAAAGAGAGAGAGAGGGAAACATTGATGTGAGAGAGACACAATGACTGGCTGCCTCCTGCACAACCCCGACCAGGGCCGGGGACAAACTGCAACCAAGTTACATGCCCTTGACCAGAATCGAACCCCTGATTCATTGGTCCGCAGGACGACACTCTAACCGCTGAGCCAAACCAGCCAGGGCTGTAAATTATTTTTTATTTCAGTTAGTACATCCTTCATTTATGACTGGTCCTTTTTTATGCTTTTGAGTTCTCACTAAGTTTCTCGAGCACCCTTATAACCAGTGTTTTGAACTCTGCGTCTGTTAGATTGCTTATCTCCATTTTGTTTACTTCTTATCCTGGAGTTTTGTTCTTTTCTTTCATTTGGGACATGTTTCTTTGTCTCCTCATTCTGGCTGCCTCCCTGTGTTTGTTTCTATGTATTAGGTAGAGTTGCTACATCTTCTAGGCTTGATAGGATGGCCTATTATAGTAGGTGTCCTGTAGAGTCCATTGGCATAACTTCCCTGATCACCCAGCTGGGCACTTGACATGCACCCCCATGTGGACTGTATACCCTTCTGTTGTAATTGAGTCTTGATTGCTGTTGGCACATCAATGGGAGGGATTTACTCTGGCTGATCAGCTGTAAGGACTGGCTGTGCCCACTGACCACCAACCTCTGACCACCTTCTAGGATCAGCTGTGCAGGGGCCCACCACACAGAGCAAAACTTACTTCAGTAGGGCTCTGGTACCTACTGAGTCCTCACTTGAGTATGTCACTTGTGGATGTGGTTCGGTGGTGGTGCTTTGATGTTGCCTGAAGTTGTCCACTGGGTGTGCTGGCTCTGGGGTCTCCTTGGAGGTGCAGGTCAAGGTCAGCCATTGCCTATGTTCTACCTAGGGCCACCAGGCATAAGATACAAAGCGATCTGCTGATGGCTGTTACTTGTGCTGGGCTTGGAGGTATCCAGGCAAGGCCAGGCTGTGAACCAAGGCCAGCTGCTGCTAGTGCCAGGCTTGGGGCCACTTAGTGAGAGGTATGGGGCTCACTGATGCCAGATGCTTCTTCTTCTTTTTTTTTTTTAATCCTCACCTGAGAACATTTTTGCATTCATCTTCAGATAGAGCGGGAGGGAGAGAGGGAGGAAGAGAGAGAAAGAGAGACACATCGATGTGAGAGAGACACATCTACTGGTTGCCACCCTCATGACCCCAACCAGGGCCGGGGACAAACTGCAACCAAGGTACGTGCCCTTAGCGGGAACCAAACCCAGGTCTCTGTGGTTCGTGGGCCAATGCTCTAACCACTGAGCCACACCGGTCAGGGTGCCAGATGCTTCTTATTGAAGAGATTTTAGGAAAATCTGCAGCATAAGCCAAGGTAAGCCATTCCTATGGTAAAACCACTGAAAACAGCCTGGGTGGGCCCACATGTTGGGTAGGGCAGAGACTCAGGGAATAATCAGGGAAGGGCAAACAATGTGAGCCAGGTTGCTGAGTTCTCAGAAACAGCACCCATCTGCCAGCCCTGTGAGGGAAGTGTTCACCAAAGGAACAATGGCCTCTGCCAGCACATCTATCCAAGAGAAAGCTGCCTCTCCAACTCTTGCCCTGATAACAAACAACTCAGTTCTTCCCCAAATGTCTCTGGTGACTTTCAAGCTGCATTCCCTATGCTGGAGCCCAGGGGAAGTGAGTCTGTGCATGGGCCCTTTAAGAGGAACTGCCTGGACCTCTAGAAGCCTCAGCCTCCCTCAGCCTCAATTCCTGCTGGTTTTTACAGCCAGAAGTTATGGGGACTCTTCTTCTTGGCACTAGAATCCTGAGCTGGGGTGCCTGGTGTGGGACAGGGACCCCTCACTCCTCAAGGAGGACCTTCACAGCTGAGGTATCCCCCTGATTTTTATTCACTACACGTGGGTATGAGACCAGCCTATCTGTGCCTCCACCCCTCTTACCAGTCTTGATGTGGTTTCTTCTTTAATTTTGTAGTTGTAGGCCTTCCATTCAGTTTGATTTCAACCAGTTCTGAATGACGGTTGTTCTATAGTTTAGTTGTAATTTTGATGTGGTTGTGGGAGGAGGCGAATACCCCACATGCCATAGACTAATGGACTGTGGCTGGTAACACAAACTAGCTATCCTGATGCTAGATCGGAATGAAGTCTCTGGGCAATGACTTTAATCCTAGCTCTGCTAAAGACACAGCTGGACTTTCTTCTTGGTGGGATGAAGGGAAATGGGACCTTGGAAACTCAGGGGTTTGATTCCATAGAAATAAAGCTTTCTACAATACCTCATTCTCCCATGTGAGTCTCAGTAAATTCTTTTTCTGGTGACATTGCAAGAAGCCCACTCCCATGAACAATAGTGGGGAAAAAGAGAGCTCCCCACCAATAACACTACCAGTCTCAATGTGATTTCATCTTTAAATTCCTAGTTGTAGGACTTCTATTCAGCTAGATTTCAGGTGGTTCTGAGTGATGGTTGTTCTGTAGTTTAGTTGTAATTTTGATATGGTTATGGGAGGATGTAAGTACCATGTTTACCTATGCTGTCATCTTGACTGGAAGTTTTCAACCCTTCCTCCTTAAAGCTCTCTGTTCAATTGTTAACTGCCCACACATTGTATCAGTGTTGGGCAGGGAGCTGAAGAGTGAACGGAAAAATAAGAGCCCAGCCAGTGTGGCATAGTGGTTCAGCATTGACTCATGCACCAAGAGGTCGCTGGTTTGATACCTGGTCAGGGCACATGTCCAGGTTGTGGGCCTAATCCCCAATGAGGGGCATGCAAGAGGTGGCCAATCGATGTTCTCTCTCATTAATGTTTCTATCTCTCTCCCTCTCCTTTCCTCTCTCTCTCAAATCAATAAAGAAAAAAAATTAAAAAGAATAATAAGAGAATGAAGTCAGTGAACCAGGCCCGGACTAGGGCGAGGTTAGTCAGGTTCCAGGGTACAAGATTTAAGGAGGTGCTCATTCTCAGGGTTGTGCAAATGTAGGGTGAGTAACTTCTTAAATTTTGTACACTAGGCACCTCTTTGGCCTTAATCCTAGTCCCAGTCCTGCTGGTGAGCACAGGTTGCTCATCACAAAGCCTCCTAGGAATGCTTGATTGAGTTTGAGTTACTTAGACACTGCTACCACTGTGTATTTTTTCTTCCTAGTTCATGACACCACCATGCAACAGGAAACCCAGGGTATGTTAAAATTCTGCATACCATGCCAGCTAAAAATAAGCAGTATATTTGTTCCAGTGCTGATCAGAACACAAACACTCCCCACACAATCTCAGGAAAACATTTTGCTGTTGGGAGTAAAATTAGAATGCTACTACAATTTCTTAAATGGCATGCACAATGAAGAATTTACCACCTGAAGGCTTGGAAAGGACTAGCTTATCAAGAGAAAACAGTAAGGAGAGAGAAAAATGGTGGAGGAGTGAATGGAAGATACACTGACCATTCCCAGGACCAAACTGGAATTACAACTAAAATTAAGAAAAGTGATCCAGAATAATCAACTGAAGACCAGCTGGAGAGAACTCTTATAACCAGGGACATAAAGAGGAGCCCAAATTGAGTCCCATAGGAGGTGCGGAGGCGTGAGAGGGCTGGTTGAGCTCTCACAGGCAGCAGCTGAGGGCTATCTCAGCTGTGAGAAGTCCCACCCTGAGAAGTCATGGGTTTAAATCTCAAGCTGGGCTCCCCAGCACAGAGTGGCAGAAAAGGGAAAGGTGTCTACATAACACCTGGCTGTGAAAAACATCAGAGCAGAAGTCCTGCCAAGCAGGGAGAGGCTCTGGGAACATGGGCACACTTGAAGGGCCAGTGCACCAAATTTCATCTACAGCCACTCACCTTGGGCTTCAGCAGAAGGGAAGGCTGACTGGACTGGAGCTTGTGAGGAGAGTCAGGGTTTGTGGCACTGGGGAGAGAGCTGGGAAGGAGGCCATCAGTAGCCCTATGCTGAGTCATTTCCCCATGCTACAGAAGCCATTTTCCTTGGGCAGATTCTTTCTATCACAGTGGCCTTAGCCTGGAGGGGATGGGGGCGGGGGTGGGCTGGGCGCAACTGCCCTGCCTGTTGGATTTTCACCCTGCCCACTGGGAGGAGTTTGCACCTAACACAGAGTTTCACACTGAGGCTCATTAATGGTCAGCAACTACCAGCCAGCCTGCAAGCAGAGATGGTTCTCTGGATGCTTGGAGCCTTGAGTCTGGCTTGCTGTCATTGGAATTTGTGGCTTTGGGGACCAAGCTGTGAAGGCTAGGCCTGGTTCCATATGCTGAGCCATTAACCCAGACTACAGAAACTATCTTTCTCAGGCAGAGCTTTCCTCTCAAAATAGCTTTAGCCTGGGGGGAAGCAATTGCCTGACCCACTGGAAATCCTCTCACCATGCCCACTGGATGGGGAGAGGGAGAGCTTACATCCAGTTGAAGACTACAATCTGAGGCTCATTAAGTGCCTGAGACTAACAATCAGCCTGCAGGCAGAGGCAGATCTCTGGCAGATTTTAATCTTTGCCTGACCTGGGACATGACCCAGGAGAATATGACCAGATATTGGTGTTCAGGTTGGTCCCTTCCATAAACATCCAAACCCAGCAGAGGGAGACACAATCTGCAGAACACTGATATCCACAGGGAGATTTTGGCAGACTCCAAACCCTGCTGAGACAGCCCAAATGGTGAAACAAAGAAACAAGTCCCAAATGAAAGAACAAGAGAATTATCCAGAAGAAGAGCTAAATGAAATGTAGATAAGCAAGTTATCAGATATAGAATTCAGAGTAATGATTATAAGGATGCTCAAGAGAATGATAAAAAATATGGAAACCATGAAAAACGATCAATTGGAAATCAAGAATGACATATCAGAAATAGAGAACACATTGGAAGGAATAACCAGCAGATTAGAGGAAGCCAAGGATTGGATCGGTGAATCAGAAGACAGGGTAGAAAAAAATCACTCAATCAGAGAACTGAAAAGAAAACATAATTAAAAAACAGGAAGACAGTTTCAGAGAGCTGTGGGACAATATGAAGCATGAAAACATCTGAATCATAAGAGTATCAGAAGAAGAAGAAAGTGAGCAAGGGTTAGAAAATATGTTTGAAGAAATAGTGGCAGAAAACTTCCCTAACTTGGTGAAGGAAAAAGGCATACAAGTTCAGGAAGCACAGAGAGGCTCAAGTAAAAAGACCCCAAAGAAGCCCACACCAAGACACATCATAATTAAAATGCCAAACATAAAAGACAAAGAGATAATTTTAAAGGCAACAAGAGAAAAGTAACAGGTTACCTACAAAGGAGCTCCCACAAAGCTGTCAGCTGATTTCTCAACAGAAACACTACAGCCAGAAGGGAATGGCAAGAAGTATTCAAGGTAATGAAAAGCAAGAATCTGAAACCAAGACTACTCTATCCAGCAAGGCTATCATTCAAAATAGAAGGTGAAATAAAGATCTTCCCAGACAAAAAAAGGCTGAAGGTATATATCACCACCAAACCAGCACTGCAAAAATTTTAAAGGGACTGCTGTAATAAGGAGAAGAAATATATACGGAGAAAAATAGGCATAGTAAATAAAAATGGCAATAAATAAGTACCTATCAATAATAACCTTAAATGTAATATATATATATATATATATATATATATATATATATATATATATATATATACACTGTCTAAAAGAAACCCACCTTAGAACAAAAGAATCATACAGAATGAAAGTCAAGGGATGGAAACAATTTTTCAAGGAAATGAAAACAAACAAACAAACAAACAAACAAAGCTGGGGTAGCAATACTCATATCTGATGAAATAGACTTCCAAATGAGGGCCATAGCAAGAGACAAAGAAGGCCACTAAATAATATTAAAATGATTGATCCAACAAGAAGATAGAACCTTGGTAAACATATATACACCCAATATAGGAGCACCAAAATATATTTTAAAAACTTCTGGAGAACTTCAAGAGAGCGAGATCAACAGCAATACAATCATAGTAGGGGACTTCAACACCCCACTGACATTACTGGATAGATTTTCTGGACAAAAAATTAACAAGGAAACAGAGACCCTAAATGATACAATAGATCAGATGGATTTAATTGCTATTTACAGAGAATTACACACTCAAATTACAGAATATACATTCTTCTCAAGTGCACATGGAACATTCTCAAAGACATACCACATGTTAGGACACTAACTACATCTCTAAAAGTTCAAGAAGATTGAAATCATATCAAGCATCTTCTCAGATCACAATGGCATAAAACTAGAAATTAATTACAATAAAAACACTCAAAAACATTCAAACACATGGAGGTTAAATAGCATGTTATTAAACAATGAATGGGTTACCAAGGAGATCAAGGAAGAAACAAAAACTTCCTGAAATCAATGAAAATGAACACACAACAACACAAAATCTATGGGACACAGCAAAAGCAATCCTGAGAAGGAAGTTCATAGCATTATAGGCTAACCACAGGACAAGAAAAATTTCTAATAGACTATGTAACCCTACAACTTAAAAAACTAGAAAGTGAACAAAAAGAAAAACCCAGAATAATTAGAAAGAAAGAAATAATTAAGGTCAGAGTGAAAATAAATGACATAGAGACTAAAACAACAATACAAAAGATCAATGAAACCAAGAGCTTGTTCTTTGAAAAGATAAACAAGATTGATGAACCTTTAGCCAGACTCATCAAGAAACAGAGAGAGGACCCAAATAAACAAAATGAGAAATGAAAGAGGAGAAGTTACAACTGACACCACAGAAATGCAAAGGATTGTAAGAAAATACCATGAACAATTATATGCCAACAAATTGGACAACCTAGGCAAAATGGACAAATTTCTAGAATCATAGTCTTTCAAAATTCAAATGAGAAGAGTCACAAAACCTGAACAGACCAATGACAACTACAGAAATTGAAGCAGTAATTAAACAAACTCCCAGCAAACAAAAGCCTGGGTTGGGACAGCTTCACAGGGAAGTTTTACCGAACATTCAAAGAGGAACTAACACCTATTCTCAAAAAATTCACGAGGAAGGAAGACTTCAAAGCTCTTTTTATGAGGCCAGCATAATCCTAATTCCAAAACCAGATAAAGACACTACAAAGAAAGAAAACTATAGTCCAATATCCCTGATGAATGTAGATGCCAAAATCCTCAACAAAATATTAGCAAATCGGATCCAGCAATACATTAAAAAAATTATTTACCATGACCAAATGGGATTCATCCCAGGGATGCAAGGCTGGTACAGTATTCACAAATCAATGAATGTGATACACCACATAAACAAACTAAAAGATAAAAACCATACAATCATATCAATAGATGCTGAGAAAGCATTTGACAAAATCCAGCACTCATTTCTGACCAAAAAACACTCAGCAAAGCAGGAATAGAGGGATCATATCTCAACATAATAAAGGCCATATATGAAAAACCTATAGCCAACATCATACTCAATGGGAAAAAACTAAAAGCATTTCCCTTAAGAACAGGAAGAAGACAGGAATGTCCACTTTCACCACTCTTATTCAACATAGTACTGGAAGTCCTAGCCACAGTGATCAGACAAGAAGAAACAATAAAAGGGATCCAAATTGGAAAGGAGAAAGTGAAACTGTCATTATTTGCAGATGACATGATATTGTACATAGAAAATCCTGAAGACTTCATAAAAAACCTTACAGATTTAATAAATGGTTTTGGCAAACTAACAGCATACAAAATTAACATCCAGAAATTGATGGCATTCTTATACACCAATAATGAACACTCAGAAAGGGAAACTAAAGAAATCAATCCCATTTATTATTGCAACAAAAACATTAAGATACCTATGAATAAACTTAACCAAGGTGGTAAAAGACCTGTTCTCACAAAACTACAGGACATTGAAAAAAGAAACAGAGAAAGATATAAAAAAGTGGAAGCATATACCATGTTCATGGATTGGAAGAATCAGCATCATTAAAATGTCATACTACCCAAAGCAATCTATAGATTCAATGCAATCCCTATTAAAGTACCAATGGCATATTTCACAGATCTAGAACAAATACTCCAAACATTTATATGGAACCAAAAAAAGAATCTGAATAGCCACAGCAATCTTGAAGAACAAAGTTGGAGGGATCACAATAACGGATATCAAGTTATACTACAAAGCCATCGAAATAAAAAAAAGCTTGGTACTGGCAAAAGAACAGGCATATAGATCAACAGAACAGAACAGAGAACCCAGAAATTGACCCAAGACATTATGTGTGATTAATATTTGACAAAGGAGGCAAGAGCATACAGTGGAGAAAAGACAGTCTCTTTAATAAATGGTGTTGGGAGAATTGGATAGGTACATACAAAAAAATGATAATAGACCACCAACTTACACCATATACAAGAATAAATTCAAAATTGAAAAAAGACATAAATGTAACTCATGAAATCATAAAAATCCTAGAAGAAAATGTAGGCAACAAAATCTCAGACATGACACATAGCAGAATTTTCACCAGTACATTGCTGAGGGCAAGAGAAACAAAGGAAAAAATTAATAAATGTGAGTATATCAAACTAAAAAGCTTCTGCATGGCAAAACAAAACAAAAACATCCAGTATCAAAATGTGACCCACTCTTTGGGAGAACAGATTTGCCAATGATACATCTGATAAGGGGTTAATATTCAAAATATATAAAATACTCATAGAGTTCATCAAAAGGAAGACAAACAATCTAATTAAAAAATGGGCAGAGGACTTGAATAGACACTTCTCCAAAAGTACATACAAATGGTCAAGAGACATAAAAAAATGCTCAATGTCACTAATCACCAGAGTGATGCAAATTAAAACGACTGTGAGGTATCACCTCACACCTGCCAGACTGGCTGCCATCAACAAATCATCTAGCAAATGCTGGTGAGGATATGGAGAAAAGGGTACTCTATCTAGTACACTGCTTGAGGGAATGCAGACTCGTGCAGCCACTATAGAAAACAATATGTTGTTTCCTCAAAAAGTAAAAAATGAAACTGCCATTTGATCTGGTGATCTCATTTCTTGGAATACATCCTAACAAACCCGAAACACCAATCACAAATAATATATGCACCCCTATGTTCATATCAGCTCTATTTACAATAGCTAAGATCTGGAAACAGCCCAAACGTCCATCAGTAGATGAGTGGATAAAAAAACCATGGTACATGTATACAATAGAATACTATACAGCTGTAAGAAAGATCTCTTACCATTTGAGACAACATGGAGGGACATGAACAGTATTATGCTAAGTGAAATAAGCCAGTCAGAGATAAATACCACATGATCTCACTTATTTATGGAATATAATGAACAAAGTAAGCTGATGATCAAAATAGATCCAGAGACATGGAAGTAGGGAACAGACTGACAAACCTCAGAGGCAATGGGAATGTGGGGCTGGGATGGGAAGAGATACACCAAAGAACTTATATGCACATATGCATAACCAATGGACACAGACAATAGTATGGGGAAGGTAGGAGGAGGTTGGGAGTGGGTTGAGGGGCTCATGGGGGAAAAAGGGGGAACATTTGTAATACTTTCAACAATAAAGATTGAAAAAAAAAAAGAGAGAAACCAGTAGGTGAAAGAGGATAAAAGACAGGATTTTCCTCTGCAGGTGTTGCCATCACTCCTTCTGTCTAATGACTATGAGACACAAAGGCAGTTTGCAGAATTTAGTGGAGTATTAGTGTGGTTACACTGTGATCTTTGATTTGTAAAATATTCTTCTTTTTGCAAAACTTTAGCGTAATGCACCATGGATATTGCATAGCTCAGGGGAGGCAATTTAAAAGATGTCATATTCTTTCAGGTTTGTACAGAGTAGGACTGAATAAAAAGTCATTCAGTGATGCTTTGGATCTTTGTTCAGTCAGGTTTGTCTTTGTAACATGTCATGGACTCTGACTTGCCTATGTTCCAATTCCATGGGGATCTTTGTAAATTCTTTTTGAAGATGTCATTTGAACCACTGCTCATGAGAGTAGCATTTATAATGGCCACGTTGTCCTGACTATCTAAATGGTTTGTTGTTGAATTTTCTATGTGTTTGTGGACTTTGAAAGGTCTCCTGGGTCAGCTTCTGCTAATTGTTTCTATATGACTTATTCATTTAGGGCCTGGAGCCCCCACTGTCAGGATATCTGGCGGGTAGGTACGGTCTGAGTGAAAAAAAAATGGTAGAAACATTAGGCTTTTAGTGAGAGTAAAATAAATCAGAGAAACACAAATATCATATGATTTCACTTATATGTGGAATCTAAAGAACAATATATATAAACAAACAAAACAGAAATGGACTCAGACACAGAGACTAGACTGATGATTGCCAGAGGAGAGAGGGGTTGGGAGATTGGGTGAAAAGGTGAAGGAATTGAGAAGTACAGATTGGTAGTTACAAAATAGTCATGAGGGTGTAAAGTACAGTATAGGAAATATGGTCGATAATATTGTATTAACTAGGTATGGTGCCAGGTGTGTACTGGAAATATTGGGGGAACATTTTGTAAAGTATATGATTGTCTAACCACTAAGTTGTACACCTGAAACCAATACAAAATAATAATGAATGTAAACTGTAATTGGAAAAAAAAAAGAGTGCAGAAGGTATTCCAGGCCTTTTTTTTTTTTCTCTCATTGGCTGTATAGGCTTAGTCATTCAAACCCATTCTATTGTTTTAGACTATACCCACCTCTCTCAGGTCCTTCTGACACCCTTTATCTCTAGGAGATTGAATACAGTGCCTTGGAAATGATATCCCACCATCTATGTCCTCAGGTACTTTTAGCATGATGTGCCCCACAGTGGGCGTGGCAGGTTAAAGATGGCTGCAGATTCTTTTCCATTCTTCCCATTGAGAGGTGGGGTCTATGCTTCCCTCCCTTTGAATCTGGAGCTAAGAGTATAGGCAGTTTATTTTTTATTGTGGTAAAAATAACAAAGTGAGATTTACCATCTTAACTTTTTTTTTTATCCTCACCCGAGGACATTTTTGCATTTATCTTCAGATAGAACGGGGAGGGGGGTGGAGGGGGGAAGAGAGAGAGAGAGAAACATTGATGTGAGAGAGACACATCGACTGGTTGCCACCCACACAACCCCAACTGGGGCCGGGGACAAACTGCAACCGAGGTACATGCCCTTAGCGGGAACCGAACCTGGGCCTCTATAGTCCGCAGGCCAATGCTCTAATCGCTGAGCCAAACCGGCCAGGGCCCATCTTAACTTTTTAATTAATTTTTTTGTTAATCCTCACCCAAGGATATTTTTCCATTGATTTTTAGATAGAGTGGAAGGGAAAAAGGGAGAGGGGGGGGGAGAGAGAGAGAGAGAGAGAGAGAGAGAGAGAGAGAGAGAGAGAGAGAGAGAGAGAGAGAGAAACATTGATGTGAGAAAGACACATTGATTGGTTGCCTCCTGAACCACCCCAACCGGGGCTGGGGGTTGAACCTGCAACCCAGGTAAGTGCTCTTGACCAGAATTGAACCTGCAACCCTTCAGTCTGCAGGCTGATGCTCTAACCACTGAGCAAAACCGGCCAGGGCCATCTTAACCATTTTTAAGTGTATAATTTAGTAGTGTTAAGTATATTTATGTTGTTGTGAAACAGATCTCCAGAACTTTTCCATCTTGAAGTCTGGAACTCTATAGCCACTAAACAACACACCTCTTCCCTGACCCCATCCCTTAGCAACCCCCATTTTGCATTCTCTTTCTATGAATTTGATGATTTTAGATAGCTCTTCTAAGTGAAATAATACAGTATTTGTCTTTTTGTGACCGGCATATTTCACATAGCATATAACATCCTCCAAGTTCATTCATGTAGCAGGCAACAAGATTCTTTTCTTTTTCAGGCTGAATAATATTCCATGGAATGGCTATAACTACATTTTATTTATTTACTCATCTATCAATGGACACTTGGGTTGCTTCCATCTCCTAGCTGTTGTGAATAGTGCTGCTATGAACATGGGTGTGCAAATATCTCTTTCAGACCATACTTTCATTCTTTTGGATACATATCCAGAAGTGGAATTGCTGGATCATATAATAGTTCCATTTTTAATTTTTTGAGGAACGTCCATAATGTTTTCTATTGTACTATTTTTACAATTACACTAACAGTGCACAAGGGTTCCAATACTTTCACATCTCTCCACCACTTGTTATTTTCTGTTGCTTTTTGTTTTTTTATAGTAGCCATTGGGTATGAGATGTTCCAACAAAACTTTTTTTATTTTTCAACAAAACTTTTACAAAGTTGTAAGTCACTAAGTTTGGGATAATTTGTTATGCAGCAATAGAGAACTGGAACAGAGGGCAAATGCCCTTTCTCCCACTGTGGTTTAGGTTTGCTGCATTAACTATACTGTAATGACATGTGTGGCTGCACAGTAGGCACAGTGCTCACGGGTCAGAAAGCATGCCTCCATCATTGATTTGTTTTTTCCTTCCTGACACGCAACCTTCACTGACTGGTCTAAACATGTTCTCTCTTTGGGCAACCATTGGTTTGTCCCTCACGTGATTTAACTGCAGGGGGTTTGGATCTGTGCTGAAAATAAATGCATGCTCACAACATACTTTTGGGCTGAATTAAGGTCTAACACTGATTTTGGTAGCAATTTGGTTAACATGAGCTTTATAGGTGATTTGAGGGTCTGAATTTGTTGTAGTTGTTTGTTGTGTAATTGGCCAGTGGGTTGATGAAAACTACGGTATATTCCCATTGCTCATCTTTACTTGTGTGCCACCCTCCTGCTCCTGAGTTCATCAGCACACTCTCAGCCCAACTGCAGTGCTGCAAGGAGACAGCTGCATAGGGAGCTACTCCTGTCCCCAGCCCATCCATATTCTCTAATGCCTTCTTACTCTAACCAGAAAGGCAACACCAGTACTTCTTTCTGGGTATCATAAGTTAGTTTGTATACAAATTCTTAGTTGGACCTGAGCTAATGTGTGTGACTGTGCCCGTGACAGGAGGAAGGGCATGTAATAGGAATAGGACCACAGTTGTTTAATGATTATTCACCTTTCTAGCTGTAGATGAGAGGTTTTCTTATAGACCCTGGGAAACTGGAGGATGTTCTGAGAGAAGACACACAGGGCCGCAAAAAAGATAAGCTGCCACAAGAGCTTGGCTGGGTCCATTACTCAGAAGAGAAAATACATTTTGAGAACAAAGGACAGGACACACTTTGACTTGCTTGCTGTGCCTGGACCCTGACCCTCTCCAGGAGTTTGTTTCAGGAATGCCTACTATTCTCTGGTCCCAGGAACAGGCGGAGCTGTTTTTAGCATCATAGAAAATTAACTACCTTGTTATCAGACTTCAAGATCCTGGAAGGAGGCATATGGACCATGGACCCTGCAGCCCTTACTCTGCCCCCCTTCCCCCCTTACATGTAGCCCCTTTCTTACTTATCCCTATATAATTAGCTGACTAATAGGAGAGGTTAGGGTAGAATTTACAGGATGACCTGCTGCTCTCTCCATACTGCCAACATTATTGGAATAAGCGCTCATATATGATTCAACCCTGTCTCTGCGTAATTTGGCTCAAATAGTGACAGGTGGCCTCGGACCCGTTTTGTGTCCAGTTTCACCTGCTTGGTGCGAGCTGCTGAGGCAGAGGGGTGGGGAGTGGGGAGAAAGGAAAGAAGGATCAAGTATTATAATCATAGACTCTTTTCAGGAAAAATCAGTGACTGGGTTTACATTTTTGGAACAGAAAGCAAGATACAAAATAGAAATAAATTACTTCCAAAGACTTCTACCACTCTACCTGTCACAGTTCATTTTGCCTGTTTTCTATCTTATTACAGTTTATTTGCTTCATAACACTACTCACAATCTGTAGCTATCTCATGTATTTTCTTGATTTTTGTTCCTCTCCCCCATCAGAATGTGAGCTCCAGGCCATTAAGACCTCCTCTGCTTTGCTCACAGTGCACCCCCAGCTCCTAGATCTATGACAAATGATCAGAAAGAGGAGATCTCCTTTTCCCAGTAATCCACTAGGTCAGTGCTTCTCAAACGTCAATATGTTTAAGAATCAACTGGGGATCTTGTTAAAAATGCAGATTTTGATTCAGTAGGTCTGGGGTGAAGCCTGAGAACTTGCATTTCTAACAAACTCCTGGGTGCTGCTGCTGCTGGTGGTACCACACTCTGAGAAGCAAGGCACTGGACTGAGTTCCCCGAGGCAGAGACTGTGTCCTGTTCATCTCTGTATTCCCAACTTAATGAGGTACTTGGTATATAATAGGTGCTCAGAAGTTCTTTGTTGAATGAATTAGTGAAACCAGGCACAGGAACCTATGAAAAACCTGTTAAAGCAAATATCGGGAGTCTAGTAATCTCAGCGTGGAATTCTGGGAGCTTTCAATTCCTTCCATCTCCATTAAGGAGCTGGGCAGAGAGAGCAGAGGTAGGGCTGGGGTTCTCTCATCCTTAGTCCATGGATAGAGATTTTACCACTTGGTTGTAACAATAATTTTTTTGGTATAAATATGTAGAGAGGTATCTGGGAAATAAAGAAATGTACAACCTGAGACAGTCCTAGTACACTTTCTTTCCTCCTTTATTCCCGCAGATTCTTCTTCTTTTTAAAAACACAAACCTTTATATTCTTTGCCTCAATCTCTCTCTCTCTCCCCTCTCCTCCTTCTCCCTTTCTTTCAAACTGATTTTAACACAAGAGAGTTGAAGGATAATTGCTAAAACTGTTCTTCTGGTCACTCATGTAGATCTTCTTGCCTGAGAAAGAGCAGAAAATGGCCTAAGAATCAGGTCCTGATAATTTTGTGCTGTTCTTATATGCAACGAACTTAGACTTTGACATCAGGCACAACACTTTCTCATATGACCTTTTTTAGAAAGTAAGTAATTCATGAGAAGGAATTTTGATTGTTAATTCATGAACATCTCTTTCCTCTTCTTCCTCCACTTGTCCCCATTAAGGAATACTGCAGAATCTATTGAAAGCAATAAAACAGGCACAATTACTTGGTAGGCCTGACCCAGGCATAGTGCCAGTAGAATGTTAGTGTTGATGTATTAATCCTAATAACATTCACTGTCCAGTTTTAACATGAAGCTATTCCATATTTTATACAGATTGAAAGGTTTTATTAATGAAGCAGAAAAAACATACCCATGGCAGGATGAGAGTGTAGCACCCTCAATTCTTAGTACATTTCATAAGAACTAATAAATCTGGTGTTGATCTTTTTTTTTTTTTTTTTTATCCTCACCCGAGGACATTTTTTCATTTTTTGTTCAGCTAGAGTGGGAGGGAGAGAGAGGAAGAGAGAGAGAGAGAAACATCGATGTGAAAGGGACACGATGTGAAAGGGACACATCGAGTGGCTGCCTCCTGCACGACCAACCAGGGCCGGGGACAAACTGCAACCGAGGTACATGCCCTTAGCGGGAACTGAACCCGGGTCTCTCCGGACTGCAGGCCGATGCTCTAACTGCTGAGCCAAACCGGCCAGGGCCCTGGTGTTGATCTTAATGTGCCATCCCCACTTTAGCAAGTTCTATGCACTCTTTGAAATTATTGGTAACTGTTTGCCTTTCCATTTCATGATCTAGTTCATGACCAACACTTCACTATGTGATCATGACAATCCTTAAAAAATATAACTGAAAGCATAAACAAATTGAGTATTATTGTTATTCTCACGACACCACAAGAATCCCACTTCCACTGGCAACATTACCACACATGAATTTGAAAATCATGGAACCCAAAGATGTGTTGGCTTCTCAATAAATTCATCTCTGTCTGTTGACATTGAATATTCAGCCTCATACATCTGCCTCTAATCTGGCCTTCCTGTATGGGAAAGACTACCAATGATAATTTGCATCATTTTTCTGTTCCTTGCTTCTGTCCACACTTCTCTGGCCAGACATACCCTCTTGCTTTCTCTCTCTCTCTCAACAAGGTCTGCTTCACAGGCTTTCTATTCTCTTGAGAGTCAGCTGGCCTTCCTTGATAGTATAGGTTTCCTGATTTTCTTGGAAGTATACAGTTTATTGGTTAAATGGATGTGTTCTGGAGCCAGTTTCTCTGGCTTTGAATCCTAATTCCACCATTAATGTCTGGGTAACTGAAGAAGTTCCTTAACATCTCTGTGCTTCATATGAAAATGGGCCCTGAAGACTGATTGAGATGATGCTTATACCTTGTTTATGACTCAATGGGCAAACTCGGCAGATAGGAAGAAGTCAATAAGTGGTGGCAGGTTTTTGTTTCTTTTTAAAAAATACAGAATAGTATAAGTAGCATTATGTCATTCCCAAAATGCTGTCTGCATAGGTAGCTAGTTATTGATATAAGGAAAATAGCTAGTTATTACTATTGTTATAACCTGACAGTGAGATAACCAGAGACACACAGCCAAATTGTAAAGGAGCACTTTATTTCGCCGGCGGGCTGCGGAGGGCATAGTCTCCCCTCAGATCAACAGCCCCGATTCTTCTTACTTGTCCCATTTTAAAGACAGAAACCCCCTCCTCCTTTTGCCCCCTCCCTACAGGGGACCAGTACAATAGTGTGAGTGACAGAGATTACAGAAGTCAAAATTAGCATTATTTACCGACAGCACAAGTATTTGCAAATACCTATACTCAGGAAACTGCAAATGCCTCCCAATTCATGGGGCAACTACAGTCTTAGGCAAAATTCCTTTATGTCTAGGGGTAATTAACCCATTGTTGGAAGAATATCGAGGAATGTCTATTGGTGATAAAATGGAGTCATTTAGTCGCCTTAACCAAGGGGCCTACATAAAATGGAATCTAGTTGCCTTAGCCTTGGGGCCTAGATCACTATAAGGAAGAAAGCAAAATGCAACTAAGTAATCTTAATAAACTGGGAAGCAGAAGCAGGTAGCAGCAGAATTTCCATCTTGTTTACTGGTAAACAGATGCATTCACACACTCCAGGGGACTGCAGCCAGGAGACTTAATCCTCCCAAGGGACAGGAAATCTCCCCAGGGGTACCAGAGGGAGGAGAGGAAATTATTTTGCTGGGCATATGTGCAATAGGAACTAGATGATGTAATAAAACTTTTGGACATGTGCAATGAGAGTCAGAGTGATGAAACAGAGGGGCAGGGCCCAGACTGGGAATAATTGGAAAGGTAATGGGATTGGGTAGAGGACATGAAACCCCAATAGAATTTACTGGGAGGAGGGCCCAGTCCGGGGGAGAGTTAGGAATTTGGGTTGGATAATTTGAATGGTTCTTTATCCTTTACCTGAAACAAGAAGATATATGGAGGATTACTAGAAGCCTTGTGGCAGTGCTTTAGAGCCTGCCCATCCTGTAAATCCTCTAGCGTATATTAATTCCCCTTAATTCACAATCAAATCTTACCATCACATTTATACTTCTCTGCACGTGTGCACTTGGAATTCTTTTCTTTTCACCACAAAAGAACCTATTACATTCACTGGCAACAACACCACACGTATACACTAACCAACAGTAAATCATGTAAACATTTACTTTTCCTTGAGATAAGATGGCCCAATGGTTCAAACTGGGGACACTGGAGACAGATTGTCTGGATGTGAACTATAATTTTGCCACTTATTAGCTCTGTGACCTTGGACATGATAAATGGGGATAGACTTGCCTTGCTCATAGAGTTGTTGTGAGCATTAAATAATTTAATGCAGAGTAAGTACTATGTTAATTATTCCTGTTGTTAGTATGATTATTCTTGTTGGGAGTTGGATTTTTGTCTCGATGTTGTAAGGACAAATAAAAATTAAAAATAAGAGACTTAATTCTTCCTGTTGAAAATAAGGGAAGAGAATTTACCCCCTTCCTTTTCTTGGGGCATTTAGAAATCTTGTAATTATAATTTTTTTCCTGTTTCTTTGAAATCTGTGTAAATCTTTTTAGAAACTAAATAAGACTCTTGACAACTTTATGACCCATGAATGTCTTTCTCAAGTACCTGGAAGCCATCTCTTTGACATGTAAACATCAAGGGTGATAGTGTCCTATCTCCCAGTTTCCACGGGAAGATAGGAGCCTTGCTCCAAGTTGCAAAACTACCTCTGTCAAAAGGTAAGTTTATTTTCCCCTTGTATAAAACCAATGAACTAACACAGATGGTCACCCTCAATTAACCACGTCAATCCAGGGTGAACTGTTACTGTAAATGGTGCTGTCAAGTCCTCTTGAGAACTACTAATTGTTTATCCCCAAAATATGGATGTGATGGGTTGTATCCTCCTTGCCGTGTAAAAGGATGACATTTCACTCTGTTTTTGCAGGAGTCTCTTAGCAATTGCCTATGATGTACATCATATTCTGTTTTAAAGTTTATTCAATAACTAAACTCTTCTTTTTCTACTATCTTTATGGAGAGGTTTTCTGGGTTGGGGGAAGATTTTGTTTTTAATTATTATTACCCAAAGAATGTATATTGATATATCTGTCTTTGTGCATCTAATTGCTTTATTTAATACCTATCCTCTTTTAGCATAGAATTTACAATAAGGAAGGGGCTATCTTTTGAAAACTTCTTTAAGAGTGCTGAAATCAATGTTATTAAAAAGAAACTTACTAGTAGTTACCTATTAAAACCTAACTGATGCTCCACTTTCTTCTTTGTGACTATTTTACAAACTTCTATGAAATTATGGAAAGACACAGCTCTTTAAAAACATAAACTTGTTCTCTCCTCCAGGAAGCAGCGTGGCGTTTGTTTCCCAGAATGTAGACCTATGGCCTTGAATGAGTCTTTAGCAGGCAGAGAGTTCAGGATCACGAGGCTTTACATTCCTTTATTATGACAAATTGAATAGTTCTGGTCTTAATTATCCATATGGGTGTTTGTTGTTACGAAATCAGACATTCAAGTATGATGTATGCTTCCTCTGTAGACCAAAGGGATGTGGACTACACAGTCCAGAAGGCAATTTATAATCAAGATCTAATACACATACACACACACCCACACACACATACCACATACACATACCACACTCCCCAGCCCCCGTTAGAGAAATAACCAAGAATTAATTCATGTGTAATCCATTGCTGACCAGCTGACATTGATACCATTGCAATAATTTGGTTATTAACAGGAAAGGAATATAGGGAAGACCAGATAATATGGGCATGCCATTTGTACAGCTTTGCCAGCAAGCTATAAGTTAACACTCCAGGTCTAGTCTCTGTTGATTGATGGGGAAAAGGACTGGACAGAGGCAGTTTAGACACACGCCCAGTAAGGTCTGAGTGATGTGGAAGGTGTCCATCTGTTTGACACACCTGGGAGTGAGTGAGTAGCCGGATAGGTGTGGCCATTGTAATATTTAATCTAGACTAGACAAAGGAAAGCGCTCTGGCTCCTGCACTAGACTCTGGGTGTGCTCCCAGGCCCTGCACATACACACACACCCATGTGGCTCACGGCCACATGGGACCCACACAATGGACTGAATCTAGACTGATCCTAATCTGGACCTGGCTGCAACATGGAGAAGAAACTCTGGACTCTGGCTTTGCCTTTAGCTTTGCTAAAGCTCTACCTACCCTTCTTTCAGGACTGGCTTGAGGGAAATGGGACATTGGTAACCAAGGAATATAATTTCACACAAATAAAGTCTTCTACCACATCTCACCCTATTGTTGGGGCCTCTGAATATGCTTATTCCAGTGGTGCCCCCAAACCCCCCAAACCCCACTTCCATTAGTGAGGGAGGAATCTGAATCTGATTCATAACAACATAAGTCAGCCACAAATGACATAGTAAGGGAGAGCCAGAGACTGGCTGAATTGCAGAATTTTAGGGCTTTCTAAAATGCAGAAGGGAATACATTGTTCTTCAGCTTAAAACTTTTTAGAGGTGACTTTCTGCTGTCGAATAAGTTCAGTTGCTCAGCACAGCCTACAAGGCCTCTGGTGCGCTTCTTGCTTCACCACTCCAGCCTCTCCTTGGGTGCCCCACTCCAGACTGTGCTCTGGCCTTCTGAATGTGACCTGTGGGTCTCAGAATGAACCTTCGGGGACTGTGCCTTTCTGCCAGAAATGCCCTTTTTCAAGTTTTCTAGCTGCATATTTCAAATCTCACCTCAAGTCACTTCCCCAAGAGGAATTTCCTGAATGCTCCATTCTCTTGTTTGGGTCCCCATTTGCCCCAGTCATCCCTTATCAGAGCCTGCCTATTCCTTGTAGTAGTGAACTCAAGAGTAAAGGACACTTCTGATAAGCCTCTCTGTCCCAAGCACCTAAGCAGGGCCCAGCACATAGTGGATGCTTAACAAACCTCTGGTGTTCCTTGGAAGGAGACTTAGATAGTGTTATGGACTGAATCATATCCCCCCAAATTCATATGTTAAAGCCTTAACCTCCAAATGTGACTGCATTTGGAGATAGGGCCTTTAAGGAGGTAATTAGGGTTAAATGAAGTCATAAGGGTGGGACCCTAATCCAACAGGAGTATTGTCCTTATAAGAAGACATTTTTCATGTCTGCAGGGCATGCAGACAGAAAAAAGGCCATGTGAGGACATAGCAAGAAGATGGCTATCTGTAAGCCAAGAAGATCTTGGACTTCTATTCTCCAGAATTGTAAGAAAATATATTTCTCTTGTTTAAGTCACCCAGACTGTGGTATTTTGTTATGGCAGCCCTAGTAGACTAAGACAGGTATAAACAAAACCAACCTTTTTATTTTTTTTGCAAGCCATGCAGCTAGCTAGCTGAAGATTTGGATAGGATTCTTCAGACCTACACTTGTGTTTCCATTGTTTTTTCAGTTTTATTTTCCAGTGAAAAACTTTTTTAAGTGAACCTTTTAGGAATTCCATTTCTACATATGAAATGGAATTGGGTGCAGAACACCACCCTGCCCAGGCTTTCCTCTCTCCTCCTGCCCCTCCTCCATACCACACCTCGGCAGCTCTCCAAGCACTCCTGGAACCTAGTTTGAAAATTAGTGCTGTACCTGAGGCTGCCTTCTCCAAGCAATAGCACAAATCTTCCCAATCTATCATGTTCTCGTACACTGATATAAACATTAGAAACCTGTTGTGAAGTAGGAAAGCCAACTGGGTCCCAGAGGGCAAAATAAGATGGCTTAGAGGATAGGCGATGAGGATTTCAGAGAAAAAAAGGTCACTGCAATGATTTGACTTTATCTGGGATAATGCTATAAATGATTTCAACAGATAAAAAGAATTATCTAGAAACCAGGTATATCCCCACTCTGGTCAGAGATCCATGTTGTAAGCCAGCAAATATCCAAAATATACACATGGCTCCATTCCAAGGTGATTGGAGTTCCAGTAAAGCTATTTTGGTGATAACCAGGAGAAGAAAATCCTATGGCCTTAGAGAACCCTGCCTCTAAAACTGGGCTTTGTAAATGCTGTATGGCCAAGGACGGTGCTTCTCCAGTTGTGGCCCCTGGATCTCCTTGGATCTCAGTCACTGGGGTATTTGTGAATATGTAGCTCCCAAGATCCCAGCTGGACTTAGTGAATCAGTATCAAGTTCCCCAGGTAATTCTCATTTAAATTCAAGTTTAAGATTTTTAGCACCTGGGAACTGTAAATCCTAGGTCAGCCACTTCCTAGATGTGGCCAAGTCATTTTACTTACCAT
The DNA here is from genome assembly GCA_030848825.1 of Tadarida brasiliensis. NCBI lineage: Eukaryota > Metazoa > Chordata > Mammalia > Chiroptera > Molossidae > Tadarida > Tadarida brasiliensis. The sequence goes on from CM061267.1 coordinate 51,466,599, forward strand.
AGCCTTGGATTTCTCATCTGTAAGATGGATATAACACCTATTTTATAGGGTTGTTTGAGAAATCAAGGTTAGCATGTGTAGGGGAACTCACTTTAGAGATTTAATATGGCTCCAGCAGCAAAGGCATCTGGGAAATGTTGACCTCTCTGTGTTTAACCTTCTGTGACTGTTTAACTCTTTGTAGCCTCAGATTTGGCTGACTACAGAGAAAGCCGAAATGCCACCTCAAAATAAATATCAGGCCCCAGGAAGGTGGTTAATAAATGTGTAGAGTGTGGATAACTGCCTGATGTTATCTGTTAACTCAGAAATGCATTGTTCTTTCTGGTGGTCTACCTGACTACCCACCATATGGTTTTACAATTAACCCCTATAAAAACGAGACCTGTCCCGGGAGGTGGAGTGGATCTCTTCCCAGCCAGCCGCCACTGAGAGCAAGCAGCTGCTTTGCCCTTGTATGTAGGTTTCCCCTATTAAAACTCATGAATTTGGATAAGGCTATGTGTTAGTTTTTTGGAATCAATCCTGAATTTAGATTTTCCCCCAACAGCATTTAACACTCATCCTCTCTGGGAAGAGACACAGAAGAGATGAAAGAGTAGAATTGAGAAAAGCAGTTTCTGAAATCTCCCTGTGAAGTTTTCCCTATTTTGACAAATAAAATAAGAAATCCATATAGTTTTTACTTGCTTATTTGGAATTAAGCACTTTAAGTAACTCCCCAGGGTTTTGTGGCACGAAGGATGACATCCAAGTACTGGAAATACCACTCCATTTGAGGAAAGCCTTTGGCTGGAAGTTGAAGGTAAGGTACCAACAGACTTAACCTTGGGGGAACATTATTGTTTTACAGATGTGGTCATACCCTCAATCAAATCATGTCCTCAGGAAGGACATTTCCAGAAAGCTTAGAAATAAACTGTGGTCTTCGTTCCCCATAAACCTACTGGCTGGGATTTTAAGGTTTCTCTATGATGATAATAGCAACCTTTTCTGAGCACTAACCGTATGCCAGGCATTGTGCTAAGTACTTTACACACATTACACAGTTCAATCCCCACAAATACCCCTAAGTGGCAGGGTAATATCATTAATTCCATATTACCAATGAGAAAACAAATTAAAGAATTATGACTTGAGTAGTATTTATAAGGATAAAAAATTATAAAGGCAAACAAGATCCAGCTCTGCTGGTTTCTTGAGCATTCTACTCCCCCAGACAAGTCTGAGTCTTAAGGTGCAGTTTGCCTGTCACTCTGTATCTTTCTCTGCTCTGCACAGATGAGACTGGGGTCTTAGTTAATACCTGGTTGTGAGCTTGAAGTCCAATGAATGGCATTTAATGAATGTTTGTAAAAAATGCTCTGACTATACTATAATAGGACAAAATTATACAAATAAGTTTGTTTATCATAGCAAAAAATTAAAAGTAAACTTAATGCCTCAAATAAGAGATTGAATAAAGAAATTGTGGCACTTTCACTTAAAATGAATGTGGATCTATATTAAATGAATGACATATTAAATGGAAAAAGCAGGTTATTAAATAGCATGTAGAGTGTGATCTCACTTTTGAAAATGAAATGTTTATATATAAACATTTCATATAGAAAAATGTCTATATATACATAGAAGGATCTACCCCATAATATGCTAATTAAACTCTGAATGATAGATTTAGAATGCTTGTCACTTTCTGTATTACCTGATTTTTCTTTTCTTTTTGCAGTGAAATGAGCATGCATTAGTTTAATACTTAGGAGAAATGTGCTATTATTATTTTGTAAACTAAATGCCTTGGAAAGAAAATGAAATTAAACATTCTACCATCTTCAATGTGTGCATGGATTTGTGTTTGTATCTCTAAGATGGTGATTAGGAGATGGTTTGAAGATAGCACACTGAAGAGATAGCCCTGTGGTTATTTCTAAGCATACCTTTTGCCACCTCCACATAACTCAATACACTCCTCAATTTATCACTCAGTATACTTTAGTTGAATGAATAAACACTGAAAAGTGGGATTGATATACAAAATATTGCAAAAGATGAACAGTTGCATTAGGACTGGAAGAAGTCATAACAATGTAAAAGAATGACTTCCAATTTCATCTTCTTAGATTTGGATTAACTTGTGTTCAAGGTGATTCAATGGATCCTAGAATCAAAGCAGAACGGAGCCGGAGCTGTGGGGTTTGGGGGTTGGAAGATGGATGTTTTGTAACCTTGTGTTAATGCACTCTCTTCATTTGCATGTGAATAAGGGTTTGTTATCTTTTGGCTTCAAAGTCTCTTCCCCTAAAAAGCAAGAGACAAAGCTAGGGTGTATGGTTTGCAGAAATGCCATCTCAAGGAAATAATTTACATAAATCCGCTTGTAACCTGGGGGAAGGAAACTGCAAATAAATGGGACTGCGTCCTAAGATCTGGAGCATTTGCTCCCTTGCAAAGCTTACCCTCACTCCAAGCAGTGTGTGCTTGTAAGTTCATTGCGTTGCACCAATTCCAGCAGGCCTAGAGACCGCAAGGAGCTAAGTCACTGTGAGTGCTGCCCCCAACAGATGTTTCCCATCAGTCTGTCTATACCATATCTCTTTTCTTTATCATTGTTGCCTTAAGTGGTTTTCACAGATAGGAAGGCTGAATGATGATTCCCCAGAGCACACACCATTGCTTCTTTGTCCATTGCTTGTTCATTATAATAGGACATTCTTCTTCCTCAGATAGGGAACAGATTTCTGATTCTTAGAAAGGCTTCCCAACCTCCAAACTGGCTTTGATGATTTTATTCATGATTCAGGGGAAATGCTGTTGGTCAATACACGACTATGCCAATTTAAGGACCATTCAAAAACACTTTTTGTTGTTGTTAGGAAAAAAAAGGCCTGATTTGCAGCATTTGTCAATTTTCTTTTATTATTTTATTTTATATATGTTATTGTTGTATTACAGATGCCCCCCTTTTTCTCCCCATTGCTCCCTTCCTCCCAGTTCCTGCCCCACACCAGGCCTTCATCACTTTATTGTCTATGTCCATGGTTTATGCATTGATGCATGAAAGGTCTTTGGTTTATCTATCCTGCCCCACCTCCCCACATCCCCTTGAGATTCATCAGTCTGTTCCATGTTTCTATGCCTCTGTGTGTATTTTACTCATCAGTTTATTTTTTTTCATTAGATTCCACAAATAAGTGAGATCATGTGATACTTGTCTTTCTCTTGACTACAATTTGGTGGAGGATGCCTATTAATGCATTCATAAATTTCTTCCAGGGCAGGATAAAATAGTCCAGTGAAACATACTATCTCTATCTTAAAGACTGGTTTAGCATATTGAACCCAAATTCACAAGCCTAAGTTACCAAAATAAAATTCAAACATGGAGTATCTGGACAGTCCAAGGAAATTTTTTGTGATTCACATCAGGTGTTTTCAATAGTCCTTTTTTTTTTTTTTTTTTTTTGCATTTCAATAACTTTATTTATTTATTTTTATTAATTTATTTTTGTTACAGATGTTTCTCCTTTTTTCCCCATTGACACCCTCCTCCTCATTCCCCCCCAATGTGTCCCCAGCTTTGTTGTCCATGTCTATCGGTTATGCGTACATGCATATCAGTTCTGTGGTTTATCTCTCCCCCCCCACCCCCTTCTGAGGGTTGTCAGTCTGTACTCTACTTCCACATCTCTGGGTCTACCCTGTTCCTCAGACTGTTATGTTCATTATATTCCACAAATAAGTGAGATCATGTGATATTTGTCCTTCTCTGCTTGGCTTGTTTCACTTAGGATAATACTCTCCAGGTCCTTCCATGTCGTCTCAAAAGATAAGAGATCTTTCTTTCTTACAGCTGCATAGTACTCCATTGTGTATATGTACCACAGCTTTTTTATCCATTTGTCTACTGATGGACACTTGGGCTGTTTCCAGATCTTAGCTATTGTAAATAGTGCTGCTATGAACATGGGGGTACATATATTCTTTCTGATTGGTGTTTCAGGCTTCTTAGGGTATATTCCTAGAAGTGAGATTACTGGGTCAAATGGCAATTCAATTTTTAATTTTTTGAGGTAACACCATAGTGTTTTCTATAGTGGCTGCACCAGTCTGCATTCCCACCAGCAGTGTACTAGAGTCCCCTTTTCTCCACACCCTCACCAACACTTGTTGTTTGATGCTTTGTTGATGGTGGCCATTCTGACAGGTGTGAGGTGACACCTCATTGTTGTTTTAATTTGCATCTCTCTGATGATTAGTGATGTTGAGCATTTCTTCATGTGTCTCTCAGCCATTTGTATGTCCTGTTTGGAGAGATGTCTATTTAGTTCCTCTGCCCATTTTTTAATTGGGTTCTTTGTCTTTCTTTTGTTGAATTGTATGAGCACTCTATATATTTTGGAGATTAACCCCTTATTTGATGTATCATTGGCAATTATGCTCTCCCATACAGTGTGTTCCCTTTCCAATTTGATGGTTGTTTCTTTTGCTGTGCAGAAGCTTTTGAGTTTGATGTAGTCCCATGTGTTCATTTTTTCCTTTGTTTCTGTTGCCTTAGGTGATGCATCAGTGGAAATTCTGCTGCGTATAATGTCCGAAATTTTGTTGCCTACATTTTCTTCTAGGATTTTTATGGATTCACGAGTCACATTTAAGTCTTTTATCCATTTTGAGTTTATTCTTGTGTAGGGTGTAAGTTGATGGTCTAGTTTCATTTTTTTGCATGTAGCTGTCCAATTTTCCCCACACCATTTATTAAAGAGGCTGTCTTTACTCCATGCTCTTGCCACCTTTGTCAAATATTAATTGAGCATAATGTTTTGGGTCAATTTCCAGATTCTCTATTCTGTTCCACTGGTCTATATGCCTGTTCTTGTGCCAGTACCAGGCTGTTATGATTACAGTAGCTTTGTAGTATAACCTGATATCTGGTATTGTGATCCTGCCTACTTTGTCCTTCTTTTTCAAGATTGCTGAGGCTATTCGGGGTCTTTTTGGTTCCATATGAACTTTTGAAGTCCCAATACCATTTATTGAAGAGACTGTCTTTACTCCATTCTATGCTCTTGCCTCCTTTGTCCAATATTAATAGAGCATACTGGCTTGGATTGATTTCTAGAATCTCTATACTGCTCTATTGATCTATATGTCTTCTTGTGCCAGTACCAGGCTGCTTTGATTACAGTGGCTTTGTAGTATAATTTGACATCTGATATTGTGATCCTTCCTACTTTGTTCTTCTTTCTCAAGATTGCTGCACCTATTCAGGGTCATTTTTGATTCCATATAACTTTTTGGAGTCTTTGTTCAGATCTGTGAAATATGACATTGGTATTTTAATAGGGATTGCATTGAATCTATAGAGTGCTTTGGGTAGTATGGACATTTTAATGATGTTGAATCTTCCAGTCCACGAACATGGTATATGCTTACACTTTTTTATATCTCCCTCTATCTCTTTTTCTATGTTCTGTAGTTTTCTGAGTACAAGTCTTTTACCTCTTTGGTTAAGTTTATTCCTAGGTATCTTAATTTTTTATTGCAATGGTAAATGGAATTTTTTAGTTTTTCTTTCTGAGTGTTTATTCTTGGTGTATGAAAATGCCATCAATTTCTGGGTGTTAATTTTGTATCCTGCTACATTGCCAAATTCTTTTATTAAATCTAGTAGTTTTTTGGTGGAGTCTTTCGGGTTTTCTGTGTACAATATCATGTCAGTTTTACTTCCTCCTTTCCAACTTGGATGCCTTTTATTTTTTCTTCTTGTTTGATTACTGTGCTAGGACTTCCAGTATTATGTTGAATAAAAGTGGTGAAAGTGGGTATCCCTGTCTTGTTCTTATTCTTAAGGGAAATGCTTTTAGTTTTTGCCCACTTAGTATGATGTTAGCTGTAGGTTTGTCATATATGGCCTTTATTATGTTGAGGTATGATCCCTCTATTCCCACTTTGCTTACAGCTTTTATCAAAAATGGGTGCTAAATTTTGTTGAGTTTTTTTTGCATTTATTGATATGATCATGTTATTTTTATCTTTTTGTTGGTTTATGTGATGTATTACATTTATTGATTTCCAAATAGTGTATCATCCTTGCAACCCTGGAATAAATGCCACTTGGTCATGGTGTATACTAAAAAAAATATATATTGCTGGATCAGGTTTGCAATATTTTTGTTGAGGATTTTAGCATCTAGGCTCATCAGGGATATTGGACTATAATTCTCTTTCTTTATAGTGTCTTTATCTGATTTTGGAATTAGGATAATGCTGGCCTTGTAAAAAGAGCTTGGAAATTTTCCTCCCTCTTGAATTTTTGGGAATAGTTTGAGGAGAATAGGTGTTAATTCTCCTTTGTAGATTTGGTAGAACTCCCTTGTGAAGCTGTCCAGACCAGGTCTTTAGTTACCTGGTAGTTTATTGATTATTGCTTCTATTTCATTGGTCTGTTCAGGTTTTCTAAATCTTCCCTGTTGAGTTTTGGAAGCTTGTATGATTCCATTTGTTAGCATATAGTTGCTCATGGTATTTTCTTACAATCCTTTGTATTTTTGTGGTGTTAGTTGATATTTCACCTCTTTTTTTCTGGTTTTATTTATTTGGGTACTCTCTCTTTGTTTCTTGGTGAGTCTGGCTAAAGGTTCATCAATCTTGTTTATCTGTTTAAAGAATCAGCTCTTGGTTTCATTGATCTTTTGTATTGGTTTTTTAGTCTCCATGTCATTTATTTCTGCTATGTTCTTTATTGTTTCCTTCCTTCTAGTTACTTTGGACTTTTCTTACTCTTCTTTTTCTAATTCCTTTTCGGTTGTAGGGTTAGTTCATTAGAACTTTTTCTTATTTCTTTTTTTTTTTCTTAACTCATCTTTACTGTTGAATGTATTACAGATGTCCCCCCCCCCCCTTTTTTCCCCATTGATCCCCTCCTCCCCATTCCCCTCCTTCCTCCCTCCTGCCTTCCCCACACTATTGTTGGTGTCCATTGGTTATGCATATATGCATAGAAGTTTTTTGGTTTATCTCATCCTGCCCTCCCTCCCCGCTTCCCTTTGAGGTTCATCAGTCTAAAAACCAATTTGTACTTCTTAATTCCTTCATCTTTTTCACCCATCCCTCCAGTCCCCTCCCCAAAAGTTCTCTGTATCTATGAGTCTGTTTCTGTTCTGCCTGCTCATTTTGTTTGTAGATTCAATTGTTGATAGATATGTATTAATTGCCATTTTATTGTTCATAGTTTTGTTCTTCTTCTCCTTCAAGAAGACCCTTCAACATTTCATATAATAATGGTTTGGTGGTGATGAACTCCTTTAGCTTTTTCTTGTCTGGGAAACTCTTGATATGTCCATTGATTCTAAAAGATAGCTTTGCAGGATAGAGTAATCTTGGTTGTAGGTCATTGCTTTTCATCACCTTGAATATCTCTTGCCACTCCTTTCTGGCCTGCAAAGTTTCTTTTGAGAAATCAGCCGACATTCTTATGGGAGCTCCTTTGTAGGTAATGAACTGCTTTTCTCTTGCTGCTTCTAAGATTCTCTTTTTGTCTTTAACCTTTGGCATTTTGATGATGATGTGTCTTGGTGTGGACCTCTTTGAGTTCATCTTGTTTGGGACTCTCTGTGCTTCCAGGAGTTGTATGTCTGTTTCCTTCACCAAGTTAGGGAAGTTTTCTGTCATTGTTATTATTATTTTTTTTTTAAACTTATCTTTATTATTGAATATACTACAGATGTTCCTCATTTTTCCCCCATTGCCTCCCTCCTCCCCATTCCCGCCCCCCTCCTGCTTTTCCCCACACTATTGACTGTATCCATTTGTTATGCATATATATATATATATATAAGTTCTTTGGTTTATTTCTTCCCACCCCCAACCCCCCTTCCCTCTGAGGTTTGTCAGTCTAACAACCGATTTGTACTTCTTAATCCCTTCACCTTTTTCACCCCTCCCCCCAGCCCCCACCCATCTTGTACCCAACAAATTTCTCTGTATCTATGAGAATGTTTCTGTTCTGCATGTTCATTTTGTTTGTAGATTCTATTGTTGATAGATATGTATTTATTGCCATTTTGTTTGTTCATATTTTTTTTATCTTTTTCTTCAAAAAGACCTTCAACATTTCATATAATAATGGTTTGGTGGTGATGAACTCCTTTAGCTTTTCCTTGTCTGGAAAACTCTTTGTATGGCCATCGATTCTAAATGACAGCTTTGCAGGATAGAGTAATCTCGGTTGTAGGTTCTTGCTTTTCATCACTCTGAATATTTCTTGCCACTCCCTTCTGGCCTGCAAAGTTTCTTTTGAGAAATCAGCTGACAGTCTTATGGGAACTCCCTTGTAGGTAACTAACTGCTTTTCTCTTGCTGCTTTTAAGATTCTCTCTTTGTCTTGAACCTTTTGCATTTTGATGATGATGTGTCTTGGTGTGGGCCTCTTGGGGTTCATCTTGTTTGGGACTCTCTGTGCTTCTTGGACTTGTATGTCTGTTTCCTTCACCAAGTTAGGGAAGTTTTCTGCCATTATTGTTTCAAATAGGTTTTCGATTTCTTGTTCTCTCTCTTCTCCTTCTGGCACCCCCAAGATGCGAATGTTGGCACGCTTGAAGTTGTCCCAGAGGCTCCTTACACTATCCTCATTTTTTTTGGATTCTTTTTTCTTTTTGCTGTTCTGATTGGGTGTTTTTTGCTTCCTTATATTCCAAATCCATGGTTTTCTTCTTGGATTTACCTACTCTACTATTGAATCTATGTAAACTATTCTTTATTTCAGTTAGTGCCTCCTTCATTTCTGACTGGTTCTTTTTTGTGCTCTTGAGGCCCTCTCTAAGTTCATTGAGGTTCTCACTAAGTCCATTGAGCATCCTTATAAGCAGTGTTTTGAACTCAGCATCTGTTAGGTTGCTTAACTCCATTTCACTTAGTTCTTTTCCTGGAGTATTGTTCTGTTCTTTCATTTGGGACCTGTTTCTTTGTCTCCTCATTTTGGCTGCCTCCTTGTGTTTGTTTCTATGTATTACTTAGCGAGAGGTATAGGGCTAGCTGAGACCAGATGCTGCTTGTTTGAAAGAATTTAGGAAAATCTGAAACAGGATCCAAGAGAGGCCAATCCTATGGTCAAGCAACTGGCAACAGCTTGGGTGGGCCTGAAAGTTGGGTGGGGTGGGGCCTCAGGGAATCACCAGGGCGGGGCAACACAGTCTCAGCTAGGTTGCTGGAATCCCAGATATGGCGGTGTCTGCTGGCCCAGGGAAGGGCTCACCAAAGGAACAAAAGCCTCTGATAGCACGTCTGTCCAGGAGAAAGCTGTCTCTCCAGCCCTTGCTCCAATGCCAAACAACTCAGTTCTTCCCCATATGACTCTGGTGCCTTTCAGGCTGCCTTCCCCACTCTAGAGCCTGGAGGGTGCAAGTCCGAGTAAGTCTGTGCGTGGGCCCTTTAAGAGGAGCTGCCAGGGGCTCCAGCCGCCTCAGCCTCAGTTCCTGCTGGTTTTTCCAGCCAGAAGTTATGGGGATTCTCTTCCTGGCACTGGAACCCTGAGCTGGGCGCCTGGTGTGGAATGGGGACCCCTCATTCCTCAGGGAGGACCTTCCCAGCCGAGGTGTCCTCCTAATTTTTATCTGCCACATGTGGGTGTGGGACCAGCCCGTCGCGCCTCCGCCCCTCCTACCAGTCTCGATGTGGCTTCTTCTTTAATTTCGTAGTTGTAGGACTTCCATTCAGCTTGATTTCAGGCGGTTTTGAATGATGGTTGTTCTGTAGTTTAGTTGTAACTTTGATGTGGTTGTGGGAGGACACGATACCGCGTCTACCTACGCCACCATCTTGACCGGAAGTCTGTCATTATTTTTTCAAATAGGTTTTCAAATTCTTGTTCTCTCTCTTCTCCTTCTGGCACCCCTATGATGCAAATGTTGGTACACTTGAATTGTCCTAGAGGCTCCTTACACTATCCTCATTTTTTTTTTTAATTCTTTTTTGTTTTTGCTGTTCTAATTGGGTGTTTTTTGCTTCCTTATATTCCAAATCAATGGTTTGCTTCTTGGCTTTACCTACTCTACTATTGATTCCCTGTAAATTATTTTTTATTTCAGTTAGTGCATCCTTCATTTCTGACTGGTCCTTTTTTATGTTGTTGATGTTTTCACTAAGTTCCTTGGAGGTCTCCTTAAGTTCCTTGAAGGTCTCACTAAGTTTCTTAAATGTCTCACTAAGTTCCTTCAGCATCCTTATAACCAGTGTTTTGAACTCTGTTTGATTGCTTATCTCCATTTTGTTTAGTTCTTTTCCTGGAGTTTTGTTCTTTTCTTTCATGTTTCTTTGTCTCCTCATTTTGGCTGCTTCCCTGTGATTATTTCTTTGTATTAGGTAGAGTTGCTATGTCTCCTAGGCTTCGTAGGGTGGCCTATTGTTGTAGGTGTCCTGTAGGATCCAGTGGCACAGTCTCCCTGGTCACCCCAGCTGGGCCCTCGAGGTTCACCCCTAGTGTGGACTGCACACTCTTGTGTTGTAATTGAGTCTTGATTGCTGCTGGCACATCAGTGTAAGGAATTTACTCAGGCTAATCAGCTACAAGGACTGGCTGTGCCCACTGACCACTGGCCTCTGACTCCCTTGGAGGATTAGCTGTGTAGGGGCCCAACACACAAAGAAAGACTTACTTCAACAAGGCTTTGGTACCCACTGAGTCCACTCATTGAGTGTGTCATTTGTGGAGGTGGTTGGTTGGTGGTGTTTTGATGTGGTTTGAAGCCGTCTACTGGGTGTGCTGGCTCTGGGGCAAGGTCAGCCACTGCCTGTGTTCTATCTGGGGCCACCTGACATAAGCTACAAAGTGATCTGTTGATGGCTGCTTCTTGTGCTGGGCTTGGAGATGCCCAGCAAAAGCTGAGTTGTGAACCAAGGCTGGCTGCTTCTAGTGCCAGACCTGGGGCCACTTAATGAGAGGTATGGGGCTCACTGAGACCAGATGCTGCTTGTTTGAAAGATTTTAGGAAACTCTGAAGCAGGATCCAAGACAGGCCAATCCTATGGTAAAGCCTTTGGAAATAGCTTGGGTAGGCCTGAAAGTTGAGTGGGGCAGGGCCTCAGGGAATCACCAGGGTAGGGCAAACAGTGTGAGCCAGGTTGCTGAAGTCCCAGATATGGAGGCAGTCGCCACCCCAGGGAAGGGCTCACCAAAGGAACAAAGACCTCAGCCAGCAGGTCTGTCTGACAGAAAGCTGCCTCTCCAGCCCTTGTCCTGAGGCCAAACAGCTCAGTTCCTCCCTGTATGTCTCTGGTGCTTTTCAAGCTGCCTCCCCTCTGAGATTAGAGGGAGCAAGTCTGAGTAAGTCTGTGTACTGGCCCTTTAAGAGGAGCTGCCTGGGCTTCAGCAGCCTCAGCCTCCCTCAGCTTTAGTTCCTGCTGGTTTTTCCAGCCAGAAGTTACGGGGACTTCTCTTTCTGGCATGGAACCCTGAGCTGGGTGCCTGGTGTGGGACAGGGACCCTTCACTCCTCAGGGAGGATCTTCACAGTCGAGGTGTCCCTCCTGATTTTTGTCCACCACACATGGGTGTGGGACCAGCCCATCCGTGCCTCCACCCCTCCTACCAATCTCGATGTGGTTGCTTCTTTAATTTTGTAGTTGTAGGACTTCCATTCAACTCAATTTCAGGTGGTTCTGAATGATGGTTGTGCTGTAGTTTAGTGGTAATTTTGATGTGGTTGGGCAAGGGGGTGAGTACCTCATTTACCTATGCTGCCGTCTTGACCCCATCTCTTGTTTCTTGAGGTAGGCCTGTAGTGCTAAGAACTTCCCTCTCAGGATTGTTTTGTTGTGTCCCATAGATTTTTGCTTGTTGTGTGTTCACTTTCATTTGTTTGCTGGAAGTTTTTGATTTCTTCTTTGATCTCATTGGTAACCCATTCATTGTTTAATAACATGCAATTTAGCTTCCAAGAGTTTGAATATTTTTGAGTGCTTTATTGTAGTTGATTTTGAATTTCATGCCATTGTGATCTGAGAAGATGCTTGCTATGATTTCAATCTTCTTGAACTTGTAGAGACTTAGTTTGTGTCCAAACATGTGGTCTATCTTTGAGAATATCCCATGTGCACTTGAGAAGAATGTATATTCTGTAGCTTTGGGATGAAATGTTCTGTAAATGTCAATTAAATCCATTTGATCTAGTGTGTCATTTAGGATTGCTGTTTCCTTTTTGATTTTTTTTATCTAGAAGATCTATCCACTGATGTCAGTGGAGTGTTGAAGTCTCCTACCATGATTGTATTCCTGTTGATTTTTCTCTTAAAGTCCTGAAGAATTTTTAAAGTATATTTGGGTTCTCCTACATTGGGTGCATATATGTTTATCAGGGTTATATCCTCTTATCATATTGATCCCTTTAGTATTATGAAGTGGCCTTCATTGTCTCCTGTTATGGCCTTCATTTTGAAGTCTATTTTGTCAGATGTGAGTATTGCCACCCTGGCTTTTTTTTTCATTTCCATTTGCATGGGAATTTTTTTTTCATCCATTCACTTTCATCCTATGTCTTTTGTTCTGAGGTGGGTCTCTGTAGACAGCATATATATATGGGTTATGTTTTCTTATCCATTCAACTACCCTATATCTTTTGAATGGAACATTTAAGCCATTTACATTTAAGGTTATTATTGATAGGTACTTGGTTGCCATTTTTATTCTTAAGTCTGTATTCCTCTCTCTCTCTTGCTTCTTCTTCTTAACAACAGTCACTTTAGCATTTCTTGCAGTGCTGGTTTGGTGGTAATAAACTCCTTTAACCATTGTTTTTTGTCTGTGATGCTCTTTAATTCACCTTCAATTAAGAATGATAGCCTTGCTAGATAGAGTAGTCTTGAATTCAGTCCCTTGCTTTTCATTACTTTGTAAACTTTATGCCACTCTCTTCTGGCCTGAAGTGTCAAAACACACTCTTCATTTGCAATTGGATGCCTCTGATATGAGAGGAAACTTGGGATGCAAATAGGCAAGGCACCTATATTAGCAGGAAGGCTAAACAGATTTGTCCTGACAGCTGCAATAGATGCTTCAGTAGCCATGGTAGAAATAGAAATTATTTACCAGTGGACATTAAGAGAAAATTAAACAAACATTCAATGATCACCTACTCTGGTCCTCAGAAGGCAAGTTGTGTGAAATACAGGGGCAGTGCTGGTGACCTTCCTAGCGTCACATCCCCTCTGTTCTCCTCACCCTATGTGTCAGGGAAGCACCAGCAGCACCCCCATAGGCTTCCTTGGGAGCCACACTCAATCTGTAAATGTCCTTTGAGAATACTTTTTAAACATTATCAAGGGTGGTTTAAGGCCTCTGTGTTCTACATTCCTACACATGACCCTTCATACATTGTTCACACATATAGCAATGATGGCACTGGAGTATCATGTATCCCTTTACAAGGGTATCTTCTCTACGGGTATTGTGTGAGAGTCAATGGTAAGAACCAGGTATTTCATCTCTGTATTCCTATAACCCAACCGAATGCTGGGTCAAGGTAGGCCCTCAATGTCTTTTTGCTGTGGAATGTATGTACTTCTCTATTATTTATTTTTATATAATTAGACTGTTTACTGTTTGAAGGGTGAAGTGTCTTAAAATATACCTGAGTATAAAAAAAATTAATCTATGTTGTATTTCTAATATGAATGTCCCCCAAGTGACCTTGTATGTATGTGTACATGTATCTGTAATTCTTTGTCTTGGAAAGAGTGGTCAGAGTGGCTCTGTGAAGGACACCCCACAGCAGGTGGCTGCTCTTCTGATGGCCACCCCAGGGCAAGTGCCAGCCTTCAAAATGAAAGCCAGGGCTGCTTTCTCCAGCCAGATTCACCAGATCTTTTTTCTTTGTAACCTGTTCTGACACTCAGGCTGTTGAGAGTTGTCACATACAAAACCCAAACTCAACCCAGAAAGCCCCACCAATAGGTGCAGTCCACCTCCTGAAACAAGATGACCTTATTCCCAACACCTCTCCAATGTTTCAGTTCTCACTGAAAACTTTCCAGAGTTCTCCTACCAAATTTTATTCATACAGAAGATGATTTTATGGGAGAACATCCATTTTTCAGGAAATGCTTTTAGGAAAAGTCAACACTCATAGCAGAGAGCCGTGGTTTCTTGGCCACTTTCCCTTGAGCTTCACCATTTCAGCCTCTGCATCTTTTTGTCAGAGGACTTTCTCTGGACACCAAGACCCTCTCTGCTTACCTGCAGGGCAGACTGGAAGTGGCAGGGAATATAAACAGCTCTTAGTCCCAGCAGTCCTCAGTTCAATGACTGATTAAAATTGATATAAAAATATCACCTCCCTTGCCCCTGGACTCCTAGAGTTCTTAGGCAGATTGAGCCCCAGTTACTCAAGTAGGGACTGCTTGATAACACACATTATTGGCTGCCCTCCCTCTCCTGTCTCACTTTCTCACCCCTACCGGTGTTCCCTGGGATCTCTTCCTAAACAAACTACTTATACTTAATTCGTTGTTTCAGGGTCTGCCTACAGGGGACCCCAAGCTAAGATAATATTCTTATAGAACAAGTTAGATGGTCACCTTCTTTTCACTTCAGCTATTTGCTACAAAGGAATAATTTTTGCTTTTTGCTGTGCTCTGTGGAGCCAATATGATGTGCCACTAGTGGAAATTAATGCTCATCTTTGTGGGCACCATTTATGGGGAAATGGCTGTCAGAATAACAAACTTTGACACAAAAAAGAGAAAATACTATCGATTTTTTTACTTTAAGATACAGGAAGAAGTGACAAAGCAGATTCTCCCATTCATAGTTACATGTTGAGAATAGTAAGCTGCTTTGTGAAGCAACACATCAGGCTTCCCTTCCCTTGACCCCTGAGACCCAGGGAGGCCTGAAAGAGTTTTAATGTGATTTCTGGGATGTGCTTAACTTTCAGAGAGAAATCAGCTTAGCCCCTGGAAGAATTCCATGAATATAATTTTGCAATAAAAAAGCTTCCTGTTGCCTAAATCTCATTAGCTCTGTTTTACATACAGTAAGTGGGCAAAAGCTGAGTTTGTGATTTGGTAATTGTGAATACATAATTTTTGAGGGCTTAGAATGTGGAATAAAGAAGAGATTTTCCATGTGTGTGAAGAGGAGATTCAGAACTCCAGAAATGACCTTTTAGTGAAATAGGGAATGAAATAAAAACATCTTTGAGTAGCCACCATAAAATAACACAAGGGAGGGGAAAAGAAGAGGAACCAGTTACTCCATTCTATGCTCCAACTCTCCTAATAAATAAGATTTTTTAAAAAAATGCTTTTTCTTTATAGATGTTAGAGAGAGAGGAAGGGAGAGATAGACACATCAATATGAGAGAGAAACATCGATCGGCTGCCTCCTGCACGCTCCACAGTGGGGATTGGGTCCACAAACTGGGCATGTGCCCTGAGTAGGAATTGAACTGGCGACCTCTTGGTGCATGGGTCGACACTCAACCACTGAGCCACACTGGCCGGGCTAAATAAGATTTTTGATGTAACCTTGAAACCACCTGTCAGTAGCCATCCTCACTTACATTCTACTTTTGCTTAGTTTTGCTTCAATTCAATGAATATCAATTGTGCATATATGATGTATCAGACACTGTTCTAGGCACTAGGGATACAGTGGTGGACAAAAGAGAGTAAGTCCCAGCTCTCATAGAGCTTACATTTGAATGGAGAGATAGACAGTAAACAAATAAATCGTTTTTTTTTTTAAGTGCTATACAAAATAAAATAAATCAGGGTAAGAGGAGAGTAACTAATTTGGGGCAGGTGGTCAGGGATAGTTTCTTTGCAGGAAGCGAATTAACATGATATCTGGAGGATCTCTATCTTCCAGGTGGAGGCATCAGTGAAGGCAAAGACAGGAGAAACAGCACGGAAGCCAGGGTAGCTGGAGATAGGAGATAGGTGAACAATGATAGGGCAAGTCCTGTAGGACCCTTGAACCATAGTAAAGCATTTTGATTTTATTTTTAATGCAGTGGAAAGTCATTGAAGGGGAGGGAGGTGATGAGAATTATGCAACAAAAGGCTCAACTGTGTCTATACATGGCAATGAGATTGTAGGGATAAGAGTGGAAGCAGGGGGTACCATTAGGAGATAATGAGGGGTCTGGATGAGAGGTGATGCTGTCTCATACAAGGCTGGTAGTGGTGGAGGTGGTGAAAGGCAGTCAGATTCAAGATGCATTCTTAAGGCAGAGCCAGCAGGGCTGGTGATGGGTTGGATGAAGGGTTAGAGTGTGTGTGTGTGTGTGTGTGTGTGTGTGTGTGTGTGTGTGTATGTGAGAGAGAGAGAGAGAGAGAGAGAGAGAGAGAGAGAGAGAGAGAGAAAGACTTGTGATACCTCTGAAGTTTTTGATCCATTTGGATGAATAGGGTGCTATTTACTGGGATGGGAAACACTGGAGGAGAAACAGATTATTTTGGAGGAAAATCAGTTTAGTTTTGTACATGTTAAAGTTTGAGCTGTCTGTTAGACATCTAGGGGATGAGATAGCACAGGGTATTAGACATAAGGGTCTTCAGCACAAGGGCGAGGTTGGAGCTGGAGAGACATTTTTGGGACTCATCAGTTGTATAGCTGGTATTTAAAACTGTGAGATTGGGAGGGTTCACTTGGGGCTGTAAAAGGGAAGGGGGAAGCTCAAGGACTGGGCCTGTGCCACGCTCCCAGAGGGAGAAGTGGCCTGGGAGCAGCACAGAGGGGCAAGGGGCTACTTCCCCCTTGCAGCTTCATTAAAAAAAATTAAACTGCATAGCAAATAAGAGTTCTCATTGTGATGATCTTTGGGGTAGAGTGGAAAGAATAGCGGTTGGGCCTTTTCCCCATCAGTCCAATCTGCACTTGGACAAACTTGCAGCACTCAATGCTATGGAGGTGGGAATATTTGAGGGGCTTCTCCTTCCTTCCCCTCTTCCTTTACCCCCTGCCTCACTCCTCTGTTAACCTTTCCTAAATTCCCATTCTTCCTCCTTTGCCTTCCATTTCTCTCCCTCCTCTTCACTCCTTTCCACCAATCAGTAGGCTTAGGCTGAATTCCAGGTGGTTGGGCAGGAGGAATGAGCTGTGAAGTCACCCACTCTTCCTTTGATGTGCGGATAAAGGTTTCCCCTGAGGCACTGGTCACAGGCAAGGTCGTTTTTCTTTAAACATCCATTCCACACATTTCACTAATTGGAAATTCATTAAAGTTTGCAAAATGTCAGAATGCAAATTCTCCTAATAGGGGAGTTTAAAGTAATTCACATTGAACAGTGAAGAACAAATAATCAGCTAATCAGCTAATTTCCCTCCTAACAGATGGTTGAGATCAATTTGTAGTATATTGTCTCTCCATTAAAACAACAACAACAAAAAAAAACTGAACAACTCACTAAGATTTGGCAAAGATTCTCAAGCTTTATCATGCATAAGTTCATGTAGGAAACTCATTAAAATGCAGATTTCTAGGTTCCATTCCCAGCATTTCCAACTTCATAGGTCCAGATGATTCTGATGCAGGTGGCTAGTAAACCACACTGGAAGAATGCTGGGGGAGAGAGGACTGAGAAGAACTTTGGGAGTCATAGGGTATTTCTGTGGAGAACATGCTTGGCAAGCAGCCAGAATGAAGAAGACCTTTGAACTGACAGTGATTGAAGGAGGTCTCACAGTGTCCCTGAGAAAGGAGAGAGGAAGAAGGAAGAGATTGCAGACTAGAGCATCTCTGTGATGCTCTTAGCACCTGAACCCACACTACCACTTCCAGGGTGTACTGAGAAACGGAGCACCAGGCATTATCTCATTTAATTCTTACTACTTGCCTCTGATGCAGGTAATTTTTTATAATACCTGTTTGTGGATTAAAGTGGAACCCTTTATTCGGTGACTCCAAATCCATGTGTTTAATCACTGTGTTGCATTGCTAAAAGGCACAGTCAGGGAATAGAAGCTCAAAGGTAAGGCTATGATGATCACCCAGGTCAGTGCTCAAGAGTGTCAATAACTCGACCTGCACTCCTTTCTCTGAAACGGGCTGATTTGGTGCCCCCTGGTGGCCGCTAACCTGGTCTGCTTGAGAAACCACAGGGAGAACAATTAATGAACTGAGTCATTGTTCCCAGTGACAGATACATACTCAAATGATTCTTAAAACACCTCGCTTCTTCCCTGATCAAACACACAAGTCCTATACTCCCAGTATCTGAGCATTTCCAGGGTCACGTTTGAGCTGTGTCTGTCATCTGCCTCAGTGACACATGACACACTAATTTCCAAATTAAAAGTCAGAGCTTTTTATCCTGATCACAGCTGCACCGACCTTTCCTCCAATTATTTAGGCTCAGAGAACCGGTTTCATTTTCAGTAATCAGTAAGGAAAAGCTCCCTGCTTCTGTACTCTACTAGGTGTGCTTCTATTTTTAACAGCCTGTCTGCCAAAGCCCTAGTAGGCTAAAAATAGACTTACTTATAATACAATTCATCATGCACTCAGCTGCCAGGAGGAAGCTTAGTTTAAGCTTCATCCAAGATGAAATACCTTTAAGAAAACACATTATTTCATGTAACCATCTATTAATATCATTTTTAAGAGTCCCGGAAATGAACCTTTTGCTATAGACCTGGGGAATTTGAGAACTTTAGTCAGAAGGTTATGAAAAGAGGTTTCTACAAAATTGTTTTGTTGTAGTCTTGGCCATGGTTAAAAAATGTTTTGGGGGCTCTTTTTCTTAATTTCAAACTCCTGTAGTCCCTCTTCACTTTTTAATCTTAATTCTTAATTCTCTGCTTCAACTTGA
This sequence comes from Tadarida brasiliensis, assembly GCA_030848825.1. NCBI lineage: Eukaryota > Metazoa > Chordata > Mammalia > Chiroptera > Molossidae > Tadarida > Tadarida brasiliensis. The sequence continues at coordinate 51,485,402 of CM061267.1, forward strand.
CACAGGGAAACTAGATCATCCTATAAAACTAGGGCTGCCAGATTTAGCAAATAAAAATACAGATGTGCAGTTAAATTTTAGATATCTATTGAACAGTTTACTCATGGAAGTATGTCCCCAGTATTGCATGGTTTGCCTAGGACTTTCCTGGTTTTACCACTGAGAGTTGTGTGTTCAGGATTGCCCTGAGTCCCAGGCAAATGAGGATAGTTAGTTACCCTAAATTCAAAATAAACCATAGCCCTATCTTGAAGATTCACTATCCACTATCTTATGGGACAGAAACCTTTTTTATCCTCACCCGAGAACTTTTTTTCCATTTTTGTTCAGATAGAGTAGGAGGGAGAGAGAGGATGAGAGAGAGAGAGAGAGAGAGAGAGAGAGAGAGAGAGAAACATTGATGTGAAAGGGACACATTGAGTGGCTGCCTCCTACACGACCCCAACAAGGGCCAGGGACGAATTGCAGCTGAGGTATGTGCCCTTGGCTGGAATCAAACCTGCAACTCATTGGTCCGCTGGCAGACGCTGTAACCACTGAGCCAAACTGGCCAGGGCAAGAGAAACTTAAAAAAAAAAAAAAGGATTCCAAAATGACGGTGGAGTGAATGGAAGCTACACAGACCATCTCCCAGGACCAAATTGGAATTACAACTAAAATAAAGACAAATTGTCAGGAAAAAGTAACAGAAAAGCAGCTTGCAAGGACCATATAACCAGGGACACTGAATCGATCCTGGTAGGATTGCAGAGGCATGAGAGGGGGGCTGGGAGCCCACAGACAGCAGCGGTCTTAGCTGTGAGCAGTGCCCTCAGGGTTAAAATCCCAAGCCTGCTCCACAGCCCAGAGGGCCAGGACAGAGTGCTAAAATAGCCACAGCCACTCACTTTGGGCTCCGGCAGAGGGAGGGTGGACTGGACTGGAACTGTGTGGGGACACTTGGGATTTGGAGGACACTCAGAGCTTTTGCTGAGTTGCAGCAACGCAGGACGGTGGCCATCTTACTCCTTCCCAGGGCTTTGGGGAGAGGTGGCGGCCCCTCCCTTAGACATTCAACCTCACCCAGGTGGGCCATTGAAATGCAAATTGAGGCTCATTAACTTCCAGCATCTGCCCCACCCTTGGGAAATCCTCTTATGCGGAACACCTGAAGGAGTTTTTCATTCCACTCAGAACCCAAGGCTCTTTAAGTAACCAAGACTAATAGCCTCCAGGCAAAAAGCTAGAGAATAACTGAACCTTTCCTGGCCTTGCAAATCTACCCAGGAAAGTAAGACTTGACAGTGGTGTATAATGTGGGTCCTCCCATGCTCATCCAACACAGTAGAGGAAGCCACAAACAGCAGAACGTCAACAACCACAGGGAAAATTTGGCAGGCTCCAAAACCTACTGAGATAGCCAAAATTGTGAAACAAAGAAACAAATCCAAAATGAAAGAATAAGAGACCTCTACCAAGGATAAGATAAATGAATGCAGTTAAGCAAGTTATCAGAGGTAAGATTCAGAGCCATGATCTTGAGGAAGCTCATCAGCATGAGTAAGGACATCAACACCATGAGTAAAGACAGAGAAACACTGAAAATCAACCAGCTGGAAATGAAAAGCCACCAAGAAGAAATGAAGAATGACATAGCAGAAATAAAGAACACATTGGAAGGACTAAGCAGCAGAGCAGAGGAAGTGGAGGACCGGATCAGTGAATTAGAAGACAGGGTGGAAAAAAATCAACCAATCAGAAAACCAAAAGGAAAAAACAATTAAAAAACAGGAAGACAGCTTAAGAGGACTGTGGGACAACTGGAAACGTAATAATATTCACATCATAGGAGTTCCTGAAGAAGAAGAAAATGAGCAAGGGTTAGAGAATATATTTGAAGAAATAGTGACAGAAATCGTCCCTAATTTGGTGAAGAAAGAAGGCATTCAAGTTCAAGAAGCACAGAGAGCCCCAAGTAAGAAGAACCCAAACAGGCCCAAACCAAGACACATAGTAATTAAAATGCCAAAAATTAAAGACAAAGAGAGAATCCTAAAGGCTGCAAGAAATAAGCAACAGGTTACCAACAAAGGAACCCCCATAAGGCAATCAGCTGACTTCTCAACAGAAACACTACAGGCCAGAAGGGAATGGCATGAAGTAATCAAGTTCATGAAAAACAAGGATCTGAATCCAAGACTACTCTATCCAGCAAGGCTATCATTCAAAATAGAAGGTCAAATAAAGAGCTTCCCAGACAAAAAAAGGCTAAGGAAATACATTAGCACCAAACCAGTACCGCAAGAAATGTTAAAAGGACTACTGTAATTAGTAGAGGAAATAGGAAGAAAAATAGAATCACACTAAACAAAAATGGCCATAAATAAGTACATATCAATAATCACCTTAAATGTAAATGGATTGCCCTGGCCGGTTTGGCTCAGCGGTTAGAGTGTTGGCCTGTGGTCCAGAGAGACCCGGGTTCGGTTCCCGCGAGGGGCATGTACCTTGGTTGCAATTTGTTCCTGACCTTGGTTGGTCGTGCGAGAGGCAGCCACTTGATGTGTCCCTTTCATGTCGATGTCTCTCTCTCTCTCTCTCTCTCTCTCTCTCTCTCTCTCTCTCTCTCTCTCTCTCCCTCTCACTCCCTCCCACTCTATCTGAACAAAAAAAAAAAAAAGGAAAAATGTCCTCGGGTGAGGATAAAAAAAAAAGTAAATGGATTGAATGCTCCGATAAAAAGATGCAGAGTAGCTGATTGGATAAGAAAGCATGACTTATATATATGTTGTTTACAAGAGACCCACTTCACAACAAAAGAAAGGAAAAAAAAGTTGGGGTAGCAATACTCATATCTGATAAAATAGATTTCAAAATGAAGGCTATAATTAGAGACAAAGAAGGCCACTACATAATATTGAAAGGATCTTTTCAACAGGAAGATATAAGCTTGGTAATCATATATGCACCCAATATAGGAGCACCAAAATATATTAAAAATCTTCTGGAGGACTTCAAAGGAGAAATTGACAGCAATACAATCATAGCAAGGGACTTCAACACCCCACTGACATCACTGGATAGATCCTCTAGACAAAATATTAACAAAGAAACAGAGACTCTAAATGAAGCACTAGACCAAATGGATTTAATAGATGTCTTAAGAGAATTACACCCCAAAACTACAGAATTCACATTCTTCTCAAGTGCACATGGGACATTCTCAAAGAGAGACCACATGTTAGAACAAAACTAAGTTTCTACAAGTTCAAGAAGATTGAAATCATATGAAGCATCTTCACAGACCACAATGGCATGAAACAAGAAATCAATTGCACCAAGAACATGCAAAGACATTTGACCAATGGAGGCTAAATATCATGTTATTAAACAATGAATGCGTTACTGAGGAGACCAAGGAAGAAATTAAAAGCTTCCTGGAAACCAATGAAAATGAACACACAACAACACAGAATCTGTGGGATGCAGTGAAAGCAGTTCTGAGAGGGAAGTTCATAGCACTACAGGCCTACCTCAAGAAACAAGAAAAATTTCTAATTGACTATCTAACCTCAAACTTAAAGAACTAGAAAGCAAACAAAAAGAAAACCCCAGAGCAAGTAGAAGGAAGGAAATAGTAAAGATCAGAGCAGAAATAAATGACATAGAGACCCCAAAAAAACCAACAAAACAAAACAAAACAAAACAAAAGGATCAATGAAATACAGCTGGTTTTTTGATAAGATAAACAAGATTGATGGACCCTTAGCTAGACTTACCAAGAAATAAAGAGAGAGAACACAAATACACAAAATCAGAAATGAAAGAAGAGAAGTAACAACTGACACCACAGAAATAAAAAGGATCGTTAACAAATACTATGAACAATTATATGGCAACAAATTAGACAATCTAAGTGAAATGGACAAATTTCTAGAAACACATAATCTCCCAAAACTGGACCGGGAAGAGATAGAAAACTTGAACAGACCAATAACAACTAAGGAAATTGAAGATGTAATCAAGACCCTCCCAGAAAACAAAAGCCCAGGCCTGGATGGCTTCACGGGGGAGTTTTACCCAACATTCAAAGAGCTAACACCCATTCTCCTCAAACTATTTCAAAAAATTCAAGAAGATGGAAGACTTCCAAACTCGTTTTATGAGGCCAGCATAATTCTAATTCCAAAACCAGAAAAAGACACTACAAAGAAAGAAAACTTAGGCCAATATTCCTGATGAACATAGATGCCAAAATCCTGAACAAAATACTAGCAAATCGGATCCAGCAATACATCAAAAAAATTATTCACTATGACCAAGTGGGATTCACTCCAGGGATGCAAGGCTGGTACAATATTCACAAATCAATCAATGTGATTCACCACATAAACAAAATGAAACATAAAAACCACATAATCATATCAATAGATGCTGAAAAAGCATTTGACAAAATCCAGCACCCATTTCTGATAAAAACGCTCAGCAATGTGAGAATAGAGGGATCATATCTCGACATAATAAAGGCCATATATGAAAGACCTACAGCCAACATCATAATCAATGGACAAAAACTAAAAACATTTCTCTTAAGAACAGGAATAAGACAGGGATGCCCACTTTTGCCACTCTTATTTAACATAGTACTGGAAGTCTTAGCCACAGCAATCAGACATGAAGATAAAATAAAAGGGATCCAAACTGGAAAGGAGGAAGTGAAACTGTCATTATTCGCAGATGACATGATATTATACATAGAAAACCCTAAAGACTCCATCAAAAATCTACTAGACTTAATAAATGAATTCGGCAAAGTAGCAGGATACAAAATTAACGTCAAGAAATCAACGGCAATCTTATACACCAATGATGAACTCACAGAAAGAGAAACTAAAGAAACAATCCCATTTACCATTGTGGCAAAAAAAAATTAAGATACCTAGGAATAAACTTAACCAAAGAAATAAAGGACCAATTTGCAGAAAACTACAGGACATTTAAAAAAACAAATAGAGGAAGATATAAAAAAGTGGAAGCACATACCTTGTTCATGGATTGGAAGAACTAACATCATTAAAATGTCCATACTATCCCTGGCCGGTTTGGCTCAGTGGTTAGAGCATCGACCTGCGGTCCAGAGAGACCTGGGTTCGGTTCCCGTTAGGGGCACGTACCTCGGTTGCAATTTGTCCCTGGCCCTGGTTGGTCATTTGGGAGGCAGCCACTTGATGTGTCCCTTTCACATCGATGTTTCTCTCTCTCTCTCTTCCTCTCTCTCTCTCCCACTCTATCTGAATAAAAGATGGAAAAATGTCCTCAGGTGAGAATAAAAAAAAAAAAAAATGTCCATACTACTCAAAGCAATCTATAGATTCAATGCAATCTCCATCAAAATACCAGTGACATATTTCACAGAACTAGAACAAATACTTCAAAAGTTCATATGGAACTAAAAAAGACCTCAAATAGCCTCAGCAATCTTGAAAAAGAAGGACAAAGTAGGTGGGATCACAATACCGGATATCAGGTTATACTACAAAGCTACTGTAATCAAAACAGCCTGGTACTGGCACAAGAACAGGCATATAGACCAGTGGAACAGAACAGAAAACCCAGAAATTGACCCAAGACATTATGCTCAATTAATATTTGACAAAGACGGTAAGAGCATACAATGGAGTGAAGACAGCCTCTTTAATAAATGGTGTGGGGAAAATTGGACAGCTACATGCAAAAAAATGAAACTAGACCATCAACTTACACCATACACAAGAATAAACTCAAAGTGGGTAAAAGACTTAAATGTGATTCGTGAATCCATAAAAATCCTAGAAGAAAATGTAGGCAACAAAATTTCGGACACCATATGCAGCAGAATCTTCACTGATACATCACCTAAGGCAACAGAAACAAAGGAATAAATGAACACATGGGACTACATCAAACTCAAAAGCTTCTGCACAGCCAAAGGACAATCAAAATGGAAAGACAACCTACTGTATGGGAGAGCATAATTGCCAATGATACATGAGACAAGGGGTTAATTTCCAAAATATATAGAGTGCTCATACAACTCAACAAAAGGAAGACAAAGAACCCAATTAAAAAATGGGCAGAGGAACTAAATAGACACCTCTCCAAACAGGACATACAAATGGCTAAGAGGCATATGATGAAATGCTCAACATCACTAATCATCAGAGAGATGCAAATTAAAACAACAATGAGGTATCACCTCACACCTGTCAGAATGGCCGCCATCAACAAATCATCAAACAACAAGTGTTGGCGGGGGTGTGGAGAAAAGGGGACTCTAGTACACTGCTGGTGGGAATGCAGACTGGTGCAGCCACTATGAAAACACTATGATGTTACCTCAAAAAATTAAAAATTGAATTGCCATTTGACCCAGTGATCCCACTTCTAGGAATATACCCTAAGAAGCCTGAAACACCAATCAGAAAGAATATATGTACCCCCATGTTCATAGCAGCACTATTTACAATAGCTAAGATCTGGAAACAGCCCAAGTGTCCATCAGTAGACGAATGGATAAAAAAGCAGTGGTACATATACACAATGGAGTACTATGCAGCTGTAAGAAAGAAAGATCTCTTATCCTTTGAGACGACATGGAAGGACCTGGAGAGTATTATCCGAAGCGAAACAAGCCAAGCAGAGAAAGACAAATATCACATGATCTCACTTATTTGTGGAATATAATGAACATAACAGTCTGAGGAACAGGGTAGACCCAGAGACATGGAAGTAGCGTACAGACTGACAACCCTCAGAAGAGGAGGTAGGGTGGAGGGAAGAGATAAACCACAGAACTTATATGCATGTATGCATAACCGATGGACATGGACAACAAAGCTAGGGACGGGGTGGGGGGGATGGGGAGGAGGATGTCAATGGGGAAAAAAGGAGAAACATCTGTAACAAAAATAAATTAAAAAAAATAGCTTTTTTGAGATGTAATTCACGTGCTATAAAATATCTCTTAAAGTGTACAATTCATTGATTTTTAGCATGTTATTAGAATTGTGCTACCAGAATATTTTTATCACCATAAAAACCCATACCTCTTTATTCTCCCTTTCCTCCAGTCTCTCGAAATACTAATTTACATTCTGTCTCTCTGGATTCCCCTCTTCTTGACATTTCATATAAGTGAAGTCTTGCAAGATATGGTCATTTGTAACTGGCTTCTTGTAGTTGGCATAATGTTTTCAAAGTTCATCCATGTTGTAGCATGAATCAATGCTTTATTTCTTTTTATTGTCAAATAGTATTCCATTGTATACCATATTTTGTTTATTCATTCTTTAACTGATAGTTATTTCCACCTTTTGGCTATTATGAATAATGCTGCTCTAAACATTCTTGTGCAAGTGTTTGTGTGGACATTATATATTTTCACTTCTTTTAAGTATATACTTAGTAGTAGAATTGCTGGGTTTTATGATAACTCCATATTTTTGAGGAATTTCCAAACTGTTTTCCAAAGTGCCTGCCCTATTTTACATTTCCATCAACTATATATGAAGGTTTCAATTTCTCCATATCTTCACCAATAGTTACAATTGTCTATCTTTTTGATCATAGCCATCCTAATGGATGGGAAGTGGTTTTGATTTGGATTGTCCTAATGACTAATGCTATTAAGTATCTTTCAGATGTTAATTGGCCATCTTATGTATATTATTTGAAGAAGTGTCAATTGAAGTTCTTGGCTTGAGGCCGAGAGCTGCCCTTGCCACCACCAATATGCAGACTCTGTACCGAGTCCCATTCTTAGTGCTCAACTACCCCAACCTGAATCTGAAGAAGCCACCCTGGGTGCACATGCTCTTGACCATGATGGTGTGTGCTCTGTTTGTGGTGTTTTACTTCCACATCACTGTAGGAACAATTTATGATATTATTGTTGAACCTCCAAGTGTGACTCTATGACTGATAAACATGGGCATCAGAGACAAGTTATCTTCTTGGCCTACAGAATAAATGGATAATATATTATGGAAGGATTGACATTCAGCCTCCTGTTTATAATGGGACGTTTAGGTTTCATAATCATAGACTGATCCAATGTTCTAAACATTCCAAAACTTAACAGATTTTTTCTGTTCATTGGATTCATCTGTGTCCTATTGAGTTTTTTCATGGCTAGAGTCTTCATGAGAATGAAACTGCTGGGCTATCTGATGGGTTAGAGTGCTTTTTAAGAAGAAATTTATGGCCCTGGCCGGTTTGGCTCAGCGGTTAGAGCGTCGGCCCGCGGACCAGAGAGTCCCGGGTTCGGTTCCCGCTAAGGGCATGTACCTCGGTTGCAGTTTGTCCCTGGCCCTGGTTGGGGTCATGTGGGTAGCAACCACTCGATATGTCTCTCTCACATCAATGTTTCTCTCTCTCTCTTCCTCCCTCTCTCCCTCCTGCTCTATCTGAAGATAAATGCAAAAATGTCCTTGGGTGAGGATAAAAAAAAAAAAAAAAAAAAGAAGAAGAAATTTATGAACTGGATTTGTTCTGGTTAATGAAGTTTCAAAGGCTGTACCAATCCTACAATCTGAAATATGGAGAAGGATGAAAAACAGCGGAAAAGAAGCATCTTGTAGAAACTATGAGAAGCATGTTAGAGATTGAATTAGAATATCTTCTTGGCATCAAAGAGACAGGTTTAACACAGTATCTTTTCCTGCTGATCTATACAGACATACCAGTGATGTTAAGTGGCATTTTTTCTCAGTTTTTAATTTCTTAAAGAAAATATATTCCATTTCTACAGCTATAATATTGAATAGAGTGGTTATCTCAACCCTCAACATTTTTTTGGAGGTGACATTTCTGACTTCCAGAAATTAATGTAAAATCAAGAAATAAGATCCCCTAAGCTGAAAACTCTGGACAGCTGATCAGCTTTACCTGTGGTGCTTTGTCCTTAAACAACATGACATTATTTCAGATATGTATGTAAGACTGTTTCCTGAACGTTAAGGTGTATGAAAGGAGTAGAAATAAATAATTTTTCTAATAAAAAAGAAAAGTGGCCTGGTTGGTGTGGCTCAGTGGATTGAGCATTGTCTCATGGACTGAAAGGTCCTGGTTTGACTCCTGGTCAGGGCACATGCCTGGGTTTCCAGTTTGATCCCCAGTAAGGGGTGTGCAGGAGGCAGCCGATCGACGGATGTTTCTATCTCTCTCTCCCTTCCTCTGTCTCTAAAAAAAAAAATCAATAAAAACAAACAAAAACAGTGACCTTTTCTGCCCAGTTTTTATTTGGGTCACTTGCTTTTTATTGTTGAATTTTAAGAGTTCCTTATATATTTTGGAAATCAGTCCCATTATCAGGTATATAATTCGCAAATATTTTCCCCATTCTGTGGATTATCTAAGAAATCGCTTTTGAATCCAGTGTTCTCCAAATCTCCAAATGTTAAAACAAATGATTCTTGGGAGAGTGGGGAAGGAAAAGTTTTGTAAATATAGAGGGACCTCCTCTATCTCTAGCCTTTGGTGCAATGTGGGACACACAGTGGTGACTGATAAATATTTGAAATAAAGAACTGTAGCCAACTAAACTGGGGCTCCTCCTGCATCTCTTTATTGTGGGTATGGAGTTGTGATGTTTTTGCTTATCTCATAATTTAAAGAATTCTAAAAGGCTTTCTGAGTTCTGAAAAAATCTCCTTCATCTACTACTAACAAGCAACATTTCCATCGCCATCACACATGCCTAAGGCTTTGAAGGTCTTGGTTAAAATGAGCTGTATTATCTGGAATTATCTGAGAGCTGTTATCAGTCAGGTGATATTTTACCATGAGTAAATTCCCCCAGATGGGCTCTCATGACCTGCCAGGACCCAGGAATAGTAGATTTTGAAGGAGTCAGGCCAGGAAATGCAGAGCAGATTTAGTGGGCTTGAGGGAAGGTGACCAAATGGTATGATGATCTAAGTGCGGCCTCCAGGAGGCACTCACAAGGAGGCAAAGGAAGGACCATGGAAGAGCATCAGGGACAAATTTTGACTGCACATTTGTGCCCTGGCGTGCCCTGTATATGGGTAATGAGCATTTCACCTTATTAAAGAGTTTTAATGTGGAATTAGGGGCAATGAATGGGCCTGAATTAACATGTATGTATCATGACTCTGAGAGCCTCTTGAAACCCAACTAATATTAATTTAAGAAAGTATTATGTTAGCGTAAAGTCTTCTTTTTGTCAGCAGAAAGACACTCTTGAAAAATTTCTCCCATCTCTTTTTCTATAAGTCAAATATTAATTAAAGGAAATAAATTAGACTGCAATTATGTGCAGTTGTGAACTGCAGTATTAAGAAAAAATGCTCTTCAGTAGTTAATTGGCATCAATTGTGATTTGTCCAAATTAATTTAATATCCAGAGTGAGGTTAATATTTTGAACATTCTAATAATAAAGAAGAGAATTAGAGAAATGAGATTAGAGCAGCTGCCAGCTACATCTGAATGACATTTCTTGGGAGTCCTATCACATTTCCTGGCTCACCTTCTGCTCACCTCAGTATCAGTGCTCACGCCAGTGAGGGAAGACCCTGGGTCAGTTTTCACTAGGGATCTCCAAATGCTGGCTTAACTGCTCACCCATTGTCTTCTGCCATTGTCTCCACAAAAGCACTATTAGACCTTACATTCAGAGGGCAACTGGGACTAGGTTTGTAAAAGGGGTATAACTAAACGTCTTGCCATGGGCCTTGCATCCCATTCTGAGATCTATTCTGTGAAGGCAAACTGTGTGCAAAGGCAGTTTGCTATTAGCATCTGAAATCCCTTTGCAAATACAATCGGCCCTCGTTTATCAGGGTTAATCAGTTCCAGACTCTAACGAGATAAATGAATTTCTGCGAAGTAGGATTCTTTATTTATACAGCTGTCCCTCGCCACTTCCCGCTTGGAGGGTTGCAGCTTCACTCTATCCCCGCGACAGAGCGAAGCCGCGACGTCGAAGCGCGAAGTGGCGGGGGACAACTGTACACAGAAAAGTAAAATGTGTGTGTGGGAGTGTATGAGCACATTCATACATTGTTAAAAATCAGAATTTAAAAAGTTAACATACTGGTTTCAGTTTTTTTTTGTCCTTAATAGCATTGCCACTGTTTTTCTTTTAAAATAATCTTAATGACAACTATTTGTTTGACACATTCCTTTGAGGAGGATGAGTTGAAGACCAAATAAACCTGACAGACATTTATACACACACACACCTTCTTTGCCTTCTTTTGAAAAGTTCAAGCAGCCTACTGCTTCAACCTACACTGGCTAATAAAGGGATTAAAACACCCTTGTCAAGTATTTGGGGCTGATTAGGTTACTCTCAGTCAAGTGCTGTTATTTGCTCCAGCCCCACATTGAACTAGCGACCTGGGACCTCTCAGGACTCATGCATCTACATGGTCTACAGAGTGCCTGCCTTTTCGTCACTTAGGTGAGGAAAAATGTCACAGTTGAGACCCTCTCCTTCTCTTCAGAATGTGTTTGACGATGCTCTACCTCATTCATATGGGTAGACTTTGGGTTCTCCAGACACCAAGATCCTACATTGGTTTGTTTGGATCTGCCTTGGGTGGGCATCTCAGAGGAAGTCAGAGTCTGTGAGAAAACTGCCCAGAGTGTCTTTCCTCAATACATAAAATGGGCCTTCAGTCTTTGGTGAAGTTCCTGCTGTCACATGCCACCCTCTTTAGGGGTGGCAGAGTTGGCTTTTCCACCTGGCGGAAAGCTCAGTGGAGTCAGTTTCTTGGATCTGAGACAGGGCCTGCAATGACAGTAGCATTGCCATGTGTTCTGCCCTTGCCACGCATGAGACAGGCCCTGTGCTAAGAGCCTTCCATTATCGTCACCTGTAATCCTTTCACTGTGAGACAGATATCACGATTCCCATTCTACATAAGTGCAACTAGGCTTGGAGAGCATAAGTAGCTTGCTTGTGGTCACAAGGGTGGTAAGTGGCAGAGGTGGGATTTGCACTCGACACCAAACTCCATACCGTTAGCTATTAGCTTATGCTGCTTCTTGGTCTTCAGTGCTGTCTCCTGCACGGAGCTTGTACGTAGGGGGTGCTCCACAAGTGCTTGCTGTTGAGTGAAGAAGAATAACAGCTAACAGCCATATAGTGCTGACTTTGTGTCAGGCAATGATATGGGCACTTTATGAACATGTACATCACAACAATCCAAGAGGTAGGCACTGTTATTATCCCCATTTTATGGATGGAGAAGAGGCAGTGTGGAAGGTTACATAACCTGTCTGAGGTCCTATGGCTAGCGGATGGTGGACCTGGGATTTTATTGTAGGCAGTTTGGTGGCTCCAGAGTGTGTGATCTTGAACACTGCACATACTCTCTTGAATGAATGTAAGAACATCCGAAGAGTGATGGTGACACTTTTGTTTGTAAAGGATTCTGTTGGTGTCAGGGTGGGTTATCCTGGATGAGGAAACTATTCTTGGAAGCTTTCCTCCTGACCCCTGGAGGCTCAACTACTTCTTCCTCTGTGTTCCAGGAGCAAGCAATACTTCACAATTGCTTTTCTCGTCTATCTCTCCTTGGCATGTAGTAGGTGATTCAATACATGTTAGATGAATAATTAGCTAAATGAAATCCCGTCCCACCATTTCTTGACTGGGCAAGAAATTAGCCAAGAGGGAAAAAGGGAAGTTGAGAAATGATTTTGGAGGTGAGAAGGAGAATGGTAAAGGCTGGGAAGAAAATTGAAGATGGGATAGTAGGAAAAAGAATCATGCTAAAACTAAGAATAACACTAAGTTAAAAAATGGAGATTTTCCCCCCCTCCCTAGAAATGCATCTGTCTGTATCAGGATGAGATCCTCTCAGCAAAATATGAGAGACTTCCTCTCCAGGGCTGCTTGCCTATCATAAATGACTGGTCCCAATTTTGTGGAGTTCTCCCAGGGGTGAAATGGAGTGAGGAACATGGCAGAAGGGAGAGAAAATGGACTTTGTAATCAGAGAGAAATGGGTTTAAACCCTGACCCAGCCAGTGACTCACTGTGTGAGTAGTCTGTGTTGTCACTTCTCCAGTGAGGACAGTAAATCCTACCCCTTCACGTTGTGGTAGAACTAAATGATAACAATTGAAGGAAAGTACCTGGCATGCAGTAAGCATTGCCTTTCTGGCTGTCCCCTACCATCCTGACCACAAGCTGTCCTGAGGCAACTCAGGATCCCAACAGAAGAGGAGCTAATATAAGACTCCAAAAGCCAGCACATATATTTTGGATAACCTTTGATGTCACTGAAACAAACAGGTTTTAACTGTTGTGCTTTATTCATTCTTTAAAAATGGAGGCAGGAGAGTCAATTATGTTTGGCCAGAATGAAATTCAATACACTCATAAGAAGAAATCGAAATGTTTCCAACTAGAAGATCAACCTCTACTCATCATTTCTGCATTGTTCACATTATAGGATTTTGAGATGAAGAGAGATAAGTCAAATGGAGGTCAAGGGAAACAACACAAAATATAATCTGGAATCAATAACAGGGAGCCATTTCTATTGTTAATTTCTTCTGGGATGAGGGTGGGGTGGGGGTGGGTGAGGGGCTCTAATTAGAAAAAAACCCTCTAAGCCAGATATGCAGGGCACTTAACAGAGCATCACTACAGCTCTGTGTACATGGGTTATGTTGTCTACATCTGAGATAGCATATGGTTGCTGGCAGACACCAGTTTCTCAGCTACATAGCATCTTCCCACACATGCTCTCCTGGGACTGGGCACTCCAAGCAGCTGGGCACTCTTGTCCCAGCTCTGATCCAGGCAGGCAGCTAGGTGTGTGTGTGTGTGTGTGTGTGTGTGTGTGTGCGCGAGAGAGAGAGAGAGAGAGAGAGAGAGAGAGAGAGAGAGAGAGAGAGAGAGAGAGAGAGGTTTATTGCTTTGACTTTCCTGTAATTTTATCTATCTGGCTCTACTGACTTCCAGGTTGCTGCAAGGGCCAATGAGAGATGTGCATAAAGCTCCTTGAAAAGCTGGCCCCAGGGTGTGGCAGGTTCAGATCTGTCCTGTTTTGGGCTGTCTAGGGGCAAGGGGCAGTTTTATCCGGTACCCAGTCAGGGACCTGGGACTGAGGCAACACCAGCTGTTCAAACACAGGCAGCTAGGGAGCCCAGACTGGCCCTTCTCCAAACCACAGAAGCCAAAGCATCAAGACTTCTGCTGCCTTGAGGAGAGCTGCAGTGAGCTGCAGTGTCAGAGAAAGCTGTGTGACCCTGGCCAATTGCTTATCATCTCAGAACCTCATTTTCTAATCTGAGAAATAATATGGAGACAATACCACCTACCTGAATGGTAAGTAGGGAAGATTAGAGGTTATGTTTTAATGTGCCTGGCTCCTGGAGGTGGTAATAGGTGGTAGTTCCTTCCAAGTCTACCCCTAAAGTCAATTTTCATCTCCTTTCACCTGCATTTAAGTTCAGGGATAGGGGATTCTAAGTAGTTCTGGTCTGTAACTCCCCACAAAAGGTGAGGGGCAGGTTCTTCTGGGTGGCAGACTGTATAGCATTTTGAGGAAGTTGTATTTGAGGGTTAAGCTCGAAGGAGGTGAAACTGGGGGAGTATTTCTATCCCCAAGTCAGTTTGTGTCCTTTTACTCCTTGATAGTTGAAAACAAATTGCTGGAAGATGGTGGGACAGGCAGGACTGCATCACGGGCCTCAGCGAGTTCTATCCTGTGACTGTCAGGACCTGACGGCTCCATGAATAAGTCACAAGCTGTCAAGATTGATTGTCAGCCCAGCCCTACCGCCTGCTGATCTGTTCCCCAAAGCCCACAAACTCCCTTGGTCAGCAGCCTCCACCCTCGCACTCACTGTGGACCTTAATGGAGAGAACAACCTCCAGATATCTGCCAATCAAAAGCCTGTCTGACAGAAATGGTAGTTAGGGAGAGAGATGGTCTCCAAGGGAAGGATTCTCTCCTCTTCTCCCAGGTTCTCTAAGGTCTACCAGTGACACTGTTAGAACACCAAAAACTTTATGCCTGGGCCATTACCTTAACATCTCCCAGAATCACCTTCACGGAGATGTACTTCAATGCTATGCCCTCATTTCAAGAAACAGCCATGGAAAACACTCATTTTTATTAGTTATAAAACTGTTGTCAAGGACACTGTCCTTATGTCACTCAGTATCTTACATACAAGGAAGTTTCCTCCACAAGAAATCTATTATAGAGTTTTTCTAGGAACATTTCCTTTTTTCCTCCCTGAGAAAACAGTTGCTTCTTTTCCAATAATGAGAATTGTGTAACTTACTGATGCCAAGAAGCTCAGAATCCAATTTGATGCTCAGCCATAACCACTAGAGTAACTTTTATAATTAGCATATTTGATTTACTGGTTCTGATTTTGTCTTTCTCTTGTATTAATAATATAGGCATTTTGGTATATATATCCTTTACACACATATTCTTTATTATAAGCAGAATAAAATCATTTTTGGAGATGCAAGTTTCTGCCTGATGAAAAATAGCTGGATAATGATGATGATTACAATCCATTAGTTTACTCAAAGGGTGAAGTATTTTTGATACCACATTGGGACTACTAACAAAACATTTAATGGGAGTGGTGGTAGAGGCATCTTCTCTTGTTCCTGACTTCAAAGGAAGGACTTTCCATGTTTCATGACCAAGAATGATGTTTGCCCTTGTTTTTTAGTGGATACTTTCTCACGGGACAAGGAAGTTCTCCTGTATTACAGGTTTTCTGAATTAAAAAATTTTCTTAAATCACTAAATGCTTTTATTCCTCCCTGTGGCTATAAGAATGAACATTGGCTTTTTAACTTTAATATGTTATGTGGTGAGTTCTAGGCAGGTACATATAATCAAGGATCCTGGTGGTGGCAGAGATTTGAAGAGAGGAAGCTGGAATTTCCATCTCCATATCCACTGAATTTGGAAACCTGCCCTGGTTATACTACTTCCCCCAAAGTCCTTTCCCAGGTCTGTTCAGAGAATTGTAGAGTTCTTCATTGGCCTGGGTTGAATCAGTGTCCTGTAGTGCCTCCTACTGGTGCTGTATAGTATAAAGCTACAAAGAGCCTGTCTAGTCTCTCTTCTAAATAGACCTTAGGACATGGCCACATGACCCATTTTAGATACTTTCATGGTCGTTCCTTTCTCACTGCCCACCAAGTTTCCTATAGCCTTGCTTTTAATGTGGTTTCCAGAGCTAAAATCAGCATTGTAGGCCTCAATCAAACACTGGTAAATTGAGGAGGACACTCCTTCCTTGCTCTAGATATTTTATCTTTTACAGCCTAAGATTCAATTAGCTTTTTTCACAGTATTGGTGCCCAATAACCTTGCTACTTAACTAAATCCCTTGTGCCTTTCCTCTCCATATCTCTGATCTACAGCCTCTCTGATTGTGTGGTTGGCTGTTTAGAACCATGGTCAAGTTTTTACATTGGCCTTTGCTAAATTTCATCCTGTTTTATTTAACCTGTCAAAGTTTTTTGGATTCATTTGTTTTCCAGCTATACAATACCTCACAAATTTGATAAGCTCATATCCCCATATGAGTCATTGTTGAGAATGTCAAATAGGATAGGGTTGAGGATAAAGCCCTGAGGTTTGCCGATTTGAGGTACTAGTATAGGACTGTCAAGCCATGTCTATCATACAAAGAGAAACTTGGAAATGGAGTTTGGATGAAAAATATAGACTGAAGATTTTGATTTGGAAGTCATTGACATCTAGGAGTCAGTGAGAGGTAAAAGAATTGAAATGGATAATATAGAGAAGAGAGAACATAGAGAGAGGAGCAGATGACAAAGTTCAGAAACTTGGAGGGAGAAGAGGAGCTACAGAAGGAAGAGAAGGGGGACAAAGATATAGGATGGGAACCAGGAGAATTTGGGGTCATGATAGCCAAGGGAGATAGTGCCAAGGAGAAGGGTCAAGTAGGGTTGCAGAGAAGGTGTGAGAAAAAAGGTCATTTGGTGTGTGTGTGTGTGTGTGTGTGTGTGTGTGTGTCTGGGGGCTGGTGGTGGAAGGATTAGAAACAAGATTAAATCCCAGTCCAGCTCTGAATGGGGATGTTGGTAATTTTTTTCTTAACCCATGTGGTGAGTAAACAGGTGTTTATCACATCATTATTTATAGTTTTTTTGAATGCAGGAAATATTCATATTCTTTTTCAAAAGTGGATAGGTAGTATGGAAGTAGAAGTATGGGGAATAGATGATTTCAAAAAGTGAAATTTTAATAGTAAAAAAGCAGGAGAAAGAGTAAAACTCAAGATATAGAGGGTGGAGTTCACAGTCCTGAGCATATGTATAGGATAATGGGAAGATGTCAATGGAGAGAAAATGCTTCGATGTGGGAAAAAGAAAGTAATTGATAGACTCTAGACTCTGGAGGGGATCAAGGGGAGGGCATTAAGAATTCAGGAGGCACAATAGCTAAAATGTGAAAACAACTCAAATGTTCTTTCACAACTGAATGAATAAACAAAATGTATATATAGACAATAAAATATTGTTCAGCCTTAAAAAAGGAGGACATTCTGACTCATGCTCCAACATGAATGAACCTTGAGGACATTATGGTAAGTGAAATAAACCAGTTAGAAAAAGACAAATACTGTAATGATTCCACTTATCTGAAGTATCTAGAGTAGTCAAATTTATAGAGACAGAAAGTAGAATGGTGGTTTCCATGGACTGGGGGACAGGGATGATTGGGAGTTATTTAACAAAAAACAACTACTCTCCAGGAAAAGTAGGCTCTGGGACAGAAACAGAAATGAGGTGAAGGAATAAAAATAAGTGAAAATAAAGTCAAGCTTTTGGGTGGACAAAAGGAACCTGAAGTTGTCATTGGATGAGCTTCATCCCAGCAGAGGGTCTGCTGGGATCTACTGAGGGTGGAGGTGTTGCAGCTTGAGCAGAGAAGGAGGTTTGGAGCCACTTCTGGAGGGGATGTATATGGGACCAACAAGAAATGAATTAGGAAGGTGCCAAGTGGCAAGGTATGCTCAGTGGGAGTTAGTTGTACCAGGGTGTAGTAGATGCATCACCATGTTTGAGTCTTTCTCCAGCTATCTAGAAATAGAAGTGGAGAAAGCAGACAGGGTGTTGGTGATCTTGGACTCAGGGTTCTCAAGGTGAGGGTGGGAAAACCAGCTTGGGATGTTGACAAATTCTGAGCAGGGCAGGATAGGACACACTCTCTGTCTATATTTAGGTTTGGGAGGGGGTCTCTGGAGGTCGCTCTGGTTTTGTGGACCACACTGTGAAGGGACAGGGAGGCCTGTGGCTGTCATCTGCTGTAAGATCTGAGCCTGCCCCAGGCCCCACATTGAGCCCTAGGAAACCTCCATCAATACTGGAACACCTGTAATGTAAAAAAGGCTGAGGAACTAAATCTGCAATACTAGCTTTCAGGGCAAGTCTAAAGGGTCTTAAGACATTTTTACAAGGTTTTCATATTGACAGTGAGATATTCTGGTTTGTATTCTGCCTTCATAGCAGGAAGTATCTGGGAACACAGCTAGAATTGACCAACTTATTTTAACTGGATTCTAACTGCCACAGAAACTTCAGTGTTGTAATGATTGTAAACCACATGCCCTATTTCTCTCCTGCAGAATCTTCAGCTAATAATCCTCCTGGTTGCCCTTGTGCATAGCTTTGCTCTTTATTGTTAGGGATTACATTGAGGGGGCCAGGAAATTTTACCAGCATTTGGGAAAGAGGAAAAAGACTGACGTTAACACACTGAAAGGTTCTAAAAAATTATAATTCTCCAGACTGCATGACAAAGAGGATTCAGTTCCAAATTTACTACCCCCAGGAGGGGTTGTGCTTGAATAAGAAAAATTAAACTGGCAGTTATTCAGATATCCCAATAGTGCAAGGCAGTTGGAAACTATTCCTGGGTGAACTTCAGAAAGGCAGACCAGGCAGCCTAATGGCTTCAAGATTACTCAAGGAAGTTGGGGGTTCTCAGTTTTAATTCTGGACTTTCTATATGACTGAATGTCTTAGTAATTGAGAGCTTTTTTTTTATCCTCACTTGAGGACATTTTTGCATTTATCTTTAGATAGAGCAGAAGGGAGAGAGGGGGGAAGAGAGAGAGAGACACATCGACTGGCTGCCACCCACACGACCCCAACTGGGGCCAGGGACAAACTGCAACCGAGGTACGTGCCCTTAGCAGGAACCGAACCCGGGGCTCTCTGGTCCGCGGGCCGACGCACTAACCGCTGAGCCAAACTGGCCAGGGCGAGAGCTTCTTTTTAAAAAACCTATTGATGAGAGAGAGAGAGAGAGAGAGAGAGAGAGAGAGAGAGACATTGATTTGTTGTTCCAGTTATTTATGCATTTATTGATTGCCTCTTGTATGTGCCCTGACTGGGGATCAAACCTGCAACTTTGGCATATTGGGAGGATGCTCTAACCAATTGAGTTGCCTAGCCAGGGCAGTAATTGGGAGCATCTTGTGGCACACATTCATTCACCTTGTATCTCCACAGCCTGGCATATATGTGTGCTTCATAAATTTATATAAAAAAGAAAGTAGGTGGCAACAAGAGAGTACAAAATATTCACATTTGATAGCCTCACCTCCTGGAAAAGAAAACTGTGCCTGTTGGAATAGTGTTGAATGAGAACCTGCGTTCTGGAAGCAGACTGCTGGGAATGAACCCCTGCTCCACTGCTTACAAGTCAAGTAGCCTCTCTGAGCTATAGTGTCCTTGTCTGTAAAATGGGGACAATATACTTGCACCTACTTTATAGATTACTGTGTGGATGAAATAAGATAGCACAGGCAAAGCCCCAGGATATAGAAAAATTACAGTAATACAAGGTGGTGGGGAGTATTTTAGCTGTTATTATTACCCTTTCCTCTAATTCTTTCCAAGATTCACTTCTCAGCCTTCTCTGGCAGCTGGAGTCTTTCCTGAGCACCAAACATGCAAGTGTCGCCGCGCATAGAGAAGCTGTGAAGGTCTGTCAACGTACAGAGGTGAGCACGGTGCCAGGTCTTGTACAGCCTCAGTACATGCTTACTGAAAGAATGAATGTTGAAAAAAGTTTGCTCTCAACCTCTGGGAATTACAAAAATATAACAATTAGTCTTCCTAAGCAAGTCATTTAAAGACTCTCACATGTGCAATAGAATTGTTGGATTCTTACATTTTGAAAACATGAGTCACTGAAATTAATGAAAGTGTCTGGAGGTCACTGGTTCTAAAATCTTACTACATAAGACCCCCTTACTTAACTAAAAAAATTCCCAAAGAGTCAGAATTGGTAGATCTGGAAAGAGTACAGATGACAGCATTTAAAAAAAAAAAAAATATATATATATATATATATTTTTTTTTAAATTGATTTTTTAGAGAGAAAAGAAGGGAGAGAGAGATAGAAACACTGATCAGCTGCCTCCTGCACGCCCCCTACTGGGGATCAAGCCTGAAACCCCAGCATATGCCCTGACTGAGAATCGAACCAGGACCTCTCAGTCCATGGGATGACGCTCAATCCACTGAGCCACCATTTTAAGCCCATCTCCCAGATGGTTCTGATGCAACACTTTAGGGAAGCCTAAAGGCCTCCGTTGAGAAACTTAAAAATGTGATGGGTGCCCATCTAAATGCAAGAATCTCTTTGTTCTTTTAGGTTTCCCTCTTTTCTCTCCAGTGGGTTAAAGAATAACAGGCTTGAAATTACCTGCAGTCATAGACTGAGCTGGGGGAATCTGGGCTCACGTAAATTCTGATGTTGTACAAACGTGGCATGCTTAAAGGATTTGCCATAAAGACCCAGAGTTCTTCGGGCACACTGTATGCCTGCAAATCATTTGGAAGCACTGTTCTTTCGGATTGTTAAGCGAGGAGCCTGTTTCTCTGACATTTCAGGATTGTATTTTCTCCTTTAGGATTAAAGGAAGAAATATTCTGCAGCGTCACGATAAATAATGCAAAATCCAAAAAGTTTTAATGTGAACCACAAGAATATGACTTGTAGTCACACTCCAAGTACAAGAGGAATGTGTTTAGATCAACACTATAAGTATGTTAATGGGAAATAAATGCTAAGTCCTTCAGTCTACGGGGAAGATGTTTCTGTACATTTCTATGATTTTTCTAAGAAATTAAACTCTCCCAGAACCTGGCCTCTGCATTTAACCTCCAGTTAAGGTCTTCAGTCTCTTCCACGACGACATGGTGCTACATGGCATCACGCTCCCTTCCCCACTAATCTGTTGTTGTAAATGTTGCCTTGAAAGGGTCTTAAGATTCAATTATTAATCAGAACCAATTTAACAGGCTGTTGATGCCAGGAATAAAATTTTTTCAATTTGCAAAGCTGGGATAAGCTGATCAAGAGAATGGTACGGTTTCACAGGAAATACATTAAGCTTCCCACGCCTGCCTAAAGAGCTTACCGAGGTTCACAAAGGTGGAGAGAAAGGTGTGTTTGGGTGGCTTGGTCACGAGCCCATGATGAGTAATTTTGAGAAATTATAAACCATAGCAGCCTCAGTTTAGATAAAGTTTCCTTAACCTGGAAGGGTCAAGTTGCTATCCTCTCTTTTTATAATCTCATTTAAAATGTAGCTCAACAAATTTTACTTAGAGAAATGGTGCTACAGAAATGATATCTTATGCACTTAAATCTGCTTTATTCCATTTTTTCATACTAAAGCTATTAAGAGCTACAAGCTTATTATCTTTTGAGGTGCCAGACTTCAGACAGGAGGGTGATAAATGACCTAAGTCATTTGCAATATGCTGGAAATATAGGCAACCTGTATTGAGTGTGAGACGCTGTGCTCTTTCTTTGAATTTATTGGGGTGACATTGGTTAATAAAATTACATAGGCTTCAGGTATACAATTCATAATACATCATCTGTATGTTGTATTGTGTGTTCACCACCAAAAGTCGTTTCCTTCCATCACCATTCATCCCCCCTTTACCTTCTTCTACCTCCCCCTACCCCACGTTCCCTCTGGGAATCCCCATACTGTTGTCTGTGTCTATGAGTTTTTTCTTTGCTTAATCCCTTCACCTTTTTCACCCCTCCCCACAAGCCCCCTCCCCCATGACAGCTGTTAGTCTGTTCTCTGTATCTATAAGTCTGTATCTATTTTGTTTGTTAGTTTATTTTGTTCATTAGATTCCACATATAAGTAAAATCATGTGGTACTTGTCTTTCTCTGACTGGCTTTTTTCACTGAGCATAATACTCTCCAGGTTCCTCCATGCTGTCGCAAAAGGTAAGATTTCTTTTTTCCCCGCTCACAGCTGAGTAGTATTCCATTGTGTAAATATACCACAGCTTTTTTGTCCATTCATCTACTGATAGGCACTTGAGCTGTTTCCAAATCTTGGCTATTGGAAATAACACCTCAAAGAACATAAGGGTGCATATAGTCTTTCAAATTAGTGTTTTGAGTTTCTTTGGATATATTTCCAGAAGTGGAATCGCTGGGTCATAAGGCACTTACATTTTTAATTAAAAAAAATCTTCACTTGAGGATATGTTTTACTAATTTTAGAGAGTGGAGAAGGGAGAGAGAGAGAAACATCGATCAGTTGCCTCTGGTACATGCCCCCACAGGGGATTGAACCTGCAACCTAGGTATGTGCTCTGACCCAGAATCAAACCAGCAACCTTTCAGTGCATGAGACCATGCTCCAACCAACTGAGCCACACTGGCCAGGGCCATTTTTAATTTTTTGAGGTAACTCCATACTGCTTTCCACGGTGGCTGCACCAATCTGCATTTTCAGCAACAGTTGCATGAGTGTTCCCTTTTCTCCACATCCTCACCAACACTTGTGGTTTGCTGATTTATTGATGTTAGCCATTCTGACAGGTGTGAGGTAAAATCTCATTGTGGTTTTAATTTGCATTTCTCTGATGATTAGTGTGACGTTGAGCATTTTTTTCATGTGTATTGGCCATCTTATATCCTCTTTGGAGCAGTGTCTATCCAAGTTCTTTGCCCATTTTTAAATTGGATTGTTTGTTTTTTGGTGTTTAGTTGTATAAGTTCTTTATAAATTTTGGATATTATCTCCTTATCAGATGTATCATTGGCGAAATTTTCTCCCATTCAGTGGGTTGTCTTTTCATTTTGTTGATGGTTTCCTTGGCTGTGCAAAAATATTTTAATTTGATGAAGTCCTATTTATTTATTTTTCTTTTCTTTTCCTTACCTAAGGAGATATATCAGAAAAAAATTGCTAGGAGAAATGTCTGAGATTTTACTGCTTACATTTTCTTCTAGGATTTTTATGGTTCCGAGCCTAACATTTATGTCTTCAATCCATTTTTAGTTTATTCTTGTGTATGGTGTAAGAAGGTGGTCTAGTTTCATTTTTCTGAATATATCTGTCCAATTTTCTCAACACCATTTATTGAAGAGACTGTCTTTATTCCATTGTATGCTCTTTTTTTTCTTGTGAACTAGAGAGTTTCAAAGAGGAAAGTTTGTTTATTTTTAAAAAATTATCTTTATTGTTTAAAGTATCACAGTTGTCCCTCCTTTTTTCTCCCATTGACCTCCTCCTCCCTGCTACCACCCTCTCCCACTGCCTTCACAGCACTATTGTCTGTGTCCATTGGTTATGCATATATGCATATAAGTTCTTTGGTTTATCTCTTCCCACTCCACTGCTCCCAATCCCTCTGAGGTTTGTCAGTCTGTTCCCTACTTCCATGTTTCTGGATCTATTTTGTTTGTCAGTTTATTTTGTTCATTAGATTCCACAAATAAGTGAGCTCATGTGATACTTGTCTTTATCTGACTGGTTTATTTTGCTTGGCATAATACCCGCCCCCACCACAGGTTCCTCCATGCCATCATAAAGGGTAAGAGATCTTTCTTTTTTACAGCTGCATAGTATTCCATTGCTTATATGTACCATAGCTTTCTTATCCACTCATCTACTGATGTACACTTGGGCTGTTTCCAGATCTTAGCGATTGTAAATAGTGCTGCTATGAACATAGGGGTACATATATCCTTTCTGATTGGTGTTTCAGGCTTCTTAGGATATATTCCTAGAAGTGGGATCACTGGGTCAAATAACAGTTCAATTTTTAACTTTTTGAGGAAACACCGTCTTGTTTTCCACAGTGGCTGCACCAGTCTGCATTCCCACCAGCAGTATATGAGTACCCTTTTCTCTACATCCTTGCAAACACTTGCTGTTTGTTGATTTATTAATGGTAGCCATTCTGGGAGGTGTGAGGTGATATCTCATAGTCATTTTATTTTTATTTTTTTTCAATTCTCACCCGAGGATATTTACCTATTTATCTTTAGATAGAGTGGGAGGGAGGGAGAGAGAAACATTGATGTGAGAGGGACACATTGACTGGTTGCCTCCCGCATGACCCCAACCAGGGTCGGGGACGAACTGCAACTGAGGTATGTGCCCTTGACTGGAATTGAACCTGCGACTCATCGGTCCCCGGGTCGATGCTCTAACTGCTAAGCCAAACCAGCCAGGGCCCTCATAGTCATTTTAATTTGCATCTCTCTGATTAGTGACTTAGAGCATTTTTTGGTATATCTCTTGGCCATATGTATGTCCTCTTTGGAGAAGTGTCTATTCAGATCCTCTGCCCATTTTTTAATTAAATTGTTTGTCTTCCTTTTGTTGAATTGTATGAATACTTTATATGTTTTGGAAATTAACCCCTTATCTGATGTATCATTACAAATATGTTCTCCCAAAGAGTGGGCTCCCCTTTCATATTGATGCTGGTTTCTTTTGCTATGCAGAAGCTTTTCAGTTTGATGTGGTCCCATGTGTTCATTTTTTCCTTTGTTTCTCTTGCCATGAGAAATGTACTGGTGAAAATTCTGCTACATGAGATGTCTGAGATGTTGCTGCCTACATTTTCTTCTAGGATTTTTATGGTTTCATGAGTTACATTTAAGTCTTTGTTCATTTTGAGTTTATTCTTGTGTATTGTGTAAATTAGTGGTCGAGTTTCATTTTTTTGCATGTACCTGCCCAATTTTCCCAACACTATTTATTGAAGAGATTGTCTTTACTTCATTGTATGCTCTTGCCTCTTCTGTCAAATATTAATTGAGCATAATGGCTTGGGTTGATTTCTGGACTCTCTGTCCTGTTCTAGTTATCTATAATGCCTGTTCTTGTGCCAGTACCAGGCTGTTTTGATTATGATGGCTTTGTAGTATAACCTGATATCTGGTATTGTGATCCCTGCAACTTTATTCTTCTTTCTCAAGTTTGCTGTGGCTATTCAGGGTCTTTTTTGGTTCTATATAAACTTTTGGAGTATTTGTTCTAGATTTGTGAAATATGTCACTGGTATTTTTTTTTGTGTGTGTGTGTGTGCCATTGGTGTATTAATAGGGATTTGCAGTGAATCTATAGATTGCTTTGGGTAGTATGGACATTTTAATGATGTTGATTCTTACAATGCATGAACATGGTATATGCTTCCACTTTTTTTTATATCTTCATCTATTTCTTTTTTCAATGTTTTGTAGTTTCCTGAGAAGAGGTCTTTAACTTCCTTGGTTAACTTTATTCCTAGGTATCTTAATTTTACTGTTGTGATGGTAAATGTGATTGGGTTTTTTAGTTTCTCTTTCTGAGTGTTCATTATTAGTGTATAGAAATGCCATTAATTTTGTATCCTGCTACTTTGCCAAATTCATTTATTAAATCTAATAGTTTTTTGGTGGAGGTTTTAGGGCTTTCTATGTACAATATCATGTCATCCGCAAATAATGACAGTTTCACTTCCTCCTTTACAATTTGAGTGCCTTTTATATTTTTCCTCTTGTCTGATCACTGTGGCTAGGACTTCCAGTACTATGTTGAATAAGAGTGGTAAAAGTGGACATCTCTGTCTTCTTCCTGTTGTTAAGGGAAATGCTTTTAGTTTTTGTCCATTGAGTATGATGTTGGCTGTAGGTTTGTCATATATGGCCTTTATTATATTGATGTATGATCTCTCTACTCCCATTTTGCTGAGTGTTTTTATAAAAAATGAGTGCTGCATGTAGTCAAATGCTTTTTCTGCATCTATTGATATGATCATGTCATTTTTATTCTTCATTTTGTTTGTGTGGTGTATCACATATATTGACTTGCAGATTTGGACTGAACTTGCATCCGCAGAATAAATCCCACTTGATCATGGTGTATCATCTTTTTAATGTATTGCTGAATCCTGTTTGCCAATATTTTGTTGAGGGTTTTAGCATCTATGTTCATAAAGGATATTGGCCTATAATTTTCTTTCTTTGTAGTGTCATTATTTAGTTTTGGAATCATGATAATGTTGGCCTCATAAAATGATCTTGGAAGTTTTCCTTCTCTTGAATTTTTTGGAACAGTTTGAGGATAGGTGTTAGCTCTTCTTTGAATGTTAGTAAAATTCACTTGTGAAGCCATCTGGTCCAGGACTTTTGTTTGTTTGGGAATATTTTAGATTGCTGCTTCAATTTCATTAGTTGTAATCTGTCTATTTAGATTGTCTGATTCTTCCTGATCCAATTTTGGAAGATTGTATGTTTCTAGAAATTTATTCATTTCATCTAGATTGCCCAATTTGTTGGCATATAGTTATTCATAGTATTTACTTACAATCATTTGTATTTCTTTGGTGTCAGTTGTTACTTCTCTTTTTTCATTTCTGATTTTATTTATTTGAGTCCTCACTCATTTTTTTTCTTGATGAGTCTGTTTAAAGGTTTGTCAGTCTTTTCATGGAACCAGCTCCTGGTTTCATTGATCTTTTGTATTGTTTTTTTAGACTCAATCTTATTTATTTCTGCTCTGATCTTTATTGTTTCCTTTCTACTACTCACTTTGGGTTTTGTTTGCTGCTCTTTTTCTAGTTTCTAAGTATAAAGTTAGATTGTTTATTTGAGATTTTTCTTGTTTCTTGAGGTAGGCCTGTAATGATATGAATTTCCCTCTTAGGACTGCTTTCTCTATGTCACACAGATTTTGAGTTGTTTTGTTCTCATTTTCATTAGTTTCAAGGCATATTAAAATTTTTTTTCTCATTGATTGTTTTATTTTTTAGAGAGAGTGGAAGGGAGGGAGGTAGAGAGAGAGAGAGAGAGAGAAACATTGGT
Source organism: Tadarida brasiliensis (assembly GCA_030848825.1). Classification (NCBI taxonomy): domain Eukaryota; kingdom Metazoa; phylum Chordata; class Mammalia; order Chiroptera; family Molossidae; genus Tadarida; species Tadarida brasiliensis. The sequence goes on from CM061267.1 coordinate 51,512,538, forward strand.
GTTGAGAGAGGCATATCAATTGGTTGCCTCCTGCACAGCTTTGGTCAGGACTGGGGAAACCTGCAAGCCAGGTACATGCCCTTGACTGGAATTGAACCTGAGACCCTTTGGTCTACAGGCCAATGCTCTAACCGCTGAGCCAAACCAGCCAGGGCTCAAGGTATCTTTTGATTTATTTCTTGATCTCTTGTTAACCCATTCATTGTTTAGTAACATGTTATTTAGTGTCCATGTCTTTGTGTGTTTTTCAGTTTTCTTCTTGTGATTGATTTCAAGTCTCATAACATTATGATCAGGGAAGATGCTTGATATGATTTCAATCTTCTTAAATTTATTGAGACTTGTTTTGTGTCCTAACATGTGGTCTATATTAGAAAATGTTCAATATGCATTTGAAAAGAATGTACATTCTTCTGCTCTGTGGTGAAATTCTCTGAAGATATCATTTAAATTAATCTGATTTAGTGTGTCATTTCAGGCCACTGTTCCCTTGTTGATTTTGTTTGTAAGATCTCTCCATTGATATGGGGTGTTAAAATCCTCTACTATGACTGTATTACTGTCAATCTCTCCTTTTATCTCCACCAATATATACTTTATATATTTAGGTGCTCTTATGTGGGTGTATAAATGTTTACAAGGGTTATATCTTCTTGTTGAAGTGATCCCTTAAGCATTATGTAATGTCCTTTCTTGTTTCTAATTATGGCCTTTGTTTTGAAGTATATTTTATCTGATGTAAGTATTGCTACCCCAGCTTTTAAAAAATTTCCATTTGCATGAAATACCTTTTCCCAGACCTCTTCACCCTGGCCCAGGCAGCTGATTCCTCAGTATGGCGCAGGGCTATAGGGAGTCCAGAGAATGGGGTTATTGCATTTCCCCAGGCTGGTGCCACCCAAGAAAGGTGACATCTGTGGTGTGGGAGAGTGACTCAGCACAGGTATTGTGGTAGCTGTCCCTTCAGCTCTCTCCTCAAAGCCACAAACCCAAGTCTCTCCTCACACTCCCTCTCTCAGAGCCCAGGGTGCATGGCTGTGAATGATATTTTGTGTGCTGGCCCTTTATAACGGTGTCTGTGTCTCTAGCAGTCTGTTGTCTCTCCTTGGTAGACAGAATCCCTGCTGATTTTCACAGTCAGATGTTATGTGGACATCTCTTCCCAGTTCCGGTGCTCTGGGCTGGGGATTCTAGCTTGGCGTTGAGACCCCACACTTCTCAGGGGGATTCCCCTCCTGACCCTGTAGCTGAGATATCCCTGTAGATCTTTAGCTACCCCCGTGGGAGCAGGGCCAGCCCTTTTTGTGTGTCCACCCTCCCTACCAGTGTCCAAGTAGCTTCTGTAAATCCTTGGTTATAAGACCTCTTTTCAGCTACTCTTCAGTTGGTTATTCAGATTGATTGCTCTATAATTTAGTTGTGATTCCAGTTTGGTCCTGGGAGGAGGTGAGTGTAACGTCTACCTACTGCACCACCATCTTGGCTCTCTCTGAGAAGCTGTGAACTTGAAGAGGGTCTCATAATTAATGAAGTGACCACATCATGGAACTCTCACTCTGCCCTGTAGAGGCCACCTAGAAATATGATGGATATCGTCTAACTGCAGGAATCTCTTTGTCTTTCTACAGTTTAGGTATTTTTTTTTCCTGTGCATGAATGGGTAGTAAGGTTGAAAATAGCTTCAGTCATAGATTGGGAATTCCTCCCACAAGATTAGAATTTCACTTCCAGCATTGCATACAAATCAATGTGACCATCTTCACGTCAGGGGAGACTGTGGTGCAGGCAGAATCAGCTGCATAATTTGCAGGCCCAGTGCTAGGTGAAAATTGTCCAAAAAGCAGGAAAAAGTGCCATTAAAGGTATAAAAATACAAAGCTTTCCCTTTTTTCTTGTGGTCTTTCTCTTGCCTTGTCATGGTATTTGTTTGTTTTTATTCATTTTGTTGTTATTGTGGTAAAATACACATAACATAAAATTGCCATCTTAACTTTTTTACATTTATACATTACAGGTGCATTTTGTACATTTTAAGTGTGCAGTTCAGCTATATTAAATATATTCATGTTGTGCAACCACCACTAGTCATGGTGTCTTATTTGATATTTAATGCCATTCCAAGTAAATTAAAATTTAAATTATTAGCATGAATTTTACTGTTCAATTTGTACATTGTGCAATGCCAGTTTTAAATGCAAAGGTCAGAGCATTTAACTCATTTGTGCAATCATAGAAATCAGGCATCTCTGGTGGATGCCTCAAGCTGACTAGAAAAGACAAACGCAGACAGCCTCAGGAAGGTTGGAAGGAGGATAAGAGGGCTCTGCAGGCACAGACAGAGCTCAAGGGAGTTAGCTGGAGCACTCCATCTGGCGCAGGGATATTCAGGACCTTCACAGGTGCTAAGGAGGTCTACCCCATGTACCCACTCAGGCTTGCTGGCTGCTGGGATCTCCCCACCCCAGGTCCTGGAATGACATGTTATTCCCTGGCTTGGGGCAGGCCCTGTGGAATCTCCCCTTTCCATGTGGTTTCCCCAAAGCCATGGAGGACAGATGCCCTCCTCCCCCAGGTTTCTGCAACCTCTGTATCCGGATCAGGAATAAGCAGTTTGTTCCTCATTGAGGCTTCCTGGCTGATGTCCACCAGACATGCTGCCAGTCCTGGGTGGGATGGCAACTGTTATGCTGTATCCCAAGAGGCTGCAGGATATGTGCAACTAACTGTGACCTTCCCCACCTGCACCCAGGCCCTTGCTGGGAGCAGTGGTCACTGGATGGGCACAGGGAGGGGAGGCCAGGTAGGGCTCAGGTTCTAGAGGACAGGAGAGTGAGCTGAGAATTTACCCCCACCTCCTGGGGAGCTGGGACATGGGATGGGGGTTGGGAGAGGAAGGATGGAAGGGGAGGCAGCAGGAAGGACACCTTGTGCTATCTCCAAGACTCCCTAACACTGCATGCTCCAATGCTCCAATGTTCCATCAGACTTCACGTACAAAACACAGTGTCAAGTGGGGTAGGTAGGGAAGTTAAATGGCCAGAAGAGCAATGGAAAATCCCTTCTGGAGCTCCCAGTAGGATCTAGAGTTGCACTGAGGAGAGTTAGGACTTTTCATTCACAAAAATGAACTCTATTTTTACAGGGTGATCAAAGCACAGGCCATATGAGCCAAATGTATTCATAACCTCAATCTTTGAAAACCCTTCTCTCTTAGTCGTATTATAATGAACTAGCCTCTTGGGTCCTGTTGGGAAGGCTCCACTAAATCTCTATTTGAGAAAGAAGACGATAGGGCAGCTTGCTAACTAAGGGACTTGCAGCCTAGAGATGACACATGGCTGCCTACGAGAGCCTGGCACGGCACCCCAGACACCCAGACTCACAAGAAGCCCCAGGTTCCTGTACTTTCTGGTCTCAGTAATTAACATCTCTTTCCAGAGGAAGATTTCACTTTTGGATTATGATACAGATTCCACTGTGATTTTCCTCACAGTGGCAGCAAAAACTGATTTGTCAAGGGAACAGTATGACCTCCTCTAAAGACCTGCAGTGCTCTGAAACACTTCTTGAGACCCTTTTCACGATGGTGAGATATGAGAATGATATTTATATCTAATTCGGGAGAGGAAACTAAACTATGCTTGCAAAATGGCCCCGCTCTTTCTAGAGCAGAATGTCTCAAAATGGTGATCTGTGGATCCCCCACATCAGAATACCATGGAATGATGGTTAGAAAATATATTTCTGCATCCTCACTGCAGAATCACAAATTCCCTGTGGGTGAGGAGTCAGCACCTATATTTTGAAGAAGCTGAGAGTCTGTGACCCTATGTATACTGACAGTTGTGAATCCACACTTGGAGCGGGGGTTCTCAAACTGGAAGGAGCCTCAGAAGCACCCAGAGGGGGTTTGTAAAACACAGATGGCTGGGCTCCACTTCCAGAGCATCTGATTTAGCGGGTCTATGGTGGGGCCTAGAGTCTGCATTTCTAACAGGTTCCTGGGCGATATTCATGTTGTTGGTCTGAGGACCACACTTTGAGAACCACTGAGTTAAAGCAATTACAACAACTTCATCAAGTGTCCGTCAGGTGTAACTGCCTGCTGAGGATCAGCATGTGGGGGGCAGCGGTGGTGGAGGGCTTGTTTTCTCCCTGTCCAGGAGGCAGATGTCTGGGAAAGCGGTGCAGGGCCACCTGCCCCAGGAGCCAGGCCCCTGTGCAGGGCCCTCAGGGACCAAGTGGTGTGTGCAGTTGTCAAGTAACCAGGCTTCTGGTGGCTGAAGCTCCAGACTCTCAGGAGTTCAGTTTGGTTTCCGATAAAAAGGGGGTTATAGGCCTGTTCTAGGGCAAGACAAGAAGGCTTGGCTAAATCTAGCAATTTCAGTAGATTAAAAAATTAAGCTGGAATAACTGAAAGCACAAAAGAAGGCAGAGTTCTTATTACCAAGGCTAACCACATAGAAACCATCTCTCTTTTTTTAAAAGCCAGACTGTGTGTGTGTGTGTGTGTGTGTGTGTGTGTGTGTGCGCGCGTGCGCGCGCGCAATATTCACGTACAACAGGTCACTAGGCCTCTGGGTTAATATTTCAGGGGTCTCAGGACACAGATGTTTCCTTTCTTGTATCTAGAAAGAATTTCAGGCTGAAGCCTCCACAGACCACCCTGTGTGATTTGCTGTGGTTCAGGGGCAGCCCACAGTATCTTACTTCCTCTTCTCTGTCCTCAGACACTGGCAGTTACCAATATGGCCACTAGAGGTCTCAGCAGGACAACGATTACCCTAGGAAGGGACAGGAAGGACCTGGAAGAAGCTTGCAAAGTCCCCTCTCTGTTTGACGTTGTTTAGGGAGCTCTCCAGCAAAGGGAATAGTAAGGTGAGGAGCTCATGACCTCTGCCTCAATATGACGACTGGTCTTGTGTGGATGCCCTAGGATGCCATTTTCCTTCTTCAAACGGCACTGCAGTTGTCACGGGAGAGGGAATGGTAACAGCAGGGCAATGATGGTTGCCAAGAAGGGGACTTCAGGCCCTTACCATAATTTCCAGCAGCAGCTCCCTCCAAATGACATGGTCAATTGAAAAATTTCAGTCTTATGTGAAGTGCCATGCAAATGCAGCTTTAATCCTCCAGCACAACTCTTCTAGCCAGATTCGCTGCCTCTAAAGCCCTTTCTCCACCAAAATTCTGAAGCTGAAATTCCATCCCACTAACACTTTCTGAGGTCACAGCTCTTTGCAGTGCTATGTCTTGTCCAGCAGCATTAACAACTAAGAAGTGCACAGGAAATTATCTACCTCTGCAGTTTCCCTCATCCTGTCATATCCTGTCCTGTTCTTTTCACCCAACTTTCAAATTAGCATCAGATCCAGGGAAGGCTACTGTAGACCAGATGGACTAGTTTGGAAAAAGTTGCATGTTAAGCCAAACTTGGAAGACAAAATGGACCAAAACGTTAAGTCAAGTGATGGTGAAAGATGCATCATAAAAATACCATGGATTTACCATGAAAAAGAAAGCTATGTTAAAATAACATTGTCTATGTGGTTAGCATCTCTAGTTCCATAATTTTATATAAATAAGGGGTGTATCTCAAAACTGTGCAGGGAGCTGGCATGTGTGGGTCTCTACTTTGCCTATTGGCTTTCAAAGTATTCTGTTACTGTCTCGGAGACTTCCCTGGCCCTACTAACTCGGTAAGCAATATACTGAAAGGAGAAAATGTAATCTTGTTCCCTTACTGGGTCTTCTTAAGTTCCAGAGCTCTAATCAGTGGTGTCTTGGAAAGGAGAGAAGTAGAAAACCCTAAACTGTAGAGATTGGCCTATCTGAGACGGCCAAAACGGATGTTTGCCATGCACCCTGCAGTCTCATAGGTCCATGTAAGGGGGGCAGGCTACTTGCCTGTCATCTGTACCTTCTCCCTCTGGCTTCAGTTAATAAAAGAGACTCACAGGGCTCTTGCTCCTGTGGGTTGTTCCCATTCGTACAGCCTAACTATAACTTTTTTCATAATCCTATAATGGGAAATGAATGCTGGGAGGAAATTGTATGAAAAACAGCCCGAGGTTAGCAGCATGTACTTTTTGAAATCAGCTGTTCTCAAACTCATATTACAGATGAAGAGCCTGAGGCCCAGAGAGGCATAGCAACTTTCCCAAGCTCACCCAGATATTTGGTGGCAGAGCCAGGACTGGGACCCGAGTCCTTTCTTGGGATATAGGCTCCTTCACTTACATTCACTTAAAAAAAACTCTCCTGGCTGTGTATTTGGGTTTTCCACCAGTGAGAAAGGAGCTGGACCAATACACTGATGAGATGCTTTGGTGGAAAGAGGAGGACTGAGTTTTAATCCAGGCTCTGCCTCATTTTGGCTGGGTTAATTTCCCTCTTGAGATCGCAGTCATTTTCTATGAACTCAGGGGTTTGGGGTGAAGGATCCATCCCTAAAGACCCTCAGCTCCAGATTCTGTGGGTGTCCACGGCTGTGGGCTCAGCTCTGCAGGGCAGTGCTTGGTCACATCTTGTGAGAGCCCCTTCAATTTTAAATTCTTATAATCTCTGATAATTTGCAAAGTTTCCTCCTGACTAATTCCCATTCAACACACACTTGAAACTTTAAGATTAAAAATAAGAGGCAGTTGCCACCCTGGAATCACAGTCAGGTGGGGAAAGCTATACAGTCAGATAGGGTCTTATTTTAAGTGTTCCAGTGTACTCTTTGTCAGGCACATATTCCCCCTCCCCAATTTATTATCCATAAATCTAGTTTTTCACATACTGATTCACTCAAAGTGGAAATATAGTTTATATAGATTCAAGGAACACCAAAGCAGATTGTGATTGTGTGTGTGTGTGTGTGTGTACAGTGAAGGGCCAGTATAACCCATATCTGGCTTAATGATCCTTCATAATCAATATATGTTCATCAAATGTATATTTACAGAGACAATAATAAATGAGATGACCACTTCTCTCCATTTTAGCCCTGTTACTTGGCACAATGGTATTTGTTTTCACATGGCATCCACTCCTACAAAGACTCACAGAGCAATCACCTGTTTAGGCTGGTGGCCCCAAGAGAGCACTGCATGGCTGAGGCTCACTGTGGGTGACCACGGCCTGTACAGAGAGGCCTACACCCGTTTCCACACCGTGGAGTAGTAGGGTGTTGCAGTGAGAATGTGGATTCGTGGTTAGAATCCTAAAAGCTGACAATCTGAGGGCTCATTGTCAGAAAACAATACCCAAACACATTCCCAGGGCCCCAGCTCCTTCCTGGGGAGGTGCCAGGCTGACAGCTGCAAGTGCTCTGGCTCCTGCCCATGAGCCAGGCATTGCGGGGGAGAGAAGCACAAATATATAATCAGGAACAAAGACATAAGATCTATGGCTTAAAAGTGACGGTTCATGCGGCCCAAGCACCAAGCGGCGAAAGCAGGTATCAGAGAACAGCGCAGAGAACATGCGGGAACGGTAGGCAGAAGCACAGAAACACAGCTGGACCCACGGGAGCCATGCTCACACTTACATGGTGTGGTCTCACACTACCTTAGTTTGCTTTAAGCATTTCCATCATCTGAGAGTATGGGAGGGAAAAACAGAACAGTTAAAGGTAAAATACATTAAGAGCTTGCACTTTATTTTTAAAAGTTAAAAATAACAGTCATTCCTGGCCATGCCATTCATAGTTTGCAGAGAGTCACGCTGCACAAATGTAGTATTAAATCATTCCATTCTCATCACAATCTTATGAGTTAAATGATACTATTAGACCCATTTAACAGATAGGAAACTGAGGCACAGAAAGATAAGACACTTGCCCAGAGTCACACAGCTAGCAAGTGGCAGAGCCAAGATATGAAAACACAGTCTGACTCTCAGAACTGTGTTCTTTCTTCATCACTATGAACCCTTTGGTGTACGGGACAATGCTCCAACCAACTGAGCCACCCGGCCAGGGTTGGAGTAGGTTTTAAAAAATATTTTATTTATTGATTTTTAGGAGAGAGAGTAAGGGCAGGGAGGAGAAAAAGAGAGAGAGAAACATCAATTTGTTGTTCCACTTTTTTATGCATTTATTGATTGCTTCTTGTTTTTGTGTGTGCCCTGACCAGGATTGAACCTGCAGCCTTTTGGTGTATTGGGAGGATGCACTAACCAACTGAGCTACCTAGCCCAGGGCTGGAGTAGCTTTTTAAGAAAGATGAATGCAGTCAGCTCTCCGTATCCAGTTTTGCATCTGTGGATTCATCCAGTCGTGGATCGAAAATATTTGAAAAAAGAACAAAAACAACCCCAGAAATTAAAAAAAAAAAAATCAATAACACACACACAGATCAATTAGACCCTGAGGCCTGGTTCATGTTGGAGAGGTCAAAGCTGTGTACACATCATTAGCATGACACTTTGGAGGGATGGAATCTTACATTTTCTAACTGGCTTCCATCCAGTGCCTCACAGATAATTGCTAAAAGGTGCTGGTGCAAAGACAGGGTGGGTCATGACTACCAAGTGCTTTTCCAAGTCATGCAGGAGGACGGACTTCTCTCCCCTGTCCTTTCCCCGAACCATCCATCAACTTTGACCTCACTTAGCAGGATATTGCAGTCAAGCCTGAAAGAATGAGACCTTAGTCTAAAAGGAATCTGCAAGTAAAGATGACCTGGGCTGAGCCTACCTTTGCTAATCACTCTGTGTCCCTGGCTGGCCAGTACCAGTGCCCAGATAGCTCTTCACTTTCCTCAGAGTGAACCCCGCCCCTCACCTTGTAGTAGCTCATTTGCACATGTAGTTGGGCCAACTGAGACAGGCCTTATTTAAACACATGTGGCTTTCCAGAAAACCCAGATGGATGGGCTGTCCTCTCTTCTGACCCAGGGACACCCAGTTCCTTCCCTCAAATCTGATTTTATAGCCTCTTGCTTCCTGCTTCCCATTTGGACCTCTTCTTACTTCTCCCCTTTGGTTGTTCCCTGATTATGGCACTTCTTATTCTTCTCTGGCCCCAGAAATTTCCAGGATAGAAGCTCAAGGCCTCTCTTCTCTCACTCTGTCTTCTCCTGCCCTTTCTCACTTTCTCAAAGGCATGAGGGGTTGTGTTGGCCCTCTTTGGGATGTGAACATTTCAATGAAGCCATTTGCTTATTAAAATTGGAAATTCAGGTACTGAAAGCATCATTTCACATGAAAACTATAAGCAACATGGAAAGCCTTCAGCTGGTAGGATACAGAAGGGAAGAATGACAAGGAACATCAGTGCTGGTTTAGTGGTCTAGCGAGTCAGCTGCCTCCCAAGAAAGGCACGCGTCCCCTGCAGATACCACAATGGTGCTCAGCTTCCAGCTAGGTGCATTCTCCCACCAGGCAGGGCATGTGTTTTTGTGTATGTATATCTGTGGTGCCCAACCACAGGTTGCTGTGCTCTGAGAAGGCCTCTGCTTAGAACAGAGTTTAAATTTGGATAATCTTCTCATGCATAAATGTATCCTAGAGTTGAATTCTTCAGCTGCCAGTAGGGCTGCAGGCTCATAAAGGCCGGGCCTGGGTTTTTGTTTCTCACTATGTCAAGTATAGCAGGAGCGGGTCTGGGCTGCCAGTGATCACAGCTTCATTTGCCTGGCAGGAAAGCTGGCTTTTTAAAGACACAGTCTTGTATTTTAGATCCCTATCACAGGTGCTATTTCAAGGACATAGATCACAGTGCTTGGGCTCTGGAACACAGACAGACACCTTGATCTGTTCAACGCCTTTTGAAGGGATGCTATTTATGGCACCAGAATGCTGCTCAGGCAAAAGTGCAAATGGGAGAAAGGGGCAGAGGATACTTGGAGAAGCAAAGGGATTTTCCATTGGAAAAGGTAGTCTAATGAATTGATGTTTGCAGAAATGGAGACATTTAAACAGAATTATTAAGCAATAAGCAAAATTATAACTAGGATGTGAAATACAAGGTGATCATGATATCTCTCCTGCTAAGAAAAGAATCATTTCAAATAAGTAATTCTCATGCTTTGGAGGGCTTTCATTTCAAACTGTCCAGAAGGTCATTAGTTTAACAGAAGTGATGGAGCCAATCACATTTTCTCTTGTTGATGGGACAAGCAATTCCATGTCTCCTGGAGGGTCAATGAATCCATCAAACCACAGGACCATATTCGGAGGGCTGAGCCCTTGATGCAGTGAAGACAGCCATGGCATTAGCATCCTGTACAGTGTGAGTTCAATGGCAGTAGCTTCTAAGTTCTGCTCTGGGTCCGAGGGTCCAATTCTCTCCCAAGGCAGTACAGAATCCTCAGGTGTAAGTTATTAGGCTACGTTTCAATGGGTAAGTCATGTAGGAAAAAGGGCAGAAGAATGAGTTCTATCACTAGACAAGGGGGTGATGCCTGAGCAATCATTTGAGTATTTTGATGTTCTATGCTCTGTCTTAGCTACATAGTCAGGTTTCAAGGTAAACTTCTTCTGGATCCCTCTGACCATAGGTATCATATTCTAATAGCCTTATTCCCACCAAAAAGCAGTTGTGGCTTGGTGGTTCCATGCACATGTGTGTGCAGCATGCTTTTCTCTTTGCTACAGACACAGGCAGTCTTGTGCGGTCACCGCTCTTGCTGGCACCATTGTCCAGAGGGCTCACTAAACATGTGAGTCTCTCTTAGTGGTAGATAAACTAAAAGGCTGAGATTCTACTCATCAAATAATTTTATCTATAACACTCAGAACATAAAAACAGACATAGCCTTTATATTTCCACTTGATTTACTCATACTTGAGTGAACAGCTGTCTCATTCATTCAAAACTTTATAAAAAGCACCCCAAATGTCCCTCTGAGTAAGTATTTCTTTTACTGGGTGAACTGCACTAAGCCCTGGGAGTTTGAGTTCTATAGTTTAATTCCCATTTCCTCGGTGGATAATAGGTGGAATGCTGAGTGTTGCCTGATGTTTCCTTCAAATGCATCACCTCCTGGGCCTTCAGAGCTCAGTGGTAGAGGGCAGCAATGAAAAGAACATAAATGAAGTAAAATCCTGGTGAAAACAATTTTTAGTTGAGAGGCCTTTCAAAGAAAAAAGTATAAGATGGTGCTGTAATTTATTGTTAGAATCAAGTAAATCTAGGTTGGATGTGACCTTGGTAATGAATTATGCAGTCTGCTCCATTTCATCGGTAAGGGCACGTAGGCTCTGGGAGAAAGTGACACACAGCCTGGTGGAGGCAGTCAGGGTTAGTGGTAGGTCTCTGACTCGTGATCCAGCACTACCCCACCATGCTGCTTCCATTTTCCATACAGGAATGGCGCTTTCTAAGCAATGACACCCATTAGGAATGTGAGTAATATGCCCAGCCTGCCCTCTGAGTTTATAAAGGTTTAATCTCTTCATAGGCAAGCTAAAGGCAACTTAGGAAACTGCTTTAACTCCTTCAATAAGATAAAGATCAAAGGATGTGTGTGGTCTGCCTCTAGGCCACTGATCCCTGAATTTGAAAAACTATAAAACCCTTTAAAGGAAAATAATCCTTTAAGACCTATGATCAAATTTATTAACCAGCATTTGAGAAACATTTACTTAAGAAAACTAAAATCTTATTCATTGAACATAATTTTCAATTGAGAATTCTCACTGAAAAAAAGACAAGTTTTATCTTTAGAATTGGCAAAATGAAAGCACGAATCTTGAATGTCCTTATTAAACCGAAAGACACCTATGTTCCCAGAAGAATATGCCCTTGAAATCCAATTTGAGAAACACTGTCCTAGCTCCGAATGAATCTGCTCTCTTCTCTGGGGGCATCAGGAAATTTCAGTTTATATCCCCTTCTACTTTTGCTCCTTTAGTAGCTATGTCTTTTTAAAAAATTTATGTTTTTATTGATTTTTTATAGAAAGAGAGGAAGGGAGAGAGATAGAAACATCGTGTGAGAGAGAAACATCGAGTGGCTGCCTCCTGCACACCCTCTACTGGGGACTGTACCCACAACCATGGGATGACGCTCAATCCACTGAGCCACATCGGCCAGGCAATAGCTATGTCTTTTGTATTGAATGAATTTTTTTTAGTTCATTCACATTTTTACAGTGCAGCTTGTGTGTCCTGTATTCCTGTTAACCTAATATTTGCTTTAGATGAAAATTCAGCATAATACTGCCTTTGTGGAATGGTACTTTGAATGAAAATGCTAGTTTTCTAGAACAAAAGAGATAGAGGTTTCTAAGCTGTCATCTATGCTGTATGAACTGCTGTCTAGACTTCAAGAATGAAGTTCCATCAGTTAAAATGCACTTTACACACCTCAGGTGGCCTTGTACAGTAGCTAAGTTCCCTGTTTTACAATCTTACAAATTTAACATTGCCATCCTGTCCTCCTTCTGGGGTGACAGGTGGCTAAAAACACATTTAGATTTTCCTCTGAGGCAGAATATCTCTCTCCTTGACAGTCTTACCACTCTGTGTCTCACAGACCATGAGAAATTTGCCAGGGAGTCCCCTTGGGAATGTCTCTTTCCTGCCTACCTGCTTTCTTCTACTCTTGGGTCAGAGCTCTTTTTCGTTAAGAATTATGTCCCCAATGGAAATGTGAGTGTGCTAGAATTTCTTATAGTGTTGTTATTTTTGTTTGGGGTTTTATGGAAAGTGACTTTTTGAAAGTTTATAGTGGATCTTAGTTCTACATTATTTTGGTTAAAAAATGAAAGATTGTTTCTCTATAGTTGCATGTTGCAATATGGTAAGCATTAGTCACATATGGCTCTTTAAATTTAAATTATTTAAAAGAAAATATAATAAAAAAATTTAGTTCCTCAGTCTCATTAGCCACATTGTGCTCAAAAGCAACAAGTCTGGACACTGTATTGGACAGAGCAGATATAGAGCATTTTCATCATCGTTCTGTGGGACAGTGCTGCTCTAGAACATTTATTACGCTTTAATAAAATTCGAATGCAAGTTGTGGACTATGCTTCAGAAGTCAGATTTGTTAAAAAGGTACAATGAAACATAAATATGTAAGTCATCTTCAGTCAAAACCCATCTGGAAAGTTCTGAGGATAATTGTTTAATAAACAATGCAGTTGGAAGTTGGGGTGTCTTTATGGTTAAATCAGAAACATGAAACCTCATCATTTAATTTAGATTATAAATAGATCAGCCTTTGTTTAATGACAAGGTAGGAAGGGCTCTCATGAAAATGGTGGCTCTTCTCAGTGGAGCTGTGTATGTGGGGCTCAGAGTGGTGGGAGTGCTTGGGGAACCACATCAGAAACACCTGGGAACTTGTGTCAAACTAGACATTTCCTCCTCTACCCAGATAGGATTAGAATCCACTGGGGGAGGGAAAGTGCTACAGGTAGAACTCCTGTAATTTGAAAAAGCTCCTCAGGTGGTTCTCATGTGTCTTCTCCACCTCCATCCCTCTGGGTGAGAACCGTTGCTCCAAAAAAATGGCTAAACTGGTTGGGAGTTGTGTCTAGTTGCAAAATGTCAAGGACCATTTATGTAGGTTAAGTATATAAGTGTTTATATAGGCTGTATTAGTCAAGGGTCTCTAGAGAGACAGAACCAATAGGATATATAGATATAAAATTTAGTGACTACTACATATATATATGATTTATTATAAGAATTGGTTCATGTAATTATGGAGGCTGAGAAGTCCCATGATCTGTCACCTGGAAAGTCAGTGGTGTAATTCAGTCTGAGACCAAAAGCCTGAGAAACGGGAGTGTATGGCATAAGTTCCAGTCTGAGTTCAAAGACACTAGAATCTAGGGTATGATGGTGTAAGTCCCAGTCTGATGGTATAAGCCCAAGAACCAGGAGCTCTGATGGCCAAAGCAGGAGGAGATGGATGTCCCAGCTCAAGCAAGAGAGCAAATTGACCCTTTCTCCAACTTTGTATTCTATTCAGACCCTCACAGATGAGATGATACCCACCTGCATTAGTAAGGGTGATTTTCTTTACTCATTTCTTTACCCATTCAAATGCTAATCTCTTCCATAAATGCCCTCACAGACACATCCAGAAATAGTATTTTACCAGCTATCTGGGCATCCCTTAGCCCAGTCAAATTGATTCATAAAATTAACCATCACATAGGTTAAGTTCTGCTGACTGGGGCTGGTCTGATGGAAAATTCCACACACAGTCTAAGTAGAATGAGTAAGCCTTCTGGTTAGCAAGGCTGTATTGTTTCTCCAAAGCAGCATGAGTAAATTTTGAAGGTAAATTAATAGAACATTAAACATTTATTCATTCAAGAATCACTTATTGAGGATCTAATAATATTTGTCAAACACTTTGATATGTATTGCAGAATACAGTGAAACAAGTAAGTGATGGCACTGGAGTGTGGTAGCTGAATTCCTGCATGGGCCCTGGAGTCAACATGGGTTTAAATCTTATATGCTCTAGCTGTGTTCTCAGACAAATTACTTAACTTCTCTAAGGTTAGTTTCCTGTATTAAATTGGGGATAATGCTAGTACTTACTTCATGAGGTTATTATGAGGATTGAATGATGTAAGGTGCATAGTAAACATTCAGTAAAATTTAGTGACTACAGCATTATTAAAGAGCATATAGTTTAGTGAGGAAGACAAACTCACTTAAGCGGTACTCCTCTTCACTGCAGAGATAGCTGGTTAAACTGATAATGACATGATGCTAAAGAAGGCAAAGGTATAAGTTTAACCACTGTATGATTCAATCAGCTGTGGGGTAGATCAGATGCCCCTGCCTTAGCCTTGCTATCTCACAAATGTGGGCCACTAGGAAATCAGGATGATGGTATATGGACAATCAAATGTAAGACTGAGTATGATCCAAGATAGAGTCAGTCCAGTTTCCTTCCTTCAGAGATGAGCAGACTAAGCTTCAGAGTCAAAGTACTTTGCCAAACTTTAAACACAACACATTGATGGCAGAGGTGAGGTCAGAACCCAGGGTTCCTGATTCCCTGCCCAGCGTTTGTTGTACACACATTGACAGTTTTCTAATGGAACAAAAATCTTCATCAGCATGAAATATTAGGAAAGATGCTTATTTTACTGTCATTGGGATTATTTCCAAATACATTTGCATGAGCTCCAGAATCCAGACACCACACTGGGTGCAATTTTCCTTTGTCCTCAGAAGTAAATTGACATTCTATGAGATATAGCTCCTAGAAGGGACTCTATGTAGACTCACAATCTGTAATAGCCAAGTGTTCTTGGGATCTAGTTTGTAGTACATCTCAAAAGTTACCCTGGTTCACAAGTGCTCAGCAGTGGTAAACCTTCAGGTCTTTCTAGAATATCGGAGTGACTAGGAGAGCACAGTGAACTCATGAAAAGCGGTGCTGGAAGGTAGGACCCATGTTTACCATAGTCATGATACTGTTTTTTCTTGGTCTTTGATTTTCAGGGCTGATGGTCAACTTCTTGCTTCAATCACTGCTTCCATCTTGTCACCTCCTAAAAGCACAAATGGTGAAAGACCCATGGGCTTTTCAGATCAGAGTGTCATGGACTCTTGGTCTTCTGAGCACTTCTTCTGTGTGGCTGTGTGGAATAGCTTCTTCCAAAGATGATACAGTCCTCAGCATGCAGGGCCAGCCATGCCCACTGACAGTAAAGAGAGGGGCAAGACAGCCAAGAAGCACCTTTAAAATTTCAGTCAGATTATATCACTCCTTGTTGACAGCCATCCAATGGCTCCCATCACAGCTGGAATAAAATCCAAACTTCTTTCCCTGGCTTATAAAGCCTGTAAGGTCTGGCCTGTGCCTACTTTCCAGATTTATTTCACACTTCTCTAGAGCCCTCTTACTCACTGCCGTCCAGTCACACTGGCCTTTTTCTGATTCTCATTCCCATCTTTGCATCTCTGCACTTGCTCTTTCCATTGCCTAGAATTCTTTCTCAGTGACTGTTCTTGTATCACTCTCTTCAGATTTCACTTAAATGTCACATCCTTGGAGCCCCTTCCTGAACATCCAACCTGAGGGAGCTACTTGGCCACTGCCTATGATATCACCCGGTTTAAATTCTCTGCATAACACTTTCCACTCTCTGATATTTTCTTGCCTTATGGATTTATTTATTGCTTGTCTTTCCCCATTAGAAAACAAACTCTAGGAGAAGTGGGATTTTGTCTACTTGGTTCACTAGTTTATCTTCATCTCCTAGAACTATGCTTAGCACATGGTAGGTGCTCAATAAATATTTACAGAATGAAATGAATGAATGAACTAGTGACTACCCTACTGCTTGAGGATCATAGCTCATCTAAGATTATTTGTTTGCTGGTGCTGTTTGTGCCTACAACAAATCTCCTAGGCTCTGGATATTGCCTGCCTAGATGCAAAGTGTGGTGCACCATGGAGAGCAAATTAGAAAATCATGCTTACTAGCAAAACATACAGCAAATGTTGTTTGATTGAACAATATTTAATGAGTGCTTACTCTGTCTGATACTACAGTCTTTATGACAATTAACTCAATTAATCTCAGTAAGTCATTTCCATTAGAGAGGATCAGTAAATTGAGGTCCTAGTGGTTAAATGTATTGATAGTAAATTAAAGAGCCAAGGTTTGAACCCAGAGCATCAGACTTCAGAGGCCACACTATTAAGTGGTATAGAAAACTTATAATGAAACCCATACAAGTGAAAAGAATGCAAGAAAGGAAAGAATGGCAAAAAGAAAATGCCAGAGAATATGAATTTATATTTGTTTAATGAATATAAATCTGGCTTGGAATTGTTTCCTATCTGCACCAGAATAAAAGGTATCTCTACCTCTTCAAGACTACAGTGACCTTCAGTGATCTGAGAACGTCAATTGAGGTGAACAAATTTTTCAGCACTATAGAGTTCTAATAAAGGAATTCAATGGGCATGTACCATCACACCATCATGAAACTGAACGTGCCTTCTCTGCTTCCAGGACCTGAGCAGGCCATATTGAATGGATTATGCATGTGTGGTGTGTTGATTAACTAGTCAATGGAACGTTGGAAGCCTGTCAGCTGGCCTTTGGCCCTAAGTCTTCCTTTTGTCCCACTCTCATTTGTGCAAATGTTTGTCTCTACTGGACAGTGGCAGCTGCCACACCTTATCTGGCATCTGGACTTGCCATCTTGGTCCCTGTTGTCCAACCCACTAATAGCTAATAGATCTAAACAGGTGATTTCAGGAAACAAATTATGCTACAAAATATTTAGGGTCAGGAGGCAAAAGCACTGGTGATGTCCAAGGGCATCCAAGGACACACACACACACACACACACACACACACACACACACACACACAGATGAAGTTTCAGAGGGAGCTTGAGGCTGGACCTTGATAGAATTCAGAGACAGGAAAGTCCTCCTGAGGATTTAGTTATTCTAACCATCTGGTTTGACCTTTGCATCAAGCAGAAATTCTGAACAGAAAGATCCTAAGACAAGGTGATGATTCATGACAGGAAAAGAGCTTTTTGAGACAGATGAAAGAATGCTCTAAATGAAAAACAAAAGAATAAAGAAATACTTCAGGACTCCATTTGCTAGGTTAAATATGTTTTACAGGAGTATTACTCCGTGACACATTTGGACAGAGTGAACATTAGTTATGAAGAAAATTCTTTCCTCAGATGTATGCATTCAAACCTTATGAATGAAAGTCATTGAATATGTAGCTGGGAGAAAACTTTGGTCCTTTATAGTTACCCATTTTCTTTGTGTTCAGTGGAGGATGTAATGCTATGGGTATTAATATTGCCAATATAATGATGGACAATACAACCAACTTTAGATTTTCTACCAGAAAGGGCCAATGACAACTGCACCTAAAGCCCCAGATATTCAAGTCTACCTCTGTGTGGAGCTCTTTTACTGGAGCAGACAATAACAAAGGACAATGTTGATTTCTGTAAGTTTCATTCCATTTCAAAGTTTTCTCTCTGTTCAAGCTTGACTTTCATCAATGCACATGGAAATGGCAAAAGACAGGAAAATAGAAGAAGAGGGCTGAAAAATTTTACATAGTACACACATCATTAGTCCAAAAATAATTGAAGACTTAATCAGAGAGAGGGACTGAGTGTGTCTACTGTATGACAGGCATTTCCTATGCCTTTTAGTTCATTTCCATGGCATCTTTGAAGGCAGATATTACTAATCCTTCTTTTACAGAGCAGAGCAGTGAGTCCAAGTGAGTCTCTTCCCCAAAATCACCTAATTAGTCAGCAGTAGTGGAGATTCAGCGGAGACTCAAATTCAGGTCTAGAGCTCTGAACACTACACTCTACCTAGTATCCCGTGTGAGTCGTACAGCATTCTGAAGCATCTTTCTCTGATGCAAGGTGTTCTATGAGATGTTACCTCATTAATTTTTACAGTCTTTTTGTGATGCAGGAAAATCCCCTCTATCTATTTTTCAAATGAGAAAACTGCTGCATGGAGGCTCTCAGAGAATCTGGAAATCTTATTGTGGTGTCTGGTGGTTTGGTGTAAGCAGGGTACATGTGGGGAGGGGTGGGCAATCTGGGGGAGGAGGCTGCAGGTCACCCTCCCACATGGCAGTGCATTACCCTCAATTTTCTCTGATATGGGGACGTGCTCACACATAGGTTGATATATAGCTCCAGGCTCTAAATGTTGCTGCTTGCTTGGTCTTTACATTTTTTTTCCCTTCAAAAGTAACACACCCAGTTATAGGAAAGTTTTGAAAGCATGGCTGCTCTCTCTCCAAAACTCTCTTTATGTAAGTTGGAACTGCCTGCATTGAATTTCCTAGCAATCAGGGGTGAAAAACTGTGTCCACTGCACTTTCATCAAAAGTCTTTCTGGTTAATTTCAGTATCACCATTGTGCATGGATAATATTTTTTAAAAATTAAGAATAAAAGTGCAGCTTGATGACATACTACTTTGATTAAGATAACTTAGCTTGCCCTGTTCGGTTTTGCCCAGTGGTTAGAGTGTTGGCCCGTAGACCAAAGAGTTGCAGTTTTGGTTCTGGTCAAGGGCACGTTCTTTGGTTGTGGTTCGATCCAGGGCCCTGGTTGGGGTCATGCGGGAGGCAACCAATCGATGTGTCTCTCTCACATTGATGTTTCTCTCTCTCTCTCTCTCTCTCTCTCTCTCTCTCTCTCCCTCCCACTCTATCTGAAGATGGGCGCAGAAATATCCTTGGGTGAGGATTAAAAAAAAAGATAGCTTGCATAAGAATATAATTAAAATTATATGATCATATCGTGAAATGGCCAATTTCTAAAATATGTTATAGGAGAAAAGTTACCAAAAAAATAATTGTTTATACTTTCTAGTCCCTTTCCAATGTAGAATCACCATGTCATTTATTGTTGAATCAGGTCACTTTTTTTAGGTTAATCCTCACTTGAGGACATTTTTCCATTGATTTTTGAGAGAGTAGAGGAGAGGGAGGGGGCGGGGGAGAGAGAGAGAGAGAAACATCGATGTGAGAGATACACATCGATTGTTTGCCTCCTGCATGACCCCAACTGGGGCTGGGGATTGAACCTGAAATCCAGGAATGTGCCCTTGACCGGGAATCAAACCCATGACCCTTTGGTCTGTGAGCCCATGCTCTAACTGCTGAGCTTAACCATCCAGGGCCAATCAGGTCACTTTTGAGAGTGAAAATGCATGCTACTAATAATGACATCAGGTCATCAGGCATAAATGGGGACTGTCCTAAGTAAACCAGGATGGATACCCAATGTATCCAAAGGGAAGCCACTTTTTCTTCTGTATATTCCATAAGCAGCCCAGCAATCCGTGACTTAAAGGTACCTGTGATTTCTAACACTCCCCACTGCAGGAGTGAGTCATTTTATTTATTTTTCCCTATTTCTGCTTCCCCTTGATAGGCCTTCTCTGTTTCCTCTTGGGTTGCCCATACATGGATGATTATGTTCTGCTGTGGGAGCCCCAGCTAAAGAAAGATTAGTTCAGAGAAGAATGTTCAGAACTTCTGACAATACAGTCTGACTTGAAGTATAACACCTGGGAGCAGTCTCTGGGGCTGAGATGGCCTGATGAGCTCAGGACAGCTGCTTTAAAAAATATACAGGGCTGTGGTCTGGAGGAGGGTCCTTTGTGAGGTACCAAAGTGTGGGAGGCCTAGGAGAGATGGACCTTGACCTAAAGATGGGAGAGGACTTCTGAGGGAGTCAGCATAGTAAGATGGGCCAAGCATTTACAAAATAGCTTTAAGAATAAATTAAATAATAACAGTTATTATTCATTGAGAACATTCCATTTGCTAGGTGAGAGAGATTACTGATTAGTTACCCACCATCCACCCTCCCCCTTTGCCTTAATCCTCTATATACTGTTAGTGGTGGTAATGTGTTCAGCTAAAATCATAACTTTTCCAGTCTCCCTTAAAAATAGATATGGCTTTGGAATTATAAATAAAAGTTGTTTGGTGAAATGCTCTTTAAAGACTTGGCTGAGGGGCAGGCTTTTTTTGTTCTTCCCTCTTCTTTCTTTTTATCTGAAATGCAAATGTGGTGGTTGGAGCTGCAGCAACCATATTATGATCACAAGGTGATCTTGAGGATGGAAGCCATATGCTAAAGATGATCCAGCAAAATAAAGAAGGAAACTGGGATATTATTGATGTATGGAGTCCTCTTGCCAGCTCTGAACTGCTACTATTAAACTTCATATTTATATGAAATTTTCTGTTATATGTTCACTGACTTAATTTTGAAACACACATGATTTGATTTAATCTTTTCATGGATGATAGGCCTTATCACGTCCATATTATAGATAGAAAAATGGAGTCTAACTTGTCCAAGGACACACAAGAAAGGGGTAAAACCAAGATTTAATCCTGGGTCAATCTGACCCCAAGTCCATCATATTTCCATGTTGCCTCTCCTCTCACAGAAAAGCTAATGTGTGATAGCAAATTCTGTACCAGTCCATTGCACGGACATCTCTTGCTGTCTGAGTACACTCCAGTCCATCAGGCTCACCGTTACTATGCTTGATCCATGCCGACCCATGAGAGGGGAAGTGAAGCCATCATTTGTATCCTTCTGACCTCAGTTCCAATTCCTTGCATGTTAACACATATTCCCTTTCTTTTTCTCCCACTCGCACTTGCCAGCTTGAAATAGCTGATAAGGCTAAATGCTGTTCTACCTTGAGTTGTTGGACCCACTGTTTCCAGTGGCCACTCTGTGTGTCTACACAACCTGAGTAACATGAGCATGAGTAATTCAAAGAAGGTAAGTCACAAGCTGGGGCTCTGTGCTTTTCAAACTCCTAAATCTCGTTTGAATAGTTTATTAGCCATATTTCTTTATCTTTTTCCCCAGCTTAGTGGCCATATCAGCAAATGTGGAGGTTGATTTACAGTTTGTACTTTGTGCACTCTCTGAAGTGAAGCGAAAAATTGAAAGGCTATGTCAAGCTCATTCATTCACAGACACATTTAAGATCAAATTAATTTTAAAGCACTTACGGGCTATTTAATGTTTCTGAATTTTGCTTTATAAATCTATAGTGGTCTTTATGGTGTAATACATACTTCAAGCTAAAGCTATTTTAGGCTTGGAAATACAATTTTTCTAAATATAAAACATTCTGGGATAAAATATGTCATCGGATGAGAAATTAATCTCAGAAATCTAAAAACTGCAATGACCTGGGGACAATTAACCATAAGGGCTCAGAGTCAAAGAATGTTGTAGCTGGAATGGCCTGACAGATCATCTGGTCCAGTCCTCTCATTTTAGAGATGGAAAAACTGAGACCTAGAGCAGTGAAGTGGCTGTCATGGGTCACACAGCTGGGTAGGACAGGACTAGGCCTAGAACCTGGGCCTTCCAAACTCTTCATTCAGATGAAAGATACTAGCATAATTAAAAAATTTTTGCAATAGAAACTTTTGAATGAACTTGTTCTCTACATCCTATGCTGCAGGACCCTCCCAGGTACTAAGTGTTTGCTGTCATGCCTCACTATTTTTGTGCATTGCGTGTTGCAGTGGACTGCAATCTTACTGTCTATGATCATTTCTTCATGCAGACTGTAAAATTCTGGATCCTGGGACTCCATGTTACTTTGGTTTTGTATCCCTTGTATATGGTCAAGCAAGTCATATAGCAGACACTCAACAAGCACTTCTTGGTAGAATGAACAATGAACACAGAGCACTCTATGGGTATCAGCCCACTACCCTTTAAAATTCTTTTAAAAATCTTTATTGTTGAAAATATTAGAGATATCCCCCCCTTTACCCCACATTGACCCCCTCCTCTCCATTTCCACCCCCCTCCTGCCTTTCCCACACTATGACCTGTGTCCATTGGATATGCATATATGCACATACGTTCTTTGGTTTATCCCTTTCCACCTCTCTCACCCCCCCTTCCTTCTGAGGTTTGTCAGTCTGTTCCCTACTTCCATGTCTCTCGATCTATTTTGAACTTCAGCTTATTTTGGTCATTATACTCCATAAATAAATGAAATCATGTGGTACTTATCTTTCTCTGACTGGCTTATTTCGCTTAGCATAATACTCTCCAGGTCCCTCCATGTTGTCTCAAAAGGTAAGAGATCTCTCTTTCTTACAGCTGCATAGTATTCCATTGTGTACATTTACCACAGCTTTTTTATCCACTCATCTACTGATGGACACTTGGGCTGTTTCCAGGTCTTCGCTATTGTAAATAGCGCTGCAATGAACATAGGGGTGCATATATTCTTTCTTATTGGTGTTTCAGTCTCCTTAGGATATATTCTGAGGAGTGGGATCACTGAGTCAAGTGTGAGTTCCATTTTTAATTTTTTGAGGAAACACCATATTGTTTTCCATAGTGGCTGCACCAGTCTGCATTCCCACCAGCAGTATACTAGAGTACACTTTTCTACATTATTGTTTAAAATTCTATCTTTGCTTTTATTCTCCCATCAATGTCCTTTCTCTCTGAAGACCACAGCTATTGTGAACCTCTGTTCCACCTGGGATTCTCCCAAGCTGATATGGCTTACCTGGTCTTAGGGGTGGACATAGAGGAGTTTGCTAACAGGCCTCTGCCAGCTCATAGGGTGCCTCTGTGTGAATTAGAAAAAGTCACTCTTTCCTCTAGGCCAGTGGTTATCAACCAGGGGAAATTCTGGATCTTAGGGAATATCTGGCAATAACTGGAGACATTTTGGTTTATTAAAACTGAGAGGTGCTACTGGCTTAGAGTGGGTAAAGCCAGGGATGCTGCTAAACATCCTACAATGCATAGAATAGTCCTCACTCCCACAGAGAATTAGCTGGTGTATTATGCTAAGTGAAATAAGCCAGTCAGAGAAAGTCAAGTATCACATAATCTCACTTATATGTAGAATCTAATGAACAAAATAAACTGATGAACAAAATAGATCCAGAGACATGAAAGCAGGGAACAGACTGACGAACCTCAGAGGGAGAGAGGGAGGAGGCATGGGGAGAGATAAACCAAAGAACAGCAGTGTGGGAGTGGGGAGGAGGGGTTCAATGGGAAAAATAAAAGGGGACATCTGTAATATTCGCAACAATAAAGAAACATTGAAAAAAATAGTGGTGAGATTGAGAAACCCTGTAGTAGAAGGGAAACTTTCAGAATTAGAGTATAATAAAATTTCAGGAACTTTCTTTTCACCTGATAAATGAGTTTTTTTAAAAAAAGGAATTTAGCATTTCTTGCATCAAATATCTACTTGGTCCAAGACTAACTACTTCTAGACATTTGTATTTAGAAACATCAGGACTACATTAGAGTTGTATTTAGGCTCCATGTTTTTCACCTTTCAGAGAGATCTTTCAGACAAAGGTCACTTCTGGAACACAGCGTGAGCCTTGGGCTGCTGCAGCCCGTCATAGTCTCAAGGACACCTCCTTAAAGGGATAAAACTCCATTTATAGTCGTTGGATGTGAATCATTGAAAGATTCTCCCTTCTTCCTCCTCCAGGTGATATTGTCACCAGACTCTAAGTTACAGCCCCCCATGCTTCACCCAATAGACCCTTTCTCTCCCTGGTGTTGATGCCTTCCTCATATATGCCAGCATAGACATGTTATCATCTCCACCCTACAGTTCGGGGGAGCTAAGTAGCTCTCTAAAACTCTTGGTACATTTGCCAACCTTTGATTACAGTATTTAATCTGTGTTTGCAAAGTGCTTCACCTATATTCTTATTTGTGCAGTTTATTGTATCCAAATGAGGATTCACTTGGAGCTGGGAGACTTGATTATTTTATTCATTTCTCTGTGAACTTTTGCTTTTGCAACTCCAGAAGCTCTGTTACTTTAGGCCTTGAAAGATGGCAGAAACAAGATTATAAAGCAGTATAGTGAGTTGGTCACACTGTAGGTTAAGTCGGATTTCCTGAATGTCTGCTCATTCACATCATATGAAATGGCTTTAAATGGGTTCAGTCTTTGTCTTCCAGAACCTTTGGGCTCTCATAATTACATTTCCTGGAACACAGAGATTTGGCTCTATTTGAGGAGCAGAGACAGGTAAATGTACTTAGGGGATAATTCAGGCTTTCATTTCAGAACCAAGAGAATATTCCCCACTCAGCCCTCACTTCAGAGTAAACCTGCATAAAACCACCTCTTGCCCACAGCTACAAGTGCTTCTGGATCAGAACTCTTCATGCCCCTGCCTCTTCTCATGCAGTGGCAGCCCTGCCACGCTACAGGGCTGATGCTCTTAGCAGGGGGCCTGTGCCGCTCAGGAGTGGTCCACAGAGCCTTGAAGAAGGAGACACAGGGAAGCCTGCCCAGCCTCACTTTCCATGTGTCCTCACCACTATAGAGACTTGCTAAAGTCCATGAAATGGATTTTATCTAGCAGACACATTTATTAAAAATTCAACACACATAATGGTATTTTTCAAAGGTAGGAAACATGCAATGAAGATTACTCTGCACATGCAGGAGGAGTGTCAGCAAGATGGCTGAATACGACATCCATCATTAATATCTCCCTCTCAACAACAACTTGGCATCATCCACAGACAAAAGTGCCCTTGTGGGAGCAGTGGGATCCAGATAGGAGAACTGAAACCCTGGTACAGTCTAAGAGTGAAGAAAGTTGTTTTAGAAGACAGGCCTGCATACAGGAGCTGACTAACTGACTGTGTTCCTGACTATAGACCCAGAAACAACTCTGTACCCTTGAGAACTAGGCTACAAACCCACATGGGTTTGGTTTGTTAGCCAACAACGTGCACCAAGCGATCAGGGAGGAGTCTTGCCTACTCATGCATTGAGTAGTAGGCATATAGACCTTGGTGCTGGTTGTGGACCCTGAAGTGCCCAGCACACCTCTGGAGCAAAAATTTGATATTGGACACATTGGAGAGGGTAAGAAAAAAAGGGAAATTACTCACACTTTTTTTTAAAAAAAAAAAACCCCACCTGAGGACATTTTTCCATTTATCTTCAGATAGAGTCGGGGCGAGGGGGTGAGGGGGGGGAGAGGGAGAAGCATCAATGTGAGAGAGACACATTGAGTCAAACCAGTCAAGGCATCACCCCTTCTTTAAGATAACACAACTCAGTGACAAGAGAGTCCTTCTTGGCTTGTGATTTTTCCCATGGGGGAAAGAAAGTGAGAGTGTGTAAGTGTCCAACTTCCCCAGCTATGTGGGATGCTACCAAAGAGGCCTACTTCTCTCTTGTGAGTTATAAACTGCATGAATGGAGGCCCTAAATGTATCAAGGGGATGCAGATCCTACTAACTCCATGGGAAGGCCTGCCCATGAGCCAATGCGGATGCTTCATCTACAGATTCTCCAGCCAGCCCACAGGCACCCCTAGTGTTCCAAGTACCTCACCCCACACCAATGTCTGACTCACTGTGTGTGTTTCTGATGATAGTAAGAGCAAGCTTTTGCAGGTAGCTAGTGAGACTGAATCTGTGGACCTGGAAGAGACCACAATTTGAACATTTAGCACCACTCTTGGGAAAGCAAAGAGGAGGTTGTCAGCACATAGCCTGGCTCTGCAGGATCGAGAAAAGGCAGACCAGCTTAAGAGTTCTGTCACAGAGGGAGCAAGAAGCATGGAACAGGTGTAACCATAGAAGGTCTGAGAAAGCCTCAGATTCCTATCAGGTATTTCTCTCCTGAAGTCAGTTAGTAAAGACTGGAGGAGGTGACTCCTCCTTCAAATGCTAAGACAGCAATGCAAGACTTCAAGGAACATGAAAAATCAAGGACACATGATACCACCAAAGGAACACAATAATTTTCCAGTAACTAATTCCAGAGAAATGAAGATCTGTGATTTACTTGATGAAAAATTCAAAATAGCTGTTTAAAGGCACTCAGTGAGCTATAAGAAAACACAGAAAGATAAATAAACAAAATCAGGAAAATATACATGAAACACTGAGTTTAATAAAGAAATAAAAATCATAAAAAAAGAACCAGACAAAAAATTTTGGAGTGAAGAATACAACAAATGAAATGAAACAATGTAATAAGAGCATCAACATTAACATGGATCAAGTAGAAGAATCTATGAATTAGAAGACAGGAACTTTGAAATGATCCCATCAGAGGAGAACAAAGAAGAAAGAATAAGAGAGCATGAAGAAAGCCTACATGATCTATGGTATATAATAGAAAAAAACAATATGAGAATTATTGAATTCTTAGAAGGAGAAGAAAGGGAAAATAAGGCAGAAAGCTTATTTAAAGAAACAGTGGCTGAAAACTTCCCAAACCTGGGGAGAGATTTGGACATCCAAGTTAATGAAGCTTATGGGTCCCCAAACAAACTCAAAGAGATGTTCTCTAAGACACATTATAATAAAACTGTCAAAAATCAAGAGCAAAGAGAGGATACTAAAAGCAGCAAGAGAAAAGAAGCTTGTAATTTACAAGGGAAACCCCATAAGGCTAACAGTGAGTTTCTCAGCAAAAACCTTATAGACCAGGGGAAGATGGGATGATATATTTAAAATGCTAAAATAAAAAACAACAACAACTGTCAACCAAGAATTCTCTGTCTAGCAAAATTGTCTTTTAGAAATAAAGGAGAGATAAAGATCTTTTCAGACAAAAACCTAAATTAAGGAAAAAGAAAGATCTCCAATAAACAACCTAACTTTACACCTCAAAGAACTAAAAAAGAAGAAACAAACTAAGCCCAAAGTTAGTAGAAGGAAGGATATAACAAAGGAAATGTAATACAGACTAAAAAGACAACATAACACCAACAAAACTAAGAGCTGGCTTTTTGAAAAGATAAACAAAATTGAAAAACTTTTTACTAGAGTAACAAAGGAAAAAGAGGCAGGACTCAAATAAAATCTGGAATGAAAGAAGAAACATTACAACTGATACCACAGAAATACAAAGTATCATAGGAGACTATAGGTATACCTTGGAGATATTGGGGGTTCAGTTGCAGACAACCACACTAAATGGAGCATCATAATACAGTGAGTCATAACCTTTTTGCTGATGAAGGGTCTTGCCTGCAATTTGTAAAAATGGCAACACTTGTGAAACACAATAAAGCAAAGCACAATAAAATGAGATATGCCTGTACTATGAACATATATACTCAACAATTTGAATAATTTAGAAGAAATTGATAAATTCCTAGAAAGATACATCTTACTTAGACTGATTCATAAAGAAAGAGAAAATCTGAACAAACCAATAACAAGTAAGGAGATTGATTAGAACAAAAAAAACCTCCCAATAAAGAAAAACCCAGGATCAGATGGCTTCCTTGGTGTATTCTATCAAGCATTTAAAGAGGAATTCATGCCAATCATTCTCAAATTCTTTCAAAAAATTGAAGAAGAGGAATTCCAAAATGGCGGCAGAGTGAATGGAAGCCACACAGACCATCTCCCAGGACCAAACTGGAATTACAACTAAAATAAAGACAAATTGTCGGGAAAAAGCAACAGAAAAGCAGCTTGCGAGGACCATATATCCAGGGACGCTGAATACATCCTGGCAGGATTGTGGAGGTGCGAGAGGGGGGCTGGGAGCCCATGGACAGCAGCGGTCTTAGCTGTGAGCAGCACCCATGGGGTTAAAAGCCCAAGCCCACTCCACAGCGCAGAGGGCCAGGACAGAGCACTAAAATAGCCACAACCACTCACCTTGGGCTCCAGCAGAAGGAGGGCAGACTGGACTGGAACTGTGTGGGGACATTCGGGATTTGGAGGGCACTCAGAGTTTTTGCTGACTTGCGGTCACACAGGATGGTGGCCATCTTACTCCTTCCCAGGGCTGTGGGGAGAGGCAGTGGCCCCTTCCTCTGAGATTCAACCCCACCCAGGTGGGCCATTGAAATGCAAATTGAGGCTCATTAACAACCCGCAAACTGCCCCACCCTTGGGAAATCCTCTTATGCAAAACACCTGAGGTAGTTTTTCATTCAACTGAGAATCCAAGGCTCTTCAAGTAACTGACACTAATAGCCTCCAGGAAAAAAGCTAGAGAATAACTGAACCTTTTCTGGGCTTCCAAATCTACCTAGGAAAGTAAGACTTGACAGGTGTGTTTAACTTGGGTCCTCCCATGCTCATCCAAACACAGTAGAGGGGGCCACAAACTGCAGAACGCGAACACCCACAGGGAAAATTTAGCAGGCTCCAAAACCTACTGAGATAGCCAAAACTGTGAAACAAAGAAACAAATCCAAAATGAAAGAATAAGAGACCTCTACCAAAGATGAGATAAATGAAATGCAGTTAAGCAAGTTATCAGAGGTAGAATTCAGAGCCATGATCTTGAGGAAGCTCATCAGCATGAGTAAGGACATCAACACCATGAGTAAAGACATAGAAACACTGAAAATCAACCAGCTGGAAATGAAAAGCCACCAAGAAGAAATGAAGAATGACATAGCAGAAATAAAGAACACATTGGAAGGACTAAACAGCAGAGTAAAGGAAGCTGGGGACCAGATCAGTGAATTAGAAGACAGGGTAGAAAAAATCAACCAATCAGAAAACCAAAAGGAAAAAACAATTAAAAAACAGGAAGACAGCTTAAGAGAACTGTGGGACAACTGGAAACATAATAATATTCACATCATAGGAGTCCCCGAAGAAGAAGAAAATGAGCAAGGGTTAGAGAATATATTTGAAGAAATAGTGACAAAAAGTTTCCCTAATTTGGTGAAGGAAGAAGGCATTCAAGTTCAAGAAGCACAGAGAGCCCCAAGTAAGAACAACCCAAACAGGCTCAAGCCAAGACGCATAGTAATTAAAATGCCAAAAATTAAAGACAAAGAGAGAATCCTAAAGGCATCAAGAGATAAGCAACAGGTTACCTACAAAGGAACCCCCATAAGGCAATCAGCTGACTTCTCAAAAGAAACACTACAGGCCAGAAGGGAATGGCATGAAGTAATCAAGTTCATGAAAAACAAGGATCTGAATCTAAGGCTACTCTATCTAGCAAGGCTTTCATTCAAATTAGAAGGTCAAATAAAGAGCTTCCCAGACAAAAAAAAAAGCTAAGAAAATACATTACACCAAACCAGCACTGCAAGAAATGTTAAAAGGACTGCTGTAATTAGTAGAAGAAATAGGAAGAAAAATATAACCACACTAAACAAAAATGGCAATAAATAAGTACACATCAATAATCACCTTAAATGTAAATGAATTGAATGCTCCAATCAAAAGACACAGAGTAGCTGATTGGATAAGAAAACATGACTCATATATATGTTGTTTACAAGAGACCCACCTCACAACAAAAGACTCACATAGGTTGAAAGTGAAGGGATGGAAAAAAATCTTCCAAGCAAACAGAAAGGAAAAAAAACTGGGGTAGCAATACTCATATCTGATAAAATGATTTCAAAATGAAGGCCATAACTAGAGACAAAGAAGGCCACTACATAATATTGAAAGGATCTGTTCAACAGGAAGATATAACCTTGATAAAGATATATGCACCCAATATAGAAGCAACAAAATATATTCAAAATCTTCTGGAGGACTTCAAAGGACAAATCAACAGCAATACAATCATAGCAGGGGACTTCAACACCCCACTGACATCACTGGATACATCCTCTAGACAAAAAATTAATAAGGAAACAGACTCTAAATAAAGCACAGGATCAAATGGATTTAATAGATATCTAAAGAGAATTACACACCAAAACTGCAGAATTCACATTCTTCTCAAGTGCACATGGGACATTCTCAAAGATAAACCAATGTTAGGGCACAAACTAAGTCTCTACAAGTTCAAGAAGATTGAAATCATATCAAGCATCTTCTCAGATCACAATGGCATGAAACTAGAAATTAATTGCAACAAGAACATGCAAAAACATTTGAACACATGGAGGCTAAATAGCACATTTTTGAACAATGAATGGGTTACCATAGAGATCAAGGAAGAAATTAAAAACTTCCTGGAAACCAATGAAAATGAACACAAAACACAAAATCTATGGGATGCAGCGAAAGCAGTTTTGAGAGGGAAGTTCATAGCACTACAGGCCTAACTCAAGAAACAAGAAAAATTTCTAATAGACTATCTAACCTCACAACTTAAAGAACTAGAAAGCAAACAAAAAGAAAACCCCAGAGCAAGTAGGAGGAAAGAAATAGTAAAGATCAGAGCAGAAATAAACGACATGGAGACCAAAAAAACAATTCAAAGGATCAATGAAACAAAGAGCCGGTTTTTTGAAAAGATAAACAAGATTGATGGACTGTTAGCTAGACTCACCAAGAAACAAAGAGAGAGAACCTAACTACACAAAATCAGAAATGAAAGAGGAGAAGTAATAACTGACATGACAGAAATACAAAGGATTGTTAAGAAATACTATGAACAATTACATGACAACAAATTGGACAATCTAAGCAAAATGGACAAATTTCTAGAAACACAGAGTCTCCCAAAACTGAACTGGGAAGAGATAGAAAACTTGAACAGACCAATAACAGCTAAGGAAATTGAAGATGTAATCAAGACTCTCCCAGCAAGCAAAAGCCCAGGCCCGGATGGCTTCACAGGGGAGTTTTACCGAACATTCAAAGAAGAACTAACACCCACTCTCCTCAAGCTATTAAAAAAAATTCAAGAAGAAGGAACACTTCCAAACTTGTTTTATGAGGCCAGCATAATTCTAATTCCAAAACCACAAAAAGACACTACAAAGAAAGATAACTACAGGCCAATATCCCTGATAAACATAGATGCCAAAATCCTGAACAAAATACTAGCAAATCCGATCCAGCAATATATTAAAAAAATTATTTACCATGACCAACTGGGATTCATCCCAGGGATGCAAGGCTGGTACAATATTCACACATTAATAAATATGATACACCACATAAACAAAATGAAACATAAAAACCACATGATCATATCAATAAATGCTGAAAAAGCATTTGACAAAATCCAGCACCTATTTCTGATAAAAATGCTCAGCAATGTGGGAAGAGAGGAATCATATCTCAACATAATAAAGGCCATATATGAAAATCCACCAGCCGACATCATACTCAATGGGCAAAAACTAAAAGCATTTCCCTTAAGAACAGGAAGAAGACAGGGACGCCCACTTTTGCCATTCTTATTTAACACAGTACTGGAAGTCTTAGCCACAGCAATCAGACATGAAGAAAAAATAAAAGGGATCCAAATTGGAAAGGAGGAAGTGAAACTGTCATTATTCGCAGATGACATGATATTATACATTGAAAACCCTAAGGACTCCATCAAAAAACTACTAGACTTAATAAATGAACTTGGCAAGGCAGCAGGATACAAAATAGCGTCAAGAAATCAACAGAATTCTTATACAATGAAGAGCTCACAAAAAGAGAAACTAAAAAACAATCCCATTTACCATTGCGGCAAAAAAATTATAATACATAGGAATAAACTTAACCAAAGAAGTAAAGGACCTATTTACAGAAAACTACAAGACATTGAAAAAAGTAGAGGAAGATATAAAAAAGTGGAAGCACATACCTTGTTCATGGATTGGAAGAATTTACATCATTAAAATGTCCATACTACCCAAAGCAATCTATAGATTCAATGCAATCCCCATCAAAATACCAATGACATATTTCACAGAACTAGAACAAATACTTCAAAAGTTCATATGAAACAAAAAAAGACCCTGAATAGCCACAGTAATCTTGAAAAAGAAGGACAAAGTAGGTGGGATCACAATACTGGATATCAGGTTATACTACAAAGCTACTGTAATCAAAACAGCATGGTAGTGGCACAAGAACAGGCATATAGACCAGTGGAATAGAACAGAGAACCCGGAAATTGACCCAAAACTTTATGCTCAATTAATATTTGACAAAGGTGGCAAGAGCATACAATGGAGTAAAGACAGTCTCTTTAATAAGTGGTGTTGAGAAAATTGCAAAAAAAATGTTACATGCAAAAAAATGAAACTAGACCATCAACTTACACCATACACAAGAATAAACTCAAAATGGGTAAAAGACTTAAATGTGACTCGTGAATCCATAAAAATCCTAGAAGAAAATGTAGGCAACAAAATTTCGGACATCATACGCAGCAGAATTTTCACTGATACATCACCTAAGACAACAGAAACAAAGGTAAAAATGAGCACATGGGACTACATCAAACTCAAAAGCTTCTGCACAGCCAAAGAAACAACCATCAAATTGGAAAGGCAACCCACTGTATGGGAGAGCATAATTGTCAATGATACATCAGATAAGGGGTTAATTTCTAAAATATATAGAGTGCTCATACAACTCAATAAAAGGAAGACCAAGAACCCAATTAAAAAATGGGCAGAGGAACTAAATAGACACCTCTCCTAACAGGACATACAAATGGCCAAGAGACATATGAAGAAATGCTCAACATCACTAATCATCAGAGAGATGCAAAGTAAAACAACAATGAAGTATCACATCACACCTGTCAGAATGGCCGTCATCAATAAACCATCAAACAAGAAGTGTTGGGGATTGTGTGGAGAAAAGGGGACTCTAGTACACTGCTGGTGGGAATGCAGACTGGTGCAGCCACTGTGGAAAACACTATGGTGTTACCTCAAATAATTAATAATTGAATTGCCATTTGACTCAGTGTTCCTACTTCTAGGAATATACCCTAAGAAGCCTGAAACACCAATCAGAAAGAATATATGTACCCCCATGTTCATAGCAGCACTATTTACAATAGCTAAGATCTGGAAACAGCCCAAGTTTCCATCAGTAGATGAATGGATAAAAAAACAGTGGTACATATACACAATGGAGTACTATGCAGCTTAAGAGAGAAAGGTCTCTTATCCTTTGAGATGACATGGAGGGTCCTGGAAACTACTATCCTAAGCAAAACAAGCCAAGCAGAGAAAGACAAATATCACATGATCTCACTTATTTGTGGAATATAATGAACATAACAGTCTGAAGAACAGGGTAGACCCAGAGATGTGGAAGTAGGGTACAGACTGACAATTTTCAGAAGAAGGGGTTGGGGGAGGGGCAGAGATAAACCACAGAACTTATATGTATGTATGCATAACCAATAGACATGGACAACAAAGCTGGGGACGGGGCGGGGAGGGATGGGGATAACGGTATTAATGGGGGAGAAAGGAGAAACATCTGTAACAAAAATAAATGAATAAAAAAAAGAATTAAGAAAAATAAAACTACAGTGAGATATCACCTCACATATATATAATGAAATATTACTTGGCTATAAAAAAAAATCTTACCATTTGTGACAGCATTGATAGACCTAGAGGATATTATGCTAAGTGAAATAAGGCAGATAAAAAAAGACAAATACTTTATTATTACACTTATATGTAGAATCTAAAGAACAAAATAAATGAACAAACAAAATAGAAACAGACTCATAAATACAGAGAATAGACTGATGATTGCCAGAAGGGAGGGGGTTAGGGGCTATATGAAAAATATAAAGGGATTAGAACTACTAATTTGTAGATACAAAATAGTCATGGGGATGTAAAGTTCAGCATAGGGAATATAGTCAATAATATTGTTCCAGGTGGCTACTTGACATATCTGGTGATAATTTTGTTAAATATATGATTGTCTAACAACTATGCTATACACCTAAAACTAATACAAAATAATATTGAAGTAAGCTGTAATTGAAAAATAAATTAAAAAATGGTGAAAAGCCAGAAATACTTGGTGAACATATTATTGATTACTATGGTCACTCACTCAGTGTACATCTCTTTTACCTTCCTAGGAGAATGCTGACTTTGATTAGTTATTTGTCTGTCTCCCATGCTACCCATTAAATGGTAGGTTAATCTGACCTTATTTATTGTTCCAAGGATGAGCCTTGATGCATTTAAGTCAATCAAAATAATCTTGACTTGGTTGTAATTGGTTCAGGAAGAAAAATGAGACATACTTCAGGTCAATGAGATGCTGTGAGAAGTTTTGGGGGCTTTGGGGATTTTTTCCCCCTCATTCTTCTAGGATAGCTTCTAGGAGTAACTTCTTTGCTTTTCTTGGATGCGAGGAGAAAGTATAAAAGCCCAAATGCTGCTTGAAGCCATTCTGTGATGAAGAGGAGAAGTTTTCAGGGTGGAGTTGATAACAAAAATGGTAGAGCAGATGGAAAAAACCTGGGTCCCTGATGAAATGATTGGTTGTTGAATCAGCCAAACTAAAGCCTATGTTACCTTTGGACTTCCAGTTTTCCTTCTCAAAGCGTTCTTGTTGTTTAAGTTGCTTGGAGTTGGATTTAGTATCCAAACTAATATGTCTGCTTAACTAGGTTTCCTGTTATGTCCTTGCTTTATTTGTAGCCTCTGACTCACACCCTATTGGCTGCCTCCCCCTCTTGTGACAGTTCACTTGGATATAGAATATAGATTTGCCTCAAACTTGCAGTATTGTATGAATTCCTCCCTTTGCTTACTGACTTCATGACCTTTAAATATGGCTTGCTGATCTTTTACTCTCTGCCTCTAACTCCTTGGTCCAGTCCTGGCCTGTCTTGATTGGCAGCCCCCCACACAAATGTTAAGAAGGAGACCGTCTTCTCAAGGACATTTTTACTTCTTGAAAACATGTCCTTTGTATCATTAAATTGTATCTTGCCTACACACTGGTTGAAACGGAAGCAGCCCACATGGTCAAATGCTATAAAATATAAAAGGTCAGTGGAGCAGTCCCTCCGCTCTGTCAGCCACACATACTACTAGCACAGAGCTGTGAGCTTTGAGATTTAATGACTTGCTTGCTTGAGTTCTAAATTGGGGCTGCACTATTGAAGCCTCAGCAAGTTGGTTTAAAGCTGCCATTGAAACATCCCATCAAATCCAATACACAAGGGAGACAGTAGAGCCCATTCTATGGCACTTATCATAGCAAAAGGTAGAAGCCCCAGCACTATTGTGGGCAGGGATGTGCTATTAGATCCAGATTTTAATGGGCATATTTTATGTGAATTTTAATAGGCCTGAAGTTAACATATTTTGTATTCTCCCAGCCTGGCTCATTTATATCATAAATATAAAAAGCAATGCCAAGTTAACTTACCTCAAATAGTTTGGGAGAAGTCAGGGAAAAGGCAAAGTTGTGAGTAAGCTAAGAAATAGAAATCTCGTAGGAGCTGTGTGCAGGTAGAGGGTATGTGTTACTGATGTGACTGGACAGGTGGAGTCTGAATTGGCCCTTTCTGAATTATTCATATTTTCTAAAACCTTCCTATGGAAGACCTGGACCATTTAAATTTACTGGGCTGTTTGTATTTAACAACAATGACTCCAGAGAGATTTCTGGCAGGTTCTAGGAAAATATTCTGAGACTGACAGTTGCTTTGGGGAATAAAGAGACAGCATGTGTCTGTTTCTTACCCCCTCCTATTTTTTTGCTTAGCTCATTTTATCAAGTCATGCAAAGCTTTCACTAATACAATTGAGGCTTACAAACTGTTAGAAGAATTGCTGTCTTAATGAACATCATTTCAGGAAGAGAGGAAGAAAGAAAGGAGGCCAGGGATGGGGAGAGAGAACAGAAGGCTGTTATCTAGCTGGTTTGGCTCCCTGGCATCCAGAAGGCTGACTTTCCGGCAGTGGGAAGGAGGATGGGTCAAATTATGGTAATTAGGATCTTTTGTGGCAGCTCATGATTTGCATTTCTTTCATTTCATTGTTCTCCTTCATGTTTGCTGGAAGACTAAATAATACACTTTTATGTCTATACCAAAGAGTTATTCTTGGGATTCAGAAGACAGATGGCATCAGAGTACATGTCTGGCCTGGTT
This sequence comes from Tadarida brasiliensis, assembly GCA_030848825.1. Classification (NCBI taxonomy): domain Eukaryota; kingdom Metazoa; phylum Chordata; class Mammalia; order Chiroptera; family Molossidae; genus Tadarida; species Tadarida brasiliensis. The sequence continues at coordinate 51,548,814 of CM061267.1, forward strand.
TTCCAGAATGGTTTTCAAGGGGAAGAAGGTAGGTGGCTTAGTAGAATCAGATGATCTGTCTCTAGGTAACTTCAGACTTTGGAAAGGATAATAAGATTTTAAGAAATTTCCCTGTGGATCTATTATCCAGGTTCTGACTACCTAGTCTTATTGTGCAGTGGATTATCAAAATCATTTATTTTTCCCTTCAGCATTCTACTAAACATAGTAAGAGACTCAAGTTGTAAGAAAAGCCCATAGGGAGTCAGGAATAGCTCATTTTCTTAGCAAATGGAGGTCGCAGTAATTTCTCCTATGTGTCCAGCAAGTACCCTCTAGCCCAGGCCCAGGACTTTTCCCATCCATTGTGAGATGTGATTGGTAAATTCTCACTGGTTATAGAGATGCGGTTTCTCTCTAGTTGCCAATCAGTCACTGTACAGGTCACCTTTAAATTCATTTTATATTAAACAAGAAAGGAAATAAACTGTTTGATATCCTCAAATGCAGGATTGGTTGAAAGTTCCTGTAGTGTATTTTAACAGAATCATAATTTCTAACAGCTACTTTTGAGAAGAAACTATTAGTGAAGCATTGGCTCTCAAGTTTAATGTGATCACACACATCACTAGTCGTGTCATGAACATCTGCTTTTAAAGTAAGGGCCCACACTGACAGCTGCCCTAATTCTACTTCTTTGCTATCAACATGTGCCCTGTAGTTCCAATTATTCTACATCATTCCCCGTGTGGCAAATTTACACAGCCTTTCATTCTGTGCCTTTTCTGGGAAGGCCTATGGCAACTTTGCCCATGTTATGATTATTATTCAAGTCACCGACAGCAAGAATATCAATGCTATGCATTCATCATGTGCCAATGATGATGGCATCGGAAGCTTCAAGGCTGGGATCATCTGGTCTACCTTCTCACTTTGTAGAAGAAACTAGGGCTCAAGTGACCCCCCGCCCAAATCTGTTGGCTATTTAGAGCAGATCTGGAAAGAGAATGCAAAGGCTTTTTAATGTTATAGTGAAGTAGAATGCATAGTACACTTCTGTCATAGATACAGGAAAATAAGTATATCACATGTCTAAGATCAGTGAATTCACAAAGTGAAAACATCTATTTAGAAAGCTCCTGTGCAGGAAATAATCAGTACCTTTATTCTCTCTTCCCAACTGTACCATGCCCCTCTCAGAGTGACCCCATCTTAACTTCTAATACCTTTGACTAATTTTGCCTGCAGCCAGACTTTATATTAATGGATCCCAAACCCTTTAAATCAGCAATCCTTCTACCACAGTTTTCTTTGGATGCCATATTCTTCTTAAGGAGATAATGTAAGAGAGTTAAGCAGTTTAAAAAATGAGCCTGGAAGGAGAATCAAATTCTATTTTGAAGTCAGATTTCCATTATATTCAAGTTGGCAGCTCTAAAATCTTTCACAGTTAGGGACAAGGCCACTTCATTAGAGCCAAGTTGCTAAAAAAGCAAAGCAAACCAAACCCAGCTGCAATCTGGTCAGTTGCAAGTACAGGGCCACCTGGTTTTGATACTGTTATAATTAGCTAGTTATTAGTAATAAGAAAGGAGAAAAGGGAAGACCAGACGTTATAGGCATGTCATTTGGGCAGCTTCACCAGGAAGCTAAAACTTTGCACTCCCCAAGGAACCACTGGCCCATTCCCTGAAAAATACTAGTGGAAGGGCTCCAACAAAGGGGAAATAGATGCATGTGGGGTGAAGTTGGGGTGATGAGGGAAGGTGCCATCAGTCACACATGGGAACAGAGATCTTGGTCAGAATGGACATGGCCATTGCAAGCCCACAAAAATTTGGGAATACATAATCCCCTAAATAAAGGAGTTTGCTCTTTTGTGGCTCTTATTGCTCTTGGCTCTTATGCCTCTTGGCTCTCTTGCATTCCCCTATATGGCCCATGGCCATGCAGACCAATGGACTGGAGCTGGGAACACAAACTAAGCTAGCCTGATGCTGGACTGGACACTGCTCCAATATGGACTGGAATTTCTGGACACTGGCTTCGATTCTAGCCCCACTGAAGCCACAGCTACACTTTTTTCTTGGCGGGACAAAGGAAAATAAGACCTTGGAAACTCAGGAATTTAATTCCACACAAATAAAAATTACTTATTCTCCCGTGCAAGTCTCAGAAAATTAATTTTCTCAGGATATTGCAAGAATTCCACACCCACGAGCAACAGGTGGGGATGAGGACTTTTCCCACCTGGTAAGAGTTTCTTCTTGGCCACTCTGATGACAGGTACAATCCTATAAGTGTGAGTTCCAATCATTCTTTAGAAAAATTTATTACCTTTTTGTGACCACTATTGATTTTCAGCCTAACATATTACTATCCTTGACCATAGTGCTTTTTCATCACTGGCATCTTAGTAGATCCAGAGACAAAAATAACACTGGAGTACTTCCTAAATTTCTTCACAATGAGTAACCAACTTTCTGTATGTCATTCTCTAGAATGTAATGCTAGTCTTTCTGTTTGTTTGTTTGCATTTTGATTTAAACACTTCGTTTTCTATGACAGACATTTCTCACCTCTCATTTGTTTTCTCTCCTTTCTCCAGGAGGAAATCTACATACTTCATTTACTATCCAGTTGTTCAGCTGACTGCATCTTATAAATTACAGCAAATAGAAGGATCCAATACAGACTAACGGTGAGCTCACAGAATATCTGCGAAATTTGTATCTTTTGATCACATATCCCTCTTTTCACAGTCAGATAATTTCCAAAGCAATTTTTTAGGTACTGAAATATGTGACTGCCAAATGAGGTCTACTAGCGGTCCAAACACTTTCAGCATATCTGTGGAGCATCTTATTTTTCTAGTCTATAAGTTACTGAGTATGGGCAAAACAGTATAGATCTTCCTTGTCTAGTAAATAAAGTTACAGTAGTAAAAACAAGGTACAGGAACAAAGCACTTGGGTTCGCTCTCCAGAGGGCATTTTATCCAGCCGGATGCCTTCTTCAGATGTCAAAAAAAACCCAGAATTATTTTGACATTTGAGTCTTGAAGAACAGTAAGAGCCAATAGTAAAAAAGCTGTTTGGTTATGAATAGTACCATGTCAAAGTGAACTGAAATAAATAGCTGTAACAGAAGTGATTAATTTATCTGTAACAGTTTGGATTCACAGAGAATTCTAGCAGTTTTTGGATTCGAATGGGAGAGAAACATGTTATGACCTTTTGGGAGGAAGTTGATCATAAAAAGATCATCTCTTAGATAACAAAATATAGGCTGCCAGCATTCTAGATAATGAAGAAGCTGGAGGCATATACTTCTATTCATTCTCCTTCCCAAAATGTCTACCTCAGCATCTCATTATCCACTGGACAGTTGTAGGCAGCAAGTCCTTGTCTTTGTGGGGTGAGAGAAAGAGGAGAAAGGAAGTGGGAAAGAGGGAGGGATAACACTGATGGAAAACTATCTTTGATTTGAATGGGAATGTAATGTTTCCCTTCTATCACTAGTACTGACACTTTTTTGTTTTGAACTTCTTAAAGATCCAGTATTTCTTTACAACTCATGGAGAGACTGGGTGTAGGCAAGCTCTCATCTTCCTGAGAGCAAACAGCCTTAAGAAAGAAAAACTTGAAATCATCCTGCAGCCACCACTAAAGATCTTTTAAAAGCTGACTGTCAGATGAAGTTGTCCTAATTTCATAGGCCAGCAACATTATTTACAACCAAGCAGGAAATACATCCCTTAGGATCCTGGAAAAACCAGAATCTATCATCCATCTGCTCTGATTGGCAGAAAAGGCAGTAACCCAAAGAAATTGAGATTCCCAAGAATGTCAAGACAATCAACAGTTCCAGCCATGCTTCCAAAGATGTTGGTAGTAGGGTGAAGACCCCTCAACTGTAGAGATCACATGGTTGAGGCTAAAAATATCAGAAAACCTGTGATGTAAGCCGGCTAGAAATTTTTTCTCTATACTTAATTCCATGATTAATTAAACTTTTAAATTATGCCAGAATTAGCCCTGTCAATAGAAATGTTGCCCATAGGCTTAGTTCCCAGCCTTTTGAAATGTCCTTTTTACTTTTCATGTTTGTTTTGTGAGCAATCAGAAAGTTTCCCTGAAGCCAATTACACCCTCCCCACTCCTTAGACCAGATCACAAAGGTGAAAGTTTAGTTATTAGAGAGGAATCAGCTCAGAAAGACAGTGCCAATTATACCAACAAGAAGCAGGAAGGAAAAAGGGTCAGGTTATAAAAATCACAGTAGAATATTAATCACAGCAAAACAATGATAATGTCTAAAATTTGTGGAAGATTTTCAAAAAATTTAAGATGGTCTTATTCGCAGATGACATGATATGATACATAGAAAACCCTAAAGACTCCATCAAAAACCTACTAGACTTAATAAATGAATTTGGCAAAGCAGCAAGATACAAAATTAGTGTCAAGAAATCGACGGCATTCTTATACACCAATGATGAACTCACAGAAAGAGAAACTAAAAAAGCAATCCCGCCCTGGCCGGTTTGGCTCAGCGGTTGGAGCGTCGGCCTGCAGTCCAGAGAGACCCGGGTTCGGTTCCCGCTAAGGGCATGTACTTCGGTTGCAGTTTGTCCCCGGCCCTGGTTGGTCGTGCGGGTGGCAGCCACTCGATGTGTCCCTTTCACGTCGATGTTTCTCTCTCTCTCTCTCTTCCTCTCTCTCCCTCCCACTCTATCTGGACAAAAAATGAAAAACAAACAAACAAAAAAAAACACAATCCCATTTACCATCGTGGCAAAAAAATTAAGATACCTAGGAATAAACTTAACCAAAGAAGTAAAGGACCTATTTGCAGAAAACTACAGGACATTGAAAAAAGAATTAGAGGAAGATATAAAAAAGTGGAAGCACATACCTTGTTCATGGATTGGAAGAATTAACATCATTAAAATGTCCATATTACCCAAAGCAATCTATAGATTCAATGCAATCCCCATCAAAATACCAGTGACATATTTCACAGAACTAGAACAAATACTTCAAAAGTTCATATGGAACCAAAAAAGACCCTGAATAGCCACAGCAATCTTGAAAAAGAAGACAAAGTAGGTGGGATCACAATACCAGATATCAGGTTATACTACAAAGCTACTGTAATCAAAACAGCCTGGTACTGGCACAAGAACAGGCATATAGACCAGTGGAACAGAACAGAGAATCCGGAAATTGACCCAAGACATTATGCTCAATTAATATTTGACAAAGGTGGCACGAGCAATCAATGGAGTAAAGACAGCTTCTTTAATAAATGGTGTTGGGAAAATTGGACAGCTACATGCAAAAAAAAAAAAGAAAAAAAAAAAAAGAAAAAGAAACTAGACCATCAACTTACACTATAGACAAGAATAAACTCAAAATGGATAAAAGACTTAAATGTGACTCATAAATCCATAAAAATCCTAGAAGAAAATGTAGGCAACAAAATTTCAGACATCATATGCAGCAGAATCTTCACTGATATATCACCTAAGGCAACAGAAACAAAGGTAAAAATGAACACATGGGATTACATCAAACTCAAAAGCTTCTGCACAGCAAAAGAAACAACCATCAAAACGGAAAGGGAACCCACTGTATGGGAAGCATAACTGCCACTGATACATCAGATAAGGGGTTAATCTCCAAAATATATAGAGTGCTCATACAACTCAACAAAAGGAAGACCAAGAACCCAATTAAAAAATGGGCAGAGGAACTAAATAGACACCTCTCCAAACAGGACATACAAATGGCCAAGAGACATATAAAGAAATGCTCAACATCACTAATCATCAGAGAGATGTAAATTAAAACAACAATGAGGTATCACCTCACACCTGTCAGAATGGCCGCCATCAACAAACCATCAAACGAGAAGTGTTGGGGAGGGTGTGGAGAAAAGGGGACTCTAGTACACTGCTGGTGGGAATGCAGACTGGTGCAGCCACTGTGGAAAACACTATGGTGTTACCTCAAAAAATTAAAAATTGAATTGCCATTTGACCCAGTGATCCCACTTCTAGGAATATACCCTAAGAAGCCTGAAACACCAATCAGAAAGAATACATGTACCCCCATGTTCATAGCAGTGCTATTTACAATAGCTAAGATCTGGAAACAGCCCAAGTGTCCATCAGTGGATGAATGGATAAAAAAGCAGTGGTACATATACACAATGGAGTACTATGCAGCTGTAAGAAAGAAAGATCTCTTATCCTTTGAGACCACATGGAGGGACCTGGAGAGTATTATCCTAAGCGAAACAAGCCAAGCAGAGAAAGACAAATATCACATGATCTCACTTATTTGTGGAATATAATGAACATAACAGTCTGAGGAACAGGGTAGACCCAGAGATGTGGAAATAGGGTATAGACTGGCACCCCTCAGAAGAGGGTGTGGGAGGGAGGGAAGAGATAAACCACAGAACTTATACGCATGTATGCATAACTGATGGACATGGACAACAAAGCTGGGGACGGGGTGGAGGGGATGGGGGGATGGGGGGACGGTGTCAATGGGGAAAAAAGGAGAAACATCTATAACAAAAATAAATTAATAAAAAAAGGTTAAAAAAAATTTAAGATGCTCTATCCATGCTTTTCATTTATGTCAACAATGTATAAAAAGACCAAATGACTTAATAGTAAAATCATACATTTGAATAGTATTTTATAGATACAAATTGCTTTTGCTTATCCTGTCTTGTTTGATCCTTATTTGAACCTGGGCAGTAAAAAGATATATGTATAATATATAAATTTTGTACACCAGGAAAATGAAGCATAAAAAGTTTATGTGACTTGTTCAAAGTCACAAATAACTAAGAATCTGATCATCTAGCAACTAGTCATATGAATTTCAGTGCACTAGAATGTCCTGTTAACATATTTCAGGAGGATGAATTCTAGAAAATGGGCTTGATATCCTGACATAAATCAAAGAATGACTAAGATTACTATAGCTGCTTTTAGGCACCAAGGACTTCAAAAGCAAAATAGGAGTGATGCTCCTCACAGATGGTTTAAAATCCGCTTGGGGAGAGGGCTCTGAAATAAGTAATAAATAAGTCATTGAAAAACCGATGAGTTCCCCCTCCCCCCCCAAAAAAGTGCAAGCAAATTCAAGAGAGAAGACAAAAACAAGGTCAGGCAATGCTGGGAGTGTTTTCAGATAGGAGGCAGCGTCTAGACGAACTGAGCTTTGTGGAGAAGCAGGCTCTGCCTGTGGGATGTGTGAATCAGATCTGGGAGCAAAAAGGTAACTCAGGAAACATCTTGATTTTAGTTACGTATGAGGAAATTTTGGAATTTGTGGGAGGAATTGCCTTGGTTAGTAAATAGGTCAGGCTATAAAGACCCAAATTATTGGAAGCTTCAGGACAAATGTCAACACTTGAAATGGCATTTGGAAGCAACCAGGTAGCCAGGCTGGAGCACAGAGCCCTGGTGAGTATGTGGGGTTCATCTGGTTTACACTAAGCAAAGTGCCATCACCAGCTTTCTTCTTGTCTTGAAAGATGGTTTTGAATACAAAAACCTAGCAAGATAAATCAGGAAATTCACAAACCCAGAGACAGACTTGCTTGACTGGAAAATTCTATAATATGTTAACTTAGTGACTTAATTATATAGCAGGAAGAGAAAAAAAAAAAAAAAACTCCTAGAAAAAGTTAGGTCTCATAATCAATCTGAATGTTAATAGAGTCTTATAAAGCCTTTACCCCTCCATTGAAATGTGTATAGAGAAGAGTTATCTCAAAGAACATTTAAGTTAGTCACAGCCACATGAACCCAGGCTAGTAATGATCAATATTGAAGACTAGTAATGGAAGGAAAATCATAGTTTATGAGTGATTGCTATGTTAGGTAATTTTTCTCTCTTTTCCTACTACTCTTTATGTAGTCCAAACCAATCTTAAGGTACATATGAATTTTGTAGAAAATGGTGGGAAAAAGTGAATGATGCCTGAAAACAGGAACCAAGTTTACTTACTCCTATTAGGTTGGGTAGTGGGACAGGAAACTGGAATCCATTTTCATGTAACTTTTGTTTTCAGTGAAGATAGTTTAAGGTTGGTTGGAACATAAAACCTTCCAGAAACTCAACCCCTTTAGAGGATGGCCCCTCAGCATCCCCCTGAACTCCAGGAGTGTGTTAGAGTTAATAGTCCCTAAAACTCACTTATTCCCTGACCTCCGTCCCCAGGTCTGAGTTATGTTCTCTCCATATATTCACCAAAATACCATGCACTGAATCAGCTAGAGAGACAGACAGAGAGAAATTAAATAGTGCAGGTTGGTTATTGGTCTTCATTATAGTTAGGAGCTAAGGAAGGTAAACTGTTAGTGAGTATGTGAAAGAGACTGAGAATTCCATTCTTTACTCAGTCCTCCTGTGCTTTCCATATTGTGAATGTCTTGGCCTTTGTGTGTTTTGTAGTTTAAACATATTTATTTATTTTTTTAAAAAAGCATAGTCCATAAATAGAACGGTGCTTAATCAAGAAGCAGCAATTGCTTCTCACACTAGTGGAAAGAAAAATTTGATGTGTTGGACTTAGAGAAATGGTGGTGCTTTCCTAAAGGGACTTTCAAAGGTAATTCTGGCTACACATAATTTTTTCCCTGGCACAGCCTTTAACCACCACTCCTGTGTGAATGCAGTCTTGTTGAAGATGAGAGAGAGAATGAATGAAGGTGATGAGAAATACTGAGGAAGTGGCCAGTATGATTTGGGTGACTCTTTCACCAACACCTCAGGAAAATGTGTCCATGCCCATAACGGTGGCATGCTCCGATTGTTGATGACATCCTCCTCTCAGACTTCAGCAATTCTCAGCTTTCACACGAGGAAGGCTGAGAGAAGACCACCTTATCCTCATTTAGAAAGCAAGACAGTCATGGTGCATACTAGCCTCAGTGCGAAAGCATTAGATTTGAACTCCAGACTCAGTTTATCTTCTTACATGTGTAATTTAAGCACAAAAATAGAGCAGTACATGCTTTCTCAACAGAGCAAGAGCAAAATTAACAAAAATGTTTTTATAGTCCCATTGGATAAAACCCTACAATACATTGAAAAGATAAAGTGTGAAATGGTGTGTGACAAGAATGAGATAAGTTAATGGAGGAGTTAGTCTGAGAAGCACCACTGATACCTTCTGGAGAACACAGTCTTGAATAGCCCATTTGTATCTCTTGATACACATATGCTCAGTCCCCAATAGTTAGACTGTAGGTTATTCTGTTCTGCTTATTAAACTATAAATTAGTTGACCAACATCATATGTCAAAGATTATAAAAACAGAACCAGAAAATCTGCTCAGAACACTCTTCATAAAGAAATTAACATTTTCTCCTATGTGTAAACAAAAAGAATGGTTTTTACTATTTCTATCGTATCACACACACTTTATAAAAGGTTGCATTGCACAGGGTTTAAACATTCAATGAGAAAGAATGCAAGGAAGATAACCTTCTCAGACTATTATTCTCATGTGTTCTATTGTTTTAGGACATGTGATTATACTGGGAATAAGCTAACATAATTACAGATTGCAACTAGGCCTAGTCATTTTCTAGAACTGTCTTGTTGGTTCTGAACAATGCTGAGCCTTTAGTAAATACATCACATTGTTTCTTTAAAAGTTACTTATTTTGTTTTATTTTTTTATCCTCACTTGAGGACATTTTTGCATTTATCTTCAGATAGAGCGGGAGGGAGAGAAGGAGGAAGAGAGAGAGAGAAACATCGATGTGAGAGAGACACATTGACTGGTTGCCACCCACACAACCCCAACCGGGGCTGGGGACAAACTACAACCAAGGTACGCGCCCTTAGCGGGAACTGAACCTGGGTCTCTCTGGTCTGCGGGCTGATGCTCTAATTGCTGAGCCAAACCGGCCAGGGCTAAAAGTTATTTTTTAATAATACAAATGCATTCATGTGAATGATCTGGGTAATTAAACTTAATTGTGTAATTAGAACAAATGAGCAGAATTAGATTGCACTAACCATATGTAACAACATTATTAGGAATATAAATCTTTCCTTTAAGTTTTATGTGGAACACACACACACACACACACACACACACACACACACACACACATCTTACCCAACAAGACTATGAACCTTCATTTTATCATGTTCCGCAGGCCAGCACCTATTATTTCAATACCTTTTACTTTCCTGTCCACATGGAATTATAGAGTGGTACTAGAGATGTTAACGAGGTCTGTTAGTGAGAATGTGTGCTTAAGTAGCAGATTGAGAAAGTTGATTCTATGATAATAATAATAGCTGTCATTTATGAAGCATTACTTTATGCCAGGTATTGAGTTAATTACTTTATATATCATCGCATCCAAAATTTGACAACTCTATGAGGTAGGTGTTATTCTTATCCTTATTTGACAGATGAGGAGGCTGAGCAAATTGCAACCCAGCTACAAATAATTCCAGAGCTTGGCTCCTAACCATTATGCTACTTTGACTTTAATAAAATTGACTATTTTCATTCTAAATACTGCCAGTCAAAGCCTCCACTCCCTGCCCTTATATCTTCCCTGTGGATAGCTGAATTTTGTATAAACATTTCAGTTTGTAATCCGTAGCTAAACTGGCTGAACCAGTGTGCTGAGGTAAGACATTTTTCAAGGTGAAATTATTTCTATCATAGCTATATTGCTCCTTGCTGAGTGTTCACTTAATACCCATGAAGAATGAGTTGTTCCCAGAAGAAGTTGGAGATGATGAAGGGTCTGTCTACACAGAAGGTCTAGTGTGGAGTTATGGAAGGCCTGGTATACCAGGGGTAGTGTGTATGCAATGTAGTGGATTTGGGGTCAGGAAGAAAGAACTGGCAGAACAGGTGGGGGCCAGAATACAGGGACATTTTTGGTCCAACTGGTGCTAGTGAAATGAACTCTATATGAGATGGGAACCAATGGAAGTGTTAGTGGGTTAAAGCTTAAGCAGTGTTGCTACATAATGAGATTTTTCCTTTAGAAAGAAAAATCTAGCATTAGTGTACAGAATGAACTTTTTGGAGGAGCAAATGGAGAAAGAAAGCTACTGTGGTAGTCCAGTTGAGAGAAGGTGAGACCCTGGGGAAGTAGAGAAGTGGCCAGATTCTTGACATTTCTGATTGAAGACCAATAGGGTTTGGATATTCAGTGAAAGCAGGTTGAAAGAACTGAGGACATGACCAAGATCATGAGGAGGAGCTTTTTTATTTCCCCTAGGAGAGGTTAAATAAATTAAATTCTGGATATGTTTAATTGGAGAGACCTATGGGAAAATCAACTAACTGGAGGAGTTCAGAGAGTAGATGGAAAATATGGTTCTGGAGCGTTGAGTTGCATAGGAGCTAGAGATCTAGATATCCATTTACTTAACATACTTATTGAGTACCTACTAAGTTCCAGGCCCTAGTTTAGAGACTTGGGATAGGGCAGTGAATAATCAATGACATGTTAGTGGCTGAAATCCTCAGGAGAGTGAGAGCAAGATGAGAAACAAGAACAGAACCCAGAGGAAACTTGACAATTGAAGGGCAGGTGGGAGGGAGGAGGAGGGAGCAAAGGGGGCTTAGACTGAGTGGTGAGAAGAGCATTAACACATGATATTAGAGGGGACAAAGGGATGGAATTTGGTCCAATTTTTTTAAATCCTCACCCGAGGATAATTTTTTCCATTGATTTTTTCTAGAGATAATGGAAGGTGGGGAGAGAGAGAGAGAGAGAGAGAGAGAGAGAGAGAGAGAGAGGGAGGGAAGCACTGATATGAGAGAGACACATCGATTGGTTGCCTGCCACATATGCTTTGATAGAAACTGAAAAAGAACCCACAACCCAGGTATATGGCTTGACTGGGAATCTAATCTGGGACCTTTTGTTGCACAGGCCAACACTCTAACCACTGAGCCACACTGGCCAGGGTAGGCTCACTTTTTCTTAGTTAAACAATTATTTTAGAGAGGGAAAGTGGTGGCGGAGTGAATGGAAACTACAAAGACCATCTCCCAGGACCAAACTGGAATTACAAGTAAAGTGAAGACAAATCATCAGGAAAAACCAACTGAGAACCAGGAGAACCCTTGTAACCAGGGACAGAGGGAGGACACCAAATTGAGCCTGGTAGGAACTGTGGAGGTGCAAGAGGGTGGAATGGGAGCCCACGGACAGCAGCTGAGGGCTATTTTAGTTGTGAGCAGTTCCTGCTGAGAAAGCAGGGGCTTTAAAGAGCACCAAATTAGCTACAGTCACTCACCTTGGGCTTCAGCAGAGGGAGGGCAGACGGGACTGGAACTGTGTGGAGAGAGTCTGGGGCTCCTGGCTCAGGAGAAAGCTGGAGGGGAGGACATCAGGAGTTTTGTGCTTAATCACTCCCTCACGGGACAGTAGCAATCTTACTCAAAGAGCCCCAGGGAAAAGCAAACAGCCCTTTCCTCAGGAATTTAACACTACCAGGCCAGGACAGGGAAATGCAAATTGAGGCTCATTAACATATATAGACTGAGAGCAAGCAAGTACCCCACCAGCTGGAAATCCTCTTACACCTGAGGGATTTTTTATTTAGCTGAGGGCTACAAATCACCAAGTAACTGAGACTAAGAGACTCCAGGCAAAAGCTAGAGGATAACTGAACCTTTCTTTGGCCTGCAAATCTACCCAGGAAAGTAAGACTTGACAGAGGTGTTTAATGTGGGTCCTCTCACACTCATCCAAACCCAGTAGAGGGAGCCATAACCAGTGGAACACCAACACCCACAGGGAAAATTTGGCAGACTCCAAAACCCACTGAGACAGTCAAAATGATGAAACAAAGAAACAAGTCCCAAATGAAAGAAAAAAGAATTCTATAGGAGAAGAGATAAAGGAAATGGAATTAGCAAGATATCAGAGGTAGAGTTCAGAGTAATAATTATGAGGAAGCTGAAGAACATGAGTAAAGTGCTCAACAGCATGAGTAAAGATATAGAAACATTGAAAATCAATTGGAAATGAAGAATAACATAGCAGAAATAAAGAACACATTGGAAGGAATAACCAGCAGAGTAGAGGAAGCCGAGGATTGGGTCAGTGAATTAGAAGACAGGGTAGAAAAAAATCACCCAATCAGAAAACCAAAAAGAAAAAACAATTAAAAAACAGGAAGACAGCCTAAGAGAATTATGGGACAATATGAAACGTAACAACATCCACATCATAGGAATGCCAGAAGAAGAAGACAATGAGCATAGGTTAGAGAATATATCTGAAGAAATAGTGACAGAAAACTCCCCTAACTTGGTGAAGAAAAATGGTATTCAAATTCCAGAAGCACAGAGAGCCCCAAGTAAGAAGAACCTAAAGAGGCCCACACCAAACACATAATAATTAAAATGCCAAAAATTAAAGACAAAGAGAGAATCCTAAAGGCAGCAAGGGATAAGCAACAGATGACCTACAAAGGAACCCCCATAAGGCTATCAGCTGACTTCTCAACAGAAACACTACAGACCAGAAGGAAATGGCATGAAGTAATCAAGTTCATGAAAAACAAGGATCTGAACCCATCTATCCAGCAAAGCTCTCATTCAAAATAGAAGGTTAAATAAAGAGCTTTCCAGATGAAAAAAGGCTAAGGGAATATATTAGCATCAAATCAGCACGCCAAGAAATGTTAAAAGGACTATTGTAATAAGCACTAGAAATAGGAAGAGAAATATAACCATAATGAAAAAAATGGTAATAAATAAGTACATATATAATAACCTTAAACATAAATGGATTAAATGCTCAGATCAAAAGACACAGAGTAGCTGAATGGATAAGAAAACATGACTCATATATATGTTGTTTACAAGAGACCCACCTCACAACAAAAGACTTACGTAGGTTGAAAGTGAAGGGATGGAAAAAAAATTTTCCAAGCAAATGGAAAGAAAAAAAAGCTGAGGTAACAATACTCATATACCATAAAATAGACTTCAAAATGAAGGCCATAACTAGAGATAAAGAAGGCCATTTCATAATATTGAAAGAATCTATCCAACAGGAGGATATAACCTTGGTAAACATACATGCACCCAACATAGGAGCAACAAAATATATTAAAAAACTTCTGGAAGACTTCAAAGGTAAAATCAACAGCAATACAATCATAGTGGGGGACTTCAACACCCTGCTGACATCTCTGGATAGATCCTCTAGACAAAAAATTGACAAGGAAACTGAGACTCTAAATGATGCACTAGATCAAATGGATTTAATAGATACCTACAGAATTACACCCCAAAACAGCAGAATTCTCATTCTTTTCATGTACATGGGGCATTCTCAAAGATAGACCACATGTTAGGACACAAACTAAGTCTCTACAAGTTCAAGAAGATTGAAATCATATCAAGCATCTTCTCAGATCACAATGGCATGGAACTAGAAATCAATTACAACAAAACATGCAAAAACATTCAAACACATGGAAACTAAATAGAGTGTTATTAAACAATAAATGGCTTACCAAAGAGATCAAGGAAGAAATTAAAACCTCCTGGAAACCAATGAAAATGAACACACAACACAAAATCTATGGGACACAGTGAAAGCAGTCCTGGCAGAGAAATTCATGGCACAACAGGCTTACCTCAAGAAATAAGAAAAAAATTTAATTGACCTTCTAATCCTACAAGTTAAAGAACTAGAAAGTAAACAAGGAGAAAAACCCAGAGCAAGTAGACGGAAAAAAATATTAATAGTAAAGATAAGAGAAGAAATAAACAACTTAGAAACTGAAAAATTATTCAAAGGATCAATGAAACAAAGAGCTGGTTCTTTGAAAAGATAAACAAGATTGATGTACCCTTAGCCAGACTCACCAAGAAACAGAGAGAGAGGACCCAAATAAACAAAATCAGAAACAAAAGAGGAGAAGTAACAACTGACACCACAGAAATACAAAGGATCTGGAAACAGCCCAAGTGTCCATCAGTAGACGAATGGATAAAAAAGCTGTGGTACATATACAATGGAGTACTATGCAGCTGTATTAAAGAAAGATCTCTTATCCTTTGTGACGACATGGGAGGACCTGGAAACTATTATCCTAAGTGAAACAAGCCAAGCAGAGAAAGACAAATATCATATGATCTCACTTATTTCTGGAATATAATGAACATAACAGTGTGAGGAACAGGGTAGTCCCAGAGACGTGGAAGTAGGGTACAGACTGACATTTGCCAGAAGAGGGGGTGGGGGAGGGGAGCGATGAACACAGAACTTGTACGCATGTACTCATAACCAATGGACATGGACAACAAAACTGGGGACGGGGCAGAGAGGGAGGGGGAGGAGGGTGTCAATGGGGGAAAAAAAGAGAAACATCTGTAACAAAAGTAAATTAATAAAAAAAAAATACAAAGGATCATTAACAAATACTATGAACAATTATACGCCAACAAATTGGACAATCTAGGTGAAATGGACAAAGTTCTGGAATCACACAGTATCCCAGAACTGAACTGGGAAGAGATAGAAAACTTGAACAGACCAATAATAACTAAGGATATTGAAGATGTAATAAAACAACTCCCAGCAAACAAAAACCCAGGCCCGGATGGTTTCATGGGGGAGTTTTACCGAACATTCAAAGAAGATCTAACACCTATTCTCCACAAACTATTCCAAAAAATCCAAGAAAAAGGAAGACTTCCAAACTCATTTTATGAGGCCAGGATAATTCCAATTCCAAAACCAGATAAAGACACTACAAAGAAAGAAAACTACAGGCCAATATCCTTGATAAACATAGATGCCAAAATGCTTAACAAAATATTAGCAAATCGGATCCAGCAATACATTAAAAATATCATTCACCATGACCAAGTGGGATTCATCCCAGGGATGCAAGGCTGATACAATATTCGCAAATCAATAAATGTGATACACCACATAAACAAAATAAAAGATAAGATCCATATGATCATATCAATAGATGCTGAGAAAGCATTTGACAAAATCCAGCACCATTTCTGATAAAAACACTCAGCAATGTGGGAATAGAGGGATCATATCTCGACATAATAAAGGCCATATATGAAAGACCTACAGCCAACATCATACTCAATGGGCAAAAACTAAAAGTATTTCCCTTAAGAACAGGAACAAGACAGGGATGCCCACTTTTGCCACTCTTATTTAGCATAGTACTGGAAGTCTTAGCCACAGCAATTAGACAAGAAGGAGAAATAAAATGGATCCAAATTGGAAAGGAGGAAATGAAACTGTCATTATTTGCAGATCACATGATATTATACATAGAAAACCCTAAAGACTCCATCAAAAATCTACTAGACCTAATAAATGAATTTGGGAAAGTAGTAGGGCACATACTTAACATCAAGAAATTTTTTTTTAGAAGTTTTTTTCCTTTATTGATTTTAGAGAGAGAAGAAAGGAGAAAGAGACAGAGATAGAAACATCAATGAGAGAGAACATTGATTGGCCACCTCCTGCATGCCCCCCACTGGGAATTTGGCCCACAACCTGGGCATGTGCCCTGACCAGGAATTGAACTGGCGACCTCTTGGTGCATGGGTCAATGCTCAACCACTGGACCACACTGGCCGGGCTCGATGGCATTCTTATACACCAATAATGAACTCGTAGACACAGAAACTTAAAAAACAACCCCATTTACCATTATGGCAAAAAAAATTAAGATACCTAGGAATAAACTTAACCAAAGTAGTAAAGAACCTGTTCTCAGAAAACTACAGGACATTGAAAAAAGAAATAAAGGAAGATATAAAAAAATGGAACCATATAATTTGTTAATGGATTGGAAGAATCAACATCATTAAAATGTCCATTCTACCCAAAGCAATCTATAGATTCAATGCAATCCCCATTAAAATACCAAAGACATATTTCATGGAACTGGAACAAATGCTCCAAAAGTTTATATGGAATAAGAAAGACCTCCAAAAGCCACAGCAATCTTGAAAAAGAAGAACCAAGTAGGAGGGATCACAATACCAGATATTAGGTTATACTACAAGCCATTGTAATCAAAACAGCCTGGTATTGGCACAAGAATAGGTATATAGATCAATAGAATAGAGCAGAGAATCCATAAATTGACCCAAGGCATTATGCTCAATTAATATTTGACCAAGGTAGCAAGGGCATACAATGGAGTTAAGACAGCCTCTTTAATAAATGGTGTGGGAAAATTGGATAAATACATCAAAAAAAAAAAAAAATGAAGCTAGACCAACTTACACCATACACAAGAATAAACTGAAAATGGATAAAAGACTTAAATGTGATTCATGAATCCATAAAAATCCTAGAAGAAAATGTAGGCAACAAAATTTCAAACATCACATATAGCAGAATTTTTACTAATACAACGCCTAAGGCAAGAGAAACAAAGGAAAAATGAATAAATGGGACTACAACCTTTTTAAGGCTGAGTAATATTTCATTGAATGGATATACCGTATTTTGTTTGCCTATCGATGAACATTTGGGTTACTTCCACTTTTGGCTATTGTGAATAATGCTGCTATTACGCAGATATCCAATTATCTTTTCAAGACATTTTCAATTCTTTTGGATATATACCCAGAAGTAGGGTTTCTGTATCACATAGTAGTTCTATTTTTAATTTTTTGAGGAACCACCATACTGTTTTCTATACTCCACTTGTTTGTTTTTTAAATCCCCACCCGAGGATATTTTTCCATTTATCTTCAGATAGAGTGAGAAGGAGAGAGGGAGGGAGGGAAGAAGGAAGGGAGGAAGGGGGAGAGAGAGAGAGAGAGAGAGAAACATTGATGTGAGAGAGACACATCAATTGGTTGTGTTCCGCATGACCTGGACCAGGGCCAGGGACCAAACTGCAACTGAGGTACGTGCCCTTGACCAGAATCGAACCTGCAACTCTCTGGTCCTCAGGCTTACACTCTAACTGCTGAGCCAAACCGGCCAGGGCTACTCCACTTGGTTTTTAATATCACTGTCTAATTCTGACTAGGAAGAATAGAAACAATAGCTATTTTGCATATTAGCTTTGTGTTCAGCAGAATATGTATATTATCTTATTTAATCCTCAAAACAACATTCGGAAGAGGTATTATTACCAGATTTTACAGGTGAGACACAGAAATGTTAAGTAGGCCACTGGCCTAATTAGGACTTGGGACTTAAACTCAGGTCTCTCCTGATTTTCAGATGTAGCCATTTTGATTTTATTTCTGATGAGAAGGGCTCACTTTCCCACATTCTCTAGTGATTCATAAAATGTTTTTCATAATTTGCAGAGTATTTTGCTAGTCTTAAGGTTACATTTGAAAAGATTGAGTCAGTAATTATAGTGCCACTCTTTGATAATTCTGTCCCCAAATTCTTAAGTAGTCATATCTTTCCATGCAGAAAGTAGAAACAGTTCATTCCTACATATCACCAACAACTCTGGTGAGCACTACACTGAGCCCTTCAGCTTCAGCTTGGTGTCTGCCTTGTACCCAGTTGCTGTTATTGTAGAGAATTAATGAATAGTTTGCAAACTAGCATCACTTCTGTGAAAGTTGATGGACATGTTAATTATACCTTATTTAGATTTCACAGTTGCATGACCCAGATTCTTGTTTTCTGCCAAATTTCCAAAGATTCAGTGGCATTTCAGAAACTCCAGTAAACATAGTTAGAAAATGTATATTAAAATGCAAGCAATGAAGGAAGTGGTCATGTAGAAATGGGAAGATGATGTATTTGGTTTATCTGACTTCAGGGCTAGAGTCAAGTGGTCCATTTTCAGGGTTTTAGGTTGACTCATCAGGGCATATCTTTCCCCTCTGAAGTTTTATTAAAATCTTTTGTGGGCACTATATCTAATCAGTGTCTCCTTACTATTATGCAAGGATCAATACATTTACTTGAAGCTTGATCCAAGCTGCTGATTACCAATATTCTTAGTGCATTACATCTCTTGGTTTTGGAGTTTGTAGTCTATCTTTCTAGGAAATTGGGATGCATACTTGGGTTTGAATCTTAGCTTCACTACTTTATATTGAGCTACTGCTGTGTGAACGCTGGGAATATAGCAATTATGTAGATGCTGAGGATACAGCAATAAACAAGATACAGTCCCTGTCTTTGGGAAGTCAGAGAGCGCCCACTGGAGTTAAACAAGTAAGTAGGCAGTTACATCACCCTGTGATAAGGATATTATCAGGGGAAGGATGGGGGACTGTGGAAGCACACAGAAGAGATCCCTATCCCAGTAGTTGGGTTGAGAGTTAGATTAGAGAAAGCTGCCTGGAGGAAGTGTTGTCTAAACCAGTGTTTCTCAGAATTTATCGTGCACCAGAATCACCAGAGGGATTGTTAAAATAGAGATTTCTGGTTCCCATCTCTGAAATTTCTGATTTAGTAGCTCTGGGGTGAGGTCTGAGAATTTGCATTTCTAACAAGGTGAGGCTGATGCTGCCTGCTCTGGGACCACATTTTGAGAATCACTTGTTTAAGCCAAGATCTGAAGGAGGGTAAAAGTGGAAAATGTATTTATGTGTATATATGCGCTTGTGCTCATTCATAGGAGGTGGGGTACGGGAAGTGCTGGGTAGAGGGGTATTCC
The DNA here is from genome assembly GCA_030848825.1 of Tadarida brasiliensis. NCBI lineage: Eukaryota > Metazoa > Chordata > Mammalia > Chiroptera > Molossidae > Tadarida > Tadarida brasiliensis. The sequence continues at coordinate 51,568,464 of CM061267.1, forward strand.
AAAGGGAACAGATGTACAAAGGCTTGGAGATAAAAGAAGGCATGGCAGGCTTGGGGACATCAATATTGTGGAGTGTAGTATATAAGATGTGGTGAGAGGCAAAGGTGCTGGTATCAGCAGTGACAATTCACAAAAGACCTAGTTGGCCATGCTAAGGAGTTTAGTCATGAAAATGAAAAGCTGTTTAGTCAGGAAAGTGATGTGATGTGCTATGCATTATTGAAAGGTTGCTCTGAATTCATTGTAAATCATGGGATGAAAGGGGCAACGTGGGAGCTGGGAGACCGGTTAGGAAGGCACTGTAGTAACTGAGGAGAAGGATGATGCCTGTGCAGACTGTTTTTGTTGAAGAGAAGAGGCTGTGGTGGATTGACAATGACCACAAATTCTTGGATCCTGATTCCCATTGAGAGATAGGGTCTATGTCTCCTTTGAACCTGGGTGGGCTTATGACTAGTTGACCTGTAGAATGAGGCAGAAGTAATGCTATGCCAGACTCCAGGCTCATGCTCTAAGCTTTCTCGTCCTATTCTTGGAGCACTTGTTCTTGGATCTCTGACCTGCTTTGTGAGATGACTGACAACCCCTTGGAAAGTCCTGAGAATCCATGGAGAGAGATAGGGTCCCAGCTTTCTGGTTCCAGGCATGTGAGTGAAGACATCTTGGAACTTCCGGCCCAGGCCAGCACAGCCACTAGCTGAAAACTGAGTGACCCCCCACCACTTGAGGCCATGTGGGATAGAAGAACTGCCCTGCTGAGCCCTGTCTGTACTTCTGACCCACAGTATTATGAATGTAATAGAATGGTTGTTGCTTTAAGCCACTAAGTTTTGGGACAGTTTAGTCTGCAATAATAGATAACTTGAACAGAATAATTAAATCACTTAGAACACTAATATTTATAGGAAAAGCATGGGAGGAGAGACTATCAAAGCAGAATAAAATTTTAAGAAGGAGGAAAACAAAGAAGCCAAAAGAAGAGAGGACTTCAGGTAGGAAGAAGTGGTTATCAGTGTCAAATGCTGCAGAGAAGTAGAAAAAGGTAAAGACCAAACAGTGCCCTTTAGATTTAATGGCACAGAGGTCTCTGGTGACAGTCTGGGATGTCCCAAAGACAATTTGTGGTGAGGAAGAGGGTGAGGAGGCAGAAGGTGAAAGTAACTTTGTCAAGAAGCTTCATGATGAAGAAAGAAGGTAGATCAGGAGGTATGCAGGGTTAAAAAAATGTTTTTATTTTTGTTATTAAATTTGTGCATATTTCAGTGTTAATGGGAAGAACAGAAAATGCAGGGAGAGGGTGAAGAGAAGTCCTGAGGGTAAATGGTTACTGTAAGATCCTGTGGAAGCTGGAGGGAATGTGTTCCAGTGTACAAGCAGAGTTTTTTTTTTTTGGAAGGGACCCCTGTTCCACTGTGACAGGAGAGAACAGAAAAATGATAATAGAAAGGATGATATATATATCATCCTGAAGTTGATGAAACCTACTTCACTTGTGAGGTGGGAGACAAGGTTGTGTGCACAGTCTGCTGGGGGAGTTGTTGAGAAAAGACTTTTAGGAAAATGAAGAAGTCTTGAAACAGCCACTTTGGGGCATAGCAGGGCACCAAGCAGAGAAACATAGAAGGACTGCATCCTTGGTAATAGTGCTTATTGCTGTGGTTCCCTGACTTCGTTTTCCCTATGGTACTCTCTAACAGTCCAGGTGTAGAATCAAAGAAGGCAGACAGTTGTGTTAATCTAGGCTGGAGTCTTGATGGATTTATGTAAGGACACATGGCAAAGGATTTGAGGATGTTGGCAAAGAAATGATCAAAGTGGGGGTACACCCATCAGACAGCAAGTGTTGACAGAGAAAGAGAGCCAAGTTTGAGAGCCCAAGGTCTTGATAAGCTTGGAGGACAGAGAATGGATATCTGGTTTTGGTTTTTCAGAGGTTTTAGGTAATGGCATAGTCCAGGATCTTGAGTGGGTGGTTAGAGTGGAGAGGAATTGAAGAGCAGTGAATTAGAAGAAATCAAATAATTGAGTTCACATGGATGTGGATGGTCACTGATGAGGTGTCTGGGTAGTTGGCAGGGCTTGAGGGTGCAGGAAGACGGGGGCAGCTGCCAAAATGTTCAGAAAGTGTGAAGGCCTGGGAAGTTGTAAATTACAACGATGAGGGAAGGCTGAGAGAGAAGCAGCCTCATGACAAGAATCTCAAGGAGCCTTTTGGTTTTTAATCTGAGGGTCCCAGGATATGTCCTGGAAGCAGCACTGAAAATCAAGGAGGACACTATCCCTGCCACTTTAAAAGGTATGGGACAATGAGCTCCTTCCTCTGGACAGGGGTGCAGAAGGGGGTCCTCAGGGTAGGGCTGGGATTTAGTTGAGACATGAAAGTGGAGGGAAAAATTCAAGGAGGAGGCTGAGAACCCTCAGAGTTTATTTGTTTTAGAATGGGGTGGGTGCCAGGGACTTGTTGACAGTGGGAATGGGACTGCCTGGGTACTTGCTTTGGCTTTCTCCCTTCCAGGGAGTCTTTGTTCCCATGAAGGGAAGTGAGGTTCTGCACCAGAATTCACTTAAGAGTCAGAAGTGGCCGCCAGTGTGTGGGTTGGTCCTGTTCTTGTGGATTTGGGATTTCTCTGCCCCCGAACAGAGCCACACCTGTATAGATTTGCACAAGGGGAGGGGCCACTGGGGAGCCAAGGGCTGGTTATATACTTGTAAAATTCAAACTTGCTTCTTTCACTTATAGGCACGATTATAAGCTATAGATTACAGATCACTTTAATAAAATAATCTATACTATTTAGAGAAATTTGACTTAGGAGTCTTAGCCATGAAGCTGTGCTCCAGGGATGGCTTCTTAGAGATGGATTACAGATACATAAGAAGCCTATGGACTGTTGTCTAGTGGGACCTGCTGCGTGTGTCTCTCGAGTTTGTCAGTGACCAGCACGTGTCAGTGCTGAATCCATGTTCAAGAATAAAAAAAGGAAATGAAAACAAGAGATCAGTAGTTCTGGACTATAATCTGCCAAACTATATTTTAGGTATGGAGATACAAAAAATTAATAAGACGTCTCCTTGTCCTCAAGGAGCTCAAAGTTTTATGAGAGAGATAAGCAAGTGAACACACACTGATAAAAGGCTATGGTTATGTGGTGCTTACTGTGTGATTGGCTTTGTTGAAGTGATTTACACGTATAACTAGCTTAATCCCTACACTCACCCTCTGAAATGAGTCTTATTATCCTCATTCTACAGAAGAAACCAAGGCATGGAAATCACATAGCTATGAAGGTGGCTAATAGCCAGGCCTTGAACCCAGGTAGTCAGGCTGCAGAATTCATGCTCAGCATCTAGCCACCTGTAATTACAATATATGTAAAATGGTTATAGGAGGCCCATGTATAGGGAACAAAAGAGGGAAGGACAGGTTCCTAGAGGACACAAGGCGCATTTGAGTTGGGTGTAGAATAATAATGATAGCTCACATTTATTTAGCCAGACATTATGGCAAGTGTGCTACATAATATAATTCCACTGGATGGAACCCTCCTGGCATTCCCCTGTGGTGGGCTCTGTTAGCATCATCCCCATTTTAGAGAAGAGGACACTGAAACACAGAATGGGTTAGCACTTGCTGCAGGTGACAAAGCATGTGTGGGAGCCTGGATTTTAACTGAGGCAGTCTGGTGCCAGAACAGGGGCATCCAACCACTGTGCTGCAGGCACCTCAACCCGGGAGCTCCAGCAGGGAGAAATGGCAGGTGATGAAGGCGGGGGAAGGGGTCCTGGGAAAGAGGTAGTGTTCTGGCCATGGTAGGAAAAGGTGTGTGTGGGAAGTGCAGTGGATGCTAGTGGGCTCAGTGAGTTCCTGCAGGATGCACATAATCACTGGAAAGCTAGAGAAACAGAGTGAGAGATTTTAATTCCACTTGGGAATCAGGATAATTGTTCCTTCCATGTGAGTATGTAGAGCTCAGAGTGCTTGTTGGGTATATTTGTGGAGTGGTCAAGTCTGTTGTTGATGTGCTCCTGCCTCCCCTTTCCTTGCACCAGACATATATCCCAAACTCCATGTGACTCGGCCATTCCAATAGTCAACTGATCCTGGCCAGTGAGGCAACAGTTGATCAAGGCACTGGAGCCGAGGTGGTTCTGTCAGCACCTCCACACAAGGTTGTGGGACAATGAGAAGTAGGGTTGGGCTTTAGATGAGGTAAGGAGGTGGGGACCATTGAGAGCCCATAACAAAAACAAACCTAAACCCCGCTCAATTTTCTGGCCCTGAAAGCATGTGAGGAATAGTATGAAAGGCTCAGGACCTCTCCAGCCATAGCACCTGTGACTCCACCGCCTGATAGGGCCTGGGTCTACTTCCTTCTCAGTCCTGCTCCTTCCTGGAAGGCAGGGCTCTGGTTCTAGCAAGCTGAGCCCAGGAGCTTGGGTTTGCCCTGTTAGTGGAAGAACTGATTAAATACATCCCGGATTCTCTCCTACACATCAAATGCTGCATGTGCCAATACACAGCTGGTGAAGTAAGGCTGCCAAAATGATCGATTTAAATGACAAGGGATTCCGCCATCCTCTTTCCTTTCATTTGCAGGAATTTCTCAAAAGAATGTGATTTCTGTTGTGTTCTCATTCCAAGTCAGTCACTCGAGGAAACAAACGGTTTATCCATCTGTGGCAACTGAGCTGCACTGGCCAGCTGGAGAGGACCATGAAATGGCCTCCTTGGTTTTCTTCAGAGCAATTACTGTAAATAAGACAAGGGTGTTCTCTGAAGTCCTGGTGATCAGGCACTGGCGATCTCTGGGCAGGTTGCCTTTGGGGGTTTGGATCAGGCCAAGGGAGTAATGAGCAGCAAAGGAAAATGAGAAAGTGCAGGCATAGCAACCAGAAGGTATCCTCATGAAAAGCCTGGGGCTCCTCATTCCCATCAGACTCTGGCCCACAGCATTTTCTGACTTGGTACCATGACAGCAACAGAATCAGGACTGATGGGCTACACAAAGTTATCTGTCAAAGGGCTCCTGGCTTATTAAAGTACCATTCCTGCTAAGCCCTTGAACCCTGTCTTCCCTGGGATGAAAAACACTGAGTGCTCAAGGCTAAGTGTTCATCTCCAAACACACCAAAGAATGTGCCGCTAAAAACCATATGGGCAGCAGCAACAACAGCAACAATAACAACCCAAATGCAGAACACTTTCCTTTCTAGGAAGAAAATGAAGTCAAAAGAGGCGGCTCCTTTCACCTAAAGCCACAGCATGGTCTTTGGGGCTATAGTTTAGCTCCCTGCATCTCTTTCCTGTGGCACAGACAATGTGAGACCCCCAGAGGTCATGACACTCAGAACCGGACAGCACTGTGCCCTCTGGATGATGCTGGAACATAATGTTCATTTCCAGGGAGAAGGTCTCAGGACAGAGTTCACCAAACTGAGCATCATTTTATATCTCAAGTGGGGCTTCTCACAGAGGAGTGAGGGTTTTCAGCCACAAGTAGGTACACTTGTTCCCCTTGTCATAAGAGCCTGTCACAAGTTTTTACAATTTGGGATTAGTTTGCCTTCGGTCTGGCAGCCATCCAGTCTGATCCTTACAGTTCCACATGCTGTAAAATAGGAAACTAAACACAGGAGAAATGTGCAATGCAAATAAAACATCTAAATGTCAATATAAATATTTGGGGCATTAAAATGGCACTTTCTTGTTAGTTTAAGACCAGAGGGTCTCCAAGTGTGGTTCTGGGGTTGTCAGATTCATATCACCTGGAGTTTGTTAGAAATGCACTTTCTTGGGCTCCACCCCAGACCTTTGGAATCAGAAACTCTGGGGGTGGGGCCCAGTGGGGTGGAGGCTTGGAAGGTGGCTCTGAGGCACTGCTAGTTGAGAACACTGGGTTAGACTCTGAGTAAAAGGGAGCAGTCAGGGGCACTTGTGCCTGGACTAGAACTTAGGGTGTTTCAGATACAGGATGTCCTCACCAGAGCGTGAGAGTAAGGCCTGAGGAAGAGCAGTGGAGGTGGGGAGACTCGTAGTTATCTTGGTAACATCTAGATTTTGGGTGTGATTTTAAATTGCTGTATTTGGCATTATAATGCTGGCAATAGGTTAAAATATCATATTTCCAAATACATTTTCTCATCAACGTGGGCATATAATTTCAGTTGCAGCCTAGGTGACTGTGGACTCTAGTCCTTTGTATCTGTGATGTTCACCACATGAGGCTTTGCTGTTGTTAGGAATACATCTAGATTTAGATCCACTGGATCTATACTCCTCTTCGGCTCTGGTCTGGTACCTTCCAGTTCATAACTTAAACCCAAACTAGAAAACATGGAGAGAGGTGATTTTTAGAATCGTATTCTCCTTTTCTTCTAAATAATGTCGTCCAAGATTCTGATGCAAATCGAATGCATTTTAGAGTACAAGTGGAAAATCAAGATGTAAGAAGAAAGTGAGCATACATTTTTTATATTCTGATAAGCTAAGAAAAAATATGGAAAAGAAAGAGAGTCTAAAAGAAGAATAAGCCTTTTAGAGAGGAAGAAAGATTGTTGGCTATATTCAGAAGATTTGTATTTTTAAAGTTAATAAGTAATGTAATAAAAGGTTCCAGTAAAATTATTATAGTGACTGCTTCAGGGCAAGCAAAAAAATCTTTGAGGTTTTAAATCACATTCCTCAGTCTGGCAGGAGAGGTATTTTAAATTCTTGCTAACTGTTTCTTTAATCTCTTAATTTTTTTTTTTTTTTTTTTTTTAGCTGGCCCCTATTTGTCACATACCTGGCAGGAAAATGAAAAAAAATTTTCTTTTCTTTTTTTTTTTTTTTTGTACAAAGAATGGTTGATATTTGGGCACAAATGTGTCACATTTAGAGAGTTGAGGCTTCCTTGGAAATATTGTTTAGTTAGCAACCTATAAAAATTAGTATCAGTATTTAATTGCCTGAAGTTCATCATATTATGTTTATCCTATTTTTGAGCCTTGCTGTGATTCAGCCTTTGATGTGTGCATTGACAATGGGCAGGACCCTTGAAATGGAACCTGCCTCAGGAAAGCCAGTAATTTGCTGTGACTGGAACACCAGAACTGATGGCTCAGCATTTGCCTTGCATCAAAGAGGGAGGGCAAGGGGAAATTTTACAGTGTGCTTCTGCTTTAATGGAGAAAGACGCTAAGACTCATGTATTCTATGTCCTGAATGAGGCCTTTAATCCAGCATGCTCCTTGTACTGCAAACAGAGACCCTCAGAGCAAAGCTCTGTGAAAGGAACACGATCAGAAATAACTGAATACACAGAAGTACTTGAATAAAGAAACCATATCTTGATGCTCAGAATGTAAATATTCAAAGCATTCTTTTTCTATAAAGCAAACCCAAGTTCTGGAAAAACACTGGGGCATAGTGATTAGCATTTGTTAGGGGCTTTCCTGGGGTTTAAGCACTGGAAAAGCGAAAGGCTTTGTTTGACCTCAGGTGGTAAAGACCCATTTTCTCCACACTATCTAAGTAAAGGTATAGAAATGTACAGCAAAGAAGTTAGAATTGGGTTCTGGACACTGGCTGTCTGGGACCAAATCCTGGCTCTGTTGCTTATTAGCAGAGTGACATTGGACAAGTTATCTAAAAATTTTTTGTTTTAGTTTCCTCACTTGTACAATGGGGAAAGTAGATGATCTAACTCATTGTTAGGGTTAGGTAACATATATATAAAATACTTAGAACCATGCCTGGCACATAGCAAGAGCTCAAGAAATTTAGCTATTACTACCAATATCATTTTAATTTTTATTAATGAGAGCCCTGTAAGAACAGGAAGAGAAGAAGAAGCACCACTTTCTTTCTGTGTTTTCTCCTTTTCCTTTCCTTCCCTTCTGCCACCTTTCTCTCTTCCTATTTCCATCTCTTTGCCTCATTCCAAAAGGAATCTGAAGCTGAGAAATAAATGTTGAGCATGTTTAGTGTTATGTGGCAGACAGAAAAGGACAGGATAAAGGGCTCACCCTACTCCAATGTGACTTCATCTTAACTAATTATATCTGCAATGACTACTTCCAGATAAGGTCACCGTCTGAGGTACTGTGGGTTTGGACTTCAACATACACATTTGTGAGGAGGGCATGATTCAACCCATAACACTGGGGGACATTTCTCAGAGTCTTCTCAATGTTGCTGTGCTCTATGATTTTCCAAGAGGGGCATAAAGTCTGCATGGTATTTCTCCAACTTCTCTAACTCAAGAGCATTTTCATTCTGCTGTGGAGCATCATGATGGCTTTGTGTTATGACTATGGCTTTTTGGGCAATATGAATGGGGACAATCAGGGTTGACTGTGACGAGGTACAGGAAGCCCTCCTTCCATCTCAGGGCATATCCCACCCTGGCTCTCCTCCATCGGCACCCTGCCTGTCCTTGATCACCTCACTGGGATGGTGGGTGAAGTCAGCACCCCCTCACTTCCCTGTCAGTTCTCGGGTGGGCAAGAAACCTTCAGGGGACCTTTCTGGCTCAGAGGCACCTGGTATGGATACCAGGGAGGCTGGACAGCTGCATTTACATTCAAGCAGCTGTGATCCCATACAAACTAGAGGGAAATGCCCACAAGGGAGAAAATGACTTAAAAATTTAATAAGTAGGTTACAAGAAAAATCTTCCTCAGCTTCTCTTTTTGTTGTCAGCAAGCACCTCACCTGTAGCAAGCCGACATTCTTGTCGACAGTGCTGTTAACAGCACTCTGAAAAAATAATTACCCAATAAAATTAATGTTAGCCAAATTGCACAGAACTGGAATTAAAAATATATCTGATTGTAGGATTGAAGCCCGAGTCATGTGTCTTACCCATTGAACGCAAGGTTTGTCTGCCCTGAGAGCAGGAAACATCATGGGAAGGAGGCTGCTATTTTTATTCTGAAGGTGAACACACTCTTGAAGGAGGAGCCCCAAGGATGCTTTCTTCTCTACCTTGAGGCAGCAAGGGAATGAGATTTCTGCTTTCTACTTTATCTCTGTGTGATGTTGCCATTCACATTGCAGGGCAGCAGTGCAACAGCACAGTTTAGTGCAGCCGCCCTTTCTCGGTGAAGATTGTGAGCTGAGGTGACATCAGAACAGGAAAGGGCACTGTTGTGCAGGTTCCAGTGACCTTGTGTGGTTGGCACAAGGAGGCAGTCTGAGCTCTTTGTCTCAGCTCTCCCCTCTGCACGCCCTGGGACTCCATGGCTGTGAGACAGCACACACAAAGGCCATGAGCAGAAAGAGTGCAGGACCTGGGGTCAAAAGAATTGGGTTCTAATAGTCACTGTGTAATTATCTGACCGAATGATTTTGGGCAAGTCCGTTCCCTTCTTTATGCCTCATTTTTCTCAGCTGTCAAATGGGGGTAAAAAAATTCACTCTATCTCTCTAGGGTGAGAGAATAAAAAGAATAATGGACATGGAAGTACCACGAATATGAGCAGTTATTATTAGCCTTATGTGATTGTCCAGAAGGGAAGTTGTCATTTTAGTATATAAAAAAGACAAGACAAAATAAAAACTAATAAAAATAAAAAATAAAACTGAGGAGAAAAATCCAAAGTGTTTATTTTCTTCAGAGAGGGTTGTAGGGTAAGCAAATCACTCAGGGATGAGGGTTCTGAGCAGTATGAGTAGTATTAATTAGTAACCACAAAATACAGCCAAAATATCAATATTAATTTGGCTTAAAAAACTAGTTTTCTTTTAAAAACATATACTGAAATACTCAAAATATAACTAGAACTATATAACTAGTTTATATTTCCAAAACCTATATAGTTAGAGAATATGAGTATATTCTCAACTGAAGCAAATGATATATCAACTTATCTAGTAGAAAGAGCATTGAGCAGACAGATGCTGTCTCTGACAGGAACACACCCGGGGAAACCCACTTCTGTGCCTTTGTTTTCTCACCTATAAAACTGAGATAATTTCTGTCCTATTCAACCCAGAGGGTGGAATGAAATGAAATATGTATCTGAAAATGCCATACACTTGTGAGGAATATTATTTTAATTATTTAGTCAAGTCTCTTCTTATTCTAACTTAATTCAACAAACATTGACTGAGGGTGTACAAGAGGTGTAACAAGTTCAGTAAAGAGTTACTAATACTGTGTGGCTATGTGAAGTGAGAGGAAAAGGGGATACTTCTGGCTGGAAGGGGTGGAGAGGGTTCAATACAGAAGTGATGTGTGAGCTGAACAAGCAAAGTTTCATTCATTCATTCATTCCATTGATGTTTGTTGAATTCCACCCCATGCCAAGCATTGTTCTAGGGCCTTAGGAGTTCATCAACGAAGAGAAGAAAGATACCTGCATTTAAGGAATTCACATTCTAATGGAAGAGGGCACTGGGTAGGAAGGGAGGAAGGGCCGGGGGAGGCCGAAGAAGTTGTGAAGGGAGGAGAGATCATCTAGGAGGAGATAGCAGAGTTAACAAAGACACAGAAGGGGAACCCATAGGGGCTATGGAAAATAGGCTTCATTTTTTGTTTTATTTCAGATTACTTGGTAGAAGCTTCCTGGAATCTATTTTGAGGAGATTCTGAGACTTCCTTCTGGCTCATGTGGAAGAGTGCCAGGATCAATTAATGATGTCTGCAATGGCTGTGGGAGGGGAGAATTGGACTACGTGTGCCACACACTTGCCATTCCTAGAGATGTCCCATGTGAGTAGATTATACCTGTGTCATTATGGTTTGTGCTCTTCCAGTTTCCTGAGACTGTTCAATAAGCAAGTATTATTAAGTCCAGCATTTATGTGTACATGAAAAATTATCTGGATATTCTCAGAGAACGACTGTCCTACATAAATGCAAGTGTTACTGGTCTACTTCTCCAATCTTTTACCTCTTTTACATTGAGACCACAAGTAGTCATGAAACTCAACTATATTTCATAGAACCTCTTTCTGTTTATGGCTCCACTTCTGTGTCTCCCTGGATCCCTATTCAAAGTTAGCATCAGCCTCTTAGATTCTCAGAATTTTATGTTGCTTATTTGCTATTCCTGTCATCTGTTTGGAGTAATCTAATTTATCTCCTTCACAACATTTTAGAAAGACAGTCATCTACCTCTTTCCTTTAAATCTCCTGAGAAAACTATACAGCCCTCCTTGTTGACTCACCTTCTTTGCCTCATAGCTATTACAGTGTATTGAGGTTCCAGAATATCTTGTAGTAGGCTGACTCCAGCTTTTTGGCTGGGCTTTAAAGGTAGATGAGGGTTTCAGTGAAAACCCTATTACTCAACCCTTTATATGTCAAATAAATAAATTTAGGAATTCCTTTTTCTGTTGAGATTGCATTGCTTTTAAGCCATTGTCTTGGTGCAAAATTCTATTTCGTATGTCAAAACTAAATTGGTAATTTTTTTTTGTATTAGAGTAACTATAAGAAATTGCCATTTTTTTAGGTAAAAAGGTTGACTGTGGGTAATTTCCTGTGGCTCAACTTAATATTTGTATACCTTCTTTAACAATTCCAATCTTGAGGATCTGGGCTTTAGGCTGTTCATGGAGAATGTTTTGTACTTGGAAAGACAAAAGAGAAATGAACATTAATATTTTGTTTACAAATGTCTCTCTGCCTTCAAAGCCTATTCCTGTTTCCTCCTTAATCACAGTAAGAAAAGCTGCTCAAAGGCCTCTTTTCCCATACTTGGAAGAATTGTACGCCCTTCAACTCAGCTTTTATAGATTACATAAAGCTAGAAGGCAGCTTGTTCCCTTTAGCATTTACTGGTTGGATGAAAAAAGGAAGTATCAATGAAAAACACCTGGGATATTTGAAATGCTATCCACACCTCTATTTGTTTCCCAAATGACTGAGGGAAATCTGGTTTCTTCATTAACTATTAAATAGCATCTTTATTTAATAGCTGATGGAAACTTGCAGGAAGACTAGGCTGGTGTTCAGAGAAGTTTTGTCCAGGCATCCCATTTTATTTCACTCACACAATCCAGCAGTTGTGTGTGCATGTGATTAGGGAAGTACCTGAGTGTTCTGATTAACAATTGTATGAAGTATTGCAGTGGAACGGAATAGGCCAATTGAAAAAAGGGCTATTTCAGTTTGATAGAAGGTGGTAACAAACTAGTCTTCTAAAAGGGGGATGCTGAGAGTTCCTGGAAATAAAAGTCAAACTAATTTCTTAGTGATAGGGGCCTTGAATGCTGGCTCTATTTCTCATTATCTAAAAATTGTCAGTCATAGAAATAATCTGGCTAACTGGCTAGTATTCTGTTGCCAGGAAGGGAAGCATCTATAGAGACAAGGGATACTACGAGACCCTAGAAGTTCCCTGCATGGTCATTTCATACTCTTTAGTCACACAGTACCTCTAGCTGTGTGGGTGAAGGAGCACACTCAAGCCCAACACTGCTGACTTCACTAATAAAAATGGCAACGCGGAGAGTGGTTTTTCACTCCTCAGAGACAGGAGTGTGAAGTCAGTTCATTGAAGGCCAGTGAGATGTTACCCTCTGGTGTTAACTTTTTCTCACTGAGCAAAGAAAAGTATATTCAGAAAATTTCTCAGACTCCCTCAATCAAGTGACCTGATCACTGTACTTAAAAAAACAATACTATGGAACATGAAGATCAAAACTAGAGATCTGGCCAGGCCCCAGGTGGCTCAGTGGATTGAGCATTGTCCTATGGACTGAGAGGTCCCAATTTGATTTCTGGTCAGGGCATATGCCCAGGTTTCAGGCTCGATCCCCAGCGGGGAGCATGCAGGAGGCAGCCTATCAGTGTTTCTTTCTCACGTCAATGTTTCTATCTCTTGCTCTAAAAAATCAATAAAAATATTAAACAACACCCCCCCCCCCAACTAGAGATCTGAGTTATTTCCAGTAAGAAGAAGGAAGAAGCAATGTTTCTGCCTTTTTCTTTTTCAACAGAAGAATCACAAGGGTGTTTGGATGTCTGCTTCATTCTTCCATGAATATTCTTCTTGGAGGCCGATGTGAAAAAAGTCAGTAGCTTCTTTTTCTCTGCTGAAAGAGTCATTATCTCAGAGATTTAGAGATTAGGAAACTGGGGATGCCATGCAGTGGAGATGAGAGGATAGAAAACAGAGTCTGGGAATATTTGCTTTTAGGCAGAGATAAAAGCACATGTCTTATTTTTCTCCTTTACTATCTCCTTAAAGATCATGTCACATGAAGATAATATAAATAAAAACTTTCTTACAAGTGGGGAAAAACATCCAAGTCTGGTGGTGTGATTGTTAGGAGAGAGAGTAGAAGCCACTGAACTCTGGGTTTTATTCTCAAGCCAACCTGTGGATTTGGAGATATACTTTGGCCAATCTATTTAACTTTCATCATGTTTTCAACAATATCATTCCCCGTCTCATGTAGAGGTTGCAAAGGTGGTTTAATTAACTTTGAGAGACTCAATGAAAAGGGCTTAAAAACACAAGGTAGTGTAACAAAGTAAGCCGAGGACACCTTATAATACATAAAAATATACACAGGATACTAAAATTCATTTTGTAGGAGCCTAAATGCAAACTACATGAATACCAATTGGAGAAAATCAAATCAGACTTATGGGCTTCATAATATCAGAGATGAGGTGATTTTGGTGATCCTGTCCCTCTGGGTGTTACCTGAATTTTCAGAAGTTCTTTCTAGCTCTTCCCAATCTACCAGAGGCACCTCTGGATTTACAGATCCTCCTGCATTCACACTTCATCTTCCAGAGCTCATTCCCTGATTGCAGGGCCAAATGACCTCTCTCAGCTCCATCTGACACCCAGCTGCTCTGGACATGACAGTTTCTACTTGATCACTACTAGTCTCCTCACTGAGGGCACAAAATGAGAAGACTGCAGAGCCTGTACATGATGGTCACTTTAACAAATATCATCTTCAGAAAGTCCAAGCTTATCTCGTTTGATGACAACTTTAACCTTTACTTATTGGTTTGGATTATAACGGCATCATTTAAAATTTAGAGATGTTCAGTGATTTTTGTTTTCCAAGTTTAAGATAAACACAAGAAATTACAGTGCTTCCCATGAGTGTAAGCTCTGCTAAATACAAACAATAATGGAAATAGAAATTATAAACTTGGTATGTGAACCAGAGCTGAGCTCTTTGGATTTGGTGCCAATTAGAAAGAAGGGAATGGTAAGTGGTAGAGGGAGAATGAAAGAAAAAAGTTATTTTGCTCTCTTTATCATCGTCTGATATCAGACTTCTATTACTCATCTGGGGGGTTCAGAATCACAGAACATGCACAAGGCTACAAGAATGATAATAGTTTTCCAACTGTGTACCAAGGAACCCCAGAGGTTCTTTTTAGGGACTGCCTTATAGATGTGGAGGAAAAGAAAAGCTCCCTCCTCCTCTCCCAGACCTTTAATGGACTTGGCAGTAAAATGGAATCCTAAAAACGGAGCCAGTTATAGTTTTCCAGGTGAAGTGAACCCATTTAATATTTTAGTTTTAAAATTATGGTCACAAAACGAACGAGGTAGAGAAAATCAGCAAAATCAGAAAAGATGCAAGTGAAAGATCCTCTCTGTTATTTATTTATTTATTTTAAATTTTTTTTATATTAATTTATTTTTGTTACAGATGTTTCTTCTTTTTCCCCCATTGACACCCTCCACCCCATCCCCCCCAACTCCATCCCCAGCTTTGTTGTCCATGTCCATCGGTTATGCGTACATGCATATAAGTTCGGTGGTTTATCTCCTCCCTCCCCCGCCCCCACCTCCTCTTCTGAGGATTGTCAGTCTGTACCCTACTTCCATGTCTCTGGGTCTACCCTGTTCCTCAGACTGTTATGTTCATTACATTCCACAAATAAATGAGATTATGTGATATTTATCTTTCTCTGCTTGGCTTGTTTCGCTTAGGATAATACTCTCGAGGTTCCTCCATGTCATCTCAAAGGATAAGCGGTCTTTCTTTTTTTACAGCTGCATAGTACTCCATTGTGTACGTGTACCACTGCTTTTTTATCCATTTATCTACTGATGGACACTTAGGCTGTTTCCAGATCTTAGCTATTGTAAATAGCGCTGCTATGAACATGGAGGTACATATATTCTTTCTGATTGGTGTTTTAGGCTTCTTAGGGTATATTCCTAGAAGTGGGATCACTGGGTCAAATAGCAGTTCAATTTTTAATTCTTTGAGGTAACACTATAGTGTTTTCCATAGTGGCTGCACCAGTCTGCATTCCCACCAGCAGTGTACTAGAGTCCCCTTTTCTCCACACTCTCGCCAACACTTGTTGTTTGATGATTTGTTGAGGTGGCCATTCTGACAGGTGTGAGGTGATACCTCATTGTTGTTTTAATTTGCATCTCTCTGATGATTAGTGATGTTGAGCATTTCTTCATATGTCTCTTGGCCATTTGTATGTCCTGTTTGGAGAGGTATCTATTTAGCTCCTCTGCCCAATTTTTAATTGGGTTCTTTGTTTTCCTTTTGTTGAGTTGTGTGAGCACTCTGTATATTTTGGAAATTAACCCCTTATCTGATGTATCATTGGCAATTATGCTTTCCCATACAGTGGGTTCCCTTTCCATTTTGATGTTTGTTTCTTTTGCTGTGCACCTTTTGAGTTTGATGTAGTCACATGTGTTCATTTTTTCCTTTGTTTCTCTTACCTTAGGTGATGTATCAGTAAAAATTCTGCTGCATATGATGTCTGAAATTTTGTTGCCCACATTTTCTTCTAGGATTTTTATGGATTCATGAGTCACATTTAAGTCTTTTACCCATTTTGAGTTTATTCTTGTGTATGGTGTAAGTTGATGATCTAGTTTCATTTTTTTGCATGTAGCTGTCCAGTTTTCCCAACACCATTTATTAAAGAGGCTGTCTTTACTCCATTGTATGCTCTTGTCACCTTTGTCAAATATTAATTGAGCATAATGTCTTGGGTCAATTTCTGGGTTTTCTGTTCTGTTCCACTGTTCTATATGCCTGTTCTTGTGCCAGTACCAGGCTGTTTTGATTACAGTAGTTTTGTAGTATACCTGATATCCGGTATTGTGATCCCACTTACTTTGTCCTTCTTTTTCAAGATTGCTGTGGCTATTTGAGGTCTTTTTTGGTTCCATATGGACTTTTTTTTTTTAAAATTTTTTCTTTATTGATTTCAGAGAGAGACGAAGGGAGAGGGAGAGAGAGAAATATCGATGAGAGAGAACATTGATTGGCCGCCTCCTGCATGCCCCCCACTGGGGATTTGGCCCACAACCTGGGCATGTGCCCTGACCGGGAACCAAACCAGCGACCTCTTGGTGCATGGGTCGACGCTCAACCACTGAGCCGGGCCATATGAACTTTTGAAGTATTTGTTCTAGTTCTGTGAAATATGTCACTGGTATTTTGATGGGGATTGCATTGAATCTATAGATTGCTTTGGGTAATATGGACATTTTAATGATGTTAATTCTTCCAATCCATGAACAAGGTATGTGCTTCCACTTTTTTATATCTTCCTCTAATTCTTTTTTCAATGTCCTGTAGTTTTCTGCAAATAGGTCCTTTACTTCTTTGGTTAAGTTTATTCCTAGGTATCTTAATTTTTTTGCCATGATGGTAAATGGGATTTATTTTTTAGTTTCTCTCTGTGAGTTCATCATTGGTGTATAAGAATGCCATTGATTTCTTGACGTTAATTTTGTATCCTGCTACTTTGCCAAATTCATTTATTATGTCTAGTAGAGTTTTGATGGAGTCTTCAGGGTTTTCTTTATATAATATCATGTCATCTGCGAATAATGACAGTTTCACTTCCTCCTTTCCAGTTTGGATCCCTTTTATTTTTTCTTCATGTCTAATTGCTGTGGCTAAGACTTCCAGTACTATGTTAAATAAAAGTGATGAAAGTGGGCATCCCTGTCTTGTTTCTGTTCTTAAGGGAAGTGCTTTTAGTTTTTGCCCATTGAGTATGATGTTAGCTGTAGGTCTTTCATATATGGCCTTTATTATGTTGAGATAATATCCCTCTATTCCCATATTGGTGAGCATTTTTATCAGAAACGGGTGTTGGATTTTGTCGAATGATTTTTCAGCATCTATTGATATGATCATGTGGTTTTTATCTTTCATTTTGTTTATGTGATGTATCACATTTATTGATGTGAGAATATTGTACCAGCTTTGCATCCCTGGGATGAATCCCACTTGGTCATGGTGAATAATTTTTTTGATGTATTGGTGGATCCGATTTTCTAGTATTTTGTTAAGGATTTTGGCATCTATGTTCACCAGGGATATTGGCCTGTAGTTTTCTTTTTTTGTAGTGTCTTTTTCTGGTTTTGGAATTAGAATTATGCTGGCCTTAAAAAAAGGAGTTTGGAAGTGTTCCTTCTTCTTGAATTATTTGGAATAGTTTGAAGAGAATGGGTGTTAGTTCTTCTTTGAATGTTCGGTAAAACTTCCCTGTGAAGCTGTTCGGGCCTGGGCTTTTGTTTGCTGGGAGATTCTTGATTACACCTTCAATTTCCTTCGTTGTTATTGGTCTGTTCAAGTTTTCTATCTCTTCCTGGTTCAGTTTTGGGAGACTATGTGTTTCTAGAAATTTGTCCATTTTGCTTAGGATGTCTAATTTGTTGCCTTATAATTGTTCATAGTATTTGTTAATGATCCTTTGTATTTCTGTGATGTCAGTTGTTACTTCTCTTTCATTTCTAATTTTGTTTCTTGGTGAGTCTAGCTAAGGGTCCATCAATCTTGTTTATCTTTTCAAAAAACCAACTCTTTGTTTCATTGATCCTTTGAATTGTTTTTTCGGTCTCTATGTCGTTTATTTTTGCTCTGATCTTGATTATTTCCTTCCTTCTACTTGTTCTGGAGTTTTCTTTTTGTTTGCTTTCTAGTTCTTTAAGTTGTGAGGTTAGATAGTCAATTAGAAATTTTTCTTGTTTCTTGAGGTAGGCCTGTACTGCTATGAACTTCCCTCTCAGAACTTCTTTCACTGCATCCCATAGATTTTGTGTTGTTGTGTGTTCATTTTCATTGGTTTCAAGAAAGTTTTTATTTTCCTCCTTGATATCCTTGGTAACCCATTCATTGTTTAATAATATGCTATTTAGCCTCCATGTGTTTGAATGTTTTTGCTGTAATTGATTTCTAGTTTCATGCCATTGTGATCTGAGAAGATGCTAGATATGATTTCAGTCTTCTTGAACTTGTAGAGACTTAGGTTGTGTGCTAACATATGGTCTGTCTTTGAGAATGTCCCATGTGCACTTGAGAAGAATGTGAATTCTGCCGTTTTGGGGTGTAATTCTCTGTAGATATCTATTAAATCCATTTGATCTAGTGCATCATCTAGAGTCTCTGTTTCCTTGTTAATTTTTCATCTAGACGATCTACCCAGTGATGTCAGCGGGGTGTTAAAGTCCCGTGCTATGATTGTATTCCTGTCAATTTCTCCTTTGAAGTCCTCCAGAAGATTTTTAATATATTTTGGTGCTCCTATATTGGGTGATTATATGTTTACCAAGGTTATAACTTCCTGTTGGATATATCCTTTCAATATTATGTAGTGGCCTTCTTTGTCTCTAGTTATAGCCTTCATTTTGAAATCTATTTTATCAGATATGAATATTGCTACCCTAGCTTTTTTTTCCTTTCTGTTTGCTTGGAAGATTTTTTCCCATTTCTTCACTTTCAACCTATGTGAGTCTTTGTTGTGAGATGTGTCTCTTGTAAACAACATATATATGAGTCATGGTTTCTTATCCAATCAGCTACTCTGTGTCTTTTGATTGGAGCATTCAATCCATTTACATTTAAGGTTATTATTGATATGTGCTTATTTATCGCCATTTTTGTTTATTGTGGTTCTATTTTTCTTCCTATTTCTTCTATTAATTACAGCAGTCCTTTTAACATTTCTTGCAGTGGTGGTTTGGTGCTAATATATTCCTTAGCCTTTATTTTTGTCTGAGAAGCTCTTTATTTCACCTTCTATTTTCAATGATAGCCTTGCTGGATAGAGTAGTCTTGGATTCAGATCCTTGTTTTTCATGAACTTGATTACTTCATGCCATTCCCTTCTGGCCTGTAGTGTTTCTGTTGAGAAGTCAGCTGATTGCCTTATGGGGGTTCCTTTGTAGGTAACTTGTTGCTTATCTCTTGCTGCCTTTAGGATTCTCTCTTTGTCTTTAATTTTTGGCATTTTAATTACTATGTGTCTTGGTGTAGGCCTGTTTGGGTTCTTCTTACTTGAGGCTCTCTGTGCTTCTTGAACTTGAATGCCTTCTTCTTTCACCAAATTAGGGAAGTTTTCTGTTACTATTTCTTCAAATATATTCTCTAACCCTTGCTCATTTTCGTCTTCTTTGGGGGTTCCTATGATGTGAATATTATTATGTGTCCAATTGTACCACAGTTCTCTTTACCTGTCTTCCTGTTTTTAAATTGTTTTTTCCTTTTGATTTTCTGATTGGTTGATTTTTTCTACTCTGTCTTCTAATTCACTGATCCAGTCCTCATCTCCCTCTACTCTGCTGGTTAGTCCTTCCAATGTGTTCTTTATTTCCGCTATGTCATTCTTCATTTCTTCTTGGTGCTTCTTCATTTCCAATTGGTTGATTTTCAATATTTCTATATCTTTACTCATGGTGTTGATGTCATTACTCATGCTGTTGATCTTCCTCAAGATCATGGCTCTGAACTCTACCTCTGATAACTTGCTTAACTGCATTTCATTTATCTCATCTTCAGTAGAGGTCTCTTGTTCTTTCATTTGGGATTTGTTTCTTTGTTTCACCATTTTGGCTATCTCAGTGGGTTTTGGAGCCTGCCAAATTTTCCCTGTAGGTGTCGGTGTTCTGCTGTTTGTGGCTCCCTCTGCTGTGTTTGGATGAGCATGGTAGAACCCACGTTAAACACCACTGTCAAGTCTTATGTTCCTAGGTGGATTTGCAATTCCAGGAAAGGTTCAGTTATCCTCCAGCTTTTTGCCTGGAGGCTATTAGTGTCAGTTACTTGAAGAGCCTTGGGTTCGAAGTGTATGAAAAACTCCCTCAGGTGTTCATTGTAAGAGGATTTCCCAAGGGTGGGGCAGCTGCTGGTTGTTTATGAACCTCAGTTTGCATTTCTTTGGCCCAATTGGGTGGAGTTGAATCACCGAGGGAGGGCCTGCTGCTTCTCCCCAAAGCTCCAGGAAGGAGCAATATGGCCACTGTCCTGTGTGGCCGCAATTCAGCAAAAACTATGAGCACCCTCCAAATCCCAAGTGTCCCCACACAGTTCCAGTGCAGTCTCCCCTTCCTCTGCTGGAGCTCAAGGTGAGTGGCTGTAGCTAATTTAGTGCTCTGTCCCAGCAATCTGTGCTGTGGAGCCAGCTTGGGGTTTTAACCCTGAGGGCGCTGCTCACTGCTAAAACCGCTGCTGTCTGTAGGCTCCCAGCCCCCCTCTTGCGCCTCCGCAGACCTACCAGGCTTGATTTAATCACCCTGGTTATATGGTCCTCTCAAGCTGCTTTTCTGTTGCTTTTTCCTGATGATTTGTCTTTATTTTAGTTGTAATTCCAGTTTGGTCCTGGGAGATCATCTGTGTAACTTCTTTTCACTCCACCACCATTTTGGAATTGCAATCCACTCTGTTGTTGATTCATGCCTCCCACTGCTGAACTTTCTAAGCTCAGGGCCTTGACAAAGAGGATGCTTCTCACATTGACCTCTGCCTTGGTCCCAAGGCATTTGGACACCCAAAAAAATACAGGTTAGCTTTTGGTCATCTCACTCCTTGCTCTCCAGATTGTCTCGCATGTCTCCTAAATTTCCTTTTTTCTCCAGAAAGCCAAAATAATAACAAAACTCAGGTTTACCATTCACAGAAATTACTGTAGGGTCATTCTAGACAGTCATTATGGACTTCTGTAACAACTTAGGAACAAAGAATTTTTTTTATACAATGTTGATATAGCAGAAAAGATATTGAGACAAGCCATGGAGTGAGGTTTACAGAATTAAAAGAGCTATCTATAAAATAGCAAAAACCATGCTAGAGTTTAAAAACAGTTCTTAAGTAGTGGTCAGAAGTACAGTGGGTTGGCCTGAGCCTGATGTTGACCAGGAAGGAGCTGCTAGAACTTTTTCAGAAGGGCAAGATTTCTGCACAAGAGAGTGCAGCCTGGACTTCCATCACTGTACCACAAGTAATCAGTTATCTGCATTGCACACAAACAGTGGGGAGTGGAAACGCCTGATGAAAGCTCTGCTGAGAGAGAATTATAATAATTGAGCCTTCTATCATGGGGTTCTGCCCTGCTGCCACAAGGTCATCATGGGAGAAAGAATGGAACTGCTTGCAAGAACCTAGAAATATTTGGTCCATTGCCTGCCCTGCATTGTGCTTTGTACACGACAGCAGCTCAATAACTATTAGTTTAAGACAGTGCAGAAAAATGTCTTTGTAATTTCTCTTGGGAAATGTCTTTCTTAGCAAAAGTTAGATGGAAAGGAAAGCATAACTACTTCTAAAAGTGATGACGAGAAGTAAGGATGTGTCTTTCATGCTAATGCTGCCCCCCCCCATAGAAATAATTTCTAAGATATATTAAAATTGGAAGGTCACCTAGTTATCTCTTTAAATTACAGATTAGCAAGGCACTTTAGCAAGGTCCTTGGCTAAATACTGAGCTCAACAGCATTCTGCAGTCCTTGGTAATATTTAAATTCTGAACAAAATAATCTAATTCCTATTTTGGGTATGTTTTATCAGCTCCTTAGTAACCTGCTAATGTCATAACATTTCCTATTGTGTTTAGAAGGGAGTGAAGAGAATCTTCCTTGGAGCCAGGCTGGGGTCCTTTCCTTAAAACTGTCATTTGTTCAGATTTATCAGAATTTTCGGGTCCAACAGAATTTTCTCCAACCATTTTATCAAAAACAAAATAAAAACAAAGTATAATCTTCTTGTTGCTTCTTTTAGAACTTATTATAAGCAATAGTTTTGAGATATCAGATCTGACATATTAGATTTAGCTCCATATACATTTTGACTTCTCCCATCCCTAACCCAACATTAATTCTTGTAACAACCAGGAGGTAAAAGTTTGAACCTTGACACCATCTCTTTTGAAATATATAACCTTGAACAAGTCACCTTAACTTCCATGAGCATCAATTTTCTTGTCTGTAAAATGGGAAAAACAAAAACAATGGGACTCTTGGAACAATTGGAATGATTAAATGAGATAGGGGTTATAAAAACACATTGCAAATTGTAAAGCACTGCACAGATACAATTATAAATGCTGAGGAGGCAGTGATGGTATAGTGGAAGGAACATATACATGGGTGTAAATCCTGAATCTTCTGCTTAATAGTAGTGTGATTTGGGGCAAGTTAATTAAACTGCCTAAGACCCAGCTTCCCTAATTGTAAATGTGGGTTATTAAATGACTAAAAAATGTCACAGGGTTTTGTAACTGAAATAATAACCAACTGAACCTGGGGTAGACATCTAACCTAAGCTATACCAAGCAGATTCTCTCCATTAGGAATTTGGGATTAGGATGAAAGGACTGTCCATCATTTCTGAGCAAGTATGTCAGGGAGAGGAGAACTCAAAGTGCTGATTAGTGAGAAAGAAGATTTATTGAGAAGGAAGAATAAAATAGATAAGAGAGCGAGAGAGAGATACACATACACAGAGAATAAGAGGGAAAAAGCACTCTGATTTCTTTACTACTCCATTTCTAGGTGACATGTCCAGTATCCTTATTGTAAATTCCTTCTGGATTAGTGAAGGTCAGTTGCAGATAAGAGAGTCCATTCTAACTAGTTGAAGCAGAAAGGAATTTAATGCAGGAATTTGGTATTTCCAAAGTAGTTAGTAGAGAAAGGGGCATGCTCTAGGCCAAACTTTCTGGACTACTCCCCAAACAAGCCCACAGAAGTGGCCCCTCGAGGGAGTTACTGCCCCTTCCAGAAAGCTGAGGAAGCACAGAGCTGCTCCCACAGCCACTGGCTTTAGAATCACACTGCTTTTGTCAGGATCCACACCAGGAAGATTCTTGATAATTGAAAAGCCAAGAACCTATCATAGAGATATATGCTACCACTAGCATCCACCACCCCACAGACATCCCCCCACCGAGTTTAGGGTGTGGAGTCCAGCTCTTGAGGTAACCTCTGCTTGTTGGAAACTCTGTGGTGTGCAGAACTGTACTCTAAGGAGTCTTAGCAATGCAGTCTCTATGGTTCCAGCCTGAAGCATGCATCAAACCATGCACAGGATACAGTGGGGTTCAGTGAGGTAGTCTGCATGTCCCCATTATTTCCACCTTGATTTCTTTCTCCTCAAACTAGGTCCAGTCAACTTATGTTCATTTCATCTGAAGAGAATCAATACATCCATGTGACTGACAGGGTCTTGAATATACTGCAATGGAGCCATTAGGCTTCTTTCAATGAGATGTCCAGGGACAGCCACCTCAGAGACCAATAGAGAACTAAGGACAAGGTCTGGCAGAAGTTGGGACAGTATGGCCTTTACAATGTCTCTCCTGTCCTTTTAAAACACTTTTTGTGCTCAATTACTTGCCGACAAGCCCCAAACTTAAGATATGGGTGCTTCTATGTGAACTGAGATAACTGTAGAAGAGTTAACAAAGAGATTGTATCTTTGACACAATCACAATTTTGAATTGCAGTCTTAGGAAACAGCAGGTCTTTACTATGTTATGTAATGCTTGCCACCCTACCCTTTCCTCCTTCTTTTATCTTCAGTTCAGGCCACTTGCCCCACTGGAGGCCGGCCTCCTTCCTTGGATCTGGGGGCAGATTTCAGGAGCCCTGAGTTAGCATTAGGTTACCCCATCAATGTGTTCCTGGGCTGCGTGGGATCATGGAAAGAGGAGCATAGAATGTGAGTCCTTTGCTGTGCCACTTATTAGTGAGGGACTTTAGGCAAGAGTGGGATCCCTCTGAACCTCAGATGATTGTCTAAAGTGGACTAATAATGCCTGCCATAGATATTGGTGAGAATGACGTGATATGGTAAATACAAAGCCCTTTGTAACAGTGCCTGGCACATGGACCATGCTTACTAAATATTAGCTTCTTTAGGGCTGAATTTTCATATCTGTGGGCTCAACCATATTTCTGAAGCTCCACTTTGGGTAAATGGATCCTTGTCTTGTTGTCCTTGGTATAAGTCTATGTCTCAGTTCCCCACCACCTTCTTGTTCTTGCCAGGACCCAGATCTCCCTTTTCCCCCTCTCCCTCCACCCTTCATCTCTAATTCTGTATTTAGTTCTATGGCTAGATATCTGCTACTCAGCTGCCTGCCCGCACAGATATCTGATATTTTTGAGATTCCCCATTACACACATCACCCTTTCAATGATCATGACATCTTACTTTACTGTTGCTTGTCTGAGCTACCACTTGCTATTTGTCATGTTACTCTCTGGATACCAAGTTCCACCTGTCTTTTTTTTTTTTTTTTTTTAAATATAGTTTTGTTGACTTTTTAGAAAGAGGAAGGGAGAGAGAGATAGAAACATCAATGTGAGAGAGATACATTGATCGACTACCACCTGCATGCCCCCTTCTGGAGATCGAGCCTGTAACCTGATCATGTGCCCTGACCAGAAATCAAACCAGGACCTCTCAGTCCATAGGATGTCACTCAATCCACTGAGCCACACTGGCCAGGCCCATCTGCATTTTTCTTGTCTCTTGTAGTTGGGTCCCTATTTTTTCTCCTGTTACCTGCCATCTCCCCCTCTTCCCCTCCTGCTCTAGTGACTAGATCTACTCTAAAGTCCTAAATATTACCCCCTCATGACAGATAGTGTTTTCAGGTATGAAACAGAGACTTCTAGGTCCTTGTTGCTCAAAGTGTGATGCACTGGCATGACCAGAAGCTTATTCAGAATCAGAATATGCATTTTAACAAGATTCCTAGGTGACCCATCGGCACATGAAAGTTTGAGAGGCACTGTGCACAAGGAAGTGTGGTTAGGTCAGAAAATCCTTTGGTGGTGTCTGGCAAAGTCTATTAACCTTCCTCCTTGTGATATTCTGGAGACAAACTGCTGTTTCCTAATACAGCTTGCTGGCACTTCTTTTTTTTTTTAAATTATTTTAATTTTTTATTAATTTATTTTTGTTACAGATGTTTCTCCTTTTTCACCCATTGTCACCCTCCTCCCTCTCCCTCCCTGCCCCATCCCCAGTTTTCTTGTCCATGTCCATTGGTTATGAGTACATGCGTACAAGTTCTGTGGTTCATTGCTCCCCTCCCCCACCCCCTCTTCTGGCAATTGTCAGTCTGTACCCTACTTCCACGTCTCTGGGACTACCCTGTTCCTCAGACTGTTATGTTTATTATATTCCAGAAATAAGTGAGATCATATGATATTTGTCTTTCTCTGCTTGGCTTGTTTCACTTAGGATAATAGTTTCCAGGTTCTCCCATGTCGTCGCAAAGGATAAGAGATCTTTCTTTAATACAGCTGCATAGTACTCCATTGTGTATATGTACCACTGCTTTTTTATCCATTCATCTACTGATGGACACTTGGGCTGTTTCCAGATCTTCGCTATTGTAAATAGTGCTGCTATGAACATGGGGGTACATATATTCTTTCTGATTGGTGTTTCAGGCTTCTTAGGGTATATTCCTAGGAGTGGGAACACTGGGTTAAATGGTAATTCAATTTTTAATTTTCTGAGGTAACACCATAGCGTTTTCCATAGTGGCTGCACCAGTCTGCATTCCTACCAGCAGTGTACTAGAGTCCCTTTTTCTCCACACCCTCGCCAACACTTGTTGTTTGATGCTTTGTTGATGGCGGCTATTCTGATAAGTGTGAGGTGATACCTCATTGTTGTTTTAATTTGCATCTCTCTGATGATTAGTGACGTTGAGAATCTCTTCATATGTCTCTTGGCCATTTGTATGTCCTGTTAGGAGAGGTGTCTATTTAGCTCCTCTGCCCATTTTTTAATTGGGTTCTTTGTCTTCCTTTTGTTGAGTTGTATGAGCACTCTATATATTTTGGAAATTAATCCGTTATCTGATGTATCCTTGGCAATTATGCTCTCCCGAACAGTGGGTTCCCTTTCCACTTTGATGGTTGTTTCTTTTGCTGTGCAGAAGCTTTTGAGTTTGATGTAGTCCCATGTGTTCATTTTTTCCTTTGTTTCTATTGCCTTAGGTGATATATCAGTGAAGATTCTACTGCGTATGATGTCTGAAATTTTGTTGCCTACATTTTCTTCTAGGATTTTTATGGATTCATGAGTCACATTTAAGTCTTTTATCCATTTTGAGTTTATTCTTGTGTATGGTGTAAGCTGATGATCTAGTTTCATTTTTTTGCATGTAGCTGTCCAATTTATCCCACAATATTTATTAAAGAGGCTGTCTTTACTCCATTGTATGCTCTTGCCACCTTTGTTGAATATTAATTGAGCATAATGTTTTGGGTCAATTTCTGGGTTCTCTGTTCTATTCCATTGATCTATGTGCCTGTTCTTGTGCCAGTACCAGGCTGTTTTGATTACAGTAGCTTTGTAGTATAACCTGATGTCTGGTATTGTGATCCCGCCTACTTTGTCCTTCTTTTTCAAGATTGCTGTAGCTATTCAGGGTCGTTTTTGGTTCCATATGAACTTTTGAAGTATTTGTTCTAGTTCTGTGAAATATGTCATTGGTATTTTGATGGGGATTGCATTGAATCTATGGATTGCTTTGGGTAATATGGACATTTTAATGATGTTAATTCTTCCAATCCATGAACAAGGTATGTGCTTCCACTTTTTTATATCTTCCTCTATTTCTTTTTTCAATGTCCTGTAGTTTTCTGCAAATAGGTCCTTTAGTTCTTTGGTTAAGTTTATTCCTAGGTATCTTATTTTTTTTGCTGCGATGGTAAATGGAATTGTTTTTTTAGTTTCTCTTTCTGTGAGTTCATCATTGGTGTATAAGAATGCCATAGATTTCTTGATGTTAATTTTGTATTCTGCTACTTTACCAAATTCATTTATTAAGTCTAGTAGATTTTTGATGGAGTCTTTAGGGTTTTCTATGTATAATATAATGTCATCTGCGAATAATGACAGTTTCACTTCCTCCTTTCCAATTTGGATCCGTTTTATTTTTTTCTTCATGTGGCTAAGACTTCCAGTACTATGTTAAATAAGAGTGGTGAAAGTGGACATCCTTGTCTTGTTCCTGTTCTTAAGGGAAATGCTTTTAGTTTTTGTCCATTGAGTATGATGTTGGCTGTAGGTCTTTCATATATGGCCTTTATAATGTTGAGATATGATCCCTCTATTCCCACATTGCTGAGTGTTTTTATCAGAAATGGGTGCTGGATTTTGTCAAATGCCTTTTCAGCATCTATTGATATGATCATGTGGTTTTTATCTTTCATTTTGTTTATGTAGTGTATCACATTTATTGATGTGAGAATATTGTACCAGCCTTGCATCTCTGGGATGAATCCCACTTGGTCATGGTGAATAATTTTTTTGATGTATTGCTGGATCCGATTTGCTAGTATTTTGTTCAGGATTTTGGCACCTATGTTCATCAGGGATATTGGCCTGTAGTTTTCTTTCTTTGCAATGTCTTTTTCTGGTTTTGGAATTAGAATTATGCTGGCTTCATAAAACGAGTGTGGAAGTCTTCCTTCTTCTTGAATTTTTTGGAATAGTTTGAGGAGAGTGGGTGTTAGTTCTTCTTTGAATGTTCGGTAAAACTCGCCCGTGAAACTGTCAGGGCCTGGGCTTTTGTTTGCTGGGAGAGTCTTGATTACATCTTCAATTTCCTTCGTTGTTATTGTCCTGTTCAAGTTTTTTATCTCTTCCTGGTTCAGTTTTGGGAGACTATGTGTTTCTAGAAATGTGTCCATTTCACTAAGCTTGTCGAATTCGTTGCCATATAAATGTTCATAGTATTTGTTAACGATCCTTTGTATTTCTGTGGTGTCAGTTGTAACTTCTCATCTTTCACTTCTGATTTTGTGTATTTGGGTTTTCTCTCTTTGTTTCTTGGTGAGTCTAGCTAAGGGTCCATCAATCTTGTTTATCTTTTCAAAAAACCAGCTCTTTGTTTCATTGATCCTTTGAATTGTTTTTTTGGTCTCCATGTTGTTTATTGCTGCTCTGATCTTTACTATTTCCTTCCTTCTACTTGCTCCAGGGTTTTCCTTTTGTTTGCTTTCTAGTTCTTTAAGTTGTGAGGTTAGGTAGTCAATTAGAAATTTTTCTTCTTTCTTGAGGTGGGCCTGTAGTGCTATGAACTTCCCTCTCAGAACTGCTTTCGCTGCATCCCACAGATTTTGTGTTGTTGTGTGTTCATTTTCATTAGTTTCCAGGAAGTTTTTAATTTCTTCCTTGATCTCCATGGTAACCCATTCATTGTTCAATAACATGCTATTTAGCCTCCATGTGTTCATATGTCTTTGCATGTTCTTGTTGCAATTGATTTCTGGTTTCCTGCCCTTGTGATCTGAGAAGATGCTTGATATGATTTCAGTCTTCTTGAACTTGTAGAGACTTCGTTTGTGTCCTAACATGTGGTCTATCTTTGAGAATGTCCCATGTGCACTTGAGAAGAATGTGAATTCTGCAGTTTTGGGGTGTAATTCTCTGTATATATCTATTAAATCCATTTGATCTAGTGCTTCATTTAGAATTTCTGTTTCCTTGTTAATTTTTTGTCTAGGTGATCTATCCAGTGATGTCAGTGGGGTGTTGAAGTCTCCTGCTATGATTGTATTGCTGTCGATTTCTCCTTTGAAGTCTTCCAGAAGATTTTAAATATATTTTGGGGCACCTATATTGGGTGCATATATGTTTACCAAAGTTATGTCTTCCTGTTGGATAGACCCTTTCAATATTATGTAGTGACCTTCTTTGTCTCTAGTTATGGTCTTCAATTTGAAATCTAATTTATCAGATATGAGTATTGCTACTCCAGCTTTTTTTTCTTTCCGTTTGCTTGGAAGATTTTTTTTCCATCCCTTCACCTTCAACCTATGTGAGTCTTTTGTTGTGAGGTGGGTCTCCTGTAAACAACATATATGTGAATCATGCTTTCTTATCCAGTCAGCTACTCTGTGTCTTTTTATCGGAGCATTCAGTCCATTTACATTTAAGGTGATTATTGATATGTACTTATTTATTGCCATTTTTGTTCAGTGTGGTTATATTTTTCTTCCTATTTCTTCTACTAATTACAGCAGTCCTTTTAACATCTCTTGCAGTGCTGGTTTGGTGCTAATATATTCCCTTAGCCTTTTTATTTTGTCTGGGAAGCTCTTTATTTGACCTTCTATTTTGAATGATAGCCTTGCTGGATAGAGTAGTCTTTTATTCAGATCCTTGTTTTTCATGACCTTGATTACTTCATGCCATTCCCTTCTGGCCTGTAGTGTTTTTGTTGAGAAGTCAGATGATAGCCTTATGGGGGTTCCTTTGTAGGTAACCTGTTGCTTATTTCCTGCTGGCTTTAGGATTCTCCCTTTGTCTTTAATTTTTGGCTATTT
This sequence comes from Tadarida brasiliensis, assembly GCA_030848825.1. Lineage (NCBI taxonomy): Eukaryota > Metazoa > Chordata > Mammalia > Chiroptera > Molossidae > Tadarida > Tadarida brasiliensis. The sequence goes on from CM061267.1 coordinate 51,597,996, forward strand.
AATTATTATGTGTCTTGGTGTGGGCCTGTTTGGGTTCTTCTTACTTGGGGCTCTCTGTGCTTCTTGAACTTGAATGCCTTCTTCCTTCACCAGGTTAGGAAAGTTTTCTGTCACTATTTCTTCAAATATATTCTCTAACCCTTGCTCATTTTCTTCTTCTTCAGGGACTCCAATGATGCGAATGTTATTACGTTTCCAGTTGTTTCACAGTTCTCTTAAGCTCTCTTCCTGTTTTTTCATTGTTTTTTCCTTTTGGTTTTCTGATTGATTGATTTTTTCTACTCTGTCTTCTAATTCACTAATCCAGTCCTCCGCTTCCTCTACTCTGCTGGTCAGTGCTTCCAACGTGTTCTTTATTTCTGCTATGTCATTCTTTATTTCCACTTGGTTGGTTTTCATGGTGTTGATGTCATTACTCATGCTGTTTAGTTTCCTCAAGATCATGGCTCGGAACTCTACCTCTGATAATTTGCTTAGCTGCATTTCAGTTATCTCGTCTTCGGTAGAGTTCTCTTGTTCTTTCATTTGGAATCTGTTTCTTTGTTTCACCATTTTTGCTATCTCAGTGGGTTTTGGAGCCTGCCAAATTTTCCCTGTGGGTGTTGGTGTTCTGCTATTTGTGGCTCCCTCTGCTGGGTTTGGATGAGCGTGGAGGGCCCTCCTTAAACAAAACTGTGAAATCTCACTTTCCTGGGTAGATTTGCAAGCTCAGGGAAGGTTCAGTTATGCTCTAGCTTTTTGCCTGGAGGCTATTAGCCTCAGTTACTTGAAAAGCCTTAGGATCTCAGTTGAATGAGAAACTCCCTCAGGTGTTTATAGTGTAAGAGGATTTCCCGAGGGTGGGGCCGATGCTGGTTGTTAATGAGCCTCAATTTGCATTTCTTTACCTCTTTGCGTCACCTGGGAATCTCCGAGGGAGTGGCTGCCACAGCTCCGGGAAGGAGTAAACTTGGCTGCCGTTCTGTGTAACCAGGAAGGAGCAGGCTGGCCACCACCGTCCTTTGTGGCCGCAGCTCAGCACAAACTCTGAGCACCCTCCAAATCCCAGGTGTCCCCACAGAGTTCCAGTCCAGTTCGCCCTCCATCTGCCAGAGCCCCAGGTGAGTGGCTGTGGCTATTTAGTGCTCTGTCCCAGCCCTCTGCGCTGTGGAGCAGCTTGGGCTCTCAACCCCAAGGGTGGGTGCCGCCGCTGCTCACAACTCAGGTCACTGCTCTCCGTGGGCTTCCAGCCCGCCACCCTCACGCTTCCGCAGATCCTACCTGGCTCATTCAGTGTTCCTTTGTATGATCCTCTCTCGCTGCTTTTCTGTTACTTTCCCCTCACGATTTGTCTTTATTTTAGTTGTAATTCCCGTTCGGTCCTGGGAGATCGTCTGTGTAGCTTCCATTCACTCCACCGCCATTTTCAATCCTTGCTGGCACTTCTATCAGGACTACAGTATGGCATTTTGTGTCTTTTCATCCAGGGCGCAGACTTTGTGTTTCAAGGATGCAGTCTAGGCTTGTCTCAAGATGCAGTTAAATAAAAATACTGGTAGGCTATGTGTTTGAAGAAATTCACTGCAAGGCAGTTCTACTTGCTTATGAATCCAATAAAATGAAGGGATACTGCATTTATGCAATGCACTATAATGAGAAAGAACCCTTCAAGTCCATTTTTTCATCTTTTTTTTTCCCCCTCTTTCTACTCCAGTCTTCCCCAAAACTTCCTTTCACCAGTCCCTCTGAAAACACTACCCAGGTACAGAGCAGAGCACTGTGGTTGTGGAGGAAATAAATGGCGGGGGAAAGCTTTGAGAAATGGCAGGTATTTTTGGTGACATGATGGAACTGGTGGTCTTCTCTCCTAATGTTTTTTTTTTTTTAAAATAGGTTTTTACAAGCCAAGCATAGAAAGACAAATATCACATGATCTCACTTATTTGTGGAATATAATGAACACAACAGTCTGAGGAACAGGGTAGACCCAGAGATGTGGAAGTAGGGTATAGACTGACAACCCTCAGAGGAGGGGGTGGAGGGGGAGGGAGGAGATAAACCACAGAACTTATGTGCATGTATGCATAGCTGATGGACATGGACAACAGGGCTGGGGACGGGGTGGGGGGACGGGGAGGAGGGTGTCAATGGGGAAAAAAGGAGAAACATCTCTAACAAAAATAAATTAATATAAAAAAAATAAAAAATAGGTTTTTATTGATTTTTTTTTTAGAGAGAGAGGAAGCAAGAGAGAGATAGAAACATCAATGTGTGAGAGATACATCTAGTGGGTGCCTCCCACATGTCCCCTGCTGGGGATCAAGGCCACAACCCAGGCATGTGCCCTGACCAGGAATCAAACTGGGACCTCTTTCTCCATGGGATGATGATCAATCCACTGAACCACACTGGTCAGGCACTCCCAGTGTTCTTGTTCAAAACATGTCTTTGTGTTATTGGGGTATAAACATTTTTATTATTTTTCATTTATACAGATACACCAAAGTCCCATCCTTTCCCTTTTTAAAAACTTTAAGTGCCACAGGATGAACTATGCTAAAATTAAAAACAAATAAACAAACAAATCAATCAATCCATATTCAGATAAGGAAACAGGCTTAAAGTATCTGTTATGAAAGGTGGAGGTGGTAAGTGAAGTTGAGAGGCCCAGTGGTCTCTCCAGCCTAATGGCCCCACATCACCTTACTTCTACTTATGCTATCATTAGATGACTAAGAAAAAACACACAGGCCTGCCTCTCTTGTCTGTTTTGAATACACAGATGTTACCCATATTCTTGATGAAGCCTCTATTGAAGATGACTTCTCTCAGCACCGGTATCAGTTTGACCTGGTCCTATCTAATCAGCACCCCTGGGTCTGCTGTCATCTTGTGAAAATGATGGGCTCTACGATGTGCATCAGGTAATCTATTGTTTTTCTTCAGATGTGATGGGTTTGGGAGAAGAGAAGGCTTAAAAGTCATTAAAGATAAATAAGAGGAATGAAAATAACCCTCTCTTGCAAGAATGAAAAGGGCTGGAGGTCAATGGCTAGAAAGATTGAAAGTGCCCCCATGTCACTTAATCAATCAAGAGGTGGTAGAACTTATATTTAGGTATAAAGGTAAATCATTTCTTGCTTCTTGAGCACAGCAGTGATGGTTAAGATATAATCACTTAAAATTCAGACTCAGATCAGAGTTTTCTAAGCTGTGATGAAAACACAGTGACTGTCACTTGCCGTTAAAAAATGCCACAGAGGAAATATTTGATGATATGGCTGCATCTTAAATAAAAGGTACTGCATACATTTTTCAAAAGCAAGTGGCGATGACTTAGAAGTGTGTGTGCTTTAGAAAAGACTATTGAATGTTTGCATGATACAAGACATTCACTTGTGCCATTTCCTCTTCCCTGCAGGAACTAAGTGAAGAGGTAAATGCTTCCCTACTTGTAAAAAAGTGCTTACGTTCAGTGATTAATTATAAATGAATAAAAAGATTAATAATGAGTGGACCTATCCCAGTCTATACTATGTGCTATGTGGTAGCCAACTTTAGCTGACTAAGAGAACAACAATGGACAAGTTTATAAACCAAAGTTTGGTTTCTGGCAGTTTAAGACAGACAGATGCCCTATTAAAGGCATCAAATCCAGTGTATACAGCAGAGGTTTTCAAAGTGTGGTCGCTGGACAAGCAGCATCAGCATGTTCTGAAAAATTGTTAAAATGTAAATTCCCAGACTCCACCTTAATCTGCTGAATCAAAAACTCTGGGGGTGGGGCCCAGCAACCAGTCTTTTAACAAGACCTCCAGGTGATTTGGATGCTTACCAGTTTGAGAACCACTGTCACCCAGAGATGTCTAAGCAGAAAACATGATACACTGGAAAGCTCCAGGACTCTGGAGCCAAGCCTGAGTTCCTTCTCCACTTTGCCAAGACCAGCTGTGTGACCTTGGCAAGTCCTTGGTCACCCTGAATCTTCATTTTTGATTCTGTAAAATGAGAACCATTTCCTCTCCTGCTGTAAGGCACTTGAGAGGACCTAAGTCCTTGTTTATACAGTAGTTCAGAAAACATTGGTGCTTTTCCTCTTTCTTTCCCTAAAGCTGGATTCCTGCTGGGAAATCCAGCAGGTAAGACTCATCAGTATTCGTTGAAAATTAAGAGCATTTTCACGTACTCATGGACATGACTCAGTGAAAGTTGGACATATTGTATTAAGTGGGCTGTCTGCTGTGTAGGCCTGTGTTGTCTATACAGGAGACACTGGCCATGTGTGGCCACTGAGCACTTGAAATGTGCATCTGAATTTCAGGTGAACTGCAAGTATAAAATGCACACTAGATTTTTAAGACTTAGTATGAATAAAAGTAAAGTATTTAATTGACATTTAAAAAAATTTATTTTATTGTTGAGAGTATTATAGATGTCCCTCTCCCATTTTCCCCAATTAGCCCCACTCCACCCATCTCCCACCCCACCCCTGGCCTTCACCGGATTATTGTCTGTGTCCATGAGCTATGCATATATGCATATAAGTTCATTGATTAATCTCTTCCTGCCCTTCTTCCCATCTTCCCTCTGAGATCTTTAAGTCTGTTCCCTGCTTCCATATCTGGATCTATTTTGTTTGTTCAACTTATTTTGTTCAATACATTCCACATATAAGTGAGATCATGTGATACTTGTCTTTCTCTAACTGGCTTATTTCATTTAGCATAATAATCTCCAGGTCCACCCACGCTGTCTCAAAGGCTGAGATAGTTCTTTTTTACAGCTGCATAGTATTCCATTGTGTAAATGTATCATAGCTTTTTTATCCACTCATCTACTGATGGGCACTTGGGCTGTTTCCAGATCTTAGCTATTGTAAATATTGCTGCTATGAGCATAGGGGTGCATATATTCTTTCTGATTGGGGATTTGGGGTTCTTAGGTTATATTCCTAGAAGTGGGATTACTGGGTCAAATGGCAGGTCCTTTTTTAACTTTTTGAGGAAATACCATACCATTTTTCATAGTGGCTGTAGCAGTCAGCATTTCTGCCAGCAATGTGCTAGAGTACCCTTTTCTCCATCTGTTCCTCAGCAATGCTTGTTTGTTGATTTATTGATGGTAACCATCCTGACAGGTTTGAGGTGAAGCTTCCTTGTAGTTTTAATTTGTATGTCTCTGATGATCGGGAGCTGAGCATTTTTTCATATGTCTCTTGGCCATCAGTATGTCCTCTTTGCAGAAGTATCTATTCACATTTTTTGCCCATTTTTTTTTTTTATCCTCACCCAAGGACATTTTTGCATTTATCTTCAGATAGAGCGGGAGAGAGGGAGGAAGAGAGAGAGAGAAACATTGATGTGGGAGAGACACATCGAGTGGTTACCACCCACATGACCCCACCTGGGGCCTGGGACAAACTGCAACCCTTAGTGGGAACTGAACCCAGGACTCCCTGGTCTGAAGGCTGACACTCTAACTGCACAGCCAAACCAGCCAGGGCTTGCCCATTTTTTAATTGGATTGTTTGTCTTCCTGTTGTTGAGTTGTATGAATTCTTTGTATATTTTGGAAATTAATTCCTTATCAGATGTAGCAGATGAACATGGTGAATATATTCTCCCATACCATGGGTTCCCTTTGCATTTTGAGGATTTTTTTTTTTCTGTGCAGAAGTTTTTAGTTTGATGTAGTCCCATTTATTTATTTTTTCCTTTGTCTTGCACTAGGAGATGTATTGGTGAAAATTCTGCTATGTGAGATGTCTGAGATTTTGCTGCCTATGTTTTCGTCTAGGGTTTTTATGACTTATATTTAAGTCTTTGATCCATTTTGAGTTTATTGTGTATGGTGTAAGTTGGTGGTTGAGTTTCATTTTCTTGCATGTATCTACCCAATTTTCCCAGCACCATATGTTGAAGAGACTGTCTTTACTCCATTGTATGCTCTTGCCACCTTTGTCAAATATTAATTGAGCATAATGGCTTGGGTTGATTTCTAGGTTCTCTGTTCTGTTCCATTGCTCTATATGCCTGTTCTTGTGCCAGTACCAGGTTGTTTTGATTACAGTGGCTTTGTAGTATAATCTGATATCTGGTATTGTGATCCCTCCAACTTTGTTTTTCTTTCTCAAGATTGCTTTGGTTATTTGGGGTCTTTTTTGGTTCCATATTAATTTTTGGAATATTTGTTCTAGTTCTGTAAAATATCCTGTTGGTATTTTAATAGGAATTGCATAGAATCTATAGATTGCTTTGGGTAGCATGGGTATTTTAATGATGTTAATTCTTGTAATCTATGAATATGGTATATTCTTCCACTTGTTTGTATCTTTCTCTATTTCTTTTTTCAGTGTCCTGTAGTTTTCTGAGAACAGATCTTTTAGCTCCTTGGTTAAGTTTATTCCCAGGTATCTTATTTTGTTGTTGTTGTTGTTGCGATGGTAAATGGTACTGTTTTTTTAGTTTCTCTTTCTGAGAGTTCATTATTGCATAAAAATGCTGTCAATTTTCAGATGTTAATTTTGTATCCTGCTAGACTGCCAAATTCATTTATTAAATCTAGTAGTTTTTTGGTGGAGTCTTTAGGGTTTTCTATGTGTAATACCATGCCATCTGCGAATAATGACAGTTTTACCTTCTCTTTTTCAATTTGGGTGCCTTTTATTTTTTCTTCTTGTCTGATTGCTGTGGTAAGGACTTCTAGTACTATGTTGAATAAGAGTGTTGAAAGCAGACAACCTTGTCTTGTTCCTGTTCTTAAGGGAAATGCTTTTAGTTTTTGCCCATTGAATATAATGTTGGCTATAGGTTTGTCATGGCCTTTATTATATTGAGGTATATTCCCTCTATTCCCACTTTACTGAGAGTTTTTATAAAAAATGGGTGCTGGCTTTTATTGAATGCTTTTTCTGCATCTATTGATATAATCATGTGGTTTTTATCCTTCATTTTGTTTATGTGATGTATCACATTTATTGATTTGTGAATATTGTACCAGCCTTGCATCCCCAGAATAAATCCCATGTGGTCATGGTGTATGATCTTTGTAATGTATTGCTGGATCCAATTTGCTAATATTTTGTTGAGGATTTTAGCATCTATGTTCATCATGAATATATGCCTGTAGTTTTCTTTCTTTGCAGTGTCTTTATCTGGTTTTGGGATTAGGATAATGCTGGCCTCATAAAAAGAGGTAGAAATTCTGTTCTCCTCTTAAATTTTCTGGAATAGTTTGAGGAGAATAGGTGTTAATTCTTCTCTGAATGTTTGGTAAAACTCGCCTGTAAATCCATCTGGTCCAGGATGTTTGTTTGCTGGTAGTTTTTTGATTACTGCTTCAATTTCATTAGTTATTTGTCTCTTCAAGTTTTCAGATTCTTCTCAATTCAGTTTTGAAAGATGGTATCTTTCTAGGAATTTGCCCATTTCACCCAGGTTGTCCAGTTTGTTGGCACATAGTTGTTCATAGTATTTTCTTATAATTCTTTGTATTTCTGTTTTGTCAGTTGTTATATTGCTTCTTTCATTTCTGTTTTTATTTATTTGGATTCTTTCTCTTTGTTTCCTGGTGAGTTTGGCTAAAGGTTCATCAAGTTTATTTATCTTTTCAATGAACCAGCTCTTGGTTTCATTGATTTTTTGCATTTTTTAAAGTCTCTATGTCATTTATTTCTACTCTGATCTTTATTATTTCCTTCCTTCTACTTCCTTTGGGCTTTTCTTGCTCTTCTCTTTCTACCTCCTTTATTTGTAGTGTTAGGTAGTTTATTGAAGTATGCCTGTAATGCTATGAACTTTTCTCTCTGGAGTGCTTTCACTGTGTCCCATAGATTTTATATTGTTGTCTGTTCCTTTTCATTTGCTTCCTGAAATATTTTTTTATTTCTTCCTTGATCTCATTGGTAATTTATTCATTGTTCAATAACATGCTATTTAGCCTCTATGTGTTTGATTTTTTTATAGTGGCTGCTTTCTAGTTTCATGCCATTGTGATCCGAGAAGATGCTTGATAAGATTTTAATCTTCTTGAACTTGTAGAGATTTGTTTTGTGTCCTAACATGTAGTATATCTTTGAAAATGTTCCATGTGCACTTGAAAAGAATGTATATTCTGCTGCTTTGGGATGAAATGTTATGTGAATGTCAATTAAATACATTAGGTCTAGTGTGTCATTTAAGGTCTATATTTTCTTGTTGACTTTTTGTGTGAATGATTTATCCAATGATGACACTGGGATTTCAAAGTCCACTACTATGACTCTATTGCTGTTGATCTCACCCTTAAAGTCAATCAAGAATTTTTTTATATTTAGGTGCTCCTATATTGGGTACATATATGTTAGTAAGGGTTATATCCTCTCATTGGACTGAGCCTTTTAGTATTATGTAGTGACCTTCTTTGTCTCTTGTTATGGTCTTTGTTTTGAAGTCTATTTTGTAGAAATATGCATTGTTAACCCTGCTTTTTTGGTTTCCATTTGCATGGAATATTTTCCATTCCTTCACTTTTAGCCTGTGTGAATTTTTTGTTCTGAGGTGAGTGCCTTATAGACAGCATATATATGCATCATGTTTTCTTATCCATTCAGCCACCCTATGTCTTTTGATTGGAACATTTAATCCATTTACACTTAACATTATTATTGATAGGAATTTATTTGTTGCCATTTTAATTCTTTTTTTCTTTCTTTTTCTTTTTCTTTTAACTCATCTTTATTGTTGAATGTCTTACAGATGTTCCTCATTTTTCCCCCATTGACCCCCTCCTCCCGACTCCTGTCCCCCTCTTGCCTTTCCCCACACTGTTGTCTGTGTCCATTGGTTATGCCTATATACATATAGGTTCTTTGGTTTATTTTTTCCCACCCCCCCAACCCCCCTTCCCTTTGAGGTTTGTCAGTCTAACAACCAATTTGTACTTCTTAATCCCTTCACCTTTTTCACCCATTCCCTCAACCCCCTTCCCATCTGACAACCAACAAAATGTTCTCTGTATCCCCTGGCCGGTTTGGCTCAGCAGTTAGAGCGTCGGCCTGCAGTCCAGAGAGACCCGGGTTCGGTTCCCACTAAGGGCATGTACCTCGGTTGCAGTTTGTCCTCGACCCTGGTTGGTCGTGCGGGAGGCAGCCACTCAATGTGTCCCTTTCACGTTGATGTGTCTTTCTCTCTGTCTCTCTTCCTCTCTCTCCCTCCCACTCTATCTGAACAAAAAATGGAAAAATGTCCTTGAGTGAGGATAAGAAAAAAAAAAATGTTCTCTGTATCTATGAGAATGTTTCTGTTCTGCTGGTTCATTTTGTTTGTAGATCCAATTGTCGATAGATATGTATTCATTGCCATTTTGTTTGTTCATATTTTTTATCTTTTTCTTCAAGAAGACCCTTCAACATTTCATATAACAATGGTTTGGTGGTGATGAACTCCTTTAGCTTTTTCTTTTTGTCTGGGGAGCTCTTTGTATGGCCATCGATTCTAAATGACAGCTTTGCAGGATAGAGTAATCTTGGTTGTAGGTTCTTGCTTTTCATCATTCTGAATATTTCTTGCTACCTCCTTCTGGCCTGCCAAGTTTCTTTTGAGAAATCAGCTGACAGTCTATGGGAATGCACTTGTGGGTAACTAACTGCTTTTCTCTTGCTGCTTTTAAGATTCTCTCTTTGTCTTGAACCTTTTGTATTTTGATGATGATGTGTCTTGGTGTGGACCTCTTTGGGTTCATCTTGTTTGGGACTCTCTGTGCTTCCTGGACTTGTATGTCTGTTTCCTTCACCAAGTTAGGGAAGTTTTCTGTCACTATTTTTTCAAATAGGTTTTCGATTTCTTGTTCTCTCTCTTCTCCTTCTGGCACCCCCAAGATGTGAATGTTGGCACTCCTGAAGTTGTCCCAGAGGCTCCTTACACTATCCTCATTTTTTTGGATTCTTTTTTCTTTTTGCTGTTCTGATTGGGCGTTTTTTGCTTCCTTATATTCCAAATCCATGGTTTGCTTCTTGGCTTTACCTACTCTACTATTGATTCTGTGTAAATTATTCTTTATTTCAGTTAGTGCCTCCTTCATTTCTAACTGTGCATCCAGAATTTCTGACTGGTCCTTTTTTATGCTCTTGAGGCCCTCACTAAGTCCCCTGAGGTTCTCACTAAGTCCATTGAGCATCCTTATAAACAGTGTTTTGAACTCAGCATCTGTTAGGTTGCTTAACTCCATTTCACTTAGTTCTTTTCCTGGAGTTTTGTTCTGTTCTTTCATTTGGGACCTGTTTCTTTGTCTCCTCATTTTGGCTGCCTCCCTGTGTTTGTTTCTATGTATTACTTAGCGAGAGGTGTGGGGCTAGCTGAGACAAGATGGCTGCTTGTTTGAAAGAATTTAGGAAAAACTGAAGCAGGATCCAAGACAGGCCAATCCTATGGTAAAGCAACTGGCAACAGCTTGGGTGGGCCTGAAAGTTGGGTGGGGTGGGGCCTCAGGGAATCACCAGGCCAGGGCAAACAGTGTGAGCCAAGTTGCTGGAGTCCCAGATATGGCTGCCATCCGCCACCCCAGGGAAGGGCTCACCAAAGGAACAAAGGCCTCTGACAGCACGTCTGTCCAGGAGAAAGCTGCCTCTCCGGCCCTTGCTCCAATGCCAAACAACTCAGTTCTTCCCCATATGTCTCTGGTGCCTTTCAAGCTGCCTCACCCATGCTGGAGCCTGGAGGGTGCAAGTCTGAGTAAGTCCGTGTGCGGGCCCTTTAAGAAGAGCTGCTTGGGGCTCCAGCCACCTCAGCCTCCCTCAGCCTCAGTTCCCACTGGTTTTTCCAGCCAGAAGTTATGGGGACTTCTCTTCCTGGCACTGAAACCCTGAACTGGGTGCCTGGTGTGGGACGGGAACCCCTCAGTCCTCAGGGAGGACCTTCCCAGCCGAGGTGTCCTAATTTTTCTCCACCAAATGTGGGTGTGGGACCAGCCCATCGTGTCTCTGCCTCTCCTACCAGTCTCGATGCAGCTTCTTCTTTAATTTCGTAGTTGTAGGACTTCCATTCAGCTTGATTTCAGGTGGTTTTGAATGATGGTTTTTCTGTAGTTTAGTTGTAATTTTGATGTGGTTGTGGGAGGACGCAATACCACGTTTACCTACACCACCATCTGGACCGGAAGTCCCACTATTTTTATTCTTTATGCCTGTGTCCCCCCCATCCCCCTTTATTTCTCCTTCTTCTTAAAGCAGTCCCTTTCACATTTCTTGCAATGCTGATTTGGTGGTACTGAATTCCTTTAGCCTTCTCTTTCATGAGAATCTCTGTTTCATCTTCAACTTTAAATGATAGCCTTGCTGGATAGAGCAGTCTTGGTTGCATGTTCTTGCTTTTCATTACTTTGAACACCTCATGCCATTCCCTTCTAGCCTGAAGTGTTTCTAACTTTTTTCTTTTAACCCTCACCTAAGGACATTTTTCCATCTATTTTCAGACAGAGTGGGAGGGAGAGAGAGAAACATCAATGTGAGAGAGACACTTTGAGTGGTTGCCTCCTGCACGATTCTGACCAGGGCCAGGGACCAAACTGCAACTGAGGTATGTGCCCTTGACCAGAATCAAACCCATGACCCTTTGGTCTGAGGGCCAAATGTCTAACTGCTGAGCCAAACAGGCTAGGGCCTGAAGTGTTTCTGTTGAGAAATGCACTGACAGCCTTATGGGAGCTCCCTTATAGATAACTAACTGTCTCTCTCTTGATGCTTTTAAGATTCTGTTTGTCTTTAGCCTTGGTCATTTTAATTTTGATATATCTTGGCATGGCTCTCTTTGGGTTCATTTTGGTTGGGACTCTCTTTTCTTTCTGAACTTGTGTAACTCTTTCTTTCACCAGGTTAGAGAAGTTTTCTGTGATTATTTCTTTAAACAAGTTCTCTATGATGTGGATGTTGTTGCATTTCATATTGTCCCAGTGTTCCCTAAAGCTATCCTTGTTCTTTTTAATTCTTTTTTTTTTTTTCCCAGTCTTTGGGTGTTTTTATGACCTTGTTTTCCAAATCCCTCTGTTCTCTGCTTTGACTAGCCTACCTTTAATTCCTTCCAGTGTATTCCTTTTTCTTTTTCTTTTTGTTAATCCTCACCCAAGGATATTTTCCCAGTGATTTTCAGAGAGAGAGAGAGAGAGAGTGGAAAGGAAGGAGGGAGATAAAGAGGGGGAGAGAGAGAGAGAGAGAGAGAGAGAGAGAGAGACACGTCAATGTGAGAGGAGCACATTGATTGGTTGCCTTCCACATGACCCTGATTGGGCCTGGGCATCAAACCTGCAACCCAGGTATGTACCCTTCATTGAAAATCAAACCTGTGACCCTTCAGTCTGTGGGCTGATGCTCAAATTGCTGAGCCAAATTCGCCAGGGCGAGTGTATTCTTGATGTCAGATATGCTATTCTTTATTTCTGACTGGTTGTTATTCAGAATTTCTATCTCCTTTTTCATTTCGATGTACTTTTCATTAAGTTTCTTGTAATTCTCACTATGTTGTTTGAGCATCTTTATAACCATTGTTTTGAACTCCGTCTGATAAATTTCTTGCTTCTAATTCATTTAATTTCTTTTCTGAAGATTTTTTCCTTTTCTTTCACTTGGGGTTTGTTTCTGTGTCACCCCATTTTAGCTGTCTGTCTTTATTTTATGTGTTAGAACTACTATGATTCCAAGTCTTAGGGGGGTGGCCTTATATAGTAAGTGTCCTGTGGAACACAGTGGTTAAGTCTCCTTGATCTCTTGAGCTGAATGCTCTAGGACTGCCTCTTGTGTGGGTTATGTAGACACCCCTGTTGCAATTGGGAGATGATTGTCGTTGGCCCACTTGTGGGTGGGATTGACTTTCATCCTGCGGAAATGAGTTTAGCAGGATAGGGCCAGCAGAATTTGGGAATCCAATTAGCCCTTTGATTGAGGTGACATGGGCCCTTGACTCTAGAGAGGGGAGCTAGCTGCTTTACATTCTAGCTAGTGGTGCCCCACCAGAGACTCTGAGGGGATGCTCCAAGGGGCTTGTACCAGATGACCCAGTTCTTACTTGTATCCCCTTTTCCTTGTGAGACTGCACCGGCAGGGATGTGTCTGCAGGGCTTGGAGAAAGAGAACAAGGCCGACCCTTTTGCTTGGGGTGGCACTGGTCCTTGGGAGGGAAGAGAGAGCTGCCCACCTACTTCTAGCTCTGAAGTTTTCAGCCAGAGGCCCTGGTGGAGTGCTCCAAGGAAGTCATGTCCAATGTCCAAGCTCTAATTTGTGCCTCTTTTTTCTAGTGGATATGAGTTTAGCAGGGTGGGGCCAGCAGGATCTGGGAATGCAAATCGAATCTGCCCTTTCATTTGGGTGGTGTGGGTACTCAGCCATTGAGAGTGGAAGTAGCTGTTCTCTTTCTAGCTCCATGCCAGAGTTCCTAAAGGGCTGCTTCCATGGGGTTGCATCAGACTTCACCGTTCTGAGTTGTGATCTCTCTACCCTGCGAGGCTGCACCCACTGGAAGGTGCAAGTGGGGGGTTGGAGAACTAGATCAAGGCTTCCCACTGTGCTTGGGGTGGCACCGTCTCTTGGGAGGGGAGAGAGCTTGTTGCCCACTTCTATCTGTGTAGCTCATTGCTAGAGGCTCTGATGGAGGCCTGTGGGGGAATTTGTCCAAATGTCCAGTTCTGAGTTTCACTTCCTTCCCCCTGTGAGACTATGTTTGGCAGGCGGTGCCAGAAGATTTTGGGAAAGCTAATCCAGGCAGCACTTTATTTGGGGGTGGTGCAGACCCTGGGCCCTTGGGAAGGGAGTTAGGCATTCACCTTCTAGCTCAGTAGCACTTCATCAGAGTTCTTGAAGGGTGGCTGCAAGGGGATCATGTCAGATTTCCCAGTTCTGAATTGTGACCTCTTACCCTGTGAGGCTGCACCTGCCAGACAGTGTAGGTAGGTCTTGAAAGAATAGATCAAGGCTGCTCCCTCCACTTGGGGGGCATTGGCTCCTTTACCCTGTAAGGCTTCACCTGCCAGACTGTGTAAGTAGGTCTTGGAGGAATAGATAAAGGCTGCCCCCTCCACTTGGTGGGTAGTGAACTTGTTGTTACCCCCTTTTAAAAATTTATCATTATTGTTGAAAATATTACAGATGTCCCCCATTTTTTCCTCATTGACCCCCTATTCCCCACTCTTGGACCCCTTCTGCCTCCTCCATACTATTGTCTGTGTCCATTGGTTATGCATATATGTATATATGTTTTTTGGTTTATCTCTTCCTGCTGCCCCCTTCCCCCTTTCCTCTGAGGTTTGTCAGTCTAATAACCAATTTGTACTTAATCCCTTCACCTTTTTTGTCCATTCCCCCACCCCCTTTCCATCTGGCTACCAACAAAAAGTTCTCTGTATCTATGAGAATGTTTCTGTTCTGCTTGTTCATTTTGTTTATAGATTCAATTGTTGATAGATATGTATTTATTGCCATTTTATTGTACATATTTTTTATCTTCTTCTTCAAGAAGACCCTTCAACATTTCATATAATACTAGTTTGGTGGTGATGAACTCCTTTAGCTTTTTCTTTTTGTCTGGGGAGCTCTTTGTATGTCCATCGATTCTAAATTATAGCTTTGCAGTATAGAGTAATCTTGGTTGTAGGTCCTTGCTTTTCATCACTCTGAATATTTCTTACCACTCCATTCTGGCCCACAAAGTTTCTTTTGAGAAATCAGCTGACAGTCTTATGGGAGCTCCACTGTAGTTAACTAAGTGCTTTTCTCTTGCTTCTTTTAAGATTCTCTCTTTCTCTTTAACCTTTTGCATTTTAATTATGATGTGTCTTGGTGTGGTCTTCTTTGGGTTCACCTTGTTTGGGACTTGCTGTGCTTCCTGGACTCGTATGTCTGTTTCCTTCACCAAGTTAGGGAAGTTTTCTGTCATTGCTTTTTTTTTTTTTTTTTTTTGGTACGTGCCCCTAGCGGGAACCGAAGCTGGGACTCTCTGGTCCACAGGCCGACGCTCCAACCTCTGAGTCAAACCGGCCAGGGCTGTCATTACTTATTCAAATAGGTTTTCAAGTTTTTGTTCTCTCTCTCTTCTCCTTCTGGCACCCCTATGATGTGAATGTTGGTACACTTGAAGTTGTCCCACAGACTCCTTACACAATCCTCATTGTTTTTGGATTCTTTTTGCTCTTCTGATTGGGTCTTTTTTGCTTCCTTATATTCCAAGTCAATGGTTTGTTTCTTGGCTTCACCTACTCTACTATTAATTCCCTGTAGATTATTCTTTATTTCAGTTAGTGCATCCTTCATTTCTGACTGGTCCCTTTTTATGCTCTTGAGGTCCTCAATAAGTTTCTTGAGCATCTTTATAACAAGTGTATTGAACTGTGTGCATCTGTTAGATTGCTTATCTCCATTTTGTTTAGTTCTTTTCCTGGAGTTTTGTTCTATTCTTTCATTTGGGACATATTTCTTTGTCTCTTCATTGTGACTGCCTCCCTATGTTTGTTTCTATGAGTTAGGTAGAATTGCTACATTTCAGAGGTAGGGTGGCCTATTGTGGTAGGTGTCCCGTGAGGTTTAGCAGAACAGCATCCCTGATCAACCCAGCTAGGTGCTTGGGGTGCACCCCCATGTGGACTGTACACCCTTCTGTTGTCATTGAATCTTAACTGCTGTTGGCATTTCAGTGGAAGGGATTTACTCAGGCTGATCAGCTGCAAGGACTGGCTGTGCCCACTGACCACTGACCTCTGACCACCTTGGAGGATCAGCTGTGCAGGGGCCCACCACATACAGCAAGACTCATATCAGCAGGGATCTGGTACCCACTGAGTCCACTCCTTGAGTGTGTCACTTGTGGAGGTGGTTGGGTGGTGGTGCTTTGATGTGGTCTGAAGCTGTCTACTGGGTGTGCTGGCTCTGTGGCCTCTGAGGAGTCACAGGCCAAGGTCAGCCACTGCCTGTATTCTACCCAGGGCTACCAGGCATAAGCTACAAAGTGATCTGCAGATGGCTGCTTCTTGTGCTTGGTATGGAGGTGTCCAGGCAAGGCCACGCTGTGAACCAAGGCCAGCTGCCACTAGTGCCAGGCCTGGGGCCACTGAGTGAGAGGTATGGGGCTCACTGAGGCCAGGTGCTGCTTGTTTGAGAAATTTTGGGAAAATCTGAAGCATGAGCCAAGACAAGCCATTCATGTGGAAAAGCCACTGGAAACAGCTTGTATGGACCTAAAAGTTGGGTGGGGTAGAGCCTCAGGGAATCACCAGGGTAGGACAAACTATGTGAGCCAGGTTGCTGGAGTCCCAGATATGGTGCCCATCTGCCAGCCCTGTGGGAGAAGTGCTCACCAAAGGAACAATGGCCTCTGCCAGCTCATATGTCCTGAAAAAAGCTGCCTCTCCAGCTTTTGCCCCGAAGCCAAACAACTCAGTTCTTCCCTGTATGTGTCTTGTGCCTTTCAAGCTGCCTCCCCCATGCTGGAGCCCAGAAAAAGTGAATCTGAGTCAGTCTGTGCATGAGCTCTTTAAGAGGAACTGCCTGGGACTCCAGAAGCTTCAGCCTCCCTCACCCTCAATTCCTGCTGGTTTTTACAGCCAGAAGTTATGGGGACTTTTCTTCCTGGTACTGGAACCCTGAGCTGGGAGGCCTGGTGTGGGACTGGCATCCCTTGTTCCTTGAGGAGGACCTTAAAAGCTGAGGTATCCCTCCAGAATTTTATCCACCATATGTGGGTGTGGGACCAGCCCAACCTCAACTCTCCTCCACCCTTCCTACCAGTCTTGATGTGGCTTCTTTAATTTTATAGTTGTAAGACTTCCACTGAACTTGATTTCAGGTGGTTCTGAATGATGACTTTTTTTTTTTTTATCCACACCCGAGGACATTTTTGCATTTATCTTCAGACAGAGCGGGAGGGAGAGAGGGAGGAAGAGAGAGAGAAACATCGACATGAGAGAGACACATCGACTGGTTGCCACCCACACGACCCCAACCAGGCCAGGGACAAACTGCAGCCAAGGTACATGCCCTTAGTGGGAACCAAACCCGGGCCTCTCTGGTCCGTGGGCCAATGTTCTAACCACTGAGACAAACCAGCCAGGGCAGAATGATTACTGTTCTGTAGTTTAGTTGTAATTTTGATGTGGTTATAGGAGGAGGCGAGTACCGTGTTTACCTAAGCCGCCATCTTGACTGGAAGTTGTTGCTCCTTTCTATCTCTGCAGCTCACTGCCACAAGCCCTGATGGAGGCCTCAGTGTGGGTGGCTCCAAATGTCCCAGTTCTGAGTTGCACTTCTTTCCCCTTGTGGGTCTGCATTTGGCTGGTGATGCCAGCCGCTTTTGGGAATGCTAATCCAGGCAGCCTTTTGCTGGGGGTGGCATGCATCCTCAGCCGGATTGTTAGCCACTTGTTTTCTACTTGGTAGCACCCTGCTAGGGATCTTGAAGGGAGGCTTGCAAGTGCACGCGTCCCCCTAGTTCCGCAACTGCCTGAGGCTCTGACCAAGGTGCCTTCTGTTGGGGATGGTGCCTGTCTAACCCATGGGTGGAGGGAAAAATTGGCTCTTGTTCCCAAGCCACTCAGTTTAATGTTTGTCTGAGACTGTCTATAGTTTCTCCAGAAAGAAAGTGCACCTTAGGTCTCTTTTGGGTACAGGTAAAAATCCTTTGTGCCAGACTCAAGCTTGGCCGGGTGGTTTTGCCAGTATTTGGAGGACAGGGTTAGTGCACTTTCTCCATCTGGTGCTGTAAGAATCAAAGTGCTGGACCCTGAGAAATGGTGTCTGGGGGTGGTGTAGGAGGTTGGCTCAGGACTGGGACCTCAGAAGCCTACCTTCCCGATCTCCAGTGCTATGCCACCTAGATCTTCTCTTTATGGCTTCCCTATGCCCTGAGTTTCCTTCCTTCTACCAGAGCCCTGGGTGAGTGCCTGAGAGCGAGTCCCTGGAGATTGCCCAGGATTCAAGAAGACTCCCTCCTCTTTCTTGTGGACAAAGCCCCCACTTAATTTTGCTGCCAAATGTTATGCAGGCTCTTCTTCCAGGCCCTGGTGTTACTGGTTGGGGGTCCTGGCATGGGATTGAGACCCCACTTTCCTCTGTGGGGGCTTTTGCAGCTGCATTATTTCTCCAGCTTCACAGCCACTGCCCTGGGTGCAGGGACCAGCCCTCTCTGCATCTCCGCCCTTCTTACCAGTCTCTGTGTAGCTTCTTTTTTTCAATCCTTGGATATAATATCTAGTTCAGGTGTCCTTCTGTTGCTAATTCAGGTTAATTGCTCTACCTTTAAGGTGTAACCCCATTTCAGCACTGGGAATAGGTGTGTGTTGCTTTCATCTATTCCGCTGCCATCTTCGCGTGTCTTAATTTACATTTTTTCATATTGATTATATGTTGAATTGGAAATTTGGATATATTGGGTTAAATAAATATCTTCTTAAAATTAATTTACCTTTTAAAAAAACTTTTAAAAAATGTGGCCATAAGGAAATGTGAAAGTACTGTATATGTGTGGCTCCCATGACATTTCCGTTGGACAGTGCTGGTCTAGGCACTCTGAGGGTCACTGTATTGTCCTCTTGCCAGACGCAGGGGCTAAAGGGAGAGCCTTCTGCTAAAAATTGTTTATTAGCTTCTTTGCTACAAAATTTATGATCTCTGTGGAATGAATTGTTCCTCATTATCATCTTTGCAGCATTTTGTAGTTGCAAAGGATTCCACAGTCTTTTCATTGGTTATTCCTCACAACATAATCTGTGAGGCAGGTCCCTGGTAAATTGAGACTCAGTAACGTGATTAACATTCAAAGGCCAGTGAAGGCCTCCACAGACACACACCCTCACACAGTGGTGAAGTGAGATTGCAAAGGAATGACAAGAATAACAAAGCAGAGGGTGGGATGGGGGGTGGGGCAAATGCAAACACAGAGCTAACTCAGAATAACTTGGGCTTGTTAATGTCCACTCCTAAGGAAAGTTCACCGAGAGGCTCCACCCCATCCAGCATCACCCCTTCCCCATCCCACCATGCTTTCTTTCAGGCAGGACTTAGAGAGTTGATTAACCTTTCAGACATTTTTAAAAGTCAGTTTTCAGAAATGAGAACTCTTTAAGCATCAGCCTATTCTATCTTCCCCTGCTTAACAAAAGACAGCAAAAGGCAATTTCCTCAGATGTGCATTTGTCCTCAGTTCTACCTAAAAATCGGCTCAGGAAATCATCTGTCAATCATGTGTATTACAGACAGAAACATTCATGGAATAACCTGAGTTGCGATGTTTCAAATGACCATTTCATATTTGCATCTCTTAAATTATTCAAGACAACACAAGCCTGCTGTAATCATTAAAAAGATTTTAGGATTAAGAAAACTTGGCACTCTGTGCTTTAAATATTTAGTCTTATTAAAAAAACCCAACTCTTCCAGGAGACACACAGAGCATTCTAAGAACCGAAAAAAGCCCTCAGTGTGAGTATCCAGGAGGATTATGTGCATGTCTGATACCTCTTTACGGTGATGTTTCCCCATTAAAACCAACCAATGACCTAAGGAATGGGTCAGGTGATAAGTAGATGAACCGATGCCTGTAAAATTGCCTGTGTAGTATGTGTAATACCTGATCATGCTTTCATTTCAGGTTTTTTATTTCAGCGGGGTGCAGAAAATTCTCAGTTTGTGAAGTTCAAATAAATATTGAGTACCTGCTGATGCCAGGCACTGTGCCAGGCACTGAGAGTGCAGAGCTGAAAGAGACACAGTTCTAATTCTAGCTTGGACTGAAATAGAAATAAATGACAACCTCCTCTCCATATCTATGATTATCATTTTATTCATTTTCATATATAGGGCTTACTGCTTTATTTTATTCTTGTTTACAGGGCACTATTCTGGGTAACAGGCCTTTGATACAACAATGTTGCATTTTAAAAATATAAAAGGCATATTTAAGTTTAATTTTAGCAGCAGAAAAAGGAATATTTGCTTCTTTGAATGAATGAATGCTTCTCTGAAGGATAAAACTGTTGTATTTATAATGTAATATGAATATACATTTAAGGCTGTTCAAGCAGGTCTTCCCTTCACCCTGTGAAGTGAAGCAAAGGATTTAAAAGAGACTTGTGGATACTCATCCCTTTCATAAGAAACTGACAATTTTGTTTTTAAATTTTCTTTATGCCAGACTGTAGCTGTTGATATTGTTATAGACATCAACATTAGGCTATGATATTAAGTCTTTCCAAGGCTCAGGGTAAGGTAAGGCTACTTAAAGGTTAGGTACAAATTCTATAAAAACTTGTGATTTCATTTCAGTCCTTAGTTAACTTCTCTACATTTACTCTGGATTCAAGAAAGTTTTTTTTTTTTTTTTTTTTAAATATATCAAAACAGCACTATCTATCCAGTTCTCTTCTTCTTTAAGGATAGATATCTAGATATACCCCCTGCACCTCTCATGCCCAGAGTCCATAGTAAAAGACTAATCTGTTCTTAGTTACTGACCGTATTAAAGCTAATGATCACTGAGGTTTCTGCCATAGTGTGTGTGGGTGCTTCTCTCTGAGAGAGAGAGAAAGAGAGTTTCCTGAGTGGGCCTGATTGTTCATCCTCTGGCATTCAAGCAGTTCTCCTGCTTTTCCAGCTAGGCTGTGTTCTCTCTTTCCTGTCATTCATAAGAAGTATGTGGCTCTGTGTGGATGTATGAATGGTCCTAATTCTTCACCCTTGCAGTCCTTTGGCATGTAATTTTGCAGTGCCTTCTCCCTGTGGTTGGGGTACATTCGTCATGGCTGCATGACTTATTTTGACCAATGGTACGTCAGTAAATGTGACACTGCAGAGGCTTCAACCGTTCTTGTGTCACTGAGGCTGATTTTTCTGTGGCCGTCATCACCACAGGAAGGACACTCTAGCCTATTCATTCCAGGAAGAAGACAAGAGATACACGGAGCAGAAACACCCCAGGCAAATCTAACCCAGATGCTCCAGACTTGTAAGGAATGATAAACGATTGTCTCCTTAAGCCACTGAGTGTTGGGATGATTTGTGTACAGCAATAACTGACTGACATACTCCCTGCTCTGTCATCACCACAGATCTGACTCTCTCCTTTTCTATTCCGTAGGCTTCTTTCCTACCTAACGTCACTGTCCTAGCACCTGGTGGCAAAAAGTGGGACCTTCTGTGGACTGAGAAAGCAGAAGAGAAAATAAGAGGAGGAAATAAGGGCAAAAGAGAGAAGACTGATACCAACTGTGAGATTCTCATGAAAAAGATGGAAAACTTAATTATCACCATGCTCAGCCTGCTCCTATATCAACTCTCCCATCTCCTTTCTCTCCCCAAACACTTATTTTATACCCTTAATTCTTTATGTTCCCACAATCAACCTTCATGTAGGAGCTGGAGATCCATTATAATTATTGCTAACCTTTATTGAATGCTAAACTATATATATTAGACAGTGAGCTAACTGGTTTATTTGGATTATATCCTTTAAACCTCACTGTGATGCTGTAAGATATATGCTGTGATCTATATTTTACACATCAAGAAACTTAAAAGGCATACAGTGATTTGCAACAAATCCACAGCTAATAAGTGGTGGAGCTGAGGTTCTAATCTAGGCAGTCGGATGTCAAAGCCGTGCTCTCATCCCTACACCACACTTCCTCTTCCTGTTGAATCTGCTTTATCTCCACTTCCCAGTGTCATTCTTCTCCCCCATCCAGAGCAACCATTAATGTATATGCTTTATTTCAATATATTTGTGCACAATATGGATGGTGGTTGGTTACGCATTATATTTCATTTTCATATGATATTTTATCACCTATATTTTGTTTCCTTTTTTTCATAAAGTATTTATTTTTAAGATCCATCCATGTTGCTATATGTTCATTGAATTTGTTATCTCTGACCTGCTACATAATAGTCTATGATTTCCACTCACCCCACTTTACTTATCCACTCCTTAATGAAAATCCAGATTTTCTCCAGCTCCCTACCACAAATAATACTTCGATGAGCACCCTCATACACAGTCTCTTATGGCCCTGGTGAGAAATTCTTGGATACAAACCAGGAGCAGACCTGTTAGGTCACAGGGTATGTTTAATAATTGGACTGGCTTGTTCTCTAGAATGGTTGCTCCAGTCCACACCACACTCCCATGAACCAAGCATGGGTGCAAATCTCTGCCTTTATCCTGTCTAAATTCTACCAGCCTAGAAGGTGTAAATTAATAACTCTTTGCTATTTTACTTTATCTTTCTCTAATTAGCAATGATTTGGGATATTTCTTTGTATGCTGGTGCTACAAACTGTTCATAATCTTTGCTCATTTTGTAACTGGATTTTTTTTTGTTGTCTTATTAATTTTGAGGAATTCCTTGCTTATTCTAGATACTCATTGGTTTAAAACATTCCGAATAACTTCTCCTAATCTGTCACTTGTTTTTTGTTCTAATTATTCTTTATGAACAGAAGTTCTATTTTTTAAAAATTTGAATCATTTTAACTGCATAAATATATTTCAGCCATCCTTTTGGGAAAAGGATTGTGGACCTGAAGTGAAGCAGTCACTGATGGGAAGGTGGGAGAATGGATAATAACTACTTGAGAATGTAGGCTGCCTGAGGGTCAGGACACATCACTCCTATGAAAGCAACTGCGAAGTCCTAGCATTAATCTCTAACATTAAGCAACTGATTACCCCCAGCCCCCAGTTGAGCCTTTCTCCATTATTACCCCTCTCTCAATGATAAGCCAGCTGGAATATAACCAAGTAAAGAGATGGTGGCTTTTTTAAACATCAAGGACCTCTCAGAGACATAAATAGGCAACCCCAAGGCTTCTGAAACATTCCACAAAATATATCAAAAGTGAGTCTCTCCCTCACTCAATAGTCAGCAACATGGCCCAGGAACCACTCTATTTTTGCTCAACACCCTGTGCCCCTTGCACCTAGCAGACACTCCATAAATATTTGTTGGATAAAATGCCTTTGTTAATAAAAAGTTTTTGTTATTCCTTGAATCTATAAGCTGCCCAGACAAAAGCTCATAATATCAAAATAGGAACACTAGG
The DNA here is from genome assembly GCA_030848825.1 of Tadarida brasiliensis. Lineage (NCBI taxonomy): Eukaryota > Metazoa > Chordata > Mammalia > Chiroptera > Molossidae > Tadarida > Tadarida brasiliensis. Next base: position 51,621,022 of record CM061267.1, read on the forward strand.
GGCGGAAAAATGGCGGCGGAGTGAATGGAAGCTACACAGACCATCTCCCAGGACCAAACTGGAATTACAACTAAAATAAGGACAAATCGTCGGGAAAAAGCAACAGAAAAGCAGCTTGCGAGGACGATACAACCAGGGACACTGACTCGATCCTGGTAGGATTGCGAGGGCGCGAGAGGGGGGCTGGGAACCCACGGACAGCAACGGCCTTAGCCCCTTAGCCGGAGCGGCGCCCGCCCTCGGGGTTGGAGTGGCGCCAGCTCCACCGCGCTGGGACGGGGCAGAGAGTGCTGAAATCCGCCCCAGCTACACCGCGCGGGGATGGGGCGGAGAGCGCTGAAATCCGCCCCAGCTACACCGCGCGGGGACGGGGCGGAGAGCGCTGAAGTCCGCGCCAGCTGCACCGCGCGGGGACGGGGCGGAGAGCGCTGAAGTCCGCGCCAGCTGCACCGCGCGGGGACGGGGCGGAGAGCGCTGAAGTCCGCGCCAGCTGCACCGCGCGGGGACGGGGCGGAGAGCGCTGAAGTCCGCGCCAGCTGCACCGCGCGGGGACGGGGCGGAGAGCGCTGAAGTCCGCGCCAGCTGCACCGCGCGGGGACGGGGCGGAGAGCGCTGAAGTCCGCGCCAGCTGCACCGCGCGGGGACGGGGCGGAGAGCGCTGAAGTCCGCGCCAGCTGCACCGCGCGGGGACGGGGCGGAGAGCGCTGAAGTCCGCGCCAGCTGCACCGCGCGGGGACGGGCCGGAGAGCGCTGAAGTCCGCGCCAGCTGCACCGTGCGGGGACGGGGCGGAGAGCGCTGAAGTCCGCGCCAGCTCCACCGCGCAGGGCCGGGACAGAGCGCTAAAATAGCCGCAGCCACTCACCTGGGCTCAGGCAGAGGGAGGGCGGACTGGACTGGAACTGAGTGGGGACACCTGGGATTTGGAGGGCGCTCAGAGTTTTTGCTGAGTTGCGGCCACCCAGGACTGTGGCCTGGTCGTCTTACTCCACCCCAGGGCTCTGGGGAGAGGCTGCAGCCCCTCCCTCGGAGAACCATTCACACCCTAGAGGGCCATTGAAATGCAAACTGAGGCTCATTAACTACTAGCATCTGCCCTACCCCCTGGAAATCCTCTCACACTGAACACCTGAGGGAGGTTTTCATTCAACTGAAAACCCAAGGCTCTACAAGCAACCACAACTAATAGCCTCTAGGCAAAAAGCTAGAGGATAACTTAACCTTTGCTGGGCTTGCAAATATACCCTGGAAAGTAAGACTCCAGGGTGCTGTTTAACGGGGTCCTCCCACGCTCATCCAAACCCAGTAGAGGGAGCCACAAACAACAGAACACCAACATCCACAGGAAAATTTGGCAGGCTCCAAAAACCACTGAGATAGCCAAAATGGGGAAACAAAGAAACAGAGCCCAAATGAAAGAACAAGAGACCTCTACCGAAGATGAGATAAATGAAACGGAACTAAGTAAGTTAACAGAGCTAGAATTCAGAGCCATGATCTTGAGGAAGCTCAACAGCATGAGTAAGGACATCAACACCTTGAGTAAAGACATCCACACCATGAGCAAAGACATAGAAACACTGAAAACCAACCAAGTGGAAATGAAGAAGCAGCAAGAAGAAATGAAGCAGCAGCAAGAAGAAATGAAGAATGACATAGCAGAAATGAAGAACACATTGGAAGGACTAAACAGCAGAGTAGAGGAAGCTGAGGACCGGATCAGTGAATTAGAAGACAGGGTAGAAAAAATCAACCAATCAGAAAACCAAAAGGAAAAAACAATGAAAAAACAGGAAGACAGCTTAAGAGAATTGTGGGACAACTGGAAACGTAATAATATTCGCATAATTGGAGTCCCTGAAGAAGAAGAAAATGAGCAAGGGTTAGAGAATATATTTGAAGAAATTATGACAGAAAACTTCCCTAATTTGGTGAAGAAAGAAGGTATTCAAGTTCAAGAAGCACAGAGAGTCCCAAGTAAGAAGAATCCAAACAGGCCCACACCAAGACACATAGTAATTAAAATGCCAAAAATTAAAAACAAAGAGAGAATCCTCAAGGCAGCAAGAGAAAAGCAACAGGTTACCTACAAAGGAACCCCCATCAGGCTATCAGCTGACTTCTCAACAGAAACACTACAGGCCAGAAGGGAATGGCATGAAGTAATCAAGGTCATGAAAAACAAGAATCTGAATCCAAGACTACTCTACCCAGCAAGGCTGTCATTCAAAATAGAAGGTCAAATAAAGAGCTTCTCAGACAAAAAAAGGCTAAGGGAATACATTAGCACCAAACCAGCACTGCAAGAAATGTTAAAAGGACTGCTGTAATTAGTAGAAGAAATAGGAAGGAAAGTAGAACCACACTGAACAAAAATGGCAATAAATAAGTACATATCAATAGTCACCTTAAATGTAAATGGATTGAATGCTCCGATAAAAAGACACAGAGTAGCGGATTGGATAAGAAAGCATAACCCATATATATGCTGTTTACAAGAGACCCACCTCACAACAAAAGACTCACATAGGCTGAAAGTGAAGGGATGGAAAAAAATCTTCCAAGCAAATGGAAAGGAAAAAAAAGCTGGGGTAGCAATACTCATATCTGATAAAATAGATTTCAAAACGAAAGCCATTACTAGAGACAAAGAAGGTCACTATATAATATTGAAAGGATCTATCCAACAGGAAGATATAACCTTGGTAAACATATACGCACCGAATATAGGAGCACCAAAATATATTAAAAATCTGCTGGAGGACTTCAAAGGAGAAATTGACAGCAATACAATCATAACAGGGGACTTCAACACCCCGCTGACATCACTGGATAGATCCTCTAGACAAAAAATTAACAAGGACACAGAGACTCTAAACGAAGCACTAGACCAAATGGATTTAATAGATATTTACAGAGAATTGCACCCCAAAACTATAGAATTCACATTCTTCTCAAGTGCACATGGGACATTCTCAAAGATAGACCACATGTTAGGACACAAACGAAGCCTCTACAAGTTCAAGAAGATTGAAATCATATCAAGCATCTTCTCAGATCACAATGGCATGAAACTAGAAATCAATTGGAAAAAGAACATGCAACGACATTTGAATACATGGAGGCTAAATAGCATGTTATTAAACAATGAATGGGTTACCGAGGAGATCAAGGAAGAAATTAAAAACTTCCTGGAAACCAACGAAAATGAACACACAACAACACAAAATCTATGGGATGCAGCGAAAGCAGTTCTGAGAGGGAAGTTCATAGCACTACAGGCCCACCTCAAGAATCAACAAAAATTTCTAATAGACTATCTAACCTCACAACTTAAAGAACTAGAAAGCAAACAAAAAGAAAACCCCAGAGCAAATAGAAGGAAGGAAATAGTAAAGATCAGAGCAGAAATAAACGACATAGAGACCAGAGAAACAATTCAAAGGATCAATAAAACAAAGAGCTGGTTTTTTGAAAAGATAAACAAGATTGATGGACCCTTAGCTAGACTCACCAAGAAACAAAGAGAGAGAACCCAAATACACAAAATCAGAAATGAAAGAGGAGAAGTAACAACTGACACCACAGAAATACAAAGGATCATTAGCAAATACTATGAACATTTATATGGCAACAAATTCGACAATCTAAGTGAAATGGACAAATTTCTAGAAACACATAGTCTCCCAAAACTGGACCGGGAAGAGATAGAAAACTTGAACAGACCAATAACAGCTGAGGAAATTGAAGATGTAATCAAGACTCTCCCAGCAAACAAAAGCCCAGGCCCAGATGGCTTCACGGGGGAGTTTTACCGAACATTCAAAGAAGAACTAACACCCATTCTCCTCAAACTATTTCAAAAAATTCAAGAAGAAGGAAGACTTCCAAACTCGTTTTATGAGGCCAGCATAATCCTAATTCCAAAACCAGAAAAAGACACTACAAAGAAAGAAAACTACAGGCCAATATCCCTGATGAATGTAGATGCCAAAATCCTAAACAAAATACTAGCAAATCGGATCCAGCAATACATCAAGAAAATTATTCACCATGACCAAGTGGGATTCATCCCAGGGATGCAAGGCTGGTTCAACATTCGCAAATCAATAAATGTGATACACCACATAAACAAAATGAAAGATAAAAACCACATGATCATATCAATAGATGCTGAAAAAGCATTCGACAAAATCCAGCACCCATTCCTGATAAAAACGCTCAGCAATTTGGGAGTAGAGGGATCATACCTTGATATAATAAAGGCCATATATGAAAGACCTACAGCCAACATCATACTCAATGGGCAAAAACTAAAAACATTTCCCTTAAGAACAGGAACAAGACAGGGATGCCCACTTTCGCCACTCTTATTTAACATAGTACTGGAAGTCTTAGCCACAGCAATCAGACGTGAAGAAAAAATAAAAGGAATCCAAATTGGAAAGGAAGAAGTGAAACTGTCATTATTCGCAGACGATATGATATTATATATAGAAAACCCTAAAGACTCCATCAAAAATCTACTAGACTTAATAAATGAATTTGGCAAAGTAGCAGGATACAAAATTAATGTCAAGAAATCAATGGCATTCTTATACACCAATGACGAACTCACGGAAAGAGAAACTAAAAAAACAATACCATTTACCATCGCGGCAAAAAAATTAAGATACCTAGGAATAAACCTAACCAAAGAAGTAAAGGACCTATTTGCAGAAAACTACAGGACATTGAAAAAAGAAATAGAGGAAGATATAAAAAAGTGGAAACACATACCTTGTTCATGGATTGGAAGAATTAACATCATTAAAATGTCCATATTACCCAAAGCAATCTATAGATTCAATGCAATCCCCATCAAAATACCAGTGACATATTTCACAGAACTAGAACAAATATTTCAAAAGTTCATATGGAACCAAAAAAGACCCCGAATAGCCACAGCAATCTTGAAAAAGAAGGACAAAGTAGGTGGGATCACAATACCGGATATCAGCTTATAGTACAAAGCCACTGTAATCAAAACAGCCTGGTACTGGCACAAGAACAGGCATATAGACCAGTGGAACAGAACAGAGAATCCAGAAATTGACCCAAGACATTATGCTCAATTAATATTTGACAAAGGTGGCAAGAGCATACAATGGAGTAAAGATAGCCTCTTTAATAAATGGTGTTGGGAAAATTGGACAGCTACATGCAAAAAAATGAAACTAGACCATCAACTTACACCACACACAAGAATAAACTCAAAATGGATAAAAGACTTAAATGTGACTCGTGAATCCATAAAAATCCTAGAAGAAAATGTAGGCAACAAAATTTCGGACATCATACGCAATAGAATCTTCACTGATATATCACCTAAGGCAACAGAAACAAAGGGAAAATGAACACATGGGACTACATCAAACTCAAAAGCTTCTGCACAGCAAAAGAAACAACCATCAAAACAGATAGGGAACCCACTCCATGGGAGAGCATAATTGCCAATGACACATCAGATAAGGGGTTAATTTCCAAAATATACAGAGTGCTCATACAACTCAACAAAAGGAAGACAAAGAACCCAATTAAAAAATGGGCAGAGGAACTAAATAGACACCTCTCCAAAAAGGACATACAAATGGCTAAGAGACACATGAAGAAATGCTCAACATCATTAATCACCAGAGAGATGCAAATTAAAACAACAATGAGGTATCACCTCACACCTGTCAGAATGGCCGCCATCAGCAAATCATTAAACAACAAGTGTTGGCGAGGGTGTGGAGAAAAGGGGACTCTAGTACACTGCTGGTGGGAATGCAGACTGGTGCAGCCACTGTGGAAAACACTACGGTGTTACCTCAAAAAATTAAAAATTGAATTGCCATTTGACCCAGTGATCCCACTTCTAGGAATATACCCTAAGAAGCCTGAAACACCAATCAGAAAAAATACATGTACCCCCATGTTCATAGCAGCACTATTTACAATAGCTAAGATCTGGAAACAGCCCAAGTGTCCATCAGTGGATGAATGGATAAAAAAGCTGTGGTACATATACACAATGGAGTACTATGCAGCTGTAAGAAAGAAAGATCTCTTATCCTTTGAGACGACGTGGAGGGACCTCGAGAGTATTATCCTAAGCGAAACAAGCCAAGCAGAGAAAGACAAATATCACATGATCTCACTTATTTGTGGAATATAATGAACATAGCAGTCTGAGGAACAGGGTAGACCCAGAGACGTGGAAGTAGGGTATAAACTGACACCCCTCAGGAGAGGGGGTGGGGGGGAGGGAGGAGATGAACCACAGAACTTATGCACATGTATGCATAAGTGATGGACATGGACAACAAGGCTGGGGACAGGGTGGGGGGATGGGGAGGAGGGTGTCAATGGGGAAAAAAAGGAGAAACCTCTGTAACAAAAATAAATTAATAAAAAAAAACAAAAAACAAAAAAAACAAAACAAAATAGGAACACTAGAATTCAGGGCCAGTCACTAGCTCATTGCACAGAGCACGCTATTGATAGGAACTCACCAACTAAAACTCATATTCCAATAGGGATGAGAAGCACAGTGTCTCTGCATAAAGTATCTCCACTGCCCCAAAGTGTAAATATCTCCTCCCCCTCACTGTCTTTCAAAATGCTTTCTTGAAAAAAGTGCTTCCTTTCCATTAATAAAACATATTTTAAAAAATTAAAGTGAATTAGATCTAAATCATAAACAGAATTGAGAATAGATCGCCCTACTCAATCCTTGCTGGATCTCATTTATTTAGGAGCCCGCTTAAGTAGAAGGATGCTTGTCTATGGCTTTTGTGTAAATACATTTCTCTCTCTCTCTTTTTTTTTTTTTTTTTTTTTTTTTTTAGGACACCAGATGGAAAGAGCTTTATTATTTTTTTCCTTTATAGAACTTTAGAAAAGTATAATGTGCTCTGCATAGAAAAATTATAAAGAAAATAAAACAGAATCCTACCCTACTCCCCAGAGACTCATTGCTGCCATTTGTGTGTCTATCTTTGATAGATGTGTACATAGACAATATTTATGTATGCATTTTTGTACTAATTTTTCACTTAGCATTATATCATGAACATGTCATTTAAAACCATTTTTGAAATCTTGATTTAAAAAGAATTTATTATTGACAGTATTACAGATGTCCCCTATTTCTCCTCCTCAACCTCCTCCACCCAGCCCCTGCCCCATCTCAGGCCTTCCCCACACTATTGTCTGTGTTCATGGGCTATGCTTATATGCATATTTGTTCTTTGGTTAATCTTTTCCTGTCCTCTCCACCCCATTCCTCTCTGAGATCTGTTATCCTGTTCTGTGCATCCATGCCTCTGGACCTATTTTGTTCATTAGAGTCCACACATAAGTGAGATCATGTGATATTGATCTTTCTCTAACTGGCTTAGCAAATACATTTTTTTTTCTTCAAGGGTAGAGATTTAAAATTCCTGTGAAGGCATTGCACACCCACACACTCATTAATAAACTCATGGCTCTCCTCTTCTGTGTCAATAAGTGAGTATGTACCTTTTAAATAACCTTGAAAAGCCCAAAGTTATTCTTTTTTTTGTTTTTGTTAAACCAAAAAATCTCTACAGTCAAGGGTCCATCAGGGTAAAACGGAATAAAGGAGATTTGGGAGGGTTTTGTTCCCATTTATATGGTTTTACACAACGGCTTCAAAGGAGTTGGCCAAGTTTCTTGAGCAGCACCCAACTCTAGTCTCAACTCTCCCCCAAGAGAGAGGCTCAGTAATGTGACCACCAGGGCTACCTGGCCTGGAGTTTGAAGCCCTTGAGGCAATGGTGGTGGTGGTTACAGTAATCATAGTCTCCAGGGAACAGAATTCCTATTTTGATGTAAGTCAATTAACATATATATTGTCTTCTGGTATATGTCTTTAATGTTTTATTTAAAAATTCTACCACACCTCTGGTTCTTAGAGTTGCCTTTCAAAATATTTTTGTCCAAGGTGGTGGCAGATTAAGTGGAAGTTACACTGACCTTCTCCCAAGACCAAACTGAGATTACAACTAAAATATAAAAAAATCATCCTGAATAATAAACAGAAGACTAGCAGAGAGAACCTTTATAACCAAGGATGTAGAGGAGCCCATATCAAGACTAGTAGGAAGTGTGGAAGCACGAGAGGGCTGGCTGGGAACCCACAGGAAGCAGCTGAAGTGCAGGAGGGATATCTCAGTTGAGGGGGTTCCTTTTGAGAAGTCTGGGGTCTAAACTCCAAGCTAGGCTCCCCAGTCCAGAATAACAGAACTGGAAAAGGTGCCCATATAACATCTGGCTGTGAAAGGCACTGGAAGTTCTGTCCAGCAGCGAGAGATGGCTAGAAACACAGACACCCTCTTAAAGGTCCAATGCACTAAATTTCATTTGCAGCCACCTACCTTGGGCTCTAGCAGAGGGAGGGCAGAGTGGACTAGAGCTACATGAAGAGAGTCGGGTTGAGAGCTGAGAAGGCAGCAGTCAGGATCCCTGTGCTGAGTCATTCACCATGCTGCAGAAGCCATCTTTCTCAGGCAGACCTTTACCATTCAATCCAGGCAGCTTTAGACTGGGGGAAAGAAAGAGCCCCACATGTTGGAAACCCTCTCACCCCACCCTGTGGAGTTTACACCCGGCTGAAGTCTATAGCCTGCAGCTCATTAAGTGAATGAGACTAAGAGTCACCCTGCATGCAAAGGTGGATCTCTGGGTGCTTCGAATCTTTTCCTGACCTGCTCCTGGGCACAGTGTGTGTAAGGGAAGACCTTGGTGCACAGCTTGGTCCTTTCCACACACACCCAGCCCCAGCAGAAGGAGCCACAAGCTGTGGATCCCTAACTCCAAACAGGGTACTTAGGGCCAGTCACGAACAGCAACTGACATTGGCCTGCACCAGAGACCTTCTAAAGAGGCCCAAAACCAATAAACCCAGTGGCCAGCTTCAGACAAAAACAGAGTAGGATCCAATAAGCTTCACAAGCAGTATATCCACAGGGAGATATTGGCAGGCTCCAAACCCTGCTGAGGCAAATTCTGATTCATATGATAAGCACCTGCACAGCAGCCTGCACATTATGTTGAATGTTGAACCTCACTGCCAGCCAGACTGAGGGTCAAACTCATGCACACACTGGCCAAGAACAATCAAGACAGACTCCATTACAACAGGAGGGCCCACACAACACGCACAAGGGACACTATTTGAGCAGCCAGGTGTGGTTATCAGGGAGACTGTGCCACTGAGTCCCACAGGACACCTACTACATAAGGCCACCCTATCAAGACTGGGAGACATAGCATGTTTACCTAATACATAGAAACAAACCCAAACAGGCAGCCAAAATGGGGAAACAAGAAACAAACCCCAAATAAAAGAACAAGATAATTCTCCAGAAGAAGAGCTAAATGAAATGGAGATAAGCAATTTATCAGATATAGAGTTCAGAGTAATGATACATCTGATAAGGGGTTAATTTCCAAAATATATGAAGAACTCATACAACTTAACAAAAGGAAGACAAATACTCCAATTAAAAAATGGGCAAAGGATCTAAATGGACACTTTTCTTAAGAGGACATACAGATGTCGAAGAGACATTAAAAAAATGCTCAAGGTCACTGATCATCAGAGAGATAAAATTAAAATGACAATGAGGTATCATCTCACAACTGCCAGAATGGCTACCATCAAGTCAACAAATAACAAGTGCTAATGAGGATGTGGAGAAAAGGGAACCCTAATACATTGCTGGTGGGAATGCAGACTGGTGCAGCCACCATGGAAAACAGTATGGTATTTCCTCAAAAAATTGAAAATGGAACTGCCATTTGACCCAGTGATCCCACTTCTGGGAATATATCCTAAGAATCCTGAGACACCAATCAGAAAGAATATTTGCACCCCTATGTTCATAGCAACACTATTTACAATAGCTAAGATCTGGAAACAGCCCAAGTGCCCATTAGTAGATGAGTGGATAAAAAAGCTGTGGTACATATATACAATGGAATACTATGCCATTGTAAGATGGAAAGATTTCTTATCCTTTGAGACCACATGGAGGGACCTGGAAAATATTATGCTGAGTGAAATAAGCCAGTCAGAGAAAGAAAAGTATCACATGATCCTACTTATATGTGGAATGTAATGAACAAAGTAAACTGTTGAACAAAACTGATCTAGTGACATGGAAGCATGGAACAGATTGAAGAATCTCAGGGGGAAGGAGGGAGGGGGTGGGAAGAGATCAACCAAAGAATTTATATGCATATACGCATAACCCATGGACAGGGACAATAGTGCAGTAAAGGCCTGGGGAGTGGTGGGTGTGGAGTGGAAGGGGTCAATGGGGGTTAAAGGGGGGGCATCTGTAATACTTTCAACAATAAAGATAAATTTAAAAACATTTCTGTCTGTTGACTTTATGGGTTTACATTTCTATTACTTCCTTTTTAAATGCATTGCTAAAATAACCTTATTTCTATAACATTATGAGTAAAATGTGCTTTGGCAGGCAGGTCAAAAAACTTTGTTGTGTACATCAATTGTTTCTATGAAAAGTACATGTTGTGAGTTCCAAAACACAAACCTACAAGTGAGCTTTTGGAACAGGGCCTATTTATACATTGAAGGTTGCCAGGATATTTATGAAAAGGAACTCTGAAGTAATGATACTGGTCTGGCTGGGATCGTTCACCTCAGTGTCATCACATTGGACTCTGTGTTAATCTGATTATAAATGACCTAGAGCAGTGTTATTCCAAGTGTGATCCTCAAATCAACTGCATCACATTTACTTGAATGTGATTATTAAAACTAAAGGTTCCATTTGTTAAAGCCCATAGAATGTACAACACCAAGAGTGAACCTTAATGTAAACTATGAACTTTGGTTGATAATAATGGATCAATGTTGGTTCATTGATTGTAAAAAGTAGACCACATTGATGTGGTATGTTGATGGTGGGGGACACTGTGTACGGGGAAGGGGGCATGTGGGAACTATTTACTTTCCACTTAAGTTTGCTGTAAATCTGAAACTTTTCTCTAAAAATTAAAGCTTATTAATTAAAAAAAAAACACACGGAGCTATTCCTTAGAATTTCATTTCATTTAAACTAAGCACCCCAGGTAAATACTATGCTCATAGAAGATTGATAGCTACTACCTGACAATTATTATTTTAATAATAATAATAATAATAATAACAATGTAGGTATTACCTAGTGAGAATGAATTAGCTAGTAAAAAAAGGTATCAGTTCAGAGTGCATCAGGAGAGATAGAGAGAAAAAGATTTTGAACAATGGGGAGAGTTCCCTATGATTTATTTTAACTTCTAATAATTGTATTACTAATATTTGTTAGACACATGACTTTTATTTGTCATGTTTAGGGTGAGAAAAATAAAGATGTGTTCTAACCAAAACATGCCAACCTTCTAGCCTAGTGGCACTAAATTTTTATCACCCTATAACAGAACTAAAGTGATCATATCCTCCTACGTTCAGAGGATTCTTTTCTTTATTGCTTCCTCTGCCTGGGTGGAATCCCTTCTCTCCATCCCTTTTGAAGGACCCCTCTCACAGACATTTTTAAGGCTCAGGTTTGTCCTTCATCTGTCCAGCAATGCAGTGACAGAATTCTTAGCTGGGTTGAAAATAGGAACTTTGTAAGGAATGAGTCACACGTCCATCAGGGGATCATGGGCTTTCCTTGGTGACTCACTGAATTTACAGAGCCAGCTACACAGTTTGAGCTCTCTGGATGGCAAATGTAAAGGAGTACCCCCCACCACTATGCACATACCATGCCCCTAATCCCAAAATATGGGCATTTGTAGGAAGACTGCAAACACAAAAACCACCCCCGCAACCAACAAACTAAACCTCACCAGTCTTCTTAAAAATATTTGTAAAGGTACCAGATGAAAAAATCATATTTAAGCATGGAGAGGGAACAATCTTTAGATCTTAATGAGGCCTCTATTATGAAGCAGAGTTGCAGGAACAAAGGAAGACAACAGGGCAAGTTGTTAGGGCCTGGGCTCTGTGCCACATGAATCGTGACACATAATAAAACTACATGTATTTGCCAAGTAAAATCAAAGCTCCAAAAATAACAGTTGATATGTGTCAGACACTGATGAACAATTTACATGCATTATCTTATGTTGTTTTTACAAAATCTCTATGAGGCAGGTTCTATTAATGTCCTTACAGACAAGAATGCTGAGGCTGAGAGAGGTCTGCCCAAGTTCACAGAGCTAGCAGGTGGCACAAATCAATTTTCCAGGGCTGGCAGAGAGCACTGTTTCCAAAAAAGGAAGCAACGGAACTATATCAGAGAGATGATTATTTAGCCTGTTATTGAATGAAATTTGACTATATGTCATGGATTACCTACTCTAATTACCAATTTCTGATGATAAAAATTCAAACTGAGGAGATGTGCTTTATTTCTCCTCTCTGTGCCTCAGTTTCCTCGTTTGTAAAAAGAGGGTGCTGGCTGAACCCACTGGTCTCAAGTCCTGGGGAGTTTTCATACCTGGATCGGCCTCATGCCAACTGTATTAGACTCTCTGGAGTGGATATCAAGAGCTAGAATCTTTTTTTAAAGATCCCTAGGTAATTGTGAAGAAGCAAATGATTTCTGGATGTAAATGTCCTCGCTCTGGGATTGTATTTCAACATTTCTTTAGCTTGATCCTCAGTGGAGATGAGAGGAGAGAGTTGGTCATTATCACCCCATCTGAAGAGTAATTAGGACAATCACTAAGATTTTTCCCTAGGCTGGCCCCCACCCCTGCAAAATACAGTTACTCATGCTTTTAGAAGATTTTCCTGGGGCGGCGGGGGAGGGGGGCGCGGAAAGCCTTCAAGACAGCTTCATGTGCTACCATGTACTGTTCTATATAGCATCTTTGGGCCCCATTTACCAAGATGTCAGGAAAGACTTTTTTTTTTTTTTTTTTTTTTTCCTTTCTTTTATTTATTTTTTTTTATTTTTTTTTATTAATTTATTTTTGTTACAGATGTTTCTCCTTTTTTCCCCATTGACACCCTCCTTCCCATCCCCCCACCCCATCCCCAGCTTTGTTGTCCATGTCCATCAGTTATGCATACATGCGTATAAGTTCTGTGGTTTATCTCTTCCCTACCCCCCCCACCCCCTCTTCTGAGGGTTGTCAGTCTGTGGACTTGAAACAAAGAGAACTGCATTTCTGTTACCTAGACAGTCAAAGACTGTCTGGTTTGGTTTGCACTTTGGCACAAAAGGCCAGGCTCTGGTGAAGAACTAGCAGGCCAGCAGATGGAGCTTGCTCTGTGACCACTGGGTTTTCTTCCTTCTCTGGGACAGGGACAGTTGTTCTAGCTGTTCTCTGAAAGCTGCCCCCTTATGGAGGCACTGAGCCAGTCCCCGCTTTCAGTGAGTTTGGCTGCCTCACCTGCCGTCCAATGGGCTGTATCCTCCTCCTGCCTGGGCTTCTCTCTAGTGACTGGTCTGTCTAGTGGTTTTGTCAGAACATATGTTGGGGTGGTGGACACTAACACCACAGCTGCCTTTTTCCCTCGTTGAATTCTTCCCCCTAGATCTCTTGACAACATCGTCACTCTCATCTTTGTGGGTTTTGACAACACATTGACTTGCAGACAGCATCACGAGGTAGTTGCCAGAATTCACATTTCAGTTCCTGATTATTCCAGACACATTGTCAAAGGTGACATGGTCAGGTTGAGTTAGCGAGATAATACCTGCTCAGGCCAAACTGATTTTTCTCCCTACCAGATTCGAGACCCAGATAATCCTGGGCTGTAAAGCAGGAAGAAAAGAAATCAGTGAAATGCATAAATATAGAGCTTGCTGAGTACCAGCTGGCCAACGGACTGTAAAGACATGGTTCAAGGGTGATAATGTGAGCAATTACAGTGACTCTTCCCCAAAACAGTTTCTGGAGTTTAGATTTTAATAGGCTACTCTAAAATGAATGCCTTAGCAATATGAAAACCGTCTCTCCTATCATTCTCCTTTGTCCCTACAACACATGTATCTACTGTATTTTGCATTTCTTCATAGTTTTGTTCTCCTTTGTTTAATACTAATACTGATTCCTCCCTCCCCCCACAAGCTGATTTTTTTAAAGGCTTCCCAGCAGATGAAACCTTGTATGTCAAATTGTCCTTGGGATGCAGTCTTTGCTTATTATAGCATCATCTTTCACTGGTGCTAGAGTAAGTTGGCTGCCAGGGAATAGCATTCACTTATTTTTCAAAGAGGCGAGACCAACAAAATGCCCTCATGAAGCCACAGATGTCAGAACAGGATTGGATCTCATAAATATAACCTAGTACATATAACCTTCCCCAAAAAGACTTGGGGCAAACCCTGTCCCACTCATTTTTGAATCACTAGGCTTGGCATGCTTGAGGCACCCAGGAAATGTTTGGTGAGATAAATGCCATAGTTTTACCCATTGCTTATCACAGTCAGGTGCATAGCACATTTTTGTGGCTCTTGAAATAAGGTCTAAAGAGGTGCAGTGATTTGCCTAAAGTGTCAGTGACAATATATTGTTCTAACATACCAGTCCTTGATTCTTTAAAAATATGTGTATCTATGTGTATTGTTCAGGGAAATTTATTTGCTTTGCCATCAGTAAAGTAAGGGACAGATTACTTCATGAACAGAAGACACTAAGTGGGGACATGAATTAGATATTCACACATTTTTTTCCATGAAATTGATTCAATAAAAACAATAAAAGCACTCAAATATATTAAGTACTTACTAGTATATCCTAGGAACTATCACACTAGAGATAATAGGTAAGACATACTCCTTAGAGCAAAAAACAAAATTTGTAGGATTTTAGGAGGTCATATTTTGTGAAACTCAAAAACAACACATATTTCTGTAAACTTAACCTCAACACATTTATCTTGGCAGTATTTTTCTGGGTACTGTGTTCTTACCTGGCCTACCAGAAGTTAAGAACATGCTTCTACTTCGCAAGGGGCAAGTGAAGTGACAGGTTACATTTTCATTGTGTTCTTTGGCCTCACAATGGAATCACTGAACATGTAGCAAGAATGTAAAGGTCCACTCTGCCAAAAAAATTCTATGTTTGTTAAAAGACAAATCTGAGTAGGAAAGCTGGGGTCTAAGAAGATTTAACTAGAATTAAAATCAAGAACACCAAGATTTCATTTAGATTGTTCTCTCGATAGGGCATATGGACAAGAACCAGAGACTCTAGGATGAGTAGAGAGAAGCTAGAGGGGTTCATTATTGGGAAACTAACGAGACGCATGAAGAAAATAAACTACTTTGGGTATAATGATGGGGGAGAAAATTTTTTCATAGGTATATTTGTGGTCTAGAAGTTTAAATATGTAGATGAAAAGACTAGAAATGACAGATTTATCCTGAAATAAAAGGCAAGTAACTTTAATGAGCAAGTTTGTATTGCATATTAAAATAAAACAGTATATTTCAAAAGACATAATTTATCACTAATTAACTTCAAATACTGAGGTATGTACCAATGATATTCAAAGAATAAAGGTCTGGAATTAGAGTCAGTCTTATAAAAGAAAAATGAATTGGCCACAGATCAGTAATTTAGTAAGAAATATAATACATAAACCTGGGCTGTGTCTTATGAAGATCACGATACTCTCTGTTTTCAGTTATCATGATGATACTGTTAAAAGGGAGAAGGCAAGAAGTGGAGGAGGTGAGGGCTGAAGCTGGTAGGTTTTAACCAAACTACAAGGCTTCATAAAATTATGCTGAAATGCTGAATGAAAATTTATTGGTGGGGCTAAATCTTGAACATCGTGACTTTGTTGTATAGGTTTTTATTTATTTATTTATTCATTAATTTATTTTTGTTACAGATGCTTCTTTTCCCCCCAAGACACCCTCCTCCCTATCCCGCCCCCTCCCCAAGCATTGTTGTCTATCGTACGTATACACAAAGGTTTTTATTTTTTATTCCTTCCTCCTTCCTTTCTTCTAGCTGGAGGCAGCCACTCTATGAGTCCCTTTCATGTTGATGTTTCTCTCTCTCTCTCCCTCCCACTCTATCTGAACGGAAAAATGTCCTCGGGTGAGAATAAAAAAAAAAAAAGTAGGACAAAACTCTTTACTTGCTCTAGGGCTGATTGGTCAAGTTGAAAACAATAGAATCAGCACCTATTAAGAACTGATTATTACATCATGTTATGTAATCAAAAGAGCTTGAAATTTCAAGTTAAAAGACTTGTGTTTAAGCCCCGGGATCCATTCCTTCCTAGCAGTAAAAATTTTGACCAACTATAACTTTTATGAACCTTAAAAACTAGAATGATAATAACTATCTCACAAGATTATTGCAAAGATCAAATAAAGGTTATATGGGAAAATGATTACTAACAAGCAAAGGCTATATACATATTGATTATACATTGTTTCCACACACGTGCTTTTGTTGGACTTTCCCAGTCCTATGGAGGAGGCGAGACTGGGTATTATTATTATTACCATTTTAAAGATGGTGAAGCTGAGGCTCTGAGATGATAAGGGACTTACTCAAAGTCACATGACTAATATGTGCTGGAGTTGAGACCAGAAACAAAGTTTTATCTCTGATTGGGGCTCTGTTCACTGTCAAGGTGTCCACATGGACACCACACAGTATGGGAATCCAGTGAGGCGGGGAGGCTCCTCTGCTATGGGCCAGAGTTTCTAAATTTGACTCATTTTACTCTTGGTGATGTGAATGAATGGGGCTGTGACAGCACGATTCAGTGGGTAGGTATATGGTTGAGGGGGAAACCCTGGACATCCTTCCCCTTGAACTTTATCCTTCTCTTCCCTACTCACCCATGAATTGCTAACAAGTCCCTAAAAAAGCCTTTACTGTGTTCACTGCTCCGAGGGCAGGAGGTCTTACTGCCCTCCGAGTGTCTTCAAAGGACACCTTTGAAGGTATTCCTAGAATTGGAATATTTTACTGCTGGGAGAAACCTCAGACGCCATTTAGCAACCTGCATTTTATGGATGAGAAAGCTTAATTCTGGAACTATTAAGATGTGGGTGCCAGGCTCCTCGGGCCGTGTCAGAGACAGCACCAGCCCTGGGCGGTGCATCCTCTTTCCACTCCACCATGCTCCCGCGCACAGCGAGGCCCCGGCAGGGCAGGGCATCTTAAACCAAACTTCCGAAGGCTTTCTCAATTAGTTAAGTAAAATAAATTTATTCTAATTCCCTTTATTATAGCATTAAGAAGAGCTTAAGCCACTTAATAAATAAAGGGTAGCTGGAGTCACCTCTTAATGGATAATCATGTTTTCTCATTTGCAGTGTAAGTACTAGAAGACAAAGTGACTTTAAAACTGCTCATGAGAGGACCCAATTATCAGATAAGCAATTCCAAAGACCATATACACAAATGAAGAACAGACCTCTTTATAAATGGTGCCTGACAAGGTAAGAGATATTCGTGGCACAGAAGCTATGGAAAATGTAATTATTTATCCTTTTACAACTAATGAAAGAAATGGAAAATAAAGCTTTCATTTCAAATCCTTTTTATCTGGATAAAATTTTAATTTTACATAATTAAATTGACTTCACAGTTTAGTGTGTTAAAATATGCAATGAATTAGCATATCAGGGTTAAATGCCTACTGTTGTTGGCTCATTTAGAAATCATGCTGTCAAACTCCCCCACCAGAATGAACACCTGCCTGTCTGTTGTTATGCCCAGAGCCAGGGGACAGCACACAGCCTGCAGGGCTGACTCCCCAAATTCAGAGTAGGCAGTTGCACTTTCTTGTATGTGCCAACTCCTGCATAAAGTTAGTTGGATATTTAAAGAGCTTCCACTTCTCTTTGTTTTTCAGTGGGGCTTTTCCTTAAAAAAATGTTTTTTATTGATTTTTTTTTTTTAGAGAGAGGAAGGGAGAGGGAGAGAGAGACAGAAACATTAATGAGAGAGAGAAGCATCAACATTGATTGGCTGCCTCCTGAATGCCCCCTACCGGGGACTGAGCCTGAAACCTGGGCATGTGCCCTGACTGGGAATCAAACCAGCAAACTCTTGGTTCATAGGTTGATGTTCAACCACTGAGCCACACTGGCCCAGTGAGGCTTTTTTTTTGTTTGTTTTGTTTTAAATGAGAAAATATTCTGGGACTTTGAAGGAGCATCATAGATTATTAACTTTATCTCTTACAGAAGTTTCTTCTAAAATAACACTTGCATCATCCAAGTTTTTCCTTCTGTTTGTTGTATGTTAAAACTCATTTATTCCAATTTTGCCATTCCACAATTTATGATACATTTCAGCTAAAGACCTCTTTAAACTTAACTTTGCACTACTGGAAAAGGAGGGGCTTTAGAAATGTTGTGGGAGGTGTTGAAGGGAGACAATGAAGCGGGACTGGGGGAGTTCACTGGAAATTTATCTTAAGAGGCAGTGGTCTGTACAGGTGGAATCACTCGCTGTGTACCTCCCCTCATTTTCCCTTTGAATAGCACCTTTGTGATGGTTAATTTATGCCTCAGCAGCATCCTATATTCCTTTCATTTTAAAACTCTGTGAGTGGAATACAGCTAAATTAGAACTGAGTTCTCTCCCCTTCTTTAATATATTCTAGAATTCATGTAACAGTGATTCTTGTTTTGTCCACTGGGATAATTGTTGAGAAGGACGCATGGATCTAAGCAATATCCTTATAATGACACATGGATAACCAAACCCATTTGGTGGCTTCTCCAGATAAATCGGGGAAGTGTGTTGCTAGATTAATTACAAAAACCACAAAAAGAATACATGATCATGACATGAGGCCACTTAAGACATGAGACCATTTAAGATAAACTTCTTTGAATAGGGGGCATATGCTATATTTGCAGGTTTATTCTCTCTATAATGCTCCTGTTACTTATTATAGGATATAGGTTGTTAGGATGATCAACAGACTATAAAACTGGAAGACTATAAAAGATATTACAATGTGTACAGTGATATAACATATATAAGAATGTACGAATGTTTTACTTGTTTGAGTCAAGGCTTGAGATATGGTATTATCTGCTTCCATGATACCAGAAGGCGTGATGAAGGAACAAAATTCTTCTAAAATTCTGTGAGCTAGATTTGCCTCTGTCTCATTGCATTGCCCTGGAACCCAAAAGAGGCCTTAACAATCAAGGGGTACCTTGGTAGTTTTATCCGGAAAAAAATTAGTATTGAAAAACAATGTTTTAATAAGTGAAAAGTTATATTAATATATCCATGCAATTTGTAAACACACACATTTATAATCAATTTCATAATTACAAATTATCCTTTTCTCATCAGCTCTTTCTTCCCTTACAATCTATAGAACATTAATGGTTTTTAGTTTTGCTTATTGTATGCACTTGAAAGCCATTAAACTACTGTTTAGTGAAACTGTTCATACACAAACATACATAATCACTGACCGGTCTTCCCTCAAACAATCTAACTTTGGAAGTTTCAACACTGATAATGTGTTTAAATAATATCAAACAATAAATGCCACTTTACACAGCAACTGTAAATCTTGTACTACTTCTCAGAAACATGCAGGCTTCATTTTCTACAAGGCATAGGATTCCAGTCTCATTGTATACAGACCCTGTATTGTATGAGGCTCTGAGCTACCTGCAGAGTAGAGCTTCTGATGCCTTCTCAGAGTTCCAGATAAAGGAATTCCAGTTGTGAAATAAAAGTATAGTTCAATTGAAATGCTTCATCAATGTGGCCTGACACTCTCTGCTACTTTATTGGATCTGACTTGATACAGATGAACCACTACTGATTTCAATCCTTCAGAACCAGATAGAAGAAACTATGGATAGATACAACTATGATACACATAAATGGAGAAGATGATGAACACTGAAAAATCACACACTATCCCTAAATCTTATATTGGCCTCTTAACTTTCTTTCCCATCAACACCTTTATTAAGGTGCTTCCAATATATCATTGAATAGAAATGATGCTTTCTTTAATGAAAACCTAAACAGAAAGGATCAGACATCAACACTTAATTGAATCAATCAGAAGAAAAGACTCCTTTTGAAAACAGTTGAGCATTATCCTGTAATCCTGGCTGTTCCTTTTTAAAGCATGAATTCAGAATTATTGTCACTCGAATATGTGGACAGGAATTAGAATTCCCAATTGCCAAGTAAAAATCTTTCTTTTCTTTTTCTGTTTTGAATTTTCTCCTTGTTTGTGGTCAAAGAATGTCTGGAAAGTTAAAGGTTTTCGACATAACGTTCTACACTGAAGAGCATTCTGGACTATTACTGGGTAGTGGTGGAAATCAAGAGTTTGTGGAACAAAGTGGTGTTTAATTTATTCTTTAGGGAAAGGTAACTTATTCTGATATTGAGCTATCCTTATTATTAACCTTGAAGTGAAGTTACTGGACAGAGACCCATTTCCATCCAACAAGTCACAAAGATAACAGGAAGGGCACCAAATTAATGAGCACACGTGAAAGCACTTTAAATCTGTAACATGCTTTACAAAGTATAATAATTAACTCCATATTGTCTTTTTCATTTAGAAAGTAGTTTCATTTTTAAGAAGTATCAGTACTTCTTCCCTGTGAAAGGATTATTCTTGTGTTTAGAATATTTTTTGATAGAACCCAGTAAACTAATATGTGTTCTGTCTATAAATCAGGGAAATAAAGGGTTTGTGGATGGACCTTGCTGCTCTCCAGGACTTCAGTTTTCTCTCCTCCTAGTTGATAGTTTATAAGCATAAACAGTGATGGTCTAAATGTAAAGTTTGCTACAGTATCATTACATGAGACATTCATGTACATACTAATATATGCTTATACTTGAGGCTTGTGGAAACACTGAAGAGTCTCTGATGTTAGCAACTACTTGAAATAAGCTAACTTTCATAATTCAAGGATAGATTTAGTTCCCAATTAGGAATAAAAGCTAGAAGAAGCCACTCAGTTGAAGGTACTGATATAAGTTTAAAGTATTAAAGTTAAAGATAATATAAAGATAAAACAGTTAAATGAATCTAAGTGTACACAGAGACAGTAAATTCTATCCCAAGAAATTGGTTTAGAATCTGGAAAGAAAATTAAAAGATTCATCTTAAATAATGACTTTCTACCGTATTGACCCATTGTAACATTTCTGTATCATTCACTAGTAAATGTCCTATTTTATATCCTAGTTTCTTTTTGAAGAGAAGTCTGAGGACTTTTGATTACCCAGATAACACATTTAAAATTCAACTAATTAGGTAATTACTGAAATCTCCAACTGTAACTATTTGAGGCCAGTATCACTACCTTTCTCTGAATGAGTCTGAATTCAAATAAAGTGATTGTGAACAGTTCAATAAAGACAGTTATAGATAATTTTCCTGAGATAATTTCCTGGCATTTATTTCAACCTGGGAAAAGAGATGAATGCATGGAGAGGAAACACTCTATTTAGTCAAATAGACCAAAAAAAAAAAAAAAATTGTATTCATCACCATTAACTCAGGAAGAGAAGAAGAAACTAGGGAAAAATGTATTTAAATAATAATAATAATAATGGACTCAGAGAGCCTCAGAAAGGTAAATGTAAAAATATAATATTCTAATTGTGTAAACTTCTTGAGTTCAGTCTGGGGGAAACTAGATAGCATTAAAAGATGCAGCAAATTAAACCCACAGGGGAAGCACCGATACTTGATGGGAAACAATGGAAGGTATTGTTTTTTGTGCTTAGGTGTCCAGGTAAGAGTTCTGCAAAGCAATCTCACCTTTGTTTTCAGCCTTCAGTTCCTCTGCCATCAAGCTGTCTTGTCGGTTACCAAGCACAAATGCCAGGAACGAGAGGATCAGGGCATCCAAAATTCCAATAATTGCCAGGATGTATGCCCAGCGGACTGAGCAAGCCCCGAGAGTATACTTGTCTGTCTTTTCTCCACACATCCGTTTTACTTCCTCTGAATCCCAGCCGTCAGGGAAGATCATACAGCCAAGCACAAGGCAGGTGGCTGAGAGAGAGGACAAAAAACAAAAAAGAAAAAGAAAGGAGTTAACATAACTTTTATTTTAATAAATAGCAGTGATTTTACTGTTTCAAATTCTGGATTTAAATAACAGCAAATCTCATGGCTGTCCTACCTGGAGTGTGCCCCCCCATCCTCCCTGCGCCCACACACTTTAACTTAAAAGCAGCCCAGCCCACTGCACAGTGCACTTCACAGTGAGCCCACACATTCAGAAAGAAGTGAAGGGATATTGATCTATAAGAAAATACTAAAAAAATTGAATTTAAGTGTACATTTGTGGAAGGCTTCCACTGCAAATAGGAATCATATGCATAAGAAATCATAACACTGCAGGACAATTCAATGCTGGCTTTGAAGAGCTGAGACAGAGCCAGATAAGGGATTAGGATAGCACAGACAATGCCCGAGGGTATACTGACTTTGAGCAAAATATAATTTTATGTTGTGACCTCCGACACACACACACACACACATACACACACACACACGCACACACACACTGAAAAGTTTCTTGAAACTATACTTTCCACATGCAATTTACTCTGATGTTTTCTAGTTTATTCTCTATTCTATTTCATTTTTAAAAAGGCTGAAAAACTGCAACGTGGAGCGGCATCACTGAGCTTTAATGGAAATTCAGAAATTTAAAGAGAATACTTATATATTATATTTCCTAAATATCACCATGGAAATCATATGAATGCTTTAAAAGAGCAAAAAGAATATGTTACTTTGAAAATTAAAGAAGATAAGTTGCTATTGTTGCCACTTTATATTTAATTGAATTATTTAGGGTAAATGATAATAGTTTAGGTTATAAAGAGCTTTCTGAACAGGTGGGTTCATTCACTAATTCCTTTATTCATTCACTCATTAATTCAACAAATACTTATTGAGTATCTCCTATGGTGTCATTGACACCTCCCTACTTGAAGCTTTCATTATCTCTCCCAGAGAAGCCTAATTGCCCTCAGCCTTCAGTTCACCTTCACTCTAATCCAGATTATATATTATTGTTGCAGGAGAAATCAGTGGGCCAAATTTCCCTGCCACTCATGAGTGAGGTTCTTGGGGTACCACTGAAATAAGCATTTTCAGAAGCCCCCACAGGAGAATGAGATGTGGTAAAAGACTTTATTTGTGTGGAGTTATATCCCTTGGGTTCCAATGTCCCATTTCCCTCAAGCCAGTCCTGTAAAAGGGGTAGCTATGGGTTCAGTAAAGCTAGAAGCAGGGCCAGAGGTTTGGTAAAGCTGGGTCCAGTGGAATATCAGGTAAGATTCAGTCCATCAGTGCATTATGTAAAGCCCATGGCCATGTGGATGAATGTAGGGGACCGTTCCCCCTGCAACCAGAGTCCCAAGAGAGCAAGTGAATCAAGAGAGAAAGCTTCCTTTGTTCATTAGCTTATGTATCTCATATTTCATGCTCTTGCAGTGGCCACACCTATTCTGGCCACTGACTTGTTCCCAGGTGTGACTGACAGGTAAACATTTTTCCCACATCACTCAGACCTTACTGGGCATGCGTCTAAACTGCCTTTGTCCAGTCCCTTTCCCCATCAGTTTGGACCTGGAGAGTGTTAAACTGCTTCTTCCTGGCAAAGCTGCATAAATGACATGCCTGTATTATCTAGTCTCCCCTTTGCTCCTTTTCTGTTAAATAATAAGTGGGTTATTGTAACAGTATCATTACAACTTGGACCATCATTCTCAAAGCCTTTTGCTGGCTCCCCATTGGTACTGAAGAACACTCAAATATCTTAGGAATTCAAAGGATCCATAATACAGCCCCCACTTACTTTTCTAGTCCCCCTCCCCTTTATACTCTCCACTTCACTTGGGCGGAACTAAGCGTGACTCTGTTCACGCACCAAGTTTTTGAATCCCTTTATTTTCTTTTCTGCCTGGAGTATTTCACACTTTTGTCTTTAAATGTTCATTCTTAAAATCTTTTAACATTCAAGTCAAATTTAATATCCTCCACAAAGCAAGCTATTTTAAATTGTTAATCTAGAATATTGCTAAATTGGTTCTGGTACCAAGTCTGACACGTGTGTGGGATTTCCTAACCACTCCAACAAATAGTATTCAGACACCAACTGGATGTCCTATAATTCAACTCAATTCTGACACTATCTACTTGGAGACAGCGCCAGATTCCAAAGGTCAAGGAACTGCTCCCACCCCCCTTCAGATGCCATTCTCAAACCCAGATTGTTACCTGTGCTTCTGACAACTGGCTATAAATTGTAGGTTCCAATGACTCCTCCAACTCAGGATGCCAATGGGAAATCCAGGTTGTTACCTGTACTTCTGACCCACTGGCTATATAAATTAGAGGTTCCCAAGATCCCTTTCTCGAGTTCAATTAATTTGCTAGAGCGGCTCACGGAACTCAGGGAAACATTTTACTTACTATATTATTGTCTTATTACAAAGCATGTATATAACTCAGAAACAGCCTGAAAGAACAGATGCACAGGGCAGGGTATGGGAAAAGAAGCAGAGCCTCTATACCTTCCCCAGGTACACCACTCTTCCAGCACCTCCACCTGTTCATCAGCCTGGAAGCTCTCCAGATTCTGTCCTTTGGGGTTTTTCTGGAGGCTTCATAGGCATGATTGATTAAATCATTGGCCATTGGCGGTTGATTCAACCTCCAGCCTCTCCTCACTCCAGAGAGGTCAAGGGGATGGGACTGAAAGTTCCAACTCTCTAGTCATATGATTTGTTCTCCTGGTAAACAACCCCCCTCCCTAGATGAGTTCCAAAAGTCACCTTGTTAACATAACAAGAGACATGTTTATGTTTTTACACTTAGGAAATTCCAAGAGTTTTAGAAGCTCTGTGCCAGGAACAGTGGAAAAAGAACAAATACATGTTTCTTCTTATAAATCACAATTGCCCATCTCTGAACTCTCACAACTGTTAACTGTAACTATCTTTTAGTCCCTGCTACTTTTTATATTTGTTATATATTTACAAATATTATCTCAGTTAATAGACTGTAGCTTTCTGAGGAAAGAGTCTTTGGTCAGTAATCATATTCATAGCACCTAAAACAGTCTCTTATATATAGTTGGCACTAAAGTACTTTTATTTATTTATTTTATTATTATTTTTTTTAGAGTAAAACTAATCTTTATTGGGAACTTGGAGTTAAGATATAGAGCTTAAAACCTGGACACAAGTAGGCTTTTTCAAGACATATCAATCAAATTCTTTGATATTTGGGACTTTTTATTTATACTTTATGTCTAAAAAAATGTTTCTTGAAAGCTACAGTCAAATTTAGTCTGTTTTATGACTGGGGTACATTAAATATCTGAGTTTCCTTGAGCAAATTACTTAATCTTTTTTAACCTTAGTTTCATGATCTGTAGAATGGGGATAAATATAACTACCTTATATAATTGTTATGAGGATTAAGTGAGTTGACATACATAAAGCATTTAGAACAGGTCTTGGCACACATAAGGCATAAGACCTCTGGAGTATAATTATTATTATTATTTCCATGGTATTTTATATTTCCAAAGAATTGCTTAGAGATCTGAGGTGGGTAAGATGCATTTGAAATAGGAAAGATCAAAGCCACCTGAAGGCCAAAGAAGCAGGGAAGCATTCCTTGACAGGAACTGATTGAGCTAGTGGGCAATGGGCAGCAGGGTTACGGGGCTCATTTGTTAGAATTACAGAATCTGTATTTAAGAGCCTTTACAGGCTAGAAGGATGGGCCAATTCTAACGAGGTATTCTTCTTTCTAGAATCAGACAAATCTAACTTCTTTTCCATATAAGTTCTCTAAACACTTAAAGAGAACTAATTTGTCATTCAGTTATTCCATGAAGGTCAAGGCTTCCAGTGCCCTCTTCATTTGGGTCACTTCTTTCTAACCAGGCTCCAAATTGTCACTGTCCCTTGGGGATGAGTATTGGAGCAATACCAGGTATGCTCAGAGCAGTCAATCTCTGGACACTAAACTGTTGATGCAGTCAAGATTCCCTTAGCATATAGGGCAGCTCCATCATATTCTTTTTTTTAAAATTTTGTAATTGACCCATTTCTTTCTTTTTTTTTTTTCTTCTTTTATTTTTATTTTGTTTTTATTTTTTTTGGTTTGTTTTATTAATTTGTTTTTGTTACAGATGTTTGTCCTTTTTTTCCCCATCGACACCCTCCTCCCCATCCTCCCCACCCATCCCCAGCTTAGTTGTCCATGTCCATCAGTTATGCATACATGCGTATAAGTTCTGTGGTTTATCTCGTCCCTCCTCCCTCATCCCCTCTTCTGAGGGTTGTCAGTCTGTACCCTTCGTCCATGTCTCTGGGTCTACCTTGTTCCTCAGACTGTTAAGTTTATTATATTCCTCAAATAAGTGAGATCAGGTGATATTTGTCTTTCTCTGCTTGGCTTGTTTCGCTTAGGATAATACTCTCCAGGTCCCTCCATGTGGTCTCAAAGGATAAGAGACCTTTCTTTCTTACAGCTGCATAGTACTCCATTGTGTATATGTACCACGACATTTTTATCCACTCATCTATTGATGGACACTTGGGCTGCTCCAGATCTTAGCTATTGTAAATAGTGCTGCTATGAACATGGGGGTACATGTATTCTTTCTGATTGGTGTTTCAGGTTTCTTAGGGTATATTCCTAGAAGTGGGATCACTGGTCAAATGGCAATTCCATTTTTAATTTTTTGAGGTAACACCATAGTATTTGCCACAGTGGTTGCACCAGTCTGCATTCCCACCAGCAGTGTACTAGAGTCCCCTTTTCTCCACACCCTCGCCAACACTTGTTGTTTGATGATTTATTGATGGTGGCCATTCTGACAGGTGTGAGGTGATACCTCATTGTTGTTTTAATTTGCATCTCTCTGATGATTAGTGATGTTGAGCATTTCTTCATATGTCTCTTAGCCATTTGTATGTTTGGAAAGGTGTCTATTTAGTTCCTCTGCCCATTTTTTAATTGGGTTCGTGGTCTTTCTTTTGTTGAGTTGTATGAGCACTCTATATATTTTGGAGATTAACCCCTTATTTGATGTATCATTGGCAATTATGCTCTCCCATACAGTGGATTCCCTTTCCGTTTTGATGGTTGTTTCTTTTGCTGTGCAGAAGCTTTTGAGTTTGATGTAGTCCCATGTGTCAATTTTTTCCTTTGTTTCTGTTGCCTTAGGTGATATATCAGTGAAGATTCTGCTGCGTATGATGTCCGAAATTTTGATGCCTGCATTTTCTTCTAGGATTTTTATGGATTCACTAGTCACATTTAAGTCTTTTATCCATTTTGAGTTTATTCTTGTGTATGGTGTAAGTTGATGGTCTAGTTTCATTTTTTTGCATGTAGCTGTCCAATTTTCCCGACACCACTTATTAAAGAGGCTGTCTTTACTCCATTGTATGCCCTTGCCACCTTTGTCAAATATTAATTGAGCATAATGTCCTGGGTCAATTTCTGGATTCTCTATTCTGTTCCACTGGTCTAAATGTCTGTTCTTGTGCCAGTACCAGGCTGTTTTGATTACAGTAGCTTTGTAGTATAACCTGATATCCGGTATTGTGATCCCACCTACTTTGTCCTTCTTTTTCAAGATTGCTGTGGCTATTTGGGGTCTTTTTTGGTTCCATATGAACTTTTGAAGTATTTGTTCTAGTTCTGTGAAATATGTCGTTGGTATTTTGATGGAGATTGCATTGAATCTATAGATTGCTTTGGGTAATATGGACATTTTAATGATGTTAATTCTTCCAATCCATGAACAAGGTATGTGCTTCCACTTTTTTATATCTTCCTCTATTACTTTTTGCAATGTTCTGTAGTTTTCTGCAAATTGGTCCTTTACTTCTTTGGTTAAGTTCATTCCTAGGTATCTTAACTTTTTTGCCGCGATGGTAAATGGGATTGTTTTTTAGTTTCTCTTTCTGTGAGTTCATCATTGGTGTATAAGAATGCTGTTGATTTCTTGATGTTAATTTTGTATCCTGCTACTTTGCCAAATTCATTTATTAAGTCTAGTAGATTTTTGATGGACTCTTCAGAGTTTTCTATATATAATATCATGTCATCTGTGAATAATGACAGTTTCACTTCCTCCTATCTAATTTGAATCCCTTTTATTTTTTCTTCATGTCTGATTGCTGTGGCTAAGACTTTTAGTACTATGTTAAATAAGAGGGGCAAAAGTGGGCATCGCTGTCTTTTCCCTGTTCTTAAGGGAAATGTTTTTAGTTTTGCCCATTGAGTATGATGTTGGCTGTAGGTTTTTCATATATGGCCTTTATAATGTTGAGATATGATCCCTCTATTCCCACATTGCTGAGAGTTTTTATCAGAAATGGGTGCTGGATTTTGTCGAATGCTTTTTCAGCATCTATTGATATGATCATGTGGTTTTTATCTTTCATTTTGCTTATGTGGTGTATTACATTTATTGATTTTGCGAATATTGAACCAGCTTAGCAATCCTGGGATGAATCCCACTTGGTCATGGTGAATAATTTTTTTGATGTATCACTGGATCCAATTTGCTAGAATTTTGTTCAGGATTTTGGCATCTATGTTCACCAGGGATTTGGCCTGTAGTTTTCTTTCTTTGTAGTGTCTTTTTCTGGTTTTGGAATTAGAATTATGCTGGCCTCATAAAACGAGTTTGGAAGTGTTCCTTCTTCTTGAATTTTTTGGAATAGTTTGAGGAGAATGGGTGTTAGTTCTTCTTTGAATGTTCGGTAAAACTCCCCTGTGAAGCCATCAGGGCCTGGGCTTTTGTCTGCTGGGAGAGTCTTGATTACATCTTCAATTTCCTTCGTTGTTATTGGTTTGTTCAAGTTTTCTATCTCTTCCCGGTCCAGTTTTGGGAGACTACGTGTTTCTAGAAATTTGTCCATTTCGCTTAGCTTGTCTAATTTGTTGCTGTATAATTGTTCATAGTATTTATTAACGATCCTTTGTATTTCTGTGATGTCAGTTATTATACTCCTCTTTCATTTCTAATTTTGTGTATTTGGGTTCTCTCTCTTTGTTTCTTGGTGAGTCTAGCTAAGGGTCCATCAATCTTGTTTATCTTTTCAAAAAACCAGCTCTTTGTTTCATTGACCCTTTGAATTGTTTTTTTTGGTCTCTATGTCATTTATTTTTGCTCTGATCTTGACTATTTCCTTCCTTCTATTTGCTCTGGGGTTTTCTTTTTGTTTGCTTTCTAGTTCTTTAAGTTGTGAGTTTAGATAGTCAATTAGAAATTTTTCTTGTTTCTTGAGGTGGGCCTGTACTGCTATGAACTTCCCTCTCAGAACTGCTTTCGCTGCATTCCATAGATTTTATGTTGTTGTGTGTTCATTTTCATTGGTTTCCAGGACGTTTTTAATTTCTTCCTTGATCTCAGTAATCCATTCATTGTTTAATAACATGCTATTTATCCTCCATGTGTTCAAATGTCTGTGCATGTTCTTGTTGCAATTGATTTCTAGTTTCATGCCATTGTGATCTGAGAAGATGCTTGATATGATTTCAGTCTTCTTGAACTTGTAGAGACTTAGTTTGTGTCCTAACATGTGGTCTATCTTTGGAATGTCCCATGTGCACTTGAGAAGAATGTGAATTCTGCAGTTTTGGGGTGTAATTCTCTGTAGATATCCATTAAATCTCTTTGATCTAGTGCATCATCTAGAGTCTCTGTTTCCTTGTTGATTTTTTGTCTAGGGGATCTATCCAGAGATGTCAGCGGGGTGTAAAGTTCCCTGCTATGATTGTATTGCTGTCAATTTCTCCTTTGAAGTCTTCCAGATGATTTTGAATATATTTTGTTGCTCCTATATTGGGTGAATATATGTTTACCAACGTTATAACTTCCTGTTGGATAGATCCTTTCAATATTATGTAGTGGCCTTCTTTGTCTCTAGTTATGGCCTTCATTTTGAAATCTATTTTTATCCGATATGAGTATTGATACCCCAGCTTTTATTTCCTTTCTGTTTGCTTGAAAGATTTTTTCCCATCCCTTCACTTTCAACCTATGTGAGTCTTTGTTGTGAGGTGGGTCTCTTGTAAACAACATATATATGAGGCATGGTTTCTTATCCAATCAGCTACTTTGTGTCTTTTGTTCGGAGCATTCAACTACTTACATTTAAGGTTATTATTGATAGATATGTGCTTATTTATTGCCATTTTTGTTTATTGTGGTTCTATTTTTCTTCCTATTTTTTCTACTAATTACAGCAGTCTTTTTAACATTTCTTGCAGTGGTGGTTTGGTGCTAATATATTCCCTTAGGCTTTATTTTTGTCTGTGAAACTCTTTATTTCACCTCCTATTTTGAACGAAAGCCTTGCTGGATAGAGTAGTCTTGGGTTCAGATCCTTGTTTTTCAAGACCTTTATTATTTCATGCCATTCCCTTCTGGCCTGTAGTGTTTTGTTGAGAAGTCAGCTGATTGCTTTATGGGGGTTCCTTTGTAGGTAACTTGTTGCTTATCTCTTGCTGCCTTTAGGATTCTCTCTTTGTCTTTAATTTTTGGCATTTTAATTACTATGTGTCTTGGTGTGGGCCTGTTTGGATTCTTCTTACTCAGGGCTCTCTGTGCTTCTTGAACTTGAATGCCTTCTTCCTTCACCAAATTAGGGAAGTTTTTTGTCACTATTTCTTCAAATATATTCTCTAACCCTTACTCATTTTCTAATTCTTCAGGCACTCCTATGATGTGAATATTATTACGTTTCTAGTTGTCTCATAGTTCTCTTAAGCTGTCTTCCTGTTTTTGAATTGTTTTTCCTTTTGGTTTTCTGATTGGTTGATTTTTTTCTACCTTGTATTCTAATTCAGTGATCCGGTCTTCAGCTTCCTCTACTCTGCTGTTTAGTCCTTCCAATGTGTTCTTTATTCTGCTATGTCATTCTTCATTTCTTCTTGGTGCTTCTTCATTTCCAGTTGGGTGATTTTTCAATGTTTCTATGTCTTTACTCATGGTGTTGAGGTCCTTACTCATGCTGTTGAGCTTCCTCAAGATCATGGCTCTGAATTCTAGCTCTGTTAAGTTGCTTAACTCCATTTCATTTATCTCATCTTCAGTAGAGGTCTCTTGTTCTTTTGTTTGGGATTTGTTTCTTTGTTTCACCATTTTGGCTATCTCAGTGGGTTTTGGAGCCTGCCCAATTTTCCCTGTGTATGTTGGTGTTCTGCTGTTTGTGGCTCCCTCTACTGTGTTTTGATGAACGTGGTAGGACCCACCTTAAACACCACTGTCAAGTCTTACTTTCCTGAGTAGATTTGCAAGCCCAGGAACGGTTCAGTTATCCTTTAGCTTTTTGCCTAGAGTCTATTAGTCTCAATTACTTGAAGAGCCTTGGGTTCTCAGTTGAATGAAAACCTCCTTCAGGTGTTCAGCATAAGAGGATTTCCCAAGGGTGGGGCAGCTGCTGGTTTTTAATGAGTCTCAATTTGCATTTCAATAGCCCATCTGGGTGAGGTTGAATTTCCGAGGGAGGGGCTGCTGCCTCTCCCCAGAGTCCTGGGAAGGAGTAAGATAGCCACCGTCCTGTGTGGCAGCAACTCAGCAAAAGCTCTGAGCGCCCTCTAAATCCCGAGTGTCCCCACACTATTCCAGTCCAGTCTGCCCTCCCTCTGCTGAAGCCCAAGGTGAGTGTCTGTGGCTATTTTAGCACTCTGTCCAGGCCCTCTGTGCTGTGGAGCAGGCTTGGGAATTTAACCCCAAGGGTGCTGCTCACAGCTAAGACCGCTGCTGTCTGAGGGCTTCCAGCCCCATTCTCGTGCCTCTGCAATCCTACCAGGATCGATTCAATGTCCCTGGTTGTATGGTCCTTGCAAGCTGCTTTTCTGTTGCTTTTCCCCTACGATTTGTCTTTATTTTAGTTGTAATTCCAGTTTGGTCCTGGGAGATGGTCTGTGTAGCTTCCATTCACTCTGCCACCATTTTGGAATCCCTCCATCATATTCTTGATAAATGCTGAGTTTGACTAAAATTCTTAGGGCTTTTTCACAGCAAGTGCTTTTAAACCACATCTCTTGTTCCTGTAAATTGGCACTAAAATACTTTTAAAATGGAGAGTGAATGAATGAATACATAAATTGTAATAATTATATTGTATGCTCTAAATATAGTTTATAGAAGTCAATATCACAACTACTCAAGGTCACAAAAAGTATAAAAGGTCTAGTTAAGAATGGATTTATATTTAGATTACATATAACAGAGACACGTTTTTTTATGACTAGACAACAGATTGCAAATACTTGGGGGAATAATTTTTAAAAAGTCAAGTTAATGATTTGAAAATATTTTAAAATTCCTGTTCCCTTTGTATCTCTCAGCACTTAGTACCAACATGCTCTCCAAATCACTGTCTAGCAATAACAATCTGTGTATTTTAAAAACATGTGGCTTCCATGAGCAAACATTTATTTTATTTGAGAAGAAATAGAAGATCTCTGAATCCAAACCATAGTTCAGAAAAATCACCTGTAAGGATGTTATGTTACTTGGAATATTTAAAAAGCATTCTAAGTGCTTTTTTACGTATTAAATAATTTTTTTTTCTATGAGAAAATTAGTTTTTTATAAAGAAAAAAATCAAATACTTTTCCTTTATGAATAAGAATCCCTTGGAGAATAGCTTACAGCTTTAGTAAATGTAATAGAAATCACCATTTAGTTTAGGCAGGTTATTGGACATCACAGGACAACTTCACTGGAACAGAATGTTTGTGGAATGGTAACGTCAATGAAGACATCTTTTCTTAAGGTCTTCTGCACTCATGGTAGACTGACTATCTTAAAAGTTTCCATTTCTGGAAACTCTGAGTTAGAAATTGGGATTGAAAGAGCAGAGGCAGAATTAACACTCTGAAACTAAAACCATGGAAGAATAATGGCAACCCCTTGTTCCCTATCTTCAAAGTCCATTTTAAGTGAAGATCTGAAAAAAATAGATGATATAATATGCAATTGTCCTTAATTTTATGCAATGGGTATTCTGCTGAAAATTATAAAAATATAATTTTATTTTATTAAAGAAAATTTTCTTTCTTTATTGATATATTAGAGACAGAAGAAGGAAGAGGGAGAGAGAGATGGAAACATTGATGAAAGAGAACATCAATTGGCTGCCGCCTGCGTGCCCTCCACTGGGGATCAGACCCACAACCTGGGCATGTGCCCTGACCAAGAATCAAACCAGTGACCTCTTAGTGCATGGGTCGATGCTCAACCACTGAGCCACACTGGCTGGGCTAAAAATATAATTAAAAAAATGCAATTCTTATTTTCAATAGTCTAAGGGAGTTGGTTGTTCAGAGAAATCTTAATATAAAAACAGGGTTAAAAAGGTCAGTGTTTAGCCTCTGGGGGAAAAATGTTGGGTTCCCCCACAGCCAGTGTATTCCAGGTGTACTTCTGGCCAGAAGGCACTGGAATATGTGTTGGATTCTCTACTCCTTTTTTGTTTGCCTTCTCTTAAAGTGCAAGATATCACCTTTTCTAATTAATCTGTTTGGAAAATTTGAATGGTTATATAATAGAATATTGAAAAATAAAACAATTGCATTTAAAACTTTGTAAGTAAAATCTGTGATTAAAATCCAATTTTTAAATAAATACAAAGTTGGAGGGATCACAATACCCGATATCAGGATATACTACAAAGCCATAGTAATAAAAACTGCCTGGTACTGGCACAAGAACAGGCATATAGACCAATGCAACAGAACAGAGAACACAGAAATCAACCCAAACCATTATGCTCAATTAATATTTGACAAAGGTGGCAAGTGCATACAATGGAGTAAAGACAACCTCTTCAATATATGGTGTTGGGAAAATAGGGTAAGTACATGCAAAAAAATGAAACTAGACCACCAACTTACACTATGCACAAGAATAAACTCAAAATGGATAAAAGGCTTAAATGTAAGTCATGAAACCATAAAAATCCTAGAAGAAACCATACGCAGCAAAATCTCACACATCTCACCTAGCAGAATTTTCACTGATACATTGCCTAGGGCAAGAGAAAGAAAAGAAAAAATAAACAAATGGGCCTACATCAAACTATAAAAGCTTCTGCACAGCAAAAAAACCCAGCATCAAAATGAAAAAGGAACCCACTGTATGGGAGAACATATTTGCCGATGATACATCTGATAATTTCCAAATATATATATATAATTTCCAAAATATATAAAGTACTCATATAAGTCAACAAAAGGAAGGCAATTTAATTAAAAAATGGGCAGAGAACCTGAATATAAAGAGGATATACAAATGGCCAACAGACATATGAAAAAATGCTCAGTGTCACTAATTATCGGAGGGATGCAAATTAAAATGACAATGAGGTACCACCTCACCCTTGACAGAATGGCTACCATCAACAAATCAACAAACGACAAATGCTGGTAAGGTGTGGGAATAAGGGTACTCGAGTATCCTGCTGGTGGAAATGCAGACTGGTGCAGCCACAATGGAAAATAGTATGGTATTTCCTCAAAAAAATTAAAAATGGAACTACCATTTGACCCAGTGATCCCACGTCTAAGAATATATCCTAAGCATCCTGAAACACCAATCAGAAAGAATATATTCATTCTTATGTTGATAGCAGCACTATTTATAATAGCTAAGATCTAGAAACAGCCCAATTGCCCATCAGCAGAGATGAATGGATAATAAACTGGGGTACATATACACAATGGAATACTATGCAGCTATAAAAAAAGAAGGATCTCTTACCCTTTGAGATAGCATGAAGTGACCTGGAGAGTATTATGCTAAGCAAAATAAGCCAGTCAGAGAAAGACAAGTATCGCATGATCTCACTCATATGTAGGATCTAATGAACAAAATAAACTGAAGAATAAAATAGATCCAGAGACATGGAAACAGGGAACAGATTGACGAATATCAGTGGGAAGGGGGTTAGGGGCCCGAAACTGATTAACCAAAGGATTTATATGCATCTATGCATAACTGATGGACACAGGCAATGGTGCAGTGAAGGCCTGGGTGGGTGGGGTGGTGGAGGGAGCACGGTAGAGGGGATGAATGGGGGGGATGGGGATAATTTTTAAAAATCCAAATTTTAAATTAATAATTTCCATCCTTTTGACAGCTGTGTTTCTAGATGGCTATTACATAACAAGTTTTATTTTCTCACAATGTATTATCAAAATATACATTTTCTTTTTCCCCATATCCAAACTTCTTTCACTGGCTTTGTTTTATTTTTGAAAGGTTGAGGCCCCCAAAAGTTATATTTAAGATTAACTTAAGCCATTAAAATAGTTTAGACTCTGTTGGTTTTTTTTTTTTTAATAAGGTATTATTATGTTCTGCATTAATGCTTGAGTGCTATAATAAATTCTGTTTTCTGGCATTCTATTAACCAGAACCTTATTAACCTGCACAATTTGTATAGCCACTGAAAACTAACAGCTGTTCCTAATCCTGACTAAGAAGTACCTGAAGGATCCTAGGCTAATGTCTCAGTCAATAAGAAATTAAATACTATTCCTCTTGGCTTTATAATTAATTATTTCTAATTCTTTACAAATTATTCATCCTGTAAGATGTAACCTCATCACTACACTAAACAGTAGAATATATGAGAGCACCAGAACAATGATTAATTTGGACATGCTATTTCCTGACCATGAGGGATACTGGAGAATTAGTTCCAATTGGGCTATTATCCAAAAATGGGTCTCTTATTAGAATGTCACCTAGGAAATAACTAACTTACTTGCAGCTATATATTCCTTCATTTCAGCAGCAGGTTTTCTGCAAGTGTATCATAGAACATTCTTCAATGTTAAAGAGAAATGAGAGCTGACAAGTTGGAGGTGAGCAGAGAAGGATGATAAAAAGGAAACTATGTCCTTACTGTATCATTTCATGATATCTTCTAATCTAAAATACATAATAAAGGCATCCTTGTGAGGGCATGGCTGTTGATTGCAATTTTAAGCATATTCCAAATGCTGAAAGGAACCTCTGTGTAGAGACTGATGTCCACAATGGGTTCTTATCAAATAGGACACAAACAGCTAGTGGTTCCCCAGAGCCACTAACTGCTCTGGGATTTTATTATTTGATTTTTTCATTTTTGCCAAAGAGCTGAATGTAAGCTCTGTGAAGGAAACATCCTTAGAAAAATCCACAAATGTTTTTAATTGAGTCTCTTTCCAAAGGACAATGAAGTAAGATGAAAAAGCAATAGCGAGGGAGAGAAGGGGGGTCTAGGATTTGGGTTACTTGGCCTCCTGATATTGCTAGTCCAACTGTCCTAATCAGGACTGTTAACATTGTGAACCAGAGAACTGCTTATTTTTTGGACAGAAAGAGAAAGTCTAAATTCATTCTTTAAAAAGCCTATCCATGGTTGCACAAAAAGCATGATAAATTGCTTCATGCTGGTGAAAAAATGAACCTGCAGTCACTTAACTTTATCATTTATCAGGCATACAGTAATTGAAGACACTGATGCCATCAGAGCTGCCAGGCTGTGGAGGGGGGATGTTCACACGAGGACTGTCACTCCAAACACCTGGTAAAGGAGACACAAGAATCATTCCTATAGCTTCTTCATTAGCACATGACTGAGAAATTTAAACTATGGTATTTGTATGTTTGGAAAAGGTATTATATTTATACCTCAGTTCACCTCTGGAAAATGGAGTCACTAGAGAAGCCAGGACATAATTTACTGTGGTTTAGAGTCTGGTGGAGAAAACAAATTGTCTCCTGATAAATTTTGATTCTAAATCCAGTATCATTTTATGGGCATTTAACTTAGGGTCATAACACAAAAGATACAACATACCTTAGAAAATTGTGAGGAGGAGAAAATGTAAATAAATACTGGGGTCTTAAAGGGAAGAGTTAGAAAGTTGTGTGTGATAATAAAAGTTTTGCTATTCTGTGCTGACATTCAGCCCTAATTGCCTGAGTAAAGTCAGCTCTGAAACCGTAGCACAGCGGAAAGGGAGTGATCAGGTTTCATCCATAGCGGAGAACTCACTTTTATAGAATGATACCAGACATGAGAAAAAACATTCAACTGTAAACGTAACTTGCTAATTTGCACACATTTTGAGGGTTAATAGCCAAATATAACACAAATGAGAATTTAAAACTTAAAAACATATGCAGTTCTGCCAGAATGGCTGCCATCAACAAATCCTCAAACAACAAGTGCTGGCGAGGGTGTGGAGAAAAGGGGACTTTAGTACATTGCTGGTGGGAATGTAGACTGGTACAGCCACTATGGAAAACAATATAGTACCGCCTCAAAAAATTAAAAATGGAATTGCTATTTGACCCAGTGATTCCACTTCTAGGAATATATCCTAAGAAGACTGGAACACCAATCAGAAAGAATATATGCATCCCTACGTTCATAGCAGTGCTATTTACAATAGCTAAGATCTGGAAACAGCCCAAGTGTCCATCAGTAGATGAGTGGATAAAAAGCTGTGGTACATATACACAATGGAATGCTATGCAGCAGTAAGACAGAAACATGTCTTACCCTTTGAGACGACATGGGAGGACCTGGAGAGTATTATGTTGAGTGAAATAAGCCAGTCAGAGAAAGACAAGTACCACATGATCTCACTTATGGAATATCATGAACAAAATAAGCTGTCGATCAAAATAGATCCAAAGTCATGGAAGTAGGGAACAGACTGACAAACCTCAGAGGGAGGACGGAGGGGTGGGAAGTGGAAAGTGATAAAGCAAAGAACTTATATGCATATATGAACAACCAATGGACACACACATTAGTTTGGGGAAAGCAGGAGAGGGGCAGGAGAGGGGTGAAGGGGGTCAACAGGGAAAAAAGGGACATCTGTAATACTTTCAACAATTAAAAAAAATACATGCAGTTCTGATCTCTAGAATTCTACTAGCTCACATTTGATATATATCTTGGATCCAATTAAGTTCCTTGACATCTTGATAATGACAGTAACACTCACCATGAATGGGGCACACTACACATGCATCATCTCATTTACTTCTCAAACAAAGGTAAGGGAAACATGAGAACACTTTTGCCTGGCTCCTCTAGTATTCACAAAGAGGGATTTTTCCAGAAATACCCTGGCCTCTTATCTCATTCCTTATCCCTCTCCATGGAGATGGGGCGAATTCCCTGAGGAATATCTGGTGGAGAGGAACTGGGTGTACCAGGCCAACCCCTTCCTCTCTTTAGATTAGTGGCTGTTTGTCTGCATAAACACGTTCCATTACCCTGTGCTGCAGATTTTACACAGGCTGGGCTTGACTTGACAGTGCTGTCTAGGCATAGGAAAATAAGTGTCCCAAATTCTAGGGGTGCAGATTAGGAAGCCCTTTTGGCTAGGAGACCCAGAGTCATATATTCTTCAGCCTTTCTCATAATAAAGGGGATATTTTGGTCTCCATCTGCCAGCTCTTCTCTCTCTCATTTGGTTCAGAGCTTGGGAGCATGTCACAGTTCTAGAGGCTGGAAATCTGAGATCAGAGTACCAGCATTGTCTGTTCTGGTGAGCACACTCTTCTGGGTTATATGTAGAAGGTTCACTTCTTATCCTAGCCTCACGTAGTGGAAAGAGCTAGCTAGCTCTTTAGCCTCTTCTTGTAACCCCAGTCATGAGGGTTCCATAACCTCCCAAAGGCTCCAGCTCCTACTACTGAGATTAGCAATGCAACCTACTGATCTTGATTGAACATAAGTATTAAGCTCGTTGCAGAGGGGAAACAGAGGATTGCCATTCTTTGCTTCTCCAACAACCCCAACATTATTTTCTTTTTTACAGATGAGGAAGTTGAGGCACAGACATTTCAAATAGCTGGCTCAAGATCATATGAATTCCCCAAACGGTAGAACCAGGATTTGAATTCAGGCAGCCTAGCTTTGGAATCTATGCGTTTAACACCATCTATGCTATTATCCTATACTTATCAATAATAATGATGCTTGCTGTAATTGCTTTAGAATACTGGTTTTAGTACTAAGAACACTCACAGGGTCTTGGCAGTGCTTAACATGTTGTTTATAATTAGACATTTATTCTTTGAGTACAAGAGCTGCTACTAAAAAATGCTTAGAAACTGTTAGCTTTTATATGTATAAACATTTCCCTTGTTTACACTAGTGTTTCACCTAACCATAATTTCATATTATATGTAGTGCCAAGAACATTAATTATAAGTTCTAAGTGTGTGGAATGGGAATTAATGAGATTTTACTGCATAAATATATGTATATTTGGTTATATTCACATTTCACAAGAAAATCATCCTTATCTTTTGACTTGATATTTTAAGTTAGCTATATATTAACCAAACATTTTATATATTCTTAAAATGTATATATTCCTTTTAAGATGATATATATGACTATGAATATATATGTAGCTTATTATTAATTTATATGTGGTTACTTATATGTAGAATACTTTCTGCTTAAGGTAAAAAGTCATGTCATTCATGAATCAATTAGGTTCTATTTAAGTTTTGTGAAGATTTATTTCTTTTAAGTAACTTCTTTGGATTTCAAAAGACACAGTCTTTTAATGAACATTTCAATAAACACACAATCGAAAGTGCTGGTATGTCTGAAATTTGCAGGTGAGCCCTTGGCTTAGGCAACATTTTCATGTGCTAAAATCTATACTGCATTTCAGACTCAGGATATTAAGAGAAGAAAAGATGATCTTTTTCCGTGGCCATATGAACAAGGACCCTGTGTAGTAGCGCACCTATCACCATTCTTCCAGCAAAGTCTGCTTTAGCCTAATACCCAAAGCAAGGCAACATAGACCAATGGCTATCCTGCAAGCACTTTTGCAAATGGCTCTTTGTGCCATAGCTACTTTATTTGTAAAACAGGCAGACCTAGTCTAGATTATTAACTGGTTACCCACTATTAACATTGTATTATTCATATTTAGGAATAAATTTGTATTCACTCGAGGCTCCATACATACACCTATTATTGGAAATAACTGTGCTCACATAAATGATTCATGAGCTGACTCAGTGTCTTCCTGCTCATCAGGCAGAGAGAGGGTAGCACACTCCCTCCCTACTCTGACTCACACAGACTCAGGGAAAGTCATCGTCAGCTAGAATTAAACCAAGTCAGGAATCTCATGCCAATCTGGCTATCAGCATTTCGTTTCTCAGTTGAAGGGGTGGCCTTAGGAGCAACTGAATTCCTCCTCAGATGAGCTCTCCCCAGCCTGCTAGACCTCTGGAAATAGAGTGCCCATTTCTAGACTCTTTCCTAAAACAGAATTTGGCACCGCGAATGGCAGCAAGCTTTTCTTTTACACAGCTTGCTCACTTTTAATTTTATTCCTTTGAAGTAACATTTTAATGCTTTAGGAACTTTAAATGGCAAAAAATGTTCAAAGAAAATACATGGGAAAAAATAAATATAGTACACTAAAAATGGAGTGGAACCAAGTTCAAGAAAGACGAGTGCTTCTCCAACCATCCTTCATAAGGAGGGACCTTACTTTCGAGTGGTATCAGATGCACACATTTAATAGGGTCCCAGGTTATACTTTTCCAGTTTAGCTGATTATCTATCTATCTATCTATCTATCTATCTATCTATCTATCTATCTATCATCTATCTATCTATCTATCTATCTATCTATCTATCTATCTATCATCTATTATCTATCTATCTATCTATCTATCTATCTATCTATCATCTATCTATCATCATCTATCTATCATCTATCTATCTATCTATTATCTATCTATCTATCTATCTATCTATCTATCTATCTATCTATCTATCCTCTATCTATCTATCTATCTATCTATCTATCTATCTATCTATCTATCATCTATCATCTCTTTCCATCTTTATCTATCTATTCATCTAAAGCTATCTATTCCTCAGTCCTGGTTCTTATATAGTTTAAGTAAAGTTGCATAAGCTATGGAGTGCAGGCAATCTCTTACAGGGAGGTCTTATAATATCATCCAGGACAGACACGATCCAGACCAAGCACTGAATTACCTTTCCACTGCAATGACAAGAGCAGCTCAGCACCGCGGGACTGCATCATAAAACCTTCGGGCTGACTGTTCCTTATGGCCAGTCTGCTCCTCTTCAGTGTCATTTTCTCCCTCTGATGCCCTCACCCTTTGGATACTTCAGATCAAGATTATGTGGACTCCAGGGGACTAATTTATTACATTTAAAACAAAAAACTGCAAAAAGACCATTGTAGTACATTATTTGAGTTCTTATTATTTTTAAAAATGTTTTGCTCCCTTCCTCCATCAGATTTTCCTTTAAAAATAGTTGTTTTTTCTTTTTCCCCAAACTTCCATTCTCTTTGCTGCTCCTTTGAAAGAGTGTGTTCAGACTTTGGAAAATATTTTGAGACACGTTAGGCTATGAAAAATCTATAGTAAAAATTTCCAGTAATTTACATATTTATTGAGAATGCTACTGCTTTAGAACAAGAAACTGTCCCAAGAGAAACCAAATTGGAACTCTCAGTAGGTATCAAAAAAGGGTATAGGATAAAAACCAGCTCAAAAGATGGTGAGACAGAACTTATATGCATGTACGCATAACTGATGGACATGGACAACAAAGCTGGGGACGAGGTGGGGGGGTTGGGGAGGATAGTGTCAATGGGGGAAAAAGGAGAAACATCTGTAACAAAAATAAATTAATAATAATAATAATAAAAAGATGGTGAGAGAAGTCAGCATGTTAAATGTTCTGTCAAAAGACTTTTGCACATCTTTCAACTTCACATTCTAAAAGCTGTGGCCAAAACTTTATAGATAAAACCTTGAACAATATGACATTTGAAGAATAATGCCTGAAGGACAATGCCTTCCTTTGACTAAAGTGAAATTTAATCCAGTCTAAACTTGCCAGTGAAATGCCCAGAAGGTGATTTAACTTTGAACTTGGGCACTAGAGTAGCTGAGGGGAAAGTTCTAGACACTGAGCAGGGAGTTGGGATTTTGCTCTTTGCCCTTAGGGATTTTCCTTCCCCTCCAGGCTCTGCACTTTTATCCTTTAACCATGGCCCCAGGTTCCTTCTTAGCATTAAAAAAAAAAAGATCTATTGTAATTTATTTACCACTCTTATAACTGAGGCTGGGGTACGCTGATGGAATTATAGGACTTTGCTGATCTAAAGCATTTTAAATACATTCTGGGATGATGTTCATGTAAATTACTGTTAAATGCTGCTAGTTAGAAACATTTAATACAGTGATAGGATGCTACACTTGTTCAAATGTTTCACTCAAGAATTTCTTTGTGCTTCTTTCATGGTGTTTTTTTTAAACCAATATCTGAATCCAGAATACCAGTTATCTGTTCAACCAGAGTAGGGGAGAGTAATTCTTGTTGGAGACCAATATATGACCATAAGAACTAAAAATTTCTGAATGGAAATTAAGGACAGTCTAGAGCAGTTATGATCTGGGCCTTTGTACTGGTTCCTATTTTTACTTGAGCTCAGTTCTAGGGAATAAAAAAACACACATTATCCACCCTACAACACAGTGCGCTCTCCCTTGTCAAGGTATTGTTTATAGTCTTTAAAGAGAAGTTGATTTTTAAATATAAAAGAAACATAATTTGGGACAAATTGTGGTTTTGTTGATTCTAGAGTCAAACACAATCTAGATTAACCATTTCCTCATTTGTAATGTGTATTCATTTTCTTTTTTTTTGTCTATTGCTACTATAATGA
Source organism: Tadarida brasiliensis (assembly GCA_030848825.1). Taxonomy (NCBI): domain Eukaryota; kingdom Metazoa; phylum Chordata; class Mammalia; order Chiroptera; family Molossidae; genus Tadarida; species Tadarida brasiliensis. Next base: position 51,663,858 of record CM061267.1, read on the forward strand.
ATTGGTACAAACTTAGTTAAAACAACACAAACTTATTATCTTATTGTTCTTATAGATCAGAATGCTGTTATGGGGCTCACTGGACTAAAATTAAGGTGTTGGTAGGGCTGCATTCCTTTCTGGAGGCTCTTGGTTTTTCCAGCTTCCAAAGGCTGCTTGCATTGCTTGGTTAATGGATCCGTTCCATCTTTAAAGCCTGCAATGAGTCTAGTCCTCTTCACATACCATATCTTTGATCCTCTCTTTTTCCTCTTCTCTTTTTTATTTTTTGTAAGATGTTTATTTATTTTAATATGTTTTTGTTGATTTTATAGAGAGAGAGGAAAGAAGAGATATAAATATCCATGTGAGAGAAACATTAATTGGCTGCCTCCTGCACGCCCCCTACTGGGGATCAAACCTGCAACCCGGGCATGTACCCTGACCAGGAATCAAACTGGGATCTCTCAGTCCATGGGACTATGCTCAATCCACTAAACCACACTGACTGGGTGCCTCTTCTTTTAAGGATTTGTGTGATTAGACTGAGCCAACTCAGATAATCCAGGATAATCTCCCATCACAAGGTCAGCTGATTAGCAAACTTAACTGTAGCTGTAAACTTAATTCCCCTTTCCCATATAATTGAACATATCCATAGGTTCCAGGGATTAGGTTGTAGACGTCTTTGGTGGGGAAGCAATATTTTGCATACCACATAATGTTACAGGTAAGTATTGTGTTGTCTAATCTTGTTCCTGATTTCTGATTTGTAGTTAAAATGGTCCAGACCAAGGGGCATAAAATCAGTTGTAGATCCCTCAGCACCTGTGCTTCCCAAGTCTGGATCTCCATGGGTCTCTGTTGGGTTTTCTCAGCTTGTGACATGGTTCCCTCTTGGTTTCCTGATTAGCTTTACAGTTTCTTGTTGTGACCAACATTTTTTTAAAAATATGTTTTTATTAATTTTTTTTGAGAGATAGAGGAAGGGAGAGGGGGAGAGAGAGAGAGAGAGAGAGAGAGAGAGAGAGAGAGAGAGAGAGAAATATTGATGTGAGAGAGAAACATCTATTGGTTTCCTTCCCAACCAAGGATCAAACTGGTGACCCTTCAGTGCACAGAATGATGCTCAACCAACTGAGCCACACCAGCCAAGGTGGGACCAACATTTGACCTTATTTTGAACCTGGTTGTCTTGAGCCTGTTATCTCTCCTGGCCCTGGCTGCGTAAATTTCTTTTCTTAAACCCTTGAAGGCAAGCTTGGTCACCTTGACCAAAGTGAGTGATGTTTATAAAGGTCATGACTTGGGGGGCCTTTTTGCTGCAGGACCCAATTCATTGCTTGCCCATTTCTCTGACTTGAATATTGCTTCCAGCTTGAATCAAGCCTAACTTTGGAATCCTTTGGGGCTGAATACTGGCTATTCCCATTAATGACTCTGTGTAAGGTTAGTCTTTTAAGTCTCAACTTTCTCCCTAACAGCATTGCTATTTCTCCCTAACAGCATGCTATTTGGCTGAACCCATATAAACCACAGCAAACAAGGCCATTTCAACAACTCCAGTCCTGCAGAGGCTGTTACCAAAGACTATATTGTCTTCATTCTCTCAAAATGTGGGTGGATCAACGTGAATACCTCTGCTGTCTGCAGAGTGACAGTGCTAAGCAAAGTTTCCTGATACTTTTGCCATTTGTCACATTTGGACGTTTGAATAAGAGTGCATATGGGTCCTGCCCCTTTACCTCTAAGTACTCAATCTGTGGACTCAACTTTCAAACCTATCTTCACAAAGATAGCCAACATATTCAGAGGTCCAGGTGTAGTTGCATGGAGCTTGTTATTGGTCTAGTGTGTAGGAAGAGCTCAACTCAATTCTTACCCATTATCACCATGTTTTCAGTGCTGATCCCTGGATACTAATGATATTATTTTTATATAACACCAGAGTCATCATTTAGTTATCTGAGAGTCCAGAATCCCCAGTCTGATGAGTAGTTTGAACAAATGTTAAAGGAAATAAAACCTTTGTCAGGGAAATTGGAGAAAAACTAGTCGTGTCTTTATTTTTCAAAATTATTTTTATAATGTAAAAATAATAGCGAACATTAAGAGCACTTGTGCCAGGCACTCTCTTATATGAATCAACTTATTTAAACCTCATTACAACCTTATGAAGTAGGTTCTATTATTACTCCCATTTAATATAAATTGAAATAGGAATAGAGAGCTTAAGAAACTTGAAGTATGTCATAGGTAGCAAGTGAGGTTCCAGGATTGACACCTTGGGTTGTCTGACTGCTGTTACATCCCTTAACCATTATATAATTATAGCATTTAACTTTTACTAATTCAGGAAACTACAGAGCTTTCCTCTCATAGTAAAATTAAAATACCAATAAAGACATATATTAACTTAACAACTGGTGAGACTGATGTAGGTAATCTAACAAAAGTCAATAATTAAGGTCAAAGCAGGTTGGAAAAAATGTAAAAACTGAACTCACCAACAAATATTTGTATTGCAGTATGTGGCTAGAAGGCCATTATTGAGAAATGGTCTTATGGGGGAACAATATAAGGGTTCCCATGAACTTTAAGAAATGGGCCAACTTATCTCAAAGTATTGGCATTCTGAGTTGTCAAAGTGACATCTCTAGAAATAACTGGTAACAAAATCTCAGTCAACTAAAATACAGAAACTTCATCATTTTTATTGTTGTTGAACTTTAGAGTAATATATGCCCAGTTAAGGGAGTTCTTGTCAGTGTTTGATGAATCTTAAGAGGTGCCATTTTTTTGTATGGCTAGAAATAAAGCCATTTTACATATCCTTGACAAATAGCCTCTTCAGTCAGACAACTATTACTTACGTCCCAGGTCTGGGGATAGTGGTGATCAAGACAAATCTCATTCCTCCTCTCAATGGACTTGTTACTTAAAAATTACCCAGTTTAACTGCTGTAATGAGTAACCAAGAGAGCGAGAAAAAAAGGAAACATAAACTACTGAGTGTAATTCTTTGGAATTTTAAAAATTTACTGAAAAGGAAAATTGAAGATTTTAAGTCCGAAACCATTATTTTTTCAACCAGATCCAAGAGCCGGAAGAGGACTGGGGCACAGTATGTGTGGGCATGATTTTAAAATTATAGTATATAAATATTAAAAAAATTATATATATATATAAAGAATAGGAAGGTAACCAGTATCAAAATAGAAATATGCGGAACTTAAAATTACCAGGGAGGACAAGAGGAATTTTTCAAAAGGTATATTGCAGCAAAAGAAATGTGAACTTGGTTTATAGTCTCAAGCTGAGGGGGTCGGGGGATGTCTCTTTATAGTACAATAATGTTCAAAGTCAAGCTCCTTCTATCATCAATAGTGTGGTATGTTATTCATCTCTTCTACTGGAAGTACAGTAAATATCAGCACTGGATGTTTCCAGAATAAAAACTATGTTTCCTTGAAAGAGTCCAAATAACAGAAAAATTATTTACCATTACCATATTTTGGATGAGACTACTTCAAAAATTTTTTTCAGTGTCAGATCTTAGAATGCTGCCTAGAGACTTGAAATGCTCTATGGCCTATAAAAGCTGACAAGACCTCGTTCTTGGGTCTTTCTACATGGTGATGGGTGTTTGATTGTTTCCACCAGCCCTCCCCACTAGCCCATGGAAGTGTGGGGAAGAGTTATAGGCCCCCAGACTCCTGCTCTCCTCTCAGCTTTTATCTATTTCTGACCTACAGGTTTCCAGCCTCTCTGATGTCCCTCTGGACTTCTCTCTTACTATTTTTGGAATTAAGCACCATTTCATGATTTTAGATTACTCTTGCTTGGCTTGGCTGGCAGTATCATGGCTGAATATATCTCCCCAGACCTCATCTTTTCTTATTTTATGCATCCTCCTATTTGCATTGGGTAGGGGATCACAATGGATCCTTAAATTCTGCAGGAAGTGTTTTTAGTCACACAGAGGCAATAAGTGGAGAACTCATCAGAATGGAGCCAGTATATGGAAAAATATAGAAAAAGTACCAGAGAAAATGGAAAAGGCACAGCTCTGTACCCCAAACTCCTCATAGGTCAGTGGAAGAGAAAGAACATCCTCCTTGTGGTGCCAGCAGGACCTCTGTCAGGGATGGTTAAATCCTTAAGTTAACTGAGGTTCCCTGAGGTTCCAGTTACATATGACTATTGCAGACTGGTCTTCCCATGATATCAGTTGCTGCAATATTATAGATTATTCTCATCTGGTTTTTGGCCAGTGCATTCTCATGGTTACTACAGGGTCCCAATTTTGCAGGTCAACTCGACCATGAAGTTTCCCCACCCTGGGACACAGGGGTTAGGGGTATTTATTTTATTAATCATAGGTTGATACAATCCTAAATTTGATAGAATATATTTTTCAGTAAACTGGTTAGAAAGCTTCTGGCTCTTCCCTGACTGAGCACTATGTACCCTGGGAAAAATGGTGAGCTCTGGAGTGGATTAAGCCTAATGGAGCATGAACTTAGGTCTCCATCCATCTGTTGTCAGGCACATTCATATATTGGGTTTGACTTGAGGTGGTGCTTTAGATGTGGTTGAGTAATAATGCAACTGCTCCTCTGGCACACCTGGGATGTTAAATGTTTGGTGTCAAATTTAGAATAAAGATATAAGGCTTCTTTCTGTTTTCTCATCAGCATGCACTGAGGGACCAGTATATTGGTCAGCATCATATAGTAGTCTACCTGGGCATCAGATTTCGTAGATATCACCCCCTTCCTCCTCTGGATCTCACAATTGAAGCTATTCATGTTTGCCAGTTGTTGTTGTTTCTTAAAGATGTTGCCAAGAATGAGAATTGTGGCTGGGCCACATAACCTGAAACATTATTAAAATTAATGATGACCATTGATATTTCATTACTGAGACAAACATTACCCATACAATTGAAGGGTAAGAAATGAGGAGGCCATCATGGAGTATTTTGTAAGACATGCCCCACCAACCTGAAAACTGACTTCCAGCGAATGGTTAATACCTACAACTTTTACTACCATAATGCACCCCCAAACAATGTGGTTCTGAGATATACTCTTTATTGACCCTAAATTTCGACTTTTTCTCAACCCGGAGTGAGAGCTATATCGTGGATACCAACTGCCTTGCATGGGAAACCTTGATAGTCAGGAAATTGAGAATATTGTCCTTCTGGCCCAACTGGTCTAGTTCTGACAATGTATGGAGGTCCTGGTGATCTTCTTACCCAGTGGTCTTTGAGATGCTGAGTCATAGGCCAGAACTAGGCACTGTGAAGCAGTGACCTTGTTGAGGTCTGTCAGTGAGTGACATTCCTATCTGGTTCACCTGCCAGTGGCTGGCAGCAGTTGCTATCCTGGAATTTTTGAGGTAATGATCAGTACCTTCGTTGCTTTGGTCTGATGATATTGAGTTGTTACTAGAACTATGAAATAGAGTCATACTGTAGGTCTATAACATAGTCAATTACTTTGCCATTAAAAATATGTACCGAAACATGGAGCACTGAGAACACATCCCTGACTTATTCATCCAAGTTGTTCCTCTGAAAACACAATGAACAAATTGAGGCTGCAGGTAGAGCCAGGAGGGTGTGTGCCAACCTGAGAGTTGAGGTTTTTTCTCCCTGTGGTGTTGAGAAAGAGTGGAGAGAATTGTGGGGTGAAGACTCCATATTTCCTGCTCCTTGCCGGGGCCAGACAAGCAGAGGCCTATTTGCATGGGCTGTGTGCTCTCCTGGGAGGAGCTGCCAGACCTCATGGGTTAGAGCAGAGACACTCCAGTAGGCTGGGCTGCTTACATTTCCTTAGTGGCAGAGGACTGCTGCTTTTTCCCAGAAAGTCCCCTTGCTACCACAGTGGAGCAATTGCCAGCTCAGTTTCCTAAGAACTGGCATAGCACATGTTCTCGTGCTCATCAACATCATGGCCTGGGGAATCTCAAAGTCCTGGCTGAATGGGTGCTGAAGGTGAATAACCCATGTAGGCAAAGAAATCATAATTTGTTTAAGGGGCATCAGAGACCCAGGAGAGAAAGGCAAAGCTGAGTTGGACCTGGGGGCTCCCAGAGCCACAGAACTGAACAAATCAGTGGGAGGAGAGGCTAACAGAATATTGACTCCTTGAAAAGATACAGTTAGAATACAAAAGACTTCCCAGAGCTAAACATAAAGCTCAGTTAAAAAGAACAAACAACTGAAGAAGATGGTTGTTGTTGAGAACTAAAATAGTGGTTTGGAAGACCTGGTAGAAAAAATGGCATAAAAGAAGAAAATCCCAAGGACACGAGGGAAAGAAGCAAGAGATCGGTGGATTAGAGACTTAGAATATAAATATTAAGAGCTCTGAGAAGAGGAAAAGGAAACCATACTAATAATGGTTTCCAAGACTCAGATGAGATTAATGGGAAAAAAATTACATACCTAGTTATATCTTGTTGACATTTGTAAATTATTTGCATTAAAAAAATCTTATAAATTCTCACATAGAAAATTATGACAACAACAAGACAGATTAGTTAAAGCAATAGTTACTGTGCTTTATAGTTAGCATTTTGAAACTAAACATACACTAATAAGAAAAATAACAACCCTGAACTAAAATTTTGAAGCAGTCCAGCAAAACCTACAAATTTTAGTGGAAGCAGAATTGCAGTGGTGTACTTGTAAATCATGGGTGGGGAACCTTTTTTCTGCCAAGGGCCGTTTGGATATTTATAACATCATTTGTGGACCATACAAAATTATCAACTTAAAAATTAGCCTGTTATATTTGGTCAGACATTTAATTAACTCACCCCTAATGTGATGGCTGGAACTGCTTCTCTTTGGTGATGCATGTGATACTAGCTGGTATTAATGATGTTGCTACTTGTAACTGCTTTTCCAGGTTTGCATCATTCAGTCTGCAGCGCAGTCGACTCTGCGATGGTAAATTTTGAAAAGAACTGCTCGCAGCAGTAAATTGTTCCTAACACAGATGCATATTTCAATGCATGTCTCCGCAAAGTGGGAAATTTATCATTGCTTAGGTAACATTTATAGAACTCTAACAGTGGGAGGTTGTTGTACCTAGCTTCAGCTCATCATTGCTTTGCAATTGAATGATTTCTTGTTGTAGGTTAAAAGGCACATCAGCTGGTTCCACATTGAACGGTGTAGCAAAGATGTTCAGTTCCATTTGTTTACTTTTCACATCCTTGAATCTTTCATTAAATGTCTCAGTTAGTTTTGCACATTCACCAGCATATTCAAGGGTTGTAGAAGGCTTTTGTCCTTCCAGAGTGGGGAAATGCACCGTGTTATTCCTTTCAAGTTGCACTTTCCACAGCTTTAATTTAGCTTCAAATGATTCCACGTTTGAAAGCAGGGAGCTGAGAATTTGGTTGGGGTCCTGCAGCTTGACGTTCAGCTCTGAAAGGGACTTGGTAATATCTACCATGAACGCTAAATCACACAGCCACTTGCTATCATTGAGTTCCCTGACAGGTTTTCCCTTCATCTCCATGAACTGCTTGGCTTCATCCTGCAGTTGGTAAAACCCCATGAGCATGTTCCTACGACTCAGCCACTGCATTTCACAGTGATAAACAAGATCATCATACTCAGAGTCAAGAGCATTCAGTAAATCCTTAAACTGGCAGCTGTTAAACCCTCTGCTTTTGATGAAATTTATGCATGACACTACTATTGACATCACATTGTTGAGCCGCAACGACTATGCACAGAGACTTTCTTGATGTATGATGCAGTAGCATGTAATTAAATCACTTGGTTCAAGGCTGAGATGATTCACTTCTTTCTCGACAAATGTAATTAAACCTTTTTGCGAGCAAACCATGGCTAGAGCTCCATCTGTAGTTAGGCCACTTAACTTTTCAATGTTAGCTCAAGTTTTTTCATTGATAAAACCAGTCTCTCAAACAAGTCCTCACCTCTTGTAGTGCCATGCATGGCTTCCAGTGACAGCAGTTCCTCTTGTGTGTCAAATTCTGCAGTTATCCCACAAATGAAAAGAGCCAGTTGGGCAGTATATTGTTATGTCCATTGTCTCATCATAAGCCAGAGAGAAAAATTGGAAATCTCCTGCAGAATCCCTCAGTGTTTTTTTTCAGTATTTTGTGCTAAATCAGTAATCTGATCTAAGCTGGTTCTCTGAGACAAACTAACACTCTGAAACTATTTTGCTTTGTCTGATGCTAAGGACTCTGCAGCAGCCGCCATGCACTCTCACAAACTCTCCCTCTACATGAGGCCTCAGCTTCTTTGTGATTAGCTCTCTCACTACTTAACTGGTCTGAATGACGTCTCTGTCACAACGAGGTCCAGTGAAAGTGGCTTGTTGTGATTCCAAACTCTGCTGAAGAGCATTGGTTTTATCCAGACGTATTTGCCCTCCCAATTCATTGAGTTTAGCATGTTTTGAGCTGTAATGTCACTCCAGATTGGCTTTTTTCATTACTGCTAATGCATTGCCACAAACTAGGCACACAGGTTTGCCTCTGACTTCAACAAAAAATAATCATTTGTCCATTTCTTTTGGAAAGATTGACACTCTGCATCAACTTCTCTTTTCTTTGTAGTTGCCATTTGTAGGATGATGCACCACTAAAGTTTTAATAACTATCCAGTGTGTGTGTTGCCAGCGACACAATTATTTTGCTTTGATTACTGTTCTAATCCTGCATCTTAGATTTGGAACATATCCAATGTTTGTATCATCAACTCTTGAGGTCATTTCTGTGTACTGTAATTTCTTTAATCTTCACCTGAGATTCAATTATTTCGAGGATTGTTGATCATGGACATGTGGACAAAGGTTGGATTGGAGTTATTGTCTGTGTTGACAAAGAAATCGTAGTCAATCATCAGAGGCAAGTTCATCAATGTTGCAAGGAATCATTGCATTGCATCTTGTCTCATCATCACCGGATCACCATAGTTTCGCCATAGTGTGCTAACTCTTTTGTAACATGTACACTCCCAGCCTGCCTGGCACTGACTGTCCTCTGAGTCATGAAATACAGGCAGATGGGCCGCGGGCAGCTGACAAGAAGCATATGTGTCTGTCCCATCATGTACTCATATGTGTCCTCTCTATCCCATAATGAACATTCCTCGCTTATCCCTCAAAATTTACATTATTATTACGATTCACTTAATATAAATTTATGTTGCTACGAAAAAAGCTCCTAGATTTATTGGATTTCAAGTCCCACCTTTAGTTGCCTTGGCAGGGCCAGAATAAATCATTTTGCGGGCCCTATATGGCCCTAGATGGACGTTCCACACCCTTGTTGTACATGATTATCAACTGACTCAGTGGAAAAATGATAAGCAAAAAGCAAAGCCCCGCTTTCCAGTATTTGCCAATTTCCACGGTGTAAATACTCTCACTAATTTTAAGCTATCAAGATGATGTCGCCAAATACAGAGCTGGGCTGAGATGAGTCAGTATGAAACAGTTCCAGGACACCACAGTAGAGGGTTATTGTACACAGGAGAGGTTACAACAGCCTAAAAATATCATCTTTGTGGTATGCCAAATGAGTAGGTAAAGAAAATACCTCGGTAGGAGGACACTTTTAATTTTGATATGTTAATAGAGAAATACAGGTGTGATTACAGCTGTTGGTGTGAGAAGGTAAGCCTTGGGAGAATTGAAAACAATTACTTAGCATTTCAAAATTAACAGGGCAAATATGCAATGAACAGAGAACTGACCAAGTCAGAAAAGTAAGGAACAGGACTTCTGGTTTTCTGTCTGTTATGTAAGGAGCTTCAAAGCTGCTACTCTTTCCTATCTATAAGAAAAAAGTTGAACAAAAAACAAAAACAAAAAACAACTCTTAGATCTGTCAGGGAAGTGAAGTTATAGGGCAAACTGCTAACCCCAAAATTGGAGAGGCAGACAGATGGATACAGAGGCTCACAACTTATTGGAGCAGAAACCCACAAGCAGAAAGCTGCTGGGGAACCAGTACTGGGGTAGGAAAACTTGAACTGTACTTGACCAGTTGCTGGAGACTCAGTATGGACAAGTCTGAGAGTTAAAAACTACAGGGAACCCAGTCATAGGGCAGCCCCCACACTTTTGTGAGTTTTATTTCATGGAGCTCTGCCAGGTCCTCACAGTGAAGATGGGAGAAAAATCTGCTCATGCTTCTGCAGAGGGAGAGGAAAAAGAGTCATTTTGAAGTACACTAGAGCATCTGCTCTTAACCAGGCCTGCCAAGGGAAATTATTTTACCAGAGCCTAACCAACTGAGGTTTTATCAGAGCCTGATCAACCCGGGAGAAGGGAAATACCCAAATGCAGCCCCCCTATAGTCATACTGTCCCACTTAAGGTGGGGGAAAAACTTAGAAGCACTTATAGAGAAAAGTAAGTAGAGGAAAAAAGAAAACATGAAGTATGTTAAATATTAAATATGAAATAAATGGAAGGAATAATAAATGTGAAAAATCTGCATCTCCCTATCAAATTACATTATCATATTCAATTAGACAAAATCCAACAATATGCTAATAAGAATCACAGTTAAAATAAAGTGACAAGTCACGATTGAAAATAAAAGTATGTGCAAAGATAAACCTAGTTAACGAAAACAAAGAAAGCAGGAGTAGTATAAATCAAAATCAAAAGCATTTAATGGGACAAAGAAGAGTATATACTGCTGAAGTTGATAGCCAGAGAAAAACAAGCCATAGGCCTTTGTGTACCAGGTTATGTGCAAACATAACGGACACATACATAAGGCAAAGGTTGCTAAAAATTTGAGGAGAAAATGATATAACCACGGTGGAAGATTTTAATAATTTTTTTTGGTGCTTGACAGATAAAATGGTATAAAAATAAAACAAACTAAAGTGCTTGAATAACATAATCAACAAGGTCAAGTTAATTGACATTTATAGAATGTTTACCCTACAAACAAAACAGAACATTTGAGACTATAGAACACTTACAAACATCAATTTGGTGATGAAAAGGCTAAATAAATTAATCAAAATTGGGATTTAGAAGCTACACCTTGATTTGAAAAGACCAGAAATCAACAAAAAAAGATGACCAGAAAAACGACTTGGAAATTAAATAAATACTACAAGTTAAAAAAAAAAAAAAGATTTGGAAAAAAATGGAAAGGAGGGGTCTTTATATCAAAATCTGTAGAACAAAGTTTCCGTTCAAGATAGCAGACTGATAACACATGTTTACTTCATTGTTCTGAGACTCTAATTAACTCGACTATAGAGGAAAAAATATATAATCCCACAATAAACAAGAGAGGAGATGGGAGGGGAGGGTTGTTATTGGCCGCTGAGACCTACCAGAATTATGTTGAAGCATGGAAACAGATGGACGAGTGGCAAAAGATTAAACAAGTTGGAAGAGGTCACAGCTTAGAACATGAGATAAAGGAGTAGGGCAGAGGAGAGACCCTACCTCAGGATACTAGATAAACCAGGTAGAACTGAGGATGAGATATGAAGTAGAAAATAAGGTTTAATTAAAGGTGTCTATATGGAACAGTTGGCCTTATTCCTTTCCCAGGTGCATAGTACCCATCTGTCAGGAGTTTATGTCACAGGCAAAATGATTGGAAATTTTTCTCTAAAGAAAATTAATGGGAAGAACGAATCAACCAGTGTGTGAACTGGTTTTTAAGAGAAGAAAGTTTCTTGTTTTGGTATTTTTGTTGCTTAGTCTGCTCATCCTAAAATGAAGTCCACCAGTTAATAAGCCTTACTCAGATATGCAGGTTCACAATGAGCTTGTCTGTGCCTCATTCTGAATTGTGAATGGAAGATTAAGGATTAGTAGGAAGCCTGTGACATGAGAACAAGAAAAATAAACAGAAAAACATGACACTGAAGGAATAAGAAATAATACAAGGAAATGAACAGAATTTAAAGAAAACAAAACACAATCCCACCACCCACTTTGATACATACCGAAATTTCTAATAATATCCTCTAAAGAGTAAGAACAGAATGCCATAAAGTCAGAACAAAATGGAGTTCTCAGAAATACAGAATTTCCCAAAGCTGAAAGATGTGAATTTGTGGATTGAAACAACTCACTAAATGCTGAACAGGATGAGTGAAACTAGAAAACACATCATTGTAAAATTGTAGAATGTCAAAGATAAGAAAGTAATGCTAACAGCTTCTAGAGAGAAAAAGACAAGCATAAGACTGACACCAGGCTTATTAACAACATGGGGTCCTTGAAAACAATACAACAGTTCCTTAAAAATTCTAAAAAAAAAAAAAAAAAAAAAAAAGAATTTGCATCCAAGAATGCTATATACATTTTTCATCATGTGGGAGAACAGGCTAACGACACTTACAGAACACATGACTCAAATTTTCCACCCACACATCTATTCTTAGGAGTTATTTGAAGACATCAGCAAAATGAGAGTGTAAACAAGGAAAGAGGGAGGTCTGGGATACTGAAACAGGAGATCCAAACCAGGAGAGCAGTAAAGGGAGATTGCTGGTTACCGAATGTGCTGCAGGCTTGGAGACACATTAGTACAGATTTGACAGAACAGAAAATATGATGAATGGGAAAAAATGGAGGACATAATAAAGTGAAATAATGCAAGGCAAAAAGGCAATTAGAACTAGAAAAATCACAATGGTAAACTAAAATAAGGCATGAATTTAAAAAAAACTGATGGAATGTAAGAAAAGTGAATCCATTAACCTCAATGCTAAAATCACTGTCCTTTAAGTCCCTCATAGAGGGAGGTAATATAATAAAATATACCATGTGATGCAAGACAAAAACACATCTGCAGGTCAGATTAATGTAAAGGCTGTTCAGACATTTTCAACTTTCACAGTCAACCAATGGACAAAGCACAGATGACTTACTAGTGCTTGCAGGATATGTCATGTAGGAAGTCATATACACTCACCCCATGGAAGGAGCGCAGAGAGTGCTTCATGCTGGTGGAATCAGGAGAGGGAGAGATCCACGGGCAATGAGTTAAAAAGAGTGAAGACCCTGACTGGATCCCTCATGAACCCAGTGGCTGCACCAATCTAGGCATTGGCCTAGGGTGTTGGGTGGGTGGAGAAATTATGAAAACCTCAGGTAGGCTAAGAGAAAAACCCCAAACAGAGGGGACAAGTACTCTCTTCGAGCCAATATTGGGAAGGGACAAGAGTAAATAAAATGGTGGTATGGCATGTTGTCGAGAGAGGACACAAGGCAACTCTTAATGCATCTCCACAGCCTGTACGCCCCACGTGTGGGGGATTTGGAAGATGCCTAGAGATGCTGACTGGTGGTCTTCCCAGGAGTGGTCATTGCAGCAAGGGGTGAAGTGACCTTATAGCCAAGAACTGAGGTTTGTACTGAGACTGGGGAATAAATAGAGATCACAGCTAACCTCAGGGGATCTGTGAGGCCTGATGGCTGAGGTGGGAGGTGTACTCATTAGAGGAGGATAGCAGACTCCCTGGAAGAACAGACCAAAGATATACTGCTGGAGGCAGTGTGGCCAGAGCCTCCTTGGTCAAGACTGATGTGAACACAAAAACCAAGGGCCTGGCACCAATTCTATGAGGACACTAAGTTCTGAGAAGGAGGATGTAGCCAGCATAAGTCTGGGAAGTGGGAAAAACTGCTCTTATAGTTGTTTTTTTAAATTTCAGTATTCAAAACATAAATTTTACCCTTTTAACCATTTTAAGTGTAAAGTTCTGTGGCATTAAGTACATTCACATTGTTTTATAGTCATTGCCACCATCAGTCTCCTCCAGAACTTTTTCACCTCCCAAACAGAAACTTTGTAGTCAGACATACGATCTCTCTGTTCCCCAATTGCCCCAGCCCCTGGCAACAACCATTCTACTTTTTGTTTCCATGAATTTGACTACTCTAGGAATGTCATATAAGATGAATTGTACAATACTTGTTCTTTTGTGACTGGCTTATTTCACTTAGCATAACATCTTCAAGGATCATCCATGTTGTAGTACGGGTCAAAGTTTCCTTCTTTTTAAAGGCTGAATAATATTCCATTATGTGTGTACCACATTTTGTTTATGTAGTCACCCATCAGTGGACACCTGGGTTGCTTCCACCTTTTGTGAACAGTGCTGCCATGACACGGGGGTACAAATATCTGTTTGATCTCTGCTTTCTCTTTCTCTCTCTCTTTTGCTTGGTGTATGTTCGGATGTGGAACTGCTGGATCATATGGTAATCCTATGTTCGATTTGTGTGTGTGGGAAAAAACACAACATTTTCCACAGGGGCTATACCATTTACATTCTTTTATTTTTTTCATTTTTTTTTTTTAATCCTCACCTGAGGACACTTTTTGCATTCATAGAGTGAGAGGGAGAGAGAGGAAGAGAGAGAGTGAAGAAACATCCATGTGAGAGAGACACACTGACCACTGCCACCCACGCAACCCCAACCGGGGCTGGGGACAAGCTGCAACCGAGGTACGTGCCCTTAGCGGGAATCGAACCCGAGTGTCTCCAGACCGCGGGCTGATGCTCTAACCGCTGAGCCAAACCAGCCAGGGCTCCATTTACATTCTTACCAACCATGTACAAAGATTCCAATTTCTCCACATCCTCTCCAATACTTATTATTACTATTTTAAATTGTAGCCATCCTAATGGGTGTGAGGTGATATTGTGGTTTTAATTTACATTTCCCGAGTAACTAGTGATACTGAGCATATTTTCATGTGTTATTGGATATTTGTATATCTTCTTTGAAGAACTGTCTATCGAAGTTCTTTGCTTATTTTTATTTTTATTTATTAATTTATTGGGATTGGTTCACAAAAACATACAGGTGTTAAGTGTACAGCTAATAAACATCATCTGCACTTCATCATGTGCTTATCACCCCAAGTGAAGTCTCTTTTCCTCCCCATTTCCCCCCCCCTTGCCAACCTCTACCTATTCCACCACCCTTTTCCTCTGGCTATCACCACACTGTTATCTGTGTCTATGTGTTATGTATATATATATATTTTTGCTAGTCCCTTCACCTTTTTTCATCCACTCCCCCTAAACCCCCTCCTCTTTGACAGCTGTCAGTCTGTTCCATATATCCACCTTTGCCCGTTTTTAAATTGATTTTCATTTTTTGAATTGTAGGAGTTCTTTATATATTCTGGGGACTGGTTTCTTTTTGATATCTGATATGCACATATTTTCTCTGATTTATTGGATTGCTTTTTCTCTTTGTTGATAGTGTCCTTTGATGCATAAAATTTTAAAATTTTGATGAAGTTCAATTTACCTATTTTTTTCTTTGGTTGGTTGTGGTTGTGGTCCTTATAGGGTTTTAAATTTTGAATTGCTGAGACCCAAAAGAGTCTAAGTCAAAGCTTAATGAACACAAAGAGACATTGTTAACTTTAATTGATAATCTTATGACTTTTTTTGTTTTTATTTATTGCTACTAAGTGGCAATGAGAGCTCTAATGCAAGATACGATCATTTATAGAAAATAAAACTTTTTTGTTTTGCTTGTACATTGAATTTTAGTGTATATGTTTTTGACCCTTGCTCAAAAGAATAGTAGAAAATTTATAAACAAAATGTAACAAGAGTCCCACAAAAACTTGGATAGAATACTGTTCCTCACTAAGAACCTGCCTGCAATGAGACCCGGCTGGAGTGCGTTTGGCTTGGCATCTGAGAGTTGTACACAAAGGCCCTGTGATGTTGGATGAGGATTGGAACTTATTTAGGTTAGTTTGTTTTTCCTTCTCAAGAACATGAAAACCATCAACCAGGGAATAAGAAACTCGTAATACAACCATGGTAAAGATGGGAATTTAAATAGAAAGCCGTAACAGGCAAAAGAGAATTTCAGAAGGAATCAATTGTTGTTGCACCTGCTGCCTTCTCACCAGATCCCTAGGACACAAATTCATTAACTGGGTGTTCTCTCTGTTGCTGATGCTCCATGAGTGCCAGTTAAAGAACAGACAAGTTGGCTTGTGTCCCTTTATATTTAAGGATATAAACATTGCTTCGGCACTAGGATAAGACTCAATTATAAAGACAAGTTAGATGAAAAGCTCAAAATAAAAGTTGTGCTCTATAGTTTGTTGTACTTCTGAAATCAGATATAGAGAAATTGTTCCAGTTTTCAAAGTATACTACTTATTATTTTGGAAAGGCAAATGAATTATTATACTTATATTCTTTGACCTAATATACTGTGAATCTAATTTCTGTTCTATTAGTGCTTCAAAGAAGGCTATAAAACTCCTTTTGGCAGGAAACATCACTATATTTTATAGATTTTTTTATTCATGCGCTATTAATACTTGTAGGTAATATATTTCCTCAATCCTTGTTTATGGATTCTTGCAACATATAAATTATGTGGCCCCCATTCATGTGTCTGCCAATTTGAAATAAATTGCAGGTTCTCACATAGATTCTCAAAGAACTTCAACTGTTTTCTAAACCCTTTCTCAGAGCATATCTCTTATTACATGCTTCCCTCTAATTTTG
Source organism: Tadarida brasiliensis (assembly GCA_030848825.1). Classification (NCBI taxonomy): domain Eukaryota; kingdom Metazoa; phylum Chordata; class Mammalia; order Chiroptera; family Molossidae; genus Tadarida; species Tadarida brasiliensis. Next base: position 51,680,382 of record CM061267.1, read on the forward strand.
GAGATGGTGTTTTCTCATTGTATTATTGCCTACTTCTTCCCGACTTTACAACTATTTCCTTGTTATCAAAGGTCTCTCTGACATGGAACAGAAAAATCCTACCCAGGGTGACTAATTCTTTTTCTCCTGTGACCTGTTGATGGAAATAGTTTCTAACAATGGGAAAAAATGATGGGTGATTTTATTTTACCTTCACCAGCTGATACAGCTTAGACCACGTTTATCTTTTCTTGTGGTTTATATTCACTCTTTCCTAATTAGTGCCATTTTGCAAGTTCATTTCTGTACCATGAACTGAACCCCCTTTCCAATGAGTCTGTTTGCTGCTATGCATTTATTTTTTTTATAAAGCAGTTCAAATACCAACTCCCAAACAAATTCCTGGTGTAGAATTCTACAGGGAGTTCTAAAAATCCTCAGAGCCATCAATTTCTTATCTTTTGTGGCATGACCTTGAATTTTTCAGTTTTGCTGTAAGTAGTCCTCTTCTTTAGTGACAATGAAGCTGGGACTTACACTTGTTTATATCTTCCTTCTATTTAAGATGTGTCCTTCCCATTCCTTTAACTAAGATAACCCATATTCTCAGTAACCTTTATAACCTGAATACATTTTCTCTCTCTCTCTCTCTCTCTCTCACACACACACACACACACACACACACACACACACACACACACCTTGGAGACATTTTTTATCTTTTTTCCGTTTCATCCTTTTAAACTTTCACCATCTCTTTATTTAAATTGCCATTTGCTGAGCACACTTATTAGTCACTGGTGCTTTGTAGTTCACGTATTCTCATTTAATCCTCAAAACATTCTTGCAAGTAGGAATTAATCTTGCTTTACAAATAAGAGGTTTAAAGCTCAGAATTTAAATCATCTGGCAAAGGGCATACACATTTAGAAAGCAGGGGAGCAAGGATGTGAGGCCAAATCTGTTTTCTCTTTCTGCTATATTCTGATTTGTCCCTGGTTTTCTGTGCAGTTTGCAGGCCTTCTATTTATTGCTTATTGCTGCTGTCTATCTAAGTTAGTGCATGCTATTGCTTCTAGCCCCTTGGGTAGGTGGCAAATTTCCTCCGGACACCTTCTACTCCTCCAGTCACCTCACTTCATCCACATGGACTTTACGAAGCAGAACAATGTGTGAAGCTTCCAGACAGAAATACCCAGATGCAAAGTTCTTCATTTTCCTAGTACTGGTAGCTTCTTGGCTGTGTTTGCCAATTTGGATATTTGCTTCTGTTCATATGGCATTTCTTTTTTTTTTCTTCATCCTCACCCAAGGATATTTTTCCATTGATATTTAGAGTGGAAGGGAGGAAGGGAGGGAAAGAGAGAGAGAGAGAGAGAGAGAGAGAGAGAGAGAGAGAGAGAGAGAGAGAGAAACATAGATGTGAGAGAGACACATTGATTGGTTGCCTCCTGCACGACCCTGGCCGGAGCCAGGGATCAAACCTGTAACCCAGGTACGTGCCCTTGACCAGGAATTGTACCCAAGACCCTTTGGTCTGCAGGCTGACACTCTAACTGATGAGCCAAACTGGCCAGGTCAGGCATTTCTTACCATGCTAATTGTTCTTACCACAATAATGGTGGTTCAAAAAGCTTGGAGACCCAAAAGATGAGGTCCATACCCCTTTGATATCTGTCTTCTTACTTCTTTGTTGCTTCGCAACTTCTACTATAATACTTTTAGACCTGGTTATGTAGGGCTGCCTCGGCTGTGGCCATCATATTGAACGGACATAGTTAATTCATTCACATTCAATTAAAAACCTGACAAACCACTTTTTTTTTTTTGGGTGGGATGGTGGTGATGATAAGCATCCATAGAACTCTGAATTTTTCACTCTATATTGACATCATGTGCACAAACCTTTATACAGATTTCTATCACCACCACTTCCCCTTCCAAAAAAAAAAGAAAAAAGAGTTACAAAGGGGGGTTTTAGGTTTTTTATTAAATAAGCGAATTAACTATGTAAATTGAATGCGATTGCCACAGGGCCTTTAATAAGTGTTGTTTTTTGGATGTACATAAGCTAAGACTATTAAATCTGGTTACCAAGACTTCCATATGGTCATAGACCAGTGTTTCTCACCTTTGTTTCTTCATTATTCCCCTCTAAGGAGCATCTTTAGACATTTTTTTCCTAATTGCCCCCCCAAGAACTTTTAATACCAAAATGTATTGTATATCTGATTATGTACTGTACACTTTTGGGAGGGGGTCACAAACCATTGTAAATTGATATTTCTCCCATTGAGAATTAATACATAAACCACCAAGGTAAATTCTATGACACTTCAGTTAGATTCTAAAAAATTCTAGAACACTTTTATGGTCTTTGGTGCTTCTGAATAGGGAAGGAAAGGCAATACTCCTTCAATTTCAAGACCCTGTCAGTAGACCTAGCTATATCCTAGTTTATGCAGAATATAAACTAATTACTAATTTTGTATGTGGTTATTCAGAATCTCAGTTCACATTCAGGTGTGAAAGAACCCAACTTCCTGTATTTTTCTTTAATGGATTTAATTTTTATCTCCCATTCTGGTGTATGGTACAAATTTAATATCAGTCAATTCAAGGCTCTCTTTTCTCTAGGGTTTTGTTTAAACTCCGAGCAGACTTACAGAGCTCCTCAGCTTCCTATGAATGTTGGTGTCTGGTGAGACCCCTGGCTTGCAGCTGCTGGTCCAGTGTGGCACAGTTATATTCACCCTGTATCCAACCACAACCTCTTCAGGTTGGCCAGTTCTCTATCCTCCGCTGTGTCACTCTTGGTGCACGGGGATCACACCACTGCTCTCTGCCACTGCATTGCAGTGAGTCCTACTTCTCTCCTTCTGTCAGGCACCAGGGCTCACCCACACTCCCGCAGCTGGCGCAGGGAATCCTGGAGGCTGTCTGGGGCCCGTCTGTCTAGACAGTTATTTCATATGCTGATTGTGGGGGTGGGCTGTTAGTGGCTCTGTGTACTTTAAGGGTTCGAGCTCACCCCTGCCTGAGACAAGGCCCTGCAGTGGGGTGAGTGGGGAACAGGACTACTCTTCAGGGACCACTTTTGCTCCCTCAACCATCATCATACCCTGAGGGACTTGGCTTTCGTTGTTCAAGGGGCTTAGGCTTTTGAAACTCAAAAGTCAGGAATTTGACTCTGGCTATCTGTGTCCTGCTGTGTTATTTTTTATCTGGGGGAATAAAGGCATAATTCTGCCCAGCTCTCCCAAATATGGAAAGAGTAAGGGTAATATAAAATACTGGAGGTGAAAACATAAATTAGCAATGAAACAGGATCTCACCAGTCCTTGGGTACTTATTTGTCATGTGCTTCTGTCTGAAGAACTACTTCTTAACTTTTTCGTCTATACTGTTTCCATGCTTAACACATTTTCATCAGTAAAATCCTATTTCTATAGGGCAAGACATGACCCACCCATCTGAGAATCAAGTGTTCAGTGAATCTAGTAAAGGCATGCCCACTTATATCTTAAATGCATAAGCCACTTGAGATTCCTTCCTCCCTCCCTCCCTCCCTCCCTCCCTCCCTCCCTTCCCTCCCTCCCTCCCTCCCTCCCTCCCTCCCTCCCTCCCTCCCTCCCTCCCTCCCTCCCTTCCTTCCTTCCTTCCTTCCTTCCTTCCTTCCTTCCTTCCTTCCTTCCTTCCTTCCAAGAATCTGCTGTGTTATCTGAACTTTTAACTTATACTTAGAATTTGACCTTGAAAGCAAAGACCCCTCAGACTGGGTCTTACGATAGTGATGAAGGACTGACTTGATTCCACTTGCACCTGGTCATTCTTAGAAATATTTGGAGAGGCCAAGCAATTGGGAAGCTTGGATTATCAAGACTAGGCTAAGAGCACAATGATGACCATTCACATTCAGAGCCTGGTTAATTTGGCTGTACCAATTACATGGAGAAATTTACTCTGAACCTGGCCTTGAAGACTTAAACTGAACTTCAGGTACACTCTGCTGAGTGTTTGGAACTTTGCTTTTACAACTCTTCTCCAAAGGGGAGCAGGGCACTAAGAAATATACAGTGTAAAGATTTCAAGTAGAAATTTATTCTCTTAACCAGAAATTTCAGAAAGTATCCATTTAATTTTAAATAAAGACAGGATCAGCTCCTATTCTTTTCCTTTCCCTCAGGCTAAATGGCACACTTCAAGCCTCCATTTTCTGCTGTAACACCAAGGTTACTTAAACAGTATTCCTATTTATCAAGCTAAAATGGAACTATCTGGCTACAATGTGTCCTCAAGTCTTGCTTGGATTTGCTATCCATTTTCTTGATTTCCTCCACATCCAAATCTTCAGAGACATTTAAACAACTAGTCTCAAGGAGCAGCTGATCTTCTTGTAGGAACACTCCTATACCCTTACTGAGCAGGTCTGAGAAATGACCATGCATAATGAGTGTATCATGGAATCTGTGAGGCAATACTATGTAATATCTTGTTGAAAACACAGAACCTTACAGGTGAGGTCCTGCAGTTCTGATGCTTAGTTGATCTCTTGTGGCTGCAGGTGCCTGGTTTACACCTTCTGGAAGCTTCCCTTGATGAGCACCTGTAGGAATATCTCCTGGGCGCTCTTACCTTCTGACTTTTAAAAATCCAGTTAGTTGAGTAAGGCAAGGAAATGCATGATGGAGGAGATGATGTGGAAGAGGGCAAAAGAGTACCTAGGTGTTTTTTATGAGTTACTGAATCTTTCTGGGCTAGGCTTCATCTGAAAAAGTGAACAGCTGAACTAGAGCTGCATAATCCTAAAATCCTATACAGTCGTCCCTCGCCACTTTGCGCTTCGACTTTCGCGGCTTCACTCTATTGCGAAGTGGCGAGGGACGACTGTATATAAGTAAAGAATCCTACTTCATGGAAATTCATTTATCGCGGTAGAGTCTGGAACTGATTAACCACGACAAACGAGGACTGACTGTATCTAATTCTTTACTTAGTAGTCACAATAATAAATACATGAGTTTCTCTTGGAGAAGGACATCTATTCCTCTTCTCAAGGTACCCATGAAGGCAGGATAATGTGAGATGATTAATTCATATTTTGTTTTTATTGATGCCAAAGAAACAGAATGAATCTAGTTTTCCCTCTTACCCAAAAGAGGGCAACTAGGGCCTTGAGTGGTGGAGACTGGGAGTATCCTAAATTCAGGCTTTTCAAAAAAGGATGAAAATTGTCTAAGAAATAGGAGCCCGACAGGTCTGAGCTGGATGCGCTTTCCCTGGCAGAGTGGAGCATCAGGGCTGCCTGGCAGTGGGTGCCAGGGCTCCAGCCTCGGCAACTGCCTACCGGGTGGGTTTTGCCCTGAGCATATCAATGGCATCCAGTTTGAACAAAAGACCAGAGTGGGAGTCAGAAAACCATATGGCCTGCTGCCTAGTTTTATACAACTGGGAGCAAAGAATGTATTTTGCATTCTTAAATGATTGAAAAGAAATCAAAAGAAGAAAAATGTTTTATGACTGTAAGATAACAAAATATATATGCTGGTCTCTGCTCCTGGTTCCTGGCACAGAGCTCTTAAAACTTTTGCTATTTCCTAAGTGATAAGAGTACTAGGAGTATCTTTTGTTCTAATATTTGGCTTTTGACCTTGTTTCTGACACAGAGTTCCTAAATCCCTTGGAATTTCCTGGGTGATAGTGGTGTCTTTTGTTCTAATGAGGTGACTCTTGGTGGGCTCCTGGATGGGGGCTGGTCACCAGAAAAACCAAGCCATGATTAGAAGCTTGGGACTTTCGGGCCCACTGCCGTTCTCCAGAGAGGGAAAGGAGCTGAGAATGAAGTTAGTGATTGATCACGCCTATGTGATGAAGCCTCCACAAAAGCCACAAGAGCATGGTGTTCAGAGAGCTTCCAGGTTGGTGAACATATGGAGGTGTGGGAGACTGGTGTGCAAGGAAGGGGCATGGGAGCTGTTTGTCCCTTCCCCTTGACCTACACATCTCCTCCATCTGGATGTTCATACGCTGGTAAACAGTAAATAAACGTCTGTCCTGAGTTCTGTGAGCCACTCTAGCAAATTAATCAAACCTGAAGTGGGGGTCATGGGAACTTCTGATTTATAGCCAGCTAGTCAGAAGCACAGGTGACAACAGGTCTTTCAATTGGCTTCTGAATTGGGAGGGGGTAGTTTTGTGGGACTGAGCCCTAAATCTGTGGAATGTCATGCTAACTCCAGGGAGATAGTGATAGAATTGAGTTAAATTGTAGGACACACAGCTGGTGTCACAGAATTGTTTGGTGTGGGAAAAGCCCCACCTATCTGGTATCAGAAGCATTGTGAGTGTGGCAGTAGTGTGAGAACAAACGAGAGACACACAGGAGGGGGACTAAGGTTTCTCCAACACAATGACACCTGGAAGTTATATAAAGTTCAAATTTCAGTGTCCATCATTGAAGTTTTATTGGAACACAACTCTATTCATTTGTTTATGTACGTATAGTCTATGGCTGGTTTCTGCAATGTCAGAATCGAGCAGTTGTAATGGTGATCAGGTTGGTCTGCAAAGCCTAAGATATAGAATTTGCTGTCTGGACCATTACAGAAAAAGCTGACCACTTGACTAGATAGCCCTCGGAGAAAGTTCTGGACCTTGTAAGAACCTTTGGGACTTTCATTAGATAAATGCGAGAAGCCCCATAATGACTGAAGTAAAATTTCCCACCAGTTGAGGTTCATGGTAGACCAAATTAGATTTAGAGAGATAAAATAGATGTGATATTTTGTATATCAGTGTTCTGGAATAAGACTTCTACATAAGTTTTATTGAATTGGCTTAAAGCACTTTCTTCTTTTATTCAAATGCCATCTTTGGGTAGGGTGGAGCATGATAAAATCTCAACCAACTAAAACTTTAAAGCTGAAAGTTCTAAAACAGCAATAACAAAAACACCTACCCATGTTATACTACCTAGTTATAAGGGGGCAGATATTTTTAGAATTTGACTATAAGATAGGTTATAATACATTTCATTGAAAATATATCTCTATCACACCTATTACTCAGAGAAATATTAAGGATGTTTCAAAGAGCAAGAATCCTATTCTTCTACCTGAAGGAAGTAGTACTGCATTTTATCCCATCCCATCCCATCCCATCCCATCCCATCCCATCCCATCCCATCCCATCCCATCCCATCCCATCCCATCCCATCCCATCCCATCCCATCCCTTCTCATTCTATTTATTTGTTTCACAGAGAAAATCTGAAGCAGAGGTATGGTATGAAAAACAGATAAAAAGTCGAGCTGAGCTGGTTGGGGAGATTGAAGGTTGGGTCAGAGGATGGGGTATCCAGTATCCTACCTCCTCCTCATTTTTACCTGAGAAGGACCCTTGAAAAAGGGGGTTTTAGGGACCCAATTTTGGAAAACCTTCAACTAATATAACCTCATTATTTATATGAGGATTTGGTGATTCAGCTTGAATCTCATTTTAGTAGGAAAGAATTCTTTAACATGTTTTAACTTTAGTACAATAATAATATGGAAAATGAAAGGAAATCAATAGAAAGAAAAACTGAAACCCAGAGTCCTGAATTAACAAGCTTAGCACTAATGTTATGTTTCAGGAACTAAAGTTTTAAAAGTAATCCTGGCATTTTCTTTATTATAAGACAAAGAGGGATAATTTATATTCTAAAATATAGATATGCCTTTTCACAAATATTAGAGAATTGGTTTTCCATCAATATAGCAGTATATACTAAAGCCAACCAAAAAATTTGAAGTGGTTAATTTGAATAAATGGAGAGAAATGTCAAGTTTGTAGCTAATAGGACTAAAAATTGTATAAGCATCAATTATTCCCAAATTGAATGAAAGGAATGTATAATTTTGATTGTTGTTTTGATTTTGTAACTCAGTGATACTATTGAAGTTTACTAAGAAATAAAGAATGCAAATCAAAATAATTATATTGCCATCACTATATTGCTCCTCAATTATAGTACAAACTTTAAAACATACACTAACTCCAGAGTTAGTTGGCTTTTTATTAGATTAGTACTTAGACTGCTTTTGGGACCATGAACTGGAGTTTTTCTGAAAGCTGACATGTATCAAAATAGAAGAATCAAATACCCTTTGACTCAGTAAATTTTGGAAGCAACCAATACTAAGAAATTATCAATTGTGGAAAACAATTTATAAAGAAGTGTGTTCATCATAACATGATTGAAATAGTAAACAAAACCAGAAACTATATATCTTTTCAATTAGGGGTGTTTAAATTTTGATATTGTCACAAGAATAATAGAGACCCGTCTAATTATCTTCAAATTACATAATGTAGGAACGTGTTTAGGATAAGTGAAAAAAATCATGTCACAAAGTTCACCAGTATAATCCCACGTTTGCTGGAAATAAGACTGGTAAGAAACACACAGGTCAGCAGCAGTGGTTTGTGTTTTCTAACTTGTGCACAGTAAGGATGTATTGCTTTTATAGTCCGATGTAAATAAGCACTATAAGAAGAGAAAATTCCATCCAATATAAGCTTGAATTCAAACAGTTGCATATTAAGATTAATGTCAATGTACATGATACAATTAAAACTTAATAATGGCTCAGCAGTTGAGAAGATAAAAATAAACGTGCAAATACATATTAGAGCAGAGGAAAGGGGTATATTTATCCAAAAGATTGTTTTCCAGTTGACACAGTCGTGTTCCAGCACCCTCTAAAGCCAGATCCTCACCTTGACTCTGTAGTGCCAGAACACTCTGGTCTTCCCAGAGGTTCCAAGGTTACCATTATGGTACAGGACTGGGGCATAAGGAGCATAGTCCTGTTGAGCACTGTCAGGCACTGCATGGGGCATTTTAATTCTCACATTTACCAGTTGAGGTCATTGAGGCTTAGAGCTGTGCTTCTCAAAATTCAACGTGTTTCTGAGTCACCCAGGGCTCTTAAAATGCAGACTCTAATTCAGTGGGTTTGGGGCAGAGCCTGAGACTCTGTAATGCTCACAGGCTCCCATGTGAAGGCTGTACTGTGGTCCTCAGATGACACTTTGAGGAGCAAGAGTTTATAGAGGGAGGCCTCTGGTCCAAAGTCACACATCTAGTAAAATATGGGCGTGGAAGTAGCTTTTCCTATTTCTCTGGCTCTTTTTAAATAAAGTGAAATGAGTTTGAAAAGGGACATGTAAAACCTATTTTTCATGATGCCTACATGAATTATTTTCCATAAGTAGCTAGACTGCTAATCAAAATGCTTGGCAATTATGTAGTTCATTATATTTTCAAGGCTTTTTGTAACTACTAATTTGCTAATTCACAAATTTATCTTGAAGAGAGGTAACTATTATCATCTGTGCACTGTGACCTAGTTAGTTGTACACAGCATCTCCAAAGCCTGTGCAGTAGGCTGATGGCAGAATCTGGATTTAACTTGATCTATTTAAGTACTATGCATAAGTCACATAGACATGTATGAGAATCTAAACAAGGATCATGTGTGTGGGATCTGGCCTATATGTGCTCTAGTGTTGTCTTTTAAGTTAGGAGAATGAGCCCTGGCTGGTTTGGCTCAGCAGTTAGAGCTCCGCCCGCGGATCGGAGAGTCCCAGGTTAGGTTCCCACTGGGGGCACATGACTCGGTTGCAGTTTGTCCCCAGCCCCGGTTGGGGTTGTGTGGGTGGCGACCACTCGATGTGTCTCTCATGTCGATGTTTCTCTCTCTCTCTTCCTCTCTCTCTCCCTCCCGCTCTATCTGAAGATAAATGTAAAAATGTCCTCGGTGAGGGAAAAAAAAAAAAGTTAGGAGAATGACATTTGTTGAATGAATACATGTGAGAATTATGTCCATTGTTAACTGTGTGGTTTAAGCAAGACACGTATCCTCTCTGAGCCTCAATATCCTTATTTGTAAAATAGAAATAACAATGCTCTGTGAGGATTAAATGTGAGAATGTTTCCTTCCTTCCTTCCTTCCTTCCTTCCTTCCTTCCTTCCTTCCTTCCTTCCTTCCTTCCTTTCTTCTTCTCCCTCCCTTGTTCCTTTTCTCCCTCCCTTCTTTCTTCATCTTTTTTCTAGTTTATTAAGATATAATTTACATACTGTGTAAATTTAAAGTGTACAACATGATGAATTAATACACATATATATAGAGAAATGATTATCACAATAAGCTTAGTTAACATATCCTTCACCTCACATTTTGTTGTTGTTGTGGTGGTGAGAACGTTTCAGCCCTACTCTATCAGCAATTTTCAAGTATACCATACAGTACTGTAAACGATAGGCACCATGCTGTATATTAGATCCCAAGAAATTATTCATCTTATAAGTGGAAGTTTACCCTTTGACCTTCTTCCTTCTTCTTTCAATAAATAATTGTGGATATATACTTTGTGCCAAGAAGTATTTTAGATGTTGGCTAGGGATATAACAGTAAATAAGACAACAAAAGTCCATGTCTTCATCCTCACAGGCCTTACATTTACTAGGGGAGACAGATGATAAACTGGGGGCGTACCAAAAAACTGCCCAAACCAAACAAAACCAAAAATATATGTTAAGCATGTAAAACAATGCCTTTCACTTTTAACTGGTCATAAATCAAAATATTGTTATTAACACACTGGGGAAGAGACTATACCTTATATAACACAGTCTGTTCAAATATGTGTTTACTTTTCAATATAAAATAGCAATACGTTAAAAGCTTAAGCTTGGTTTAAGTGGGATGGATATTGTAGTTCTATTCATTGAGTGAGTAATTCATTCATTCAATAAACATTTAGAACCAAGATAGTTCTTCTTCCTTAGATGTTTCCCTTGCTATGGTTTGGTCCTCAAGTAGCATTCCCCATCTAGGCAATACCCAAGCTTCCCTTCTTTTATTCCTCTTTCACCTGCATCAAATTTATATATTTTTTTGTCATGGTTTTCCAAAGCAATAATCTCTTAGAGATGACAGTAAGCATCTCATATTAAATTGTCCCTGCTAATGTGTAACTTTGTAATGTAAGCACTCTTTTCTGTACAACCACGGAACAAAACCTACACAAGATGCCTGAGACGGACTTCCCTGGAAGGACTTGAAAAGTTTAGGTCCTGCAAGGTACTTTTAAGGCCCTTGAGGTATGACTGATTTATGGTGAGAACCAGAAAATGGTAGGGCTTAACAGGGAGATATTTGGGGTGGGGTAAAAAGGACTTCCAGTACCCTGGAATCACACCATCAGAATACTTCCTCATGCTGCACACAGTCCTGGGCATACATGATTAATGAGTAATCCCATTGCTGGTAAATATTCCTGCAGTCATGAGGGTGATGAATGCTGTCATAAGAAGTGGCATGACATCCAAACAGGGGAAATCTGTTTTCAGCTTGAAGTCCCACAAGGAAATTGCTTTCGCTGCCAGAGGACTGGCACACAATTCCTCCTGTCCTCAGCATAAGGAATGGCACAGCCTATGTGGGAGGCAGGCTGACTAAGTAGCCACATCACCACATGGACAGAAACAGCCATTTTCAGGGGAAGCAAGCTTATTGTTCTGAATGCTTATCTCACTGCTTTTTTCTTTCCTGTGACTCTGAGGGAACTTTCCTGCTTTGGACATGGTAGGTCTGAGGGCACAGCAGAGATGGTGTGTAGGTAACTGGATATACAAGTCTGAGGGTCAGGGAGAAGTCTGGGCTGGAGATACAAATTTGAGCCTCATTGAATTACATGAGATCACCCAGGAAAACAAAGCAGATAGGGAAAAGCAAAGAGCAAGGAGTTATTTCAAATAGAATGTCTTCCATCTGTGAAAGCAAAGCTGCAGAGCACCCACTATTGTACTTTTCTGCCTTTTTCCTTCAGAATTGAGAGACCACCTGAGTTTTCTCTGAGCTCTTCTGTCATAATGAGCCTAGCAGAAATCTTGGAAAACAGAGGGTAGCATGCATTTTTTTTTTTTTTTTTTACGTTTGATCTCCCAAAGGTAATTCTTAGTGGGAAAAATGTATCAGATATAAAATTACAATTACGGCATAACAGAATTCCAAGAAACAGGAGGAGAAAGAGTATATTGCCAATCTGACATTTGGCTACAAACCTCAGCATGTGAGTTCTACTCAGGTTCTAAGTATGACTTTGCCTTCTCCTATTTGACTATAGTAAAATGAAATAAACACACACCAATCAAGCTAGTGAACAGCCTAAAGCATCCTGTGTATGTTTTGGTTTAAAGGAAGTAACACATTCCTTGATACTGCCCTATAGCCTTCAAGAGGTGGAGCCTAACTCCCTACCTCTCCAGTATGGGTTGGCTTTAGTGACTCTCTTCTAATGAACAGAATAAGGCAGACTTATGGCTCTGTGACTTCAAGGTGGACCATAAAAGACACTGAGGCTTCAGACTTTCTTCTTTTTCGGATTACTAATTCTGGGAGAAGTCAACTGCCATGTCTTGAGGACACTTAAGCAGCCCTGTGAGGAGATCCATGTGCTGAGGCCTCTGTTTCTGCCAACACCCATGAAGGACATAGCCTTCTTTCCAACAGCCATATGGGAAGTGGACCCTCTACTTGGAGGCTCAGGTTAAAGCTTCAATGCTGTCCTGGCAGCAAGCTTCACTGCAATCTTATGAGAGACCTTGAGCCAGAGCCACCTGGCTAAGCTGCTGTAGAATTCCTCACCTTCAGAAACTATGTGACTAATGCATGTTTTAAGCTGCATCCTTTTGGTTTACTTTGTCACACAGAAATAGATGATGAATACACTGTACAATTATGAATTATAATAACTTGAATAAATTTTATTTTATTTTTTGCTTACTTCTTGAAAATTTATTTAGATTTTGATTAAATTTTCCAGGAGTCTTCTCATGTGAAAAAAATAAAAGATTTTCATGTTATTTTTAAAAAGCAAGAAACAAGTGAAACTGATGGCCACAATGTTCAAATGCAGAGTTAATTGCAATGTAATGAAAGCCTAATTGAAATTTTTATTATGGCTATATAATTATATCTAAATGCTTCTGCCATAATTTCATTATTTTTATAACATTATTCCCTCATCAAGTATAGCAGTTACATTACCTTAAGTGCTATTAATTTAGTAATCCTGGTTAAGACAAATTAAAAATTGTGCCTTTTTCTTCTAGTTAAAAACAAATAGTTGATTTTTTGGGAAGCCTTTAAACACATAATGCAGAAGAAAATAGCTCTTAAAATATCAACCACAAAACAAAATATCGGAAGAGATAGGGTTTTATGTAACTCTAATGTGCAGTACATGCAGACAGAAATAAGCCTATTTAAAAAGTAACAGTTGATAAAGGGTACTGTTTACCTCCTCTGGGCATCAGAATCTTACCTGTAATATTAGAATAGCAAGCACTTACCCTGTCCAGAATTCTAACTTTGCCAGGATACAGAAGAGCTCTTTAATTATAAATTTTATGACAACAGCCAAATACATAAATTATGAAAAGCCTACATTATGAAATAAGAATATGGTTCACCTTACATAATTAGTTAATTTTCACCTAAATTGCATGCATCTATGAATTCTATACACGAATTGGAAATAAAACTCCAGTTTCTCATAGGAAATTGATGGGGATCTGAACTCCAGTGGGGATGATAATCTTGGATCTTGACTAATCCAGAGCTCTTCTTGAATTGAACAGGTCTGCTGATCCTTTCCTCTATGCCCCATGCCAGTCTGCCATAGAACTCCACTGTCCAATATAGTAGCTATTACCTGCATGTGGTTCTGTAAATTTAATTAAAATGAAAAATTAGTTTCTCAGTTGAACTAGCTACATTTTAAATGCTTAATAGCCACATGTGTCTACTGCATTAGATTGCACAGATATAGAACATTTTCATCATTGTGTAAAATTCTAATGGACATGATGTTCTAGAATGTTGCCTCTGTATTATTTTTGTAAAAAAATTCCTAGCCTTTTCTTCTGTGATTGCTCTATGTGTCAATGCAACTAATAAATATAGGGTAGAAAATCTGAAGCAGGCAAATCTAATAAAATTAAAATCCAGAGATGAACATAATATTTTGATTTATTTTCTTCCAGTTTATTTTCTAGGCATATGTAAACAGAAATAGGTCACATAGTTTCACTATATTAAAAACATTCTTCTGTGTCATTACTTCTATGATATCATTTCAAATTGCTGCATAGTATTTTATCATATAGACATTTCTGTATGGTTTACATTGTTCCCACTTTTCACCACCTCAATTATGGATACTGTGAATGTTCTTGTAGTTAAATCTTTGCTCTTATCAATTATTGTTTCCTTTCAATACTTTTCTAGACTCAGAATTTCTAAGGCTGGGACTGCTGAGTCAAAAAGTATGCCAAATTTTCAGGCTTTTGATGCAAATCGACACACTGTCTCCCAAAAAATATATACTAATTAAAAAACCTTCCAGCATAGTTTCATAAAGACCATTTCTGTCTCCTAGCTTACTCTGGATCTTTTTTCCTATTTTATGTTCTTTGACATTTTGGTAAGGAAAAATTGTATTTCATTCATATGTATTTGTTTATTAGGAGGCTAAACATCTCTAAGTCTTTACCAATGGTATTTTTAATATTTTTAATTGCTTTCTCCAATATGGTTGCCAGACAATTAAAAAAAAAATACCAGGTATTCTTAAAAAAATACTGTCTACCAGAGAAGAATGTGTGCATCATAAACATACAATATGAGAAATTTCTTTCTTTCTTTTTTTAATCCTCACCCGAGGACATGCTTATTGATTTAAGAGAGAGGGGAAGGAAGAGAGAGAAAGAGAGAAAGAGAAACATTGATTGATTGCCCTGACCGGGGATCAAACCTGCAACCTAGATAAGTGCCCTGACCAGGGATCGAATCCACAACCTTTCGGTGTTCGAGATGACTGAACCGCACTGGCCAGGGCAAGAAGTTTTTTGATGGAACTTTTTATTATATTTTGCTTTTACATTAGCTTATATACTTAATGTAATACATTTTCACTCATTTGGAAGCCAAAGATGATTTTTTTTTCTAACATAGAAAAGATGATAAATATAAAGCTTTTATGACTTCCTGACTTCACCCTTGTTCATATGTGTAATTCTTTTCCCCACTGAAGTGTTATTGTTTCTCTTAGAGATTTTTGAGCTTTTTATTTCTCAGGAATATTAATTCTTTGTTCAAAAATTTCCCCTGACCTTGGTTTTTACCTTTAGATTTAATGTACAATGTCCTTAGTAGTAGAGAACACTTTATAAGAATGAAATGACTAGGTGAGCATAAAATCGGTGGAGCAAATCATGAAGCAAGAGTTGACATATATTACTATATGCCAAAAAGAAAGCGAAGAAACTAAACCACTTTCTTAAACTATATATAAGAATAAACTCAAAACAAATTAAATACTTAAATGTTAAGACCTAAAACCATTAACTTTTTAGAAGAAAACATAGGCAGTAAAGTCTTTGACATTGTTCTTAGCAATGTTTTTTTAAAATTTTTGTTCATTAATTTTTTTTTGTCGAAAGCGTTACAGATGTCCCAGTTTTTTCCCCATTGACCCCCTCCTTCCTGCTCCCACCCCCCTCCTGCTTTCCCCAACATAATATCTATGTCAATTGGTTGTGCATATATGCGTATAAGTTCTTTGGTTTATCTCTTCCCATCCCCTCCAACCCCATCCCTCTGAGGTTTGTCAGTCTGTTCCCTACTTCCATGACTCTGGATCTCTTTTGGTCAACAGTTTATTTTGTTCATTATGTTCCACAAATAAGTGAGATCATGTGGTACTTGTCTTTCTCTGACTGGCTTATTTCGCGCAGCAAAATACTCTCCAGGTCCCTCCATGTAATCTCAAAGGGTAAGAGATGTTTCTTTCTTACAGCTGCATAGTATTCCATTGTGTAAATGTACCACAGCTTTTTTATCCATTCATCTACTGATGGGCACTTGGGCTGTTTCCAGATATTAGCTATTGTAAATAGCACTGCTATGAACATAGCAAAACATATATTCTTCCTGATAGATGTTTCAGGCTTCTTAGGTCCTCTGCCCATTTTTAAATGGATTATTTGTCTTCCTTTTGTTGAGCTGTGTGAGTACTTTATATATTTTGGATATTAACTCCTTATCTAATGTATCATTGGCAAATATATTCTCCCAGAGAGTTTTCATTTTGATGCTGGTTTCTTTTGCTGTGAAGAAGATTTTAGTTTGATTTAGTCCCATTTATTAATTTTTTCCTTTGTTTCTCTCGCCCTAGGGGATGTATCAGTGAAAATTCCACTACATATGATGTCTGAGATTTTTCTGCATACATTTTCTTCTAGGATTTTTATGGCTTCATGGGTTACATTTAAGTCTTTTATCCATTTTGAATTTATTCTTGTGTATGATGTAAGTTTTGCATGTAGCTGTCCAGTTTTCCCAACACCATTTTTGATGAGACTGTCTTTTCTCCACTGCATACTCTTGCCTCCTTTGTTGAATATTAACTGTGCATACTGTCTTGGGTCGATATCTGGGTTCTATCTTCTGTTCCAGTGATCTATATGCCTGTTCTTGTGCCAGTACCAGGCTGTTTTGCTCATAATCGCTGTAGCATAACTTGATATCTGGTATTGTGATCCCTCCCACTTTGTTCTTCTTTTTCAAGATTACTGTGGCTATTCAGCATCTTTTATGGTTCCATATAAACTTTTGGAGTATTTGTTCTAGATCTGTGAAATATGCCATTGGTACTTTAGTAGGGATTGCACTGAATCGTAGATTGCTTTGTGTTGTATGGACATTTTAACGATGTTGATTTTTCCAATCCATGAACATAGTATATATTTCCAGTTTTTTGTATCTTCCTCTATTTCTTTTTTCAATGTCCTGTAGTTTTCTGAGAACAGGTCTTTAACTTCCTTGGTTAAGTTCATTCCTAGGTATTTTGTTGTTGTTGTTGCAATGGTCAATGGGATTTTTTTTTTTTTTTTTTTTTTTTTAGTTTCCCTTTCTGACTGTTCATTATTAGTGTATGAGAATGCCATTGATTTCTGGATGTTAATTTTGTATCCTGCTACTTTGCCAAATTCATTTCCTAAATCTAGTAGATTTTTGATGGAGTCTTTAGGGTTTTTTATGTACAATATCATGTCATCTGCAAATAATGACAGTTTCACTTCCTCCTTTCCAATTTGGATCCCTTTTATTTTTTCTTCTTGTCTAATTGCTGTGGCTAAGACTTCCAGTACTATGTTAAATCAGAGTGGCAAAAGTGGGTATCCCTGTCCTTCAAAGAAATGCTTTTAGTTTTTTCCCATTGAGTATGATGTTGGCTGTAGGTTTTTCATATATGACCCCCTCTATTCCCACATTGCTGAGTTTTTTTTTATCAGAAATGGGTGCTGGATATCAAATGCTTTTTCAATATCAGTTGATATGATCATATGATTTTTATCTTTCATTTTGTTTATGTGGTGTATCACATTTATTGATTTGTGAATATTGTACCAGCCTTGCATCCCTGGGATGAATCCCACTTGGTCATGATTAATGATTTTTAAAATGTATTGCTGCATCCGATTTGCTAACATTTTATTAAGGATTTTGAATCTATGTTCATTAGGGATATTGGCTTGTAGTTTTCTTTCTTTGTATTGTCTTTATCTGGTTTTGGAATTAGGATTATGCTGGCCTCATAAAAAGTGTTCGGAAGTTTTCCTTTTTCTTGAATTTTTTGGGATAGTTTGAGGAGAATGGGTGTCAGTTCTTTGAATGTTCAGTAAAACTCCCCCGTGAAGCCGTCTGGGCCTGGTCTTTAGTTTGCTCAGAGTTTATTGACTACAGCTTCAATTTCCTTAGTTATTGGTCTGTTCAAGTTTTCTGTCTCTTCTTGGTTCAGTTTTGAGAAACTGTGTGCTTTTAGAAATTTGTCCATTTTGCCTAGGTTGTCTGATTTGTTGGCATATAATTGTTCATCATATTTTTTAACAATCCTTTGTTATTTCTGTGGTGTCAGTTGTGACTTCTCTTCTTTTGTTTCTGATTTTGTTTATTTGGTCCTCTCTCTTTGTTTCTTAGTCAATCTGGCTAAAGGTTGATCAATCTTTTCAAAGAAACATCTCTTGGTTTCATTGATCTTTTGAATTGTTCTTTTTTAGTCTCTATGTGGTTTATTTCCACTCTGACCTTTACTATTTCTTTCCTTCTACATTAATGATTTAAAAAAAAAATTTTTTTTATCCTTACCCAAGGACATGTTTGCATTTATCTTCAGGTAGAGCGGGAGGGAGAGAGGAAGGAAGAGAGAGAGAGAAACATCGACGTGAGAGAGACACATTGACTACTGGCCACCCACATGACCACAACCAGGGCCGGGGACAAACTGCAACCGAGGTACGTGCCCTTAGGGGGAACCGAACCCGGGTCTCTCTGGTCCACAGGCCGATGGTCTAACCGCTGAGCCAAACCGGCCAGGGCTACAGCAATGATTTTTTATTTTTGTTTTCATTTTGGATAGGTCTCCTTGGGCCAGGGAAACAAAATTAAAAAATAAACAAATTGGGCTAAACCAAACTAAAAAGTTTTTGCACAGTTAAAGAAACCATCAACAAAACAAAAGACAACCTATTGAAAGGGAGAAGATATTCACCAATGATATATCCAATAAGGGGTTAATATTCAAAATATATAAGGAACTGATAGAATTTAACACCAAAAAAAACCAAAACCAATAATGAGATTAAAAAATGGGCTGAGGACCTGAACAGACATTTCTCCAAAAAGGACAAACAGATGGCCAATAAGCATATGAAAAGATGGTCAACATCACTAATCCTCAGAAAAATGCAAACTAAAACCATATCACCTCACACCTGTCAGAAAGGCTATCATCAATGAATCAATAAATAGCAAATGTCAGCGAAGATGTAGAAAAAAGGGAACCTTTGTGCACTGTTGGTGATATTGTAAATTTGTGCAGACAGGAAAACAATATGGAGGTTTTTAAAAAAATTAAATGTAGAACTATCCTATGATCCAGCAATTTCACTTCTGGGAATTTAACTGAAGAAAATTGAAACACCAATTCAAAAAGATATATGCAGTCCTATGTTCATTGCAGCATTACTTACAGTAGCCAAAGTAATTGAAGCAATCTAAGTGTCCATCTATAAATGAATGGATAAAAAAGATGTGGTAGATATATAAAATGGAATATTCCTCAGCCATTAAAAAATGAAATCTTGGCCCTGGCTAGTTTGGCTCAGCGGTTAGAGCATCGGCCAGCAGACCAGAGAGTCCCGGGTTCGGTTCCTGCTAAGGGCAAGAACCTCAGTTGCAGTTTGTCCCCGCCCGGTTGGGGTCGTGTGGGTGGGAACCACTTGATGTGTCTCTCTCACATTGATGTTTCTCTCTCTCTTCCCCACTCTTTCCCTCCTGCTCTATCTGAAGATAAATGCAAAAAAAAAAAAAAAAAAGAAATCTTTTTGTGACAATATGGATGGGCCTAGATGGTATTGTGCCAAATTAAATGTTAGATAGAGGAATGTTAGATAGAGAAAGACAAATACCATATGATTTCACTTATATGTAGAATCTAAAAAACAAAACAAAACAAAACAAAAAACCCCAAACAAACAAAATAGAAACAAACTCATAGATCAAAAGAACAAACCCCAAACAAACAAAATAGAAACAAACTTATAGATCAAAAGAACAAATTAATGGTTGCCAGATGGGAGCGGGGGTTGAAGGGATGGGTGAAAAACGGGAAAGATAAGATGCACAACTTGCCAGTTATAAAAACAGTTATGGGGATATAAAACACAGCTTAGGAAATATAGTCATTAATATTGTAATAACTATGTGTGGTGTCAGATGGGTACTAGACTTACCGGGGTGATAACTTCTTAAGTTATATAAATATCTAATCACTATGTTGTACAACTGATAATAATATAATATTGTATGTCAACTGTAGTTGAAAAATAAAAAAAATTATTTAAAAAAATCCCAAAACATCCATATGCTGTGGACTCTCAATGTCTGTCTCTAGTCCCATTCTTTCCTCTGAATTCCAGACTCATACATCTAACTGCTTTGGAGGGACACCTCCAATATAACATGTCTAAAAGGAAACTCCTGAGTTTTTTCCCTAAACCAGCTGTCCCTACAGTCTCCCCATGCTGTAAATCACTGACCCACCTGTCTAGCTACTCAGGTCAAAAAAACCAGGTGTCATTTGAGACTCCTCTCTTATACCTCACATTGAATCCTTCAGCAATACCTGTTGAATCTGCCTTTAAATATATCCAAAATTTGATTGTTTCTCACAACTCTTTTGTTATCACCTAGTCCAAACTACTTTCATGTTCTACCTGTATTGTTGCAATGACTTCTTTTTTTTTTTTTTTTTGGTATGTGCCCCTAGCGGGAACCGAACCCGGGACTCTCTGGTCCACAGGCCAACGCTCCAACAGCTGAGCCAAACTGGCCAGGGCTGCAATGGCTTCTTAACTGCTTTCTCTGCTTTAGCCTTTGTTCTCTCCACCCTTTTCCCACATAGCAACCTGAATGATGATCCTTTTAAACCCTAAGCCTCATTATGTTACTCTTGTGCTCAAAACTTCCAAGGGTTTCATGTCTCACTCAAAGCAAAGGCAGGGAGTAACAGGGAAGACCCTGAGTGACCTGCTTTTATCTCCTGATTTTCTGATCTCATTGCCCATTGCTCTCCTTTTTGCCCACTCTGCTCATCTACTCTGGTGGCTCTTATTTTGAAGACACTAAATATTCTCTACCTTAGGGCATTTGCACTTGCCATTCCTTCTCCTAGAAAGCTCTTCTCTTAGATATCTAATTGACAAGTGCTCTCATTTCCTTCTCAAACATCACTTTCTTAGATACACAGCTTCCCAACACCTGGCATTTTTTAATTGCTGTATTCTACTTTGTTTTTCTGCAAAGTATTTATCACCATCAGACATAGCATATATTTACTTACTTTTAAAATTTCCAGAGACGTGGAAGTAGGGTACAGACTGACAACCCTCAGAAGGGGGGGCGGGGAGAGATAAACCACAGAACTTTTATGCATGTACGCATAACTAATGGGCATGGACAACAAAGCTGGGGACAGGATGGGGGGGATGGGGAGGAGAGTGTCAATGGGGAAAAAAAGGAGAAACATCTGTAACAAAAATAAATTAATAAAAAAATAATAATGTCAAAAAAAATTTCCTTATTGCCTGTCTTTCCACATCAAAAAAAATTTTTTTTCAAGAGATGGAAACCCAGTCTTTATTGTATATTCTATCACCTAGAAGAGTATCTTGCAACACAGTTAGTGTTTGTTTAATGAACACATTTGTGTTTCTTCCCTTATGAATTGCTCCGGTCTTCAATTACTTTTTCATCAAGTTTTTAGTATTTCTCTTATTGGTTTAAAAGAGTTATTTATATTTGGGACACATTTCCCCTTTGTTGGAAACATTTTCTCCTAATTTTGATTTGCATTAAAATTTTATTTATGATGTCCTCTGAAGTGTAGAAATAATACAATTTTATGTTGTCCTGTGTCAATCTTTTCCCCTCATAGTTTATCCCATTGTTTTTATGCCTTACATAGTCCTTTTCCTATTTCAAATTTAATAAAATAATCACACATACTTTCTTATAGAATATTTAAAAAATTTTTAACTTTTTACTCTATCTGGGATCTCTTTTGCTATATGGTGTGATTGACAGTATAACTGAAGTATGTGAGAACTGAGCAGAGCAAAATGAAGAAATTAGAGCTTCTAGAACACATGGTTTTGATACAGACATGGGTCACACAATGACGTTTCAGTCAACGATGCACTACATATATAATGGTGATACCATAGATCGTAATGGATTCCCATTGCCTAGTGGTGTCGAAGCCATTGTCATATCATAGCACATTGTATTACTCACGTTTGTGGTGATGCTGGTGTAAGCAAACTTGCTGTGCTGCCAGTGGTATAAAAGCATAACACACACAATTGTGCACAGTACATAATACTTGATTATAAATTACTGTTACTGGTTTAGATAAAAAAATTTGCTGTAAAACAGTGTGCCGTGTTATGCAGGCAGCAGCCTCATACATCTTGTGTTTACTGTGTCTCTTGATTGCATCATTTTCTCTTGTGCTTGATTTAATCTCATGTTGTTTTGTTCAGTAACTTGCTGTACAGGTGTTTGGCCAAGGAGCAGTAGGCTGTACCATATACTCTAGATGTGTAGTAGGTTATACCATCTAGGTTTGTGTAAGTGCACTCTCTGATTTCATCCAATGACGAAATCATTTAATGACATTTCTCAGAATGTGTCTCTGTTGTTATAAGTGGTACATGACTGTATTTCAAAGAGCATGTATTTTGAGTTTTTCCTAATGATTGCCAAAGCAGAACATGCCACAGTCCCTGCTACTGGGACTCTCCTCTTTTTAAGATGATTCTGGAAAAGCCTCAGTGTCGCCAAAAAGGGCCTGATGAAGAACTGAGCATATTTAATTGGTCTCTTCTCACCAGGGATCTGAATAGTCCTGTAGAAGTCCTCTTTAGCAACACAATTTCTTCCCTTCTTAAATGGGTTGAGCAATATTGTTTGATGAAACATATGATGGGCAGTAAGTATCGCACACAGTTCCAAAATAGAGCAGTTAAAAGTGCTATGTTTGCATTGCATTCCCAGGTCTAATGGACGTTCCAACTTCAAAACAAATAAATATCTGTCTTTATTGTTCTCATTTGGTTCTGAGCTCTTGCCATTAATTGAGGATGGTCTGATTTCAAGCCATGAGATGCACAGCTTACTATGGGCAATGTCTGTAAACTCACATGGCACTCAGTCTCTAGTGGGCAACTTTGCCTTCCATCATATTCTCTCTTCTGCACTGTTGTCTCATGCTCCACACCTGCATTCCTTATTTCCCCAAAGCACACTGCTTTTGGAAAAAGTTAGAAATCATTGCATCTGGCTCTCTTTGAGCTAAGATTTCACACAGTGTGTGTGGCAAAGGTGCAAAGATGTGTAGTAGTTTCCCTGCATGTCGCCTTTGATTACAAAGATCTCTGATTATACATCAGTCATTTTAATCATAAGATTACATAAAATCAGTGTCCCTCCAAAAAGTGTTAGGTGAGAAGACATAACATAGATAATGGCAAATAATTTTATACATAATATTCTATTTTGGAAATTCTTAAGGCAAACCAAAATAATGTCAATTCAGTGTTTCCTAAGAACTTCATACTATGTGTGGCAAAGTCACCTTGGACCTGTTTATAAACCCTTTTTATATTTTGCTCAAGTGTTTAAAAAAATTAAATTCTGATTTAGTTCAGATTTCAAGTCATTCCCAGCCTTTTAAAGATATAGAGCCTACATAGAGGACAGGCTGTGAATTTGCAGGGAGTCTGCCAGATATCATAATGAATTTGTACAGAAATGTAAATTAATCAGTAAGTGAGCTATCACTGCAAAGAATAAACATCTAGGGTTAAGTGAAAGGGGGTAACATTATTTCATTCAGGTCAGAAATAAAAACTGTTTTTAAAGGAAAAATATTTTTTCCTTTACCAATCGGGTAGAGAAAAAGATGCAGGAATCCTGAGGGCTCAGTTGCTGTAAAGAGGAGGAGAGCATTCGAAACCATTCCTAGGATCAACCAGAATGATGGGGGAGGAAGAAAGGTGAAGGAACTCCACAGGAACTCCATGAGGGTTCAAGATGAACTAAAAGGCATGCTTCTCTTGAATCCATAAAAGCCAAGACTAGATTAAGTTGTGATTTGAAAATGAACATTTAGGACTGAGATACTTAACAACAGTTAAGTAGAAAAGGGGAAGAAACAAACATTTGAGATCCCGCTAAGTGCTAGGCACATCCATGATCTAATGATTCCCTCATTAAATGGAGAAGTTGCAGGGAGAAGACCTGGTGCTGCCAATTTCTAGCACTTGACCTTGAAGAGGTTATTCATTTTTCTGAGCTGTGGTTTCATGTCTCTCATTCTTTAGTCACTTATTCATTCATACAAACATTTATTGATCACATTCACTGTGCCAACTACCACTGTGCTTGGGACCAAGAACACAAAGATGAGTTAGGATATGGACTCTGGTCCCAAGAAGTACTCAATCTAGAAGGGAGAAGCAGCACTCCTGTCAGATAGATTACAAAACAAGATGGTTAGTGCAACTAGCAGAGAGGGGCTCTGTGAGCTCAGATCATTTATCCTGGGATAAAATTCAGAATACTTAATATCTCAGTTAACATGGTACTGGTGAGTCAGAAAGGATGCAGCCATGATAAACCATCCCACTGACACACCAGTTCAGTGCTGCCTGTGCCTACTGGCTGAATGTTAGAAAATTTATGTAAGTAACTATTGCAGTAACAATAACAATAAAAATGAAAAATACACTAGGAAATAAAAGTTAATTTTCTAAGAAGTGAAAAGATATTAGAGAAAAATTAAACACTCTCCCTCTTGCTTATATCAATAGCTCTTTAGCACTATCATGATAATCTATAAAAGTAATGAAAGAATAAGTCTTTCAAAGGAAATAAGGATGTTGAAATTAGTAGAGAAAAAGAAACTCAAACAACAATGTTTCAACTAAATTATACAATGGGAACAATAACACCTTGCTGGGTTGTTATTAGGAATTAATTGAATAACAGATGTAGAGCAGCTATTTTTGTGCTTAAGAACCTAGAGAGTCCTGAATAAATGGGGATGTAACCTCTTTTTTTACAATGAGGAAACTGAAACTGAAAGAGGTTCAGTAATTTGTTAGTTAATTACTACTTTACATAAGTAGTTAATGTTGAACCCAGAAGCTCATATCACTATATAACCATATAGTGGAAAAGTCTATAATTTTTCCTTGTATTTCTTTCATTACTCCTCGTAAGTTGTAAGTTGCAAATATAATGGAATGTTAACCTTAGCTATTGTTTACTTTTAGCTGTTTTGACAAGTTCAATGTTGTACACTAAGTGGATAATTAATATTAGTTATGCTACTATTTGATTCAATTACAAAGCTTTACAGGAAGACTGGCTAAAAGCTCACCAGAGGTTTATCATCCAGATGACACCAGTCCTGCTGGGGCAGCTAATTTAAATTACAGGCAGAGGCACTCAGAAGGATGGAAGCAGCCGCTGGGTTGTGAGCCTTGAAAAGTCAAATCTATAAAGTGACAGCAATGGCTATTTAATACAGGCTGGGAGCATGAAAGTGAGTTGTGACTATAAGAATGTGGGCATAGCCACCATAAAACACCTAATTCGTTATTTGTACCAGGTGCTATGCAAGTTAATTATGGATTTTTCCCACAAAAAAGTTGATAATCATAGGAGGGGGTATTTGCATTGGGAATTTGCACTTTTTAAAAGGTTTCACCAAAAATCATTTAAAAGCTGTAATGGAATATCTTAAATAGGATTTGTAAAAGTAAAGCAAGGTACATGTAAAACAAGTTTGGAGTTTGTGGTTTTATGCCCAGAGAGAGAACTCTGAGTGGGAGATGGAAGAGAGGAGTAGCAGAACTCACACCGATTTAGGCAGACCTCTCTGATGATAGTTCAGAGATTATGAAGACACCTGTCCTAGGCACTGGAAAAGTCAAAGATGAAGCAGAAGCTCAATTCTGTCCTCATCCACAAGTCCATTAGAGATAGGTCATTCTTTCCTCATGCATCTAAAATAACATAACTTTGATCAGAGATAAAACATATGTAAAGCTTCACTGAAAAATCATATTTTCTTTCAGACAAGTTATGAACAAAAGATACATATGCATTAGGGTGTCCATAATCATAGCTCTTGCTGCCTTAAACACAGTTGGGTCCTGATATAATTGCTTTGTAGCTATGCAAAGTAGAGTTTATAAACATAGAAGAGTTGAAGTTACTGTGAAAAATGACAGCTTAGAAATTCCTATAATCTTTTTTACAATTAAAAAAGTTTTAATATGATTGTCTTTTTTAATTAAATAGATTATTATAATAAAAACCTGGCTTTTAAATCAGAATAATATTTTCCTCATCTTTTGAAGAAAGTACTTCAACTATAGAAACAGTTCAATGTCTGATCTTCACGGATGGACCCACCCGCTGAGTGTTCTGATGAAAACTATACAGAAAAGCCAACAAGTAACTAAAGACACGTGAACCACCACTTTCCATTAGATGTTATATTTGTAGATAACAGCAATGTTCCAATAAAAACATGACATATTATTTCTAATATAGAATGAATTATCTCTTTTGAAAGCTAGTTTTATAATAGCAATTTGGACCAAGAAATTTGTAACCAGTAATTTAGTGATGAAGTGCTAAAATTCATCTCCATGAATAGTACTGCTTTTAAGAAATCTGAAATTCAACATGCATTCCTCCTAAAGGACCAGCGGAATAGTTGCTATGTGTGCCATACACCTGTGGCTGAGAAGGCTAAATGTCTATCATTTTTCTCTTCCATAATGTAGAAGTATTACTGGTAAGAGGCTTCTAAGCCAAGGACTACCTTTCTCAGGCATCCCTGCATCTAGGTGAAGCTATGAGTCTAGTTCTCACCAATGGAAGTGATGTGTGACACTTTCAGTACAGGTGACTCAGGAAAGAGGTGTGTGTACTCTCCTTCTTCTGAGAAGATTGTGAGACCCAAGATCAGAGGTCAGCAAAATATAGCCTGTGGGCCAAATCTAGCCTGCCACCTGTTTTCGTAGATAAAATTTTATGGAAGACATCCATGCTCAGTTGTCTTTGGCTGTTTTCTGCACTATAGCTATGGAATTGATGAGTTGAGGAATTGCCAGGGACTGTGTAGCCTGAAGGGCCTAAAATATTGATTATCTGGCCCTTTAAATAAAAAGTTTTCCAGCTCTTGCTACAGGGGATATTGGAGATAGAGTGTGGAAGGAGCATGGGTTCTGGAATCATTATGATGAGGCAAAGTGCCTGCCCCGGAACACCCATTTGGGATCTGAAGGAGTAAGAAAGAAATAAACTGCATTTGAGGCATCTCACATTTTTTTATTTAAAAATTTTTTCTTGTTTTAGTATGTGTTCAAAGAGAATTGGAGGGCCAACATTTTATATGGCTAAAAGAAAGAATGCGTGAATAAAATTGCTAATTTGCTACAAAACTGGGTAATGTTCCAGGGCAATAAAAATGTAACCTTTGGGTTATCTTTTCTGTGGGACAGAATGTGGGACAGAAATTATTTGTATTGCCATTAGACAAAATTCACTGGACTGCTATCAGACAAGAATCATTTGTATCACAATCAGTTTTCTAGAAGTCATTACCTGTCTACTAAGCAAGAGTAAATAGCAATTCAAACAAAAGAACACACCCCTAGAGAATCAGACAATTCCCAGGTAGCTATGCTAGCTAGTAAGTCATTGAACACTAAAATACATGCAATAATATCTTTTGACTATTTCAAAGTTTTAATGGTCTCATAGGCAAGGTGAGTAAATATGGCCTGAGCGACTGAACTTGGATTAAATTCTAGAATCATGAGATTCTGTGTTAGTAAATACAAATTTATCTTTGTGTACACCATAAAGTCCTAGTTCTTGTAGTTTTTTTTTTTTGGTTGTTCTCTTTCAGCATAAAATATGTAGTTTCCCAAACATGTTGTGTGTGAATTCTCCAACCAGATGGTGTAGCCATGTTCTGTTTGTAATCAGCAGCCTGGATCTATGCTCAGTGAAGGATGAGGGAGTCTTGGCTCACTCTGCAGACAGGGAGTTCCAGCCAGAACCGATGCATAGTTTTCTTCAGCTCATTCCCTTCAGATAAAAGTTCAACTCTTCCTTGATTGGAATGCTCCACAGGCTGCCCAAAGATGTTGAGGAAAAAGGAGAAATCCACACATATTCTCTTTATGTGTTGCTATCTGTTACTGCTGGTGTGTTTTCTCCCTCTGTGTATGATGGGTTGGTCTTCCAGCATGTAATTAAAATAATTTGTTTTTAAAATCCATGAAGCATTTCATATTCATATGCACTGTAAACAAGTTTGACTATAAACTCAAGAGGCTGAACTAGAAAACCTTCAAGTTCTTTAGTTTGTGATCAAGATTATTATTCTATATATGAAGTTAACACTGGCAGAATAGGCATTCAAATAAACATTTAAAAAAAATGCCAAGCCTGGTCAGATTTGAGAAGAAAGGCTATATGAGGATTTGGGACTTAAATAAATTGTGAAGAGGAAAGTATTTTTAAACACAAATAAGCATGGCATAAAATAACTATGAAAGAATCAGTTCAAAATGTCTAAATAGTGTTCCTGGAAAATAATACATTTTGATTGAAAACTTTAAAAAACTGATAATCTAACAGTAATCTATAGAGCTTTTGCTTTTATTAAATTATTTTAATCAAATATTTGGGAATATAGTTTCCATCAGCATTAACTACCCACAATATTCCTCTTTCTTTTTTGAAAGCTTGTTGAATATTCATTCGTTTGTTCACTTATTCATCCAACAAATTCATTAAGTGCCTGTAAGGCATCTTCATTGCTCTGGGAGCTGGATACTAAGACAAAAGAGTCAGGACAAAGGCATTTTTGCTTCCCGATTTAAATGCCTGTTCAGAGAAGGGCAGTTCAGGTGGTCAGCTTTCTCAAATGGTTGTCTACTCGAGTCAGCTCAGTTAGTTAGTAATATTGCCATGGGTGTTAAACTATTTGGGAAATGACTCCGGGAAGAGGGTGCATGGGTGGAATGGGTGGGACAGCCGTCTTCCCACTCCTCAGCCAGCAGAGCAACACTTCCAGAGGCCAAGGAGATTCTGTGCATAGGTTACATCTATGTATCTAGTTGTCATCACCACCTCATGAGAACATGTATTTCCTTCGATACCATCTTAATGAAGCTCTCTGTGCTCTGAGACCAGCAACCTCTTGAACAATTACTGCACCATCTTTAAGCCTGCCTGTGATAGTGCTCACATGATCTCAGTATAGAGGCATCCAGCTCATTAAGAAAGTTAGTTGTACTACAAATAAAAATGTGATGTCTCTATGACCACATTGCCAGCCAGCAGCACCACCAGTTAAAAAATTTTTTTTCTTTATATATGATTTTAGAGAGAGAGGAAGAGAGAGGGAGAGAGAGATAAAAACATTGATTGGCTGCCTCCTGCACCCCCCCCCTTGGGAATTTGGCCCACAACCTGGGCATTTGATTCCTGATCAGGAATCGAACCAGTGACCTCTTGGTGCATGGGTCGATGCTCAACCACTGAGCCACACCGGCCAGGCAAGCACCACCAGTTTTAAGATTCAAGTGCATTTGAGTTTATATTCTTATGTGTAATATGAGGATGTGTGGCATCTATTTTTAGGGGTGTGACTTACTGTAATGAGCAGAAGATCAGACACAATGGTATACAATGGAGCATCTAATCTTGGGAAAACTGTTTGACTTCTGTGTGTATTCAAGATGAGATGAATATTGATGCCCAAAGGGCTGTTGTGAAGCCAAATGTGGAAATTTTTGAAACCGGAAAGAGCTATGCAAATGTGGCTATTAGTATAACCTTCAAAACAAAGATGAGTCTCTTCAGGGAAGATTTAATTGACAATGACTAGGGAGTAATCTGTTTCCTTATACCTCTATATACAACAGAAGGTGACAAGGAAGTTCACATTGGATTGTTTATACAGCAACTTTCTAACACACTCTGACATGCAAATCATGTACCTTCTGCTGAGTTTGCATCCAGTTGATAGAAGTAGATAACTTGGCAGAGTACAAATGGGTAGCACAGTACGTATGACTAACATTCTCATCCATACTGACTAAGGGAAAAACATTCTTTGTGTGTGTGTGTGTGTGTGTGTGTGTGTGTGTGTGTGTGTGTGTCCAAGCCACAGCTGATTGGGAAGAGATCTCAGCCTGGAATTGGAGATGAGCATATCTGGGCTGGTTGTGCTGACAAAGCAAATGATAAACTGATCACTTGCTAAACATCAAGTTCAATTGAACAAAAAGTGTTGCTGTGAAAAACTTGAGGGTCACAAGGTCATCAATTTGGAACACCTCATTAATGATTAGGAAAGAAGTGACAGTGAGTGCTTCTCTGGGGACAGAGAGGCCGGCAGGGCACACCAGAGGCCACTTCTAGCAAATACTTCTAATATTAGTGATACTTGGCTCAGAAATAGGGTCTGTGGCTAAACCATACCAAAGCAAGACAGCTTCCTATGGTAGCAGCCCAGCTTCTTCCCTGATTTCACCATCTGAAGTTTGGAGAAGCAGCAAAATGATGAAAAGGCCTCCCACCATTCAGTTTAGTTTCTTATTTAAAACATTGCACTAAGGCACCAAGTTAACAGTTTCAGTTTTTATGTTGAAAAGTACTCTCTTTGTTCTGTTTCAGGGCTTCAAATCATTCCCCTAAACTTGCTAAGAATTCACCTGAAGAGTTTACCTGAGCATCCAGGAAAAGCATGTGGCTATCCTGGTATTATAGAGCACTCCTGGGAGGCTTCTAAGGCTTCATGATCTGCCTGCCGGAGCAGATGGACTTTCCTGGAGAGAAGGAAAGAGCACTGGATGGTGGACAGAGATGGTGGTCTGATCCTGGCTCTACACTCTGGGTACCATATTTAGGAGGCACCTGCTAAGTTCCAGGCACCAGGGGAGGCATTGGATGAAGTGTGTCATGGAGGACGTGCAGCCTGGAGGGACACAGACAGGTGTAGAATCAGCCATCTTCCACATGGTAGCTATCAAAGGATCAGAGCAAGCTGGGGGCTCTGGGAGCAAGGACAGGATTATGCACTCTGCCTATCCTGAGCTGAGCCCTGAGGATAAGTGGGGTTTCATCAGGCAGAGAGAAAGAAAAGGGGGCTCAAGAAATAGGAAGATCATGTGCAAAGGCACATGGTGTGCTTGGGGAACGAGATGGTGCAGGTGGTAGGACCTCTCTAAACCTCACATTTTTCACTGGTAAATTTCTACTGCACAGGCCTGTCCTGAGAATTCAGAGGTGATGTTTTGCTAGCTCCTTTATCTCAAAGAAGGGTTTGGGGATCACCTGTGTCAGAGTCATCTGAGGTACTTGTCAAAAATCCAGATTAATGCACCCCAATTCAGACATCCTGAATTTAAATCAGGGGTGCAGGCCACGAAGGCAACTTTTTAATAAATACTTAGGTACCAAAGATGGAGAATCACTGATGTCATCTATAGAGATTCTGAGCAATTCAGAGATGAACTGAACTGATTCCACAGACTTGCTGTGTAGCAAAAGGACTAGGTCAGCATGTTTTCAAAATTGGACTGAAGTGAAGAAAAATGTAGAATGATGTATGTGTACACATACCGGGAAGAGGTATTTCCCCTGAGTCTTCCATCTTGATCTCTCTAGAAATGCACTTAATATTGAAAAGAAGTCTGATTTGAGAACTTGCAAGAATATATATACAGATCCTGCATTTAATGGTGCATAAAGTGCTCTATACATATTATGTGACCAAGTCAGCATTGAATACCAAGAAATTCTAACTGCAAAGCAGCAAGAAATTTGAAAGCTCTCCATAATTTTACTCGAAATCATATATTATTTTCTTCCAATGAGTACTTTATGATTTACTATTATGACCCAATTTTTTTCTGCCAAATACTTTTTTTCAAAGGCTTAGCACTGAAAATAATTGTACTAGTATCTAGAAAAAAATACTTGATTAAGTGGGCCTACATATCACTGTAATTGCTTTCTACTGGCAAGTTAGTAGTCAGATAAAATGGGATATTATTCAACTGTCAAGACTCAGGATTTACTATCATTAGTGCAGTTCAAGTTGAATGTGATTGTGGAAGTTTTCAATACAGTACAGAAGACAGAGTTTCATGCGTGACCTCTGAGCTGGGAAGGGGAAGTCTGAAGTAGGCCAGGAAGGAAGCTCCAGAGAAGGAAGATGTCAGCAGAGAGGGTGAGTGGGAATGAAAAGTACGTACAGAAAGCCAGTGGTACTGAGAAGGGTGTGGGATTTGGAAACAGACTTGTATTCAATCCAGGCATCTTCATGTATTTGGTAAAGTAATTAGTTATATAATCCTCAATTTATTTAGTAAAGTGGGAATATTATTGTCTATGTTACAGGGCTGCTATGAGAATTCAATCTCAGCAGATATTGGCTATTAAGCAAGTGATAACTATTAAAACTAAACACAGTTACATCCAACAGCAACTTTAAAAAACATAGATTTTATTTTTAACCCTCGGAATAAATTTCAACCGATGATTTGGTGTCTGAAGAGTCAAACATAAACTCTGCCTTTCCAATGTCATTAGCCTCACAGCCTTAGAACAGTTGAAACTATTAATGGGCAGGCTTACCAGAGAGGACCTTTGGGAAGCAGGGTTCCTTTCGGCAGAATTGCATTTAGTCTGAATTCTTCAGAGAGGAGGTTGTACAAACAGCTACTGGTTTTAAATACACAGAGTTGGAAAACATGTTGGTGCTAGAATACCTTGATGCTTACAAACCACTTGGAGAAGGATTCCTAACATCAATTAGTATGTACATAAGAGTGCTCTCAGCACATATTATCTTCTGTTAGATTACACATGGCTAAAAAATAAAAAGGGGACTGTGGAGAAATTGAGTCAAATCAAGCTCCTCATCGTGCCTTTTAAACAGAGGGAAATGGGAGGCCAGCGTTTTGTTTCCAGCCAGGCATGTTTTTCTTAGGTGGACTACCATAAGTCAGAAGACGTAAATAACATGGGCCCCAAAGGGAATTGGTAGACAGCATGACCTTTCTTTAAAAGGACAGTAGAATGTGAAGACGATCACATGGGGAATTAGAATTTCTACGGGAAGTCTTAAAAGGAAAATAAAACGTGATTGCAAATGGTCTTACAAGCAGCAGATATCTGGCCATACAGGTCCACAGCCCTCAGCTCAGGAGTCCTAGAAAACACTGGGGAGAGTGCTGTGAGGATGGTGATCAGAGTAATTTTGTGGTGCATGGGCAGGCCCTTCTCAGGTTGAGTCACGTCCAAAGGACCACCCTCTTTAGGAAGCCTGACAGGGGAGGTTGCCCATGTATGTTGTCCCCCAACTCAGGATCGTATATCAGCCTCTGCCAGGAGGTCTGGTCACTAGGTTCCGAGAAGCAGGCCTGTGAGCTAGAAGTCAGCAGTGTCACACTCTTGAAAGCAGCTCCCTGGTTGCACAGACAGTTATTTCCTAGCAAGACCCACTCCAGCTCAGGTTTGCTCTTCTGTGGCCTACACCAGCCTCACCAGTCTAATGGATTCACTTGGGTTAAGCTCATTTGAATTCACTGTTACCTAGAATGGTACTTAGTAATCATGCAAAAAATACTTTCATTTTTTTTGGAAAAGGCACTCCCTAATTCCCATCTCACCTATTTTCCCCTAGAATTATGTAAAACACATTTAGCCAATTCAAAGATGTTGGAGGGAATCAAATGAAAAAAAAAAAAAAATAGCAGCAGCAGTCTTGTTTAATTTATTTATGAGGAGAAACTCAAATTATTTTTTGTACAATCAGATTGATTATATAGAGTTTTAAATCAAATGTCAAAATTCTGAAATCTGTGATGACATAAATAAAACCTTTCCACTAAAGAAAACCCCTATAAGTCATTTTCAATTCTTTTGTTATTATAGTAATTTTATTGGAAAAACAAAATACAAGGATTTTCTGGAGACAAAAGCACAATACCTAGTTCTAAATCTTTGTCAATGCAACACAAAAGTACAGAGATATTTTGTTTAACACCAGAAACCCACAAATGAAAAACCAAAAGTCATTGGTAACCAAGGAAACTAACAATAAACGGCTGGATGTTGCTGGGACTCTTTCAAAGGAAGATAAGAAGGGGCAGGAGAAAGATAATGCTATATAGGTTAAATCCCAATGCGAGAAAAGATGCACTATGCCAAAGCATCCTGTAAATAGCATCTGTATTTACATTTTGCTGATTTTTTGTGTGACAAAATTCCCTGCTACAAACAATTCAGCATAAGGAATACCTGTTTTGGTCCACAGAGTTGTGCTTTATAATAAGAGACAGTTAGTGTTCCAGCTGCCTGTGACTCTTTGGGTTTTCCCAATTTTGCCCTCAAGTGCTATCCCCCCAAAGTGCATACCGGATGCTATTTCCTGCCAAAATATTTATTTGCTGTTGTGATTGCCAAGTGATCCTTCCTGGAATATAGCATAGTCAACTGTACCTATTTATGATGCACACCCAGATATCTGCCCACACAATCATTTCTCTCCATTTTAAGTCACCAAACACACCCACAGACGCCAGCCATGCACCCAGAGGAAAGAGAGAAGAAACAAGATGTAGAACCCTGGGCCAAGAAATAAACAATTGAAGAGATAGAACAAACATACAGAGTGAAAAAAATGAAAGGCATCTAACTGGAAAAATAGCAAGAGAAAACATAGGAACTCTACTTTGCCAAAGCTGACTAGCTACACAGCACTAGATGTGGGAAAGAGGGAGTGAGTGGAATGAGAGTCGTCATCACTCAGGGCTGGCTTTCTGGACCAGCTGGACAAGGAGGCAGAGAGGGAAGGAGCCACAGGAAGCTTCTGAGGTAGGGAATGTGGCAGGTGTGACTGCTCCAAGGTAGGAGAGAACAATCCGTACTTGGTCTAAGCAAGTGGGTGTGTGGGTGCCTGTGTGTAACGGGGCTTGCTCAGCTCGAACGTGCAGTATAGTCTGCTGTCTAAGAGGGGCTGGTGCTGTAAAGAAGCACTTGGTTAGGAATCTGGAGTTTATGGAATTAGAACTGAAAGAGACTTTGAAAAAAAAGTCCCATTGCTTAGCCGTTCATCTTCAGGCAGATGAATATCACACCGATAGGCATATAATGTGGCACCTTGTTGATTTTTATATTTTCTGAAATGAGAGTCTATGACCTTATAAATATTACTATTATAACCACTTACTGAGTGCTTACTGGGTGCCAGATGCCTCAGTCAGAAGTTCATGAGTGTTATGTCTAATCCTCATAATTCTGCAAGGTATGTACGATTATCCTAATTTCACAGCTGAGAAGTCTATGGTTCAGAGAAGTTAGGTGACTTGCTCCAGATCACACAGTTATTTGAATCTGGGATTCAGATCCAAGTCTGACTCCCAAATTGGAACATTCCCACTATAGCTGCTGCTTTTCTCAGAGGTGCACTTCACAGGGCACAAGATTCAGGAAATCATTTCTGTATAGTAGCCCACCTAAATCCTGAGCTGGAAGGAGCAAATTCCTCTGGTTATCCCTTGGATTTTCTGCCAGTGACATAAGGCAGAAGTACCAGCATGATGCCATGGACAGATATCACATCTGCTTTCCTGTTTCTGTTCTTAGATAATGCAACTTACTAAGAAGCCTATAAATTATGTTGCATGTGGAATTTGCAGCCCAAGGGGACCTGAAACGGTCTACTTGTGGTTTCTCTTTGGAAGCAAGCCAGGAATTTCTTGGCACAGAGTGAATGGGCAGACCTTAGGTGCCATCCTAAGATATTTTTAATGTGAGCATTGTCATGTAGAAAGTTGCTCCCAATTAGGCTTAAGTAGTGGGCAAAAAAATGCTGTCTCCAGGGAGGCAACATCACCTGGCTCTGGATGCAGGCTGCTGGCACACAGCTTGATGGAATGAATCGGGCTTCAGGATTTGGGGAGAATGCCAAGTAACAAATTAGTTTTGCATCTAGTAGATGAGGTTGTAATTTCTCTTTTCTTGGCTGGGAGGAGGGGATGAAATTTTGCAGGTGAATGTTCTGAGGCAATCCCCATAGGCAGGTGGAATGTCAAAGCATTCTATGTAAATTTGAGGGGTGAAAGGGTGAACTCCACACACGGGATCAACCCAGAGCTTAGGAAAAGGAGTCAGAAAGTGGTGTCTGGTTAAATCAGGCTTACAGTCTGTTTTGGTATGAACAGAATGATTTTTACATTTTAAAGGGTTAAAAAAGAAAGAAAAAGTTTATTAGACAGAGACCATATATGGCCTGCAAAGCCTAAAATATTTGCTATCTAGCCTTTTTTGCTGACCCTGGCTTGAACAGGGCCACTACGGGACTTTAAGGCCCCTCCACGCCTCATGGTTCCACTCCGGGATCCTTCCACTCAGCTTAAAAATATCTTTATGTTTTCGTGACCCTGCCACTTCTGATAAGGACCTTCTCCTTGACCAAATTCAGGCTCCTCTGAGCCCTCTTCTAGATGAGGCTTCAACCTTGGCTTATGACTGCAAACACTCAGCACAAATGATTTCATCTGCTCCCCGCCTCACCCCTACCCAACTCCACTAAGAGACTTGAACAAACTCTAACACAGTTTCTAACAGCTCAAGCCCCTTAAGTTCATGCCTGGGAAAGCTCAAGGCTGCTAAAAGAATTTACTATTTGGTCCAGCTAACACCTGAAGATAGGACCCTATCTCTCACTTTGATAAGGGTCAGTTAGCAAACCCAGAGGGCCCAATCACATTGACCAACCCCCGTACCTGCATTTTGTAATTTTCCACTTCCCTGATGCTGTCTGAACCCCTTCTCATCATCCCCCCTGCATCATTCTCTCTTTAGAACACCAGTCACCTCTGCACGGATCCAAATTGAGTGCAATTTGTATGGATTCTCTTCCCTATTGTAGAGGTTATTGAATAAAATCAGCCTTTATCTAGTGTCACCTTCCTCTTTCTGACACCTTCCACATTTGGTCCCTTGTTAGAGTGGCCTTCATTCACCACCTCTGAGCTCTTATCTCCCCTCCCACCCACTCCTCAATCCCCAGCCATCAAGGTACTATCTCCCCCCAATCCCCACCAACCTCCCAGGGGCCTCCTTCCCTCCTCATCATCCAGGACCTTTGCAGCACCCGAGCCTGTGCTCAGTCCCTCTTTCTGAAACTGCCCCAAAGTCCAGGGCATTGTTGTCAGCTGGTTTTACTCCTTCTTCTCTGACTAATCTGGCTCTTTTCTCCAATTTACCCTCCAGCGTTGGTGATCCATAGGCCTTTCCTTGGCCCTTTGTACACACTCTATACACCCTTGTTAATGGCTTCAACCAACACCATCTACTGTCTCAAGTTATCATCTTATCAAGTGTCTCTGGATATCTCCTCCTCTCAAACTCAGCATGTGCCAAACCAAACATCTCACCGCATACTTCCTCCTCCTCTTGTATTACTTTTCTCAGTTAAAAGCAACTCCATTTACCTAATTGCCAAGCTTAGAAATGCAGACACCTCTCTCCTGTTTCTTTCTCACATCTTATCTCAAAACCACTACATCCCATGGAGGACACAGATGAGGTAACTAACATTTACTGAGCATCTATTATGAATCAGAAAACCATGCCAGGCACTCCACATATATCACTAAATCCTCACAACCTCTGAGTCTGAAATTATTATCACCATTCACAAATCAGGAAGTTGAAAGTCAGAGAGGTTGCTACCTTTCCCAAGGTCTCACTGCTAGTGAGAGGCAGGGTCATTCCAGAGTGCATGTTCTGATGTGCCACTTGGGCAAGATTAAAGCGGCGATGTACGCTGGAGGCAAAGGGGGTGAAACCAGACATGTATCATTGTACACTTCCATGAAAAGGTCATGATGCTGGATCCTCTGTATCAAAATCTGCCCCATCTGCGTGAAAAACAAAGACCGGCATCCTGCTCCCTTCTCCTCACAAACAGCACTGCTGAGGGCATGTGCCAGGGTGAGCATTTGATCCACTGCCAGGCGCAGAGGCACCTCAGAACAGGTGCCAGGTACCCGGGGCTCAGGGCTGCACATAGATGTGTTTCCCCAGAAAACCTTAATCCTCCTTGCACCTCAGGCTCACACAGCTCAGTGCATTCTGGCCAGCTCGCCTATGATTTAAAATCTTTATTTCAGAATAATGGCAAATAAGGAGGCCAGATAATCAAGACTGTTCAAATTTCTGCAAGTTTTAGAGCTTGAGGAGGTTTGGGTTTTTAGCATACAGAAGACAAACTACATTGCCAGGGAAAGTGCTTCTCAGTGTGGCCCATTAAACTGCAGCCTGTTTCCCACGTATTCAATGAGCTGACAAACTTCCCTCAGTGGCTGGGTTCAAACTCGCCCTTGTTCCACACCCCACATGGTGTTCTGCAGTCTGACTTATTCTTACATGGCTGCTCCTTCGCCCCACTATGACACTCACGCAAAGACAGCTAGTTAGATTCTTAAAAGTCCTTTCTGATAAAGACAGTCTCTTACTGAAGCAAGTCATTGTTAAGTTTGATTTTTTTTTTTTTTTTTTAACCAGACTCTCTTTGACAACACGAATCATTCATTTTAGAAGTTTCACTGTGATGCCCCAGAGAAATTTTGGATCTCGTTAAGTGATTGTCCATTTTGCTTTTACAATCTTGTCCTGTTTTTCCTCCTGTTGACTTCTTTTGCATCTCTTCACAATGTCAAGGACAGTCTTTCCTCTACACTGTGGATTCTCTACCCCGTCCCCCCAAGTCTGTTCATGTTGAAATGACAAAGGGTAATCAGCAGCTTGTAGC
Source organism: Tadarida brasiliensis (assembly GCA_030848825.1). NCBI lineage: Eukaryota > Metazoa > Chordata > Mammalia > Chiroptera > Molossidae > Tadarida > Tadarida brasiliensis. The sequence continues at coordinate 51,718,964 of CM061267.1, forward strand.
ATTAAAGTGCTCATTTTCTTCAGGCTGTAAAGCTTTCTGAAGGTTACAAACTCTAGGGGCACTCAAGTATAATGAAAACAGTGCTTTCAGCAAGGAATTCACCAATCTGAATGGAATAATTTTATTTTTGATTACGTATAGCTATGCATTGTCATTATTAGCCTTGTGTGAAATGTTTGTCTAATATTCCAGATTCATGAAATCTTGAGGACATTTAACTAGCTAACTCATTCTGGAAGGTACTGTTTGCAGTGAGGACAATGATTTCCACCCTTGTGATCTGGCAGTTGTCTGAGGAAGTGCCTCTTTCTGCTCTACCTCATGGGTTCTCCAGCATCTTCAGAGGCTGCCGGGGATGTGTGTACCCCTTGCGCCCACAGAGGATGGCACAGTCAGTCCCTGGAGAAGCCGGAGCTTCACAAAACAGCCGCCTGTAATGACCTACAGCTTCTCCAGGTCACTGCGTCGGAGCACGTGGCCTCGATCTTGGCATTTTGGGCTCCTCATTCGCTCTTACTTGGACAGCAGCAGATGTTTACTCTTCCCTCACGGAAGACCTTCTACCGGGACACACTGTTGAATGGGATTTAAAACAGGCCCCTTGAAAAACATCTCTTTCTCCCTTCGTACTTGAGCCGAGAACCTTGCTTCTCAAACTTCAATGGACGTGAGTCACCAAGGAGCTTATTAAAAATCCAGATCAAGTCAGCAGATCTCAGGTGAGGCCTGAGATTCTGCATTTCTAACAAGCTCCCAGGTACTATCAATGGGAAGCACCGACCACACTTCCAGTATATGGTACTAGATTCTGTGACACTGTAAGAGCATCGCCCCTCACCCCACGATCTTCCTTTAACACAAAGTCAATCTATCTGCATACACAGAGGTGAGAAAACCACCCAGTTGCTTCCTTTTGAATAAAGGTGTCGAGAGCCTTGGCAGAGCTGCTCTTGTGCAAAGAGAAAGACTCACTAGCTCGGGGTGGGGATACTATCCTTTCTGCTTTTGCCCCAAACTGCCCCACAGTCCCAAGGGGAAAGGCTCCCTGAGCCAGGGCAGCACACAACCTCTCTGGCTCCCAAAAGTGGAATCTGCTGTTTTGTTCATTCTTCCTCCCCAGGAGTGAGTCATGGGGCTCCGGCAGCAGGGGAGGCTGGCTGGGGCCACCTCCCGTGGCCGTGCACACCCCTTCACCGCCCCACCCTCAGAGCTGTCTGAGATGTGTCTGAGAATTTAATCTTTGAAAAAAAGAAAATAAGGAAAAAAGGAAGAAAAGAAACCTGGAGCAAAAGGATGTCCTATTCTTGAGTGAGGCACAGCTTCCAATGGCAGGAAAAAGAAAAAGCTAGCCAGGGGGATGACTGTGGGAGCACACACTTGTGGACACAGCCATCATACAAGAACGTGCAAGGGGATCCCTCCCAAAAGCCCATGTTCCAATCAGGGATGTACAGGCACTTTCCCTGCTCCTGCTGCTCCCCATCAATTCACACGTCTGTGCTAGGTACATGTAAACCACCCTTCTGCCTGACTTCAGTGCCTTTGGCAGTCTTATGCTCTCTCAACAGGAACTTGTAGTCAGTTTGTTAAAATCCAAAATCTAGCAAACATCATGGTTTGGCCCCTGTCTGTCTTTCTGGGCTGGTCTCCTGCCCTTCTCTTACCCTAATCACCTTCCAAATAACCAACACTGGCTGAGAGGTTGCTGTGGGCCAGACCCTGCCCCTTGGACCCTACAAACTCTCCATGTTCTGTCATTCCTCAGGGCTCTTGCCCCTTTACCAGGAGTCTTCTCTCCCTCCCCCAGGCAGGGTTGCTTGCACCCTCTCTGTGCTCCAACAGCTTCCAGAACAGATCTGTTTTACTTTGTTCCTGTGCCTGTCTCTATCTCCCAAATGCATCCTCCAGACTATGAGTTCTTTAGGGGCCCGCAAAGTGTCTTGTCATTCTTACCATCAATCCCAGAGCCTCTCCCTGCCTTTTAAATTAATGCAATAAGGCAAATTCTTCTAGATGACCTATTTGCTCTTCACAACAGTCAAACCCCCTCTCAACTCATAGATCCAAGTGATGCTGTCCATGGATCACAATTCTGGAACACAAGGTGTGAGGAAAAAGGGAGGAGGAAAGCACATACATGGACTGAAGGCCAGGGCATATCCACACAGCTCCCTGTGGTTTGGGTTGGACAATTGACAAGTCACATCAAATACAACAAAATTAAACACCCCCATGTGTTACTCTGCGAAGCAGATTGCATTGTGGTGAAGAGCATGGGGTCTGGTATCAGGCCACCTGGATTAATCTGAGCAAGCACTTGACTTTTAGAGTCTGTTTTCTTGATAGGACTAGTATTCACTAGTACCAGTAGTCACTGGGCAGCTGTTGTGAGGATAAAATGGGTTGATCCATGACCAGCATTCACCTCACTTTACATGGTAGTTACTGTGTTACACAGACCACATTAGTCTGAGGGAGAATGTAACAAAGTGATTGGTGCAGGGCTAGAATCAGGTAAACTAGGTCTCTAGGTGGGTGACATTGGTGAATTACCAAAACTTACCTTACCTTTATAGGCTTTTCTGTCCTTAAATGGGAATAATACTGTAGTTCCTTGGTTCTGCAATATCACCAATGAAAAGATACTTCATTGATTTAATGATAGCTTTCCTTTTGATAGGGGTTGGAGAGAGAAACTATCAGGTAGACATCTCCCGAGGGCTTTGGCTTAGAACAGAGGGAATATAACTGATTGGAGGGCTCAGGGAGACCATCCTTGCGAAGCTCACTCCTGAGCACAGTACTTGGCAGTGGATAAGCACTCAGTACCCAGAGCTGTTACTATCATTCGTGCTATTAGAAGCAGTCCATGAATTGGAACAGCACACGCTTCAGGACTTGTGTCTCTGCCACTGGCTTCCTATATAGGAAAGGTCCTTTGGGGATAATTATCTTGATGCTTTAATCCATCAGATGGAAACAGTCCAGCCAACTTAGTAAAGAAAACAGAGAACACACATCTAAATATCTAATAGAAACAGCAGATATTTCACTCTCCAATCTGTTCATTAGAAGTCTTCCTCAGAAGTCAGATGTCATTGCTGATACACATCAATTTGTTTTAATCAGCAGACATGTGAAGCCGATTAACCATTTATTTTAATAGCATCCACGGATCCATGAGAGGACTGAATAGCAGACTTTGGCAGTTGACTGACTCGTCCCCTTCCCAACTCCCTCCCATTCTGGTTCAATGAATTGCCGACAGTGTTCTGCTACAGGCTTCCTGAGAAACTTTTGCTTTCCTAATACAGATGCTGCCCTTTTCTCTTCCTCCTCTTCCTAAAGGAACATAAAAAAGATGGCAGGAACTGCAGCAACCATCCAATGATTATGAGGAAAAGGACAAAAGAATCAAGGAGATTTCTGCACTGGCCTTGTAGATTTGTTGAAACAAATTTCAGTAATTTTACATGAGAAAAATAATGGTTTAAGTCATTCTAGTTGAATATGCTGCCACTTGCAGCTGAAAGCATTTCTAATGAATACAGTATGGCACTTTTAAAATGAGTGTTTGATGTGGCAAAACCCTGCAAATATGTGCTAAGAATGAGTGCAACAACAAGGAGACAAACTGACAAATTATTCAAGGCTCTTCCAAGATGTCTGTAGAATTCAAATTCATAATCCCAGCCACAATTTATTTTCTTGGAGGCTGAACGAATACTTTCCTTGAGCAAGAATCACTTGCTCCAACCAAATTAAGCTTCCAGAGGTCCAGAGCGACCCTGAGTTGAAAAGATGTCAGCCTGACTTAGATCAGACCATTTTACTTGGGGTGTTGGGTGACATGAGACTTTATGAACTTAAGAAGGAAGGTTTCTAGAGTCGGTCCAAAGAGAGGAATTCCGTCTTTTTGAAAAACTCATACACTTTAGCAACTATGTTACAAAGAGTTGTGCTTTCATTAGGCTAAATGAAAAAAGTACATAATTAAGACTTCCCCTGAGACTTCCAGGATGTTCTGAGGTATCTTAGAGGCATTTCTGATACCTTTCCCTGGGCATAGGATGGAATCTGTGACTGTGAGATAACCAATGCCTGTTTCTAATGGCTATCATAGCACTGAGCTGACTGAATGGAGATGCTCATGTTCACAGCTCCTTAGGGCCTCCTGTGGGTGGGGGTTGGGGCAGGCACTGTGCTTATTCATCTTTGTATTCCAGCACTTGGCACAGAATATGCTACTCAATAGAAGTTTGGTAAATACTGGATAAATAATAGTTTCTATTAACAGTGAGTTGGTAATTCAAATCTCATTGCTACACCCTAAGTGTATGCAGATTTAGGTTATATAAACATTCAATAGCACAGTCTCCTATAATTATGTTTATGTTTGGTTAAGACAACTACAATTTTTGCCTGCCTACTTAATCTGTTTTAGTACAATACACACTGGAAGTAAACTTGGAGAAGCTTCCCAGTTAAAATAATTTTCTTATTGAGTTTTAGAATCTATTTTCCCAATGGAAACCAGATAGTGAAGCCAAAAAATTTTCAGATCTCTTTTCTCTGTTTGCCAATTTTATATTCTATTTGACAGAAATAAAACTCTGAATCACGATCCCTCATTGCACACATATAGAGTACTCTTCTTCTTTACTTACAATGATGTTGATGATCATGGAAAGAATGTAATGACACACAGCATGTGCTATAGAAAATAAAACTTAGAGTTCTTAGTGAGCAACCAGCAACCAAGTGGAAGTGAACCAATTCTTTCAAATACACATTTACAAATTGAACAACACATTTATTGACCACTTACAATACACCTAGCATTGGAGTTGTTGCTGAACATAATTTACTTAAGGCTCCTATTGGCATTGAAGGGGATCAGGATACGCCATCCCAAAACATGCCCTTTGACATGAGGATCATTTTGAACTGAAGGCAATTAAGAATCAGCAGATACAGGAAGAGTTCTCTGCCCTCCCCGTCTCTGCCTAAAAGCAGGTCATAGATTTCCCCCTGTCCTGTAGTAGGATGAGGAGAGTGATCCTTATCACTGGAAACAGAGAGCCAGCACTGAGATGAGTCTGCATAAACAAATCTTACCAAAATAACCCTTATATTCCATTAATTTCCTCATATACAAGGGTGGGCAAAAGTAGGTTTATAGTTGTGAGTATGCACAACACAGTTTATTCGTGCATTGCATTATTTTTAATTATTGTATTACTTGTTATCATTAACCTACTATTGCTCACTTCTATATTTTCTAGTCACTTCTCTACATCTTATCATCTCTTGAAGCGCAAAACTTTCTTTTCTTAAGGGTATATAAGCTTCTGCGTTTAACAGTTTTTTTGAGTGTTACTTCTTTTCTGTGAACCTCCGTGTATGTAAAAATATCAATACATTTACATTTTCTTTCTCCTGTTAATATGTCATTTGTAGGTTAAATTCATGGCCCCCTATTCGCTGAACCTGAGAGAGTAGGGGAAAAGTTTTTACTCCCCAACAGCATTATTACCCCTCTGTTACATAATCAGGGAAAATGAGGCTCAGAGAGATAAATCATCTTACTTTTGGAGGTCAAACCCAGGCCTGTCTGGGGTAAAGCCTCATGTCCTCCTAGGCCACAGTGCCTGGAGGGGCTGCAGGAGCCTCTCCAAGAGGCTCCACTCTGCTTTCTAACAGTGAGATCCCTTCCTGAAGAGCAGCAATTTGGAAAACCTACCCCCACAGGGCAGAAATGTCAGGAGAGAGTGCCTCAGGAGGTAGACATGGTCCCTTCAGAAATATTTTGCTGTATTTATGAATGATTTCTTTCACAGAATTACTTCACAGTCTCTTTTTGTCAGGAACAAATTATTGTGACATATTCTGAGGAAACTGAGGATTCACCAAGGAATTTTTATTTTTATTTTTGAATCCTCACTCAAGGATGTTTTACTGATTTTAGAGAGATGGGAAGGGACACACACACACTCACACACAGAGACAGACAGACACAGAGAAACACTGATGTATGAAAGAAACATCCATCAGTTGCTTCTCGTCTGCATCCCCACCAGGGATTGAACCCACAACCTGGGCATGTGCCCTGATTGGGAATCAAACCAGCAACTCTTTGGTGCACAAGACGATGCTCCAACCAACTAAGCCGCATTGGCCAGGGCTCACCAGGGAATTCTGAAAACATTCTTTCACTGGGCAATTCTGTTTCGTGTGATATGGCCAGATGTTATTTAGTCTAATTTCTTATTTCTAAATATGATCAAATGAAGGATGTACCTATTTAGAAAGATTCCAAGATTGAGAACTGAGGTTGGGAGGTTTTAGACTGTCCAAAGGATTGGGCAACTACTAAATTAAAAATAAGAAGCCTCCTGTTTTATTTTTAAAACTTAGGCAAATTTTGTATTTTAGGTCAACAGGTTTATTTATTTTTTTAAAAAACTATGCATTGAAAGTTTTCACTAGACTGTAATACATTCACAAGGGTCAGAAATAAAAGAGTCTAAACTGGCCTGGCCAGTGTGGCTCAGTGGTTGAGCGTCGACCCATATACCAAGAGGTCGCCAGTTCAATTCCCGGTCAGGGCATATGCCCAGGTTGTGGGCCCAATGCCCAGTGGGGAGCATGCAGGAGGCGGCCAATCGATGTTCTCTCTCATTGATGTTTCTATCTCTCTCTCTCTCTCCTTTCCTCTCTCTCTAAAATCAATAAAGAAAAAAAAAAGTCTTAACTGGTTAACATGGAATATATATGCCTCACCACTCTCCTCATCTCTCCATGTGCTATCCTCCTGCTAAATAGGTCACAGCAAGTTTTAGTCACTTGTCTATCCTTTCAGTGATGTTTATAACATAACCAAGTAAATAGAGTGATGTACACACACACACACACACACACACACACACACACATTCTTTAAAACCTCCTTCACAATATATTGTATATTTTATTCTGCATCTTGCATTTCCCCCCACAATTGCTTTGTATTCTATTGTATATACACATACCATGATTTATTTAACTGGTCCCCACTTAATGGGCATTTAGTTTCTAATTTTTTGTTGGAATGACTAACCTTGTCCATACATTTTGTATAATTCCAAGCATTCTGTAAGATAAATTCCCAGAATTTCAATTGTTAGGTCAAAAGGTGTATGTATGCATTTGCAATCTGATAGATATTGCCATATTTCATTCATTGGAATTGAGCCAGTTTACTCCTTGTAAGACACATAAAAAGTCTATTTCTCCATGGCCTCACCAACACAATGAGTTATCAAAATTTTGAACTTTTGTTAATTTGATGGGTGAAAAATGTTATTTAAATGCAATTTGAATTCTCATTTCTCTTACTATGAGTGAGATTGAACATTTTTTCATTTAAGCCATTTGTAATTCCTTTTTGTGACCCATTTTTTTTTCATATATCTTTTGCCCATTTGCCTTCTGCTTCAATTTTCCCTTTATTGATTTCTAGGAGCTTTTTACATAATGAATAAGTTTAGTTCTTTGTCTTTGAGGGAGAAATATTTTCCCTAGTTTGTTTGTATTTTCATTTTGCTCAAAGTGGTATTTTTTTTGCCATTTAGAAATCTTTTGAACTCTATATATTTGAAGATATCAATTTTAATTATATTGCTCTTTGACTTTAAGTCACCATTGGAAAAGCTTTTTCACTCTGATATTATATAAAGATTATTTCAGTATTTTCTTGTATTTTCATAGCTTCATTCTTCAATTTATAACTTATTGTCATGTATGGTGTGACATATGAGTAAGTTTTCCCCCCCAATTGCATTCAGTGGTTCCATTACCATTTATTGACTAGTCCATCCCCACCAATATGCAATACTAACTTGGACATACACAAAATCGCATCTATATTGAAGTCTGTTTCTGAACTTTGTAAGCAGTTACTTCAGTCTGATTGTTTATCCAGGCACCAGTGCCAACCATTCTACTTAAGGCTTTATAACGTTATAAAATGTAGCAGGGGATAGATAGTTCCCCATTACTGTTCATTTTCAGAGTTTCCCAGACTATTCTTGTTTGTCTATTTTTCTATTTCAATCTAATTACCTTGTCTAATTTAAACAATGGAGAGAGGGAAAGGGAGAGAGTGCTCTCAAAACCTTTGCTGATTATGACTGGGCTAAATTTACAAATAGACTTAGAGAGAGTTGACATCTTTATGATGTTCAAGTGTTCTCATCTGCATACAACAGTGTGCCTGGTCATCTGTACAAATAACTATATATATTTTAATATTACATAAGATGCTTTCCCAACTCCATTTAGCAAAATTGTGCTTTCAGGGAGAAAACAATACAGTCACGTTTCTGAATCATCCCTAGTGGTATGCAAACATTCATTAGAAAAGTTCAAGTTCTAAGGGATTGTATTTGATTAAAATGGGAAATATTCTCTCCTTACAGTCTAGTTGGTTCATAACATGAACCACAATCATTTAAACTACAGATTAGGTGTGTCTTCCAAGTTGCTTAATGACCCTCCTCAACTCTTCCTTTGTGGCTCTTCACTTCCCCTCACCCATACACAGTGGAAGGTGCTCAGTGGGCATTTTATAAAACATTGCTTTGACCTGGGCTCAGTGATTGAACTCGAGAAAATATGAAAACTGTACCTGGAAGTATAGAGTTGGCATTGAGAGAGAACAGTTTTGCTTCTTTTGGTGGTTGGACCTGTTGGCAGCTAAGCTCTGCTGTGTGACTAAGGAGGAGACAACGCTGGTCTAGAAAGAGAAGATGGAAGCAGATGCAGATGAGAACAAAGACAGGAGTACAGAGAGATCCCTGGCTTTGCCCTTTCCAAGCTGCTTCCTACCTGTGGTTTCTATTGAACATCTTTGTATCCTTGGAATAATTCAAGTTACTTAAGAGAGCCAGAGTTGATTTTTTTTTTTACTTGCAATTAAAAGTAAATTAATATAGCCAGTCAATGCTTCCATGTGACGTGATCTATCTTAATTACATAATAATATGGGAAAAACCTTTAAAACCTTCCAAAATTAAAAATGCTCTTAAATACCTAAAAAGAGCAATAATGAACATTTATTGCATGCTTACCAAGTTTTGAGTTTAAGCACTCAACATACTCTCTCAGTCAATCCCCATAACAAGCCCATCCCATTTTATAATGTGGACGCTGAGGCACAGGTTTGCCAAGTAAATTGTCTGCTTACAGTTTTGAGAAAGTCAAGATTTAAACCCAGAGCCTGAGGTATCACCTGTGAGCTACACAGCCTCAAACACTGACATTGCCTCACAAGAAGCAGTGGGAAAATTTAAGCAACTCATTGTCAAAGTTGGCCCAAGCTTTCCTCAAATGCGGCTGCCAAGCTTACCTGAGCAGTTCTCTGATGGAAGAGTTGAGGGCAGAAGAGTTGGTCTGAGTACAAGAACTTTCATGTACTTTTGGGAGAGGCAGTGCTTACTTCTTCCCCTTGTCTGGATGAGAAGGCCCAGATTAGAAATGTGCTCTGAACCTGGACACCAGCTACTGTGTTCTGCTGGAGAACTGCTTAGTAGAAATTGGTTTACATATTGAGAGATAGAGCCATATGAAAAGAAAATGATTCCAAACTACTGAACTTTAAATACAGAAATTATGCCATGGGCATAACTGTTTAATATTAGTAGAAGAGCTTGGGTCTATTTTTTATTTCAAACAAATATGTGAATCTATCTTTCAGGTGTACATACAACATTTACCTTGAAATATAATGGAGTCGATTTACAAAATATGTTAGAAATAAATTTTGAAAAGCAAGCATTTTGGAAAAGCAGCCTTTTCCGTACTTTTGGGACTTATCACCCTCTGACACTTTACCTCCGCTGAGCACCGGTGGGCCAAGGGGTGTTTCTGTGCCACAGCTCTTGTTTCAAACAATAATTCCATTTGCTAAGGTCTGGGTTATATACATACCATGTACCCGTGTCCCAGTTTTGCTCATAATTCATTTTTTGGGCCTTGCCTTCACTTTTGAAGAGTAACCAGGGTTGCTCTGCAGGTGTGGAAACAGCAAAGCACAGGCTGTGTCGGCATGGGCAAGACAACGGGGAGAATCTAGATAATGTAGATCTGACTGAAAAACTTCGGCGACTGCCTCTTTGTTATAGTGCAAACAGTTCCATAGAGAGATCAGAGCTGAGACAAGGTCTTGTAGAGGGGTGGTGGGGTAGGCAGGGGGTGGAGAGGTGTGGGTGATAGACAAGAGACCAGGTCAGTGGTTCCCAACATTCACTATATATCAAAACCATGTGAGAGCTTTTAAAAAACAGCAATACGTAGAGTTTTTTGTTTGTTTCATTTTATTGATCTGCCATGAAGCTTCCTCCAGGTGATTCTTATGCAGCCAGGGCTGGGAAACCACTGTGATAGATGATAGACATGTGGGAAGAAGGGAAGGGGGAGAGGGAATGTCCCAGAGGAAGCAGCAGACACTGACAGGGGAGGGGAGGCTGCCCCCAGGTCTGTCACAGCTCTGAGCCAGGTTTCAATGGCTAAGGATAAAGCCATTACTTCTGCCGGAGGTCACACACTGTCAGATATCAGGGACTCTTCCTACCCCCCAAAAAATGCAGTCTTGGCCATCATAAAGTATTCAGCTTGGCAAAAGAAGAAAATGCTACTAACCCATTTTTATTATGACTGATTGTAGATGTTGCTTTCCCAAGAGTGGGCATGGATGCTGCTAATTAATTCATGCTTTTTTCTTGTGTGTGTCAGCTTTCTTATCACCACCCAATACTATTTTATGCCGTTGTTACAGGCAGTGTGTAAAAAGGAGGTTTCTTGGAAACTGATGGGCTAAAGGAAGTTAGTAAAGAACTCTTGGAGTGTTGGCAGGTTGAGTTTGGGTTAGTGTTTCAACAAGAGTTCTGGGTGAGAGGATATGGAAGGCGCATGAAAGTTTGCTCCCGTACCCACAGAACTGACCACTCTACACACACAGATCTCTGAGTCTATTAGAACAACTCAAAAACTGCAAGTGTAATTTATGACTGCATCCGTGAAATCTTTCTCTGGTGATAAAGGAGAACCTTGATAATTAATGTTTGACTATTCTGTGAAATCAATAGGTTATTTTGACTACTGTCAATTCAAAAATAGGAAATATTTTATTAGTGGCTACCGTCTCCTAGTGCAGGTAACACTCAGCAGAAAACCAGTTGCTGACATCCATTAATGATGCTTAGATTTGAACTATGTTTACTTATAAGGGCTCGTTAATGGATTTCTCAGAATTTTTCGTGGATAAGATCATAGTTCAATAGCCATCCAAGAAAATCCTGCAATTCTTTCCACAAAGGGTGGAGAGTTCCTTTGTGAATGGGCTGTGCGCTGGCATTTCAGGAAGCTGTACACTGAAGATAGAGCCCTCGCCCCTAGATTTTGCTCAGGTGCCTTAATTTTAAACAAAAACAGTAGTTTTCAGCCTTGGTTGCTCATGAGAATCATCTGGGGAACTTTTAAAAGGCCCAGGCAGTGTCCCAGACTAAATCATTTAATAGCTCTGGGGATGATGTCCAGGAATCAATAGTTTGCAAAACTCTCCAGGAGATTCCAACATGCAACCAGGATTAAGCACTAGTGACCTACAGTGTTCCACGAGGCACTTAATTTCTTCTACTGCTCTTGCTTGACCCTGGAGATTGCAAAATATATGTAAACATTTCTAGAAATTTTTCAAGAAAATCTATAGAAAAGAATTATGATGTATATGATAATCATGTATATAATTCTATATATAACAGACCCTGTAGTAGTGGTAGAAGTAGTTAAGAGTATAACAACAAAACAATAACTAATATTATAGATTATCTCAATCAATCATAAGAGAAACCATGTGAAGTAGGTACTATTATTACCTTCATTTTATTTATTTATTTATTTATTTATTTATTTATTTATTTATTTATTTTTTATCCTCACCTGAGGACATTTTTTCATTTTTTGTTCAGATAGAGTGGGAGGGAGAGAGAGGAAGAGAGAGAGAGAGAGAGAAACATCAACGTGAAAGGGACACATCGAGTGGCTGCCACCCGCATGACCAACCAGGGCCGGGGACAAACTGCAACCGAGGTACATGCCCTTAGCGGGAACCGAGCCCGAGTCTCTCTGGACCGCAGGCCGACGCTCTAACCGCTGAGCCAAACCGGCCAGGGCTATTACCTTCATTTTAAAAATAAGAAAACTGAGGTTCATGGAGGCTGCAAGAATCTACAGGAAGACTAAGAGAAAGTTTTATTTACCATGTCCCTTTTTTATTTCCTTCATAGGAACTCGGCAGAGAGGAGTCAGAAGTAAATGAGGAAAGGGAGCTGCTGTCCTGCAGACAGAGCCAGAGGAAGAGACTTGTGGGCAAACGGCTCCCTGATGAGCCAATTTTATCTGAAGTTTAGGCTTCAGATCCTGTGGCACTCATGCCCCTTCTGCAGAATAATGACCAAGCTGAGTTTTTGTGTATGAAAATATCTAAAACAAAAGAGCTAATAAGTAAATGAACTAAAAAACCCCTTAGCTAAATATCACTGAAGTTAGGCTAAAAAGGAGGTAAGCTTTTAACTTCATAAAATTGGAGAAAACTAAAGAGAAAAATCACTGTGTATCACAAGATTTTAAAAACAAGAGCTTAATGTTGGCCCATGGAATGAAGGGTCGTGGGTTTGATTCCCAGTCAAGGGCGCATACCTGGGTTGCAGGTTCCATCCCCAGCCCTGGGAGGGGTTGTGCGGGAGGCAACCAATTGATGTATCTCTCTCTCCCTACCTCCCTTCCACTCTATCTAAAAAAAAAAAAAAAAAAAAAAAAAAAAAGTGAAAAAGTATCCAAGGGTGAGGATTAACAAAAACAAAACAAAATAAAATAAATGAATAAATAAATAAGTAATAAAAAAACAAGACAAGAGCTTAAGAGGCAGGTGCTGGGTTATAGTTCGGTAATCCTTTAGCATTCAGAATACCAGCTGGTAAAGGGGAAACTGTCAGAGCTGAGACTCCCACCAGATGTGTTATAATCAGGTCTGGCATCAAGGGGGAGCATGGTGCTCTCCAATCCTCTCCTACCATGCCCTGCATGGGAAAAACCTCCTCTACCCATGACTAACAAGGAGAAAAAAGACAGAAACTTCACAAGTAAGAGGCTTTCTTTTTGTGCACATGAGATGTACTAAGCTCTGAAAATTAAAGGAGGGAGTAAAACAAAAATTTGCAGTTGGAAACATTCTTACTTCTGTTTGTTCTATACCATATTTTGTCTACCAAATGTTCTCTACCATATTTTATGTTATGTTCTCTATCCTAGATTACTATAGGGAGGAACAGAAAATCAATTTGTAAAATTAAAGTTATGGGTTAATAGAAAATCTCAGTGTGAAGAAATTTAAATATTGCTTCCAAGGAATCTTTAAGAACAATAACAAAAATATTTATTATTCTTAGTGTGTATTTTGTTATGTCTGGTTATAAAATTTGGGTTGTTTTTTATAATTTATGTATTACTTTAAAAACATTGGCTAATATAATGCGGTACAGATAAACAGATACCCATCACATTCACGAGGAAGTCTTTCCATATGTAAATAACAAAAGGCTCTGATATACACAGTATTACACGTCAATTATATTTCAAAAAATAAAAAAGTACACCATTGAAAATAAGAGTAAGCTCTGTTAGAACCTAATATTCTGAGGATATGAATGAGTCATCGTAAACATTTTAACATTGGGAGTTTATAATCTTTCCCATTTATTTCTTCTTTCATATAAAGCTTTCCACACTCGATTTAAGAAGGTGTTTGTCACTAAAACCACAGGTATATCAGCAAAAAAGAGTGATTTAACCACCAGACAAACCCTCTCATATTTTACTTAAAGGAAACAGCCAAGAAAGAGTAACTGTATCTAATTGGATTCTACCTGTTCTCCAGAATAAATCAGTTCTGATTCTTAAATTTACCTTATGAAAGAAAAAGAGCAAAATGGAGTTGGTGTTCTCAAGAGAGCAATCTAAAAGAGCTAGAAGGCCTCTGAAAAGTTCAGCGAACACACCCACTTCATGTGAAAATGAACTTTTTAATTTTTTTATTTTATTAATTTATTTTTGTTACAGATGTTTCTCCTTTTTTTCCCCATTGACACCCCCCTCCCCACCCCGTCCCCAGCTTTGTTGTCCATGTTCATCAGTTATATGTACATGCATAAAAGTTCTGCGGTTTATCTCTTCTTCCCCTGCCACTCCCTCTTCTGAGGGTTGTCAGTCTGTACCCTACTTCCACATCTCTGGGTCTACCCTGTTCCTCAGACTGTTATGTTCATTATATTCCACAAATAAGTGAGATCATGTGATATTTGTCTTTCTGTGCTTAGCTTGTTTCGCTTAGGATAATACTCTCCAGGGCCCACCATGTGGTCTCAAAGGATAAGAGATCTTTCTTTCTTACAGCTGCATAGTACTCCATTGTGTATATGTACCACTGCTTTTTTATCCATTCGTCTACTGATGGACACTTGGGCTGTTTCCAGATCTTAGCTATTGTAAATAGTGCTGCTATGAACATGGGGATACATATATTCTTTCTGATTGGTGTTTCAGGCTTCTTAGGGTATATTCCTAGAAGTGGGATCACTGGGTCAAATGGCAATTCAATTTTTAATTTTTTGAGGTAACACCATAGTGTTTTCATAGTGGCTGCACCAGTCTGCACTCCCACCAGCAGTGTACTAGAGTCCCCTTTTCTCTACACCCTCGCCAACACTTGTTGATTGATGATTTGTTGATGGTGGCTGCATCTCTCTGATGATTAGTGATGTTGAGCATTTCTTCATATGTCTCTTAGCCATTTGTATGTCCTTTTTGAAGAGGTGTCTATTTAGTTCCTCTGCCCATTCTTTAATTGGGTTCTTTTTCTTCCTTTTGTTGAGTTGTATGAGCACTTTATATATTTTGGAGATTAACTCCTTATCTGATGTATCATTGGCAATTATGCTCTCCCATACAGTGGGTTCCCTTTCCGTTTTGATGGTTGTTTCTTTTGCTGTGCAGAAGCTTTTGAGTTTGATGTAGTCCCATATGTTCATTTTTTTCCTTTGTTTCTGTTGCCTTAGGTGATGTGTCAGTGAAGATTCTGCTGCGTATGATGTCTGAAATTTTGTTGCGTACATTTTCTGCTAGGATTTTTATGGATTCACGAGTCACATTTAAGTCTTTTATCCATTTTGAGTTTATTCTTGTGTATGGTGTAAGTTGATGGTCTAGTTTCATTTTTTTTCATGTACTTGTCCAATTTTCCCAACACCATTTATTAAAGAGGCTGTCTTTACTCCATTGTATGCTCTTACCACCTTTGTCAAATATTAATTGAGCATAATGTCTTTAGTCAATTTCTGGATTCTCTGTTCTGTTCCACTGATCTATATGCCTGTTCTTGTGCCAGTACCAGGCTGTTTTGATTACAGTAGCTTTGTAGTATAAGCTGATATCCGGTATTGTGATCCCACCTACTTTGTCCTTCTTTTTCAAGATTGCTGTGGCTATTCAGCATCTTTTTTGGTTCCATATGAACCAAAAAAAATCTTCCAAGCAAATGGAAAGGAAAAAAAAAGCTGAGGTAGCAATACTCATATCTGATAAAATAGATTTAAAAATGAAGGCCATAACTGGAGACAAAGAAGGTGACTGCATAATATTGAAAGGATCTATCCAATAGGAAGATATAACTTTGGTAAACATATATGCACCCAACTTAGGAGCACAAAAATATATTAAAAATCTTCTGGAGGACTTCAAAGGAGAAATCCACAGCAATACAATCATAGCAGGGGACTTCAACACCCCACTAACATCACTGGATAGATCCTCTAGACAAAAAATTAACAGGAAGACAGAGACTCTAAATGAAGCACTAGACCAAATGGACTTAATAGATATCTACAGAGAATTACACTCCAAAACTACAGAATTCACATTCTTCTCAAGTGCACATGGGACATTCTCAAAGATAGACCACATGTTAGGACACAAACGAAGTCTCTACAAGTTCAAGAAGATTGAAATCATATCAAGCATCTTCTCAGATCACAATGGCATGAAACTGGAAATCAATTGCAACAAGAACATGCAAAGACATTTGAACACATGGAGGCTAACTAGCATGTTATTAAACAATGAATGGGTTACCAAGGAGATCAAGGAAGAAATTAAAAACTTCCTGGAAACCAATGAAAATGAACACACAACAACACAAAATCTATGGGATTCAGCAAAAGCAGTTCTGAGAGGGAAGTTCATAGCACTCCAGGCCTACCTCAAGAGAGAAGAAAAATTTATAATAGACTATCTAACCTCACAACTTAAAGAACTAGAAAGCAAACAAAAAGAAAACCCCAGAGCAAGTAGAAGGAAGGAAATAGTAGAGATCAGAGCAGAAATAAATGACATAGAGACCAAAAAAACAATTCAAAGGATCAATGAAAGAAAGAGCTGGTTTTTTGAAAAGATAAACAAGATTGGTGGACCCTTAGCTAGACTCACCAAGAAACAAAGAGAGAGAACCCAAATACACAAAATCAGAAATGAAAGAGGAGAAGTAACAACTGACACCACAGAAATACAAAGGATCACTAACAAATACTATGAACATTTATATGGCAACAAATTCGACAAGCTTAGTGAAATGGACAAATTTCTAGAAACACATAGTCTCCCAAAACTGGACCGGGAAGAGATAGAAAACTTGAACAGACCAATAACAACTAAGGAAATTGAAGATGTAATCAAGACTCTCCCAGCAAACAAAACCCCAGGCCTGGACGGCTTCACGGGGGAGTTTTACCGAACATTCAAAGAAGAACTAACACCCATTCTCCTCAATCTATTTCAAAAAATTCAAGAAGAAGGAAGACTTCCAAACTCATTTTATGAGGCCAACATAATTCTAAATGCAAAACCAGAAAAAGACACTATAAAGAAAGAAAACTACAGGCCAATGTCTCTGATGAACATAGATGCTAAAATCCTTAACAAAATACCAACAAATTGGATCCAGTAATACATCAAAAAAATTATTCACCATGACCAGGTGGGATTCATCCCAGGGATGCAAGGCTGGTACAATATTTGCACATCAATCAATGTGATACACCACATAAATAAAATGAAAGATAAAAACCACATGATCAGATCAATAGACACTGAAAAAACATTCAACAAAATCCAGCACCCATTTCTGAAGAAAACGCTCAGCAATGTGGAAAAGAGGGATCATATCTCGACATAATAAAGGCCATATATGAAAGACCTACAGCCAACATCATACACAATGGGCAAAAACTAAAAACATTTCCCTTAAGAACAGGAACAAGACAGGGATGCCCACTTTCACCACTCTTATTTAACATTGTACTGGAAATCTTAGCCACAGCAATCAGACATGAAGAAAAAATAAAAGGGATCCAAATTGGAAAGGAGGAAATGAAACTGTCATTATTCGCAGATGACATGATATTATACATAGAAAACCCTAAAGACTCCATCAAAAATCTACTAGACTTAATAAATGAATTTGGCAAAGTAGCAGGATACAAAATTAACGTCAAGAAATCAACGGCATTCTTATACACCAATGATGAACTCACAGAAAGAGAAACTAAAAAAGCAATCCCATTTACCATCATGGCAAAAAGTTAAGATACCTAGGAATAAACTTAACCAAAGAAGCAAAGGACCTATTTGCAGAAAACTACAGGACTTTGAAAAAAGAAATAGAGGAAGATATAAAAAGTGGAAGCACATAACTTGTTCATAGATTGGAAGAACTAACATCATTAAAATGTCCATATTACCCAAAGCAATCTATAGATTCAATGCAATCCCCATCAAAATACCAGTGACATATTTCACAGAACTAGAACAAATACTTCAAAAGTTCATATGGAACAAAAAAAGACCCCAAATAGCCACAGCAATCTTGAAAAAGAAGGGCAAAGTAGGTGAGATCATAATACCAGATATCAGGTTATACTACAAAGCTATTGTAATCAAAACAGCCTGGTGCTGGCACAAGAACAGGCATATAGACCAGTGGAACAGAACAGAGAATCCAGGAATTGACCCAAGACATTATGCTCAATTAATATTTGACAAAGGTGGTAAGAGCATACAATGGAGTAAAGACAGCCTCTTTAATAAATGGTGTTGGGAAAATTGGACAGCTACATGCAAAAAATGAAACTAGACCATCAACTTACGCCATACACAAGAATAAACTCAAAATGGATAAAAGACTTAAATGTGACTTGTGAATCCATGAAAATGAACTTTTGAACTGGGCTAAACCAAATGGCTACCTCCTGATACAGATCCTGGAACCGGATCTGCATCACTGAACTCAGTGTTAAAAAAGAAATAAAAATTTCATCTAGCAATATAAAGAAGCAATTAATCATGTGTAGCATAGTGTAGTCTGTTTGCCAGCACCTATCACAGCTCTTTAAAAGCAACATGTGTAATGTCTTTGGAAGCTCCCCTTTATTTGTCTTTATAAACTCTGTATCTTTCTTTTCCCCTCACTGCTGGGGTTTCTACTCAAATCTGTGCCTTCAAAATTACAATTCCCAAAAGACCCCCAAATAAAACTTTTGTTTGCTATGGAGTTTTCAGTCAAATTTGATTGACAACCTCAAATGAAAATGGAACAAATGAAGGCTACTTACTGAGAGACAATTATTCCATAAGCGATCAGCCAGATCCTCTTTCATAACAAAATTAGCTAATTCACGTATCCTCTCTACATAATTTATTGAGCATATTATGTTCTCCATGGTTCATTAAAAAAAGGAGTAGCATGGGTCCATTCAAATGAAGCTATTCATGAATCTAAGTTAACTCATTGGTTGATCATCTAAAGTCTGATATTGCCACCTTTCTCCATCAAGTGCATTGCTGGTGACCAAAAGTAACACATGGTTTATTTTGACATTTAAACTTTTATTACTCTTGATTTTTCTCAAGTTATTTGGCATCCTACTTGGGAATAAGATAGACTGTCTAGAAATATGTGGTACCAAAACACAATTGACATACACTTACTTATTCCCTGTCCTGTTTTCAACCTAGCTTGCCTTATTCTTGCTTCCCCAACCACAAGATATATTCACTTGGGAAAAGAAACTGGTCTTTAATATGAGTCTACTTTAGGAACCATCATGTAAGGGGTAAATAAATATGCTTATAAAATCATGTAATATGGTCCAAAACATAACATAAAAATTTTCATTCAGTGTTTTAGATTATTTGTGTAATTGCCCGCACCCCACTTCCCCATTAACAGAATTAATCAAGAGTTAACTATTAAGTGCCTAAGATAATTGTTCAAATTTTTATTTAAGACACACTTTCTTTTGGAATTCATATATATATATGAATAATATATATAATCTCCTAAAATGTACAATTCTCAAGAACTCTGGTTCTCCAGAAAGCCCTGTGCCATTTATAAATGGCAGGTTTTCCAGCCATGCTGCAGAGGAGAGAGGAGAGACTGCATGACAGATGCTAGTGCTAGATACTCATTTGGCCATCAGCCAATTTATAATCTAAAATATTTTCCCCAACACCTTAAAACTGCAAAAATATCATAGAATAATTAAGAGTTCTGACATATGGAAAATTCAAGTACATTTCCAAATATACAGTTTCAAGTAATTATTTGATGTCAGTGGTTTTATGTATCTTAATTCAAATGATCAACCCGCATGAATCTGGCATATAGATAAGTAAATTTTAATTACTGATGTGTGTGGTTCTTGGTTTCCTTCCAAGAGCCAATGACAGTTTCCATTGCATTGCTTGAAAACATTCCCTCCCACCCCCAAATAAGGCCTGTATATGAAACAAAAATTTTTATCCACTTAAAAAAATCCAATATTACCTTAATAAATATATTACATGTACAAATACTTTAGAAAGTCAAACAATACCACAAGTCTTCTAATGAAAAAATAGCAGTGTTGTGTATCCTACCTTATCTTCCTCCATCTCTCAGAAGTGTGAGCTGTTTCTTCTGGCACTAACTTCCACATTTCTAAGCAATACACATCTACTGCTACCTCAGTGCATCTGCTGTAGACACTCACCATCATAAAGGCTTAATTTCCTTTATGATAGGTGAATATTGTTCCCTTCTCCCAATATAATCATACTTCACATTTGGTTAGGTCCATACATATTCAGTTTTTAAAAAAATCTTTATTGTTGAAAGTATTACAGATGTCCCCCTTTGTCATACATATTCAATTTTCATTATAATGACTATATAAGGGTTGTTCACTGCTGAGCCAGAAAGTTAATATGATGCAATTTCCTTTCTTGGATTACATTTTATTGTTCCTAGAGTTAATAACTGACTTTCAAAATTTATTCATTTTTTTGAACATTTGATTAAGTCTTTCCCACAACTTCCAACAGCTCTGTAAAATGCCTCTCATATAAATGCCAAATATATCGTGACAGAAGATGATTTGACTTTGGGTGGTGGGCACACAATGTAATATACAGATGTATCATAGTAATGTACACTTGAAACCTATATGACCCTCTTAACCAATGTCACCCCAATAAATTTAATAAAATAAAAATAAATAAATAAAATAAAGTGCCTCTCAGTATGATTTTCTACATAGTCACATTTGTCATTTAATTTATTAGTCTTTCTCCCCTGGAGACATACCTCCTAGGGTTCTCTAGTTTTCTGCCTCAGTCTTGACTGGCTGTGTTCTGGCCTGGAGCAGAGCTGTCAGGCTCGGACTTCTTTTCACTCTCATACCGAAAGCTTCCTTCATCTCTTTCCTGTATTGGCTCTCCACTTGTCTTCTCCTTTCTTGGTTCACTCCTTTTGGTTTTGTGGAACACATTCTTCAGTAACTTCCTGAGTAATAGTGCACAGACATAAATTTTTTTGTGTGCTTGAATGACTAAAAAGGTCATTTTTCTACTTTCCGGTTTACGTTAGTCTGGCTGGATATAGAATTCTCAGGTAAAGATGATTTTCTTTTAGTATTTTGAAGTTATTGCTCCATTGTCTTCCAGGTTCCAATGTTTCTATTGAGAAGTCCAATACTCTTTTATTCCTTTACCTTTACATGTTGTCCATTTGTTCTTTCCAGAAGCTTCTTAGCACCTTCTCTTTCTCCCCAGTGTTCTAAAATTTCATGATGATGTATCTTCATTCATTATCTGAGTACTTGGTAGCCTTTTCAAACTAGAAGCTAATGTCACCCCGTCTTAGGAAATTCTCTTTCATTTCTTAAAAAATATCTTCCTCATTGTCTTTTAAGTTCTCTCTTTCTATAATTCCTATTAGTTGGATGTTGGGCATTCTGGATTGATACTCTATTTTCTTACCTTTCCCCACCCCTATATTGTCTGTCTCTTTTATGTTCTATATTTTGGGAGATCCTTACATTGAAAAAATTATTTGGCTACACTGTTTTAAATTTTTTTTTTATAACTTATCTTTATTGTTGAATGTATTACAAATGTTCCTCATTTTCCCCCCTTGCCCCCCTCCTCCCCATTCCTGCCCCCCTCCTGCCTTTCCCCACACTGTTGTCTGTGTCCATTGGTTATGCATATATACAAATAAGTTCTTTGGTTTATTTCTTCCCACCCCCCAACCCCCCTTCCCTTTGAGGTTTGTCAGTCTAACAAGCAATTTGTACTTCTTAATCCCTTCACCTTTTTCACCCATCCCCCCAGCCCCCACCCATCTGGTTCCCAAAAAAGTTCTCTGTATCTATGAGAATGTTTTTGTTCTGCTTGTTCATTTTGTTTGTAGATTCAATTGTTGATAGCTATGTATTTATTGCCATTTTGTTTGTTCATATTTTTTTATCTTTTTCTTTAAGAAGACCCTTCAACATTTCATATAAGAATGGTTTGGTGGTGATGAACTCCTTTAGCTTTTCTTTGTCTGGGAAACTCTTTATATGGCCATCGATTCTAAATGACAGCTTTTCAGGATAGAGTAATCTTGGTTGTAGGTTCTTGCTTTTCATCACTCTGAATATTTCTTGCCACTCCCTTCTGGCCTGCAAAGTTTCTTTTGAGAAATCAGCTGACAGTCTGATGGGAACTCCCTTGTAGGTAACTAACTTCTTTTCTCTTGCTGCTTTTAAGATTCTCTCTTTGTCTTGAACCTTTTGCATTTTGATGATGATGTGTCTTGGTGTGGGCATCTCGGGGTTCATATTGTTTGGGACTCTCTGTGCTTCCTGGACTTGCATGTCTGTTTCCTTCACCAAGTTAGGAAAGTTTTCTGCCATTATTGTTTCAAATAGGTTTTCGATTTCTTGTTCTCTCTCTTCTCCTTCTGGCACCCCCAAGATGCGAATGTTGACACGCTTGAAGTTGTCCCAGAGGCTCCTTACACTATCCTCATTTCTTTGGATTCTTTTTTCTTTTTGCTGTTCTGATTGGGTGTTTTTTTGCTTCCTTATATTCCAAATCGATGGTTTGCTTCTTGGCTTTACCTACTCTACTATTGCATCTATGTAAACTATTCTTTATTTCAGTTAGTGCCTCCTTCATTTCAGACTGGTCCTTTTTTATGCTCTTGAGGTCCTCACTAAGTCCACTGAGCATCCTTATAAGCAGTATTTTGAACTCTGCATCTGTTAGGTTGCTTAACTCCATTTCACTTAGTTCTTTTCCTGGAGTTTTGTTCTGTTCTTTCATTTGGGACCTGTTTCTTTGTCTCCTCATTTTGGCTGCCTCCCTGTGTTTGTTTCTATGTATTACTTAGCGAGAGGTATGGGGCTAGCTGAGACCAGATGCTGCTTGTTTGAAAGAATTTAGGAAAAGCTGAAGCAGGATCCAAGACAGGCCAATCCTATGGTAAAGCAACTGGCAACAGCTTGGGTGGGCCTGAAAGCTGGGTGGGGCGGGGCCTCAGGGAATCACCAGGGTGGGGCAAACAGTGTGAGCCAGGTAGCTGGAGTCCCAGATATGGTGGCGTCTGCCGGCCCAGGGAAGGGCTCACCAAAGGAACAAAAGCCTCTGATAGCACGTCTGTCCAGGAGAAAGCTGCCTCTCCAGTCCTCGCTCCAATGCCAAACAGCTCAGTTCTTCCCCATATGACTCTGGTGCCTTTCAGGCTCCCTTCCGCACGCTGGAGCCTGGAGGGAGCGAGTCCGAGTAAGTCCGTGCACGGGCCCTTTAAGAGGAGCTGCCTGGGGCTCCAGCCACCTCAGCCTCAGTTCCTGCTGTTTTTTTCCAGCCAGAAGTTATGGGGACTTCTCTTCCTGGCACTAGAACCCTGAGCTGGGCGCCTGGTGTGGGACAGGGACCCCTCAGTCCTCAGGGAGGACCTTCCCAGCTGAGGTGTCCCTCCTAATTTTTATCCGCCACACGTGGGTGTGCGACCAGCCCCTCGAGCCTCCGCCCCTCCTACCAGTCTCAATGTGGATTCTTCTTTAATTTCGTAGTTGTATGACTTCCATTCAGCTTGATTTCAGGCAGTTTTGAATGATAGTTGTTCTGTAGTTTAGTTGTAACTTTGATGTGGTTGTGGGAGGACCCGATACTGCGTTTACCTACGCCGCCATCTTGACCGGAAGTCCTGTTTTAATTTTTCAAGTGTTCTTCCTTAGTCTTTAATTGTTCCTTTTAAAAAAACCATAACATTGTATTCTTGTTTTGTGCCTTTCTTAGCTTTTTGAGCATTTGATTTTGATTTTGATTTAGTTCTGTTCTGTCCTACTTCTGTTTTTGTCCTGGGCTCTGTTATTTTATTTGTTTTAGTTTCTGTATTTCACGTTGGAGACTTTCTTCAAATATCACATGATCCTTTTCTATCCATTTATATTAAAGAGTGAGACACAAAAAGATGGTTGGCAATTCTCTGTGTATACGCAGGATGGTGCACGAAAGGGCTTTACCGTAGGGCAACTAAATGTCCAGCTGGCATTTGGGAAGAATATCCACATTTCAGGACCTTTATTTCTTTGGTGTGGTTTAGTCTTTCCAGAGTAGGAAACTTTAATCTTCTGCTTAAGAGATATGATTCTGGATACTAGCAAACTAAAGTGGGGAAAGGGAAGAAAACTGTGAGAGTCTCACTGTTCACTCTGCAGAGTTTGACTTAATTACCCCAGTTAAAGTCTAACACTCTTTCCTTCTGGGTGACTGGTGTCCTTGAGTCATTTTTTTCAGGACAAAAACTTCATTTTCTGTGCGGGTGGAGGTAAAATTCTGAGAGGTTCTATGTAGTCCTTACATGGTCTTTCAAATATCTTTCCCTCTTTTCAGCCACAGCCTTCCTCCTCCTCCTGTGGTGCTCAATGTCTCCAATTTCTAAGACTTTAAAAGAACTCAACAAAAGAGAACTTTGGATTGTCATCTCCCTTCCTCCCTTGCCTATGGTGCATAGGATCAACTTCACTCTTGTTGGATAAGTCATTTACCATTCTTCTGTTTTCTTTCTCTTTTCAAATATTGTGATTCAGGATGGCGTGTATCTTTGTTTAATTCAAGAGGGAGTTTGTGCTTTTGCTTTTGTTCTTTCTGTTATCTTAGCTCGGTGCTTTTTTTTTTTTTTTAGAGGAGTCCTAAGTTACAGGATAAAAAGATAAAGCATACATTTCCTCAAATAGTCTGTATGCATGTGTCAAAATAGCCGTTCAACTCATTGAATAAAATGTTACTATAACAAGTTGTTTGCTCATAATATATGGATTGACAAAAATACTGATAAGGTATTTTCTAAGGCAATATGGTATAACTGAAAAGAGCATAAACTCTGAGGTTGGAAGGACTTGGGTTTGAATCTGAGCTTGGAAATTTACTTAACCTCTTTGACCTTATCTTTATATTATTACTAAAATGAGAGTTGTAGTAAGGATCAAGTGACTATGTGCAGTTTTTAGCACAGTGCCTGGAATTCTCCTGGTAATAGTTTAGAAATCCTGAAGACATAGTTCTATGGACTAAATTTATCTTCCCCATACCCCCATCAAAATTCATATGTTGAAGCCCTAGTCCCCAATAAGACTG
This sequence comes from Tadarida brasiliensis, assembly GCA_030848825.1. Classification (NCBI taxonomy): domain Eukaryota; kingdom Metazoa; phylum Chordata; class Mammalia; order Chiroptera; family Molossidae; genus Tadarida; species Tadarida brasiliensis. The sequence goes on from CM061267.1 coordinate 51,744,058, forward strand.
TATTTAGAGAAAGGGCCTGTAAGAAGGTGATAAAAATTAAATGACATCGTAAGGGTGGCACCTTAATACAACAGGGCTGGAGCCCCTGTAAGAAGAGGAAAGACACCAGAACTCTCTATCTTCACCATGTGAGGACACACACACAGAATAGAGGCTATTTATAAGCCAGGAAGAGAACCCTCACCAGGAGCTAAATCTGACCATGCTGGCACCTTGATATGAGACTTCCAGCCTCCAGAAGTGAGGAGATAATTTTCTGTTGTTTAAGTCACCCAGTTTATGGTATTTGTTATGGCAGCTTGAGCTGACTATACACATAGTGACCATATATTTTATGAAAAAATGTTTATTAGCCATTGGAATTTATGTATCTACTGCAGAAAATGAAGAAGACATCAGTGATAAAATAAAGACATTTGTTATATATTATTATATAAATTTAAGACAGTAGTGGTACTTAACCAGTGCTGTATTAGAATCACTGAACTATGTAGGTGAATAGTGAAAGTGGGTGACACTACCAAAGTAGTCTTTATATCCAACACCAGCTGCTGGGTGTCACAAGTGGGCTGGACCCACAAGGTTGGTGTGAGAGAAATGGGTGGAGGATAGTTAGGAAGAAAAATATAGATACTCCATATTGAAATAAATCAGTTTTATGTTGGCAACTTTAGTAATTATTTTAATAAAGATGAATATGTACAGATGGCAAATTCTTCCCAAGTGAGAACTTTTAGATCTAGGAAATGTTAAAAAGATAAATAGCCTCTTCTAATGTAATTATATAACATAATAACAATTGTTCATATTGAAAAATGATCCCTCATTATGATATTATAATAAACAAGTAAGTGATCATGCATAATACCAAGCTTTAGGAAGAAAGCTCTTAAAGGATAGTAATCTTAGGTGGTTTCTATCTTCATACAAACAAAATTATTCCTGGTTCATTATGGCTGTAACATTTAGCCAAACCATTGGGGATAGAGGCCACTTACAGTCTTTGCTCTATGGGAAGGCCACAAATACACTCATATTTTTTTCTTTTTAAATAATTTTTTATTTTCAGTTATAGTTGACATACAATATTATATTAGTTTCAGGTGTACAACCCTATGATTAGACATTTATATAACTTACAAAGTGATCGCCCTGATAAATCTAGTACCCATCTGACACCATACAATAATATTGACTATTATTTCCTATGCTGTACTTTACATCCCTATGACTATTCTGTAACTACCAATTTTTACTTCTAAATCCCTTCACCTTTTTCACCCATTCACCCAATCCCCTTCCCGTCTGGCAACCATCAAAATGTTCTCTGTATCTATGAGTCTGTTTCTGTTCTGCTTGTTATTTTAGATTCCACATATAAGTGAAATCATCTGACACTTGTCTTTCTCTGTCTGACATATTTCACTCAGCACAATACCCTCTAGGTTCGTCCATGTTATTGCAGATGACAAGACTGCATTATTTTTTATGACTGAGTAATATTCCATTGTATATATGAAGCATTTCTTTATCCATTCATCTATTGATGGACGCTTAGGATGCTTCCACATCTTGGCTATTGTAAATAATAGTGCAATGAATATATGAATGCATATGTCTTTTCAATTTAGTGTTTTGAATTTCTTCAGATAAATACCTAGAAGGGGAATTGGTATATCTTTCTTGGTCTTTTGTGATAGCTTATGTTTTAAAGTCTATTTTATCTGGTATAAGTATTGCTACTCCAGTTTTTTTTTGTTTCCATTTTCATGATATGTGTTTTTCTATCCCTGTACTTTCAGTGTGTGTGTGTCTTTCTATTTGAAGTGAGTGTCTTATAAACAGCATATGTAAGGGTTTTGTTTTGTTATCCATTCAGCCACCCTGTGTCTTTTTTTATTGGAGCATTTAATCCATTTGCATTTAAAGTAATTGTTGATAGATATGTATTTATTACCATTTTATTATTTGTATTTTTTTGGTTTTTGTTTTTCTTCTTCTTCTTAAAGAAAACCCTTTAACATTCTTGTAATAATGGTTTGGTGGTGATGAACTCCTTTAACTTTTTCTTGTCTGGGAAGCTCTTTCTCTGTCCTTTGATTCTAAATAATAGCTTTGCTGGGTATAGTAATCTTGATTGTAGGTCTTTGCTTTTTATCTCTTGGAATATTTCATGCCAATCCTTTCTGGCTTCAAAGTATCTGTTGAGAAATCAGCTGACAGTTTTGTGGGAGCTCACTTGTGGGCAATTAACAGCTTTTCTCTTGTGGTTTTTAAGATTCTCTCTTTGTATTTTAACTTTGCCATTTTAATTATGATGTGTCTTAGTGTGGACCTCTTTGGGTGCATCTTGTTTGGATCTCTCTGTGCTTTCTGGACTTCTGTGTCTTTTTTCTTCACCAGATTAGGGAAGTTTTCTGTCATTATTTCTTCAAATAGGTTTTCAATTCCTTGCTCTCCCTCTTTTCCTTCCAGCACCCCCATGATGTAAATGTTGGTGTGCTTGAAGTTGTCTTCAAGGCTCCTTTAACTAGTCTCATTTTTGCTGTTCTGATTGGATGTTTTCTGCTTCTTTGTCTTCCAAATCACTGATTTGATCTTCTGTATCATGTACTCTACTGTTGATTCACTATAATGTATTATTCATTTCAGTTATATTCTTCATTTCTGACTGGTTCTTTTTCATGTTTCTATCTCTTTATTGAAGTTCTCAGTGTTTTGAGCTATGCATCTGGTAGATTGCTTATTTCCATTTGTTTAGTTATTTTTCTGGAGTTTTGTTCTGTTCTTTCACTTGGGACACATTTCTTTGACTCCTCATTTTGGCTGCTTCCTTGTATTTGTTTCTATGTATTAGGTAGAGCTATTACATATCCTGGGCTTGGTAGAGTGGTCTTATGTAGTAGGTGTCCTGTAGGGCCCCCCCTGGTGTGGCCTCCCCTGTCACCAGAACTGTGTGCTCCAGGTGTGCCATGCCCCTCCATGTGGACTGTGTGCACTCTCTTGTTGTTTAGCCTTAATTGTGTTGGCATGTCAATGGGAGAGATTTATCCCCAGGCTGATCATTCACTGTGGAGGATCTGTTGTGCAGGGACCAATCCCTTGTATCAGGACTCTATTCAGTGGCGCTCTGGTGCCCACTGAGTCCACCCCTTGAGTGTGTCACTCACGGAGGTGGTTGAGTGATGCTTTGGCATGGTGTGAAGATGTTCACCAGGTGTGCTGGGCTCTGAGGCCTCTCAGGTCATCAAGCATGATGGCTCCTACTTGTGTTAGGCTTAAATTTGCCAGGGAGAGGCCAAACTGTGAACCAAGCTTGGCTGCTGCTAGTGCTGAGCCTGGGGCCACTTAGCAAGAGGTATGAGGTAAGCAGAGGTCTGATGCTACTTGTTTGAGAGATTTTAGGAAAGTCTGCAGCATGAGCCAACACAGGCTGTTTATATGGAAAAGCCACTGGAAACAGCTTGGGTAGGCCTGAAAGTTGGTGGGGCAGGGCCTCAGGGAATCACCAGTGTGGGGCTAACAGTGTAAGCCAGGTTGCTGGAGACTCAGATATGGTGCCAGTCTATAGGCTCTGTGAGGGGAGGGCTCAGCAGGGAAACAATGGCCTCTGCCAGCACTCTGTCTGGGAGAAAGATGCCCCTCCAGCCATCACCTTGATGCCAGACCATTCAGTTGCTCACTGTATATCCTTGGCACCTTTTGTGGTGCTGCTCGAGTGCTGGAACTCAGAGAGACTGAATTCTAGTAAATCAATGTGTGGGTCCTTTAAGAGGAATCCCTAGGATACCAGAAGCCCTCTGTCTTGCTCAACTATAATCCCTGCTGAATTTTACAGTCAGAAGTTATGGGGACTTCTTTTCTTGGCACTAGAACTCTTGGCTTGGGGTCCTGGTGTGAGACTGAACCCCTTCCTCCTCAGGGGGACCTTCGCAGCTGAGATATCCTTTCCAATTTTTAATCGACACATGTGGGTGTGAGGCCAGCCTGTTTTGTTTTTCTACCCCTCCTACCAGTCTTGATGTGGCTTCTTTATATCTTTAGTTATAAGACTTCTGTTCATCTAGATTTCAGGTGGTTCTGAATGATGGTTCGTCTCTAGTTTAGTTGCAATCTTAATGTTGTTGTTGGAGGATGCAAGTACAGCATTTACCTACACAACCATCTTGACCAGACACCACAAGTGGACTCCTTTATTCTAAATTATGATTGCTTGTAGTTTACCAGTTGTTTTTCCAGCAACTTGAATAGAAACAGACAAACAATATGCCTGTCACAAGGTAGGTGCTCATTTATCATTTGTAGACTGGAATGAATGCTCTTTCCATAGAAAATTAGATCTGTTGAATATAATCTAGGAACTTGGAATGAAAGACAAATGACTAAATTATGCTTCTAAATGTTTAACTAGCACTTAAGATTGATGTTTCCAGAGAGTGGCTGACATTGAGAAACTGAATAACTTTTAGGCGACCAAAATAGAAGCCTTAGCCAGGGTTGGGAAGATTTCAAAAGCTCACAGCACTGAAAATTATCTCTAGCACTGAAAATTATCTCTAGACAATATTATCATCATTGTCATCATCATCATCCTGTGTACTTACTGAGAAAACATTTATCGGAGACACTCAAAGCATTATTGAGACAATCCAATTAGTTGTATAATATTCATAGTTTGCATATCTATACTCATTATTTAATGTCTATATTGGTGTCCTGAATTGTATACAACCCTGACTTAATTTAAAATGTTTATCTGTATGGAAAACTAGAGGAACTGAATCAAGTTTCTGAGAAAAGACTGATAAAATAGTCTTTGTTCACCTTTTAAAATGCAACCAAATTATTACCTAATAGTTATATATTAGAAATTGCTTCATTTTATAGGGCTGTAATAATCTTAAGGCTAACATAACAGTTTAAAATGAACCACCAAATCCTTTCCTTTTATTATAATAATAATGTCTATACCCTGAAAAGCACATTCAAATAATGGTATTAGTAATGGTACAATGCAACTTAATTATGTCCAGGAATTTAATTATTTGGGTCTCTAAGACTGCGATGTCATTCCTCAAAGAGATGCTACCTCATCAGGCACTCATAACTTAGAGGATGGGTTAAATATGAGGTTTGAGCCTGTCTCTTTGAAGGAATAGTAAGACAAGCAGGACTGTCTTGGCTTATTCATAGAATCTTATAAAGAACAGAAAAAGATGGGAAGTCCTTCTTAGATTGGATCTCAGGTTTCGCCCTATCACGTATTCCTGATGGTTCCTCTTCTGCCCTCTGGGATGATAATGAGTAAGATAAAAGTTTCTTCCACTATGAAAGAACATATAAAGGTTGTAACCAGGTCTTGCCTATGCCTTCTTTTTCTTAGGCTAATATCCTCAGGTCCTTTTACCATTCTCAGTCTCTTCATCATACTGTTTTGGAAGTGCTGTAGTTCTTCAGTGTCTCTTTAAAAGGAGGTGCCTGGAATTGAAAGCAATACTGAGCCACAGCAAAACTCGAACAGATAAAAAGTAGGCCAATATAGCTATTGTTCTGAACCCTATTAATGTATCCTAAGATTGTATTTGTGTATTTTTAAGGGGCACATAAAATTGTGGTCATAGTGTATTTACAGCAAAGTAACTCGTCCTTCCCAAGACTTTTTCACAAAAAAATGATAAACTCATTCTTTCTCCATCCTTTGTATGTCGAGCTGATCCATAGTCTTATGGAATATAAGCATGTTAGTTTAGACCACTGATTCTCAATCATGGGTCATGCTTCCTCCAAGCATCAATTAGAATCTCTGGAAAAGGTGGAGTTGGGTGAATGGGTAGGACACCAGTGACTAATTTAAAAAGCACGCTCAATATGGTTTTATATTTGAAAAATGAAAGAGGACATTGGTAAACTCTCAAGAAATGAGAAGTCAAGGTGTTCCAGTTATTAATTTATTACCTCAGCTGCCAATCATACTTCATCTCTGCAAAAATTACGTTTCCTTTGTCAGCTAGTATGATGTTAAGCTTTGTCAATTAAGTGTGTTGCAGAGATAGTGTAGGAGATGAGATGCCTCCTTGTAAACAGCTTTTTCTGGCACCCAAGGACAGATTTCCAGTAAGTTCCACCACTGAAGCACCACAAAAACTTTTCTGCCATTCAGTGAGTCACATCTCTTCCCTCTCCAACAAGGTCTGGATATTCATCCCGAGGTGGTGGTAGGGAGCTTCTTATTTTATTTTTTATCCTCACCCGAGGACATTTTTCCATTTTTCGTTCAGATAGAGTGGGAGGAAGAGAGAGAGAGAGAAACATTGATGTGACACATCGAGTGGCTGCCTCCCGCATGACCCAACCAGGGCCGGGGACAAACTGCAACCGAGATACGTGCCCTTAGCGGGAACTGAACCCGGGTCTCTCTTGACCACAGGCCAACGCTCTAACCGCTGAGCCAAACCAGCCAGGGCGGTAGGGGAGCTTCTTTCTTGGACACTCTAAGCTCTAAGGGTACTGGCTATTACTTATATCTGATTTTTCTCTCTTCTTTAGAGCTCTTTACTTTTTTATTAGTTCACCTCTTGCTCCAATCCTCTGTTATAAATAATAATTCTTTATATTTAACTTCCCTGTTCAAGTTACTATGTGCTTTTTCTCTCCTAATTGGACCTTGACTATCTACAAGGGCCATGAGAAAGAACTGGCTCCAACTGGTAAAGATCAGGTAAATCATTAACTCCACAATGCCTGGAAAATGTAAAACAAAGCAGTGGAGCAACTCTTGCCTTGCATCATCTGGTACTGAGATTCAACTCCTGCGCACGGTGTTCCTGGCCTCCCATTGATGGTCTCCATCTTGTTCTACCGTCTTAGAAATCTCAGTTTTCATCTTCCTCTTGCCAGCATTCTTTACCCCAGACAAATCTGCATGCTGCCCTCCACAAGGCAACCTATATTCTCACAACCACCCATGCCTTTTCTGCATGTGATTACCTCTTTCTTGAATGCTTGTTTTCCTCCACTGAACAAGTCCTACCACCTTATAAACATGGCTTAACATTCAATTCTTCTAAAAAGTCTTTCTAGATGGACCGTATCACATATTATTTGCTCATTTGTCCTGTATCTGCCCTTGGCACTTCTATAACCTTGGTGTAAATATGCAATATAAAATATGCATTTTAAATGTTTGAAATCTCTTTTCTAAGTCTGTTGTGACTCTGAGAGTAAATCACCAACTCCTCAAAAGCAGGGAGCTTGTCTTTTATTTCTCCCATATGTCTTCCTTGAGGGACCTGATACTATGCTCACTGGAGGCTTCCTACTTAGAGCTAACTGAATTACCAGGGACAGCTAACCTTCAGTTCCTCATCAGTTATTTGACTAAATGAAGTGCTAATAAGTGCTGCCGGAGGATAAAAGTACACAAAGATGTATCTATACCTTTGAGGCATAAGTGACATTAAAAAATGCACATGGTCTGGTTTATACATTTTCTACTTAAGAGTAGCAGTCAGAGTGAACCCTATCCAAGATGGCATCAACACAGCGGCAAGCTGAAGAGTCAGCTAAAGGTTATAGAGTAGGGAGCATATTTCAGTGCCAATATGGCTGGGATACAGACTGGTTATAGCTACTATAAGTAGCTTCTCAAGTAGTTTTCTCAACACCTCTTATGCATCAATTGGCAAGTCTGAGTCACACGTGGTGAGCTGGAACATAGCCACTGCATCAGCACTGAAGCCAGGCTTCGAGCAGCATTAACTCTGCAGGGTTGGAAATGTACAATGGCAGATAACAGAAGGCCTGCTACCCAGCTTCCATATGAAGATGAAAAGGGCAGGCAAAGAAATGTGGTGCAGACTTCTTGAGGAAGACCTAAGGTGCTGCTACCTACACTATAAACACTGCAGAAACAGCAAGCTAATCAACCTGGCTTGTGGCCTTCAGAGGCAAAGTAAATAATTTTGACCTGTGAGACCACAAAATTCTGGAGAGTAAAGAAGCAGAACTGTGAACAGTGGCCAAGACAGCAGTTAACTTTCCAGAAGATATGGAGTGAGTAGGGAGCCTCTGATCCCTCATCAGTCTTTCTCACCACGTGAAAGCACATGAGCATCAGTGATGTCAACAGCATCTTTCTAGGAATACAAAGGGCAGCAAGTGAGACAGGTAGAATATTTCAGAAGAAATAGGGAGAACAATGAAATTGTAAAGGAGAGAGAACTTTTCTGATCATCAGCTGGTAACACATATAAGATATATTTGGTGGTAGTATTACAATTACACTAAAAGAATAAAACCCCAACAAAATTTATTTGACAGAAGAAAAGATGATATTTTATTTAGCAATGTCCTTGGATGCTTAGGCAAAGAACATTTCCAACATATCTTAAGTTAATATTGATATGACTTGTGCTTAGGGCAGTCACTGATCCCCTGGATTTGAGACACTTGCTTCATATCTGACACCAAGAAACATTTCCACTTAAGGTGTAGTCTCTCCAAGTTATGGCCTAAATGTCCAAAGGCATCATTATTAATCAATGAGAATAGAATTGAGGTCAGTTTTTAATTTCTTAAAAATAAAAACTAGTTTTTGTTAAAATTACATAGAAAAATTCTATGAAAGTTGTATACTTAATTTTAACTGAAAACACCTAAATTTAGCTCTAAGGAGTCTTAGTAATATCAATCAATAACTCTCTCTCTCCCTACACACACACACACACACACACACACACACACACACACACAGAGCCACTTATTTCCAGTGGTCAGAAAACTCTGCTTCTGGTTGTAATAATATAGCAATTCTGCACATGTGGTAAGATTCTTGATAATTTCCACCTGATAGGACCACAAGGGAGGAAGATTTATTACCAAATTTAGTATTCCAAAACATAAGCAGGTTCCAAGTAAATATTATGTCATAACTCATATCTCCCCAAGAGATATTTTGTAAATATAAACGGATCATTGGTAAATCATCAAATTTAAAAAAATCATTGAGCATTTTATTTTTGTTGCTTGTCAAACTCTACAGCTTGATTTACGAGTATCTGAGTTTTATGTATGCCAAGGAAGTGCTGTGTTTTGATTTATGGTGCTTTATCTTAGCTGAATATGACAGTGATTCAAGGAAGGCTTAGTCTAGGGTAGTAGCTTCAGCAATAAAGTGTTTCTCTATTTAAGACTTGCTTGGTAATGTACCCAATACATTGCCTCCAATGAGATTCCATACACATGCACAATTACCGGCATTGATGTGAAACAGGAGTAGGCCATGTGTATCTGATTGTCAATGGACAAAGAACTGCTATTACTGTCATACAGCTTAGACTTGCACTTCCCTCTGTCTGCTCTCCAAGTCTTTCCATCCAAGGCATTCAAGAGTTACCTGTGGGCACAGTTCCTCTGACCCCAGGGGAATGTTAAAAGCCCTGCTTACCTTGATAATTCAGGACGAAAAGAGTAATAAATTTACTACTTTTAATGGATTACAGATATCTGGTTTAGATAATTCATGGTTACGGTTATTTCCTGATATCCTTTATTGCAAGAGCAGCAGTCAACTGCAGAGGAGAACGTTAGATTTTTCAATAACTCTTGCCCTATAATACCACATAATGAGTCAAAAGTGTTTTCTTTGGATTCTGCCTTAGGGGGCAGTATAGTTTGTCAGTTTGATCATGGATCAAACTTTAGAAATTCAGAGTTCTAATCTCAGATTCTCAACACAGAGCAGCTACACTATGCAAAGAACTGTCTTAGGTGCTGAACTCTTCTTTCTTTGTTATTCAGAAGGTCATCCAGTACAAATAATGAAAGGAAACATATCTTCATTGGGCCTAGCAAAAGTAGGAGTGTTTGCTCTGGCTGGTTTGTCTCAGCAGTTAGAGCGTCAGCCCCAGGACTGAAGGGTCATGGGGTAAATTCCCAGTCAAGGGCATGTACCTGGGTTGCAGGTTTGATTCCGAGCCCTGATTGGGGTTGTGCAGGAGGCAACCAATCAATGTGTCTGTCTCACATTGATGTTTCTCTCTCTCTCTCCTTCTCATCCTCCCTTCCACTCTATATCCTCGAGTGAGGATTAACAACAAGAACAAGAACAAGAACAACAACAACAACAACAACAACAACAACAAAAAGTAGGAGTGTTTTTTCATCAAAAGAACAGCCCAAGAGGAGACTTAATTTTGTGGGTAAGCCTAATCATCCCAAATCTGTCTGATACTGCAGTATCTTCTAGTTCCTCCTAAAGATGTCCCTTCCATCACCAGAACAACCTACACCCCATAATTTGGTTACAAAAGCAGCAAGAAGCATGTTCCATCAATTAAATAATTTAGTTTCTAGATGTTCTCAACCAAGACATTGCAGTACTTTATAATATTTAATTCATTTGTATCCTCACAATATCCAGCATCCATATGTCAAAAATACTAAATTACGCCCAGCTAGTGTGGCTCGCTGGTTGAGCGTTGACCAATGCACCAAGAGGTCACTGGTTCAATTCCTGGTCAGGGCACATGCCCAGGTTGTGGGCCAAATCCCCAGTGGGGGGCATGCAGGAGGCAGCCAAGCGATGTTCTCTCTCATTGATGTTTCTATCTCTCTCTCCCTCTCACTTCCTCTCTCTCTAAAATCAATAAATAAAAAATATTTGAAAAAAATACTAAATTACATTGATTTGTATACTAGATTCAGGACCCCAGGTCACTACAAAAAGTGCTTAGTATTAAAGTAAGTATTAAAATGTTTAAATAAGCGAACAAAGAAAGAATACTATGCAAATCAGAGCAATTCAGTTTATTGTAGATTCCTATTTGGGAAACTAAAAAAAAAGAATGCAAGTTGAAGAAAACCTTCTGCCTCTCATATTAACACATGTAACTGTGAAGCGTTGGACTCTTGAGACAGGAATTCTGATGTTCAGAGCCTAAGTGTCTTTGGGGTTGAAAATAAGTAACACACACTAACCTCTCTGGAAAGCAATCTTGGAAAGAAAAGGCACTCATGTCTAAAATGTTAGGCCCTGAAGCAGTCCATAATTTGATTAAGGTGAAAAAATTACATGGGCTTGGAGGGTTTTTTCCCCATAATGTTACTCTTATTTGTATGAAAAGAATGACTACAGTACATTGTGTTGTTTATTCTTACTGAGTATATGCCAAGTGTGAGAGTGAAGATTATTAAGGCCTGTCAGGCAAATTGTCTCTGGCATGGCTAAGGGAGAGAAGATGACAGCTGTCTAGCTAGAGTATTAATTTGCAAACTTTGATGCAGTCTCATAATGTGAGTACCATGTAATCATTTTAAACATTGCAATCTTTGTGTGGGTAACCATAATTGTATTTGGTTGGTTAACTCACATTCAGTGCATGAAAGCCTCAAGGGTAGAGTTCACAAATTAGTAAAATGTCCTCTTCAAATTCAGGTCTAGGTGGGCCACTGACCACTTACTAACTGAAAGTTGTTTGTAATTTGGAGGTGGAGGACAGCCAATGAGCAAGGGAGGCTGGTGTTCACATCACAAATGATTGGTGATATTAGTCTCAACAGAAAGACCAATGATAAAAAGGATAATATGGTCTTATCTTTCCTTTATGGATAAAATATAGAGGTAAAGGGAGGTGTGGTAGACACTTTGAAGACAGACAATGCCAAGTGTTACTTATATCTCTGTTGGAATGCTATGCTTATTACTGCTGCCTGGCTTTTGCTCATGAATGGGAGGATTTGGGTCTCATATACTGTGGCAATGAGACAAGCCATGCTTTGCTTGTAGAACAAAAAGGCAAATTTGTAAGTTTTTTGTTTAAACTGGCTGTATTCTGTGATAGGCTCCAAAATGCCAAATGCAATTACAGGCATTGTTTTCAAATAAATGTCATAATTAATACAGAATGGTCACTTTTTTTCCAGACATTTTGCTTGGTGAAGGACAACAATATATTCAATTTGATTGGTGTCTTTTAAATAATTGCAAGATACTTAAAACTATCTAGGTGGAGACTTACTGCAAAAACCATCTTAGTGAAGAGTCCACCTGACCCTATGATTTTCAGAGATGTTTCTAAAAATTAGGAGCAGAAGGGCCCTCTACATATAACCTGCAGGCCGGTGTCACCTACACAAGTATGAGAAGAGTGCAGATCAGTATTTAATTCTTCATAGTATTTAAAATTTTTTTCTTTATTGATATTAGAGAGGGAGAGGGAGAGAGAGATGGAAACATCGATGAGAGAGAACATCGACTGGCTGCCTCCTGCATGCCCCACACTGGGGATCAGGCCCACAATGTGGGCATGTGCCCTGATCGGGAATCGAACCGGTGACCTCTTGGTGCATGGATTGATGCTCAACCACTGAGCCACACTGGCTGGGGAATTCTTCATAGTCTTTAAAGAGGGGAAAATATGGTGCTTATTATCTATAAACCATCTCAATACTTAACATCCCACATGATAAGAAAGTACTTTTTATATCTGAACCCAGATTTATTCTTCTTTGCTTTCTAATGAATTATCTGGAGATAAATATTTCTCTTATATAATAAACCAAAGACACATCTGCTTTTTCCACTAGGGAAAGAAAGAAGAAAAACACACTCTTTATAAATCTCAACCTGCTATTTTTATAATGCTTCAATTTTTTTTTAGTTGAAGGGAACCACTAAATGATCTCTCAAAGAATATTGTTATCCATCTATCCATCCATCCCCTTCTCTCTGGAAGCTCAGTTAGCTGTTGGCCGGGGCCTCAGTCTCCTTTGTGTGGATCTCTCCACACGGTTGTTTGGGCTTTCTCACAGCATGGCAGCTAGATTCCAAGACAAAAAAAGGTTTTCTAAATTTGAAGGCATGATCTGAAGCTCTCTTAAGATACTGATTCGGGCCCTGGCCGGTTTGGCTCAGCGGTTAGAGCGTCAGCCTGCGGTCCAGAGAGACCCAGGTTTGGTTCCCGCGAAGGGCACGTACCTCGGTTGCAGTTTGTCCCCGGCCCCTGGTTGGGTCGTGCGGAAGGCAGCCACTCGATGTGTCCCTTTCACGTCGATGTTTCTCTCTCCCTCTCTCTCCCTCCAACTCTATCTGAACAAAAAATGGAAAAATGTCCTCAGGTGAGGATAAAAAAAAAGATACTGATTCGGAAGTTACTCAGGTCACCTTTGCAACAAGTCTTGGGCAAATGGGCCAAAGAGTCAGACCAGATTGAAAGAGAAATGTCAAAATCATATTGCAAAAGAGTATGTGGGAGGAGACAATGTTTGCAAGGCATATATCTTATTCGTATCTAGAAAATATAAAGGACTCTTACAACTTAATAATAAAAAAGCAAATAACCAAGTTAAAAATGGGCAAAGATTTAAATAGACATTTCTCCAAAGAAGATATATAAATGGCCAATAAATGCATGAAAAGAAGCTCAGCATTATTAGCCTTCAAGAAAATGCAAATAAAAACCACAATGAGAGAACACCTTACACCCACTAAGATGGTTATGATAAAATAAAAAAAACAGATAATAAGAAGTGTTGGTGAGGATATGGAAAAAAACTGGAACCCTCATTCACTGCTGTTGGGAAGGTAAAATGATGCAGACACTGTGGAAAACAGCCGGTCATTTCTCCAACGGTTACACATAAGAGTTATATAATCTAGCAATTCCACTCCTAAGTATGTACCAAAGAGAATGAAAACATGTCTACATAAAAACTTGTGAACAAAAGGTCAGAGTGGCATTATTTATAATAACAAAATAGTGAAAGCAACCCGAATTGTTCATTAACTGAATGGATAAATAAAATGTGGTATATCCATACAATGAAATATTGTTTGGCATTAAAAAGGAATAAAGTACTGATGCATGCATTACCATAGATAAACCTTGAAAACACCATACAAAGAATATATATTGTATGATTCCATTTATATTAAATGCCCAAAATAGGTAAGTTTATAGAAACAAAAAGTAGGTTAGTGGTTGCTTAGGGCTGTGGGGCAGAGAGGGTAGATAGGATAGGGAGAGTGATGCTTTGAGGTTTTGGGGGAGGGTAATGTAAATTTTTTTTTTAATTAATTTATTTTTGTTACAGAGGTTTCTCCTTTTTTCCCCATTGACACCCTCCTCCCCATCCCCCCACCCTGTCCCCAGCTTTGTTGTCCATGTCCATCACTTATGCATACATGTGCATAAGTTCTGTGGTTTATCTCTTCCCTCCCCCCCACCCCCTCTCCTGAGGGGTGTCAGTTTATACCCTACTTCCACGTCTCTGGGTCTACCCTGTTCCTTAGACTATGTTCATTATATTCCACAAATAAGTGAGATCATGTGATATTTGTCTTTCTCTGCTTGGCTTGTTTCGCTTAGGATAATACTCTCGAGGTCCCTCCACGTCGTCTCAAAGGATAAGAGATCTTTCTTTCTTACAGCTGCATAGTACTCCATTGTGTATATGTACCACTGCTTTTTTATCCATTCATCCGCTGATGGACACTTGGGCTGTTTCCAGATCTTAGCTATTGTAAATAGTGCTGCTATGAACATGGGGGTACATGTATTTTTTCTGATTGGTGTTTCAGGCTTCTTAGGGTATATTCCTAGAAGTGGGATCACTGGGTCAAATGGCAATTCAATTTTTAATTTTTTGAGGTAACACCATAGTGTTTTCCACAGTGGCTGCACCAGTCTGCATTCCCACCAGCAGTGTACTAGAGTCCCCTTTTCTCCACACCCTCGCCAACACTTGTTGTTTGATGATTTGTTGATGGCGGCCATTCTGACAGGTGTGAGGTGATACCTCATTGTTGTTTTAATTTGCATCTCTCTGATGATTAATGATGTTGAGCATTTCTTCATATGTCTCTTAGCCATTTGTATGTCCTTTTTGGAGAGGTGTCTATTTAGTTCCTCTGCCCATTTTTTAATTGGGTTCTTTGTCTTCCTTTTGTTGAGTTGTATGAGCACTCTGTATATTTTGGAAATTAACCCCTTATCTGATGTGTCATTGGCAATTATGCTCTCCCATGGAGTGGGTTCCCTATCTGTTTTGATGGTTGTTAAAAATTCAATTGTGGTTCATGGTTTGTACAACTTGTGTATATACTAAAAACCATTGGATTGTATACTTTAAATTGGTGAATTTTATGTTATGTGAATTATATCTCAATAAAGCTGTTTGTGGGTGGAAAGGGGATATTGTTGCAGTCATCTTTGGAAACACAACCTACCACACTCAGAGGGATTCACTATTCATGCCACAATAAAGAGAAATCAAGGACATTTAATCAATTGTAAACACATATATTTTATCTTTTAAGGTGAAAAGAGTATTTTTTGGTGCGTGGAAGATGATTTTTTTTTTTTTTTGATGTCAATATGGATTACTAAAAGGCCAAAAGACTGGGCATGAGAGGCCTATTTTTTTTTTGCTGAATTCTTTGGGGACTTAAAGAATTTATGGCTCAACGTTGCCATAAAGTTAAAGTTTATAACCTCTGTTTATCAGTGGAAGGGTCTTCTCTTTCTTCTCTTCTTCCTTTCAATAATTATATGATAAAAAGAGAGGACTGAAGTCCACGTGTACATGCTGCATCTCTCTTTCTAGTTACAGATACAATTAAAAAACCAATTACAACCCTCTTGTGAGAGAGAGAACAGTTCTCTAGTACGTCATTATCTTCACAGAAGGCAATAAGATTAAGTGATTTGCCAGCAGCATGGAGGGAAAGGCATGAATGTCAGCACCTCTCTTTGGAAGTTCTGGGTCCCCCTCTTGCCCAGCTCACTCTTTAGTGGTTTTTGTCGTTCATTCCAGCTCCAGCTGCTTTTTTTCCATATGAATCTGTTGGAGTGGGCAGTAATTCAGTTTGCAAATGTATTAACTCTGGGAAATCACATATTAACATTGTGCTTTTAGGAAAGACAGTACACAAAACTATAAGAATGTTTTTTTCTGGAATGGCAAACTATTTCAGTGAAACCTCTCCCATAGAATATTGGAGTTTTCTACTAATCCACCAAGAGGGCAAAAACCCAACTGAAGTAAACTTCAAGAGCCACAAAATTAATTTTCAGGATCAGATCTCATTCAACTTTTGGTTAGGCAGCAGAGGTGTCATAGGATTATGGGTAGGATTGGAAATTGAAAATTGAGAGATCTGGGGATGGGTCCACAGGTTGGGGAGGTAAAGAAATTTGAAAATCTGAGTCTTCATTTTGCCCATGAATTGCCTGTGTAAGAGATGCATAGGACAAATGCCTGAACAGAGCCTACTCCTGGGAACAGGGGATGGAGGTTTTCCTAAAGAGGGTTGAGATTTATACTGTAAAAGACTGAGAAAAAGTCTTTCTGTGTGAGGAAGGAAATGAGACAGTTCCCCAACCTCATGTCATTGAAGGCCAGCCTCAGTCACAACCTCAGGACATCTTTATCGGCAGTAGTACTGTGGCTACCAAAAAGGTATTTGCATACTTCACTTAGCCTTCTTGTTCATCATAAACCCCCAAACAGGTATCCTATACACAGGAATTCTTACCATTTCAAGATCTCAATAGTGAGTTAAAGAGGTCTGGGCCATTATGTACCTGGAGTGAGAAATCACCGGAGGAAAAAAAAAGTGCTACATTAAAGATAGAAAGTACTTCCACTTGGCTAGAGTTGCAGTGTGGAACAAAGGACCACCCTAGAAACTTAGACAAGGCATTAACATTGATAAAGAGTACCTGTAGAAATGAAATGGATGTTGATTTATGAAAGTATCAAAGAATTACATATTTTGAGGAAGAAAGAAGACTCATGCAGTGATAAATGGTCAAAATGGAAGCAAGAGTTGTACAATTTGACAATAAAGCAAAGGTGAGATAGAAGCAAAAAAAATATGTACTGCAATTTCTGTAGACAAAAGGTTTTGTTCATCATTTTTCCACCTAAAACTCTTGACAAACACCTTTATAAATCTATGGTAGAGTGATATTGTTTCCAATAACAAATCCAAAGCACTATTAGACCCTGAAGCAAGCATCCTCTGAATCATCCCAAATCAAATCATAGTGAACAAGATTTGTCTGCTTCTCTGATTTCCCAAGGCTCAGTCCAAGACTTGTGTGAAGGGGCCCTATGTGTTGTTTTTACCCTCATCATATGACACTTGCCATATTGTATGATACTTCTCTCGCTCCCCAAATGCCCCATAAGCTCCTTGGGGAGCAAAGTTATGACATTGTTATTTTCCCAGTATCTAGAACATTTCTTGATCCAAATAATAAATGTTTTCTGATTTGAATAAAAAAATTAATGAGTGTAAAATGGTTAAGTATGTTTAATTTGAGTTATTTGAAAATTAGTATATCAGACATTGATTGAATAAATATGTAACATTCTACTAACTGTAGCAATATGTATTATTCTATTAACCAGAATATATCTCATATAAATAATTCAGAATTAATACAAACTTTAATTGAATTATATAAAAGAAATATGGTGAACACTGGAAAAGAAAATTATGAAACAGAAAAAGGAACTATAACTGCAAGCCGGTATATAACATTAAAATACCAGTGTCATTATATTATACATTTTAAAATAAGTCATGGTAAAAGAAATATGTGAAAAATAACAGAAGTACAGAGAAAAGATAAAGAAAAGCAATGGAATTAATGATAGGATATTTTCCACACTGTGGTCTAAAAATAGTATCAGAATAAACATTATGAGAAAATATATGCAAAACTGTATATTATTCTTACTAAAGTCATTTATATCTAAAGAAATCAATTTATATAGTTTTTAAAAAGCTTTCTTAGTTTCCTACTCATCACAGTAAACAAGGCATGCTGTCTCATTTCTCATGGAGTCCAAAGGGATGGTGTTAAGCCTGAGCAATGCTCCTGATATAATCACAACTAATGGTTTTATTTGATCATTGAGTGAAAAATTACTAGGTGGGAGATGACTTGAGAAGCTACCAAGGGGCCTGTCCTGCTTTCTAGTGATCTACTTTATTAGTGCAAAGGGCATTGCATATCATTTTGGACTTAAGATATCATCTCCAAACTCAGCTAAGTAGCTGGCAAGATATATGTATATTAGTTCCAGCTCTACCTTTAAGGGACTATAGGACTTTGGGTAAGTCATGTGTCCTTTTTGGATCTTCTAGCAACCAAATAATCTGAATCTAGTGCTTCTAAAAAAATTTTTTTTTCTTTATTGATTTTTAGAGAGAGAGGAAAGGAGAAGGAGAGAGATATAGAAACAACAATGATTGGCCACCTCCTGCATGCCCCCCACTGGAGATTTGGCCCACAATCTGGGCATATGTCCTGACTGGGAATTGAACCAGTGACCTCTTGGTGCCTGGGTTGACACTCAACCACTGAGCCACACCGGCCGGGCTGAATCTAGTGCTTTTTACATTACTCTTCCCTTTCAAAATCCTAGTACAGAGTTTCTTTCCCTGAAGAAAACAAGAACCATGTTTTAAAGGACGATTATGTCTCTTTAGGTTATTTAGGTCTATAACAGCCCATGTAAGGTTTTCATTAAGAAATGAGAAGACAGCCTAACTGGTATGGCTCAATGGATTGAGCATCAACTCATGGACTGAGAGGTCCTAGGTTGATTCCTGGTCAGGGCACATGCCCAGGTTGTGGGCTCAATTCCCAAGTAGGGGGCATGTAGGAGGCAGCCGATCAATGTTTCTCTCTCTCTCTCTCTCCCTAAAAAATCAATAAAATATTTTTAAAAAAATAAGTGGGAAGACATGTAAAGTGAGATGATCAAAGGATGTGCAGTAGTCTCCCTCATCTGCATTGGGTATGCTTCAAGACTTCCAATGGATGCCTGCAACCACGGATAGTAGTGAGTTCTACATATACTCTGGTTTTTCTTATATGTCTATACCTATTCATTTAAAGGAGGTACTTTACGGCTTTTCTTTGACATATCCAAATTTACTGCTCTTGTGTTTTGGAGCCTTTATTGAGTAAAATAAGGGTTACTTGAATACAAGCACTGTGAAACCACAAATGAGACATCTACTAAATGACTAATGTGCAAGAAGGGAATACAGCATGGATACGCAGGACGTCCTAGCAAGACAGAGTAGGCAGTGTGAGATTTTTGTCATACTCCTCAAAATGGCACAAAATTTAAAATTTATGCACTGTTTATTTCTGGAATTTTCCATTTAATATTTTCAGACAGCTGTTGACCATGAATAAGTGAAATTGCAGAAAGTAAAACTGTGGATAAGAGGGAACTGCTATACAATTGGAAGAGGCAGGGCCTTTAAAATTGGGTAAATAGAGGCAGCAGAGATTGGCTTTTATGAATGTGAACTCCAGAGGCAGACCACCTGGGTCTGAATCCTGGTTCTGGCACTTAGCAGCCATGAAACTTGAGGCAAGACACTTAACCTTTTATGCCTTTATCTTCTCATCAGTAAAACAGGGGCAAAAATAATAGTACCTTCCAATAGGGCTATGATAAGGATGATATGAGTAGGTGTTGTGAAGTCTGTAGTAAGCACTGTGTAAGTTGGTGGTGGTTGTTAATCAAGCATCTGTTCACTGAAGCTCTGATGATAATATTTTCTTAATTATAGAATTTCTTTATCCTTACTTTCTTTCATGGGTATAAAGTACACTATCAAAGTATAGCAATAAATGTTATATACTGATAGCAGTAAGCAGCCGGGGTGAAAAAGTGTCTGCTTATATTAAAAAAAAAAAAAGAACTGCTGTTTTGTCGAGCTAGTGTGGAAAGAAATTATGGGGAAAAAAATTAATAATCAAGGACTAAACATAATCCTTTTCATAGTCATGCCTGGGATTCTTGTTGTGAAACACACATGTATTCAATCAACAAGTATGGATTGAAATCCTACTTTGTGCTAGACACTCTTCTAGGTTCTGGGATACAATTGTGAATATAATGGGTGGCTTTTAAGAAAATAATGACTTTTGGAATTGTTCATGATGTTGGGGGAAATGTGTTGGAAAAATGGAATACCTGTTAAAACAACAGCTACCAACATTACCAAACTAAATGTCCATTTCCATCATTATATGGAAAAAGACTCTTCTCCTTGTCGAGGTCACCAATGATCTACATGTTGCTAAATCCAGTGGTCAGTGCAAACCTGCCTTTATTCCTGAGGCTGATCCCTGGTCCAACTTCCTCTTCTCAATTAACGGTGAATCTGTTCCTGGTTGCATAGCCCAAAGTTTCTGCAGTCATCCTGGACTTTATTTCTCACACATCATGTCCAATCCTCCATCAGCAAATTTGTTTGCTCTATCTTAAAAATGTATCCAGAATGCCACAACTTCTCACCACCTCCACTAATATCTTGGGCCAAGCCTTTATCATCTCACACCTGGAATACAACATTGGTATTTCTATGTACCTATGGCAGCCCTTGCCCACCTAGAGTCCATTTTCTAAATATAAGTCAGACCATACTATTCCTCTGTTCAAACTTTCCGATGTCTTCTCATTTTACTTAGAATTACATCCCAAGTCTGTTCAAATTACACCTTGTCTGTGAGGTCTTCCCCAAATGCCCCATATAATATAGCACTATCCCCCACCCCCTGCCCCCGACACAGGCATATACACACACTGTCCTCAGCACCATCCTCCGTGGCACTTAGTTCCTTGTGTGTTTGCTGTTTGTTTCTGATTTTATTTTTAAATATTTTATGCCTCTAGACCATAGCTTAATGTGGGCAGGGCTTAATTTGTTTTGCTCACTGCTATATCCCTAGGGTCTAAAGTATGAAATCAGAAAATAGTTGCATATAAATAAATGACTGAATGAGCTCTACGGATTTCAGAATACCCGAGGGGTTACCTACCCAAGTCCTTCCCTCCTTCCTTGGCTGGTAGAACCTGGCTTCATTTGGGCATAGGATTAGGGGAATCCTGATTATTCTGTCTTTCATGATGGTCTCATTCTTCTTGCAAATGACTGGTTTAGGCCATATGATTAAATAGTATGATACAACAGAAAGATTGCTGGGAAAGTTTCCTTGGCTGATAAAACAAACCTGTGGTAAAAAATGTCCCTTCTCTTCATTACACAATATCTAGAGCTAGGGCAGTTACTACCGCTTGGTTCTGAGGACAAGGAAGACACTCAGAAGACTGAAGAATATAAACAATGGACAGTGATGATATTGTCAAGCTACAGATACTAGTCTGGAACTGTCCCACCAGTGAGTTCTTGTTCAGTGAGATAATTTGATTCCTTATGGTTGAAACTAAAGGCCTAAGATATTTTGAGTTTGTTTGCTATTACTTGTTAACTGCAAGCATTATAACGGATACAGCATGCACAGATTGCAAATTTCCTCTAGATACACAGACATGGACTCAGATTTTGTCCTCAACAAACCATAGAATTACTATTGTCATGAATATATTAAAGAAAACCCTATAAATCCAAAGTCTCTGCTTGAAGTCATTATTGAAGCTATTGAGCAGTGAGCTTTGGGGCTATTTGAAATTAGAATATTTGGATGAAGTTAGAACATTCATCTAAAAGTATTTGTTCACAATTATATGTCTCTGTGATCAAGGCATCTGGAAATATCTGGACGTTAGATATCTAGAAAAAAAACAGAAGTCCATTAATTAGGTTTTTCTCTTTGTATCCAGATGGTTTAGCATATGTAAGCATTAAATGTATCAAGGAAAAACAAAAGAAATGTAAGATGCCATTATTAAAATTCTTCCAACTCTGAAACTTTGGAAGGGACCAATTAAATATATAAAGGAATAAAGTAGTCTTTGTCGTCTTTGTCCTTACAGAGCAACCACGGGATGGTCCTGGCAGAAAGGAAAGCCTTCAATTTGTGTTATGACTTAAGGATGCTCCTGTTCCATGTCATGCATGAAAAACCCTGAGTGATTCTTGGTGGTTGGAAAAACTTTAAATTCTACATTCATTGTTAATAAAGTCTATTTCGTGGGGCTTTACATTCAGTTAACAATCATCTTCATTTTATTTAAAAGGCAGCCGAATCACTGAGTTTAGGGGAACTATCCTTATGGAGGAGCTTGTGTTCCCAGGTTCTGTAAATACTTTGATTCTTCTATTAGAACTCATTCTTCTCCGCCAAGGCTAGATTTGAGCAATGGTTTAAAATATTTATAAAACTACAATGACTAAAGAATGATCAATGGGGTGATTGCAAATGCTTTTATTTACTATGGGGAAGTATTTTTGAGACAAGAAAAATGACATTAGTACAAATGTCTCCAAATAACTTTTAAAATAGACATTGTCATTTATTTTCTTAAAAGCATCTTTGTAGAGTTGAAGAGGGTATGCACATTTGTTCAGATTTATTAGAACTAATCTATTAGTTTGAATCTGCTCATATAAGTGAAAAAATATTTTGTGTATCCTGTGTGTAGACTTTTGGTATATTGTGTTTACTTGACTAATCAATGGAAAATCAGGTAAAAGATGTGCTGTTTGGACAGGACAGTGCTGTTGTCATGGTAATAAATATTTATAAATTAATGGATGAAGTCCTCCATTTTACCCAATATCCAAAGGAATCTTTAACCCTGTGATACCAAAAAAAAAAAAAAAGGGGACAGAGGAATTCTGAAGAAACTGGGTTCCCTCAACTTGATTAGACCTTAGACAGGTTGCTTTCTGATTATAGGCCCCTGTCCTTTTTCTTAGAGCATATGCATTAGAAAACTTGGAACTGCAAATTCTTTCTCTGCTCCTCTAGATGTAGATCTCCTTCCAGTCTCTTGCCAATTTTATAACTCAGAAATATTTTTCTCAAGGACCTGGGAGCCATCCTTTGAAGTATAATCATCAAGAAAGATGGCACCCTTATCTCCAAGTCTGGGAGCATCAGCTAAATTTGAGTGCTAATTAGTAAATACAGAGGGCCTAATCTCATTGACCAATCTCCCCTCTAATGCCCCCCAGAACTTTTCCATTAGCTCACCGTGCTTAAAAACTCTCCACCCTTCTCTTTTAACATAGTTCAATCTTTCTCCCCTATTGTAATCATCTTAAATAAAGTCTTCCCTGCATGTTTAACTTGTCTAGTGCAGTTTTTCTTTGACAACTCCATCTTGTTTGAGTGGCGGTGTTGGGGACACTTCACAAAGGAAGTAATGATTAAGACAAGGTCTGAAAGTTGGAGTTGTCTAGGCAAATGATCTGGGGATGAGTAGAGGGTGGGTGGTTTGGTGTTAGGGATGGGGTGGGTTTGTAAGGCAAGAAGGGATAAACTGTTGTTTAGCACCACCTTTCATCATCCTATAGGTTCTGAAGAGGTAATTTCAAAAGAATGATTATTTTCCAAGCCCTTGATTTCTTTCTTTGACAGTAGCAATTAAACGGCATTGAGGACTATTTATAATTATACAGGAAAGACATTTTAGGATTCAAGGCAATAGAGTTCTTGTTCTTAAAATTCTTCTTAAATAGCTCAAGTTGCTTTGAAAGCAGATCAGCCCTAAGCTGATCTGTGGAGTTTGCATCTGGGCATTGAGCTTTAAAAATATCTGAGGCTCTGGCATTATTTAGTACTGACTCCCTCCCCACCCTACCCCACACTTTACTGAGGTATGATAGACAAATAAAAACTGTATGTACTATTTAAGGTGTAAAGCATGATGTTTTGATATACATACATGTTGTGAAATTATTACCACAATCAAGATAATTGACATATCCACCACCTCACATAGTTATTTTTTTGTTGTGTATGGTAAGAAACTTGAGATCTACTTCCTTAACAAATTTTGAGTATACAATACATTATTATTAACTATAGTCACCATGTTGTACATTAAGCTTCCAGAATTTATTCATCTTACAACTAAAAGTTTGTACCCTTTGACTAACATCTCCTTATTTGCCCCACTCCCAAGCCCTTGGTAACCACCATTCTACTTTGTTACAAGTTTGACATTTTTATATTCCACATACAAGTGAGGAAACTTCATTACAGTGCTGTGATTATTAAATACATTTCTTTGCATATTTGTTTCCAAGTGAATTACTCCAATTCCACCTCTCAGTCACAAACATGAGAGCTGAGTGTAGCATGGGGAAACACTGATATGAAAAATTCTGGAACAAGGTAGCTATGATTAATGCCACAGGTTAATTCATAACATTTGGACTCTTAGATAGTCTGTGGATGAGGAGGAAGAGAATTATTTAGAAAGGCAGTTAGGAAAATGAAATGCCAATTTCTCTAAGCAAAGCAGTGCCATCATCCTTCAGAGCACTCCACCTCCCTGTTTCGGCCCACAATTACAGTTAATCAGTTGATAGGTGCGAAGATTTAAAGCTTAGTACAGGTGCTTGTGAAGCTTTCCTGAAGAGTTATTTTTAAGACTTTTAATTCATAGTCAAATTTTAGAAGCCCAAAGAAATCACGTGGGCATTCAAATACTTCTAAAACTACTATCAGCTATTACAGAGGTGGTACTACCCTCTTAAAATTCATAGGGCTTCTCTATTCCAAACTTTGGGTATTCATAAGTCTACTCATTTCTTTTTGAGGCATTCACTATTTTGTTTTTTGGCCATCCATCCATCCATCCATCCATCCATCCATCCATCCATCTATCCATTATCACTATTTATTGAGGCATAAGGATAATACTGGACACATTTTATTAAATCTTCAACAACCTGAAAGGTAGCTTTAATCAGCATGAGTTTATAAATGTGGAAACTGAGGCTCAGATGGATTAAACAACATGTTTAAAGTCCTGTATCTAATGGGTAGAGGAGCTGGGTTCAAAACTGGGTTTGACTACAAAGTCTATATTCTTAATCTCTGGTCTTGAAATTCCAAATGTACTTGATGTTTTTCACACCACATAACTCCAAAAGAAGGAAAAAAAATTAGACTGTTTCCTAATAGTGGAAAAGTAGTGGTTGTGATAATCATCAAATTCATTGTTGGAGGACTTACTATAGGCAAATTGCTGTGTCAGAAGCTGGATGTCAGAAGTGGGTAACATTTTCCCTAAGATTTTACACACCAGCCTGAAGTGTACAAGGCAGGCCAGGATTGCATTATCTATTAACAAAGCACAGCACCTCTGTATTATCTTTTTTCTTTCAAATGACCTAAATTGAGATTTAATTAATATACTTGTTACTGCTCTTATTCTGTTGTTATTCCTACAGAGAATCCCATCTGAATTTCTTTTATGTTACTATTTTCTGCCTTTTAATCAACTGTCTCATTTTTGACCCCATGTTTCTTTTTCTCCTCTATTGTTAATTTCAAACTTGGGAATGGGAAGACTGAGCAAAGATGGTTCTATTTCTTTTTTGCCTTTCCCTTCTCTTCATTTGGTACATCAACTATCCTTACTGCCAACTTCTCTGAGTTGAGCTAAGCATCAGAGACTAGTCTCCCTTGTTTGCCCTTTGATTCAGACACTTTCAATGGTCTAACAAGCACATCCTTCCTCTAATTAGCTAAGGCAAAACTACACAGTGCATGATGTATGCCATGGTATATTTCCTGCCTGGACCCCTCCCCATGCAGCTTGTATTGCTTGGCATTAATATCCTTTCCAGCAGTTTTACACAGTGGGTTGGAATTCCAGCTCCGTAACCGAGCAATACCCTGTGACTCTGGATCTAACTTCCAGAAGTCTCAATTTTCTTATTTGTAAACTGGAGAAAATAATAGTACATGCCTCATATGATTACTTTGTTATATTTTTATTTTATTTAAAAATTTTATTGAATTTATAGAGGTGACATTGGTTAAAAACTTATATAGGTTTCAACTGTAAAATTCTATAATACATCATCTGTATTGTGTGTTCACTACACCAAGTCAAGTCTCCTTCTGTCACCATTTATCCATTTATCCCCCCCTTATACCCTCTTCTAAATCCCCCACCCGCTTTCCCTCTGACAGCTGTCAGTCTGTTTTCTGTATCTATCAGTCTGTTTCTATTTTGTTTACCAATTTAGTTTCTACATATGAGTGAAATAATATCGTACTTGTCTTACTCTGATGGCTCATTTTACTTAGCATAATACTCTCCAGGTCCATCCATGTTGTAGTATAAGATAAGCTTTCCTTCTTTTTTTATAACTAAGTAGTATTTCATTGTGTAAATGCACCACAGCTTTTTTATCCACTCATCAACTGATGGGAACTTGGGCTGTTTCCAGATCTTAGCTATTGTAAATAATGCTGCAATGAACATAGGGTGCATATATTCTTTCAAATTAGTGTTTTGGGTTTCTTCAGATATAGTCCCAGCACTGGAATCGCTGGGTCATAAGGCAGTTCCATTTTTAATATTTTGAGGAAACTCCATACTGTTTTCCACAGTGGCTGCTCCAATCTGCATTCCCACCAACAGTGCACGAGAGTTCTCTTTTCTCCACATTCTTGCCAGCACTTATTATGTATTGATTTATTGATAATAGCCATTCTGACAGGTGGGAGGTGAAATCTCATTGTGGTTTTAATATGCATTTCTCTGATGATTAGTGACAGTGAGCATCTTTTCATATGTCTATTGGCCATCTGTATGTCCTCTTTGGAGAAGAGTCTATTCAAGTTCTCTGCCCATATTTTAATTGGATTGTTTGTTTTTTTGGTCTTGAGTTGTATACATTCTTTATAAATTTTGGATATTAACCTCTTATTAGATGTATCATTGGCAAATATGTTCTCCCTTTCAGTGGGTTGTCTTTTCATTTTGTTGATGGTTTCCTTTATTGTACAAAAACTTTTCAGTTTGATGTAGTCGTATTTGTTTATTTTTCCTTCTATTTTCCTTGCCCAAGTAGAGATATTAGAAAAAATGTTGCTATGAGAAATGTCCAAGACCTTACCGCCTTTGTTTTCTTCTACGATTTTTATGGTTTCGAGTCTAAAGTTTAAGTCTTTAATCATTTTGAGTTTATTCTTGTGTATGGTATAAAAAGGTGGTCTAGTTTCATTTTTTTTTGCATGTATCTGTCCAATTATCCCAACAACATTTGTTGAATAGACTGTCTTTATGCCATTGTATGTTCTTGCCACCTTTGTTAAATATTACTTAACCATAAAGGTGTGGGTTTATTTCTGGGCTCTCTGCTCTCTTCCACTAATCCATATGTCTGTTTTTATGCCAGCATCATGTTATTTTGATTATTATGGCCTTGTAGTATAGTTTGATATCAGGTAGCATGATTCCTCCAACTTTGTTCTCCCTTTTCAACATAGCTGTGGCTACTTGGGGTCTTTTGTGGTTCCATATAAATTTTTGAAATATTTGTTCTTGTTCTGTAAAATACACCATTGATATCTTGATAAGTATTGCTTTGAATCTATAGATTGCTTTGGATAGCATGGACATTTTAATGATCAATTCTTTCTATTCATGAACATGGTATATGCTTCCACTTGTTTGTATCTTCTTCAATTTCTTTCTTTAGTGTCTTATAATTTTCTGAGTACAGGTCTTTTACATCTTTGTTTAAATTTATTTTTAGGTATTATATTTTTTTGATGCAATTGTAAATAGGTTTGTTTTCTTAGTTTCCCTTTCTCTTAGTTCATTATTGGTGTATAAAAATGCAACTGATTTCTGGATATTTATTTTATATCCTGCTACTTTACTGAATTAATTTATTATTTCTAGCAGGTTTTTTTGGTGGAATCTTTAGACTTCTCTATATACAGTATCATACCATCTGCAAATAATGACAGTTTTACTTCCTTTCCAAATTGGATGTCTTTTATTTTTTCCTCTTTTCTGATTGCTGTGGCTAGAATGTCCAGTACCATGTTGAATAAGAGTGGTGAAAGTGGACATCTTTGTCTTGTTTCTGATCTTAAGGGCAACATTTTTAGTTTTTGCCTGTTGATTATGATGTTGGCTGTGGGTTTGTCATATATGCCCTTCATTATTTTGATGTATGTTTCTTTTATTTCCACTTTGCTGAGAGTTTTTATCATAAGTGGGTGCTGGATTTTATCAAATGTTTTTTCTGCATCTATTTATATGATCGTGTCATTTTTATCCTTTATTTTGCTTCTGTGGTGCATCACATTTACTGATTTGTGGATACTGTACCAACCTTGCTTCTCTGGAATAAATCCCACTTGGTCATGCTGTACGATCTTTTTAATGTATTGCTGAATCTGAGTTATTAATATTTTGTGGGAGGATTTTAGTATTTATGTTCATCAGAGATGTTGGCCTATACTTTTCTTTCTTTGTAGTGTCTTTATCTGGTTTTGGAATTAGGAAAATGTTGGCCTCGTGAAATGAACTTGGGACTCTTTCCCTCTCTTGAATTTTTTGGAATAGTTTGAAATTCTTCTCTGAATATTTGGTAAAATTCCCCTTGAAGACATCCAATCCAGGACTTTGTTTTTTGCTGGGAGTTTTTTTTATTACTGCTTCAATTTCATTAGTTGTAATCTGTCTATTCACATTTTTTGATTGTTTCTGATTTGGTGTTGAAAAACTGCATGTTTCTAAGAATTTTTTCATTTTGCCCAGGTTGTCCAATTTGTTGGCATATAGTTGTTCATAATATTTTCTTAGAATCCTTTGTATTTTGTTGGTGTCAGTTGTTACTTCTCTTTCATTTCGGATTTTATTTAGATGGGTCCCCTCTCTTTGTTTCTTGATGAGTCTGTTTAAATGTTTCTCAATCCGGTTTATCTTTTCAAAGAACCAGTGCTTGGTTTTACTGGTCTTTTGTATTGCTTTTTAAATACTTTATTTCATTTATTTCTGATATGTATTATTTTCTTTCTTCTACTCAGTTTGAACATTGCTTGTTGTTAATTTTCTATTTCCTTTAAATGTCAAGTTATATTGTATATTTGAGATTTTTCTTGTTTCTTGAAGTAAGCCTGTAATGCTATGAATGTTCCTCTTAGAGATGCTTTTGCTATGTCCCACAGATTTGGGATTTTTGTGTTCTCATTTTCATTTGTTTCAATGTATCTTTTAATTTCTTCCTTGATCACAATGGTAACCCATTCATTGTTTATTAACATGCTATCTAGCCTCCATGTCTTTGTGTGTTTTTCAGTTTTTTTCTTGTGATTGATTTCTAGTTTCACACCATTATGGTCAGAGAAGATGTTGGATATGATTTTGATCTTCTTAAGTTTAGTGAGACTTGTTTTGTGTCCTAACATTGGTCTGTCCTAGAAAATGTTCCATGCACTTGAAAAGAATGTATATTCTGCTGTTTTGGGGTGAAATGCTTTGAAGATATCAATCACGTCCATCTGATCTAGTGTTTCATTTAAGGCCACCTTTTTCTTGTTGATTTTCTGTCTAGAAGATCTATCCATTGATGTCATGGGGTGTTAAAATGTAATGTAATGGGGTGTTAAAATCTCCTACTTTGACTGTATTATTGTCAATCTCTTCCTTTATGTTTGTCTAGATTTGCTTTACATATTTATGTGCTCCTACGTTGGATGCATATATGTTCACAAGGGCTATATCCTCTTGTTAGATTGCTCCCTTTATCATTATGTAGTGTCCTTCTTAACCTCTTACTATATATAGCCTTTGTGTTACAGTATGATGTAAGTTTTGCTACTGCAGCTTCTTTTTCCTTTCTGTTTGCATTAAACATCTTTTTCTATCCCTTTACTTTTAGTCTGTGTGTATCTTTCATTCTGAGGTGGATCTCTTGTAGATAGCATATATATGGGTTTTCTTATCCATTCAGCTACCCAATATCTTTTGATTGGAGGATTTAAGCCACTTACATTGAAAGTGGTTATTGATAGGTACATATTTATTGTCATTTTATTCTTTACAACTATGCTTCTCTGTTTTTGCTTCTTAAGGAAAACCATTGAACATTTCTTGTAGTGTTGGTTTGGTGGTAATGAACCCCTTTAGGTTGTAAGTCCTTGGTTTTTCATCACTTTGAATATTTCATGCCCATCCCTTCTGGTCTGCAACATTTCTGTTGAGAAATCAGGTGAAAATCTTATAGGAGCTCCCTTGTAGGTAACTAATTGCTTTTCTCTTGCTGTTTCAAGATTCTTTCTTTGTCTTTAACTCATGTCATTTTAATTACAATGTGTCTTAGTGTGGGCCTCTTTGGGTTCATGTTGTTTGGAACTCTCTGGACTTGTGTGTCTTTTTCCTTCACCAGATTAGGGAAGCTTTCAGTCATTATTTCTTCAAATAGATTCTCAAGCTCTTGCTCTTTCTCTTCTCCTTCTGGTACCCTTTTGATGTGGATGTTGTTAGGCTTCATGTTGTCCCAAAAGTCCCTTAAATTATCTTCATTAAATTTTTTTTTTTCCTTTTTGCTGCTATGATTGGGCGTTTTCTGCTACCTTGTCTTCCAAATCATTGATTCAACCCTCTCCTTCATCTAATCTACTGTTTATTCCTTCTAGTCAGTTCAGATAATGTATTCTTCATTTCCAACTGGTTCTTTTTTATGGTTTCTATGTTCTTTTGCATGCTGTTGAAGTTCTTACTAAGTTAAGCATCCTTATAACCATATTTTTTGAACTCTATATCTTGTAAATTGCTTGCCTCCATTTCATTTACCTCTTTTTCTTGAGATTTCACCTGTTTGTTCATCTGGGGCATGTTTTTGGTCTTCTCATTTTGGCTGCCTTTTTGTGTTCGTTTCTTTGTATCAGGTAGATCTGTTATGTCTCCCAGGCTTGGTAGAATGTTCTTATGTAGGAGGTGTCCTGTGGGACCCAGTGACGCAGTCTCCTTGATCACCTGAGCTGGCTGTTCCAGGAATGCCCTTTGTGTGTTTTATGTGAGCCCTCCAGCTGTATTTAAGTCTTGATTTTTTTTTGTCACATTTGTGTGTGGGGTGGAGTTTCAGGCTGGCTGACTGTGACAATCAACCCCTACAACAGAGTATTTTCTGCTGTGCAGGTGCTGATCCCATGAAATGTATTTCACCTCAGTAGGATCTGGTGCCTGCTGAGATCTCCCTTTAGATATGTCTCTTGTGAATCTAATTGAATTCTGCTCTGATGTTGTCTAAAGCTGGACTCTGGGTGTATCTGTTCTGGGGCTTCTTGGGAGGTACTCTGGTGCAAGTGAATGTCAGACACTACCTGTGACTGGTTCTGGGAAACCTATTTGTAGATACAAAGTGATTCACAGTTTGTGGCTACCTTTGCTGGGCCTTGGTGTGCATGAGAAGGACCAAGCTGCACACCAAGGTTGGCTTCCACTAGCAACAAACTTGGGGGCTGATCAGCAAGAGGCCCAAAGGACTCTGAGATGTGTCTCCACCGGCCTTCATTTTCCAGCTGCCTGTTGGACTCAGCCACTGAAAGAATCTCTGGTGGTACTCAAGTTGTATGAGGTAGGTTCTCAGTGAGTTACCAGGTAGGAGCAAGTGGTATTCACCAAACTGATACAGGTTTAAACTCCGTGTCAGTTCTGGGTCTGAGACCACTTATCCAAAGTTGCAGGGTTTACCAAGTCTAGCTGCCCCTTGCAGGGTGCCTGAAGACCTTTGTTGTGGGTGGAATCTCAGGGAGTCATCAGAGTGAGGCCAGCAAAATTTATCAGGCCCAAATAGACCAAGATTTGGCTGTGTTAAGGTGAGGCTCTGCATCAGCTGGATATGAGAGGAAAAAATTTCTCCACTCTCACTGCATGCTTGAATGTACTGAATGGTTGACCCCAAAACCTACTCCCATATGGTTGCTTTGATGGTTAAATAAAGTGAGTGTTATCATGATACCTGCTTTCATTATGATCATCTATAATAAATTTTATCTGCTATCATCATCACCACCACCACTTATCATCAATATCCTAGGGTTTAACCCAGATCCCTTATCAGCCTACATCTGCCTTTCCTGGTCCGGACATATCAGAACTGCTTTGTTTTCTTGTCTCACTTCATTTTAAAATTAAAAGTTCTGCATTTCATTGCTTCATAGGACTCAAATGATTCATGCTACTGAGCAAATGAAAAGATGTTTAGAAAGTTGTTCCAGACAACCAGAAGCTGGACATATAAACTGAGTATGTTTGAGAGAGCTGCTTTACTTTTTTTCATCTAACTTGTGATGGTTAGTTCTATGTGTCAACTTGGCTGGGTCATGTTGTGATAGGCAGAAGAGTTGCAATGGATAAAAGATACAGGAGTTATCAAGAAGGAAGACAATCCCACCAGATTTATGGCTTAAAACTGGCAGAGACCAGCTCAGTCCAACATGGCAACTAATTTCATCTAATGGTAACTCCTAGCCTTGTTATATGCTTATTGTAATACATTAGTATGCTAAATGACACATCCTATACTGCCATGACTGGAAATAGAAAGCTCATATAAGGACACAAAATGGCCAATGGAGCACCTCTGAGAAATCTCCACCCCTTTCCCAGGAAGATCCTGAGTATTCCTCCCCCTCATTGAATACCCTACCCCCGATGAGCCAGCCCATTCTCCAACTGCTACACTAATAAACTCACTTTCATTTTAAATTCTATGCTGGCTTGCATCTGAATTCTTTCTTGCATGAAGCCAAGAACCCACAGTGGATTGGGAACCCTTGTGCCTCAGACCCCAGAAAGTCTGAATCATTGTGGTGCCAAGATATTTGGTTAAACATTATTTTTACGTGTGTCTCTGAGGGTGTTTCTGGATGAGGTTAATATTTGAATTGGTAGACCAAATAAAGCAGATTGTCTTCTCCAATATGAGCAGGTTTCATCCAATCATTGAAAGCCTGTGTAAATTAAAAGACAGAGTACTCTCTTGGGTTGATTGTCTTTGAGCTGGGACATGAGCCTTCTCCTGTTTTGGAACTCAAACTTGGAATGAAACTTAACATTGTTGGTTGTCCAGGTTCTAAGGCCCTTGGCCTTGGCCAGAAACTATATCATCGATTCTTCTAAGTCACCAGCTTGCTAACTGAAGACATTGTACTTCTCAGCCTCTATAATCATGTGAGCTAATTCCTTATAATAAATTATATATCTATACCATTGGTTCTATTTCTCTGAAGAACCAACACTAGTACAGATCTTTGGTACTGTGTGATTCTTGAGGAACAGAATTATAAGAATTAGTTTCCTGAATTGTTCTGGGGTTTATAGAATTGGTTCTCTAATCTTATTAGAGTTCAAGATGCTAATGAGTATTTCCAGTAAAAAAGAGAGTATGGATTGTCCATGGTATGATTTGATAGGATATATCTCAATTAATACCCCTAATCAAACCACCTATGAGAAGAAAGAAGCTGAAATTCCAAAATGGCGGCAGAGTGAATGCAAGCTATACAGACCATCTCCCAGGACCAAACTGGAATTACAACTAAAATAAAGACAAATCATCGGGAAAAAACCATCAGAAAAGCAGCTTGTGAGGACCATATAACCAGGGACACTGAATCAACCCTGGTAGGATTGCAGAGGTGCGAGAGGGGGAGTCTATGGACAGCAGCGGTCTTAGCTGTGAACAGTGCCCTCGGGATTAAATTCTCAAGCTCGCTCCAAAGTGCAGAAGGCTGGAACAGAGTGCTAAATAGCCACCACCACTCACCTTGGGCTCCAACAGAGGGAGGGCAGACTGGACTGGAACTGTATGGGGACACTTGGGATTTGGAGGGTGCTAAGAGCTTTTGCTGAGTTGCTGCCACACAGGATGGTGGCCATCTTACTTCTTCCCAGGGCACTGGGGAGAGGCGGCAGCCCCTCCCTCGGAGATTCAACCCCACCCAGGTGGGCCATTGAAATGCAAATTGAGGCTCATTAACAACCAGCATCTGCTCCACCCTTGGGAAATCCTCTTACCCTGATCACAGGAGGGACCTTTTCATTCAACTGACATTCCAAGGCTCTTCAAGTAACTGAGACTAATAGCCTCTAGGCAAAGAGCTAGAAGATACCTGAATCATTCTTGGGCTTGCAAATCTACTCAGGAAAGTAACACTTGACAGTGGTGTTTAACGTGGGTCCTCCCATGCTCATCCAAACCCAGTAGAGGGAGCCACAAACAACAGAACTCCAATATCCACAGGGAAAATTTGGCAGGCTCCAAAACCCACTGAGATAGCCGAAATGGTGAAACAAAGAAACAAATTCCAAATGAAAGAACAAGAGACCTCTACCAAAAATGAGATAAATAAAATGCAGTTAAGCAAGTTAACAGAGCTAGAATTCAGAGCCACGATCTCGAGGAAGCTCAACAGCATGAGTAAGGACATCAACACCATGAGTAAAGACATCAATACCATGAGTAAAGACATAGAAACATTGAAAACTAACCAAGTGGAAATGAAGAAGAACCAAGAAGAAATGAAGAATGACACAGCAGAAATAAAGAACACATTGGAAGGACTAAACAGCAGAGTAGAGGAAGCTGAGGACCAGATCAGTGAATTAGAAGACAGGGTAGAAAAAAATCAACCAATCAGAAAACCAAAAGGAAAAAAACAATTAAAAAACAGGAAGACAGCTTAAGAGAAGTGTGGGACTACTGGAAACGTAATAATATTCACATCATAGGAGTCCCCAAAGAAGAAGAAAATGAGCAAGGTTAGAGAATATATTTGAAGAAATAGTGACAGAAAACTTCCCTAATTTGGTGAAGGAAGAAGACATTCAAGTTCAAGAAGCACAGAGAGCCCCAAGTAAGAAGAACCCAAACAGGCCCACACCAAGACACGTATTAATTAAAATGACAAAATTAAAGACAAAGAGAAAATCCTAAAGGCAGCAAGAGATAAGCAATAGGTTACCTACCAAGGAACCCCCATAAGGCAATCAGCTGTCTTCTCACGAGAAACACTACAGGCCAGAAGGGAATGGCATGAAGTAATAAAGGTCATGAAAAACAAGGATCTGAACCCAAGACTACTCTACCCAGCAAGGCTATCATTCAAAATAGAAGGTCAAATAAAGATCTTCCCAGAAAAAAAAAAAAAAAAAGGCTAAGGGAATACATTAGCACCAAACCAGCACTGCAAGAAATGTTAAAAGGACTGCTGTAATTAGTAGAAGAAATAGGAAGGAAAATGCAATCATACTAAACAAAAATGGCAATAAATAAGTACATATCAATAATCACCTTAAATGTAAATGGATTGAATACTCCGATAAAAAGACATAGAGTAACTGATTGGATAAGAAAGCATGGCCCATATATATGTTGCTTATAAGAGACCCAACTCACAACAAAAGACTCACATAGGCTGAAAGTGAAGGGATGGAAAAAAATCTTCCAAGCAAACGGAAAGGAAAAAATACTGGAGTAGCAATACTCATATCTGATCAAATAGATTTCAAAAAGAAGTCCATAACTAGAGACAAAGAAGGCCACTACATAATATTGAAAGGATCTATCCAACAGGAAGATATAACCTTGGTAAACATATATGCACCCAATATAGGTGCCCCAAAATATATTAAAAATCTTCTGGAGGACTTCAAAGGAGAAATCCACAGCAATACAATCATAGCAGGGGACTTCAACACCCCGCTGACATCACTGGATAGATCCTCTAGACAAAATATTAACGAGAAAACAGAGACTCTACATGAAGCACTAGACCAAATGGACTTAATAGATATCTACACATAATTACATCCCAAAATTTCAGAATTCACATTCTTCTCAATTGCATATGGGACATTCTCAAAGATAGACCACATGTTAGGACACAAACTAAGTCTCTACAAATTCAAGAAGATTGAAATTTTATCAAGCATCTTCTCAGATCACAATGGCATGAAACTGGAAATCAATTGCAACAAGAACATGCAAAGACATTTGAACACATGGAGGCTAAATAGCATGTTATTAAACAATGAATGGGTTACCAAGGAGATCAAGGAAGAAATTAAAAACTTCCTGGAAACCAATGAAAATGAACACACAACAACACAGAATCTGTGGGATGCAGTGAAAGCAGTTCTGGGAGGGAAGTTCATAGCACTACAGGCCTACCTCAAGAAACAAGAAAAATTTCTAATAGACTATCTAACCTCATAACTTAAAGAACTAGAAAGCAAACAAAGGGAAAACCCCAGAGCAAGTAGAAGGAAGGAAAGAGTAAAGATGAGAGCAGAAATAAATGACATAGAGACCAAAAAAACAATTCAAAGGATCAATGAAACAAAGAGCTGGTTTTTTGAAAAGATAAACAAGATTGATGGACCCTTAGCTAGACTCACCAAGAAACAAAGAGAGAGAACCCAAATACACAAAATCAGAAATGAAAGAGAAGTAACAACTGACATCACAAAAATTCAAAGGATCATTAACAAATACTATGAACATTTATATGGCAACAAATTCAACAATCTAAGCGAAATGCACAAAGTTCTAGAAACATGTAGTCTCCCAAAACTGGACTGGGATTAGACAGAAAACTTGAACAGACCAATAACAACTAAGGAAATTGAAGATGTAATCAAGACTCTCCCAGCAAACAAAAGCCCAGGCCTGGACGGCTTCACGGGGGAGTTTTACCGAACATTCAAAGAAGAACCACCACCCATTCTCCTCAAACTATTTCAAAAAATTCAAGAAGAAGGAACACTTCCATACTCGTTTTATGAGGCCAGCATAATACTAATTCCAAAACCAGAAAAAGACAATACAAAGAAAGAAAACTACAGGCCAATATCCCTGATGAACATAGATGTCAAAATCCTAAACAAAATACTAGCAAATTGGATCCAGCAATACATAAAAAAAAGTATTCACCATGACCAAGTGGGATTCATCCCAGGGATGTGAGGCTGGTTCAATATTTACAAATCAATAAATACGATTCACCACATAAACAAAATGAAAGATAAAAACCACATGATCATATCAATAGACGCTGAAAAAGCATTTGACAAAATCCAGCACCCATTTCTGATAAAAACACTCAGCAATGTGGGAATAGAGGGATCATATCTCGACATAATAAAGGCCATATATGAAAGACCTACAACCAACATCATACTCAATGGGAAAAAACTAAAAGCATTTCCCTTAAGAACAGGAACAAGACAGGGATGCCCACTTTCACCACTCTTATTTAACATAGTACTGGAAGTCTTAGCCACAGCAATCAGACATGAAGAAACAATAAAAGGGATCCAAATTGGAAAGGAGGAAGTGAAACTGTCATTATTCGCAGATGACATGATATTATACATAGAAAACCCTAAAGACTCCATCAAAAATCTACTAGACTTAATAAATGAATTTGGCAAAGTAACAGGATACAAAATTAACATCAAGAAATTGACGGCATTCTTATACACCAATGATGAACTCACAGAAAGAGAAACTAAAAAAACAATCCCAGTTACCATTATGGCAAAAAAATTAAGATACCCAGGAATAAACTTTACCAAAGAAGTAAAAGACCTATTTGCAGAAAACTACAGGACATTGAAAAAAGAAATAGAGGAAGATATAAAAAAGTGGAAGCAGTACCCTGTTCATGGATTGGAAGAGTTAACATCATCAAAATGTCCATATTACCCAAAGCAATCTATAGATTCAATGCAATCCCCATCAAAATACCAACGACATATTTCACAGTATTAGAACAAATAAAGTTCATATGGAACAAAAAAGTCCCCGAATAGCCACAGCAATCTTGATAAAGAAGGACAAAGTAGGTGGGATCACAATACCAGATATCAGGTTATACTACAAAGCTACTGTAATCAACACAGCCTAGTACTGGCACAAGAACAGGCATATAGACCAGTGGAACAGAACAGAGAATCCGGAAATTGACCCAAGACATTATGCTCAATTAATATTTGACAAAGGCTGCAAGAGCATACAATGGAGTAAAGACAGCCTCTTTAATAAATGGTGTTGGGAAAATTGGACAGTACATGCAAAAAAACTAGACCACCAACTTTCACCATACACAAGAATAAACTCAAAATGAATAAAAGACTTAAATGTGACTCATGAATCCATAAAAATCCTAGAAGAAAATGTAGGCAACAAAATTTCAGACATACGCACCAGAATCTTCACTGATACATCACCTAAGGCAACAGAAACAAAGGAAAAAATGAAAATATGGGACTACATCAAACTCAAAAGCTTCTGCACAGCAAAAGAAATACCCATCAAAACGGAGAGGAAACCCACTGTATGGGAGAGCATAATTGCCAATGATACATCAGATAAGGGGTTAATTTCCAAAATATTGAGAGTGCTCATACAACTCAACAAAAGGAAGACAAAGAACCCAATTAAAAAATGAGCAGAGGAGCTAGACACCTCTCCACTCTCCAAACAGGACATACAAATGGCCAAGAGACATATGAAGAAATGCTCAACATCACTAATGATCAGAGAGATGCAAATTAAAACAACAATGAGGTATCACCTCATACCTGTCAAAATGGCCGACATCAACAAATCATCAAACAGGTGTTGGTGAGGGTGTGGAGAAAAGGGGACTCTAGTACACTGCTGGTGGGAATGCAGACTGGTGTAGCCACTATGGAAAACACTATGGTATTACCTCAAAAAATTAAAAATTGAATTGTCATTTGACCTAGTGATCCTACTTCTAGGAATATACCCTAAGAAGCTCGAAACACCAATCAGAAATTATATATGTACCCCCATGTTCATAGCAGCACTATTTACAATAGCTAAGATCTGGAAACAGCCCAAGTGTCCATCAAGAGACGAATGGATAAAAAAGCTGTGGTAAATATACACAATGGAGTAGTATGCAGCTGTAAGAAAGATAGATCTATTATCCTTTGAGACCATGTGGAGGGACCTGGAGAGTACTATCCTAAGTGAAACAAACCAAACAGAGAAAGACAAATATCACATGATCTCACTTATTTATGGTATATAATGAACATAACAGTCTGAGGAACAGGGTAGACCCAGAGATGTGGAAGTAGAGTACAGACTGACAACCCTCAGAATAGAGGGTAGGGGGGAGGGAAGAGATAAACCACAGAAGTTATGTGCATGTACGCATAACTGATGGACATGGACAACAAAGCTGAGGACAGGGTGGGGGGAGGATGGGGAGGAGGGTGTCAATGGGGAAAAAAGGAGAAACATCTGTAACCAAAAAAAAAGAGAGGTAAGAAGCTAAGCGATCCTTTATATGATACCTCTGAACATTTTTGAAAATCTGACAAGTATGAGGCTGGCTAGTTGTTCCTAATATCTCTTGACAAAGTAGTGAGAAAAAAAGGATGAGCTCAGGAATTCACATTCCAAGCTCAAGTGCCATTGTAAAAGACTAAAAGCTTCAGTGTGTACATGGAAGGGGCCCTTATGTCTTACAGCCCCAAGGCAGATATTGCTGAAAATTAAATGCAGAATCTTATTCTGCAGTTCGTTGAATTACAATGCAAATTGAACTCCCAGCCCACTGTTAAAGTGAAGGTAATGATTGGGAAAGAACAGGATCCTGTATATTGAAGTAGGGACATGTGTTAAGATCTTAATGAAGCTGGGGACATTGAGCCCCTAAATACTGATATGTCTTCTTTGGCAGTAAAAGAGGCTTTTCTAGCCCTAGTGGGAGCAGCCCCCCCTCAATAGATGTTTTTTAAGACCTACTGTCATTTAAGACCTACTCACCCACCCTGGTAGGGTCCAGAAGACATATCTTTCACCACTTCTGTGAGAAATTAACTTGTGAGGGGAGTCCCAGCATCCTAGAAGAGTCCTGTGATCGCTCTTCTATATAGGCCAGACCTTGCAATGGGGACTTCTAGTTACTGAATTTGGAAACCTAACTGTAATAGGAGTAATTAGATTCCAGGGTGGCAGGGGCCAAGTAGCAGCATTCACCTGCCAAAAGCAAAGAGGCTGTGGTTACCGTAATAGACAACAGTCAAAACAGCAAACAGAGTTGTCTGATTTCCACAAACCTATGGTGTTGCCTAGTTGTTCATGGCGTTCATGGAAGTGAAATAGATAGGAAGCTTACTAAATTCTTGATCTGTATAAACAGAAAAGTTCTAGGTCAAGTGAACAAAAGTCTGACCTAAATCATAAAAACAGAATCATGGCACCTTAATAAATTCCCAGATTTGAGCCAGTTAATGGACCCAGAATCCCTTGAATGAAGGGGAGGCTGGACCCCCTTGAGGAAAGACCCTGGTAAAATGCCATGAATTTGCACTACTAATCTTTCTTCTAGCCTTCTCTAGAGGGATTTATGACCTTTTACCAAGGCAACTGTGCATTGGGGGGCGGGTATATCAATTTTTTCAGGGACTACTGGACACTAATTCTAGGAGATCCAAAATGTCATTGTGGTCTCTGAGTCAGAGTAGGGGCTTATGGAGGTCAGGTTATCAATATATTTTTAGCTCAGTTTTGTCTCACAGTGGAACCAGTGGGTCCTCAAATCCATTCTGTGTTTATTTCCCCAGTTCCAGAATGCAAAATTGGAATAGATATACTCAGCAGCTAGCAGAATGCCCACACTGATTTCTTGAATGAGGGCTATGATGGTGGAAAGACCAGGTGAAAGTCACTAGTGCTGCTACAACCTAGGAAAATAGTGAATCAAAAACAATATTGCATTCCTGGAGGTACTGAAGGATTAGTGACACCATCAAAAATTTGAAAGATGTAGTGGTGGTGATTCCCATCACATCCCCAGTCCACTCACCTACCTGGCCTCTGGAGAAGACAGATGGATTTTGGAGAATGACACTGGGTTATTGTGAGCTCAACCAGATGGTGACTCCACTTCAGATGCTATACTAGATGTGTTTTCATTGCTTGAGGAATTAATGCATTCCTTGAGAATTGGTATGCAGCTATTGATCTGGCAGTGCTTTCCCCCCTTTGATATCTGCTAGTAAAGACCACCAAAAGCAGTTTGCTTTCAAATGGCAAAGCCAGCAATATACATATTTCAGATGTATGTCAATTCTCTAGCCTTAAGTTTGTAGAGATATAATTGATTGCATTTTTCTTCCATAAGATATCACATTGGTTCATTACATTGATGCAGTTATAATGCTTGAAACTAGTGAGCAAGAAGTACAAACCACTGTAGACTTATCACTAAGAACTTTGTGTGACAGAAGATGAGAAAAAAATCTGACAAAAATTTGGAGGCCTCCCACCTTAGTGAAAACTCCAGGGGTCCAGTAGTGAGAGGCATGTTGGGGCACCCCTTCACTGTCTAAGGTGAAGAATAAGTTATTGCATCTGGTCTGTTCTACAAGCAAGGTAACACATTCCTCATGTGAGTATGTTACTCTGGCCCATTTACTGAGTGACCCAAAAGGTTGCTAGTTTTGAGTGGGGCAGAGAACATGAGAAGGCTCTGCCAATAGGTCCAGGCTGCTGTGCAAGCTGCTCTCCTGCTTGAGCTGTGTGACCCAGTAGATCCAATGGTGCTCAAAGTGTCTGTGGCAGAGAGGGACACTATTTGAAGACTTTGGAAGGCCTCTATAGGTGAATTACAGCATGGGCCCCTAGGGTTTTGGAGTAAAGCCCTGCCATTCTCTGCAAATAACTACTCTCCTTTGAGGGCAGCTCTTGACTGGCTACTGGGCCTTAGTAGAGGCTAAACTATGGGCCACCTAGTTACCATGTGACCTGAGCTGCTCATCATGAACTGGATGTTTTCTGACCCACTAAGCAATACAGTTGAACATGCACAGCAGCACTCTACCATTAAATATAAGTGGCACATGTGTGATTGAGCTTGAGCAGGCCCTGAAAGCATAAGTGAGTTACATGAAAAAGTGGTCCAAATGTCCATGGTCCCCACACCTACCAGACTGCCTCCTGTCTTCCAGCCTGCACCTATGGCCACAAGGAGTTCTCTAAGATCAGAAGACAGAAGAACAGAAGAGTTCAGAGATGGCTCTTCACTGATATGCAGGCATCATCTGAAAGTCAATAGCTGCAGCAATATAACCCCTTTCTGGAACATCCCTGAAGAACAGTGGTAAATTCCATATAATAAATCTCTTTATATATATGTATATGTGTATATATCTATATGTATATCTCCTATTGGTCCTGTCTCTCTGGAGAACCCAAACAAATACAGACCCCATAGCATTGAGTTGTGAGTAGAATCCACTGACCAATACGGGAATTGGCAAGTTAAAGAGGAAAATATTAAGTAGAATCTCTAAGGTGCTTTAAATCATACCACCTCATGTAGAGGATTTATCTTGTTTTAATCAATTCAATCAGAGATGCCCAGATATTTAGTGAGTCTCTTACAAGATTGACGATATAGCGGGAATTTTTTATTTACAACTCAGAATCCAAAGTTTACTCCCGAGCTTTAATTTACTGTATCACATCTTTCTTTAGTCACAGAAAATAGTAATATAGCCAACTGGAATCAATCCTAGAATGGGGACTAGCTAACACAATAACTGGATATAATTTTGGTGTTAGCAATAACTATGTGAAGCTAAGGCAATATATGGATGTCTATGTAAAGTTAGTGGTAAGATGGTGCAGCCACTATGGAAAACAATTCGGTGCTCCCTCAAAAAATTAAAAATGGAACTGCCAATGAACCCAGTGATTCCACTTCCAGGAATATAGCCTATGAAGCCTGATACACCAATCAGAAAGAATACATGCACTCGTATGTTCATAGCAGCACTATTTACAATAACTAAGATCTGCAGACAGCCCAAGTGCCTATCATTAGATGAGTTGATAAAAATGCTGTGGTACATGTACACAATGGAATACTATGCTGCTGTAAGAAAGAGAGATCTCTTACCCTTTGAGACAACATGGAGGGACCTGGAAAGTATTATGTTAAGTGAAATAAGCCAGTCAGAGAAAGACAAGTACCACATGATCTCACTTATTTGTGGAACATAAGGAACAAAATAAGCTGTCAACCAAAAGAGATCCAGAATCATGGAAATAGGGAACAGACTGACAAACCTCAGAGGGATGGAGGGTGGGAGGGGAGGGAAGAGATAAACCAAAGAACTTATATGCATATATGCACCACCAATTGACACAGACACTAAGCTGGGGAAGGCAGGAGGGGGGTGGGAGCAGGAAGGAGGGGGTCAATGGGGAAAAAAAGAGAAAAAGCTGTAATACTTTCAACAATAAAAATAATAATAGTTAGTGGTAAGAAAATAGTGTCTTCTGTTATTTTTGGTACTTGTTTTAGTTTGAATAGTTTCATAATGAAAAATTAAAGAAGAAATAATTATGCTTCCCTCTCAAGCCCCAAGTGTCTCTCCATTGGCAGTGTCTGAGAATGTAATACTGTGTCTTCCAAGAACAATCGCTTCCTTTTATCCCCTCAGAATTTTATTATTTAATTACTGTACTTTTTAACTAATATATTTAAAAACTGATTAGACACTGTTTTGTTTTAACTATTTTTCCAGATGTTTTCTTTGTTCACCAGCCAAATTTAGGAAGTGATAGTGAACAAGCTTGGCAAGAACTGCATGTTTAGCATTTTATGAGCACTGTGTAATACCAATATTGTCATTTTAAATGTACTTTACTCTTCTCCTGGGTTTTTATCATCTCTGCACCATTTTCACTGCTGGTGATTCTGTGCCTCTTCCCACTCAGTTAAGCTGAGACTCCTTATTGTGTCCAACTTCTTAAACCAAAAGAATATTTCTTTTGAACATTATTTTCCCCAAAATAAAAATAAAATTATC
This sequence comes from Tadarida brasiliensis, assembly GCA_030848825.1. NCBI lineage: Eukaryota > Metazoa > Chordata > Mammalia > Chiroptera > Molossidae > Tadarida > Tadarida brasiliensis. Next base: position 51,787,693 of record CM061267.1, read on the forward strand.
TATGTATGTATCTCAAGACTTATCCCAATTGCTGAAAAAAAATTCTCTACTTCTATAAGGTGGGTTGTTATTTATATTTAAATTATAAATGGACAAATAAGAGTTTAAATCTCAATTAAGACAATAAAAAATAAAACTAATTGCAGCTAATTTCTATTTACAGATTACTATATTGAAAGTACTGCTCTAAGTGTTTTATTACCTCATTTAATCCCTTAAACAACCTCACTAGATGTGCATTATTACTACCTCCATTTTACATATGGTCAGACCGAGGCACAGAGAGGGTATGGAACTGGCCCACATAGGTGAATCAAGCAGAATGCACTTTTTAAACTTTGTATTGGACTGACTTAATCACCATGTCTAGATTTGATAACACTTGCTAAAGATTAGATTTCTGCCAGAGTTGTTCTAACTATGCCTGTGGTACTGACACAATGTTTAGAATGGCATAAGTATCTTTTACCCCTCATTCTCACTTCGAGAAAATGAGAACGTGCTCCTAAATACCAAGCGTGGTGCCTTTAGTATCAGGCTTGGCCCCTACTGGTGCTTACCCTCTGCAATGAGCCCTGAATCTTCAGTCTTGCTGGATCCAGCCGTGGTGATGGCTGCTATAGAGAACACCACACAGGGAGTTTTGCGAAGCCTTTGTCAGACATACCAGTGACTCTGATCTGAACACAGGATTCTTCACGTAGTTAAACTTTCAGGATTGCTCAATGCACTTCAGGCAGACGACTCTTCTGAGACCATCAGAACGACACCATACATTTGTTCAGCCCTTTATGGTTTTCAAAGCCTCTTATCATATAGATCTTCTTGAGCTTCCTCCCAAACCTCTGAGGCAGGCAGGAGCGGTATAATCATTATCTCCCCTTTCTACACTTTTACAGAAACCTGAGGTTCAAAGAGGATAAGTGATTTGCCAAGCTCACAAAAAATGGAGCATTTCAAATACAGAGTCAAAGCAAATCAGCCCTGGACACCTGTCAGGCTGTTCAAAATAACACAGCTAGTTGTCTGTAGACGTGGCCAAATGATGAATTTGGGAAAAAAAAAAAGTAAAAGCAATAGTGCTTCCAATATCTCTGTCTATTTTTCTGCTTCCAAATCTCACTGACTACTGTCTGGCCAAGAGCCAAGTATACTGAATTGATACAGTCAATAAAGGTGGATAACGATGATAGGGGTGTGGTTGATATTGCAAGTTTCCAGTCCCATCATCTTTCAAGTTCTGCCACCTAAATATGTCTTCTTGGTTGGCTCTAATCAACCTTTATATTTAAAAATAAGAGCCCATCAATATCAGCAGTTACTTTTCAATATTTTTAAAGATATTTCCTTTTTAGAAGCTATCATTTTGGTTCTAACCAGCTTCAAAAAGGACTTGAATTTTTTGTCCTCTTATTATGGGAATAAGTCTGGTGTGTTTTCTGCAGTTGTGTCAACAGTGGTAAACACTGCTTTATGCAACAGGGATGTTCTTGAAAGTTTCTGTAAACAGAATCACCAAAAATGTGACTTTATGCTCTTAGAGGAAAGGTTGCTTTTATAAGAAATACTACTTAATAATATTTGTGAGTTTATAATCTCACAGTCGGCTTGTACAAATCATTACACACCTTGAAATTTTTGTGTGTGAGTGTGTGTGCATGTTTGTGTGTGTAATGTGTAATTACATATTGATAAAGTATTTTTTCATTCACTACTCTGTGGTCAGCATTCTTAAATTATAAGTTTGTACTACTGCAGCAGTTATAATATGAGTGAGCATAGTTTTGAAAGACTTAATCAAAGACAGCTAAGATAGTCATTAAGAAAATGAATATACATGCCTATCAATGTCACTGGAAATCAGAGAAATTGATCATTTTCCTCAAATGCTTTAATAGGACAAAACTTTTCATTTCTTTTATTTCATTAGTAAGAAGGTAATTTTTCAGAAAGTCAGATTATTAGAAAAGAGAGGTATTGTTCTTATCAAACAAAGCCAAGGCCATTGTTTGGGTTGAGAATTATCAGTCAAAGCTTTAAGAACCTTATTTTAAAGTGCAGAATTTTTCTTATGGATTAAACAAAAGATAACTGTTGTGTTTATACTACCGAACTGAGGTTACTTGAATATTTAGTTGCAGATATCGTGTATAGACAGCTGAAAATAACAAGATTGTGTTTATTGAGAGTCATTTCAGAACCTTGAAGGATGAAGGAGATGCTGGTAAATTCTAGTAGGAAAATAATTATTTCACCCCAATAAAGTACATTTAATTCTAATGGTCCTTAGTGGCCACTTTGAAACAATTCCTGGGCTCCCTGGAGACAGACAGTCCTGATAGCTCCCTCTGGCAGTGGAGTGGTTTTGAAGCCAGTTCTGCATGGACCAGCAGCTTCGACAGCTGAATAATTGAGTGGAAAAATCCATTATTGCAGGAATTTGATCTCCTTGCTATTTGCTTTTCCCCAAAGTTAAAAAAAATCATATCATAGTGACAGACACAGTTTATTCTGTTATCCAGGAAAAGCTTATTTCAGAGTTTCTGCCAACTCAGGTAGATTCAAATTAGATATTTAAGCACTTTAAGTTACAGAGATCTCAAAATTAAACCATCAGGACTTACACAGATTTCAAAAGTGGTAAATGTTATTTCTAAGTATGTATTTAGAAATCTCTGAGAGGTAAGCTGATCTACGTAGTACCTGTGAATGAACACTCGCTGAAAGAGTGAATAAATGGATTTATAGTCCAACTCCTACTTGAGATGCTTATCTTAGAAATTCAGAATTTTGACCACATGCATCAACACAAAAAATTAGGAAATGTCTAAGGGTCTGAATATAAATTCTATTCAACAAATCTTCAGCATCATTGTACACAGCACTGTGAGACTATAAAGGTGAAAGACATCTGTCTGGCTTCATACTGAGGTGACAGAAAGCACTGACAGAAAGCACTCTCTTCTAGTAGGTTCCAGAATTTTCTTTCTTCCAACACAGACAATGAGTAGCAGAGTATGATGACTATTGTCAAAGAAATATCTCCAGGGTCTGTATCATAATTTTTTACAAGAGGAAAAAGAAATATTCATTTAAAAAATCTCCAGGGGTCATATACCTCCTTTATCTCCATCACTAATCTTTTAGATTAGGTTTTAAAGTTTATTATTCACATTTATACAAACATAAACTTGGTTCCTATTCAGTGTAAGTCCTAGTCTGTTCTATTTCAGTGATTAGTTTGTATGAAACACTTCTACTAACGTAATACCATTGATTCTGTGTCCTTGAGGTTTAATTATGGGAACTTCACCATAATTAATCACATTCAGCCTCCCTCTGTATTTAATACTGAATAGAAATCTAGTTGCCAGTCACTTTATTTATAAAAGTTACAGGACATGGGGTATAGTCAGATCAAGCAAGGAACTGTGAGCCAAGTTGCTTTCCAGAATCTTCTAGTGCCTACCCTACTCTACTAGTTGCCTTGTCTCCTGCTTGTATGTTAAGTTTCTTACAGAGGGCAGAGAAAGAAAAGAATCTGGATCCTTAACAAAGACAAACTGCTTATATAAAAATAAACTGCTCATATAAACATTTTCAATTTGGAAAGAGCTGACATTTTGAAAGACAACTATCACGTGAGTCAGAGGCTCTCTCTGTGTAGGTCTCCACCCTCGCTGAAGATGGAGTAAGTACTCCTATGACTTGGGTAGCTGTGGGATAAAGTGTGGGGCAGTCTGTGATTTCAGATCATGGGGACCAGAGCCAGCTCTAAGCTTTGGCATAGAAAGAGGCTGTTGAGGACCAGGCCTGGCTGGTGCTTTTGGCATTCTGGCTTAAGCTGGGAGTGAGTCAAGTAGGCTGAGTTTATGCTTGGTGCCTTTGTGGGATAAAGGAGAACAGTGCCAGTGCCCACTATGGGCAAGAAAAATATCCAAGACCTGACTCCAGTTCTTTGCCCAGCTGGCTGCTTTTTGCCATTCAGATCTTGGCCTAAGTGCCACTCCTCAGAGAGGAGTTCCCTGACCACACTATCCAGCCTATATTTATGTCATCATTCTGGTTAATTTAATTCAGAGAACTTGTCACTGTCTGGAATATATGTTTCATGAGTGTAGGAACCTCATTGATTTTGTTCATTGCTGTATCTTTAGCACCTAGAATACATTTGGCACATGTACGTACTAAATGCACTTTTGTTAAAAGGATAAAACAGAGATAAAGTTGGATTTTAAAAAAAGACTGATATAAGAGTTAAGAGATATAGTTTAATCACTAACAGGGGAGAAGAAGAGTGCTCAATTAAATTATCCTTTCTCCTGAATGGCTCTCTTTCCACCCCCTTCCTCTCCCAGCAGATTCTGATACATCTCCTAGGGAAACAAATTCTTTATTAAAAATCTCTGTTGTGTAAGAAGAGATATTATCAGTAAACATGTGGCTATGCTTATAAATGAGATGGAAAAAAGGCTGAGAACCTCTGACTTAATGGAAAGAACATTATATAGCAGGTTAGGAACTGACTTCCTACTAGTAAATGGAGACCTGGGTGATTAAATATGGGTAATGGTACCTACCTCACAGATTGTTATGAAATGAGATAAGACATTACATATAATTACACTCAACATAGTGCCTGGTCCAAAGTAGCCACCAATACCTCTTAGCTGGATGTGAATGTATGTGACCTTGAGTAGCTACATCACCTCTATGTACCTCAGTTTCCTTATCTATAAAAGAGTGGTGACTCCAACTCACAGAGACACTGAAGAATGAATGAAATAACATAGTACAGCCACTTATGAGCTAATGAGTGTCATTCAAGCATGGGACTCTGTTGCTGGCTTCACTACCAGCTAAGTGATGAAGTCAGTCTTAGGTGCCTCTAATTCTTTATTTGTAAAAAGAAGATTTTGTCAGCATTATCTACTACTTCACTATGAGGATAAAATGAGATAATAGTTTGAAATATATTTTGTACAAGTGAAAAGCATTTTGAATCATAAACGTTTTGTCATCACCATCATCAACATCAAAATGATGACTCTAATGGCTATGGTGACAGCTCAGTCGAATAGTAAAGGTCCTATTAGAATCTGCATGACAATAATCTTTCAGTCAGATCAGCTTGGCAATATGGACAGTATATAGAATTAATGACAGTTCTTTTTTTTTTTTTTTTATCCTCACCCGAAGACATTTTTCCATTTTTTGTTCAGATAGAGTGGGAGGGAGAGAGAGAGAGAGAGAGAGAGAAACATCGACGTGAAAGGAACACATCGAGTGGCTGCCTTCCGCACGACCAACTAGGGCCAGGGACAAATTGCAACCAAGGTACATGCCCTTAGTGGGAACCGAACCCGGGTCTCTCTGGACCGCAGGCCAACGCTCTAACCGCTGAGCCAAACTGGCCAGGGCTAATGACAGTTCTTTATGCTCCTGAGGGTTTGCATCTTCCACAGAACAGGGCTCAGTATCTCAATAAATATTTGTTGAATGAAAAAAAAAAATGAAGGATTAATATTCAAAAAGTAGCCAGCTCAGAAAGTATTTAATAGTGAAGTAAAGTTATGATGAAATCACTTAACAATTCTTCTATTTTGAGCTCATGTACTTTCCCTGTCCCTCACTCCTCAATATTACCTGTGAGTCAGTGGTCCATGAATATCCCAGGTTATAGTTCTAAGGATTAAACACAAAATGAAAGATTGGTGAGGAAGGCCAGGTGCACTACCATACTCAGAGAGGCCTAAATTCTTATCTGAGGCTCCTGGCCTAGGACTGGAGTCAACAACCCTGGTCGAGGTGGAGCCAAAGGGCCAATGCCACAGTGCTCCCTAGTGCCTGTAGTTATAGGGCTAGGGGAACTCTGGGTGGTGTCTGGGTTTAAGAGCTCTAGAGTTTTCACAAAGTTATAAGCTAGTGCAGCTCAGAACTGCTTGCCTAGCCAGACTTTGTTTATCAAATGGCCTCACATCAGTCACTGCTGATATTTGGCTAGTAGAGGCACTTTGGTTGATTGGGTGGGAGAACTAGAGAGACCAGGTCTCTGGCCCCCTCCTCACCACTGCTGCCATGAAGAGAAGCCTGGTTTAAGTCTCTCTGTGAAGTTTCCCTAATATTGGTGCAAATCTGCATCATGGATCACCCTCATTTTATTTAAGTGTTAAATTTCTGATATCTCCTCCATTAGACAGTGATGTGTGCTTGTCTCATCCTCATACCCCTACTGCTATGCACAGTCCCTGGCATAGATAAGGTACTATGTGGGTTGAATGAATGAGGAAAGGAATGGATAACATTTATCATATAATAGTTTCTTTCACTCTCAAAGCCTAATGCAGCGCTACCTGTAAAGAAAGAACAGAAGATTCATTGACCAATCAAGGACCATCTGACATCATTACTCTGTCCTATTACTTCTATCTCCATTACCGCCAGTCTAAGAAACTCCATATGCTTACCAAAAAAATTTAGTTCCAGAATGTAACTTGAAAGCCAACTTTAATTCCAAAGAAAATGTAAAGAAAGTAAATATAAAGCACTTCTGGAATAGAGACAATTAATGGTGATAATAGTTATTCTACATGTATGGATTTGAAAGTCACATAAATTTGTGGAAATCTACAGGGGTAGCTCATTTATTGGGTCACTAATTCTCAACTTGTGATCATTCAGATGGGAGTGACAATAAAACTTTCTCCTCTATTATCTATAAAAATAGTAAGTGGACACAATTGGGAGAATATTTACTTATTTAAGAGAAAAAGCCAGTATTGTCAACATACAAAGCAATTTTATATGTTGATTAAAAGAAAATAATTCTAGTCAAAATATTAGCAAAGATAATTCTAGTTCCTTAAAGATATAGTCTATTTCAGACTTTAATTAAAATTACATTTCCTACATGGGACTACATCAAACTCAAAAGCTTCTGCACAGCAAAAGAAACAACCATCAAAACAGATAGGGAACCCACTCTATGGGAGAGCATAATTGCCAATGATACATCAGATAAGGGGTTAATCTCCAAAATATATAGAGTGCTCATACAACTCAACAAAAGGAAGACAAAGAACCCAATTAAAAAATGGGCAGAGGAACTAAATAGACACCTCTCCAAAAAGGACATACAAATGGCTAAGAGACATATGAAGAAATGCTCAACATCACTAATCATCAGAGAGATGCAAATTAAAACAACAATGAGGTATCACCTCACACCTGTCAGAATGGCTGCCATCAACAAATCATGAAACAACAAGTGTTGGCAAGGGTGTGGAGAAAAGGGGACTCTGGTACACTGCTGGTGGGAATGCAGACTGGTGCAGCCACTGTGGAAAACACTATGGTGTTACCTCAAAAAATTAAAAATTGAATTGCCATTTGACCCAGTGATCCCACTTCTAGGAATATAACCTAAGAAGCCTGAAACACCAACCAGAAAGAATACATGTACCCCCATGTTCATAGCAGCACTATTTACAATAGCTAAGATCTGGAAACAGCCCAAGTGTCCATCAGTGGATGAATGGATAAAAAAGCTGTGGTACATGTACACAATGGAGTACTATGCACCTGTAAGAAAGAAAGATCTCTTATCCTTTGAGACGACATGGAGGGACCTCGAGAGTATTATCCTAAGCGAAACAAGCCAAGCAGAGAAAGACAAATATCACATGATCTCACTTATTTGTGGAATATAATGAACATAACAGTCTGAGAAACAGGGTAGACCCAGAGATGTGTAAGTAGGGTATAGACTGACACCCCTCAGAGGAGGGGGTGGGGGGGGAGGGAGGAGATAAACCACAGAACTTATGCGCATGTATGCATAGCTGATGGACATGGACAACAGGGCTGGGGACAGGGTGGGAGGATGGGGAGGAGGGTGTCAATGGGGAAAAAAGGAGAAACATCTGTAACAAAAATAAATTAATAAAAAGTCAAAAAAATAAATAAATAAAATTGCATTTCCTCTGAATTGATAGAAGTAAGTAACCACATTTTTTTAAACCACATATCACAATAGAGGCAGGTTTTACTTGTGTATTTATATAGTAGAGAATATAATCTAATAAGAATAATAAGCATTTAATTTTTTCTGGTATGACTGCATTATCAGAAGCCTACAAACCAGCTTTAATCAAGGGGGATCAATTTAAAGGTGCATCTGCAAGTCTCAACTAAAGTGATTAATGGTTCAGTTGTATTGAAGCTTGAAGTGTAAGGAGTGGAAATGGAAACTTTAGTTAACTCTAAAGGCAGCTTTAATGATTCACAAAAAGAAAGATTAATTGAATTAAGTAGTATGCAAAAGACAAAAAGAAAGAACAATTATCCAAAAAGAACTTCAAATGGAAAGAAATGCCTTAATATGCTATATATACAAATTAATAAAATAATGTTATTCTCATTAGGCAAAGTATTACTGCTGTGAAATCTTATATATCCATTTATCATTCTATAGTTATGTGACTTAGAAAGAGACACAATATCAATTTATCTGGAGGGCAGATAGCTACAGAACAGAAGAGGTAGTGTTTGTGCATTCCTGTTGTTCAAAAAACATTTATTCAGTACCCAGATAGCGGTCAAACATTGGGATTAATGCTTGGGGATAAAGTGGATGAATAAGATAGGGTCACCATTTCCCTCAATGAGCACATGGTCACTTGGGGAAAATGGACATGTAAAAAGATAATGATTTAGAGCTCATTAGTCACTCCAATAAAGAGTTCAAAGGTCTAGACACTCATCTTCTGGTAATGAACGTGGGATGCTAATAGGAGGAAAGCTGGTCACGTCTAGGAGTGTAAACCTTCAGTTGCATTGTCAGGTATTTGAATGCAACCTCCACCCTACAACAGTAGATACATGATTACCAAAGCAAGTAGAAAGCACACCAAGGAACTTTCTATCATTAGCTACATTTTGTTATTCATGGTCATTATCTTAGAACAAACAAACAAATCTGAACAGAGTGATTTTAATTTCCTAACTTTTTATGAGATCCAATAATATACAGAATTACTATTGTTATCTCTACTTCATGTTGGACAAAGAGCTGAAAAGTTCTCACTTAGACATATAGCCATCCAATAAGCATGTTGAGATTTAAGTCACAAATGGAGGAAACTACTTCATGAAGATGTGTTACTCCTGAGGAAAATTTGTGTGATTTGTCTCAAACAAATCAATTCTATGTATTTAAATGTGTCATGGGCTCACCTTGGAACTAGGCTTCACAGTGAAGGTTTTCATTGACACCTCTTGACTAAACACACCTTTATGAGCTTTGAGAGGATCCTAGGAAGGAAGACTGCATCCCATGTGATAAAAATGAAAGAAATGATTTGAAGTATGGACACTGCCACAGTAGCTGGCTAGAGCTCTTGCTGGCAGTAGCATGGGAGCCTAGGAAAGGCTTACTCCAGACCATCTGCAGAACCATCAGATAAACACCTGTCCCCATGGTCTGAAGTTATCTTCATGTGTGCTTGCAAAGGATGTTTGAAGCAGATTATGCAAAAGGAAGGGGCATCTGGAGGGAGTATTCCATGTAAAAACTCTTAAAAATCTCACCTGGCATTTAGTAATCTTGTTTACATGATAGTCATATGACATGCCTCAGGACTCTCTGCTACTTATAATATTACTAGTTGGACTTTTGTAATTACAATATTATAAATATAATTTAAGTACAAACTAAAGTTTCCTTTTCACTCTTCTACTTCATTATTACTACTTATGTCCCAACTAGTTTCTGTACTAGTAGCTAAAAAAATAAATGACTTGAATCAACACAGAACTTATAGCCTGGTGGGAAAGATGGGCTGCCTCCAACCCCCACATCAAATTACAGAAAAAATTACAAAATTTTGATAGTGCTAAATGTTTTTAAAGAGTATTGTGAAGGGTTGTGAGAACATCTATCATGGTTCTATGATATTGTGATTTATAAGAAATATATGTATTTGGTCATTCAGATAACCAAAATATATTTCTCAGATATATTTGGTCTTCATCCACAGTTCCTGGCTCACAGCTCCCAAAACCCTTGGAATTTCTCTTGTCTTAATAAGTTGACTACTGGACCCCATCCAATGGTGGGGGCTGGTTGTCTGTTGGAGCCAATCATGTGGTTGCAACAATTGGAACTTTCTTTTTTTAAACAATATTTTTTCTTTATTGATTTGAGAGAGAGAGGAAGGGAGAGGGAGAGAGGGATAGAAACATCGATGAGAGAGAACATCAATTGGCTGCCTCCTGCATGCCCCCCACTGGGGATCTGGCCCACAACCTGGGCATGTGCCCTGACCGGGAATCAAACCGGTGACCTCTTGGTGCATGGATCAATGCTCAACCACTGAGCCACACCGGCCAGTACCAACAATTGGAACATTCATTTTACCTCCTGATTTCCAAGGAGAGAAGTGAGGCTTGGGTTGAATCAATTACCAATGACCAATGTAATAGTTAATCATGACTATGTAATGAAACCTCCATTAAACCCAAAAGGACAGCTCCTTAGCCCTTTTATTGGAGAACTTCCATGCTGGGGAACCAGAACACTTCCGTGTGCCAATGTACTGGGCCCTAAGCTCAAGGATAGATGCTCCTTCATTTGGAACTTCACCCTATGTATCTCTTCATCTGGCTATTGATTCATATCCTTTAATATTCTTTGTAACAATTGAGTAATCTAGTGACTAAAATGGTTTTCTTGAGGTCTGTGAGCCATTCTAGCAAATTAATCAAACCTGAGGAGGAGGTTGTGGGGTCCCCTGATTTATAGCCATTTAGAAGCACAGGTAACAACTTGGGCTTTTGACTGGTGTCTGAAGTGGAGGGTGGTCTTGTGAGACTGAGCCCTTAACCTGTGGAATCTGATGTTATCTCTGGGTAGATAGTGCCAGAATTGAGTTGAATTCTCAACATCTTGCTGGCATCTGAGAATTATTTGTTGGTGTGAGGTAGGTTCTACACATAGGTTGGAATTGGGTTGAATCCTTGGAATTTTCAGATCCTAACCTGGTTGAGGGGATTAAAGGAAGTCTTCCTTGATGTTTAGCAAGAGACCTGCAGAAAAACTACATGGAAGTGGAATTGGAGTGTGAGTGTGGGAGGGAGTCCGGGCATAGAAAACAACACTTGAAGCAGGGTCTAGCATGTAGACTCTCAAATAAACATTTGTTTAATTAATGCTGGAACAACATGTACCCTTTGCCAAGGTTGACAAGGTTACCATGAAGCCTTCAAGGCTATGATTACAAGTTTTTGTTACTGAAAGCTATGCTGTGAGATCTACAGCATCATCAAAGAGATGTTTCAATTTATTATGAGAGGCAGCATGGAAATCCTTCAGGAATTTTTCACACTACTAAGAATCAATTTCCAAGAAATTCATGCCACTAGAATAACTCAACCCCAGGAAGTCGGCAAGAGATTTCTGAAGGCATTCTTCACAAACTGAGAGTATACAAGGGAAAGTTGCACCACTGAGTGTGAATTTAGTCATATATAGTATGGATAACAGTTCCAATAAAATCTGTGCTCTGAGATTTGCTTGAGGGGGTGATTTTCTAGCTATCAAAAAATTCATTAACCCAGATAAGAATAAACTAAAGAAGTTCATAACCACCAAACCAATATTACAAAAAATGTTAAAGGGACTTCTTGAAGAAGAAGAAGAAGAAGAAGAAGAAGAAGAAGAAGAAGAAGAAGAAGAAGAAGAAGGGGGAGAAGGAGAAGAAGAAGAGGGAGAAGGAGAAGGAGAAGAAGAAGAAAATGGCAATAACTACATACTCATCGATAGTTACTTTAAATGTAAATGGATAAAATGCTTCAATCAAAGGACATAGGGTGGCTGAATGAATAAGAAAACCATTCCTGCCTACAAGAGACCTGCTTCAGATTGAAAGAAACACACAGACTGAAAGTAAAGGGATAGAAAAAGACATTTTATGCCAATGAGGTAGCAATACTTATATCAGACAAAACAGACTGTAAAACAAAGGCTATAACAAGAGACAAAGAAGGACCCAGCAATTCCATTTTTTTAATTAATTTATTTTTGTTACAGATGTTTCTCCTTTTTTCCCCATTGACACTCTCCTCCCCATCCCCCCACCCTGTCCCCAGCTTTGTTGTCCATGTCCATGTCCATCAGTTAACAGCAATTCCATTTTTGAGTGTTTATCTGAAGAATCCCAAGACACTAATTTGAAAAGACATATGCATCTATATGTCCACTGCTGCATTATTTACAATAGCCAAGAAATGGAAGCAAACTAAGTGTCCATCTATAGATAAATGGATAAAGAAAAGATGGTACAGATATACAATAAAATATTACTCAACCATAAAAGCGAATGAAATCTTGCCATCTGCAACAACATCAGTATAGAGAACATTTTAATGATTTCCAGATGGGAGGGGGGCTGGAGAGATGGGTTAAAAGAGGGAAGGGATTAAGATGTGCAAGTTACCAGTTATAAAACATTCATGGATGTGTAAAGTACAGCACAGGGAGTATAGTCAATAATATTGCAATAACTATGTATGGTGGATATTAGACTTATTGGGGTGATCACTTTGTAAGTTTTATAAATGTCCAAGCACTGTTAAACACCTGAAACTAATATAACATTGTATGTCAGCTGTAATTGAAAACTAAAAAAAAAATTAAAAAATAATGTTAACCTGAAAGTTCATCATGACATCTGAAGTTTTTGATTTCTTGAGTGACAGAGTAATACACAGAACTTTTTGCAAGTTCATATCTAGCAACCTTCTGCAAAGCAGTCACCTTGTTAAATGTATAAACTGGTGTACGAGGCTTTGATTCAACAGTAGACTGTTAGGAACACTTTTACTCAACCCTCCCACCCTTCCCTTCATGGCAATTCTCAAAATGGAACTGTTGCTACTCCTACTACATATTCTCACTCTGTAGTTGGCACATGAAGATGGTGAATGCAACAAATGAGTTTGACTTTGGGAAGGGGAAGGGAAAGCGCATATGTGGCTGCATAAGAAGGAATGAGATTATGACTCTATAGGGGTTATATCTGGCTCCAGAGAGACAGAGGGTGATGGCTCAGTGAACACCTTGTGGGCAGAGATGATGATTTTTTTTGTTTCACAATCTCTAGAGCCCATCGTAGGACTTGGCACATGAGCACTCACTGCATACATGAATACATTTGTTGAGCAAGGTGGTGGAGAAGCAGTAGAAGTGAGGCAGCCTTTGAGCTCATAGGTGGAGATGACAGAACCAGCTGGAAAAATCGCTTCTGCTGTCTGTGGTGTTGTTTTGACCTGTCCTCCATGTCACCCAGATGACTTTCATGATACAATTGCATGGTAAAAATAAAATACCTTAAAAACATTTTTTCTCATGTTTAAGTCCTGCTTCGTACCACCAAAGTAATCTTCATAACTATCAAATCTGATTTTATTACTCCTGCTTGAAACCTTCAGGACTCCCAAATGCCTTGTAGATAATGTCCACATCCTTGATAGAGCTTAAGAGGGCTTTCATAATTTGGAACCTACCTATTTCTTCCATTTGTCATCTTCTAAAGTGATGTGACTCTTTGGTTAAACTTAATCCACAACTGGGTCATTTCATGGTGGCCCAGGCTGCTTTTGTATCTGTCTCTTTTGCCTTCTTCCTTTTGCCAAGCAGTTGGACATTCACTCAATTGTAAGACTTAACTCTGAAAAATGTCTCTGACCTCATCTCTTTCTATGTCTTTACATATCCTTCTATCATGGCTCTTCTATCTAAAATATGTTGTTGCATTTGTTGGTTTACATAGATATCTCTGCATTCCAGATGGGCTTCCCTGAAGGCAGGGACCACAACTTCCTATTTATTTCTGTATCTCAGGTGCATAGCACAAGTGTTTGTAACAAGGGAAATGTTCAGTAAAAATAGACAAAATGAATGAATGAACAATTCAATGAGCATTTCCCTCTTTATTATTTTTGACATTATAATATGGACAATTTCTGTCTTTCTCTTTTTTTCACACTTATAGTACTAAACTCCTAATTTATGTATCAGAATTGGAGGAGAGCATGGATAGAATCTTTCAACAGATTACATCTGAAAGAAGAGCCTTTTCAACATTTCACAGGCTCCCAGAGATGCCCACTGACTTCTCCAGCAGTTCTCCAGTTGGCTTGTTAGGGGCCTACAGATTGGGTTCATGTGCTCTGCTAGAGGGGGTTTTATAAACATTTGCCTGACGTGTAACGCAGGAGATCCATATCTGTCTATTGAGCCAATCACTTTTTTAAAAGTTATTATACCATCTGTTGCGACTGCCTTTTATAATAATGCAGTGAGTAGATAATACTAATTCTAAAATATTTAAGATGTTTTCACCCATTAGAAATCTTAAAATAATATTTAAAGTAAATTCTATTAATAAAACAATACCTTTCCAACTTTTAAGAAAGGGAATCTGACTAAGGTAAGATGAATCGAAAGAAAATGTATTTTACTTTAGCTCATCTCCATTTCTACTTTGTAATGCTTTGTACAGTCAATTATTTTTTGAATAAAAAGGAAAATTTATATACTGTGTTACCTCTTCTCTTAAAAATACAGAGGAGAAATAAAAGGTGTGTGTACAGATGACATCAGGGAGAAGAAATGTGGGTGGAAGTGGTAAGGGAATTATAATAGCTGTTTTCAGCTCCCGAAACAATGAAAGAAGCAGGTGTAAGGAAAAATAATGTTCAATTTTCTCTAACTTGCCTTCCTGACTATTCTTAACTCCTCTTTCTCCTTCCCCATTAGAACTGTCCAATCCTTAAAATTTCCATAGGTTCAAATTCCAACACACATTCTTTTATTTCCTCCTTCCAAATAAATGTAAATAAATTTTATTTTCATGGTTCATCTTCCCTACAATTTATGCATGTTCTGATATCCTCATTCAGATTTTCGTTCTATTCACTTTTCACATTAATTCTCAACTGACTGACCCTCTTCATCTGTAATTACTACCATGAAGGTTTGAATATCATTAAACTCTTCTCACCCACTGAATTAACTTTAAGGTAATTTGATTAATTTGGCAAGTCACTGGTAGATGCAGATTTCACATCTTGCAGAATTTGTGCATTACCAGTATTTTGCAGCAACTAGATCTAAAAGATAAATGAAATCCTTGGGGACAAGATTTTTAAAACACTGGTTGTTTCCCTGTGAGATTTTAAGTAATTTTGTTAAACTTTAAGAGTGTGCTCTAAATTGTTTCTCCAGAATTGCAAACAGAGCATCCCTCTGCGGTCTTGGTTTAATAACTTTTCATTTCTGTGGAGTGTGTATATTTCCAGCACTCAGCCAAAGGTTCTTCACTTGGGAAAACACAATGACTTGGAGGCAGCAAAAGTTATCCACTGATAAATTGTAGAACAATGTTGCCTGCCAAAACCCTCCTCATGCAAAGGCTTCTGCTCTCTTCAACACTTATCAGGGACAAAGCCATGTTAATGCTTGTGTGTTGTTTTTCCCTCGGTGTCTTATTCCACTGCCACCATTAGCTGCATCATATTCAAATGAAGTGTCTGTGGATTAAAATAATGAGGGGGAAGATGGAGAATGCTGAAAGGCCACGAGCAGATCTTGACAAAAGCAAAACTTGTTCATGATATATGTCAATATCTTCCTTCAGAGGAACAAAGAGTTAAAACGTTTTCTTGGGTCGAATCCTGGTGGTCTTGGGCATCCCCCTAGACAAAGTGGGAGTCACCAGATACCACAAGAAGTTGTGGCATCCCTCTGGCACAAGGGAGACAGATAGCAGATAGTAAAAGAAGGAAAGGGAGGACAGATAGAAGACTACACAAAAGTGTTGGAAAAAGGAAGGTGAGAGGAACCAAGAGAGGAAAAATTGCCAATCACCACAGAGACCTGTGAGGTCTACGTGCTGCGGAGGGAACGCAGTGTGATAGAACGGCCAACCTTCATGTACGTGCACACACCTTTAGTATAAATAGAAAACATATGAAAACACAAAACCAAAAATAACTCTACAGATGCCCTCTATGTTGGTAAACTCATTCAATACACCTAGTTGATTTACGTTAGTTAAGTTCACTGAACTACTGTGATGACTTCTATTTATTCTGTGGATCATTATGACCAGTGAGGTTTTTTTTTCTCCTTTTTTTTTTTTCTTAAGGACTGCTATCTAGTGATTCTTTTTTTATTTTGATGACTTCTGAGTTTTACTATTTTTTTTTTCAAGCAGTAAAATAAATATATTTCCTTAAGGAAATGCATTCTTTAAAAATATTCAAGATTGCCTACTAAGAATTCAGTGAGACTTCCTTACCTTTTTTAGTTAATCTTATTTGATATATAACAACTGAACTCTACTACTGAATAATGGCTTGCCGGTTGGCTTACATTTACATGATATTTTAGTTAATTACTGGAGAACAAAGTGAAATCACGTCAAAACTTTGTTAATAAAGATGAAGCATATGATTGATCTCTATTTTCTATTTAGATACTTGACTACAGGGTGGGAAATGGATGTTTGCAATGTTTCGAAAATGTCTATTTTGGAAGCACTTTAAACCTTTACCTAGATACTCTCTGAAATGGCCCCAGAAGTGTCAGACCAGCTACTCAAAGATTTTACATTTTTTATCTGTTTTTTAAAAAAAAGTGTGTATTATTTATTTATTTATTTATTTATTTATTAAAATCCTCCCTCGAGGATATTTTTCCATTTATTTTCAGACAGAGTGGGGGGGGGGGAGAGAGAGAGAGAGAGAGAAACATCCTGTGAGAGAGACACATTGATTGGTTGCCTCCCACATGACCCCGACCAGGGCTGAGATGGAACTGTAACAGAGCTCCGTGCCCTTGACCGGAATTGAACCCGACACTCACTGGTCTTCGGGCTGATGCTCTAACCACTGAGCAAACTAGCCAGGGTTTTATTTATTTTTTAGAGAGAGAGGAAGGGAGAGAGAGATAGGAACATAGATATGAAAGAGATACATTGATCAGCTGCCTCGTGCACACTCCCCACCGGGGATCAAGCCTGCAATGTGGGCATGTGCCCTGACTGAACCTGGACCTCTCAGTCCATGAGATGATACTCTGAGCCACACCAGCTGGGCATATTGGGTTTTATTAAAAATAATATATACTAAATCCCAAAATCCTTAGCAAAATAATCAATCATTATAATTCACCATATTAACAGACTAGAAAAGAAATATACAATAATGTCAATAGATACAGAAAAAGCATGACAAAATCCAACATTCATTCATAATAAATACTAGTAAAATAGGAATAGAAGAAAGCGTCTCAATCCAGTAAAGAGTACCTATGAAAAAGCTACAGCTAACATCATATTCAATAGTGAAATGTTGAATATTTTTTCTTAAGATCAGGAAAAAAGCAAGGATGTCCATTCTCACTACTTATATTTAATAGTGTTCTAGAGATCTTAGTCAGTGCAATAAGGTAAGAAAAATAAATAAAAATCATACAGATTGATAAAAAAGAGAGATTAAAAGATAATTATTAGAATTAATAATTAGTAAGTTGTCAGGATAAAGGTCAACATGAAAAACAATAACACCCATATATTAGCAATGAAAAATAAAATTAAATAACATTTCCATTAATAATGCTGTGAAAAACACAAAATAAAATTTAAAAAGAGATTTAAAGGGAGGAATAAAATTTTAAAAGATGCACAGACCTCTCAACTGAAAACGATGAAGTGCTGAGAGAATTAAGGAAGACTGAATAAATGGGGAGATATACCACGTGTTTGAATTGGAAGACAGTATAGTTAAGAGATCAATTTTTCTGAAATTGGTCATAGATTCAATGCAGCTTTGCTATTAATCCCATCAATGTTTTCTTTGGTAGAAATTAACAAGCTGATTTAAAATTTTATATGGAAATGAAAAGTATCTAGAACATCCAAAGCAATCTGAAAAGGAGGAACAAAATTAAAGACTTTAATAACTTTACTTTAAAACCTACTATCAAGATACACTGGTAAAGATAATGTGGTACTGGAATAAAAATAGACAAATAGACAAATGCAGCAGAATTGGGAGCCCAGATATAGATCCATACTTATATGGTTATTTGCTTTTTGATAGACATACCTAGATAATTCAATGGGAAAAAGAGAGTCTTTTCAACAAATGGTGCCGGACCAATTGTATATCTATATGGAAAAAGTAAACTTAATCAAAAATAAAAATTAATTTGAGATAGATCATAGACCCAAATATAAAAGCTAAAACTATAAAGCTTTTAGAAAAAGATAGAGGAGAATATATGCACAAACTGAGGGTAGGAAGGGTTTGTAGATAGGACACAGCAACTAGGCATAAAACAAAAAACTGATAAATTAATCTTTATCAAAATTTAAAAGGTTTGTTCATCAAAAGACACTATTAAGAAAATAAAGAGCTGGCGGAAAAATGGCGGCGGAGTGAATGGAAGCTACACAGACCATCTCCCAGGACCAAACTGGAATTACAACTAAAATAAGGACAAATCGTCGGGAAAAAGCAACAGAAAAGCAGCTTGCAAGGACGATACAACCAGGGACACTGACTCGATCCTGGTAGGATTGCGAGGGCGCGAGAGGGGGGCTGGGAACCCACGGACAGCAACGGCCTTAGCCCCTTAGCCGGAGCAGCGCCCGCCCTCGGGGTTGGAGTGGCGCCAGCTCCACCGCGCTGGGACGGGGCAGAGAGTGCCGAAATCCACGCCAGCTGCACCGCGCGGGGACGGGGCAGAGAGTGCCGAAATCCACGCCAGCTGCACCGCGCGGGGACTGGGCAGAGAGTGCCGAAATCCGCGCCAGCTGCACCGCGCGGGGACGGGGCGGAGAGCGCCGAAATCCGCGCCAGCTGCACCGCGCGGGGACGGGGCGGAGAGCGCCGAAATCCGCCCCAGCTGCACCGCGCGGGGACGGGGCGGAGAGCGCCGAAATCCGCCCCAGCTGCACCGCGCGGGGACGGGGCGGAGAGCGCCGAAATCCGCCCCAGCTGCACCGCGCGGGGACGGGGCGGAGAGCGCCGAAATCCGCCCCAGCTGCACCGCGCGGGGACGGGGCGGAGAGCGCCGAAATCCGCCCCAGCTGCACCGCGCGGGGACGGGGCGGAGAGCGCCGAAATCCGCCCCAGCTGCACCGCGCGGGGACGGGGCGGAGAGCGCCGAAATCCGCGCCAGCTGCACCGCGCGGGGACGGGGCGGAGAGCGCCGAAGTCCGCCCCAGCTGCACCGCGCGGGGACGGGGCGGAGAGCGCCGAAGTCCGCGCCAGCTGCACCGCGCGGGGACGGGGCGGAGAGCGCCGAAGTCCGCGCCAGCTGCACCGCGCGGGGACGGGGCGGAGAGCGCCGAAGTCCGCCCCAGCTGCACCGCGCGGGGACGGGGCGGAGAGCGCCGAAGTCCGCCCCAGCTGCACCGCGCGGGGACGGGGCGGAGAGCGCCGAAATCCGCCCCAGCTGCACCGCGCGGGGACGGGCCGGAGAGCGCCGAAGTCCGCGCCAGCTGCACCGCGCGGGGACGGGGCAGAGAGCGCTGAAGTCCGCGCCAGCTCCACCGCGCGGGGCCGGGACAGAGCGCTAAAATAGCCGCAGCCACTCACCTGGGCTCAGGCAGAGGGAGGGCGGACTGGACTGGAACTGAGTGGGGACACCTGGGATTTGGAGGGCGCTCAGAGTTTTTGCTGAGTTGCGGCCACCCAGGACTGTGGCCTGGTCGTCTTACTCCACCCCAGGGCTCTGGGGAGAGGCTGCAGCCCCTCCCTCGGAGAACCATTCACACCCTAGAGGGCCATTGAAATGCAAACTGAGGCTCATTAACTACTAGCATCTGCCCTACCCCCTGGAAATCCTCTCACACTGAACACCTGAGGGAGGTTTTCATTCAACTGAAACCCAAGGCTCTACAAGCAACCACAACTAATAGCCTCTAGGCAAAAAGCTAGAGGATAACTTAACCTTTGCTGGGCTTGCAAATATACCCTGGAAAGTAAGACTCCAGGGTGCTGTTTAACGTGGGTCCTCCCACGCTCATCCAAACCCAGTAGAGGGAGCCACAAACAACAGAACACCAACATCCACAGGAAGATTTGGCAGGCTCCAAAAACCACTGAGATAGCCAAAATGGGGAAACAAAGAAACAGAGCCCAAATGAAAGAACAAGAGACCTCTACCGAAGATGAGATAAATGAAACGGAACTAAGTAAGTTAACAGAGCTAGAATTCAGAGCCATGATCTTGAGGAAGCTCAACAGCATGAGTAAGGACATCAACACCTTGAGTAAAGACATCCACACCATGAGCAAAGACATAGAAACACTGAAAACCAACCAAGTGGAAATGAAGAAGCAGCAAGAAGAAATGAAGCAGCAGCAAGAAGAAATGAAGAATGACATAGCAGAAATGAAGAACACATTGGAAGGACTAAACAGCAGAGTAGAGGAAGCTGAGGACCGGATCAGTGAATTAGAAGACAGGGTAGAAAAAATCAACCAATCAGAAAACCAAAAGGAAAAAACAATGAAAAAACAGGAAGACAGCTTAAGAGAATTGTGGGACAACTGGAAACGTAATAATATTCGCATAATTGGAGTCCCTGAAGAAGAAGAAAATGAGCAAGGGTTGGAGAATATATTTGAAGAAATTATGACAGAAAACTTCCCTAATTTGGTGAAGAAAGAAGGTATTCAAGTTCAAGAAGCACAGAGAGTCCCAAGTAAGAAGAATCCAAACAGGCCCACACCAAGACACATAGTAATTAAAATGCCAAAAATTAAAAACAAAGAGAGAATCCTCAAGGCAGCAAGAGAAAAGCAACAGGTTACCTACAAAGGAACCCCCATCAGGCTATCAGCTGACTTCTCAACAGAAACACTACAGGCCAGAAGGGAATGGCATGAAGTAATCAAGGTCATGAAAAACAAGAATCTGAATCCAAGACTACTCTACCCAGCAAGGCTGTCATTCAAAATAGAAGGTCAAATAAAGAGCTTCTCAGACAAAAAAAGGCTAAGGGAATACATTAGCACCAAACCAGCACTGCAAGAAATGTTAAAAGGACTGCTGTAATTAGTAGAAGAAATAGGAAGGAAAGTAGAACCACACTGAACAAAAATGGCAATAAATAAGTACATATCAATAGTCACCTTAAATGTAAATGGATTGAATGCTCCGATAAAAAGACACAGAGTAGCGGATTGGATAAGAAAGCATAACCCATATATATGCTGTTTACAAGAGACCCACCTCACAACAAAAGACTCACATAGGCTGAAAGTGAAGGGATGGAAAAAAATCTTCCAAGCAAATGGAAAGGAAAAAAAAGCTGGGGTAGCAATACTCATATCTGATAAAATAGATTTCAAAACGAAAGCCATTACTAGAGACAAAGAAGGTCACTATATAATATTGAAAGGATCTATCCAACAGGAAGATATAACCTTGGTAAACATATACGCACCGAATATAGGAGCACCAAAATATATTAAAAATCTGCTGGAGGACTTCAAAGGAGAAATTGACAGCAATACAATCATAACAGGGGACTTCCACACCCCGCTGACATCACTGGATAGATCCTCTAGACAAAAAATTAACAAGGACACAGAGACTCTAAACGAAGCACTAGACCAAATGGATTTAATAGATATTTACAGAGAATTGCACCCCAAAACTATAGAATTCACATTCTTCTCAAGTGCACATGGGACATTCTCAAAGATAGACCACATGTTAGGACACAAACGAAGCCTCTACAAGTTCAAGAAGATTGAAATCATATCAAGCATCTTCTCAGATCACAATGGCATGAAACTAGAAATCAATTGGAAAAAGAACATGCAACGACATTTGAATACATGGAGGCTAAATAGCATGTTATTAAACAATGAATGGGTTACCGAGGAGATCAAGGAAGAAATTAAAAACTTCCTGGAAACCAACGAAAATGAACACACAACAACACAAAATCTATGGGATGCAGCGAAAGCAGTTCTGAGAGGGAAGTTCATAGCACTACAGGCCCACCTCAAGAATCAACAAAAATTTCTAATAGACTATCTAACCTCACAACTTAAAGAACTAGAAAGCAAACAAAAAGAAAACCCCAGAGCAAATAGAAGGAAGGAAATAGTAAAGATCAGAGCAGAAATAAACGACATAGAGACCAGAGAAACAATTCAAAGGATCAATAAAACAAAGAGCTGGTTTTTTGAAAAGATAAACAAGATTGATGGACCCTTAGCTAGACTCACCAAGAAACAAAGAGAGAGAACCCAAATACACAAAATCAGAAATGAAAGAGGAGAAGTAACAACTGACACCACAGAAATACAAAGGATCATTAGCAAATACTATGAACATTTATATGGCAACAAATTCGACAATCTAAGTGAAATGGACAAATTTCTAGAAACACATAGTCTCCCAAAACTGGACCGGGAAGAGATAGAAAACTTGAACAGACCAATAACAGCTGAGGAAATTGAAGATGTAATCAAGACTCTCCCAGCAAACAAAAGCCCAGGCCCAGATGGCTTCACGGGGGAGTTTTACCGAACATTCAAAGAAGAACTAACACCCATTCTCCTCAACCTATTTCAAAAAATTCAAGAAGAAGGAAGACTTCCAAACTCGTTTTATGAGGCCAGCATAATCCTAATTCCAAAACCAGAAAAAGACACTACAAAGAAAGAAAACTACAGGCCAATATCCCTGATGAATGTAGATGCCAAAATCCTAAACAAAATACTAGCAAATCGGATCCAGCAATACATCAAGAAAATTATTCACCATGACCAAGTGGGATTCATCCCAGGGATGCAAGGCTGGTTCAACATTCGCAAATCAATAAATGTGATACACCACATAAACAAAATGAAAGACAAAAACCACATGATCATATCAATAGATGCTGAAAAAGCATTCGACAAAATCCAGCACCCATTCCTGATAAAAACGCTCAGCAATTTGGGAGTAGAGGGATCATATCTTGATATAATAAAGGCCATATATGAAAGACCTACAGCCAACATCATACTCAATGGGCAAAAACTAAAAACATTTCCCTTAAGAACAGGAACAAGACAGGGATGCCCACTTTCGCCACTCTTATTTAACATAGTACTGGAAGTCTTAGCCACAGCAATCAGACGTGAAGAAAAAATAAAAGGAATCCAAATTGGAAAGGAAGAAGTGAAACTGTCATTATTCGCAGACGATATGATATTATATATAGAAAACCCTAAAGACTCCATCAAAAATCTACTAGACTTAATAAATGAATTTGGCAAAGTAGCAGGATACAAAATTAATGTCAAGAAATCAATGGCATTCTTATACACCAATGACGAACTCACGGAAAGAGAAACTAAAAAAACAATACCATTTACCATCGCGGCAAAAAAATTAAGATACCTAGGAATAAACCTAACCAAAGAAGTAAAGGACCTATTTGCAGAAAACTACAGGACATTGAAAAAAGAAATAGAGGAAGATATAAAAAAATGGAAACACATACCTTGTTCATGGATTGGAAGAATTAACATCATTAAAATGTCCATATTACCCAAAGCAATCTATAGATTCAATGCAATCCCCATCAAAATACCAGTGACATATTTCACAGAACTAGAACAAATATTTCAAAAGTTCATATGGAACCAAAAAAGACCCCGAATAGCCACAGCAATCTTGAAAAAGAAGGACAAAGTAGGTGGGATCACAATACCGGATATCAGCTTATACTACAAAGCCACTGTAATCAAAACAGCCTGGTACTGGCACAAGAACAGGCATATAGACCAGTGGAACAGAACAGAGAATCCGGAAATTGACCCAAGACATTATGCTCAATTAATATTTGACAAAGGTGGCAAGAGCATACAATGGAGTAAAGATAGCCTCTTTAATAAATGGTGTTGGGAAAATTGGACAGCTACATGCAAAAAAATGAAACTAGACCATCAACTTACACCACACACAAGAATAAACTCAAAATGGATAAAAGACTTAAATGTGACTCGTGAATCCATAAAAATCCTAGAAGAAAATGTAGGCAACAAAATTTCGGACATCATACGCAGTAGAATCTTCACTGATACATCACCTAAGGCAACAGAAACAAAGGGAAAAATGAACACATGGGACTACATCAAACTCAAAAGCTTCTGCACAGCAAAAGAAACAACCATCAAAACAGATAGGGAACCCACTCCATGGGAGAGCATAATTGCCAATGACACATCAGATAAGGGGTTAATTTCCAAAATATACAGAGTGCTCATACAACTCAACAAAAGGAAGACAAAGAACCCAATTAAAAAATGGGCAGAGGAACTAAATAGACACCTCTCCAAAAAGGACATACAAATGGCTAAGAGACACATGAAGAAATGCTCAACATCATTAATCATCAGAGAGATGCAAATTAAAACAACAATGAGGTATCACCTCACACCTGTCAGAATGGCCGCCATCAACAAATCATCAAACAACAAGTGTTGGCGAGGGTGTGGAGAAAAGGGGACTCTAGTACACTGCTGGTGGGAATGCAGACTGGTGCAGCCACTGTGGAAAACACTATGGTGTTACCTCAAAAAATTAAAAATTGAATTGCCATTTGACCCAGTGATCCCACTTCTAGGAATATACCCTAAGAAGCCTGAAACACCAATCAGAAAAAATACATGTACCCCCATGTTCATAGCAGCACTATTTACAATAGCTAAGATCTGGAAACAGCCCAAGTGTCCATCAATGGATGAATGGATAAAAAAGCTGTGGTACATATACACAATGGAGTACTATGCAGCTGTAAGAAAGAAAGATCTCTTATCCTTTGAGACGACGTGGAGGGACCTCGAGAGTATTATCCTAAGCGAAACAAGCCAAGCAGAGAAAGACAAATATCACATGATCTCACTTATTTGTGGAATATAATGAACATAGCAGTCTGAGGAACAGGGTAGACCCAGAGACGTGGAAGTAGGGTATAAACTGACACCCCTCAGGAGAGGGGGTGGGGGGGAGGGAGGAGATGAACCACAGAACTTATGCACATGTATGCATAAG
The DNA here is from genome assembly GCA_030848825.1 of Tadarida brasiliensis. Taxonomy (NCBI): domain Eukaryota; kingdom Metazoa; phylum Chordata; class Mammalia; order Chiroptera; family Molossidae; genus Tadarida; species Tadarida brasiliensis. The sequence continues at coordinate 51,812,828 of CM061267.1, forward strand.
TGATGGACATGGACAACAAGGCTGGGGACAGGGTGGGGGGATGGGGAGGAGGGTGTCAATGGGGAAAAAAAGGAGAAACCTCTGTAACAAAAATAAATTAATAAAAAAAAAAAAAAATAAAAAAAAAAATAAAACAAACCAGTCCTTTACCCCCGAAAAAAAAAAAAAAAGAAAATAAAGAGATCAGCCACAAAATGGGAAAAATATTTATGAAACATATATCCGACAAAGCACTAATATCAAGGATATTAAAAAATCTGCTACTCAATAATAATGGCAAACAAATCAATAAAAATAAAAATTAAAAATATTTGAACAAGCACTTCACAAAAGAAGATATATAAATGGCAATAAGTCCATGAAAAAGTGCTCAATATCATGAGTCTATGGGGATTTGAAAAATGAACCACAGTAAGATATCACTATACATCTGTCAGAATGGCTAAAACGAGAAAGATTGACAATGTAAAACATTGGTGAAGATTTAGAGCAACTGGAGCTCTCATATTTTGCTGATGGTAGCGTGCAATAGTTCAACCACTTAGGAAAATGTTCTGGCAGCTTCTTATAAAACTAAATATACACCTACCTTGTGATCCAGCAATTCCCTTCTTAGCTTTTTACCCAAGGGAAATGAAACATATCCACAAAAGACTTGTATAAGAATGTTCATCACAGCTTCATTCATAATATTCATTAACTGGAAATAACCTCAATATCTATCAGCAGGTGAGTGGATACAGAAACTGGGTACATCTATACATTGGAATACTACTCAACAATAAAAAGAACTAAGCTACATACAACAACATGAATGGACCTCAAAAATATTATGCTGAGTGAGAGAAGCCTTACACAGAAGAACTCATTCAATTTATATGAAGTTTTAGAAATGGCAAAATTAATCTGTGGTGGAAAAAATCAGAACAGTGGTTGCTTCTGAGGGTAGAGGTAGGGATTGAGTAGGACGAGTATAGGTGAATTCGCTGAGGTGATGGGAATTTTCTATATCTTTATAGGTATTTGAGTTATAGGGATGTAAGCATTTGCCAAAATTCAATGAATGGTACACTTAAGATTTGCACTATACACTGTAATGAAATATTGAACTATAGTTAATGATATGCACTCTGAAGTGCTTAGGTATTAAGATCACTGATGCCTGCAAGTCACTTTGAAATATATAAAAAGTGAGGTGAATTGATGGATAGAAAGATGGAAAGATATATGATAAAGCACAAACTTTTTAACAATTCTAAAATTTAGGTGACAGGTACATGGGTGATACCTGCATAGTTCTTTGAACTTTTCTTATGTTTAAAAAATTTCATAATACAATGCTTGGGAAAAGGAAAAGATAACATGTACTGCAGTTGTCATCTTTGACAGACTGTACTCCTGGACCTTCACAAATAGTCACCAATAATGTGCATATATCAGCACTTCAGAGGGAACCTGACTAGTTAGCTGAAAGGAGTTTATTGAGCATGAAAACATTCTCAGAACTTATTTTGACCAAAGATGAGTGACTGTTTTAATTCCTATAAATCTCCTGAGGGTCTTTGCAAGCACATCTCTGGGTATTTCACCTTTCTAATTTAGGATTGAACATGGGAAGATCTTATGTTTAAAGCACGAATCTATAATAAATAGTTAATAATGTAAATAAGTACTTCATCATAAAAAGCTGAGTTTTGAGTTGTAAATCTTGCTATCATCTAGTAAAGAGACTTAACTCCCAACCCCCAAGAGCTATAACATGTGCAGTGAGCAAGCTCTAGCTCTAGATTAGCTCCGTAGTAAACTCCAAGAGACTGGAAACGGTGTTAACTCACTACTGTGGCCCCCAGTGCCAGCTTAGTTCAGTGCACATAGTAGGTACTCAGTAGATATTTATGATATTGAATGGCAGGGAATTATTTTGCATTGGGCTCTATTTTCTTGCTGGAATTCTAAATTTGGTTTCTGTAGCTTACCTTTGAATGGAGTAAGTTATATAAATATAAAATACAAAGTAAGTGCTTAATTTTAATGACAACAATAAAGCCAATGTTGACTCACTGGCTGATTTATCTGGGCCTTTAGAAATGGGGAAGAGATAATCATAAGCTCAGTCAATGTAGTTTAGCCCAGTAGCTCTCTTCAATGCTTCAAATATGCATTATTAGGCATCCTCAGTTGCTCAAATAATGAGGATGCTCCAGGAAACTGGTGGTCAGGATCCTAAAAGCAAATTAGGATAAGGTGTAGAATGGTTCCTACTGGTAGGTGGGTACTGTCAAGTAGCATCTATCATGCCCAGGGTAGGGGCACAATGCTAAGGATTGGACACCAGAAAAGCTGAAGCAAGGCTAGTAGTGCAAAATAGGAGATTATAATATAACATGATTTGATATGAAAATGTGATATAATATAATAAATATAATAAATATAATAAATATAATATAATATAATATAATATAATATAATATAATATAATATAATATAATATAATATAATCAAAACTTTTAAGTCTTTAAAATATTTTCAGTTGTTCTATTTGATTCTCAGAACATTCTTGCCAGGCTGACTCTAGGCCTAGAATCCACAAGTGATAGCAGGGGTACCCCTGGCTAGAGAGGGGAAGTGTGGATGTGGATGTGGCAGCCAAGGGCAGAATTTGTCTATCATGGGTGGGCAATCCCAGTGTTCAAATGTCTCATGAAGTGGGATGGAAAGTGATGAGGATTATAACTGAAGCAGGCCCATCATAGGGCAGCTCCATGGAGCCTCCTTCGCAGAAGGGCTCACTAGCAGTTTCTCATGCCTGGAGGAAGCCTTTTCAGAATGAGTCTATAATACTGTAAATCATAAAACAGAAATCACAGTGACTCTTTCTGAAACCTCTTTCCTGGAAAAGCTAACTGCTTTTTTTTTGACACTTGGAACACAAACAACCAATATCAAGTGACTTAGAAAAATGGTTTAAATAAGTGTCCTCTACTGCATTTCTTTATCTGAGATACTATTCTCCCTGACATTCTATACACACCGCAATAAAAGATGATAAACTGACAAAATTTCCTTCCAGAATTTCTTGTTGTTCTTACACAGAGAAACAGAACCCAAATGTACTTTTTTCATTTCTGTGTGGTTGAGGGGGAAAAAGAGTTTGTATTACTGTGGAAATGCTTTAAGCATTTATTAAAGAGGTCAGAATGCATTAAGAGCCTTGGGGCAGAATGGGCACAGTGATAGTTTTCTAGAAAATGCAAGGTGATAATGAGAGTGACCACTCATGGAAATCGCAGCTCACATTATAGATAATAAACTCTCCTACTTAGCCATTAGCCTTTATAGAAGGCACAATTTATGAAACCAGTGAACTTCAGGAAAAAGTGAATATCAGAGGGACACTAGGGGAAACCATCTATAGGTTTAAGAACCTTTATATGAAATAAGAATTCATTTTGCTCAAGGGGAATACATGTACACACAAACACATACACATTAATAAATATACAACATATATATTCATACTAATATTTATATACTGTTGGAATTTAATTCACTTAGCCCATCTCCCCAAGTATAAAATATTATATATATATGTATATATGCCATTATATATATATCTTTTAAAAAATATTTCATTGATTTTTTACGGACAGAGGGAGAGGGAGAGAGAAATATCGATGAGAGAGAAATATCAATTGGCTGCCTCCTGCACACCCCCTACTGGGGATTGAGCCTGCAAACTGGGCATGTGCCCTGACCAGGAATTGTACAGGTGATGTCTTGGTGCATGGGACGATGCTCAATCCATTGAGCCACACTGGCTGGGCAGAACATTATATATTTTAAAACAGAAAGTATAATTGACTAGATTTTAAAACTATTCCAACTTAAATAAAATCTTGAACAATTTTTAAAAGCTATATTTAAAGGAACAAGAGCACAAATCAGATTTACATTGGATTGAAGCCTATTGAGTGTGGACCCTAGAGGAAGTACGCAGCTACTTTGCCTATATCCTACTTACCTGGAGAATTTTTCCCAGAGGATGGTTAAAAAGACCCTTTAAGTAGTTAAGAAAATTTCATCTTCCTAGGTTGCATAATTTTAGTTACCTCTAGAAATACCTTTACAGAATTAAGAGTTTAATATCATTATCATTAGTATCCCTCCTATAGGCACTTAAATTATTGCCACCTTGGCTCTGCCGTGTCAGTTCTCACTTTGACGTCTGCTCTGCTTTCTACCTTGCGAAAATACCTTGAAATCGTTCATCTAGTAAAGTAGTTTTCTAATTTTTGGTAGGGTCGGTAGGTGGGAATTGTACTATTTTATTCCTGCATTTCCATTTTACTGGAGTTTCAGGAGGAACTGCCATGTTTAATTGGTATCTGACCTATGGTTTTTTAGAAAACCTAAATTTATAGTTTGTTCTATTGTAGCCACTAGACTTAGCCTAGGCCTTTTTTCTTCTACTTAATTATTTTGTACCTTAAAAAAAATCCTTATCATAATTATCCTAAAATACTTCATTTCTTCTAATCTAAGATTATAAATCATGATTCTGTGAACCTCTAAGAAAGAAAAAAACACTAACAATTAAGCTATGAAAAAAATGCTACGATCTGTTGATTTTAAGAAGCACACTGATTTCAGAGGGATAAAAATGAGAAAAAAATGCATTCTTAGAATTGATGAAACTGGTATCTGTCTTGTATTGCTTGCTCTTCGAATCCTGTTACAGGCAGATGAAATCTTTATGAAAAATGAGTGAGTGAAACTCCACACTGCTTGTGTTGGGTGAACTATTGACAAAAAGGGCATGCTGACTACACCTCTGGTCACACAGGAACACACTCACAGACTGGCAATTTTCTGAGATGTATATAGTAAAAAGCTTTCTCTTTTGAAGTCTGTATCTTTTTTTAATAACATTTTTTATTTTTCAATGACAGTTGACATACAATATTATATTAGTTTCAGGTGTACAACATAGTGATTAGACATTTATATACTTATAAAGTGATCATCCTGATAAGTCTAGTAGCCATCTGACACATGCATAATTACAGTATTATTGCCTATATTCCTTATGCTGTACTTTACATCGCAGTGACTGTCTTTATAACTGGCAATTAGTACATCTTAATCTTTTCCCTCTTTCACCCATCCCAATCCCCTTCCTATCTGTAACCATCAAAATGTTCTCTGTATTTATGAGTTTGTTTCTGTTTTGTTTGTTTGTTTGTTTTTTTAGATTCCACCCTTTCAGTGTGCTGCTTGTGGAGCTAATCACATGGTACTCTGCTGTGGTCTGAAGCTGGCCACTGGGTGTGTCAGTTCTGGGGCCTCTTTGGAGGCGCTCCTGTGCAGGCCATGGTCAGCTGCTGCTTTGGCCTGGTTTACCTGGTAGAAGCTACAGAGTAATCCCAATTGGTAGCTGCCTATGCTAGGTCTAGAGGCCTGTGAGGGAGGCCATGCTGCCAACTGAGACTGGCTGCCACCAGTCCTGGGCCTGGGGCCACTCTGCAAAAGGCTCAAGATACCCCAAGGCCTACTGCCACTTGAAGACTGCCCCTAAGGCTCAGCTGCTGAAAGAGCCTCTGGCAGTATGTCAATTGGGTGGGGGAGGATCTCAGGGAGTCACCAGAGTGGGGCAAGTGGTGTTCATCAAGTTATTGCAGATTCAGATTTAGCTGTATTAGGGTGAGGGCTCAATACCAGAAAGATGGTGGCCACCTTCCCGCTGTGTGGGAGGAGGGCTCAACACAGGGACAATGGCAGCTGCCCCTCCAGCCCTTGCCCTGAAGCCACACCACTTTCCAGTATGTCTCTGGAGCCCCCAGAAGTCACTGTCCCTCTGCCAGAGCCCAGGGTGAGTGCCTGTAAACCAGTGAGTCTTTGCTTGGGTCCTTTAAGAGGATGCCAATGTCTCCAGCAGCCTTCTGCATGGACAGAGAGCATCTCTGCTGATTTTCACAGCCAGATGTTATGGGGGCTCCTATTCTTGGCATTGCTGCTCCAGATTGGGGAGCTTGGTGGGTGATTGAGACACCTCACTAAGAGGGGAGTCTCTGCAGCTGGCATATCCCTGTAGATTCTCAACAACCACATGTGGGTGGCAGTCAATCTGTTTTGTGTCTCTGCCCCTCCTATCAGTCTCCATGTGGCTGCTTCTTTATATCCTTAGTTATAAGACTTCTGTTCAGCTACTCTTCAGATGGTTCTCCAGATTGATTGTTCTATAATTTAACTGTAATTTTGATGTGGTTCTATGCAAATTTAATTGACTACTTTTTAGTAAGATGCCAAATTAAACCATTGATTAAATTGAAGGTATGTTTTGTTATTATTTAATAAGAGTAAATAAGGTACCAAACAAACACAGTGCTTTCTCCAGAGTAAGTCTTCAGTGAATATTAGCTGAATAAGTAAACAAAATTAACTAGTTCTTCTAAAGTTATCATGAAATAGAAATGGGAAATGTCAAATGGTATAGTTGAAATAGATAAAACACCTCACTTAGTTCAGTATGATGATTCTGTAGTCTTGATTCCTGTACCTGCGTCCTGCACCTATAGAATCACAATGCTACATGGATGGTTTTTTGGTAAGACTAATCAATACAGTATGGAATTCAAACTAGGCCTGGCCAGTGTGGCTCAGTGGCCAGATCAGGTTCCGGTCTAGACAAGCTTGTGACCTAGACAAAGAGCTACAGCTCAGCCTCCTCATCTATGAAAAGAAAGGAGCTGAACTAAGTGAACTACTAGGCTCCTTCTAGCTCTTACTGTTGATTCTTTAAAATGAAATCATTTAAATAAATTCTTTTAAATGAAATCATGAGGAGATCAATTACTGAGCTGCCATGCAATCCTGTCCCCTCTGCCCTTGGATAAAACTCTAAGGACAGATCTTTACATCCTCCAAGGATGCCTTTTTTCATTAACATTCATAGGAAAAACTCTTATTAAATACTCTTCCTTTGATACTAGTCATAGTTTCCTTGAAAATGGATCTATCAAATAAAAAATCAACAATAATGTTTTTGGTTGAGTGAATGCTATTTATCTAATAACAAGGACTGGGTTTAAACCAGAAAAACATAATTTAGTTGGTGGAGTTTCATAATCACACCTCTGATCACTGACTCTCTTTTCAATATAGCCCTCAGTTGTTTCTCTGATATGACGACTTATTTTTCAACTCTTTAAAAAAATTATTTATTTATTTATTGGTTTTTAGAGAGAGAGAAAGGGAGAAGGAGAGAGAGATAGAAACATCGATGAGAGAGAACATCGATTGGCTGACTCCTGCATGCTCCCCATTGGGGATTTGGCCCACAACCTGGGCATGTGCCCTGACCCGGAATCAAACCAGCGACCTCTTGGTGCATGGGTCGATGCTCAACCACTGAGCCACACCAGCTGGGCTTTTTCTACTCTTTTAAGTGCTTCATGAGGATACATTTACGTGGAAAATACCTTAATTGTCTATTATTACTCACAATATGGTTTATGAATACAAACGTAAATTTCCCTGACATAGCCAAAAGGGAGCAAAATCACTTAATTTAAATATTTGATAGTTTATCTTCCAACAGAAGCTAATGACACTCATGAAGTTCTAGCTTATAAATCAGGTGCGACTAGATAATTCAATTTGCACACACTGAACAGAGAGAAAACTTTAGGAAAGATTAAAATATTTGACAACATTGACAGAAAATGTGACATGTGGTCCTACTGAAATGCAGTGGCTGGAAGTTTAAGACTCTATAAATACAAAGGTTAAACTACACAGTAGAAGGATATGATTATTTCTCTTACATACACCAAGATGACTCGAAGTAAAATATGGCGCTTTCAATGTCAAAGGAGGTAAAAAACTTGGTGTGAATTCAAAGAACGTCAGCAACAAGGGATTAACACAAGCAATTGAATTATGAGACAAGGTTAAGAGAATTTATTGTGTGTAGGTGTGCCACAGGTAATCTAATAACATGAAAGAGAAAAGCAGGAAGAGGATTTTATCTAAGACATGAAAGCGGTAGTTTCATTGTTGTCTCACATTTACACACTAGAGAAACTGAGGCACAGGGAGAACTTATATGATTGATTTGAGAGCTTCAATCAGTGCTGTGCTGATGATACAAATTTTGTTCTGATTTCCAGTTCTGTAGATGTCCAGTCAGCTGAGATAATCAGAGAAAGTCTAGTCCATATCAGCAGTTTTCTTTCTAAGCTGTGAGGGATCTTGGAGTCTTGAATTTTTTCTCATTACTCTGTTTCTGGACTGGAGACCATACTAATTGTTCCTGGGTAATGTTAGCCAAGTGTTTATGAGTCTTGGTTCTGAACCACTTATTCCCAAGCAAGAATGAGCTTTCCAAAACAAATCTGACGGTGGCACTGTTGTCTCCTTCTCTTGCTGGCCCCTACTGATTTAGGTGCCCCAAAGCATCCTGCTGTCATCACACAATGACAATGATGTGGTGACATCTCTTTTTACTATATGATGTGTGGTGCATCTCTGTCTCCATGAAGGCACTTTTTGTGTCTTGCTTATCTTTACATCACCTGCCTCAGCACACATTCTGGCACATGCTAGGTGTTCATAAATGTTTGCTGAATGATAGAACCACTAGATTTTTCAAAGAGGATGTTTCAAGGAGGAGTTTAGCTAATCAACTAAAGGAAATACAGTCTAAATGGAAATACAGTTCATGAGTTCCAAAGGTGAAACGTCCTCCCTTAGACTTTGGTGAAGCTCCCACTCTTCTCTTAGTTCCAGAGGCCTTTAAATATGAACCAAGATGGCTGGCAAAACATTTTGACTCTGACTTGAAGAAACCTCTACAGTGATGGTTATCCTTGATCCTGACTGATGTGTAAGCTACAAAAATCAACAGAACTGTTGATTACAGATTTCTCAAATATTTTCAGAGGGAAAACTGTTCAAGCTAAAGTCTCATTTGTTCTTTCTGTGATGGAATCCTACCCACTAAGTACAAAGTGTCTCTGACATACTAAACGCTGCTCCCAGTCAGCAGCCATCTGAAGACTGATGCCTGAATTCTAACTGCTAGAGTTCACTTTCTTTGACGTCAAATATCTTTCTTTTACATCAGTTAAAATACAGTTGGCATTAGAACAAAAAAGGTTTAAGCTCTTATTTTCACATTGTTTGGAATTAAGAATCGTAGAACAAATTTAGATCCAGGAGAGGAAGACTTGGGGGAAATGGGGGAAAGAAGAAGTAGTCAGGATAAAGAGAGGGGAACAAGAAGTCTAGATTACTTAACTCAACTGTTTGCTCTTCCTTAACAGACAATCACACTTCACACACCACTGTCTACTGATTCCTGACCACCGAGATCAGGTCAGCATAAAAACAAGTGTAATCTGCCCACTGCCAGATTCAACAAATTATCTTCTCCTGGGGCATTAGTACTGTCAGAGGAGAGGGAGGGTGATACTCTTTCCTTCTTCATTTCAGCACCAGTCCCCCACCCCTCATCCCATCACAGGTTTTCTGCTACCATAACCTACTAAGATGGGTTTGAAACTAGAAAAACCACTCAGGCCCTTTATTTGCTAACTGGGCCCAGCTTCAATGCTCCTGCTTCCCAAGTGCCCAAAATGCCCACAGAAGTATCTCCCATTAACCTCTTCACTTGTCTTCAGTCAGCTCCTTCCACCTTTTCCCTCATTTACAATCTCAGGCTCACCCCACAAGGAGACACTGGGTGTGATCTCATGCAACTTGAGTCAGACTCCCCTAAATCTTTGCTAAATTTACTTACATTTAATCCCTCTCTGTATGCATATTTAAGTTTCAGATGAAGAAATTTGTCAAATCCAATACTCTATCTGTGCCCTTGACCACACCTTTACAGTAAACCCTAGAACCATATTTTATATGCTACTCCCTATCCCTTCTCATATCCTCAATCATTACCATTCTTTTGTTTTAAATTTTTTTGTCTTCCTTGTTGAAAGCATTACAGATGTCCCCCTTTTTCACCCCACTGACCCCACCTCCCCGCTCCCACCTCCCTTCTGCCTTCCCCTATACTACTGTCTGTGTCTTTGGTTATGCATATAAGTACATTGGTTTATCTCTTCTTGCATCCCCCACTCCCTTCCCTCTCAGGTTTGTCAGTCTGTTTCCTACTTCCATGTCTCTTGATCTATTTTGATTGTTATTTTGTTCATTATATTCCATAAATAAGATCATGTGGTACTTGTCTTTCTCTGACTGGCTTATTTTGCTTAGCATAATACTCCCCAGGTTTCCCATGTCATCTCAAAAGGTAAGAGATCTTTCTTTCTTACAGCTGCATATATTCCATTGTGTAAATATACCACAGCTTTATTATCCACTAATCTACTGATGAGCACTAGGGCTGTTTCCAGACCTTAGCTATTGTAAACAGTGCTGCTATGAATATAGGGGTGCATATATTTCTGATTGGTGTTTTGGGATTCTTAGGATATATTCCCAAAAATGAGATCGCTGTCTCAAATGGCAGTTTCATATATAATTTTTTGAGGAAACACCATATTGTTTGCCATAGTGGCTGCACCAGTCTGCATTCCCACCAGCAGTGTACTAGAGTACATCCTCACCAGCAATTGTTGTTTGATGATTTGTTGATGGCGGCCATTCTGACAGGTGTGAGGTGATACCTTATAGTCACTTTAATTTGCATCTTTCTGATGATTAGTGACGTTGAGCATTTTTCATATGTTTCTTAGCCATTTGTATGTCCTATTTGGAGAAATGTCTATTCAGGTCCTCTGCCCATTTTTTAATTGTACTGTTTGTCTTCCATTTGTTGAGCTGTATGAGTACTTTATATATTTTGGATATTAATCCCTTATCCAACGTATCATTGGCAAATATGTTCTCCCAAAGAGGGGGTTCCCTTTTAAATTTAATGCTGGTTTCTTTTGCTGTACAGAAACTTCTTAGTTTGATGTAGTCCCATTTATTACATTTTTCCTTTGTTGCTCTTGCCCTAGGAAATGTATCAGTGAGAATTCTGCTACATGTGATACCTGAGATTTTGCTGCCTACATTTTCTTCTAGGATTTTTATGTTTCATAACTTACATTTAAGTCCATTATTCATTTTGAGTTTGTTCTTGTGCAAGGTGTAAGTTGGTGGTTTAGTTTCATTTTTTTTGCATGTACCTGTCCAATTTTCCCAACACCATTTATTGAAGAGACTGTCCTTTCTCTATTGTATGCTCTTGCCTCTTATATCAAATATTAATTGCATATAATATCTTGGGTCGATTTCTGGGTTCTCTGTTCCATTGTTCTATATGATTGTTCTTGTGCTAGTACCAGGCTGTTTTGATTATGATGACTTTGTAGTATAACCTGATATCCAGTACTGTGATTCCTCCCACTTTGTTCTTCTTTTTCAAGATTGCTGTGGCTATTCAGGGTCTTTTTTGGTTCCATATAAACTTTTGGAGTATTTGTTCTAGTTCTGTGAAATATGCCATTGGTACTTTAATAGGGATTGCATTGAATCTGTAGATTGCTTTGGGTAGTATGGACATTTTAATGATGTTGATTTTTCCAATCCATAAACATGGTATATGCTTCCACTTATTTATTTCTTCCTCTATTTCTCTTTTCAATGTTCTGTAATTTTTTAGAACAGGTCTTTAACCTCCTTGGTTAAGTTTATTCCTAGCCTAGGTATCTTAATTGTTTTTGTTGCAATGGTAAATGAAATTGTTTTTCTAGTTTCCCTTTGTGAGTGTTCATTATTGGTGTATAAGAATGCCATCAATTTCTGGATGTTAATAATGTATCCTGCTACTTTGCCTAATTCATTTATTAAATCTATCAGATTTTAATGGAGTCTTTATGGTTTTCTATATACAATATCATCATCTGCAAATAATGATAGAGTCAGTTTCACCTTTCCAAATTAGATGCCTTTTATTTTTTCTTCTTGTCTGATCACTGTGGCTAAGGCTTCCAGTACTACCTTGAACAAAAGTGGTGAAAGTGGGCATCCCTGTCTTGTTCCTGTTCTTAAGGAAAACACTTTTAGTTTTGTTCATTGAGTATGATATTGGCTGTAGGTTTTTCATATATGGACTTTATTATGTTGAGGTATGATCCCTTTATTCCCACTTTACTATGCATTTTTTTTTTTTATCAGAAATGGCTGCTGAATTTTGTCAAATGCTTTTTCAGCATCTATTGATATGATCATATCATTTTATATCTTTCATTTTATTTGTTGTACGACATTTATTGATTTGAGAATATTGTACCAGCCTTGCATCCCTGGGATAAATCCCACTTGGTCATGGTGACTAATTTTTTTAATACATTGCTGGATCAGATTTGAAAGTCTTCCTTTTTCTTCAAATTTTTGGAATAGTTTGAGGAGAATAGGTGTTAGTTCTTTGAATGTTCAGCAAAACTCCTCTGTGATGCTATCTGGAACCTGGCTTTTGTTTGCTGGGAGTTTATTGATTACTGCTTCGATTTCCTTAGTTGTTATTGGTCTGTAAAGGTTTTCTGATGCTTCCCAGTTGAGTTTTGGAAGACTGTATTATTCTAAAAATTTGTCCATTTCACCTAGGTTGTCCAATTTGTTGGTGTATAATTGTTCATAGTATTTTCTAACAATCCTTTGTATTTCTGTGGTGTCAGTTGTTTCTTCTCCTCTTTCATTTCTGATTTTGTTTGTTGGGTCCTTTCTCTTTATTTCTTGATGAGTCTGGTTAAAGTTTGATCAATCTTATTTATCTCTTCAAAGAACCATCTCTTGATTCCATTGATCTTTTGTATTTTTTTTATCTCTATGTCATTTATTTCCACTCTGACCTTTATTATTTCTTTCCTTCTACTTACTCTGCATTTCTTTTTGTTCACTTTCTAGTTCTTCAAGTTGTAGGGTTAGATAAGCTATGAGAAAATTTTTTGTGTCTTGAGGTAGGCCTGTAATGCTATGAACTTCCCTCTCTGGACTGCTTTCACTGTGTCTCATAGATATTGTGTTGTTGTGTATTCATTTGCATGGATTTCCAGGAAGTTTTTTTATTTCTTCTTTGATCTCCTTGGTAACCTATTCATTGTGTAATAACATGCTACTTAGCCTTCATGTGTTTGTTTTTTAGTGTTTTCATTGTAATTAATTTCTAGTTTCATGCCATTGTGATCTGAGAAGATGCTTGATATGATTTCAATCTTCTTGAATTTGTAGAGACTTAGTTTGTGTCCTAGCATATGGCCTATCTATGAGAATGTCCCATGTGCACTTGAGAAGAATGTATATTACACAGCTTTGGGGTGAAATATTCTGTAAATATTTAATTAAATCTATCTGATCTAGTGAGTCATTTAGGGTCTCTGTTTCCATGTTAATTTTTTGTCTAGAGGATCTCTCCAGTGATGTCAATGAGATGCTGGAGTCCCCAACTATGATTGTTTTGCTGTCAATCTCTCCTTTAAAGTCCTTCAGAAGTTTTAAAATATATTTTGTTGCTCTTATAAATGGTGCATATGTGTTTACCAAAGTTATATCTTCTTGTTGGATTCATCCTTTTAATATTATGTAGTAGCCTTCTTTGTCTCTTATTATGACCTTCATTTTAAAGTCTATTTTATCAGATATGAGTATTGCTACCACAGCTTATTTTCTGTTTCCATTTGCTTGCAAATTTTTCCCCTCCCTTCACTTTCATTATATGTGAGTCTTTTGTTCTAAAGTGGGTATCTTATAGACAGCATATATATGGGTCATGTGTTCCTATACATTCAGCTACTCTGTGTCTGTTCATTGGAGCATTTAATCCATTTACATTTAAGGTTATTATTGAAATGTACTTATTTATTTCCATATTAAAAAGTTTTTTCTTTATTGATTTTAGAGAGAGAGGAAGGGAGAGGGAGAGAGAGAAAGAAACATCGATGAGAGAGAACATTGATTGTCCGCCTCCTGCATGCACCACACTGGGAATTTGGCCAACAACCTGGGAATGTGACCTGACCAGGAATCTAACTGGTGACCTCTTGATGCATGGGTCAACATTCAACCACTGAGCCACACCAGCTGGGCTTCATTTCCATTTTTATTTCATATGTCTACCTTTCTATTTCTATTTTCTGCTTCCTACATCAGTCCCTTTAACATTTTTATTACCTTGACGTCATGCCATTCCATTTTGGCCTGTAATATCTCTGTTGAGAAGTCATCTGACAGCTTGTGGGAGCTCCTTTGTAGGTAGCATGGGAGAATGACTCAACATAGGGCTCCTGATGGCCTCCTTCCAAGCTCTCTCTCCAGCACCATGAACCTATGACCCTCCTCACATAGCTCCAGTCCAGTCAGTCAGCACTCTGCTGGAGCCCAAGGTAAATGGCTGTAGATGAAATTTAGTGCACTGGCCCTTCAGGCAGGTGTCCGTGTTCCCAGTCCCTCTCCCTGCCAGACAGGACCTATGCTCTGGTGTTTTTCACAGCCAGGTGTTATGTGGGAGCCTTTTCGGTGTTCTGCCACTCTGTTCTAGGAATCCTGGTTTCGGGTTTAAACCCAAGAGTTCTCAGGGAGAACTTCTCACAGCTGAGATAACCCTCAGATGCTGCCTGTGGGAGCCTAGTCAGCCCTCTCACACTTCCACACCTCTTATGAGACTCGCTTTGGACTCCTCTTTATGTCCCTGGTTATAATGATTCTCTCCAGCTGGTCATCCACTGGTTATTCTGGATGACTTTATTTTAGTAGTAATTCCAGTTTGGACCTGTGTAGCTTCCATCCACTCCACGCCTATTTTTTTCCTTGTTTTCTTTTCTGGATCTTCTTCTTCTGCTTTCTCTTCAAGTGTGGGTTTTCTCTAGAGTTTAATTCTCCTCTTACTCTTCTTATCATACTATAACATCTCCTTGGGTTATCTCATACACTTAAATGAGTTCAACTAGTACTTAACTTTCCTATATTTCTAGTTGTGTGCTGAACTTCCATATTTGAATATCTTATGGTCTCCTCAAACTAACATTGTGAAAACCAAACTCAGTATGCCTCCTCTATACCAGCTCTCCCTCCTTTATCATGTAACCCAGTTGGAAAAAATCACCATCCACCCAATCATGCTAGAAGCTGAGTCTTAAAATTCTTCCTGTTCTTTCTTATATAGACCAAGGACAATTAATCAGTCTTGCTTATTTCAATTCTTATAGAGCTCTGAAATTTATCTTCTACTTAGCCTAGTTCAGGCCCTTATAATTTTTTTTATTGATTATAGACACAGCCTCCTCAATTATCTCCCTATGTCCAGCTTTTCAAATATCAATTTATTCTCTATTCTTTAGTGAGAATTATCTTTCTAGACTATAAATCTGATATCATTCCCATCCTTAAAACTCTTCATTGTGAGATTCCAAGATGGCAGTGGATTAAGTGGAAGCTGAAACTACAATTAAAACATACTAAAACCAACCTGAATAACCAACTAAAGGTTAGCTGAAGATAACAATTATAACCAAGGACATAAAAAGGAGCCCACATTGAGATTGGTAGGAAGTTCAGAGGGCTGGCTGGACTCCAACAGGCAGCAACTGAAGTGCAGGAGGAATATCTCAGCTGAGGGGGGTTACCTTTAAGAAGTCTGTAATCTAAACCACAAGCTGGGCTCTCCAGCCCAGAGTGATAGAACTGGGAATGGTGCCCACATAACGCCTGACTGTGAAAAGCACCAGAGGTTCTGTCTGGCAGGGAGAGATGGATAGAAACACAGGTACCCTCCTAAAGGGCCAACTACTAAACTGTGTTTGCAGCCACTCACCTTTGGTTCTAGAAGAGGGAGGGCAGAGTGGACTATTGTTGTATGAGGAGAAGCTGGAGTTGGTTACTCTGTGGAGAGAGCTGAGAAGGCAGAGGCCAGGATCCCTGTTGAGTCATTCCCCCATGTTGCAGAAGCCACCTTTCACAGGCTGAGCTTTCCCATCATAGCACCTTTAACCTAGGGGGAAGCAACTGCCCCACCAATTGGAAGGTCTCTTGCCCCAAACTGTGGAGTTTATACCCTGTTGAAGACTACAGCCTGAGGGTCATTAAGAAACTGAGGCTATCAGTCAGCCTTCAGGCAGAGGTGGATCTCAGAGAGTTTTGAATTTTTGCCTGACCTGCTCCTGGGCCTGAGGTTAGGAAAAGAAGGCCTCGGCGCACATCTTGGCCCTTTCCACACACACCCAGCCCCAGAAGAGGGAACCATAAGATATGGATCATTTATAGCTCTACAAAGGGTGCTCAGGGGCAGTGACAGAGTGTCTAACATTGGCCTGCACCAGAGATCCTCTGAAGAGGCCTAAAACCAAGAAACCCAGTGGCCAGCTTCAGACAACAACAGAGTAGGATCTAATAAGCTTCACAAGCAGTATATCTATGGGGAAATATTGGCAGGCTCCAAACCCTGCTGAGGTAAATTCCACTTTGGGCAATAAGCACCTGCACAGCAGCCTGCACACTGTGTTGGGGGTTAAGCCTCACTGTCAGCCAGCCTGAGGGTCAAGCCCACATGAAAACAAGCCAAGAGAAATCAGGGCTCCATTACAACAGGAGGGTCCACACAACGTGCACAAGGGATAGTATTAGAGCACCCAGGTCAAGTGATCATGGATACTGTGCCATTGGGTCCCACAGGTCACCTACTACATAAGGCCACCTTACCAAGACTGGGAGTCAGAACAGATCTACCTAATACATAGAAACAAACCCAAACAGGCAGCCAAAATGGGAAGACAAAGAAACAAGCTCCAAATGAAAGAACAAGAGAATTCTCCAGAAGAAGAGCTAAATGAAATGGAGATACATAATTTATAAGATATAGAGTTCAGATTAATGATTATAAGAATGCTCAACAGCATGAAAAAAGTTATAGAAACTATGAAAAACAACCAGTTGGAAATGAAGAATAGCATAACAGAAAGAAAAAATACAAAGGAAGGAAGGAATTAACAGCAGATTAGAGGAAGCTGAGGTTTGGACTAAGAAATTAGAAGACAGGGTGGAAAAAAAATCACTCAGTCAGAAAACCTAAAGAAAAAACAATTAAAAAACAACAGGACAGTTTAAGGGAGATGTGGGACAACGTGAAATGTAATAATATCTGCATCATAGGAGTACCAGAAGGAGAAGAAAGTGAGCAAGAGATGGAGAATCTGTTTGAAGAAATAATGGCAGAAAACTTCCATAAGTTAGTGAAGAAAAATCACACAAGTTCAGGAAGCACAGAGAGTCCCAAGTAAGAAGACCCCAAAGAGGCCCACACCAAGGTACATCATAATTAAAATGCCAAAAATTAAAGAAAAAGAGAGACTCTTAAAGGCAGCAGAGAAAAGCAGTTACTTACCTACAAGGGAGCTCCCATAAGGCTGTCAGCTGATTTCTCAGCAGAAACACTATAGGCCAGAAGGGAATGGTATGAATTATTCAAGGTAATGAAAAGCAAGGATCTGAAACCAAGACTCCTCTATCCAGCAAGGCTGTCATTCAAAATAGAAGGTGAAATAAAGAGCTTCCTGACCAAAAAAAAAAAAAGAATGCTACAGGGTTTTATCACCACCAGACAAGCATTGCAAGAAATGTCAAAGGAAATGCTGTAATAAGATATATATATATATATATATATATATATATATATATATATATATATATATGGAGAGAGAGAGAGAGAGAGAGAAACAAAGGTATTAAAAGGTATAAGGAATAATAATGGCAATAAATAAGTACATATCAGTAATAACCTTAAATGTAATGGATTAAATTATTCAATCAAAAGACATACAGTAGCTGAATGGATAAGAGAACATGACCCATATATATGCTGTCTAAAAGAGACCCAGGTCAGAAGAAAAGTCTCACACAGGATGAAAGTGAAGAAATGGAAAAAAAGTTTTTCACTCAGTGGAAATGGAAAAAACAAAAAGGCAGGGTAGCAATACTCGTATCTGATAAAATAGACTTCAAAGCAAAGGCCATAACAAGTGACAAAGAAGGTCACTACATAATCCTAATGGGATTGGTCCAACAAGAGAATATAACCTTGGTAAACATATATGCACCCAATATAGGAGCACCAAAATATATTTTAAAACTTCTGGACACCTTTAAGTGAGAGATCAACAGCAATACAGTCATGGTAGGGGATTTAACATACCACTAACTTAACTGGATAGATCTTCCAGAAAAAAAATAAAAAGGAAACAGTGACTCTAAATGACATAGTTGACCAGATGGATTTAATTAACATTTACAGAAAATTTCACCCCAAACCTGTGGAATAAACATTCTTCTCAAGTGCACAGGGGACATTCTCAAAGAGAGATCACATGTTAAGACACAAACAAAGTCTCTACAATTTCGAGAAGATTGAAATCTTATCAAGCATCTTCTCAGATCACAATGGCATGAAACTAGAAAGCAGCTACAATAAAAATACTCAAAAATATTCAAACACATGGAGGCTAAATAACATATTATTAAACAATGAATTGGTTTTATTGAAATCAAAGAAGAAGTTAAAAAGTTTCTGTAAACAAATGAATATGAACACACAGCAATCCAAAATCTGTGGGATAGAGCAAAAGCAGTCTGAGAAACAAGAAAATCTCTAATAAACTATCCAATCCTACAACTAAAAGAATTAGAAAGAGATTAACAAGAGAAGCCCAGAGTAAGTACAAAAAGGGAAATAATAAAGATCATAGTGGAAATAAATGATATGGGGACTTAAAAAAAAAATACAAAAGATGAATGAAACCAAGACCTGGTTCTTTGAAAAGATGAACAAGATTGATGAACCTGTAGCCAGATTCATCAAAAAAAGAGAGAACAGAAAAAAATTAAATCAGAAACTAAAGAGGTGAAGTAACAACTGACACCACAGAAAGACAAAGGGTTGTAAGAAAATATTACAAACAACTATATGCCAACATATTGGCCAATCTAGGCTAAATGGACAAATTCCTAGAAACCTACAGTCTTCCAAAACTGCATCAGGATGAATCAGAAAACCCGAATAGACCAATAACAACTAATGAAATTGAAGCAGTAATAAACAAACTCACAGATTTCTGGTCAAGAACTTGCGTAGGTAAATGCAGTACTTGCCTCCTCCCACAACCACATCAAAATTACAACTAAACTACCAACGAACTATCATTCAGAACCACCTGAAATTGATCTGAATGGAAGTCTTATAACTACAAAATTAAAGAAGATGTCACACTGAGAATGGTGGAAGGGGAGAATGTGTGGAAGGGCTGGTCTTACACCCACATGTGGCAGATAATAATCAGGAGGGATACCTGGGTTGTGAAGAACCTCCTTGAGGAGCAAGGGGTCCCCATGCCACACCAGGCCCCTCAGCTCAGGGTTCCAGTGCCAGGAAGAGAAGTCCCCATAACTTCTGGCTGGAAAAACCAAAGGGATTTGAGGCTGAGGCTACAGGAGTCCGAGGCAGTTCCTCTTAAAGAGCCTGCACACGAACTTACTCAGACTCACTCCCTCCTGGCACCAGCTTGGGGGAGGCAGCTTGAAAGGCACCAGTGACATACAGGGGAAAACTGAGTTGTTGGGCATCAGAATGAGAGCTAGAGGGGCAGCTTTCTCCCAGACAGATGTGCTGGCAGAGACCTTTGATCCTTTGGTGAGCCCTTTCCCCATGGAGTAGGCAGACAGGCACCATATCTGGGACTCTACTAACCTGGCTCACAGTGTTTGCCCCACCCTGGTGATTACTTGAGGCCCTGCCCCACCAAAATTTCAGGCCCACCCAAGCTGTTTCCAGTGGCTTTACCATAGAATTGGCCTGTCTTGGCTCCTGCTTTACATTTTCCTAAATTCTCTCAAACAAGCAACATCTGGCCTCAGTGAGCCTCATACTTCTTGTTATGTGGCCCCAGACCTTGCACCAGAGGCAGCCAGCTCTGGTTCACAGCTTGGCATTGCTTGGGCACCTCCAACACCAGCACAAGAAGCAGCCACCTGCAGATTGCTTTTAGCTATGTCTGGTGGCCCAGGTAGAACACAGGTTGTGGCTGACCTTGCCCCAGAGCTAGCATACCCAGTAGACAGCTTCAGACCTTGTTGAAGCACCACCACCCAACTGCCTCCACAAGTGACACACTCAAGGAGTGGACTCAGTGGGTACCAGAGCCCTGATGAAATAAGCCTTGCTCTGCGTGGTGGGCCCTGCATAGCTGGTCCTCCAAGGTAGTCAGAGATCAGTGGTCAGTGGGTACAGCCAGTCCTTGCAGCTGATCAGCTTGACATGCCAACATCAATCAAGACTCAATTACCACAGAAAAATGTACAGTCCACATGAGGGGTGTACCTCAAGGGCCCAGTCTGGGTGATTAGGGAGGCTGTACTGCTGTACCCTACAGGACACCTACTAAAATGGACCACTGTAGGAAGCCTAGGAGACATAGCAACTCTACCTAATACATAGAAACAAACACAGGGAGACATTCAAAATCAGGAAACAAAGAAACATGTCCCAAATGAAAGAACAGAACAAAACTCCAGGAAAAGAGATAAACAAAACAGAGATAAGCAATCTAACAGATTCAGAGTTCAATACACTAGTTATAAGGATGCTCAAGGAACTTAGTGAGGACATCAAGAATATAAGAAAGGACCAGTCAGAAATGAAAGATGCACTAACTGAAATAAAGAATAATTTACAGGGAATCATTAGTAGAGTAAGTGCAGCCAAGAAACAAACTATCAATTTGGGATATAAGGAACAAAAAACACCCAATCAGTATAGCAAAAAGAAAAATAATTTAAAAAAAGTGAGGATAGTGTAAGGAGCCTCTGGGGGTGCCAGAAGGAGAAGAGAGAGAGCAAGAAATTGAAAACCTATTTTAAAAAATAATAACAAAAAAACCTCTCTAACTTGGTGAAGGAAACAGATACAAATCCAGGAAGCACAAAGAGTCCCAAAAAAGATGAACCCAAAGAGGCCCCCATCAAGATACATCATGATCAAAAATGCAAAAGGTTAAAGACAAAGAGAGAATCTTAAAAGCATCAAGAGAAAAGCAGTTAGTTACCAAGAACAGAGCTCCCATAAGACTGTCAGCCAATTTCTTAAAAGAAACTTTGCAGGCCAGAAGGAAGTGGCAAGAAATATTCAAAGTGATCAAAAGCAAGGACCTACAACCAAGATTCCTCTGTCCTGCAAAGCTATCTTAGAATCGATGAACATATAAAGATTTTCCCAGATAAGAAAAAGCTAAAGGAGTTCATCACCACCAAACCAGTATTATATGAAATATTGATGGGTCTTTTGGAAGAAGAAGATAAAAAATATGAACAATAAAATGACAATAAATACATATCTATCAACAATTGAATTTACAAACAAAATGCACAAGCAAAACAGAAACACACTTATAGATACAGAGAACTTTTTGTTGGTTGCCAAATGGGAGGGGGTTTGGGGTGATGGGTGAAAAAGATGAAGGAATAAGGAGTATAAATTGAGACTCTTATAAGGTATATATACTCCTATAGGACATGTATACTATATGTGGAAGATTTTCCAATATTTCAAACAGTTTTCTAAGTTATATATATAATTTTTCTATATACTCCCACAGCTTCTCCTAGAGTACACTGTTTTTGATTATCTATTTAATATGTCTAGCCCTCCCATCTGTATACTATGTTCCTCTTCTGAGGGCAAGAACTGAATATTTATATCCTTAGAATTGCAGTTCCTGATTCATGTTTTATGTTTAGTAAATTATTGAATGAATAAGTAAATGAAATGCTGGATCCTTTCATGAAATACAGGAAAGCTGAGGCTATATAAATTCATTTGATTTTGAAGTGTTTCATAAGGGGGTCATCAGGAGGCAACTGACTAAACAGAGGATTGACCTAGAGCCCAGGGACCCAGGAAAGTAAGAGTACCTTTGGGGACAGATTCACTGTGAACACGGACCCAGTGAGAGACTGTCAGAGAGACTAAAACATATAGAGAGTAGGAACCACAGAAAGTGATAGAACATAAGACTGATGGGTTTTGGAAATTTGGCACTAATCACTTTCCTCTTAGCCTTAGCCATGATGTAGATATAGCTATAACTTGTTAGTTTCTCAAAGGACCTGGACGTGAATGTATAAGATTGCTGACTAAGGGACACTGGGAAATGAATGGTCCGTGAAACACTGTAACTCATGGCAAACTCACTCCAGTAAGACAGAGGATCAGTAGGTCTGCTCTGGGAGGAAGACCTATGCTCACCATGGTTGTGGGGTAGGCAAATCTATCCTTTGTTTAGACAGGAAAGCAGTCTGAAAGGTTAAGAACTAATACCAATGCCAAGCATAGGACTTATATTGGAGGCACTTGAGCCGTCTCTTAATATAATCTCCATCAGCTCCCTTCCCAAAACTACTCAAAATGAACAGCTTAAATATAAACAGCATGTTTGCAATCTTGACTACAAGATAAATTCCTTAACTACTCATTCCAAAAAGATGGCCTCCCTTAAGCTCTTTCTATGTGGCAGTTCTGGAGACACTGCTTTCAGAATACCAGCTGGGGGTAGGGAAAGCAGATTCTCTTTTCATTTCTAAAAGCTAAAGTGAAGAAGCTGATGGGGACTTTCTGGACAGATTGCGTGGTTCTGTGTTTTAAAGCTCTCAAGGCACTGTTATCACCTACTTCACACATGTTAAATATAGGCTTATTTGTCAACAACATATTAAAATGCACATAACAGTTTCAATGAAATTTCCTGTTAGAATCGTCTAGCTAGTCATACTCAATTTCTATTATTACATTCTTTAAACAAACTAATCTCCAACTTTCTTTTCAAGGATGAGTCTTTTCAACATAATTAGGGACATGTCATAGACTTCACGCAAACCCTTAAAGAGAATTCTTAAAAGCAAGGGAGAAGGATAATGGTGTAGTGGAAAGAGGAATAGTTGGAGAGGCAGGAGTCTTTTTTTTTTTTTTTTTTTCATTCAGATGGCAATCTTTTATTATTTTTTTTTGCAGTTTTATTTATTTTTTTTATTAATTTATTTTTGTTACAGATGTTTCTCCTTTTTTCCCCATTGACACCCTCTTCCCCATCCCCCTACCCCATCCCCAGCCCTGTTGTCCATGTCCATCAGCTATGCATACATGCGCATAAGTTCTGTGGTTTATCTCCTCCCTCCTCCCGCCCCGATCCCCTCCTCTGAGGGGTGTCAGTCTATACCCTACTTCCACATCTCTGGGTCTACCCTGTTCCTCAGACTGTTATGTTCATTATATTCCACAAATAAGTGAGATCATGTGATATTTGTCTTTCTCTGCTTGGCTTGTTTCGCTTAGGATAATACTCTCAAGGTCTCTCCATGTCGTCTCAAAGGATAAGAGATCTTTCTTTCTTACAGCTGCGTAGTACTCCATTGTGTACATGTACCACAGCTTTTTTATCCATTCATCCACTGATGGACACTTGGGCTGTTTCCAGATCTTAGCTATTGTAAATAGTGCTGCTATGAACATGGGGGTACATGTATTCTTTCTGGTTGGTGTTTCAGGCTTCTTAGGGTATATTCCTAGAAGTGGGATCACTGGGTCAAATGGCAATTCCATTTTTAATTTTTTGAGGTAACACCATAGTGTTTTCCACAGTGGCTGCACCAGTCTGCATTCCCACCAGCAGTGTACTAGAGTCCCCTTTTCTCCACACCCTCGCCAACACTTGTTGTTTGTTGATTTGTTGATGGCGGCCATTCTGACAGGTGTGAGGTGATACCTCATAGTTGTTTTAATTTGCATCTCTCTGATGAGTAGTGATGTTGAGCATTTCTTCATATGTCTCTTAGCCATTTGTATGTCCTTTTTGGAGAGGTGTCTATTTAGTTCCTCTGCCCATTTTTAAATTGGGTTCTTTGTCTTCCTTTTGTTGAGTTGTATGAGCACTCTATATATTTTGGAGATTAACCCCTTATCTGATGTATCATTGGCAATTATGCTCTCCCATAGAGTGGGTTCCCTATCTGTTTTGATGGTTGTTTCTTTTGCTGTGCAGAAGCTTTTGAGTTTGATGTAGTCCCATGTGTTCATTTTTCGAGAGGCAGGAGTCTTAATATCAAATTCTGATTTGGTGATTAATTGAGTCAGGCACAATTTCTGGGTTTCAGGTTTCTGATTTTCCAGCCTGGAGAAATTGGATTACCTCTAAGGCTACTTCCAACTCTCAAATTTAAAGAATCAGTAATATGCAAAATATTCTTAGCCACTTTTTAAAAGAAATCTTATGTAGTATGTGTTCCATTTCTATTCTCTTGGAAAAAATGCACAAATAAGTAATTTATTACTTCCATTAGATGTTTATAATGAGTAAAGTGTTAATATTTATTATCAAAAATCAGTAAACATTTTCTAGTAAAACTCTCATAGATTATATTACGGTTAAAATGTACCGGCGCCCTTTCTCATCCTTTCCCCAGGACCTGCATGCATAGAATATGATGTTATCCACCTGGCATTCTATGACTGCTCTTCTTTAAACCCAGTGCTGCCTTCTCTTTCTCTAGAACAGTAACATATAAAACACTGTAAGAGTATGCAAAACTGGGGAAAAGCCTAAATAAACAGATAAATAATTTTTAAAAATTTATTGATCTAGAGAGAGGGGAAGGAAGAGAGAGACAGAGAGATTGATTTATTTTTCCACTTATATATGCATTGATTAGTTGCTTCTTACATGTGCCCTGACCAGAGATCAAACCAACAATCTTGGCGTATAGGAGCTACCTGGCCAGGGCAATAAATAAATTCTTTTTATTTATTTATTTATTTATTTATTTATTTATTTATTTATTTTAATAAATAAATTCTTAAAGTAAGCTTCACAAAGTCAAAAAAGATCCCTTATCACATATTATTTCAGAATCGGTAGTTATATTTCTATTTATCAAGCAAATGAGTAATATAAATTATTTTTTAAAAGCAATACCTATGCTTACCACCTTCAAATTTTTATAGCACTTTTTCATTTTATTTTTCAGAGGGCATCTTGCTATTTCCTCTCCCTGACCCGCTAAAAGACTTCAATAGGATTAGGAACTCTAAAAGCTGCCATTTGCTTTGAGCAGTTTTTCATAGATTTAACATTTGCCAAACACTTGCTTAAAAAAATATAACGTCCTCACCCCGCTCGTGTGGCTCAGTGGATTAAGCAGCGTCCCATGGACTGAGAGGTCCCAGTTTGATTCCTGGTCAGGGCGCATGCCTGGGTTGTGGGCTTGATCCTCAGTAGGGGGTGTGTAGGAGGCACCTAATCGATGTTTCTCTCTCACATCGATGTTTCTGTCTCTCTCTCCCTTCCTTTCTCTCTAAAAAATCAATAAAAACATACTTAAGAAAAAATGGCAAGTCCTCTTATCTGCTGAGCAGATGAATGGATAAAAAAACTGTGGTACATTTACACAATGGAATACTATTCAGCTATAAAAAAGAAGGAACTCTTACCCTTTGTGACAGCATGGATGGACCTGGAGAGTATAATGCTAATCAAAATAAGCCAGTCAGAGAAAGACAAATACCATATGACCTCACTAATATGTAGTATCTAATGAACAAAATAAACTGACAAACAAAATGGAACCAGAAGCATGGCTACATGGAACAGAGGGAAGAGGGGTGGTGGTGACTGGATAAAGAAGTTGAAGGGATTAGCTAAAGGACATATAGTGTGGTAAAGACCAAGGGAGGGGGATGCCGGGGTAGGTGGAGGTGGCCAAAGGGGGGTGAAATGGGGGAAGTCTGCAAGAATGTCAACACAAATATCATGCAATTTCACTTATATGTGGAATGTAATGAACAAAATAAACTGATGAATAAAATAGTACCAGAGTCATGGAAACATGAAACAGATTGACGAATCTCATAGGGAAGGGTGGGAGGTGGTTGGAAGAGATTAACCAAAGAATTTATATGCATATATGCATTACCCATGGACACAGACAATAGGGTGGTGAAGGCCTGGGGCAGGAACTGGGTGGAGGGAGGCAATGGGGAAAAAAGGAGGGGGACATCTGTAATATTTTCAACAATAAAGTTAAACTTTTTTTTTTTAATTAAAAAAATGTAAAGTTCTTTAAGGGATTTTCTGAAAAAAAACAAAACAAAACAAAAAACAGTTTTATTTTCAGTATAATTTTATTTAAGTGTATTTTTCTCTATTCTAATTATCTAAAAAAGTAATAATCAATTAATCATATGATACGGTGTCTATGTTCTTTATCTAGCACAGCTTGTTCCTGTCCCTGTCTCTGCCGCCTAATGAAACTTAGTGTATAAAATGCATGGTAATGGACTGACGTTACATGTTTCTTTTCTGTTGAAGTACTGGTGTTCTGTTTAGACAATTAAACTCTCTCTTAGTTGGACTTTCTTTGGTTGACAATCTTTAGTGGTAAATATAATTGGAAAACTCACTTGATATATGTTACTTAAATTAATGGGAACTTCTACAATTTCTTAAATTGCTGGAGTTTTTCATAGTTATTTTTCAGTCCACTTGTATTCCTTTGGAGACCATCAAGAGATCTGAATCTGCATAAATATTTTCTAGCTGTTATACAATAATCTTTTACTCCAAATGTCAATCATTCCATTCTCGGCCTCTTCCAATTCATGTTCCTTTATGGATGGATGTCATTTTCACAGACACCAACATTAAAGTAAAATACTATTCCTTTTTAACAAAGATGAAGGAGAACGGTTTAATGGGGGACTCTTAAAGGGAGAGGAACATGCAACATGCAGTTGTCCAATGCAAAATACTCTGACTAGGGTACATAATGGTATTGAGAGAGAAGGGGAATATTACCCATTAATCACCTTTTAAAAAAATCAGGAAGAACTACTAAGAAGAGCTTATTGAAGAAAGATGGAAGAAAGACTAACACAGTAACAGGCTTCTCTCAGTCTATACCCAGGATTCTTGCTGTTAGGAGGAAAGGGGATTCAGTGACTGATGTAAGTATGACTATAGCACAGAAGAGGAGGGACAAAAATTTCCATATGGAGCAAACACTTTCATGAAAAATGATCTCCTACCAGTTGGATTTCCTTTACATCTCAGTTTCCTAAATTTATCCATATACCATTTAATAGCCAAAAACCACCTGAACATTATTTATTTAATATTTTTCCTTAAATAATTTCACTTTTCTCCCTTAAATTGATTTAAAGGAAAGTTCCTATACTACCTTTTCATAGAAAACAAATATTAATTGCCATAAATATAAGGTAATTGTTAATGTAAATACAATGAAAAAAAAGAAAGCTATACAATTCTAGCTAAATCTTGTGGTCAGCCAAAAGCTGTATATAAAAAGACCTGCTCCTTCTATTTAAAAAGTAACTGGTTAATGTTAGTGACGAACATGAGACTTTGTTCTATTTTTAACTAACAGAATTGAAAGATAATTTAAGAAGAAAATACCTTTCTCATTTATGATTCAGTGTTATTCAGTGTGGTCCCTAATGCCTAAAATCATCTGCTGAAATACCAAGAAAAAAGTTCCATACTTAGGAAAATACTGATTGACTTGAATTTCTGTATAGGATTAACCCTTAGAAGCAGAGCACTGTTTGGAAATATGTGCTATACGAGGTAGCTAATTAGTGGAGCAGTAAGAACCATTTTTGCTCTTTTGAAAAATTATCAAGCAGAAATATAACACAGTAGATCATATTTTTCAAGGAGAGATAGAAAACGTAGTTTTATATTGGGTAATATAAAAATTATTGGACAACATTCTTAAATATTCTCAGTTTGAAGAAAAAGAAGTATCCCCAAAATGCTTCATTTTCAC
Source organism: Tadarida brasiliensis (assembly GCA_030848825.1). Lineage (NCBI taxonomy): Eukaryota > Metazoa > Chordata > Mammalia > Chiroptera > Molossidae > Tadarida > Tadarida brasiliensis. Next base: position 51,840,704 of record CM061267.1, read on the forward strand.
ACCCTCAATTAAGTTCATGAAGCTATAGAATTCTTCCTCTTCTCAAGTATAACATTAATTCTTTTGAACTCAAACAGACTTGATCATTCACCAAACTGATACCCACATTTTCCCCTTGCTTCCCAAAAGTCACCCCAAAAGGCAGACCACAGATGAGTCTAAAATTAGTTGTATGTTATTTTTTTTTAAATTTTAATTTAATTTTCCATCACCATTATCCCCTATACCATCTTCCACCTCTACCCACCCTTCTCTCCCCTGCAATCACCACACTGTTGTTCATGCCCATAAGTTCTTTCTCTTTCTTTTTTCCTTAATCCTCCAAGCCCCCTGCTATCCCCTACCACTCAAGACCTGCCAGCTTGCTCTTTATCTCTGAGTCTATCTCTATTTTGCTTGTTAGTTCAGTTTGTTCATTAGATTCCACATATGAGTGAAATCATATGGTACTTGTCTTTCTCTGACTGGCTTATTTCACTTAGCTTAATGCTTTCTAGGTCTATCCATGCTGTTGCAAAGGGTAAAATTTTCTTCTTTTTTTTTTTATGGCTGAGAAGTATTTTGTTTTTATAACAAAATATAGATTCAAATCTTTGAGGAAAATCCTAAAAATACCACCCACCATATTTTTTGATGTGGCAAATTTGTTTTTACAAAACTCAGGTGGTACATCTCTTGAAGGGAACAGAATTACTCAGTTAAAATCTGTAGTTATGGCTCAGAGTGGTTATGTCTTGGGGAGGGAGTGTTAAGATTTTAAAGTTTTTTATAGTCTACTTTACATGTTGCATATTGTTAGATTTCTTTTAAATAAGAAAAGGTATAACTTAAAAATTATTTTTTACCAAAATAGAGTGCATCCAGAGAATCATCAGGGTGATAAATATACTGAACACTATAACTCTGAAGGAGTAATGAGAGTAAGGGAATGTTTAGCCTTAAGAAGACTTGGTTGTCTGCAAATACCTACAAGGTTGCCAGAGGGGAAAAAGGATGAAATACATGTGGTGTTTCTTTTGAAGACAGAATTCAGGTTAATTGGTAGAAATAGGGAAGCAGATTTTTGTCTTTATTCAATGAGCATTTTTTTTATAACCTGGGCCACCCATCAGTGGATTTGGCTTCCTTCAAAAAAGTAAGCTTTTGCCCGGCCAGTGTGGCTCAGTGGTTGAGCATCGACCCATGCACCAAGAGGTCGCCGATTCAATTCCCAGTCAGGGCACATGCCCAGGTTGTGGGCCCAATCCCCAGTGGGGGGGCATGCAGGAGGCAGCCAATCGATGTTCTCTCTCATTGATGTTTCTATCTCTCTCTCCCTCCCCCTTCCTCTCTCTCTAAAATCAATAAAGAAAAAAAAAAGTGAGCTTTTCACTAAATGTGCTAAAAAAAAAAAAAAGGCTTGGGAACCATTCATCAGGGCTCCATAGATGAGACCACTGCGGTGTCAGGAGGCAAAGGATGGAGAATGGAAGAGCTTCAAGGCTTTTTCTACATGGAAGATTCTCTGATTTGTGTTACAATATAGAATTTCATTCCACACTTCATCTTTTGCCATTGACTGAAAACTGAAAAACACATTGGCCAAGTAGATGGTGTCACTGAGGACATAGCCAGGTGAGCTCCTGAAATTCCACAGTAGAAAATCACTCTTTGTTCCATGGGCTGATGCTCTAATCACTGAGCAAATCTGGCCAGGGCTAGTCCTGATTCTTAAATACAGCTTTTTAAAGAGTGCTCCAGTAAATAGCAGTGTGTCATCTTATATATTAGTTTCTTTTCTTTCTTTCTTTTTTTTTAAGAACTATACATTTATTAAGAGTCATAAAAATTCTGGAAGACCCCAAGGTCAATTTTGTGTCTTCATAGTAAGGTCTTTTTTTTAAAATTAATTTATTTTTGTTACAGATGTTTCTCCTTTTTTCCCCATTGACACCCTCTGTCCCATCCCCCCACCTGTCCCCAGCTTTGTTGTCCATGTCCATCAGTTATGCATACATGCATATAAGTTCTGTGGTTTATCTCTTCCCTCCCCCCTAACCCCTCTTCTGAGGATTGTCAGTCTGTACCCTACTCCCACGTCTCTGGGTCTACCCTGTTCCTCAGACTGTTATGTTCATTATATTCCACAAATAAATGAGATCGTGTGATATTTGTCTTTCTCTGCTTGGCTTGTTTCGCTTAGGATAATACTCTCCAGGTCCCTCCATGTCGTCTCAAAGGATAAGAGATCTTTCTTTCTTACAGCTGCATAGTACTCCATTGTGTATATGTACCACTGCTTTTTTATCCATTCGTCTACTGATGGACACTCGGGCTGTTTCCAGATCTTAGCTATTGTAAATAGTGCTGCTATGAACATGGGGGTACCTATATTCTTTCTGATTGGTGTTTCAGGCTTCCTAGGGTATATTCCTAGAAGTGGGATCACTGGGTCAAATGGCAATTCAATTTTTAATTTTTTGAGGTAACACCATAGTGTTTTCCATAGTGGCTACCCCAGTCTGCATTCCCACCAGCAGCGTACTAGAGTTCCCTTTTCTCCACACCCTTGCCAACACTTTGATGATTTGTTGATGGCAGCCATTCTGACAGGTATGAGGTGATACCTCATTGTTGTTTTAATTTGCATTTCTCTGATGATTAGTGACATTGAGCATTTCTTCATATGTCTCTTGGCCATTTGTATGTCCTATCTGGGGAGGTGTCTAGCTCCTCTGCCCATTTTTAAATTAGGTTAGTTGTTATTATATTAGTTTCTTAAATGTATTATTTAAAGCACAGAGTTTTGTTGAGTTGTATGAGCACTCTATATATTTTGGAAATTAACCCCTTATCTGATGTATCATTGGCAATTATGCTCTTTATGTTCTCCCATACAGTGGGTTGCCTTTCCATTTTGATGGTTATTTCTTTTGCTGTGTAGAAGCTTTTGAGTTTGATGTAGTCCCATGTGTTCACTTTTTCCTCTGTTTCTGTTGCCTTAGGTGATGTATCAGTGAAGATTCTGCTGCATATGATGTCTGATTTTGTTGCCTACATTTTCTTCTAGGATTTTTATGGATTCACGAGTCACATTTAAGTCTTTTATCCATTTTGAGTTTATTCTTGTGTATGGTGTAAGTTGATGGTCTAGTTTCATTTTTTTGCATGTAGCTGTCCAATTTTCCCAACACCATTTATTAAAGAGGCTGTCTTTACTCCATTATATGCTCTTGCCACCTTTGTCAAATATTAATTGAGCATAATGTCTTGAGTCAATTTCTGGGTTCTCTGTTCTGTTCCACTGATCTATATGCCTGTTCTCGTGCCAGTAACAGGTTGTTTTGATTACAGTAGCTTTGTAGTATAACCTGATATCCGGTATTGTGATCCCACCTACTTTGTCCTTCTTTTTCAAGATTGCTGTGGCTATTAGGGATCTTTTTTGTTCTATATGAACTTTTGAAATATTTGTTCTAGTTCTGTAAAATATGTAGTTGGTATTTTGATGGGGATTGCATTGAATCTATAGATTGATTTGGGTAGTATGTACATTTTAATGATATTAATTCTTCCAATCCATGAAGAAGGTATGTGTTTCCACTTTTTTTATATCTTCCTCTATTTCTTTTTTCAATGTCCTGTAGTTTTCTGCAAATAGATCCTTTACTTCTTTGGTTAAGTTTATTCTTAGGTATGTTAATTTTTTGTCGCGATGGTAAACGGAATTGTTTTTTTAGTTTCTCTTTCTGTGAGTTCATCATTGGTGTATAAGAATGCCGTCGATTTCTTGATGTTAATTTTGTATCCTGCTACTTTGCCAAATTCATTTATTAAGTCTAGTAGATTTTTGATGGAGTCTTTAGGGTTTTCTATGTATAATATCATGTCATCTGTGAATAATGACAGTTTTACTTCCTCCTTTCCAATTTGTATCCCTTTTATTTATTTTTATTTTTTTTATCCTCACCTGAGGACATTTTTTCATTTTTTGTCCAGACAGAGTGGGAGGGAGAGAGAGGAAGAGAGAGAGAGAGAAACATCGACGTGAAAGGGACACATCGAGTGGCTGCCACCGCACGACCAGCCAGGGCCGGGGACAAACTGAAACCGAAGTACATGCCCTTAGCGGGAACTGAACCCGGGTCTCTCTAGACCGCAGGCCGACGCTCTAACCGCTGAGCCAAACCGGCCAGGGCCTTTTTATTTTTTTTTCATGTCTGATTGCTGTGGCTAAGATTTCCAGTACTATGTTAAATAAGAGTGGCGAAAGTGGGCATCCCTGTCTTGTTCCTGTTCTTAAGGGAAATGTTTTTAGTTTTTGCCCATTGAGTATGATGTTGTCTGTAGGTCTTTTATATATGACCTTTATTATGTCGAGATATGATCCCTCTATTCCCACATTGCTGAGTGTTTTTTATCAGAAATGGGTGCTGGATTTTGTCGAATGCTTTTTCAGCATCTATTGATGTGATCACATGGTTTTTATCTTTCACTTTGTTTATGTGGTGTATCACATTTATTGATTTGCGAATATTGTACCAGCCTTGCATCCCTGGGATGAATCCCACTTGGTCATGGTGAATAATTTTTTTTGATGTATTTCTGGATCCGATTTGCTAGTATTTTGTTAAGGATTTTGGCATCTATGTTCATCAGGGATACTGGCCTGTAGTTTTTTTTCTTTGTAGTGTCTTTTTCTGGTTTTGGAATTAGAATTATGCTGGTCTCATAAAACGAGTTTGGAAGTGTTCCTTCTTTTTGAATTTTTTGAAATAGTTTGAGGAGAATGGGTGTTAGTTCTTTGAATGTTCAGTAAAACTCCCCCGTGAAGCCGTCCAGGCCTGGGCTTTTGTTTGCTGGGAGAGTCTTGATTACGTCTTCAATTTCCTTAGTTGTTATTATATTAGTTTCTTAAATGTATTATTTAAAGCACAGAGTTCTCTTTTTTCTTTATTTTTATCCTCACTGGAGGACATGTTTTTTTTTTTTTTTTTTTTTTGCATTTGTCTTTAGATAGAGCAAGAGGGACGGAGGAAGGAAGAGAGAGAGAGAAACATTGACGTGAGAGAGACACATCGAGTGGCTGCCACCCCCAGGACCCCAACTGGGGCCAGGGACAAACTGCAACCAAGGTACGTGCCCTTAGTGAGAACCGAACCTGGGCCTCTCTGGTCCGCAGGCTGATGCTCTAACCGTTGAGCCAAAGTGGCCAGAGCAGACAGCTTTCTGAACAGGAGGTAGATTTGAAATTATGATTTTTCTGGAGGATTTTAGTTTATTTCAAAATATATATGAATCATGGCCCTAAATAAGGTTATCACCACAGAACTTACTGTTTTTTAATAAATCTGTCCCATATGTTTGACTGCTTAGGGGATTTCAAAGACTTATTTTTACTTTACTAAAGTGTACTGGACAACTACAATTTTACCTCATTAATAGTATTTTCTGTTGATATTTAAGCTATTTGCAAAATGACTCCAGATCAATGCAGGCCACACATTGTTATTTAGGATTCCATCACTGACTTCCTTTTGCTTATATTTCATTATTACTAGTGGAGAGTGGTTGTTAGTGGGAGCAATGAGCATGGATAATTCACATTTACACAGCCAGAATTGGAGCTTGTACTCCAGCAGTGAAAGGAAGTGGCACTGTCCTCCCCAGTCTTCTCAACCCCATGGAAATCTAGGCATACTTCTCTTAGAGAGAAAGGGTGGATATTAAGGCATGGTCCTCCTAGGCTTCAGAACCAGAGAGCTCAGTAATGTTCTGTTATTTCAAGACCAACTTTCCAATCCTTAGCTCTTGCCTGCTACCTTCTGAAGTGGAATGGTTACACACTCACATCTGATTGCCTCAGTCATAAGGCATTACCAACAAGAGAGCCTACAGAAAGGCATTCAAGAGAATACATTACTCTATGTCCAATTTTGTCTCTTTAGTTTCTTTCTCATGTAAAACTTAATTTTTATATAGATGTTCAGATTCTTTGAGTTATCTAGATGAGCTCATTATTATTCAAATATCTTAATATCCTTTGCAATAACTAGCTTTGTATCTTATACAACACAGGCTCTCATAAATATTTGTTGAATTTAATGAAATAGAATTGAATGTCATTGGTTCCTATTGTTGGCTGTTTTACCTATTTTAGTGGCATTCAGGGAAAGATTTTCTAAAAGTGGTATCACTACATCAAGAATTACTGAATCTTAGCCATGACAAGCAAAGCTGTGACCCTAACTTAGGCCTCTGAACATCAGTAAAGTAGAGGCAATAAAACTCATAACATAGGAGTAATGGCCACAGGTTTTAAGTGAGAAAAATGTAGGTCTAAATCCTGATTCTATCAGGTGTGTGACTTTGGCTAGGTTACTTAATCTCTCTAGCCACACCATAGGATTGTTGAGAGGATCAAATTAGATATTGCATGTGAAAGGTTTAGCATAATGCCTGGGATATAATAAGCAATAAGTGGTAGCTAATGCTATTGTTATTGGGAATCTTCTATGGCAGAGAGATCAGTCATTGCAACTCTATTTGCCTAATACTTTGATTAAATGCCTATTTTAATATTTCTACTTAGCCAGATGATTTCTTAATTTACATTTATTGAGTTTTGTATATAGGATGCTATATATGAAAAAGAAAAATATATTCCAAGGATCTACCAATCAGATTATTGGCTTGCAATCCAGTTAGTTGCCTTGCAAGATGATAAACTTGATGGCAAATGAACTTTTTAAATAATCTGGAATGTATGATGAGAAAAATAAATATTAATAATATTATAATCCCTTTCCTACATGAAGACAAGAACTTCAAATCAACTGAGATTGTTAAGAGCATTCCAAAAACAAAAAACATCTTGCCATCAAAAATATTGAGATATTTATCAACATGAAAGGATGACTCATTATCAGATTGATGGACAACATAAAGTATGGTATTAAAGATCAGAGATTCTTTAATGATGAATTGTCATCCGCCAGCAATATTAATATCATGAGGAATCCTTGGTATCATATGAAAAGGGACTTCAAGACAGAGACATCATGAGTAAAACTGGGAGACAGAATAAATCAGAATGAATCCACAATAATTTACATTCACACAGTCAACACCTAAGCCTCTAGTCTGGCCAGACACTAGTTATTGGGAGAGGAAGACTCTTCAGGCCTGGACTAATTAAGTTCCAGTGTTTACTTTCTCAGCATGAAATGTCAACAACAGCTGGGGTGTTAGTATGGCAACAGAGGAAACTTGCTTATTTGTAGGGCGTGAAATGATCTCAATATTCTGTGGTTTTAATTTGTAAACTGCCTTAAGGCTTGTCTGAGAAATGTGATGTAGATCAGTAAGGCACAGAAAAAGAAAAGTTAAACAGAAAAAAGAAATGGGAGCAAGGTGATGTTTAAACCACTTGCATTTTAGATTCATATTCCTAAATTCACTGGGCATAGAGGCAGTTGCATATCCAACCAAGAGAGTTAGGGAAGTAGCAAGTAGTCTCAAGTCATTCCTTGCACCCATTCTAGGCAAAAAAGAAAAAGAACCTAACTCTATCTAGGTTGAGGATGTTGGGTTCTTTATAACTTATTATCAAAGACAGATAGGGTGACAGAAGGGTGACAACACAGCGGGGGAGAGCATATTTTTGTGTTTTACAGAACAGTTTGTGTGGACTGTCTTCTACCCTGAGTTATTAATCTGAAGGCCAAACTCTGGCTTCAGTTCAGGAGGTGTAAACTGTAAGAATGTGAAATGTTGCTCCTCTTGGGCAAGGATATTGCAAAATATCTACGAAACAAGACCTAGATTCTCATTTTAGATTCAGGATCAAAATCACATGGTAGAAAGCTGCATACTGGGCTGGAGGTGTGGAAAGGTACCTTATAATAAAGAAATCTAATATGTAAATAATCATAGTCATAATACAGATTAGCACAGTGAGGCAGCAGTCTAAGTGCTTTATGGATATTAATCCATCCAATCATCAAAATAGAACATAAAATATGCATTACTCATAGCCTCATTTAAAAAGGGAAACTAAAGTGAAATAGCATGCCCAGGTCACACAGTTAATAAAAGGCAGAACCAGGATCTGAAACCATAGGCTTCATTCCTACTTTATATTTTCAGGACATAAAACTCTAGATTAATAAAGGAAAATTAAGAGATAGAAATTTTCTTCCCAGGATTCATTAGATTACAATGAACAAGTTTAAGAACCTACTACACTTAAAAATATTTCAATGATAAAATCTACATATATAAATTTCATAACATAAATTAACTACAGGTAATATATACACTTTCCTTTTTCAAAAATTAATTTATTTTTTACAGATGTCCCTCCTTTTTCTCCCACTGACATCCTCCGTCCCACTCCCGTCCCCCATCCCCCACCTTCACCATATTATTGTCTGTGTCCATTGGTTATGCGTATATGCATATACGTTTATTTGGTTTATTTCTTCCTGCCCCTCCAACCCCCTTCCTTCTGAGATTTGTCAGTCTGTTCCCTACTTCCATGTCTCTGGATCTATTTTGTTCATCATATTCCACAAATAAGTGATATCATGTCATATTTGTCTTTCTCTGATTGGTTTATTTTGCTTAGCATAATACTCTCCAGGTTCCTCCATGTCATCTCAAAGGGTAAGAGATCTTTCTTTCTTACAGCTGCGTAGTACCCATTGTGTATATGTACCACAGCTTTTTTATATACTTATCTACTGATGGACACTGGGCTGTTTCCAGATTGTCACAGATTTAAAACAAATACTCCAAACGTTTATATGGAACCAAAAAAAACCCCAAATAGCCACAGAAATCTGGAAAAAGAAGAACGAAGTTGGAAAGATCACAATTCTGGATTTCAGGTTATACTACAAAGCCACTGAAATGAAAGCAGCTTGGAGCTGGCACAAGAACAGGCACATAGATCAATGGAACAGAACAGAGAACCCAGAAATCAACCCAAGACATTATGCACAGTTAATATTTGACAAAGGAGGCAAGAGCATACAATAGAGTAAAGACAGCTTCTTTAATAAATGGTACTGGGAAAATTGGACAGCTATATGCAAAAAAAAGAAAGAAACTAGACCACCAATTTACACCACACACAGGAATAAACTCAAAATGGATAAAGGACTGAAATGTAACTCATGAAACCATAAAAATCCTAAAAGAAAATGTAGGCAACAAAATCTCAGACATGACACGTAGCAGAATTTACACTGATACATCGCCTAGGGCAAGAGAAACAAAGGAAAAAATACATACACTTAGAAAGAGTCAGAAATGAATTTGTTCCTTTTAAGCTCCAAGCCTGATTTAGACCTCTACTGTTTAATTCAAAAGTGATAGTGAGTCACAAAGATAATTTTTCTGAAAGATTAGCTGAAGAACATATATGCATAGCCCATGGACACAGACAAGAGTGTGGTAAAGGCCAGAGGTGGGGGCCGGGGCTGGGTGGAGGTGGGCAAAGGGGGTAATGGGGGACATCTGTAATAGAGTCAACAATTTAAAAAAAAGAGAGAGATGCCTTCCCACTCTTACTCCACCCCTAGGAAACCTAAATCCTCCCCACAGGACCCTCAGTTAGGTTAGAAGATTTCAAACAGCCCAACTATGGACAGAGTGACAGTCTGGTCACCTTTAAAATCCAGTGAGCCCTAATCAATTAGGAGGAAATTGCTATAGTACTAAGTCAGAAAACAAAACCATTCCTTATTGGAAAGGCCAAGGTCCTGATCTACTCAAGTCTTTCTAGTGGCCTATCTAGGCAGGATATTTTTCGTTTGGTTTTTGTTTGTTTTTAAAGCAGGCAGTGTTTTAAAGATTAGAAAACTGAAGCACAAGGAGGCTAAGTGACTTAACCAAGACATATAGCTAGTAAGTAGTGAAGCTGGAGTTAAACTCAGCCAGGCTGGTAGCAGAGATCACCCCTTAACCTCCACATACAACCACCTCCCTGAAGGAGGATTGACAAGGCTTAGGTAGGCACTACTCCACAGAAGCAGGCAGGAGGAGCCAGGCCATAAAACTGAGCATTCTGGAGAGGAGAAGGTAGCTGATGAGCAGAGAACACCATGAAATAAGCAAATGGCCAAAAAGAGTCCTTCTTCCTGTTCTCACACTCCTCCCCGGGAGAACTGTCCAGTATTTCCCCTGATTACTGTTTCTCTTTATTTTTATTTCTGATAATCAACATTATTTTAAACAGGATTGTCAAGTTTAGATTAATTTTGAGTAGTTGTGTTGCCAAGGGCCAGGAGGTAATGCTTGGTGTCTCACTTTGCCATCAACACTATAACTAGTATTACTATTAATACTACAGCAATAAGTAATATAGTGAGGCATTTATAAAGAAATTTGATTCTGCATTTAAAGTATACTGAAAACATGACAAAGGTCTCCCTGAGCAAAATCAATCCATAGCTGCAGAGATAGCAAAGTGGGGGTGGGGAATGAGTACAGAAAGTAGGGGAAGGTTCATGTTCCTGGAAGAACACTACACCCTTATTGGTCAAGCATACAGGTCCTGCCTGCAAACCAAACCATACTCGAGAAACAGAACCCACGGGAGAGCTATTCAAAGTAAGATTTATAGCAACTAGAAGCATGCCAACATTATTCAAACAGAAAGAAATTTTTTTAACAAAAGAAGGAATGCAGATCTATGTTTTTCTTAAGCTCAAAGAAATAAAGCCTATTGAAGACCTATATTGTTCACAAAATTACAAACATATGTCTTCCCCTGGACCAACTTAATAGCTGTTTTCCAAAAAACTCCAGAATATGAATGAGTAGTGTGTGTGTGTGTGTGTGTGTGTGTGTGTGTGTGTGTGTGTGTACAAGCCACTAACTTTGTTCAAATCTAGTAAGAAATGTTCCGATTAGTGCATCGTGTTGTGCATCTACTGAAAAGGTCAAGGTCTATAGCTGAGCTAAATATAACCTGGTGAGAGAGAGCTCAGAGAGCTCTGGGAAAATTTGAGACGCTTTCAAACTGTTTGGAAGATGAAAACATTTTTTAAAGGGATTTCATTCCTTTTTATGAAGTATGTGATTGAAAAAAAGAGATATCAAGGACAACTATAACTTCTTATATAAATAGCTTTAAAAAGAAATCTAGAATAATTTCTCACTTTAAAAAAAATCATCGAAATAATGCTATATATTCCTTTATCTTTTTTCTAAGAAACTGAAATCATTTTCATAGGCTTAAATAGACCTGATAATCTTGCTGCTTTTGTGAGAGCAGAGGTCAGTGTGACCTTCCTCAGACACACAGCTGACAAAAAATACTTTGCTACTTAAAACCCCAATTACTCCTCATGGACTATAAGAGAAAGTCCAAAACCCCACTGTCATGCAATCAAGGCTTTTGGTTTTCTTGCAAATGATTATGTTTCCACTCTGTTTTCCTCCCATTCATCTGTGGTCCTTCAAATGACCCGTGATGTAGCTGTGTGCCCTTGGACAGAATGTCTTTTCCCACACTGCAGACTCTTCCTCACCCTGGAAATGTTAGTTCTCCAGTCGTACCACCTGACAGCCTGACATCCCTACCTCACCTCTATTCCTCTCTCCAGGGCAAAATGATTGCCTCTTCTCTTTGGCCTCCACTGTACCTTTCACAAGCCTATGATGTAACACTCAGCATGTTTATCATACTTATTGTTAACATCTCTGTCCTCCCCTCCATGATAAGTTCCAGGAGGGCATTACCTACCCAGCACACTGCCTACTACATAATAAGTTGGAATTGTAAATAATCAATGACTCCAGATAGATACAGAAATATAGAAGTTATACAAAAAGTCCTTCATTGTGTAAAGACATTGTCAGATTATTCAAAGCTATTATAATTTTTTTTCTAATCTCATCTTTTCCTCTTCATTTTCTGCCAATTATAAAAGCAAAATCCTGACAGCAATATCCCTTGTGGGTTTCCACCACTTCAACCACATTTAGGTTGAGAAAGTGCACACTACCTGTATGTTGTAAATGGAAGCATATATGTGTGGGTGGATGTTGAAAAAAGCGTACTCTGAAAAGGCACTAGGCTAGTGACTCCTCTAGCCCTATTTTAATTAATTTTTATTATTTGTGTCAAGCAGTAATAGTTACTATGTGCCGAGGATTGAAGAATGTTAAAAACAGTTCCACCTCACCCTAGCTTGGTGGCTCAGTTGGAGTGTCATCTTGTGCACTAGAAGGTTTCAGGTTCAATTCTCAGTCAGGGCACATCTAGGTTGTGGGTTCCATCCCCCATTGGGGCACATACAGGAGACAACTGATCGATGTCTCTCTCTCTATCTCTCCCCCTTCTTCTCTCTCTAAAAACCAATAAAACCATATCCTCATTTGTTTCTCTTGCCCTAGGAAACGTATGAGTGAAAATTCTACTACATGAGATTTTACTGCCTATGTTTTCTTCTAAGACTTTTATAGTTTCATGACTTACATTGAACTCTTTTAACCATTTTGAGTTTATTCTTGTGTATGGTGTAAATTGGTGGTCTAGTTTCATTTTTTTTTGCATGTAGCTGTCCAATTTTCCCAACACCATTTATTTAACAGACTCTCCTTACTCCATTGTATGCTTTTGCCTCATTTGTCAAATATTAATTGAGTATAATGGCTTGGGTCAATTTATTGGTTCTCTGTTCTGTTCCACTGGTCTATACGCCTGTTCTTGTGCCAGTGCCAGGCTGTTTTGATTACAATGGCTTTGTAGTATAGTACCACCTCACATCAGTCAGATGGCTACCATCAATAAATTAACAAACAACAAGTGCTGGTGAGGTTGTGGAGGAAAGAGTACCCTAGTACACTGCTGGTGGGAATGCAGACTGATGCAGCAACCATGGAAAACAGTATAGAATATCCTCAAAAAATTAAAAATGGAGCTGCCATTTGACCCAGTGATCCCACTTCTGGGAACATATCCTAATAATCCCAAAACACCAATGAGAAAGAATATATGAACCCTTATGCTCACAGCAGCATTATTTACAATGGCTAAGATCTGGAAACAGCCCAAGTGTCCATCAGTAGATGAGTGGATAAAAAAACTGTGGTACATATACACAGTGGAATACCATGCAGCTATAAGAAAGAAAGATCTCTTACCCTTTCAAATGCCATGGAGGGACCTGGAGAGTATTATGCTGAGTGCAATAAGCCGGTCAGAGAAAGACAAGTACCACATGATCTCACTTATTTATGGAATATAATGAACAAAATAAACTGATGAATAAAATAGATACAGAGACATGGAAGTAGGGAACAGACTGAAAAACCTCAGAGGGAAGGGGGAGGTGGGGATTGGGAAAAGATAAATCAAAGAACTTGGATGCATATATGCATGACCAATAGACAGACAATTGTGTGGGGAAAGCAGGATGAGGGTGGGAGTGGGGAGGAGGGGATCAGTGAGGGAAAAAGGGAAGATCTGTAATACTTACTACAATAAAGATTTAAAAAAAAAAAAAAAAAGACAGTACAGTAGTCTCTGGAACCAACTGCCTGGGGTCAAATCCTAACTCCATCACAGGTTAGCTATGCAATCAAGGGCAGTTTATTTAACCTCTCTGTGCTTAAATGTTTTTATCAGTAAAATGGGGATTAACAATATCCACTTTATAGGATTGTAGTGAGGGTTAAATGATTTTATATACATAGTGTGTGCGTGTGTGTGTGCATGTACACATGTAGAACAGTATCTGCCACGTAGTAAGTCTAGAAACTATCCTTCCTGATCCACAATTTTCATCAGCTTACCTTTATTATTGCATCAAGTGTGGACTTACACATTACTTTTAAAATCATATTTACTATTTACTCGTTTTTCCACTGATGCACCAGATTCCCCATTATTCTCTGCATCGATTTTATGAACTTCCATCTCAACCTGTAGAGTCTCTTTTCTCCACAAGTCCAGTTACTGGATTTTTCGAATTTGAAGTAAAGTCCAGTTCTCCAAAATATTTCATGACTCTAACATTTTGCTCTGAGAATCCCTTAAGGATTGCACAACTCTATCAAACATTTAAAATAAATGCACTGAGCTGCTGTCTAGCATGTTTGTGCAGGCAGCAAGACTGCAGGGTCCTAGAAGGCAAGGCAAGCACAGTGGCACGGCCTCATTTCCTCCCGCGCTGGTTCACAGTCTGCTGTTGCTAGTACTTCTGCTCCAACTGGCAGAGAACCACTGCTTTCTGTCTCTCTCACAGGAAGACCCAGAAAAGAGGTGTGGGCACCTCCTTCTTTCTTCCTACCACTCACCTGGACTGGCTAACCACTACAAGTCTGGCCAAACTATATCTCTTCCTGGCAGTGATTCCCATTGGAACATTTATAGAAGGAATTTTTCTCCAGCAAACAGTTACAAATAGAATGCTTAATTTAAAAAAAACCACCGGTTTAAAGAAAAAAACACTTGGGGGATATATGTAAAGTATACATATTTATATTTACTTGAATCGTCTATTTGCTTCTTTTTTAGTTTGTACTGGTTTCAGATGTACAGCTTAGTGGTTAGGCAATCATACATTTTACAAAGTATTCCCTTCAATATTTCTAGTATCCTACCTGGCACCATACATAGTTATCACAATGTTATTGACTATATTTCCTATGCTTTACTTACTTTGTTGTGACTATTTTGTAACTTCCAATTTGTACCCCTTAGTCCCTTCACTTCTTTCACCCATTCACCTAACCCAAATGGTGCTGGGAAAATTGGACAGACACATGCAAAAAAATGAAACTAGAACACCTCCTTACACCACACACAAGAATAAACTCAAAATGGATTAAAGACTTAAATGTAAGACTTGAAACCATAAGAATCCTAGAAGAGAACAGGCAGTAAAATATCTGACATTTCTCTTAGCAATATTTTTTCTGATATATCTCCTCAGACAAGGGAAACAAATGGGATCATATCAAACTAAAAAGTTTTTGTACAGCAAAAGAAACCATAAAAAAAAAGAAGAAGAGATAACCTATTAAATGGGAGAACATGTTCGCAGATGATACATTTGATAAAGGGTTAATATCTAAAATTTATAAAGAACTCACACAGCTCAACACCAAAAAATAAACAATCCAATTAAAAAATGGACAAGGGATCTGAATAGAAACTTCTCCAAAGAGGACATACAGATGGTCAATAGACATATGAGAAGATGCTCAATGTCACTACTTGTCAGACAGATGCAAATTAAAACCACAATGAGATATCACCTCACACCTGTCAGAATGGCTATCATTCATTTGCTCCTTTTGTTCTCTTACTTTCATTTTATTTAACATAGCACTACTTATGTGTTCATATAGACACATGCAACTGAAGAACAAATGTTTAAAATGAAACAAGAAACCAAGAATGACTGAGAGGAAAACTGTATAATTATTGGAAATACAATTTTATGGTTAAAAGATTATTGGTTTCAGATATTTTTATTCTTATTTAGTTTAAACATAGGATGAAAATACTACTCAGGATAAAATAACACTCTAAAACATGCTAGTGAGCTATGCACTCATTCAATATTAATTAATTGTATATGTTGTCATAGTTGTCTAGATGCATTTTATATTTCTGAAAAATCATGTTGTAGTATACCATTTTTTCCCAGACTTGGAATAGTTGGGATTCAGCTTGCATTTACTGATACATAATGAGAGAACACTAAAAAGGGGGGATATCTGTAATACTTCCAAAAATAAAAAAAAATAAAAATAAAAGATTTTTTCTAAAAGTTTGAAACTTTATCTGGTTTCATGTTACTTTTAATTAGATGCACTTGATATAGATAGAAACTGAAGAGTGATGACCCAAATATTTCTTCCACAAGCCTTCCGGCCCCTGGAACTTGGAAGGGTATGAATCTCTATTTCATTCTCCTACTTTTCCTCATGTCCTATGCTATGAGAAAGGCCAATAAACTGGCAGGTTAATGTGCTGTCTTGAAGTTTTCTAAATCTGGGAATAGAATGCAGAAACATGGCCTGCTGGATAGCTGGAGAATCCTATCTACTTTTACCATCATGACTTATTTATACAGGATACATAGGCACACTATAAAATGGCTTTTATATTCAAGAAGCAACCCTGAAGGATCACCTCAGAACCATGTCACTATTGATTATTCAGACCTGTAATAATTCTCATGGTCCCAAGTCCAGATTCCAACCCCTGGAATACACTATTTAAAAAAAAAAAAGTATTTTGTAATAACCAATTGCAAGCATCTTCACTGAGAGGTGAATAAATTAGTTCCATTTGGAAACAGGTGAATTGATTGACATAGATGGTACTTATTTCAAGCCATCATTTGTTGAGTTCTTGTTAACACATGTGCCAGAAATCTTACATTTTCTCCTTTAATTCTCTCAACAGCCCTGTGAGATATGTTTACAAGTTATTACCCTCATTTAAAAAAAAAATCCTCACCTGAGGATATTTTTTCATTGATTTTTTTGTTGTTGAGAGATAGAAAGGGTGAGAGAGAAAGAGAAACATCTATGTGAGAGAGAAACATCAGTCGGTTGCCTCCTGTATACACTCCAACCGGAAATCAAACCCACAACCTAGGTATGTGTCCTGACCTGAAATCAAACCAAAACCTTTTTGGTGTACAGAAGATGCTCCAACCAACTGAGCCACCTGGGCAGGGCTACCCTTATTTTTACAGAAGAGAAAACTAAGGCTCAGAGTAATAACCAAGATCAAGATCACACAGCTTTTTGAGAGTAGGCCATGGAGTCAGGATCTGAACCCAGGCCTCCAAATCCAAAGCAAGAGCATTCATAACTCAGTTGTGCACAATAATTTATTGTAGGTGATGCGCTGTTTATATGATTCTCTATAGCTAAGTGGATCTTTAATTCAATCTGGAATTACGAACATTAGCAACAGTAACAATTTGTACTACAATGAAAGAAATCTACATTGTACTTACATTACAGTGAGGGACCTATTCATTAAGAGAGCAGTTAATTAATACTTTCATTATTTGACTTTCTTTTGTCTTTTCTCCCCACAAGGTTGCATTTTTTATCCAGTGTCTTATAAACCTTCATTATGGAATGTGTGATTGATAGGTAGTTGGCAATGAGTCTTGGTTATATTTCAAAGATAAATTAGTTTACTGATCCAAAGGTGCTAGATTAAATATTTTTTAATGGATTCATGTATTTCCACTAAAAATATGCTACTAAATACAAACTACAAATGATGTGTTAAATCAAATCCCACGGTTATTTCCCTGCGATGTTTCTTTCAAAGTCAGACTGCAAACAGAGTGTATCCACTAAAGACCCATTAAGTACATTCTGGCTCAGAAAGTTGTGAAAACACTTATGACATTACAAAACATGACTCAATAACTCAGAAGCAGCCTCTGAAAAAAAAATTTAGTTTGCTAACACCACACCCCAGATATTCTCCTTTGTCATTTCTGTGTTTGTGTCAACTGTCCTTTGTCAGATTTTTAGCTCACAGACAGCCAACAATCCAGTACATTTTAGAGTATGAAGATTTTCACACAAGCTGAGAAAGAAAGGAAAATGCCTGCCTGTTCCACATAGAAGAGAGGCTCTGCCTGTTGCACACTTTTCAGTATGCAATGCCCTGTGCAGAAGCAGGGCTGGTGGAGGCAGGAGGCTGACCCAGGAAGACTGACAGAATCATCCTCTCGCTCTTAGACTCTTCAAATAGATTTGCTGAGGCAGCAAGCTCCAATTATGGGACCTTTTAGACTGTGGTAGGAAGGAGCTGATGGTTGGAAGGATGCAAATGGCTAAACTAAGTCCCAGGCACAGGAACATCTCTAGGGACTGTCCAAGCAATCAGAGGGGATCTGGTGGTTTACACAATATTCTTCC
The DNA here is from genome assembly GCA_030848825.1 of Tadarida brasiliensis. Lineage (NCBI taxonomy): Eukaryota > Metazoa > Chordata > Mammalia > Chiroptera > Molossidae > Tadarida > Tadarida brasiliensis. The sequence continues at coordinate 51,858,605 of CM061267.1, forward strand.
AGAGTCACCAGGTCAAACTCACCTTGAGGAAAGCTCTGGTAAGACTAGAAGCCTTCTTCATACTCTACTCAGAGCAAGCAGGCAAAGATGCAGATGGGCTGACTGGTAGCAAGGTCTGGATATTCCTGGAGGCCAGTACCAGACACATGCAAGAATCTAGGAAGTGATTTTGTGAGATGGGAATTGGCAGAGGTGAACATTGGACAGGAGGCCCAGAGCAGGCCACTCAGAGGTAAAAAGACTAGGGCTGAGTAGGGCTGATGCCATTTGCTGAAGCTTATTTGGTATTCAATCTTTCCTCAGTGACAAATAAAGCCAGAGAAATATAAGAATGTGAAGGTAGTGACTTTAGAGAAGCACGTGTTTTCACAGGAATGATGTAAGTGGGAATGATTTTTTTGTGTTATTCAGTTGGTACTAATCAAACCCAAGAAGGAACCGCACAACTTTCAAGAATAAAAATGATTTTAGAGCTTATTGAGGAAGAGGGGACGACAGAGGCTTGAATTCAAGATGAGATGAGGCAGTATCCATTTTGTTATAAATCCCAATGGACAAATTGTCAGGTTTTCTCTAATGTATCTAATCCAGAAATCCTAAATTTAAGGTTGAAATGAGATTGCCCATTTCAAAAGGCGAAAGGACACTTCTTCATTTCTCTAAAACCTACTTTATAACAACAACTCCAGTTCTGGTGAGGGGCAGGAAGAGGACCCATCATTTCAGAGTTGCACAATTGCACACTCCTTTACCCCAAAGCATTTTCCACTTATATAAAAACATATCTCCTTTCTTCAGAAGTCATCTTTGTGGATATATATATAACATGAAGAATAGAGGGGAGGAGAACTGACCTACGCGGTGGGCTATTTTTGTCTTCATCAAGAGCTCCCATCACTGACACTGAATGGCTCTCTCCAATCATTTTTCAGCTACAACTCCTGGTTGTCCTAGAAAGAACTGAAAGATAATTGACTTCAGGGCTTAGGGTTAATGGGAAAAGAGAATGTTTTATTTCTGAGGGAGAGGAAAACAGATGTCCCATCAAAATTCATCTGACCCTATAATGTTCCAAATTTTTGTCTTTGTGAAGGCAAATTATAACCTTGTGGTTTCTAGCCTCATCATCACTTGTTGTGCTAAGTGACTTGTACACATGGTGAGTTTATATTCTGAGATGACCTTGGAGCCACATAAATTTTCCCTAAAACCTATACATGTGAGTTCACTATTTGAGTTACTTTTACTCTCTAAAAATGAGATCTTAAAATGCATTGGAAAGGGATTGATATTCCAATTTAGTGATGTTTTATAACTATCAGCATTTGAATTATAGCACATTGATTTATTTCCATTTGTACTGAATGTCACCTAGGTTAGCTAAAAGAATTAAAATCAGATCATCTGTTTTTCCTCACCCACTTTTGTGTGTTGAATGAATGGAAAACTAATAGCAGGTGTTTCTTTAAGGGCTCTTGCATAGACAAGAATAAATGAAAAAGAAAGCAATATCAATTGTCTCATTCCTCCATGCAGTGGGTGTTTTCAGCAGCCTTCCACCTGGGATGGCTGTGTCTCAGGAGCAAGCAAGGATAATGCCTTATTAAAGACCACTTTACTTGTCTGGGAAGTAAACCACAAACTTGTCTGGGAAGGGTCTCTTAGCCAAAATTCCCTTTAGGGGAAGATGGTGCAATAGACTTGGGTGTCAGAGCATGTTCTGTACAGGGCTAATTTGGGAAGTCTCAAAGAGCACCCGGGGTCTGTGATCAGGTCTCAGGTTTTTATGGCAGTCCCCATACCTGCCATCCATTCAAGTTATTGAATAAGCCATTCACTGTCTCCTTAAGACCAGGCAGACAAGTGGAGGGCTTTAATCTTCATGAGCAGAATTGCCTTATCTTGCTTGGGGAAACAAAGTCAAGTGATACAAGGAATGAAAACCATTAAGGCCAGGTCTCAATGGCCAAGTACTGAAACTGGGCCTCAAAGAACCAAGCTGTCATCCCTGCTCCTCAGTGTCTGAGGACTCCTGGTACTTCTGCTTACCATGAAAGAAAGCTCTGAGAAATGGTCACTTTTTGCCCTGTCGCACTCAGTAGCACTGCACTGAGATGAGCACTTTTCTTTTAGCACTCACCCCTCCTGGCTTTCACAGGATTCTCTCACTCTTCCAGTTCTCCTCTGTGTTTTGGCATCTGCTCTTTGGCACCCTTACCAGGCTTCTCCTTTAACAATCTATAACTGTTGGTATTCCCTGGGCTTGGTCCGGCTCCTTTCTCTTCCTTGCTAGGCTTTCTCTCTGAGGACCCCATTTATTCCTATGATTTTAAATACCATCTATATACTCTATTTAGATGGTTCTCAAATTTAAAGGGAAACATTCAAGTTTATTCATTCAACATTTACTTAGAATTTGCAGTACAGAAGCGTGCTTCTCTATTATTATTTATGGTGACCTTAGTTAGCATCCTGGTCCTACACACTTGTTCACTTACAAATTCTTCCCAATAATCTTGCTCCATCCTCCCATACTGCCAATCTGTCAACAAGACATAGACTTATTTCTTTTGTGTATTTCACATCTTCCTTTTATTTCCCCCTGGTCAAAATCTACTGAAGATCCTCATCACCTTGTGCCTAAGGGGAGAAAACAGGCTTTATCTGGCCCTCCTGCATCTCAAGAATACTGAAACCAACTCAATATTCATACAGGGGTGAGGAGTAGGGTGGTGGTCAATACATATCATTTGATACCTACTATGTGCCTAGTGTTGGGCATACATATTAGAATCACACAGTCCTTGCTCTCAAGTTGTTTACATTTAGGTAGAAGAGACAGATAGATAAGTGAATCACTAATGCAAAGGGTGATAAAGGCAATGATGGGATGCGCACAGGTGCCCTGGGAGTACATGGGAAGGGCACCAATATCAGCCTTGGGGATCAGAGAGGCCCTCCCCTGGATGTGAGTTCTGAAGGAACTATAGCAAGAGTTAGCCAGGTGTGTGTGTATGTGGTAGGAGGATGTGGATATGAGGAAAACAAGTATAGGCATAGTAAAGGAGAGAAACTGTCAGTGTCGCTGCACCACAGGGTTTTAAGCAGGAAGGTGATAAGGTCAGAAGCAGTCTTTAGAAAGTTCCCTCTGACTATAGTCAGGAGAAGAGATGAGAGGAAAGCCAGTAGGAGGTTGTTGAATTCAGTAACACAGGCAACAGATAACAATGGCTTTGAACTAAGATAGTGGCAGTGGGGATGGACAGAGTGGGATAATCAATAACTAACTGATGCTTCTTTGTTGTGGGGGGTTGCCCCATGCATTGTGGGATAGCCTTTAACTCCTAGATGTCAGTAGTACCCCAACCCCAGTGATGACAATGAAAAGTGTCTCCAGACATTGCCAAACATCCCTGTAACCTGGAGGGAAAAACAACTGTGGTTTAGAATCACCACTCTTGGCTCTACAATTTTCTGTCCCTTTGTCAATCACACTTTCAATACCACTTCCGAGCCTCAAAAAATACAGTTTGTTTGTTTGTTTGTTTATTTATTTATTTATTTATTTATTTATTTATTATTTTCCTTCACGAACTACCACTCTAGCCAGGTAAGGTATGTTACAATTTCATTCTCATGTCACACTACATAATTTCCCCACACAATGCCTAGAACACAGCACTGAATGTCACTGAATGATACATTCATCTATTGTGAAGCAATTAAAGCCCAAACTCCCAGTATGGCAGTCAACATTGCATAAATCTATCCTCACAACTCTCCAGTGAATCTTATTATCACTTATCATTCCTCCCAATTCATTCTTTACCATAATACTCTACCTTCTAGACTTCTATATTTCATGGCAGAGACCCCATCTCCACCCCAGCACACCCGCACAAAGAAAACCAATGTAAGTTTGCCAACCTTTAATTTTTCCAGGTTAAACATTTTAACAAAAACAGCAATAACAGTAACAACTATCCTACCATCATTTTGTTAAAGGGAATTTTAATACCAAAAATAGAAAGGAACATACTCTCAAGATAAAAGAAAGGAATTTAAATGGAATGAATTAAACTTTAAGAAAGGGCTCACTACATTGTTCTTGTTTTCGTCATTTCTGAGAAAACATTGGTGTTTATTTCCTTATGGAACAACATTTGGGAACCACTGATTTCATTTCCAGACCAACGTGATCTGAGTAGGTTATTTTCTTCCTTGTCTGAACCTCTTGGCCCATGGGCTATATACGCCCACACCAATATACTCTTCCCACACATCCCTGCATGGAAAACTTCTACTCCTTCTTCAAAGTCAGCATGTAAAATATTGTGCCTAAACCAAAGGCCATCTTTCTCCTCACTTAGTTTACTTCTTGGGGTACTTCCTGTATTCTACTTACTGGAGTTGTTTTTATATAGGCCACAATAAGCAGCATCTTCTTACCTTTGTATAAAAGGTACTTGCAAGAAAATAATGGGCATCCAATGAAAGCGTGCTATATTGAGTGGTTGAATTGACTCTGGCTTTGGATTGTCCATTCTTTCCACCAGGAATACCTACTCTACAAATTACCACAAACTTAGTGGTTTAAAACAATACCAATTTATAATCTTACAGTTCAGTAGGTAGAAGTCTAACACAGGTCTCACTGGGCTCAAATCAAGGTGTTGGTGGGACTGTGCTCCATTTTGGAGGCTCTAAGGGAGATTCTGTTTCATTGTTTTTTTCCAGCGTGCAAAGGCTATCTGAATTCCTTGGCTCATAGCACATTTCCTCTATTTTTAAAGCCGCAATACTGCATCTCTGGCCATTCTTCCATAGTCACATTTCTCTCTGACTCTGACCTCAGTCAGAATAGGTTCTCTGATTTTTAAGAACCCATGTGATTAGATTGAGTCTGCTTGGATAATCTAGGATAATCTCCCCATTTAAAATTCTTTAAATTAAGCACATCTGCAAAGTTACTTTTACCATGCAGAGTAACATACAGTAGTCCTCCTTATCCATAGTTTTGCTTTCTGCAGTTTCAGTTACCCATGTTTAACTGCATCTGAAATATTAGATGAAAAATTCCAGAAATAAACAATTCATAAATTTTGAATTGTCCACTGTTCTGAGGAGCATGAAGAAAACTCTCATCATGCTGCATCATCCCGCCCAGGATGTGACTCTTCCCTTTGTTTAGCTTCAATAAATTCAAGAAGGCTGAAATGATATCAAACATATTTTCTAACCACATGGCAAAAATCTAGACATTAACCACAGGAAGCAAACTTGAAAAAACACAAACACATGGAGATTAAACATTCTTCTAAACAACCAATGGATCTTAGGAGGCAAGATGGCTGAAGCCTAAGGAAGTTCCCTCCACTTGCTACCAGCACAGAACCAGACTTGAGTTTAAACTGCAGAACATTCAGCTTGAAAAACCACCTGAAAATAGCTGACTGGAAATACTGCAAGCAGGGAGCGTGGAGGAAACAGGAGAAGATGCCAAGTGGGTGAGCAAAGCGCAGCTGGGAAGAAGGAGGGAAGGTGTGGCAGCATAACTACTGTCTCCTGGGAGTGGGGGACTCAGCCCCACAGAGATCCCCAAAGGAGAGCAACAGAGAAGGGAAGAAGAGCCCAAATAGCATCAGACGGTGCGATTTGGAGGTGATTGGGCCCACCAGGGGCACTCAGCACTATCTCAGGTTGAAAAGCCAGTGTGCGGTTATGGCGCCAGCCTAGAAAGCTCCCCTGATTGTGGGGGCCAGAGAGCCCACAAAGCAGAAAGGCACACCTGAGGAAGGGCCTGGGCCAATCACACATCCACGAATCTGAGGGTCTGGGTATTTGCTGAAAGAACTATGATGGGGGCTAGCCAGAGCGCCTGGGGAAAGAGGTGTCATCCTCTCCACCTCCAGTAAAGAGGAGGTGCCCCTCCCCCCACCTGTGGAGTAGCTCTGGGCTGGAAATCTGCAGCCCAGCAGCAGGGCCAGGTGGTGTAGGACATTCAGACATTTGGCCGGGAGGGAGCCTGGACAGAAACCCCATGCCATGGAACAGCTCTGGGCTGGAAATCCATACCCTAGCAGCAGGGCCTGGCAGTGCTGGGCATTCAGACATCTGGTCAAGAGGGAGCCTGGGCAGAAGCCCCACCCAGTGAGAGCCAGCCTTGCTGAAAGATTAAAGAACCAAGCAGGGCGTTTTTTGTTTGTTTGTTTTTTGTTTTTTCTTTCTTTCTCTTTTTTTTCTATTTTCCCCTGCTTCAGGTGGCAACCAGGGGGGGTGCCAGCAACCCAGGCAGAGCTGAGGCATTGGAAGTAGAGGAAAAGACGGCCTGCCTCTCCTATAAGCAACAGATATCACCCTCAACACACATCTGTTTAAACCACCCTGACTGGTCCTGATACTACACAGAGCCCAGTGTCTTGGGGGAAGGAAAAGCAGTCCAGAAAAAATACATACAAGTGGCGAGCCCTAAAGGCAACCCACCTCTGGGCTAGGGACTATCTGACATCCCACCCTGCAGGGCTTCAGCCAGGAGGCCCAATGCCAGGCAGGGACAGCAATTTACATTGGCCTACACCAGAGAACTTCCCAAGAAGACAGAGACCCACACCCAAGGAGCCAGATCCAACATCAGAACAAAATCCAAAGCTCCATAAATAGCAGAGCCAAGGTTTGTTGTTGTGGTGGTTGTTTTGGTGTGTGTTTGTGTGTTTAATTTTTATTTTTAATTCAATTATTTTATTTTTATCCCATGTTTTACTTTCTTATTCTATATTTTATTCAATTTAGCATTATTACTTTCTAAAATTATTATTATTTCAGTCTTTATTTTCTACCTTTTGATTTTTATACTTGTCCTATTTCTGGTCTCTACCTTCTTTGCTTTCATATTCTTTTGTTTTGGTCTTCCCTCTCTGGACTCTTTTGATCCCACACCCTCTAGCATTCTTTTTGTGAGTGTGTGTGTGTGTGTGTGTGTGTGTGTGTGTGTTTTCTGTTTATTTGTGTTTTAAGCTTTTTTTGAGGCTGGTGCTTTTATCATTGTTGATGCCGATATTTTTTAAAGGTGCTTTTTCGTTTGGTTTGGAATTGCCTTGCCTTCTTTACTTTCATTTTATTTTTCTGTCCCTCCTCTAACTCTTTTGGTCTCGCACCTCCTGGTATTCTGTGTGTGTGTGTGTGTGTGTGTGTGTGTGTGTGTGTGTGTGTGTGTTTTGCTTGTTTGTGCATCTTTTAATATTTTTGTTGAGGTGGTTGCTTTTATTATTGTTGATGCTGATATTTTTGTGGGGTTCTTTTGGTTTGGTCAGGTTTTGCTTTGTTTTGTTCTGTCAACACCTATATAATGGTTGATATGACAGGGTCAACAGGGTTGGGGTTGAGACTCACAGTTAACAACCCCAAGGACTGAGTCAAGCCACAAATGGACAACATCAATCAAGATGCAAATTCACTAGGAGAACCAACATAACCAACACAAGGGTCATTCCTAGAGCACCTAGTTCAGAAGATCAAGGAGACTACTTCACTGGGTCCCACAAGAAGGCCAACACACCAAGGTTGGGAGGCATAGCAGTCTTATCTGATACACACTGACCTGCTTACATGTCCCAACACACCTTACCTGGCCCTGAATTACCAGACAGCTAAAATGGTGAAACAACCCCCAAATGAAAGAAAAGGAGGAATCCCCTGAAAAGGAACTGGAGGCAAGTAGTCTGTCAGATAAAGAATTCAAAGCAATGGTTTTAAGGGTGCTCAAACAACTTAGTGAGAAGTACAAGCAACTCAATGAGAACTACACCAGCATAAAAAAGAGGTAGAAGCTATAAATAAAAATCAAGTGGAAATGAAGAATGACATAACTGATATCAAAAATACCTTGGAAGGATTCAATAATAGATTAGAGAAAGCTGAAGACTGTATCAGTGAGTTAGAAGACAAGTTAGAAAAAAAACACACCCAATTAGAACAGCAAATGGAAAAAAATTAAAATGCGGAGGAGAGTTTAAGGGAGCTTTGAGACAATATGAAATGTAACAACATTTGCATCATAAGGGTACCAGAAGAAGAGAATAGGAGAAAGGAGCAGTGAACTTGTTTGAAGAAATAATGACAGAAAACTTCCTTAACCTGGTGAAGGAAAAAGTTACACAAGTCCAGGAAACACAGAGAGTCCCAATCAAAATGAACCCCAAAAGACCCACCTAGACACATCATAATTGAATGGCTAATTTTAAAGACAAAGAAAGAATCTTAGAGGTAGCAAGAGAGAGTCAGAAAGTTACCTACAAGGGAGCTCCCATATAACTGTCAGCTGATTTCTCAATAGAAACAATGCAGGCAAGAAGGGAGTGGCATGAAGTATACAAAGTAATGAAAGGCAAGGGTCTGAATTCAAGACTACTCTATCCAGCAAGGCTATCATTCAAAATTGAAGAGGAAATAAAGAGCTTCACAGACAAAAAAAAGGCTAAAGGAATTTACTGTCACCAAACTAGCACTGCAAGAAATGTTAACAGGACTGTTGGAAAAAGAAGAAAAAAATATATACAGAGAAGGAACATAGGCATAAATAATAAAAATGGCAATAAATAAGTACCTATCAATAATAATATTAAATGTAAAGGGCTTAAATGTTCCAATCAAAAGACATAGGGTAGCTGATTGGATAAGAAAACAAGACCCATATATATGCTGTCTACAAGAGACCTTCCTCAGAACAAAAGACTCACACATGATGAAAGTGAAGGGATGGAAAAAAATTCCATGCAAATGGAAACAAACAAACAAACAAACAAAAAGCTAGTATAGTGATACTCATATCTGATGAGATAGACTTTAAAATGAAGGTCATAATAAGAGACAAAGAAGGTCACTACATAATATTGAAAAGATCGATCCAACAAGAGAATATAACTCTGGTAAACATATATGCATCGAATATAGGGACACCAAAATATATTTAAAACTTCTGGAGGACTTCAAGGGAGAGATAGACAGCAATACAATCATAGCAGGATACTTTAACACCTGACTGAGGCCACTGGATAGATCTTCTGGACAAAATATTAACAAGGAATCAGAGACCCTAAACAACACACGATATCAGCAGGATTTAATTGACATTTATAGAACATTTCATTCCAAAGCTGCAAAATATACATTTTTCTCAAGTGCACATGGGACATTCTCTTTTTATTTAAAATTCTTTTCCTTTATTGATTTTTTTTAGAGAGAGAGGAAGTGAGAGGGAGAGAGAGAGAGAAACAATGATGAGAGAGAACATAGACTGGCCACCTCCTGCACGCCCCCCACTGGGGATCGGGCCCACAACCTGGGCATGTTTCCTGACCAGGAATCGAACCAGCAACCTCTTGGTGCATGGGATGACACTCAACCACTGAGCTACATAGATCGGACCACACAGGACATTCTCAAAGATAGACCACATGTCAGGACACAGACTAAGTCTCTAAAAGTTCAAGAATACTGAAATCATATTAAGCATCTTCTTGGATTACAATGGCATGAAACCAAAAATAAATTATAATAAAAACACTCAAGAACATTTGAACACAGGGAGGCTAAATAGCATGTTATTAGATAATGAATGGGTTACCAATGAGATCAAAAAAGGAATAAAAACTTCCTGGAAACTAATGAAAATGAGCACACAACAACACAAAATTTATGGGACACAGCAAAAGCTGTCCTGAGAGGGAAGTTCATAGCACTACAGTTTTATCTTAAGAAATAAGAAAACTTTCTAACAAACTATTTAATCCTACAAGTTAAAGATTTATAAGGAGAAGCAAAAAGAAAAACCTAGAGTTAGTAGAAGGAAGGAAATAATTTTAAGATCAGAGTGGAAATAAATAACATAGAGAGTAAAAAAAAGAACAATACAAAAGATCAATGAAACTGAAAACTAGCTTTTGGAAAAAATAAATTAGATTGATCAATTTTAGCCAGATTCACCAATAAACAAGGAGAGGACCCAAATTAATAAAATCAGAAATGAAAGAGGTGAAGTAACAACTGACACTACACAAATACAAGGGATAGTAAGAAAATACTATGAACAATTATATGCCAACAAATTCAACAACCTAGGTGAAATGGATAAATTCCTAGAATCATACAGTCTTCCAGAACTCAACTGGGAAGTCAGAAAACCTGAACAGATTAATAACAATTAAGGAAATAGAAGCAGTAATCAATAAACTCCCAGCAAACAAAAGCCTTGGTCTGGAATGCTTCACAGGGGAGTTTTACCAAACATACAAAGAAGAACTAACACCTATTCTCCTCAAATTATTACAAAAAATTCAAGAGGAAGCAAGACTTCCAAACTCTTTTTATGAGACCAGCATAATCCTAATTCCAAAACAAGACACTACAAAGAAAGAAAATTACTGGCCCAATATTCCTGAGGAACATAGATGCCAAAATCCTCCGATTTTAACAAATCAGTTCCAGCAATATATTAAAAGAATTATACACCATGACCAAGTGGAATTTATCCCAGGGTTGCAAGGCTGGTACAATATTCACAAATCAATAAATGTCATACACCACATAAACAAAATGAAAGATAAAAATCATATGATCAAATCAATTGATGCTGAAAAAGCATTTGACACAATCTAGCACCCATTTCTGATAAAAACTCTCAGCAAAGTGGGAATAGAGGGATCATACCTCAACATAATAAAGGCCATATATGACAAACCTACAGCCAACATCATACTCAATGGGCAAAAACTAAAAGCATTTCCCTTAAGAACTGCCATTTGACCCAGTGATTCCACTTCTAGGAGTATATTCTAAGAAGCCTGAAAGAATGTATGCACCCCTGTGTTCATAGCAGCACTATTTACAATAGCTAAGACCTGGAAACAGCCCAAGTGTTCATCAGTAGATGAGTGGATAAAAAAGCTGTGGTACATTTACACAATGGAATACTATGCAGCTGTAAGAAAGAAACATCTCTTACCCTTTGAGATGACATGGAGGACCTGGAGAGTATTATGCTGAGTGTAATAAGCCAGTCAGAGAAAGACAAGTACCACATGATCTCACTAATTTGTGGAACATAATGAACAAAATAAGCTGATGAACAAATATATCCAAAGACATGGAAGTAGGGAACATTCTGACAAATCTCAGAAGGAAGGGGGTTATGGGGCAGGAAGAGATAAACCAAAGAACTTACATGGCTATATGCATAACCAATCAACTGAGACAACAGTATGGTGAAGGAGGCCGGGGTGGGAGTGGGGAGGAGGGTGTCAATGGGAGAAAAAGGAGGGACATCTATAATAAAAATAAATAAATTATTTAATTAAAAAACAAACAAACCAATTGATCAAAGAGGAAATCAGACAAGGAATAAAAAACTACCTTTAGACACCTGAAAATGAAAACACAACCTTCCAAAGCATATTCTTTCCACATCGGTTACCCGACTGTTAATCACTTAGTAGCCATCTCAGTTATCAGATCAACTGTTACAGTTCCTCACAGTGTCTGTGCTCTAGTACCCTTATTTTACTTAATAATGGCACCCAAGCATGAGAGTACTGATGCTAGCAATTCTAATATGTCAAAGAGAAGATGTAAAATGTTTCCTTTAAGTGAAAATGTATGTATGTATAGGAAAAAAACTACATATATGGTTCACTAATATCTGAGGTTTTATGCTTCCACTGAGGGTATAGGAACATATTTACTATGGATAATGGGGGACTACTATATTCATAGGTTCTGAGGATTAGGCTATGGACATCTTTTGGGGTCATTATTCTGTCTACTATACTCACTATTACTGTTCTTTATCAACCCACAGCCCTCCTCCATATTCATGGTCTGAAACTTGCTCAAGATCACAAAAATAATAAATGATAGAATCGGGATTTGAACCCAAGTCTGTGTGGAAAAAAGCTCCTTCTAATACCCTTTGTGGTAAACAGGGCAATGGCAAAACATCTGCCCTATGCAGTGGACAGCCACCATGTGGAGTGGATGTTAAAGTAGTAAAAATATTTTATTCTGAGACACCTTTTAGATGGCCTTTGAAAATGCAGTTATGCTTTCCCCTAACACCCAGGGGGATTGGGTGATTCTGTGTACAAAGACAAATGTTCATGACCACACAAGACATCTGAAAGACAATCTTCTGAATTGGGTGCCAGCTTTTGTAACTCAGTTCAGTGTGGCCAGTCAACACGCATCCCTAGGTGTCAGCATATTTTTAACATCTTGGAACCCCACACAGTTAGGCTTTCTGAGTTTTGATCTAAGAACACATTTCTCACAAGATTCCCATTAACTGTCACAATGTTCAGATTTGTGAAGCCTATGTGGAGTAGAAAGGGCTATTTTTGTTTAAAAATTTAGCATTGATTATGCAGTAGTGATGCAAGTCTTGGGCACTTCAAGGCTTAATTAATATAATAGTGTGTGCTAAGTAAGGTCTTTGTGGCAGAATTTATCATGTGAACCAAAACCTGGAGTTCAGAGTTTTATTTGCTCTAGCAGAGCTCATGAGAGACTGTTTCTTGCAGAAGAAACTTTCCCTTGACTTCCATTTACTATGACGTACAGTCTGTTAAGGTGGCCAGACAATGCATAAAACTGCCCCTAGCTTCAAAATATCCTTTACCTACCCAAAGAACACCTTGATGGCAAAGAATCTAAAAAAAATCACCAGTCTATATGCAGGACTGTACATAAATTATTCTAGAAAAATCTCTTCCACTTCCCTCATCCTTTTACATTAGAAACCACTAGGAAAAGAGTGCTCTCTTGCCTTTTCCCCCATCCCCACCAGCTTTATTGAGATATAATTGACAAATGGAACAAATTGTATATGTTTAAGGTGTACAGCTTGCTGTTTTTATATATGCATACATTGCAAAATGATCGTGACAATCAAACTAATTATTGTATCTATCACTTCACATAGCTTCCATTTTCTTTCCTTCTCATTTTTTTTTTTTTCCTGGTGAGAATACCACAGATCTACCTTCCTAGAAAATTTCAAGTATATAATACAGTATTGTTAGTTATGGTCACCCTGTTGTATATTAGATCTCTAGAACTTATTAATCTTGCATAAATGAAACTTCATACTCTTTGACTAATACCTCTCCATTTCCTCCACCCCTCAGCTCCTGGCAATCACCATTCTGCTCTCTGCTTCTATGAGTCTGTCTATTTTAGATACTACATATACTTGAGATAACACAGTATCTGTCTTTCTCTGTCTGGCTTATTTCACTCAGCATAATTCCCTCCAGGTTCATCCATGTTTTTGCAAATGCTATAATATTCTTTTAACGCTTAATAATTTTAAGAGTGTTGTCTTTAAAATTTTTTTTTAAATCCTCATCCAATGATATGTTTTTATTGATTTTTAGAGAGATAGGAAGGGAGAGAGAGAGAGACATCTTTGTGAGAAACATTGATCAGTTGCCTCCCGTATGACCAGGGATTGAACTCCCAATTTAGGTATGTGCTCTAACTGGAAATCAAACCTGAAACCTTTTGGTGTATGGGAGGACCAACTGAGCCACCCAGCCAAGGCGAGTGTTGTCTTGATTTAGTTTAGAGAAAGGAGTGTCATTGATGATAATAATCCTTCATCTATATATGATTATCTTAGTTTCAAATGGTCACATCTGTGAAGTAGGGAATCCAATTATTTTATCCATGTTAATCAAAGCTGACAGATGCATCATGGATTTACATATACAACCTTTATCAATCATGAAGACAGATAAAACAGCTAGAGGGGTTGGGTGATGGCTCAGATGCAGGCTTAGCGAGATCACTCCATTTCATCACACGTGCCTCAGATATGGGCAATGTACCTAGGAAAATCAAACAATGGCTGGAACCCACAACTGAGTTAGGAGGGGTAACAAACAGCCAACAAGCAAAACCAAGGTTGCCTAACTGAGGTAATTTAGCACAAGAATATCTTTCTTATAAATAGTCTAAAGAGTCTACTGATAACCTCAATTTGTAAAAGTCTTCCATGGGAAACGGAAGTGTCAGAAGGAGGAGAAAACATGAAAAGAAGCTGCGAGCTTTTACAGATAATTACTGTTAACCAGAAATGTCTCTCTCCCCCATGTCCCCAAGTCTCTTTCTAGATTAGCAAGCAGCAGTGACCAGATGGAGGCTGTGTGTTGAAATGCCTTCTGTGAAGCGAGGCAAACAGTTGCAGTAATTCAGCTCCTCTTGAACAGATGGGCCACTAATTTCTTGGGTTAAAGATCAGCCAGGCTCATTAAAGTAGCTGCAAGGGTTCAACAGTTAAAATTTCTTTTTAGCCTCACATCCTGAGTGACAGACGCATCTTCTGCAACCTAAAAAAAGGTTAGCCAAAGTTGGGAGATTAAATAGTCCACGACATTGATATCAAGGACTATAAGAAAGAGTATAGGAGAAGGATGAAATTAATGGTCATTTAAGCTTAATGCTATTGCCCATTACTGACATTCTTTGGTACATTTGGGTGAATTCTATTATAAATGCATTGACTTGAAAGAAATTAGTGGAAGAATTTTTGTGTATATGCAAACTTAATTTGTCACCATTCTGAAATAAACAGTACAGGCTGTAGAGGGAAAATAAACAATAGAGGCATCTTATTATCAGTGTAAAAGGATTAAATTAAATAGAAAACTTGAGTCAAATACTCAAGGGGAAATATGTGAGGAGCAGAGGTCAAAAGTTATGTTTTATGTTTCCTGAGCAAGATCAGGTCACAGAAGATTGGCTCAATAGCTCCCTCTGACAGAACAACTTCAAATGATATTGAGAAAGAGCCAACTGTTTATTCCAACTTTAAGGGAAAACTTGATGTAATGGTCTGGGAAACTCTACTTGGGGGGAAAATTCAAATGAGCTTGGAGATAAAATCGCAAATACTCCCAGGCATATAGGCTGCGTTAACAATTAAAAGATATATGAATTAGTCAAAATTTGACTTTATTGTCCTCTAACATACACTTGCTTTCCATTTTCATTTATTGCAGCTTAGGATTATAGTGTCTGAATTTTCATTTGGGACTTGGTGTGTTTCAGTTTTGTTTTTCTTGTTTGAGAATTTATACTAAATATTTTTAAAATTAGAAAATCTTAAAAAATGTACTATATATATCTGTGCCGTCTGAAAGAGAGAAAACTAAATACCATTTTATTTTTATTTGAGTTTGGATCCTCTTCATGATTACGTATAATTTACGATGCCCTCCACACAGCTATGGCTGCAGATGAACGTATAGATGGTATGGGCCACAGGAAGGTGATGCAACTCGTTAAGGAGGTCCTGTAGGCACAGTGATGACCCCTCCAGATGGCGGAGCTGCACTAACTGCACTAATGAGCACACACAGCTGGATCAGGGGTCACTAAGGTGTGTATCAAAGCCACTTGCTTCTAACTTTCCAACAACATAACTATTCTCTTCTCTGTCTTTCCATGGCTTCCATCCCAACATTTATAACATGCTTATGAATTCTATAGCTTGGTATCTCTACTGCATTAAACATTCACCATTCTCATGCCTATGCATTCCTTCTTTCTTGGCTCTTTGGATGTTCATGCTTCTCCCACGTTCCTTAGCTCTCAAAGGATAGCCTGGTCTTGATGCATTTCTCCACTGACATAGGGTTTTTCTCTTTCTAATATGCCTAACAACAAATCACAGTGTTCTCTGCCTGAAATTTAGGTGTTCTGTGGCTTTCACTGTTGCAGGGCCCAAGGGTTACTACTCTGCTGGTAAAAACCCCTTTTCATTTACACCTGTGTTTAGAACAGAACTGGATGCTTGAGGGGGCTGTTGGCACAGAAGGTGTCTATGAATTATCAAGGATTTATTGAAGTGGGTCCTGAATTATTTCACTCAGTAATAGAAACTTAATGAATATTTTCCAGCTACTATATGGGCATGCACAGAATCAAATGAAGGGTACAGTTCTGAACACCTTGGAAATTGCATTTTGGTACATTTCATTGGATTGTAGCCAAATACAACTTCTTGTAATACATACCCAGAATGACAATTTATACTGCTTAATAAAAGCATCATGGGAATTTTTGGCAAATCCTGAAGTTGTATGATGTAATCAATCCTTTTCCAGAGATGTAAAATAATGCAAAGTATTCCATTTTCTCCTAGGTTTTCTTTCTCACCAACGAATAAGGCATCCTAAACAAGCTTATTTGCAGTTCAATCAGAAATACTGATACCTAAAACACCTGGTGATAGGAGTAATGAGCATCTACACATGGATTAACAAGACAAAAACAATGACAGAAGCAGGATCTTGGTAAGTCTACTCTTCCCTTCCTTCCCTTTTATGCCCAGATCTAGGTCAAGCAGGGGAGAGGTAACAATGAAACTGAAGTCATAATTATAAGTTATAATTGCTATCCTCAAGGGGCTTACAGTCTAGCTATTCAAAGCAGAAAAATTACAATTTAAGAACTACATAAAAAATGGCATGATTCAGGAAAAGTTATCAACTTATAGAGAAAAAGTTTCTAAATTAACAATGTGGAAGCAAAATGCACACTGCTTAGTTAGGTGATGACTAAGTGAGGATATAAAAGCAGTCTATGAATACTTTAAAGGTATAAATACAAAGTAGGTGAAGAATTATTTTGTCTAGTACTCTACAGAAATAGCACTGAACATGGAATTAAGAAAAGGAATACATTGAATTACATTTTGAACAATTACAAAGGAATTCTTTAAGCTATACCTCCAGGGTACTTAATGACCTCAAAAATAGCTCTGGCTCTTTGATAACACTTGCTGTAATCCTGCAGTTGTTTAGCTAATGTCAAGGAACATCAAAGCTGTAACAGACTCCAGGATAGAGAAAGGTAAGAGATACCCTCCAGCTCTCCTGGAGCAGGAGGTGACATGGAAGTGTGGGTAGAGGCAGGCATAGTGGACTTGGAGGGCCATGCTAAGGAGGCGGCATGTACCTCACAGTTCCCTGAAGTCCTCTTTCAGCACACTCATGCAATAGCCCTATCTCAGATCCACTGAATTACCATCTCTGGAGCTGAAGCCAAAATCAATATATTTGAAATGTTTCATGACTTCTTTTCTGATGATATATCAGGGTTGCAAATATTTGCTGAAGAATGTTAAAGAAAGGAATGATCAACACTGTATTTTAGAACATTCATTCTGGCTACAATGTGGGGAACAAAATAGGAGCCTGGAGATCATGGAGAAGTTTTTGAATAATCCAGGGAAGAGTGGATGAGAGCTTAAGGCAGTGCCAGCAGGGGTATAAAGGACAGTGCAGCCCAACCGGTGTGGCTCAGTGGTTGAGCATCAACCCATGTACCAAGAGGTCGCCAGTTTGATTCCTAGTCAGGGCACATGCCCAGGTTGTGGGCCTGATCCCCAGTGGGGAGCATGCAGGAGGTGGCCAATCGATGTTTCTATCTCTCTCTCCCTCTTCCTTACTCTCTCTCTAAAATAACTTTTCTTTTAAAAAAAGAAAAGAAAAATATCCTCGAGTGAGGATTTTTAAAAAAAAGACAGTGCAGAACAGGTTTGATTATGGCTTAACAGTTGACTCCATGTGAGGAGGTGAGGAAGTGAGGAGGTCAAGCAAAGTCTGGAATTCAGGAGGCTGGCTCATCCTTCACCAATGGAGGGCAGACTAGGATGTTAGCTTAATAGGTTGAGGAAGTTTTCTTTCAAAATTGCAGGAGACAATGCAATCAGAAAGACAGACTCAAGTATTAAAAGGCAGTTGAAGTCTAAAGAGCAAAAAGGAACACCAAAGATTACCAAACTGTCTGGGTCAGAAGTAAAGAGTCCAGTCAAATGTGGAGTCCCAGTTGGATGATAGTAATAACAGGGAGATGGGGGAGGGGGGGTGGTAGTAGTAAATCTGGAGCAGCTGTAGCAAGTACTTAGCATAGGTATTGATTTTGTGTGCTTGGGTAGTCTGGGCAATATTAAGGAGCAGGGATGTTTCAATGCTAAAAAGGACCATAAAGAGGGATGCAGGTCAGTGGGATACAAGTTGAGGCATTCTGCTTTGGAAATGTTGAGTGTGAGGTGCTATGGAACATTCAAATGGGGGTGCTCAGCATGCATTTGGATGTGAGGGCATTAAGTTCAGCAGGCTGGGCAGGGGTGAGTCATTAGCAGATGGTTGGTGGTTAAAACACTGAGAACGAGTGAGATCATCTTGTGCGAGGAACCGAGAACCAAGAATGGAGGCCTGGAATTGTACACTGACAAGTATTCAGATATGGATAAAGGAAAAAATCCTCCTGAAAGATTTCAAGGAGGAGAGATGAGAAAGACAGGAGAACTTCACAAAAGAGTTCTTCTATGGAATCCAAGGAAGAAGATAGTTCCAAAGAAAGTGATCACACACGTCCAGTGCAGACAGAGGTCACAAGAAGGTCCATAGTTCTGCTGTTTCTGTTTATAAATGCAGACCTCTATAAAAATTTTTTTTAATGTAGAGGATTTTTCTAATGCTGATAGATAGAAGATAACTATAGAAATCATTGAATTATATGTAGTCATATGGGTAAAACAATGTAACTTGGAAGTGGAAGCCTGACAATCATAGGGTCTTTGGAAGATTTCTGGGAAGCTGATCCTCTCTCCACTCTTTCTCCTCTTTGGCACATCAAATCTAGTTTCTCTTTTACCTTGGACACTGTGAAAAATTTATAAATTATTCAATGTATAATATTTGCAGATTCTTTTGTCTAGTTTTTTTTTCTACCCAGTGAAAAAATGAATCAATCAGGCATCTGTCTTTGAGAATGTATGTATATGTCTATGCAAGGATAATTTTCTGTGATAGTCATTTATCATTACCACCATATATTTTCTATTTTCTCATCCCTTTCAAGGGAAAAAAAAAGATTGCCTAAAGAAACTTCCCTTCTGGGCTTTTGTTTCCAGAAGCAAAAGCTCATTGAAATTAGTGGAGTGTAAGGAGATGAGGGTACTTGTGATAAGAAAACATATAAAGAGAGAAGGATTTCCCTAAGATAAAAATAGATTCCCCAGGGTTAGAGGAAGAAGAAAGAGATGTCTGTGTGCATGCTTCTAATGGAAATAAGGAGAAAGGGAAAAATTATCCAAGGCTAAAATCAGATGAGCTAGGCTGGAAGGAGGAGAGAGATGTGTGGTTCCTTGGGCATTGGAGTCCATGAGTTAGTCCCTGGCAGTACCAAGAAGAAGTGGCAGAACCTAGGAGAAATCAAGGCCTAGAACTCCCAGCCTTGACATAGTTTCTTTTGTGCCCAGTGTTTAACCAAAATCAATCAATGTACTGATGACATGGGCTAGGATAATGTAGGGACAGATGCTTGATGACTACAGGGGTTATCCTGACTCCTAGAATCTTAGCAAAACCATAGTGGGGAGAGCCCCCACAGATAGCTGATGTTATAGCTCAGCAAAATGTGGTGTACCACAAAGTCAGAATTAAATCTTTAACTGAAAAATAAATATGATATTTCCTACACTCTTGAGTTTGTGGCCCTTTATTCATACCTACAAAATAAGTGATTTCTCCTTTGGGTCCCTTTGTTATACATCTGGATAGAATCCTTGGGAATACCCTAAAAGACATGTTTACAGATCAAAGGTGAACTGGACTATATCTGTATGGGTCTCAGATTTCAGGAAAAGTGAAACAGTGGCCTTTGAAGCATTTCTGAATGTAAGGTTCTCATTTCCAAGGCCAATGATGTAATTATGTAAACACTGTGCCACAAAGTTAATTGGGATCCTGAGTGTGATAATCAGCAGAAGATTATCCCCCCACTGGGAAAATACTCAGTTCAGACCCAATGGCCCTTGCCCACTCTTATTTTATCTAGTAGTTAACAGATGTTTTGGTTATCAGCTTGTGATAGCTGCTTATATTTTCAATGGAGTCCTACTGCTCCCTGAAGTTCTCAGCTGACAAAGTGAGCTGATCTGTTTAGACAACTCTGGGGAGAGGAAAGGGTTGTACAGGGAATAAAAAGAATACAAAATACCAACAAAAATAAAAACAAATTAAAAGAGATGCAATAATTGTCATATGTCCATCAGCGGTATTTAGGCAAGAAACAAAGGTTAAGTGGGCATTCTTCGGTGCTGACTTAGACTTTGTAACTCAGACCCACTCCAGGTCCTGCTCCAACTTTCAGAACTGTTATTATTATTATTATTATTTTAATCCTCACTTGAGGATATTTTTCCATTTATCTTCCAACAGAATGCAAGGGAGGGAGAGAGAGAGAAACATCGATGTGAGAGAGACACATCGATTGGTTGCCTCCCGCACAACCCCAACCATGGCCGGGGACTGAATCACATCAGAGGTACATGCCTTTGACCAGAATCTAACCCAGACTCTTTGGTCCGAGGGCCGACGCTCTAACCCCTGAGCCAAATTGGCCAGGGGGAAGAACTGATATTTTTAAAACACAAGCAATATTTTTGTTTCAGATATCAGATAATTGTAAAGCACTTTCCACTAGAACAACGGAAGAACATTATGCCACTGCCATGGAGAAAAAGTATAAATGTATATAGATATCATGTATCATAAATTACTTTTTATTACAAGAATAGTAAATGACTGCCTCTGATGTGGGCTTGGTTGCACAGCGAAGGATTAAAAGAATGATTATTGTTGCAATCTAAACCTTTAAAACAAAGCCCTTGGAGGTAGAAAGAGAGATTTTAGTGCTTCTATTACTACTCCAAAATACACTGTTAAATCAGCCCCATTTCTTAAAGCAGTTAGTAATTTATTGCCCAAAATATGTTGCAGTTGTCATCTGTGAATTCAGAGTCATACAACTGTTAAGTTTAATGAACTATGGTTAAGAAATGAATAGTTATGAGCTTTACAAATCAAATTCTCAAATCTACACTTTGCTTTTCTTGAATTCTAAATGTGTTTACAACAGGCACAGCTCCACCCCTCATTGGCTTGTCATGCTCAATTTTACAAGGACAAGCAAACAACCAGCTATGTTAGCTGTCTGCCAATTACAGCTGTGGCTGCACTTGGCCCTGGGTGTCCTGGAAATATAACTGCTGGGCAGGAAAGCACTCTGTAGGCCATATGCTCACGGTTGTGGCCATAAAGAGCCATGTGGCCACTAGTGCAAAGTAATTTGGGCTATATTGGAGTCATCAGAAAATAGAACCAGTATCTCATCTTCTGCAGTTCTATGGGAATTAACTTCTTTTCATTTCTGTGGGATATTAAAGGATTTAGATCTAGAACTAAGAGCCCAAGTCTCAAACTCTGAGTTGCAGTCATAATGATGATTATTCAACTGTATCATCTTTTCTTTCCAAATATGTCAGAGCTGTCCCCTGCCACCCAGATGTTACAGCACTTTTAACACTCCAACAGAAGCTGTACCAACCACTTAGACTTGTTTTTCTTGTCATGTTTATCATGCCTTCAGAGCCTGACTCATTCTACCTGAGTCTCAGTCTCAGATTGGCCTTGTTAGTTCACCCAAGCTTGATTTGTTTGACCCATCTTCTGTGCTGAGTCGGCCTTTTCTGGGATAACCCCACACAGATACTGACTACTCTTGCTCTGACTCATCATGCCACTTTCCAGGACAGCTGAAGAACCAGCCTGGTCCTCTCCTGCCACCTCCTCAGTTAGTCTGGCCCTCAAACTGTGGGCCAAATTGTTTAGCATGATTTTCTTTCTTCATAGAGAAAGAGGGATGGTTATAGGAGATGGGAACCACCTGATGCTACTTTCACTGAACAGGGTGTTATTCCCAATATTTGATGTATGTTCTTTTTCTGAAAGTATATTTTTATTGATTTTAGAGAAAGAGGAAGCAGGGGCGGGGGAGAGAAGAAAATATTGATTGGCTGCTTCCTGCATGCACCCTGACCTGGGATCGAGTTGGAAACCTGGGCATGTGCCCTGACCAGAAATTGAACCGGTGATTGTTCAGTGCACATGATGATGCTCAACCAACTGAGCCACACCAGCCAGGGCTGATATATGTTCTTAATCACACTTCTTGGAGGACCCTTTGTCAGCTCAGGTCAGGCAGGAA
This sequence comes from Tadarida brasiliensis, assembly GCA_030848825.1. Lineage (NCBI taxonomy): Eukaryota > Metazoa > Chordata > Mammalia > Chiroptera > Molossidae > Tadarida > Tadarida brasiliensis. The sequence goes on from CM061267.1 coordinate 51,880,715, forward strand.
CTGGATCTTAAAGTATGAGACTGAGTTTTCCTGAAAAGAGGAAATGACATCACAGGCTATGGGAACTGCATAGGCATGAGCTCTTAATCCTGAAAAGGGCCTGGGGTTCTTAGGGAACAGGAATTAATTTCTTGTGATTGAAACACTGGGGGCTGAACAGGAAATAGTAAAAGATGAAGCTGGGAGCACAAAGCCTAAGTGAGGAATCGTGGATTTAAATTATGTTGTTTTACTGTCCTAAAGACAGAAAAAGAATATCCAAGTGAAGCCATGTTAATAAGATCTGGCCAATCAGGGCATCACATTCTTCTGACTATAGTCATTGGTACAGACATAGGTATTCAATCCAATCAGAAACAAGAGATGGAATGAACCTTCTGCTGGCCCTCTTGGGAAGAAAGCACATACTTTTGTCTACTGGGACTGTGGAGCTGGAGCTGCCAGGAGCTAACATGTAGCGTCTGAGACTAGAGGGAAAGGAGGAGAAGGCTTCATCGAGAGCTTGGGAGAAACTGAGCTCCTAGATCCAACCATGCATAAAAATAGAACCACCCATAGACTGGTTATATGAGCTAATGAATTTCCTTTTCTGCCAAAGCTGGTTTGAATTGGGTTTCACATCCTTTACACCACAAAACAGTCTTCAGCCATACATCTTGGATGCCACGCTAAGATGTTTGGACTTAATACTCTAGAAAATAAGAAGACAGGGTGTGAGGATATGGAATCTACATAACTATGAGTCCCTTAATTAAAATGGAAGTTGCAACTGACCTTTCATAATCCTGAAAAAGGCCTTGAGTTCTCAGGGAATAACAAACAATCCCATGTGACAATGGAACATTCTTCTGCAGCATATGGTTTAGCCCTTCATTATACATTCCCTTAGAGTGCTTATCACTGATTCTCATGTGCTCATCTTGTTCACTCCATCAACTCTTCCCTGTTGATACCAGTGACAGTGATTCTGTATGCACCATGCAGTCCTGAGCATACAGTGGGTGTTTCTTTTATTGCTTATCTGACTGAGGTAAAAAAGGATGGAAAAAGGAAGGCAAAATCTTTTTACTGTGTCTGTGAATCCTTCTCATCAAATTTGGTTTCAATTCCCTTATAAAAACATTGCTTATTCTCTAAGAGGAAGCGAAATGACTCTATTTACATAACTGCAAAGTTCTCCTGCTCCTGTATACATTTCTACCAATCATAACAATTCGCCCAATTGCTTTGAAATATGTTGATAAATACCCTGTTGGCTGCTGAATGGAAAAGCAAAACACCAATCCATTTGAAATGATCAAACTAACAGAATTCCTGATGTAAAAGCAATTTATTTCAGTTTCCTTTGTGAAAAATGTATTACAAGGTCTAAGGAGCTATTAATTTAATTATCAGCCTTCTACAGGAATCCTCTGCTCTCTTGAGAGTTTAATTAATTTGGAACAACTATTTCCAAAAGATGGAGAAAAAGAGATCGACGTCCCCAAAGATTACCATGCATAAAGTTTGATTTCTGATTTACATTTAAATAAATATGGTCACCCTCTTTGAATATTAAAAGTACAGTTTCTACCCTTGTTATAGTTTGAGTCCCAGGCTATCCTGCAGTGTGTGGGGAATCAGAAGTAAATTAATATTCCTTAAGGAGTTTAGAAAATGAGAAGTGAATTTCCCTCTTTATTCAGACCTATAAGTGAGAACAAAGGGGTAGGAATAGGACTCATATGGGATCAATCCAAATATTTTCTTGGATTGGTATATGGACTCTGACAGAAAGATGCTTTCTTTCTGCTGGGGTTGTCAAGCTGAAAGGTATGAATCTGGATCTTCTGCAGCCTATAGGATAAAGTCAAGGAGAAATAGGCAGAGTCCAGGGAATTTAAAGACAGATCTGGAGGCCATTCCTCTGAACTAGTTCCTCAGACCTGATTCCTTAAGCTCTCATTTCAATCTTGTCAATTACCTCACCAGTCTTCTCTGTTACAAGAGCCAACACTTTCTCCTTTTGCTTAAATTCATTGACTTGGGTTTTTGTTACTTCCAAAAGTGTTCTCACTACCCTAGAATAAAATAATGTCCATGAAAATCATAAATTCAGGAGGCTCCAGAAGGCTCCTTAAATCGTTATCATATGTGTTTACACTGAGGTTGTTAGTCTGCAGACTCCCAGTGCCTGAAGGATGTCAGGGTGTTCCACTAGGAGTGGAATAAGTGGAATAAAATTGGTGACATGAGCAGTTTGGAAAGGGGAGGAATTGCTTTTCTTGGGATGATTTGAATGTAGTGGGTTTTGGAGCTAAAGCAGCAGCATATTGAGATTTAAGATGTGTGATACACATTTAGGAGCTCAACTCTTGAGTGGGAAACAAACACACCCACCACTACTTTAAGGGGAACTGTTACTCCAACACAAGCTGAAGGAACTGTTAAATCAGCACCACCTTCATATTTCTACAGTGATGCATATGGCCACAGCACATTCTGCTTCTGTAGGAAGCCAACATTACAGCAGAAAACTAGGTGTATATAATTTCAGTGGTCTGAAGCACTGCAGGAGCCAAACCAGGAGAAATGAATGTAATCCTTTTTTAATTTAATTTTTTTTTTTAGCAAACTGCTGAGAATAAAAAAACACAATTAGGTTGAGAGGACTAGGACTGTACAAACATTTTATGGAAGGCATAGAACCTACAAATTTTGGAATAAATCTGAAGTACTGTAGGCTAAGTACAACTCAGAATTAAAGCACTCCTATTATTCTTGGTCTTTATTCAAAGAAGTACTGTAAATAGTGTTCCAAAATCAAAACACACTTTTTTCTTGTGGATAAGATTTTTAAGACTCTTGTGCAGTATCATAGGTTCTATTAGGAGGGGGTGATTCAGTTTAATTCATTCAACGCATACTGACAAATACAGGGTTAGGCCTGAGGATACAGGGATAGATGGATACGAAGTTTGCCCTCTAGATGCTTCAAGCTGCGTGGAAGACATAGATCTATAAGCCGATCATTTCATCGATGTTAGGACCAGAAGGGCCACTTCCTGACTTCCCATAAAATCAGTAAGTAAACTGGCTTCCTACGAGGTACAAGCTATAAGCCTCAGCTGCTTGAAATAGAGATCTCTTTAACTCTGGGTCTTTTGCTTGGCCTTCCTTAGCTGTCTTCCTGTGAACTTGACTCCTTGTGTCAGTGTGGGCCATGCCTCAGCTCCAACGTCTGTCTGTGTTAGGTATATATCCTGCTCCTTTCTTTGTCACAAATCCTTCTTCTTGGTCTACCATCTTACTTGCCTTGTTCAACTCCTGTCCTCATTCTATCATCTACCTCGGCTATATTCTGTGACTAGATTCCACATATGCGTCTATAACTGTTATTTAACACAACAGAAATACAATACTGCTGGAGTACAGCGCAAACTAGAAAAGCAGTCCTGTTAAAGTCATCAAGGTTTTGTTATATTGATTGGTAGAAAGGGATCCTGAACACCTGTTCATAGACTGACTGACTGCATCCGAGCCATCTGAAGAAAAATTTGAAGTCATTGGTTTCTGAGCTAGATCTGGGGGACTCTTCCTTAATAAATTTGGGATAAGTACCATGAATCTGAATGTTTTAAACTCTCCCCAGCCATGTAGCCAGCTTGGATGATTGCCACTTCAAACCAGAATAAAGACAGCAAGGTCCTGGATTTCCTTGGACTTTTGTTGTTGCAGTTATTCGCTGAAGAGTGACAATCTATTTCCATGGTGGAGGGTGTACCAACGTGGCTGGTGAAGCATAAGCATGCATCAGACATAGCTTAGTGGCTACATATATGTTAAACATTCATTATAATGAATTTTTATGGGCAAAGTAGCAAATATGTCTGGACTGTAGACTAAAGGACAGAAGAGGGGAAAATGAGAGGCAACATCAGCTTTGGTTAATGGATCATGAGGTGAGTTGTACTTTATACATTTGATACTTGTTAACACACACAATATAGATGTAAAGGAAAAACTAATTTTTATTATAACTAACTTTTTCTCCCTAGTCCTAAGAAATATCTTATTTCATTATAAAAATGTTAGAAAAACTCTTTTTTTTTTGTTTGTTAATCCTTACCCAAGGATTTCCATTGATTTTTAGATAGATAGATAGATAGATAGATAGATAGATAGATAGATAGATAAATAGATAGAGAAACATAGATGTGAGAGAGACACATGGATTGGTTGTCTCCTGCATGGGAGATAGAAGCCACAACTGTTCAGTCCGTGGACCAAACCGGCGAGGATGGGAAAGACTTTTTTTAAATTTATTTTTCAATTTTATTGAAGAATAATTAACATACATTACTGTCTAAGTTTAAGTGTACAACATGATGATTTGATTTACATGTATTGTGAAGTGATTACCACAACAGGTTTAATTAATATCCATCATCCCATATAGATACAATAAAAAAAGAAAAAAAACCTCCCTGTGAGAACTCTTAGGATCTATTCTCTTAACAACTTTTCTATGTATCATACAGCAGTTTAACTATAATCACCATGTTGTACTTTACATGCCTAGTACTTATTTTCTCATAACTGAAAGTTTGTCCCTTTCGACCACCTTCTTCCAATTCTCACCCCCCCCCCCAGTAACCACAAATCTGCTCTCTTTTTCTATGTGTTTGGTGTGTGCATGTGCTTTTTTTAAAATTAGATTCCACATATAAATAAGATCATATAGCATTTGTCTTTCTCTGACTTTTTTCACTTAGCATAATGCCTTCAAGGTCCATCCATGTTGTCACACATGGTAGGATTTCCTTTTTTATTATGGCCGAATAATATTTCATTGTATATATGTACCACAAATTCTTTATCCGTTTGTTCATTGATGGATACTTAGGTTAGGAAAACACTACTTTTTCAGATTCTTCAGTATATGTATGTTTTACATAGTCCAGAGACAAATTTGCTACATGAGATTATTAGACTTACAAATAATGTATTTACTTAAAGGGTCTACTACAGTGCCTGGCACATGGTAGGGGCTCAGGAATAGTACTTTATTCTTACTCAGGAAGGTGCTATTAACCAGGATCAATTTGGGAAGCATACTTTATATAAAGTTATGAGTTAACAATTAGAAAGTAAGCTCACACGTGTGTGTGAGTGTGTGTGTGTGTGTGTGTGTGTGTGTGTGTGTGTATACTTTGCAGATGACCTTCTCCTGCCCACCTCCCCTCAAACTCACTGCTCTAAGGAGCCTGTTTAATACTTATTCCCCAAAAACTCTGTAAGCATTTTTTTTCTGTTGTTTGAAAGGTCCTGTTAATTCTATTCACTTTTATATGTCTTATCCTGGTTTCAAGGCCCCAGTTAAGTCCTGCACCATGCCAAGAAACGTCCCCTATGGGCCTAGCTCCAAATGAAATCTCCTTCACGTGAACTATAGCACAGGACAAATGACAATAAAGACTTGTTTATATTGCCTTTCATTTTTGAAAGACCAAATCCCTCTGTTCAGCTGGATTTTAGGTTTCTTGAGGCTAGGAACCATATCTTATGTTACATAAAATTCTTTTCACTTATAAATTTTTTTTTTTTTTTTTTAGTAAGCTGATATTTTAACATTCAGCAAGACCTTGACAATTTCAGAAGTCCAAACGAACAGGCAGGATGAATTTCACTAGTGCCAAGAGCAACCACATTTATAATTTACAATTTTTTATTTGTAAAAATGATGCTCCTGGCAATCCCTCAATATATCATCTACAGCTGTTTCCCCAGAAGCACATGGAGGCCTCTGTGCACAGCTGGCTTGTCTCTCCTGTACCAACTATTGTCTTTGGCTCCCAGGAAACATAAAATAGTCAACACAGTCATTAAATCCATGACTTTGGCCTGCTTTTTGTAATGTAAAAACAACAACAAAAAACAACCAAAATTGTTTTCTTGACACACAGCTTTGTTGGAGGAAGATTCAGTGCAATGTAAAAAAACAAACCCAAGAATGCAGATGATCAGCTTCTTATTAAAGGTGTTTGCTTCCCTCCTCTGCCTCTAAACTAATTTCAGTCATATTTTGGGTGTATACACACATCAATCACAATACTGTAGTGGGCAAAATCAGAAATATGAAAATATAAAAAGCAACACATATCTAGTGAGTTTAATTTTCTCAGTCATGAGTTTAACACAAAGTATGTTTAACTCACAGAATTGCTAATGCCTGCTGTCTCTGGTTGGGCTCTCCTGATAGTCCTGTACCTGCAACCAGAGAAGCCTAGCAGATCTCAAAACACTCAGGTAATTTCTAAGATTTTCCTCTTTTGCCTTAAATGCCTTTGTTCATGGCTGAAAACTCTCACTCTAACGTCATTCTTATAGGCCACATTACTATTTCCAGACAATCCTCGTACAACACAAATGCCTTTTGGGAAGAGTACGTGATTAACAGTCTCATACACCAAAGTGAGTATTAGCATGTCAGGTTGGGAGGGAGCAGTGAGGGTCCTGAATGAACAGGAGGAGAGTTCTGTTGGGAGAGAAAGGAAAGCCCTAAGACAAGGGCCTCTAAAACATTTTTGCTCATATATTCCAGCCCCTCAAATTTTGAAAAACTATGTATCACATTGCACAATTTTCAAGTTAACACTTAAAATTCTTTATCATGAAATCTGACAGTTATAAAGGAAGTACATCACTATTCTAAGACAAAACACTTACCACTCTTTTAAACATATCCAATGGAGCTCAGCAGGTATGGTTCAATGGACTCAGCATCATCCCATGGATTGAGAGGTCCTGGTTCGATTCTCAGTCAGGGCACATGCCCAGGTTGCAGGCTTGATTCCCAGTTGGGGGGGGGGAGGTTTGGAGGCAGTCGATCTATATTTCTGTCTCACATCAATGTTTCTATCTCTCTCTCTAAAAACTCAATAACAAAATTTAAAAAAAAAAATTTTAACATACCCAGTGGAATTTAAATACCATAGAGATTGGATACCTGTTATCATTCATTAAAAAACCAGTCCTAAACTCTTCTTAGTTGAAATAATTATACCATTCATATGCTCCTTTTACATTAACTTGTATTTGCCTCCCACTTCCCTCATTAATTGTTATTCAAACATGATATATTTTTATCCTTGAAAACCTTTTATTGATTACTCTATCATAGTTCTCTGAAACAAACAAAAAAGTATATGAATTAGAATTTTTTATAAAGGTCCTGTTAATATAAGGTTGAATCATGTTTAAAAGTTTTCCTCTGAATAAAAGAAATTCTAATAATTAGTAGTAACATATAAATATTATGTCATTTACAAGTAATCAAAACAACATATGTAGATTATAAATTTTGATAAATTATCTAAGTAAATGTTACTGTCAATTTAGCTCTGAATGTTTTTTTGTTATTCTTGTTGTTAATCTATTAGCTCATATATTCCTAGATTAATATTTATTATTAGGATAAAACAGGGCTCATCATCAATTTGATGTCTATTTTTCATTCATATAGACATAAACAGTGAAATGTTGCTCACGTAAATGAATAGATGGGATTGCATTATAATAATGCCAACCAATTTTTGAACAGATTTTTAGTTCTATGCCAAAAATCATAGGATGATCTATAAGTAAAAATCACTTAATAATTTAATTAGTAAAATTTTATTTCAGTTAAATTTTTTGTGTCAAAGAAATTTAATTAGTTAATTAAATATATTAATAATTATTAAAATTAATTTTAATATTTACAGCTTTTAATTCACTTTTTAAATTGAAGTATAATTGAACATATATATAACATTCATTTCAGGTGTCAACAATGATTTGATATTTGTATATACTGTAAAATGATCACTACAAAAATAAGTCTAGTTAACATCCATCACCATACTTAACTACTGTTTTCCTGTGATGAAAACTTTTAAGATCTACTCTCTTAGCAACTTTCAAATATGCAATACAGTATAATTAACTATAATCACCACTCTGTACATTGCATCCCCAGGCCTTGTCTTACAACTGAAGTGTGTACCTTTTGACCCCCTTCACCCATTTGCTGACCCCTCGACCCCCACTTCTGGCAATTTTTCATTCCTTTTGGAAAACAAAAACCTGTCTTGCAAAAGCAGTTGATACTCATTCTGTAGCAGCATTAACTTTATCAAGTTCTAGGAATTGTACCAAAAAAATTTTACTAAGATTTTTCAAATGACTATTCATTATCCCTGTTTCTCTTTCACTTAAACACATCTTATTTAACTCAATATGCTCATAAACAGTTGGAGAAATAAAAAAAATAGTTAATTTCAATACTATTTTTCCAATAAAATTTTTTTTTATAATGACTTGAATTTTTATCAAAACTTTGGGGCTGCAGATCTAGCTTACACAATTCATGGAATATGTCTTCGGTAATCAGCAAAGCAGCCCTTATTGTCAAAGAGTTGGCTTGACAACCTCACTTTTTGTTAGAAACAGTTTGGCCTCATGTCTCAGTTCTAATAAACGTGTTAATACACATCTTTATTACAGCCACCTCACTTTGGATTTTTAATTCTCAGATAGAGAGCTAGATAGGGTATGGAGCTCTACCAAGAGTTTGTTGCAGGGATGAAATGAAGTGCTGCCATCTTCATTTTTTTGTTTTTGTTTTTTTATGCTTTGTTTCACTTTGCTCTTAAAGAACTCTCCCTAGGGAGCAACACATTCTTTGAAAATAGTTCGGAATAGGAAAAATGAGGTCATTAAAGAAAAATTGCCATGACTATGGGAATTCAGAACATCTCAACAAGGACCAGTATACTTGCTTTCTAACACTGCTCTCCTGGAGAGGGGACTTGCAATCAACACCTCAAGGTGCTAACAGGTTCCTCTTTCCCACTCCCCCTTTCACAGTCACTCTTTTTCTACTTTACAAAAGAAAGGCTCTTTTACCCTTCCAAAATGTCAAGTGCTATCCCCCAGAATGTCAAACAAAGGGACAAGTAGAAACATTAAAATTGGGTAAGCCTCCCTTAATCAAAGCACTTAGGCAGGGTATGTGTCTTTCTCATCTTGGACACATTTCTGGTACAGGCCAAGCATGGTGTTAGAAAGAGAGGTTCATGGTAGCATAAAAGGCTGACTTCTCTGAGGTGAAGACTGAAGGAGATCTGAAGGAGATTGACAAGGCAAAGAAGAAAAAGAAAAATGAGGTTGTGTGTGAGACAGAGGAGAAAGAGAGAGGGAGAGGGAGAGAGAAAGAAAGAGAGAGAGAGAGAGAGGAGAGACTTCTTGATCTGTGTAGGAGAATGGCATATGTTAGAAAGCTCTATGGCAAAAAAAAAAAAAAAGGAATTCTCAGGAGCTGAAAGGACAGTGAGGAGGGCAGGAGAATCTGAGAACTTCCCAGTTTTGGAGGGCTACCAAACATGTGAATTAATTTCATTTATAAATTTAACCTTTATCTTAAAACATGTACTTAAGCTTACCACTACAGGCATAGTGAAACGATTTATACACAACACAACTTGGCTCTTCACTTTCAGTTTGAAACAAACACATGATGTGTACCCACAAATAAGATTCAAACAGGCTGTGGACCTCCACTTGGACACTGGTTCTCAAGCTTGGCTACACTTTGCAATCACCTCTAGACCTTTAAAAATGCTAAGGCCCAAGAGATACCTTAGATCAATTTAATCACAATCTTTGGGCGGCGGATGGATCCAGGCAATGGTTTTTTTTTGTTGTTGTTTTTTTAAACTCCCTTGATGATCCCAATGTGCATCAAGATAGAGAACTGCTGACCTGGCCAGTTTGGCTCAGCGGTTAGAGCATCGGCCTGCGGTCCAGAGAGACCCGGGTTCGGTTCCCGCTAAGGGCATGTACTTCAGTTGCAGTTTGTCCCCGGCCCTGGTTGGTCGTGCGGGTGGCAGCCACTCGATGTGTCCCTTTCACGTCGATGTTTCTCTCTCTCTCTCTCTCTCTCTTCCTCTCTCTCCCTCCCACTCTATCTGAACAAAAAATGAAAAATGTCCTCGGGTGAGGATAAAAAAAAAAAAAAAAGATAGAGAACTGCTGTTCTAGGGTGAGGATTAGATCAGGGAGAATACAAGAAGGGAAGAGATAAATTGTGCTTGTATTCATCACTCCATCTGTAATTATTGCCCCCACTTGATGCATTAGGACTCACCATGTAATGGAGAGCCCCTCTGTTATAACTTCTTAATAAACAGTTGGATTGGAATTGAAACTGCGGGAACACCAGGGAGAGCTCCTAAATGAAAAATAAAACTCCATATTCCTGTTTCTCCCTCACATTCTCTTCTCATCTTTAATATTTCCCTTTCTACTGGCTCTGTGCACTCTCCTTTAAAAGATAATTGTTTTTATTTTGAGAGTACTGTAGATTCATATGAAGTTGTAAGAAATAATGCAGAAACCCCCTATACCCTTCACTCAGTTTCTCCCGAAGGTAACATCGTGCCAAACTATAGTACAATATTGCAACCAGGATACTGACATTGATACATTCAAGTCATAGACTATTTCCATCCTACAAAGATCCCTCATAGCCACAGTCTGTCCCCTCCACCCTCACCTACTCCTTTTCCCCTGGCAACTACTACTCTGTTCTCTATTTCTACACTTTTGTCATTTTAAAAATGTTATGTAAATAAAATCATATAACACATAACCTTTTGGGATTGACATTTTTCACTCAATATAATTCTCTGGAGATGCATCCAGGTTATATCAATAGTTTGTTCCTTTTAACTGCTGAGCAGTATTCCCTGGTATAAATGTACTGCTGATTGTTTTAACTGTTCTCCTATTAAAAAACATCTGGGTTGTTTATAATTATTAGTTATCATGAATAAAATTATTATATATCCTTTTGTACAGGATTTTGGGTGAACATGTTTCTCTGGGATAAATGTCCAGGAGTATAAGAGCTGGATCATAACTGGACTTAAATGTTTAGTTTTTAAAAAATTGCCAAACTGTTTTCCAGAGTATTTGTACCAGTTTACATTCACACCAGCAATGCATGAGTGATCCAGTTTCTCCACAACGTTGCCAGAATTTGGTGGTGTCAGTATTTTTTTTTTTTTAATTTTAGCCATTCTGATTGTTGTCTAGTGATGTCTTATTGTGGTTTTAATTTGCATATTAATAATGGCTAATGATGTGGAATATCTTCTCCTGTGTTTGTTTGCCATTTGTATATACTTTTCAATGTCTTTTGTTTGTTTTCTTATTGGGTTATTTGCATTTTTATTGTTGACTTTTGAGGGTTTTTTTTAGTATGTTCTAGATACTAGTTCTTTGTCAAATATGTGGTTTTCAAAATATACTTTCCCACAGCTTGTATTTTCATTCTCTTTACAAGGTCTTTCACAAAGCAAGAGTTTTACATTTTGATGAAATCTGATTTGTCAATTTTTCCTTTTATGAATTGCATTTGGATGTCAAGTGTAAGAACTCTTTGCTTAGCTATAGATCACAAAGATTTCCTCCTATGATTGTTTTCTAAAGGTTTTATAGTTTTACATTTAAATCCATACCTATTTGGAAATAATTTTTGTATAAGGTGTTAGACTTAGGTCAAGATTCATTTTTCTACCAATGGGTGTCCATTTGCTCCTGTACTATTTGTTGAAAAGGTTATCTTTCCCTCACTGAAATGCTTTTGCACCTTTGTTCATTTTTGGGGTTCTTTATTTTGTTCCATTGATCTATGCATTTATGCTTCCACTAATACAACTCCACCAATTTACCTGTTATTGCTGTGTTTAAACCATTTACTTTTAAAGTAATTATTGATACCTTAGGACTTAAGGCTGCCATTTTAATTTTTTGTTTTGTTTGTTCTCTCTAGTTTTTGTTTTGGTTTTCTTTTTTATTATTAAAATTTTTTAATGTTGACATTCCCCCCCACCCTTTGCCCACTTCCACCATCCCCGCTTCCCTCTCCCTTGACCTTCACCACACTACTGTTTGTGTTCATGGGGTAAACATATAAATTCTTTAGCTAATTCCTTCACCTTCTTTATCCAGTCACCACCCCATCCCTGCTCCCCTCGGTCACCAAGCAGTCTATTTTATGTATCCATGCCTCTGGTTCCATTTTGTTAGTCAGTTTATTTTGTTCATTAGATTCCACATATTAGTGAGATCATATGGCATTTTTCTTTCTCTGACTAGCTTATTGTGCTAATCATAATGCTCTCCAGGTCCAACCATGCTGTCAAAAAGGGTAAAGTGTTCCTTCATTTTTATAGCCTCATTGTATTCCATGGTGTAAATGTACCACAGCTTTTTTATCTACTCATCTACTAGTGGGCACTTGGGCTGTTTCCAGATAATAGCTATTGTAAATAGCACTGCTATGAACACAGGGGTGCATATATTCTTTCTGATTGGTGTTTTAGGATTCTTAGGATATATCTCCAGAAGTGGGATCACTGGGTCAAATAGCAGTTCTAGTTTTAATTTTTTTATTAATTTATTTTTGTTACAGATGTTTCTCCTTTTTCCCCCATTGACACCTTCCTCCCAATCCCCCCCGCCCCGTCCCCAGCATTGTTGTCTATGTCCCTGGTTACGCATACATTCATATAAGTTCTATGGTTTATCTCTTCCCTCCCCACCAACCTCCTCTTCTGAGGTTTGTCTTAATTTTTTGAGGAAACTCCATACTGTTTTCCATAGTGGCTGTACCAGTCTGCATTCCCACCAGCAGTGTACTAGAGTCCCCTTTTCTCCACACCCTCGCCAACACTTGTTGTTTGATGCTTTGTTGATGGCGGCTATTCTGACAGGTGTGAGGTGATATTTTATTGTGGTTTTAATTTGCATCTCTCTGATGATTAGTGACATAGAACATTTTAAAGACTTTTTATTAATCTACTTGAGAGAGATTAGCATTTATATTACAATAACATGCTCTGGTAATTATAACAGCCACTAATTCCATTAATTGCATTTATTCATATTTCAATACTTAATTGGGTTCTTCTACAATAGTCATTCATTTATCACCTTGTGTTCAATATTTTTGGATATATAAATATATTTCATATATAAGATAATTAATCAAATACAATATTTTCAAATAATTTTTTTTTCCTTTCAAACAAAATAACTCAGTGATCCATACTCAGACATGACACCCAACACCATTGATATAGTTATCCCTTTTTTCTTCTGGAACTTATCATTCTCTTGACAGTTCATCATCTCCATTTTACCAACTCCAACTTTTTACACTCTACTTTCTCATTCCCTTTAGGCATATATGAGAGAACACAAGATTGTGCTTTATAATTATCAGCATTTGCTTCTAACTTGCTCTTCACATCAGCAATGTGAAAGCATTTTTATTGATGTTGTTAATCCTCACCATAGAATATTTTTTCCATTGATTTTTAGAGAGAGTGGAAGGGAAGGGGAAGGGGGAGAGAGAGAGGAGAGAGAGATAAACAATAATGTGAAAGAGACACATCAATTGGTTGCCTCCCACACATGCCCTGACTGGGGCTAGGGATCAAATCGGGTACATGTCCTTCACCAGTAATCAAATACGTGCACCTCTCCACCATGTGGACTAATGCTCAAACCACTCAGCAACGCTGGTCAGAGCAGCAGTGTGAAAGCTTTTCATTTCCATATCTCATTTCAATGTGATGGCTTTAAAACAAAATGCAGCCTAGTACTATGATGAATAAGAGTGGTAAAAGTGGACACCCCTGTATTGTTCTTGTTCTTAAGGGAAATGGTTTTAGTTTTTGCCCATTGAGTATGATGTTGGCTGTAAGTTTTTCATATATGGCCTTTATTTGTTGAGATATGATCTCTCTAATCCCACTTTACTGAGTATTTTTATTAGAAACAGGTGCTGGACTGTATCAAATGCTTTTTCAGCATCGATTGATATGCTCATATGATTTTTATTTTTCATTTTGTTTATGTGGTGTATCACATTTATTGATTTTCAAATAGTGTACCAGCCTTGCATTCCTGGGATAAATCCCACTTGGTCCTGGTGAATAATTTTTTAATATATTGCTGGATCTGATTTGTTAAAATTTTGTTGAGGATTTTGGCATCTATGTTCATCAGGAATATTGGCCTGTAGTTTTCTTTCTTTGTAGTGTCTTTATCTGGTTTTGGAATTAGGATTATGCTGACCTCATAAAACGAGCTTGAAAGTCTTCCTTGTTCTTGAATTTTTTGGAATAATTTGAGGAGAATAGGTGTTAGTTCTTTGACTATTCGGTAAAATGTCCATGTGAAGCCATCTGGACCAAGGCTTTTGTTTACTGGGAGTTTATTGATTACAGATTCAATTTCCTTAGTTATTAGTGGTCTGTTGAAGTTCTCTGACACTTCTCTGTTCAAAAATCTACTAGATTTAATAAATGAATTCGGCAAAGTAGCAGGATACAAAATTAACATCCAGAAATTGATGGCATTCTTATATACCAACAATGAACACAGAAAGGGAAATTAAAAAAAAAAATCCCATTTATCATTGCAACAACAACAAAAAAATAAGATACCTAGGGATAAACTTAACCAAGGAGGTAAAAGACCTGTTCTCCGAAAACTACAGGACATTGAAAAAAGAAATAGAGGAAGATATTAAAAAAGTAGAAGCATATACCATGTTTATGAATTGGAAGAATCAACACCATTAAAATGTCCATACTACCCAAAGCAATCTACAGATTCAATGCAATCCCTATTAAAGTACAAACAGCATATTTCACAGATCTAGAACAAATACTTCAAAAGTTTATATGGAACCAAAAAAGACCCCGAATAGCCACAGCAATCTTGAAAAACAAGAACAAAGTAAAAGGGACCATAATACCAGATATCAAGTTATATTACAAAGCCATTGTAATTAAAACAGCCTGGTACTGGCACAAGAACAGGCATACAGATCAATGGAACAGAACAGAGAGCCCAGAAATCAACCCAAGACCTTATGTTCAATATTTGACAAAGGAGGCAAGAGCATACAATGAAGGAAAGACAGTCTCTTCAATAAATGGTGCTGGGAAAATTGGACAGGTATATGCAAAAAAATGAAACTAGACCACCAACTTACACCATATACAAGAATAAACTCAAAACGGATAAAATACTTAAATGTAAGTCTTAAAATCATAAAAATCCTAGAAGAAAATGTAGACAGCAAAATCTCAGACATCACATGTAGCAGAATTCTCACTGATACATCACCTAGGGCAAGAGAAACAAAGGAAACAATTAATAAATGGGATTACATAAACTAAAAAGCTCTTCATGGCAAAGAAACCAGCATCAAAATGAAAAGAGAACCCACTCTCTGGGAGAACATATTTGCCAACGATACATCAGATAAGGGGTTAATATCCAAAATATGTGGAGTACTCATACAACTCAACAAAAGGCAGACAAACAATCTAATTAAAAATGGGCAAAGGACCTGAATAGATACTTCTCCAAACAGGACATACAAATGGCTTAGAGACATATGAAAAAATGTTCAACATCGCTATTCTTCAGAGAGATGCCAATTAAAATGACTATGAGATTTCACCTCTCACCTGCCAGAATGGCTGCCATCAACAAATCTTCAAACAGCAAGTCCTGGCAAGGATGTGGAGAAAAGGGTACTCTAGTACACAGCTGGTGAAAATTCAGAGTGGTGCAGTCACTATGGAAAGCAATATGGTATTTCCTCAAAAGATTAAAAAAGAAACTGGCATTTGACCCAGTGATTCCACTTCTAGGAATATATCCTAAGAAGCCTAAAAAACCAATCAGAAAGAATATATGCACCCATATGTTCATAGCAGCATTATTTACAATAGTTAAGATCTGGAAACAACCCAACTGCTCATCAGCAGATGAATGGATGAAAAAGCTGTGGTACAAATACACAATGAAATACTACGCAGCTGTAAGAAAAAAAACATCTCTTACCCTTTGAGATGACATGGAAGGACCTGGAGAGTATTATGCTGAGCAAAATAAGCCAGTCAGAGAAAGACAAGTACCACATGATCTCACTTATTTATGGAATATCATGAAAAAAATAAGTGGACAATCACAATAGATCCATAGACATAGAAGTAAGGAAAAGACTGACAAATCTCAGAGGGAAGAAGAGTGGGTGGGTTGAGAAGAGATAAACCAAAGAACTTATATGCATAACCAATGGTCACAGACCATAGTTTAAGGAAAGCAGGAGGGTTTGGGAGCGGGTAGGAGAAGGTCAGTGGGGGGAAAAACGGGGGGCATTTGTAATACTTTCACCAATAAAGAAAAAAAGAAATCCAGCCCAGGTAAAATATTTTCTCCTGTTCATGATTGAATGTAATCATGGAGTTAGAAGACAAAAATCCCACTGGTCGTATGTTTATGTTCCATAGGCCAGAAAAATAATATATATTTAATTTAATATTCATGTTTCTGAATATTGATTTTGAGGGCTAGTGCTTCTCTGACACAACTGTAAATGTCGAAGGGTTTTGCTCTGATGCACCACCTCCTACATATAAACAGTGTGACTTTGCAATCCTTGAAGAGTAGGAAACTTTTATCAGGCCAATTTTTCCATTGCTGATAATCAGCCAACAAACAACTGCCACAGTAATTCTATGAAGAGGAAAGCATGTTAAACTGAATATATTTCTTTTTATAATATTGCTACCCAGCAAAAACAAAGGGATAGTGACTGTAGTAATTTATCTTGAAATATGGCTAAGGTTTTAATGCCACTACACACCATGCTGCTCATCAAGGTAGGAAGTAAGGTATTTATTGCCCTAATGTAATGTGGGCGATAGTTGAATCAAGGCTGCAACATGGAGGAAAAGGTGATGTGGTGTGTACTGGAATCAGTCCTAAGGCCAATGTATTAGTATTCAACATTAATGACTCAGAATTAGGAATGCACTGACCAGATCTGTGGAGAATAATCAATCAGAAGGGTAGTTATTATTTTTAATACCACATGACCTTGACATTTCTGAGATATTTTAGTATCAAAAGAATGCAATTAAATGTCATAAAAGTAAGCATACAAAAGAAAAAAACGTTGAAGGCAAAAATCTAACGGCAGATATTAAAAACTGGAGTAAAGTGTAATAAGATAAACATGCAACAAAAAATAGAAAACCCTGGGAAATAGTAACTGTTTATAAATGTAAAGTGAACACACAATTAATTATGACTATTAAAAAGAACTTACCGTGCTCTTGAATAGCTAAGAGTTAAGGACAACACCTTCCATTGCAGTCTATCTTAGCTACATTTTTCTATGATGGTCTCCAGTTTGCTCACTGCATTTTAAATTCTACATGAAAAAAGTAGAGAACATTCCTCAGAGGAAGGGTGGGAGTGGGGAGGAAGAGATAACCAAAGAACTTATATGGGTATATGCATAACCAATGGACACAGACAACAGTGCAGTGAAGATGGGGGGGGGGGTGCGGCAGAGAGGAGGAGGTTAATGGGAGAAAAAAGGAGGGACATGTGTAATACTTTCAACAATAGAGATAAATTTAAAATAAAAAAAGTAGGAAACATTCAGAGATAAACAACAAATAAAGAATAAAGAAAAAGAAAATTGGATCATGAAGAAAGATGAAAAGAATGGTTATTTTTTAGGCCTGGAGAGAAAACTGAGTAACAGGTGACTTGATTACTATCTTCAAGCACAGGATGGTTCATATAAGTGTGCTGAACAGTTATTTTCCATTATCAACCAAATAAAAACAAAACAACACACATTAAACAAGAGTCTAAAGAAAAGAAATGGGCTTACATGAAGCTAAAGAAATGCTGGTTGAACTTGAAAAATATTCTTAAATATGGAAATGATCAAACCATGAAATAGAATACTTGATAACATTTTGAAAATTATTGCCTTGAGCACATTAAAATACTTCTTTGTTTCTTCTAAAATAAACAAACAAGAATATAGAGAATCTAGAAAAAATGGGTAAGAAAAAAGATGAATTTAAAAAGTACCTATAGCCCTGGCTGGTTTGGCTCAGCAGTTAGAGTGTTGGCTCGCAGACCAAAGGGTCTCAGGTTCAATTCCGGTCAAGGGCACGTACCTGGGTTTCAGATTCGATCTCCAGCCCCAGTCAGGGTCATGTGGGAGGCAACCAATCAATGTGTGTCTCTCACAACAATGTTTCTCTTTCTCTCTCTTTCTCCCTTCTTTCCTTCCACTCTCTCTAAAAATCAATGGGAAAATATGATAGGATGAGGATTAACAAAAACAAACAAACAAACGAACAAAAACACCTATAATTCCAGAAACCAGAGAGATCTAAATCCCTTCCAGGATTTTCCTCGCGTGCACGCGCGTGCGTGTGAATGTATGTGTTTGTTTTTACCAAAACAAGATAGCTTCATTCATTCTAGATTTTAATCTGATCTAACCACTTAAGTTATATGTGGACATCCTTTCATAGCTTCATAGTATTCCACTGTCCTATAAAACATAATTTATTAAACAAATCCCTATGTGGGGTATTTAAATTGTTTCTAGTTTTTTTTTGTTGTTGTTTTGTTTTTTAACAAGCATGTGATGCACATTTATATAATTAAATTTTTTCAAACATATGTAATTACATTTTTAGCATAAATTTCTAGAAAAATTGCTGGATCAAAAATTTGCAGAATTCTAAGGCTGTTTGTAGCTATTTTTTAATTCTCATCCAGAAAGTTTGAAATGACTTACATTATTACTGACAATGTGAAAGAATGCCCTTTTCTAAGGACTCAAATATAACTGAGTATTATCATTTCAAAATATATGCCCTGGGGCTTCCAGTCAAGATGGCAGTGTAGCTAAATGCTCTACTTGATCCTCCCACAAGCACATCAAAATCACAACTAACTACAAAACAATCATCATTCAAAATTGCCTGAAATCTAGCTGAACTGAAGTTCTATAACTAAAAATATAAAGAAGAAGCCACATGGAGATTGGTAGAAGGGGCAGAGATGTGGAATGGGCTGGTCCCACACCTGTGTGTGACAGGTTCAAAATCAAGAGGGATTATCTCAGCCATGAAAGTCCTCCCTGAAGAACAATGTGCTCCAGACCCACACTAGGCGCCCTAGTCCAGAGTTCTAGTGCTGGGAAGAGAAGTCACCATAACTTCTGGCTGTGAATACCAGGAGACCCTGGCTGAGTGAGATGGAGGGATGTTGGAGTCCCAGTGTTCCTCTTAAAGGGCCCATGCATAAATTTACTCAGACTCACTCACTCTGAGCAGCAGCTCAAAAAGCACCAGGGATGTACAAAGAGGAACTGGCATCATCTGGCATCAGGATGAGGGCTGGAGGGGAAGCTTTCTCCGAGACAGAAGCGCTGGCAGAGGCCATTGTTACTTTGCTGAGCCCTACTCCAACAGAGGCAGCAGGCTGGCATCATGTCTGAGTCTCCATCAACCTGGCTAACACTGTTCTCTCTGGTGATTCCCGGAGACTGCACCCCATCCAACTTTTGGGCCCAACCAAGAAATTTCCAGCGGCTTTTTCATACAAACAGCTTGTCTTGGCTCATGCTGTGAACTTTCCCCAAACCTCTCAGACAAGTAGCATCTGGCCTCAGCATGCCCTGTACCTCTCACTAAGTGGACCCAGGCCTGGTACTAGTGGTTCCCAGCTTGGCCTCTCCTGGGCACCTCCAAACCAAGCACAAGTAGCAGCCATCTGCAGATTGCTCTGTAGCTCATGCCAGGTAACCCTGGGCAGGGCACAGCTGGCAGCTGACCTTGGCATACACCTCCTGGGAGGTCCAAGAGCCAGTGCACCTGGGGGACAGCACTGCTCAATCACCTCCATGTGTGAGACACTCAAAGGGCAGACTCAGCAGGCACCAGAGCCCTGCTGAAGTGAATCACAACTAAACAAAATGGAGACAAGAAATCTACCGGATACAGAGTTCAAAACACTGGTTATAAGGATGCTTAATGAATGTAGAGGAAGAGTAGATGAACTTCTTGACTACTTCATCAAAGAGATAGGAAATATAAAAATGGATATGTAATACATAATAGAGAACCAGTCATAAATGAAGAATAAAATAACTGAAATAAAGGATACATTACAGGGAATCAACAGTAGAGTAGATGAAGCAGGGGATCAAATAAATGATTTGGAAGAAAAGGAAGCAGTATACACCCAATCAGAACAGCAAAAAGAAAAAGAATCCAAAATAATAGGGATATTTTAAGGAGCCTCTGACACAACTTTAAGCATATGAACATTTGTATCATGGGTTTGCTGGAAGGAGAAGAGAGAAAGCAAGAAATTGAAACCTATTTAAAAAAATAATGATGGAAAACTTCCCTAACCTGGTGAAAGACATTGACATACAAGTCTAGAAGGCATAGAGAGTCCTCAAAACAATTAACCCAAAGAGATTCTCTGAGGCACTACTGACGCGCAGTGCATCCTACTCCAACCTCTCCCTGCAGAAAAGAAAAAGAAGTCTCCAAGATTTGGTAAAAGTATCTCACACTAATTTTACAGCTGACCACTTGGTATCTCATCCCCACTAGACGCTGAAGAAAATGCAAATAAAATAGAAGTGGAGGGGGCTATAAAGAATTTCTGCCTCAAGAGAAGAGGTATATTTGAGATGGGGGCAAAGTAGGTAGAAGATATATGCATCTCTTCCCAGGACAATACTGGAATTACAACTAAATATAGAGCAATCAGAATAACCAATTGAACACTAGCTGAAGATAAGTCTTATAACCAAGGATTTACAGATGGACCACACTGAGACTGGTAGGAAGGGTGCAGACATGAAAATGACTGGCCCTGTTCCTGTGGGTGGCAGCTGAGATTCCAGAGGGATATCTCAGTTGCAAAGGTTTCCCCTGAGAATCTTGGAGTCTCAAGCCCATATCAGGTCCCCAGCTAAGAGGACCAGAGCTTGGAAGAGGCACCCACATAATATCTGGCTGTGAATATCAGTGGAGATTCTGTCTGCCAAGGAAACACAAGAGTCTGCTAGAGACACAGGCAACCTCCTAAAGGGCCAACAAAAAAAATCACATTTGCAGCCACTCACCCTGGGCTCCAGCAGAGGGAGGGCAGAACAGATTGGAGTTGTGTGAGGAAGGACTGGTGTTTGTGGCTCTAGGGAGAGAGCTGAAAGAACATCCACTGAGACCCCTGTGCTGAGTCACTCTCCTGCACTGCAGACACCATATTTCTTGGATGGCACATGCCTTTCCTAATGGCGTTAGCCTGGGGAATGCAGTATCCCCATTCTCTATACTCCCTGTCACACTATCTTGTAGAACTCATACCCTGCTGAGAAATCAGCTGCCTGGGCCAGGGTGTAGAATTCTGAGCAGACTCAGGAGGTGGCAGTGACTAAGTGGTGTGGCTCTGAGGTGGGAGCCACTCCTCCAACCTTCCCCCAAGCCTGGCCAGCACCAACAACTCATGAGATTTCCACTAGCCCCACCATCCTGACTTCTGATGTCTCCACCCTGTTGAGCTCAGGCTCCTGGCAGAATTTTGGACAGACTGAATTGTTTGGCTCTAGGATGGAGCCATTTTTTTTCTTGCACGCCTGACTGGTGCATAGCTCTCCCTTCAAGTGGCCAAATCTTGGTCTCTTTGGGCCTGATAAACACTCCTGGCCTCATCCTGACTACTCCTTAAGACCCCACCCCAGCACAAAGGTCTGTGGGCACCTGGCAGGTGGCAGCTAGACTTGAAATATTTCCTGAGTGGCCTCAGATCCAGCACAGGCACTGAGTTCAAACCTGTATGAATCTGGTGAACATGACTCACCTCTACCTAATGACTGACTGAGAACTTACCTCATGCAACTTGAATACTGCCAGAGGTTATTTCAGTGACTGAGCCTATCTGGCAGCTAGAAGGCAAAGGCAGGTAGAGGAGAAATTTCGAAGTGCCTTGGAACTTCTGCTAACCTACCCCTGGGCCTGGTGCTGGTAAAAGCCAGCCTTGGTGCACAGCTTGGTCCTCCCTGCATGCACCCAAGGCCAGCAGTGGCAGTCACAAACTATAGATCACATTTTAGCTTCAAACAGTTTGCCTAGGCTCATTCACAGGCAGTGTCTGACATTGGCCTACACCAGAGTCTCTCCCAAGAGGCCCCAGAACCAACATATCTAATGGCCAGGTTCAGATAACATCAGAGCAGGATCCAATTAGCTTCACAAGCAGGCACCAGACCCTGCTGAGGTGAATTCTGTTTGGTATGGTCAGCACCTGCACAGCAGCTCATACACTATGGTTGAAGTTGATGCTCACAGTCAACCAGCTTGAGGGTCAACCCCATGCACAAATGGGCCAATAGCAATCAAGACTCAATTACAATAGGAGGGTCCACATAACCCAAACAATAAATGTTTCTGGAGCATCCAGCTCAGGTGAACAAGGAGAATGAACCACTGGGTCCCACAGGACACCTACTACATAAGACCACCCTACCACAAGTAGGAGTCAAAGTAGATATACCTAATACATAGAAACAAACACAAGAGACAGAAAGAATGAGGAGACAAAGAAATAGACACCAAATGAAAGTACAGGAGAAGTCTCCAGCAAAAGAGCAAAAGGAAATGGAGGCAAGCAATTTATCAGATATACAGTTCCAAAAAATGGTTATAAGACTGCTTAAGGAACTTAATGAGAACTACACCAGCATGAAAAGGGACATGTAAACCATAAAAAAAAGTCAGAAATGAAGAAGACCCTATAAGGAATACACAGTATGTTGTATAAAATGGGGGATCAAATCAGAAATTTTGAAGACAAAGTAACAGAAAACACCCAAGCAGAGCAACAACAACAATAACAACAAAACAATAATTTTAAAAAATGAGAATAGTTTAAGAAACCTTGTGGACAACATGAAGTGTAACAACATCTGCATCATAGGGATACCAAAAGGAGGAAAGAGAGAGCAGGGGATTGAGAACCAATTGAAGAAATAATGACCGAAAACTCCCCTAACCTGGTGGGAAAAAAAGACACACAAGTCCAGGAAGCAAAGAGAATTCCCAAACTAGATGAACCCAAAGAGGCCCAAACCAAGACACATCATAATTAAAATGGCAAAGGTTAAAGACAAAGAGAGAATCTTAAAAACAGCAAGAGAAAGACAATTAGTTACCTATAAGGGAGCTCCCATAAGACTATCAGCGGATTTCTCACCAGAAACATTTCAGGCCAGAAGGGATTGGCCTGAAATGTTCAATGATGAAAAGTAATAACCTACAGCAGAAAACTACAGGACATTGAAAAAAGACATAGAGGAAGATATAAAAAAGTGGAAGCACATACCTTGTTCATGGATTGGAAGAATTAACGTCATTAAAATGCCCATATTACCCAAAGCAATCTATAGATTCAAAGCAATCCCCATCAAAATACCAGTGACATATTTCACAGAACTAGAACAAATATTTCAAAAGTTCATATGGAACCAAAAAAGACCCCGAATAGCCACAGCAATCTTGAAAAAGAAGGACAAAGTAGGTGGGATCACAATACCGGATATCAGCTTATACTACAAAGCTACTGTAATCAAAACAGCCTGGTACTGGCACAAGAACAGGCATATAGACCAGTGGAACAGAACAGAGAATCCGGAAATTGACCCAAGACATTATGCTCAATTAATATTTGACAAAGGTGGCAAGAGCATACAATGGAGTAAAGACAGCCTCTTTAATAAATGGTGTTGGGAAAATTGGACAGCTACATGCAAAAAAATGAAACTAGACCATCAACTTACACCACACACAAGAATAAACTCAAAATGGATAAAAGACTTAAATGTGATTTGTGAATCCATAAAAATCCTAGAAGAATATGTAGGCAACAAAATTTCGGACATCATACGCAGTAGAATCTTCACTGATACATCACCTAAGGCAACAGAAACAAAGGGAAAAATGAACCCATGGGACTACAGCAAACTCAAAAGCTTCTGCACAGCAAAAGAAACAACCATCAAAACAGATAGGGAACCCACTCTATGGGAGAGCATAATTGCCAATGATACATCAGATAAGGGGTTAATTTCCAAAATATACAGAGTGCTCATACAACTCAACAAAAGGAAGACAAAGAACCCAATTAAAAAATGGGCAGAGGAACTAAATAGACACCTCTCCAAATAGGACATACAAATGGCTAAGAGACATATAAAGAAATGCTCAACATCACTACTCATCAGAGAGATGCAAATTAAAACAACAATGAGGTATCACCTCACACCTGTCAGAATGGCCGCCATCAACAAATTATCAAACAACAGGTGTTGGCGAGGATGTGGAGAAAAGGGGACTCTAGTACACTGCTGGTGGGAACGCAGACTGGTGCAGCCACTGTGGAAAACACTATGGTGTTACCTCAAAAAATTAAAAATTGAATTGCCATTTGACCCAGTGATCCCACTTCTAGGAATATACCCTAAGAAGCCTGAAACACCAATCAGAAAAAATACATGTACCCCCATGTTCATAGCAGCACTATTTACAATAGCTAAGATGTGGAAACAGCCCAAGTGTCCATCAGTGGATGAATGGATAAAAAAGCTGTGGTACATACACACAATGGAGTACTATGCAGCTGTAAGAAAGAAAGATCTCTTATCCTTTGAGACGACATGGAGGGACCTCGAGAGTATTATCCTAAGCGAAACCAGCCAAGCAGAGAAAGACAAATATCACATGATCTCACTTATTTGTGGAATATAATGAACATAACAGTCTGAGGAACAGGGTAGACCCAGAGATGTGGAAGTAGGGTATAAACTGACACCCCTCAGAAGAGGGCGTGGGGGGGGGAGGGACGAGATAAACCACAGAACTTATGCGCATGTATGCATAAGTGATGGACATGGACAACAAAGCTGGGGACAAGGTGGGGGGATGGGGAGGAGGGTGTCAATGGGGAAAAAAGGAGAAACATCTGTAACAAAAATAAATTAATAAAAAAAAAATAAAAGAAAAGTAATAACCTACAACCAAAATTACTCTACCCAGCAAGGCTATCATTTAAAATTGAAGGAGAAATAAAGAGCTTCTTAGACAAAAACAAGCAAACAAACAAAAGCTAAAGGAGCTTGTTACCACCAAACTAGTATTACAAAAATGTTAAATGTTCTTATGGAAGAAGAAAGAAGAAGAAGAAGGAGAAGGAGAAGAGGAAGAAGAGATTAATATAGTTAAAGGTTAAAAGACTAAACTGGCAATAGATACATACTTATCAATAATCACTTTAAATGCAAATGGCTTAAATGCTCCAATCAAAACATATAGGGTAGCTGAATGGATAAGAAAACAAGACCCATATATATGCTGTCTACAAGATCCCACCTCAGAACAAAGGATATACATATACTATAAGAGATGGAAGAAATATTTCCTGCAAATGGGGGAAGGGGCGGGGAAGCTGGGGTAGCAGTACTTTTATCTAACAAAATAGACTTTAAAACAAAGGCTATAGTAAGAGACTAACAAGGACACTACATAATGATAAAAGGAGCAATCCAACAAGAGGATATAACCTTTGTAAACATTTATGCACCCAACATAGCAGCACCTGAATATATAAAGCAAATCTTGATGGGAATACAGAGAGAGATAGACAGCAACACAGATATAGTAGAGGATTTACACCCAACTGACATCAGTGGATAGATCTTCCAGACAGAAAATCAACAAAGAAACAGTGGCCTTACATGACACACCAGGTCAGAAGAATTTAATTGATACCTTCAGAGCATTTCATCCCAAAGCATCAGAATACACATTCTTTTCAAATACATATGGAACATTTTCTAGGATAGACTACATGTTAGGACACAAAACAAGTCTTAATAAATTTAAGAAGTTTGAAATCATATCAAGCATATTCTCTGACCATAGTGTCATGAAACTAGAAACCTATTACAAGAAAGAAGCTGAAAAAAACTCAAAGGCATGGAAGCTAAATAACATGATACTAAACAATGAATGGGTCAACAATGAGCTCAAGAAAGAAATAGAAAGATACATTGAATCAAATGAAAAAGAAAGCATAACAAGCCAAAATCTACAGGACCCAGTGAAAGTAGTCCTAAAAAGAAAATTCATAGCATTACAGGCCTACCTCAAATAACAAGAAATATCTCAAACAATCTAACTTTATACTTAAAAGAGCTAGAAAAAGAACAAACAAAGCCAAAAATAAGTAGAAGAAAAGAAATAATAAAGATCAGAGCAGAAATAAACAAAATAGAGTCTAAAAAATATATAAAAGATCAATAAAACCAAGAGCTGGTTATTTAAAAAGATAAACAAGATTGACAAACCTTTAACCAGATTCATCAAGAAAAAAAGAGAGAGGACCCAAATAAATGAAATCAGAAATGAAAGAAGAAAAGTAACAACTGATACCAAAATATACAAATGATTGTAAGAAAATATAAACGAGGATATGCCAACAAATTGGACAATCTGGACAAAATGGATAAATTCTTAGAAACATACAATCATCCAAAACTGATTCAGAAAAAAATAAGAAAACCTGAATACACCAATTACAACTAATGAAATTGAAGCAGCAATCAAAACACTCCCAGCAAACAGAAGTCCTAAACTGGTAGCTTCACAGGTGAATTTTACAAAACCCTCAAAGAAGAACTAGTACCTATCTTTATCAAACTATTCCAAAAAATTCAAGAGAAATTAAAACTCCTAAGTTTATTTTACAAGGCCAGCATTATCCTAATTGCAAAACCAGATAATGATACTACAAAGAAAGAAAGTTATAGGCCAATATCCCTGATGAACATAGATGCTAACACCCTCAACAAAATATTAGCAAACTGGATCCAGCAATATAGTTTAAAAAATCATACAGCATGATCAAGTGGGATTTATTCTGGGGATATAAGGATGGTGCAATATATACCAATCAATAAATGTAATACAGCATATGAACAAAATAAAGAATAAAATTACATAATTATACCAATAGATGAAGAAAAACCATTTGATAAAATCCAGCACCCATTTATGATAAAAGCTGTCAGCAAAGTGGGAATAGATACAACATATCTCAATGTAATAAAGGCCATATATGACAAATCCACAGCCAATATACTCAATGGGCAAAACTAAAAACGTTTCCCTTAAGATCAGGAAAAAGACAGGATGTCTGTTTTCACCACTTTCATTCAACATAGTATTGGAAGTCGTAGCCACAGCAACCAGACAATAAAAAATATACGGCATCCAAATTGGAAAGGAAGAAGTAAAACTGTCATTATTTGCAGATGGTATGATACTGTATATAGAAAACCTTAAAGATTCTACCAAAAACCTCTAGAACTGATAGATAAATTCAGTAAAGTAGCAGTATACAAAATAAATATCCAGAAATCAGTTGCATTTTTATATACCAATAATGAACATCAGAAAGAAAAACTAGAAAGAATATCCCATTTATAATTGCATCAAAAAAATAAAATAAAATGCCTAGCAATAAATTTAACCAAGGATGTAAAAGACTTGTACTCAGAAAATTATAATACCCTGAGGAAAGAAACTGAAGAAGATACAAACACGTAAAAGCCTACACTATATTCGTGGATAGGAAGAACCAAAATCATTAAAATATCCATACTAGCCAAAGCAAACTATAGATTCAACACAATCCCTATCAAGATACCAATAGTGTATTTCACAGAACTAGAACAAATATTCCAAAAAATGTATATGGAATCATAAAACACGATGCATAGCCACAGCAATCTTGAGAAAGAAAAACAAAGTTGGAGGAATCATGCTACCTGATATCAAACTATACTACAAGTCCACAGAAATTAAAACAGCATGCTAGTGACATAAAAACAGACATATAGGTCAATGGAACAGAGTAAAGAGCCCAGAAATGAACCCACACCTTTACGATCAATTGATATTTGACGAAGGCAGCAAGAACATACAATGGGGTAAAGACAGTCTATTCAACAAATGTTGGGATAATTGAACAGATACATGCAAAAAAATAAAAATAAAACTAGCTGCCCGGTTGGTGTGGCTCAGTGGTTGAGCATCGACCCATACACCAAGAGGTTACTGGTTCTATTCCCAGTCAGGGCACGTGCCCACGTTGTGGGCCTGATCCCCAGTGGGGGGCATGCAGGAGGCAGCCAATCAATGTTCTCTCTCATCAATGTTTCTATCTATCTCCCGCTCCCTTCCTCTCTCTCTAAAATCAATAAAGAAAAAACAAACAAACAAAAAAATTAGCTTACCTTCTTTTACCAAATACAAGAATAAACTAAAAATGGATTAAACACTTAAACACTAGATTCAAAACCATAAAAAATCATAGAAGAAAACATAGGCAGTAAGGTCTTGGACATTTCTCATAGCAAATTTTTTTTTTCTTCCTTATATATCTCCTCGGGCAAGGGAACCAAAGAAAAAAACAAATAGGATTATATCAAACTAAAAAGTTTATACACAGCAAAGGAAACCAACAACAAACTGAAAAAAGAACCCACTGAATGGAAGAGCATATTTGCCAATGATACCTCTGATAATATCCAAAATGTATAAAATACTTATACAACTCAATACTGAAAAAACAAATAATTCAATTAAAAATGGGCACAGGACCTGAATAGACACTTCTCTAAGGAGGGCATACAGATGGCCAATAGACATATGAAGAGATGCTCAACATCACTAATCATTAGAGAAATGCAAATTAAAACCACATTAAGATACCATCTCTCACCTGTCAGAATGGTTATAATCTATAAATCAACAAACAACAATGTTGGTGAGAATGTGGAGAAAAGTGAACCCTTGTGCATTGTTGGTGAGAATGGAGATTGGTGCAGCCACTGTGGAAAGCAGTATGGAGTTACCTTAAAAAATTAAAAATGGAACCGCCTCATGACCCAGTGATTCCACTTCTGGGAATATATTCAAAGAAACTCAAAACACTAATTTGAAAAATTATATGTACCCTGTGTTCATTGCAGCATTATTTCCAATAGCCAAGATTTGGAAGCAGCCCAAGTGTCCATCAGTAGATTAGTGGATAAAAAAAAGCTGTGGTACATTTACACAATGGAATACTACTTGGCAGTAAAAAAGAAGGTAACCTTCCATTTTGCAATAGCATGGGTGGACCTGAAGAGTATTATGCTAAGTGAAATGAGCCAGTCAGAGAAAGACAAGTACCATATCATTTAACTTTTATGTAGAATCTAATGAACAAAGCAAACTAACAAACAAAATAGAAACAGACTCATAGATACAGAGAACAGACTGACAGCTGTCAAAGGGGAGGGGTTTGGATGGCTGGTAAAAAAAGAAGGGATTAAGCAGAAAAAACAAACAAAAAAAAAAAAACAACCAAACAAAAAACTCATAGACATAGACAACAATATGGTGATTGCCAGAGGTAAAGGGGAGTTGGTGGAGGTAGAAGAAACTAAAGGGGGATAAATAGTGATAGATGATGACTTGGTTTGGGGTGGTGAACACAATATAATATTCATATGATATATTATAGAATTGTACACCTAAAACCCATAAAATTTTATTAACCAATGCTACCACAATAAATTCAATTAAAAAAAGATTAACCCAAAGAGGCACACACCAAAACACATCATAATTAAAATGCCAAAGGTTAAAGACAAAGAGGGAATATTAAAAGCAGCAAGAGAAAGTCAGTTAGTTACCTATAAGGGAGCTCCCATAAGACTCTCAGC
Organism: Tadarida brasiliensis; assembly: GCA_030848825.1. Taxonomy (NCBI): domain Eukaryota; kingdom Metazoa; phylum Chordata; class Mammalia; order Chiroptera; family Molossidae; genus Tadarida; species Tadarida brasiliensis. The sequence continues at coordinate 51,910,491 of CM061267.1, forward strand.
TGATTTCTCAATAGAAACTTTGCAAGCTAGAAGGGTTTGACACAAAATACTCAAAGTGATGAAAAGCAAGGACCTACAACCAAGGTTACTCTACCCGGCAAAACTATCATTTAGAATTGGACAAAGAGCTTCCCAGACAAGAAAAAGCTAAGAGTTATTCACCATGAAACCAGTATTACAATAAATGTTAAAGGATGTTCTTTAAGATGAAGGAAAAAAAAGATAAACTATATGAATAATAAAATGCATAAATACACATCTATCAACATTTACTTTAAATATGAATGGATTAAATGCTTCAATCAAAAGACATAGGAATGGCTGAATGGGTAAGAAAATAAGACCCTTACATATGCTGTCTACAAGAGGCTCCTTCAGCTTGAAAGATACACACAGTCTGAAAGTAAAGGTATGAAAGAGATATTTCATGAAAATGGAAACAAACAAACAAAAAAAGCTGGGGTAGCAATACTTATATCAGACAAACTAGACTTTAAACAAAACCTATAACAACAGACAAAGAAGGACACAGAAATTTCACTTCTGGGTATTTATCTGGAGAAAGCCACATATTCACTGCAGCATTATTTACAATAGCTAACATATGGAAGCAACCTAAGTGTCCATCTATAGAGGAATGGATGAAGAAGTAGTGGTGTATATATAGAATGGAATATGACTCAACCATAAAAACAATGAAATCCTGCCATCTGCAACAAACTGGATGGGCCTAGAGGGTATTGTGTTGACTAAAATAAGTCAGACAAAGACAAAGGCCAGATGCACTTATATGTAGAATCTAAAAAACAAAATAAATGAACAAGCAGAACAGAAACAGATATAGATACAGAGAACATTCTCATGGTTGCCAGATGAGAGGGGTTTTAGGGGTATGGATGAAGGAGAAGAAGGTATTAAGAAGTTCAAAATGGCAGTTACAAATAGTCATGTGGATGTAAAGTACAGCATAAGGAATACAGTCAATAATATTGTAATAACTATGTGTGGTGGCAAATTAGGTACTAGAGTTATGGGGGTGGTAATTTGGTAAGTTATAAATGTCTAATCATGAGGTTGTACACCTGAAGCTAATATTGTAGTCAACTGTAAATAAATTTTTTTTTAATTTATTAATAAAAGCATAATGCCTTGAAAACCTGACCTACCAGAACCATCCTATTACCTAGTTAGTATGGAATAGAGTTGAAAAAAAAACCCACAAAAATGTAAGAAATATTATTTATCCTTTAACATTACTGATGTTGGAAAATTAAAGGTTATTAGAAACCTTTGAGTTGTAAGGGTTGGAAAAGCACTTCAGGCCAGTTACACTACATAAGTGCATTGCACTTTCCTCATAAGGAGCATACCCAAATACCTCTAGAGGTGAAGTGTGTGATGGTGGCAGATGAAGCACAGCATCTTAGATCCACCCTGGATAGCACGTACAGTCTTCTGCTATCTTTTTTTGTGTGCAATTTTTATTAATTTATTTTTTTCTATTTTGTTCATCAGCTTATTTTGTTCATTATATTCCACAAATAAGTGAGATCATGTGGTATTTGTCTTTCTCTGATTGGCTTATTTCACTTAGCATAATACTCTCCATCCAGGTCCCTCCATATTGTCTCAAAGGATAAGAGATCTCTCTTTCTTACAGCTGCATAATGTTCCATTATGTGTATGTACCACAGCTTTTTTATCCAGTCATCTATTGATGGACCCTTGGGCTGTTTCCAGATCTTAGCAATGGTAAATAGTGCTGCTATGAACATATTGGTACACATATTCTTTTTTATTGGTGTTTCAGGCTTCTTAGGATATATTCCTAGAAGTGGGACCACTGGGTCAAATGGAAGTTCCATTTTTAATTTTTTGAGGAAACAATATTGTTTTCCATAGTGGCTGCACCAGTCTGCATTCCCACCAGCAGTGTACTAGAGTACCCTTTTCTCCACACCCTCACCAGCAGCACTTGTTGTTTGATGATTTGTTGATGGCAACCTTTCTGGCAGGTGTGAGGTGATACCTCACTGTTGTTTTAATTTGCACTCTCTGATGATTAGTGATGTTGAGCATTTTTTTTAAATGTCTCTTGGCCATTTGTATGTCCATTTTTGGAGAGGTGTCCATTTAGGTTCTCTGCCCACTTTTTAATTGGGTTCTTTGTCTTTTGTTGAGTTTTATGAGTACTCTATATATTTTAGAAATTAACCCCTTATCTGATGTATCACTGGAAATTATGGTCTCTGATATAGCGGATACCATTTCCATTTTTATGCTTGTTTCTTTTGAAGTGAAGAAGAATTTTAGGTTGAAGTAGTCCCATGTATTAACTTTTTCCTTTGTTAGTGTTGCCTTAGGTGTATCAGTGAAAATTCTTCTGCATGTGATGTCTGAAAGTGTGTTGCCTATATTTACTTCTAGGATTTTTAGGGATTCACAAGTCACATTTAAGTCTTTTATCCATTTTGAGTTTATTTTTGTGTATGGTGTAAGTTGGTGGTCTAGTTTCAAATTTTGCATGTAGCTGTCCAATTTTCCCAACACCATTTATTAAAGAGGCTGTCTTTACTCCATTGTATGCTCTTGCCACCTTTGTCAAACATTAATTGAACACAATGTCTTGGGTGAATCTCTAGGTCTCTGTTCTGTTCCATTGATCTATACGCCTGTTCTTGTGCCAGTACCAGGCTGTTTTGATTACAATTGCTTTGTAGTATAATCTGATATCCAGTATTGTGACCCATCCTACTTTGTTCTTCTTTTTCAAGATTGCTTTGGCTAATCAGGGTCTTTTTTGGCTCCATATACACTTTTGAAGTATTTGTTCTAGTTCTGTGAAATATGTTGTTGGTATTTTAATGGGGATTGCATTGAAATTGTAGACTACTTTGGGTAGTATGGACATTTTAATGGTGATAATTCTTCCAATCCATGAACAAGGTATATGCTTCCACTTTTTAATATCTTCCTCTATTTCTTTTTTCAATGTCCTGTAGTTTTCTGCAAATGCGTCCTTCACTTCTTTGGTTAAGTTTATACCTAGGTATCTTAATTTTTTTCCCCACAATGGTAAATGGGATTTTTTTTAGTTTCTCTTTCTGTGAGTTCATTATTGGTGTATAAAAATGCCATCAGTTTCTTGATGTTAATTTTGTATCCTGATACCTTGCCAATATTTTTTTATTAAGTCTAGTACATTTTTTATGGAGTCCTTAGGGTTTTCTATGTACAATATCATGTCATCTGTGAATAATGACAGTTTCACTTCCTCCTTTCCAGTTTGGATCCCCCCCTTTTTTTTCTCTTTGTCTATTGCTGTGGCTAAGATTTCCAGTACTAGGTTAAATAAGAGTGGCAAAAATGGGCATCCCTGTCTTGTTCTTGTTCTTAAGCAAAATGCTTTTGGTTTTTGCCCATTAAGTATGATGTTGGCTGTAGATTTCTCATATATGGCCTTTATTGTATAGATATGATTCCTCTATTGTCGCATTGCTGAGTGTTTTTATCAGAAATGGGAGCTGGATTTTGTCAAATACTTTTACAGCATCTATTAATATTATCATATGGTTTTTATCTTTCATTTTGTTAATGTGGTGTATCACATTTATTGATTTGCGAATATTGTACCAGCCTTGCATCCCTGGGATGAATCCCACTTGGTCACGGTGAAATATTTTTTTAACGTATTGCTGGATCTGATTTGCTAATATTTTGTTAAGGATTTTGGCATCTTTATTCATCAAGGATATTGGCCTGTAGTTTTCTTTCTTTGTAGTGTTTTTATCTGGTTTTGGAATTAGAATTATGCTGGCCTCATAAAATGAGTTTGGCAGTTTTCCCTCTTCTTGAATTCTTGGGAATAGTTTGAAGAGAATGGGTGTTAGTTCTTCTTTGAATGTTCGGTAAAACTCCCCTGTGAAGCCGTCTAGGTCCAGGCTTTTGTTTGCTGGGAGATTCTTGATTAGATCTTCAATTTCCTTTGTTGTTATTAGTCTGTTCATGTTTTCTATCTCCTCTCAGTTCAGTTTTGGGAGACTATGTGTTTCTAAAAATTTGTCCATTTCACCAAGATTGTTCAATTTCTTGGCGTATAATTGTTCATAGTATTTGTTAACAATCCATTGTATTTCCATGGTGTCAGTTGTTACTTCTCCTCTTTTGTTTCTGATTTTGTTTATTTGGGTCCTCTCTTCTCATTTCTTGGTGAGTCTGGCTAAGGGTGCATCAATCTTGTTTATCTTTGTAAAGAACCAGCTCTTTGTTTCATTGATCTTTTGAATTGTTTTTGGTCTCTATGTTGTTTATTTCTGCTCTGATCTTCATTATTTCTTTCCTTCTACCTGCTCTAGGTTCTTCTTTTTGTTTACTTTCTAGTTCTTGAAGTTGTGAGGCTAGATAGTCAATTAGAAATTTTTCTTCTTTCTTGAGGTAGGCCTGTAGTGCTATGAACTTTCCTGTCAGGACAGTTTCTCTGCATTCCATAGATTTTGTGTTGTTGTGTGTTCATTTTCATTGGTTTCCAGGAATTTTTTATTTCTTCCTTGATCTCCTTGGTAATTCATTCATTGTTTAATAACATGCTATTTAGCTTCCAAGGGTTTAAATGTTTTTGTGTGTTTTTGTTGTAATTGATTTCTAGTTTCATGCCATTGTGATCTGAGAAGATGCTTGAAATGATTTCAATCTTCTTGAACTAGTAGAGACTTAGTTTGTGTCCTAACATGTGGTCTATCTTTGAGAATGTCCCATGTGCACTTGAAAAGAATGTGAATTCTGCAGTTTTGGGTCATAATTCTCTGTAGACATCTGTTAAATCCATTTGATCTAGTGCATCATTTAGAGCAGTGGTTCTCAACCTGTAGGTCATGACCCCTTTGGAGGTTGAACAACCCTTTAACAGGGGTTGCCTAATACATAACAGTAGCAAAATTACAGTTATGAAGTAGCCAGAAAAATAATATTATTGTTGGGAATCACCACAACATGAGGAACTGTATTAAAGGGTTGCAGCATTAGGAAGGTTGAGAACCACTGATTTAGAGTCCCTGTTTCCTTGTAAATTTTTTGTCTAGAGGATCTATCCAGTGATATACATGGGGTGTGGAAGTCCCCTGCTATGATTGTGTTGCTGTCGATTTCTCCTTTTAAGTCCTCCAGAAGATTTTGAATATATTTTGGTGCTACTATATTGGGTGCATATATCTTTACCAAGATTATATCTTACTGTTGGATAGATCTTTTCAATATTATGTAGTGGCCTTCTTTGTCTCTAGTTATGGCCTTCATTTTGAAGTCTATTTTATCAGATATGAACATTGCTACCCCAGCTCCTTTTTCCTCTCCATTTGCTTGGAAGATTTTTTTTCTATCCCTTCACTTTCAATCTATGTGAGTCTTTTGTTGGGAGGTGGGTCTCTTGTAAACAACATATATATGAGTCATGCTTTCGTATCCAATCAGCTACTGTGGGTCTTTTGATTGGAGCATTTAATCCATTTACATTTAAGGTGATTATTGATATGTACTTATTTATTGCCAGTTTTTGTTTAGGATGGTTATAATTTTTCCTATTTCTTCTACTAATGACAACAGTCATTTTAACATTTCTTGCAGTGCTGGTTTGGTGCTTATATATTCCCATAGCCTTTTTTTTTTTTTTTTTTTTTTTTTTTTTTTTTTTTTTGGTCTGGGAACCTCTTTATTTCACCTTTTTTTTTTTTTTTTTTTGAATGATAGCCTTGTTGGATAGAGTAGTCTTGGATTCAGATCTGTGTTTTTCATGACGTTGATTACTTCATGCCATTCCCTTCTGGCCTGTAGAGTTTCTTTTGAGAAGTCATCTGATAGCCTTATGGGGGTACCTTTGTAGGTAACCTGTTGCTTTTCTCTTGCTGCCTTTAGAATTCTTTGTTTTTAAAATTTGGCATTTTAATTATTATGTGTCTTGATGTCAGCCTGTTTGGGTTCTTCTTACTTGGGGCTCTCTGTGTTTTTTGTACTTGTATGCCTTTTTCCTTCACCAAATTAGAGAAGTTTTCTGTCACTATTTCTTCAAATATATTTTCTAATCCTTGCTCATTTTCTTCTTCTTCTGGACCTCCTACGATGTGGATGTTGTTACATTGCATATTATCCCACAGTTCTCCTAGGCTGTCATCCTATTTTTTAATTGTTTTTTCATTTTGCTTCTCTGATTGGGTGATTTATTTCTACCCTGTCTTCTAGTTCACTGATCCAATCCTTGGCCTGCTCTACTCTGCTGGTTACTCCTGCCAATGTGTTTTTTATTTCTGCTATGTCATTCTTCATTTCCAATTGGTTGGTTTTTAATGCTTATATATCTTTACTCATGCTCTTGAGTTTCCTCATGACTATTACTCTGAACTCTCCCTATGATATCTTGCTCAATTCCCTTTCATTTATTTAATCTTCTATCAGATTATCTTGTTGTTTCATTTGGGACTTGTTTCTTTGTTTCACCATTTTGGCTATCTTAGTGGATTTTGGAGCCTGCCAAATTTTCTCTGATGGTGTTGGTGTTCTGCTGGTTGTGGCTCCCTCTACTGGGTTTGGATGAGTGTGGGAGGACCCACATTAAACACCACTGCCAAGTCTTACTTTCCTGGATAGATTTGCAAGCCCAGGAAATATTCAGTTATCCTCTAGCTTTTTGCCTGGAGGCTATTAGTCTCAGTTACTTGATGAGCCTTGGGTTGTAGCCCTCAACTGAATGAAAAAAAAAATCCCTTAGGTGTTCAGGGTAAGAAGATTTCTAGTGGTTAGGGCAGATGCTTGCTGGCTGTTAATGAGCTTCAATTTGCATTTCTGTGTCCTGGCTGGTGGTGTTAAATTCCTGAGGGAGGGGCCGTTGCTTCTCCCCAGGGCTGTGGGAAGGGGCTCTTTGAGAAATATGGCTACTGTCTTGTGAGGGAGTGATTCAGCAAAAAACTCCCATTGCCTTCCCAGCTCTCCAAGCTCCTGAATCTCTCCACACAGCTCCAGTCCAGTCCAACCTCCCTCTGCAAGGTGAGTGGCTGTAGCTAGTTTAGTGCTCTGTATCAGCCCTCTGTCCTGTAGAGATGGCTTGGGATTTTATCCCCAAGGGAGCTGCTCACAGCTAAAACAGCTGCTGTCCATGGGCTCCCAGCCTACCCTTTTGTGCCTCCGAAGTTCCTACCAGGCTCAATTTAGTGTCCTCTTACTGTCCCTGTTTATACGGGTCTTCTCCAGCTGCTTTTCTGTTAGTTTTTCCTGATGATTTGTCTTTATTTTAGTTGTTATTCCAGTTTGATCATGGGAGATGGTCTGTGTAGCTTCCATTCACTCCACTGCCATTTTGAAATCTTTCTTCTAATATCTTAATTGGAGCAGTAATAATCCATGCTGTCAGAGCAAGACCTGTGCAAGAACCTATTGGCCAGATGGCTTAGTCAACAGGTGGACACTGTTTCTGTGGTCTTTTTTTACACATCTTTTTTACATCAAGTAAGGAGAGTATAAAACCATTTTTTCCCTAATTTGATGGTAAGCATTATATTTTTTAAGAACTTAAGTATTTAACACTGACTTTTTCCCTATTCTTTAGGTAAAGGTGGAATTTATTTCCAAATTCCAAACCATGAGACAAAGATAAAAAAGGTTAACTAGTTCAGGTGGTAGCAAATATATTTTGCACTACTATATTATATATGTAACATAGAAAGTAATGTGATATACTCTTAGGATACCATTTTTGTGGACATGAACAATTCTGAATTAATTGTTTGAATTTCCGAGTCCCAATAACAACATGTGAAGGTTTGATTATTCATGTCTGTTTTCACTGAATCATCTTCCTTCTAGTTATCTTTAGGAATCTAATTACCACCCCCTTGACCAAATGCATTTACAATAAGCAGACTGCAATCTGATTATTTTGAAATTCCTTTCAGTTAATTTGATTTCCAATACAGTACAATAGATCTAATTTATTGTTCAGAAATCCAGTTATTATAGCCAGAGAAATAAAAGGGACAACCACCAAATCAACTATACTATAGCTAGAGTCTAGACTCTTACTTAATAGCAGAGTCTAGACACAGCTGCAGAATATATTTGGTTTTCTTTGAGATTTATTTTCCTTGAGCAACAACCTTTCTTTTCCCCTTATTTCTAGAACTTTCGATTCTTGTAATATACCTGAGCCCCAGGTTGTATCAAGACAACTGGCCCAGAATCTTTGAACTTAGGGTATTTTACGGTGGATGTTGGAGAAGAGCAGGGCCTAGGTAATATAATCCCCAATCCCCTGGAAGAGGAGTGAAAGGCTCATCAGTATGACTCACCATTATGTTTAGAGGATAAACTGAATCTCTTCAGTTCCACATTCACAACCATAAACCAACATGCAAAAATTTAGATGGAGCTCCAAATTTTATTAACATCTTATTTGCTCTTAACTTCAAATCTAAAAATATTTGCCTTTAGTTTAAATGCTATTAACAATTGTATAGAGCACTAACTGCTCCCAAGTGACTGGAGCATTGTAGTTGACTGGATATGAAGGCTTCATCTTACTTAATAGTTTTTAAATAAATAGGAAAAAATGTTGTTGAAAGAAAACCAATATTGCCCTGGCCAGTTTGGCTCAGTGGTTAGAGTGTCGGTCCCCAGACTGAAGGGCCTTGGGTTCGATTCCAGTCAAGGGAATGTACCTGAGTTGCAAGTCTGATCCCTGGCCCTGGTTGGAGTTGTACAGGATGCAATCAATCAATGTGTCCCTCTCACATCGATGCTTCTCTCTCTCTCCCTCCCTCCCTTTCACTCTCTCTGAAAAGCAATAGAAAAATTTCCTTGGGTGAGGATTAAGAAAGAAAGAAAGAAAGAAAGAAAGAAAGAAAGAAAGAAAGAAAGAAAGAAAGAAAGAAAGAAAGAAAGAAAGAAGGAAGGAAGGAAGGAAGGAAGGAAGGAAGGAAGGAAGAAAAGCAGCATGAAAATTGGTATATGGCATTGACTTATATTGTAAAGAATCTGTGAAAAGCTACTTATGATTAACCAAGGAATAATATTTGAAATTCAAAAGGATACCTCAAACCGATTAGTTTGACCCTTTATTCTTTCCTTCCTTCAATCAATGAACATTTACAGAGCACTCTTGCCAAACACTGTGATAAATTCTGGGGATATATTAATGATAAAGATGAAGAGGCAAGAGGTAAATACAAAGTTGCAATATAGAGTGACAAGGTAAGCTATAGGTAAAGCTGCCTGGAAATATAGAGGAGATGGAGCAGGCTTGAGAGAGCATCTTAGGGACATGTGACACTTGAATGATGACCAGGCATTTGAAAGGGATATCCTGGGTGAGGAGGCTGGGGGACTGGAAGGAATAGCACAGACCATTCAGAAAAGACAAGGTTTATTCTATGGCTGGTGATACTGATGTGTTTAGAAAATTCACTCAGTCTTCTGTGGGGAGGGAAAGGTGTGGAAAAGAGAAAGATGTGAGGTGTGGTGACAGAAAAGGATAATTACAAAGGTCCAGGTGAAAGAGGATGAAAGCCCATATTGGCCCAGAAGTAATGAGGAAAGAGAGAAGGTGAGTGGATATAAGAGAGAGCACAAAAACCACAGGGAACTCATCCATCATCCACACACAAAATGCTCAGTAATGAAATGTGGTTTTATATGTATAATTTCACTAGTTATCTTTTGTTCCTTCATAAAGGTGAAATGTTAACACATTTTCAGCTTTATAATGAAAAATTTAGTAAGCAATACTTTGTAAAATAGCAAACTAAGCTATAGCAAATTCTTTCTTTTATCCCCCAAATATCTGGTATTGATCTCCACTTGAGTAAAGGGATCACAAAGATATTGATAAAATCAGCAGGCTGCTGAAATAGATTTCCAGAGGCTGATTAGCCCTCTCATCTGTCTCTGAGAACAAACTTCAGAAGAACTATGTTACCACTAAAACAAAAGCCTTCTGGTTGCCTCTGAAAACTGTGAGGCACTAAGATTTACCTACATTCCCATTTCTCCTGGGACTGAAACAGTCATGGAAACAGCCATCCAATCAGGGATGATGCATAGCCAATGCAAACATTTACCCATCCACACTCATTGTCCTCATCTTTATGATTCAGTCCTCTGCTAAAAGCATTGTATGAACAATCCCTTAAAATTCTTTAACAGAATAATACATTTATTGCAGTTGGAAAAATAAAAGTTGCAAAATATCTTTCTAAATTGGTGGTTTATTTTGTTATTTTCTTTATTTCTGGCAATATATTTTTTTCTCTTCTACTATTAAGAAAGCACCACTAAAATATAATGGACTCCTTTAAAGCAATTTATCAAGTTTTGTGTAGTTTTGGGGTTAAATGTGATTATAACTGCATGTGTTTTTGTATCTTGCTTCAAAATATGGATGAGGAGATCATTAGTTTAATGATTTAAACCTCCCAATAAAAGAATTTAACGTAATAGGTTGAACTAATTCATCTTATTACTAGTCACCAGGCCTCTTCAGGGAGGGAAAACACTCTGTAATTAGTGATTCGATAGTGGTGCATGGAAAGCTAACACAAACACAAAGCATTCCCTCATTCTCTTGACAGCCTTTCTACAAAGGCCTGGGAGCCACTAAGACTGGCTTGTGGTAGAACTTTCCAATAGAGCCTGCACAGAGTGATACTAAGGTAGTAACTTAAAGATAAAAGCTGGATCATGCTTCATTGTAAGCTTAACAGGTTCCTTCCCGTAAGAGCAAACAGTAACAAAACTGTAAATAATGCAGGTTTGGAATATCAATAAAAACATTTTTTTTTCAGCACCTGAGGCGGTGGTTTAGAAGGTGAGAAGTTGTCAACCAGACATGTGGGAGTGCACTGTGGGGAGTTTGAGGGGTCTCAAGACCAAGAAAGTTGGGAGGTGTGTAGAATTTATGAGGATTCCAAAATTGCGGCAGAGTGAATGGAAGCTACACAGATCATCTCACAGGACCAAACTGGAATTACAACTAAAATAAAGACAAATCGTCGGGAAAAAGCAACAGAAAAGCAGCTTGTGAGGACCATACAACCAGGAACACTGAATCGATCCTGGTAGGATTGCAGAGGTGTGTGAGGGGAGCTGGGAGCCCATGGACAGCAGCAGTCTTAGCTGTGAGTAGTGCCCTCAGGGTTAAAATCCCAAACTAGCTCCACAGTGCAGAGGGCCAGCACAGAACACTAGATTGGCTACAGCCACTCGCCTTGGACTGGACTGGAACTGTGTGGGGACACTCGGGATTTGGAGGGTGCTCAGAGCTTTTGCTGAGTTGTGGCCACGCAGGACGGTGGCCATCTTACTCCATCCCAGGGCTCTGGGGAGAGGTGGCGGCCCTTCCCTTGGAGATTTAACCCCACCCAGGTAGGCGAAAGAAATGCAAATTGAGGCTCATTAACAACCAGCTGCTGCCCCACCCTCGGGAAATCCTCTTATGCAGAACACCTGAGGGAGGTTTTCATTCAACTGAGAACCCAAGGCTCTTCAATAAACCCCGACTAATAGCCTCCAGGCAAAGAGCTAGAGGATAACTGAACCTTTCCTGGGCTTGCAAATCTACTCAGGAAAGTAAGACTTGACAGTGGTGTTTAACATGGGTCCTCCCACGCTCATCCAAACCCAGTAGAGGGAGCCACAAACAGCAGACCACCAACATCCACAGGGAAAATCTGGCAGGCTCCAAAATCCACTGAGATAGCCAAAATGGTGAAACAAAGAAACAAATCACAAATGAAAGAACAAGAGACCTCTACTGAAGATGAGATAAATGAAATGCAATTAAGCAAGTTATCAGAGGTAGAGTTCAGAGCCATGATCTTGAGGAAGCTCAACAGCATGAGTAAGGACCTCAAAACCATGAGTAAAGATATAGAAGCATTGAAAACCAACCAAGTGGACATGAAGAATGACATACCAGAAATAAAGAACACATTGGAAGGACTAAACAGCAGAGTAGAGAAAGCTGAAAACAGGATCAGTGTATCAGAAGACAAGATAGAAAAAAATCAACCAATCAGAAAACCAGAAGGAAAAAACAATTAAAAAACAGGAAGACAGTTTAAGAGAACTGTGGGACAACTAGAAACCTAATAACATTCACATCATAGGAGTTCCCGAAGAAGAAAAAAATAAACAAGGGTTAAAGAATATATCTGACGAAATAGTGACAGAAAACTTCCCTAATTTGGTGAAGGAAGAAGGCATTCAAGTTCAAGAAGCAAAGAGAGCCCCAAGTAAGAAGAACCCAAACAGGCCTACACCAAGACACATAGTAATTAAAATGCCAAAAATTAAAGACAAAGAGAGAATCCTAAAGGCAGCAAAAGATAAGCAACAGGTTACCTATAAAGGAACCCCCATAACTCAAACAGCTGACTTCTCAACAGAAACACTACAGGCCAGAAGGGAATGGCATGAAGTAATCAAGGTCATGAAAAACAAGGATCTGAATCCAAGACTACTCTATCCAGCAAGGTTATCATTCAAAATAGGTCAAATAAAGAGCTTCCCAGACCAAAAAAAAAAAAAAAAAAAGGCTAAGGGAATACATTACACCAAACCAGCACTGCAAGAAATGTTAAATGGACTGCTGTAATTAGTAGAAGAAATAGGAAGAAGAAAAATATAACCACACTAAACAAAAATGGTAATAAATAAGCACATATGAATAATCACCTTAAATGTAAGTGGATTGAATGCTCTGATGAAAGGACACAGAGTAGCTGATTGAATAAGAAAGCATGACTCATATATATGTTGTTTACAAGAGACCCACCTCACAACAAGAGACTCACACAGGTTGAAAGTGAAGGGATGGAAAAAAATCTTCCAAGCAAATGGAAAGGAAAAAAAAGCTGGGGTAGCAATACTCATATCTGATAAAATAGATTTCAAAATGAAGGCCATAACTAGAGACAAAGAAGGTCACTACATAATATTGAAAGGATCTAGCCAACAGGATGATATAACCTTGGTAAACATATATGTACCCAATATAGTAGCACCAAAATATATTCAAAATCTTCTGATGGACTTCAAAGGAGAAATCAACAGCAATACAATCATAGCAGGCGACTTCAACATCCCGCTGACATCACTGGATAGGTCCTCTAGACAAAAAATTATCAAGGAAACAGAGACTCTAAATGAAGCACTAGACCAAATGGATTTAATAGATATCTACGGAGAACTACACCAAAACTACAGAATTCACATTTTTTCAAGTGCACATGGGACATTCTCAAAGATAGACCACATGTTAGGACACAAACTAAGTCTCTACAAGTTCAAGAAGATTGAAATCATATCAAGCATCTTCTCAGACCACAATGGCATGAAACTGGAAATCATTTGCAACAAGAACATGCAAAGACATTTGAACACATGGAGGCTACATAGCATGTTATTAAACAATGAATGGGTTACCGAGGAGATCAAGGAAAAAATTAAAAACTTCCTGGAAACCAGTGAATATGTACACACAACAACACAAAATCTATGGGATGCAGCGAAAGCAGTTCTGAGAGGGAACTTCATAGCACTACAGGCCTACCTCAAGAAACAAGAAAATTTTCTGATAGAACATCTGACCTCACAACTTAAAGAACTAGAAAGCAACCAAAAAGAAAACCCCAGCACAAGTAGAAGGAAGGAAATAGTAAAGATCAGAGCAGAAACGAATGACATAGAGACCAAAAAAAAAAAAAAAAAACAAAAACAATTCAAAGGATCAATGAAACAAAGAGCTTGTTTTTCAAAAAGATAAACAAGATTGATGGATCCTTAGCTAGACTCACCAAGAAACAAAGAGAGAGAACCCAAATACACAAAATCAGAAATGGAAGAGGAGAAGTAACAACTGACACTACAGAATTACAAAGGATCATTAACAAATACTATGGACAATTATATGGCAACAAATTCGACAATCTAAGCAAAATGGACAAATTTCTAGAAACACATAGTCTCCCAAAACTGGACCGAGAAGAGATAGAAAACTTGAACAGACCAATAACAACTAAGGAAATTGAAGATGTAATCAAGACTCTCCCAGCAAACAAAAGCCCAGGCCTGGATGGCTTCACGGGGGAGTTTTACTGAACATTCAAAGAAGGACTAATACCCATTCTCCTCAAACTATTTCAAAAAATTCAAGAAGGAGGAAGACTTTCAAACTCATTTTATGAGGCCAGCATAATTCTAATTCCAAAACCAGAAAAAGACACTACAAAGAAAGAAAACTACAGGCCAATATCTCTGATGAACATAGATGCCAAAATCCTTAACAAAATACTAGCAAATTGGATCCAGCAATACATCAAAAAAAATTATTCACCATGACCAAGTGGGATTCATCCCAGGGATGCAAGGCTGGTACAATATTCACAAATCAATAAATGTGATACACCACATAAACAAAATGAAAGATAAAAACCACATGATCATATCAATAGATACTGAAAAACATTCGACAAAATCCAGCACCCATTTCTGATAAAAATGCTCAGCAATGTGGGAATAAAGGGATCATATCTCAACATTATAAAGCCACATATGAAAGACCTACAGCCAACATCATACTCAATGGACAAAAACTAAAAGCATTTCCCTTAAGAACAGAAACAAGACAGGGATGCCCACTTTCACCACTCTTATTTAACATAGTACTGGAAGTCTTAGCCACAGCAATCAGACATGAAGAAAATATAAAAGGGATCCAAATTGGAAAGGAAGAAGTAAAACTGTCATTATTCACAGATGACATGATATTATACATAGAAAACCCTAAAGACTCCATCAAAAATCTACTAGACTTAATAAATGAATTTGGCAAAGTAGCAGGATACAAAATTAACGTCAGAAATGGACAGCATTATTATACACCAATGATGAACTCACAGAAAGAGAAACTAAAAAAGTAATCCCATTTATCATCGTGGCAAAAAAATTAAGATACCTAGGAATAAACTTAACCAAAGAAGTAAAGGACCTATTTTCAGAAAACTACAGGACATTGAAAAAAGAAATAGAGGAAGATATAAAAAAGTGGAAGCACATACCTTGTTCATAGATTGAAAGAATTAACATCATTAAAATGTCCATATTACCCAAAGCAATCTATAGATTCAATGCAATCCCCATCAAATACCAATGACATATTTCACAGAACTAGAACAAATACTTCAAAAGTTCATATGGAACCAAAAAAGACCCCGAATAGCCACAGAAATCTTGAAAAAGAAGGACAAAGTAGGTGGGATCACAATACCGGATATCAGCTTATACAACAAAGCTACTGTAATCAAAATAGCCTGGTACTGGCACAAGAACAGGCATATATACCAGTGGAACAGAACAGAGAACCCAGAAATTGACCCAAGACATTATGGTCAATTAATATTTGACAAAGGTGGTAAGAGCATACAATGGAGTAAAGACAGCCTCTTTAATAAATGGTGTTGGGAAAATTGGACAGCTACATGCAAAAAAAAAAAAAATGAAACTAGACCATCAGCTTACACCATACACAAGAATAAACTCAAAATGGATAAAAGACTTAAATGTGACTCATGAATCCATAAAAATCCTGGAAGAAAATGTAGGCAACAAAATTTTGGACATCATACATAGCAGAATTTTCACTGATACATCACCTAAGACAACAGAAACAAAGGAAAAAATGAACACATGGAACTACATCAAACTCCAAAGCTTCTGCACAGCAAAAGAAAGAACCATCAAAATGGAAAGGCAACCCACTGTATGGGAGAGCATAATTGCCAATGATACATCAGATAAGGGGTTATTTTCCAAAATATATAGAGTGCTCATACAACTCAACAAAAGGAAGACAAAGAACCCAATTAAAAAATGGGCAGAGGAACTAAGTAGACACCTCTCCAAATAGGACATACAAATGGCCAAGAGACATATGAAGAAATGCTCAACATCACTAATCATCAGAGAGTGCAAATTAAAACAACAGTGAGGTATCACCTCACACCTGCCAGAATGGTTGCCATAAAAAAATCATCAAACAACAAGCGCTGGTGAGGGTGTGGAGAAAAGGGGACTCTAGTACACTGTTGGTGGGAATGCAGACTGGTGCAGCCACTATGGAAACACTATGGTGTTACCTCAAAAAATTAAAAATTGAATTGTCATTTGACCCAGTGATCCCACTTCTAGGAATGTGTCCTAAGAAGCCTGAAACACCCATCAGAAAGAATATATGTACCCCATGTACACAGCAGCGCTATTTACAATAGCTAAGATCTGGAAACAGCCCAAGTGTCCATCAGTAGACAAATGGATAAAAAAGCAGTGGTGCATATACACAATGGAGTACTATACAAGTGTAAGAAAGAAAGATCTCTTATCCTTTGAGACAACATGGAGGGACCTCGAGAGTATTATCCTAAGTGAAACAAGCCAAGCAGAGAAAGACAAATATCACATGATCTCACTTATTTGTGGAATATAATGAACATAACAGTCTGAGGAACAGGGTAGACCCAGAGACATGGAAGTAGTGTACAGACTGACAACCCTCAGAAGAGGGAGTGGGGGGCGGGGGGGAAGAGATAAACCATAGAACTTATATGCATGTACGCATAACTCATGGACATGGACCACAAAGCTGGGGACGGGGTGGGGGGCATGGAGAGGAGTGTGTCAATAAAATAATTAATTAATTAATTAATTAATATATTTTTTTCAAAGCACACTGACATCAATCACTTTGTTTTATAGCAAGAAGTCTGCTGAGTAGGGAAGGTGTGATTCATTTTGCAAATGGGGAATCAGGTAAACCAAGGTTAAGTGGTTTTCCTAAGATCATTCATCAAGTTGATGGCAGAGAGGGGCCTGGACTCCCTGTCTCCTGACTTTTATCCCTATATTCTTCTTTTCCTCATCAAGTATTTATAGTGATATTACTTCCCTCAGGAATAAGATTAAGGCAGTAAAAAACCTTACTAGCCATGTTCCATGCCATCAAGTTTGGAGTAAGAAATGATTGAGCTTCACTTAAGTTGAGCTTCCATCAGTTATTGTACCTGGAAATGCCCATGCCCAAACTTTATTTTATTATTATTTTTTTAATGCACAAAAACAGAACTGTCACCTTTATTTTATTAAGTAAACATGACAAAACTAAGAACTAATTTTTATCCTTCTAAAATGCTTCATCAGGTTTAGTCTCTTCTGCTCTGAATGGCTTGCGTTCTTCTCAATGGAAAAATAATGCATTATTTTCTTGCTCCTTTTCATCACTTAATCCTTCCTCATTTTCCGTTGCTGCCCTTAACATTTCAGCATCTCTCTTTAGTTTGTTTCTTTGCTTCTTTAACCCTGTCAAAATCCTGTTAGCTTTCTTTCATAAAGGATTGATCCATTTGCTTGGGCTCCGGCAGAGGGAGAGCGGACTGGACTGGAACTGTGTGGAGACACTTGGGATCTGGAGGGCGCCCAGAGCTTTCGCTGAGTTGCGGCCACGCAGGATGGTGGCCATTCCACTCCTTCCCAGGGCTCAGGGGAGAGGCGGCAGCTCCGTGCCCAAACTTTAGATCCACTGTTATCATGGAAGAAAATTCACTGAACATTTTTGGAATTGGTCATCAAAGACGGTATAGATGATTATATATTTCCATTTAAAAATTTACTTAAATGTTCTATTTTTAGTTTAGAACTGATCATGGACCCATTTTCACCCTAACAACTGGCATTTACAAGAATTTTCATGCCCAAAACAAGAAAATGTTATTAAAAGTTGTTTCCATGTGCAGAGAGTGAAGCATAAATGAATGCAACAGATGAGGATTAAAATCCATTTCAGATTATAAATTTTTGGACCAATTATCTTCTAGGACAAAGATAAAATGTCTACAACAAAGGGCAGAAGCATGAGTCAAGGGAAGCCGCAGGGTTCTATGCTTTGATAGCAGCACAGGGAATTTTTTCCAGTCATGGATGCTATGGTTGATTTTATGATCATAGTAATAGTCATAGCCACAGTGATTAAAAACTGCATTTTATAGTTTCGCAAACTCACAAAGTACATCCAATGTGATTACCTTATTTAATCCTCACAATAATTTTATGAGGCAAATATTATATTTTTGTCCTCATGTTAAAGATTAGGGCACAGGTTCAAAGATAAATCTGCCTGAAAAACAAAAGTCTTGGCAAAAATCATTCAGCCCTTGGGCACCTATGTCTGTCCAATTCACATGCCTAGGTTTTCTGTTCCGTAAAACGAAGGCCTTTGGTGGATCCTGGCTTCTCACCTGTCATCTGTTCCAGGCTGTGACAGGTTAAGACACTGTGACTCAGGTGTCCAGACTCTGATATCAAAATGAACCAGGCTCTGGCTCTGCCTCTCCACCCCTCCAGGTGTCTGCTGCCTTCCCTAGTGGCCCTGGAGATGGGATTAATGGGCAACACTGGGACATCGGTGCCAGAGATTTCTTGCAGGCTCCAGGCAGTTCCCAGCAGTGGGTTCCTCTGGAAGGAAGAATGGCCGGCACTGTCCTCCCCCCAGTAAATCTTGTATCTGGTTTTGTATTCTTAAGGAAGGACTGAAATTTATGTTTTTGCTCTCCTTTCCTCCTTTTAAAATGTAGGATGGTAACCATAGTAACAACAGAATAAGAGAAATGAGATCTCAGCCCAAAAATGCATATCATAGACTGTTTACTAAAAGTGGCAGGTCTGCCAGCTCTCACAGATGACAACAAAGGCTTCCAATGTGGTTTCCAGTTGGCTTTATTGTTGTTGTACCTTCAATACACACACACATATATGTATGTATTATATATGTATATATCTTCACATTATGTATGTGTGTATATTTTTATTAATAATGTTCAAAAGGATATTTTACTTCTGAGGTTGAAATCTAAGAATCTTCTTTACCATGTAAATTAGCAATGCTTTGTTCCGACATGTAAGTAAACCTTATAAATGCATAAAACTGTGCGCTGGGAAGAGTGCTTTTGTTTTTGGTCAAACACACTTGATGACCATGATAATGGTAATCAGATAATCCCTATTTTCCCACCCCCAGAACCTTAGCTACTCATCAAATCACCTATAAAACTATAGTCTCTAACCACAAAATAGGCTGTGAAAGGATTTCTCCTATTTCTAGGAAAATTGGGGACTGTTTAAGACAGGATTGATAGTGAGTAAAAGGGATCTTGTTCTTCATTTATGTTTTTAATGTTATATCATAAAGATGCAGAAATGACATCTGAAAAATAATTTGGGAAAGTTAATAAGAAGAGAAAAGTTTATAAAAACTTAGACTAAAATTTTTTTAGGTTTCCTCTCCTTCCCTTTCCAGAAATGCTTTGTATTCACATCCTATACATACTGCTCTGTGCTGGACAGAGAACAAGCATGGCTCCCACCGGCAGTGGGCTTAACATCCAGTAGTGATGATGCGATACCATTCAAGGGCGTGTATTCAATTCCACTTAAGCGGAAGTAATACAGGATAAAAGCTAAGCACAGATGATGGAATCAGCAAGACTTTGTTTAAAACCCTAGTTCCTCTATTTACTAGCTGTGTAATTTCAAACAATTAGCTTATCCTCTTAAAGTGAAGTAATATGTGAGGATTAAATGAGATAATGTACACAGAGTGGCTGGCATGTACTGAGAACAAAATGAAGTGAACTTTATTCACTGCTCAAATAGGGTACCATGAAATCCAAAGAAGGCATTGACTCTGGCTAGTAAGGTGTGGAAGGGAAGAGGTTGCGATTTCCCTGAAGAAGAGATATTTGAATCATAGAAATGCCTTAGGAGAGACAGAAATACAGAGGAAACAGGGTGACATATTGGGAAACCAACTGTAATCTTGGCTTCAGGGAAGGGCATCAAGCAAGCCTGATCTTTCAGAGGATCATGGAGCAATTTGCACACACTACACAGAGCATTAAAGGATTTGAAGGGATAGTTTTCTGGCATGGAAGAAGCAGGGAAGATTTCATTACAGATAGTGAAGGATGGAAGGATATGGACATGTGAAAATGAGAAGAAAGTTCTAAGTGGAAGGAACTTTATAAACAAAGAGGTGTGGGAATGCAAGGATACAAGTGGGGAATATGTGTCAGACAAGGCTTTCAGTCATAAAAGGTATAAAAAAGGAATGGAGGGAGTAATACATAGTTATTATATGAGTGAATGGATGGGAAATATAGGTTGGGACCAGATTGTTCTGGGCATGGAATGTTGAACTAAAATATTTGGATTTGACAATAAAGGAAGCACTGATGTAAAAACATTTTGGAAAATAATATATGTTAGTTATTGCTTTTATTGTTAATATCATTTTATGGTAATGAGAAGCTATAAAAGTTATTGAGGAAATAAATAACATAAACCCAACTATGTACTATAGCAGTGTTACCTAATAGCAATATATTTAAAGCCACATATTTAATTTAAAATTTTCTAGTCACCACAAAACAGGTAAAATAAATTTTAATATATATAATATTATCATTTCAACATGTAGCCAATATAAAAATTATTAATGAGCTATTTTGCATTATTCCTTTAGTATTAAGCACTTGACATCAGGTATGTATTTTACACTTACTGCGTATCTCCACTGGGACTAGTCACATTTCAAGTGTTTAATAGCTGCTTGAGATCATTGGCTCCTTATTGGATAGCATAAGTCTCTAGGACAGTGTAGAGAATAAGACACCAGGAGAAGAGATTGGTCAGAAAATAACCAATAGCTCAGGAGAAAAATAATGAGGGTTTAAATTTAAATAGTGGTTGTGGGAACAAAGGTAAAAAGATGATTGCACCTGGCCAGTGGGGCTCAGTGAATTGAGTGTTGTCCCATCCACCAAGAGGTCACTGGTTAGGGTTTCAGGCTTAATCCCTAGTAGGGGGCGTGCAGGAGGCAGCCGATCAATGTTTCTCTCTCATCCATATTTCTATCTCTCTCTCCCACTCCCTTCCCCTCTTTCTCTAAAAAATCAATAAACACACACACACACACACACACACACACACACACACACACACACACACGATGATTTCAAGAATTATTGCAGAAATAAAATTAATAGCATCTGACAATTAACTTGACAATATGGTTAAGAGAGAGGGAGGCGACAACCGAGATCCTAGTGGCTCCAAGACTGGGAGGGTGGGGGCATCAGCAGGACCAGGAACAAAGCAGGTGCAGCTGACTTGGGAAATAGTTTGGTTGGTGTGTTCAGTTTTGAAGTTATCTGGAGGCCATCCAGATGAAAAAGGCCAGCAATCTCTCTGAGATGCAAAAACTCTAGAGAGAGAAGATGGGTACTAAAAGTTAGGTCAGGAGGTTATTACACAGAAGAGACACTGAAACTGACACTGGGTGACATTTCAGAGGCAGGGAGCTTTAGGGAATGGAGAAAGGAGCTAAACATAAAAAAAAAAAATAATCTCACCTACTCTAGGACATGGGTTGGGGGAAGAGGAGAAGACAAAGAAGGAGCAACCAAAGAAGTCAAAGGAAAACTGGGAAATCCCTGTGTCCAAGATGCAGTGCATCTCAAGAAAGGAGGAGGTAAGATTGTTTGGAATGAGTGGGGGTGATGAGCACCAAGATCTGGGAGGGGTTTTAACAAGGTCATTGGTAACCTTGGAGATTCCAGGGCATAGTGGGAACAGCTAATTACATAGGGTTAAAGAACATGTGGAAAATGAAGTGGAACTATGCATATATATTACTCTTTTAATGAATTTAAATAATAAATAAGTGGGGAATAAAAATTGCTTGAAAGAAAAAATTAAGTTTTGATATTTTTTCTTTTAGGATCAGTGAGACTTGTCCCTATTTAGAGACTCAGGAGAAGGATCTGGTGGAAAGAGAGGGGTGAACATTGGAGTGATGATTAGTAGATGAAGGCCCTCAAAGAGGCAGGAGGGAATGGGATCAAAATGCAAATGGAGGGAACAAGGTGAACATCAATATCCTCTTCTAAGACAGGAAAGTAGAGCGGGTAGGTTAAAATAGACATTTTAAATTGGAAAAGCAAGGAATTTGAGGGTTTTCATAAGTCAAATATCTTTTAAGTTAGTGGACAGGGTAGTTATAAATAAATGTAAAAGCGGAATAGATTTTCATAGCATTAGCCTAAGATCCAGAACCATATGTCTTGAATATTTACTATACAATATTTATGAAGCTCTTCTGTGTTAACTATACTAGGTTCCAAATGGAAAATACAACCAACAAAACAGTTGTATGTGCCAGATACCTCACAAGGTACCACTTATTTGGTGAATTCAGTATAGTCTAGGATCTGACCCTGGATTTAGGCATGCTCTGAATGGATCCATTTCAGAGATAATCTTGAAACAAACATTCTCCCTAAAATAAGTCAGTACTAAGAAATGTGGGGCAAGTAAGTGTCCTCTTTGCCCCAAAGGTCAATGCTACAAGAGTGTTACTATCCTATTTCCATTACAGAAATTTTGATGTTGTTTTCTGTGAACTACTTGTAAATAAGAATAGAGAGGTCCTGGCGAGAGCTCAGTTGGTTAGAGCATTGTTTCAATATGCCAAGGTTGCAGGTTTGATCCCTGGTCAGGGCACATATAAGAATCAACCAATGAATGAATAAATAAGTAGAACAACAAATCAATGTTTCTCTCTCTCTCTCTTCCCTTCCTCTCTCTCTCTCTCTAAAATCATCAAATTAAAAAGTGAAACAATTATTTAATGAAACATCAAATGAAAAACCAACATTTTAAAATAAAATCCAATTGATAATAGCATTGTTATTTGAACAATCCTGTAGCTCTCATCTATTAGTAGATAATTTATGCCAGAACAGAAAAAAATATTTAATACTTTTAAAATCAACTCTTGGTTAGAAAGGAAATGCTAAAGGAAAGAACCCAGTTAACTTTTTCCACATTAACATTCCACACTGGCACACACACACACACACACACACACACACATACACACACTTCCTTAGAACACAGTCCTATTTTTGTGTGACTTTTGAATGAGAATATTTATTCTTAAATATTAAGAATGTGTTAAAATATGATGGGAATGAAGGATTGTAAATTAATAACTTCAAAATTTTTTTCTAGTTTGTATTTGGTGTTCTGTGTTGGTCATTTTAATTTGGATAGGAAAACGTTTTATTGATTATTTTGGATATATTACAATGTTTAATTTAGATCATATAATCACAGATTACAATAGAAATCACTTTTACATGTAAAAGGATTATAATTCCATACTTTCATTTGTGATTTTGTACCTCTATCCTCCTAACCCCACAAGCTCAGCACTTTCAGTGTGAAAGGGCATAGTGGGAGAAGGCTGAGTGGCTGGCAATCAGCCCTCCCCTACTGCAACCCAATTTACCCCAGCAGGTGTCTGGTAGTGCCCTGATATTTCCCTGCCCACCTTGAGGCAATGTGCAGGCTGTTTCTTTTCTTTTCTTTCTTTTTTTTTAAATGTTTAGCTCCCCTCCCCCACCTATAATTTGTTCTTTTACATGGAAAAGTTTTTTCAATTTTGCCAAGCTTGATAGGATCATCTCTTTACTTGTAAAGCTAAATGAAAATACCTAAATAATAATAATAATAACAATAATAATAATAATAAATGCAGAACTTCAGCTGGAATATGTTATTATCTACAAGGGGATAGACACACCTATGCACACATTAAAACTCCCCTAAAGCTTGACTGAGTAATCATTTATCCACTCCATTCCCACTGTATATTCTGTGAGAAAGCAGAGTACTGCCAGGATTCCCAGTTAACTGAGTGCTGATACAAAAGGTAAATCTATGGCATCAGGATAGAAATAAAACACCTGAGTTGCATATCTGAGTCTCTGGTGTAACCTAAACTCCCAGAGCCACAGTTGGAGTTAGGCCCATAGCTCCTACTCTCTGGGCTCTACTTTCTGGAATTGCCCACCCTTAAGAGTAAATCCTAGGCACTGGGATCTAGATACCAATCCTTCCAGGAACTCTCCAAATGAACTCAGTATGTAAATAAACTCCTATGTAAATTCCACAGGGACCCTGGAGGGGTCACCAGCACTTAGTCTTAAGATAAAGCAGAGGAGGACCAAGCATGGATGGCTGTGGCTGTTTTAAATGCAGCTCCATAAGAAGTCCTTAAAAATAGAGAGTGACACCCCAAAAAGAAACATGTGAGAGGAGGAAAAAGTGAATTCCAGAGAGTAGTATTTGAACTGAGAAGGCTTTATCTGGAAAAAGAAATAAGGCAAGATTTTTGGCAAAACAGTTAAATCAATTTTTTCCTGCATATTTTTCTGGCCATTATCACTGTTTTAAACACATGGTAATTAAATTTTTTATTTTAGCAGCCTTAGGTCTTAAGGCTCTTTTGTGGTTTTCTGTATACCCAATGAAGCGTGAAGAGTTCGACTTTTTTTTTAAGACTGCTTATTGTGACCAGGGGTAATTCTTGGATCTGAGTACTCAGGGGTTGACTTTTCAGATGTTCTGCCACAGGTCAAGGAAAATTAATGTCTCCATGCATTTGCCTCTGATTTCTCTGGAGAGGGATCATTATTTATTTATAAATATCTTATGAAATAGAAAGATCTCACTCTACCAGGGGTGATTTGGGCTGCTTCCCAGGAAAGGTCACCTGGTAGTATAAGACCAAAAGGGAAGTGCACCTGGAAGGATGAGGGAATGTTGGTCACTCATTTGGGAATTCTTTTTATCTTATTTAGTAAAATAATTAGGAAAAGAGGGTTAGGTAAAAATGTCTAGTTGCTAAAGAGAAAGAAAGTGGACTGCTATGAAAGTTAAAAGTGGGACTGATGATAAAACTATAGAAACTACCTGGAAAGTAGGTATGAAACTGCCTAACAAGGGCTTCATGATGAGGCGGACTCATAGCTCTTGGTGCAAGTCTCTCTCCAGCCCACTATTCTGTGGGATGGTTGGAATGTAGAAAAAGACTCTCCGTGAGAAGCACATTGGAAGCCTGCAGTGAGCCACAGTGTGAAGGGTGGTAAGAATTGAAAAGGTGTCAGCAGTAAAGAGACTGTAAACCACACAGCTCTTTGTACCCAGCCCCATGGCAAATAAGAGTGAATTCCTGGGGGTGGGAGAGGAGGGTGTCAATGGGGGGAAAAAAGGAGGGGCATCTGTAATACTTTCAACAATAAAGATAAATTAAAAAAAAAAAAGAGTGAATTCCTTGTCTCTAAGTTATTCCAGTGAAGTAGACAGTCTACCTGGATTTGAGGGAGCTCCCTGTCCTCACACTTCTCAATGCCTAGAGCTGAGTAACCTGTGGGTGGTTTCATTCCCACCTCAGGTCTGAGTTCCACCATATTCCTGGCAAGGGGGAATTGAAAGAGCCCAAGGTCAATTATTTGGACCTTGTGCTTCCCTTCTGGTGATCATTACACTAATTTACTGAGTAAGTGTTCAATGAGGCACACTAAATGATGAAGGCACAAAGAAAAGTAAGAGAGGACATTTTTGCAGGTTTGAAGTGAAGTCTAAAGAATAAACAGAATTCCCTGGACTCTATCCTGAGTTACACATAGAACCCACTATAGAATTTGCAGGGCTCACTGCAAATGAAAATTCAGGGCCCCTTGTTTACAAAGTATTAAGAATTTCAAGACAATGACAGTAGAGCAATAAGTCCATGGGGACCCTTCTGAGCACAGGACACCATGACTGCACAGGTTACATGCCCATGAATCCAGCCCTGGTTACACAACCTTGTTCTCTTTGCCTAAAGCCTCAGTCTCCCAAGAACTTGGAACCTGCCTTATCCTTCTGTAATTATTCTCACTGGCCGAATCTAGATCCTATTAAGTGCTGACAGACTTTGCTGACTACCAAGAACCTTGTTGCATGCTCTGGACTCTCTACATGCTGTGTCACTGCATTTGGGTCTCCCTGACACTGCATTCCTACCTGAACTACACCTGCAGTCTGCTGCCATGTGTCTAGAGACCCAGTGCTACCTGGTCAGTTAAACCTCCTCTCATGGTCAGCTGGACATTCTCTCATGCCTTGACCTTGTGACACCCACCCTATGGGGTGAAACTGTAGGGAAAATTCAGGTCCTGGACCTTCCAAATCCTTAGCATTTGGAGGTGATAACAGTTGTGCAGTTGTTCCCCTACAGTGAAGAGAAATGTCCCAGGATCCCAAACTCAAGTGGACCAGATGAGAAGCAGTGTGATTGCACTCTTGGACCTTTTATAATAAAGATCTTACCCCTCTCCAAGGAAAAGTAAACCAATGAAAAGAGTGTTGCTCCCCAAAGAATTCAAAATTCAACAAGGAATTTTGGTATGTACATGTCTGTGTAGCTCAGCATTTTCTCTTTATCCTCTCAAAAATCATCCAAAAGCACACTCAGTTTTTGGCAAAACTAGGAGAATAAACTCTAAAATATTTGCAGAGGTTGCCAAAAATAATCAAGTTCACTTAGGAGCTGCATGAAGGAAACTGGAGAGGAGCCAAGCAGAGATTTCCATGGCAAGAACTAGGCTGTGGGAGATCTCAGAAAAGAATGGAAAAAATGCACTTTCTGAAGTTAAGAAGCCCATTCCAAGGGGACCTTGCCTACAATGAGGGTAGTGGAAATGGAAGTGAGTTGGCCTGGTTTAGTTCAGAGAAGCAAAGGCGAATGGACTACATGACGAATGCAGGAGACAAGCCATATTCGCAGGAAGCAGCCTGACTTGGTGGCAGCCAAGAGGAAGAAAGCCTCAGGTTAGTGAATCCCAGATAGTATGCAGTGTTACTGTTGTCCCTCCCCGCCTCCAATTAAAAGAAAAATGATAGAAAATCTAGTGTCTAATTTCTATAGACGAAGCAGAGGAAGCTGGCCAAGGGATCTCCCCATCCCTAAAAAGTGTCAGGCCAAGATGCCTCCACAGGAAAATTCTACTGAAACTTTAAAAGGAATATAATTACAATGCTATGTAAACAGTTCTAGGGGAAAAATAATAAAAGGAAAATTTATAAACTATGTTTATGTGGTAAGCATAATATTAATACCAAAAGATAGAGTGCATAGAAAAAATTTCCAAACTACAGGTCAATATTACTTATGGATATCAATGTAAAAATCCTAAATAAAATATTGGTAAATGGAATTCAACAGTGCATAAAGGAATGGTGACCAAAGAATGGTCCAATATTTAGAATTATATTAATATAATTCACTATACCAGTAGTTCCAAGAAAATAAAAACATATGGTCATCACCATTTTAATTCTTTTAAAAAAAATGAACACTCCATAAAATGAGATTTAAGGGATACTGCCTTTGCATGATAAAACACCTTTCTCTTAGTGCAAAAGTCAACATCATACCTAGGAATTGAGCGGACGGGAATAAGATATGGAAGACAGAGTTTTTGCTGTATATTTTTATATACTTCATAATGTTTAAATAACATGGATGAATTAACTATTAAAAACTGTATGAATATGTTAAAAGAGAAAGACCTTCTCATCAGGCCTTCATTTGCCTGCCTGTCACTCTATTTTCATCTCTGGAGAATTCTTCTATTTTGTGTGAGGTACCTTAAATCTTTTGCATCACCTGCCTGGGGAGAGAAGAGAGACTTCAAGAGGGTATGTTCAAAAGAAATTGAGAAGCCAAAGAGATCAATCAACAGGAGCACACTCCCTGTGGATCCCTTCCCCTCCCAACCATGTTGTCCCCAGCACTTGGCAGAGATGTCCATGCTCTGAGAGATGCAGTAAAGGAGTGAAGGAGATGGAAGGTGTCTCCATGTGAGGGTAGGGAGAGGCCTTGAGAATCCCTATGGGTTGGGGTGTGTCACTAGTACCTGTCTGTTCTGTCCTGTTTGCCTCGATCTTTCAGAGCCAGTGACACCATTCAAAATTGGCTGGAGGAAGAAGTGGGATGCAGTCACAGTGCAGCTAGACAAGATTTTTTTTTTAAATCCTCACCTGAGGATATTTTTCCATTTATCTTCAGACAGAGTGTGAGGGAGGGAGGGAGGGAGGGAGGGAGGGAGGGAGGGAGGGAAGGAGGGAGGGAGAGAGAGAGATAGGGAGATAGAGACTATTGGCTACCTCCTGCATGACCCCGACCAAGGTCAGGGACCAAACCACAAACAAGGTACATGCCCTTGACTGGAATCGAAGCTGTGACTCTTTGGTCTGCGGGCCAACACTTTAACAGCTGAGCCAAACCGGCCAGGGTGTGTTTTTTTGTTTTTTGGTTTTGTTTTAAATAAAGAAAGGACATAAGAACCTAAAGAACCTAAAATCATTGAAGGCAGAGGAAGGGGGAAAATTAAAAATTGTAATCTCCAGGCCTATGATGATAAATAAGACTTGAAAATCTCAAGGATAGTGTTTAAAAACATTTCATTGAAGTTGACATATAAGCCAATTCTGTTCATTTACTTGAATCAATGTGTTACTAAAATGACTACGTATCTAAAATAGGAGTATCATGCTAAGTGAAATAAGGCAGTCAGAGAAAGATGAGTATCACATGATCTCATTTATATGTGGAATCTAATGAATAAAATAAATGAATGAACAAAATATCACTTATATGTGGAATCTAATGAATAAAATAAATGAATGAACAAAATAGATCCAGAGACATGGAAGCAGGGAACAGACTAACAAATCTCAGAGGGAAGGCAGAGTGGGTGGGGCAGGAAGAGATTAATGAAAGAATTTATATGCATATATGCATTGATCATGGTCACAGAAAATAGTATGGTGAAGGCTTGGGTGGTGGTGGGGAGTGGGGGTGAGGGGGTCATTCGGGGAAAAAAAGGGTAACATTTATAATAATTTTAACAATAAAGATAAATTTTTAAAAAAAGAATTATTATTTTAAAAAATTATTTTAAAAAATTATTTTAAAAAATTATTTTAAAAAATTATTATTTTAAAAAAAGAATTATTTCCAAGTAACTAAGTTACTTGGAAAAAGTATAAATACTTCAAAATGTGTCAAGAGTGTCTCACCCACATATTTACTTTTACATCTCCTTTATGTGCTATACTTTTTTTCCCTTGAGACAAACATTAAAAATAACTGTTTATAAGTCTGTATGTCATTAATTTAAAAACTTTGGTTAAGAAAAAAAATCACAACTAACATAATATTTATAAAATGGTGACTTTGAGTGGCAGTCATAATGATTTATACCTTTTAGTCTCAGCACTCAAAAAAAGTTTATCAACAATTAATTAGCATCACCACTTGCTGGAGATTGTTTTCCATACTACTTTTGGAAAAGAAGGGCATCTAAGGGAACAGAATCAATCTTGCAAAACAATTCAGGACTAAGAGTGAGGATCAATGTCCTCTGATCGGTTGGTAAAATGGTCCCCAAACTTTTGTTTTCATTGCCCTGAGTACTTTTTCACAGAATTTAATGACTTCCATCTATTTTGGAGTCAATACCTCAATTCTGTGATCACTTCAAACTCTGCAAAACTAAGGTTGAGAATCTCCACGTGGTTCCATGTGTCCACATCATTAGGGCACAAAGTATATTCAACATACTTCCTGTAATCCTGTGCACATTCCCATATGGGTAGGTAATAAACACTGTCCAAGAAACTAAAACCCAGATGGAAACTTGGCTTTATGAAGAGATATGCTGAGCATATCTTCCAAGATCTCCTCTGTTCCTCTGACTGGACCACAGCCAGCCTGTGAACTGCTAGCTAAGAGGGAGAACATCTGGAGTGGGAAAGGTGACATATGGCACACTGGGCAACTTGCCAAATGCCTTTTCGATTCTAAATCTGTCCAATGTTTATGACATGTAAGCAATTGCTGTTTTAGGGTTCGAGGAGGTGGCAGGGAGAAGGAAAATAAGAAAAGCAAACCTCAGAAAGCAGAATCTTCTTTTAGGCCCATTTGTGACAAATGACTCACTGCCTACTGCACACGTTGAAGCAGGGAGAGAGTCTAGGAGCGTAAACACACAAGAGTCTAAAAGGACAGACTCGACCGAAAGAAGAGCTTTGCTAACATCTATTCAGGGTGAGAAGAGTGACTTGAAAGAGGCTCCATCTGGGCCAACACATGATTAACGCAACCCTCTGGAACCCTTTAATCAGGAAGATCTGGCTCCATGAGAGGGCTTCCAGACCACCAGTGGTGTTTAGACTGGGTCCCTAGAAGCAGAGCCCCAGCAAGTCATTTTGCAAGTGATTTACCAAGGGATGTTCTCAAGAGACAAACGTGTAAGAAAATGAGGGAAGAGGGAAGTGACAGGGAAGAAGATAAAGGAAGGATGTGATTCAACTGAAATCTAACCTCAATCTCCTGGGGAACTCCAGAGTGTGAATAGCTAACACAACAGAATTCTTTCACTTTGAGAAAAAGGAGCTGGGCTTTTGTATTCCTCTATTAATCAGTCCTCAGATGCAGACCACCTCTGAGGGGAAGGAAGCCTGTAGCTACTAAGGCAGGACAATTACCCTCCAGTAAGGGCAATTTTCCAGTGAAAGGTACAGATGTGAGCCCATAGCAGCCAACACTCAAGGGGTGGGAGGAATAGATGGGTACCTTGCTACAGATGTGGGCAGGACACCAACACCTGCTACCACACAGTGACATCCTAGATTGAAAGGTCAACTGCTCAGTCCTTCAGCCTATATCCTTTTTTAAAAATTAATTTATTTTTGTTACAGATACTTCTCCTTTTTCCCTCATTGACACCCTCCTTCGACCTTTTAAAAGAGCCATCTTCATAAGCAATGGATCTTAATAACACTAAAAAATGCTCGAGGTGGGCTGCTGTATATATACTATTTATGAGACATTTAAAAATGTCAACTTCCCTTTATGCATAGCAATACTTTCTTTCAGAGTAAGGATGGGGCAAAAGTAGGTTTACAGTTGTGAGTATACGAAACATAATTTATTCTTGTATTATGATTATTGTACTATTTTCTATATGAACTTTTTCCCCACCTTGTATTTTCATGAACACACTGGATTCCTCACCAGCTCCCATGCTCTCATCTTCTTTTCCGATTCCCAGTCTCCAGCCATATTTCCTTTTCCTTCTCCTTCTGTACCCATGAGACTTCCCATGCCCTGCTTCTCAATGATGACATGCATGCTTTATAGAAGGAAACACACATGACTAGAGCTCAGAATGTTTCCCTCAGAAAAGAAGAACTCTATCTAGGAAATCTGTTTTCTGTACCAGTGATCTCCACAAAATTAGCTGAGTTTGGTCTCTGGGTTCTGAATTACCATTTTTACTACAGGCAGAATGAGCTTTTTGTGTAAGCCTATGTCTATAATTTAAGAAGCACTGAAAATAAAATACGCTTTGTCTAGTCTGAAATCGGAACCATCAATATTCATTAATTCATCCTTTCACTAAATACCCAGTCTCACTATGTGTCGGGCACAGTGCTGAGTACTTGATGAATCAAGCAGGGTTCCTGTGCTCTAGGGTTTAGTTTATTATAGGGAGATTACACAACAGGGAGAGAACTTCATGCAGAGAGAGCAGCATAAGCAAAGTCAGAGAGGCAAGAAGTTTCCAGGTGTGTTGGAGACCTACAAGTAATTTTGTGTGGCTGGAGCCTAGTGTGAGGGAAAGTGAGGGATGAGGCCAGAATGACAAGTGGAGAGTCTGATCATGGAGGGCCTTGTATGCCACATAAGTACTTTATCCTGAGACTAATGAGAAGACACTGAAGGCTGGAAAAGTGGGATGTGACTTGAGTTTGGTAGTTCAGAAAGATAATTGTTTCTAAAGCAATATGATGGATAGATTTGAGGCAATGAGACTGGAGGCAGGGGACCCAATCAGGACAACTGTAATCATCTGGATGAGAAATGATAGGACCATGAACTACGGAGGGACAGTGGGACAGACAGTGAAACACAGATGGCTTTTTTGTTATTAAGGAGTGTCCTTACTCATAGAAATGTAGAATGACTGTGTTAGAATAGCCTAGCATTTAACAGATGAGAACCATGTGTCCTAGCAAGGCTAAGTGACATGATTGACCAATGGAGGAAATGAGACTAAAACTGTCTCCTTGTTTCATCCCAGCATTCCCAAACAAGTAGTTCCTTAAAAGGCCAGACCTAGTGCTTTATTTCATGAACAAATGAGTCTCATGTTTCTTTTTTTTTTTTAACTCTCACCCAAGGATATTTTTACATTTATCTTCAGACAGAGTGGGAGAGAGAGAGAGAAAGAGAAACATCGATGTGAGAGAGGCACATTGATTGGTTGCCACCTGCACAACCCCAACTAGGGCTGGGAACCAACGGTAACCAAGGTATTAATACGTGCCCTTGGTGGGAATCGAACCTGGGACTCTTTGGTCTGCAGGCTGATGCTCTAACCACTGAGCCAAACCGGCCAGGGCTCATGCTTCTTTAAATACATCAGAATCTCCACTACCCCATCCTCTACTACTCTTGTTTAAACGCCGGCTGTGAATATCTATCTATATAAATTCCTGATTTTGCCCATGGGTTATTCAAGATTTCATTACTGTTAGCTTATTTGCATACCAAATACCTATTTTATGCATGGCCCTGTTCTGGCCATATTTTCAGCTCTGGGACACTTTGTGTGTAGAACAATAGTAGGAAATGTTCCATAATTTATTTTTTTCAGGCACTTAACTTTCTAATGAACAGCTTACAACAGCTTACAACAGAGCATTGTACAAATAGGAGACTCTCAACTTGGCAACTGGACATAAATAACTAATGTTCAAGCATCACAATTACATATCCTTGAAATATTCTGAGAACAGTCCACTCCAATTGTCAAAGTAAAGTTGTTTATTCTTTTTTCTATTCCAAATACATTTTCCATCTCATGGAAGGGCATTTTTTCTGTAATTTTTCATCTGCAGTTGAGTAGAGCTATCTGTGACTAGCTAGTCACAATTAGGTGTTAATTTGAGTATTTATGCCTTTTAGAAATGGGGGGAGGTTGTCTGTCATTTGTTGAGAACCAGCTAAGTGTCAGGTACTGAACTAAACGACTTCCATAAATAATCTCATTTGATCTCCACAACAATTCTGTGAGGTAGAAGCATTACTCCTATTTCACAGTTCGAAAGAGAGGCTCTGAGAGGTTGAACCACGGGATCCACAGCACGAGCATTCATATTGGGATCTGTCTTCCTCCAAGGCCCTGATTTACTTACTATGCAATGCTTTCTTCTTTCTATACTTGTATCCATGATAAAATGCTTCAAAATATTGTTTAGTATAAAATTGTGATGTGTTAAAGTTTCCGTTTTCTGTTCTGCATATAAAGATAATGAAACTTATTTTGCCAACCTAACGGATTAATCACGAGGAACAAATGAGATGATCAACAAGCAAGTTCTAGACAATAATAAACTGCTACACAAACAGGAAGTATTGCTCTGTGTGTGGCATATAATAGGCCCAACTGTGAGCATTGAGAAGAGAAAACAGATGCTGAGGGAGTGAGGGCTCAAAAATCTTGCAGGTTTGGCAGACTCGTGAAGTCTGAGAACTGAACATATTTCCCGCTTGGGGCTGTTCAATGTTAGCAGAAGTGAAAGTGCTGTCCGTCCCTTCAACATCTTGTGCTGGTCCAGGGGTGGTATGTAACTAGCATACCTAAGGGCCCCTAAGGGATCTCTCTGAATGGCCTTTAGAAAATTAAGTGCCTGAGGAAAAGAATAATTCCTTCATGAAAATTTTTAGTGCTTATATCTTAGTGCTCACTGTGAAGGACACACGGCGACAAGATTTAGATAAGCTGAGCCTATTGTTTTCTCTCCTTTCAGATAAGGTCCTTGTGGGCTCTTGAAGATTTCTTTCAGCATGAAGTCTTTTCCTACCGTGTGAGCAAGCACCAAAGCCTATGCCAGCCTCAGCCAAGCCCAGCACACCACAGACTAGAGTCAAGGCAGGTTTTCTTGGGAGTAGCTCTCCTCAACAGTGGAAGGAAATCACCGACTACAACATGAGTGTGTGGTTTCACTATCACTTTGCATAACTCTCAAAAAGTACTTTAGCAGACTACTGTTCCCTAATTTGGTTCTGGGGCAATGTCTTGTTACCACCCTTCCCTCAGTCACTATCTCCACAGGATATTCTTGCTATACCCAGTGAGTGTTTTATTTGTGCATTGGAGTTAAGACTAATAGTTGAGTGCTAACTGTGCAGCAGCATACCAGGGAGTGCCTGAAACTCGATAAGGCTCCTTTATTAGTAGCCTTTAAATATTTATCTGAGTTTCCCTAAGAGAGAGTATAGATGCAAGGACAGAATGCATGGGGCACACTTATAAGTAGCACTCTGAGGATACTAAATTCCTGCTCTTTGGGATCTTTACACCAGGGACATGGGTGATACAAGAACAAGTAAAAGGGTAAACCACTGGCCAGTGGTGGATCAAGGAGAACTGAAGTACTTGGTGGTTTCCCACCCCTCACCTCTCTGCCATTTTCCTTCTGGAAAACTCCATTCTTCATTAAGACTGTCTGTATCCAGGTGAGTGGAGCAGTGGAGAGAACACCAAAACTGTCCCAAGATCCATGATCTTTGCTTGGACTCATTCAGAAGCTATGACTTCCAGGAATCCCTGGTGACTGAAGCCCTAGAGACCAGCAGGTGACATCTTCCTACACCAGTTAATTCTGTGAAAGTTTAAATAATTTCTCAACCAATCAGAAGTTTCATTAAGATAACAGATTCTAATAAAAAGGTTTCTATAAAACTATCAATCTAATAAAAGTCCTTTTTGGTTTGTGGAGATTTTTATAACTTGAAACTTTAAAACTATTATACCTTCATTATTGAAAAGGGGATTAAAAACAGAAAGGTAAAAAATATATACATACAAAGCACTCACATTTAACATTTTAATGTTTATTCTTCCAATCTTTCCTTTATTCAAAAAATAGAGACAGCTTTGAAAATTTCCATAATTATATGCCACCAAATGAGGTTCAACATGGACCAGTCCTTAGTCCTTTTCATAAGTTATTCATATGTCTGGAAAGCTTTTCCTTCTCCTCTGCTGGGCAATTCCTGGTCATTCTTCAAATATCAGCTAAGTGTCTCTACCTCAATGAAGCCCTTTTGAATGTATTAGGTACCTTTGTTAATGCTCGTGTTAGGACAGCACATCTTTCTTTAAAAAGCATAACTATATTCATAACCATTCACTCATTTGTGTGATTATTTGATTAATGTTTATCTTCTCTCAACAAGAGGATGCATGACAGCAGAGACCACACTGAAATTGTTCACCACTTTATGCCTATTGCCTAGCACAATGCTTGGCAGGTAGCTAACACTTGATAAATATATATTGACTGACAGAATAAATGAATGAAACTACCTATAAGGAATTATGTTTTGTGGAGACCAGGATCACAATGAAATGTTCAGCACAGATCAATAGTAATTTATCAAACAGTCCCTATTCTGCCTTAAAGTAGTTAATACTGCTTCAGATGTGTTCTCCTCTGGCAAATATTTTTTTCTACCTTATCTAATATGAAGATTTTAGTAAAAATAATTCCTCAAAACATCTCCTTTCTTTTTCTTTTTTACATTTAGCAATTAATAAATGGAGCTAAGGAGTCATACAGGTTTTCTGTAGACGGCACTTATGTAATCCCATTTTCTCCAACATTTGGATGTTATAATATTTAAGGGGTGACAAAAGTCAGGAACAATATCAACATCATATGAAATCTAGTTTCCAAATCCTTTTACCAGGACAGTTCTGTCACATTATTTTACTATTTTTCATCTTTTGTGTGGTATCTCCAAATCAGAAAAATATCTGATGGGATTTTGTGTTTGTTTCATTTTCTATAATAATTATTGACAAAGAGGCTCCTTTGGACATGCCCTGTTTAGATGGAAGTAGCTAGATGTCTGTCACTGAAAAATGCTTAGGAGAACATTTAATAAGTGTTTTCAATAATAAACAAATGTCACCACTTTAATTTTGCTAAGCTTAATAAGTACAGATTCAAGACATGCTACACACAGGCAAGACAACAGTTACTTCTGAAACAGACTAGTGTCAGTAATATCTTTTAAAAGTTTTCTCAAAGTTAAAAGACTAAAAATTGATAGCAAAAATCATTGTTTGATGAATTTCATGCTATTCTAGTCAAGAAATAATAGAAAACACGCTGGAGCCTGGAGGGAGCGAGTCCGAGTAAGTCCGTGTGCAGGCCCTTTAAGAGGAGCTGCCGGGGGCTCCAGCCGCCTCAGCCTCAGTTCCCGCTGGTTTTTCCAGCCAGAAGTTATGGGGACTTCTCTTCCTGGCACTGGAACCCTGAGCTGGGCTCCTGGTGTGGGACGGGGACCCCTCAGTCCTCAGGGAGGACCTTCCCAGCCGAGGTATCCTCCTAATTTTTATCCGGCACACGCGGGTGTGGGACCAGCCCGTCGTGCCTCCGCCCCTCCTACCAGTCTCGATGTGGCTTCTTAATTTCGTAGTTGTAGGACTTCCATTCAGCTTGATTTCAGGCAGTTTTGAATGATGATTGTTCTGTAGTTTAGTTGTAACTTTGATGTGGTTGTGGGAAGACGCCATACCGAGTTTACCTACGCTGCCATCTTGATCAGACAGCGGCCATATCTGGGACTCCAGCAACCTGGCTCACTCTGTTTGCCCCGCCCTGGTGATTCCCTGAGGCCCCGCCCCACCCAACTTTCAGGCCCACCCAAGCTATTGCCAGTTGCTTTACCATAGGATTGGCCTGTCTTGGATCCTGCTTCAGCTTTTCCTAAATTCTTTCAAACAAGCAGCATCTGGTCTCAGCTAGCCCCATACCTCTCCCTAAGTAATACATAGAAACAAACAGAGGGAGGCAGCCAAAATGAGGAGACAAAGAAACAGGTCCCAAATGAAAGAACAGAATAAAATTCCAGGAAAAGAACTAAGTGAAATGGAGTTAAGCAACCTAACAGATGCTGAGTTCAAAACACTGCTTATAAGGATGCTCAATGGACTTAGTGAGAACCTCAGTGAACTTAGTGAGAACTTCAGTGAACTTAGTGAGGGCCTCAAGAGCATAAAAAAGGACCAGTCAGAAATGAAGGATGCACAGTTAGAAATGAAGGAGGTACTAACTGAAATAAAGAATAGTTTACACAGATTCAATAGTAGAGTAGGTAAAGCCAAGAAGCAAACCATCGATTTGGAATATAAGGAAGCAAAAAACACCCAATCAGAACAGCAAAAAGAAAAAAAGAATCCAAAAAAATGAGGATGGTGTAAGGAGCCTCTGGGACAACTTCAAGCATGCCAACATTCGCATTTTGGGGCTGCCAGAAGAAGAGAGAGAACAAGAAATCAAAAACCTATTTGAAACAATAATGGCAGAAAAATTCCCTAACTTGGTGAAGGAAACAGACATATAAGTCCAGGAAGCACAGAGAGTCCCAAACAAGATGAACTCCAAGAGGCCCACACCAAGACACATCATCATCAAAATGCAAAAGGTTCAAGTCAAAGAGAGAATCTTAAAAGCAGCAAGAGAAAAGCAGTTAGTTACCTACAAGGGAGTTCCCATAAGACTGTCAGCTGATTTCTCAAAAGAAACTTTGCAGGCCAGAAGGGAGTGGCAAGAAATATTCAGAGTGATGAAAAGCAAGAACCTACAACCAAGATTACTCTATCCCACAAAGCTGTCATTTAGAATCGATGGCCATATAAAGTGTTTCCCAGACAAGTAAAAGCTAAAGGAGTTCATCACCACCAAACCATTATTATATGAAATGTTGAAGGGTCTTCTTGAAGAAAAAGATAAAAAAATATGAACAAACAAAATGGCAATAAATACATATCTATCAACAATTGAATTTACAAACAAAATGAACAAGCAGAACAGAAACATTCTCATAGATACAGAGAACTTTTGTTGGATACCAGATGGGAGGGGGGTTGCGGGAATGGGTGAAAAAGGTGAAGGGATTCAGAAGTACAAATTGGTTGTTAGACTGACAAACCTCAAAGGGAAGGGGGGTTGGGGGGTGGGAAGAAATAAACCAAAGAACTTATATGTGTATATGCATAACCAATGGACACAGACAACAGTGTGGGGAAAGGCAGGAGGGGGGCGGGAATGGGGAGGAGGGGGAAAATGGGGGAAAAATGAGGAACATCTGTAATACATTCAACAATAGAGATAAGTTAAAAAAAAAGAAATAATAGAAAACAAATATTTTAATATTTTCTAGTTATAACATCTCATAAAGATTTCCTACATTGTTTTGAGAAAAACAAGTGTGGAAATTTAGCTCTAACCAAATTTAAGTGTTTTTTGTTTGTTTGTTTGTTTTTTGTTTTTAATTGCAGAACTTCTCAGAGGCTTGTAAACTCTTAAGTCACCAAAATGGAATTATATGCACACATGTTTCACAAACATACTTGACCACAGAACTCTTTCTGTAAGACAGTTTTTTAAATGAAAAAATTTTGCCTGGCTGGTGTGGCTCAGTGGTTGAGCATTGACTCATGAAACAAGAGGTTGCTGGTTCAACTCCTGGTTAGGGCACATGCCTGGGTTGTGGGCGTGATCCCCAGTAGGGGGCATGCAGAAGGTGGCCAATCGATGTTTTCTCTCATCGATGTTTCTATTTCTCTCTCCCTCTGCCTTCCTCTCTCTCTAAAATCAATAAAGAGAAAATATTTTTAAAAAGTTTTTAATTCTGGTAAAAAATACATAACATAAAAATTACCATTTAAAACAGTTACAGTTCAATAGTGTTTACTATATTCATATTATTATGCAACAGATCTCCAGAATGTTCACGTTTTGCAAAAATGAAACTTTGTACCCATTGAACAACCTCCAATATGCCCCTCTTCCCAGCCCCTGGAAACCACCATTCTACTTTTTGTAAGATGTGATTTTTAATATACCAAAGAATAAAAAATATGAACAAGTGATATGCCAAAGAATTCTGGCTTTGTTAAGAGATTAAAACTACCATGACAAAGGTAGGGGATGGTTAACAAAAAATATTTAGTGATTTTCTTTGATGATAATGGGTTACATTCTTTTTGAATCTCATTTGCACCATTACTTCCATAAATCTCTATTATTATTTTACTCCCATAACAGAGAATAAAAACTAGGAAATAATGTTTAGATATTATTAGAAACAATGGTTTTATCATTTGTACTAAGAATTTAATGAGAGTAAGTTAATAGCTTACAAGCAGTGTTTTATATATAAGGAAGAATTTCCAGAAAAGAGTATCATTAAATAGATCATATTACAACTCTTCTCAACCACCTTTTGTGGCTCTTGTGGCTAAAACATGAAGTTCAAATTTTTCTTCAAGGATTCTGTACCGTTGGTGATTTGGTCCCAGTTTATATTTCTAGTCTTTTTTCTCAATACCCAGTGCTTCAGCCATTCTATTCCTAAGTACACCATATGCTATTTTTAGACTGTGCCTTTATCTCTTTTATAATTTTGTCTTAGCATATACTTATTCCATG
This sequence comes from Tadarida brasiliensis, assembly GCA_030848825.1. Taxonomy (NCBI): domain Eukaryota; kingdom Metazoa; phylum Chordata; class Mammalia; order Chiroptera; family Molossidae; genus Tadarida; species Tadarida brasiliensis. The sequence goes on from CM061267.1 coordinate 51,950,043, forward strand.
CTCTCCACTAAAAAGAACCCACGTTCTCTCTCTGCAACAGAAAATAAAGCCTCTCCATGATCCCTTGCTTATGTCTTTTCAGCATATGTTTTGTTCTATTATATTCCCTATTCTGGAACCACAGGGCCTATGAGGTCAGGGATAATTTCTCAATCTTTTTATTCTCCTTAGCCCTAGAATAGTGACTTTAAATAATAAACACTAAATTATTTGTCCAGCTGAATTGAACTGAATCCCAAATTAGTCTTTCAAAGGTCTTTAGAAGCAGATCAAATTCTAATTGTTCAGGGATGATTTACATCTTCACCTTTCAGAAGGCAGAGGATGAGCTAAACTGGGCTGGGATGATGTTCTTGTACTATGGTGAATTGGGTAGAAGCAAGAGGTCTTAGGGTTTATTTTGCATGCCTTTTGGCTTAAGATGTTTCCCTGCTCCCTTGAAAGGTTTGAGGGCAGAGTGGTGAGCCTGTGGGAAAATAGTGTATACTGAGTGTATGCATGTGTGTGTGTGTGTGTGTGTGTGTGTGTGTCAACATGAGAAAAGAATATGTGTGTCATGCAACTTATAAATACTTTTCTCCAAAAAAAAATGTTTTACTTTGTATTTTTCTTGTTTCTCTTAGTGAAGGGTGAACACAAAGGTACATTTTTCAAAGCAGTGCCTTCAGATGCCATTTGTCAAATTCATTTTTTGTTAACAAATGTACTGTAAGATTTATGTAGTGCTTACTATATACCAGGCACTATTCTAAATGAGTAACTCATCTAATCCCCACAACAACTCCATGAAGTGTTTTGTTCTAATGTTACAATCAGGGAAAGTGAGGCACAGAGTGGTTATGTAATTTGCCTAAGGTCACACAGTAGAGAAAATATTTAAAAATAAATAAATTTATTTTAAAAACCCAAGCGAGGAGGGGGAAAATGGTGGCGGAGTGAATGGAAGCTACACAGACCATCTCCCAGGACCAAACTGGAATTATAACTAAAATAAGACAAGTCATCTGGAAGAAACAACTGAAGAGCAGCTAGAGAACCCTTATAACCAGGAATATAACGAGGACCTCAAATCAAGACTGGTAGGAAGTGTGGAGACATGAGAGGGCTGGCTGGGTTCCCACAGGCAGCAGCTGAGGGCTATCTTAGCTGTGAGAAGCTCTCTCTGAGAAGTCAGGGGTTTAAACCCCAAGATGGCTCCGCAGCACAGAGCTGCACAACAGGGAAAGGCACCCACATATCACCTGGTTGAGAAAAATCACCAGAGCAGAAGTTCTGTCTGGCAGGGAGAGGTTCTGGGAACACTGGCACATCCCTGAAGGGCCAGTGCACTAAATTATTGCTACAGCCACTCACCTTGGGCTCCAGCAGAGGGAGGGCGTTCTGACCTGGAGCTGTGTGAGGGGACTTAGGGGTTCATGGCACTGGGGAGAGAGCTGGGAAGAAGGCTATCAGGAGCACTATGCTGAGTCATTCCCCTACATGGAAGTAGCCATTTCCTCAAGAAGCCCCTTCACATTAGAGTGGCTTTAGCCTGGGGGAGAAACAACTACCCTTCTCTTTGGAATTTAACACCACCCACTCCAGAAAAGTGCAACCGGAGGCTCATTAACATCCAGAGACTACCAGCAAGCCAGTAAGCAGAGATGATATTCTGAAGGCTTTGAGCCTTGGACTTGGCTCTTGACCCAGTGAAATCACTTCTAGGAATATATCTTAAGAAGCCTGAAACACCAATCAGAAATAATATATGCACCCTTATACTCATGGCAGCACTATTTACAATAGCTATGATCTGGAAATAGCCCAAGTGCCCATCAGTAGATGAGTGGATAAAAAAGCTGTGGAACATTTACACAGTGGAATACTACACAGCTGTAAGAAAGAAACATCTCTTACCCTTTGAGATGACATGGAGGAAGCTGGAGAGTATTATGCTGAGCGAAATAAGCCAGTTTAAGAAAGACAAGTACTACATGATCTCACTTATTTATGGAACATCATGAACAAAATAAGCTGTCGACCAAAAGAGATCATGGAAATAGGGAACAGACTAACAAACCTCAGAGGGATGGGGGTGGGAAGAGATAAACCGAAGAACTTATATGCATATATGCACAACCAATGGACACAGACATTAGGTTGGAGAAATCAGGAGATGGAAGGGAGCAGGGTGGAGGGGCCAATGGGGAAAAAAGGGGGACATCTGTAATACTTTCAACAATAAAAACAAACAAACAAACAAACAAACAAACAACAACAAAAACCCAGGCTATTCTGACTCCAGAGTCAGGTTGTTGTTTTTTTAACCATAATGCATGGACAGATAGGCACAAAGTTAGCACTGAATAAATACTTGTTTTCTTGGCAAATAGTAGAAGCCATTGATTAGTTGGGAAGAAGATTATAATAATTAAGCCTTTTTGGTATTAAAGCTTTTATGATGTTAGTTTACTTGCCTGTCATTTCCTATGCATTTTGTAGTAACTACATATGAAAAATTATAGAATATGTAAGTCTTCCCCTGAGAAATCCAATTGGGAAGCATATGCATAAAAAAATCTTTATTATCATTAAGAGAAAACTTTAGAAAAGGCCAACCATAAATTGTACAGAAAAACCTTTTAACAGGTTGTAAACTTATTTTTGAAAGAAGCATTTGTTCCCTACAGAGTTTGGGTAGTTCTTCTCATCCTTGACAATATGTTGGATTATATTTCACAAAATATGTCAGTACAATTCTGAGCCATTGGTTTGAAAACAGTTTCCATTTCACTACCTATAGTTCCACAAAGAATAAAACCTTAATTTCATTAAAATTACAGCTATTTGAAATTAGCAATCTCCTTTATTAGTATCACTGATATTTGTTATTAGTCTCCTAGAGGGTCTAATGAAGGAGGTTCCTCTAATGCCTCATCAAATTTTATCTGATCTGGTTTGAAATCCTCAATCAAGGATTGGATTGTGACATTTTACAATGAAATAGCATTTTTAAACAGTGTCATAAAAACACACACACACACAACTCTGTTAGATTAAAAGAGATTTAAGAGATAACCAAATATAATAATAGTGGTTTGAACAAAGCAAATATACCATAAAATACTGGGTATATTGGGAAACATAAATTTGTATTTGATTTAGATGAGATGAAATTTCACCTAAATGAAAAGAAAATCATTATTTGAAAAAAAAAACACAAAAACCCAGGTTGCATAATAGTGGGTATAATAGGAAACATTTTAATCAATTAAAAGTGAATATTTGCAAATACTTATATACATATGTGCATACAAAGAGACCTGGAAAGATATGTCAGAGAAAGCTACAGTGATGAGCTGAGTGATAGAAATATATTTTATTTTATTTCTAATTTTTGCTTGCCAATATTTTCTAATATTCTACAAACTATATGTATTTAAAGGTAATTAAAAATAGAATGAGGTAGCTTTTGAGTATAGTACTTCATATCACCCATTTGATGAAAAGTGAGGCTAGATTCTTAAAAAAATATAGCTTTTATCTACCTCTAATGTTTCCTTCTTAAAAACATACAAAATTCATCAGTGGCATGAAGCTAATCTATCTTGTTTTGCTCAATTATAGTGACTAAAATAGTATACATTTACTAACATTGAGTAATGAAAATTTTACATTAAGTAAAATATTTGATCAAAGCATTAATGATTCAACTTCAGTGTAAGATTTCTCATAGTATCTATACACATTTGTTAATATAATTCAATTTCAAGGTATGATTCCAAATGGAAAGTAATAAATGTGAAATTGTATTATGCAGCCTTCTGATTCTATTAATTATAGTAAAATATAGCCAGGAAAAATGAAAGTAGTTATGTAACTTGCCCAAGGTTACACCATAGGGAACCTTTTATCTAAGATTCACCATGGTTTCTATAAGCCATAAACAGTCATTGTCAGGACCATAGATTCTGAAATAATTGTCTTAGTTTTAAACCCTGGCATTGCCATACATGAACTAGGGCAAGTTACCTAAACATGTTTCTTCATGTATAACATAGGAGTATTGATACCCAACTTACATTGGTGATGAGGATTAAACGAAATAATGTATATCAGAACTGTAGCTGGTGCACTATAAACACAAGGGCACAATGATGGAGGAGGAGGAGGAAGAGAAGAAAACAAAGAAAGCCATCTCACTTAGTTTCAATGGCAACAGCAAAAGATCACATTCTCATCCTGCAACTGAGTATTGTCACTGTCAATAACAATTATTATTGCCATCAAAGATATTTATTAAGAATATTCCGTGGGAACCCTGGCCAGTTTGGCTCAGAGGTTAGAGTGTCAGCCCACAGACCAAAGAGTTGTGGGTTCGATTCTGGTCAAGGGCACGTACCTTGGTTTCGGTTAGTCCCGGCCCTGGTCGGGGTCATACAGGAGGCAACCAGTCGACGTTTCCCTCTCACGGTGATGTTTCTCTTTCTCTTCCACTCTCTCCCTCCCTCCCACTCTATCTGAAGATAAATAGAAAAATATCCTTTACCAGCCGACGTGGCTCAGTGGTTGAGCATCAACCCATGCACCAAGGGGTCGCTGGTTCGACTCCCAGTCAGGGCAAATGCCCTGGTTGTGGGCCAAATCCCCAGTGGGGGGCGTGCAGAAAGCGGCCAATCAATGTTCTCCCTCATTGATGTTTCTATCTCTCTCTCCCTCTCCCTCCCTCTTTCTCTCTCTAAAAAAATCAATCAAGGAAAAAAAAATTTTTAAAGAAATATTCCGTGGGATGCTTTGAACTAAATTACAAGTACTGTTCCTGACTTCTAGGGTCTAAGAGAACATTAACACGAACATGGAAAATATACCAAAAGTAAATGAGCAAACCCTATGGGAAAGAAACGTTTGTTTTATTGTGTATAGTGTAACAATCATGCATCAGGAATATGATGAATGAAAAAATCATGGGAATTGCCTTCAATATCTATCAAGAGAAATTGTTTTCTTATTGGTCAGGAATGTTTTTGTAGATAAACTGGGATTTCTTAGACTCAAAAGAAACTGAGAAAGCTTCAACAAGGCAAAGGGTGGAAAGGTGTCAGCTGGGTTGAGAACTGGTAGGAAGGCAGTGTTCTGAATGTGCCATGTAGGCTGCACAGAAAAGTCCTACTAGAATCCAGATGATGGAATTGAGAGTTGGAATGAAAGGGAAGAGATGGAAAAGTCTGAGGAATTGCTATGAGGAGAAAGCATTGATAAAAATACTGTCTCAAGCGTTTGTGCCTGTGGTTGTGTTGGAAAGACAGCTTGGTTAAGGACATGGACTCCAGGACCACTGTTTCTGGGTTCAGATTTCAATCTGGGACTCAATAGTTAAGGACTTCGGTCAAGTACCTTATCCTCTTTGTCCCTCAGTTTCCTCGTCTGTACAACAGGGAGCGGTAGGGTTGTTATCAAAGTTTAGTGAACTAATATTAATAGAGCTGCTTGTGGTTGCACAGAATGAGCACTAAAGTGTTAGATAAATGTATCACGCTGGTACTGTTCCTGGTCATAAAGATGATCTGCTCTGTCTTAGCCAAGTTTAGCATGAGTGGATATGTTACAAATGCTTTAAAATCCTGTCTTATACACAATATGTTATATGACTGTAACTATGTGGTAAACAGGCTCACAAGGAATAAGTAGTTATTAAAAATAAGAGGATGAGTACAGATTAACCCCTGTTTGTGAAATAGAAGTGGGATGAAATTATCAATAAATCCAATTCTGTCTAAGGACACTCTGATTATTTTTTCCTTTTCTTGCTTTTGAAAGTATGAGACTAAATCCTAAGAAAAGGGGAAGGGTCCTTGTACAATAAAAGCCATTTTCTTCTCTCAGGATCTCTCAACTGGTCTGTTCCTCAGCCTCTCATCATTAATTTTTTTCTTTCTTTTCAGACTGAAGCACAAAGCAATATATATTCTAATCTAACACCTAAACCCCAGACGGCAAGCACCCATACCTGGGACTTGGGCATTCTCAGAGTGTGGCATTTTAAATGTAGTCACTTACTTCCTTTCACTTTTCTATAATTCTGCTTAGAGGACATGTTAGGTTAGGGATAGATATTAATACATAATTTGTCTCACATTTAGCATGGGAATAGTACTTCATGCATGTTCTGGAAGTTAAGAAATATCACCTTTGTCTAATCACCACCACCACCAAAATGCTACAGTGATTCAATTGATTTGTTTCTCTGATAATCATTTTTCATGGACTTCTAGAAAACAAAATTTAATGTTTACTATTAGGGAACAGAGTTCTACCATTATTAAAGATAATTTAGAAGGGAGAACCATCAGGAATCCTGGAGATCTCCAAGAGCTAACTAAATTCAACTGGGGGTAAGTAGGAAAATTAATAGAAAATTCAAATTTAAAGTTAGCTACCTCAGGCACACCACCACCCTTTGGAGAAGATTTATACCATGTTCAATGAGTTAGCTAAATCTGGTAAATAATATTAAGAATAAGAATAGTTACGAATCATTAATAGGCTATCTATTTTGGAGGATAGTTTTCCTAAGAGAAAAAACAGACACAAACAAACAAAACCCAGTTTGGCACCACTTCCATGGTTCAAATCTGGCAAATTCTGTTCATTCAGACCCGCTACTGGGGCGGAAGGGGAGACTGATCATCTCCCAAGTGGCATAGGCGCCGCTCAGGAAGTATTCACAAAATGAATACCGCTGCATAGTACTTTAAAGCTACATCATCAGATATGCTGATTTCATGGGTCATGCCACAAAAGGTGGCTGGCAATGAAAAAGACCTTGTTCTTTTTCTACTACACAAAACACATTGCTGATGAGCTGGGAACAGTCAATGAAGGTCTACTTTTAGCTCCCCTGCATGACATCACTTTTCTGTTCCCAGACAGCATTTGTAATAATCTGCAGCAGCCATTTTAGAAATAAATCCATCATCTCTGAAGCTGTCAGTGCTCACTTTATTTACTCCAGTGACCAGAGGTTGGATCAAACCATCTACATGTCCACAGGGCAAAGGTTTGATGTAAGCTTGTTAAACTGAAGTCTCCTATTGAAATGAATGACACGAGAGCTGAGTGAATCAAAATTATCTTCCTGGGAAGCCTCTCAGTGGTAAAGGTAGGAAAATGTTTCCACAAGTCCTTCTTACTTTGGGGAATTTGTTATTCCTCATGGAAATGGCTCCATGCTGAAACATGTCTGTACAACCCTCAGTCTGAGAGGAGATCTTCTCATCTTTGCTGTCACTTGCAAGGGTGAAAATGATGCATCCACTTTATTGGTTCTTTATAACCCAAAGTCATTATTTTCTCCCTTTGTTTCTGAAAACTTCCATATGATCTGGCAGTATAAGACGGCCAGATTCCTAAGCTGAACCTGTTGGCATTAACTTCCATTCTTATCCCAGTCTTGTAGAGTTGGAATGAAAGGAAAGAGGGACACCAATGTGAAACTAAAGAGGAAATTGATGTTAATAGTGGAGTTGACCAGTGGAGAATCATTACGATGAGTTACTTCTTAGCAGTGATAAGCACTTTGGAGGGAGGGAGATAGATTTAAAGGGAAGGGTCAGAAATATGATTCTTGAGAAAGAAAAAATATGGAAATAGGAACTAAAACTCAGATGGTGATTCTGGGCAAATATTATGTTATTGAAACATATTGGAAGTCCTATAGGATGATTTCATCAGAAGATTTTAATTCCAGCTAAAATCCCTTTTAATTCACAGGCAGGAATAATAGCTGAGTTAATTACCCATTTCCATTTATCTATTCTTGGCCCAACCTAAACCAAAAACATAAAAACCAGTTTTCTTCAGTCAGGTAAGACTGACGGAAATACTGGCAGAGCTGTGGCTGAACAAGGACTAAAAATAACATGTGGACTTAACTAGACACTGTAGATTTTGAAAACAACACTGGTCTCTTTTTAGCAGTGAAAGAGCAGCTTGTTCCCAAATTACCTGGACATTTTTAGTAGTAGCATTATAATGCTATAGAATGAATATTTGTGTTCCTCCAAAATTCATATTTTGAAATTCTAACCCCCAATGCGATGGCATTAAGAGGTGGCATCTTTGGGAGGTGATTAGACTCTGCCCTCATGAATGGGATGAGTATCCTTATAAAAGAGACCCCAGAGAGCTCCCTCACCCCTTCTGCCATATCAGGACACAATGAGAAAATGCCATCTATGACTTCTGGTCAAGATGGTAGGGTAGGTAAATGCAGTACTCGCCTCCTCCCACAACCACATAAAAATTACAACTAAACTACAGAACAACTGTCATTCAGAACCACCTGAAATCAAGCTGAATAGAAGTCCTACAATTAAAGAAGCAGCCACATGGATACTGGTAGGAGGGGCGGAGGCATGGATGAGCTGGTCCAAAACCCATGTGTGGCAATAAAAATCAGGAGGGACACCTCAGCTGTGAAGGTCCTCCCTGAGGAGTGAGGGGTCCCAGTCCCACACCAGGCCCCTCAGTTCAGGGTTCCAGTGCCAGGAATAGAAGTCCCTATAACTTCTGGCTGTAAAAATCAGTGGGAGTTGAGGCTGAGGGAGGCTGAGGCTGTTGGAGCCCCAAGCAGTTTCTCTTAAAGGGCCCATGCACAGAATTACTAGGAATTGCTTCTTCCAGGCTCCAGCATTGGGGAGGCAGCTTGAAAGGCACCAAAGACATATGGGGAAGAACTGAGTTGTTTGGCATCAGGGTGAGAGGTGGAAAAGCAGCTTTCTCCCAGACAGACATGCTGGTGGAGGCCGTTGTTCCTTTGGTGAGCCCTTTCCCCACAGGCCTGTCAGATGGGCACCATATCTGGGACTCCAGCAACCTGGTTCACACTGTTTACCCCACCCTGGTGATTCCCTGAGGCCCTGCCCCACCCAACTTTCAGGCCCACCCAGGCTCTTTCCAGTGGCTTTACCATAGGAATGGCCTGTCTTGGCTCCTGCTTCAGATTTTCTTAAATTGTCTCAAATAAATAGCATCTGGCCTCAGTGGGCCCCATACCTCTTGTGAAGTGGCCCCAGGCCTGGCACTACAAGCAGCCAGCTTTGGTTCACAACTTGGCTTTTCCTGGGCACCTCCAAGCCCAGCTCAAGAAGCAGCCATGTGCAGATCACTTTGTTGCCTATACCTGGTGGCCCCGGGTAGAACACAGGCAGTGGCTGACGTTGCCCCAGAGCCAGCACACCCAGTGGACAGCTTCAGACCACGTTGAAGCTCCACCACCCAACCACCTCCACAAGTGATATACTCAAGAAGTGGACTCAGTGGGTATCAGAGCCCTGCTGAAGTAAGTCTTACTCTGTGTGGTGGGCCTCTGCACAGCTGATCCTCTAAGGTAGTCAGAGGTCAGTGGTCAGTGGACACAGTCAGTCCTTGCAGCTGATCAGCTCTGAGTAAATCCCTCCCGATGATGTGCCAATAGCAACCAAGACTCAATTACAACTGAAGGGTGTACCGTCCACATGAGGGGTGCAACTTGAGGGCCCAGTTGGGGTGATCAGGTGGCTGTGCCACTGGGCCTACAGAACACCCACTATAATGGGCCACTCTACAAAGCCTAGGAGACATGTCAACTCTACCTAATACACAGAAACAAACACAGGGAGGCAGCCAAAATGAAGAGACAAAGAAACAGGTCCCAAATGAGAGACCGGAACAAAGTTCCAGGAAAAGAACTAAGCAATATGGAGATAAGCAATATAACAGATGCAGAGTTCAAAACACTGGATATAAGAATGCTCAAAAAACTTAGTGAAAACTTCAAGGAACTTAGTGAGCATAAAAAAAGACCAGTCAGAAATGAAGGCTGCACTAACTGAAATAAAGAATAATACAGGGAATCAATAGTAGAGTAAGTGAAGCCAAGAAGCAAACCATTAATTTGGAATATAAAGAAGCAAAAAATACCCAACCAGAACAGCAAAAAGAAAAAAAAGAATCCAAGAAAATGAGGATTGTGTAAGAAGTCACTGGGACAGTTTCAAGTGTAACAACATTCGCATCATGGGGGTGCCAGAAGGAAACAAGAGAGAGCAAGAAATTGAAAGCCTATTTGAAAAAATAACGACAGAAAACTTCCTTAACTTGGTGAAGGAAACAGACATGCAAGTCCATGAAGCACAGAGAGTCCCAAACAAGATGAATCCAAAGAGGTCCACACCAAGACATATCATCATTAAAATGTAAAAGGTTAAAGAGAAAGAGAGAATCTTAAAAGCAGCAAGAGAAAAGCAGTTAGTTACCAACAAAGGAGCTCCCATAAGATTGTCAGCTGATTTCTCAAAAGAAACTTTGCAGGCCAGAAGAGAGTGGCAGGAGATATTCAAAGTGTTGAAAAGCAAAAACCTACAAACAAGATTACTCTATCCTGCAAAGCTATCATTTAGAATCAATGGACATACAAAGAGTTTCCCAAACAAGAAAAAGCTAAAGGAGTTCATCATCACCAAACCAGTATCATATGAAATGTTGACGAGTCTTCTTGAAGAAGAAAAACAAAAATATGAATAATAAAATGGCAATAAATACATATCTATCAACAATTGAATCTACAAACAAAATGCACAAGCAAAACAGAAACAGGCTGATAGATACAGAGAACTTTTTATTGGTTGCTAGATGGGAGAGGGCTTGGAGGGATGGGCAAAAAAGGTGAAGGGATTAAGAAGTACAAATTGGTTGATGGACACCTAAGGCAAGAAAAATGAAGGAAAAAATTAATACAGGGGACTACATCAAACTAAAAAGCTTCTGTACAACAAAAGAAACAAGCATCAAAATGGAAAGGGAACCCACTATATGGGACAGCATAATTGCCAATGATACATCAGATAAGAGGTTAATTTCTAAAATATATAAAGTACTCATACATCTCAACAAAAGGAAGACAAAGAACCCAATTAAAAAATGGGCAGAGGACCTAAATAGACATTTCTCCAAACAGGACATACAAATGGCCAAGAGACATGAAAAACTGCTCAATGTCACTAATCATAAGAGAGATGCAAATTAAAATGACTATGAGGTATCACCTCACACCTGCCAGAATGGTTGCCATCAACAAATCCTCAAACAATTAAGTGCTGGTGAGGGTGTGGAGAAAAGGGGACTCTAGTACACTGCTGGTAGGAATGCAGACTGGTGCAGTCACTATGGAAAATAATATGGTGTTTCCTCAAAATATTAAAAATTGAACTGCCATTTGTCCCAGTGATCCCACTTCTAGAAATATATCCTAAGAAGCCTGAAACACAAATCAGAAAGAATATATGTACCCCTATGTTCATAGCAGCACTATTTACAATTGCTAAGATCTGGAAACAGCCCAATAGATGAGTGTCCATCAATAGATGAGTGGATAAAAAAGCAGTGGTACATATACACAATGGAATACTATGCAGCTGTAAGAAAGAAATATATCTTATCATTTGAGATGACATGAAGGGACCTGAAGAGTATTATGCTAAGCGAAATAAGCCACTTAGAGAAAGACAAATACCACATGTTCTCACTTATTTGTGGAATATAATGAACAAAATAGACCCAGGGACATAGAAAGGAGTACAGTTCAGCTGACAAACCTCAGAGGAGGGTGGGCAAGGGGGAGGGATGAGATAAACCAAAGAACTTATATACATAACCAATGGACATAGACAACAATGCTATTGGTGGGGGGGGGGGACAGGTGGGATTGGGAGGAGGGTGTCTGGGGGGGGAGGAGAAACATCTGTAACAAAAATAAATCAATTAATTAAAAACAACAATAACAACATAGAAACAATTGGTCAATGGCTTGACAAACCTCAAAGGGAAGAGAGGGCAGGAAGAAATAAACCAAAGAACTTATATGCATATATGCATAACGAATGGACACAGACAATAGTGTGGGGAAGGCAGGAGGGGGGCAGGAATGAGGAGGAAGGGATCAAAGGGGGAAAACAGAGGGGATATCTGTAATACATTCAACAATAAAGATAAGTTTAGAAAAATAAAGAAAGAAAATGCCATCTATGAATCAGAAATGGAATCTGCTGGTGCCTAGATCGTAAATGTATGCTACTTATAAGCCACCCAGTCTATGGTAGTTTATTATAGTAGCCTGAATGGATTAAGACATACACACAGTTGTCTGAAACATGTTAGCACAGTCTACTTATTTCTCCTGTTTCCAATGTTGACATTTCCCACTCTCTTGGGGAACAGCAAAGGTGTGAGTATTGTCTAAAGCCACATATATGTGATGAACTTCGGTGGTTCAATTCAAATTCAATTCCCTTCAATTCAAATGTAGCTCTAGTCTCTAGGAGGTCTCCTAAAACCATGGTTTTAGAAGAGTAAAATCAGAAACGTACCCATGAGTTCCAATAATATTGAGGTTTTTATTTGTTTGTTTGTTTGTTTTGCACACTCTCAATAGCAATAGTTTAAGAGAGATAAATTTTCAGATATGTAAATGTTGCTGGGTAAAGGTGTTATTAATGCAATTTTTTTGTACATCTGTTTAAGCAATAAAGATAGACTTTAAAAAAATTAAGGTTATGCCCGGCCAGTGTGGCTCAGTGGTTGAGCATCGACCCATGCACCAAGAGGTCATTGGTTCGATTACCAGTCAGGGCACATGCCCAGGTTGTGGGCCCGATCCCCAGTGGGGGGCATGCAGGAGGTGGCCAACTGATGTTCTTTCTCATCGATGTTTCTATCTCTCTCTCCCTCTCCCTTCCTTTCTCTCAAAAAAAGAAAAATCAATAAAGGAAAAAAAAGTAAGGTTATAATTTCCCTGGAAAATCACATGCAAGAAGGAGAATACCATATTCAAATATTAGATCCCATTATTAATCCTGGAACAAAAAGACAAGTATATAAGCCTCTAGCTAATCATCTCCTCTCCAATACCAGTCAATAATGAGATACTTCTGCCAATTTTCAAGGTTATAGTTTAGGGGATGTATGATGCAGTTAGGAACAATATGGGTAGAGCTTGCCATAGAAGTAGTTAGGTCCCTATAAATTCCTGCCTTCCACATTCTCCATAACAAAACATTAAAAAAAGTGTTCTTTGGGTGGTCAATGGTGGCAATTTATGCCATGAATTTTGATCGCCTCAGATCAATATTTCTGCCCACTCCATCTTGTTATATTGGCTTCTTTGAAGAAGACTTGGAATAAAATCTAATGCCCAAGGCTAAAATTTCATTTAGAGTTTAAAGATGTTACTTCAGGTAAAATTCACAGAGTACATTAACATACTAGGGTTTAGACACATTAACAAGTAACAGGTTACTTAAATGTGGGGTTGAACATAGTGCATTAGGAACTGATCAGAAAATAGGAACCACTCTAGATATCTCAAAAACATGTTTTAAATAGAGGAATTGGCTACATAGGTGTCAGAAGCACTTATGAAGCAAAAGTAGGCAAGATAAAATTACTCAAAGATTAGCAACTATAGGAGACCACTGCTGCCTGGGCTGGAGGAGCAGAAACACTTTCAGAGGCCGTGGCTCTGTGCTGCAAGGTCCCAGCTGTCTCGTCTGGCTGTGGGCACAGGAGCCCTGGAACCTGCTGCTGAAAGCTCTGCTGCCCAGATGCCCTCCTGCCCCCACCCCACCCCGTGGCTAAGGCTAACAATGCTGTTGTTATCTCTAGCACACTGCTGTAAATCCTCCAGAAACCAGACACCTGCCATCTCTGTATCTCCTAATCCCAAAACAGTGCCTTTCATTAGCAGGACCTAATGGAAAGCCCATGGACAATGGGATGTGAGAAATATAGCGCAGACAGCTGAGAGCAAATAGGCCAATAATAGCACACAAGTTTAAAAATAGATAAGAAAAGAAAGAGACAGCCTTTAAAAATGAGTTGGAGATAAAGTTGAAAACGATCTTAAAGCATTAAAGCTAAAATGTGAAACCACTGTACAATTATTACCACATCTTTGGCAATATCTCCTAACTTAATTAGTTTTTACTTATTGAGATTTTTAAAAACTATAGTCTGGACACACTTATGTAATATATCTATTGTTTCGATTTCTTAAATATCTTTTTATTTAAAAAGATGTATAACGTTAGTTCTCATCTATGCATTTCCCCCTTTCACCTTTCAATCTTACAAGTAAACTTAAAATTCTTCAGAGAGCTTCTTATCAATTCTACCTTGAGTTAACTATTTTGTCATAATTTTTTATCTTACAAACATAAAGCATACACTGTGTAAATATAACTTCATAAATTAAATGTATGTGCAAATTTAGTTTATTTTTATTCGTAGAGTACATAAAATTGCAAAAGATACTTTTGATCTATATATGCAGAACTATAATAGTCAAGTCACTGAAAATTAACTCTGTAGTCACACTAACAAACACAGGTAACAAGAGTATTCCTGGCACTTAGGTGCTCCATACTGTCTTGGACAACAGGAAAAAAAGTCATAATCAACCAACTAAATTTCCATTGTGAACACTGAAAATATAAAATAATTACCAGTGAATAATTCCATGCAATGATTTACGAAAGTATTGTTCTGACTTTTCCAGTATTTTTTCTTACAAATAATCTAAATATTTGTATGATCTTATAAGAAATATACTTTGTCATTTCTTGAGCTGCTAATGCTTAAGAGTTTGAGAGAAATAATACTGAATATATATAATTCAAAGTCTAAGTCCCTTTTTTTATGACCAGGGTTTTAGATTGTTTCATAAAGTGCTTGCCATACATTGTCCAATTTTTAAGATAAAAACTTTTCAATTAGTTGTGAATCAGCTAATTTGCATAGTATAGACCCAAGATAAACATTTTGTGACTCAATTAATTTGTCTCATCACCAATAACTCATTAAAAGTAAAATACTAATTAATGTACATTTTTAAGTCACAAGATCCATTTTTGGTGAATAGGGCTGCCAGAAGTCAGTGTTGATACTGGTGATGAAGTAAATAGCTGCAATCCACACATAGTTGTGCATTAAGATTAAATGAAACTATAAAGAAAAAATACTGAGAGGGCTCTGAGGCAAAATAACGGAGGCACAATGAGAATGCCAGCTAATTAATCACAGCTAATAAAACAAGACGGAAGAAGCAGGTTTCATACCTTGTTTCCTTCCCATTCAGCATTCATAGACTGTAAACTAGATCATGAAACCAAAGGATAGGGTTTCCAAGTAATTTATACCTTTTTAGATGGGCCCTAAAGGAATAAAAGAATTGAAGAGTTAGGCAATTATGTCCCTATGTCTTTTTAGTGAAAGCAGAGGAGCTGCACTTATGGGTTAGAGAGGCAATGTGGTAGGGAAAGAAACAAAACTAAATTGAGCTCATTCTATGTGAGGGACCTGGACCAGATCCTTGGTATATATGACCTCACTGAGTTATCTCAATAATCTTGAGTAATTATCCCCATTTTACAGGTAAGGGCACTGAGTCTCACAGAGGTTAAATTACTTGTCTATGGGGTACTAATAAACAATAGAGCTGTGATTAGAACCCAGGCCTGCATGTGGACTCTTTCTTTTTCTTATGTTATAGATACTACCTCTAGATACCATGGACAGCTACAAGTTGTGGCAGGCGAGGATTCAGTGGAATGCAGAATCCCAGTTCTGAGGGCCCAATGATAATAATTCTTATTTCTCATAGGTGGGGACCAATCTTACAAAAGATTTTGATTGCCTGCTTTATTCACCACAACTTGACCTTGGTGGAGAGTTTCAGGGATACAAACAGTGGGTCTACCTAGGGTCTGTATGATGTTCTTCCCCCTCTCCCATGTTCCTTTCACTTCAACCATTTGTACATACTTGACATGAATTCCAGCCCTAGATTCTGCCTGAGAAGTAAGTCAACCAGTACATGAAAAAGTCAGAGCTATCACTCTCTCCTCATCTGTTTCTTTGATTACCTTCCCTACTCCTGAGAAGGATATTATCATTCCCCAAGTGAGCAAGACAGTGTTAACATTCCCCTCAGCTTGACTAAACATTAGAAGGATTTTTTCTTGACAATAGACCCTTAAACCTCCCTTTTCTTACAGTATTTACTTTAGAAAACTTGCAGTTGTAAATTCTTTTTGTGCCTCTTGGAGATGTAAGTTTCTATGCTCCAGGAATGTCTTTCTCAAGGACCTGGGAGCCTTCCTTTTGAAATATAATCACCAAGAAAGATATACCCCTACATCTCAGTCTCTGTGGGAGGGTAGGAGACTCACTTCAGTAAGTACCAATCGGCAAATACAGACATACAGCCTAAATCACATCTGGGAATCTGCCCCCTCCCACAAGTCCTCCTGTACTCTTCTACTGGCTCACTCTAGTGCTCAAACAAACATGTTGCCTTTTGTTTCATGGATTGGGTTCAGTCTGCCTTGTAATAAAGTCCTCCTTGCTCGTTTGGCTGATCCAGTGCAATTTTCCTTTTGTACAAGCAAGTCTCAGATCAAGAACCAGACAACTGTAAAGGCACAATTAAGTAAGTTTTAAAACAAATTACTATCTGAGAAGTATTTGAAATATGTGTGACAGGCACAGGGTTAATATCTACTACAAAAAGAACTTCCACAAATCAAAAAAGTACAAAACAAGCAATTCACAAGAAAAGATACAAATAAAAGGATAAAAGAAATACCAATAAGACAAAAACACACAACTAATTAACATATAAAAAGTTTAAGTCCATCTAATAAACAAAGAAATGTAAAGGAAAGCTATAAAACAGTCATTAGGTATAAAATACCTTTCAGATAGGCACATCCTTTGACCCAGAAACTACATTTTTAGGAACGTATCCTAAGAAAATAATTTGAATAAAGGAACAATGGTTCAAGGTACAAGGATGTCTACTGTACCACTGTGTGAAAACTAAACAAATGTAAATGTCCATCAATAAAGAATGATAAAATAAAATGTATCCATAGCTTGAAATACACTGCAGCCATTAAAACTGGCATCTGATGGGAGAGTAGCCATGCCATACTGAGAGTAAGTAAGATCCCATTCATTTAAAAGTCACATAAATTAATCCATGCCTATGCATGCATGAAAAAATGACTCCAAGGAAAGAACACCAAAATGTTAACAGTAGTTATTTCTGGGTGATAGTTTTGGAAAAGTTTTTACTTTCCTTTTGTACTTGACTATATTATTTAGAAATGTTAAACAACTAACATGGGTTATTTTTATCAAAACAATAAAGATATTTTAAACATAGAATATATATATATATATATAATTTACAACTAATTTTTAAATACATATTTAGGCATAGAAAAAAAAGGACATTTTTACCAAAATGTTCAATTATTATCTATGTGTACTAAGATGATTACCAATTTTTACTTTCTTCATACTTTTTCTGGATTGTTTGATTGTTTTTGTAGATATTACTTTTAAAATCAGAAAGAGCTATTGAATCGAAACAAACAGAATAAAATAAAACTCTTCATCACTAGCATCAAGGCATTGCTCCTTTCCTAATACCCTAGTACTTTATAAATTAGATATGCTTAATCAATTTATAATTGATTGGCTTGCCTCACTGATTCCAATTTCTTCAGTTGTCTTAACTTTGAACAAGGCAGCCAACTTCATTTTCCAGCCTTCCAGCTTATCTTCAGGAAGACATTTTAAAATCTGTAATTCTACAGGTTTTATAAATTTTAAAATTTGTAATCTACATGAGTGCTGTCCTCTTTCTGTCAACACTCTCTCTGACATTCACTATGAAAAAACTAATTAGCCACATTTATTTATTTATTTATTTATTTATTTATTCATTCATTCATTTATTTATTTTTGGTTAATCCTCACCCAAGGATATTTTTCCATAGAGTGGGAGGGAGGGGGGGAGAAAAAGAGAGAGAGAGAGAGAGAGAGAGAAACATCGATGTGAGAGAAACACATCAATTGGTTGCCTCCCACACGACCCAACCAGGGCTTGAGACAAATCTGCAACCCAGGTACATGCCCCTGACTGGGAATCGAACCCTCGACCTTTTGGTCCTTGGGCCTACATTCTAACTGCTGAGCCAAACCAGCCAGGGCCCAACTGTATTTTTAGAAGGAGCTATGGGCACCTTGCTCAGGGCTCTGGTCCACCTACGAGTCTTCTACCTCTGAGGACCCTCCTACATGGAAAGGTAAAGGGAAGAGATAAAGGTGGATTTATAGGAGCCTGTCCATTCACTTCCACTCTGCTTTGTCTCTTTAGTGAAGGCTTTTCCGAGAGATGATGAGCTCACTGCAGAATGGGGAAAGGACATACATAAGGAAATCATGAGGGCAAACACAGAACACAGACCCCCATTCTATTTGTTTGTTCCTATCTAGAAGGCTAATTTCATTTCCTGCAACTACTTTTTAAAAGGCACTATTTAAAATTCTGAAGTCACAAAGGGTCTCTTAATGTTAAAGATGGCACTTTTAATGCAAGCTCCATAAGTAAAACAACTCTTTCCTTCCTTTTATTTTTTTCCTGTGCCTCTCCCTACTCTCTAGATTAATCTGATAGGTTCAGAAGACAACAGATGTTTCGAGGGGGAAAGAAAAACCCCCACAAATAACAGAAAACAAACTGCCATATTATATCCTTCATAAGGTTTTTGTTTGGTCCTTCTTGAATATTTCCATTCAAGTGAGAGATGAAAATGTAAAAACAAAGCCAGAAAGTTATATGAGCTGAGGGAAGCAGCTGAAGTGTGAAGAAACTGTCCTCTTCTGTCACCAATCAAGAGAATCCAGGCAGACACCTCCAAGATAGAAAATGCTACTACCATTTCACCAGTCTTAGGGAAGACAGCCTAGGGTCACTAGCTGGAGAGAGAAGGCAGGGTGTGAGGTCATTGTCACCCCAAGGGATGATGGGAAAGTACCACAGAGAAAGGCCCTTTGTCCTCAAACTCAGTTCTGCCCTGATTAAATCACACATGGATTAACAAGGTGGACTAAAGAAATTTTCTCAAGAATACAAATGAATTAAGGCAAACCCTCTCACTGAGGCCTGAAAAGACACATTGAGATACGAACCACTGTTAATTCACATGAGAGGTACAACCACGATTTTATTCTTTTGCCCTGCTCTCCTATAGTTATGGAGTACAGCAAGGCCTGATGTGGTTTGTGGGATTCCATTTCGAAGTCCGTTTGTGCATGATCCCATTCTAAAGTCACTTTTATGCCCTGCAATAATTTGTTAAATATATTTAGACTGTCACATCTGTGCTCAACATAAGTATCATGCTATCAGGGGAAGAAGCATGAAACAGTATGACATTTTCCACCAAGGCCCAGCATCACAGTGTCTCCCAGGGGGAAAGAAATCATTACAGTGGGTAGGAAGTCTGTCTACATCCTAATGCATTGTTCTGTTAGAAATCCTTGCATGACACATCACCACAAAAACAAATGAGCAAAGATCCCTCTCTATTATTTTCATGGAATTCTCTCTTTGACTTCTGAGTCTATTTCCAAGCGCTTGTCCCTCAGGAGGAAATACCCAAACCCTATGCTGTAATTTTATCCTGAAGAAAAGGAATCCTTTTGAAAAATAAGTATAGACATGGTCTTAATTTTAATCAGAAAGGCATCTTTGTTTGTGAAACTAACTCTATTTGTATTAAAGCTCAGATTAATCAGTGCACACCTGGTTTCAGATAGCAGCAATAGTCACTTCCACATATCTTCTTTAATGGGTTTTATAATTCTGTCATTAAATTATTCCAGACTTAAATAATCAAGTAAAAATTTTGAAAGGGCCTAAATATTATATGGATTGTCATAATGGAAATCATTTCTTTCCATTTTTTTTAAAGGCAATCAAGACATTTTCTTTTCTATCAAACCAATTCATGTTAATAGTCTGGGTGCTGTATTGGTATCTCTAACACTGAGATACTGTTCATATCAGAAATATCTATAAAAACAATCACACTAAGTGATTTATACATTGAGATAGAGCACTGTACAGTTTTCATACCATACAGAAATGTTTTTCAAAAAGAGATTCCAAAATAATCATAAAGGGTAATAGGGAATTAGCTGAATACTGTGGATTGACAGACTATCAACAAAATAACACACATTTTTCATGAAAATGGCTAAATCACTATTTACTTGATCAACTACAATGTAATGGCTCTGAAGGAGCCATTTTGCTGGATTGGCTAAATAATGTGTATTTACCAAAACTGGGTAATTACAGAGTCATCATATAAAGTACGGTCTGTGCCTGCCAAGCAAGGAGATGAACCTGCCACAGGGTGAAACCTTGAAAGTTGGCTAAAATTATTTCTAACTCTGGCACTGCAGGCAGAAATGAATAAACTATATACTGAAGAAAAGCAGAAGGAAAAGCATTTCTCTTCCTCACTATTCAATATCCCTCAGAAGATAAAAAAAGTCTGCCAGTTAAATCTATGATTCCAATAAATTATTTTACTGAAATAGAATTCAAGGATACCATCTTTCTTTGCAATATTTGTACCATATTAATTATAATAGAAGTTACCCATATGACTTGAGGAGGAAAATATAACATCAAAATAAATCAATATAGTTGAAAATGAGATTTTTTTTTCATTAAAATGTATTGGAGAGCCTAAAGGTACATGATATCTCAATTTATTCAGCAGAAAATGGATTTCATACATAATGATAGAGAAAGCAAATAAAAATACAAGAGAAAAAGAAGAAATTGCCAATATTTTACCACTTTTGACCTACAAAAACAGTAATTTCACATAGTTCAACATACAATTGTACATGTTCTGAACATCTACTTTCAGATAAGTGGATATTTACATTTATTTAAATCGACTGATAGAAAGATGGTAACATTTAAAAATTTTTTCAAAATGTTTACATTCAATTACTATTTACATATAATATTATATTAGTTTCAGGTATACAACATAGTAGTGGTTAGACATTTATATAACTTACGAAATGATCACCTCAATAAGTCTAATACCCATTTGACACCATACAGTTATTAGAATATTATTGACTATATTCCCTATGCTATATTTTATATCCCCATGACTATTTTGTAACTACCAATTTGTACATCTTAATCCCTTCACCTTTATCACCCATCCCCTCAAACCTCCTCCCATATCGCAACCATCAAAATGTTTTCTGTATCTATGAGCCTGTTTCTGTTTTGTTTATTTGTTAATTTTGTTTGTTAAACTCCACATATAAGTGAAATCATATGGCATTTGTATTTCTCTGTCTGACTTACTTATTTCACTTAGTATAATAGCCTTTAGATCCATCCATGATGTTGCAGATGGCAAGATTTCATTATTTTTTAAGGCTGAGTCATATTCCATTGTATATATGCATCACTTTTTTTATCCGTTCATATGCTGATGGACACTTAGGTTACTTCCATATCTTAACTATTTTAACTAATGTTGCATAAACATATGGGTGCGCATGTCTTTTTTGAATTAGTGTTTTGGGTTTCTTCAGATGAATACTCAGAAGTGGAATTGCTGGATCCTTCTTTGTCTCTGGTTACAGCCATTGTTTTAAAGTCTACTTTGTCTTTAAGTATTGCTACCCCAGCTTTTTTCTTTCATTCCCATTTTCATGAATTATCTTTTTCCATTCCTTTACTTTCAGTGTGTGTGTGTCTTTCAACCTGAAGTGGGTCCCTTGCAGACAGCATATGTAAGGGTCTTGTTTTCTTATCCAGTTAGCCACCCTATGCCTTTTGATTGGAGTATTTAATTCATTTACATTTAAAGTAATTATTGATAGATATGTAGTTATTGCCATTTTATTATTCATATTTTTATATTTTCTTATTATTATTCGTAGAGACGACCTTGGTTTGGTGGTGATGAACTCCTTTACTTTTTTCTTGTCTGGGAAGTTTTTTTTATCTGTCTTTCCATTTTAAATGATAGCTTTGCTGAGTAGAGTAATCTTGGTTGTAGGTCCTTGCTTTTCACCACTTGGCAATAGTTCTTGGCAATCCCTTCTGACCTGCAAAGCTTCTGTTGATAAATCAGCTGACAGTCTTATGGGAGCTCCTTTGTAGGTAAGGAACTGCTTTCCTCTTGCTGCTTTTAAGATTCTCTCTTTGTCTTTAAACTTTGGCATTTGTTGTTATTGTTTTTGTTAATCCTCATCCAAGGATATTTTTTCCACTGATTTTTAGATAGAGTGGAATGGAGTGGGGAAAGAGAGGGGGGGTGGGAGAGAGAAAGAGAGAGAGAGAGAGAGAGAGAGAGAGAGAGAGAGAGAGAGAGAAAGAGAGAGAGAGAGAGAGAAACATCAATATGAGAGAGACACATCAATTGGCTGCCTCCTGTGTGTCCCCTGACTGGGGCTGGGGATTGAACCTGAAACCCAAGTATATACCCTTGACAAAAAATCACACCCACAACCCTTCAGTGCATGACTGATGCTCTAACTACTGAGCCACACCAGCCAGGGCCCTTTGGCATTTTAATTATGATATGTCTTGATGTGTCTTTAGGCTCATCTTGTTTGAGACTCTCTGTACTTCCTGGGCTTGTATGTCTATTTTCTTCACCAGGTTAAGAACGTTTTCCGTCATTATTTCTTCAAATTAGTTTTCAATTACTTGCTCTCTCTCTTCTCTTTCTGGTCCCCCTATGATGCAGATGATGGTATACTTGATGTTGTCCAAGAGGCCCCTTAAACTATCTTCATTTTTTTAAGATTCTTTTTCTGTTTGGGTATTTTCTGCTAACTTATCTTCTAAATCATTGATTTGATTCTTCTAATGTACTCTCCATTTCAGTATATTATATTCTTCATTTTTGACTGGTTCTTTTTTATGTTTTCTATCTCCATTTTTATTTTCCTATCTCTTTTTTTGAAATTCTCACTGAAATCATTAAGCATCCCTATAATCAGTGTTTTGAAGCCTGCATCTGGCATCTTGTAGTTTGCTTGTCTTTATTTTTAGTTCTTTTTCTGGATTCTTGTTCTGTTCTTTCATTTTGAGGCATGTTTCATTGCCTCCTTATTTTAGCTGCTTCCCTGTGTTCATTTATTTTTATTAGGTAGAGCTGCTACATCTCCAAGTCTTGGTAGAGTGGTATTACGTAGTAGGTGTCCTCTGGTGTCCAGTGGTGTCCAGTGGCTCAGTCTCCCTGGTCACCTGAGACAAGTACTCTGGGTGTGTTCCTTGTGTGGATTATGTGTACCCTCATGTTGTAGTTAAACCCTGATTGCTGTTCAAAGGGAGGGATTTCCCCTATGGCTGACTGGTTGTGAGGATTGGCTGTGACAGCAATGGAGGAGCTGTTGTTCAGGGGATGATCTTACAGAGCAGAGTTCACTCTAGCAGGACTCAGATATCTACCAAATTTGCCTTTTGAGTGTGTCATTTATAGAGGTGGTTGGGTAGTTAGTGCTCTGGTGTGGTTTGAAGCTGGCCACTGGGTGTGTTGGTTTTGGGGTTTCTTGAGAGAAATTTGGTGCAGGTCAAGGTCTGTTCCCAGAATAAGGGACAGTCACTGGTGCTAAACACTAGTGAGAGCTAAAGAAAACAATACTAAGAGAATGCTGTTGTACCTTGGAATGTAATGTATAGTATGGAGATCATAGTTAATAATACTGTTGCTAAGAGAGGAGATCTCAAAATTTCTCATCACAAGAAAAAAGAAAAAATCATAATGATCTACAGTGATGAATGTTAACTAGATTTATTGTGGTTATCATTTTTCAATATATACAAGTCATTATGTTGATGCCTGAAACTGTTGTAATGTTATATATCAAATACATCACAATTAAAAGAAAAGAAAATACATTGGATTTGAAGATTTAGAGACCATTGGTGGCCTTGTTTTATAAGGAACCTGACTGACTTTCTGATTTGCAAGACCAATTACATGAAAATTTTCTTGAAGTTAAGAAACTTGTAATTCTCTAAATCTCTAAGTTAGTTCAACGGTTTGCATTCATAAGTGTTTTTGACTGACCACCTAGAGAAATTATTCTTTTCAAGTTTAGTTTTAGAAAATTAATCCCAAAGACCACTGGGAAGGAAAATTTATATCCTTTCTTTTGCTCAGATTAAAGTAAGTTATCATCAGAGTTTTTAGACAAAGAACCTAGCTTCTGTCTAGTGTTTACCCCAACAATACGAGTGAGTCCCCACACTCTGCAGTTTGAGACTCAAGCTCAATGCAATTTGATATTCAATCACTAGAAAAAATAGTTGTGGAAAAAGGATAAAAGGTATTAGAAAGTTACAATCAAGATCCAAATGCAAAATAACAACTACAGATTTAAATACTGCCCCTAATGTGACAGTTTTTCTGTGTTTCTGAAAACCAGAAGTCTCCAAAAGTCGAGAATTTACTTATCTATTAGAATGAGTTAATCAGAGCAAGCATGTTATTTTGTAATTGATAGTTTAAAAAACAACAACAGATAAAATCTGAAAAAAATTTAATACTCTGATAGTGCTAATACCTAGATGTAATATGAATGCCAAATAAAACTGTTATCTACAAATAGCTCTGTTGAAGAATCTTTCTACCCAAAGGGTTTATAGATAGAGAAAGAACATATGCAGCTTTGGATGATCTTCTGGTGGTCACATCTTCAGTGTTTTTGTTTTTATCTTTGTTTTGCCATTTGGCCCCTTCCTCTTGTAATGCAAGAGGTCAATCCAAATGATCAGCGAGCAGAAAACACAAACACAACTGATTTCCCTTAAGTAAATTTCTACTGAAAATTACTTCTCAAGTCCAAAGAATTTTTTTCATTTTTTCAATAATTCCCAGGCTGCTTGAGGAAAAATTCATAGAAACTGACCTATAAGGCATTTTATCAAATAAATATCCAGCTTTGTCCAATCACCCTGTGCCCATCTGAGAAGGCACTAACAAACCTTCCTGGTGATAAGAACAATGTCTTATAATGACTGGCTGTCATTAGCACCTCCTGTAGAAGATGAAATATCCTGCTTTATGGAGCAAGGTCAAGAGGCTCAGATTAAACCAAAGGACAAACAGTCTTGGTTCTCTTCTTGCTTTGCTGCTATTAACCTGCAGGAGAGATATTGAGAGGGGTGACAGCCAAAAAATTGGTGGAGTTTTACAATGTGCAAAACCCCTTTCTAAAAGACAGAAAACAATGGCTTGGCTGGTGTGGCTCACTGGATGAGCATGGAACCAAGCACCAAGAAGTCGCTGGTTTGATTCCGAACGGTCAGGGCACATGCCCAGGTTGTGGGCCAAATCCCCAGTGACGGGCATGCAGGAGGCAGCCAATCAATGTTCTCTCTTATTGATGTTTCTATCTCCCTCTTCCTCTCCCTTCCTTTCTCTCTAAAATCAATAAAGGGAAAAAACATTTTTTAAAGACATAAAACAATGAAACTAACTGTTTCTAAGTTTTATATCTTCAAATTTTATAAATGAAAAAAAGTATCTATATAAAAGAGGAAGCACTAGGCTAGAAGTCTGGCCATTTTATGTCTCTACATTAATCTACATTTCAGTTCAATAAGTCCACCCAGATGTTAGACTTCGATAAATCATCTTTTTATCACTATAATTTCTCTTGTGTTCTCTGTATGCTCCTCTATTACTCTTTCAGTTCCCAAAAGAAATGCAGTCATTCTGCTTGTTCTGATCACTGAAGAATATCTCTGTGATCACTTTCATGAGCAACCTGCAGAAGTGTAGGTCAGCAGGAGCATCTGCAGAATATTGTTAAAACAGCCTTTATCTGAAACAGAGGTGGGGGTCCAGACTCCTCATTTAGACCATGTATCAGGGGTCAAGACAGAGATGCTCTGGGATTAAGGAATTTTACAGTGACATGTGTTTGTTAAAGAGAAGCACCTGGAGCCAGCCTCTATTCCTTTTGTCTTGTATGCTTCAGAATTTTCTCCTGGCTGACATGGAGGGTGTTTTCAATTTATCAGCATTTCTGAGCCATTTGCCTGATCTATGAGTGGTAGACCTGGTGGGTAGAGGGGGTCATGCTAAGATAGCTAATGGTGCTTATATCTGTCAGTGCTAATGGGCAGTCACAACATGATCAGAGCTCTTAGGAGAAAACAGACTCTGGAGGCCAAATGTCCATGCATTGAAAATAATGGTCATGGACTCCTCCTATCTCTTCTGACAATTCATTTGCCCTCACCTGTGCCATCCATTGTAAGTGTGATCCTGGTATGTTGGGTGGGGTTGGGGGTGTTAATACAGTGTGGTGCTGATCACTCTGGGGACAGGGTTAGGGCTACATCATGCCTGTTTTCCACCTCCTTCAGTAGCTACACAAGACCACAAATTCACCCAAGCTTCTGCCAGCCACATTGATCTTTGACTTCTTAGGTTACCCTAACCACACTTTCTGAAAATGGGGTCCTGACATGGTTACCAACTGGCAGGTTTAAACTATTGTTACTTTCTAAGATAACCCAACTCAATGAGAGGATTCAGGGTTCAATCATCAATCACTAGATCATGTATGACAATGACTCAAAAGGACAACTCCAAATACTACAAAAATAATCAGGCTTAAAAATCGAAAGCAGCTATGGTAGGAGTGCAGTGAGATCCAAAGGTAAGGAAGCCCTATTCTTTGGCATGCTAGAGTGTAGGAGAGTAAGTAGTGATCTCTGGCAGCCCCAGTGATATACTTAAAAAATAATCAGCACCCCAAATTCAGCAGCTTGCCAAGGAGACGCTTTCAAAAGGTACAATATGTTGTCAGAGAGAGCAAGCGTTAGTAAAAACACAATTAAACAACCTAGTTAAACATTGCCTGGTCAGACGGCATCCAGCCTGCAGAACCATCTGGCTGAAAATGTACTCAGAGATTCAATAAAAAGGGGGAAAAGAGAAATACTCTGAGAATCATAAATCAGATTCTACCCAGTAAGCCACAAATCTAGGTTCCTAGATATATATTGCTTCATAAAAAGATAATGGTTCACAAAACCTTAGCAATCTACTCTTTTAGATATTTCCTTCTAGATATTATGTACTATTTCCCTTAGTCTCCATAAAAGTCTCATTCAGTTCAATTCAACATATAATGTTATTCTTTTTCTTTTAAAAAGCAAGAATCCCTATATTAAAGCTTCATGTCAATATCTGTCTATCTATCTGTCTATCTATCTATCTATCTATCTATCTATCTATCTATCTATCTATCTATCTATCATCTATCTAGACTGACATGGAGAAGAATTACAATAAGCTAAAATGTTCTTAAAAGAATTGAAACAGATAAAGGGATAATATCTAACATATAAAGGAACTCTCACAATTCAATAACAGAAATGCAAATAACCCAATTTGAGTAGACATCTCTGCAAAGATGACATTCATTTGGCTAAAAGATCTATGAAAGTGTGTTCAACTTCAATCATCAGGAAAATGCAAATAAAACCACAATAACATATCATCTCACACCTGTCAGAATGGCTATTATCCAAACAAAAGATTAGTTTTGATGAGGATATAGAGAAACTGGAACCCCATACACTGTTGGTAAGAATGATGCAAAATGGTGCAGCCACCACAGAAAACTGTGGTGGTTTCTCAAAAAAAAACAAAAATAGAACTACCATATAATCCAGCAATCCTACTTCTGGGTATATATCCAAAATAACTGAAATTGGAATCTCAAAGAGATATCTGCACTCCCATGTTCATTGCAGCATTATTCACAGTAGCCAAGATATGGAAATAATGTAAATGTCCATTGATAGGTGAATGGATGAAGAAAATATGGTATATTCATATGATAATATTACTTAGCCTTAAAAAAAAAAAAAAGAATCCTGCCCTAGCCAGTGTGACTCAGTTCATTGGGCATCATCCCATGCACGGAAGGGTTGCTAGTTTGATTCCCCGTCAGGGCACACGCCCAGGTTATTGGTTCAATTCCACATAGGTGGCATGCAGGAGGCAGCCGATTCATATTTCACTCTCACACATTGATATTTCTCTTTCGCTTTCCCTCTCCCTTCCTCTCTCTAAGAATCAATAAAAATTCTTTAAAAACAAACAAACTGCCCTGGCCTGTTTTGCTCAGCAGTTAGAGCATGGGCCTATGGACCAAAGAGTCGCAGATTTGATTCCCAGTTGGGGTCCTGTGGGAGGTAACCAACTGATGTGTCTCTCTTACATTGATGCTTCTTTCTCTCTAACTCTCTCTCTCTCCCTCCCTTACTCCTACCCTATTTAAAAGAAAAATATCCTTGGGTGAGGATTAAACAAACAAACAAACGAAGGAACAAAAAAAAGAAATCCTGGCTCTTTCCCTCATCTTTCTGTACCACCATAATGGTGAACATGAATGTCCTGGCTGATGCTCTCAAGAGTATCAACAATGCCAAAAAGAGAGGCAAATGCCACATTCTTGTTAGGCCATGCTCCAAAGTCATTGTCTGGTTTCTGTGATAATGAAGGATGGTCACATTGGCAAATGTGAAATCATTAATAATCATAGAGCTAGGAAAATTGTTGTGATCTTCATCTGGAGGTTAAACAAGTGTGGAGTGATCAGTCCCAGATTTGATGTGCTACTCAAAGATCTAGAAAAATGGCAGAACAACCTGCTCCCGTAGTGTCTGTTTGGTTTCATTGTATTGAGGGACATTCATTTGTACTTTTCTGTAATGTCTTTGCCTGGCTTTGGTATCCACTGTTATTCTGGCCTTGTAAAATTAGTCAGGAAGTATTATATTTCTTCTTCCTCTGTTTTCTAAAAAAGAGTTTGTATAAGATTATTATTTCTTCCTTAAATTTTTCATAGAATTCACCAATGGAACTACTTAGATCTGAAGTTTGCTTTGTTAAAAATTTTAATATTGCTGATAGATACAAGCCTATTCACATTTTCTAATCCATCTTTTGTGTTAATTTTGATAAATTGTATATTTTAAGAAATTGTCCATTTCATCAAAGTTGTTGAGTTTATTGGCATAGACTTGTTCATTGTTTATTGTTCTTTTTAGTTTGTAGAATCTGTAGTGATATTCACTTTCCTTCCTGATGTTGATAATTTGCTTTTTCTTGAACAACCTTGCAAGAGATTTAATAATTGTGTTGATATTTTTAAAAACCAATTTTTGGCTTTGTTAATTTTCTGTTGTTCGCTTCCCAATGCACTTATTTCTGCTCTCAATTTATTATTTCCTTTCCTCTACTTATTTTGGGGTTAATTTGCTCATCTTTTTATACCTTATTAATAGGAAAATCAAATAATTGATTTTTAAGCTTTTCCTCCTTTTTAATATAAGCATTGAAGTCACACGTTTCTTAAGCACTGCTTTAAATGCATTCCCAAATTTCGATATGTTGTATTTTCATTATTTAGTTGAAAAAATATATATATGTTTTTATCCTCACCCAAGGCCATTTTTGCATTTATCTTCAGATAGAGTGGGAGGGAGAGAGGGGGGAGAAGAGAGAGAGAAACATTAATGTGAGAGAGACACATCGACTGGTTGCCACCCACACCTAACCGGGCCAGGGACAAACTGCAACCAAGGTACACACCCTTAGCGGGAACCGAACCTGGGACTCTCCGGTCCGTGGGCTGACACTCCAACCACTGAGCCACACTGGCCAGGGCTTAAAATATTTTTTAATTGACTTTATACACAAATTAAAATTCAATAACAAAATCTTGAAGAATTACTTTTGTGCCTGGCCGGTGTGGCTCAGTGATTGAGTGTCGACCCCTGCACCAAGAGGTTGCTGGTTCGATTCCCGGTCAGGGCACATGCTCAGGTTGTGGGTCTGATCCCAAAGGAGGGCATGCAGGAGGTGGCCAATTGATGTTCTTTCTCATCAATGTTTCTGTCTCTCCTTCTCCCTTTCTCTCTCTCTCCCTCACATCAATAAAGAAAAAAATAAAAATAAAAGGATCCAGATTTTGTATAATTGTTTTAAAATAATTATTTTTGTAAACCTCTAAAGGAAAGCTATATCAGACAATTTGCATGCTCACAGTACATGAATTATTTGATGAGAGCAATGTTTTATGAGAAACCTGTGCAAGTGTAATCAATAGTGGAATAGTCTTTAACATTAGGATTTTTAAAAAGTACATCCAAGGTAAGATTACAGAGAAAGCACCACATTTGAAACTCATTCGCTCACAGTGAAGCTGATGCCACAAACAAGGGAAGCCAAAAGCACACAGTGCAACAGTGTGTCATCAATGTAGTTCATTTTGTTCCAAAGTTTGTTTTGTGTGTGTGTGTGTGTGTGTGTTATTTTTAAGTAGAATCTGGTATGTTTAACTTTTTAAGGTGCTACCAAACTATTTTCTAAAATGGCAGGATTATTTTACATTCCTGTCAACATGTATGAGAGTTCCTGTTTCTTCGCACTTGTTATTGTCTGTTGTCTTGATGATAGATGATGTTCTAAGCATTGTAGTGGGTAAGTGGTATTTCACTGTATTTTAAATTTGCACTTCCCTAATGACTGGTGATATTCAGCATCTTTTCACGTGTTTAGTAAGCATTTGTGTGTCTTTTTTGGTACAGTGTCTGTTCAGATCTTTTGCCCATGTTTTAGTTGGGTTGTTTGTCTTATTAAGTTGTTAGAGTTCTTTGTAGATTCTGCATAAAAGTCTGCTAGAATTCTGCTGAGGTCCAGCCTCAGCAGGTCCAGGGTTTCCCTCAGGTGTGGATAGAGTCGGCGAAGGAGAGAGGAGATGTGGGATGTGAGTCAGAAGGTGCTTGGTCCTTCTGCTATCTTATGCTAGCACAATCTTTATTTTTATATCTTCAGGCTGTATAACAAGTCATTCATTCCCTTTTCTTTTGACCTTTAAGCAAGTACGTACAGACACTCTGTACACACACTCTCTTCTGCTTACACAGCTCTTAGGTATTGGTACAGGGTTAACCACTAACTATTTCATCCAGACATAACAATGACATTGTATCAGCTCTTAACCTTTACAATTACTTTCACCATGTGACTCATTGCTTAGCAACCTTCATATTTACATTTACGCAGACAATGTCTCATTTAACTTCTTCCGTTCTCATACCCTCTATTTCAATTTCTGTTACTTACTCATAGACCTTGACTTTTCCTCTTATCTAAGATCCTTTTAAGCTTTCACATTCTTATCTTAAATTCTTATTACTCTCTTGCCTGTTCTTTCTGCAGTCTATTCTGATGTCTATATTATTAATCATCTACATGTTACTTCTATAATGATTCCTAACAGACAGATAACAGATAGATAGAGAAAGCAAAGAATAGTCTCCTTCAGTTGCCATCTTGCATTTTTATTTTTCTTATTAGCCTTTGTCTTCAGGAACTGTTCTTCATGATTCCTGCCACACAGTGAATCCACTTCTCCAGGGACTATGTCAAACCATGGAGGCCTTCATAACTCCCGGGACTATGTCAAACCGAGGTGATCGCTGTTCCAGTGGCACAGCTCCCAACAGAATTCTTTTACATTAATTCTGAATTTTCCAATATCAACTGTACTACACTGTATAGGATACCTCATAAATATTTGACAAAAGTAAAAAAATAAAAATAAAAATAGAATCTGATAGAATCCTTACTAAACTTTTCAATAAGATTGCTGTTAACTATAAAAATGTTTATGTCTGGTATCCGTGACAAAGTACAGAACTTGAGGAAATTGTGAAACTTAAAGATGTTGCACACCTTTTGACAAAGAGTAAGTGTTATACATTTTCTGAACTTCTTTGTGATAAGTGATTAACAATAGTATGCTACATAGCATGTATTTTGGAAAAATATATATATAATCACAATTAATCTGTCCCTTCAAGTAAAGGTGTCATTTTTAGCAATGAGAGCACAAAGATTTAAAAGATAAACATACGGAAATGTTTAAACATGAGATTTCAAGGATAAACATAAAAATGTTTTCATTTTTTTCTTCATAAAAATTATGTATCACCTCTAAAAGAGTCTCATATCTGCTTCAGGTTTTCCTAAATTCTTTCAGACAAGCAGCATCTGGTCTCAGCTAGCCCCATACCTCTCCTTAAGTAATACATAGAAACAAACACAGGGAGGCAGCCAAAATGAGGAGACAAAGAAACAGGTCCCAAATGAAAGAACAGAACAAAACTCCAGGAAAAGAACTAAGTGAAATGGAAATAAGCAACCTAACAGATGCAGAGTTCAAAACACTGCTTATAAAGATGCTCAATGAACTTAGTGAGAACTTCAGTGAACTTAGTGAGGGCCTCAAGAGCATAAAAAAGGACCAGTCAGAAATGAAGGATGCACAGTGAGAAATGAAGGAGGCACTAATTGAAATAAAAAATAATTTACAGAGATTCAATAGTAGAGTAGGTAGAGCCAAGAAGCAAACCATCAATTTGGAATAAAGGAAGCAAAACACACCCAATCAGAACAGCAAAAAGAAGAAAGAATCCAAAAAAGTGAGGATAGTGTAAGGAGCCTCTGGGACAACTTCAAGGGTGCCAACATTCGCATCTTGGGGCTTCCAGAAGGAGAAGAGAGAGAACAAGAAATAAAAAACTTATTTGAAACAATAATGGCAGAAAAATTCCCTAACTTGGTGAAGGAAACAGATGTACAAGTCCAGGAAGCTCAGAATGTCCCAAACAAGATGAACCCCAAGAGGCCCACACCAAGACACATCATCATCAAAATGCAAAAGGTTCAAGACAAAGAAAGAATCTTAAAAGCAGCAAGAGAAAAGCAGTTAGTTACCTACAAGGGAGTTCCCATAAGACTGTCAGCTGATTTCTCAAAAGAAACTTTGCAGGCCAGAAGGGAGTGGCAAGAAATATTCAGAGTGATGAAAAGCAAGAATCTACAACCAAGATTACTCTATCCCACAAAGCTGTCATTTAGAACCGATGGCCATATAAAGAGTTTCCCAGACAAGAAAAAGCTAAAGGAGTTCATCACCACCAAACCATTATTATATGAAATGTTGAAGGGTCTTCTTGAAGAAAAAGATAAAAAATATGAAAAAAATGGCAATAAATACTTATCTATCAACAATTGAATTTACAAACAAAATGAACAAGCAGAACAGAAACATTCTCATAGATACAGAGAACATTTTGTTGGTTGCCAGATTGGAGGAGGGTTGGGGGAATGGGTGAAAAAGGTGAAGGGATTAAGAAGTACAAATTGGTTGTTAGACTGATAAACTTCAAAGGGAAGGGGGTTGGGGGGTGGGAAAAAATAAATCAAAGAACTTATATGCATATATGCATAACCAATGGACACAGACAACAGTGTGGGGAAAGGCAGGAAGGGGGTGGGAGTGGGGAGGAGGGGGTCAATAGGGGAAAAAAGAGGAACATCTGTAATGCATTTAACAATAAAGATAAGGTAAAAAATAAAAAAAAAATGAAAGAGTCACATCATTTTAAAACCGTTTAAAAAAATCTTTCAAACAAAGAATTTTAGTAGGAATCACTTGATAAAAATGCAACATCATCCAATTAGTTTGCAAGAACAATTTAATGACATGAAGAGAGATAGAAATGCACTAGCTGAATTTCAATAAAACCTTTTGCATAATTAATGAATGAATTAAAACCCCCTGAACATCATGATTTAAAAAGTGTAGTCGATAACCTTCCTCATATGATATACATATTGTTATGAGATATATATTTCAGCTATCAGATTAATTAAAAGTATGCATTTAAAAATGAATGAGACTTCAAATTGCTGTATCACAAAGTAAGAAACCAAGATTAAAAAAATACAAAAGCATATTTAATCACATTGCTGTCACTGGTGGCAAAAAAGTGACTGATGGGTGTATACTATCAAAAAGGTTAGAAGTACCTACTGGTTAAAAGTACTAATTGGGTTTGAGTACTGAATGAACCCTGGGATAGATATTTAAAATCTCTGATTACCAATTTCTTTCTCTGAAAAATGCAAATATCAAAAATATATGCCACATAAGATTATTGTAAAGATTAAATGAGATTAAAATGCATATAAAGTGCCTAGACCAGTGGCAGCCTCTTACATAACTTTATATAATACATAATATTATTCAGTAAACTGTATTACCTTAGCATTATATTAACAATTATTATAATAACTATATTGTATTAATAGTTACAAAGATATATAATTTTATATAATAATATTATACTATAAGTAATTTATGTAACTTTAAAATATTCTAGAAATCTCATTAAAAAAATAGGTGAAACTAATTTTCATAATATATTTTACTTAAAGTTGTGTCTCCAAAATATTATTTTTTCAATATGTGGCAATGGTCACATTTTTTAATAAAATTTGTTTCTCTTTATTGATTTTAGAGAGAGAGGAAGTTAGAAGGAGAGAGAGAATGAAACATTGATGAGAGAGAACATAGACTGGTCGCCTCCTGCATGCCCCCCAGTGGGGATCAGACCCACAACCTGGGCATGTTCCCTGACCGGGAATCAAACCAGAGAACTCTTGGTGCATGGGTCGATGCTCAACCACCGAGCCACACCGGCTGGACTGCAATGGTCACATTTTAAGGGATCAATAGCTACATGTAGCTAGGAGCTACCATATTGGCTGGTGCAGGCCTAAAATAGAATGAACATGTAGAATAGCTAGTATTTGAAATTTTTATTAGTACTATGATTTTCAAAACAACAGACATCTTCACATTCAATGCAAATCCAAAACATATTTCTAAATCAAATATAATAGTATTATCATTGTCATGTCTCTTCTAGTATCTTGGAAATGGCCTTATTTTTGTTGTTTGAAAATCATAAGGAATCCAGTTGACCTTATGAGATTGAATCATAGGCCATGGGATCAGTCTATAAATAATCGCTTATTTTATAGTTACCCAAAACATGAAATGAATGCAAGAGGAAATGTACATTTAGACTTAGAAATTCAATAAAAAACAGACTTCGGTAAGGTACACTTTCAAAGTAGAGAAAGAGAATAAAAAGGATACTCAATAATTCATTCAAGGAGCCATTGATTGATGATACTTTTATGCTCTAATAAATTCAGAATATGTCTCACTATAAAGAGTACAAGTGTGTATATCTTGGGTGGAGAGGGGGTGATAAAAATAAGAAAATAAATCTAATCTAGAAATAAAATTATCCAAGTCTAAAGCCTTTTAGTAAATGAATATTAAAAAATATTATAGAAAACATTTAATCTCATTTTTTTCATTATTTCTATTTTAAAATGTTTACTTTTTCTTTACTTTAATGTTGTTGTGCCACCAAATAAGGAGTCACATCTTAACAAAAAAGACATTTTCCAGATGCAAACAAAACACTTAATAAGCATTTAACATACTTACTAAATAAGTGATAATATATTAATAAATTAATTAATAATTAATTGAATAAACACCTAATATATCATATTAGTGAATATTTAAAATATTGATGGGTTTTATAAATTATTTGTCTACATAACTGATCAGCAGCTGAAATCTTATCTTACAAAATGGCTTTCTAAGCTTAAGGCTATCTCAAATGTGATTTATTAGCATTAGCCTGAAATTTTAGGACTGAAATTGCCTCTACAAGTCTATTTGCACAGTAGTCTGATTTATAAAGATTCACATTCTCAATTTACCTTGCATAAAGGACAGAACTCTACATAGTCAATCAAAAATTCTCAAAGAGTCATAGTAAGTATAAATATGCCAACATAAAGTGGAACCTGGGACACAGATTGATCTTGTACCTGAGTTCATTCCTTTTGATAAAAAATAAAATAGCCTATTACACACTGAAACCAAGTCATTATTAAAAAGTGGTTCTTACACTTTTTTGAATCCTCAACCCCTTTCAAAGGTGAAAACTATGTACCCCTCCCCAGAAAAATTCATATATGCAAAAGTTTTTGCATGCAATTTCCATGGTGTCTCCTCTGATCCTCTGACACTTGATTAATCTATTGCTGGCCTAGAAAGATAGGCCACAGGCAAATATTCCATAGTTCTAGGTAGCCCAAAAAAATAATCACACACACATGAAACTTCTCCTTTTTATGCCCTCGCCCCACCATACCGATTTCCTTGTTGGTAGGATGAATGGACCTATCATGAGTAGTTAGTCCTCTCTAACCATTGAATAAGTTGGTTCATAGCATCTACAAAGAAGTTCTTACTAGATCTTAAATTGTAATTTTATAACAAAAAGGGTGAATTAATGTACATTTTATAGAAAATCATATGTCTAATTTACTAAGCATTTAAAGGAAATTTATATATATATATATATATATATATATATGAGTTAGAACTGCTTTAAATTACTATACATATATATTATTTTCATCCATTGACTCAACAATGCTAGTGAACATCTATATGCCTGGCACTGGCCAAAAACCCATGAAGACCCAAGGATCATATAGCCCGTGAGGGAGACCCTAGTAAATAATAGTCACAAAAGTAAAGGATATATGCTAAAATAGGGCTAAGTTCAAGAAAACCAGAGGAGAGACCCAGTTTTCAGAGAAGGTTTTAAGCAAAGTTGATGATAAAGCTACATCCAGGATGAGGACAGGCATTTCAGGCCAAGAGAAAAGCAGGAGCAATGCCTGCAGAGGAGGGAGGAAAAGGCAGGCTGAGGCCTGCCAGGCTTTCAGCATGGCTGAAGCAGAGTTCAGAGTGGGGACATCAGAGGAGGTGAGTCTGGAGAGAGAGGCAGAGGCCAGATCATGAAGGGTCTTGCACATCTTGCTGAATTTTTTGGACTTCATCCTGAGAGACCCGTGCAAGGCATTAAAGTGATTTAAACTGAGAAGCAAAGAAATCAGATGGATGAATTAAGCAGTGGTTCCCAAAGTGTGGTCCACAAAGCTCTGGGGGTTCCCAAGACCTTAGGGGAGGGTTAAAATTATTTTCATAATAATAGTAAGACATTTATTACCTTTTTCATTCTCATTAGCTTAAGAGTATACAGTGGAGTTTTCTAGAGGCTGTATAACGAGTGATGACATCACTGGTATGATGGCTCTTAGAACACACCTGTGTTGCTCTAGATTTTAAATTTTTCTCAAGAAATTGGGGACTTCAACAAATTTTAAGAATGCAAAAGCTGTCTGAGACCACGACATTTGAGAACTTCTGAATTAAAAGTTTCTCTCCAACTGTACAGAATAAAACAGGGGGGAGGTGATGTTGAAACAATAAGGAGGGTCATTTGCACCACAAGTGAATGATGACAGTGGTATGAAATAAAGCTTAAAGTAGGAGTAGAGAAAAGGGGATGAGTCTCAGGTATGTTGAGCAGGTAGAATCAAAAGAATTTGTTAATTAATTATATATGTGGCATGAAGAAAAGATTGAGGATTTTTTAGATTCTGGCTTTGAAAGTTAAGCTTCACAGACAGAGGCAACCCAGAGGAGTTGTCAGGAATAGGATGAGTTTACCTGTGGATGTGTTCTGCATCTGTTTGATCATGTCCAATGCTGAGTTACCTATGTGAGTCTAGAGGGCAGCAGCATCTAGAGCTGGAAATAGTCAAGTACCCTCAGCATGGAGGTAGTAATTGAGGTCTTTAAAGGAGATGAGGTCAGACTACTCTACCCAGCAAGGCTGTCATTCAAAATAGAAGGTCAAATAAAGAGCTTCTCAGACAAAAAAAAGGCTAAGGGAATACATGAGCACCAAACCAGCACTGCAAGAAATGTTAAAAGGACTGCTGTAATTAGTAGAAGAAATAGGAAGGAAAGTAGAACCACACTGAACAAAAATGGCAATAAATAAGTACATATCAATAATCACCTTAAATGTAAATGGATTGAATGCTCCGATAAAAAGACACAGAGTAGCGGATTGGATAAGAAAGCATAACCCATATATATGCTGTTTACAAGAGACCCACCTCACAACAAAAGACTCACATAGGCTGAAAGTGAAGGGATGGAAAAAAATCTTCCAAGCACATGGAAAGGAAAAAAAAACTGGGGTAGCAATACTCATATCTGATAAAATAGATTTCAAAACGAAAGCCATTACTAGAGACAAAGAAGGTCACTACATAATATTGAAAGGATATATCCAACAGGAAGATATAACCTTGGTAAACATATATGGACCCAATATAGGAGCACCAAAATATATTAAAAATCTTCTGGAGGACTTCAAAGGAGAAATTGACAGCAATACAATCATAGCAGGGGACTTCAACACCCCGCTGACATCACTGGATAGATCCTCTAGACAAAAAATTAACAAGGAAACAGAGACTCTAAACGAAGCACTAGACCAAATGGATTTAATAGATATTTACAGAGAATTACACCCCAAAACTATAGAATTCACGTTCTTCTCAAGTGCACATGGGACATTCTCAAAGATAGACCACATATTAGGACACAAACGAAGTCTCTACAAGTTCAAGAAGATTGAAATCATATCAAGCATCTTCTCAGATCACAATGGCATGAAACTAGAAATCAATTGCAACAAGAACATGCAAAGACATTTGAATACATGGAGGCTAAATAGCATGTTATTAAACAATGAATGGGTTACCGAGGAGATCAAGGAAGAAATTAAAAACTTCCTGGAAACCAATGAAAATGAACACACAACAACACAAAATCTATGGGATGCAGCAAAAGCTGTTCTGAGAGGGAAGTTCATAGCACTACAGGCCTACCTCAAGAAACAACAAAAATTTCTAATAGACTATCTAACCTCACAACTTAAAGAACTAGAAAGCAAACAAAAAGAAAACCCCAGAGCAAGTAGAAGGAAGGAAATAGTAAAGATCAGAGCAGAAATAAATGACATAGAGACCAGAGAAACAATTCAAAGGATCAATGAAGCAAAGAGCTGATTTTTTGAAACTATAAACAAGATTGATGGACCCTTAGCTAGACTCACCAAGAAACAAAGAGACAGAACCCAAATACACAAAATCAGAAATGAAAGAGGAGAAGTAACAACTGACACCACAGAAATACAAAGGATCGTTAGCAAATACTATGAACATTTGTATGGCAACAAATTCGACAATCTAAGCGAAATGGACACATTTCTAGAAACACATAGTCTCCCAAAACTGGACCGGGAAGAGATAGAAAACTTGAACAGACCAATAACAGCTAAGGAAATTGAAGAAGTAATCAAGACTCTCCCAGCAAACAAAGCCCAGGCCCGGATGGTTTCACGGGGGAGTTTTACCGAACATTCAAAGAAGAACTAACACCCATTCTCCTCAAACTATTTCAAAAAAATTCAAGAAGAAGGAAGACTTCCAAACTCGTTTTATGAGGCCAGCATAATTCTAATTCCAAAACCAGAAAAAGACACTACAAAGAAAGAAAACTACAGGCCAATATCCCTGATGAACATAGATGCCAAAATCCTAAACAAAATACTAGCAAATCGGATCCAGCAATACATCAAAAAAATTATTCACCGTGACCAAGTGGGATTCATCCCAGGGATGCAAGGCTGATTCAACATTCGCAAATCAATAAATGTGATACACCACATAAACAAAATGAAAGATAAAAACCATATGATCATATCAATAGACGCTGAAAAGGCATTCGACAAAATCCAGCACCCATTTCTGATAAAAACGCTCAGCAACTTGGGAGTAGAGGGATCATATCTTGATATAATAAAGGCCATATATGAAAGACCTACAGCCAACATCATACTCAATGGGCAAAAACTAAAAACATTTCCCTTAAGAACAGGAACAAGACAAGGATGCCCACTTTCGCCACTCTTATTTAACATAGTACTGGAAGTCTTAGCCACAGCAATCAGATGTGAAGAAAAAATAAAAGGAATCCAAATTAGAAAGGAGGAAGTGAAACTGTCATTATTCGCAGATGATATGATATTATATATAGAAAACCCTAAAGACTCCATCAAAAATCTACTAGATTTAATAAATGAATTTGGGAAAATAGCAGGATACAAAATTAACGTCAAGAAATCAACGGCATTCTTATACACCAATGATGAACTCACGGAAAGAGAAACTATAAAAACAATTCCATTTACCATCGTGGCAAAAAAATTAAGATACCTAGGAATAAACTTAACCAAAGAAGTAAAGGACCTATTTGCAGAAAATTACAGGACATTGAAAAAAGAAATAGAGGAAGATATAAAAAAGTGGAAGCACATAGCTTGTTCATGGATTGGAAGAATTAACATCATTAAAATGTCCATATTACCCAAAGCAATCTATAGATTCAATGCAATCCCCATCAAAATACCAGTGACATATTTCACAGAACTAGAACAAATATTTCAAAAGTTCATATGGAACCAAAAAAGACCCCAAATAGCCACAGCAATCTTGAAAAAGAAGGACAAAGTAGGTGGGATCACAATACCGGATATCAGCTTATACTACAAAGCTACTGTAATCAAAACAGCCTGGTACTGGCACAAGAACAGGCATATAGACCAGTGGAACAGAACAGAGAATCCGGAAATTGACCCAAGACATTATGCTCAATTAATATTTGACAAAGGTGGCAAGAACATACAATGGAGTAAAGACAACCTCTTTAATAAATGGTGTTGGGAAAATTGGACAGCTACATGCAAAAAAATGAAACTAGATCATCAACTTACACCACACACAAGGATAAACTCAAAATGGATAAAAGACTTAAATGTGACTCGTGAATCCATAAAAATCCTAGAAGAAAATGTAGGCAACAAAATTTCGGACATCATGCGCAGTACAATCTTCACTGATACATCACCTAAGGCAACAGAAACAAAGGGAAAAATGAACACATGGGACTACATCAAACTCAAAAGCTTCTGCACAGCAAAAGAAACAACCATCAAAACAGATAGGGAACCCACTCTATGGGAGAGCATACCTGCCAATGATACATCAGATAACGGGTTAATTTCCAAAATATACAGAGTGCTCATACATCTCAACAAAAGGAAGACAAAGAACCCAATTAAAAAATGGGCAGAGGAACTAAATAGACACCTCTCCAAAAAGGACATACAAATGGCTAAGAGACATATGAAGAAATGCTCAACATCATTAATCATCAGAGAGATGCAAATTAAAACAACAATGAGGTATCACCTC
This sequence comes from Tadarida brasiliensis, assembly GCA_030848825.1. Classification (NCBI taxonomy): domain Eukaryota; kingdom Metazoa; phylum Chordata; class Mammalia; order Chiroptera; family Molossidae; genus Tadarida; species Tadarida brasiliensis. The sequence goes on from CM061267.1 coordinate 51,991,121, forward strand.
ACACCTGTCAGAATGGCCGCCATCAACAAATCATCAAACAACAAGTGTTGGCGAGGGTGTGGAGAAAAGGGACTCTAGTACACTGCTGGTGGGAATGCAGACTGGTGCAGCCACTGTGGAAAACACTATGGTGTTACCTCAAAAAATTAAAAATTGAATTGCCATTTGACCCAGTGATCCCACTTCTAGGAATATACCCTAAGAAGCCTGAAACACCAATCAGAAAAAATACATGTACCCCCATGTTCATAGCAGCACTATTTACAATAGCTAAGATCTGGAAACAGCCCAAGTGTCCATCAGTGGATGAATGGATAAAAAAGCTGTGGTGCATATACACAATGGAATACTATGCAGCTGTAAGAAAGAAAGATCTCTTATCCTTTGAGACGACGTGGAGGGACCTCGAGAGTATTATCCTAAGCGAAACAAGCCAAGCAGAGAAAGACAAATATCACATGATCTCATTTATTTGTGGAATATAATGACCATAACAGTCTGAGGAACAGGGTAGACCCAGAGATGTGGAAGTAAGGTATAAACTGACACCCCTCAGAAGAGGGGGTGTGGGGGGAGGGAAGAGATAAACCACAGAACTTATGCGCATGTATGCATAAGTGATGGACATGGACAACAAAGCTGGGGACAGGGTGGGGGGATGGGGAGGAGGGTGTCAATGGGGAAAAAAGGAGAAACATCTGTAACAAAAATAAATTAATAAAAAAATAAAATAAAATAAAAAGAAAGAAACAAAATAAAAAAAAAAAGGAGATGAGGTCATTGACAGAGAATGAGGAGCAGGAAAAGAGAGCAGGACTTGGAAGAGAACAAGAGTGGGCATAAGAAGAGGAACCTTTGAAGGAGAAGAAAAAGCAGCGCCTCATAAATGCACTACCAGGAATGTAAGGCAAGAGTATTTTAGGAAGAAGGCATGAGTCAACTGTGTAAAATACTGCTAAGGCAGTCTTTCAATTCCTGCAGGGATGGCAAACCAAACCTGGATGCTAACTTCCTTCCCCAAAATCAACATTGGAGAAAGTACAGAAGCTAGAGGATGCACAGACAGAAAGTACCAGTAACATAAAAATTGAGGAACGCTTGGGAAAGCCAAAGGCTGTCATAAATCAGCAAGGTCAAGTGCAGTCTGGTGCAATGGGAGAACAGGCTGAGAGACAGCTTTTAAATTTTGCTCCAGCCTGGCTGGTGTGGTTTAGTGGTTGAGCATCGACTCATACACAAGAGATCGCTGGTTCGATTCCTGGTCATGGCACATGCCCAGGTTGTGGGCCCAATCCCCAGTGGGGGGCATGCAGGAGGCGGCCAATCAGTGTTCTCTCTCATCTATGTTTCTATCTCTCTCTCCCTCTCCCTTTCACTCTCTCTAAAAATCAATAAAGAAAAAAAATTAAATTCTGCTCTAGTGTCCCCAAAACACTGCCGCAGATCACAGAAACAGCAGTAGTCTGTTCTTATGGTACAATTATCAGACAGCCCAAAGTCCAGTGGGGCAGGGAGCTGGACTATAGCAGTGAGGCTGACTGACCCCTAGGATATTTATTCCTTCACCTCTTCTCCCTTTCAAGTCTCCAGGATCGGAAGACCACAATCAAAGGAGACTAATGTGATAGTGAAATGTAAGACATGAAAAATCTCTAAAGCCTTGCAGAAAGAAAGAGCTTATCATCTCCAAAGGAATCATAATCTGAATTAGACAAAAAAATAATACGGTAATATTTTAAAACATCGAAGGGGAAAACTTTGAATTCATAATTTTATGCCCAACAAATTATTTATATATGTGATGATGAAATAAGTATACTCTCTCAGGCTTGTAAGGTCTCAGAAACTTTGTCATGCGTCCTACTTTGGAAACATTATTAGAGGACGTGCTTAAAAGGGACAAGAAATATATTCAGGACAATACTCTAAGAGATACAGGAAGTAAGAATGATCAAAGAAATTAGAAAAATGTGCCTCTTCTAAAAAAACAAGGACCAAAGAAACAGAAAAGATATGTCTCAAAACAATTTAGTTCTAAATACCAGGAGATGTCAAGAGGGTGTGGGGCACAGGGGTTAAAAGGATAAGAAAGTCTCATTGGGGAAACACGGAGACAATGTTAAATTAGGAATTCAATAACAATGAATAAAATAAGAATGGCACAATTATGGCAGAGAGGCCAAGAGAAAGTCTGAGAAGTGTCCACTGAAGGAGGTTGTTCTTGACTGTTACAATAATCAGTTTAAGAAATTAGTTGGAACTAAAGCCAGAAGCAGTAGATTTAAGAGTGAGTGAGAGATAAGGAAACACAGACAGCAAGTATAGAAAACTCTTTAAAAATTGTCCCTAAAGGAAAAGAAGAGGAAATCACACACATAAAGTATTGGGGCTGTGGGAGGGCTTCTCTGATGAGAAGGAATTGAGCATTTTTATTCATTTTATCATTACAAGGGAGATTTGAGATGGTTTTGAAATACATACAATCCAAATGAGCAAATTAGAAAAAAAGGGAAAGTGGAAAAAATAGTCATTGGATATACAAAATTATGTACCTTATACTCTTACAAAAATGAGGTGGAGGAGGACTGGGCTTCCTAGCAGCTAATCCAGACAGAGAACACTTTGCTTAAAAAGCAATCTACATAAACATGAATTTTATTTAGCACACCAATCAGCATTCACATGGGATGCTGCAACAGGATCTAGGAAAGCTGCTAAGTCTTGTCTTGGTCCACTGTGTTTTACTCTAAGGTCCTCATCACCTCACAGAGAACAGATGTCTCCTGGATGAGAGATCAGTTAACTTGAAAGCAGACAGGACAAAGACTGAAAGGATGTTTTCTGAAAACCAGATTTTAACAAACATACCTTGTACTTACTATTTTTCCATCTTGTTTCCATTGTCTCTTTTATTCCTCCATGTCTTCTAAATGACTGTCACCACCACACAGCTGACAGCGAAGCCCTGCCAGGAGCAAGGGGCAGAGCCGTCTGAGGAACCACCCAGCCAGCTCTCCTCCACTCTGTCCTCCCAGTCTCAAGTAGAACACACGTCTTGTCTTTAATGAATGGTCCAAATGTCAACAGGCACATTGCTTTTCATAAACCACATGTCCACCCCAGTCACTCTTTTTCTTTCTTTCCTGGATTAGTGTTCAAAGTCTTCCTATATTATTCTTTGTTGATTTGCCCAGTCATGTCTCAAATTCACAATGACCCATTCTGTGAAATATATCATTAGGTGATTTTGTCATTGTGTGACCATCACAGAGTGTACTACATAAACCTGAGTGGTATAGCCTGCTATACTCCTAGGCTACCTGGTATAGCATATTGCTCCTAGGCTACCAACCTGCACAGCATATTACTGCATTGATACTACAGGCGATTGGAACACTATGGTAAGTACTTGTATTTCTAAACATAGTAAAAATACGGTATAAAAATAAAAATGTACACATGTATAGGACACTTACCATGGGTGGAGCTTGCAGAACTTCCCCTGGCTGAGTCAGTGAGTGAGTGAGTAGTGAATAAATGTGAAGGCCTAGGACATTGCTGTCCACTACTGTAGACTTGACAAACACTGTACACTTAGACTACACTACATTTATTTTTAAATATTTTTCTTTCCTCAATACCAAATTAACCTTAGCTTACTATAACTTTTTTACTTTATAAACTTTTTAAATTGATTTTTTAGAGAGAGAGAAGAAGGGAGAGAGAGATAGAAACATGGATGTGAGAGAGAAACATTAATCAGTTGCCTCCTATTCGCCCCCACTGGGAATCGAGCCCCAAACCCCGGCATGTGCCCTGACCGAGAATTGAACTGGGACCTCTCAGTCCATGGAGCAATGCTCAATCCACTAAGCCACACTAGCTGGGCTAAACTTTTAATTTTTTTTTAACTTTTCAACTCTTTTCTAAGGACAGTTAGCTTAAAACACAAACACACTGTACAGCTATACAAACTATTTTTCTTCTTTATATACTTATTTTATAAGGATTCTTTTTCTTTTTTAAAATTTTTTTTTACTGTTCACACATTTTTGCTAACAACTAAAACACAAACACACACATTAACCTAGGCCTACACAGAGTCAGGATCATCAATATCACTGTCCTCCACTCTTGTCTACTGGAAGGTCTTCAGGAGCATATACACGCATGGAGCTGTCATCTCCCAGACAAGGACACCTGCTTCTGGGACACCTCCTGAAGGATGCATCGGAAGCTCTTCTTGAGGAGGTGTCACTCTTCTCAGAAACATGTCCACGGTGGTTTGCTTGATTTGTTTCTTTTTTTCATCATAAATTTGCTTGGAAGCAAATAAGGCACCATGAACAGTCCTCTATTAATGAAAACCTTTCACTATTGAGGTCCCTGTTTTCAAAAAACTTTGAAGCAGTTTGTCGAGGTCTGTAAAAACTTCTGCTAAACCCTTCACTGTGAATTTTCTTGGGGGTTCTTTTTCTTCTCTAGCAGTTTCCTTTTCTCTTGCTTCTTCTTCAGTTCCTAATCCAGTGTAAACAACTTCTCACTAGTCAATTCCCCAGGCACCACCTCTAGGAGCTCCTGAGTGTCATCCCCATCCACACTCAGGTTAAAGTTGTTTGCCATCTTATCCACAGCCTTGATGATTTTTGCAAACTTTGTGCTAGGATATTACATTGGCTACAATATCACTAGGTAATAAGTGTTTTCAGCTCCATTATAGTCTTATAGGACTACTGTCCTGTATGCAGTCCATCGTGGATCAAAATGTCATTATGTGGTGCATGACTGTACATATATTTCATTTAAGCTTTACAACAACTCTGTTTTGTATTATTACCCCACCTGTATAGATAAGGAAAAGTAAAATCAAATTAATTTGCCTGAGTTGCACTGCTGAAGCCCCAGCAGCAGTGCTGAGATTCCATCCTTTTTTGGTAAGAAATAATTAAGTAATGACAGATAGATCCCTAAGTTGTATCCCTGGATCATTCCCTGGACCTAAATGGCTGTTGCTCAGCTCTGGTATTTTCTATGCTATTTTGTCCATTAGTGTTTTTTTTTTTCTCTTTCTTTTCTCTTTCTTTCTTTCTTTCTTTCTTTCTTTCTTTCTTTCTTTCTTTCTTTCTTTCTTTCTTTCTTTCTTTCTTTCTATTTTTTTTTTTGGTGTAACATCAGGGATGGTTAACTACTAGCTGGGAGAGCAACTCTATTTCAGAGTGCCAATCAGGTATATGAAGGGAAAATTCCATCCCTCGGCTGTTTCAGAGGGGACTTCTTGTTTGCTTCAGAAAGCTGAGGGAAAAGACACTGGGGGCACATTAAAGGGGCTGACAACTATTTATATAGGAAAGAGTGAAATCTTGTCCCAATCTTGTGTAATAGAACATGAAATATTTTAATACATACTTTTGTATAAAAATAATCTAGACTGCTGTTTTTAAATAAGCAGATTACCTTTTGAGGGGTTAATTTTTAAATACTTGTCCAACAAAAACATGTATCATCAACAGAAACCTATATCTCCAAATAAAATAAGAAATACTTGGACTTGAGGTAGATATTTTAGCACTATATGAAGCTCTGTGAATATCTGATTAAATATAAATTCTAGATTCAACATTAATCAGACAATATAATGAGGACAGCAATTGTTACTATGTCAACTACATATAGGTAGGTATCAGAGAGTGAATGTGCTAAATTGTCAAACCTGAAAAGCAAGTGCCTACTTTTGTTACTTCTCAAGTCATCAAGAAGATTCAACTCTTCTCGCCCTGGCCCAGTGTGACTCAGTTGGTTGGAGCATCACTAGTACACCGAAAAGGCGGTGGGTTCAAGTCCTGGTCATGGTTCAATCCCCACTAACCTATTGATGTCTCTCCTTTTCTCTCATCAGTTTTTTTAAATTAAAAAAAAAAAAGCAAAACACCAGAAGATTCTATTGTACTCATCTCTGAAAAAGAGGATATTAACTAATAGCATGAGTTCTTGGATATGGTAAAACAATTTAATTAATGACTATTTTATGATCATATTTTCATACATGGATAATTGTTCTATAGTCTCTCCTAAGTGAGGAAAACTTGGCAGTATGGGACCATGCTATCAGGCTATGTATGTAGATTTTAACATAATTGTGGACAGACATCTACATAATGGCTATCATTTAGGATGCTGTTGGGCAACGGTAGTATGATATGACTGCAGTTCTAGGAGGCTAAACGACCATTTAAAAACTAAGTGAGAAAGATGGAATGTTACCATTGCCTACCTGATGTATTGTGATACTGAGGTATTACCTACTTTATTGGGATAACACTTTCCATCCATTTTAATTAGATCGAGTTCTATCCCGGCATATGCTATAAATCTCAGCTTTCATATTTGCAAGAAGCAATTGGGACTGCTGGCGATGGTTCTCATTCCTGATGCTCATCACAGGAAAAACTGACACATGAGGTTTCAAGTTGTGATTGCTGGAACTGAACAATCCAAGTTCCTTTGTTCACGATCCTGAGTATAAAAGTACAAAAATGTCAAGTACCTGAAGAGCTAGACAATTTGAATTTGAAATAGGGTTGAGAACTTTAGATTCCACACAAGCCACTGGTCTGCGTATAACTCCAGATGAAGACAACAAAAGAAGTTTAACTTCCAGCAAAGAAAAGCACTAATGTGGATCAAATCAGCTAGGGCACAGGTCAGGCTGCTTCAGTACAAAGCCTAATCATAGAATGTTTTTTTAGGTATGTGGTTTGCTTATTATTTCAAATGTACACAGTAATTTAAACTACATGTTGATAAAATATTTTCAAGCAGAGACCCTGCTTTATAGAATGGTCTGACACTAGCACCATCCATGCTTATATAAGCAGTTAACAGATTAAAAGGAATAACTGATTCCTTCAGGAAGCAGAAGGGAAGGTCTATGATTGCTTTACCTGTTAATTTCTTCGCAGACCCTTCTACTTAGATTTTGGAATAATAATATATCACTCATCCACAAAGCCAGAACTAGACTGATCTCCTTGAAGATATTAAAGGACATTGTATTTTTTTTTCTTTTTTCCTCCCTTCTTCCACCTTGCCTTCCATCCCTCCATAAACATCACTGAGTGTTGGCAATAGACAAGTCTCTGCTGGATTTGGCTAGACTCTGAATGCCTTGAAATACAATGTCTTTGAATCCCTAGAACTTAACACAATACGCAGAACACGTGAGGTACTTTATAAATTACTAATTATTCACTAATTCAATTTTATTCAATAGCATTTTAAATGTTTATGTGTCACACATTGGTCTGGGGGGTGCTGGGGTGGTGAGAGTAACGAATAACATACAATTCCTCTTCTCTCAAGGAACCACACCTAGTAAAGGTGGAAGACCATAGCAGAAAATTATGAAGCAGGGTGGAAGTTCAAATTTTATAAATGCTAAGACATTTATAAAAAGTATTTTTTGACCCACTAATGTAAATGAAAGCATGAGGTTGGTCCAGAGAATAAAGTATGTCGAAATGAAAAAAAAAAATCTTACTGAAACATAGGTGAGGTAGAGAACTATCAGGACAAAGTTACACCTGGCACACACATTTTTAAATTCTCCAATCTGCTCTTAATTTGGTAAATATTGACTTCATTTTTTTAAGAGCTTCACTGTGTTTTGGAACATAGTGTAGAACACTAGAATAAAAATTTTACATATGTCAACCTAGGATATTTCAATCCTTAACAAGTGAGAAAGATTAAAATTAAAATCCCACCATACACTAAAAGAAAAGGCTTAAATGGGCACTGTAGCAAACACCACGCCAGTAAACTAGAAGATATCTAATGCCACACTGTATTAGTGGTGGGATGATAACATTTTACACTGCTCTATGGGTGTTAAGCCACAGTTTTGCCATTGTGAACAGAAGTAATAGATAGTGTTGACAGAACAACAGTTCAAATGACACAGAAGCTTCCCTGAAATTTATCTTCTATGTATAAGTTTAAGAGTATTCAGCCCAATACAAGGGAGAGCTGGGAAAGGATAAGAACCTATCTATTCTTTTTTAAAAATATGTTCTGATTGATTTTTAGAGAGAAAGGAAGGGAGAGAGATAGAAACATCGATGTGAAAGAGAAACATTAATTGGCTGCCTCCTGCATGCCCCCTACTGGGGATGGAGCCTGAAACCCGGGCATGTGCCCTGACAGGGAATCTAACAGGTATCTCTCAGTCCATGGGAGGACACTCAATCCACTGAGCCACATGGGCCGGGCAGAACCTATCTATTCTGTAAGCAAAAGGTAGAAATGAGAAGATGAAAGATATACTTCATTTAGTCCTCTCTATCAAAAAGCTTCAGAAAAGTTTTCTAGGAAATAATTTCACCAAATCATCTCCTCCTGGAGTTAAGAGAATCCCTCAGGTATTCCCAACTATAAATATATAAATACAGTTTCATCACTAACAATAAAAATTAACAATATAATTTATTACCTATAGATGTGATGTTGGAACTAAGAGGAAGCCATATCTTCAAAAAAGTATTTCAGCTGAGCTTTTTTTTCCCTTTTTCTTTCATTTCTTGTCCCTCCTTTCCTCTTAGGTGACAATAGCAAATAACCACAGTTGTCTGTCTAATCATCATCATAATAGTGATAATAAGATCTAACATTTATTGAGTACCTATTATGTGCCAGGCAGTACTATATTAAAAGTTAGCTCAGAAAAATTAAAGATCACTAAGCTACTATTAATACATGTGGGAACAAACACGTAAGTTCCCATCTATGTGTATGTGACATATAAATGTCCTTTGTCAATATGGTAGTAATATCCCCTTATCCGCAGTTTTGCTTTCCACAGTTTCAGTTACCAGTGGTTAACAACAGTCTGAAAACATTAAGTGGAATATTCCAGAAATAAACAATTCATAAGTTTAAAATTGTATGCTATTCTGAGTAGCATGATGAAATCTCACTGTCCACCTCCCCCTGCCAGGACATGAATCACCCTTTTGTCCATTGTCCACTCTGTAAACACTTCCCCTTGATTAGTCGCTTAGTAGCTGTCTCAGTTGTCAGACTGACTATCAATGGTATCACAGTTCTTGTGTTCAAGAAACACTTATTTTACTTAAAAAGCAATGCACATAATTTTTATTACAGTATATTGCTATAATTGTTCTATTAGTTATCAGTTATTGTTAATCTCTTACTGTGCCTAATTTATAAATTAAACTTTATCATAGGTATGTATGTATAGGAAAAACCATATACAGAGGTGGGCAAAAGTAGGTTTACAGTTGTTCATATGGAAAATAATGCAATAATTAATAAATGATAAACAAGAATAAACTGTGTTTTGCATACTCATAACCATAAACCTACTTTTGCCAACCCCTGTATATAGCATTCAGTACTATCCATGGTTTCAGGCAACCACTGTGGGCCTTGGAACACATCCCCCATGGATAAGGGGGGACTACTATATCAATGACTTGACACCACCCTCCAAAATCCCAGTTCCAAGCATCCCTACTCTGCAATCCCATATCTGCTTTCTATCCCCCTCCCTCCACTACCTGACTCCAGGACCCTACAATCTGTTGGTTGTACACTTTTCACTGCCCCGCATCTACTTCATGTCTTTGTTCCCACTTCCCCAGCTTAAATTCCATGCTCTATCACAGGGTTTCTCAGCCTCAGCACTACTGACATTTTGAGCTGAATAATTCTTTGTGGTACGGCTGGCTGTCCTGTGCATTGCAGGCTGTTCAGCAACATCCCTGACCTCTACTCACTAGGGTAGCTTCTACCCAGCAGATGTCAGTAGCTTCTCCCCCAACCACCTGTGACAACCAAAAATGTCACCAGACCTGGCTGTTGACCTTTTAGATTAAGCAGTATTTGAATTTGTTATTGGGGAGCTACAATGTATTTGTTTAGTTAGTCTATACTTTCATTATCTACCTTTGGTTTTACATAGCCTCCTCTGTAATGGGAAGCTGTGAGCATTTGGAAATGAATTGAAAGGCTGTCTAGCTCTGGTGTGGATCCTATAAGAGCTCTTCTGTGCCTCCGTGGAAGGTCTTTCTTCTTTCTGTACCTTCATTCAGCAGCACTTCTGTGAATTACAAAAGACAGTTTTCTCATTCCCCAGCAAAAGTACCTCCAGCCAAGTGGGGCTCTGCTGTCTCCCGCACAGCAAGTGCCCATCAAGAGACAGCTAAATCAGAAAACCAATTTCACTATAATCATAGCAGTAAATCACATACTTGGTAAAGCAGTTACAGTTTTAAGAAACTTAATATGAAAAACACTATAAACCACAGTCTGCCCCCCCCCCCTTTTTAAGGGAGAGAGAATTTATAAGATCATTTCTTGTCTAAAGCACTAGTTGAGTGATTTATTTTTACTGTGTTCTGTTTCAGGAGAGGACATTAGAGTGCATCATATTGCCTCCTTTGATAACAAAGCTAAAGCTCTGCCCAGGCCGTTCCCTTTCCATAGGCCAGTCCTCTGCCAGCTTTTTTTTTCTCCCCAATCCAGCTTTACTGAGATGTAATTGATATATACACCACTGTGTAAGTTTAAGATATGCAATGTAGTGATTATATGTATATACTGCAAAATGAGTACCACAATAAGATTAATTAACATATGTCCTGGCCGGGGCAGCTCAGTTGGTTGGAGCATAAGCCCATGCACCAAGAGTCGAGAGTTCGATTCCCAGTTAAGGCACAGACCTGGGTTCCAGGTTCCATCCCCAGTGGGGCCGTGTGCAGGAGGCAACCAATTGATATTTCTCTCTCACATCAGTGTTTTTTTCTCTCTCTCCCCCTTCCTCTCTCCCTAAAATCAAAGAAAAGCATGTCCTCCAATAAGAATTTTTAAAAAAGATTATTTAACATATCAATCAACTCACAGAGTTATGATTTGAGTGTGTATGTGGTCATAACTTTTAAAATTTACTCTCTTAGCAACTTTCAAACATACAATACAGTATTGTTAACTGTAGTCACCATGCCATACGTTATATCATCAGAACTTGTTCGTCTTATAACTGAAAGTTTGGATCCTTTGACCAGCTTCTCCCAACCTGTCACACACCCCTCTGTCTCTGGCAAACACACTTGTTCTCTGTTTCCGTTAGTTTGGCTTTTTAGATTCCACATATGAGACCATATATTATTTTTCTATCTCTGTCTGACTTATTTCACTTAGCATAATGCCCTCAAGGTTTATCCATGATGTTGCAAATGATACAGGATTTTCTTCTATTTAAGGCTGAATAATATTCCATTGCATATATTAATATATGGACTGACTTCTACCTTTTCTCTTCTCTACTCTCACCCAAATCTGACCTACACCTTATCTTTCATATATATGCAATGAAATATTTTTCATCCATTAATAAAAAGTAAACTGATACCATGTATATCATTCTCATTATCCATTCATCCGTCAGCAGACACTTAGGTGGTTTCCATGCCTTGGTTATTGTAAATAATGCTGCAAAGAACATGGGGTGCAGATACCTCTTCGAAATAGTGATTTTATTTCCTTTGATACATACCCCAAAGTGGAACTGCTGAATCATACGGTAGTTCTATTTTTAATTTTTTGTGGAACTTCTGTACTATTTCCCATAGGTCTGCCACCCTTTTTTATTGCCGCTGGCCCTTTCTAGTTCAAACATCTCCTAGAGTCCAGGAGAAGCCTTTCCTCTCTCCATGGCCAGGTCAAGTTCTATGACCCAGCTCTGTATTTCCATAAGCAGCAGCCCATTTGAAGACTTCATTTTAAAATGTCCATTACAACCCCCAAGGATCCCCCTCACTGAAGTCTAAGTAACCACTCTGTCTTTGCTGGCACCCTGGCCAGCTCTCCTCACTCTGATCTCCATTAGCATTTAGCTTGTTCTCCTTTCCTCTCACAACACAACCACTTCCTGATAGACTGTACTTATTTACTCTGTCATTTATTTGTTTCTCTCACCTCACTAGAATGTCAATAGCATGAGGCAGGGAACCTTGGTGTGTTTCATTCACTCATGTATCCCCAGCACCTGGAATAGGGTAAGGGATTCAATAACTATCTGTTCAATGAATCAATTAATTTCATTATAATTGTTCATTCACTCAAAGATATTAACGTATTTCCCAATAATCTCTGAGTCCTTGAGGACAGGTACTTTATTTGTCTCTGAATTCCCAAGGTATTCTACATCACCATTATCACCATCATCATGGAAATATTAATAAATGTATACTAGTTGCCAGTTCCATGCCTCTTTATTGATGGTATACCATATATGTATAATCTTCACCAGGAGGTAAGTATTATATTATCACCCCCTTTGTATAGGTGAGGAAACAGAGGCTTAGAGTGATAACTTGCCCAAGTCACATAGACAGTGCACGATGGAGTTGGGATGCAACCCAGGCAGTTTAACTCGAGAACTTTTGCTTAACCATTCTGCAATAAAAGTTTGTGAAAGAAGTGAATCTCTATAACTCACATAGCCCAACCTAAATTATTTGGGGGGAGAAGGAAATTAGGGAGACCATCATTAGGAGGACTATGGCCATCTTTGTTTTCCATGTCTGAACAATTTCCAAATCCATTTCTTCCCCTTCTATGTCTTAAAAATTTACCTTATTCTCCCCCCTTTATTTTTCTATTCCAGGGCTGTAAGTCATGTCCACTGTGGACAGCCTTCATCTTCCCTCTGGCTTCTCTGGCCGAGCCTCTCCAACACTCAGTGAAGGCTTCGTGTCCTCTAGCTTAAGATGCCATGGGAAAAAAAATCATCATTATGGCTTCCTCCCAAGAAGACTTTTAAGTGGGTCTTTTCTTTCTGACCCCAAATTCTATGATATCTTCATTAAAACCAGTGGCCAACAGGTGGCCACCTGCAACATGACGAGTTTTGTCCTGTCACAATGCCTTTTATCCGGTGAGGACTCACTCCACCTTTTCTCTTCTCTAGCCTCATCCAGATCTGGCCTACATCTCATCTTCCTTAAATCTACAGGGGCAAATCTATCCTTTCTCACCAGTCCTTACAGACTACAGTTACACTGAAAACTCAGAACATTTTCCTTTTTTGAAAACTTTCAACGAGAAGTCCTTTTCTAATTCTATTCTTTCTCATGTCCTCCAGGATCTTATTTTATTAATTATGTGTTTCTCTTTTGTATAAACTTACTATGTTTACTGTTTCCTCTCTCTGCCAGTCTCCCTTATCTTTCAATCAATATGCAATAATGACTACAAGTGCCTTAATCTGCCTGTGCCCTTGAGTCGCTGGCCCATCTTTCTCGTTCCTTTCAATGCAAAGTACTCAAAGTATAGTCCACAAGAGTTCTTTTCCATGCTTCCCACCTGCTTATTCTTCAATCCTGTCAATTTGGTTAAAATCTACTTTTCTATGAAATCCACCCTCTGGAAGGCCAACAGTAACCATCTAAAACTTAAATACAACCTTTCTTCAACTTTCACCGTCCTCCATCTGTATATGGAATTTTAACACTTACTACCACCTCTTGATCTCTCAGCTCCTCTTTTCTTCTTTGACAAGCCTTTCTGTTGCCTACCTGTTTGCCTGTTTTGTCTCTGTTAAATAGAAGGCAGAGGACAGTCATAGCTGTTGTGTGTCCCTGTTCCTCTACTCCATCTAAAAGGGAGGGGAGGCCGCCATGAGCACTTTGTTGATCACTGTGTTAGTAGGTTGGGCCCACTACTAAAGTGGCCCTTTGGTTCTCTCTCCCTTCTGTCTAGCAAAAGCAGTCAGAAAGCCTGGACACAACTCCCGGAATAAGGCCCAGAAAGGTGCTTTCCATCCATTCTGCTTTGCTTTTGGGTCCTAAGGTTTATCCAGCCTAGGCATATGGGGTCCTCCGTATGGCTGAGTCTGGGCCCCTGGAATTCTTCTTGGGGTTGGAGCCAAAAGTCTCCTCTTGTAAGTACTCCTGTGCCTTCCTTCACCTTCTCTAAACTTTGTTTTTCACTTGGAGTCCTGCCCGATCATAGTTGCATCCCATCATGACACAGATAGGATTGTTACTTCTTTGTGTCCCTCCCCCACTTTTTCTTACTCCCTCCCCTTCAGTGTGATATTCCTGAGCTTCCAGCCCCCATCTCTTCTTCTTGCGCCTTTCCTTCAGCCAGTGAGTGTGGCCACCACCTTCAATTAATATCTCCCAAACCTATAGCTTTGACTTCATCTTCACCCAAGTTCTAGTTCTGAATTCTTGAACTTTTTGATGAAGTCAAGTTTATAATATTCCCCTTAAAATCAACTCTCTTTCTAACGTTTATACCTGTGTTTTTAGTGGCATCAAATCCTCCAGTCGCCCAGATCTGAAACGTGATACATCTTTGACTTTTTCCTTTCCCCCATATTCCATGGGCCACTAAATTCTTTTCACTCATCTTAATAATGTCTTTCAAATTCACAACTGTTCTGTATCAATCTCTTGACCATATTTCAAGCTTTTGTTACCTTACCAATGGTAATTTATCTCTTTAACTGACTCCTGAACTCCAGTATCTCTCTTTCCAATAAATCCTATGCCATGTCACTAGATTGCTCTTCCAAAGCAACACTGAACCTATCACTCTTCTGCTCAGAACACCAGTGATACGCTAGTTCCTAGTAAGTGAAGCTCAAACCAACTCACCTCACATTTAAGCACCCGCCATAGTTTTTCATCAATATACCTCTTCTGGTTTATCTTTCATCAATATCCAACTTGCATTCTAAATTGCAACCAAATTGGACCTGCCAGTTTTGCTGTGTGAGACAATTTCCTCATACATGGTAAAGAACTTGGGCTCTGGAGTCAGACAAACAAGGATTCGCTTGTAGCTGTACAGCCTTGGGTAAATAACACATCTCTGAGAGATAGTTTTTTCATCAATAAAATTGAAACAATAATGGATTTAAACAGATAATGCAGTGCAGAGTTAACACATGGTCTGCTATGCAGAAATGCAAAGTGAAAACACATGTGGAAAATATTTATTCTTTCAAAAGATCAACTAATGCAAATCAAATGAACCTTAAGGTACAATTTTATACCTATTTTACCAATTAAATACAAAGAAACTTTATATCACTTAATACTGAGATCATGATGAAATCATATATCATCTAAAAGTTGTAAACTGAGAAAATGCTTTTGAAACAAAACCTGTGAATATGCAGTTGGAGTCATAAAGGCTGTCATAGTTCCAAGACATGGCTCAACAGAAGCAAAACTTACAGGCACATGTATGTCACCATGCAAAATAGTGGCACTATGGAAGTTATTCTAATTGTCCAATGAAAATAAAAAAAGCTTTTTAGTAATGGTATCAACATAATGGAATATTATGTAGCCCTTAAAATTCAGTTATTTTGGACATTTGATACTCTTTTTGGTTGGCTGGCATCTGAGCCCCTTCCTATGCTTGGGGAATCCCATACCTTGTGAGAAGCCACAGAGCAGAAGATGTCAAATCTTCATTTCCCTAGCCTTCCCGGAAGCCAGGCTGTGTGTCCTAGGGATCACTGCTCAGGCGCTCCTGCCATGATTGAAAGGGGAGCTGGTGATCCAGAAAGAGGGGCCAGGGAAGGTTTCCCTTTGGACATAGCGGTGGGTGGAGGGGAGGGGGACAGCGAGTAAGTGATATGGTGATAAGGTGGTGGGTGGTATGTTAGATTGCTAGGGCTGTTGTTAAAAAGGACCACAAACTAGGTGGCTTAAAACAAGATAAGTTTATTATCTCATGGTTCTGGAGGCTAAAAGTCCAAAATTAGAGTGTCAGCAGGGCCATGCTCCCTCTGAAACCTGTAAGGGAAAATCATTCCTTGCTTCTTCTAGCTTCTGATGCTTGCTGTCAATCCTTCACTTGTAGCTGCAATTCTCCACTGCTTTTGTCATCACAAAACCATCCCCTCCTCCTTTGTCATCACAAACCATCTTCTCTGATAAAGAGACTAGTCATATTGGATTAAGGGCCCACCCTACTCCAGTATGATCTCATCTTAACTAATTACATCTGCGACTATTTCCAAATGAAGTCACATTCTGAGGTACAACAGGTGGTGTTTACCTACCCGTGACAGCGTGTCCCCAGTGCAAGCTGCAATGTCTAGTGCTTGGTGGCAGTGGTGGAACATCCTTTCTCCTCATGCTTGTGACTGACTAGGATCTTATTTGGGGGTCTCTGGCCAACTAAAGCCCTCCAGGAAATTCTAGAAGCTATCTAATGTCCTTTAATAATTCATTTTCTACTTAAATTGGCTATGTTCCTGTTGCTTTCCACCAATAATACTGTACAACTATTCAAAAATATAAAAATATTTATGTATTTATGGGTTTTGATAAATGTATACTGACATATATCCACCCCTATGGTATCATACAGAATAGTTTCACTGCCTTAAAAATCCCTATGCTCTACCTGTCAATGTCTCCTTCCCCTCTAACCCCTAGTCTCCATAGTTTTGCCTCTTCCAGAATATCATATAGTTGGAACCATACAGTATGTAGCTTTTTCAGATAAACTTCTTTCCCTTAGAAATTATGTATTTAAGTTTCCTCCATGTCTTTTCGAGGCTTGAGAGCTCATTTCTTTTTATCATTGAATAATATTCTATTATCTGGAGGCACTGTAATTTATCTATTCATCTATTGAAGAACAAACATACAACACAAAGAGTAAACCTCAATGAATACTGTAGAATTTAGTTAATAACAATGTATCAGCATTAGACCATCAGTTGTAACAAATGTATCACACTAAAGCAAGATGTTAATAGAGGAGAGTGTATGGGGGGCAGGTAGGGAGTGGGGTAATATGGGAATTTATGTCAATCCTTCTGTAAACCTAAAACTGTTCCCAAACACAATCTATTAATTTAAAATATATTTATGTGAAAAATAACATTTAAAATATATATATTTATGTGTCACATTAAATGAAACAGACAGACTAAAAAATGGGATGTGTTTTATGATTGTAGCCATGTGAAAATATATACTTCGGGGGGGCCCAAAACTGGAAAGTAACATTAGGAAAATATTGTATAGGGGTTGGGAATGGCTCTGGTTTATTTATTTTTACAATTGTCTTTCATATTATTATATAATTTTCTTAATTTTCAAAAATTCCACAAGAGGTGGGAAGGAAAGAAACAATGACCCAAAGTCTGCGTCACATATGATAATATAATTTATTTTCTTAGTGGAAATTTCAAAGTAGTGTTTAGGGATAGGGAATCACTCTAACACTTTGGTATTAAGAAGAAATATACATGAAGCATCATTGACAGAATCATTAAGTGTTACAGCTGTTGAACCAAGCTTTCAGACAGAAATTGTACCTTAACTATTTTGTTGTTAGCACCTAGCACAGGTATCCCAAACACAACATGCTCAACATATATTTGTTGTTAAATGGTTAAATTATCAATAATTGCATGAGTAAGCAAGTGTCTTTGATGTAGGATTAAGAATTTATCCTCCCACTTTTCTGTTTCTATTTCCAATTTCATGGCTCTGCTCAAACTGACACCAGTTGATGATTAAAAAAAAAAAAAGTTACACTCTTAAATCAATTTCTGCACTCACTGTTTTTCAACATGATCTCAATTATATGCTAATCGGAGTTAACATTTACAGGTAGCATAACTATACGGGGCAATTTGTTTTCTTCTCCAGCTGACCCGTGAATGAATGCTATCTACCATTCAATCCAAACACATCCTGAGCAATCTCATTATTAAATATTGAAAACACACTCATTTGGAATGGTGGATAAAATTTTTAGATGGGAACATTATCTGAATTTGTCAAAGTTCTTTTGAAATCAGTAGGAGAATTCAACCCTCAAAACTGAAATGTTAAGACTGCTGGTTGGCAGCATGAAATTGAACGCAATGAGCCTGTTTCGGATCACCACTCAGCTGCTAAGGTCAATAAGACCTTGTTTGTGCCATCCACAGTTTATGCATAAATCTAACAGCGTAAACAGATACTCTAGCCAATTTACATTCTCAACAGCAACTCTGCATTTACAAGTTGTTTCTGTCTTCTGAAAAAGGGGAAAAGAACAATTTAATTGATTGCACATAGTGTCTCCCTTACAATTTTCTTAAAAATATCAGGGCAGCTGTGTTTCGTTTCAAAGTTCCCTGTCCTTAGATCTGGGTACAGTCACGTGTTGCTAAGAATATAGAGGCTATTAAGAAACTCTATGAAATGACTAACAATGTTCTTCTGCAGGATCCTTTTAAAAATCCACACAGAAATTCCTCTGCTAGGAATCCTGAAAAACTCATCAGTGCAATTTCCTCTTCTTAAGCTCTGTATGTTTCTTAAAAAGCAAAAGGGACATTCTAATTAAGAGCATATTTTTACATGGATAAAATATGAAAGCTGATGTGACTGATGGTTAGTCATTTTCAGTATAACTTTTATTCTCCATCTCCTATTCATACTAAATGTCAATGAACAGGTTTCAAAGAAAAATTAAGCTTTTGTGTGATACAGTTCTCTTCCACTGGAATCATAAAGAAACATTGTGCTATATCTAGAAAAGATGAAGGCATTCAGTTAAACATTCCATCTCTACTGTAACATCATACTTTTAAAAAGTCTGTCTTTTCTAATGAACAAGAGATTTTTATATTTTTAAATTACTTTTTCTACA
The DNA here is from genome assembly GCA_030848825.1 of Tadarida brasiliensis. Classification (NCBI taxonomy): domain Eukaryota; kingdom Metazoa; phylum Chordata; class Mammalia; order Chiroptera; family Molossidae; genus Tadarida; species Tadarida brasiliensis. The sequence continues at coordinate 52,009,820 of CM061267.1, forward strand.
GCAAAAAAATTAGTCTACTGGAAAGTAAAAACAGGGTTCCTGGTAAAAAAAAAAAACAACAAAAAAAAAACAAACCCACAAACCAACAGGTGATCCCATATATTGGAAGCTTTGCCTGATGTTTGACTGTGATGGGGATAGAGAGGAGCCATAAACAATGACCTTAGGATACAAAAACCAAGGTGAGATGGTATTTCTATTAGATCACACTACCCAGGAAGGTTTCACTGGAGGTGAGGGACACCAAGCTGAGTTCTCTCAGAGAAGGCAGGAGCACAGCTGTCCAGAGCATGGATTCTGCAGCCAAACCACCTGGGTTCCAATTCCCACTCCACCTTTGACAGACTATGGACCTTGATCAAGTTATCTTACTGCTCAGTCCTTAGTTTCTTCACCCACAAAATAGGTATAAAGGGTTCTTCTTATGATTAAATGGGCTAATATAAAAAGACTTTGGAAGATTACTTGACAAATAAGTGCTTTCTAAGTCTTAGCCAGTATAACTGTTTTAGGATGGTGAGGAATGAGAGAAGCAAAACCAAAGAGTGGGGGCCCACTTGGACAGCAGGCACACCCTAGGCAAAGACAAACAAGGTAGGGATGTGATACCTGCATCACAGCCTGTCTGTCAATATTGGTTTAACAACATCAGATTCCTTTGAAGGGAGAAGCAGATCAGTACCACCTGGGGTCTCATTCTGTTGGCTGATGCAGGACACCAACCTGTCTGGTCTGATGGGAAAGGAATTTGCAGGTGACAATAAGCCAGAGCCTCTTTTTCCCTCCCTTTGCCTAACATACTTCTAAGCCAGTAGTTGATTTTGAAAAGAGACCAGTAGTTATTCTTCCTCTAAGTTTGCAGGAAGTAAAAATAAGTCAAGAACAGGTTTGCAATCCATTCTCTTCCTTTACTGTGTGTGAGTAATGAGGTGGACTGGGGTGGGAGGAGGAACTTTGGAAGGAAGGAAGTCAAGTGACCCATTCAAATCTCTTTGTAAAAATGATAATAACACACTTCTGGCACACAACTAATGGTATTTACTAGTGGAAGAGTCCTTGTCTATAGAATGCTTTTAGTAGGATACATCTGGTCTAGCTAGGATTGCTTATGGTAAACATACCTGGAATCTATAAATTTATGGGACATAAAATAGAAAATGTTACATAAACTGTGGAACTCTCTAGTATAAAATGGAGATTCTCCTGTGTAAGCAATATCAATAGCACACATCATTTACACATCTCCTGTGCTAGTCTTGGCCCAGAGAATATCCTGTCACAGCAAGAAAGGAAATTGGAGCCCTGCGGTGGAAGTCCTCGACCCGTCCCTGGTTTGCCTGTCCCCTGCAGTTCCTTGTACCCTTAAAACTGTTAGTGACTCTTCACATTGGGTCAGATCTTTACAATGTGTGAGTATAATTTCTTTAGCTGATGTTTTGTGTTATCTAGGCTTATTTTAACTAATTGATGAGCAATTCTAGTTTCATTTACTCCCTCTCTGTGATTATCTTCACACAGCAGCCATACACAAGGAAGCAGGGGGAGTGGAGTGGATTGGTAAAGAGCAGGGGCTTTGGATGTGACTCTCTCACTCACTGTTTGCAAAGCTTTGGGCAAGTTATTTAATCTGTCTTCACTTCAGCCTCCTCATCTGTCAACTGGCGAGAGCCATGCCCTCTTGGGTATTGTTGAGAGGATTAAATGAATAATATAGTGTATGTGAAGGGCTTAACACAGTGTTTAAAACTACAGTAAACACTCACTAAATCATAGCTCTTGTTAAAATTAAGGAGAGATCTTACTGAATGTTAGATCAGTGCCTTTTGCTGGTAGACAAGAGAGGGGAGAGAGTAAAATGAGAAAGATCTTGTTCTTTCACCTTAATTTTAGGCCAATGTTCTTTATTTTAATGTGAACAATCAGAAAGATCTTTGCACAGAGAACTTCAGCCACATCTTCTGAAATAAATTTTTTAAAACCATTTAAAATATTGCTTCTTGCTCTGTATGTGTTTTCTGAAGTTAGCAGATCAAGTTCTACAAATTGCCACCAATTTAAATAAATGTTTTGTTTTTGTTACTTTTTAACAGCTGGATTGCAACATTGCAGTATTATTTCTGAAAGGAAAAATATTTCTTTAGTTTATTTGCAATACTGTCCTTGTCTGAACTTTTTCTATGTGTGTGCTGTTTGTCCTACTGGTGTTCTGAATAGCCTGAAATGAAATTAGAATAAGCCCACAACCATTGGAAGAGTTGGAAAGAGCTAATTTTGTTTTTTGAGGACTTATTCTGGGTAGCATATTTCCATATTTCTAAAATTGTTGTTTTAAGCCTCAATTAGATCTATTATGGGTGATTTAGGAGGAAAGTGGGGAGCATCCTTGAAGGACATATATGCTACCTGTATGACAAAAAATTGAGACTACTATATTCCAAAAATAAAAACTGTATAAACTATCTTTCCCCTCCTACCACCTTTGGGCAAAAAGTTATACCAGTAAGCCTTTCTGGTTTTTCTACTGAAAAAAAAATATATATATATATATTTTGGCCATATATATATATATATATATATATATATATATATACATATATATATATATACATATATATATATATATATATATATATATATATATATATATATCTTTGGCCAAAAAACCTGCCATTCTGAGGAATGACTTCAAGATATTCATAATATAGCTACATAATACTGTAGCAATATATCATCTTGTTAATTCTTTCACATATAAAGATAAGTAATCAACATTATTATGTTAAAACAAAACAAAACACTGGAATCTAGAACTGAACTTGTAAGTCGAAAATCAAGAGGTTAACATATTTAAATCCAACTGACTGCCAGCAAGCATGAGAACAGTTATAACATGTTCCACACAACTAAGCCCACAGTACCTTTTAATTAAAATATCCTCAGTAAAATTAATCCAATTATAAAATATATGCTTTTATGAGGGCATAGTCAATATATCTTCTCTATTCTGCAGTGTTTATATTACAGGAGGAGGTGTTTTCCACTAAAATACTATCTGGTTGGTTTCTGTTTTTCCTGCATGATTGAGGAAAAGAATCATGTTTTTGAAAATCACTTAGAACCACATGGAAACACTCAAGATATATCAGCATCAGACGTTTTGCTTTGCCAATCCATCCTTCAAATGTTTTAATTTACATGTTTACTAATGTTCTTCTTAGCTGTTTCCTTGTTGTGTTATTAAGATCGTTTGATGATTATCTTTATATGATACATATTAATGAACACAATATTAAGTACATTATTACACATATTTTCCTCAGGGCTGCAAAGTAATGCATAATTTATATCCTTTGCATGACCTTGCTTTAAACTTTGATAAGATGTTTTATAACTCACAAATGACTTAGTGGGTCAGTTTAATGGTAAAATATTTCAATTTGTGAATTATAAATCCCTTTAGTCACCAACAGACATATATTTATGTTAACTTGTTTTCACACTCACATTATTTTAACTTGTTTTCACATTGATTATTTTATGTTACTCAGTAGTTGATTCTTTTTTTGATGTTAATCCTCACCCGAGGAAGGATCATTTTCCATTGATTTTTTAGATAGAGTGGCAGGGAGGGAGGGAGGAAGAGAGAGAAACATCGCTATGAGAGAGACACATTGATTGGTTTCCTCTGGCATGACCCTGACCAGGGCCATGGATCAAACCTGCAACCCTTTGGCCTGCAGGCTGACACCGTAACTGCTGAGCCAAACTGGCCAGGGCCTCAGTCAATTTTTACAGCAATCTTATAAACAGGTAAGATAGATTCTTCAATGGATAATACAAATACATAGAAGTTAAATAATTTGTTAACCTCATACAGGTCATTAGTGAAGAAGTCTGGACCAGGTCTCCAGGTTTTGTTTAAGTGCTCTTCCTAAAACTCAGGGGATATCACCTCACACCTGATGGAATGGCTATTATCAAAAAAACAAGAGATGACAAGCACTGGTGAGGATGTGGAGAAAGGGGACCCTGGTACACTGTTGGTAGGAATGTAAACTGGTAGGGCCACCATGGAAAATAGTATGGAGGTTCCTTAAAAAATAAAAAGAGAACTACCATATAACTGAGCAATTCCACTTCTGGGTATATGTCTGAAAGAAATGAAATCACTATCTTGAAGAGATATCTGCACTTCTATGTTCATTCCAGCATTATTCACAATAGCCAAGACATGGAAACAACCTAGGTATTCATCAAGGGATTAATGGATAAAGAAGTTGTGAGGTTTTATATATAGTGAAATATCATTCAACCAGTAAAAAAAGGAAACCCTGTCTTTTGTTACAATATGAATGGACCTGAGGGCATTATGCTAAGTGAAGTAAGTCAGACAAAGAAAGACAAATACTGCATGATCTCACTTATATGTGAAATCTAAAAAATACGAACTCATAGAAAAAAAGAGTAGAATGGTGATTGCCAGGGCTGAGGAAAACGGAAAGAGGTTGGCCAAAGGGTACAAACTTCCAGTTATAAGATGAATAAATTCTGGTATCTAATATATAGTATGGTGACTATAATGAACAATACTTTATTATATATTTGGAATTTTCTAAGAGAATAGATCTTAAATGTTCTCTCTCTCTCTCTCACTCAGTTAATTATGGGTGTGATGGATAGGTTAACTAAATTTATTGTGGTGATCAGTTCACAATAAAAAGTCCAAGGTCTTTCTAACTTGTGACCAAAGAAATATAAATTATCAAGCACAAGTTTCCAGAAAGATAGATTATGCAGGTACCCTGGAATGTCCCCTAAATTATAAATTCCCTGAAATAAAGGTGTGTGCCATACGTCTTTTTGAATCCCAGTGGTTTTGACCACAGGAAGAGATCACATCGTCTCCATTGCATTTGCCAGTCAGTCACCGGGGACACCTACATGAGTTGCCCACTGTGCAGCAGCAATGACATCCATATTTTCTCCCTGAACACCTACCCATGCCTTTCTCTTAGTTCAGTAGAAAGATCATGGGCTCTGGAGTCAGATGACCTGGGTTTGAATTCTATTACAGAACTATGAGCATGTTATTCTCCCTTTGACTTTAATTTATGTATCAACTAAAATGGAGATAGTTATAACAACATCTTAGGGTGATTTTGAGGAATCAGTGATAGAACATATGTTAATTTCCTGGTACATACTAGACAGCAATTGTCTTAGTCTGTTCAGGCTGCTAACAAAATACCATAAAGTGGGTGACTTGTAAATGTCAGAAATGTATTTCTCACAGTTTTGGAGGCTGCGAAGTCCAAGATCAAAGCACTAGCAGATTAGGTATCTGGTAAGTTTCCGATTCCTGGTTCACAGATGTGTCCTCATATGATGGAAGGGGTGAGTGAGCAATCTGGGGACTCCTTTGTAAAGGTGCTCATCCCATTCTGAGGGCTCTGCCTTCATGCCCTAATCACTCTCCAAAGGCCCCACTTCCTAACCATTACATTGGAAATTAGGTTTCAACATATGAATTTGGGGAGGACACAAGACACAAACATTGAGTCTATAGAGGCAATACATGTTAGTTATCTCTTTGACCCTTTCTTGGACAACTGCTAGTGTTGGCTCTGAAACTGCTCTCTTAACATGTTCAACTCAACCTGCATCCCACAGGTAAAATGCTCCTCTTATCTCCTGCCTGCAAGGATGCTTTGCTGGTCCAAGTCTATGATCTTTGGACTCACGGTCTTCTCTAGACAAACAGGATTATATCAGCAGCATAATTATACCACCATTCATTTGGGTCCCAGTTCACGAGGAAGCTCTCAACTGGTGAGCTCTAGGTGGAGAATGGCTTCATCATAAAAAGAAGGCTTCAAATTTGTGAGTGACTATGACTTGACAGCATACTTGTGAAAAGTTATGAATCCTCATCTAAAAGACAATAAAAGAAAAGGAGACTCCCAGCCAGATACATGCAGAAATGAGTTACTCTGTTAAAATTCTAGCTGTCATTTTACCTGTGTAACTCAGAGAAACTTGCTGACCTCTTTATGCTTCTGTTTCCTGTTTTATAAAACAGAAATAATGAAACCTACATTTTAACACTCTTGTGGGATTAAAGAGAATTATAGGAAGTACATGCCAGTGGCCTGAGGTCTAACATATAATAAGCATTCAGTTAATACATGCTGAATCCAAATCTAATCAAGCATATTTATATTTTAAATGTCCTGTTTTGTCACAAAGATCTAAAAACAAAATTTATAATTAAAAAGTTGCCAACAAGATAATGATTGGGAGGCAGTATAGTGTAGTGGTTAAAATCATAGTCTTTTGATTTAAAGTCTAAATGTGAATGCTGAATCCACTGTTACTATGTAACTTTAGACAACTTACCCTCTCTTTGCCGGGTTTATTTATTTATTTTTTATTTTATTTTTTTATTTATTAGTTTACTTTTGTTACAGATGTTTCTCCTCTTTTCCCCCATTGACACCTCCTCCCCCTCCCTCCCTGCCCCGTCCCCAGTTTTGTTGTCCATGTCCATTGGTTATGAGTACATGCGTACAAGTTCTGTGGTTCATCACTCCCCTCCTCCACCCCCTCTTCTGGCAATTGTCAGTCTGTACCCTACTTCCACGTCTCTGGGACTACCCTGTTCCTCAGACTGTTATGTTCATTATATTCCAGAAATAAGTGAGATCATATGATATTTGTCTTTCTCTGGTTGGCTTGTTTCACTTAGGATAATAGTTTCCAGGTCCTCCCATGTTGTCTCCAAGGATAACAGATCTTTCTTTCTTACAGCTGCATAGTACTCCATTGTGTATATGTACCACTGCTTTTTTATCCATTCGTCTACTGATGGACACTTGGGCTATTTCCAGATCTTAGCTATTGTAAATAGCGTTGCTATGAACATGGGGGTACATGTATTCTTTCTGATTGGTGTTTCAGGCTTCTTAGGGTATATTCCTAGGAGTGGGATCACTGGGTCAAATGGTAATTCAATTTTTAATTTTTTGAGGTAACACCATAGTGTTTTCCATAGTGGCTGTACCAGTCTGCAGTCCCACCAGCAGTGTACTAGAGTCCCCTTTTCTCCACACCCTCGGCAACACTTGTTGTTTGATGATTTGTTGATGGCGGCCATTCTGACAGGTATGAGGTGATACCTCACTGCTGTTTTAATCTGCATTTCTCTGATGATTAGTGACATTGAGCATTTCTTCATATGTCTCTTGGCCATTTGTATGTCCTGTTTGGAGAGGTGTCTATTTAGTTCCTCTGTCCATTTCTTAATTGGGTTCTTTGTCTTCCTTTTGTTGAGATGTATGAGCACTCTATATATTTTGGAAATTAATCCCTTATCTGATATATCTTTGGCAGTTATGCTCTCCCATACAGTGGGTTGCCTTTCCACTTTGATGGTTGTTTCTTTTGCTGTGCAGAAGCTTTTGAGTTTGATGTAGTCCCATGTGTTCACTTTTTCCTCTGTTTCTGTTGCCTTAGGTGATATATCAGTGAAAATTCTGCTGCGTATGATGTCTGAAATTTTGTTGCCTACATTTTCTTCTAAGATTTTTATGGATTCATGAGTCACATTTATGTCTTTTATCCATTTTGAGTTTATTCTTGTGTATGGTGTAAGCTGATGGTCTAGTTTCATTTTTTTGCATGTAGCTGTCCAATTTTCCCAACACCATTTATTAAAGAGGCTGTCTTTACTCCAGTGTATGCTCTTGCCACCTTTGTCGAATATTAATTGAGCATAATGTTTTGGGTCAATTTCTGGGTTCTCTGTTCTATTCCATTGATCTATGTGCCTGTTCTTGTGCCGGTACCAGGCTGTTTTGATTACAGTAGCTTTGTAGTATAACCTGATGTCCGGTATTGTTATCCCACTTACTTTGTCCTTCTTTTTCAAGATTGCTGTAGCTATTCGGGGTCTTTTTTGGTTCCATATGAACTTCTGAAGTATTTGTTCTAGTTCTGTGAAATATGTCGTTGGTATTTTAATGGGGATTGCGTTAAATCTATAGATTGCTTTGTGTAGTATGGACATTTTAATGATGTTAATTCTTCCAATCCATGAACAAGGTATGTGCTTCCACTTTTTTATATCTTCCTCTATTTCTTTTTTCAATGTGCTATAGTTTTCTGCAAATAGGTCCTTTACTTCTTTGGTTAAGTTTATTCCTAGATATCTTAATTTTTTTGCCGTGATGGTAAATGGGATTGTTTTTTTAGTTTCTCTTTCTGTGAGTTCATCATTGGTGTATAAGAATGCCGTCGATTTCTTGACGTTAATTTTGTATCCTGCTACTTTGCCAAATTCATTAATTAAGTCTAGTAGATTTTTGATGGAGTCTTTAGGATTTTCTATGTATAATATCATGTCATCTGCAAATAATGACAGTTTCATTTCCTCCTTTCCATTTTGGATCCCTTTTTTTTTTTCTTCATGTCTGATTGCTGTGGCTAAGACTTCCAGTACTATGTTAAATAAGAGTGGTGAAAGTGGGCATCCTTGTCTTGTTCCTGTTGTTAAGGGAAATGCTTTTAGTTTTTGTCCATTGAGTATGATGTTGGCTGTAGGTCTTTCATATATGGCCTTTATAATGTTGAGATATGATCCCTCTATTCCCAAATTGCTGAGCGTTTTTATCAGAAATGGGGGCTGGCCCTGGCCGGTTTGGCTCAGCGGTTAGAGCGTCGGCCTGCGGTACAGAGAGACCCGGGTTTGGTTCCTGCTAAGGGCATGTGCCTCGGTTGCAGTTTGTCCCCGGCCCTGGTTGGTCGTGCGGGTGGCGGCCACTCGATGTGTCCCTTTCACGTCGATGTTTCTCTCTCTCTCTCTCTTCCTCTCTCTCCCTCCCACTCTATCTGAACAAAAAATGAAAAAATGTCCTCAGGTGAGGATAAAAAAAAAAAAAAGAAAGAAAAGAAATGGGTGCTGGATTTTGTCAAATGCTTTTTCAGCATCTATTGATATGATCATATGGTTTTTATCTTTCATTTTGTTTATGTGATGTATCACATTTATTGATTTGCAAATATTGTACCAGCCTTGCATCCCTGGGATGAATCCCACTTGGTCATGGTGAATAATTTTTTTGATGTATTGCTGGATCAAATTTGCTAGTATTTTGTTAAGGATTTTGGCATCTATGTTCATCAGGGATATTGGCCTGTAGTTTTCTTTCTTTGTAGTGTCTTTTTCTGGTTTTGGAATTAGAATTATGCTGGGTTCATAAAACGAGTTTGGAAGTCTTCCTTTTTCTTGAATTTTTTGGAATAGTTTGAGGAGAATGGGTGTTAGTTCTTCTTTGAATGTTCAGTAAAACTCGCCTGTGAAGCCGTCAGGGCCTGGGCTTTTGTTTGCTGGGAGGGTCTTGATTACATCTTCAATTTCCTTCGTTTTTATTGGCCTGTTCAAGTTTTCTATCTCTTCTCGGTTCAGTTTTGGGAGACTATGTGTTTCTAGAAATGTGTCTTTGCCCGGTTTATAAAATGAGGATGATCAGAGTACCTACTACATTAGACTGTTGACAGGATGAAGAGAGAAATATTATGTAAAGCATTTAGGAAACTGCCAGGCATGTAATAATTTCCTAGTAAATGTCAGCTATTATTATTTGGGAAATCTGGATTTTATTTTTACCTTGCTGGTCATCTGATAAATTAACTATTAAATGTACTACTGAAGTCAGCAATGGAAAACATTTTATTTTAGGTCAATTCTACATTATTAATAAGTAAAATTTCAGGGAGGACAAATAATAGTTTTTATGCCGTAAAATATTAATTAGGAGAAAATAATACTGCAAATGTCATTTTTCACTGCATTTTATAATTCTGTAGTACTGAAATTGTTTTTGCCTAGCTAAAAAATCTAATCATTAGAAAAACAGAATAATAAATCTCATTATGGTTTTACTTTAAGTAAAAGGTAATAGCTCTGAAATAGAATTGATGCTATTGAAAAACTACCTATCTGAATTTATTAGAAATAACACACAGACACACACACACACACACACACACACACACACACACACACACATCTCCTTAAAAATCCAAATAACTAAAGTAAATGTAACAACTTATTGAGTAGGTCTTATGGACCTGATCAGTTAATTGCCAGTGGACAATGGACCAGATGAAACAACACATTTGAGAAGAACCTAATTTTTACCTCTTTTACATAGGTAATTCCACAGAAGTATTCTTTTGTTTAAACAACCTGGATAATAAGCTATGAATTCAAGGCATGTACAGTTCTTAAAAGGCAGCATAGGATGAAAATACAAAATGGTTCAATACAAACCTAGCTAGGTTCATAGGGAGTTGGTTACTGGAAAGAAAGGTACCACCTACTTACTTGAGCTTTCCAGGTCAGAAACCTGGAGCTTAGCTACTCTGTTGCCTAAAAAGGCTCTTCTCTGACACCGGCAGAGGCCGAAAACCAAGGAGTCTGAACTAGTGCAGTTTATCTTACACTTTTATGGCTCAATTCTGATTCCTTTTATGACTGAAGAGTTGACTGCTGTGATTAACTGTCACTAACCAGAGTCAAAAATCAGTAACCTCGATTCTCAATTCAGACTTTACCTCTCAAAATGCTCTCTCTAAAATATAGCAGCATTTCTCAAATAATTTTACTTCAGTAAAAATGAAACTATATTCATTTAATTATTAATCTTTAATGAATCACACATCTCTCATTTGGCTAAGGGTCTAACTCTAAAGACTCTTAATTAAATGTAAGTATATTTTGAAAATGAAAAAAATATTTAGTTTCAAATATTTAAACAATGGCTATTTCACCAATACCTAGTATAGAAAGTAGGCAAACCAGAAAACAATTAACTGTCTAAGTGATCTCATTAAAATAACTGTTTAAAGATTTAGCTTATTAACCAAGATACAAGATACCATTCTTTTCAACAGTATGGTAGAGCTCTATTATTTCTCCAGAGCAAGGTCAGAAAACTTTTTCTTTAAAGGGCTAGAGAGACACTCTAGGCTTACAGGCCAAATGACTCTCAACTCCTCAAAGTATGCTGTTGTAGCACCAAAAAGGCCATAGACAATATGTAAACAAATGAACATAGCTGTGTTCCAATAAAACTTTATTTATGGACACTGTAATTAGAATTTCATGTAATTTTCACATATCATAAAATATTATTCTTCTTTTGATTTTTTACAACTGTTTAAATATGTAAAAATCGTTCTTAGATAATGAGCCACACAAAACCAGGTGGCGGACTGGGTTTAACTGACCTCTGCTCTAATCAAGGCTCAGAAATGGCACCTCTATTATAGGTTTTCTGTCCCATAAAGAGTGAGGGCATCTATGCTAGTGCTACCCAAACCACAACTCATTTGAGCAGGATCCTGAAGGTTCACTTTATAGTCTTTCTGTCTCTATTTTTTTCCTCAAAAGATACCTTTAAACACACTTTTAAAAATGATATAAAGAACCCAAGAATTAAAAACTTATCCAAAGACCAAAATAATGTATTCAAAAGGAAAGAATTGCATAGCTCCATCATTAACTGTATCTTTTTTTCAGTCAGTCAGCCAGTCATGAACATAATTTTACAAAGTGCCTTAAGAGTGCTGGGGATACAAAGATAAATATGACGTGGTCCTTCCCTTGAAGGAGCCCAGGGTCTACCTTGGGAGACAGACACGTAAACTGGGATTCCATCACCTGTGCTGTGCTAACATGGGTACAGGCACCCTTATCTCACCTAAGGAGTACCTAGGTCAACACCTAACCCTCATTTGTGTGGCAAGGGTTTCTCCAGGATGATATTTGAGTCTCCAAGAAAGAGTTGAGTTTACCAGATAAGGTGAACTGAACAGCATAAAATAAATCTATTGGCAAAAGCCTTTGGTTGAGTAAGCCAGACACAATTTCCTAATTTAACTGTTATATAAATTTACTTTAATTAGGTTGTGAGATCTCCCCACCTCCCTGGAATTTGGATCTGAGGACAATAGTGGATTAACTGAGGAAACAAATAATAAAGTAATAACAAAGAGGACCTTTGATGTTTTATTTGCTCAGAAAGCTCAATGCTTAAAACCTGTAGCACTTCCAGTGGGAGTAAATATTCAGCCAACCGAAGTATTCACTGGTAGGAAGCTTTTTTTTGTAACCTTTTTTAGTTTATCCTCTTATCTCTGATTATACCCATATGGCATCATGCCAAATAACTCCTCTTTCTTCTTGGTGCTTTACATCTTTTAAATGTTTGTAGACTGTTATTATCTTTCCCCTGAGTCACTTCAAAGTAAAGCTAGGCATTCTTTGCTACTTTCATCTTTCCTGGTAAATTAACTCCATTATTCCCTCAATAATTTGTATTATTTGTTTTTTCTTCACTGGATTCTTTCTTTAATTTTCTGAGTCTTTCTCTTAATGAAAGGTCCACAGCAAGCTACTCAGATACCAAGAGCAAAATCAGCGAATGTATAATTTTATTTATGGCTGGCTGTTTTTAGTATAAATCTAGTTTGTCTTGACTTATACTTTCTAAATATTTTCTTTCCCAACTTGAATTTCTGAAAAATCTCTGACACCAATCTTCTTTTTTCCATAAATAAAATGTGTTTGAGTTTGGAATTTCTGCTCTGGCTTTTCAAATCCTAAGTGAGTCAAAAGGCTACACTCATTTGTTTTTCTTCTCCATTGGTCTCTGTCCTTTTCTATTTGGTAAATGCAAATTATTTTCTGGTCTTCTGAACACTGCTGAAATTGATTTGGCTGTTTTGTATTTAATGAAAATGTTAGCTTAAATATTATGTCAAATATAGTTTCTAAAAATTCTATCTTATAGCCTTTAAAAAATGCACAAAAATATTTTCTCTCAGATTTTCTTTTCCTCCAAGACTGTCAAGGATCTTTATAATTAATTTGGGATAAATGCTAGAAATGGAACTAGAATAACCATGTTCTACTGTGCTTAGAGTTTTCAGCTGAGAATCTTGATTTTCTCCACACATAATTGGTTACTTGTGCCCTGTCAGATCACCAAATAGGGAATGAGAGCCCTTGCCACTTACAGGGGAGAGATGAAGTGACCCAGCAGGGCCCAGCCCCAGCTATAATTGGCCATAGGCCTCTCTCTAACAATCAAGAAAATTATATGCATGTTGTTACTTCTATAAGACTCCAGTATAGATGTTAATATAAAATTAATAGCTCTAAATTACTTACAATGTAATGAGGCACACTGAAAGTTCAGTAAACCTTTACAGATGGTGGCTGTCCTCAACAGTGGGGAGTATTTCTAAAAATAATTCCAAATGGTTATAATGCAAAAACCATAAACAGTTCTTAGTAAAGTTTTGGAGAAGGAGGAGAGTGAACTTTTCAAGGTGAAAATATTGAGAAAAATTTTGAAATGTCTGCTGTTTTCACAGAAATTATGGAGATTGGGCCAATTTAGATAGTGATAAAGGGTATTTGAGTTTGTTAGTTTGGCTGAGTAAAGATAATATTGTCTTTGGGGTCAAATTCTTAGATTTTTTCATTTACACACACGTATGAAATCTAATAAAAATCAGATGACAGATAATAGAACACTGGAATTGTTAGGCAAGTATTACTCATAAACTAAAGAACCTCAGTATGGTATGTCTAGAATGTTTAATTTTCTTCAACAAAATGGCAAGCAGATGGCTTATCATTATGAATAACCTTAAAAATATGCCCCTGGGTAGCTGAAAGAATTGACCTACAATATTGGGTTAATTATATTCTCCCATTAATTAAAATCTGCCAGATACAACTTTAGTTGCAATATAATTTATGCCAAACTGTTGTAACAATAGTTAATTGGCAGGTTCAGACAATTCTGTGTCCATCATCACAGCTGAGAATCCATGTCTTCTTTGAACTTCAGTAAGTAACTCAACCCTGGATGACTGCTCAAAGATAATGATCCATAAAAATACATGGCAGATCTAGTTCAATTCTCTCATGGAGTCTTTATATAGCCTTGGATATCTTGGGTAGCTACTCCAAGGTAACACAATTGCCTTAAGAACAGAAGAACATAATAGAATTCTTAGACAATTTACTCTGATTTCACCCTAGATGTGAAAAAATCATCAGAGTAAAAATAAGTGATAAATAAAATTCTTAAATTGCCCAGCAAATTTAAAATTGCACAAAGTATCAATGCTTTCTAATTTCAAGCAATTTATTACCTGGATGCACCTTAGAGCTGCACCAGGGCCTTGCCCACCTGAGAAGGCCTGATGTCCTCTCCCTTTCCTGGACATCAGGGACCGCTCACAGAAATTCTCTACCCCTCAGAAAACTCCCCAGTAAGCGACATCTTCCCCCCCATTCCGTGCCATCTTTCAGCAGCACAGAAGCTCCTGGAAATCGGTGTTTTCGTTCCAACCAGGACTATAACCCCAGTCGTAAGAATGGGAATTGACTATTTTAAAGCACCTACTATATGTCAGAGCCTGTGGTAGACCCTGGGAATATCAAACAAATAAGACTTAACCCCATGCTCTCAAGACGCTGAGGCCAGCAAGGGAGAAAACCAGGCAAACCAATCAATGTGATAGCTGTAATACAGGAACATGGAGCTTCTGTGAAGAGTACCAGGGGACGCTTTTTGTCAGAGCAACTCTCCTAAAGGAGGGAAAATAGAAATTTGCCAGTGAAGAACAGAAACATAAGAGTGAGGAACAGAATATGGCAGTTATCCAGGCAGCTCAGCATTGCTAGGCTATAATAAAGTGTGAAAGGCAGGAAGACTTTGGCTTGAACTCCTTGCTAATGGCTGGAAGATCCTGAGAAGTTAGTTACCTCATTTCTGTGTCTCGGTTTTCTTCTGTGTAATGGGATAATAAACACAGGATAGATGTGGTCCAGATGGAACAGCAATAGTTTACTAACTCTGATCAGTGCATTCACGATTATCTGTTCAGGAAATAACATCTGGAAACAGGGAATGACCTCTGGAGCTCTGTCTTTCTCATGCTTTTCACATGGAAGATAATACAGAATTGCTTCCATGGGAAGGGACCTAACTCAAAACAAGTGGAAAGAGTCCTGTGAGCTTTTTACAAACTGACAATGACTCATTTACTTCTGCAGTTCACTCTAGCCTTCATCACTGGTAAAAACCTTCATAGGAAGGTTTTATACAGCTGTGATATATATGTTAAGGAAAAGTTGAGCCCGGCCGGTGTGGCTCAGTGGTTGAGTGTTGACCCATGCACCAAGAGGTCGCTGGTTCGATTCCTGGTCAGGGTACATGCCCAGGTTGTGGGCCCAATCCCCAGTGAGGGACATGCAGGAGACAGTCAATCGATGTTTTCTCTCATCGATGTTTCTATCTCTCTCTCCCTCTCCCTTCCCCTCTCTCTAAAATCAATAAAGAAAAAAATTTTTTAAAAAAGAAAAAGTTAAGAAGCTGAATATACTTATCAAAACAAAATAGTTGAATGAATAAAAAATAATACCCATGTGAAAAATTAAAAGAAGTTAGTTTCTCATCCTGAAAGAGATGTTTAAAATAAAGCCTCACTCTATCTATCTATCTATCTATCTATCTATCTATCTATCTATCTATCTATCTATCTATTTATCTATCTATCTATCTATCATAACAAATTGCACGTCTAAGTAGTTCTATTTTTTTGCTGTCTCCATGGAGCTTAAGACAACTTTTTACGTACAGGAGCCTTACTTGTGCTATTTAACATAGACTGCCCTTTTCTTGTTCACTATCAAATTCTCACTTTCCCTTCAAGGCTCAAGCTTATCATCACCTCCTTTCTGAACTAAATATTCCGTGGTTTACTGCCATTGTACACTGGTTCTTTTCCGGTTGTTCACACCCCTCCTTCTGCCTTTCAAGTAATAGATTTCAGTGTTAGCTGAATTTGTGGGTTATTGGGGGGTAAGAAATGCACCACTTCTGATATCATGATGTGTGTGCAGTGGGAGGAAAGACTTCTCCCAGAGAAAGGGAACAGGAAAGTGCTGTCCCTTGAGAAAAACTAGAGGATAATATGATTAAATGGTTGAAGACTTCTTGACCAACAGTTATATTTGTCTTCCTGTGCTGCCAAGAGAGCGTGGCCATGAATTCCCAGGAATTCCCAGGAATGTCTCAGGGATCTCAGGTTTGCTTACGTGATACAGTATGAAAGCCAAAATTAAGTACAACTCAATCTCAATTAATATAATTTTTTAAGTGAAATAACTATGAAAGTTGAAAGAGATATGGTAAATGATATGTTGGATAATGAAACCCAAAAAACAATAAGATTCTCTACTCTTGGTGTTATAGCTATAGAATTGTTCTTAAGATGAGACTGCTATATGATATAAAAGTATAACCTATAATTTTTAATTTATTAAATTTTGTATGATTTTTAAAAAAGATTAACTTGGTACTAATTACTTTACATTAAATGTGTCCCAAGATCTATTAGAATGTTCTTTTTTTAATTCTTTTTTATTTTATTTTTTAAATTTATCTTTATTGTTGAAAATATTACAGACGTCCCCCCTGTTTCCCCCTTGATCCCCTTCACCCCACTCCCACCCACCCAGGCCTTCACTACACTATTGTCTGTGTCCATGGGTTATGCATATATAGACTGTTCTTTATGCTCTAATATATATTTTCACATTTTATTTTTTTCATTTTTAAAGTTTATTTTTATTTCTTTTAAACTTTATTGTTGAATGTATTACAGATGTCACCCCTTTTATCCCCATTGACCCCCTCCTCCCCAATCCCGCCCCCCTCCTGCCTTCCCCACACTATTGTCTGTGTCCATTGGTTATGCATATATGCATAGAAGTTCTTTGGTTTATCTCTTCCCACCCTCCCTCCCCCCTTCCCTTTGAGGTTCATCAGTCTAACAACCAATTTGTACTTCTTAGTTCCTTCATCCTTTTCACCCAGCCCCCCAGCCCCCTACCATCTGACAAGCAACAAAAAGTTCTCTGTATCTATGAGTGTGTTTCTGTTCTACTTGCTCATTTTGTTTGTAGATTCAATTGTTGATAGATATGTATTAATTGCCCCTTTATTGTTCATATTTTGTTCTTCTCCTTCAAGAAGACCTTTCAACATTTCATATAATACTGGTTTGGTGGTGATGAACTCCTTTAGCTTTTTCTTGTCTGGGAAACTCTTGATATGTCCATTGATTCTAAATGATAGCTTTGCAGGCTACAGTAATCTTGGTTGTAGGTCATTGCTTTTGATCACTTTGAATATCTCTTGCCACTCCTTTCTGGCCTGCAAAGTTTCTTTTGAGAAATCAGCTGACAGTCTTATGGGAGCTCCTTTGTAGGTAACTAACTGCTTTTCTCTTGCTGCTTTTAAGATTCTCTCTTTGTCTTTAACATTTGGCATTTTGATGATGATGTGTCTTGGTGTGGACCTCTTTGTGTTCATCTTGTTTGGGACTCTCTGTGCTTCCTGGACTTGTATGCCTGTTTCCTTCACCAACTTAGGGAAGTTTTCTGTCATTGTTTTTTCAAATAGGTTTTCAATTTCTTGCTCTTTCTCTTCTGGCAAGCAACAAAAAGTTCTGGATGCGAATGTTGGTACACTTGAAGTTGTCCCAGAGGATCCTTACACTATCCTCATTTTTTTGGATTCTTTTTTTCTTTTTGCTGTTCTGATTGGGTGTTTTTTGCTTCCTTATATTCCAAATTGATGGTTTGCTTCTTGGCTTCACCTACTCTACTATTGATTCCCTGTAAATTATTATTTATTTCAGTTAGTGCAGCCTTCATTTATGACTGGCCCTAAGTTCTTTGGAGTTCTCCTTAAGTTCCTTGAAGTTCTCACTAAGTTCCTTGAGCATCCTTATAAGCAGTGTTTTGACTCTGCATCTGATTGCTTATCTCCATTTTTGTTTAGTTCTTTTCCTGAAGTTTTGTTCTTTCAGTTGGCACATGTTTCTATGTCTCCTCATTTTAGCTGCCTCCCTGTGATTGTTTTCATGTATTAGGTAGAGTTGCTATGTCTCCTAGGCTTCGTAGGGTGGCCTATTGTAGTAGGTGTCCTGTAGGGTCCAGTGGCACAGCCTCTCTGATCACACCAGCTGGGCCCTCGGGGTGCACTCCTTGTGTAGTCCACCCTTCTGTTGTAATTGAGTCTTGATTGCTGTCTCCATGTGGTTCTTCTTTAATTTCGTAGTTGTAGGACTTCCATTCAGCTCGATGTCAGGAGGTTCTGAAGGATGGTTGTTCTGTAGTTTAGTTGTCATTTTGATGTGGTTGTGGGAGGAAACGACACTGCGTTTACCTACGCTGCCATCTTGACCCGCCACGTTGACAGGAAGTTCCGCCAAGACTTCAGAATGGTTTGACAGCCATGTGCAAGATGCTGATTTGAGCCTCTCCTAATTCTCTAGTAACCTCACTGGAGCAGGACGGGCTTGATATACGTCTTCACCAGTGGCATGGCTTCTGATCACTTTTGTTGTCACCTGTAAGACTCCCGGCTGAATCGCGTGTCACGGAATGATTTTTAGTGCCAGCCATCACAAGACAGGAAGGAGGTAGTGGCGACACAGAGG
This sequence comes from Tadarida brasiliensis, assembly GCA_030848825.1. Classification (NCBI taxonomy): domain Eukaryota; kingdom Metazoa; phylum Chordata; class Mammalia; order Chiroptera; family Molossidae; genus Tadarida; species Tadarida brasiliensis. Next base: position 52,028,411 of record CM061267.1, read on the forward strand.
TCGTGGAGCCAGGGTGGCAGCAGCAGGCCAAGGTGGAAGCGGACAGCAGGCAGAGACCAGCCGGACCTCCAGCCGCAGCACGGTCACCAGGGAAGGACAGGTCGGGCGGAATCGCCCACATTTGATTTTATTTACAGTCTTCTCTGATTTCCAGGTTTTATTGGGATTCCTTGAGTTCTTTAACCCAACTAAGTGAAACACAACAACTAAAATCAGAAGAAAATCTCTGCACATTTTCAACATTTTTTCCCCTCTTAAATCTTCATTATTGTGCCTTTATATAATATTTCATGGTAAAAACATAGAAGATCTAATGAAGAGCATGAGTTGGAGAAAAGAGTATGCCTCTGATTTCCTAGATGGAGCTTTGCCGAACTTTAGTATTACAGCACTGTCATTCCTACCGTGGGGAACTTGGAGTTATAGCATCATAACTCTACCCTTGCTGGCTGCACCCTCAGCTTTCAGTCAATCAGTTGACCTCTTACCAACTTTCTCTGGTATCTTACCACAACCACTGCTCTGGAGACCTTCACTTCTGGCTATTATTTCTCTTGTGTCACTGTTATTTTGTGTCATTTCCTGCCATCTTTGTTTCCCTGTATTTGACCTAATTCATGTCCATCTCTAACAGTGGGTCTTTGGAAGCCATTTTGTACATTGTGGGCATAACATAAGGTCGGCAACTAAAAAAAAACCTGGGCCAATTCCCTTTCCTGGAAATCTGGAATAGGTCTAAGCAAGAGTTGGTCCCTCTTAGTGTGGATGAACCTATGGGCTTATAAACACATAATTTCAGTGGCAATAGAGTGGCCATGTTTTCTACCATGTGGAACCAAGGGCAGGGAAAGGTGCTCTACAGAGAGAGAAGAATGAACAACAGGAATCTTGGTGGTCTTCCAATATGTCCTTCCTTCAGGTCTACCTGCCTTCTTGTTCTTGGAGCCAGTGAAGCAACCCTGACTTTCTCCTTTGGTGTGTAGGTTTACTTACCTTTTCTATTACTTTTAACCAGTAAATGCCTTTACTGACAAATATACATTCATAAAAAGCTAAGTTTTATTTTTGAGGGTGTTGTAAAATCTAAAGTTAGCTGAACACCATACACATTAGGAAATAAAGAATGACTGTTATTATGAGTTACTCCAGTATGTGAAATCACCTGCTGCCCTAGAAAAGTCCAGGTTGAGGACATTCATTCTCATAAAGTATGTTTGGGACAGAACAGAAATTGAGACAGAAAAATTGCAGAAGAAAGTATCTCAGTAGCAGGCAATTTCTTCCACCTGTTGCCCAATTACTCCCTCTTCTTGTAACCACTGCTTCTCCTGTCAGTGGGTCCTTCTGATAACGGAGTAGATAAAAACTGTAGAGAGTGTCTCTGGGGTAGGAGTGGAAGAGAGAGTCTGAGAGTAGGTGGAAAGAAACTAGCTGCCAGTTTCAGAAAAAATAAATTACTGCCTATAATGATACAAGTGACACTAAATGGCAGACTGGCTGGAGCACACAGGTAAGTCATTGCATCTACTCAAAGAGCATGGAATGCATGTGAGCAGACAGAAGAATCCAGCTGTTACAATAACAGCTAAACTGCTCTGGTATGTAAAACCACAGGTTAACTTTTTTAACTGACTGTGGACAAACAAATTTTAAAAAGTTAGATTAATTTTAAAATCTCTATTTGCTAATTATGTTAAAAATGAGCCTTGTTATTTAGTAAGCCACCCAGTACTTACTAAAATAACTATTAGCTTCTTGTAAATAAAATCTTAAGAATCCTTCCCTCCTCAGTGTCTTTCAGGCAATGAAGCATATAGTAGATGTTGGGTAATTGTGATATTAAAATTAGCTCTCTAAGCAAGAACCAGTCACAGCATATAGCGGTGTTGATCCTCAGAAATGATGGCTAGTAATTATAACTAATTAATCTCAATTGCCTTAGTATTGTTAACCAGAATGTTTAAAAATGAAGTATAAAATCAATAATATGAATGTATGTATTTAGATTTTTCATCCGTAATTTTATTACAAAATTAATTCTCCTGACAAAAATGTAGGATAGTAAACTAAAACTAGCCTAAAACAAATATAACATGCATTCAGGGGACTTCTTTTCCTTCTATTTACTTTTTTCTGATCATTAAAAAATAACAAAGAATTTTCAAAGAATCAGAAAACTTAGAAGGTTATAAAAAAGAAAATTAAAATGACGTAATTATATTACCAGGCCCATTAATTCATAGTATTTCTGAAATTATCTTTCCACACTTTTTTGGCAGAGGGGACAAGTCTATTAGTTTGAGGACCAGAAGCATCAATATTATCTGAGAACTCTTGAGAAATGTGTCTCAGGCCCCATCCGAGACCTACTGAATCAGAATTGCATTTTAATAAGATAATCCAGATGAGAACTATTAAATTAGATGGACTTTTAGTTTACTTTACCAAAACATTGAACCAGAATTTTTTATAACAGTTTTATTGAGATAAAATTCACATACCATACAATTTACCCCTTTAAAGTATATAAATCAGCTTTTAGTACATTCAGAGTTCAAAGCCATTGCTACTATCTGATTTTAGAACATTGTCATCCTCCCCCAAAACCCATACCCATTAGCAGTCACCCTGCTTCTCCTACCCCAAGCCCCCAGCAACCATTTATCTATTTTCTGTCTGTAAGGATTTATAAACATTCATGTACAATTTTTGTGTGGACATATATTTTCATTTCTCTTTGTACATACCTAGGAGCGGAATTGATAGGTCATATGGTAACTCTATGTTTAATTGTTTGAGGAGGTCCTACCAGACTATTTTCCATCTTAGATCCTCACCAGCAGTGTATACAAGTTTTGATTTCTCCACATTGTCAACAACACTTGTTATTATCAAACTTTTTTATTCTAGGCATCCCCATCGGTGTGAAGTAGTATCTCATTGTGGTTTTGATTTGCATTTCACTGATGACTAATGATGCTGAGTATCTTTTTATGTGTTCATTGGTCATTTGTTTATCTTTCTTGGAGAAGTGTCTGTTCAGATCCTTTGCCCGTTTTTAGATTCGGTTGTCTTTTTATAAGCGTTTTTATGTATTCTGGATACTAGACACTTAACAGACATATGATATTTTCCCTCATTCTGTGGGCTGTATTTTCACTCTCTATATATTTTTTCTTCTAAGATTTTTATAGTTTAGTTCTAACATTTAGGTCTATGATCTACTGTGAGTTAATTTTTGTTTATGGTGTGAAGTGGGAGGCCCAATTTCATTCTTTTGCATGTGGCTATCTAATTGTTCTACCACAGTTTGCTGAAAAGACAATTCTTTCCTCCATTGAAAAGATTATTCTTCCCTAAAAGAGCAATTGATTGTAGATGCATAGATATCTGGACTCCCAATTCTATTTTCTAATCTATTTGTCGATTCTTATTCCAGTACCAAATTGTCTCGAATAACGCAACTTTGCAGTAAGTTTTGAAACTTGGAACTTATGAATCCCCCAACTATGTTATTCTTTTTCAAGAATTTTTGGTTATTTTGAGTTCTCAAACTTTTATAGAAATTTTAGGGTCAATGTGGCAATTTTGGCAAAGAAGTGAGCTGAGATTTTGATCGGGGTTGCATTGAGTCTGAAGATTAATTTTTGGAGTATTGCCATCTTAACAATATTATGTCTTCTGTCCATGAATGTGGGATGTCTTCCAATTTATTTAGTCCTATAATTTCTTTCAACAATATTGTGTAGTTTTCAGTGTACAAGTCTTACATTTCTTTTGTTAAATTTATTCCTAAATATTTTTGATGCTATTGTAAATGGAATTGTTTTCTTGATTTCATTTTCATATTGTTCATTACTAGTGTACAGAAATACAATTGATTATTGTATCTTAAATTTTTATCCTGCAACCTTGATAAACTCACTTTTAGCCCTAATCATTGGGGGGTGAATTCCTTAGAATTTTCTACATACAAGATCATATCATTTACAAATAGAGATATTTTTACTTCGTTTCTAATCCCAATGCATGTTATTTCTTTTTCGTGTCTAATTACCATGGCTGGAACCTCCATACAATGTTGAATAGCAGTTGTGAGAGTGGATATTCTTGTCTTGTTCCTGATCTTAAAGGAAAAAAAAAATCAGTCTTTTGGTACTCTTAATAGTCTCTTAGGTATTGTGTTAACTGTGGGTTTTTCTGATTTTCTTTATTAGGTTGAAGAAATTCCCTTTTATTCCTAGTGTGTTGAGCATTTTTATCATGAAAGAATATTACTTTTTGCAATGTTTTTCCTGTGCCTATTGAGTGATCATGTGGTTTTTGTTCTTTATTTTATTATTTAGTTATATCACATTGATTTTTCTGATTTCAACAAACCTTGTATTGCTGGGATAAATCCCACTTAGTCATGGTATACAATCTGCTTTATATGTGACTAAATTCAATTTGCTAGTATTTTGATGAGAACTCTTGTCCTTATTTATGAAGAATATTGGTCTGTAGCTTTCTTTTCTTGTGATGTCTTTGTTTGATTTGGTATCATGGTAACACTGTTCCAATAGTGTGAGTTGGAAAGTATTTACTTCTTTTTCTTCTTCTTCTTCTTCTTCTTCTTCTTTTTTTTTTTTTTAACAAAAGTTTATGGAAGATTCGTGTGATGTTCTTTTCTTTGGACACTTTATACTGTCTCCTAGTTAACAGTTTCACTGAAAAGTCATCTTTATATCTTTTTAAGCATCCCTTATACATGATGAATTGTTTTTCTCCTGCTCCTTTCAAGATTCTCTTATCTTTCTTTGGTTTGACTATAATGTTTCTAGGTGTATATTCCTGTAGCCTACTTGGAACTGGCTGAGCTTATTGGATGTTTAGATTCATGTTTGTCATCAGTTTGCGGGGGAGCGAAGTTTGTCAATAATTCTTCAAATACTCTTTTGTCCCTTTCTCTCTCTTCTCTCATACCTCTCTTCTAGGACTCCTGCTATACATTTACTGATGTGTTCTGTGATGTCCACAGGTCTCTGTGACTCTAAAAATTTTTCTTTATTCTTTTTCTTCCTGTTCCTCAGACTGAATAACCTCGATTGAGCTTGCTTCTGTTTTACTGGTTCTTTCTTCTGCCGGCTCAAATCTGCTTTTGAGCCCCCAAGTGATTTTTTTATTTCAGTTATTGTACTTTTCAATTCTAAAAGTTTTATTCAGTTCTTTATGCTCTATCTGTTCATTGATAGTTTCTATTGGGTAAGACATCATATATTTTTTCTTAACTCTTTGCACAGGGGTTCTTTCAGTTATTGTACTATATTCATAAAGCTGATTTACAGTCTTTGTCCAACATCTTGGCTTCCTTGGAGATCGTTTCCACTGACTGCTTTTGGTCTGGTAGAGGGCCATACTTAACTAACATACAATTTTTTGTTGAAAAGTGGACATTTTAAGTAATATAATGTGGCAAGTTGGAAAATCAGATCCTCCCCCTTCCAGAATTTATAGTTTTTGCTCTTTTTTGTTTGTTGTTGCTTATTTATTTGTTTAGTGACTTTCCTGAACTAATTGTACAAAGTCTGTATTTTAGGTTATGTAGCCACAGAAGTCTTGGCTCAATTAGCTGAATGGTGAGCTAATGGCTGAACAAAGATGTTCTTAATTGCCTTGAACCAACAGTTTCCCAGCCTTTGCTGAGAGGCTCTATGTGGTTCTGGGCCATACCGGTAATGCTCTGAAGTTCATAACTCTGCCTTAGTGCCTTCATTTTCTGCTGGTACAGACCCTCAACAACCAGTCATGAGTAATGTGAACATTCTCTTTACTGACATGATCACAACCTTGCACATGTATGTGGCCTTCTAGATCCCCAGGACTATGTATGGCGGAGCTCTCCTGTGCACATCTTGTTTCTCACAACTATCTTTTTAAGTTTGGGGGCAGTCTCTGTTTTGCCCCGATTGGCATTGCAGCATTAGGCATGTGTGATATTAAATAATTACTAATAACTGTTTTTTACACATTCTTTGGGTATAGTAGTTCTGTAGTGTGAGCTCTGAATCAGATCAAATAATAACAATGCCCTGTGAACAGAGCTTTCCCATGGAACTGTGAGACAGGTCAAAAAATGACAATGCTCTGGAGATGAGACTTTTTAAAGCATTCCTAACCTGTTATGCCCCCTCCAGTGGCTGCTAGCCTGCTGAATATGACAACTTCCATGGTTGTGAGGTTGCTAGTATTCAAGGCTACTACAGAGCTAGGAGATGGGGGTGTGTATAGGACAAATAAAAATGCCATAAGGCTCACTGTTCTTACTGAGTTTCAGCTGTTTTTCTTGAATAGCTACTTCTCAGATTTTTACAAGGCTTTGGTTGATTTTCAGAGCTTAAAAAGTTGGTTTTGGTCACTTTCGCCAGTGTTCTTATTGTCTTTATGGAGGTCCATTCCAGAAGTGCTTCTTCCTTTAAAATTTTTTGTTTTATTAAGTATTTTAAAACTTCTATACTAAAAGAAAAGAATATGACAGTTGAAGAATTAATCTTCAATTTAGAACCACTTATATAGTTCACAGCATTATAATATAGCTTTAAAAATGCAATTACCTTAGCTCACTAGCATTAAAGTAAAACTCTATTTCTCAAAAGAATGAATGAGTGAGTTGGTTCATGAGTGGGTGAATGAATGAGTGTATGAATGCATGCATAAATGATGAAAATCTATCCTCCCAGGGAGCTCAAGTGTCACCAGGAGAGACAGACTGGCTGCCTACCAAAATGCCTTCTAAAGAGGTAATCATTATCTTGGTGATTTTACCCTGGTGCCAAGTCTGGCCTTTAGCTTTGCAGACTCAGCTTAAAGCCAGTCTGTCAGCACATAAGTGGGGCCATATCTCTTGGACAGCTTCTCATTAACCCAGCTCACAGAGATCAGAAGGCAACTTATTAATTTACAATAAGAACTATAAGTGCCATGAAGACCACAATAATTATATCAGCAGGTCTAGTGCACTTTCTCCCTATAGGTAGATCTATGTGGGTAGACAAATCCTTTTGAGAAATTTGCCAGGCATGCAAAAAAAAAAAAAAAAAGACAATGAGAACAGTTATAAAATTCTAATGTTTAATGACATTGGGCTACTGAAGCTTGAGAATCTATTAAACTCTTAACATCTGCCTTTTTCCTGTTGCTTTAGGAATAATGTGAAGATAATAATAATTTAGAAATAATGTGAAGGTAATTTTACCATGTAAGATCTAAGGCTCTTTTCACCTAAAAGAGTGGGTTCAGGGGTGGGAGATTAGAGGGAATAGCACCTTATTTGTGCTTCTTGGGGGCCATCCCAACCTTTTTAAAAATGTTGAGCCCAGCAAGGAGTTACAGCTGCAATGCCCAGCTGGAATGGAGAGGGAGATTAATGCTTAAACAAGAAGAGGAAGTGGCCTGACCTGTGGAGTACAGGGTTTCCCTGAGCCTGAGAAGGGGAGAGGATTTGGGAAAGTGGTTCCACAGTGGCAGAGGCCTACAGTCCTTCATTCAGAAAGCTGGACGACATTTAGTACATATCTGCTCAGAAGCCGTAGGTTTTCAAATGAACCATTCCAACTAGACGAACGTAACCTACAGAATTTCTCACTGCAAAACATAACTAAGACTTGATTTCCCAACTGCTGCTTAATCTCTGGTGTGAAAAAAGATTTCCCTCTCCTGGGAAACTCTGAATGGTTCTCACCAAGATCCTCTTTGTTGATTCCCCTTTTGATCTGTGACATTTCTGAACAAACTTTATTTTCATATGTTCATTTTTTAGTTTTACTTTGGCTTCATTCAAGTTCCTCAACAGATGAATAACTGCTCTGACCCAAGTTCTGGGAGGCGCCTCAGTTTTGGTGCTATCTCTTGACACTGCCACCCAGCTTTGTGCTTATTGTTTGCATCCAACAGATTACTGTGGCATTTGGCATCCAAATAACAGTCTAACTGTCTTGATCCTTCTCTTTTCCCCTTTACCCTGTGTCTAGTCTTCTACCTCTATTTTATTCTTAAACCTTTTATTTAGTCTCCCTCAATTGCTGCAGGTAAAACCATGTTGGACATGCTTACTTACTAGGTCTCCACTTCTCCATCCTAATACCCTCAGTGGTTGGTTTCATTTTGTTTTCTTTGTCATCATTACTATGCACTATTTAACCTATTCTCCCTCACATACTCTGCTCTAATTATTCAAAAATCTCTCTCTTCTCCATTTCTTCCACTGGTATAGATTGCAGGTGGAAAAGGAAAAGCCAGATCAGTAATATTCATTGTAGCCAAACTTCCAGGATTCACAAGATACCCTTCTGATTGCTAAAAGAAGGCAATTTCTAAGGTCAGATAACTAATGACATGCTTAAAAAGAATTACACAGGGCTGCCCCGGCCAGTTGGCTCAGTTGATTGAGCATCATCCCATATACCAAAAGGTTGCTGGTTTGATTCCTGGTCAGGGTAGATGCTCGGGTTGCGGGCTCAATCCGAGGCGACCAATTGATGTTTCCCTCACATCAGTGTTTCTCTCTCTAAAATCAGCGAGAACATATTTTTTTAAAAAAAGAAGAATTACACAAGGCACACAAAAATGAGCTCTGACATTCAAGATTCAAAACTAACCTTTAATGAAGGTTCATAAGCCCTTCTCCACTCCCCCTGACAACAAGACAAAGAAAGAAAAAAAAGACCACCGCTTTCTTGCCTTAAAACTTTAAATACTGTCAAAAAGAGAAGCAAACTAGCAACACGGTCCAGGCTTACAGAGAGCAACATATTTCCATCCAAAAATCAAATGAATTTAAAATGTTGCTTCTTAGGAGAAAAGATGATTTTCTTTGTAGCAACACTTTGAAAGAGAAGCCAGGTGCTGTGTATTCAATCAGCAAATGCTAATGAAATCCTAAAATCTCAGGAAAAAAAACTGTTAAACTGAAGTTCTTGAAATGCTGGCTCATCTGAATATCTAGTTGAAAGTACACTCACAGCGGCCAATTAGCAAGTACATTATTAAAAACTAACTTTAATGATGATTGACAAGGCCAGACTATGTCTAAGCAGATTAGGACACCACTAATTTGTAGGAGGCACTGACAGTCCTGTGGCCCAGGACCCCACCCGTAGTTTGTCTGGGCCTCTGAAACCCCCGCATCAGAGTTACTGTTAGACAGAAGTCTCTATAAGAACTGACACTAAAACATGCACAGTGCACAGGAGGAAAGGCACAGATAGTCAGCACTGCTAGGGGTTTTTACACTTGCTACTAGAGGTAATCCTCACAAAAATCTAACAAGATCCAATTGTTACTATCGTTGTGACAAGGTGATGGTCAGGAGCAAAGACTGTAGAAGCAGACAGTCTGGACATTGTTACAGATGTGCCCTATTGTATAAACTTACAATAAAAATAAGAAAAGAAGTAGACAACCTGGACTTGAAGCCTGGTACTGTGAGGTACTAGGTAGCACCTCACTGTGCCTCAGTTTTCTCATCGGTGAAAGGGGACAAATAGTGTAAGTACTTATCTCATAGAACTACTGTGAATAGTATGTTAATTATTGTACATAAACTACCTTTAAGAGTTGCTGGCACATGGTAAGTATGTAACAGGCATTTTGATTAATAATTTTCAGATAAGAAAACTGAGCCATAAGGAAGTGAGATAACCTGCTGACAACCCCACAGCAGGTAAGTGCTGGAGTCCTGAACAGTAATCAGAGCCATCTGTCTCGAGGCCCAGGCAAGCCCTTTGCATACCATCTCACCACAATATGATAGTTAATGATGCTGGCTGTTTTGTTTTTCAGATTTCTTTGTGGAAATAGGCCATAGGATATGTAAAATGTGATCAGAAATTGAGTATAAAGAGAATGACAGTCTGTAAAGATCTAGGCCAGTAGCATTCAAACTTCACTGCACAAGTTCAGAGCTCTTGATGTTCAGACCACATCCAAGAACAAGTAAGCCCGGTATCATGGGAGGTGGGACCCTGGCATCCACAGTTAGAAAAGCTCCCCATGTGATTCCAGTGGGCAGCAAACTTGAAGACCTTCAGATCAGAATCAGCTGAAGACTTGTTAAATGCAAACTGCTGGGCCTCACCTCCAGAGTCTCTGATTCAGTAGATATGGGATAGGGCCCGAGAATTTACACTTTTAACAAAATCCCCTGGTGATGCTGATGCTGCTGGTCCAGGAAAAACACTGAGAACTACTGCCCTAGACAATCAAGAATTCCCTCTGCATCCATGTGCCCAAATGTATCTGAGGAGCCAAAATCTAGTAGGAGGGTAAATGTATGGTGAGGTAAGGGGGGTCCAAATATCCCAGAATGGGGCCTAGGGACCCACAGTGGGACCCACTTCTGTCTACCTTACAATTTCTTTCCTAAGGCTAATTCAAATCGTGAATGAAAGTATACTCTTTTATGCTAATCTTGAGTAGTTTCAATCAAATTAGTGTCTTATCATTCCAATGCATCTGTTCCAGTAGAAGCAACAATATTTTACCCAATACCAAGCTTTCAATGAAGGAGACTAGATTTTTTTCAAGTAAAAATCAACTTACCATTATTCATTTTAAAAATGTTTTATAGTAAATGGATGAGCAGATATTTATCAGGAAAAAAATAAAAACAGGAATTACAATATTAATTTGTCATTAGATTTTAAGTTCCGTGAGAGCAGGGACCATGTCTGTTTTTATTTACAACTTTATATCCAGAACAAGTGCAGTGCCTGTTACAGAGTAAACATTCAATAACTGCATATTGATCAAAGTAAAGGAGGGGGGTGGGAGGGAGAAAGAAACTTTCAGAACAGAATGCAAAGAAGATAAAAAAAACAGTGAACGGGGAAAGGGGTATTATTTACAGTGATAAAAGATGTAGTCCACAATAAAAAAAAATAATAGTCACGGATCTTCGTGTATCGAACAGCATAAGATGGAAATATAAAAAAGAAGAACTTTTAAGCATATGTGAGGGAAATGCTAGAGCTCAATAGTAGTAGACCTTTTTGAGTCACTGTATTTAACATCTGCCCTCACATACAGCATTCTGTTGAACTCTCTTGTTAGTAAACTGACTTGATCTGTAAATCTTGGTCAGTACATAGAGGAATAGCACTCACTTTAACTTACAGTCATTAGTGAATGTTGGATTTTAATCTCATCGTCATACTTTATGATTTTTATTTTGTATAGTACCTTGCTCTTTCCTTTGTAGTCTATCTTTTACAACATGGACTATATTTTATTTCTGTACTTTTTAAAAACAGCTTTATTGATGTATAATTTATATAGCTTAAAATTCACCCATCCTACATGCCAATTTGCAATTTCTATGCATTTTGGAAGGTATAATTCTATTTCTAATTTCACTTATGAGTACCTTTCAGCTTTAAAATACACATTGAGTCCATGACTAATTATCAGCAGGAGAGTGAAACAGTACTTATTAACTCCCTTTCTTGAAGTTAAAAACTTAAGATATTTACTATTTTTTTCCTTACTATTCCTCATACTTGCTATTTTAAAAGATAATTTAGGATTTTCTACAAATACTAGTGTTTATCTTCTTTCTTAAGATGTGTTTATCGCAACCAAATTCTACTCAATAAACACATTTTCAAGAGTTAAGAATTAAATCTACACAACTGATATTTCAATGTTCACAATGATTCCTTTTGAATTCTCCTTTCTTGCTTTCTTTGTTTTTGTTCACTTATTTCTTGGCTAGAGAATAGATGTAAGTACATTTTTTAGGGTTGTATATAAGTGACATATTTTTTAAGCCCTTGCAAATTTGAGAATGTCTTTCTGATTTCTTCAGGCTTTTATGACTTAGAATTTCTCAGTCACAAACATTTGTCCTAAAAATGTGTTGACACATGGTCTTCATCTTATGGAGCTCTCTGTGGCTAACTTGATTTGTATTCCTTTGTAGAACACTTTTTTCCCTTACTGAATGCTTGCCAGAATTTTTCCTTATCTCGAAATTCAAAAATAGCAAACAGATATGTTTAGATTACAGCTATTTCTCATTAAATTTTCCTGAAATATGGTAAACCCTTTCAATCTGTAGATTCAGGTCCTTCTTGAGCCCTGAAATGTTTTCTTCTATTTATATCTATGAATACTGTTTATGTTCCACTTGTTTTTCAACCTTCTGCAAAAATGCTAATTACCATGTGCTGGATTATTATTTCCCATTGCCATAGCTAACCTCTCTTAATTTTCATCTCTCAGTATAGCTACATATATATTATTTTAAATAAAATAATAGTTAATATTTATTAAGAACTTACCATGTGCCAGGTACATGGCTTATTTAAATGAATCTTCATAAGAAAACTCTTTGAGATGGATTCTGTTATATCCCTATTTTGCAGTTCAGAAACTTGAAGCTCAAAGAAGGTACAATTACATATTCAAGGTCATATAGCTGGTAAATCATGGAGTTATGACTAGAAAAGAATCAATTTGATCTAAGATCCTATTCTCTTAACCACTATGTTCAATAAGAATATGATATATATCATAGTGAAACAGATAAGACTTTCTGATATCAATAAACAGAAAGTAATATTTTCCCATTAAATCTATGCCAGCAGCAGAATTCAATGTTTCTGTTCTAATCAGAGGATTTTCATATAACCAGCTCAGTAAATACTCAACTATGACATTTCCCATCATGATAAACAAGAGATTTGGTGAAAACCTGGGATAATACTGTGATTGAGGGTCCCTGACTGTGGCTCCACCCACATCCATTGTTTTTACTACATAGCAGAGCAGTGACTGTGCTGAGAAGCCCTTTCTCCACTATCTCTGTTTTCCCTAAAGTTCAGGTCGGATCTACACATTTACATGAAACTTTGTGACTTCCTCCCAGAGAGTTTGGTGACTTTCTGCTCTATTAGATCTTATCCTAAAAGCATTAACTAGTATACCTACAGGAAAGTTCATTAGCCTATGTGTCTATTATGCCCCTCTCCTCCTTGGATGTCCTGCTTCCTTACTGCCAGTTTGGACAATTAAAATAGTTGACATATCCAAGAATAAGGGAGTGACACTGTTTTCATGTTTAAGAAAACATCAAAAATGGACAGGCACACCTACAAACTCACAAGGAAAATTCCCTGATGTAGGCAGTTTGCTCTGATTCAGAGGGGTCTGCACTAAGGAAGGCCTAGAAGTGTGGACTGGTCCCTCAAATTACACTGAATCCCCTAAGGGACCAATTTGGAGACCTGGCTCTATCTTGGAGTGGCACCAGGGATCTGCCAATCAATCTAGATTTCCAAGCTTGCCCTAGAAGAGGACCTGGTTGAACTGAAGTTGGCAGGAAACAGGAAAGTTTGTATCTCCAGGCCATCTGGCACTATTTCCTTCAAAACTTCTGTTCTAAGTTTATAAAATTAAAGTGAACAATATCACCTGAACTGATTGGTTCCTGGTTTCAGAATTTAGGAGTAATACATTGAAATATGTGCTGGAAGACTTAAGAATAAATTGAACCCAAAGCATAAAACAAAAACATTAACTGAACTCGTTGAAAGACTCCATTTTAAGAAAAAATGAAAAGGCAAATCGCAGACTAGGAGAAAATATCTAGGTCTACATATAAATTAACAGACTGGCATAAAGGATACATGAAGAACTATCACACCAAATTCTTATACAATGTTTGAAAATATTCTTCACTGAAGAAAATATACTGGTAGCCAATAAGTACATTAAAAGATGCAAATTAATGGCAGTTACAAAATAGTCATGGGGATGTAAAGTACAGCATAGGAATATAGTTAATAATATTGTGATAACTACGTATGGTGCCAGGTGGGTACTGGAAATATCAGGGGAAACACTTTGTAAAGTGTATGATTGTCTAACCACTATGTTGTACACCTGAAACTAAAACAAAATAATATTGAATATAAACTATAATTGAAAAAAAATTAAAGATGCCAATCAAAACAAGATACCAGCATGCATTCATTAAATGGCTATAATCAAAGGCAATGTTGTCTGACTGGTGTGGCTCAGTGATTGAGTGTCAACCCATGCACCAAGAGGTCACCATTTTGATTCCTGGTCAGGGCACATGCCCAGGTTGTGGGTCTGATCCCCAGTGGGGGGCATGCAGGAGGAGGCCAGTTTATGTTCTCACTCATCGATGTTTCTGTCTCTCTCTCCCTCTCCCTTCCTCTCTCTCTAAAAAGCAATAAAGAAAAATAATTTTTAAAAAGGCAATGTCAAGTGTGAACAAGGATGTAGAGAAAGTGGAACTTTCATACATTGCTAGTAGGTATGTAAAATGATACAGCCATTTTGGAAAACACCTTAGCAGCCTAGCCAGTGTGGCTCAGTGGATTGAGCATCCTCCCATGGACTGAGAGGTCCCGGTTCAAGTCCCAGTCAGGGCACATGCCCAGGTTGCAGGCTCGATCCCCAGTAGGGGGCGTGCAGGAGGCAGCCAGTTGATGTTTCTCTTTCACCTTGATGTTTCTATCCCCCTCTCTCTCTAAAATCAATAAAAACATATTTCAAAAAAAAATTTTTTTTTATTTGAAAACACCTTAACAATTTCTAAGAAGCTAAACATGCACTTAAAATCCTATGTCCAAAAAATTCCATTCTGAGGTAATTACCCAAGAAAAGTGAAAACGTGTAAACACAGACTTGTACATGAATGCTCATAGCAGCTTTATTGACAATAGCTAAAACCTGGAAACAATATAAACGCTCATCAAGTGGTAGCAAATGTAGCACATCCCTATAATGGAATACTATTCAGCAATGAAAAGAAATGGGCTACTGATAAACACAATAATTTTGACAAATCTGAAAAATATGTTCTGCAAAAGAGGCATAAAACAACATACTGCATATTCCAATTCTCTGAAATTCAAGAAAATGTCAACTGATCTATAACAACAGAAAGCAGAGCAGTAGTTGCCTGGGTTGAGGGTGAGGGGTACCACTGCAAAAGAGCAGAAGGAAAGTTGTAGGGGTAGTAGAAATAGTCTATCTCTTGAATTTTATAGTGTTATTTAGGTATATGGTTTGTCAAAACTCAACTGTACACTTGAAATGAATGAATTTTACTATATGAAAATTATACCCTAAGAGTTGATATTTTTAAAAGAGTAGGCTGAAAGAAAATTTGATTTGGGTAAGTTCAGAATTGTAGGGCACTGCTATATCTACTTAATTTTCACAAGATGGAATTTTTACAAGAATTGAAGAAGTCACGGGCAAGTAAACTTTAGGTTTCTAAGTTAAAGGCAAATAAAATCTTAACTATATTTATTGAAAAGACACAGAGAAATTTAGAGAGCATTATTACTTTTTTTAATATGCGGATTTGTCCTTCCCAGAGTTATGTAACACTAAGAAGACACTGCTGACAATTTGGGGTGGAGTGAAATGTGGAGCAGCCACTGTTTTGCCAACTGTCACAGAAAATAGTGAGACTCAACTTATGTTAATTGACCCAGTTCCTCACAGGTGCAAGATGATTCTTCAGAAAAGCCATAGATGGTGTTAAGTATTCCAAGCCATGAGGTTTCTGTCATTACCTTAAAAATGGATTCCAAAGAATAAAAAGATACGATGATGAAGAGAGGCTTTTTCAAGCATTCCATTTGAAATGCTCCTTTCCTTAACTCTTCCTTTTCCTCTTACCTATGTGTCCCTTTGTGAGACATCAAAACCTGATTTTCCTCCTTTTCCTCTAAATAATGGAGCTGTCTCCCTCTATGTAACAAATAAGCAGGAAAACGCAGACATTTTAACACTTAAGTGTGTTTTGCAAGAGGTTTTCAGTGTCTTACAGCACCCCATGATCCCTCTCGGTCACCTTTCCTAGGGATGGTTAAACCAGGCACATGGTGAGTCAGCAAATTCTTGCTTCTACCCAGTGATTAAACAGGGCATGGAACTTTCCAAGATGTCACAATGCATTCAGTCCCCTGCCACCTACAACAGTTTGGGATATTTTTGACCTTCCTGCAATCTTAACAAAGTTAATTAGGCACTGAAAACCATCCAGATATTTGGGAAAATGTAGCCAATTTGTGATTTTGTGTATGTGTCCTCACCAACAAAATATCCAGCAAGAAAATTAAGCTTTATACTACATCATATATCAAAAATTTAAAGTCATAACCCAGGTATACTACATACCAACAACATTGCTAACTTGCTTTGCAGGACTCCCAGAACTTTCAAGGAAAAATTTGTATATTCTGAATTGTAGATGTATAAATATTATTGGTAAAATGACTAAAATACCTTAATTCACCACATATTCTAGCAATGCGGAGGAATGCAGCCATGGCTTCCCTGCCAGCCCAGAGTAATAGAGATTGGCCTGCAGACACTTTGCCAACTTTATTTCCTCTTGACGTCCACCCAAGGAATATGTTTTGACAAAAGCTTTTGTAGAACAAAAATTCATTCTCACAATGCAACTTTTCACAACCTCCAGCCAGTTTAGCCCCATCTCATCATGACAACCTATGTTCCAAGAAAAATAAGCAGAGATATTACTAGGAGAATGGAAAAAAGAAAACTTTCAGTGTTATCCTGACATCCTGCCACCAATAGTATTGCTTGCATCCTTTCTCACATCTAATATCATGAACCCTACATATTAAAGCATCCTAAACTTGAATCTGCATAAGGATCACCCAATGTGCTGTAAACATGCAGATTCCTAGGCCAAGTCTTACAGATTCAGGTTCAATAGTCTAGTGATAGCACCCAGGAATCTGCATTTTTAGCAAGTATTCCAGACAACACGAGTTCTTTGGGGAACAGTGGGCTGGGGGAAATGATAGCTAGCAAACAGTTTAATATAGAAAATGAAGGCAGGCAGCTGTGATAATGGTAAGAGAATGCTGGATGCTAGAGAACTGTAATAATACATTCTCTGAAGAACAAAGTGACATAAATACTAGCCCATGTGAGTTGGACTCCAGAGACCCCTTATTGACATGGAGGATCCAGGATCGTCTGTGATGTTTCCTTTACACCCATTGTTTCTGCCAAATTTATTTTTCTGGGATCAAATCTTGCAAATCTAAATGTCAAGATTTCATTCTTCTGTGAACTCTTAGCCAATAAGAGATTTCACCATGCGTAATTTTGAGTCTTGTTAGTTTTATATTACTTTGATTACTTTTTAACAAGTCCAATTTTTACAGATGTCAATTTTACCAAACAGATTTGGTTTTACAACTAGTTTTCCAAACATACCAAATTTTACCATGTGCAAGTGTTTATCATCTTCATTTTTACTTTGCATTATTATTTCTACAGATGAAATTCGTTATGAATTGAATTTAAAATAAACTAATAGTTTGCATTTATTGTTTAAAGCAAGTAGCATTAGTAAGGCAAAGAAATATTATCTCAATTACAGGTGGAATCAAAACATTCTGCTTCCAATTCTATTAGTTCATTGAAGATTCAAAAAAAATAATAATAATTTCCTATTTATCATTTGCCTAGCACTGTTCTAGGACCTAAGGACACAAAAACATACAAAGTCTATCCTAAGAAGCTCACAGTCTGGTAAAGGAACCCATATTTCCAGTGGGCTCAAAAATTATTTGCAATAACAGTAGTCCCTTTGATGCCCTTCACATGAGTT
Organism: Tadarida brasiliensis; assembly: GCA_030848825.1. NCBI lineage: Eukaryota > Metazoa > Chordata > Mammalia > Chiroptera > Molossidae > Tadarida > Tadarida brasiliensis. The sequence continues at coordinate 52,046,082 of CM061267.1, forward strand.
TATTACCAAAACTGTCCCATTAGATCAAGGCAGGGCTCTGTGTGTTTCTAACTCCCAGGGCAACACCCACATCATACTTCCTATGCTGTGTCTTAATTTCCATTTTCATATGTGTCTCCCACCCCCCATTCCTAGTCTGCAAAAAAAATTTAACAGCCATTCATAGATAACAGAGTTATCCTCCAAATCAACAAATATTCAAGACATATTTCTTCCCAGATTGGGAGTTGAAAGGATGGCAGGATAGAACACACCATCAATAAATAGAAAGTAAAAGTAATTTCAGAAATATTCAAAACATATATAATATTTTTGAATCAAGCATTTCCTAGTTTCATCCAACTAAAAATTCATTTCATTTATTTCACAATTTTTTCTGAAATGTGACTGCCACTGTGCAAATAAGTGGGGGGAAAAAAGACTTTTTTTCTGTTATTTCCAAGAAAAATTCAATCACCTGTTGTCTCGAAAAAATTTCTGAAAGCAGAATATACCAAATGGATACACTATTTCATTAGATATTTGGGAGAAAGGAGCTAATAGTCAAATAAATAGAACATGTCTGGTTAACAAAATTCAACAGCATCATTTATTGTGGGACTTCTCAGAACCTTTAATATGTTCAAGTGCTTTATAAATCTTCAGTAGAGATTAGAGCATGCAGCATTTCAAAAACTTATTTTCCTATGGAACTGCTTATTTATTTATGTATTTATTTATTTTCAGTATCTCTGGGGAAAACTTTGGGAAATTCATGTTTAAGCCATAGACATTTTCCTTTACTTTTAGAAGTATGGTCAATGACAGGCACAGAGTGTTTTAGTTGGATTAATTCATTATTCCGCCATTCACTGGTGATGTATAATAAAATCACAACCAGCTGATCCTAAATATAATAAAATGTGAACAGCATCCTGGGAACACCGAAGTCACAGATGAATCAAGAACTATGTTAATACTAAGATGCATGTATCAGATTTACTGCTTCTCTTGGTCCCACATCAACATCATATATTCAGAACTGCAACCCTGAATTTCCTTCTCACAGGCTCCTTGACCAGAAAAGGACAAGAACCTATGTGAGAAAGTAGCTTCCTCACCAACACTCAGGCTGTTAGAGGCTGGATTGTGTTGTGGGTGGACATATACTTCCAACTGCAAGACTGAAGTCATGTTTAGGTCCTGACAACTGTGGCTGAATTTGTCCTGTTTTTAATGACTGCTCAGAATAGCAACAAATTATCACCAAAGAGGCAACAGTTCTAAAGGGCTGGATTATTTTTAAATGGACTGTAACTTTTACTGAAAAGCAAAACTAATAAACAGTCCACCCACCAAAAAAATGTGTCCTCTCTGAGGTTTTCAATGTGAAGTGAGATCCTTCTGGTCCAGACTTTTGGCCTGGATAAGTCTGTCATGGAAAATATGTATCTCCTACATGTACATTCATACAGTGGGGGAACACTCATATGCTATATGCATATCCCAGACAGTTCATGTCTTTTGTTGTTATTGTTGCAATACTATTTGTCTATGTGAAAATATGTACTTATGTACTCTTATAAGTATCCAAAATTTTCACTTTCAAATTCTAAGCATAAGACTGTGGATTATGCATTCACATTGTGTAACCTCCACATTGTGACTTATTTGAAAAAGAAAAGAAAAAAGATAATTTACCTAATTTCTCAGTTGAAGACAGTCATGGTAATATCACCATTCCAGAATTTGCAGGTTACACAATGAAAGCATCAAGTCCAAAGTGAAAACAGTGAACTGTGTTCTGAAACTTGGAGAACTAGAAAGCAACTAAAAAATAGGAAAGACATAATCAACTGGAAAACACAGAATCAAATGAATTAGACCCTTGCCTTAAGAGAGAACCATTTCTAAGTGATGCTCCTCTAATGCCAATTTCCCCCTGTCCCTGCTGGGCAACACCAGGGGAGAAAAACCATGTGCCCTTATTAGTAAGCTCTTTTAATGTAGAAAGTGGAGAGTTGAAAGTGGGAAACAGTTATGGAAAAAAAAAAAAAAAAAAAAAAGGAGGGGGGGAATAAACCAGGTAGATTGGCTTCTTTTGAAGTCCAAAGCCAAAGTTTACTGTCTGAGCTTTCTCTAAGTAGGATCCAGAACTCTATAATTCCCTTATGCTTTCAAGAATTCAGCAGAAATATAGTAGCTTCCCCCCCCTCCCCCCCAGACAAGGTCTTAGGACCATGAAGATTGAAAAGTTTACAAAAGGAAGGAGCATTATTTGCAAACCATATGTTTTATTACAACATGTGGGGGCATCAGAGAGGCAGACCAATCAATGTAGCAGTTTAAAAAATGGTCTCTAGAGCCAGACATATGACTTCAGATCCCAGCTTTGTTACTTATCAGCTTGACTCTCTTGTGGAAGTTGTGTAATGTCTCTATTCGTGTTTCCTCAACTGTAAAATGGGAATAATGCCACCTACCTATGCTAGTTTATAAGCTATTGTCTATCAACTTCACACCCACACTTCTGTAGTCTATTCTTTGATGTTCAGGCTGGGACTCTGCAAACCATATTTCTGCTTTGTCATCTTGCTCCTTGTTATGCTCTGCTAATGAGGTGAAGTGTGGGGTGGTGGGGCAGAGGGAGATCAGAAGGCTGGAGGAGGAAAAAGGGACTTCTTAATCTCCCTGTCAGGTGCCCTAACCTTTCTTCTGCTTCCCATCAGTGGCACTTCATTCCAGCAGCAGCAATTGATTCCAGTTTGCAGTTTTTCCATCATGCCAAGAGCCTGCCTTATTGTACCCCTGCCCTTATACACCAGCACACTGGGCTGCATATTCACTCTCCTTGGAAGACTAACTTTTAGCCCCTTCTCCAAGCTTCTAAGTCCCATAATTTTAACCTCTTCTCTTTTTCCTCCACTCTCAGCTGCTTCTTGTAATGGTTGCCTCCATAAAGCTTTTGTGTTCTCTATTGACTTTTCAGTTCTTCAGTACAGAGTTAACATGTATGTTAACATGGTTAATAATTATTCATGTTGAATTCTCCCTATTAAAATAATCAATGTGTGAAAAGACAAGCTATGGCTTGGGAGAAAACATTTGCAAATTATATATCTGATAAGGAACTTGTATCCTGAAAATATAAAGAAGTCTTACAACTCAAAAATAAGAAAGCAAACTATAAGAAAAAGACAATTTACCCAATGAGACGTGAATGGTTAACACGCACATGAAAAAGTGCCCCAAATCATTATTCATTTAAGAAATGCAAATTGAAACTACAATAAGATACCACAACACACCTACTCGTATGGCTATACTCAAAAGGACAGACAATACCACGTATGGACTAGAATATGAAGAAATTGGAACTTCCATCCATTGCTTGTGGGAATGTAAAATGGTACATCCACTCTGAAAAATAGTTTGGCAGGTTTTTTTTAATCCTCAACCTAGGATATGTTCATTGATTTTAGAGGAAGAGATGTAAAGGGGGAGAGAGAGAGAGAGAGAGAGAGAGAGAGAGAGAGAGAGAGAGAGAGAGAGATCAGTTGCCTTCCATATGCACCCTGACTGAGGATCAAACACGAAAACTTTTGGTGTACAGGAAGATGCTCCTATCAACTGAGCCACCCTCCAGGGCTGGCAGTTTCTTAAAAAGTTATACATAAACATACCGTACGAAGAAATAACTCCAGCCCCAGGAATCTATCCAAAGAAATGAAAAATATGCTCACACATTATTCTTAATAGTCAAAATTGGAAAAAATGTAAATGTCTATCAATTGAGGAATTCATAGAAAAAAGGTGGTGTATCCATATAATACAATCTTATCCAACAATGAAAAAGAATAAACTTTTGATCATGCAACAACATGTATGATATTCAAAAGCATTATGCTAGTAAAGACACCAGACACAAAATACCACATATCGTATGACTCCATTTTCATGAAATGTCCAGAAAAGATAAGTCTACAGAGATAGAAAGTGGACCAGTAGCTGCATGAAACTGGGAATAGGAGCAGGTATTGACTGTAAACAGGCTCAAAGGAATTCTGAGAGTGATAGAAATCCTGTAAACTGGATTATACTGATAACTGTACAACTCTATAAATTTCCTAAAGACCTGGCAGGTGTGGCTCAGTTGGTTGGAGCATCGTCCAGTGCACAAAAGGGTTGTGGGTTCAATTGCAGGTCAGGGCACATACTCAGGTTGTGGGTTCGATCTCTGGTCTGGGCATGTATGGGAAACAATCAATTGATGTTTCTTTCTCACGTCGATGTTCCTATCTCTCTCTCTCTCTCTTTCTCTCCCCTTCCTGTCTCTAAAATCAATAAATGTATCCTCAGGTGAGGATTAAAAATAATTTACTAAAAATTTGAATTGTATACTTACAATGGATAAATTTTATGGTCTGTAAATTATACCCAATAATGCTTTTTTAAAATAGTGTGGTTTCAGTCTCCTGGGTAGGCCCTGTCTCCTGGATAACACTCACAGAGTTGCTGTGAATATAAAACAAGTTAATACCATATAGAAAGTGTATACGACAGTGCCTGTCAGGTAGCAAATTCCATGTAAATGTTAACTCTTATATTATTATTTTGAACTACCATAAATTACATACATGTAGCAGTGCTTGGCACACAGTAGGCACTTTATGAACATTAACACCAGTGCAGTGAGCTGGCCCTTCTAGGAAGTCAGTATGGAGATGTCCTCATGGGAACCATAGAACTGTTGTCTGTGGAAATGCTATGCAAAGAAAAACAAAACAACACACATGGATGCATACACATGTGTGCACACTTACACCATGTCTGGAAAGAGGACAAGGATGCTGGGGCTGGGAATGGGGAGATGGGTGAGGGATGGGCCTTCATAGAGGCAAGAACAAAGAAATAATTGAGAGTCAGTATGTGCTGGTGAGTTGAAAGGAAGAGACTGCAAGCAAGGGAAGTGGGTCCCTCCCAGCCTGGGCCCACCCCATTCAGGTAGCAGGGTATGTACAAGCCTCTTGCCTTGGGCAAAGATCTGCAGCTTCTTGCTAAGCTAAAATCAGTCTTCAAAGTCCCAAACTGAACCATTCAGGTACCTTCCTTCCTTTCTTCCTAACACCTTTCAAAAGAAGCTGGACAGAGGTTTTAACCAGAAGGAAAATGTTATTCAAATCCAAATTGTGCTGCTGGGGAAAATAAAATGCAGGACCCACAGCAAAGGCTGCCTGGTGAGGCCTCCTAATTCAACCTCCTGAATTCCAGGGGCCACCAAAATCACATGCCTCCCTGCCAATGAGCTGACAGCTTCACTCCATAATGCTCTTTATGGATAAACAACCTAGTGAGAGCACTAAATGCCCAATGAGAAAAAAGCTGGGTTCATAGGCAAGAAATGATAGCCAAAGAATAACAATGACAGATTTCTCAGTGTGTCCAGGCTAAAGGGTTAAAGTTCAGAAGGATAAGAAGAAAGTAAGCCTGGGGGATATAGCTACTTCTAGTAAAAGGACCATTACATATATGCAATTTTTACCCCATGTCTTTAGATAAAATAACAATTTTAAAAAATACTGAGATACTCCCCACTCCTTAAATCCCAGAAGTCCCTCAGTAACAGCCACTTTTATCTGCAAATTTTATTTACATAGGCAGCCTAAAACAAATAAATAAACCAAAATACACACACATTTTTTTTTCTAATACTGTGTGAATAGATCAAGAATTTCCAAGTTGGAAAACACACACTCATTATGTTGATGTTTCTAAATCCACTCGTTTTAGCTATGGTCATTAATAAGACAGCAGTCTCCTTCATCTGCCTGCTTAAAATCTGATCATCTATGTCCCAATGCCATCAACAGCCTATTTTATCTGCAACAATATTAGTACAAGATAGGAGTTAAAACTGAATCCCATCTTAAGACACAGAAGTTTGAGTGTAACAACATACTAATTATCTAATTTAAAAACAGAATAACAGGCGACTGGCACCATGTTGGTGCCTAGCGGCATCCACCCACTCGTCTGTAGAGATAAGATTTAAACACCTCAAAACCCAGTAGAGGAAGCCACAGCAATGGAGCATCAACACCCACAGGGAAAAATTGGCAGGCTCCAAAACCCACTGAGACAGCCAAAATGGTAAAACAAAGAAACAAATCCCAAGTGAAAGAACAAGAGAAATCTATAGAAGAAGAGATAAATGAAATGCAATTAAATAAGTTATCAGAGGTAGAGTTCAGAGTAATGATAATGAGGAAGCTCAACAACATGAGCAAAGAGCTCAACAGCATGAGCAAAGATATAGAAACATTGAAAATCAACCAATTGGAAATGAAAAACCACCAAGCAGAAATGAAGAATGACATAGCAGAAATAAAAAACACATTGGAAAGAATAACCAGCAGAATAGAGGAAGCTGAGGATCAGATCAGTGAATTAGAAGATAGGGTAGAAAAAAATCATCCAATCAGAGAACCAAAAAGAAAAAACAATTAAAAAACAGAAAGACATCTTAAGAGAACTGTGGGACAATATGAAAAGTAACAACATCCACATCACAAAAGTTCCAGAAGAAGAAGAAAATGAGACAGGGTTAGAGAATATATTTGGAGAAATAGTGACAGAAAACTTCCTGAACCTGGTGAAGGAAAAAGGCATACAAGTTCAAGAAGCACTGAAAGACCCAAGTAAGAAGAACCCAAAAGAGGCCCACACCAAGACACATCATAATTAAAATGCCAAAAATTAAAGACAAAGAGAGCATCCTAAAGACATCAAGAGATAAGCACAGGTTACCTACAAAGGAACCCCCATAAGGCAATCAGCTGACTGCTCAACAGAAACACTACAGGCCAGAAGGGAATGGCATGAAGTAATCAAGGTAAAAAAACAAGGATCTGAATCCAAGACTACTCTATCCAGCAAGGCTATCATTCAAAATAGAAGGTGAAAGAGCTTCCCAGACAAAAATAAAAAGGCTAAGGGAATATATTAGCACCAAACCAGCACTGCAAGAAATGTTAAAAGGACTGCTCTAATAGGCAGAAGAAATAGGAAGAGAAACATAACCACAATAAACAAAAATCGCAGTAGATAAGTACATATCAATAATAACCATAAATGTAAATGGATTAAATGCTCCAATCAAAAGACATAGAGTAGCTGATTGGATAAGAAAGCATGATCCATATATATGTTGTTTACAAGAGACCCACCTAACCACAAAAGACTCACATAGATTGAAAGTGAAGGGATGGGAAAAAAATCTTCCAAGCAAATGGAAAGGAAAAAAAAGTTGAGGTAGCAATACTCATATCCAACAAAATAGACTTCAAAATGAAGGCCATAACTAGAGACAAAGAAGGCCACTACACAATTTTGAAAGGATCTATCCAACAGGAGGATATAACCTCGGTAAACATATATGCATCCAATATAGGAGCAACAAAATACGTTAAAAAACTTCTGGAGGACTTCAAAAGAGAAATTGACAGCAATACAATCATAGCAGGGGACTTCAACACCCCGCTGACATCACTGGATAGACCTTTTAGACAAAAAATTAGCAAGGAAACAGAGACTCTAAATGATGCACTAGATCAAATGGATTTAATAGATATCTACAGAGAATTACACCCCAAAACTGCAGAATTCATATTCTTCTTAAGTACACATGGGACATTCTCAAAGATAGACCACATGTTAGGACACAAACTTAGTCTCCACAAGTTCAAGAAGACTGAAATCATATCAAGCATCTTCTCAGATCACAATGGCATGAAACTAGAAATCAATTACAATAAAAACACTCAAAAACATTCAAACACATGGAGACTAAATAGCATGTTATTAAACAATGAGTGGATTACCAAGGAGATGAAGGAAGAAATAAAACACTTCCTAGAAACCAATGAAAATGAACACACAGCAACATAAAATCTCTCAAAAATAAGAATGTCTCTCTGGTATTTTAGTTTGATCGTGAGAACCCAGCTAAATCACCCCAATGTAATTAATCCACAAACTCCATAGCAAACTTAAGCCACTTCTCAGATAAAGTTTAATAGCAGAACAATGGAGCAAGAGGGCCCCATGAAGTCCAGAAAACATGCTTCAGGACATTCATAATTAAGCTATGAAGTACTGTCATAAATATGTAATTAACAGCCATCCACACTTAGCAAAATAAATGGAAAGAAAACCTCTATATTCAGCAGTGGTGGCTGTTTGCTTTATTTGTTTTGTTTTTTTCTGGTTATTTTTCAAAATTCAGTAATCTGCAAATGGACTCACCCATCTCTAATACAAATTAGCTGGGTTCTCATTTCTGTTTCATTTTCTCTGTATTATATTTACTGAATCTCTAGGAATGAATCTATATCAAGAATGTAGTCAAAGCCATGACCATAAAATGTAGTCATACAGACAAGCAGAAAGTTCTAATTTTATATTAAAATGATAGCAGAAACCCTTCCTATGGAAGTGGGAGGCACAGTCGGTATAGTTAGGGAAATTACCCCTTATTTGTGGAGCCAGCCATGAAGAAAGGAAAGGAAAGCCCTCAGTGGGGTGCTTGGCAAAAGAAACTAGGTCACCTCCTCTGAATGAGACGAGACCGGCACATGCCAACCTGGTCTACGGCCCAGTCATTGTAGAATTTTTTCCTGACTGCATCTTTTGTCATCATCCAGGATAACATTCAGCTGAGTTTACTTCTGTAAAGATTGATTGAGCATCTCTATGTGCCCGACAACATGCTAAGGGCTAGGATATCAAAATAAAGAAGACCATGGTCCTCAACCTTCTCAAAGAGAGAATGCAGTTCCCACTCCATTTCAACCACTCACAGGTCTCAGTACATCTTTGCTGGGTATTGTTTTACCTCTATTTTTCCTGCATGTTCAAAATGTTCTTTCCTTCCATCTTTCCCACACTCTTGTGCCCACAAAACCTTCTCTACTCCTTCATAGAAACCACAGGAAACCTCAAACTCTGTTTCCCTCCAAAGCTAAGTTGCCAAGTGCAACCATTTTAAAGTGGCCCTGTCTTACATTTAGACTCCCTCACCCCTTGTCCTGGTGTGACAAACTGAAAAACATGGTGACTGGGTCCAGCACAATCCCTGTTGTTTAACTTCATTTGAGTCTTTTACTATGTTCCAAAATGTTTCTATTCCCCTCTTGCTAACTGTCTTGATCACTCCCCACACAGTGTTCCAAACTTATTAATTTTTTTTCTTGGTACGTGCCCCTAGCGGGGAACCGAACCCGGGACTCTCTGGTCCGCAGGTTGATGCTCCAACCGCTGAGCCAAACCAGCCAGGGCTCTAAATTTTTTTTTTTTACTTTAATTTAAGTGCCCTGACTGGGTATTGAACTGGGACCTCTCAGTCCATGGGACGACACTCAATCCACTGAGCCACACCAGCAGGGCTGCTTCTACTCCTTAGTATGTCCATCTCCCCTCCCTGCCCACATATTCTGCACAGATGACCAAGCTGGCACAAGGGCTTTTATCTTCTTGATGCTACCACATTCTCCTCACCTCTTGTGTCCTCCCTCTAAGCTGGAGCATCCCCACCTTTCAGGACTGAATCTTCCACACTGGCCTCCTGAAGTCAGTCTCTCCCACCTCCTCACAAACTTGCTATGGCAGGACTGTTCTTTCTCCTGCACCTTCAGTTAACTCTCAACTAACTTCTTCTCTCAATCTAAGTACGGGTATTCTAAAGTCTCTTCTAACCTAAAAATGAAATTTCTCTGTTCTGCTATCCCTCTTCTATAATACTCTCTTCCTTCATTGCCATTGCCAAATTCAGAGCTACAATCTTTCTCTTCAATTTTAGTGAAGAAAGCAAAGTGAAATGACTTGCCTATGGTTGCACAATTTGTGTACGCTAGAGTGCACAAAAATGCAGGGATGTGACAGTTTTCACTATAAGATAATTTCCTACCCTCTAACACCGTGCCCTCTCCCCCAACACCTAAGTTCTAATCCTGACTGAACCACACCATTTTCGATCCCTGGAACTTACCCCTAAGACAAGAGGAAATTTTTGGTAGAAGATCTGGGTTCTTTGGACTTCTGAACAGGACTAAGTATATACTTGGTTTTTGTGTCTGCTATCAGCTTTGCTGTTGTTTGTTCAAAGACATTTTTCTTCTTGCAATACTTGTTTGAAATGCATGTGTGTGTGTTTTGGGGGGTGATTAATATTCCTTTTATATTTACTCTGTTTGGTTTGTTTCCAGCTTACAGAGAAAACGCAGCCCACGACAAAAAAGTTGCTGGACTACATGCTGAAAAGCACAACTACTGATAAACAAGTCCGACCCCCATTATGCTGTATTATTAAACTGTGCCTATTGCCAAAGGCTTTTATTGCATGTTTCAGATGAAATCTTTGGGTAATAATTGTCTCCTGTTTCCCATGCCATCTAGGAAATGACGAACTTCCAAGACTAGTTTTGGATTGCTAACAGGGGGTAGAAACTTTTACAGAGCATCCTCCTCATTACTTATAATACTCAAACTATAGTAACTTTCAGCTGCAGCGTTTAGTTACTCTGAATTTTCATGAGACCACATAGGAAAATCAACATCTGCATTAAATATATTCTAAGCCATGATGATGTACTTAATAGCTTAAGCTTGTTAACCTATTAAAAAGAAAAAGAGGAGGCTTGTAAAAGTGAATTAAATCAAACTTACTTTGGAAGACTATTATTGTTCACTGGTATCTGGTGTCCTTCCCACTTTTTCAATACATTATGAATAGAAATAGCATGCTACCCTGGGTGAAAGCTTTAAGAGGCTACATGGGCTTCACCAGGCCCTCTTCCCTCTGTCATTTGGACTGGACTAGGGTAAAGGAAGTGAGGTGCCTATTGTCACCCAATGGTCACTGGTACCAATTCAAAGCCAACAGGAACCCCCAATTTAGGGTCTGATGAAGAAAGAAAGTTCATTCAGTGTAAACAGCTCAATTTTGATGCAATACAGCTATGAAAACAGCACAACTGTGAGGTGGCCCTGGGGCAGGCCCCTCTCTGGCTGGACAGCTCTGCTCCTCACTGGTCTGCTCTGCTCAGCTTCATGCCATTCTGCTTTGCTCTGCCCTGGTCTGCTCCACTCTGCACTGGTCTGCTCTGCTCCAGCAAGAAACAGTCTTCAGTGGAAAGGGAAAGTGCACTCTCAAAGCCAGAGGGGAGCTGACTTATATCAACAGAAGTCTGCACCCCTGGTCCCTGATTGGTTCATCCTCAGGCAAATGAGGACTCCGAATCATCACAGTTTGATTGGTCCAAAAGGCACTGTTCTGATTGGTCAGAATGGAGTTACTCTGATTGGTCAGTGAAGAAGTTAATGGGGATATTGCAGCACAGCCCCAGTTGGATGGGGAAAGCCTCAGTCCTATTGGTTGAAATAGGATTCCAGGAACTCTTTTGTAAGGGTTGGCTCAGATGGCAGGAACACAGTGTAGGCAGGCAGTTCAGTGCTGAGACAGGTAGCTCAGTGCTGGCTTCTCCCTGAAGTGCAGTTTGCATGCAAGTTCCCTGTGTAGAAATGGCTGCTTGGATTTATTTATTTTTGTTGTTGTTTCTTTGTTTGTTTTTGTTTCTAATTTGAGTCATTTAGCCACTGGGAGCCCTTTTTAGTAGTTATCTTTTTTCTCAGGGTCCACACTATGGTACCCAATTTAGGAGGTATTCACTCCCAGGGTAAATGCAGGGCTGGCACTTCTATGACCCTGAGAGTGAGTGCCAGAGGTGCCTCAATGGTCTCATCTAGAGCCAGCACTGCCAGATAGCATTGCCCCATCAGCCTGGATCCCCAAGTAAGGACACTATCAACGCAATGCCACCCTGCCACCTGCATGGACATGTGGTGAGAGAAATAAGTTGTGATTAAATCACTGAGATTCTGGGGCTTATTTGTTACTGCAGCATTACCTCCTGACATACACCTATTCTCCCAACATTACAACTTACATTGTAGTAGGAGGCAATTACATTCTTAGATAGCACAGAGGAAAGAGAATGAGCTTTCCTTCTGTTAGACAGACCTGGATCTGTGTTCTAGGCCTAACACTTACTAAGTGACTTTATGTAATTCATACTAACTCCTCAGTTCTCATTGTTAAGTATTGCTTATACCCTTCCAGATTTTCTTTTCTTTTCTTTTCTTTTTTTTTTTTTTTCAGAATTAACCAAACTCCTTAGGCAAAATTCCTGCACAGTGTATGACTACAAAGCATGGCAGTGATCATTTTTATCATATAATGAGCTCACTAATTCCAACCTCCTTTGGAAGGACAATCTAAGGCTTAATTCTACATGGTGTCTCAGAGGGTCCCCCAGGAGATGGAGCCAAGTTGTCCACAGCTTAACCATATCAGAAATATACCCACCATTGGCTTTTCTTCTTCATTTTCCTACTTTCCCTGAGTCCTCACTTTTATTTCTCAGAAGCATCTTCCCAAAGCCGTCTATTTTAAAAACTAAGACATGTGTATATCTTGAAATCACAATGATCTCTCTCCTTACTTTAAGATTTTCTTGCTACTTTGGCCCCATTGTGAACATGCATTTAATCATTAAATCTAAATTGATTTAGTAGAAACCTATGATTTTGTGAGTCAGAGATGAAGATCATTACCTCAAGGCCCTCTGTGTATTATTAATGATGTCTTATACTTCTGTAGCATCTTTACTTGAGAAGCACAAAATGCTGCCTATACATTATCTTGTTAATCCTCATGGCAGCCCATGAGGCAGCATAAGGCCAAGGGCTGCTATTACCCATCTCACCCTTCCCCCTTAGTATTCACTCTCAGATGGAAAAGTTCAAAAGCAATTTAAAAATTAAAGCCTCTTTACCAAAATCAGTCATGAGAGATTTTCCAGATGCTATTTAGAATGTACCTTAACAACATACAACAATTATTCCAGGCCATTCATGACAACACAGATTAAAGTAATAACAAAAATCAATAAAAATCTATAAATGAAATCAATATGTTCCACAAGAAGGCTCCTAAAACAATGGAAACAATGCTATTCTGTTTTCCTACCAGTCTTAAAAGAGAAGGACACTACTATGGTTTAGAGCAGAGACTGGCAAACTTGTTCTGCAAAGAACCAGATAGAAACTATTTGAGGATTTGTGGGCCATAAGGTTACTGTTGCAACTACACAATTCTGCTCTTGTTTCACAAAAGCAGCCACAAATGATACATAAATGAATCAGCATGGATGGGTTCCAATAAAGCTTTATTTATGGGCACTGACATTGAATTTCATATAATTTTCAGATGTCATGAAATATTCTTTTGTTTTTTTCAACCACTAAAAAAAAAGATAAAAGTCACTCTTAGCTTGGTTTTTGTGCGAACAGAAAAAAGGCATTTGACCCGCAGGCTATAGTTACCTGATCCTTAGCTTAGAGGCCAAAATGGGAATTTTCGAATCTTCAGAGCAGATGATCTCCACATTTCCACTCTCTCTGAAGTCTTTCTGCAAATTCTTTCTTTGTTTTCATCTTGGGCAAAAATGCATGAACATGTATAAACACACACACACACACACACACACAAGCACTTACTTTAAAGAAAATCCACTGTGGAAATCAACTTTCCCTACAGCTGAAAATACAGTGAATAGAAAGCCTGGATTTTATCACGTCTGTCACTGCCTTTCTGTTTTGGGTGCCAGTTGATCCATCCTCAGCAAACACAGAAATAGGTGGCTGGTCTTCAAGCCCAGTTAGCTCGTCCCTGGTCTCCTGCTTTAACCGCCAGTCTCCCTCTGGTCCTCCCATTCTCCAAGATGTTCCTGGAACCTTTACCTGATTAATTCAGTAAGCACTCATTAAGGTCTTACTCTGTGCCAGGCTTTGTGCCAAGCATCATAAAGTATGACAAGTGTGACTACTGACTTATGGGCCATGTGCAGCGAGCACAGAGAAGGGCATGGTTAACTGTGGAACAGAATACGCGGGAGGCAAGGCTCCAAAGCAGAGGTTATGCTTAAACTGTGTTTTCTAAGAGAACAGAAATACTTTAAGTAAATTACTTGCCGTTATCCAGGTTTTCTTATTAGGAAACTTCCCTGGATCACCTGTGCTCTTTAAGACTGTAGGTGCCTAAGCCTGATTTTCTGGTGACCAGCTGCTATGATCTGAATGTTTATGTCCCCTCAAAATTCATATGTTGAAATCCCAACCACCAAGATGATGGTATTTGAAGGTGAGGCCTCTGGGAAGTGCTTAAATCATGAGGGTGGAGTGAGGGTGGAGCTCTCAGGAGTGGGATTAGTACGCTTAAAAAAAAAAAGACCCCTGAGAGCTTCCTGGTCCCTTCCATCATGTAAGGACAGTAGGAGAAGTCTGTGACCCTGAAGAGAGCCCTCACCCACCCATGCTGGCACCTTGATCTCAGACTTCCAGCCTCCAGAACTGTGAGCAATACATTTCTGTTGTTTATAAGCCACCCCATCTGTGTTTATAAATACCCAGTCTGTGGTATTTTGTTACAGCAGCTCAAACAGACTCAGACATTAGTTCTGTGGCTACAACTCCTGAAAATCCTGGTTAGCATGATGAAATGGAAAGTGACTGCGTTTGAAGATCAGACTGTCCTGGGTTTGAAGTCAACCCTGTGACTTACTATCTGTGTGACTCTGGGCAAGATACTCACCTTTCTGAATATCAGTTTTATGATAGGACACATATCTCCCAAAATTGTTTTAAAAAGTGAAATCAGCTCTGGCCAGTTTGGCTCAGCGGTTGGAGCATCGGCCCGTGAACCAAAGAGTCGTGGGTTCGATTTCGGTCAGGGGCACATACCTCAGTTGCGGTTCATCCCCAGCCCTGGTCGGGGTTGTGCAGGAGGCAGCCAGTCGATGTGTCCCTCTCACATGGATGTTTCTCTCTCTCCCTCCCTCCCACTCTATCTGAAGATAAATGGGAAACTATCCTTGAGTGAGGATAAAAAAAAAAAAGTGAATTCACGTGTATAGAGTGCCTAGCACATCTTAGACATCTAACATACCATGTCACACTCATAAATATTGCCTGTCAGAAGGCGTTCCCTAGAGATTATGGATCTTAACAGTGGCCATCAGAACATTGTGCTAGGCTACTGGTAGATACATTTGGGCAGAAATCTTCCTCCCATAAATATAAAATTGTTCATGTGCAGGACTCAGGGACCTGAATAAGTCAAAGGATGCCTTAGATGTATAAGTTGAATGATTCAATTTTATGGAAAGAAGCACACCATAATTTACTTAATTTTAAAAATATATTTATTGAGATATTAAGGATAGGAACATTCACACTTAAAAAATTAATTTTATCTAAAATATGTCTTTAAAGGCTAAAATCATTATATATGAAATCAGCATACATGATGGTTAATAACAACTTTTAAATTTCATTTTTAACTTGTAAAAGTGACATAAATGAAGCTTGACCTAGGACCTCCCAAAAATTCCTTCAGTTTTCTGAAGTCCCACTTATGCCAATAAATAGATTCTTCCTTAGTGGCTTCAAATACTTAATGTTGCTTCTAAAAGAGCTGAAAATATTTCCAAGGAGAAATCTGTTTTGAGGGCACACCCATGCCATGCATTGTTTCCAGGGGAGAAGGGGGAAGCAGGGAAATAACAAGACACCCTGAGCAGCCCTCCCTGTGCAGCTCTGAACAGACGCCCCATGTAGCCTCTTGCAGGGAAGGTTCGTTTCATGCCCGGGCTCCAGGGCACTGTCAGAGCCCATTTTCTTGGTGATCCATAACTCTAGTTGGGAATTCATCTATGTCTGTCAGTAGCCACAAATTTGAAAAACATTTCTCTGAACTGTCAGTGCTGTAAAAAGATCATTATGCTGACATCCACCGTAAGCCGAGTGAGAGCTCATGCTATACACAGAGGAAAGGCCCCACATATCATAGTTCCCAATAAAGAACAAGTCTGAGCAGCATTTATGGAAAAGAAAAGAGCCACGGCAATAAAATATTCCCAAGAACCCAAGTACAACAGCCAAGCTAACTCTCAGATTTCTTTCTGACATGCCAGAGATTCATGACCATCTTCCCGAAAGGCACACTTGTAACAAAAGCTCCCTGCATTTGAAGATCTGTATCGTGGGCTCTGTGAAGGCCACCAATCCTGTATTATCTTTACTACTCAATACACTTTCAAATTGTCTAAGCAAACCTCCCTGTGCCCTCACGTTATAAGCTAGGGATTCAGAACAATAGGCTTGAACAATGTTCATCTCAAGTGTGTAAGGGCTGAGGCTGCCAGTTGTCAAGGATCTGAATCCCCAAAGATAAGCACACTAAACTGGCACGTTTAAATTACACCACTGGCCCGTAATGAGAGGTGTGTTCCAATCTTGGCCCATAGCAGTCAGCTTTGCAGAGTGCTGTCTAATGACAGTTACATTTGGTTATTATTTTTTTAAATACACATAACAACATTTACCGTTTTAAAGTGTACAATTTGCCTTGGCCGGTTTGGCTCAGCGGTTAGAGCATCGGCCTGCGGACCAGAGAGACCTGGGTTCGGTTCCTGCTATGGGCAAGTACCTTGGTTGCAGTTTGTCCCCAGCTCCAGTTGGTGTCATGTGGGTGGCAGCCAGTCGATGTGTCTCTCTCACATTGATGTTTCTCTCTCTCTCTCTTCCTCCCTTTCTCCCTCTCGTTCTAGAAGATGAATGCAAAAATGTCCTTGGGTGAGGATAAAAAATAAATAAATAAAGTGTACAATTCAATGGTATTAGTACATTCACAATGTTGTGCAGCCATCACTACTATCCAGACCCAGAACATTTAACTCATCCCTAAACAGAAACCCTGTACTCAGGAAGCAGTCACTCCTTATTCCCCGCCGCCCCCAGCCCTTGGCAACCACAACTCTGCTTTCTCTTTCTGTGGATTTGTCTATTTGTGGCTATGTAAATAGATTCATACAACATGCAGCATTTTGTATCTTTGACTGAGTCCCCTGTACCATTGCTGTGAGTTACCTGCTCCCATTATTAATATAATCTGCCCTCACCCTAACATCAGGTCTGGTCTATGAGAGGTGTGATGGAACATTTTACATGTCATCCTGGCTTGGCTATCGGCCCGTTATTCAGTCAAACATTAATCTGGGTGTTGCCATGCAGGTACTTTGTAGATGTGATTAAAGTCCATAATTAGTTGGAAGGCATTAAGAGCAGGACTGAGGCTTCCCTGAAGATGAAGAAGAAGAAATTCCACTTATGGTCAGCACTTCAGCTCATGCCCAAGAGTCCCAGCCTGCCCTTCTTGACAGCCTGCCCCACAGATTTCAGACTTGCCCAGCTAGTCCCCACAACTGTTAAGGCAATGTCTTGGAATAAATCTCTTAATATATATCTCTTGTTGGTTTCATTTCTCTGATTGAACCCTGACTGATACAGGAAGGGGAGAAAAGGCTTAAACACATAGTATTCTGCTTTTTTCTAGTCCACTGAAGTTGGCTACCTGAAAGTTAGTGCTTACAGAGCTTTAAAGATGTACTATCTTAAATGATAGCTTTAGATAGTCATTTGCCCAGATGCCCTAGTCAATAATTATTCCTTGCCATTAAGAGGAGGAAAAAGCCCTGGCCGGTTTGGCTCAGCGGTTAGAGCGTCGGCCTGCAGTCCGGAGAGACCTGGGTTCGGTTCCTGCTAAGGACATGTACCTCTGTTGCAGTTTGTCCCCGGCCCTGGTTGGTTGTGCGGGTGGCAGCCACTCAATGTGGCCCTTTCACGTTGATGTTTCTCTCTCTCTCTCTTCCTCTCTCTCTCTCCTACTCTATCTGAACAAAAAATGAAAAAATGTCCTCGGGTGAGGATAAAAAAAAAAAAAAAAGAGGAAGAAAAAGTCCCGACTTCATCTGTATCCTGGGTTCAGACTCACGCTTGCTGACCAGGCATCTGGCCAATACTGCGTATGACCGGTCAAGGAAGCACTTGTGTCACAGCTCCAAGACAACCCTGGGTATGTTCACGGTGCTGTGAGGCCTAGAGAGCACGGGAATAGAAGCCTTTACTATTTAGCTCTTTAAATACAGTAGGCAAGGAATTCTGCCTGCATAATACCACTTGGGACTTCCTTCTGAAGGAACAGCCTAGTCAGCTGTTTCCCATGTATCTTCATCTCTGGGAATTCTACTCATCCTTTAAAGTTCACCTCAAAGACTATGTACTTGGTAGTTCATCCTAAGTTCCCAAATTAAATGTGAAGGCTTGCCTTTGAACTCCCACAACACTCGGTGTCTCCCTCAGACCACCTAGCACACTCTGCCCCTGGTTTTGTTGTCTGTGCGCTTGCGCCATCCCCTCCCCATCATATTGTGCAAGTGATGTATCGCTCATCCTTGGGATCCTACAGAGACTAGCACAGTGTCCACCAGGAGACTGTTTGCTGAAGTGAATTAAGCCCTAGGAGTCTGTGGAGCAATGGGAGCCACAGTCCACCTTTAATCCTTCTTGATCAGAACTGGATTTTTCTTTTTTTAAATATTTTTTCTTTATTGATTTTAGAGAGAGAGTAAGGGAGAGAGAGATAGAAACATGGATGAGAGAGAACATCGATTGGCCACCTCCTGCATGCCCCCCACTGGGGATTGGGCCCATAACCTGGGCATGTGCCCTGACTGGGAATTGAACTGGTGACCTCTTGGTGCACAGGTCGATGCTCAACCACTGAGCAACACCAGTCAGGCAGAACTGGATTTTCTTCTCTTCATTCTTTGTCTGCTCCCTGCTTCCCCCCCCTCACCCACCCCCCCACACACACTTTCCCTGTTGCCCTGTTCTACCAAAACTTTAGAAAAACACTTGAAATCCATAGCTGCCATGGTCTAAATGAAACTCTTCCTGGAAACAATAGAATCTGGAAGGTTCAGAAGGGTCAGGTAAGGATGATTCCAGGCCCACATATCTTCCCGTTCCCTAGATTATTTCTTTCCATCATGTGTTTCTCTCATTAACTTAGTGTTAACTCTTTCTCTGGATATATGGTCAGGGGAAGTCTGTGGTCAACACTAAGGAGTACAGAAAACAAGGAAGATTTTTTATCTGCTATATTTTTGCCTTGAGTCTGGATTCTGTCCCTTTCTCTCCACCTGCCCTAGGCTAAGCAGTGACCAAGTCTGAATATGGAACTGTAAATTGCAAGCAACCACATTTTTCATTCTTTTATTATAGCATGTTTCTTTCTATTGTAAAAACTATATCCTAATATGATCATTTTACTGGTACTACATTTGTCCGACAATCTTTCATACTTTTTATTATTAATGTCTACCATACTGCATATCATTATCTCTTAATTTGGTACATCTATGTAATGAACTATGTCAATAATATCAGAATAAAAATTTACCTTTCTATATCATTTTTTTCTTATTAATATGAGATTGTGTGCTGACTTTGCCTTTGCAGTAAATATACCAACTAATCCTTATGTCAGATTAACAACAGATTCAAAGATTGTTCTACTAACTAATTCATTCTGAATGGATGCTAGTGGAGCGAAAGGCTTTCCACTAATTTCAGATCCAAGAAATGTCTCCAGTCACTTAAAACATGTTATAGTTATTTCTGAGGATGGGTCTTCAGAAGGCTTTGTGGAGGATGAGAGGTGGGCGTTTCAGTGGAGGAGAATTTACTATTTTATCTAAACAAATTTCATTTTATAATCTTGACTCTCTTTGCTTAGAAATTTGTGTGAGTAGGAGATCACATCTGATTAGTACTTTTATAGATACATTACACATACAGTGGGTGCTTGAAAAACATCAACAGATAAATTGACAGGCAACAATCAATTGTTAACCAAGGACAAATGTGATTGCTAAAAGATCATTTAGTTTCAAGTTGCTCTGGTGGTGGCACAGTGATTGGGTCAGAGAAAGCTAGAATTCATCTGGACACTGCCCCTTCCACAGACTCCATCTAAAGACCCATGCTGCTTCTAGTGCCCCATCTTAGGAGGAATATGGACAGTCAGGAATGCAATCAACCCAACGCCCCAGCGTGATTAGGTGAAGGAACTGTCATGTGAGGTACAACTCAGGGAAATGAATGTTGAAGACCAGGAAAAGAAAACACTGTGAGGAAAGAGAAACTCAAGAGCTATAATCCAACACTTATCAGGGTGCACTCGCAAAGACAGATTACACATTTTATGTGTGGCCGTGGAAAACAATATTATGATGAATGACTAGAAATTAAAGAGAAGATTTTAGTTCAATATAAAAAAGGCTTTTTAATAATTGGGCATACCTAAAATTTTATAAACACTGTAAAGTATTTTTCTGTTAAACAAAACTTTACTTGTATGAAGTGACATTTCATTTCAATCATTGAAAATTTAGCATCTGAATTGAGATGTGCTTTCATTGTTAAATACATATGGGATTTTTAAAAATTGGTATGGAAAAATTACAAAACATAGTAATAATGGTTTTATCAATTACATATAGAAATGGTAGTGATTTATATCTACTGAGTCAATAAGATGTATTATTTAAATTAATTTCACCTCTTTTTACCTTTTTAATGTGGCTATTAGAAAATCTGAAATTGCATATGTGGCTTGCATTATATTTCAAACGGGCAGTGCTGGTCTAGAGAAATGGGCAGGACTCTGACCATGACCTTCATCTCCTGAACTCAAACACAGAGTAGCAGTTGAAAAAGTTCAACTAACAAGCATATGAAGAGATGAGGAGATAATTTTTTTAAATATGAAAAATGTAGGGAAATGTAAAATAAAACGGTATGATATCACTTTAAACATACAGACTGACTAAAATTAGAAAAATAAGAAAACTAGAAGGGCCAGTGGGGATGAGCAGACACAGGAGTGCCCCTGTGCTGCTGATGGACGTGTGGACCGGAGCCGCCAGCCTGAACAGCAGACTGACCCAGTACAGTCCAGGTCAGCATATGTGTGCCCCATGGCCCAGCAGTTCCCAAACAATCCGACACAGGCTCATCAAGGGATGTGAACGAGTTCGCTGCAGGGTTATTCAGCATGGTGGCGATCTAGAGGCAATCTGGGTGCCTGTCACCAGATGAAACATAGGGGGCACTGCTCTGTGTACTGTGCAGCCATCAGCAACAATGGACCAGAAGTACATACAAACACACGATGGGTCTTCAAAACCTGATGCTGCATGAAAAAAAGTTTTAAATAAATAAACAAATAACTAAAACAGCAAAATATCTATAGCAGAATACCATTTACTGAAATTAAAAATACAGGAACACAAACAAGAAAAATATTTTTTACAAGAATCCATACAAACAAAAGGATACACATCAGACTTGTTATAATGGTTTGTCAATGGGAGTGGGAAATGAGGGGAAAAGGGACTAACTAGAAAATATATATGAAAGAAAAGAGAGATACAAAGTCGAGCCTTGCTTTTCCACTTAATGTGGGGCTCTGGATAAGTCACAGAACTTCTCTGAGTTTCAGTTACATCATTAGCAAATGACAAAATCTGTCTTGAAGGAGCTTTAAGAAAACAAAGGTGCTGTGTATAATGTACCCAGCACAGCACTGTATATCCCAGGGTTTCTTCAATGGAAACAACAATTATCTCTTGGATTTCATGCAGGTTTACCCTTTGAAGCACATTCTTCCTGCTCTATTAGGCATGAGTCTCGTAGCTTATTTAATGCCAGGCTAATTGGACACTAATGAAGAAAATAAGGCGCCATAATACAAATTTTAGGTAGTTATACAGGATTATCCTTTATCTTACAGGAACTTCTCTCACTCTGCAAATACTTCTTCCATCCAGCATTGCTCTTTATTTACATACAAATGAATAATTTATCACTCTATCAGGAAAACAGACCCAAACTAAGGCCTGAAGAAACATAAATAAAAAGGACTAATTCAATGACAGAATATTAAGAATTTTTGAAAAAAGTGTGATCCCTCCATACATTACCTTCCTCATTTAGTCTCATCTATTATGCAACAAGGCACACCTTATTTTACTCCTCTTCGGTACAGTCACCTGTAAGCTCAGGGAGTTTTTTATGTGAAGTCGTCCTCCAACACTGGCTACTGCCAAATATCTTACACTTCTTCATGGAGTGGACTCTGGTGTTATAGATATACACATTATAGATATATAGAGATAGGTATGAAATGGACAAAATGCCTGATTTCATGAACATGTCAGAGCTCTTAGTGCTTCCTCACAAATATACTACAAACAGAAATCAGTCCATTTCAATCCTTTCAGAGTGTCTGTGATGCATCCAAAACTTCAGAGGGAAAAGAGCCTTTCTGCGTAGCCCTCACAGGCTCCCCACTGAAATCAGCCACCTCCCCAGTGCAGAGAAGACTCACCCTCTCAGTTGCCGACTCTGTGCTTTACTAGACTGTTTTTAAATGGGATTGGGAGCCCCAACTGTTACTGGAAGATTAGCCAGGAGTGAATGGCTTGCTCTACCTGGATCCTGCCCACACCCACTGGATCCAGACTCTTGGCTGGAGACTTGGAGGTGGGCCCACAGGATTCACCCTACGGTGAAGGACAAGGATGGAGAAAGCTGCACCCCTGAACGATCAGGCTTATTATCCTCTGCCTTGAGGCCCTCCCTCCTTTTAGATTATAAAAATGCTGTGGTAAATAAGCAAAATCGCAACAGTGCCTATTATAGGATTATAAAGGGTTTTCAGGGTACAAGAACTCCAATTTTAAGGGTAGATTAGGAGGATTAGGTGGGGAAGTGGTGCTCACCAAAGGAGATATGCACTGTGTCTGAACTGTCCAGGAGACACGTGGACTGCAACAAGGAAGGGTAGGATGTTGTGAGACAAGATCTGCTTAAATCAAGCAGAGAAAGGGATTAGAGTGCTGGGAATAATAATGATAATAGCTAGCATTCATGGAATTCTTATCATGTACTTGGTACTATTCTAAGAACTTTGCACATAAAAGTATTTTACATGTAAAATGATTCGAATATAAAAATAATAATGTACATCTAGAAATTCATTTATCTTCACAAGTATGAGGAGAAGGGAATAGTGATCTAGTTGTACTAGACTTTTAACAGAGAAAAGGAAAGCACAGACTTCGACTTACAGGATGTAGAAACCTAAGGAAGAACAGTACCACAGTCATGAAGGGAAGGTACACGGAAATCCATAGGTATTACTTTATGAATCAAATCTTTCCTAATGCTAATGGCAAACAGGAGGTTGAATGTATCCTTATAGGTGTCAATGTAGTTGCTACCTTTTAATTCTTAAATTTAACAAATCTAGAACAAATATTCCAAAAGTTTATATAGAACTACAAAAGACCCCAAATAGCAACAGAGATCTTGAGAAAGAAGAACAAAGTTGGAGGAATCGCACTACCTAATATCAAACTATACTACAAAGCCACTGTAATCAAAACTGCCTGGTACTGGCACAAGAACAAGCATATAGATCAATGGAACAGAACAGAGAACCCAGAAATCAACCCACGCCTTTATGGTTAATTAATATTTGACAAAGGAGGCAAAAGCATACAAGGAGTAAAAAGAGTCTCTTCAATAAATTGTGTTGGGAAAATGGAACAGATATGTGCAAACAAATGAAGCTAGACCACTTTCTTATACTGCACACAAGAATAAGCTCAAAATGGGTTAAAGACTTAAATGTTATACTCAAAACCATGAAAATCCTAGAAGAAAACATAGGCAGTAGATAAATCTCAAACATTTCTCATAAGCAATATTTTTTTCTAATATATCTCCTCAGGCAAGGGAAATAAACAAAAAAATAAACAAATAGGACTACATCAAACTAAAAAGTTTTTGACAGCAAAGGAAACCATCAACAAAATGAAAAGACTACCCACTTAATGGGAAAGTATATTTGCTGATACATTTGATAAGGGGTTAATATACAAAATTTATTTTAAAACTTATAAAACTCAACACCAAAAAACAAAAAATCCAATTAAAAAATGGCCTAAGACCTAAATAGACACTTATCCTAAGAGGACATACAGATGGTCAATAGGCATATGAAAAGATGCTCAATGTCACTAATCATCAGATAAATGCAAATTAAAACCACAATGAGATATCACCTCATACCTGTCAGAATGGCTATCATCAATAAATCAACAAGCAAGTGGTGTTGGCGAGGATGTGGAGAAAAGGGAACCCTTGTGCACTATTGGTGGGAGTGCAGATCGGTGTAGCCACTGTGGAAAGCAGTATGAAGTTTCCTCAAAAAATTAAAAATGGGACTGCCTTGTGACCCAGCAATTCCACTAATTCAAAAGAATATAAGCATCCCTATGTTCATTGCTGCGTTATTTCCAATAGCCAAGATTTGGAAGCAGCCCGTGTCCATCAGTAGATGAGTGGATAAAACAGCTATGGTACATTTACACAATGGAATACTATTTGATAATAAAAAGGAAGAAAATTGTTCCCTTTGCAACAGCATGGGTGGACTTAGAGAACATTATGCTAAGTGAAATAAGCCAGTCAGAGAAAGACAAGTACCATATGATTTCATTCGTATGTGGAACTGAATGAGCAAACTGAACTATCAAGCAAAGTAGAGACAGACTCATAGACAGAGAGCAGGCAGACAGCTCTGGTGAAAGGGGGCCAGGTGGAAGGATTGAGCAGAAGAGAAAGGAATTCATGGTCACGGACAATAGTGTGGTGATTGCAGGGGAGGGGTTGTGGAGGTGGAAAAGGGTATAGAAGGGATAAATGATGATGGAAAAAAATAAATAAATAATTTTTTTAATTTACTCAAAAACTTGGGATTAATTTTCTATGCTTGGTGAAACTATTAACAATTAAAAATTAAATTCATAAGTTTCTTGAGTCTAGAAATAAAATTTTAGACCATGATTATGGTTTCTTTTCATCTTAATTTTCTTCTAAAAATAATTTTATCAGCATGGCTTTACATATAATAACTTGTGATCGGGTAGGTTAGTCTCTGTTTATTAGGGGAAGGAGGCCATGGAAAGCAGAAAGACTTTTCAAATAAGTATGATCTTGTAAATCCCTTTAAGACAATCATGGAAAGGTGTTAAGATTTCTTTATATTCTAAAGTCTCAAAACTATAAAATTAATAATATTTGTATGAGAAAATGCAATCAGCTCTAATGACTCTGGACCGTAGGCTGATGCTCCAACCGCTGAGCCAAACCAGCCAGGGCAGCTCTAATGACTCAAATGAAGATATATAGGAACCGGGAAAGAAAGGGGACATCCCACCACTGTTAAGAAAGGCTGAATGGATGAGATATGACTATCTGAAAGAGAAGGAATTTCTGTGGATGCCTGCCATTTTGTGTGGCCCTGAACATGTGAACTGAACTCACAGATCTCTGCCTCAGGCCTCTGCAGAGCTGTTCCCACTGCCTGGCTTCTCCTCTCACTTCTCCGTGTGTCCTCCCTCTCGCAGGTCTCTTCTCAAATGGTGTCTTATCAGAAAGACTTTTCATCAGCACTCCCTATCATCATCCTTACCCTGCAGTGCTTTCTCCACAGCATGTATCACCACCTGACCTATTATGTATTTAATTATTTGTTTGTGTTTGTCAGCCCCAGAAGAATGTAAGTTCTGTGAGGTCAGAGAACCCATGTTTGGTTCACTTCTCTATCAACAGCATCTAGAACAGTACCTATCACTCTGCAGGTGCTCAATAAAGATGTGTGGGATGATTCTCCCATTCAGGCTTTAGTCTTTAGTCTTGCCCTTTATCCTTCAGGTTAAGATAAACTCATGGACTCTTGATACCAGTCCCTTTATAGTTAATAGTGTGAAAATAAGACAATTCCGTGTAGTAGTTATGAGTATGGACCCCGGAACCACACCACCTCAGTTCAAGCCTGGCCTTACTGCTTCCTCAACAGCATTGGCCAATAGAACTTTCCACAATGCACTGTCCAATATAGTACTGTCCAATATAGCCACCAGCCACATGGACCTACTGAGTACTTGAAGTATGGCTAGTGTAGTAAGCAACTAAAATTTTAATGCCATTTAACTTAAATTTAAATTTAAGAAGTCGTATGTGACTAGAGGTTACTGTAGGTTGAACAGCACCATTCTAGCTGTATGTTCCTGGCAATATTTATTAATCAATCTATGCTTCCATTCCCTCATCAGTGAAATGGTAATAGCAACAACAACAAGAAGAAATAGTGCCCCGTAGATTTTATGAGGATCACATGAGGTAATATGCAGCACACTAGAACAGTACCTGGTACATAGTGAGCCATAGTAAATGCTACTATTGTGGGCAAAAGGAGATGTCTTTGCAATAACACTGAATTCTTCGTCAGACACAACAACAATATTAATCTAAGATGTAAATAAACAGGGAAATAGAGGCATTTCCAAAATGTATGATTACATCAAATGTGTAATAAGTCAGAAAATAAAGTAAATATAAAAGAAATCTAAAATAGCATGCCAACAAGTTGACAATTTTAGTTGATTATAAAGGTTACTCTTTGATAAAATAGCAGTTGCCATAGCAGCCAGACATCACAAAGTCATTTCAAAATCAAAGACAAGGAGCATCTTCTTAAAGAAACCTTGTGAACAAGGTAACTGAGCAACATCATGAAAGGGCTCCCGTTTATGCCTGGACTTTACCATAGAGAATAATTTATTTCCCAGCACTGTTCTCCAGCTTTCAATACCTACTTTACAACTGCACCTGAGATTCTACATATTTTTCTTATATGTTTATTTATGTTTTAAAAAAACAACAGTGAAAAAGGTAAAACAATTATTTTATAAGAAAAAATGATTATGAAATATATCTTATGACATCACTTTATTATTGCCCTCAGAATCAGCAAACTGATGTTACTGTATTTTGAAGGAGGCTTGAATTAATTTTTTTGTATTGTCTTTTTGTTAGCTTCCAAATAAAATGTTCTTTCCCTACCTATACAGGTTTTTTCATTTAGAAAGTCCATGCTTTTTCTCCTTCCCAGAAAATTTGAATGTCAAGCCAAATTTACAAAGAAGTAGTAGAAGGAGGAGGGGGAGGAAGAGAAACAAAAGGGCTTTTGGCTCCCTGATTAGATGTCACCTGATCAGTTCTCCTCTCGCAACCATTATATAAATGTCCACAAATGGAGCAAAGATAGTGGAAACTGCACAAGATTACTGCTGCTCCGTCACATGCCAGTTCCATCTGTTAGGTCCTTGAATTATACTGCTCTCGTCCTTTTGTGTTTTCCTTTGTCCTCTAGATCTTCCCACCTTGCTCTGCTCTCAGATGTTATGGTTGTTACTTTAAAGGCTGAGAACTAAAATAATTTATTTTGAAAAATAATCTGTATGAAAACAATGTTTATACTCAAATATGTTAGTGTTTACTTGGTCCTATAACATTTTTATTCTTTGTGTTAAGATCAAAAATTGCGAACCACAAAAATAAGACCTGTTTTCTTAAGTAGAGCTTAAATCATACAGAAATAATAAGATATTCAGTTGCACTGACTCTGTGGAAAAAATCACTACGTTGACGCCTTCTCTAAAAAGAGCAGAGAATTTGTCTTTATACCACTTCCTGTAATAGAACTTTGAGTTGTGGCATCAGTTGTGCATTGGAAGATAAGGCAAACTTACAACAAGCGTTCTAGGCACTAAATGTACAGTGGTGACGAAATGCTATGATCCCTGCCCTTAAGAAGCTTCCAATAAGGTCAAGAGGAGCTGTAATTGCTAACGACTACACTTCTTGTGTGAGCCCTAATGATATTCTATAGATCCCAATCTCCAACCCAAAAAGAGAGCCCAAAGGGCACCCACTCCAGGGAGGTTCCACAACTTCGTCTGTTCTCCTCTGTCATCAATCCCACACAAACCTAGAATGGGAAGAACTTCACCCAACAAAAAATGGAGTAGCAATAAATTGAAAGCTCCAAAATGTACATAATTTCTTTTCTAGATTAAAAGAGAAATAAAATAATGATGTTATTGGGGGTTTATATAGAACAGCAACCTACTGGGTCTTTTACTTCTTTTTGTTCCTTCTGGGACTGCCTTTCTACAGTGATGACAATGATGACGATGCCAACAATGATGATGATGTTGACACTCATAACTAACATTTATGAGTGTTTTCTGTGTTCCACATGAGATAGGTATTATATTGATCCTTGTTTTACAGATGAGGAAACTAAGGCACAGATAGGCTAAAAAACTGTGCCCTGGTCATACAATTACCTTGTAAATGAAGCAAACACCACATAAACCCAGATGTTTCAGAACTTATGAACTCATCTAGTATAGTAGAGCTGCCTCCACACTTTTCTTATTAGGGATACAAAATTCTTTCCAAACCTAAGAAGACTAATCACAAAGAAATCTTAAAAATTAGAAAATGTTTTAGTCTTCCTATCTTCTCTAATACATATCACAGACACACAATAAGGATGGATAAATTAATGAATTAAAGAATAAAAGGACTGAGAACCCAATTACAGTATTTCTGTGATTTCATTTGGTATTTTTATACTAAAACTAAGAGAAATCTACTTCATTATATGTATATGCCATTGGAAGGGGAGACCTTCATTTCTTTGCTCCTAATATATAGTTCACCTTAGAAAAATATGACACTGACTCACTGTGGGAGATTCATGAGTTTTGAGTAGTAGGTTCAGAAATTATAATTAGTTTGCACACATCAATCCACATTTCTCTGATTCTGTCCCTCTTTTAGCAATGACATAAAAAGGTGACTTGGCACTTTGAAGTTTGGAGTTTATGTGGCCATAGAACTAAGCAAAGTCAACTGAATATCATCCATGGGATTTACATTTTAGGCAATATGGCATACCAGATGACCAAAAAAAAAAAAAAAAAAAAAAAAAAAACCCCTCTCAAATAGAACACCTGAAAATTCTGCATAAAAATCCAGAACATTTTTTGACACATAGAGCTGAGCTGATTGTAAGAGAAATCCTTAGAAGTAAGAAAAAAGACAAAGCAAGAATCCAAAGAAGCAAATGAACAGTAAAGCTGACACCGACCTTGATGGCACCAACTGATCGCCAGTGGTTTAGTTTCTACTCCTCTTTTTCATGGCACACATTTAAAAATGATATTATTACAATAGCAATTGCTAGAATAAATGGGAGGGTATTTGGGAGCATCTATATATAAACTTTGCAAAAATATTTATTACACTTATTTCATATAAGAAAAATAGAATATTAAAATTTAAATATACTGAATATACATTCAATGTTAAATAAATATACTGCATTTGTATAAACCATGCCACCATAATATTTGTAAATATTTTAACAAGTAACTTGAGCTTTCCTTCATAAACATCTTTTTTTTTTTTTCCTTTTAGGTTATGCTTGAGATGGTTACATGCAATTCCTGATCAAAACTATTAATGCTGATGTCTTTTAAAATATCATCTAGATAAGCAGTTTTCCATAAGTTTGTAGCAGCTAAAAATTAATAAGTTTGGTTACCAAATTAAGAAGTTAGAAAAGAATAAGAAAATAAACCCAAAGCAAATATTAATAGAAAACATGAAATAAAAATAACAGCAAAAATCAATGTTATAAAACAAAAGGTAATGGAGAATAACAATGAAGATAAATTTGCATCTTTTATAAAGACTAAAAAAAATCTTATAAAGTTTTGGCAAAATTTATCTAAAGAAACCAGAGAAGACATCAATGAACAAATCATATGATTGTAGGAGTATAAATAGTTATATGCCAATAAATTTGAAAATGTAGATGAAATGGAAAAATTCTTAGAAAAATATATCTTTACAAACTGACTAAAGATGAAATTAGCCCTGGCCAGTTTGCTCAGTGGTTAGAGTGACAGCCTGTGGACCAAAGGGTCATGGGTTTGATTCTTGACCAAGATCACGTACCTGGGTTGCATGTTCTATCCCCAGCCCTGATCAGGGTCTTGTGGGAGGCAACCATCAATGTGTCTCTCTCACATCAATGTTTCTGTCTCTCTCTCTCCCCCTCCCTCCCTTCCAATCTATCTAAAAATTAATGGAAAAAATATCCTTGGGTGAGGATTAACAACAACAAAAAAGATGGAATTTAAAATCTGAATAATTCTATAATCATTAAACAAATGTAATCAGTAGTTTAAAATCTTCCTACAAAGAAATATGCAGCCTGGACAGTTTTATAAGATAATTCTATTAAACACACAAGGAACAGATTATTCCAATAGCCCATGAATTCTTTTAAAAACTGAAAAAGAGAGACTTCTCAACTACTTTTTTGAATCCTACATAATCCTAATACCTAAACAAGATACAGACAGTATGGCAAAGGAAAAAATAAATGACCAACCTTATTCATGAAAATATTTTTAATATTAAATAAAATATTAGACACTGAGACTCATAGTGTATATCAAAGTGGTGGTGTTTTTTAAATGCCGTGATTATTTCAACATTAGAAAATCTAGTATTATAATTCATTTCATCAATATATATTAATTCAGAAGTCATTTGATCATCTCAATAGATGCAGAAAATGCTTTCAATAAAATTCAACATATATTCACAATCTAAAAACATGTTATCAGTGTAGGAATATAAGAGAACTTCCTTGACCTAAAAAATAATATTTGAAAAAAAATCTACTCCATATGTCATACTAAATGGTGAAATATTAAAAACATGTCCTTTAAAAACAAAAAGATAAAAAGTAAAGAATATGTTACTCCGGAATATGTACACCACTGCACATTACATATGTGTATATATAAATTACATGTATTTGTACATTAGTGTTATAAGGAATGTAGACTAACACAAAACTCAGGAAAGTGGCTACCTCTGGCTGGATGTGGTCAGGGAATTGTCTGGCAGACACACAAATGGTCAGTTTATTATTATTCTTTAAACCATACACACAAACACACATAGGCACATACACACAAATGTAAAACATATTATTCATAACATGTTTGCAGATTAACTGAAATAATTCATTTTGCAAATATTAAACAACACCAGAATGATGGCTAGGCTAAATAACATTATAACTACAATAGAAATTTAAATCATCTTCTTTTTCATTGAACAAGTTCAAGCTTGCCTTCATATAAATCATATTTCTACACTAAACAGATAATACTTTAACACATTTGGGAATAAATTCTCATGCCACCATGCAACTTGGAGAAGGAAAAATTATATATGTGAGACTTGTTCTATTACTTGAATAACTGTATCACAATTAAAACTTTAGTTTTTAGGTACTATCTCACAATCATTAGGTTGGTTTTCTAGAGACCTTTAGTAAAAAAATATATATATACAGTACACAAAGGAAGGGAATAATCCTTGTCAAATGAACTCACATTGATTACAAAATTTTCCCTTTTGTTCTATGCACATTAAATCAGCCTCCAGCCCTGGCCAGTTTGGCTCAGCAGTTAGAGCGTCGGTCTGCGGTTCAGGGAGACCCGGGTTCGGTTCCCGCTAGGGGCACGTGCCTCAGTTGCAATTTGTCCCCGTCCCTGGTTGGTCGTGCAGGAGGCAGCCACTCGATGTGTCTCTTTCACGTCGTGTCCCTTTCACGTCGATGTTTCTCTCTCTCTCTCTCTTCCTCTCTCTCCCTCCCACTCTATCTGAACAAAAAATGGAGAAATGTCCTCGGGTGAGGATAAAAAAAATAAATAAATCAGCCTCCAAATTCTACAGCAATGCTAGTGTGCTGTATTGAACTGCAGGATCAGTACAGTTTCAGATTTTCTGCTTGGCCTGTTCAGGCGCAGACACTTCAGTGGACACTGGGGCCAGGGTGGGGCATTGAGGCTGATGAGGGGATTCTGGCAAGGATTAAAAATAATGTTTTTCAGTGTGAGAAGGAAAAAAAGGCTTCATGTCCAGCAAGAAAGTGTGCTTTTGGGGAGTTTTCCTCTAAAGAAACTTTCTGCACTTCAGGTTCTCAAAGAGATAAAATAGAAAACGAATTGAGTGTAGGTCCCATTTTTTAGAAAGAAAAAAAAGAACAGAATTTGTGTGTTTTTTGGGTGGTTTCTAGGGACAAACGCTGTGTAACAGTGTATGATTGTGTCCGATTGCAATAGCTAGGGAGAAAGCAGGTACCCATTCCTTCTTTTTGTTGTTGTTTTTAAGGAAATGGAGACTTGAATACTGTAAATAGGAAGTAGTAATGAAATTAGATGCCCAGTTTTTTATTCTGATCCTGGGAAGCATTATTTGCCTGTGGCTGGGGTCCATGTTCTGAGTTATTGTAAATACATTTTTAAATTCTGAAAAGTCCTTAAAGTTTCCCAAGAAATGAAATTTCCAACTCTACTTTTTTCATTTGCAAAACATGCTTGGGCTGCTGCAAAGATGCAACCATATGCATAGTTTATAACCACCAAGATCGAATGGCTCTTTAGGACCCTGTAGTTTTGAACCCCTCAACTTGTTTTGAATTCTCCGATGACCTGCTAATTCTCCAGTAATGTCTAAGTTATTCCAAAGTGTCCATCTCCAGGCTATGAAATAACAATCAAAATGTTCCAATGGAAGACCATGCCAATGAAGCCTCTAAAAAAAAATAGGCCATTTGAGAGTCACAAAACATTCTTAGAAGGTGAAATAAGTTATAGAGACTAATTTAAAAGCATTTACATCAAGGCAATGCACTAGAGGAAAGTCCAAGAGGAGATAGCTTTTTCCTTACAGGTAAAAGGAGCTTTTCTCCTACTGCATGTATTCTGGATGAATCCCTTTTCACATTCTTTTTCTAGCTTCATATTTTATCCTCTGCCCTCCATCCTCTAAAATGTTATCTTACAGGTCCTATCAGGGTGAAAATGACTCTGGACCTGACCCTATAAAAGGCAAAGTTCTGAGAAGCACAGATGACAGGGCTGGAGCTCCCTCTAGAGCCCATCCTGCAGTGAATGGAGGGGTCCTCAGCAAAGTGCACTGTTTCTGGGCGGATCCTGCCCATTTCCCCCACCCTAGCTCATCTTGCTAGGAGATGGAAAAGTCTGGAAGAGCAGAGCTGTTCACTATGACCTACAGGGCACATATGAGAGACTATCCAGCTGTGCTCACCAGCATCTCTCAAGGTGCTTAGTTAATAAGTTCTCTTGTCAATATCAACTCTGGATATTCACCATAAAAGGATATTGATAATATGTAGAGCAGAGAATGTTCATTTATTCATTTTTCAATCCAGTGGTTTAGGTCATAGTCATAGATATGGTAATAACAAACTGAAACTCTCATTTTATAATAAACTGATGTTTTTAAACCTGAAATAAAAATATTAATAAGAAGTAATGTTGGTTTTATTAAAGCTATGGAAATACAAGAAATTGACATGTTAATGAAAAACAGCAATATAATCATCATTTGAGCATAAATCGGAGAATCTTAAATCATTACTTTCTTTGCTTAGGAAAAAAATAAAGATTCACAGATAAAACATTGAGAAACAATTTTCAAAACGTTACAGCTACATTTAAAACAGTCAGAAAAAAATGCTGCTGCAGATTTGTTCCTGCTGTTATATGATGTTATTACAGATTGAGAATATTCCATTTTGCTTTTGATAACTTGAAGAAGAAATCATTTGTGCATTTCTCTACCACTTGGGGGAACTTAAGAATGCCTAAGTACTTAGGTCTTAACATAATCAACAGATTGGCTCACAATGCCTTTAAGACATGGCTTTTTTTTTTTTCAAGATTGTTCATTTGGAATTATTAAACAGTTTAAAATTATCTCAAAAATACATTGTTACCTTGAGTCATTACTTTAGACAAATAAAATGGAAGAGCTAGACCCTGTTAGCACAAAATTAAATATGGTGTTTGTTAGCCGTGTACAATGTCCATTATAAGAATCACAATGGCATTTATACAACACTGTGCAGTTTCTAAAAGGATTTCATAGCCATTTTCTTTCTTGATCCTTAGAACAAGGTAAGTCTGGCATATATAGGTTGTGAAATAAAATTGTCCTTTAAATTGTGCATTGTGAGTTTAATCTTTCTGTCTACTAAATTTTCTGAATTCTAACCACTCCTCCAGTCTTGCTCTCTTTAATAGTAGCAGCAGTAATAATAACAGTAATCCTACCTAACATTTATTGAGTGATCACTATGTGCTAGGTCCACTTTTAAGGGTTTTACATGGATTAATTCAATAATTCTAAGAACACAGAAGTCCATAACTTGCAATCTCTTTGTATCTGAAATACAATTACATAAAAGTTAGGGGGAAAAAAAAGAAAAGTCAAGAGTAGTTAGATAACTTGCTCAAAGTTATCCAGCCAATAAGTGGCCAGGCCAAGATGCAAATCTTATAACTGCTTCCCAACTTTGATGCCTCCAGAATCTGCCAGATCTATCATTACCCTCCCTGGAACTGTGTCTGTGACTTGACCATCTTATCTACTATCACAACTTTCACCACCACCATCAAAAAGCAACTCTATTAAGAACATTTATGCTTTTGATTCAGGGCAGGAACCGATGATACAGAGCCAGTAATGTTGACACTTGGCCCTTTTTTAGTAGGATTCACACTCAAAGATTGATAGCAATGAGATCAGAGATATAACCAAGGGGACAGTGTGGGCAATGAACCACCTCAGCTCTAGGTTTGGGAAATGAAAAGGATGGGATGAAGAGTACCTACACATGCTTGAAGAGGGAAATCTGATAAACAGGTAGACAATTGTGTTCCCTGTAAATAGCAGTTCCTTCCCTTCATGTTGATACAGAGTGGTGAAAGTGCATATTGAGGACTTATGCTAAACAAATACACATTATGTTGGGAAGCAAAAGAAAGTGGTAGAAATAGCATCTCACTGGGAATCAGATGTGTGTACTGGGAATCAGATGTGTGTTAGTCTCAATTTTTCCAAGGTGTAACTTTGGCAAAACTCTTAATTTCTCTCAGACTCTAAGGCATTATGCTATAGGGCAGGGGGAGAGTCTGATTTTAGCTCAAACCACTTACTGGCTCTTTTTGAATAATTTTAAGCATCAATTTCTTCATCTGCAAAAATTGGTATTATAATACTAAACCTGTAGGATTATTGTAAAGGTTAAATATACTAAACTAAAGCTTTTTGCAAATAGTGGTTGCTCAATAGTATTTACCATTATTATTTATAAATAAGTTTTAATATCCATCCAACTTCTAAAAGTGTGAGTTTATATCCATTCGGCACTGGTTAAGTATACTTGTTTAAATGTTTGCTTGGCTAGATTGTTGCTCAGAGGGGAATGATGTCATTTTTTATATAGGATGAATGGTCAATGAAATCACATCTGGAAAAATAATTCTTATTTTCAATCAATCCATAATCTAATTGGGGTACATTAGCAGTAAAAGTCATTAATGGAGGTGAGAAAAGCAAAGCAAAGAAAAATGTCTCAAATTGCTTAGGTTAAGTATATTTTACCTACTCTACCCTCTAATGTTAAATTACCTATAATTGGTGCAAAACTTTCACAATTTTCCAGAAAAAATTATTTTTCCAAATTCATTCTATATTATCATTTCTCTAGAGCAGTGTCTCTCCAATGTTTTGATTACAGTCCACAGTAAGTACTGCATTATACATTGCAATCTAGTCCATACACACATATGTAAAGTTTTAGGAAATAAAAGTTTCATAAAACCTTTATTATCTATTCGCCTTCATATTCTCTATTCTGTTTTAATCCAAGTTTTAATGCTGATCATTACATACTAAATTGATATCATGACCCATCGAAGTGTCAGCAACCATATTTGTAAAACGCTGCAGTACAGCCTTCCTTTCCCTGTGAAGGTTTTCAAAATATGCCAGCTAGTCAGTACTAAATTTTGTCCAATTAACTGGTCAAAATGTGAATATTCAGTTAACTAGTATTTGGTATTCCACAGATCCACAATATTGCCGGTTATTAATCATCCGAATCTTAGATAAATTCAATTAATGTAGCTTGTTCTATACATGTTCTTAAAATGTCCTGTAAATAGATTTACCCTAGATGCTTACTGTAAGTTCCCTTTCCCCATTACAGGCACAATAGAAATCAATTTAGCTCCACAATCTGTAACTAGATTTTCAATGAGAAACTATAGAATGCTTTTTATCGAATTTTACAATGACTTTTTCTTTCCTAGGTTGACTTATTTTAATCCTTCTCCATATTCCCATCTGGCATACAAGAAGTTGGATCATCTCTCCCTTTGAATACCTTGATCTTAGAATCCACTATAACTCCCTGTATGGGGGAGGGGTGGAGCCATAATTTTTCTTTGTTGGTAATTGGGATTTGCACACAGCTTTGCACTGTAATGCACATTCCAGCTCTCTGCTTGTCCTGTGTAAATACATTTTTAAGCCATTGATTATATCAAATTCAACAGACTTTTGATGTTATCAAATTCCACAGGCTTTTCAACCTTGAATTTCTTCCAGTCTTTTTTATTCATACTTCATTTACTTTTGGTGTCACTCTTCTAATCCCTGTAATTCTTCACAGCTCGATATATTTGCCTGCTTTTCAAATACTGAGCTTCTGACAATGATAATACACATTTCTCATTTTGATTTTGTACCTTCACTCCTTCATTAAAACCAAACAAGAAATACGCAGGGCACTCCCCTCACAGACTATTTCCACAAATAGTCTCTAGACACTTAAGTGAATGGCCTATGATGCATTCAGTACCAAAGCTAAAGGTGAGTTCCCTTCAAACTCCTGTCTGCCACCGTTTTCTAATAGGGCAAAAAAATATGGAGAACACTCTTGATTGGTTAAGTTACGCATGTCTGATTCTGAGCTAAGGCCTCTTTTCTGATTGACAATTATTTATCATTCATTTTACTACCTTACACTACTCTTCCACTAGCTCTTTCATTGATGAACCATAATATCAAAATTTGATGCAATTAGACTAATTTCACTCAGCCTATCATTTATGATCTCTTGTCCTATGAAACACATATATACAGTCCCTACCCTGCCAAAGACCTGGTTTCATTAGGCTGAAGAAGATGTCAGAATCCAGATGTGTGAGACCCACTGAGCAATTCAATGCCAGCAACTCTATTTCAGACAGGTTTGCTTTCTTCTTTCTGCCCAAGAGAAGTTCGATAAGACTCATGTCTAGACTGATCAAAAAATTATTTATTTTACTCTTGCAAGCCACTATTTTTTTCTGTTTTAATTTAGAAAAAGAGATGAGAAATGTGCTCAAGATTACAGTTAGGACAATTTAACTATGAATGGTACGATGACCCTGTGCAGTAGGAGCGTCACAGAATCGTGGCCATAATTTGAAAGCTGCATGATATTAATTATGTGAACACTTGGGGTTCTGGAAGAGGTTGTTTTTGTTTATTTTTTTTTAATGCCTCAGTGCCTTTTCATATCAGCTTTATGTTTAAGGCATCAAATAATTTACCTACTATTTGCTAAATGAACGAGGCTCTTATTTTCCATCATTATTATTTTCTTATTATTGTTAGGAACAAAGGTCAGCTCCTTGGTCTTTTCTCATATCCAATAAAAAATTTCAGTTTACTCATTATAAGGAAAAATCACATTAATTAAAGCTGGTACTGACCCCCAAAGTTCAAATCTATTATAGAAATTACACTTAAAACTCTTCTAGTTATCAAGCTATTAAGCCCCCAAATTAGAATTTCCCTGAAGTAGTCTTTGTTTCACACCACTGTGATCTGAAGTTCTTTCTAGTCTTCTTCGTGTAGTTTATCTCTTCACACCACACATAGCAGTGCACTGAGCTCTGCAGTTTCTTTTTCTTTATTTTTTAAAATTTTGCTCACTTTGAACAATTCTAAGGTATGCACATAAAATGTAATATAATGCCTGGACATCTAAATTCTCTTTATGGGTCAGAGCCTCATATCAAACATAAGCACCAATCACTGAATAATTGTTTTATGTTAAGCATGTCTGATACCACATTCTGGTTAGATATGTATGTATGTATATATGTATTTATGATTTATAGAAGTATATAAGCACCTCGTTAACATCTTTACAAAGGATAAAAGCTGTTAAATGTGCAGCCTTGCACTAAGAAAAAAATCACCTAACAGTATATCTTATGGGTTATATGGATCCTGTCATTTTCACACATATTCACTCAAAATCTCACTTATAAAAAATAATTTGTTTTGACATTCACATTAATATATTTTTCAACTTCTCTTTGTCACATTCTTGTCACGTTACATAAAAGCAAAATCAAACTAACAAAAACCCCACAAATTTCTATATCCTCATTTCAAATCACTTCCTTATAAGTTTGGCTTAGTAAATAAAAAATTCTTAAAAGTGAAATATGTCGTTAGAAAATAAAAACTGCACTCACTGGGGTTACATTCTTTGCTCTGCATCTGGGGGAGTGTTTAAAATTCCCTGGCAGGGGAAAAACCCCTCTATGGCCATTCCGTAACTGAATTAGGATGGATTAGCAGTTCTTTGAGGCAAGATCTCGCTTCCTCACACCACTCAGCACCAGCCATTGCTAAGGACTGGTGTTGGTCCTGAATGCTGAGTCTGCACTTGAGTAAATCCCAATCTTGTTCCCTTTTCAGAACACCCACATCATAGCCCTGCACACACAGGGCCACCCATCTGAGCAGGTTTGGTGGGCTCTCTGGCAGGTCAAAGACAAGCACATCTGCACGATGCCCAGAAAGGAGAAATGGGAAACCTGGAAGACACATCCTCCTCTGTCTGGATTGCTCTTGAAGGCACATGAGGAAAGCCAACCTGGAATAGGGTGCCTGCTTTTGTTTTCTTAGACAAAACTTCCATTTTGAATAGTTTGATTTTTTTTTCATCAGGAACTAAATGATAAGGAAAATTTGCTAAATTCTAAGATGTAATTAACCCTATCACAATGTTGGCTTGTTTTTTTTTTTATCCTCACCTGAGAACATTTTTTCATTTTTTGTTCAGATAGAGTGGGAGGGAGAGAGAGAGAGAAACATCGACGTGAAAGGGACACATCGAGTGGCTGCCACCCGCACGACCAACCAGGGCCAGGGACAAACTGCAACCGAAGTACATGCCCTTAGCGGGAATCGAACCCCAGTCTCTCTGGACCGCAGGCCGACGCTCTAACTGCTGAGCCAAACCGGCCAGGGCCTATCACAATGTTGTAATAAACATTACCTATACATCAGAAAGAGCCTCCATTTGAGAATAAGCTCACGTGAATAAGGCTGTCAAGTGGCAACCATTGCCATCAATGGAAGAATTCTTCTAGGGCAATTACTGCTGATGCCACAAACCAATGAGAAAGATGAGCACCATGGCTTTCAAAGTATATGGTATTCACTTCTCAACATGGCATTTGGGAAATTCTGCATCACTCCTTTCTCCTTTCTTTCTTTGTCTCATTAATAATTCATTAATCAAGTCACTAACTCACACTGGCTGGTGTGGCTCAGTTGGTTGGGTGTCATCCTGTGCACCAAAAGGTCAATGGTTCAATTCCCGGTCAGGGCACATGCCCAGGTTTCAGGTTTGATCCCCAGTAGGGGGTGCGTGTGGAAAGCAACTGATTGATGTTTCTCTCTCCCATTAATGTTTCTCTCTCTCTCCCTTCCTTCTTCTTTCTCTAAAATCAATAAAAAATATTTTAAAATGTAAAAGTAAAAATAAAAAGTCATTAACTCAACATACCTACTACGTGCCAGGATACGGCAAACATAATAACATAAGAGCCTAACTCTCAAATAGTGCTTGTTTACTATGCACAGGTCACTGTTCTCAGTATATACATCAGCTCATTTAATTCTTGTATCATTCTCTTGAGGCAAGGACAACTATATGCCCACTTTGCAGATGAGCACCTGAAGTACAGAGAGATTAATTCCCCAGATCACACAATCAGTGAATATCAGAGTCAGGGTTCAAACCCACATCTTTTTACTCCATTGTCCATGATCTTGACCTCTATGCTATATGAAGAAAAACATGGCTTTATGAAACTTTCAATGTACTGGAGAAGACAGAGATAAAACAAATGAACACACAAACACATCTTATCATGAATGATGATAAG
The DNA here is from genome assembly GCA_030848825.1 of Tadarida brasiliensis. NCBI lineage: Eukaryota > Metazoa > Chordata > Mammalia > Chiroptera > Molossidae > Tadarida > Tadarida brasiliensis. The sequence goes on from CM061267.1 coordinate 52,086,200, forward strand.
AAATATAAAAAAAGAACAAGATGCCATGAAATAGGATGGTATAACATTACAAAGGCTAGTCTTGCAGGCTAAGAAATGCCATGATTATTACTTCTGCTGATTCTCATCTCACCTAAATGACAAAGTTATAAAATTTAAGACAGCAAGCTGGCTAAAAAGATCTGGGGAAAACTAAGGCTGGGAGGCCAGGGAAAGTGACTAGCAATTCAGCCTTTAACCCCTGCCACAAACCTTTGCCATCTTGGTGATCCTTTTTGTTGGTACGCTCAGAATGACAAAATGAAAGGGATCTGGTGAATGTAAGCCCTTCTCCTATCCTTACTCCCCTGAATAAGGAAATTCAACCTGTATCAGGTGCCCCTTCTTCACACTTGAAAGTAACTCCTTACCTGCTGCTGACGACCAAGAAGCCCATGGTGGATATCTAAAAAAACCTTAACTTCTGCTTTAATGCTTTAGCATATTTAAAAAAATAAAAATAAAAAGATTTCCTTTACCTATAATGGCTAACACTTGGACTTCTGGAAACAATTCAAGATATGGCTTATAGTCAGTAAAACAAACATAACATCTTATGAGACCTGAAAACAGACTAAAATACTGTTTAAAGACCAAACCAGGAAAGCAGAAAATCAAGTTACCAGTGCGACAAAATTCCCTTTCCATCTTCAGGTTTTTTGTTTTTGTTTTTTTAAATCTAGGCTTTATTATCATACCCGGCCAATTCGAGATATACCTCTTTTCTTTTAGTGTTGGAGAAATTATACAGAAAGAAAGTTTCTCTTTTCTTCTCTAAAAGTTATCTCTCTGTAGATTTGGAAATTTCACATCTTTGATTGTTATTTATTTTCTGTATTATTTTTATGTCCTCAGTCTTTATATCAGGCATGGCCCATAAGTATAGGATTATATCCAACAGCAGTGTGATCATTAGCTCCTAATTTTGTGGTTTCACTCCACTGAGGTTAATAATGATTTAGAAGGGAAAGCGAGAGGAAGAGGGCAGATGTTCATAATAGCACTATTAATTATATAGACGAGCAACATCATTTTCAGGTCCAATGAAAGTACTTTTCCTAGTTTATTGTTCAGAATCATAACAAGAATAACTCTTGATGTTGTATTGCCACAAGAAAATCTCCTGCCTCATCACCTTAGTGTATCATTTCATGTGGGATTTTATATTCTACCTGACTTTAATTAATGATGTTACTATATTAAAATGCTTAGACAACTAAATACACAAGTTAATCATTTGACTTTCAGTGAGGATTAAACAGTCTCTAATAAGTAAATGGTACATTAAATCTCATCTTTCATAGCATATTATACTTGATATTAGCCTTGGTACAGTTAAAAGTATGAAGTCTCCTTAATATTAAAAAGAAATAGTCTAAGTGTTAGAAACTAAGTTTTGAAAGTAACTTACAATACATTATGTTAAATTTCTTGTTAGTGTCATGAGACTTAAAAATAAAACCTCCCAAAACCACGCTAAATGTGACATTCTTCAGAAATATCTTCTATATCCCATTCCTTACAAAAATCTGTGAATATAACTTATTTTGATTCTTAATTGCCCCATTGCCATTATTCATTTTTTAAATTAATATGCTTCATTAATAAAGTTATGTCTTCCTGTGGTTTTTCAAGAAATAAAATACCAAATAAACTGCAAATAAATGCTTTAAAAAGTATGCCTGGAACTTAAATATCTGTACCACTCCAAAAGTGAAATAAATGTCCTTGTATCATCTTCAGGACAAAGGCTATCATCACATTTTACATTGACATATAGGAAACAAGGTAGTATGTATTTGTAAAATTTCTGGGGGAAAAAAAAGACATCATATTTCACTACACCAGAATAAATTATTTTTGTGTATTCTATTCCAAGAAGAAGAAGGAAAAAATATTGTAATAGTTGCAGTTTGTATTAACTTCTAAGCTGGTAATTCTTTTCCAAAGATAGTTTGCTTTCCTTTTAAAAGAAAAACAAAAAAACACTTTGGTTTAGAGTACAAAAATCTCATTAAAATAAAATATTTAGAAACATGTAAACATGTTGAGAAATCACTTGCAAATTACTTTTAGACTTTTGAAAAACCTAATTTGGATCATCAGTCTAAATAGGTCATTTAACTGAGAAAAATTAAAATGAGCTGTGCAGGGCCACCTCTTTTTCTAAAACATCTGCATCCTCAATATCCTATTGTCTTCGAAGTCAAACAAGAATGAAGTGTTAAGAACAACTATAATACATTAATTTATTCCAAATCTCAAAGTTAGTCTGCATGTGAAATGGCCATAAAAGTTTACATTACATAAAAAAAGATATAGTGTGTGGTGTGTGTGTGTGTATGTGGCCAGGGGCTGGAAAGTTGCTTCAAGAAGTTGGGAGTGGAAGGACAGAAGGAAAAGCAAAGACTCTTACATTCCAGGAGGATAACGGTGTGTGGGGGGGGGGGGGGGGAGGTCCTCTACTGGTGCTCTTTTCTTGCCTTTCACATGGGGCACATTCACAGTTCATGGCAAATCAAAATTAGTTCATACAAACTTAATACAAAGCAAGTACTTCCATACTAGTTTAATCTCCCACAAAGCTTCTCTTCTATCAAACTATCAATTTAAGATTATGAACCTTATCTCTCCTGTCCAGCGCCTTTAAAGACTTAATCATCCTAGGACACTCTGGTGAACTCCAGGATCAACTCCTTATTTCCCAGAAAACCTTCCAGAGCATAAGAATAACTACAAAATCTTGAAGGTAACATCTTTGAAGTGTAAAAGCAATAAACACACACAAAATTGGCTGCCTGAGACATCCTTCGTTCTTCCATAGCAGATCATCCATAAAATCAAAAGGACCCTGACAATGTTGGGAAAAGAGGGTATCAGGTGTCAGAGAATGGAGTCTGCCTTTACAAGGCAGGGCACCTGAGGTGGCTGGCAGAGAGGGAACCAACTTCATGGCAGGTAGAGAAAGGAGTCAGTTTCATTTCAGAACTCTCCAAAGCCACCAGGAAATGTACCCCATCCTTTCTGGGTTAAAAGTAACTGTGATGTTCAGAAAAAAATACTTTCATATTCTCCAGCTAGCAATAATCTATCACCAACAGGTAAAGAATGATCAAATATGCTAATGAAACAGGTTTTCCTGTCTGCCCACCTTCCTAAAGCCACTTGCCAAAAATGAGACCTTGATTCTCTCAAGACCTCTCTCTGTTTAAAGACAGAATGGAAGCACCTCTGCTCTGACAAGGAAGCAAACGGAAGACTTGACATCTGAGAATTGCTAAGGAACAATTCTAAGCTACATTTTCCCTAAAAAGATCAAACTCAAAACGATTAGGATTTACTCATTTCCAGATGCATGATAACATTTTTATAACTGCCCGGAACAGAGAGAAACAATTCCACTCCAGCACTCCGCTCCACATGGACCAATGACTGAAACGTCCCCGAGAGGGACAGAGCACGCTGACTCTCTTTCCATTACAACCTCTCCAAATCCGCTTTTCGCCTCTCTGTGTCAGTCTGTCCTTAGTCCCTCAGCACGCGCCCTAAACGCAGCTTCTCCCCATCTTTAGTTCTGAGTGGACTCGGCCCAGCAAACGCCCTGCCTCTGGCAAGTCCTTCTGGGTGGTGTCCCTGCACTTGGGAGGTTCTCAAAAGCCCGGGACAAGAGGCTCTTGCTGGGTCCCGGGAACCCCGGGGTTTCCGGGCTCCCGGGGCTCCCGCCACCTACACCCCCAATTCTGAGCTGATTAAGTTGCTCGGCAGCCAGCGGCGCGCACAGCCCGGGTCCCTCCCACTCCCGCCCCTCCTGCTCCGGCGCCCTGGGGTCCCCCCGCCTCTGCGGAGGTGAGCGCGTACTCACCAGAGGTGAGCTGCATCCAGGCACAGATCTTGTACACGGTCGCCGTGTTGCAGAAAAAGAAGAGGGTAAAGCACACGATGCAGGCGATGATGAGCATCATGGAGAGGCCGATGAAGAAGGAGGCGGCTTTGAAGGCGCCGGAGGGCAGCGTGGAGAAGTCCGTGAAGCTGCCCCTGCAGGTCAGCTCCCGGGAGAAGCCGTTGCCGATGCAGTAGTGGAAGAGCCCGAAATAACCGGCTTGCGGGGTGTCCACGCCGTCGCCGATCCAGTAGGGCTGGATGAAGCACACCACGTTGACGATGGCAAAGCAAATGGTGAAGATGGCCCACAGCACGCCGATGGCCCGCGAGTTCCGTACATAGTTGGTGTGGTACAGCTTCGCAGCCTCCTGAGCCGGGAGCATCGCGGCGGCGGCGGCGGCAGCGGCGGCGGCTCCGGGCATTCTCCCCCGCCTTCTCCTCCTCCTCCTCCTTCAGGTCCTCCGCCTCCCCCGCCTCTCCGCGCTCAGGAGACACACTCACCGAGCCGCGCGCTGCAACTCCCTTGCCTCCGCCTCAGCCCAGCAGCGCCAGTTTCAGAGTCCGCATCCTCGCTCCCGGAAGGAGGGCGGGGGAGCGACAAGCACCCCTCCGGCTCTCCTGGCACAGCCTCGCGGCCCCCCTCCCTCCGTCCTGGCCGGGGCTCCAGTCCTTCTCACCACCCCCCGCCCCTCTTCCCGCCGCGGCTGCAGCTGCTGCAGCTGAAGGCGACAAATCCCACGCGGGGCAGTGTGGAGCGCGAGCTCGGGCACCCCCACCCGGCTTCGCGCCCTCCGCCCCTCCTCCTTCAAGCCTGCTTCACGCAGCCGGGTGCCCCGGGGCGTGGAGGACCTCGGTGACCCTGGGACCCCCCTCAGGTCACGGGCGGGACTGGAGATGGTGAAGGGGTATCTAAGGAGGGGACGGGAACACCCACAGGGATCCTAGAGGCGATCCCGGTTGGTGCTGGGAACCGGGCGCGCGAAGCGGAATCTGGGCGCATTTCAGCTCTGCACAGCAACGTGCTTCGACCTCTGCATCTTTGCAGGTGCGCGTGGGGCAGCGAGGCAGGTGCTGGCGAGACGTGCCAAGGAAGAGCAGACGTACTGCCCCGAAGACGCTTCTTTGTTACAACCACAGAACAGCCCCTGGCTAACTTCTCGGTTGCCTCTGGTCGACAAGGTGGAGACGGAAGAAGTTGGGCAGGAGCTGGTGGACAATAATGTAAAAGACACACATACCTCAAGGGTGGTCTCAGATCTGCTCAACTGAGCTGGTTTCCTCTTCGTGGTTTCCCCTCTCTCTGCAGCCAGATGAACTGTAGCCAATGGATGACCTATGCGTTCTTTTCAGTGAGGTCAATTTCCCCACAAATCCTCACATAAAGTCTAGGGCTTAGAAGTGACTGTGTCACAGAAACAGTTTGTCTGAAAACATTGGGTAGGTTGGCCAGTGTTATATTTCTTACACAAATAGTCACCGTGCTAGATGCTAAGGATACAATAAGGAAGACAGATATTTCTCCCTGCCCCACAACCCAAAGCTCCAGTAACCAGAAATGTTTTCAGAATAATTTCCCCTGAATTATCCATACACAGTTCGTTATACTTGCATGTGGCATTGTTTTTATACCTGCACTTTGTGCTTCCCTTAGCGTAATGTTTTCTTTCCAGTCTTTCTATTGCTCTGTTAATAATCCCTGCCTTTCAAACTCCATTTCTTTATTTCTGTTAGTTACTTGCTTGGTTTCTTCTGATTCTGGTTTTAAAAAACAGAAACAGAAGCATGTAATCCCCACCCAAAACGATGGAACCAGAAGGCTCCATAGCAGCAGCAGAATTTGGTAACAAACTCATTTTGAACCATATGACCACTAAATTCTCTGAGCAGAAAGGAGAGGATTCTGTTAGAATTTGATCCCTAAGTCTACACTTAATTGTACACTTTATTATAATGCAAAATCATATGTAAATTTCTTGACAGTGTCTTGACATGATGCTGAATCTGCCCACCTTCTTACTAGAGCAGTAAAAGACATGAGATACCAGGTGGAATATGAAACTACCAGAAATGAGTAAGAAAGCTTAGAAGGGTTCAGTTGTGGGGAGGGAGGGGAGAGTAAGCTCCAAAAGGTATTCATCTACATAAATTGCTGTTATATGGAAGAGGTCTTAGAGGTCATATTCTAAGTGAAGACCATCCAGGCCCCTCATCTGATAATCTGAAGATTTGAGATTGTATGAGGAGAGAGAGGGAGAGAGTAGAAAGAGGAATATGGGACACACAAGATAATGAAGGGGTTGACGCTTGGAAAGAATTTAAAAAGGTGAGTGTTGGAATCTTACATTCAGCTTTTCCTATAGGTATGAAAGGTAAGTATTATAGTTTAAGGTCCATTAGGCAGGACTTTGGAAATCAAGAGGACAGAATTAAACAGTATGAGACATGTAAGTTTAGGTGACTAAGAATTTCTTGCAAGTGTGGTTGTAGAGACTCAGAAGGTCTTTTAAAAATCAAAGCATTTGGGGGAGGTGGGGAGGATGACCTAAATATAAGCTGGCCCAATATAACACTAGCAAGTCTCTAAAAATATAATTCATGATGATGCGTCATTAGTGCATTGGTGGCAATGGAAGGTCAGAACTTCTGTTAGGTTTAATTTGTCTTAACTCCCCTGAAGTTGCTGGTAAATCAAAAGAGTTTTAACATGGAAGGAGAAAGAGGAAAGGTGAGAATGATCAGATTTACGGGGCCCTCTGGCAGGTCACGTGTCCCAGGCGCAGAGATAGCTTTCCAGCACAAACTGACAGTAATTTCTAGTGACTCTCCCAAGCCCTCAAATCTCCAAACCTGCTTGTATGAAGTGGTCTTTCTTTACAACCAATGCTTAAAAGAGATCTTACTGTTACCATGGGGTAGTAGAGATGGAAGTTTGCTAAGAGGGGAAAGGCTGAGAATCAAAAAGCCAGCTTTAGCCCTCAGTGCTTAAATTGCCTTTATCGGACAAAGACTGGCAAGTGACTCAGATTCAAATGTTGTGATTCAAAGAGCTTTTCTATTTGAGTCATGCCCAAGGAGAGCTTTATTCTTTTTTAAAATATATTTTTATTGATTTTAGAGAGAGAGGAAGGGAGAGGGAAAGAGAAACACTGATGAGAGAGAGAAACATCAATCAACTTCCTCCTGCGTACCCCAACTGGGCATCAAGCCCGAAACCCAGGCACGGAACCAGCAACCTGTCCATGCATGGAACAATGCTCAACCAACTGAGCCACACCGGCCAGGGCAGGAGAGCCTTATTCTTATTGTAGGATTAGAATTGCTTCTAGGTTCATGCTTAGAATCACTATGCCAAGGGTCACACTCAAGGTGTCCCCTCTTTTCAAGAGCAACTAGGAACAGATCAGTGTTGGTATATTCCTGATCTAAAGTGATACCATGGATTTCCCCCTGAGGTGAGGAATCTGACTGGGATAAACTGAACCCTGCCAATGGCCCTTCTTCATACCTTTATCCTGCCCTGCACCACAGCAGATTTCCAGAATGAAGCAGGGCTTCCCACCTGTAAATTTTTTAGTTGTCATCAATGAAGGAAGATTGTCCTACATCTTCCCAAATCCCTCCATTGCCCATCTCCAACCTTGGCCTTGGCAACCAGAAACCCCAGAGGTAAAACTGTCCCTACCCTTAATCTGAAGGTTTGTCTGTTCCAGGAAGACTAGGATTTCAGACAGCTAGCATCTGGACAACTAATTACATTCATCAAATAAGATGTGACCAGGAAAGCTGTGGGGAGGAGGAAATAATAAAACTAGCCTGATCATGCTAAAACATTACTATTGATAGAAAACTATTTTGAAATTATAACATCATTCATGTGTGCTAAATAACTAGTAGAAGTTAGTGTCGTTGACAGCATCCAATTAGAAACACTGAACACTCATATCTCAAACTTCACTGCTAAAAATGTTTTTCTCTTATTGCCACAACGAGTCAGTAGTGAGACCCACTCTTTTCCCTAATAGAGTCTTAATGAATGTTAAGACTGTAAAAGAGAAAACAACGAAAAGTTAGACTGTGTGACTGTATTACACAACTAAAAAGATTCTGGATGAGTTAAAGGACTGAATGTTTTGATCCCAAACTAATCTGGTAGAATATGAAAGCCATGGAAGGCAAGAGACGTGGGATCCAGACCCAGTACCATCTCTACCTGACTATGAAAGCCCAAGGCTCTTGGGGCTCCATTTTCTCCTCTATAGAGTTATGGTGAGAGGGAGGACACATCAGATGAATTCTAAGGTCTCTTTCTGTGGTAAAATTCTATTCTCTTCTACAGAGACTATTCCAGAGTGACTTTGCAAAAAATGACAAATCCCAGTACTTGAAAAAAAAAAAATGAAGCAAAACCTAACAAGGGACTCTGGTGATGCAGACATTTTATTTAAAATTGAAAATCCCTTCTGAAATCCAATTGTTTCAATTTTTCAGGCAATGGGTGCTTAGTGTGTTCAGGTAAGTCACTGCTGTGACCTTGAGAAATGGAGAAAGAGATGATTTCTAATATCTGTTACTTAATTGATTTCTGGGGCTGTCACCAAGGTCAGTATCAGATCCCACTCCAGAGTATAAAGATTCTAATAATGAAACTCTTCACTTGCCAAGGCTTTCCTTCTGCCCCTCCCCCACCATACTTTTCTTTTAAGGCTTTTCAGAAACACCTCTTAGTTAATCAGTCACTAGGTTAGCAGTGGCAATCAGACAGAGTGGGTGTTTCAAGGTCCCCTGAAAATCAAGATCAAATATATCACAAGGCTCTGATTTCATTGCACCTTAGTCTATACCACTTTGCAAAGAGATATGAGCTCCACACGTGAAAAGAAATGGGAAATAGGAATATCAGTCATTCTCCTTCTTTTCCTTTTTCCTCTATTTTGAATTGGATTCTGTGTAAGTCACCCCTTTTATAAATTCTTTTCACTTTTCCAGAACCCAGCTAAGAGCATACGTTGTTTTCTCAAAAGGCTGATCACTTCCAGAGCCTGTGCTAGAAAAACCATCTCTCTGTTAATCTTGTAATTCTTTGATGATTTCAGAACAATTCTGTCTGAAGTTAAGTAATGACCTCTATTGAATAAAATACTGTGGAAACATGATCAGCATTTAAGTATGATTTTTTAAGTCTATAATGGAGCAATATTATATTAAAGTTTTAAGTTTAATGTGTAAGTTCTGTTCTCTTTCAATCTAGTACTAGATGACCTTTCTGATCTTTAAAAAGAATTCTATCTGCTGTTCATCTGAACCTGCTTCGTGAAGTTTCCCACTCAGGGTGCACCTTGATTGAAAAACAAGGCCAACATTTGGAACATCTACCATAGTACCTTCAATTTGGTGTTCATATTTGAAACCACTCCCTGGATTGTCAGCTGAAGACACCTTTATCCACAAAACTTGTCTTTCCTACAATCACTTCAGTCTCCCAAAGCTCAGGTTCAGCTTTTCTGAGGATCTCTCCAAGCCACAGAACATGTATTTTAAGTCTTACAACCCCAAACACCCCTCTAAATGTGAAGGAAACCTATCCAGATGCCTTCCTTTACTGCTACAGTGACACAAAAATATTAATCTTGATAGTGCTTTTGTTGAAGAGGCACATTTTTTATGCCTATATTAATCAGCGTTTGCTGCAGAAGCAACACAAACTCTCAGTGGCTTATAACCACAAACATTTACTTCTAATCCACACCACATGATGGTGCTACTTGGCTAAGGTCCTCCTCCAGGCAGTGGACCTGACGGCAGGTCTGCTGGTGTTCTCATTCTGAGGTCCAAGTTGAAGGAGCAGGCTCTATCTGGGATATGCTGTTGGCATAAGGGTAGGAGAATAAGAGACTGAGGCAAATTATAAAACTTTATCTAAAACTTCTGCTCAAATATAGCATGCAGCATGTCATCTCATATTCCATGGGCCAAAGCATATCATAAGAAGAAGCCAAAAGTCAATGTGCTGGGGATATAAAATCCCTTTACAGGAAATAAATGAGTGAAGAACCAATAACTTTAATAAAATCTATTACATGCATTCTCTGGCAAAAGCTCTTTGTTTCTATTTATTTTATTATTTATTTTATTTTATTTTATTTTATTATTGAAAGTATTACACGTGTCCCATTTTCTCCCTTTTTGTCTACCTTCACCCAAACCCTGCCCCACACTAGACCATCCCCATGCTATTATCTGTGTCCACAGTTTATGCACATATGTATACATGTTATCTGGTTAATCTCTTCCTGCCCTTGCCCTTGCCCCAAGCTTCCCCGCCCCCAATGAGATCCGTTATTCTGTTCCATGCATCCATACCTCTGGACTTATTTTGTTCATCAGTTTATTTTGTTCTTTAGATTTCACTTATAAATGAGATCGTGTGATATTTGTCTTTCTCTAACTGGTTTATTTCACTTAGCATAATAGTCTCCAGGTCCATCCATGCTGTCTCAAAGGGTAAGAGATCCTTCTTTTTACAGCTGCATAGTACTCCATTGTGTAAATGTACCACAGTTGTGTATCCACTTATCTACTGATGGGCACTTGAGCTGTTTCCAGATCTTAGCTATTGTAAATAACACTGCTATGAATATAGGGGTGCATATATTCTTTCTGACTGGTGTTTTGAGATTCTTAGGATATATTCCCAGAATGGGATCACTGGGTTAAATGCCAGATCCAGTTTTAATATTTTGAGGAATCTCCATACTGTTTTCCACTTTGACTGCACCAGTCTGCATTCTCACCAGTAGTCTACTAGGGTTCCCTTTTCTCCACATCTTCGCCAGCACATGTTGTTTGTTGATTTATTGATGGTAGCCATTCTGGCAGGTGTGAGGTGATACCCATTGTCATTTTAATTTGTATCTCTCTGATGATTAGTGACGTTGAGCATTTTTTTTCATGTGTCTATTGGCCATCTGTATGTCCTCTTTAGAGAAGTATCTACTCAGGTCCTCTGCCCATTTTTAAGTTGGATTGTTTGTCTTCCTAGTGTTGAGATATATGAGTTCTTTGTATATTTTAGAAATTAAACCCTTATCAGATGTATCATTGGTGAATATGTTTTCCTATATAGTGGATTCTATTTTCATTTTGTTGATGGTTTCTTTTGCTATGCAGAAGCTTTCACTTTGATGTAGTCTCATTTGTTAATTTTTTCCTTTGTTTCCCTTGCCCTAGGCAATGTATTGGTGAAAATATGTCTGAGATTTTACTGCCTATGTTTTCTTCTAAGATTTTTATGATTTGCAACTTACATTTAAGTCTTTTATCCATTTTGAGTTTATTCTTGTGTATGGTGTACGTTAGTGATCTAGTTTCATTTTTTTTGCATGTACCTGTCCAATTTTCCCAACATCATTTATTGAATAGACTATATTTACTCCATTGTATGCTCTTACCTCCTTTTTCAAATACTAATTGGCCATATTGGCATGGGTCGAATTCTGGGGTCTTTGTTCTGTTCCATTGGTCTATATGCTTGTTCTTGCACCAGTACCAGGCTGTTTTGAGTACAATGACTTTGTAATATAGTTTGATATCCAGTATTGTGATTCCTCCAACTTTGTTTTTCTTTCTCAAAGTTGCTGGGGCTATGCAGGGTCTTTTTTGATCCCAAAATAATGTTGGGAATATTTTTTCCAAATCTGTGAAGTATGCTGTTAGTATTTTAATAGGGATTGTGTTGAATCTGTAGATTGCTCTGGGTAGCATGGACATTTTAATTATGTTAATTTTTTCATTCCACAAACACAGTATATGCTTCAACTTTTTTGTGTCTTCTTCTATTTCCTTTTTCAATGTCCTATAGTTTTCCAGGTACAGGTCTTTTACCTCCTTAGTTACTCCTAGGTATCTTATTTTTTTGTTGCAATGGTAAATGGGATTTTTTTTAAATTTCTTTTTCTGAGAGTTGGTGTATAAAAATGCCATTGATTTCTAGGTGTTAATTTTGTTTTGTTTTTTAGTATGTTTCTATTGACTTTTTAGAGAGAGAGGAAGGGAGAGAGAGGTAGAAACATCAATGTCAAGAGAGACATCGATTGGCTGCCTCCTGCATGCCCCCTACTGGGGATCAAGCCTGCAACATGAGCATGTGCCCTGACTGGGATTCGAACTGGGACCTCTTGGTACATGGGATGATGCTCAATACTCTGAGCCACACCAGCCGGGCTCCAGGTGTTAATTTTGTAACCTGCTACTTTGCCAAATTTATTTCTTAAATCTAGCAGTTTTTTGGTGGAGTCTTTAGGGTTTTCATTGTACAATATCATGTCATCTGTGAATGTCATCCTCTTTTCCAATTTTGATGTCTTTTATTTCTTCTTCTTGTCTGATCGGTGTGACTAGGACTTCCAATACTACGTTGAATAAAAGTGGTGAAAGTGGACATTCCTGTCTTGTTCCAGATCTTAAGGAAAATGCTTTTAGTTTTTGCCCATTGAGTATGATGTTGGCTGTCAGTTTGTCATATATGGCCTTTATTACATTGAGGTAAGATCCCTCTATTCCCACCTTGCTGAAAGTTTTTATCATAAATGGGTGCAGGATTTTGTAGAATGCTTTTTCTGCATCTATTGATATGATCATATGATTTTTATTCTTCGTTTTGTTTATGTAGTGTATCACATTTATTGATTTGTGAATATTGAACCATCCTTGCATCCCCAAAATAAATCCCACTTGGTCATCGGATTTTAATGTATTGCTGGATCCTATTTGCTAATATTTTGTTGAGGATTTTAACATCTATGTTCATCAAGGGTATTGGCCTATAATTTTATTTCTTTGTAGTGTATTTATCTGATTTGGAATTAGGATAATACTGGCCTCATATGAAGAGCTTGGAAGTCTTCCCTCCTCTTAAAATTTTTGGAATAGTTTGAGGAAGATTGATGTCAATTCTTCTTTGAATTTTTGGTAAAATTCACCTGTAAAGCTGTCCAGTCCAGGGCTTTAGTTTGCTGGGAGTTTTTTTTACTCCTTCAGTTTCATCAGTTGTTATCAGCCTGCTCAGGTTTTCTGATTCTTCCTGATTGAGTTTTGGCAGATTGTTTATTTCTAGGAATTTTTCCATTTTGCCCAGGTTGTCCAGTTTGTTGGCATACAGATAGATATTCAAAGTATTTTCTTACAATCTTTTGTATTTCTGTGATGTCAGTTGTTACTGCGCCTCTGTCATATCTGATTTTATTTATTTGGGACCTCTCTCTTTGTTTTTTGGTGAGTTCGGCTAAATGTTCATCAATCTTTTTATCTTTTCAAAGAACCAGCTCTTGGTTTTATTGATCTTTTGTATTGCTTAGTCTCTATGTCATTTATTTCTGCTCTGATCTTTATTATTTCCTTCCTTTTATTTACTCTGGGCTTTTCTTGTTGTTCTCTTTCTAATTCTTTTAGTTGTGGGGTTAGATACTTTATTAGATAGTTTTCTTGTTTTTTGATCTCTGGCAAAATGTTAACACCAACTTACTCTTCAAATGTTTCCTGAAAAGAACATTTGCTTAAAGACAATCTCATTTTGAATAAATGCTTCATCCTACTCACTCTTTTATTGAAGACTCTGCCTCTACTTGTTATTTTTTTTTTATGGAATAATTAATAAACTGAAAAAAAGTCCCATGAGAAGCTAAATTCATAATGAATTCCTTCACTTCACATTATTCAGCCATTATATATGATTCTGCCTAGCAAGTTCTGTTTGATCAGAAATGGCATTTAGTTTCAAAGTCGAGAAAATGTATGTTTCCTTATGAATTCTCACAAGCCTACTTTCCAAATTGAGTATACATCCTTTTAAAAAACAAAAACACCCTAGTGTACCCACAGTAATGACTTACAAAGTTATTATTGTAATGTTACCTAAATGTACAGCGTAAATATTAAAAGCATGAAATTTAATTTCATTGACTTTCAGTCATAGCAGCATGAAGAAGTCAGGGCATCTTCTCCTGCAGAACAAATATAAAACTTAATGAAATTGTCAAAACTGCCATTTTAATGCCCTGAAGGTTGACCAAAAGCAAACAATAAATTGAGAGGTATTTATTCATAAAGAACTTCTGGAATTTGGATAAGAAAAGTGAGAATCTGTGGTTTTCTTGCCTGGAGTAGGTCCCTTCCTACTTGCCCCCAGCTCAGTCAGCACATAGTTTTAGCAGGACAGGACTAGCAGTGAACATCACCAGCTTCTGCCATAAGGGAAGACTTCATTTGGACTGGGGGACAAAAGTCCATGCCAAACAACACTATTGCTGAAATTAGCAAGCAGTATAGGAAATGAGTGTGGAAAACCCATCACTCTTTTAGCCTGAGGTTCCACTTGGGACAAGCAGCGAAGTAGTCAGAAATTTAATGGAAACTAGAGAGCCATAGAAAAGCTAGGTAAGCCCTCTACACATCCCTGGCCAATGGAGGAAGGACGTGCACACTCACGGGAGGCAAAAAAGAATTTGGTGGAAAGTAAAATCTGAGGGAGACTTGAGAAATACCTGAATCCACTGTCAGAGGAAGGGAATTTTACAAGTTGGATGTGTTTGAGCATAACTATTGCCTAAATCATTGCCTGAGTGCTAAGCTATGCAGACACAGAGGAAACTTTTAGGAAACCAATCTAAAAAATAATGATATAAGAATAATAATTAAAAAATACATCATGATGAAGACAGATTCTGTCAGTTAGTCCAGGCAAGTTACTGAAAAAAAAAAAAAAATCCCTCAGGAGAGACAAATCAGGACCTAGAATTGCTATTATTTATTATCTTAAAATGTTCACTATTGATGAAAAACATTATAAATCTAAGTAGATCAACAACTCCCAAGTAGGATCAAAACGAAGAAATTCATATCTAGATATATCATAGTTAAACTACAAAAATACTGAAAATAGCAAGAAAAAAAATTCATAGAACACTGGAATGACAGTACATTTTATGGCTAATTTCTTATTCGGAACAGTGAAGGTCAGTGGCATTGGGATGACATATTCAAAATGCTAAAAAGGCCCGGCCGGTGCAGCTCAGTGGTTGAGCATTGACCCATGCACCAAGAGGTCGCCAGTTTGATTCCCGGTCAGGGCACATGCCCAGGTTGTGGGCCAAATCCCCAGTTGGGGGCATGTAGGAGTCACCCAGTAGATGTTCTCTCTCATCGATGTTTCTATCTCTCTCCCTTTCTCCCTTCCTCTCTCTCTAATCAATAAAGGGAAAAAAAAATGCTAAAAAAAAATAACTGTAAACTAAGAATTCTATATTCAGGAAATAGCCCTTCAAACTAAATATCACTCAGACAGTTTTAAAAAAGGAGCAAACTATTGATACATGCAATAACCTGGGTGAATCTCCAGTGAACTGAGTAAAAAAAAAAGTCTAGCTCAGATTATATACTATATGATTCTATTTATATAACATTGCTAAAATAACAAAAATTATAGAACTAGAGAACACATTAACAGCTGCTTAGGGTTAAAAGAAGGGAGTGGGCATGGAAGGGAATTGGGTATGGCCATAAAAAGGCAGCTGTGGGAGGAGGAGGATCCTTCTACTGATGAAAATGTATCTCAACTGTATCAATGCTAATATCCTAGTTGTGCTACTATGCGATATTTTTGTAAAATGTTGGGAGAAACTGGGTAAAGGGTATATAGGAAGCTCCATGTATTATTTCTTATAACTGCATGTGAATCTATAATTATGTCAAAATAAAAAGTTTAATTTTAAAACGTATATGTAAAATAAACGTTTACATATTTTAAACTTAACAAGATTAGTGAACTGGCCAAACACTCCAATGGAAAGATAGTGATTGTCGGATTGGCTAGAAGAGAATCCATAAACGAGGAATGCATAAACAAAATGTATTTCATCTAGACAACAGAATGTATTCAGCCACAACAATGAAAAAAACTAATATAAACTACAAGATAGATAAACCTCAAAAGCATTATGCTGAGTGCAAGAAGCCAGACACAAAAGATTCCATTTATAAAAAATTTCCAGAAAAGGAGAATCTCAAGAGACAGATTAGTGATTGCCTGGAGCTGGAGGTGGAAGCAAGGGCTGACTTCAAATGGGCATAAGAGAACTTTTGGGGGAAATTTAACAGTTCTAAAACTGAGTTACGGTGATTGTTGCACAACAGTAGAAATTTACTAAAAAATTATTGAACTACACACTTACAATGGTTAAATTTTATGGCATGTAAATTATACTTGAATAAAACTGTTCACAAAATTGAATTTACATTCATAATACTTATACTTCTTTAAAAACCTGCTCATGTAATTATCAACCCAAAAGAAATTTACAAATTAAATATGTCAAACCACAAAACTAATACAATTTAAGTTAACATTTCCAGAATATAACTGAGAAATTTAAAGATACCACCTAATAAAAGAATCTTTTCTAAAATATTATTCACTTATACTAATCAACTTTATGCAAGTTGACATGCAAAGAAACAAGATAAACTCAAATAAGTTCTCTCGCACTGTGAATTTGGCCGTGGTTGATATGGTATAGGCTTTTTAGAGATTGCAATGTCTACACTACAATGTGCTCTGTGGAAATTCAGTTCTCACAACGTTTTTCCCTTAAAAAAAATTTTTTTTTAACTACTGTATCACTTTCCTTTGCACAGTTGGACCATAATGTGCTTTGGCTCTCCTTGGTGCCTAGATGTCATTCACTAGGATGTAAGCTCCACAGGACCAGAAGCTTCTTTTGAATCACTGCTATGACCCAAAGCATAGAACAGTACATGATATATTGCAGATATCAAAAGAATGAATGAATGAATTTACATGCAAAGACTACTTTTATTATTTGCTATTACTTCATAATATTACTTTGATACACTCTATCATTTTCAAATGATAGTATTGTAGTCACTAAATAAGACATTAACTTCTTACTCTACGAAATTAATTTTCAATTGCAAAATATCACTGACAAAAAGAAGAGGTTTGTATAACAGTAGTTATGGGATGAATGTTATCATCTTGACATTATGATGGGTAGTGGAGCTGGACGTGCTTACCAACACATTTAAAACTACAATTTGGTGGAGCACTCAGCATCAGTGCAAATACAGATCCCGCCTCTGTTTTAAAACTCTTTATCACACCTGTCAGAATGGCCGCCATCAACAAATCATCAAACAACAAGTGTTGGCGAGGGTGTGGAGAAAAGGGGACTCTAGTACACTGCTGGTGGGAATGCAGACTGGTGCAGCCACTGTGGAAAACACTATGGTGTTACCTCAAAAAATTAAAAATTGAATTGCCATTTGACCCAGTGATCCCACTTCTAGGAATATACCCTAAGAAGCCTGAAACACCAACCAGAAAGAATACATGTACCCCCATGTTCACAGCAGCCCTATTTACAATAGCTAAGATCTGGAAACAGCCCAAGTGTCCATCAGTGGATGAATGGATAAAAAAGCAGTGGTACATATACACAATGGAGTACTATGCAGCTGTAAGAAAGAAAGATCTCTTATCCTTTGAGACGACGTGGAGGGACGTCGAGAGTATTATCCTAAGCAAAACAAGCCAAGCAGAGAAAGACAAATATCACATGATCTCACTTATTTGTGGAATATAATGAACATAACAGTCTGAGGAACAGGGTAGACCCAGAGATGTGGAAGTAGGGTATAAACTGACACCCCTCAGAGGAGGGGGTGGGGGGGAGGGAAGAGATAAACCACAGAACTTATGCACATGTATGTTTTTTAGGCTCTTTCTCCACCAGACAGTAAGTGTATCAGATAATTTGAAATATGGTTATATTAATTTTTAAATTAGCACCTAATTAAAAACTAAAATTAAAAATTCTCCTAGGGAACTCACAAATGTTGAAGAATATGTCATGTGGATTTCAGTTTAAGAAGCACTGGCCTAAGTCATCATACATTTTACGTGGTAGTGTTTCCCAGTTTCATGAGTATTTATATTTCATTAGTGTCCACACTAAAAGCATGAAATAGTGCTTTAACTAATTATTCAGTTGGGAAAGGTATTCTGCTTATTAATTTTATTATTATTTATTTAGAGAGGGAGAGAGAGAGAGAAACATCAATGTGAGAGAGATACATCGATCAGTTACCTCCCATACGAGCCCTGACCAAGGATGGAACCCGCAGCCTAAGTATGTGCCCCCAGTGGAAACAGAGCACACGACTTTCTGATGCACAGGACAATGCTCCAAACAACTGAACCATATTGACCAAAGCTGCTTATTACATTTTTAATTGAAAACACCTGCTTTAAAATATATTTTTAGGTCCAATTCATTCCTATTGTATTTTTTGAATTTATCTTTATTATTGAAAGTATTACAGATGTCCCCTTTTTTCTCCCCCATTGACCCTCTCCACCCTGTTCCCACCTCCACCCCAAGGCTTTCCCCACACTATAGTCTGTGTCCATGGGTTATGCATATATGCATATGTTCTTTGCTTAATCTCTTCCTGCCCCCACCTCCCTCTTCCCTCTGAGAGTCGTCTGTCTGTTCCATGCTTCCATACCTCTGGATGTATTTTGTTCGTGAGTTTATTTTGTTTATTAGATTCCACATGTAAGTGAGATCATGTAATACTTGTCTTACTCTGACTATCTTATTTCACTTAGTGTAATACTCTCCATGACCCTCCATGCTACTGTATTTTATGGTGGAGAATTCCGAAATCTCAGCTAAATATTTCTTCAAATGCTAAGACAGATTCTTGGCTGCACTCTGGGGAAGGAGGGAGGGAAATGAAGACTGCTCAGCAGCAACCTTCTGACCTACTCCCAGGCAGAGGGAATGGCAACCCTTCGGGAAGGAAGACTAGCTGCACTCCTGATTTCCCCCACAGAATGTCAGCTCTGACACCTTGGCTTTTGGGGGTCTTAAACTCATAGGATTAATTTTTTTCATTCATTGATATAAACAAATACTACCTAGTGCCTACTAAGTTGTACACTGCTAGTTGCTGGGGCTACAGATGCAAACAAGATGCAGCCCTTGTCTGAGGGAGCTCACACAATCAAGTGAGAGAGAGACAAACTGAATATTGCAATGTTCTGTGGTCTTCTAACATCAGATAGAGATGCCCTCTGGAGGCACAGAGGGGAACCATCTAACTAGCCTGAGATTCAAGAAAGCTCCCTGAGTGAGGGATGAATTAATGAGGGGATGGAAAGAAGTAAGAATAAGCAGAGGGAATATTATAAGAAGAGAGAGCAATAGAAACAAGGGCACTGAGGTAGGAGAACTTGGAATTGAAGAGAAGTGTGTCTATTTTCTTATTCATTCTTCTGTTCATTCATCCAAATCAGCAATCCAACAAACATTCATTAATTATCTCTTAAATTCTAGACTTCTGGTCACAATGGCAGCGCAGGTAAACGCAGTACTCGCCTCCTCTCACAACCACATCACAAGTACAACTAAACTACAGGACAACCACCATTCAAAACCGCCTGAAATCAAGATGAATGGAAGTCCTACAACAAAATTAAAGAAGAAGCCACATCGAGACTGGTAGGAGGGGTGGAGGCGAAGACGGGCTGGTCCCACACCCACGTGTGGCAGATAAAAATCAGGAGGATACCTCAGCTGTGAAGGTCCTCCCTGAGGAGCAAGGGGTCCCTATCCCACACCAGACCCCCAGCTCAGGTTTCCAGTGCCAGGAAGAGAAGTCCCTATAACTTCTGGCTGTAAAAACCAGTGGGAACTGAGGCTGAAGGAAGCTGAGGCTGCTGGAGCTCCAGGCAATTCCTCATTAAGGGCCCGTGCATGGACTTACTCCGACTGGCTCCCTCTGAGCTCCAGCATGGAGGAGGCAGTTTGAAAGGCACTGGAGACATACGAGGAAGAACTGAGTTGTTTGGCATTGGGGCGAGGGCTGGAGAGGCAGCTTTCTCCTGGCCAGACATGCTGGCGGTGGCCATTGTTCCTTTGGTGAGCCCTTCCCCTATGAGACAAACAGGTGCCATATCTGGGACTCCAGCAACCTGGCTCACGCTGTTTACCCTGCCCTGGTGATTCCCTGAGGCCCTGCCCCACCCAACTTTCAGGCCCACCCAGGCTGTTCCCAGTGCCTTTACCATAGGAAGGGCCTGTCTTGGCTCCTGTTTCAGATTTTCCTAAATGCTCTCAAAAAAGCAGCATCTGTAACAAAAATAAATTAATAAAAAAATAAAAAATAAAAAAAATAAATTAATTAATTAAAAAAAAAAAAAAAGCAGCATCTGGCCTCAGCAAGCCCCAGATCTCTCACTAAGTGGCCCCAGGCCTGGCACTAGGAGCAGCCAGCTTTGATTCACAACTTGGCTTTGCCTGGGCATTTCCAAGCCCAGCACAAGAAGCAGCCATCTGCAGACCGCTTTGTAGCTTATGCCTGGTGGCCCCAGGTAGAACACAAGCAGTGGTTGACCTTGCCCCAGAGCCAGGACACCCAGTGGACAGTGTCAGACCGCGGTGAAGCACCACCACCCAACCACCTCTACAAGTGACACACTCAAGGAGTGGACTCAGTGGGTACCAGAGCCTTGCTGAAGTAAGTCTTATTCTGTGTGGTGGGCTCCTGCATAGCTGATTATCCAAGGTAGTCAGAGGTTGGTGGATAGTGGGCACAGCCAGTCCTTGCAGCTGATCAGCCTGAGTAAATCCCTCCCATTGACATGCCAACAGCAATCAAGACTCAGTTACAACAGAAGGGTGTAAAGTCCACAGAAGGATGCACTTCAAGGACCCAGCTGGGTGACCATGGAGGCTGTGCCACTGGACCCTACAGGACACGTACTACAATAGGCCACCCTAGGAAGCCCAGGAGACATAGCAACTCTACCTAATATATAGAAACAAACACAGGGAGGCAGCCAACATGAGGAGACAAAGAAACACATCCCAAATGAAAGAAAAGAACAAAACTCCAGGAAAAGAACTAAATGAAATGAAGATAAGCAATCTAACAGATGCAGAGTTCAAAACACTGCTTATAAGGATGCTCAATGAACGTAGTGAGGGCCTCAAGAGCATAAGAAATGACCAGTCAGAAATGAAGGAGGCACTAACTGAAATAAAGAACAATTTACACAGATTCAATAGTTGACTAGGTAAAGCCAACAAGCAAACCATCAATTTGGAATATAAGGAAGAAAAACACCCAATCAGAACAGCAAAAAGAAAAAAAGAATGCAAAAAAATGAGGATAGCGTAAGGAGCCTCTGGGATAACTTCAAGCTTACCAACATTCACATCATGGGAGTGCCAGAAGGAGAAGAGAGAGAGCAAGAAATTGAAAACCTATTTGAAACAATAATGACAGGAAACTTCCCTAACTTGATGAAGGAAACAGATATACAAGTCTAGGAAGCACAGAGAGTCTCAAACAAGATGAACCCCAGAGGCTGACACCAAGACACATCATCATCAAAATGCAAAAGGTTCAAGACAAAGAGAGAATCTTACAAGCAGCAAGAGAAAAGTAGTTATTTACCTACACGGGCCCTCCCATAAGACTGTCAGCTGATTACTCAAAGGAAACTTTGCAGGCCAGAAGGAAGTGGCAAGAAATATTCAGAGTGATGAAAACAAGAGTCTACAACCAAGATTATTCTATCCTGCAAAGCTATCATTTAGAATCAATGGACATATAAAGAGTTTCCCAGACGAGAAAAAGCTAAAGGAGTTCATCACTAACAAACCAGTATTATATGAAATGTTGAAGGGTCTTCTTGAAGAAAAAGAAGATAAAAAATATGAACAATAAAATGGCAATACATATCTATCAACAACTGAATCTAAAAGCAGAACAGAAAAAGACTCATAGATACAGAGAACATTTTGTAGGTTGCCAGATGGGAGGGGAGTTAGAGGAATGGTTAAAATAGTTGAAGGGATTAAGAAGTACAAATTGGTTGTTAGACTGACAAACCTCAAAGGGAAGGGGCGGGGGTGGGAAAAAATAAACCAAAGAACTTATATGCATATATGCATAACCAATGGACACAGACAACAGTGGGGAGGAGGGGTCAATAGGGGAAAAAGGAGAAGCATCTGTAATACATTCAACAATAAGGATACTTTTTTAAAAAAATAAATATTGAACATAAAAAAAATTATCTCTTAAATTCTAGATGCTGGGATAAGTGGTGTGGATTCAAACATTAAGATTTGACTCCTTTTACTCTAGAGCAGCGGTTCTCAACCTGTGGGTCACGACCCCTTTGGGGGTCAAACGACCCTTTCACAGGGGTTACCTAAGACCATCGGAAAACACATATTTCTGATGGTCTTAGGAACCGAGATACTACTCCTCTATCTGTCTCCAGGCAGGTCTGCCCACATGCAAATATGCCCACATATGAGTACCCAGCGTGATGACATCATCGCACCAACCCCATCACATACACCCCATACAAATACAGGTGTATGTGACAGGGTTGGCGCCATAATGTACTTATGCGGACCAGTCGCACATGTGTAGAGAGCAGCTACTGTGCAGAAAGCAGCTACTCTGTTAAAAGCAGCTACTGTGTTGAAAGCAGCAGTATTTGGAGGTAAAACAACACTTCATGAATTATAATTACTGGTAAATGTAAAATCATGTACTATAAAATCATCATGCAAAAAATAAATATCTGTACCATGGGAACTTAATCTGGATGCTGATCGGTCTTTTTATATTCACCTGTGGTTGATATGAATACTGTCCCCTTGTGATAGTAACAGGTATGTAAAAAAAACAATACAGAGAATGGTAAATCATAGGAAACTTTAATGAACTGTATTGCCTAAACTATGCCATGTATCATCTTATGTATTATTAAAGCTATTATTATATATTATTTTCATTAGCAAACCATCCCATGACAATGGATAGTGTAGAGAAGAATGTTAAGAAAAGGAAATATAGTGAGGATTTTTTACAGTATGGTTTTACCTCAATAATTACAACAGGAATTGAGAAACCGCAATGTGTTATTTGTTGTGAAGTTCTATCAGCTGAATCTATGAAGCCGAACAAACTAAAATGCCATTTTGATAACATGAATCTGAGCTTTGCCAGCAAGGATACCAACTATTTTAGAAGCAAAGCTGATGGACTCAAGAAAGCCAGACTTGACACTGGTGGCAAGTACCACAAACAAAACGTAGCAGCCGTTGAAGCTTCATATTTGGTGGCATTGAGAATCGCCAGAGCTATGAAACCTCACACCATTGCTGAGGATTTACTGTTGCCAGCGGCCAAAGACATTGATCGAATTATGATCGGAGATGAATTTGTTACGAAATTGAGTGCAATTTCCTTATCTAACGACACTGTCTACAGAAGAACAGATGACATGTCTGCTGATATTCTTGATCAGGTAATTCAGGAAATTAAATCTGCTCCACTTCCAATATTTAGCATCCAGCTTGATGAATCCACAGTCATTGCAAACTGTTCACAGTTACTGGTTTACATGAGGTATATTAATGATGGCGACTTTAAAGATGAGTTTCTTTTTTGCAAACCTCTTGAAACTACAACTACTGCATGTGATGTATTTGACACAGTTGGTTCATTTCTGAGATCTCTTGGGAAAAGGTTTGTGGTGTTTGCACAGATGGTGCTCCAGCTATGCTAGGATGTCGATCTGGATTTCAACATTTGGTACTGAATGAGTCACCAAAAGTCGTCGGAACTCACTGTATGATTCATTGGCAAATATTAGCAATGAAGAAGCTGACACAAGAGTTACAAGAAGTAATGAAAAGTGTCATAAATTCTGTCAATTTTGTAAAGACGAGCACTTTAAACAGTCGACTGTTTTCACAACTGTGCAACGAGTTGGATGCGCCGAACAATGCTCTGCTATTTCACACTGAAGTGAGATGGTTGTCGACAGGAAAAGTTTTAAAACGTGTTTTTGAGCTTCGTGATGAACTCAGACCATTTTTTAATCAGAAAGCAAGACCACAGTTCGAAGCACTTTTCAGCGATAAAAGTGAACTGCAGAAAATAGCTCACTTGGTTGACATCTTTGCCATCTTGAATAAGTTAAATTTATCATTGCAAGGACCAAATGCAACATGCCTCAATTTGTCTGAAAAGATGCGATCATTCCAAATGAAACTTCAGCTTTGGCAAAAAAAAAATGGATGAAAATAAAATTCACATGTTGCCTACCTTATCTGCTTTCTTTGAAGAACATGACATTGAACCAGACAAAAGGATTACGATGATAATTTCTGTGAAAGAACACTTGCACATGCTTGCAGATGAAATTTCATCATACTTTCCAAATCTACCTGACACCCCATTTGCACTTGCCAGAAGCCCATTCACAGTCAAAGTTGAAGATGTTCCTGAGACAGCACAAGAGGAGTTCATTGAACTTATTAACAGCGATGCAGCGAGAACTGATTTCTCTACAATGCCAGTTACAAAATTCTGGGTCAAGTGTTTGGCATACTGTCGCAAAATGTAGCAATGTAGTTTACTGTTGTTATATTAAGACTGTTACCCATGCTACACCATGCTTCAAGACAAAATTTCATTTATTTGTAATTAGAAATAAATATTTCACAATATATAATTACATATTGTTTTTGTGATTAATCACTATGCTTTTAATTCTGTTCAATTTGTAACAATGAAAATACATCCTGCATATCAGATATTTACATTACGGTTCATAACAGTAGCAAAATTACAGTTATGAAGTAGCAACGAAAATAATTTTATAGTTGGAGGTCACCACAATATGAGGAACTATATTAAAGGGCCGCAGCATTAGGAAGGTTGAGAACCACTGCTCTAGAGGATCTGGAGTCTAATAGTTCAGGAGAGACCCAAGCAAATGTAGGACCGCTTATCTGTTTCTTGCATCTGTTCCATTCTCTCCATCTCTTACCCCTGGGCTAGTCTAAGTTATTAATTACCTTTTACCTGAACTACTGCAACAGCCACATCATTTTCCTCCTTGCTTTCACCCTCTCCTATTTATCCTTCACACTGTGGACAGCGTACTTTTTGAAATGCAAATTTGATTATGCCATTGCCTCTGCTTAAAGCACGTTAATGGCTTCTCACTGCTCTGAGACTAAAGGCAAAATGCCTTAGCATGCTTCTGCCTGGACACTTCTATCAGCTTCTCTATTCTCAACTTATTCCATTCTGTTTCTCACTGGCTTTTCCAGCCACATAAGCCTTCTCTGTGCCCTGTTCTCACCATGTTCTGTCCTTCTGCCATAGGACCTTTTCACATGCTGTTCCCTGTGCATGAAATGCTCTTTGAGAAATTTACCTTTCCTCATCTGTAAGATCTAAGTTTAACTCTTATTTCTTTTTCCAGAAAGAAGCCTTTGCTGACCTCTTAAACCTCCTCATACTCCCTCATGATCTCTCATTAGCACAATTTATCACCATTATAATTATATATTTATTTATGTAACTATATGAATAATGTGTATTTCCCTCACCAGACAGAAAGTGTATATTTTTCTTCACCATTGAAAACATAACTTCTAATTTAGTGTTCAGTAAATATTTATTGAATGAATGAATGAACATATATGGTGTGGCGGGTTGTACTTTCCAAAAATGGTCACAACAATATTTCCCATTCCACATACTCTTCTTAATATGTGGTTTTAATGCTTCTCCTATTGAGAGGTGGGAACTAGCCCTGCTTGGAATTACAGTACAAGTGATGCGATGTAGCTTCTGAAGCTAGGCCATAAAAGGCAACAACTCGTATCTTGTTCTTTTGAGACCTTTGTTTTTGTAAGTCAGACACCAAACCATGCGGAAGTACAAGCAGCCTGTAGAGAAGCCCATAAGATGAAGAACTGAGATGCTCCATTCTGCAGGTCTGGTTGAACAGCCAGCACCATCCTGCAGCACTGTGTGTGAGGCATCTTGAAAACAGACCCTTCAGCCCCCAGTTGAGATACCCCAGCTAGTGCTGTGTGGAGCAGTAATGTGCCACCTCTGCAAAGCCCTGCACCCAAATAAGTGATTGCTAATACTTTAAGTCATGAAGCTTGATTGGGGGGGAGGGGTGGAAGGGAGGACGCGGAGTTACACAGCAATAGATAACTAGAATATATAGTAAATGAGATTTGTACTTCACTGAAAAAAATTGAGATTAGGTTGTCAAGATCACTAAATCAGATTGCATATTTGGTCACTCACAAAATACTTTTCAACCAACCATTTTGATAATTGAATAGAGCAGAATAAACCATCAAAATAGCACGTCCGAGTCACAAAGAAATCATATAAGGGATTTATGCCTTTTAACGTAGTCTAGATCCAAACTCTATGCTTTATCTCTGTCCATTCCCTTAATCTTATTCAGTTTCTCCTTTCCTACCTTTATGTCCCATTCTTATGCTTTTGAATTGCCTTGTTCTAACCTTTGTGATACTGGGTTCAAGCCAATGATAACTATGTGATTATTAGAGAAGCAGCTTAAAAAACGATTACAAGGACAATAGAAATACCTGATCAAAAGATTTTCAGTGACATCTCTTCTGAACAAAAGTGTCTGGAATGGTTTAGGTTCTTGGTTGTACTTTTGCATGCTTTGTTGCGTGTGCCCTACTGGGTATGTAAAAATCGAGGGACTTTAAGGATTCACTGTGACATGGCTGATGATTAAGCTCTTAAGGTTATCATGGTTGTGGCAGGGGGTACATAACTATAACTAATCTCTCTCTGGAGCACACCTTGAGAAGTGCTTTTCAAGTCCTCCCCAAATGTTAAGTGTTTACTGACAGAATGTGAATAGAGCATAGTATATTTTAACTAAAGCAGATCTTGAGTCTGGCTACCTGGGTTTGAATCCTGGCTTATTATTTATTGATTGTGTGACCATAGTCAAATTATTTATCTTTCTAAGGCTTAGTTTCTTTAGTCGTGCAATGGGCACAAAATGATACCCCTTCTGGAGGATTGTTGAGAAAGTTAAAAGAGATAATCCATATGAAACATTGAAAAGGTGTTTGGTGCCCTGGCTGGTTTATAGGTTGTGGGTTCAATTCCTAGTCAAGGGCACATACCTGGGTTGCAGGTTCCATCTTGGCCCTGGCCCCAGGCAGGGTCATGTGGGAGATAACCAATCGATGTCTCTCTCTCACATTCATGTTTCTCTCTCTCTCTCTCTCTCCCCCCTCCTCCTTTCCACTCTATCTAAAAATCAATGGAGAAATATTCTAGGGTGAGGATTAACAAAAAAAAGAAAGAAAGGAAAGGTGTTTGGCTATAGAACATGCTCAGTAAATACCAAGTCATACATTGTATCCATCATGACTCATTGCTTCCAGTTTCATTCTAGATGGCCAGACTCTGCATGACCTTTATAGAAAGACGGTGTGTGTAAAACAATATTGAAAGATTTGAGTAAGGTTACCATTTTGAAGGCTACCTTCACAATATGAAATCATTCCACTTCCCACTTTTGTTGTCTTCTTGTTTGTTTCGGTTTTCTTACAAGTTCATTAGGTGAACAACCCTAATTCTGTTTGCCCTAGTATTTTGGGGAACCAGGATATCATTTAAGAAATTAAAACCACAGTACACTGACTGATACCAGTGTTGTCAACGAATTCCCAGAAATGCCTACTTTACTTCCAGGGAATTGTTTAATAAAATTTCAGGTAAATCTAGATGAACAAGTGTTTAAATGTGATTCCAAGAATGTTTTCCAAGTGATGTTAAAGGGAGAATAATAAAGTATGTTTTCTTTTTCAAAGAAATATCTACATAGTGCAGTGGAATTTCACTATACTAAGGCAACTGAAAACTCAAAATCAACTGTGCTGGCAAATCAAGTGCTTTCTAGTCACACAGATTCTAGACAATGGGAAAATTATTTTCTTCTCCACTCTTGATCCAGGCCTGCAATAGAAACAGTGCCAAAAAAATATGTTTCTATATTAAAGTTAATAGGAACAAATTAATTATGTTTACCTCATGATGTGAACCTTTGAAAATTGTGATTTTATTACATGGATATTTTAACAAAGAAATAAAATAATGAGTATTACATTGATAATGATGTGGAACATAATAAAAACAGTATGCACACCTAGTAGTGTTCTAAGCGCTTCACACAAATTGTTCTATTTAATCTTCACAGCAGTACCACGTGGGAGATGAGATTACTATTCCCATTTTACAGATGAGTAAACTCAAGCTTATAAAGGTAAAACAATTTGTCCAAGTCCCACAGAGTTAATAAGAGTCAGAAATGGGATTTTAACATATATCTGTCCAACTTCAGAGCCTGCTTTCTTAACCACTATGCTGTTGATAAGTTGGACTGCATTAAAATTAAAACTATTATTATTCAAAAGTCACTGTTATGAAAGTTTTTTTTTAAATATTTGAGAGAAGATATTTGCATTATCTATATCTGACAAAGGAATCATATCCAGAATGATTTTTATATATTGTTAACATCAAAAGCAAATAGAGACCAGCCTTGAAGGTTCCTTGAGCAGATGGCCAGTTTAGTCATGTAAGCAAAGCTTAATTTAGCTTACATTGCAAGACTAATAACAGTATTCAGGGCAGACCGCCCCCAAACATGCCACTTTGGTATAATGATTATTTTGAATTAAAGCCTGTGCAATAAGAACACTCTGACCCTCCTTTGCACCCCCACCCTCAAAGGAAAAAATGAATTTCCCATGGGAAAGTTACCCTCCCTGTACCAAGAGAAAGAGAGGTGTCCTTATCACCAGAGTTAGGGAATTTACAGCCAAGAGGTTGTACAAAAAACCTTTGTTACTTCTTCAGTAATTTGCTACCCCAAGACCAAACCTCATTGTCAATTCTTCACAAATAATTGTTTCTTTGTTGAAAAAATATAAAAGCTACCTATTTTGGTCACTTCTTTGAGACTCATTCCTTGTTTTAGCTCAAGTGGTACTGGTTTATAAATTGTCTTTTTTGTGTGAGCAAAAAAAAAAAAATTGCTAATTACTACTTCAGTGATTCATTGGCTTTACTTTGGCTATTTATGAACTTTTGAAAAAATATATACATATTAATAAATTTTTATCAATCAATAAGACAAACAATACAATAAAAAAATGTATGTAAAGGTTTGGCCAAGCACTTCACAAAAGAGGATAACCAAATGGTCAGTAAACATATGAAAATATGCTCAACCTTATTATTCATCAAGAAAATGAAAATCAAAACCATAGTGAGGTACCACTGTACACCCAGCAGTAAGGCTAAAATTAAAAAAGACAGATAGACATACCAAGTGAGAATGAAAATATCTGGAAGTCTCATATACTACAGGTTAGAGTACAATTTGACAAAACCATTTTGGCAAAATAGAGATACTGGTTTGCCAGTATCTACCAAAGCTAAACATTTGCATTCTCTATAGTCTAGCATTGTCACTCTTAGATATACACCCTAACAAAAATGCAGGGGATTTTGTATAAATGTATACCAAAAGACAGGTATGAGAATGTTCATTGCTGCCAGCCGGTGTGGCTCAGACTGAGCTTCATCCCATGGACTGAGAGGTCCTGGTTTGATTCCCAGTCAGGGCACGTGCCTGGGTTGCGGGCTCCATTCCCAATAGGGGCCGTGCAGGAGGCAGCCAGTCGATGTTTCTCTCTTATATGGATGTTTCTCTCTCTCCCTTCCTCTCTCTCTAAAAATTAATAGAAAACATATTTAAAAGGGATGTTCATTGCACTACCACTTGTAAAGCTCCCCAAATGAAAACAACCCAAATATCTATCAATAATAAATGAATTTAAAAAATTGTTGTATATTTATACAATGGAATACTATATAGCAATGTACACATCATGGGTGAATTTGTAAAGGTTCTGGTCACCAATTCTAATGTGTTTATAAGTACATTTCCCCATACCAACAAGCAATCCTCCAACACCAGCTAGGTGTCTTACAATTCAACTCAATTCTGATACTATCTACCCAGAGGTAGTGTGATATCTCACAGGTTAGGGGGTCAGTCCTACAAAACTGTCCCCCTTCAGATACCAGTCGCAGGACTAGGTCATAATCTACGCTTCTGACTGACCTGCTATAGATTAGATGTTCCAATGACCCCTTCCTTGAGTTCAGTTAATTTGCTCAAGCAGATCACAGAACTCAAAGAAATATTTTACTTACTAGACCAGTGGTTTATTATGAAAGTATATAACTCAGGAACAGCCAGATGGGAGAGATGCACAGGGCAAGGTATGGGGAAGGGGCACAGAACTTCCATGACCTCTCTGGGCACACCACTCTCTCGGCACGTCCACATGTTCACAAACCCAAAACCTTCTGAACTCAGACCTTTAGGTTTTTATGGAAGCTTCATCACAAAGTCATGATTGATTAAATCATTGGTCATTGTTGATTGATTCAACCTCCAGTCCCTCTTTTCTCCTTCTACCGTACCAGGTTGAAAGTTTGGGACTGAAAGTTCCAACTCTCTAATCATTAAAGTTGGTTCCCCTGGCAACCAGCCGCATCCTTAGGTTCTCCCAGGGCTTTCCAAAAATCACTTCATTAAAAAAAAAAGGCATCTTTATTATTCCCATTATTTAGGAAATCCCTAGGGTTTTAGAAACTTTGTGCCAGGAACACGGTAAAAAAAACAAATATATATTTCTTATTATAAAGGGCTGTCTCACAAGAATATTGTTGATGAAAAGAAACCAAACACAGGGATGTATATTGTTTGTTTAAAGATATTTTAACTATTTACAGTTAAAAGATAGACAAAACTAATGGACAATAATAGGAAAATGGTTACTTTTGAAAGCAGCAATGTCTGAGAAGGGGCCTAAGGAAGGATTCTGTTGTGTTAATAATGTTCTATTTCTTTATCTGGTTGGATAGTAGGTACAGGCATGTGTTTACATTGTGAAAACTCATCAAGCTGTACACAAATGTCTGTGCTTCTATTCAATTTTTTTTTTTTTAAAGGCAAGCAGCCTAACTCAAGTTTGTACTTCTAACCCATAGCTGTTAGATGGTAAAGGTTTTATTTTGGGGTCAAGAAACTCACTCTTTATTCTTCAAATCCTTCTTTGTTGTACTACCAGAACTTTGGACCAAATGAATGGGACCTCAGTTGGCTGATTATGATCTTTCTTTGCCTCTAGAACAAGTGAACACAATAAGCTTTACCATAATCCTCTTCTATTTGTTAGACCTTACCAACACTTTCTACACATTTTTGTCTAATATTTTTAAATTTATTTTTCAATTACAGTTGACATACAACATTGTATTAGTTTCAGGTATACAACATAGTGATTATACATTTAAAAACTTTACAATGTGATCACCTCAATAAGTCTAATACCCACATAACAGCATAAATATTTATTACAACATTATAAACTATATTTTCTATGCTGTACTTTGCAACCTTGTGACAATTTTTATAACTGGCAATTTATACTCCTCAATCCCTTCTATGTTTTATACCCGTCCCCCAAGACCCCTTCCAGCTGGCAACCATCAAAATGTTCTCTGTATCTATAAGTTTGTTTCTGTATTGTTTATTTATTTGGTTTTTTAGATTCTACATATAAGTGAAATAAAATAATTGTCCTTCTCTGATATTTCACTTAGCATAATATCCTCTAGGTCTTTCTATGTTTTCACAAAGGGCAAGATTTTATTCTTTATGGCTAAGGAATATTCCATTGTATATGTATACCACATCTTCTTTACCCATTCGGACACTTAGGTTGCTTCCATACCTTGGCTATTGTAAATAATGCTGCAATGAACATAAGGGTACATATATCTTTTTGAATTAATGTTTTCATTCTTGCCATGGGATTGCCATCTCACATTATTTTTATTTATTTTGTATCTGAAATGAATTTATTTTGAAGTTAATTACTAAAGAGGCTCAGTATAAAATGTGTTTTTAAAATACTTAATTTATTAATATTTTTAAATTACAGATGTCCCTCCTTTTCCACCCCTTGACACCCTCCTCCCCACATACTCCCCACCCCCACCCTCAGCATACTGTTGTCTGTGTCCATTGGTTATGCATATATGCACATAAGTTTCTTGATTTACCACTTTCTACCCCCACATCTACCTTCCCTCTGAGGTTTGTCAGTCTGTTCCCTACTTCCATGTCTATGGATCTATTTTGTTCATCAGCTTATTTTGTTAATTATATTCCACAAATAAGTAAGATCATATGATATCTGTCCTTCTCTGACTGGCTTATTTCACTTAGCATAATACTCTCCAGATCCCCTCCATGTCATCTCAAAGGATAAGAGATCTTTCTTTCTTACAGCTGCATAGTATTGCGTTGTATAAATGTACCACAGCTTTTTTATCCACTCATCTAATGATGGGAACTTGGGCTGTTTCCAGATCTTAGCTATTGTAAATAGCTCTGCTATGAACATGGAGGTGCACATATTCTCTCTGATTGGTATTTCATACTTCTTAGGACATATTCCTAGAAGTAGAATCAATGAGTCAAATGGCAGTTCCATTTTTAATTTTTTGAGAAAACACATATTATTTTCCACAGTGGTTGCCGCAGTCTGCATTCCCACCAGCAGTGTACTAGAGTCCCCTTTTCTCCACATCCTCCACTTGTTTGATGATTTGTTGATGGCAGTCATTCTGACAGGTGTGAGGTGATACCTCATAGTTGTTTTAATTTGCATCTCTCTGATGATTAGTGACACTGAGCATTTTTTCATATGTCTCTTGGCCACTTTTATGTCCTCTTAGGAGAAATGTCTATTCAGGTCCTCTGCCCACTTTTAAATTCGATTGTCTTCCTTTTGTTGAGTTGTGTGAGTATTCTATACATTTGGAAATTAACTTGTTATCTGATGTATCATTGGCAAATATGTTCTCCCATATAGTGGGTTCCCTTTTCATTTTGATGCTTGTTTCTTTTGCTGTGCAGAAATTTTTTTAGTTTGATGTAGTCCTATTTAATAATTTTATCCTTTGTTCCTCTTGCCCTAGGTGATGTATCAGTGAACATTCTACAATGTGTGATGTCTCAAATTTTGCTGCCTACATTTTCTTCTAAGATTTTTATGGTTTCACAAATGACATTTAAGTCTTTTTTCCATTTTGAGTTTATTCTTGTGTGTGGTGTAAGTTAGTGGTCTAGCTTCATTTTTTTGCATGTACCTGTACAATTTTCCCAACACCATTTATTAAAGCGACTGTCTACTCCATTGTATGCTCTTGCCTCCTTTGTCAAACATTAGTTGAGAATAATGTCTCAACTGGTCGATTTCTGGATGCTCTGTTCTATTCCATTGATCTATATGCCTGTTTTTGTGCCATACCAGGCTGTTTTTATTTCAATGGCTTTGTATTATAACTTGAAATCCAGAATTGTGATCCCTCCAACTTTATTCTTTTTCAAGATTGCTGTGGTTATTCAGGGTCTTTGTTGGTTCCATATAAACTTTTGGTCATGGTGTACAATTTTTGTAATATATTGCTGGATCCACTTTTGTTGAGGATTTTGGCATCTATGTTCATCGGGGATATTGGCTGGTAACTTTCTTTCTGTGTGGTATCTTAATCTGGTTTTAGGATTAAGATTATACTGGCCTCATAAAAAAAAGCTTGGAATTCTTCCTTCCTTTTGAACTTTTTGGAATAATTTGAGAAGAATTTGTGTTAGTTCTTCTTTGAATGTTTGGTAAAACTCCCCTGTGAAGCCATCTGAACCTGGTTTTTGTTTGCTGGAAGTTTAATGATTACTGCTTCTATTTCCTTAATTGTATTGATCTGTTCAGGTTTTCTGACTTCCTAGTTGAGTTTTGGAAGATTGTGTGATTCTAGGAATTTGTCCATTTCGCCTAGGTTGTTGAATTTGTTGACATATAATTGTTCATAGTATTTGCTTACAATCATTTTTATTTCTGTGGTGTCAATTGTTACTTCACCTCTCTTGTTTCCGGTTTTATTAATTTGGGTCCTCTGTATCTTCGTGAGTCTGGCGAAAGGTTGACCAATCTTGTTTATCTTTTCAAAAAACTAGCTCTTGGTTTCATTGATCTTTTGTATTTTTTTTTATTCTCTATGTCATTTATTTCTGCTCTGATCTTAATTATATTCTTCCTTCTACTAACTCTGGGTTTTTCTTTTTGTTCTCCTTCTAAATCTTTAATTTGTAGGATTAGATATTTTGCTAGAAAGTTTTCTTGTTTCTTGAGGTAGGCCTGTATTGCTATGAACTTCCCTCTAAGGATGGCTTTCCTTGTGTCCCATAGATTTTGTGTTGTTGTGTGTTCATTTTCATTAGTTTCCAGGAAGTTTTTGATTTCTCTCTTGAGCTCATTGGTAATCCATTCATTGTTTAATAACATGCTATTTAGCCTTAATGTGTTTGAATATTTTGGAGTGTTTTATTGTAATTTATTTTTAGTTTTATGCCATTGTGATCCAAGAAGATGCTTAATATGATTTCAATCTTCTTGAACTTGTAGAGACTTAGCTTATGTCCTGACATGTGGTCTATTTTGAGAATGTCCCATGTGTACTCGAGAAGAATATATATTCTGCAGCTTTGGAGTGAACTGTTCTATAAATATCAATTAAATCTAGCTGACCTAGTGCATCATTTAGTGTCTCTGTTTCCTTGTTAATTTTTTGTATAGAAGAGCTATCCACTGATGTCCAAGGAGTGTTAAAGTCACCTACTATGATTGTATTGCTATTGATCTCTCCTTTGAAGTCCTCCGGAATTTTTAAAATATACTTTGGTGCTCCTATATTTGGTGCATATGTATTTACCAGGGTTATATCCTCTTGTTGGATCTATCCTTTTAATATTATGTAGTGAACTTCTTTGTCTCTTATTATGGCCTCCACTGTAAAGTCTATCCTACCTTATATGAGTATTTACTAAACCAGTTTGTTTTTTTTTATTTCCATTTGCATGGAAAATTTTTTTCCAACCCTTCACTTTCATCCTGTGTGAGTCTTTTGTTCTGAGGTGTCTCTTGTAGACAGCATATATATGGGTCATGTTTTCTTATCCAATCAGCTACTCTATGTCTTTTGATTAGAACATTTAAGCCATTTACATTTAAGGTTATTATTGATAAGTACTTATTTGTTACCATTTTTATTCTTTATGCCTGTGTTCCTCTCTCTGTCTGTGCTTCTTCTTCTTCCAACAGTCCTTTTAGCATTTCTCACAGTGCTGATTTGGTGGTAGTAAATTCCTTTAGCCTTCTTTTGTCTGCAAAGCTCTTTATTTTCCTTCAATTTTGAATGATAGCCTTTCCGGATAGAGTAGTCTTTGATTCAGAACCTTGCTTTTCATTACTTTGTATACTTCCTTTCACTCCCTTCTGGCCTGCAGTGTTTCTATAGAGAAATTAGCTGACAGTCTAATGGGAGCTCCCTTGCTGTCTACAAGATTCTTTCTTTGTCTTTAACGTTTCCATTTTAATTATGGTATGTCTAGGTATGGGTCTTTTGGGGTTCATCTTGATTAGGACTCTGTGTTTCCTGGACTTATGTGACTTTTTCCTTCAACAGGTTAGGGAAGTTTTCTGTCCTTGTTTTTTTTCAAACATGTTCTCTATGTCTTTCTCTAATTCTTCTCCTTTTGGTACCCTTATGATGCAAATGTTTTTATGTTTTATATTGTCCCAAAGCTCCCTTAAACTCTCCTCTTTCTTTTCAATATTTTTTCCATTTGCTGCTCTAATTGGGTGTTTTTTTCCTACCTTGTCTTCTAATTCACCATTTCGGTCTTCATTTTTTGTAATCTACTATTGAACACTTCCAAGGTATTTTTTATATCAGCTTTGTCATTCTTCATTTCCACTTGATTTTTATTCATAGCTTCTACCTCCTTTTTTAATGCTGGTGTAGTTCTCATTAAGTTGCTTGTAGTTCTCACTAAGTTTTTCGAGCAACACGTAAAACCATTGCTTTTCATTCTCTACCTGACAAACTTCTCACCTTCATTTCATGTAGTTCTTTTTCTGGGGATTCCTCTTTTTCTTTCATTTGGAGATTGTTTCTTTGTCTCACCATTTTAGCAGTCTGGTATTTCCGGGTCAGGTGAGGTGTAGTGGGACATGTAGGCAAGTCAGTGTGTATAAGGTAAGACTGCTATGCCTCCCAGGCTATTCTGGTGCATTGCACCTCTCATCTGCTGCAGGTCCAGGGGATTGATGGCTGACAGCTCCTGTTCATCTGTTGTAGGTGCTGCTGTGATGTGTGGGTCCAGCTGGTGCTTTGCTGGGATGTGCAGGTCCTCAGGCACTGCTGCTGCCTGGCAAGGTGAGGCTCCCGATCAAGTTGCTGCTGCTGCTGCCAGGTGATAGGTACCAGCTCCCGAGCCTCTGCTATTTCTATGGGCAGGGCTTCACTCCTGATCTGCTGCTGCTGCTGCTGCTGCTGCTGCTGCTGCTGCTGCTATCTAGGGTGGGTCTCAGCTCCCTCAGCCTGGCTGCTGCTGGGGCTGGGACTCCACTACCCAGATGGCTGCTACTGCTGAAGGGGCAGTTCTTGGATCCTAAGCCCTGCTACTGCTGCTGGGAGCAGGTGCCTTGACAGAGTAGCTGTCTTCTGTACACTGGCCCTCACTGGCACAGCAGGGGTCACTGGTCTAATGGTGCAATGCCTCAAGTCCTTGGGCCCTAGCCATTCCTCACTGCTTGCTTCCAGAGAAGACCCAGCAGATATTCCAAAATGGTGGGGCCTTCCAGCCCTGAGCACAGAGAAATGCTGTACCAAGCAGTGCTCATGGTAGCCAGCTGCTCCCCCATCCACAGGACCAGAACCCTGTACTTTAAATTTCTGTACTGCTGCATGGTTGCTCATCCATGCTCACATCCACTCACACTTACGCACACACTCACCCTCACTCCAGTCCTGCCCACCACCATCTATAAAATCATATTATTCTTATTGAGTTTTTGCCAGCTGTTTTGCAATCTCCTATATTTTTTATATTCACAGACATGACATACTTATACCCTTTGTTTCTCTCACATAAAAAACTATAGACAAATAGGAGTTAAACTGAATCTTGTATCTCAGAACTTGTCACTCTTAACTATGATTGAGATTGGGACCCAAGCAGAAGCATAATAAAGCAGTGAGAGCTCCAGACGAAGGCTGGTCGAGTCAGCTTTTAAAAGTGCTTCCAAGTATTAACTGAGAAATAAAACACACCAAATCAGGAATAGAAACAGAAGTAGAATGAAATAGCTGAGAATTACAAGTCTAAGAACTCTAATTTTTCTGTGGTTTTAAAAATTCCTTAAAATAGAGAAACATCTGTAACAAAAATTAAGTAATTAAAAAAAGAAGTAAAAAAAATTTGCTTAAAATATCTATGCCTATAGTCCATGTGTACTATTTAATTACAATAATAAAAAATTAATAGAGTATTTAATATGCACTAACTTCTCTGTGCTAAGTGCTTTTATACACATTATCTCACTTAACCCTCAAAACTACCTTAGAAGAGGGAATATAAATATGATAGTTATCTCCATTTGACAAATTAAGAATTTAAAATTTGGAGATATTAAATAAGGCACCAAAGATTGCCCAGAAAAATGAGTGAAAGTGTTAGCATTTGAATTTAGGTCTATCTATTTCCAAACTTCACTATCTGAACCAGTATATTCTACTTCCTATTATGTTTATGCTGATTGGAGACCAGGGATATGAAGGCTGAAATGAGATGTATTACAATTAAATGTCATAGAGATGGAGCAAAATTCAGAACTTGAAACTACACGTGAAGCTAATCAGGTTTAATACAGACAGACCATCAGTAAACACAACTTTATGCCATATTATTTCATTTTATTTCATTTTATTTTATTTTATTTTATTTTATTTTATTTTATGAGACCTGGATGAATTATACATTCATCAGAGATGTGTCTAATCTCTTAACATTCATCAACTTAATATTTGTTTAGACTCTTAAGGTTGTTGTATGAGTAAACTGAGACAAATTTATAAACATTATGCATTTTACACATTATCTGGGACTATTTTTTATTATTTAGTGCCAGCATTAGGAAAGAAAAGAAGGAGACTTGTAGGCTTGAGACTCAAATTCCTTAGAAGAGGGAATTACTGTTGCCATGACTACACCTCAGCCCTTCTCTGATGAACTGTTGCTTTCATACAAAAAAATACTAAGTTTTGCATTTTTATTTTCTGTCACTGATACTTTAGTGTATTTTCTTTCTTATTTCTTATGACCCATGACCAGACAAACAATAAGGCATGAATAACCATCTTAGTTGCTTTAGAATTGCATTCATTTGTTTGTATAATTCAAAAAATTTTAAAATCATAAAAATAATTATTGTTGGAGAGAGATAAATGGTGGCAGAGTGAATGGAAGCTACACAGACCATCTCCCAGAACCAAACTGGAATTACAGCTAAAATAAAGACAAATAATCAGAAAAAAACAACTGAAAAGCAACTGGAGAGAACCTTATAACCAGGGACAGAAGGAGGATGACAAATTGAGCCTGGTAAAAACTTCAGAAGCATGAGATGGCAGGCTGGGAGCCCATGAACAGCAGCTGAGGGCTGTTTTAGCTGTGAGCAGACAGTTACCTGATGGGCAAAGCACTAAATCAGCTACAGCCACTCACCTTGGGGTCCCACAGAGGGAGGGCAGAATGGACTGGAACTGTGTGAAGGAAGTCCAGGGTCCATGGCTCATGGGAGAGAGGACCCCAGGAGTATTTATGTTGAATCACTTCTTTATAGGACAGTAGTCATCTAACTCAAAAAGACCCTTCCCAAGCCCTGGGTAGAAGAAATAGCCCCTCCCTCAGGAATTTAACACCACCAGGCCATGCCAGAGAAATGCAAATTGAGGCACATTAACAGCTAGAGACTGCCAGCAAGCAATTGCCCCACCTGTTGGAAATCCTCTTACCCTGTATACCTGAAGAATTTTTCATTCATCTGAGGGCTACAACCCAAGGCTCATCAAGTAACTGAGAATAATAGCCTGCAGGCAAAAGCTAGAGGATAACTGAACATTTGCTTGGCCTGCAAATCAACTCAGGAAAGTAAGACTTGACAGTGATGTTTAAGGTAGGCCTTTACACACTCATCCAAACACAGTAGAGGGAGCCACAATCAGTAGAACATCAACACCCAAAGGGAAAATTTGGCCAGCTCCAAAACCCACTGAGATAGCCAAAATAATAAAACAAAGAAACAAATCACAAATGAAAGAACAAGAGAAATCTACAGAAGATGAGATAAATGAAATGGAATTAAACAAGATATCAGAGGCAGAGTTCAGAGTAATGATTATGAGGAAGATCGACAGCATGAGTAAAGATACAGAACCAATGAAAATCAAGCAATAGGAAATGAAAAACCATCAAGCGGAAATGAAGAATCACATAGCAGAAATAAAGAACACATTGGAAGGAATAACCACCAGATAAGAGAAAGCCAAGGATTGGATCAGTGAATTTGAAGACATGGTAGAAAAAAATCACCAAATCAGAGAACCAAAAAGAAAAAAAACAATTAAAAAACAGGAAGACAGCTTAAGATAACTGTAGGATAATATGACACATAACAAAATCAACATCATAGGAGTTTCAGAAGAAGAAGAAAATGAGCAAGAGTTAGAAAATATATTTGAAGATATAGTAACAGAGAACTTCGCTAACTTGGTGAAGAAAAAAGGTATACAAGTTCAAGAAGAAAAGAGAGCCCCAAGAAAGAAGAACCAAAAAAGACCCACACTGAGACACATAATTAAAATGACAAAAAGGAAAAAAAAGAGAATCCTAAAGGCAGCAAGAGATAAGCAACAGGTTACCTACAAAGGAACCCCCATAAGGCTACCAGCTGACTTCCCAACAGAAACACTACAGGCCAGAAGGGATGGCATGAAGTAATCAAAGTAATGAAAAACTAGGATCTGAATCCAAGACTACTCTAACCAGCAACGCTATCATTCAAAATAAAAGATGAAATAAAGAGCTACCCAGATTTAAAAAAAAAAGGTTAAGGGAATATATTAGCACCAAACCAGCACTGCAAGAAGTGTTAAAAAGGCTGCTATAATAAGCATAAGAAAAAGGGAGAGAAACATGACCACAATTTTAAAAATGGCATTAAATAATTACATATCAATAATAACCTTAAATGTAAATAGATTAGAGGCACCAAACAAAAGACACAGAGTAGCAGAATGGATAAGAAAGCATGACTCATATATATGTTGATTACAAGAGACCCACCGAACAACAAAAGACTCACATAGGTTGAAAGTGAAGGGATGGAAAAAAATCTTCCAAGCAAACAGAAAGAAAAAAACAGCTGGGGTAGCCATGCTCATATCTGGTAAAATGGATTTCAAAATGAAGGTCATAACTAGACACAAAGAAGGCCACTACATAATATTGAAAGGATCTATCCAACAGGAGGATATAACCTTGGAAAACATATATGCACCCAATATAAGAGCACTAAAATACATTTAAAAACTTCTGGAGGACTTCAAAGGAGAAATCGACAGCAATACAATCATAGCACGGGACATCAACACTCTGCTAACATCACTGGATAGATCCTGTAGACAAAAAATTAACAAGGAAACAGAGACTCCAAATGAAACACTAGACCAAATGGATTTAATAGCTATCTACAGAGAATTATATCCCAAAACCGCAGAATTCACATTCTTCTCAAGTGCACATGGGACATTCTCAAAGATAGACCACATGTTAGGACACAAACAAAGTCTCTACAATTTCAAGATTGAAATCATATCAAGCATTATCTCAGATCACAATGGCATGAAACTAGAAATCAATTACAATGAAAACACTCAAAAACATTCAAACACTTGGTGTCTAAATAGCGTGTTATTAAACACTGAATGAGCTAACAAGAAGATCAAGGAAGAAATTAAAAACTTCCTGGAAACCAATGAAAATGAACACACAACACAAAATGTATGGGACCCAGCAAA
This sequence comes from Tadarida brasiliensis, assembly GCA_030848825.1. Lineage (NCBI taxonomy): Eukaryota > Metazoa > Chordata > Mammalia > Chiroptera > Molossidae > Tadarida > Tadarida brasiliensis. The sequence goes on from CM061267.1 coordinate 52,127,141, forward strand.
TGCAGCCCTGAGAGGGAAGTTCATAACACTACAGGCCTACTTCAAGAAACAAGAAAAATTTCTAATTGACTATCTAATATAATAACTTAAAGAACTAGAAAGTAAACAAAAAGAAAACTCCAGAGCAAGTAGAAGGAAGGAAATAGTAAAGGTCAGATCAGAAATAAACGACAAAAAGACTAAAATAACAATGCCAAAGATCAATGAAACAAAGAGCTGGTTCTTGGAAAAGATAAACAAGATTGATGAACCCTTAGCCTGACTCACCAACAAACAAAGAGAGAGGACCCAAATAAACAAAATCAGAAACAAAAGTGGAGAAATAACAACTGACAGCAGAGAAATATAAAGGATTATTAAAAACTAGTATGAATAATTATATGCCAAAAAATTGAACAATCTAGTTGAAATGGACAAATTTCTAGAATCACACCAGGTCCCAATATCCCTGATGAACACAGGTGCCAAAATCCTTAACAAAATATTAGCAAATCGGACCCAGCAATACATAAAAAAAGTATTCACCATGACCAAGTGGAGTTCATCCCAAGGACGCAAGGCTGGTACAATATTTGCAGGTCAATAAATGTGATACACCACATAAACAAAATGAAAGATATAAACAATATGATAATATCAATAGATGCTGAAAAAGCATTCAACAAAATACAGCACCATTTCTGATAAAAACACTCAGCAATGTGGGAATAGAGGGGTCATATCTCATCATAATAAAGGCCATATATGAAAATCCTACAGCCAACATCATACTCAATGGGCAAAGACTACAAGCATTTCCCTTAAGAACAGGAACAAGACAGGGATGCCCACTTTCACCACTCTCCTTTAACATAGTACTGGAAGTCTTAGCCACAGCAATTAGACAAGAAGTAAAAATAAAGGTGATCCAAATTGGAAAGGAAGAAATGAAACTGTCAGTATTTGCTGATGACATGATATTGTACATAGAAAACCCTAAAGACCCCATCAAAAATCTACTAGATTTAATAAATGAATTTGGCAAAGTAGCAGGATACAAAATTAACGTCAAGAAATCAACGGCATTCTCATACATGATTAATGAACTCATAGAAAGAGAAACTTTAAAAAAAACACCCTATTACCATTGCAGCAAAAAAAAATTAAAATACCTAGGAATAAATTTAGCCAAGGAATTAAAGGACCTGTTCACAGAAAATTACAGGACATTGAAAAAAGAAATACAGGAAGATATAAAAAAGTGGAAGCATATATCCTGTTCATGGATTGGAAGAATTAACATCAGTAAAATGTCCATACTACCATCCAGCCGGTATGGCTCTGTGGTTGAGCATCGACACATGCACCAAGAGGTCGCTGGTTCTATTCCGGTCAGGGCACATGCCCAGGTTGTGGGCCAAATCCCCAGTGGGGGGCATGCAGGAGGTAGCCAATCAATGTTCTCTCTCATCCATGTTTCTATCTCTCTCTCCCTCTCCCTTCCTCTCTCTCTAAAATAAATAAAGAAAAAAAAATGTCCATACTACCCAAAGCAATCTATAGATTTAATGCAATGCCCATTAAAATACCAACAACATACTTCACAGAGCAAGAACAAATACTCTAAAAGTGTATATGGAACCAAAAGAGACCCCAAATAGCCACAGCAATTTTGAAAAAGAAGAAAAAAGAGGGAGGGATCACAATACCACATATCAAATTATACTACAAAGCCATCATAATTAATATAGGCTGGTACTGGCACTAGCACTGACATATAGATCAATGGAACAGAACAGAGAACCCAGATATTGACCCAAGACACAATATGCACAATTAATATTTGCCAAAGCTGGCAAGAGCATACAATAGAGTATAGACAGTCTCTTCAGTAAATGATGTTGGAATAAGTGTACAGGTATGTGCAAAAAAATGAAAATAGACCGACAATTTACAGCACACACAAAAATAAACTCAAAATGGAGAAAAGACTTAAATGTCACTCCTGAAAGCATAAAAATTCTAGAAGAAAGCATAGGCCACAAAATCCCAGACATCACATTTATCAGAATTTTAACTGATACAACACCCAAGGCAAGAGAAACAAAGGGAAAATTTAATAAATGGGACTACATCAAACTAAAAAGTTTCTGCACAGGAATAGAAAGCAGCATCAAAATGAAAAGGGAACACACTCTCTGGGAGAACATGTTTGCCAATTGTACATCAGATAAGGGGTTAATTTCTATATATATATATATATATAAAGTACTCATACAAATCAACAAAAGGAAAACAATCCAATTACAAAATTGGCAGAGGACCTGAATAGACACTTCTCCTAAGGACATAAAAATGGCCAAGAGACATATGAAAAAATGCTCAGTGTCACTAATCATGAGAGAGATGCAAATCAAAACAACTATGAGTTATCACCTCACACCTGCCAGAATGGCCACCATCAACAAATCATCAAACAAGTGCTGATGAGAATGTGGAGAAAAGGAGACTCTAGTACACTGCTAGTGGGAATGCAGACTGGTGCAGCCACTATGGAAAGCAATATGGTGTTTCCTCAAAAAATTAAAAATTGAACTGCCATTTGACCCAGTGATCTCACTTCTAGGAATATACCCTAAGAAGCCTGAAACACCAATCAGAAAGAATACATGTACCCCCATGTTCTTAGCAGCACTATTTACAATAGCTAAGATCTGGAAACAGCCCAAGTGTCTATCAATAGATGAGTGGATAGAAAAGCTGTGGTACATATACACAATGGAATATTATGTCGCTGTAAGAAAGAAAGATCTCTTATCCTTTGAGATGACATGGAGGGACCTGGAGAGTGTTATCCTAAGCGAAACAAGCCAATCAGAGAAAGACAAATATCACATGGTCTCACTTATTTGTGGACTATAATGAACAAAACAAACTGATGAACAAAATAGACCCAGAGACATAAAAGTAGGGTACAGACTGACAAACCTCAGAAGAGGGGGTAGGCAAGCGGGAAGAGATAAACCACAGAACTTATATGTATGTATGCGTAACCATGGACATAGACAATAATGCTGGGGACGGGCTGGGTGGGGGGGGATCAGGAGGAGGGTGTCAATGGGGGAAAAAGGAGAAACATCTATAACAAAAATAAATTAATAAACATAATTAAAAATTAAAAAATAATAAACTGCAATGGGTAAATTTCTTTCGGTTGTCTGGGTATAAAAAGTTTTAAAGAATGTTACGATAAAACACTAACTTTGAAATGACAAAAACAAACAAATAAATAAATAAAAAATAAAAATGGAACTGCCATTTGACCCAATGATGGCACTTCTAAGAAGCCTGAAATACCAATCAGAAAGAATATATGCATCCCTGTGTTCATAGCAGCGCTATTTACAATAGCTAACATCTGGAAACAACCCAAGTGCCTATCAGTAGATGAGTAGATAAAGAAGCTGTGGAACATTTACACAATAGAATATTATGCAGCTATAGTAAAGAAAGATTTTTATTCTTTGAGATGACATGGCGGGACCTGTAGAGTATTATGCTAAGCTAAATAAGTCAGTCAGAAAAAGACAATTATCACATGATCTCACTTATTTGTGTAATATAATGAACAATTAGCTGATGAACAAAATAGATCCAGAGACATGGAAGTAGGGAACAGACTGACAAATCTCAGGGGAAAGTGGGGTGGGGGGGCTAGAAGAGATAAACCAAAGAACTTACATGTATATATGCATAACCGATGGACACAGACAACAGTGCAGTGAAGTCAGGGGGTGGGGGAAGCAGGGAGGAGGGTGTCAATAGGGGAAAAATGGAGGAACATCTGTAATACTTTCAACAATAAAGATAAATTTAAAAAAATAAACAGCACAAAAAATTAAAAATAAAAAAACGAAACCTTCCAAAAAAAGTTTAAAACTTAAGGTGTGTTACAGTTGAAGTGATCATAATGTTGGTTTGGTTGGCTTGGAAAATTATGTCAAAATCAATAAGCAGCTGCATAAATGACAAGGACCAGACTCTCTGGTCTAGTGAGGTAGACTATGGAAGGCAAAGTTGCCTATGTGAATAGATTAAACAGTTGAGTATGTAATGTGGCTAAGGGGACTATGGGTCTGCCCACCTTACCTAAAAATGTCTTTCCTGCTACTTGTTAGACACAGTGCCTAAAATGCAACCCTGAGAATTTTATTTCTGTGAGTCTTGAAAGTTTTCTAAATTATTTTGGTGTGAACTATAAGATACATATGTAGAAGTGCATAAACCATAAAGTTTAACAATTACAGTAATCATTAAGTGATCACCTGAGTAGCCACCACTTAAATCAGGAAATAAAACTTTGACAGTACTTGCTGTGTATCCCCACCAAATCACAGCCACTTCCTCTTTCCCAAAGGTTCTTGTATTTACGGTAAAAGTTTCTTTCCTTTATGGTTTTATCAGCTATGCATGCATTCCTAAGCAACATAATTACATTTTGCCTATTTTTCAAAACTGTAAAAATGGAGTTGTGCTATAGGTGTTCTTCAATTTCTTGCTTCTTTTGCTAACATTATATGTAAGATACATTTATATTGTGGCATTTAGCCATAGTTAATTCTCTATCATTGGTGTATAGAATTCCATTAAACTCTAATAGTGCACGTAAGCTATATTTTCATTATCATTTGAGTTGTTCATATGATTATTCTACTTCAGTCTTTTATTTTATTTATTTATTTATTTATTTATTTATTTATTTATTTATTTATTTATTATTTATTTATTTATTTATTTATTTTAATCCTCACCTGAGGACATTTTTGCATTTATCTTCAGATAGTGCAGGAGGGAGAGAGGGAGGAAGAGAGAGAAAAACACTGACTTGAGAGAGACACATCGAGTGGTTGTCACCCACACGACCCCAACCGGGGCCTGGGGCAAACTATAACCAAGGTACATGCCCTTAGCAGGAACCGAATCCAGGACTCTCCAGTCCGCAGGCCGACGCTCTAACCGCTGAGCCAAACCGGCCAGGGCCAGTCTTTTATTTTTAATTCTTACCCAAGGATATTTTAGAGAGAGAGAGAGAGAGGGAGAGAGAGAGAGAGAGAAACATCAATGTGAGAAACATTGATCGGTTGCGTTCCATATGTGCCCCAACTGGGGATCGAACCTGCAACCTAGGTATATGCCCTGACTGAGAATGGAACCCACAACCTTTTGGTATAGGGAACTATGCTCCAACCAACTGAGCCACCTGGCCAGGGCTACTTCAATCTTTTGTTGCGATGAATTACACTGATTGATTTTAATGTTAAACCAATCCCACATGCCTGGCTTTTGCAACTATTTCCATATGTTGAGATTAACCTCTATTTTTCTTTTGGCATACTAGTCTTATTGAGTTTTGGAATCAAGGATACACTGGCTACGTAAAAGAAGTTGGGAAATGTTCCCTCTTTCAAGTATCTGTTAGAGTTTCTCCAGAATGATTTTATCATAGAAATAGTTCATTAATGAATGTTTGGTAGGATTTTCTAGTGAAGGACTTGATTTCTATTCCCCTACTCCTGAGGCAGCTGAATCAAAGCTCCAGTTTCCTGGTATCTCTCCTAACAGTGGCAGATGCCCTGGGGCAGTGTTGGTACTCAGTGACTTTCCTTATCTCTCTGGGATCTGGCTTTCTCTCAGAGTTTGCCTGACAATTCTCTACTATTTTGTCAAGTGTTCAATGTTTAAAGGTACATTTTTAATATTTTTATTCAGTTTTTCTTTTGTTTTTCAAGTCTATATTTTTACTTGTTTTTAAGTCTGAGAAAGGTAATCTGGATAAATGTTTAATTCCATATAACTGGAATTATAAATGAAAATGTGCTTGAGAGGGTAAACTCTGAATACCTGATTGATTTGAGTTCATTCTGGTCCCAATATATTCCAGAACTGACCTACACAGGACTGATGGGATGAAGGTGAAGGATATAAGGCTCTGGCCCCAGTGAGGAGGTCAAACTATGGGAGTGACTCTGACCTCCCATGCCATGCCAGCTCCAACTTCTACTGCAAGAAGTAGATATTACTGCTGTCTTGTGACACTTGCTTCACCATTTCAGTTCCGACTCCAACATAACTTTAGTCTCGGATGCCACCTGCTAAGCTCACTTTTAGTTCCATGACTGCTATGGGTTCCCAGCACTAACAACAAGCTCTATTCCCATCTCTTCCACACCTTCGCTATCTAGTGCATCGCAGTTCATTAATCAGTATCTGGAAACCATGAGACCACCCTGCCTTTGAATGTAAGAGAATTAACTTAAAAAGAAGTAGATCCTTGAAAAGATTCAGATGACACCATATACTGGACAGTCTCTGAAGGAAAATCCCAACTCTGGTGCCTTTCCTGGTGTGAGCTGAGGCCTCCCTTGCAGCCACATCATGGATCATTTTATCCTTAGTCTAATCCTACTTCCTTCACTACCTAATAAGTGTTGTTCCATAGTGCACTCCCCAGCAGACTTCCTGAATGCAAATATCCCAGACTCTGTTTCATGGGGAACCCGAACCTAAGGTAAAGTCTTCAAATAATTAGGGGGAGTCGGTGATGATATCAACTAGAAAGGTAGTGAGTGGCAAATTCTGATGACTCAAAGTTCTAACTGATATTTGGTGGAAAGGAGGGAAAAGGAAGAATGGTCTGCAGGAGACAATGAGAAGAAAGGACCATCTTCACTCCCAATTGTACAGAGTGTAGGAGAGAAAACAGCCTTCATTTGAGAAGGTCAAAGTAGAAGCAGAGTCCTGAAGGGATTGCCAACTTTCGGTGAGAGCAAGAAAGTAAAGGAAATGTCCATGAAGGTTGATATTTTCTAATGGTGGAACATGAGTTTCAAGGAACTGGTAGAAAAAGAAGGAGTAAGATAAAATTTAAAAGGAGGATATTCAGAATTGGTTGAGGATTAGTGTGAGTGGGAGGAGAGATGACCTAGACTCATATGAGATAAAGAACAATAAAATTAGTGGTAGGGTTGCCAAAGCAGAGCAGACAGAAGAGGCTGGTCCTGTGGGTGAAGAAGACCAGTGAGGGCTGTTGCCAGGAATGCAAAGTATTGGAGTCTCATTTCCTTCCACCAGAGTTTATGTGAAGGCTAAAATGGAGTGTCTTATATTTAGGCATCAATACTCTGAGACTCTCTCTTTAATTCTGCACAGGAAGAAGCAGTCTTTGCTTAATTTGACACTTATAGCACATTTATGAGATCATGTGAATGAGTTTATTCTTTTTCTCACAATGACAACAGTCAGAAGCTATGAAACATACACTTTCCATCATAAAAATTTTCTCTCCCTAATCACTGATATGGCATCAAATTAAAGATGTTTGGTTTTAATAAGAAGTTTTAGCAATTGAAGTAGTCAAGCAAAAATCCCCATGTTAATCTCAACTCCATTAAACATACACATCCAAAGAAAAAAATGATTATCTGCCATGTGGAAAGAATAAAATTATCAAGAAATAAAAATATATTCGTGTTTATAAGAAGCCGAGGTGAGGAATAGACATAGGAGGTAAAAACGGGTGAAATTAAAATAATTCTTCTGCGTTTTTAAAAAATAAGTGTTTATGTTTGTTACTTGAAAAACATTTCTGACAACTTCAATGACTGCTGAACAAAGAAAGCCTTTACATTTTGTCCAAAGGACAAATTTATGGTCAAATGCTTATGAAGGAACAACCTTAATTCTAATCCCATCTTTGCCCTGAGTAATCTGGGGAAAAATCACTGATTTATTGATTCATTCACACACTAAAAGTATTTGTTTTGTATCGACTATGTTCCAGGCACTGAACTTAGTGTTGAAGATAAAGCTATAGAGAAGATGGAGACCATTCTTCCCCTCATTGAACCAGGGCTGACTAGCTGGATGCAGACAAACAAGCAGGAAATTATGCTATGGTAAATTCTGGTGGAGAAAATATAAAGCACAAAGAAGGAACCCTACCTTAAGGTAAGTAGGAGTCAGAACAGTGAGATAAATGGAAGGGTGTCTGAAGCAGAAGCACTAGCTCCTGAGGCCTAGTGTAAGGGACTTCTTGGCAAAACAGACTTGACTTGTCCATACATGATAAGGGGAGGGGAGTAGCCAAGAGTTAAAGCAGATGAGACAGTTTAATCTTTATTTTGGGAACGATGAGTCACTGATTATACTTGCATTTTCGAAATATCACTCTGACCACAGGGGGGTAAGGATTGGCAACAGACCTTGAAGAGACTGGACCAGGTGATTTTTAAAATTATTTAATTAATTTATTTTTGTTACAAATATTTCTCCTTTCCCCCCCATTGACACCCTCCTCCTGTTCCCCCACCCCCACCCCCAGCATTATTGTCTATGTCCATTGGTTATGTTTATATGCATGAGTTCTTTGGTTTATCTCTTCCCTCCCCCCTGCCCCCCAACCCCCTCTTCTAAAGTTTGTGAATCTGAACCCTACTTCTATGTCTCTGGGTCTTTTTTGTTCATCACCTTCTTTTGTCATTGTATTCCACAAATAAGTGAGATCATGTGATACTTGTCTTTCTCTGACTGGCTTATTTCGCTTAGCGCATACTCTCCAGGTCCTTCTATGTCATCTCAAAGGATAAGAGATCTTTCTTTCTTACAGCTGCATAGTACTCCATTGTGTATATGTACCACTGCTTTTTTATCCATTCATATACTGATGGACACTTGGGCTGTTTCCAGATCTTCGCTATTGTAAATAACACTGCTATGAACATAGGGGTACATATATTCTGTCTGACTGGTGTTTCAGGCTTCTTAGGATATATTCCTAGAAGTGGGATCACTGGGTCAAATGGAAGTTCCACTTTTAATTTTTTGAGGAAACACCATATTGCTTTCCATAGTGGCTGCACCAGTCTGCATTCCCACCAGCAGTGTACTAGAGTCCTCTTTTCTCCACACCCTCGCCAACACTTGTTTGATGCTTTGTTGATGGCAGCTATTCTGACAGGTGTGAGGTGATGCCTCATAGTTGTTTTAATTTGCATCTCTCTGATGATTAGTGATGTTGAGCATTTCTTCATATGTCTCTTGGCCATATGTATGTCCTGTTTGGAGAAATGTCTATTTAGGTCCTCTGCCCATTTTTTTATTGGATTCTTTGTCTTCTGTTTGTTGAGTTGTATAAGTACTCTATATATTTTGGAAATTACCCCTTATCTGATGTATCATTGGCAATTATGCTCTACTATATAGTGGGTTCCCTTTCCATTTTGATGCTTGTGTCTTTTACTGTGCAGAAGCTTTTTAGTTTGATGTAAGTCCCATGTATTAATTTTTTTCTTTGTTTCTCTTGCCTTAGGCATTGTATCAGTGACAATTCTGCTGCGTGTGATGTCTGAGATTTTGTTGCTTACATATTCTCTTTCTTTGTGTCTTGGTGAGTCTGGCTAAAGGTTGATCAATCTTGTTTATCTTTTCAAAGAACCAGCTCTTCATTTCATTGATCTTTTGTATTGCTTTTTTAGTCTCTATGTCATTTATTTCTGCTCTGATTTTATTATTTCCTTCCTTCTACTAATCACGGTTTTTCTTTTTGTTCTCTTTCTAAATCTTTAAGTTGTTGGGTTAGATAGTTTATTAGAAATTTTTCTTCTTTCTTGAGGTAGGCCTGTATTGCTATGAACTTCCTTCTCAGGACTGCTTTTGTTGTGTCCCATATATTTTGTACTGTTGTGTGTTCATTTTCATTAGTTTCCAGGAAGTTTTTGATTTCTCTCTTGATCTCATTGGTAACCCATTCGTTGTTTAGTAACATGCTATTTAGCCTTCATGTGTTTGAAGGTTTTTGAGTGTTTTTACTGTAATCGATATCTAGTTTCATGCCACTGTGATCTGAGAAGATGCATGATATGATTTCAATCTTCTTGAATTTATAGAGACTTACTTTGTATCTTACATGTGGTCTATCTTTGAGAATGTCCCATGTGCACTTGAGAAGAATGTATATTCTGCAGCTTTGGGGTGAAATATTCTGTAAATATCAGTTAAGTCCACCTGATCTAGTACACCATTTAAGGACTCTGTTTCCTTGTTAATTTTTTTTTGTCTAGAAGATCTATGCCATGGTGTCAGTAGAGTGTTAAAATCATCCACTATGATTGTATTGCTATTGATCTCTCCCTTGAAGTCCTCCAGAAGTTTTTAAATATATTTTGGTGCTCCTATATTTGGTGCATATATGTTTACCAGGGTTATATCCTCTTGTTGGATTAATCCCTTTAATATTATGTAGTGACCTTCTTGTCTCTTATTATGGCCCTTGTTTTGAAGTCTGTCTTATCAGATATGAGTATTGCTATACCAGCTTTTTTTTTTTTTTCATTTCCATTTACCTGGAAACATTTTTTTCCATCCCTTCACTTTCATTCTATGTGAATCTTTTGTTGTGAGGTGGGTTTCTTGTAGACAGCATATATATGAGTCATGTTTTCTTATCCAATCAACTGCCCTATCTATGTCTTTTGATTGGAGCATTTAAGTCATTTACATTTAAGATTATTATTGATAGATACTTATTAGTTGCTATTTTTATTTTATGCATGTATTTCTCTCTCTCTCTCTCTCTCTCTCTCTCTCTCTCTCTCTCTCTCTCTCTCTGTCTATCTCTTCTTCTTCTTACAACAGTCCCTTTAGCATTTCTTGCAGTGCTGGTTCAGTGGCAGTAAATTCCTTTACCACCCCTAATGCACCAGATCTCATCTGGACCAGGTGATTTTTAAGATTTTTTTTCTACCACACACATTCCATAATTTGATTTAATAAATCCTTTTCTGAAGCTTTTCTAGTGATTTTTAGAGAGAGAAAAAGAGAAGTTAATAGAAAAACATCAATGTAAGAATGAAACATCAAACCCGAGCATGTTCCCTGACTGGGAATCGAACCAGCAACCGTTCAGTACACAGGACAACACCCAACCAACTTAGGCACACCAGACAGGGCCAGTGTGATAAATCTTATAGAAGTTCTGTAAGTAATCGCTAGGTCATTCAGAGCAGCCATGGATTATAATAAGGGCTAACATTATAAACCTACTGCAGATCAGGACCTGTTCTAAGCACTTGAAATTAATCAGTGGGTTTAAAACCCACAATGACTCTATGACATATGTTCTATTATTATTATCACCCCTCCACACACACACACTTTACAGAAAAGGAAACTGAGATGCAGTGAGAATAATCATTTAGTAAATGGTAAATCTAGATTCGCAGCCCAGCAACCAGTTTCCAGTGGCCAGCCTTTGTACCCTGGTATGTAAATATACTAACTACCTCCTCATTATTCAGAAATCTCATGTCCTATAGGAAGTATTTCCCAAGTGAAGTGAGAAGGGATCTTCCTTCGTTTACTAGGAGTGACAAACCTGTAATCTGTACCCAAAGGTGGGATATACTCCCATAGGAAAGTAAAAAATATCCAAACTGATTTCCTTCTATGTCTGTTTTGTCATAAACATAAAGGTTTATAGCTTTCATAAAAATCTCTCTAATCTCACCACCACCAAATTTAAATTGGTTAACCAAATGCTTCCTCTTTTTGAGTGATAAAGTTAGAGAAAGAAAAGTATCAGAAGCAATATGAGCCTATGGTCATGTCCTTTATAAATAGAGGTGTTCTGCTCGGCCAGTGTGGCTCAGTGGTTGAGTGTCGACCCATGCACCAAGAGGTCACCAGTTTGATTCCCGGTCAGGGCACATGCCCAGGCTGTGGGCTAAATCCCCAGTGGGGGACATGCAGGAGGCGGCCAATCGATGTTCTCTCATCGATGTTTCTCTCTCTCTCTCCCTCTCCCTTTCTCTCTAAAATCAATAAAGAAAAATTATTTTTTTAAAGTATTGAAAGATAAATAGAGGTGTTCTTTTTTTAATTAAGTGTAATTATTCCTGATAGTTTTTAATTGAAAGTGGCTTGAGTTAAGTAAATTAATTCGATGCAGATGGGAAGTCACTTTGATACTGCAGGTTTGGTAGCTGAAAGTGTGATAGTTCTTGTCTAAAATTCCCATTAGTAACAGCTTAGGAAAACCAGTTGTTTCTAGACAGCCTGGTGGTAAAGAGAATAAACTTTCCACTTTGTGATTTTTCAGAAAAGAAATGGTCCCCCAAAATTGGGAGCCATTAGTATACCAGGACATTAATTCATTTAAAAAAGCACTTATATTTTAATCTAGCAGCAATACTTCTACATATTCACTAGCTACAATTCTTACATGTGGGTTCAATTTGGGGAGACTTATCTAATTGATCCAGATTGGAAATGCCTCTTATTTTATTAACTACTCTGATAAAACATTATTTAAGATTATAAGCATCCATTTTCCCTTTCCTTCTTGTGGCTTTTGGTGTTCCCCTCTCTCATTCACCATTCTCTGGATATTTTATCCCGCCAAGTATTAGAAGTTTACACATACAGAAGCACACACACCACACCATATAATATTAGGAAACTTCATATTTCCCTTTGGGGCTTCCTGAAATCCAGTCCTATGCATTCTGTATTGCTCTGGATCAAGTTATTTTCACTGACCGAGTTTAGAAATTGATTTTAACTTACCTTGTTTGCTGTAATCTTTAACAAATTGTCACTTGATGAGAGACTTCTTTAATAATTCATTTGCCCAGCCAGAGTGGCTCAGTTGGTCGAGCATCGCCCTATGCACCGAAAGATTGTTGGTTCAATTCCCAGTCAGGGCACATACCTGGGTTGTGGGTTTGATCCCTAGTTGGGGAGTATACTCGATTTATGTTTCTCTCTCTCTCTCTCTCTCTGTCTCTCTCTCTCTCTTCCATCCTCTCTCTAACCATGTCCTCGGGTGAGGATTAAAAAAAATAATAATAGCCCAGCTGAAGGGCTCAGTGATTGAGCATCGACCCATGCACCAAGAGGTCACTGGTTTGATTCCCGGTCGGGGCACATGCCCCGGTTGTGGGCCCGATCCCCAGTGAGGGGCATGCAGGAGGTGGCCAATCAATGTTCTCTCTCATTGATGTTTCCATCTCTCTCTCTCTCTCTTCCTTCCTCTCTCTGTAAAATCAATAAAGAAAAAATTTTTAATAAAAAAAAATAATTTATTCAATTATTTGTTTGAAAACAGTTTTGTCTATGACTGTGTGTCATAAAATGTGTTAGGCCTTAAGAATAAGAAAGGAAACAAGACTATTTTTGCCCCCAAAGACTTTGTGGTCCAGTGAGAGGAATGTGATAGTGTTGTAGTGAAGGTGAGCCTGGGTGCAGGTGGAGAAGGAAAAGGAGCTGAGGTAGGCTCCACCCTTCTTTCTGTCCTGTATCAGTTTCTTCGTGCTACTGTAGCAAATTACCACAAACTAAATGGCTTAAAACAATACAAATTAATGCTATTATAGTTCTAAAGGTCAAAAATCCAAAATGGGTCTTACTGGACTAAAATCAAGTTGTTGGCAAGACTGTATTTCTTCTGGAGGCTCCAGGGGAAGGTCTTTTTCTTTATTTCTTATAGTTTCTAGAGGCTTCCCACATTCCTTGGCCCCCTTTCACCTTCAAGGAGAGCAATGACATCACTCCAGCATCTACCTTTGTCTTCACATCTCCATTTTTGCCTCTCCTCCTTCCCTCTTTTATTTATAAGGACCCTTGTTTTTCCATTGGGCTGACATGATAATCCAGAAACATTTTCCTGTCTCAGGATCCTTAATTTAATAAGATCTGCAAAGTCCTTTTAACCTGTAATGTGATGTAAGCACAGGTTCCAGGGATTTGTACATCAGCACCTTTGGGGAGGTATTATCCTCCTACCACAGTTTCCAAGATGCCTGTGCCTTCTCAATAGCCTTTATATTCCCTGCCACTGTTCTCCTTGATAATAGAGCCCAATTTTCTCGGCAGGTATGTGGGATCCTCGACCTTAGATAGGTAGGTCCCTATCCAGCCCTAGGGGATGAATTACTGGTCCAAAACAGTCATATAATCTCATTCCTTTTAGTCAGTGACCCATCTAAGGGTAAGCATGCGACCTAGTTCTGGCTGAGTAAAGTATCAATAATATAATGACATGATATGTAAAGTGTACACGGACAAGTGCTGTTCTAAGATCTTTACATAAGTTTAATAATTTAATCCACACAATAACCCTATGAAGTAAGTTGGTATAACCATTTTACAAATGAGAAAAGTGAGATACATATTGGTTAGGTAACATGAACAAAGTCAAATGACTTATGAACTGCTGAGATGGGATTTAAGCCTCATGAGTCTGGCTTCAAAATCCTTACTCTTAATTGTGACACTTCATTGCCTCCAAGGGAAATCTCCTGAGGAGAGCTTTCCTCCTCAAACACAAAAGCAAAGCTATGGAAGGAGAAAGTAATGCTTTCATCCCTTTCTTCTTGTCTTAAACAAAACAGGATATCTGAAGGTGCAGTAGCCATCATGAAGACATGAGGCAAGAAAAGTATGAATTAAAGACTGAGAGAATTACAATAATTCTGAACTTTCTGTTGAAGGTCACTAAACCAATATAGTAATAACCTGCCTCTAGATGTCATACTGTGTGAGAAAACTAAATTTCTATCTGTTTTGCTGTAACTTGCAGCCAAGCACCTTTCTAATCAATGCACTTGTGTACTACCTTATTATATCACTTTTCACATTGCTGCAACTATTTCTACCCATATCTCCCTCCCATCCTAGACTAGATGTTCCTTAATGGCAGAAGAAACCTAGTTCAGTAGTTAGTGCCTGTGATAGATGGTACCATCATTCCCACTCCTGGATTCATGCCATGTTATCCCCTCCCTTCGAATGTGGGCTCGAGCTAGTGACTTGCTTCTAATGAATACTTTTGGTAAATGTGATGGAGTGTCACTTCTCACATCAGATTTTAAAAGACTTTAACTTCCATCTTACTGGTCTCCTTCCCCCTATCCTCAACCCCTTACTTGTCTTCTGTGATGAGGGAGGCTCTATGTTGTGACATGACCTTGGAGAGGCAAGGAACTAAGGATTACCTTAGTTAGACCCATAGCCAGCAAGAAATCGAGGCCCTCTCAGTCCAACAGGTATCCAGGAACTCAATTCTACTGTCATGCATAAACCTGAAAATTAATTCTTCACTGATTGGATCTTAAAATGACTGCACTCATTGAAGCCTTATGACAGAACCTGACCGAGCCAGAGAACCCAGCTAAGCTGTGCCCAAATTTCTAACCCACTGGAACTATTGTTTAATAAATGTTGTTGTTTAAGACATTCAATTTGGGGGTAATTTGTTATGGAGTTATAAATAACTAACTCAGTGCCCCAAAATATTCATCGAATAAAGAAATAAATGTTTGTTGAATTGGAAAATACATGAAGGGTAGAAGTAGAGGAAATATTAAATAAGGCTCAATAGAGAAGGTGAAAACTAAGCTGAGGTTTGAAGGATTAACAAGAGGAGATAAAGTGCACTCAGTAGAGCAATCAGCGTGTAAAATGCAGAGAGGATGCAAGGACACGTGAATTAGGAAACCTACTAGTAGATTGAATGGAGGGCAGGATGACTATGGAAAGGAACTGGAGATAAAGGTAGAAAGTTCTAACAAAAGGAGAACTCTAAGAGGCTTTATATGCCATGCAAAGGATGTGAGCTTTGTTCTCTAGGCAATGGGGAGCCAGTGAAGGCTCTCCAGTAGAGAAATATTAGACTGTAGCTGTGGAGAGAGACGGAGTGAGAGGGTGGTAGTGGAAATGACTGGAGGAAGAACAACTGGAAGACTATTACTGCAATAGCCCAAATAAAAGATGAAGGTACCCCAAAGTGAGACAGGAGTCATAGTGGGAAAATTAGAGAATAATAGATTCAAGAGCTTTAAGAGCAATGGGACACTACATGGGAGTGAGGTAGAAGATAGGATCTAAGGTGACTTGTAGGCCCTGATAGGGTGTATACCTTCACTGACAAAGGGTTTGAGCTAGAGAAATAAAGTAAGGTATTATAACAGAGGTAGCAAGTGTATACTGAGCACATACCATAAGGCAGACCTGAGATGATCTCTTTACCTGTGGTTTCACATTAATTCTCACAAGGACTTGCTGAGTTATGCATGATAAGCCTCATTACTGAGGACAAGGAAACTGGGGTTCAGAGAAGTCAAATAACTTGCTCAAGATCACATAGCTAATACGTGTCTCAGAAGCTCCTATTTCCACTCTTGAAAGTCACAAAGCAAGAGGACCAAGGATACAATCCTGGGAAAGAATGATATTGAAATGGTGGGTGGAAGAAGAGGTGTCTGTGAAGTTGGCCATGAATGAGTAGTCTGACAGGAAGGAGAGTAGAAAGGGTGGCGTCATAGAGGCAGTGGTAAGGAGAGATTCAAGATAAAGAAAACTGTCGACAGGATCATTGCAGCCCTGAGATTGAAGACAGACAACTGGTTGTTAGTGATTTTAGGAGAGCAATCTCAACAGTGTGGTGCCAAATTACTGGTGCCTGAGGCAAAACTTAGACAAATAAGCAAAAGCAATAAGTGCAGACTACTCCTTTTCTGAGTCTGGCTGTGAAGCGAAGGAGAAAGATTAAGATACGTAGAAGGCACTCGGGGTTCAGGTAAGAATTGCTTGATTAGTTTAGACATAAGGAAGTTGGTCAAAGTATGTGCAGAGAAGGACCAAGTGGTCAAGGAGTAAGAGAGGAAGATTATTGATTATTAAATTTGTCAGTGATGGGAAATGACAGCCTCCAGTTTAGTCTCCAAATTTAGTCTCCCCTCTGTGACCAGGATGATTCTTGCTCTGCTGTCTTGAAAGTGACCTACTTGGTTCCATTACTCTATGTATGTTCTTGTAAACAATTTGAGATTTCTAAAGCCTAATCCAAAAGTCTTCTTCTAAGGAGAAGCACCAGACTATAAAAAGAAGTTCTAATACAAGTTCTGGCTCTACCATAAACGTTCTGTGTGACCTTGTTTCCTAGTTTTTGCTTTTTCTTATCCCCTTAGATTTCTGAGATATTGTAAGGATTTGAGAGATCACTGGGTTCATTTTTATATCTGCCTAGCATTCACCACAGTTGTGTGCACACAGTGGGTATGTAATAAACATACTGATTTGCATCTCTTGATCTTGACAAAATCAGGTCCATATAAATCTCTTAGGGAAGACTTCTATTTTTCTTACACAGAAGGAAAATATCTATCTCAATATTTAATCTCTATAATTCATAGGCAAGAGGTGAGTTCATACACTAACATCATACAGACTTGTTATATTTCTTATTGGATAAAATTGTTATAACATCTAAATAGACTGTGATTTAGAGGCAAACAGTGCCTCTACCAGAAGCTGCTGTATCTCCTCTCCTTCAGACCGTGGAGATGCCAATCCCTCAGCGTGTTTCAGTACGTTGTTTGCAGGTAGCCATAACCAAAATGAATGAATTAAATAATAGCATTACAATAGCTAGTTGATGTAGAAGTTTTACCTAGAGACAAATCCATTAACATGTTTCTGCTTGTTTCTAATTTTAGAATTCTTTCAGATTAAGACAAAATTGAGTCAAATTATCATTAGGTTCAACTTAACTGAAGTCGAGGCTGTTCTTTTACATTTCTATCTGGAAAACTATTCCAATAAGCATTTACATTAAATGCAATATAATAGGCATTGGTTAGTACATACAGGATGACTGAGCTGCCTTGTGAATGCAGAACAAGGAACAAGTTCACATCTGGAAGAAAGGAATACATTCAGATCTCTATCCAGGCATTTTTCGATATAGTGGTTGACTTTTTTACTCTTTGTAAGGCTGCTTTGATATTGTGTAGTCACTCTCTTCAAATACATCTCTGTGTGTAAATGAAACCCCGACCCACCTCAGTATCCCTTAGTCTTCAGCAGCAATGAATGTGAAAATCACACAATAAAGTGGTCAGAATGTTTCCATTCCCTCCAGACTCAGGATCAAGTTGAAAATGACTAATATCCCCACTGTACTTGGCAAAAAGAGACACTATAGCTGCATCATTTACATCATATTCTGCTTGTGTAGACAGTCTGGTGGTCAAGCCCTGTTCTGAGCCCTGAGGTAGGAGAAAAAGGTGTCAGGGGTTGCCTTTTTGAAGTCCTGAAGAGCATTCTCAGCTTTGTAATGAATTCTCATCATGGGAGTATTTGGAGGCCATGTGCCTGAGGGGCCTGTCCATCAGCAGAGACATAAAGCAGTGCTCGTGGCTGCATGTGATCAATAAATATCCTGTGGCCCTTCTGTGAATAGCGGAGATGGTGGCCACAGTGTCACAGAAAATTTCTAATTTGGATAATTACATTCTACTTCTCCCTGTTGCTCCTGTAGCTTAAATAGAAAACAGAATTCCTCATTTTCGTTTGTCAACTATTGCTAAGTTGCACTGCTTTGAGGTGTCACTGTGAGCTGTTAAACATCTGCTGTGCACTACGTCAGAGGTGGTTGCATTTTAATTGAATTTTACTTTAATTGACTGGAACACACTATAGGTAATAAGTTTGTTTTCAAAATGCTTTTGAGTCTATTTAGATAGAAAGATTCACATAAATATTAAAACACAATAATTAGCTTTATAAAAGATATTTTGAGGTCACATTTTTCTTAAAAGATATTTTGTGAAACAAAGTCTATTACTGGGTGTTTTTTTATGACTGTACAATAAAATGCACATGATTTTTGTTTTAAAAAGCTAAGGGTTTTCAATTAGCAAATCAGTCAATCAGTGGGTATGTCCTCAACACCTGCTTCACACAGGGCTGGGTACTGGCTCTTGTAAAGAGGAGCTAACAGATCTAAGAATAAGTTGTTTCCACTAGGGGTCAGGTCTGTCTTACTGAGGCAAGCAATGGTTGGGGGGGGGGGTTACCAAAATATAAGGGGGTAGTGGTGGGATACAGATGCTCTACCTGACCCAAACCACCTTTCTCTCCAGCCTTTCACAAATACCAAAGATTCCACTATTAAAGTTATGTGGGAAAATCCCTTGAAATGTGACTATATGTCTTGAAAGGACTGCCAAACTATCAAATATTCTTACAAGTGTTTCTTTCAACATTTACTGAGAACTTTCTATGTACTAGAAACCTTGCCTACAGTATTATCATCACTACTGGGCAAGTGAAGAAATTCTGAGAAGGTAGTGAGTTAGCCAAATTGCATGGTTAATAAATACTAGAAATGGGATTTAACTCTTGGCAAGTTGTTGTTGTTTCAGCCTCCTCAGCTGGCCTCCTTGCTGATGAATTAGATGTGGCCCTTGTCCCACAGGCTGAGAGGGCAGACATGTGCCTATCTACAATAGTGTGATGAGAACTACCACAGGGATGTGTACACTGTGGTACCAGAGCTCAGAAGAGGGAATGACTAACTCTGCCTTGGGAATCAGAAAAAGGCTCACAGAGGAGGTAGCATTTTAGACTAGGTCTTGAAGAACACAGGGAGGATGAGCTCCAGAGCACAGACATTTAGTGGAAAATGCTTGAGCGTTAGACTCAAGAAGACTAGAATTTGAATTCTAGTTCTAGCTCTTAATCATTCTATTAATTTGAGCAAGGTTTTAAATTTTTTCTATGCACAATTTTTCTCATTTTCAAAATAGAAAGCACAACTAATTTCTAGGAGTATTGGAGGAGGAAATGAACAGCACAGTGCTTGGCACGTAGTGAACATTCAGTGATGACCAGTCACCTTCTTTTTTCTCAGATAAAGAGACGCACATGTGCAAAGCTTGATTGGGGGGATTGCCAGAACTTTGGCTTGGCTCCAGTAGAAGAAGGGTGGAGCATCTTGGTGGGAGACAAAGCTTACACAAATTCTGAAAAGTCTTAGGTGTTCCGTATGGAGTTTTGATGTTATCCTACAGGAAGTGAGCCATTTTTAAGCAGAAGAATGCCATGATCAGATTCCTGTCTCAAAATAACTCTGGTGTCAGTGTGAAAAATGAATATTCGAGTGATAGAGAGGCCAGTTAGGTGGCTGTTACAATGAGACAGTTGGTAAGTTTTGAGACCCAAAACTTAGGTAATGAAAGTAGAAATGGGAAAAAGGGGACATTCAGTAGATGAGATTGATGGAAATAATTCATGGGTCTATATAAATGGTATCGCTACAAACCAGTTTAGGGGAGTGAAAATGCTTTAGGAAGAGAGATAATTCATCTTATTTTATATAATAAATAGAATTTGAGGAGACACACAGTAAACATTTTTAGTAAGTAGTCAGAAGTTTGGCCTGATGCTCAGGATAGAGATCTTAACATAATGTCAACGTTATGTAGGTGGAAGCTGAAGTCATGAGTCTGAGCAACCATGGGAGGAACCAAGGGCAGAACTTTTTATTGTTGCTGTGTTTCACTAATATTTATCCCAGCTTCTGGCACAGTGCCTGGCACATTGTAAGTGGTCAATAAATTTATTGAATGAATAAAAGTAATTAACATGATAGGGAAGAAGGGAGTTTCCAGAAAGAGTGGTCAACAGCATCAAATGTTGTGAAGAGATCAAGTAGAATGTGAACTGAAAAGATTAGCAATTAAAAAGTCATTTGAGACTTTTCAGTATAGTGTTCCTATTTCAGTGGCTTATATTCTAAACAGAAACAGTATGGAATTTCCTCAAATACTAAAAATAGAACTATCAAATGATCCAGCAAATTCTCTTCTGGGTATATACTCAAAGGAAATTAAATCAGTACCTCAAAGAGATATCTGCACTCCCATGTTCACTGAAGCATTATTCACAGTAGCCAAAATATGAAAACAAACTAAGTGTCTGACAACAGATGAATGGATAAAGAAATTGTGGTCTGTATATACAATGGAATGTTATTCAACCATTCTGCCCTTCGTAACAGCACTGACAAACCCAAAGGACACAAGGGAAAATCACCAAAAGAGCCCATTGGGAGAGGGTGATAAATGGGGATTTCAAAGAGGAAATGGTACAGATGTCCTTAGAATCTATAGAATTTTGAACTGAACAGAAATTTAGAGGCCACCCAGTCAAAACTCTCATTTAGAGAAACATGGTAACAATATGAGCTTGGTACTACACAAAATATTTTTATGTGTAACCTAATAATAGTTCTTAAATGAATGTGTTTTTCTCTTTTGCCTTTCCAGGTGTTTAACCTTCACTCTATTGAGCCTCAATATCTACATGTGAGTGAGAGAGTATATGTCTGAGAGATTAGGAACTTTAAAGAAGGAATGCAGAATAAGAACACGATGGTAAGATCGTGAGATTCAGCTTCTGACATGTAAAATAGGATTAGGCAACAAGATAATAGCTTTGCTTACCAGATTTGGTCTTGAAAGAGGATTTCCTAAATTCACTCACCCCCTCCATTGGCAAATTTACTACTGAGCTTGGAGGACAAAGCTCCATAGTGTTATACCATCTTAAAAGTGACCTAGTGCATCTTCCAATAGGCCAGAAGGCAAGGTGGAGAACGTGACAAAGATGTGGAAGAGGAGAGGAGATCATGTCAGTCAGGCAGCTCCATTGGGTGTTGACCTTGTCCAAAGAGACTGGACTATGAATTACACATTGCAGAGACAAAGCTTTTGTTGAAAAAATTTATATTATGAATAAGGTACTCTGATCTATATAATTTTATTTTTAAAATACACTGGACACAATGTCTACATTAATTTTACAACCTAAAAATGGGTTTTGATCCACAGTTTGAAGAACATTGCTCTAGGATTTGTAATGAGGACTGACACATTCTTTATTTTCAATATGGTGAAGATTTTACTATGTTCTAATACCACTGGAAAAGATATTGAAATGTCAAAGAGGCTAATGAGGAAGACAAAGAAGAAAAAGTGAATTTATATTTAATGAAAAACAATGTCTCTGAATTAGGAGTCTCATACCAGCCCTCTGTACCCCAAGCCAGAAGTCTAGATGTTAAGGAAAGTGAATGTGGAATAGAGTTGGAAGACTCTGAAGAACAAGACAGTGTAGGAGAAAAGATGAGTGAAGAGAAAGTTTGAGGGAGCACATTTGGCTCTCACCAAAATGGCTTCCAGGAAATAGCTGAAGGGAAATCTCCCACCCAAGCCTGCCTGGTACACAGTTTGCTAGAGAGAAAGAAATAGGAGCCATTCCTGAGAACAGTAAGATGTGCAGACTTCTGGCAGTCTGCCAGGTGCTTTATTTGAATTGCTGATGGTCCATGATAAACATCTTTATTTGAATTGCTGATGAAGTAGGATCCAATTTTGGTATATCAGGGATTCAGATGTGTAAGGAAGTACCTCCAATCTTAAGAAAAAAAGGATTTGACATCTAAAATACCAAATATTTGTTACTAAAATTCTTACTTATCTCTTTCCCTGTTCTCTCCTGAAGAATATCCACTTAGTAGTCCTCATGTCACTCACTAACTGTCAATTAGAGATTGTGAGGAGAGTGGAGTAAATGGAGACGATTGGCCTCGGGGACAGGTATTTCCAGAGAAATGTTTTTACAGGCTGAGAAACATAGTTTAGCTGTTAGGGTTTTTTTATTTGTAAGCAAGAGGGAAAAAAATATCTAATTTAAGCAAAAGGTAGAGGGAGCAAGAATGTTGTTGGGTGACTTGCAAATTCAAATGAGCAAGTATACAGTGAGAACAGGGTCCAGAGCAGTCTGGGGACCTCAGTAACAAGTACCCGTGGACAATCTCTTCTAAGCACCATCATCAGAAAGGCCCAGCTCCTTGTATCAGTCTCAGTTCAAGAGTCAGCTTCCCAAAAGAACGCCTCTAATGACCTAGCTTGAATCATAATCCTACCCCTTGACCAGAGGGTGGAAGGACATCTTCATTGTTATACCCATCAAATTTGCATCTAGTAAAGGAGGGAAAGATAATTTTCCAGAGCAAAACTGGGACAGAAATGACAGACAAGAGACTGGATTGTAGGGAGGGGAACAACACAGTGTCTACCACCACTGACTGCAGGGTTCAATGTTGATAAAGAAGGCCCCTCAGAAGAACTTACTGGGCCCAGAGGGGACAGAGCAACTGACATGTGTTCTGAGAGCCTAGGATCCTCACATGGCTCATGTCCAGAGTAAATGTACTTGACTTGAATCCCTTACTACAACTGAATTTGGAATTCAGATCAAATGTTATTTGGATGGAAAAAAAAAATGACTTCACTGGGCTCTTTCAAAGAGCACATCAGTGGAATCTTTGTAAATAAATTGTCCTGCTGTGTTACATAAACCGTGAAGGACTACAACTGCTCTTTAGTATGCAACCGTGTTAAGTTACAATTAATGGCAAATGCCAGTCCATTGCTGAATATATTTTTTTCCTTTTCCTTTTATTCTTTCAAGAGGTAAAAATATTGATTCCCATGTCTTTGGAAATTATGGATCAATCCAGTCTATTCTCTTCATCACCTGCCATGCTATTCCATATTTTAATACTCTCCAAATGCAAATTTGGTTTTTTCTCATGCAAAAATAGGTCTTTACTGAGAACACTAGATTATATTTAAATCAATGGAGAACACAGATTATTAAAAGATAAAGTACTCCTATGATGCTATTTTCTTAAATGAATAAGCTTCACACACAACTTGGAATGTATCTCTTCCATGAGTTTAAGTAACACGGAACCAGCAAGCAAAACCACATTTGCATTACTGCTGCTGCTACAGCTTCTGCCATTGCTACTTCCTGAGTACATAAGCCCACCTGAGGCCAAAAATGTCCTTTTGTGATCAGTTCTTCTTTCCCCCACAGGACAGAAGTGTACCCTAGGAAAGACTGCTGTTTACAGAGCTCAAATAAAACAAAATACATATTCTTTGCTTCATGGTTTGCCTTTACTAAATCTTTTAGCAGTCTTCTGATTGCCAGTCAATTTGTGGTCCCTTCTACTGCTCTTTCCCAATAAGCCAGAGCTCTGGAGTGAAGAAAATTAAAATTCTAAGCAAGATCAGCAGTATCTAATTTTAATGCAATGCTGAAGAAAATGATGAACATGAAACTACTTGCCCAGAAGTTCCCATGAGATTTAGGACCAAAGAACCTTCAGATTCCAACTCCTGGGCCAATTGCTTCCTCCTGGTGCAGAGTTCTCTAATATGCATGAAACACTTGTGACTCTCTGTTTGGCTAAACTTATTTACCCTTATAGGAATAGATAATACAAAGACTGATTTCTGACTAGTTTCTATGAGCCACATTAAAAAAAGAGAGAAAAAGTGCAAAAGCTAATATCATAGTGACAGACAGTTTAAGAAGGCCACCATCTTTTGCAATCTATTGATATTAATCCTAGTTGGGGAGAAGAAAGAGGACCAAGAAATAGTGAGGAATCTGAGAAGGACATCTGTTTTATTTAAATGAAATTAAATATGTCAACAAGTCATTCGTTCATTTGCATTTGGTCACTAGACAATTTCCTACCTCACTAGAGAATAGTAATTCCACTGAAAACTGTGCTTGCATATGTTTATAATGGATTTCATACCTCTCTCTGGTTTTAATTTCCTTGAAAATATGCTCATATAAATGAATTAAGATAAATATATCTATGTATGCAGCTCCTCTCTACCATTCTAGGGAGGGCTATTTTAAAATATATTTTCTCAAAATGTCTAAGCAAAAAAATTTTGTGAAATACACAGAAATTCCAGCATCATCTGAGCTACCAACAAATTCTGCTTCCACTAATGTCAGCCTTGCTAATATAGCACCTCTTCAACATGTTAAATGTTGAAAGTTCAAATTTAATTTTTCTAGACAAAATACTGCATTTTTCATGATGAATCAATTTTAGGAATAGACTAATTTTTATAGAAGAAAGATTACTTTCATAGTTCCTGGGCTTTCTCTTTCCTGAATAAGATTGGTCTTATATGAGGAATCTCCAATAACTTTTCATTATATAAAGTGCTATAGTACTATAGTAGAACCTTAATTTTTAGTGGAAAGTATCATCTTTTGATCTCCAATATGGTTACATGTCAGAGGGACCAATATTTTTTATCTCAGCCAACCTTGCTAAGAGTCATGACTTAATCATTTTCATCAAAAATTACAATTGTCCTGGCTGGTGTAGCTCAGTTGTTTGGGCATCATCTCGGGCACTGAAAGGTAGCTGGTTCAATTCCTGGTCAGGACACATGCCTGGGTTTCAGGCTCAACCCTCGGTGGGGAGTGTGCAGGAGGCAGCCGATCAATGGTTGGCTCTCACAATGATGTTCTCTCTCTGTCTCTCCCTCTCTCCCTCTCCCTTCCTCTCTCTCTCTTAAAAAAACAAACAAAACAAACAAACAAACTTCAATTAAAATATATATATATATATTTTAAAAGAACATTAATTTTTTTAAAATTACAATTGATTTCATGTGAGACTTGTTCTTCCATTAGGCATATACAGGGTGAGGAAAGGTAAGTTTACAGCTGTCCATATGGAAAATAATACAATAATTAATAAATAATAAGACAATAATACACTGTTTTACATACTCATAACTGTAAACTCACTGTTGCCCACCTCTGTAAAATCAGCTTTAGTCAACTGCTGATCAACATGCTATTCAATAACTCATTGGCTTGTGAAACAAAAATACCCATAAGCCTTGTGAAACAAAAGTATAATTGCAATATAGTTATTGAGTTCTTAAGGGATAAATTGCAGTCCTGAAAATTATGAAAGAATTATCTGTTGTTTCATTCCCTTTTGGCTATCCCAGAGTTAAGTGGCAGTCTTAGTTTTCAGTCTACCCTATTGATCTTGTACAATTTTTTGTGTTGGACCTTTCAGTAGATTAAGATAACTAGCAACCTAAGAATTACATAATTGGTCAAATTTATTGCTACATATGACAAATTGTGGGGGAGGGATTGTTTATTTTTCCTCAAAATTTTTCCCTATTACTTTCTTGAAATAGTTGTTTTAAGAGATTGGCCAAGACTCTCCATTGCCTATCTGACCAAGGTTTCCTTTATGTCAGGTACCCTAAATAAAGGGCAAAATGAGCTTTACTGTCATAGCTAGCCTTAAACATAATCTCATTCAGGAGCAAGAAGAAAATAACACCCCCCCCCCCCCACCAGAAGCAAAGCTTTTTTTATCTGCTGACTATTGGCCTGAAATTCTTTTCACAGGAATCAAAGTGTCTAATTTCACAGCTAAAAATCAAGGGCCAACACCTGGAAATTTTAAACAATTTTAGATGAGACTTAAAATAACTGTAAATGCTGCTCATGGGAGTCAATTGTGTAGGCTTGGGAAGGTAAAAGGAGGATCAGCAACAATGAGGATGAGAGGTTGTCAGTGATGAGCAGGAGACAGTAAAAGAGAAGTTCAGGGGAACTGCAGCCTGATAGTAGGTGGTCAGAGGCTAAGAGAGCAACTAGAGTAGTTTTGCACTGTTGGGTGAGGGCCTAATGACAAGTAGATCGGGGAAGTTAAGAAGATGCAAAACTGAAAGGTGATGCCATTTATACAGGTGTATTTGCTTGACTAAGGTGTTTCTGGAAAGCAGTGAAAATTGGAAGGAACAGATTATCAACCATCCATTTTGAGGCAGTATTTTGGAATGTGGAAGAATCTCGAGACTTTGCATTTACACTGCAATCAAAGTGTTTGGAATGTTTGTAACTGAGTGTGAAACAAACCCATGATATAGCTCATCAGAATTTCCTGAAATATGTTTATGTTCATGTGTTTGGGATTAAAATATTGAATGAAAATTGCAGTCTGAATCACACTAACATACTTGGGAGATGTTGATATGCAAGAGCACTAAAAGCTCATTTTTATTTGGAGGGGCCTCTTGCGTAACACAGTGGTAAGAATCTTTAGAGGAATATCCATATTACTCAGGTTATAGAGAGTTCTCATCACTGTGACAAATCATGCTGCAGAAATGTGTCAGCAAAATGCTCTAGAACAATGAAGCAATTCTTAACGAAGGAATTCTCTCTGGCCCGTGGCCTGGCCTAACTACTCAAGGCAAGTATACAAATGAGAAAGGAATGAAAAAGGCAAATTAAAATTTGTCTGAAAATTTAAATAAAAATCAAGATTAAAGTGAAAAGTGGTGGATATATGTTAAAACAGAGTAATTAAAAGTGTAGTGCTCATTGGCTACATAAACAAGTTCAGTAAGAGCAATCATATTAAACAAAGCTTTTCTTTTTGGATAAGATTTATGGTTGTTTGGTGGAACACAGAAATATCATAGACATTTAATGTATCTTGATTTTTTTGTTAAAAAATGTTCTTTATTGATTTTAGAGAGAGAGAGGAAGGGAGAGGGAGAGAGATGGAAACATCAGTGAGAGAGAACATCGATTGGCTGCCTCCTGCATGCCCCCCACTGGGGATTTGGTCCATAACCTGGGCATGTGTCCTGACAGAGAATCAAACTGCGATGACCTCTTGGTGCATGGGTTGATGCTTAACCACTAAGCCACAC
This sequence comes from Tadarida brasiliensis, assembly GCA_030848825.1. Classification (NCBI taxonomy): domain Eukaryota; kingdom Metazoa; phylum Chordata; class Mammalia; order Chiroptera; family Molossidae; genus Tadarida; species Tadarida brasiliensis. The sequence goes on from CM061267.1 coordinate 52,154,599, forward strand.
TGGCCAGGCTGTATCTTGATTTTAATAAATATTTGATGAAGATTTTCACAATAGCCTCACGGATGGGTTGTTGCATGAAATCGTCGTTGGTGAGTTATGGAAACTTGCACAGACACAGTTGGTGCTTAAGAATGACATTGTGTGGCTCGGCCCATTTCCAGAGCAAACCCTGAGTAAAGAACATAGCATTGCCAGTGAAACAGTGTCTTCAATAAAGTGTAAGGGGTTCTTCCTGACTCCATCCTGTTCAACAATATCAGTGACTTGGACTCAGAAAGTAAGATTATTAAAATTTCAAAAGGTAAAATTAGAAATGATGATTTATTCAATAAAAAACTACAAACTAGATTACATAATTACAGTTTGTTTATTCTATGAGCTAGAATACTAAATAAAAAATCTGTAGAATGAAATTCCATAGAAATAAATGATAATTTGTATATTTTTCATTAAAAAAAAACAACCCCAAGTGTGCTTTGGAAGTGTGTTTGGAAACAAGTTGTTTTTCATGAAAACATCTTGTAAAAAAGATCATTCTATCTTAAAACGAATAGTGTCCAGATCACGAGACAAATAGTTCCTTTACTTTTGGAGTACTGTGTTTGATTTTTTTTTAGTGGAACATTTTAAGAAATAAATAGAGCCTGGCTAGTATGGCTCAGTGGATTGAGCATTGTCCCATGGACTGAGAGGTCCTGGTTCGATTCCCGGTCAGTGCACATGCCTGGGTTGAGGACTCCATCCCCAGTAGGGGGAGTGCAGGAGGCAATCAATCAATGTTTCTCTCTCACATCTCTGTTTCTATCTCTCTCTTCCTCTCTCTCTAAAAATATCAATAAAAACATATTAAAAAAGAAAGAAAGAAAGAAATTGACAAGTAGTGAAGTATCCAGAGATCACTGGAGCAGCCTGGAAACCATACCTATTGAGAAGCAGTAGAAGGTAATAGGCTACTTAGTGCTGATAAGAGAAAATTAAGAAAATCCATCACTGTATAGGCCTGGCTGGTATGGCTCAGTTTTTTGAACATCGTCCCATGAACCAAAAGTCACCAGTTCGATTCCTGGCCAGGGCACATGCCTGGGTTACAGGCTTGATGCCCAGTGGGGGATGTGCAGGAGGCAGCTAATTGATGTTTTTCTCTCATCCATGTTTCTCTCTCTCTCCCTCTCCCTTTGTCTCTCTGTAAAATCAATAAAAACATTTAAAAAAGAAAATCCATTATATAAATTAAAAAATTTTTTTTTCTTTATTGATTTTAGAGAGAGAGGAAAGGAGAGGGAGAGATAGAAACATTGATGAGAGAGAACATCGATTGGCCGCCTCCTGCATGCCCCCTACTGGGGATTTGGCCCACAACCTGGGCATGTGCCCCAACTGGGAATCGAACTGGTGACCACTCGGTGCATGGGTCCATGCTCAACCACTGAGGCACACCAGCCAGGCTAGAGATTTAAAAATATATATTTTAAGAGTTTTCCTAGAGGGGTGAGAGAATAAATTTGTTTGATAGTGCCACAATATCTGGAAAAACCAGATCAGTAAAGAGGCAGATTTTAATTCCTTCTGAAAAAATACTGTTTCAATTACGAGGACAGTGACACAGGTTGCCTAGCCACGCAGGCAGCTCCCTTTGCATCACTGACAGGGAGGTCCAAGAGTGAGTTATAGCAGCACGAAGTCAGTGATTAAGACATGAAGTGAGTAGGAGAGGCTATAGATTACAGAGAAAAGAGCACCAGGGATGGAACTTAGACATTGGAGTCCCTGAGGAAGACAATCCAAAGGAGACTGAGAAGGAGAAACTCTGGAGCTGGGAGGAGTCAGAAAACAGCATCATGTTTGGGAAGCCAGAGGTGGAAGCCAAGAAGAAATAAAATAGTTAACAGTATTGGACACCCAAAAGACATAAAATAAAAACTGAAAAGCAGTATTTGAACTTAAATATTAAATTAAGATCACTGCTGATCTTACTGATTTCAGTCACATTATGAGGAAATAAGCCAAATTGTAAAGAGTTGTGGGTAAATGAGAGGTGAGGAAGAAGAGCAGGAGAGTTATTTTTTTCTAAAATGTTATCAGCAAATTCCCAGAGGAAGGACAATGGGGCAGTGTTATAAACTGGATGTTTGTGCCTCCACCCCAATTCACATGTTGTGATGTGGGTGCCATCACAAATACACCAATGTGATGGTATTTGGAGCTAGAGCTATTGGAAGATAATTAGGGTTAGATTAGGTCATGACAGCAGAAACCTCATGATGGGATAAGTGGCTTTATAAGAAGAGGAAGAGAGAGAGATCCTTCTTTCTCTGCCAAGTGAGGACACAGTGAGAAGGTGGCTATCTGCAAGCCATAAGGAAGCTCTCACCAGAACCCCATCATGCTGGCACCCTGATCTTAGACTTCCAGCCTCCAGAACTGTGAAAAAATCTATTTTTGTTGTTTCAGCCACTCATTCTATGGTATTTTCTTATGGCACCCCGAGCTAACACAGGCTATAACCAAAATAGGGTTCTGGATCAAGGCTTTTAATTTTAATTGCTTAGGATGAGAAAGATTCAGTATGTTTCTAGGCTAAGAGGAGGAAGCCAATGAAGAGGAAGAGTTGAGATGAAAGAATGGATAATTTGTGGAGCAAATCTCCCAAGGAAACAGTAGAAAGTGGGGCCAAGATCTTGACCAGGGATTAATCTAAAATAGAAAAAACACTTACTGGGTATGTATGAAGCAGTTTCCAGATTACTCATCACTGTTTGTTGAAGTGTTTTAATGTTCTGCATTCAGAACGTGTTGGAAAAGAATAAAGTGCCAGGCTGGAGACCAGTGAATTCCACAAAATACCTAGTTAATCAGGATCTATGTTGGTTTCTTGCTAGCCTTCCTCCAATTATAGGAACCTCCACCTATTTTAATTTAGCTCTATGGTGAAAAGTCACAGTAACAAAACTAAAAAGAAAAACAAAAACAAAAGAGCAAAGCTTAAATAACTGCTTCTAGGTGGAGTTGGTAAAAACCAAGGACATACATGTCTTTAATAGTAAATGAAAATAAATAACACATTACTGATGCTGAACAGTACTCAGCCAAAGCATTTTCTAAATATTTTCGATGAAAATCTAAGAGTCAGAAATATCTTTCAATGGAGAATAACTTCACCTCTCCTAGGGTTACTAAATGCCTATTATGTAAGCTTGAAGCCCCGATTCCAATATTGGGTTCCTTTTAAAACACATTTAATGTTGTCTAGGCTCTATTAGTATCTGCAGATAATCATTATTAGCACAATTCAACTGTGACTCTCCCTGCTCCCATGGCTCAGGGAATTTCATGTACTCCCCAAGTAACTCCTCGTACCTCTCAAGTACACAAATAATGTTTGTTAACTCAAGTTTTATTGCTTTTTAGCATTTGCCCAGGATGTATCAAATGTGAAAATCAAAGCATAACCGTTTTGTACAGACTCGTCTATATATAATATGAATAGCCTGATTAAAGATAATCATCCAACTGTCCTGAATTGCAAGTGGAGGACGTTTTAAAATACTGCCATCTATTGAGATAGTTACAAATTGCATATGCATTTTATAAACTGAAAGTAGATACAAGAGAAAATGTTTTACAATGCCATACACAGGTATATAAATAAACTGTTGATGATTTAAAATAATAATTAAGTTATTGCTCTTAAGTGTTATACTGTGAAAGGTAAATTTATATATGCACTTGTACGATACTTTCTAGAATAGTCAGGCTATTCAAAGGCAGGATTGGGAGCACCTGTGGGTTCTGACGGGGGAAACCTGGTGTGAAACGAGTGTGTTTAGTATTCTACTTCAGTTAGTGACCAAGAACCTCCTGATGTGAGTCACTAAATAATAATTACCTTGAACATTGAATACAGGCTTGATTTAAAGGGCAGACTTATAAACCCTTCAGTGAAACTAAACAGCTTTTTGTCTGGCTCTCAGAGTCCTTGAAATTCTCAGTTCAAGGGAGGTCAAATAATTATATCATAATGCATCAAGTTAATTCATCTTTTTCTGCAGATTTTTATTATTAAAAAATGTTGCCTTCAACAGAATAATTCACTGATTCTTTTTATATCTCATTTGAGTATATATATTTGACAGAGAAATTTTTATGAGAATATTATCTACAGGGCCTCTATCTCCCTAACATCATAAAAAAAATAACCTTGACTGAATTAAATAAAAAGAATATACTTTTATTGTTAAGTCTCCATTTATCTAGGGGAAAATGTTCTCTAAGTCTCAATTATCTTTATCTGTTTGCCTTTCACTGAATTATATGATCTATTCTGTGATTTTGCAGTTATTTTCTGGTAATTCACATTAGGGTGACATATCTTAGGATTTCCATTGGCAACACAAATATAAACAAGCAAAATCAATAGCCTGATGACCCCATGGATCAGAACTTTGGAGTCTTAATATTTACCCATTATCTTTCACAGGCTTCTATTTAGTATGTGCTATGAATACCAAGTTTACCTGCTTGGAATCTCTGAATAAAGCTTACTGACTGAGAAAAAATAATTTAGAGTAAGCATCATTGGTGCCCTCTTATTCTAACCATTAATCATTAGAACAAGCAATTTTAAAAAGTATATAGAAAGGAATTCTGCAGCATTTAAATTCAACAGTTTAGACTCAAGTTATATTGTCCTAGGCATCCATTTTTTGGGTTACTTACAAAAAGACCAAATACAGTAATCTACAGCAATAATTCTTAATTTATAATGTCAATTTTCAGTATTCTGATAAAAAATTCTTTATCTGCTGTGATGGTTAATTTTATGAGTCATTTTAGCTGGGCCATGGTGCCCAGATGTGTGGCTCAACATTACTCTGGATGTTTCTGTGAGAATGTTTCATATGAGATAAACATTTAAATAGGTGAACTTTGAATAAAGTGGCTTCTATGGGGTGGGACTCATCCAATCAGTTGAAGGCCAGAATAGAACAGAAGACTGACTTCCCCTGAGCAAGAAGAAATTCCTTAGCAGATAGCTTTCAGACTTGAACTGTGACATCAGCTTTTCCTGGATCTCCAGCCTCTCAGCTCACTCTGCAGATTTTGGGCTTGCCATCATTCATAATATCATGAGTCAATTCTTTAAAAAAAAAATATATATATATATATATATACATATACATATATACACACACACACATATGTAATTTGAGTGTATGTATTTGCAGAACCCTGATTAATATACCTTGTGTTTAATTTTTAAAATTAAAGATATATATTGTATTAGAGTCTTCAGCTTCAAGCAACAGATTCTGACTCTGGCTAAGTTAGTTATGTTTTCTATGATTTCACTGAGTAAGCAAGACTTGGACTGTCAGAAGAGTTGTCTGACAGCCTCTACCTACTGATCCAGGCACTCACTAGAGGGGCATTGATAAGCATTCACCACTGAGTCTAGGTTTCAGTCAACCAACCACACAAACAATGTCTATGTAATTATCTCAAACATTAATCCAGTAACTCTGCTAAGTGCACTTATTTTGATATATTTAACCCAATCTAAAATAATTTATTCTCTTCTTGTTCTATCTCTTTTAGAACAACATATTCTCTTCCTTCTTTCTCCTCTCCATTTTTTCTTTCCTTCCATTCATCAACACAAATTAACAAAATCTTGCAATTCTTCTTGAGTCTGTCTTTGATTCTTGGGTTTGACTTTATATTTGCCAACTTTGGGCTTGATGTGGGGAACTGATTCCAAGTAAAGCTCTGGAGACAATGGGAGACAGTAAAGTGGCAGAAGGAGAATTGCCTTCCCCTTTCAGGAAACTGAGGTGAGATAATTACAGCATCTTTAAACAAGTCAGGAGGACCCTCCTTGGACAGAGGAGCAGGTGGTGCTTCTCCTGGAGAGAGGGTGCAGGAGAATTCGTGAATTTGAAATACTCTGAGTAACTCAAGTCTTCCCATAAGTCCCCATTCCAATTCTGGGGATTCCATTCTTTCCCTTAATTTCCTTATAGAGAACAGGCACTGATGGCTATGAATTCAACTGACACACTGAAGCAATCCAGAGAATCACATTTTGAGTTTGGTTTTCTGTTATCCTACAAATACTTTTGATAATAAATTCTATAATCATAATCATAGAAATTCCTGTGACATGAAAATTTAATAAATCTAGACTTTAATTCTCTTTCTTTAAGCTATTCAGTACAATTAAAAGCAACCAGCTGATCCTACAGCCCTTAAATTCCTCACAACCTTCTAATTTTTTTCTGTGATAGCAGGCATTTGGTCATACAAAGCCTTTCCTTTAATGGGCTCTTTACTCCATGTGGCAGCAGGTGTTAATTGTATTAATTAGCTCTTTCAACGTTGTGCAAGTGCCATGTGATGCCAGAATCTCTCTCTTAGTAGTAGATAGATTTTAGGGCCCACCAGCCCCAATTAGTTCAGATAGCCCAGTCCAGATTTTCTCCATTTCCCTGAGGTTATATATCCTTGAATTACTTCTATAATCAATTTCTGTATCTAGGGTTCTTACTTATAAGAAGAAAAAGTTGTTTTGATTGACTAAGAATAAATTATACTGCCTGGCCAGTGTGCTTAGTGGATTTAACATCATCGCATGGACTGAAAGGTCCCGATTTGATTCCTGGTCAGGGCATATGCCTGGGTTTTGGGTGCACAGAAGGCAGCCGATCAATGTTTCTCTCTCACATCAATGTTTCTCTCTCTCTCTCCCTTCCTCTCCCTCTAAAAAATCAATAAAAACATATTTTAAAAATAAATAAATAAAACTATCACTTAAAAAACAATAAATTATACTTTATATTAAGATATTAGAAAGCTTGTGGAATTGTAGGAATAATGAGGCTAAGTTTCTAGAGAAAATGTCCCCAAACACACATTAGAACTGGTCTGATAAAGAAACATTGACCACAGCCCTCATCAAGCACTGACACCAAGATCTTGACTTTCCTACAACCTTTGCTATTTCAACACCAAGGACTCAACCTTACAGCCACTGCCTTCCCTCAAAGCTGAATGCCTCTTGTGTTACTCTCAGTCCTCCTAGAAGCAGACATCAAGACAGAGTTACACATGCAAGGATTTTACTAGGGGAAATACTCATGTGAGAGAAAATAGAGGGTACTAGAACAGGAGAGGAGAGCCATTGGACCTCCAACCAAGCGTGACCCTAAATGAAGGGAAAAGAGAAGGAAGGTGAGTAGAGGTGTACTAGACTGCTACAGAATAAGGAAGTTTCTGGAAGGTCCTTCAGGGAGTTTTCCAGCTGAAGTTGGTCATCAGAGAATAGGAATGGGCCTGCCTGAGTTTTCATGAACCATTCATTGAGCAGCTGTGTAGAGAGTGTGGCCTCAATACAAATGCCATGATGGTTCTTAGAGGGCAGCAGCTGGGACCTGTGGTCAATCATGCTCCCCATTGTTGGATATCTGGCATGCATTCTCACGGTTGCCACACCTTTGTCACCTTGCCTTGCCAGCATGTAGACTCTCCTGCTCCAAGATACTTCTTCCAAATCTTAAGTGTCATATGGGTGTACACTGTGGGTGGAATCTAATGACACCATATGCAAAGAAGGATGAAAAGAAAGCATTGAATTCAAAAGCTGAAAGTTCCTCAAATATAGCAAGGGTGTTAAAAAATAAGCTGGAAAGCAAGGAAACATGACAGATGAAAATCACAATAATAAAAATAAAATGACATTAATGAAAGATCTGAAACTGAATATACTTAACTACTTTATTAATACTTAGTAAATGGTTTTAAAAAATGCAAGCCTCATGAATATCTTTCAGAAATAGAAGTAGAAAGACCAAGGACAACAGTGACTAGGAGAAAGAAAAGAGAAAAACAAAAACAAAACAGAGGGCAGAGATGAGAGAGAGAGAGAAGCAGAAGGGAGAGGCAAGCAATGAAAGGACATGTTGACAAGAAAGAAGCTGGAGAAAGGTAGAAGAAAGGAAGGGAGAAGAGCTGGGGAGCGAAGAAATGGAGAAAATTCAAATCCAGGAGATGGCCTCCAGAGACCATACTTTTAAACATTATAATCCAAGATTATATAACTAGCAAGTGGCGATGGACTTGAACCCATATCTCTTAATTCCTTGTTTTGACACTCTTTTTATTTCATCAAAATGTCCTCTGGACAATTCAAACATACTGAAAGAACTTTTTGCAAGTGATTTTTTTCTTTTTCATTTGATTTGGTGCATAGAAAATTATAAAATCATGTACAATTGAGGATGGTAACTCATTAGTTGAACCATGCAGTTTATCCCACCCAGTCAACTCAAAAATACTGATTAACTAGCTCTTTTGATTCTGTATTTTGCCTTGCCTTTTGGGACCTTGCTCCCACATGTCCTCCATCCCAGAAAGTAGCCTATAGGCTTGTTTCTTGTTAACCAGATTTTCCCACAGTAGATTACCCTTTCCTTCCTTCTTTCTTTCTTTCTTTCTTTTTTTTTTTTACCAGAATTCCTCCAACTTTAATTGTGGGAGTAAGATGGCACCTTAGTCAGTGCTTCCATTTTCTCCTGTTTGTACAATTCTGACAGGACTATGTGATGTACAATTTAGATAGGAGGCATTTGAGTCAAGTCAAATACAAAATGTGAGGAAGTGAATTAATTTTTTCTGGTACAAATTCTCATTTTATTTAGGCCAGTATGATTAAAGTTTAATAACATAATTTCATATTATAATGACGTTACTGTGCTAACCCTGAGGAAATCAATTGGATTTTATATACTAGCTATAATAATCAGTACTGTATTATAGGTATCTGATGCTATTATGAATATTCATTGCCACTATCAACTGCTCCTGGACTCCCATCGTTTATTCTCTATTCCTTTGACTTTATAATAAAGGCCCTATAGCAAAATCTACTTATTGTTATCTGTGCAGAGCAATGTTTAAAATGCCTTTTTAAAAATCTTTAATTTCTCTAATTCTACCTTCTTATTTTTAAGAAATGAATACAGAAGTAAATTATTTTGGAGGGAGGTCTGATTGTACCTTCCTATTACTCATACAATTTCATCCAGTCTTTATCCATGCACATACATTATTTTCTAGCTGTTCTAAATGAATAAAAATTTTTTTTTTAATTTTAGTGGACACAAGAGTTTGCACATGAAAGAAATAAATCAGAAAAGTCTGGATAATTAGTTAAATTTCAGAATAAAATAATTTTGTTTAAAATTAATAGCTATGTAACATCTACTTCAATATGACCTAGTCAACAATACTTTGTAAGAACTGTTTACAACATATACCAAGTATGACTATACATTTGTTAAAAACTTTTGTCAAAAATATACTAGGGCCCTGGCCAGTTTGGCTCAGTGATTAGAGTGTCAACCCATGGACCAAAGGGTCGTGGGTTTGATTCCTGGTCAAGGACACGTATCTGGGTTGCAGGTTCAATCTTTGGCCTCAGTCGGTGTCGTGCAGGAGGCAATCAATTGATGTGTCTCTCTTGCATCTATGTTTAGTTCTCTCTCTCTCCTTCCATCCCTTCCACTCTATCTAAAATATCATGAAAAAGTATCTTTGGGTGAGGATTAACATATATATATATTACTTTCAGGTGTATACCCCAGTAATTAGACATTATAAAACTTAAGTGATCATCCTAAAAAATCTCATACCCATCTGATACCACACCTAGTTATTAGAATATTATTGACTATATTCCCTATGCTGTTCTTTACACCCTCATGATTATAATATAACTACCAATTTGTACTTCAAAATCCCTTCACCTCTTTCACCCATTCCCCCAACCCCACTTCCATTTGGCAACTGTCAAAATGTTCTCTGTATCTATGAATCTGTTTCTGTTCTGTTTCTTTGTTTATTTTGATTTTTAGATTCAATTGTTGATAGATATGTATTTACTGACATTTTATTGTTCATATTTTTTGTCTTTATTTTTCTTCTTTTTCTTAAAGAAGACCCTTTAACATTTCACATAATACTGGTTTGGTGGTGATGAACTCCTTTAGCTTTTTCTTGTCTGGGAAGCTCTTTATCTGACCTTCAATTCTAAATGATAGCTTTGCAGGACAGAGTAATCTTGGTTGTAGGTCCTTGCTTTATATCATTTTGTATATTTCATGCCAACCACTTCTGACCTGCAAAGTTTCTGTTGAGAAATCAGCTGACAATCTTATGGGAGCTCCCTTGTAGGTAACTAACTATTTTTCTATTGCTGCTTTTAAGATTCTCTCTTTGTCTTTAAACTTTTACATTTTAATTATTATGTGTCTTCGTGTGGGCCTCTTTGGGTTCATCTTGTTTGAGGCTCTGTGCTTCCTGGACTTGTATGTCTACTTTTTTATCAGGTAAAGGAAGTTTTATGTCATTATTTTTTCAAATAAGTTTTCAATTTATTGTTCCCTCTCTTCTCCTTCTGGCACCCCCATGATGCATATGTTGGTAAGCCTGAAGTTGTCCCAGAGGCATCTTACACTATCTTCATATTTTTTAATTCTTCTTTCTTTTTGCTGTTCTGATTTGGTGTTTTTTTCTTCCTCATGTTCCAAATTGCTGATTTGATTCTAGGTGTCCTCTACTCTACTGTTCATTCCCTGTAAATTATTCTTCATTTCAGTTAGTGTATCCTTCACTTATGACTGGTTCTTTTTTATGGTTCCTAAGTCCTTTTTCATGCTAATGAAGTTCTCACTAAGTTCCTTGAGCATCCTTATAGCCATTGTTTTAAACTCTATATCTAGTAGTTTGCTTGCTTCCATTTCATTTAGTTCTTTTTCTGGAGATTTCTCCTATTCTTTCATTTGTGACATATGCCTTTGTCTCCATATTTTGGCTGCTTCCCTGTGTTTGTTTCTATGTATTAGGTAGAGCTGCTATGTCTCCTGGACTTGGCTGAGTGGTCTTATATAGTAGGTGTTCTACAGGGCCCAGTGACACAGCCTCCCCAGTCACCTGAGCTGGGCGCTCCAGGTGTGCCCCTGTGTGGGTTGTGTGCAGTGTCCTGTTGTAATTGAGACTTGATTGCTGTTAGTGTCACTGAGAAGGATTGATACCCAGGCCAGTTGGTTGTGAGGGCCAGCTATAACTACAGCAGAAGAGCTGCTATGCAGGAGTCGACCCTGCAGAGCAGAACTTGCTTCAGTGGGGCTTTGGTATTCACCAAATCTGCCCCTTAAGTATACTGCTTGTGGAAGTGGTATGGTTGTAATCTGGCATCATCTAAAGCTGCCCTCTAGGTGCACTGGCTCTAGGACCTCCTGGGAGGTGCAAAGTCAGCAACTGCCTATGCCCTACCTGGGGCTAAGCTACTGAGAGATCTGCAGATGGCTGCTATTTGTGATGGGCTTAGAGGTACCCAGGAGAGGCCAAGCTGTGAATCAAGGTGAGCAGCCACTAGTGGTGGGCTTAGGACCACTTAGCAAGAGGTATGGATTGCACTGAGGCCAGTTGCTTCTTGTTTGAGAGATTTTAGGAAAGTCCAAATCATGAGGCAAGAGAGATATGGAAAAGCCACAGAAAATGGCTTGGATGAGCTTGCAAGTTGGGTAGGGTGGGGTCTTGGGCAATCACCAGGGTGGAGCAAACAGTGTGAGCCAGGTTGATTGAGACTCAGATATGGTGCCCACCTGTCGGCTCTGTGGCAGGGAGGGCTCAGCAAAGGAATAATGGTTTCTGTCAGGACTTCTGTCTGGGAAAAAGCTGTCTCCCACCCCCAGCTCTTGCCAAGATGCCAGACAATTTAATTCCTCCCCATATGTCCCTGGTTTCTTTCATGCTGCTGCCCCAACGCTGGAGCTCAGCGGGAGTGCGTCTAAGTAAATCTAAGCACTGGCCCTTTAAGAGGAACTGCCTGGGATTCCAGCAACCCTCATCTTTCTCAACCTCAATCCCCAATGATTTTTACAGCCTGGAGTTGTAAGGATTTTTCTTCCCGGCACTGTAACCCTGGATGAGGGACCTGATATGGGACGGGGACCCTTTACTTATCAGGGCAGGACCTCTGCAGCCAAGATATCTCTCCTGATTACAAACCAATAGACGTGGGTGTGGGAGCAACCCATTCTGTGCCTCCTCCCTTCCTACCAGTCTCGATGTGGCGTCTTTAATTCCCTCATTGTAGGACTTCCATTTAGCTAGATTTGAGACAGTTCTGAATGATGGTTGTTCTAAAGATTAGCTGTACTTTTTATGTTGTTATGAGAGGATTCTATTATAGTACCACATTTATCTACACTGCCATCTTGACCAGAAGCCTGTACTAAGAATTCTTAAAATTCAACAATAACAATACCAATTACCCAATAAAAAAAATTGTGCAAAAGACTTGGACACTTCACTTAAGAATATATACAGATGGCACAGAAGCATATGAAAAGAAGCTCAACATCATTTGTCATTAGGGAAATGCAAAATGAAACAAGGAGATGCCACTACACATCTATTAGAATAGTTAAAATCCCCCCTCCTCCAAAAAAGGACAATAGTAAATAGTACTAAACTGGCAAAGATGTGAAGCAAAAAGAACACTTATTGCCCTGGCCAGTTTGGCTTAGCGGTTAGAGCGTCAGCCTACAGATCAGCGAGTCCCGGGTTCGGTTTCCGCTAAGGGCACGTACCTCGGTTGCAGTTTGTCCCCGGCCCCAGTTGGGGTTGTGTGGTGGCAGCCACTCAATGTGTCTATCTCACATCGGTGTTTCTCTCTCTCTCTCTCTTCCTCCCTCTCTCCCTCCCGCTCTATCTGAAGATAAATGCAAAAATGTCTTCGGGTGAGGATAAAAAAAAGAAAGAAAAGATAGTAGAAAGACAACAAAAATCAGTGGTTATCACAGGTTCAGAAGAGAGCAGACGGAATGAATAGGTAAAAGATAAGATATTTTTAGGGTGGTGAGATTGTTCCCAAACTTATATATAACAGTTCCATGGGACCAGGAACACAAGTTCCCCTGGCCTCCAGAGTCAGGTGCTCAAGAGGCATTCATACCTAAGTGGCAGATGCAAATATCAGGACTCCAAATGTATCTAAAAATTCCCTTCTGGGAGAAACTGGAGCTCTGGAGCACCGCAAAGGGAGAGTGCAAAAATGGCGTTTGCCAGTCTTAGTCCTCTGAGAGTGTACGAGCAGGCTTCTAGATATGTATGTTAACTAGATGCCTGCCCCTCAGTCTTATGCTTTAGAATAAGCAAGTGATCCTTCTCCACTTTAAGTCTGGGTGTGATCGGCTACCTCTGAGCTGGGCCCTGAGGCAGGTGAGTCCAATTGCAGGAGCACTTTAAGGGCAGTTTCTCAGGTCAGTTCAGTCTTGTGGGTTCGTGGACGTGAGCCCTGTTGGTTTTCAAAACTAGATGATTTTGGAGCTCATCTCTCAAGTGTATATCTTAAAAGTTGAGGTGTCCTATGTGAGGTTCAAACTCTTCACTCCTCGAGGAGAAGCTTTGGGTTTTGAGTTCCCTCCTTGTCATGGGTTTCCATGCCGAGTGTGGGGTTTATGGCAAGATTGTGTCCCAACCTCTCCTGCTTGGATATGGTTTTCTTCTTGTTTGCCTAATGTGCAGTTGTTACTCAGCCAGCCTTTAGGTTTTCTTAAGAAGCAATTGTTCCATATGTAGCTGTAGATTTGGTGTGTCCACGGGAGTTCAGGATCTTCCTAAGTCACCATCTTGAAAATGCTTGTTTTTCAGATGATCTCCCTGCACATATGTTGGCATTCTCCAAACAAACATATGCCTGGGTGTTACTTAATTAACTATGGAGCTATGAACATTGTGAAATTCAAGTTTACATAGGTTTTAAAACAACCTATTTTAAATAAAGTTATTTTCAACCACAGGAGAAAGCTATTAGGGGGACCTGAAAGTAATGTCGTTCCTGCGCATTTCAATATTTAGTTGTCATTTATCAGCTCATTGTGTACTTCAAAATTGTGCCAAAGACATTTTAAGGTTAGAGTGACTTGTTTACTAGTAAATAATTAAATCTTAATTTTTTTCAATTTATAGTGAAATGGCCAGCCAAATACCAGAAGAGGTACATATCCGGCATTGTATGCTTTTTGAGTTTCACAAGGGTAGAAATGCAACAGTTGCTACCGAAAACATTTGTGATGTTTATCCAAGCGCATTAGACATTCATAAATGCCAAAGGTGGTTTTCTAAGTTAAAATCCGGTAATTTTGATTTTTCCGACTCGTATCGATCAGGAAGACCAACAACTTTAGACAATGACATGTTAAGGGTGGAAGTGGAAGCAAATCCATATCAGACAATCGAAGAACTGTCAAACTCTCTTAACCAACCTTGGTTGACCATCCAAGAACATTTGCAGCAGTTTGGTAAAGTAAGCAGAGCAGGTGTTTGGGTCCCGCATAATCTGTCCGAAGAAAACAAAGCTAACCGGTCCACCACATGCAACTTATTGCTTCAGCGGCACAATACAGAAGCGTTTTTTGATCACTTGATCACTGGAGATGAAAAATGGGTCCTCTATGATAATCCAAAATGCAAAAGGCAGTGGCTCTCTCAGAAAGAATCCCCATGAAGTACAGCTAAGCCAGGTTTACACCCCAAAAAGGCACTTTTGTGTGTTTGGTGGAGTATTTGCGGGGTCGTTCATTTTGAAGTGCTGAAATCTGGACAAACTGAATGCAGACCTTTACTGTGAATAATTGGATCGAGTAAATCAATCTTTAATTGAAAAGTGCCCAGCGATTGTCACCAGAAAAGGCGTTATTCTGCAACACAATAATGGAAGACCACACTGTGCAAGACAAACCTTGGAAAAAATTAATGAATTGGGTGGGAGGTATAGCCTCACCCACCATACTCGCCCGATATTGCGCCATCAGATTTCCATTTATTCCGATCACTACAACATTTTCTAAGTGGCAAAAAATTTGACAATTTGGATGATGTCCAAAATGCCATCTCCAGATATTTTGCTCAAAAACCAATTGATTTTTATCGATCCGGCATTGAAATTTTGCACACTAGATGGCAAAAGGTTGTTGATAATGAGGGTAGTTACATCATTGATTAAAAGTAAAAACTTGTTAAAATTTATCTGTTTGAATTAATGTCATAAAAAGACGACATTACTTTCAGGTCCCCCTAATATTTAGTCCTCATTTGTTGGATTAATATCTATCGAGCATCTCCTCTGTGCCAAGCACTGCAGTAGGTTGGGGCTGTTGCATTGAATGAGATAGGTCCTTTCCTCAGAGACTGTGTCTCCTAAAAACCTTTTCAACAAAGTTTGAGATATTTTTATTATGATGCCCCTATGGAGTAAAACTTAAAAAAATAATAATACATTGAGAAGAAAAGGCATGGATATATCCTTTCCACTACATAAAATATAAATCATCTCTAGATTTTCCTGATTATCTGGTGCATGGAAAAAGGTTTCTTGGGCCCTAGCCGGTTTGGCTCAGCAGTTGGAGTGTCGGTCTTGCAGACTAGAGAGTCCCGGGTTCAGTTCCCGCTAGGGGCATGTACCAAAAAAAAAAAAAAAATGTTTCTTGGATGAATGCCTGTCATTCAATCAGAAATTCAACTTTTTCATTGTGTGGAGTGTATTACAAATTTCATTGGGGGAAATATGGACATGTTCTTATGTAGGCTGTCATCTAATAGAGTAGATGAGACAGGCTAAAATAAACAAGAAAACTTCTAGGTCAGGTATTGGCACATATTATGTAAAGGGCTAGATATTGATGTTTAATTTTAGGTTTTCCAGGCCATATGGTCTCTGTTGCAACTCAGCTAAGCCATTGTAGCATGAAAGCAACCATAAGCATATGTAAAGAAATGAGTGCAGCTGTGTTCAAATAAAGCTGCATTTATAAAAACAGGTGGCAGAAAAAAGTAAATCTCAGCTACATCCAGGGGGACTGAGGAAATGGCGGCGGAGTGAATGGAAGCTACACTGACGATCTCCCAGGACCAAACGGGAATTACAACTAAAATAAAGACAAATCGTTGGGAAAAAGCAACAGAAAAGCAGCGAGAGAGGATCATACAACCAGGGACACTGAATGAGCCTGGTAGGATCTGCGGAGGCACATGAGGGTGGCGGGCTGGGAGCCCACGGACAGCAGCGGCCTTGGCTGTGAGCAGTGGCCTTAGCTGTGAGCAGCGGCGGCACCTGCCCTCGGGGTTAAGAGCCCCAGCTGCTCCACAGAGCAGAGGGCCTGGACAGAGCTCTAAATAGCCACAGCCACTCACCTGGGGCTCCGGCGGAGGGAGGGTGGACTGGACTGGAATTCTGTGGGGACACCTGGGATTTAGAGGGCGCTCAGAGTTTGTGCTGAGCTGCGGCCACAAAGGACGGTGGTGGCCAGCCGCTCCTTCCTGGTTACACAGAACAGCAGCCAAGTTTACTCCTTCCCGGAGCTGTGGCAGCCCCTCCCTCGGAGATTCCCAGGTGAGGAAAAGAGGTAAAGAAATGCAAACTGAGGCTCATTAACAACCAGCATTGGCCCCACCCTCGGGAAATACTCTCACACTATAAACACCTGAGGGAGTTTCTCATTCAACTGAGATCCTAAGGCTTTTCAAGTAACTGAGGCCAATAGCCTCCAGGCAAAAAGCTAGAGCATAACTGAACCTTTCCTGAGCTTGCAAATCTACCCAGGAAACTGAGACTTGACAGTGGAGTTGAAGGAGGGCCCTCCATGCTCATCCAAACCCAGTAGAGGGAGCCACAAATAGCAGAACACCAACACCCACAGGGAAAATTTGGCAGGCTCCAAAACCCACTGAGATAGCAAAAATGATGAAAGAAAGGAACAGATCCCAAATGAAAGAACAAGAGAACTCTACCGAAGATGAGATAAATGAAATGCAGTTAAGCAAATTATCAGAGGTAGAGTTCAGAGCCATGATCTTGAGGAAAATAAACAGCATGAGTAAGGATATCGACACCATAAAAACCAACCAAGTGGAAATAAAGAATGACATAGCAGAAACAAAGAACACATTGGAAGGACTGACCAGCAGAGTAGAGGAAGTGGAGGACCGGATCAGTGAATTAGAAGACAGAGTAGAAAAAATCAATCAATCAGAAAACCAAAAGGAAAAAAACAATGAAAAAACAGGAAGATAGCTTAAGAGAACTGTGGGACAACTGGAAATGTAATAACATTCGCATTATAGGAGTCCCTGAAGAAGAAGAAAATGAGCAAGGGTTAGAGAATATATTTGAAGAAATAGTGACAGAAAACTTTCCTAATCTGGTGAAAGAAGAAGGCATTCAAGTTCAAGAAGCACAGAGAGCCCCAAGTAAGAAGAACCCAAACAGGCCCACACCAAGACACATAATAATTAAAATGCCAAAAATTAAAGACAAAGAGAGAATCCTAAAGGCAGCAAGAAATAACCAACAGGTTACCTACAAAGGAACCCCCATAAGGCTATCATCTGACTTCTCAACAGAAACAATACAGGCCAGAAGGGAATGGCATGAAGTAATCAAGGTCATGAAAAACAAGGATCTGAATCCAAGACTACTCTATCCGCAAGGCTATCATTCAAAATAGAAGGTCAAATAAAGAGCTTCCCAGACAAAAAAAGGCTAAGGGAATACATTAGCACCAAACCAGCACTGCAAGAAATATTAAAAGGACTGCTGTAATTAGTAGAAGAAATAGGAAGAAAAATATAACCACAATGAACAAAAATGGCAATAAAAAGTACATATCAATAATCACCTTAAATGTAAATGGATTGAATGCTCCGATAAAAAGGCACAGAGTAGCTGACTGGATAAGAAAGCATGATTCACATATATATTGTTTACAAGAGACCCACCTCACAACAAAAGACTCACATAGGTTGAAAGTAAAGGGATGGAAAAAAATCTTCCAAGCAAACGGAAAGGAAAAAAAAGCTGGGGTAGCAATACTCATATCTGATAAATTAGATTTCAAATTGAAGACCATAACTAGAGACAAAGAAGGTCACTACATAATATTGAAAGGGTCTATCCAACAGGAAGATATAACCTTGGTAAACATATATGCACCCAATAAAGGAGCACCAAAATATATTAAAAATCTTCTGGAGGACTTCAAAGGAGAAATCGACAGCAATACAATCATAGCAGGAGACTTCAACACCCCACTGACATCACTGGATAGATCATCTAGACAAAAAATTAACAAGGAAACAGAAATTCCAAATGAAGCACTAGATCAAATGGATTTAATAGATATATACAGAGAATTACACCCCAAAACTGCAGAATTCACATTCTTCTCAAGTGCACATGGGACATTCTCAAAGATAGACCACATGATAGGACACAAACTAAATCTCTACAAGTTCAAGAAGATTGAAATCATATCAAGCATCTTCTCAGATTACAATGGCATGAAACTAGAAATCAATTGCAACAAGAACATGCAAAGACATTTGAACACATGGAGGCTAAATAGCATGTTATTGAACAATGAATGGGTTACCATGGAGATCAAGGAAGAAATTAAAAACTTCCTGGAAACTAATGAAAATGAACACACAACAACACAAAATCTATGGGATGCAGCAAAAGCAGTTCTGAGAGGGAAGTTCATAGCACTACAGGCTCACCCCAAGAAAGAAGAAAAATTTCTAATTGACTACCTAACCTCACAACTTAAAGAACTAGAAAGCAAACAAAAAGAAAACCCTAGAACAAGTAGAAGGAAGGAAATAGTAAAGATCAGAGCAGAAATAAATGACATGGAGACGAAAAAACAATTCAAAGGATCAATGAAACAAAGAGCTGGTTTTTTGAAAAGATAAACAAGATTGATGGACCCTTAGCTAGACTCACCAAGAAACAAAGAGAGAGAACCCAAATACACAAAATCAGAAATGAAAGAGGAGAAGTAACAACTGACACCACAGAAATACAAAGGATCGTTAACAAATACTATGAACATTTATACAGCAACAAATTCGACAATCTAAGCGAAATGGACACATTTCTAGAAACACATAGTCTCCCAAAACTGAACCGGGAAGAGATAGAAAACCTGAACAGGCCAATAACAACGAAGGAAATTGAAGATGTAATCAAGACCCTCCCAGCAAACAAAAGCCCAGGCCCTGACGGCTTCACAGGGGAGTTTTACCGAACATTCAAAGAAGAACTAACACCCATTCTCCTCAAACTATTCCAAAAAATTCAAGAAGAAGGAAGACTTCAAAACTTGTTTTATGAGGCCAGCATAACTCTAATTCCAAAACCAGAAAAAGACACTACAAAGAAAGAAAACTACAGGCCAATATCCCTGATGAACATAGATGCCAAAATCCTTAACACAATACTAGCAAATCAGATCCAGCAATACATCAAAAAAATTATTCACCATGACCAAGTGGGATTCATCCCAGGGATGCAAGGCTGGTACAATATTTGCAAATCAATAAATGTGATACATCACATAAACAAAATGAAAGATAAAAACCATATGATCATATCAATAGACGCTGAAAAAGCATTTGACAAAATCCAGCACCCATTTCTGATAAAAACACTCAGCAATTTGGGAATAGAGGGATCATATCTCAACATTATAAAGGCCATATATGAAAGACCTACAGCCAACATCATACTCAATGGACAAAAACTAAAAGCATTTCCCTTAAGAACAGGAACAAGACAAGGATGCCCATTTTCACCACTCTTATTTAACATAGTACTGGAAGTCTTAGCCACAGCAATCAGACATGAAGAAAAAATAAAAGGGATCCAAATTGGAAAGGAGGAAGTGAAACTGTCATTATTCACAGATGACATGATATTATACATAGAAAACCCTAAAGACTCCATCAAAAATCTACTAGACTTAATAAATGAATTTGGCAACGTAGCAGGATACAAAATTAACGTCAAGAAATCGACGGCATTCTTATACACCAATGATGAACTCACAGAAAGAGAAACTTAAAAAACAGTCCCATTTACTATCACAGCAAAAAAATTAAGATACCTAGGAATAAACTTAACCAAAGAAGCAAAGGACCTATTTGCAGAAAACTACAGGACATTGAAAAAAGAAATAGAGGAAGATATAAAAAAGTGGAAGCACATACCTTGTTCATAGATTGGAAGAATTAACATCATTAAAATGTCCATATTACCCAAAGCAATCTATAGATTTAATGCAATCCCCATCAAAATACCAATGACATATTTCATAGAACTAGAACAAATTCTTCAGAAGTTCATATGGAACCAAAAAAGACCCCGAATAGCTACAGCAATCTTGAAAAAGACGGACAAAGTAGGCGAGATCACAATACTGGACATCAGGTTATACTACAAAGCTACTGTAATCAAAACAGCCTGGTACTGGCCCCAAAACAGGCACATAGATCAATGGAATAGAACAGAGAATCCGGAAATTGACCCAAAACATTATGCTCAATTAATATTCGACAAAGGTGGCAAGAGCATACAATGGTGTAAAGACAGCCTCTTTAATAAATGGTGTTGGGAAAATTGGACAGCTACATGCAAAAAAATGAAACTAGACCATCATCTTACACCATACACAAGAATAAACTCAAAATGGATAAAAGACTTAAATGTGACTCATGAATCCATAAAAATCCTAGAAGAAAATGTAGGCAACAAAATTTCGGACATCATACGCAGCAGAATCTTCACTGATATATCACCTAAGGCAACAGAAACAAAGGAAAAAATTAACACACGGGACTACATCAAACTCAAAATCTTCTGCACAGCAAAAGTAACAACCCTCAAAACGGAAAGGCAACCCACTGTATGGGAGAGCATAATTGCCAATGATATATCAGATAAGGGATTAATTTCCAAAATATATAGAGTGCTCATACAACTCAACAAAAGGAAGACAAAAAACCCAATTAAAAAATGGGCAGAGGAACTAAATAGACACCTCTCCAAACAGGACATACAAAGGGCTAAGAGACATATGAAGAAATGCTCAACATCACTAATCATCAGAGAGATGCAAATTAAAACAACAATGAGGTATCACCTCACACCTGTCAGAATGGCCGCCGTCAACAAATCATCAAACAACAAGTGTTGGCGAGGGTGTGGAGAAAAGGGGACTCTAGTACACTGCTGGTGGGAATGCAGACTGGTGCAGCCACTATGGAAATCACTATGGTGTTACCTCAAAAAATTAAAAATTGAATTACCATTTGACCCAGTGATCCCACTCCTAGGAATATACCCTAAGAAGCCTGAAACACCAAACAGAAAGAATATATGTACCCCCATGTTCATAGCAGCGCTATTTATAATAGCTAAGATCTGGAAACAGCCCAAGTGTCCATCAGTAGACGAATGGATAAAAAAGCAGTAGTACATATACACAATGGAGTACTATGCAGCTGTAAGAAAGAAAGTTCTCTTATCCTTTGTGACGACTTGGGAGGACCTGGAAACTATTATCCTAAGTGAAACCAGCCAAGCAGAGAAAGACAAATATCATATGATCTCACTTATTTCTGGAATATAATAAACATAACAGTCTGAGGAACAGGGTAGACCCAGAGATGTGGAAGTAGGGTACAGACTGACAATTGCCAGAAGAGGGGGTGGGGGAGGGGAGTGATGAACCACAGAACTTGTACGCATGTACTCATAACCAATGGACATGGACAACAAAACTGGTGACGGGGCAGGGAGGGAGGGGGAGGATGGTGACAATGGGGGAAAAGGAGAAACATCTGTAACAAAAATAAATTAATAAAATTTGAAAAAAAAAACCAAAAAACATGTAGCAGGCTGAATTTGACTGACAGGCCCAAGTTTGCTGACCCCTGCTTCAAGTGAAGGCATTTTTGTTATATCTACCCTCCTGTGGATGGTCAGTATGGTGGTATATGTAGGACTCCCCTTTCTTCCTCACCATAGATGTGTGTGTTTCCCAAAGTGACTAGGTCATCTGTTGAGATAGATAAGCCATGCTTAGAACAATGACTTTTTGAGTCAATGCCTTCCTATGACAAAACTTTCAAAAATCATACGCAAGTGCACAATTCAAACTAAAATATTAAATTAAAATTAAAATTACAAATGGTTGGTGAAGAAAGTGGGGAGATCCCTGCAAATGGAAAATAGAATAGGCCCAGACTTAGGAGATGGAGAGTATGAGGGTATGAGAAATGGCCTAAAGGAAGAAAGGGCATGCATGATTGAATGCAGGAGGGTTCTAGGGGAAGATAAGAATGAATCCTTGGAGTTGGAATTTTAATTTTTTTTTTTAATTCTCACCTGAGGATATTTTTCCATTGTTTTTTCTTTTTTCAGATAGAGAGGGAGGGAGGAAGGGAGAGAGAGAGAGAGTGAGAAAGAGAGAAATATCGTTGTGAGAAAGACACATTTGTTGGTTGCCTCCTGCATGATCCCTGCCAGGGCCACGGATCAAACCACAACTGAGGTACATGCCCTTGACCAGAATTGAACCCACGACTATTTAGTCCGCAGGCCAATGCTCTAATCACTGAGCAAAACCAGCCAGGGCTGAAATTTTAATTTGATTTGGAAAGCAAATGGGAACTTTGTAAAGGAGAGACAAACTTAATGTAATAAGAGTTGAAGCAGGAAGAAATTGCAGTCTGGAAGCCAAAAAGTATCTAGACCAATAATACAGGCTGTAGCATGGAGTACTTCAAGTCTACTCTCCAGTCCAGTCTGTGGCTTATACAAAGGAGATCAAAGACCTTGGTGACTAGCAGATCTGAAGTTGAAGGAAAAAGAAAGATTAAAGACTCATAAACCATGATCTGACCACCTGTGTAGACAGGACTGGGTAACAGAATCCCAACTTGGGCACTTTGCATACAGAACAGAAATAAGCTGAACACTATAATCTTTACACAGGCATCTTGTGTAAGCAGCAGAGGTAGCTGGTGTCATAATTCCATACATATCTATCCAACAAGCCCAGTTTTGCCCACCAATCAACAACACTCAGAAGCTTTGCTTTCCTATTATAGTATAGACACAGTTCTCAGTTAGTTGTCTTTGAAAACCCTACTCCATTTCTCTTTCCCTGAACCCCAGTACCTGGACTCTAAACTGCCCTGAATGTGTCCCAGTGTCAACTTTGTTCTCAGTATTTGTTGTTTTAAGTTGTTTTTTTCTTTTTCTTTAAAGGGGTGAAGCCAGTTTCTACTTGCCCAATTACTTCCACAGTTATTTACTTCTTCTTCTTCTTCTTTTTTTTTTGGCATTTTCATATCCTGCTTCTCCTTAGTTTATCCTATTACAATGACCCACTTTCCACCAGCTGATTCAGTTAGGTCCAACAAGTAGTTATTGAGCATTTGCAATGCCCATTGTCTTAGGCTTTGGAGATATAATAATGAATAAGATAGTACATTTTTCTTCAGTGAGTTCACATCAAATGGGATGTATTTACAGTTGATAAGAAATGTATCTATAATTTATTAGACATTGTTAATGGTGCATGCACCATTAATACTATGAGTTTCTTTTAAAGCATGCACAATAATATCTTACATATGCTTAAGCAAAATACAAGCTCAAAAAGCCTTCAGGGTCAGTTTATATAAATTAATGAAATCTACCAGGTGTTAAACTTGGGGATTGGCATTCTTCTGAAGGCACTTAAATTTGAAAAAGAAAAAAAAAATCAAACAGTCCAGCTGGTGTAGCTCAGTGGTTGAGCATGGACCCATGCACCAAGAGGTTCCTGGTTCGATTCTCATCAATTTTTCTCTCTCTCTCTCCCTCCCTCTGTTCCACTCTACCTAAAGAGCAATGGAAAAATATCCTCCAGTGAGGATTAACAACAACAAAAAATAGATCAATGAAACCATGAGCTGATTCTTTGAAAGATAAACAAGATTGATAAACCTCTAACCAGACACATCAAGAAAATAAAAGGCAGGACCCAAATAAATAAAATCAGAAATAAAAATGGAGAAGTAATAATTGACACCATACAAATAAAAAAGATTACAAGAAAATACTACAAACAAGTGTATGCTAGCAAATTGGACAACCTGGAAGAAATGGATAAATTCCTAGAAACATACAATCTTCCAAAACTGAATAAAAAAGAAACAGAAAATCTGAACAGACTAATTACAACAAACAAAATCAAAGCAGTGATTTAAAAATTCCAAACAAATAAAAGTCCTGGACGGGATAGCTTTACAGGTGAATTTTACCAAACATTTAGAGAAGAATTAACATCTATCTTTCTCAAATTATTCCAAAAAATTCAAGAAGAGAGAAGACTCCCAAGCTCTTTTTATGAGTCCAGCATTATCCTAATTCCAAAACCAGATAAAGACACTACAAAGAAAGAAAATTATAGGCCAACATCCCTGATGAACATAGATGCTAAAACCATTGACAAAATATTAGCAAACCAAATCCAGCAATATACTGAAAAGATCATATACCATGATCCAGTGGGATGTATTTCTGAGATACAAGGTTGGTACAATATTTGCAAATCAATTAACCTGATATACCACATAAACAAAATGAAGGATAAACTCATATCATCATATCAATAGATTAAGAAAAAGCATTTTACAAAATTTAGTACTCATTTATGATTTAAAAATAAAACAACTCTCAGCAAAGTGGGAATAGAGGGAACATACCTCAACATAATAAAGCCCTTATATGACAAACCAAGAACCAACATATCATACTCAATGTACTCAATGAGTAAAACCTAAGTGTTTCCTTTGAGAGCAGTAGCAAGACAGGGATGTCCACTTTCATCACTCTTATGCAACATAGTAATCAACATCCTAGTCACAGCAATCAGACAAAAAGGAGAAATAAAAGGTGTCCAAATTGGAAAGGAAGAAGTAAAACTGTCATTATTTGCAGAGGATATGGTACTGTATATAGAGAACCCTAAAGATTCCACCAAAAAGCTACTAGAACTGATAAATAAATTTAGTAAAGTAGCAGGATACAAAATACATACAAGGTGGGGGGAAAGTAGGTTTATAGCTGTGAGTACATGAAGCACAGACTTTATTCTTGAATTATCATTTATCAATTATTATATTATTTTCCACACAAACAACTGTAAACCTACTTTTACCCCACCTGTATTTAGAAATGGATTGCATTTTATGCACCAATAATAAAATATTAGAAAGAAAAACTAAGAAAACTATTCCATTTACAATTTGTCAAAGTGAATAAAATACCTAGGAATAAATGTAATTAGAGGTAAAAGCCTGTACTAGGGGAATTATAAGACACTGAAGACAGAAATTTTAAAAGATACAAATTAATGGAAGCATATACGTTGCTCATGGCTAGGAAGAATTAACATTATTAAACTGTCTATATTACCCAAAACAATCTATAGATTCAATGTAATTCCTATCAAAATACCAATGGCATATTTCACAGAACTAGAACAAATAATTCAAAAACTTATATAGAAACACACACACACACACACACACAAAACCTGAATAGCCACAGCAATTTTGTGAAAGAAGAACAAAATTTGAGGAATTATGCTACCAGATAACAAACTATCCTATAAGGCTATAGTAATCAAAACACAATGATACTGGCATAAAAACAGACACATAGAACAAGGAACAGAATAGAGAGCCCAGCAATAAATCCATGCCTATATGGTCAATTAATATGTGACAAAGGAGGCAAGAACATACAAGTGGGGCAAAGACAGTCTATTCAATAAATGGTGCTAGGAAAATTGGACAGATACATTTTTAAAAATGAAACTAGACCACCTTCTTACACCATATGCAAGAATAAAAACTCAAAATGGATTAAAGACCTAAATGTAAGACTTGAAACCATAAAATTCCTAGAAGAAAACATAGGCAATAAACTCTGAGATTTCTATTAACAACATTCTTTTTGATATATCTCCTTAAGCAAGGGAAACAAAAGAAAAAATAAACAAATGGGATTACATCAAACTAAAAAGTTTTTGCACAGCAAAGGAAACCATCAACATAACAAAATGTTCATCAATGATACATCCAATAAGGGGTTAATATCCAAATTTATAATGAACTCATACAACTCAACACCAAAAACCAAACAATCCAATTAAAAAATAGGCAGAGGACGTGAATAGACACTTCTCCAAAAAGGACATACAAAAGGCCAATAGACATATGAAAAGAAGCTCAGCATCACTAATCATCAGAGAAATGCAAATTAAAACCACTATGAGAGAAGAAGGCAAGATGGCTGAAGCCTAAGGAAGTTCTGTCCACTTGCTCCAAACACAGGACCAGACCTGAGGCTAAATTGTAGAACATTCAACTTGAAAAACACTGAAAATAGTTGACTGGAAATATTGTGAGCAAGGAGGCCATGGAGAGGAGAGCAGGAGACTGCAAAGCACATGAGCGAAATCACTCAGCTGCCCGGCTTGGCTTGGAAGATGGAGGGAAGGTGCATCGGTGCAGCTCCTGCCCCCTGTGAAAAGGGGAATTCAGCCCCACACAGAGAGCCCCAAAGAGAGCAGCAGAGAAGGAAAGGGGAGCCCATGTAGTGCACAGGGAAAGAGACCCATTCCTCACCACTTTGAGCAAAGAGAAGGCACCCCTCCCCCCACCCATGGAAGGGTACTGAGCTGAAAATTGACACCCCAGGGGCAGGGCCTGACATGCTGAGGATCTGCACATCTGGCCAGAAGGGAGCCCGGGCAGAAGCCCCACCCAGTGTGACCTGGCAGCACTGAAAGATTAAAGAGCCAAGCAAGGTTTTTTTTCTATTATTTACCTTACCCCCTTTTTTTTCTATTCTCCCCTGCTTGGTACGGCAACCAGGGGGTGCCAGCAACCCAGGCAGAATTGAGGCACTGGAAGGAGAAGAAGAGACAGCCTGCCCCTCCTGTAAGCTACAGGGACCACCTCCAACACAAATCTGTGTAAACCACCCTGACTGGACCTGATACCCCACAGAGCCCAGTGCTGTGGGGGAAGGGAAAGCAGCCCAGAACAAACACATACAAGAGGCTAGCCCTGAAGGCAACTGAGCCCCTGGGCTAAGGAAGCCCAGCCCATATGACTACCTGGTACCACGCCCTGCAGGGCTTCACTCAGGAGGCCAAGGACCAGACAAGGACAAGATTCACATTGCCCTAAACCAGAGAACTACTCAAGAGGACAGGGACCCACACCCCAGGGGCCAGATCCAACTACAGAGGAGCAAAATTCAGTGAGCTCCATAAAGAGAAGATCCAAGGATTGACAGTGTTAGGTTGAGACTCATAGTTAACAACACTGATAACTCAGCCCACCCACAAATGAACAACAGCAATCAAGACACAAATTTAACAGGGGAACCCACATAACTCACACAGGGTCATTCCTAGAGCATCCAGCTCAGAAGATCAAGGAGACTACTTCATTGGATTCCACAAGAAGACCAACATACCAAGACTGGGGGGCATAGCAGTTTTATCTGATACACACTGACCTGCCTAAGTGGTTCAACATGCCTCACCTGGCCCTGAACTACTACACTGCTAAAATGGTGAGTAAAAGAAACAATGCCCAAATGAAAGAAAAGGAGGAATCCTCTGAAAAGGAACTACATGAAATGGAGGCAAGCAGACTGTCAGATAAAGAATTCAAAGCAATGGTTTTAAGATGCTCAAACAACTTAGTGAGAACTACAAGCAACTTAATGAGAACTGCATCAGCATTAAAAAAGAGGTAGAAGCTTTGAATAAAAATCAAGTGGAAATGAAATGACATAGCTGATATAAAAAATAACTTGGAAGGATTTAATACTAGATTAGAAGAAGCTGAAGACCAAATCAGTGAATTAGAAGACAAGGTAGAAAAAAACACCCTAACAGAGCAGCAAATGGGAAACAAATTAAAAAGCAGGAGGACAGTTTAAGGGAGCTTTCAGACAATACAAAATGTAACAACATTCATATCATAGGGATACCAGAAGGAGAAGAATCAGAGAAAGGACTGAGAACCTGTTTGAAGAAATAATGACAGAAAACTTCCCTAACCTGGTGAACAAAAAAAGTCACACAAGTCCAAGAAACACAGAGAGTCCCAATCAAGATGAACCCAAAAAGACCCACACCTAGACACATCATAATTAAAATGGTAAATGTTAAAGAGAAAGAAAGAGTCTTAAAGGCAGCAAGAGAAAGTCAGAAAGTTACCTACCAGAGAGCTCCCATTAGTCTGTCAGCTGATTTCTCAATATAAACACTGCAGTCCTGAAGGGAGAGCAGGAAAGTATACAAAGTAATGAAAAGTAAGGATCTGAATGCAAGGCTGCTCTATCCAGCAAGGCTATAATTCAAAACTGAGGGGGAAATAAAGAGCTTCATTGACAAAAAAAAGGCTAAAGGAATTTACTACCACCAAACCAGTGCTGCAAGAAATGCTAAAGGGACTGTTGTAAGAAGAAGAAGAAACACAAAGAAAGAGAGGAACAGGGGCATAAAGAATAAAAATGGTAACAAATAAGTACCTATCAATAATAACCTTAAATGTAAATTGCTTAAATGTTCCAATCAAAAGACATAGGGTAGCTGATTGGATAAGAAAACATGACCCATATATATGCTGTCTACAAGAGACCCACCTCAGAACAAAAGACTCACACAGGATGAAAGTGAAGGGATAGAAAAAAATTTTCCAGGCAAATGGAAATGAAAAAAAAAAAAAAAAAAAGGTGGTATGGCAATACACATATCTAACAAGATACACCTCAAAACGAAGTCCATGATAAGAGACAAAGAAGGTCACTACATAATATTAAAAGGATCCGTCCAACAAGAGGATATAGCCCTGCTAAACATATATGCATCCAATATAGGAGCAACAAAATATATTTAAAAACTTTTGGAGGACTTCAAGAGAGAGATCAACAGCAATACAATAATAGTGGGGGACTTTAACAACCCATGACACCACTGGATAGACCTTCTAGACAAAACATTAAGGAAACAGAGACCCTAAACAATGTACTAGATCAACAGGATTTAATTGATATTTACAGAACATTTCACTCCATAGCTACAGAATATACATTCTTCTCAAGTGGACATGAGTCATTCGCAAAGATAGACCGTACGTTAGGACATAAACTAAGTCTCTACAAGTTTAAGAAGATTGAACTCATATCAAGCATCTTCTCAGATCACAATGGCATGAAACTAGAAATAAATTACAATTAAAACACACAAAAACATTCAAACACATGGAAGCTAAATAGTATGTTATTAAACAATGAATGGGTTACCAATGAGATCAAGAAAGAAATGTTTAAAATCTTCCTGGAAACTAATGAAAATGAACACACAACACAAAATCTATGGGACATAGTGAAAACAGTCCTGAAAAAGAAGTTCATAGCAATACAGGCCTACCTCAAGAAACAAGAAAAATTTCTAATTAACTAGCCCTACAACTTAAAGATTTAGAAAGAGAACAAAAAGAAAAATCCAGAGTTAGTACAAGGAAGGAAATAATAAAGATCAGAGCAGAGCCAGGCCGGTGTGGCTCAGTGGATTGAGTGTCATCCCATGGATTGAGAGGTCCTGGTTAGATTCCTGGTCACGGTACATGCTCGGGTTGTGGGCTCATTAACCAGCAGGGGGGCATTCAGGAGGCAGCCGATTGATGTATCTCTCTCACACAGATGTTTCTATCTCTCTCTCCCTTCCTCTCTCTCTAAAAAATCAATAAAAACATATTTTAAAGAACAGATCAGAGCAGAAATAAATGACAGAGAATAAAAAAATAAAAAAACGAAAGTACAAAAGATCAATGAAACCAATAACTGGTTCTTTGAAAAGATAAACGAGATTGATCAATCTTTAGCCAGACTCACAAAGAAACAAAGAGAGAGGACCCAAATTAATAAATTCAAAAACGAAAGAGGTGAAATAACAACTGACACCACAGAAATACAAAAGATTGTAAGAAAATACTACAAACAATTATATGCCAACAAATTTGACAACCTATGCAAAATGGACAAATTCCTAGAATCATACAGTCTTCCAAAACTCAACTAGGAAAAGTCACAAAACCTGAATAGACCAACAATAACTAAGGAAATAGAAGCAGTAATCAATAAACTACCAGCAAACAAAAGCCTGGGTTGGGACGGATTCACAGGGGAGTTTTACCAAACATTCAAAGAGTAGCTAACACCTATTCTCCTCAAACTATTCCAAAAAACTCAAGAGGAAGTCTAAGTTCTTTTTATGAGGCCAGTATAATCCTAATCCCAAAACCAGATAAAGACACTACAAAAAAAAGAAAATTTCAGGCCCATAGCCCTGATGAACATAGATGCCAAAATCCTCAACAAAATATTAGCAAATTAGATCCAGCAATATATTTTTAAAAATTATTCACCACGACCAAGTGGGATTTATCACAGGGATGCAAGGCTAGTACAATATTCATAAATCAATAAATATGCTACACCTCATAAAAAAAGATAACAACTATATGATCATATCAGTAGAAGCAGAAAAAGCATTTGAAAAAATCTACCACCCATTGATAAAAACTCCCAGCAAAGTGGGAATAGAAGGATCATATCTCAACATAATAAAGGCCATATATGAAAAACTTACTGTCAACATCATACTCAATGGGCAAAAACTTAAAGTATTTATTTCCCTTAAGAACAGGAACAAGACAGGGATGTCTGCTTTTGCCACTCTTATTCAACATAGTACTGGAAGTCATAGCCACAGCAATCAGACATGAGAAAAAATAAAAGGGATCTAAATTGGAAAGGAGGAAATGAAACTGTCATTATTCACAGATGACAAGATTTTGTATATAGGAAAACCCTAAACTCTTCACCAAAAAAACTACCAGATTTAATAAATGAATTCAGCAAAGTAGCAGGATACAAAATCAATATCCAGAAACTGCTGGCATGTTATACACCAACAATGAAAGAGAAACACAGAAAGAGAAACTAAAAAAAAAAAAATCCATTCACTATTGCAACAAAAGAAAGATACCTAGGAATAAATATCACCAATAAAGTAAAAGACCTATTAGAAATCTACAGGACATTGAAAAAAGAAATAGAGGAAGATATTAAAAAGTAGAATTATATACCATGTTCATAGACTGGAAGAATTAACATAATTAAAATGTCCATCCTACCCAAAGCAATCTATAGATTCAATGCATTAAATACCACTAAAATACCAATGACAGTCTGGTTGGTATGGCTCAGTGGCTGAGTGTCAACCCATGCACCAAGACATTGCTGGTTCAATTCCTGGTCAGGGCACATGCCCAGGTTGTGGGCTCCATCCCCAGTAGGGGGCATGCAGGAGGCAGCCGATCAATGTTTCTCTCTCATTGATGTTTCTATCTATCTTTCTCTTTCCTTTCTTCTCTTTCTAAAAATCAATAAAAACATTATTAAAAAATTATATAAAATACCAACAACATATTTCACAGATCTAGAACAAATACTCCAAAAGTTTATATGAAACCAAAAAAGACCCCGAATAGCCATAGCAATCTTGAAAAAGAAGAACAAAGTTGGAAGGATCACAATTCTGGATATCAGGTTATACTCAAAGCCATTATAATGAAAACAGCCTGTTACTAGCACAAGAACAGACATAGAGATCAATGGAACAGAAGAGAGAATCCAGAAATCAACCCAAGACATTATGCTCACCTAATATTTGACAAAGTTGGCAATAGCATACAATGGAGTAAAGACAGTCTCTTCAATAAATGATGTTGAAAAAATTGGACATCTACATG
This sequence comes from Tadarida brasiliensis, assembly GCA_030848825.1. Taxonomy (NCBI): domain Eukaryota; kingdom Metazoa; phylum Chordata; class Mammalia; order Chiroptera; family Molossidae; genus Tadarida; species Tadarida brasiliensis. The sequence continues at coordinate 52,186,396 of CM061267.1, forward strand.
CAAAAAAAATGAAGTGAGACCACCAACTTACACCATACACAATAAATTCAAAATGGAGAAAAGACTTAAATGTCACTTGTGAAACCATAAAAATCCTAGAAAAAAATGTAGGCAGCAAAATCTCAGACATCACACGTAGCAGAATTTTCACTGATACATCGCATAGGGCAAAAGAAACAAAGGAAAAATTAATAAATGGGACTAAATCAAACTAAAAAGCTTCTGCACAGCAAAAGAAACAAGCATCAAGCCTGGCTGGTGTGGCTCAGTGGATTGAGCATCATCTCATGGACTGAGAGATCCTGGTTTGATTCCTGGTCAGGGCACATGCCCAGGTTGCAGGCTCGATCCCAAGTAGGGGGTGTGCAAGAGGTAGCCTATCGATGTATCTCTCTCATACTGATGTTTCTATCTCTTCCTTCCTCTCTCTCTAAAAAAAAAAAAGAAAAGAAAAGAAAGAAAGAAAGAAAGAAAAAAGTATCAAAATGAAAATGGAACCCACTGTATGAGAGAACATATTTACTAATGATATATCAGATAAGGAGTTAATTTCCAAAATACATAAAATATTCATACAACTCAACAAAAGGAAGACAAACAATCTAATTAAAAAATGGGCAGAGGACCTGAATAGACACCTCTCCAAACAGGACAAACAAATGGCCAAGAGACATATGAAAAAAATGTTCAAGGTCACTAATCATCAGAGAGATATAAATTAAAATGACTATGAGGTATTACCTCACACCTGCCAGAATGGCTGCCATCAACAAATCATCAAGCAACAAGTGCTCGTGAGGATGTGGAGAAAATGGGACTCTAGTACAATGCTTGTAGGAATGCAGATGGGTGCAGCCCCTATGGAAAACAATATGGAGTTTCTTCAAAAAATTAAAAATTCAACTGCCATTTGTTCCAGTGATCCCAATTCTAGGAATATATCGTAAGAAGCCTGAAACACCAATCAGAAAGAATATATGTACCCCTATGTTCAGCACTATTTACAATTGCTAAGATCTGGAAACAGCCCAAGTGTCCATCAATAGATGAGTGGATAAAATAGCTGTGGTACGTATTCACAATGAAATACTATGCAGCTGTAAGAAAGAAAAATCTCTTATCCTTTGAGACAACGTGGAGGGACCTGGAGAGTATTATGCTAAGTGAAATAAGCCAATCAGAGAAAGACAAATATCACATAATCTCACTTATTTGTGGAATATAATAAACAAAATAAGCTGATGAAAAACGACCTAGAGACAGACTGACAAACCTCAGAGGGAGAGGGGGTAGGAGGGCAGGAAGAGATAAACCAAAGAACTTATATGCATATATCCATATCTAATGAACACAGACAACAATAATGTGAATGTGTGTGGGAGGGAGGGAAATGGGATTGGGAAGGAGGGTGTCAGTGGGAGACAAAGCAGGGACATCTGTAACAATCATTAATTAATTAACTAATTAATTTATTTAAAATAAAAATAATAATTTTTAAAAATAAAACCTATATGAGATTTCTGGCCAGGTAGTTCAATTGGTTACAGTGTCATCCCAATATTCCAGGATTGTAAGTTTTCTCTCTGGTTAGGGCACATACAAGAAACAACCAATGAATGCATAAATAAATGGAATAACAAATCGGTCTCTCTCTCTCTCTCTCTCTCTCTCTCTCTCTCTCTCTCTCTCTCTCTTTCTCTCTCTCTCAAATCAGTAAATAAAAAAAAAATTTTAAACCACAATGAGATGTAACCTCACACCTGTCAGAATGGCTATCATCAACAAATCAACAAATGACAAGTGTTGACAAGAACGTGAAGTAGAGGAAACCCCTGTGCACTCTTGGTGAGAATGCAGATTGGTGCAGCCAGTATGAAAAATAGTATGGAGATTTCTCAAAAAATTAAAAATGGAACTGCTTTATGACCCAGTGATTCCACTTCTGGGTATATATTCAAAGAAACCCAAAACACTAATTCAGAAGGATATATGAACCCCTATGATTATTGCAGCATTCTTTACAATAGCCAAGATATGGAAGCAATCCAAGTGCTCATCAATAGACTAGTGGAGAAAGAAGATGTGGTACATATATATAATGGAATATTACTCGGCCATAAAAAAGAATGAAATCTTACCATTTGAGATAGCATATATCAACGTAGAGGATATTATGCTAAGTGAAATAAGTCAGACAGAGAAAGACAAATATCATATGATTTCACTTTATGTGGAATCTAAGGCACAAAACAAAGAGACAAATAAAATAGAACAGACTTATAGATGCAGAGAACAAACTGATGGTTGCCAGAAGGATGTGAGGTTGGGGGAGTGAGTGAAAAAAGTGAAAAGATTAAGACGTACAAATTGATAGTTACTAAATAGTAACAGGTTTGTATACTACAGCATAGGGAATATGGTCAATAATATTCTAATAACTATGTATAATGCCAGGTGGGTACTTGAAATATCAGGGGATCACTTCATTAAAAACTAAAGTTTAAAAATAAATTAAAAACAAAACAAATTTCTTGGCATGCAGAAAGGGGTTCAGTGACTAGCATTTGTCCATGACCACCCAGGTTGATACAATCATTCTCATCCACCACCCAGCAGGATAAGTCAGTAGACCATCAGTTGTGGCATTCTGTCTGTTCATGAACTCAGATAGGAAACACCTATGTGAAAGAAACTGCTGTATGCTGAATCCTGTGGTTGGGGCAGCCTTGGCTGACCACAAGGAGAACCCTAGAGCTAAGAAGAACCTTCAAAATTAGCCCAAATTGGGTCAAGATGGCCAGACTTTTATACTCCTACGTCAATCAATTATCAGGTGGAGGATGCCCTGGGAAGGGACATGATCTTGGCAAAGGCCCTCTCTGCAGTTGAGGAAGTTGTTGAAAGAGCTAGCCTGGAATGTGTTTAATCAGCATTTCTGAATGTTGTTTTTGAAGCTCACAGAAATAGCTGGACTCTGAGAGAAAAGAAGCATGTAATGTGTGAAAAACTAAAGGCTCCCATTGCTCCTGGCTTAGTCTCCAAAGGAAGAAATTGCTAGTCCAGCACATTTTTGTAAATTCTTTGGGGAAAAGAGTTAACTCATCTCTATAAATTCCCAGATGATAGCTTGGTGTTTTTGTTGCAGTAGGTGTTCAATAAACATGAGTTGAATTGTATTTCCTTTCTGTGTGATAAGAAAAGATGTAACTCCTGGCCAGAATAGTAGGGTATTATTTCAAGTCTCCATGCCCTAATGGGAACAATACCAAGGAAATGTGACTGATTAAAGTTGGCTGAGAGAAGGCACCAGGCCAGATGGATTGATACCCAGAAGAAGACCCCATGAGCTGAAATCAAGGGCTTGAGATTTCTAAGGAAGGCTGATCCCAGGTCTGAAGTATTGATAAACAGGGGTGTGAAGAGAACTTTCATTCAGGAATAATGACATGAGTAGTCTTTAGGAAACTGTCACAAGTTGGGCTCCCCGGGGAACAGTATTTGAGTTCAGCATGCAGGATGTTTATTAAAAAGAATCCTTGAAATCCATACCTGTGGAAGATAGAGAAAGGAAGCAGAATTGGAAGGAAGAAGTGAAGCTGCAATACAGCCCAATGACAGCCTTGGCTAACTTCAAGGAGAACCCCAGAGCTAGAAAGGACCATCAAAGTTTGCATTCCCAGCAACTGAGGCAACAAATTTTCCATTGAAGAGGGACTTGAGCAGTGCATCACAGTGTCCACCACAGTGAATGATTTGTGCCACTTGGAACCCCTTCTTCATTTATATTCTTAAAGCAGCTCCACCAGGATTCTAGTTGACTACTCTTCCTGGAGGAACTTAGCAGGGAAGATTAGTGGGTTGAATTATGCTCCTGCCACTCCAGCTGGTCTTAAGGCCTCAACCGATACTCATCATTTCTCTCACCCATTGTCCATTCTAGATTCTCCTCATCCTCAGCGAGCACGTCCCTGAAGGGTCAAACCCTAATCACTATGATTTTCTCAGGACAAGGTTGCTGTACTTATTTTCCATCCACTATAAAAATTAGGCATGGAAGTAGCAAGTGATACCCAGTGAGTCACCCAAGTGTCAAACAAATTCCTTCCTATTCTCATTGTTCAACTCTGCCACTTCTCAATGATCAGGGTCAATTATCACTTCCAGGATGGTGACTCCCCTTTTTACCTGCTGGTCCCTTGGCAAAAAAAACCTAAAGTGCCATAGCAGTCATAGTTTATAATTCTGTTATTTTTGCTTTGTCCCCTGGTGGATATATTCCTCCTAAACCTTCAGAGGGCAGAGTTGCAGGGATGGGAAGCAATGGGAGTCACTTGGGAGTAACAAGCAGGGCCACTCCTTCTTTCACCTTTTGGTTTTTGGACCCATCCATTCTTCCTACTAGGGACACAGAACTTTATTATGTTTTTTTTATTCAAAGTGTATATTATGTGCTTACATTCCTGTAAAGAATTGTCTCCAAGTTTATATGTCAGTTATGCTTTTAACAGGGTATTTCAATGCCCTATCAGACTGAATTATGTTTCATTGTATGAATAGAACACATTTTGCTTATCCCTTCATCATCAACTGATGGACAGTTGAGTTCTTTCCCTCTTTTAGCTATTATGAATAATGTCACTATGAACACTCATGTACATGTTTTTATGTGGGCATGTTTTCAATGCTTCTGGGTAATGCAGAATGATAGAAACGATGGACCCCACAGTCAAAGACCTACTCCTACTCCTCTTGTTCTATAAAGTGAGTCCTCTGATCTGAGATGATATTATGTGGGACCCTATGTCTGTGGATCAAATATTCTGTAATTCCTTAAATAGTGGTGCTAGCTGAGGCCTTGCAAGGAGGAAAGGCAAACCTATGTGAAAATATGCATTAACTTCTGTCAGAATGAATTGCTGGATCTTACAGAGTGGAAGAGATCTAATGTAGTCAACTTGTCATCATGTGGCAGGTGGACTCTTTAAGAGATAATAACATAATGGGAGCTCAGTGTTGGTTTCTGTTGATAGCAGATTGGATATTCAGCAGCAGCAGTAACTAGATCAGTCTTGGTAAGTGGGAGTCATTCTGCTGGGCCCATTCCTCCATCCCTGCCACCATGGCCACTTTACTCATGGGCTCTCCTGTTTAAAACATTTTTTGCTTAACTTCTAAGATACAAGGATTTCCTGGTTTTTCTCCCAACTCTCTGTTTACTCCTTCTCAGTAATTTTCCCTGATTGGTTTTCTTCGGCTTAACTTTTAAACATTATTGACACCCAAAATTCTACCCTCTGTTGTCTTTTCTTCTCTAGTCACATATTCTTCCTGGGCAGACTCATCCACTGCCAAAGCTTCTTTAATCAATTCTAAGCTGTTTCTTGGCTCCAGAGTGACCACAATCCTGAACTCATGTTTATATTTTAGAAAAACTACTCTTGAGGCATTATGGAAGATGGGTTTACCCAACCAAACACCATTTTTTTCAGAAAACGTTCATTGAGTTCCTATTATCCAATTGGAAAGGGGAAGGGGATCGGAAGCAGAGAGACCAGAATTTAGACAGGTGGTGGTTGAAGCCACGAGAATGGATAAGATCATACAGAGTCTGAAGGGTAAGGGTAAGACAAGGCAAGAAAGAATCAAACCCTAGGATTAATCAACATGTAATAGATGGGCAAAACATGCTCTACTGAACTGGGATGAATTGAAGAGGGCTCAAAATCAGCAGACAGGTCCCCAAAACTACCTCATATCTCTTTTATCTACCTTGCTTTTCCCCTAACTCTTATAGCCTTCATTCAGGCATCCCAGTCTCTCAAGGTGGAAACCTAAAAGTCAATGTCTCACCCTAACCCTCATCCTCATCCTCTACATTCAATGGGTAACTAAGTCCCATTATTTTTCCTATGACATGTTTTTTATTGCCAAGACATCCATCTTTGTTTAGTCTTGTGTCACCTCTCACCTACAGGTGACAGTAGTCTCCTACAATCCTGGGCCATCTCGTGGGACTAAAGAAAATCTGGTATGTGCAGCCTGTGAGAAACATGTAGGAGGTCTTGAGACTGTGCCAAAAAGGGGTTTGTAACCAATTATTATTCTTTGAGATTTTCTGCAAAATGAAGGATCTTAATTAGAATCTAAACAGTGGATCAAAAAGTCATGAGTCAGTAAGAAAGTCATTTGGCGTAACAGGTGAGAAAAGTTAGACTGAAACCAGAGAAATATACATACCACTTATTTTCTGAAACCTTCCTCTCAGGTGTATTTTCATTTCCTATGGGAGTGAAAGCCAGATTTTAAAGAAACTGAACTGAGTGAGATGCTAATGGCTCTCTTGGCCGCTAGTCCAACCCTCTTCAAACCTGGAACACAAGAGGTGTTTGAGTAACCTTCTCCACACTGCTGTAAGTGTGGTCTTTCTAAACAATGAATTTTATTCTCTCATTCTCTGACTTAAAATACTTCATTGGTACCTACTGCCTTTAGCACAGGTTCTTAACCTGAAGGTAGTGGGTGGGAAATGGGAGAAGCGAATCTATAAATGATGTTGAATTTTCTTGCAAAATGGTATAAGTGTGTTTCCTAAGGCTAAGAATCACTGGCCAATTGGATAAAATGTAAACTCCATCTGACCTCCATCTGTCTTTCTTATCTCCTTACTTTAGTTAATTTTTCCAACTTATCTAATATTTCAATCACTGTACTAGCTAAAGTTACTAACGGCTGCTTGAGGATATTCATATATAACTCCACAGAACACTCTTACCTGCCTGTGAGATTTGTAATCATCCCTCATGACTCAACTCAAACATAAAACATTCTCTGAAGTTTTCTCTTGACTATTCTGGCAGAGTTGGATTCTCTTAGCATTTGGAAATATTTCCATGTCTGAACTTAACACACATGTATTTGTAAATCCCTTCTTGCCTAAATTTTGGGCTTCTTGACGATAGAGACCATGTCTCCTTCATCTTCATTTCCTCAGCACCTCTACCCTGTTGTCTTAATGAATGCTTGAGGAATGAAAGAATAGTTCCCACATGTTTTCAGGTGGGGGAGACTTACAGTTATATTGAGCTATATATAGTGATATTGTCACAGCTTCTAGATGGGACATCAATTCAACAGAAATGAAACTACTCGAAGACACTTTGTGCCATCAGCCTCTCAGATATGATTGGAATGATAAAGAACAAAATTTTCACTTCTCTTCTTTGTAAGTAATTAACATTTCTATTTGAGAGAGAAATGTTACATTTTTAATCAACTAATTAGGCCACAACAGTTTAAACTCTAGCTACTTCTTTTTTTAAAACCACAACCATAACTATCATTTTATCATCAGTAATGTTCAACTATTTCCCCCTGAACCTATCAGCAAGTAACAGTTATCCTTGGATAAAACTGAGTGCTGGTTATGATATTGCAGGGTGGGACAAAAGAAGATTTACAGTTGTTCATATGGAAAAGAATACAATAATTAATAAATAAGAATACAAGAATAAACTATGTTTTGCATACTCACAACTGCAAACCTACTTTTGCCCAGCCCTTATTGGCTTAAGCACAGAATAAAAACTGGACTCCATTATACTGAATATTAAATGAAAAGGGAAAAATTTACATGTGTGGACAAACACTTTCACTCTAGTCTAGTAGACTGAAGTCTTAATGCTTTGGTTTTCCTTTTTAAACCTGACTTTTAAAATCATTTTACATCCAGACTAAAATATGATGTTAGAATTTAAAGATCACTTCTATTTGTGGATGATGAATAAAGCTTTCCTAAACAAAAGTCCATTTTAGCCTAATTTTCACACAGTTCTCACATTTTGCTTAGAGAGAGTTCAGATCCTAAATATAAAATGCAAAGGAAAGGAGAGAGGAGAGAAGGAGGAGCAGAAGGAGGAAGGGAAACTTTGTACCTGGCCTTATGGAAAATTTAAACTTCTTTGGACCTTTCTTATATTCTGAAAATCATTTTAAACATGTGATTACATAAAAAGCTAAAGATATGTTTTTTTTTTTCCTAAATTCCTTTTATTGGTGTGGTAGAATGAGAGATATTTCTGAATTTAAAAACCAAATAAAAACCACACATAAGATTATGTAGGCAATCAGTAATTCTGATCACATGCCTTTGTTACAATTTGAAATGCCTGTTTGGGCACCCATAAATCTGAACCAGATGCCTGAAGGCAGCTTCATCCATCTGCTTCTCCTGTTTATTAAATAAATAGTGAAGATTTAACTAGTACCTTAACTAGTACCTTAATTCATACATATTTGTTTCCTACACACTTTCATGGGTGAAGTTTTCTTGTTTTTCCAAATTGCAAGGTAGTTAAGATTTTGGCTCAATGCTTATAAAACATTGAGTACCTAGGCAGTGAGCTGCCTCACTTAAACACTTTATTAGATTTACACATGAACAACAATGGATTCCAACTGTATTATGAGTCTAAAGAAAGAATCTTGCTTTCCACCACCCCACCCCACCCTGCAAAGTATTTTTTATTCCATTAAGACAAAAAATATAAGTATAAAAATCTGACTAGTTATGCACAGGAATTTAGTAGGCTTTTCCTTTGTACCCTCCCTTCAATTTTACTGCAGATTCCAGGACCCATTTCTCCTTCCAGACTGCTCTGTCCAAATTTGCTTTAGTGCAAGTCCATGCTTTAAGGATGACAGAATGTCCTCTCCTGTCATGGACATTGCTATAGTCTTCAGCTTCGGCACCACCGTCCGACTATTCTGACTTTATTAACCTTTTCTACCTGATGGCTGCTCTCATGGCTCTATTTGAGGTTCCTCTAAAAGAGGCACATTTTTTGTTTCTCTAATTACAGAACTATCCTGACAATGACAGTTACTGCCTGTAATTACTCATCCCAGTTTCCTCCAAATCTGAAAAAAAAAAAAAAATTGTCAAAGCTGACAGGCTACTTTAACATTTCAAAAATAGTTATTTCCTTAGGTGCAAAATTGTCTCCTATCTTGCCTCCCCAACTCTGCCTACTTGTCCCTATGCATCCTCCTCCTCCCTCCCAAAGGTCACCATCAAACATTCAAGAACAGACCTACACATATTTCTCCCCTCTGTGCTCACTGCCCTAGGGACCTCAAAATACTGAATTGAAGATGTGCATTTGAAGGCATTGCATATGTATACATCTTTGCAGCCATCCCATAATTCACAGCATTTTCCACCGAAGGATGGGAGTGAGAGGAGCATAATGAAAATTTACCAAAACATCAGTCTCCTAGACAGAGGATTTCAGATCTGCTAGTCTTGTTAGTGTTCCTGTGAAAAACAATGAAAACACTAATGAATTATCTTGAAGCATACTAAAGAGGAAAATAGACACAAATCTATAGGGGTAATGAGACTTATCTTGTGAGTTTTTTAAAAATTAGTGAGAGAAGTATGCCTTTTCTACATAGAATGAAATCATTAGGCAAGAAAAGAATCACTTAAGAAAGATCACTGAAGCCACTGTAGCATCACTTGTCTTACATCTCTAATTTACATTTGTGCTCTGACACAGGAAAGAACTGAAATGTGACACTTCTGGATACTAGAAATATTTGTAATGACACACAGCAAAATTAATCATCTGACTTTCTTGCACTTACTATTTTTTCTTACTTCCATATTTCTCCCCATGAGCCTCAACTTCTCAGAAAAAAAGAGTTCATTATGATGGCAAACCATACTGTGAGTGTATGTACTAAGAAAAAGTGATTGATGCATTGATGTTTCTTCTCTATAAGGCTAATTAAGAATAGTGATAGCACATCTTAATTAGTAATTATCACTGTTTACATTGCATTATTCATCCCAGGCCAGTCAAGAAAAGTAATATGAATCCAGATTCTGCATTTGCCGCTATGTCACCTGCTGAAAATTCAGACTGTGTGATCTGGGAGGAATCACAGAGCACTGAGTATCAGGATAGAAAATACCTTAGAGGTGACCTAGTCCAGCACTTATCCACGGCGGCTATACATCAGAATTACCTACGGTTATATAAAAATTGCAAATGCCTGCTTAGGCTACATTCTTATAGATTTTGATTCAGAAAACCTAGTAGGGAGCTCAGGCATCTGTATGTTTTAAAGCTCCACAGGGAACTCCGATGATGAATAAAGACTGTAAGTTACCATCTGAAATACTTCTTTTATTTCAGAGGAAGAGAAAACTGAGACCTATACAGATTTTGAGATTTTCCAAGAGTCATGCATATAACATATGATACTGTTATACCTAAATCCAGATTTCCCCACTTCTCATTCCATGCTGTTTTATATTGGTCAGGATTCTTTTGGTTGCAAAGAGCAAAATCCAATTTAAACTACCTTAAGCCAAAAATGAAAGTCTATTGGCTCATGTAATGAAAATTTCAGGGGTAACACTGGGATGGCGGCAGTGTCTCTCTCTCTACATCTCTCCAATATGTCCACTGGTATCCTTAAAATTATATTCTACTAATTTGGCAACTCTAGCAGAAAGAACAAGTTTCTCCTGAGAGCTCTAGAAAAACACAAAACAACAACATCAACAACAAACCACAGAAAGCACTTGATTAGACTGGCTTGTGCCACTTGCTTCCTCCTCTTCAGCCAAACACACGACCAGGGGATGGAGTTCTCTAATGACAAGGTTGGGTGGGCGGGGTAAACTCTGTCCAAGAAGCATGGAATGGAAGTGGTTCTGTTGCCAGAAATATGGCTGGAGAAGATGTTAGACAAAAATAATATCTACTTCATCTATCTAACCCATTCTAAAATCTAATTCATGACTTCTAAACTTTTTTAACCATGACATAGTGATAAAAAAAAATCTTGATTCTAAGACCCCTACTTTTGTAAAACATAAGTTTCACAGAACAACTCTGTTTTGCAATGCACTCATATTTTCCATTTTTTTCACATTCTACTTCATTTAAAAAACATCTTTGTCCTGACTCACCAAAGTGTTTTATGATCACAATTGATTGTATTTTGAAAACTAGCTTGATTGCTATTCAATCTGACAAATATTCAATGAGCAATTAATATTGTCCAACTAAAAAGACAGGCATTATGCAGAATTTAAATGTCATATATAGCAGAATCTGATCTCTAAATGTGTAAATAATCAAGGAGAGGATGAATAACAGTGTGGCATAGAAGAAGGAGGCTAATCAGAGGGGAAAATAATATAGCATCTCTCAGGAAGAGGACTGAGGGAATGGGGATACTAAATCCAGCCAGAGATGATGCTGGGTGAGAACCATATAAACAGGCAAAATGGATGACATCCCAAAGCCAGAAAGTAAAACACAAGCCAAGGGTGAACAGAAGGTAATCCCAGGAGGCAGCCAAGAAAATGTGAGAAAACAGTCAAAAGCTGAGAGTAAAGACAATTAGCAAGATGTTGTAGGTAATGTCAGATGAGAACCGGCAGCATGTGAAAGTAGGTCAAAGTCTCTTTCTACAGCTTGTGCTGGAAACCTGCCAGTGGACCCTCAGTGAGACAGAGGGGTCAAAGATTACCATGCCACATTTGTTGAGTAAATCAGCCTGTGAGAATTGCATCCCTCTCCCCCAGACTCTTCATGAGAATGTGCATCATGAAGCACATTACTCTAATGAATATGGTTGACAAGGATCTCTACAGGACAGATAGATTGCCAAGCCTCCAATGATAATGAAAGATTCTAAACCAGTCAAATAAACCCTGCAGTGAGCTCTTTAAAGCTCACAATAATAGTATTACGTAAGAAACACTGAACATCTCCAAGATATTTTATATATGTTGTGGTAGATAACTTTATATTTTACTTGTTTATTTACTTAGGTAAGCCTCATTTATTCAGCAACACATTAGAACTAGCAAAGCATATGAATGCTTTCTTATATAATAAAGTCTTCACATTATGGATGCTTCTCAAACTGTGAAAATAACCCCCAAATGTCTTTTCACACTATAAAATAGCACAGGGAGGCCCACATATATCAGTACCTTACCTCTTGGTTTTCTTTTACTCTTGTCTGCATCTTTACTCTTAGAGAATTTCCTCTTTGTATTAACTCTGATCTTCTCATGTAAAGAAATAAACCATTTCCTACTGAAGTGCCTTCCTATTTCATTTTCTTTACTGCTTTCTTTTTCTCAACCACATCTTCTTTTTCATATAAAACTAAGATCTAATAAGCATGTGGTTGCTACTCGGCAAAATCCCTTGGTAAGTTGCAAGACCTGAATTTATGTTCCCCAAAAGATCCCTTTCTGCTAATAAACTTCAGGCTGGGTAATAGCTACTGTCCACTCCTCTCTCTTCTTACCCTGCACCTCCATCTCAAGGACATGGAACATAGCCTCAGCTTCCCCTTTATTTCCCAATGTGTGAATAAAGCCCAGCCAAAAGGGAGGGAGTTACTGTTACGCCAAATTTATTGCTTCCTTGGCCAGCAAACTTACATACCACATAGAAAGCCAGAGAGCCCCGGCCACATGATACCTCTCCTCACGTTTCATTGCTTCCTGTCTACCCTCAGGTAAGACCAGGCCTTCAAGTTAATCAACTTGAGAGTGATCTGCTCTGATGTTGTTTTTCTCTATAGCTGGAAATAAGTGACTTAAGGAGTCTATCTTGGAACAATTGTTCTGTGTGTGAGCCAGTAAGATTAAAATACACAAAGTCTACAATCATTTTTCTAAACTCTTGTGGTTTAGTCTTTTGGAATTCAGAATTTTTCAGATTTTATAAAGAAAATATGGTGCATGGGCTATATACTACTTTCTATTCCCAGCAAGTCTGGGATAACACCTTATTATCAAACATTAATCTCTCTCCAGCAAAACATATGACTACTCACACAAAATAATGCAAGTAATATCTATGAATAGCTTCAAGTCAGATCAATCTAGATATTACTTCCTAATAATTACCAATAAAATTTCATTTTCCAGAGCTTTCTACATTTTGTAACTGTGGACCTGTATTACAGTCAGTAGCTAATAATGGGTTGAGTGCCAATTGTAGGGCTTGATTATTTATTCAGGAGTGGCCAATCACCTGCTGAGGATGTTGCATTGCTAGCACTGTGAGTCACGGGTCATTGATTGGCAGTCTTCACTCATAACTTCCCTGTTCTTGAGTCTGGGAAGTGCAAAGACTCATTCCCATTTGATCTGTTTGTTGCCTAATCAAGGTAGTGAGTCTGGTTGACAATATACAAGGTTTCTTTGACTTATTGTAAAAGGATAATTTGTTGAGATATTAATTTGTAATTTTTTCTTTGTGTTTTCTCTAATCCCCCGGTTCCAAGAAGGTAACCAGGTCCTTCATGTTCCTTTGCCTCTGTGTTGGCAATCTCCCTCTCTAGCATTTGTTTCCCAAAAGCCTGACATCCTTGAAGAAATTATACTAGGAAGAAATGGAAAGTGAGTAAGAGACAGATAAAGAGAGAGAATGTGGATTTTTCAAAGATTTGGAAGAGTTTGGAAGTCAGCAGTCTCCACAGGGAACGGGGACCTGAGGCTGGATTGGGAAAGTTGGCAGAACTTGGGTGGGAAGTTGGCTTCATGGTCACTGTTATGGATTGAATGTTTGTGTTCCCTCCCAAATTTATATGCTGAAGCCCTAACCCCTGATATAATGGTATTTGGAGGTAGAGCTTAGGGAGGTAATTAGGTTTAGATGAGGTCATGAAGGGGAGGACCCATAATGAGATTAGTGTCCCTATAAGAAGAGAGAATAGAGCTCTCTCTCTCTCTCTTTGCTATATGAGGACACAGAAAGAGAGGTAGCCATCTGCAAGCCAGGAAGAAGGACATCACTAGGAACCAAATCTTTTGTGCCTGATCTTGGACTTTCCTATTTCCAGAACTATGAGAAATAAAAGTCTATTGTTTAAGCCACCCAGTCTATGGTATTTTGTTATAGCAGCTCCAACAGACTAAGACAGTAACCTAGCATTGGCAAAAATTCACATGCCCAAAGAAATAGATGATCCTTCAAAGGTCTAGCAAAGACATTAGAAATATTAGTGGTAACTAGGTTGGACTGGAGATGAAAAGTACCATCCATAATATTTTATAAGCTCTATGGAGTCCTTCATAGGATTGGGGTGAGGGGCAGCGGATTCCAATATGATTGAGATTGTACTTTCTGTTGACCTGGTTATGGGAATTGGGATCAAAGTCATATTAAATTAGATTTTAAAAAATAAAGTGAGGTATTAAGTATGTGCTCCCCACTCCTGATTATCACAGTTTGATTTATATTTTTATTCTTTATATTTTACATTTTTAAACTTCTTCATATTTCTTTCTTACCACTCCATTTTATTCACTTCTTTTCTTTTTTCTAATGTTGAAAGTATTACAGATGTCCCACTTTTTTCCCCATTGACCCCCTCCTTCCTGCTCCCACCCCCCTGGAGGTGGGACAAAATAGCTCAAAGTTTTCACAGCTGTGTATCTTTTTAAAGTGATAAGTTGGTGGTTTCTTTAAAGTCTTGCTTATTATTATTATTTTTTTAGATTTATTGCTAGGAGCTTGTTTTATTGTTATTATTGCTTTCGTAGATAATTTTTTAAATTAAAATTTTATACTATTTATTACCATCATCATTTTTTTGCTAATAATATTTTAGATTTATCTATGTTTAATACTTTCTCACCATTACTTCTTGCATCCCAGACCTTTCTTCTGATGTAAGTTTCCATCTTTCTGGAGCACAACTTTTACATGTAACTTAAGTATTGATCTGTTAGTGGCAAACTCTCTAAGTTTCTATTTATCAAAATAAACTTATTTATTTTGTTCTCATTCTTTAAAAAGGATTTTCTGGGCACGTAATTTGAGACAGACATTTTCTCTCAGCTCTTGGTAGGAGATCTATTGCTAGTCTATTTGTGGTTTCTTGTTAGGGTTCTCAGACTTCCTCTTGGGCTGTTTTTATGATCTTCTGTTTGTTTTTGCTTTTCTGCAGTGTAGTAAGCTGGATAAAGGTAAATTCTGCAATATCACATGGCATGAGTAAAGAATGTTTTATTGGGGGACATTCATAAGCCAAGGGCACCAAGCAAGGACCTGAGTGTCCCAGTTCTTCCTCCATAGAGAAATCTATGCCACCATGAGCCATAAAACCAATGAGGAGTTACCTCCTTCACCTCTCTCTTTTATTGAGCAAGCATAAGAATAATTGTCAGTGGGGCAACCATTGAGATTCCCTAGTTTCCCAGAAATGATGACTCAGATATTAAGACAGGCCAGTAAGCCAGGACAAGTGGACTAGGGAAACAGACAGATAGCTGAACAAACTGACAGAGCAACTTACAGATCACCTCTCTAGAAATAACATCTAGGCCTCAGCTGTATTTCAGCTCCAGATCAAGCAAAGCAGCAAACCAGGTGGGTGACAACAGGACCAGCTGCAATGACTAACAACCTCCTGCCCTGACACTGACCAATCAGTGAGGACCAGGACCCTGAAGGAGCACACCTAGAAAAGTGATGAATATTCTGTTGAAACCCTCCCATGACACCTCCCCTAAGATTCCCACCTGCAAGAGAGAAATAGCCTCAAGACAAAGGCCCCAGGGCCACTCTCCTTCCCAGGAGCACACCTGTGCCTCCCCACACCCTTTTCTTCCCCCACAGGCATGCGTCTCCTAGACTCTAAGGGTCCCCATGAGACTTGCAATCAGGGCAGCAATGGGCAATGGCAGTTCATCCCAGTCAAACCCCCTGAACCTGTCCCCAAGGCCCCTTTCTCTCTGACTTCTTAGTGAGCCAAAGCAGACCAGCCTGGGCTCATTTCCCCAGCCCCTTCTCATTTCACTGTTCCAGCTTTAATAAATGTCCTCTAAAATTCACCCAGACTCGTGTTGTGAAACTTTTTCTGCACAAAATCAAGAATCCACACACTACTGGCCTGGCCCTAGGCAGACCTGCTCAGGGCCAGATCCCCGTTCTGGTAACAATATCAGCTGCTTACAAGTTTTTGGGGAAATCCAGCTGCCCAGCACCTTGGAGGTTTTGGAGCCAATAAGAAGTTGCAGGCTCTCCTTTGGGAGTAGGAGGTAACCTCTAGCTCAAATTAGCTTATTGTCCAGGCAACAGAAAGGTTTCCGGAGTGTCTTTAAGGCAATCTAATTACTGTACTATTTTTCCAGCCTCTAATCTCCAGTCCCCTCACATATCTGACACAGAAAGAGAGAGAACAGTTATTTGCCCCTCACTCCCCACCCCCCTGGCCCTTCAGTTTGGGGGTTGAATGTGTCTAAGTTTAACCAATAGGGCTTTGTCACTCCCCTAGAGGACAAGTAGATTTGCTGTCCCCTGAGCAATGTGTTCTCAGAGATCCTGTTGTTATTCTGACTCCAAGAGCGACATCTAGGGGCAGAGAAGAGTAGCTGCAGAACTACCTGAAGTCATCTGTATATAGCTGTTCCCGTCACCTGCTAGGTCTTCTTTCCCCAGTGACTAGGGCTCCTGCCAGGGTAGAGTAGCCAAAACCGTTCCCATAAGGTCTGACCCCCTCTAGCCCATTTTGAACTACATACCAGTTAGACTTGGCTTTCCCTCCATTCTAAAAACCATCAGCAGGGAGATGTGATGAGCTCTCATGGCCAAAAGACCCACAACTAAATCTGATAAGTAGAGTTCTCTTGGCTGTACGCATCTTCAACTTAAAGGGGTCTGACAACCAAGCCCCACCCGCATCCCCAGATCTGACCAAACCCTGACCAGACTAGCCTGGTTTGCAGGGCGGCACCAGAGCAGGGTGGTTGGGAAAGGTATGAGTGGGTCACCCTCACATTCTGGTTCTGGGAGGCTGGGGTTTGGAGGGCAAAGACAAAGGCCCTGATCTCTAAAAGGAATTGAATTTCCTCATCTCCAAACTGCTCTAGCTTTTTTCTTTCCCATTTATCCAGCACCTGGGCACCTTGTGTGGATCCAATCAGGTTTTTTCTGTCAGTCCCCTGGATTTCCTTCTTCACCCCACAGCTGAAGCTGCCTGCAAACACCCAAAGAATTCCACCCAGGACCAGAAATACATCACTCTCCTTAAAAGTCCTGCTGCTCAATTGAGGTTTTCCTAACTTGTCACACAATCACCAGGTGGTACAGTCTCAGGCTCAGAGAACCCATTTCTGCTTCTCCCATACTCTTCACCTGTGCTTCCTCTTTGGTCAGTCCAGCAATTTATTTTGCAAAGCAAGCCTAGAGTAGTAGGCAGTTAGACAGACATGAGCAGAGCAAGGACCATGGGCCAGGTACAGAAGATCACCAGGATGGAAAGCCCCAGGTACCTAGCAAGGGGCAAAACTGGGAGAACAAGGACCTCACCACCAGGGTAAACTTTCTTCTCCTAGCATATTGCTGGTAATGCAGTTTAGGCCCCCTGTCCTTACCTCCATAGAGATAACATCTAGGTCTCAGTTGTATTTCAGCTCCAGGCCCAGAAAATCAGCAAAACCAAATTAGCAACACCACAGCTAACCTCAGTACCAGCTGCACTAACTAATGACCTATTGACCTGGCACTGCTCAATCAGTGGAAATCATGACCCTGAAAGGACATACCTGGAAAGCTGATGAATATTCTATTGAGATCCTCCCCTGGAACCTCCTCTACAATCCCCACGCTTAGAAGCCCTTAAGACATAGGACCAAGGGATCAGAAAAATGGCAGTGAAGTGAATGGAAGCTACACAGACCATCTCCCAGGAACAAACTGGAATTACACCTAAAATAAAGACAAATTCTCGCAAAAAACAACTGAAAAGAAGTTGGAGAGAACCCAGATAACCAGGCACAGAAAGAGGATGCCAAATCAAGCCTGGTAGGAACTGCGGAGGTGTGAGAGGGCAGGCTGGGAGCCCACAACCAGCAGCTGAGGTCCATTTTAGCTGTGAGTGCTTACTTCTGAGAAAGTGGGGGTTTTAAAGAGCACCAAATCAGCTACAGCCACTCATATTGGGCTCTGACATAGGGAGGGTGGACTGGACTGCAACTGTGTGGAGAGTCCAGGGCTCCTGGCTCAGGAGAGAGCTGGAATGGAGGACACTGGGAATTTTGTGCTGAATCACCCCTTCATAGGACAGTAGCCATCTTACCCAAAGTGCCCCTTTGCAGAGCCCTGGGAGTAGCAATAGCCCCTCCTTCAGGAATTCAACACCAGGCCAGAGAAATGCAAATTGAGGCTCATTAAACAGCTAGAGTCTAACAGCAAGCAAGTGCCCCACCCACTGGAAATCCTCTTACACCTGAGGGATTTTTCATTCAGCTGAGGGCTACAAATTCAGGCTCATCAAGTAACTGAGAAAAGTAGCCTCCAGGCAAAAGCTAGAGGATAACTAAACCTTTTCTTGGCTTGCAAATCTACCCAGGAAAATGAGACTTGACAGTGGAGTTTAACGTGGGTCCTCCAACACTCATCCAAACCAGTAGAGGGAGCCACAACCAGTGGAACACCAACACCCACAAGGAAAATTTGGTAGGCTCCAAAACACACTGAGACAGCCAAAATGGTGAAACAAAGAAACAAATCTCAAATGAAAGAACAAGAGAACTCTACTGGAGAATAGATAAATGAAATGGAATTAAGCAAGGTATCAGAAGTAGAGTTCAGAGTAATAATTATGAAGAAGCTCAACATCATAAGTAAAGAGTACAACAGCATGAGTAAAGATATAGAAACAATGAAAATCAACCAGTTGGAAATGAAGAATGACATAGCAGAAATAAAGAAAACATTGGGCCCTGGCCAGTTTGGCTCAGCAGTTGGAGCGTTGGCCTGTGGACCAGAGAGTCCCGGGTTTGGTTCCCACTAGGGGCAGGTACAAAAAAAAATTTTTTTTAATAAAATAAAAAAAAAGAAAACATTGGAAGGAATAACCAGCAGAGTAGAGGAAGCCAAGGATTGGATCAGTGAATTAGAAGACAGGGTAGAAAGAATCAACCAATCAGAGAACCAAAAAGAAAAAACAATCAATAAATAGGAAGACAGCCTAAGATAACTTGGGGTCTATATAAAATGTAACAACATCAGCATCATAGGAGTGGCAGAAGAAAAAGAAAATGAGCAAGGGTTAGAGAATATATTTGAAGAAAAAGTGACACAAAACTTCCCTAACTTGGTGGAGGAAAAAGGCATACAAGTTCAAGAAGCATAGAGAGCCCCAAGTAAGAAGAATGGAAAGAGGCCCACAAAAAGACACATAATAATTAAAATGCAAAAAATTAAAGAAAAAGAGTGAATCCTAAAGGCAGAAAGAGAAAGGCAACTTTTACCTACAAAGGAACCCCCATAAGGCTATCAGCTGACTTCTCAGCAGAAACACTACAGGCCAGAAGGGAATGGCATGAGGTAATTAAGGTAATGAAAAACAAGGATCTAAATCCAAGACGACTCTATCCAGCAAGGCTATCATTCAAAATAGAAGGTGAAATACAGAGCTTCCCAGACAAAAAAAAAAGTCTGAGGGAATGTATTAGCACCAAACCAGGACTGCAAGAAATGTTAAAAGGACTGCTGTAATAAGCAGAAGGAATAAGAGGAGAAACATAATCATAATAAACAAAAATGGCAATAAAAAGTACATATCAATAATGATCTTAAACATAAATGGTTTAAATGCTCCAATCAAAAGACACAGAGTAGCTGAATGGATAACAAAGTATGACTCATACATGTTGTTTACAAAAGACCCACCTCACAACAAAAGATTCACATAGGTTGAAAGTGAAGGGATGGAAAAAAATTTTCCAAGCAAACAGAAAGGAAAAAAAAAAGCTGGGGTGGCAGTACTCATACCTGATAAAATAGACTTCAAAATGAAGGCCATAACAAGAGACAAAGAAGGCCACTACATAATATTGAAAGGATCTATCCAACAGGAGGATATAACCTTAGTAAACATATATACACTCAACATAGGACCACCAAAATACATTAAAAATCTTCTGGAGGACTTCAAAGGAGAAATCAACAGCAATACAATCATAGCACAGGATTTCAACACCCAGCTGATATCACTGGATAGACCCTCTAGACAAAAAGTTAACAAGGAAACAGAGCCTAAATGATGCACTAGATCAAATGGATTCAATAGATATCTACAGAGAATTACACCCCAAAACTGCAGAATTCACATTCTTCTCAAGTGCACATGGGACATTCTCAAAGATAGACCACATGATAGGACACAAACTAAGTGTCTACAAGTTCAAGAAGATTGAAATCATATCAAGCATCTTCTCAGATCACAATGGCATGAAATTAGAAATCAATTACAACAAAACACACAGAACCATTCAAACATATGGAAGCCAAATAGCATGTTAGTAAACAATGAGTGGGTTACCAATGAGATCAAGGAAGAAATGTAAAAATTCCTCGAAACCAATGAAAATGAACACACAAAAACACAAAATCTATGGGTCACAGCAGAAGCAGTCCTGACAGGGAGTTCATAGCCCTACAGGCCTACCTCAAGAAATAAGAAAAATTTCTAATTGACTTTCTAGTCCTACAACTTAAAGAACTAGAAAGTAAACAAAAAGGAAAATCCAGAGCAAGTAGAAGGAAAGAAATAGTAAAGATCAGAGCAGAAATCAACGACATAGAAACTACAAAAATAATTCAAAAGATCAATGAAACAAAAAACTGGTTCTTTGAAAAGATAAGCAAGATTGATGGCTCCTTAGCCAGACTCACCCAGAAACAAAAAGAGAGGACCCAAATAAACAAAACAGAAACGAAAGACGAGAAGTAACAACTGACACCACAGAAATACATAGCATTGTTAACAAATACTATGAACAATTATATGGCAACAAATTGGACAATCTAAGCGAAATGGACAAATTTCTAGAAACACACAGTACCCCAAAACTAAATGGGGAAGAGATAGAAAACTGGAACAGACCAATAACAATAAGGAAACTGAAGATGTAATCAAGACTCTCCCAGCAAACAAAAGCCCAGGCCCGGATGGCTTCATGAGGGAGTTTTGCCAAACATTCAAAGAAGATCTGACACCCAATCTCCTCAAACTATTCCAAAAAATTCAAGAAGGAAGACTTCAAAACTCATTTTATGAGATAGCACAATTCTAATTCCAAAACCAGAAAAAGACACTACAAAGAAAGAAAACTACAAGCCAATATCCCTGATGAACATAGATGCCAAAATCCTTAACAAAATAGCAAATCGGATCCAGCAATACATTAAAAATATTCACCATGACCAAGCGGCATTCATCCCAGGGATGCAAGGCTGGTACAATATTCACAAATCAATAAATGTGATACACCACAGAAACAAAATGAAAGATGAAAACCACAATGATCATATCAATAGATGCTGAAAAAACATTCGACAAAATCCAGCACCCATTTCTGATAAAAACGCTCCTTAATGTGGGAATAGAGAGATCATATCTCAACATATTAAAGGCCATATATAAAAAACCTACAGCCAACATCCCACTCAATGGGCAAAATCTAAAAGCATTTCCCTTAAGAACAGGAACAAGACAGGGATACCCAGATTCACCACTCTTCTTTAACATAGTACTAGAGGTCTTAGCCACAGCAACTAGACATGAAGAAAAACTAAAAGGGATCCAAATTGGAAAGGAGGAAGTGAAACTGTCATTATTTGCAGATGACATGATACTATACATAGAAAACCCTAAAGACTCCATCAACAACATACTAGATTTAATAAATGAATTTGGTAAAGTAGCAGGATACAAAATTAACATCAAGAAATTGATGGCATTCTTATACACCAAAAATGAATTCACAGAAAGAGAAACTGAGAAAAAATTCCCATTTACCATTGCAGCAAAAAAATTAAGATACTTAGGAATAAAATTAACCAAAGAAGTAAAGGACCTATTTGCAGAAGACTACAGGACATTGAAAAAAGAAATAGAAGAAGATATAAAAAAGTGGAACCATATACCTTGTTTATGGATTGGAAGAATTAACATCATTAAAATGTCCATACTACCAAAAGCAATCTATAGATTCAACACAATTCCCATCAAAATGCCAATGACATATTTCACAGAACTAGAACAAACACTCCAAAAATTTATATGGATCAAAATAGATCCCAAATAGTCACAGCATTCTTGAAAAAGAAGAACAAAGTGGGAGGGATCACAATACCAGATATCAGGTTATACTACAAAGCCATTGTAATCAAAACAGCCTGGTACTGGCACAAGAACGGGCATATAGATCAATGGAACAGAACAGAGAACCTGGAAATTGACCCAAGACATTATGCTCAATTAATATTTGACAAAGGTAACAAGAACATACAATGGAGTAAAGACAGCCTCTTAATAAATGGTGTTGGGAAAATTGGACAGCTACATGCAAAAAATGAAGCTAGACCACGAACTTACACCATACACAAGAATAAACTCAAAATGGATCAAAGACTTAAATGTGACTCATGAATCCATAAAAATCCTAGAAGAAAATGTAGGCAACAAAATTTCAGACATCATATGCAGCAGCATTTTCACTGGTACAATGCCTAAGGCAAGAGAAACAAAGGAAAAAATTAATAAATGGGATCACATCAAACTAAAAAGCTTCTGTACATCAGAAGAAACAAGCATCAAAATGGAAAGGGAACCCACTATATGGGAGAGCATAATTGCCAAGGATATATCACATAAGGGGTTAATTCTCAAAATATATAGAGTATTCATAGAACTCAACAAAAGGAAGACAATCCAATTAAAACTGGGCAGAGGATCTAAATAGATACCTCTCCAAACAGGACATACAAATGGCCAAGAGACATATGAAAAAATGCTCAACATTACTAAACATCAGAGAGATGCAAACTAAAACGACTATGAGGTATCACCTCACACCTATCAGAATGGCTGCCATTAACAAATCATCACACAACAAGTGCTGGTGAGAGTGTGGAGAAAAGGGGACTCTAGTACACTGCTGGTGGGAATGCAGACTGGTGCAGCCACTGTGGAAAACAGTACGGTGTTATCTCAGAAAAATAAAAATTGAATTGCCATTTGACCCAGTGATCCCACTTCTAGGAATATATCCTAAGAATCCTAAAACACCAATCAGGAAGAATATATGTACCCCTATGTTCATAGCAGCACTATTTACGATAGCTAAGATCTGGAAACAGCCCAATAGATGAGTGGATAAAAAAGCTGTGGTACATATACACAATGAAACACTATGCAGCTGTAAGAAAGAAAGATCTCTTATCCTTTGAGACGACATGGAGGGACCTCGAGAGTATTATGCTAAGCGAAATAAGCCAATCAGAGAAAGCCAAATACCACATAATCTCACTTATTTGTGGAATATAATGAACAAAATAAGCTGGTGAACAAAATAGACCCAGAGACATAGAAAGGAGTACAGTTCAGACTGACAAACCTCAGATGAGGGGGACGGAGGCGAGGGAAGAGATAAACCAAAGAACTTATATACATGTATGCATAACCAATGGACATAGACAACAATGCTGGGGTGGGGGAAGGAGATCGGGAGGAGGGTGTCAATGGGGGAAAATGGAAAACCATCTGTAACAAAAATAAATTAATAAAATAAATAAAATTAAAATAAATAAATAAAGACAGAGGACCAAGCATGCTTTCTCTCCTGGAAGTACATCTAAGCCTTTCCCCTCTCTGTCCTCCTTCCCCCACAAGGCATATTACCTTTCCCCTTCTCTCTCCTAAGTTCTGAGAGCCCCTTCTTTTGCCTCTGTAACTTCTTTCCTGAGCCCATTTCTTCTACCACTCACTGCTTCTACCTCTGTGACTTCCTCAATAAACGTTCTCTTATAGTTTGAGTCTTAGCTCTGAATTTTTTCCTAGCCAGAATTTAAGTAGTGAGGTTGCTAAATCAAGGTCTGGTATGACCCCCACCAGTCCAACACCTGGTGTTGCCCCCCAGCACTAGGATTGGTAGGTAGTAATTTATGGAGACCCTGTCCATAAACGCATGCTTTTCTCTAGAGAAGATGTCCTTTTCTTTCTGTCCATAATAAGGTGGCATTATTGGCTTGTAACTACCTTCACAGTCTCTTGGGTTTAACCCAGATGTCCCAAGTTTAGCTAATTGAAGCAAATTACTAGAAGGCAATTTGCTAAATATATCAAAAGCCTTCACAATCTATAGACATTTTGACCTAATAATTCTGATTCTAGGATTTTAATCTAAGGAAATCTTTGAACATATGTCAAGATCTACATATAAAAATATTCATAGAAATAGCCATAGAGCAAAAATTGGAAATAGATGACTGGTTAAATAAATTATGGTGCACTCATTCAATGGATTTCTATGTAGTGTTGTAACGTGTCCGCGAGATAACCAGAGACGAACAGCTGAATTGTAAAGGCGCACTTCATTACGCCAGCAGGCTGGAGGGGTACAGCTTCCCCAGATCCTTAGCACAGATTCTTCTTGCTCATCCGATTTTAAAGACAGAAGCCCCATCCCCCTTCCCCCCCGCCAGGGGACCAGTACAATAGTGTGAGTGACAGTGATTACAGAAGTCAAAATTAACATTATTCATCGGTGTACAAATACCTGAAATGTCTGCAAATACCGATACTTGATACTCTGAAACTGCAAATGCCTCCCAACATGTGGGGCAACTATAATCTTAGGCAAAACTCCTTTACTTCTAGGGGTAATTAACCTATTATTGGAAGAATATCTAGGAAGGTCTATTGATGATAAAAATGGAGTCATTTAGTTGCCTTAGCCAAGGGGCCTACATAAAAATGGAATCTAGTTGCCTTAGCCTTGGGGCCCAGATCATTCCCCACTGGTTTTCCTGACAAGTCAAATCATTGACTTGACTTAGTTTTTATGAGGCTGTTTATTAGACATAGCCCAAAGGCTAGGAGTAAACATAATATAGCGAGAGGGCCAGCAATGACAGATAATAGAGCTGCAAACCAATTTTCAGATTGTCGTCCTTTTCTTTCTTGTTCCTCAATATTTTTCCTAACTAGTGATAAACTTTCGTGAATAGTCCCTGAATTATTCACATAAAAACAGCAATTTTCTCCCACTGTAACACATAATCCTCCTTCCTTAAGAAATAAGAGGTCTAATTCTCTCCTGTTCTGCAGGCCCATTTCTAAGTTCCCAGTTCCATTGGGGCCCAGGTTATAAGGATTCCCCTGTACAGTCATAACCAGAAAAATCAAAGTCCAGATAAACGCAAGAGTCTTATCTGGAGAGGGAACTTCGTAGGGGCACAGGGAACCGTCCATTTTGCTTTTTCCCCCTCAGCCGGGAATGGTGCTGCCAGATCGGGATGCAGTTGACCTTGAGAGCCATTGGTGCAGGCAGGATGACAGTGTATAGTCCCTTCCAGGCCAGAGTTAGTCCCTGGGTAGTGAACTTCTTTACCCACACTGAGTCCCTGGGCTGGAAGGGGTGATCAGGGTCTAAGGTGAGCACAGGCAGGGCATCACAGATGTGTTTATGGATGGCTTTCTGGGCGGACTGCAGGGCCTGCAAGAACTGTAAGAGGGTGAGGGGGAGCAGAGTGGTCCAGTTTTCACCGGTTTCTAAAGTAAATTTGCTTAAGGTGTCCTTTAAGGTCCTGTTCATGTGCTCTACCTGTCCGGAACTCTGTTGGTGGTAAGCACAATTGAGCTTCCAATTTATGTCTAACCCCTTAGAGATATCCTGTGATCTCTTTGCTATAAAGGCGGGGCCATTGCCTGATCCAAAGGTGAGGAGTAGCCTAAACTTGTTACTTCCTTTACTACATCCCAGACTGTTATCCTACCAACCAAGGACAAGCTCTCCGTCTCTCAGTGTCCTATTTTCTTCCCTTCTTGAGTATTCCTCTCATGTCCTGTCTTCCTGTAATATGTATGTCCCTTTCTTTTATCCTTCTTTAACTTGCATAGACCCTCTGCAACTTTCCTAGTCCTTCCCCTGACATTAACCTGAGAGCTTGCTTAATCTATCTGCAGTCTGCACATCTCCCAGCTTTTCTTTTCCTCTTCCCTACTCAGACCCACACATTCCTGCTTCCCTCCACCTTCTCCCTTTCCCTGTGACCTTACTGGACATTACCTGCCTCTCAGGAGTTCAGTAAGCTTGGTGTAACCTAAGTGGGTAGTCTGGTGCAGCTGGTTGACTAAAGTCCGACCTAGAGCCTCTGGGACTAACAACCTCTCATCAGGCAGTGTCCATCACTCGTTTGGTTCCTGGGTGGCTTGCTTCTGTTCAGCCAAGTCATTTTCTGACCCAGTGTATCTGGAGAGGTCATTCCCCACTGGTTTTAGGGCCACTTTCCAAGCTTCCTGATCAGCAGTGCGGTTTCCCTGTGCCCCTACGAAGTTCCCTCTTTGATGTCCTTCCCGGCCGAGGTTAATAACCCTCATTCCCTGTAGATAGCACTATGCACGTGCACTGTGGCAAAGACATATCTGCTGTCAGTGTAGATGGTTACTGACTTTCCCTTGCCCCATCAGAGAGCCTGGATTAGGGCTATGAGTTCAGCCCGTTGGGCTGGAGTTCCCCATTCAAGGACTGTGACAAGAAGACACCGTCCAGAGTCACTACTGCTGCCCCAGTATACCTGATTTCTTCCTGGACGTAGCTGCTCCCGTCCATGAACAATACGTCATCTGATGATGGCAGTGGGACATCCTTGAGGTCTGGGAGGGCCATCTGTACTATGTCGATTACCTCTAGGCAGTCTTGTAGAGGTTTCTCCGGGTCATCATGTGGAGGCAGGATGGCAGGATCAATGGCCAATGGCCTGGAGTGGCAGTGGCCAGTAATTGAACAGTCACTGGAGAAGATCACATCCGAGTAGGGGGTATGGGCACTCTGGCATGACCAGAAACAGTATTTTTCCCAAGGTCTATAGTCCTCTTTGAAGTCCAGGGGTAGGTTAGGGGCCCACTGGATCGGTCAGGACTGAGTCTACTGCACCAGTACCTGCCAGAAAAACTAACTAGTTTGTCCCCTATTGTCTTGTTATTCTTGGCTCCTGAAGGCTCAATTGGAAGGAGCCCTGGCCCTGTCATTTTTCCAAGTTAAAGATTTTATTTTGTTCCTAATCGGAACTTAGGCCTGCCATCCTGACCTTTCCTTATGTTTCCCTTAAGGCCGATACTACCACCTTTGCTATTCTTTTATCCTGTTTTTCCCCAGGGGTGTCCCTATTATTATATACCTTTTGAGCTTTTTTTTTAATCCTCACTCGACATTTTTGCATTTATCTTCAGATAGAGTGGAAGGGAGAGAGGGGGCAGACAGATGAGCCACCTGGGCTGGCACTGAAGGAACACGCCCCTTCTGCAGCCCGACTACTCTCCCCGGGGAACCCTGCAGCCCCTGAGGCCCCTGCAGCCTCCAGGTGAGTGCTTGTATGCCTGCCTGCTGCCCCCATTTCCCAGGACAAGGGGCTCTCTGCACTGGACCCCGGTCCCAATGTGTGGCGGGGCACACCATGCCATGTGGGATGTATACAACGGCCCACCAGCAGGGATGGCCCCTGCCTGGCTACTACTACCAATCAATTGGGCCTTTAAATTTCTTTCCATTCAAACTGAGCTCTGTTCAGGGGAGACCTTGGGTGATTAGCTGCGCCCAATAGGCTCCATCTGTGGAGCTGAATCCTCCCTCTCCTCGTGCCTCCTGCATGCCCCCCACTGGGGATCAGGCCCACAACCTGGGCATGTGCCTTGACCGGGAATCGAACTGGTGACCCCTTGGTGCATGGGTCAATGCTCAACCACAGAGCCACACCAGCCAGGCCTTTTGCTGTATCTCTGCCCCGCAGGGACTTCCATACCTTTTCCCAGGTTTCTCTTGGGGCACAGTTTGGGGCCCACTACCAGTATTTGTGCCCTAATCATAACCTTCCTCAAATCCTTCTCCAAGAATGCCCCAACATGCAACCCAGTGAGGCCATCCGAGCACCAGGGCCACTATCCATGATCAGACCAACTGAAACAAAGTTGAGGGAGACACAGTAGGGAGGCAGACGAGGACAAAAACAAGGGAAGACACACAATACAGAAACTTTTGCTTCGTCTGCCTGGCCACTCCACTCACGGGAGCACAGTCACTCACACACAATTACATTCACACAGTCACACTCACACACCGTTTGAATTTCCTTCCAGAAATTCCCTATCCTGAGTTGCGCCTATGCCTCTTGGGAGGTGATCAGTCTCCCCTTCTGCCCCAGTTGGTGGGCCAGATTTGAATGAGAATTTGCCAGATTTGAACCTCACCTAACATCTTAGGGGGATTCCCAGGAGAGGAGAGGCTGCGCCGCGTCCGGCCCTCTCATTCTCATCCAGATAGACCGGTCACCCAGAACTCACCTCTGGAGTTTTCTACCAGGTCTCCTTTAATCTTTTTGGGGACATCTTGGCGTCTCCGGACCACTCATCGGAAACCCAAGTAGGATCTTTGGAGCCCTGGAATTCAGGGGGCGCCTTCTTCTCAGATCTATAGAGTTTCGACAGCCAGATTGGGAGAGGCTGCCCTTCCTAGGCGTCTAGCCCCTGGTGTAGCAAAACACCAGGGAATCTCACTGGAGCCTCCAAATGTTGTAAGGTGTCCACGAGATAACCAGAGATGCACAGCCGAATTGTAAAGGAGCACTTCATTACGCCGGTGGGCTGGGGGGGTACAGCTTCCCCAGATCCTCAGCACAGATTCTTCTTGCTCATCCGATTTTAAAGACAGAAGCCCCATCCCCTTTTGCCCCCCCCAGGGAACCAGTACAATAGTGTGAGTGACAGTGATTACAGAAGTCAAAATTAACATTATTCATCGGTGTACAAGTACCTACAAATGCCTGCAAATACCTATACTCGATACTCTGAAACTGCAAATGCCTCCCAACATGTGGGGCAACTATAATCTTAGGCAAAATTCCTTTACTTCTAGGGGTAATTAACCTATTATTGGAAGAATATCTAGGAAGGTCTATTGATGATAAAAATGGAGTCATTTAGTTGCCTTAGCCAAGGGGCCTACATAAAAATAGAATCTGGTTGCCTTAGCCTTGGGGCCCAGATCAGTAGCAGCTACATGTAGCTCCTTCAAATTACAGTGCACATTTATAGTTGTTGAAATGAAAAAATATTTGCAATATCTTGTAGTAAAATAACAGTTTACTGAACAGCATATATAATACAATATCAATGTATTTCAGGTGAGCCTGTTGATCATTCCCTCTTTCTTGAATCTTTCTTAGTTTGACATTCTTGTCACTTGCAATTTTTTATGCATCCTCTCTCTCTGCTGTCTCAATCTATTAACCTATTCTTTTGCTCACTTCTGAATGTTGATGTTTTTCAGATTACCCTATTCCCTTTCTTTTATCTTCTCAGTCTATCCACTCTCCTTAAGTAACCTTACTTATTACTTGAATTTGTTACCCTAAAAATAAAAGGCCAAGGTGAGAACCAACAAGAATTTACTTGAGATCCAAAAGAATAATTTTCAAGAAGCAATGATTCAGGCAGACACCCACACTGTGTTCTGATTGAGGGATGAAGTCAAAAGGTATTTATGAGAAAGGGAAGGGGAACAATTACCCGAATAAATTTCTATGGGTGTTAATAAGCTAAGGAAGGAATTTCTATAGGTGCAGATAAGCTTGCACTGTGATGCTAATTCTAAAGAATGTCTTTAATTTTCAGTTTTGCAGTTATGATGTCTGCTCTCCTGTTGGCTTTGCAAACAGTTGTTCTGAATACAATGCTGCTTTAGGCCTACTCCAAAGGTTATTTTGCCCAGTTGTAAACATTTTAAAGGTTTGAGGAATAACACATACAAGGCAGTTCCTCTGAGATGGCAGCTCCAATTCCATTTAGCTCTGTTAATATTATTATTATTTTTATTATTTTACAAATGTAACAATCATTTAAATGTTAATGACTCTGAAATCTGAGTGTTTAGCTCAAATGATTTTCCTAAATTCCAAAACCATTTAGCAAACTGGGCATCACCATTTGGATGTCTTCCAGGTTCCTCAAATTCTGCCTGCCCAAAACATAACTCATCTCTCTTCTCCTCTCTCAAAACTACTCCACCGTGTATTTCTCACCTCAGCACTAGCCACTATCTCCACTCAGTATCCTGGCAATCATTTTTGTTTTCTCCTTCTGTGTAACCCAACAAGTCTGTCAATTCTACCATCTAATAGCTCTGAAACCTGTTTGTTTTTCTTAATGTCTTCCTGGTGTTGGATTATCTAATAGCTTCTTCACGTGATTAGCGCCCTAGTGTTACTGTTGTTAGCTAGTTATTGATGAAAAAAAGAGTGTAAAGGGAAATCAGACATTGTTGAGCACATTAAGCTGGCAAGCAGAGGACTGTTTACTTCACCAGGAAGCTAAACTTCACTCCCCAAGAAATCACAGCATTGTCCCACCAAGGGGATTAACAATCCTCCCTTCCAGCTCTGGTACTGGATTGTGTGTGTGGGAGGAAGGAGCAGGGAGAGAGAAGGACATGTAAAATGAAGTCAAATGGTGCAGGGGAGGTGGTGGACCATAGAGGACTGTCAATCTAACCTGGGAAAAGATCATTGGCTAGGAGGGATGGAGCCAATGCAAGCCCTCAAAAGTTTGGGAAGCTGATTGGTTATTTTGAAAAAGCTTCTGGTTCCTCCCAAGCCTGAGAATACATAATTCCAGGTGAAGAAAGAAGCTCTCTCTCTTGCTTGACCACCAGAACTCGCCCTGTGTGTACACATGTTCTCTCTTCATAGCCATGTGGCCTTAGCGACCACATGGTTGACAGCTGCACGGATTCAAAACGCAGGCTCCAGGCAGGAGCCTGTATACCACAGCACAGCAACAGATTGCTACTGGAAACACAAATTAAGCTAGCTGGATGCTGGACTGGGGCTAAGCTTTAATATGGCACAGGATCTATGGCATTGACTCTATTACTGGCCCTGATTTTCCATGGTGGGACAGATGGAGATGGGACATCGGATGGGATATCTTTTTTATTTTGCATCACATAAATATTATTACCACCAGACCTCATCCTCCCTTGTGGGTGCCTGGAAATGCTTATCTTCATAACACCACAAGAACCCCACTTCAACCAGCAACACTAGTAGAGTCTGGGGCCCCAGGAAACCCTCAGAAACTTCCACCTTACTGGCCCAAGACTACTGGCTATTTGCTATGTAAGAATCCTACCCTCATCTGAGAAAAAGATAAATTTGGTAAACGACACCAGGAGACCAAAGATCTTCCCTGTCCTGTTCCCAAGAAATAATTGATATGTTACTGCAAGGAAAAGACATTAAAACATTAGATGTTCTTCAAAATCTTATCTTACTTGGTCACGGTGTTTAAAAAAGTCAACCAAGTAAATTTAAAAATCTATTTGCCTTTATTGAATGATTCATGAATCAAGCAGCATCCCATCTGGTAAATAGGGGTGGGGGGTGCTGTACAAAATAGAAGGTTTTTGTAGGAAGTGGTTGGACAAGAAAGTTATTAGCAAAATTTAAAAATGGATTGTTTCAGGCAAGGTATTTGAGGTAGGGGCAGCAGAGGTCTTTATCAGGCAGATTACTTCACTAGTGTTGATCAAGAAATTCCAGACTGATTGGTTGTAAAGTCACATTCCTGGTGAGACAAGCTAGTAAGCCAGGACAAGAGGAATAGAGAAAATGAGATAGGTGGTTAAATGGCCAAGCAGTTTACAGCCACTTAGCAAATTGCAAAATTCTATCTTCCCTAACCAAGGACACTTAAGAGTAAATCGTTTTTACTTCTCCTCAACCAGAGGGTAAATACCTTAAACCACTCCACTAAATAACACAAATCCAATTAGTAGCATTTGTGCCAACCATACCCAAGAATGGATGTAGTCTGGGGAATAAATCTCATTTTGGCACATCAACATAAAGCTGATAAACATCCTCCCCTAAGAATTCACCTAAACGCTCAGCCTTTAAAACTCTCAAGACAATGACCCAGGTCACCTTTCCCTTCCCCTCTTTCAAGCGTGTTACCTTTACCTTTCTCTCTCCTAAGCACCAAGGGCCCTTCTTTTACCTCTTTAACTTTCTAAATTAACTTTCTCTTACAGTTTGAGCCTGTCTCTGAATTCTCTGTCAGCCAGTGCTCAAGAACCGAGGTCCCACTTCACCAGCAACACTGGGAAGGGCTGAAACTGCAGCTAAGTCTTCGTCTGTTGCCCTGGGGGCCAGTGACTCACCTTGGGCCTCTCATTTTTCTTTTAATTGTGGAAATTTTTATATATTTCTTATTGTTACGAACAAAGATAGTGAGTTTATTCCCTGCTGCTTACTGAAAAGCCAAAAGTTTTACTTATCTGGTCAGCCAAACAAGGAGACCAGAGAGGAGGGTCAAATTAGTAACTTTGAACAAAGGCTTGGGATTGGTTTTAAGATGTGAGGGTAAAAATAGGTTATATATATTTATTAATTCTAATTCAGAAGGTCTGATTGGGTAGTCTTGGAACTAACCCATCTAAGGTTAGAGATGTGGAAAGATCAGGAGAGAACAAAGAAATTCCAATCTGGCAGAGTTTGATTTATCAGTAGTGTGTGTGTCCAGATTTGGTCCATACACCAGATCTTCCCTGTTTATGGACCTCTAATCTGGCTTGGTCTGGTGGTCTGAGCACTAGAGGCCTGTTGTTATTGCCTGAAAGACACTTAGAACTAGGGAAAAACACAATTAGGGTCTGGTTTCAGTGTTAGGGACCAGATTTATTACTTTGTATTATTTTTAATAAACAATAGAGGAAACCGACCTCTAATTGTCCCAAATAAGAAAGGAAAAATTGTACTGAGACATTCCAACTGTTAATCATCTTAAGTATCTTATTTATTTATTTACTTATTTTTTAACATTTTGTGAGTTTATTTGAGCAAAAGTTGATTCAAACAGGGTTGCACCAAACCACACAGGGTTAAATCTCTTTCCTAACAGGAGCCAGGGGACAGACTGGTATAGAGAAGAAGGTGTGGAATTAAAGAAAGGAAATTATTCGATTGGCTATAGCTTGAAGCCTAGTTGGCTGTGATTGGTTGTGCTTTGTTTTCGATTTTTTTTTTCTCTCCAATTTTTATTAATTTATTTTTGTTACAGATGTTTCTCCTTTTCCCCCCCTAAACCCCCTCCTCCCCATCCCACCCCTCCCACCCCCCTAGCATTGTTGTCTATGTCCATTGGTTATGCATACTGCATATAAGTTCTTTGGTTCATCTCATCCATCCCCTCCCACCCCTCTACTCTGAGGTTTGTCAGTCTGAACCATACTCCTTTCTATGTCTCTGGGTCTATTTCATTCATCAGCCCACCTTGTTTATTATATTCCACAAATAAGTGAGATCATGTGGTATTTGGCTTTCTCTGATTGGCTTATTTCGCTTATCATAATACTCTCCAGGACCTTCCATGTCATCTCAAAGGATAAGAGATCTTTCCTTCTTACAGCTGCATAGTGTTCCATTGTGTATATGTACCACAACTTTTTTATCCACTCATCTATTGATAGACACTTGGGCTGTTTCCAGATCTTAGCAATTGTAAATAGTGCTGCTATGAACATTGGGGTACATATATTCTTTCTGATTGGTGTTTCGGGCTTCTTAGGATATATTCCTAGAAGTGGGATCACTGGGTCAAATGGCAATTCGATTTTTAATTTTTTGAGGAAACAGCATACTGTTTTCCATAGTGGCTGCACCAGTCTGCATTCCCACCAGCAGTGTACTAGAGTCCCCTTTTCTCCACACCCTGGCCAGCACTTGTTTGATGATTCTGGCAGGTGTGAGGTGATACCTCATCATTGTTAAGTATCTTTTATACAGAGACATTTAACTTGTATCACTCCTCCCTCAGGGAAGCAGTGGCTAGATCATGTCCACAGAGTTTAACTGTAAATAGACGTCATTTTATCAGCTATTCCTGTGAAGGAGAGGCATTCACTATTAGAATTACGGTATAGTTCTAAGAAAGAATCCTTACCAGTAGAGAACTGAGAAACCAGTGTGTATGATATCCTTGTAATTAACCCAGTTACTAATTAACAGGGAAGGAGCAAAGGGAAGGCCAAATAGATGCATGCCCAGTAAAGTCTGGGTGATGTAGGAAGGTACTTGCCTATCACTCACACCTGGGAATTGGCCAAAGTAGGCATGGACACTGCACTGTGGGAAAATTTACTATATTTAATCTGCTAAGCAAAGGAGTTCTCTCTCTTGCACTCTGGGCTCCTGGCTCTCTTGTTTCAGGGGGCACACTACCCTGAATTCTCCCACATGGTTCACAGCCATGTGGACCCCACACACAATGGACTAATGAACTGCGACTAGCCTGATGCTGTGTCAGACCCAGCTCCACCATGGAATGGAAACTTTGGACACTGGTTCTACTTCTAGCTCTGCTGAATCCCCAGCTGCATCTCTTCCAGGACTGGTTTAAGGAAATGAGACTTCAAACCGAGGGATGTAACTCCACACAAATAAAGCCTTCTACCACATCTCATCCACCCAGGGGGCCTCTGGAAATGCTTATTCCAGTGGCACCCCAAGAACCCCACACTCACTAGCAACAGAGAAAGACCATCCATGCATTTCTCTGATAACAGGTAGCAATCCACAAAGGGATGTAAGAACCAGGAGGATTAAAACGTGGGAAGCATGGAAAACATTTCTCATCTGCCTGCAGCTCTTCCAGTCTGCACCCAGCCAGCCCTCAGAGGGAAGAAATTCTGACCTGGATTACAGTGAGAAAT
Source organism: Tadarida brasiliensis (assembly GCA_030848825.1). Lineage (NCBI taxonomy): Eukaryota > Metazoa > Chordata > Mammalia > Chiroptera > Molossidae > Tadarida > Tadarida brasiliensis. The sequence continues at coordinate 52,221,218 of CM061267.1, forward strand.
CTCTCTCCCTAGCCTGGGAGTTTCATCATTCATTTCTCACACTTTTATATTGGCGCTTGTCTGGATTTTTTCGCTTCCTTTTCTCTGCCCTACATTGCTTCTGCTGCTAGGACTCAGATCCAGGAAAAGAGGGCACCCTGTGCTCCCAGCATGAAAGCCACAACAGGCTCCAGGAAGTGCTGGGGAACACAAGCCCAATGTTGTCATGGAGTTTGTTCCTAGCACCCAAATTCTCCTCCCAGGTTGCAGAATCTGTCTCTCCTCACCTCTGCATTTCGCCTGCATTTCTACAATTTGTCTCCTCTCTATTTGCACTCATTACTGCCTTAAAATTTACTCCTGGGGCATGAAACCCCAAGTACCCTCAGCCTGCTTAGGCCCAGGAGGGGCCAGCAAACCCCATACCCCTAGCATGGAACTCAAGGTGACCCACAGCCCAGTGTGCCTCCAGGCCAAGGGGACCCCCAGACTCATACCTCTCTCTGCCTCCCATTTCTCCCCTCTGAATTTCATGGGCGCATGGTGGGGGACAGAGCTCCTGCCATGGGCACAGGGCTCTACCTCCTGCTGCCTCCCCCCAGCCCCCTGAGTTTCTCAGCCAAGGTGCCCAGCTGCTCTAGCCCCATCCCCTGTGGTGCTCAGGATGGCGAGTCTGCCTCTTTTCCCTTTCACTGAGATGGTGTGCCTATAGGCGGCTCAGACCTCACTCTGCCTGGGAATCTTTCCCTCCCCCCACAGCCCTGCAGGCACAGGGAGCACCCCTTAGACCTTCTGGCTGTGTGCTGGGGAGAAGGGAGGAAAGCCAATTAGGTTCTCAGTCTGAAATGAACTTCCTTGGCAAGCTGATTCTGCTAGCTACAATGGCCCCACACTCTCTCTGCTTGTTGCTAAGGGGCAGTCAATTAATGCTTTTCCCACAGGTACAGTAATAGAAAAAAGGCTTCAAATGTACAGATGCTCAGATAAATAAAAGGTTTTTGTTATCTAATTTTAGAAACTGACTGGAAACAGAATTTTTAAAAATTTTTTTTATTGATTTTTTGGAGAGAGAGAGGGAGAAACATCGATGTGAGAGAGAAACATTGATCAACTGCCTCCTGCACGCCCCCTACTGGGGATCAAGTCCACAACCTGGGCATGTGCCCTGACTGGGAATTAATTGAACAGGGACCTCTCAGTCCATGGGATGATACTCAATCCACTGAGCAACATCAGCTACGCTGGAAACAGAATTTAAACCCCAAACCTGGGACATTAAATTCAGTCAAATTAACAGGGAATGTTAATTCCTTTCTTAAGGGAAGCTGTCTCCCACTACCAAGCCTCTTAAGGGATCAAGGCTATTAGAAAAATGTGAGATAGTGACAGATTACTAGCCACAAGTTAAAGGAGCCAGACTTTGTCTACCCAAGACAGACATAGGGATAAAAGCCTCCAGTAAGGTCAAAGGCCATCAGAATCTTCCATGTGGAGTTAAAGGCCCCACATCTGGACAATTGTACTACCATTTCAGAAAGAGTCTCTATCTCAGGTATGGAAGAGACTTCAGACTGTGGGTGAATGTCAATTCCCCCAGTAGGCTTAGGTTGGACGACCATGGGACACTGTCCCACAGTGGCTAAGGTGTCATAGGCCTCTCAGATTCAGATCTATGACAGGAGCATAGACAGCAATCATGCCTCCTTCACTTTTAGGTTTTTCTTTCCCAAATCAACAATAATACAATTTCCATTCCTCAAGAGTACCTATTCTGACATGGAATTTTATTCTGGGTTTGTCAAAAGGAACTGTTGCCTTTGAAATGCTAATATCTGGTCTCCAAGAAATCTTGTCTGACCCATCTGTTGGAATGCAGATTCTGAGAAATGGAACTTATCTGGGCCTAAGCTATATAAGCCAATCAGTTTGATTCAGTTCACCAGTGACTATTAAATCAGTGAGTTAAAATAGATCTTTTCTGTGCCCAAGCTATCTAAGTGAATTAGTTTAATTCAGTTCACCTGTGTTTTGCTAACTCAGTAAGTTTTGCTATATATCTGTCACCATGGGAATAAGTCTCTTAAAAGTGTCAGTATGTTTGCCAGTAAAGAAGCCTATGTTTCTAAAACTTATAGAATGCGTTTACCAATCTCGGGAATGCTAATTACTCACTTTTAGCTTTTTCTCCCTTCCTAACCTGTCCATAATTTAGCAATTCTTAATGAGTGAGTCATGGCAATACATTTCTTTGCATAAATCCAATAAGACCAGTTCCAAACTATGTGATCTTATTGACTAAGACTTTGACTGAAATGCCATGTTTAAGGGAGACATGCCTGGATTCTGGATGTCAGCAGAAAGACTTAAGGAATTAAGATCGACTCTCAAATTGATAGAAGCCCATCAAAAGCCACTTGCAGAAATGGCCTTATACATTGCTTGGTCACATGGCACATGACAGTCTTTTCACGTAAGGAGCAAAGGTTGATTTCCTGAAAGATGGCAAGAAAGGAACCTCAAAACACGTTGGGGACCCCAAGGACCTGAGGACTTGACCCAAACCTACTGGTATCCCAGGCACAGCCAGATGGCAACTATGGTCATGGCTTCTCTGCCCTGAGGTGCTAACTGCTTGCTAAAGCTCAATCTAAAAATTCCTTGTGAATGAAATTCCAGCCAAATAAATTTGAGAAAGCTTGTGTGATTAATTTGATCAATTGCAACTCTTGTGTTTATTCAAATAATCAAGCCAAACTAAAACTGGGCTTAATACAGTCTCTTTGAGCATGAGTATACTCTTAGGGAGAAATATTGTATTTCAATAGAAACCACAATGTCCAATTGTGGATATTGGACTCCAGTGCAGTTAACTGTCTTCAAAGTTTTGTTTTAAGTCTGTATCTATGCCATATGGACCTCAGCACCTGGTAACACCACCAGAGATGTCTAACTACAGACAATCTATCAGATTGTCACTGCTTGCTTTCATTCCAGCAGAAGCCTTGCATTTGGCAATCTTTGCAACAGGTTTATGATTTACTGTGTGCATTAACCTTTGTGCTTTGTTTTCCTGATTCTATTTTCATAGAATATATGACTATATTCTTGTTTACCTGATTGCTTGCTCACACTATATAGACCTCACTTTAGAAGCCATCTGCATCACTGTCTTCTGAAATGAGACTCAATGGTCTGGACTTATGGTTGAGTCAATGAAACATGGACAGTCTGTCGGCTTCACTTGAAACTGCTTTCCCTTTTCTAACCAAATAAGTTAGATAGAAAAGACCCACAGTGTCTCATGGGGGAAATCTTAGAGTATTTCCCTTAGCTTTAGATTAAGTATGGTGGACAAAAGGGCTTCAGACAGGTGCAACACACCTGCCTTCAGGGAAGCCACTCCTACAACCTAATCGGGAACACTGTAAGTTAATCTTCCCCTTTGTTACATGATTTTTACCTCTCACTAGACCTTCGATTTTGTCTCCTCACTTTTGCATTGTGCTTTTTAACCTTCTTGTCAAGTTTGCCATTTCTAGAATACAACAAGGATGCCAGTTTGTCCAATGCCTCATTCTCTTAGACATTGCCCATGTCAACTTCCAGGGACAGCAGACTGACCTGGACTTTGCAAAACCCATCTTCCCTGCATAAAGACTACTTTCCCTTTTTTGCTTCCCTCTTCCTCTGTCAGACAGGGAAAACCTCTAAACCTTGGGATAGACAGCTCTACACTCCTCTGACAGCCAGTTACAAGAAGATAGAGACCTTTATTCATTTCTCCTTTGTAAGATTACAAGAGGTTCTTTTTCCTCAGGGGGAATAATATCATTGTAATTAACCCAGTTACTAATTAACAGGAAAGGAGCAAAGGGAAGGCCAAATAGACGCATGCCCAGTGAAGTTGGGGTGATGTAGGAAGGTACTTGCCTGTCACTCACACCTGGGAATAGGTCATTGGCCAGAGTAGGCATGGCCACTGCACTGTGGGAAAATTTACTATATTTAATCTGCTAAGCAAAGGAGTTCTCTCTCTTGCACTCTGGGCTCCTTGCTCTCTTGTTTCAAGGGCACACTACCCTGAATTCTCCCACATGGTTCACAGCCATGTGGACCCCAGCCATGTGGTTCTGCTTCTAGCTCTGCTGAATCTCCAGCTGCATCTCTTCCAGGACTGGTTTAAGGAAATGGGACTTTTCAAACCGAGGGATGTAACTCCACACAAATAAAGCCTTCTACCACATTATTGACTTTTTTCTTTTACAAAGCCAAGAATCCTCTTGGCTCGAGTCCCCACTAGGGACTTGCCTCTCTGGCATCACTTCCACCTTTGCACACACTGTATGTCTACTCTCTTCATTTTCTTTTTTTTAATCCTCACCCAAGAACATGCTTAGAGAGAAAGGGGGAGAGAGAGAGAGCGAGCGAGAGAAACATTGATGTGATAGAGTAACATTAGTCAGCTCTTTTCTGCACACTCCCTAACTGGGGATCAAACCCACAACCCAGGTATGTGCCCTGACTGGGAATCGAACTGGCAACTCTTCCGTGCACAGGATGACACTCAACTAAGTGAGCCACTCTGGCTGAGCAATGCCCACTCTCTTCCCTAATCATTAAGCCCTTAGGAATCATGTTCTGGTCAGCACCAAACAAACTGTCTTAAGAAAGAAGCCTCAGGTCCATTGAGCACAGAAACAGAGTTTCAATCAAACTAAAGATAACATTATGACCTCAGCTGTGTTTCAGCTCCAGGACCATGAAAACAGAAATACCTTACCAACTACACCCTCATGGAACAAGACAAAACAGCCATGGCTGACATCAGGACCTGATACAATTAAGGCAGGATCATAAGAAGCTAGGAAAATTCCTTGACAAGTGGAATAAGGGAAACTGACACAAAATAATTTATTTTATTTTTTTATCTTCACCCGAGGACATCTTTGCATTTATCTTCAGATAGAGTGGGAGGGAGAGAGGGAGGAAGAGAGAGAGAGAGAGAGAAACATCAATGTGAGAGAGATGCATTGACTGGTTGCCACCCACACAACCCCAACCGGGGCTGGGGACAAACTGCAATCGAAGTGCGTGCCCTTAGTGGGAACTGAACCCAGGACTCTCTGGTCCACAAGCCTACGCTCTAACCGCTGAGCCAAACCGGCCAGGGTGACACAAAATAATTAAACATAGCCAAACAATTTGAGCAATTTATAGCCAGCTAATGAATCATAAGGTTTTATCTTCCTTCACCAAGGACACTTTGGAGCAAATGGTTTAAACATTCCAGACCATAAAGGGGCAGACCAGACTCCACCCATTCCCTCTTTGATGACATTCTTTGAAAATGAAACTAACGAGAAAATAACCTACTTTTTTTTTTTTTATCCTCACCCAAGGACATTTTTTCATTTTTTGTTCAGATGGAGTGGGAGGGAGAGAGAGGAAGAGAGAGAGAGAGAGAAACATCGACATGAAAGGGACACATCAAGTGGCTGCCACCCGCACGACCAACCAGGGCCGGGGACAAACTGCAACCGAGGTACATGCCCTTAGCGGGAACCAAACCCGGGTCTCTCTGGACCGCAGTCCGACGCTCTAACCGCTGAGCCAAACTGGCCAGGGCGAAAATAACCCACTTTTTGATGAATCAACGTATTGAATGACACCCCTAGAAAGCTAATGAATATTCTATTTAGACCTTCTCCTAAGACCTCTCCTAGGATTCCCACTGGCTAAAGAAAGATAAAAAGCCTTAAGACAAAGGACCTGGGCATTTTCTCTCTCGAGCACAACCATGCCTTTCTCCCTTAGGTGTGTATCTCTGCTCTCCTTCTCCTGAACTCTAGGGGTCCCCACAAGACTTGCAACTAGGGGAGCAGTGGGCAGCAGCAGCTCGGCCTGGGCTAACTCTCTGAACCTGTCTCCAAGGCCCCCTTTATCTCTGACTTTTCAATGAGCTAACAGCAGCCCTGCCTTGTATCACTTCTGTTACTTTTCAGCAAGTTCAAGTTACTTCACAGGCCAGCATGGCCCACTTTTTTTCTGATAACATTTCCAAAAAATCAAAACAGCCTTGCAGTAGGCTCCCTCCTATTGCTTCCTTTACCTTAAGCCCTTCTTTTGTTTCACTGTCCCCAGCTTTAACAAACATACTTTCAAAATCACTTAGACTCAAGGTGTGAAATCTAAAAACCCACACACTACAGGTTGGCCCAAGGCAGACTCGGCCCAGCCCTTGCTTGGTGACACAATGATCACCTTCTCCCTACCCTGGCTCCAACCAATCAGTAAGGCCCAGGACCCCAACTCCATTAATCACTATGATTAATGATTTTCCCCATATATAATCTATCCCCTAGTAGTCATTAAGGAACCAGGTTTTAGACGATAGCTTACCTGTCTCACCTGTTTCTCCAGGCTTGGTGCCTTTTTCTTAAATAAACCTCTACTTTCTTTGCTGCAAACTCCTGTTCAAGTCTCACTGAGCTTTGATATGTGAACACAAACAAGCTCTTTTAGTTCAATAACATAGATAATACTATTATTTAACAGAAGTATTGAAGAAAAATGAAAAAAGACTTTTAAACCCCTTTGAATTCTGACATTTAATGTTCTACATCTTTCAAATCATGTAATTACTTTATACCCTGACAAGTAAAAGGTCTGAGCTGGCGGGAGATCACATCCTCAACGTAAGGCCAGTGTAGAGAAAGGAGCATTTTATTACACCGGTGGGCTGTTACACCGGTGGGCTGGGGGGGTACAGTTTCCCCAAATCCTCAGCCTCAAGCTTCCTTTGTTCTTTGCTTATATAGGCACAAACTACAGAAAAAAAAACTACATTCTCTTGGTGCCGCTTTTGGCACCGTTAAGGGGGCTGATACAGAGAAGGGGGGGAGAGGAGCAGGGTAACTATTAATCTCTTTTTTCTCATGGTTCCTCTGAGTTTCTCAAGGCCATCCTCAACCCCTTATCTGTACAGTTTTCTTTGGGTGTCTCAAGGCCCTTATGTTTGCAGAAAAGAAACTGCCAGGGTGCGTACGTGCAGTAACTGAGGGTCAGAATGGAGTTTAGTTTTGTTAAAACATTATTAACCCTTTCAACAAGCAGGAGGAAGTCCTCCCTGATGTTTAACCAATAATTTTTCTACAACATCAGAAATAAAAACTTTTTTAAAATTGGAAAAAATTTTGATATATCAAAAAAGATTATATTCAATATAAGAAAATAACAGAACATAATTGGATTAACTTGCAAATATTATTATGGCTTAATAGTTTTTATTTGAAATATACATGGGGGAAACGAAAACATCATAATCTTGCAAGATTTGAATCCTTAATTTGACCCTGTTTCTGCTATTCCCTATTTGAATTCCTTAAAGATTCTAAACCAGTTTATTAAATCAGAGATTTAAAAGGTCTGTGTTTCAAATCTGCCTATTTCAATGTTCTCAAAACTGCTGCCACTGTGATCTTTCCCATATGTAAATACTCATGTTTAAAATTCTTCAGTGGCTCCCCATAATCCTCAAGATTATATCTAAATTACATATCATGGTACATATGACCTTTAATGCCCAGGACACCCTAACATCTCTAAAATTTTTGGACATTCTCCTCTAGCCTTCTTCCATTTCCTTCTCTGTACCTTGTACCCGACACTTGCTCTACTGAAACATCTGCAACTTTTCCTTTCCTTTTTTTTTTAGAGAGAAACATCGACATGAGAGAGACACATTGAGTGGTTGCCACCCACATGACCCCAACCGGGGCCGGGGACAAACTGCAACCGAGGTATGTGCCCTTGACTGGAATCAAACCCGTGCCTCTTTGGTCCACAGGCCAACATTCTAACCGCTGAGCCAAACCCGCCAGGGTAAACCTGAGCATTTTTAGAGTGGACAGTAGACATGCCTGCTCTCTGCTCCCAAAATAGATATTATGTTTATTATACTGGAAAGAAAGCTTGTCTGCCCCTTTGCTCAAGGGAGAGACACTATCTCTACCTTCCAAAGCTGTGTGCTAGATAAACATCCTGAAAAAGATAGTGCAACTGCACAGAAACTTCATTTCATTTCTTCAATATGACCTGTTCTCCTTTCTTTCTTTTTTTTTAATTCAAACTGGCCTCATTCAGCACCCTGACTCACTTGCCTTCTTCTACCTTGCATGTCCTTTCCCTTAATCATTAAGCCCTCAGGGCGGTGAGGTTCTGGTCAGCATCAAATAATCTTGGGAATGAATCCTCAGGTCTGTCGACCACAGAGATAGAGTTTTGGTCAAATTAGAGATAACATCTAGGCCTCAGTTGTGTGTCAGCTCCCGAATAACCCCACTGAGTGCATCCTTGTGAAACCAGATGAAGTGATGTCATAGCTGACATCAGGACCAGATGCAATTATCAACTACCCCTTACCCTAGCACTGACCAATCAGTAGAGACCACAACCCTGATCCTGGCCCTAACTGCCTTAGTCACCATTATTAACAATTTTTCCTATATCACCCATCCCATAGAAGCCATCCAGGAGCCAGGTCTTTGAGCACTAGCTCACCTGTAACTGGGTGTTGGCCACTTTCTCGGGTAATAACTCTTACTTTCTTTTCTTTAAGCTCCTGTTCATGTCTTATTGGGCTTTGATGCATGCAGACAAATGGATCCGGAGAAAAGGTCAGTCAGTTCTTGGTCAAAAGGCATGCAGAAATGTGAGAGTCTCATGGGAAAGTGTCTCATAATAACATCTTGAAGATAGAGCCAGGATTTATGATGGATTTTTGAGAAATGAGGAGAAAAGGGAAATAAATATGACTTCAAAATTGCTAGCCTAAGCAACTAAAAAATGTAGTGCCATTTTACTGAGATGGAATGACTATTGGAACACAGGGCAAGAATTAGAAGTTTTGTTTGGGCATTATATATTGAACATAATCTTTTTTGATGTATCAAATATTCTCTAGCCAATTTTTTCTTTTTATAATTTTTCATTTCTGGTGTTTTAGAAAAATTTCTAAATTTTTCTAAAGTCAGCAGGGAAGACTTCAACAAAATAATTATAATCATAATAATATTTATATGGGGCATTTGCCATGTTTCTGTGCATTGTGTTAAACACATCATTCAACAAATATTAATTGAGCACCTTATGCATACTAGTCACTATTTTGGGAGCTAGAGATACAGTATTAAACAAAGGCAGCTAAATCCCTGCCTTACATTGTGGTGCTTCCATGCTAATGAAGGACAGTCAGGCTTCTGGGGAAGTTCATTGTGGGTGGAGATAACATCTCCCTGGAGATACAGAAATGTGGACCTTGTGAGGCTGGTATTATTTTTATTTTACCCCACTTCACAAATGAGGAAACCAAGGCTTAGAAAAGTAATATGCCTCAGATCACAGTTAACAAGTGTTGGAGCCAAGATTTTAATTTAAGTCTGTTTAACTCTAGAGCCTATGTTTTACTATTTATCTTTTGAATAAGAATGTATTCATGAATATTCACTAGTAAAAGTAACTATAAGCAGTGTAAGACTATATGTCTTTTAAGCAGTGTCAAATTAGTCTGTCCAATACATTTTCCTTAAAAATGCAATATTGAAAGTTTTAAAAGAATATAAAAATAATGGATCTGGCTCTTGCCAGTGTGAAAGTTAACTGAATTGCTTTTTCAACTTAATATTGATTTAATTTCACTCGAATATTGGATTTTCTTATATTTTACTGCGCAAATTACTTTTGAATGTAGTTTCATTACATATCTTTATAACTTTATTTTTCTTTTGTGGTATGCTTTTAAAAATTATCGCATTGAAATAAATTTGAGTTGAGTTGAATTTCAAAATATTTGTCCTACTTAATATAATATTAAGAAAAACTTTTAATATAAGTTAGGTAGCTCTCAGAAAGCATGAAGCACTGAAACTGTGGTTCTGTAATGAAAACCCAACACTTAGAAAGAGCTACTTTTTGATCATTTATCAGAGAAAAAGTTTTGTGGAAAATATTTCCCAGGGCTACATACAGTGAAATTCTCAAATAATGTGACAGGGACCTTAAGAAACATATTTTAAGCTAAAAGTAATATAAAGACGAGAGGGAGAAAATTGTGAAGGAATTATTATTCACACACTTATGCAACAACACATCTATTTATTAAATAAGTGTTTATATTAATTATTATTATTTACTGAGACTTGGCATTTGTAGCACTCAATAGCTTCTAATCACATCTTCATTTTCTTTTCTCTCCAAGATTATAAATTTTATGAGGATGAGTACAATGTCTCTCTTGGTCATGCTGCATCTCTGGCACTCTAGCATGATAGATTTTCAATACATGTTAGATTAATAAATGGAATTAACAAATTTAGGTATTTTAATACAGTTGGTGCCCATAAGCAAAAATATTCATAACACAAGATTGAGAGTTTTAGGTGCTATAACAAGTATGAATAATAAATCTTATGAGACTTCAGAAACCGGAAAATTTTGTTGAGAAAATTAGGGGAGTTTCATAACATTGGAGATTGGATTTAAGATAGGCAGATGTCTTAGGTTTGGTTTCCTAGAAATATAGCCTGAGTCAATGATAAAAATGCTTTCAGATAGAAGGTTCAAACCAAGGGCAGAAAGGATGAGTACAAAGGGAAATGAGATAAGAGAACATATATGAGCTTTGACCTAAAAATAAATAAATAAATAGTTGAGGCCCTGGTTGGGTAGCTCAGTTGGGCAGAGCATTGTCCCAATACACTAAGGGTGTGAGTTTGATCCCTGATCAGGACACATACAAGGATCAACCAATGACTGCATAAGTAAGTGGAACAACAAATCTATGTTCCCAACCTCCCTCTCTCTTAAATCAATAAATAAACATTTTTTTTAAAGTCCCTTTAAAAATAACTAGCTGAGTTATACTACTATCTAGATTGTAAAAATCTAGAAAGAGCATTGCTCCCACCCTGACAAGAAAAGCTGGAGAAAAGGGGTTCCCGGACCGAATTCTAATGTGTGTGTGGAGGTGTCCTCACACCACCAAGCACTGGACACCAGCAGGGTATCTGAGATTTCACAGTCGAGAGCTTCGTCCCAGCAAGTTGGTCTCCACTTCTGACTGGCAGGCTATACATCAGACTTCCTCTAGTTTGATTAATTTGCTAAAATGGCTCTCAGAACTCAAAACACATTTATTTACTCATCAGATTACTGACTTATTACAAAGGATATTAATGAACATGAATCAATAGCCAGATGAAGAGATGTATAGGGCAAGGTCCCAAATGAACGAGCTTCTTTCCTGGAGATTGGGTCCTAGTGATGCCAGGCGGCACCCAGGAAGGCCAAGGGAGGCCTCAACCTGGGGTCCAGGTTCTTGTCACAACCCAAGAAAGGATCAAGAGTGTGACAGAAGGATTTAATGAAGCATAGAAAACGTATTAAAGGGATAGTATGCACTAGACAATTGAGAGCGGGCAACCTCGAGAACAAAACACCCTGATGTAATCTGGGTGGAAGGTTCTTATTAAACATGGCAAGGGGTGGGGGTATGGTCCTCAGCATCTGATGCTAGTGTGGTGACTGCTAATGTGGCTTGTTCTTGTCCCTCGTCTCCTGGTGGGGGGGTTCCTCTCAATGACAGGAAATTGGGGAGAGAAAAGTAGGGAGAACAGGTGGTCAGTGAAGGTCACCTCTGAGACGAGCCAGCCAAAATGAAAAAGGGGAGGGGTAGAGCTTAAAGCCGTTGTTTCCTATTCTAACGTCCCTGCCACACTAGCAGGGGGAAGTATTCTGGTTGCCCCATGTGGAAATTTTCCCAAAAGAGACCTAGGAGTTCTCCTTTGGATTTTTATAGCCATAACTAAGTTACTGGCCACTGGCGATTGATTCAACCTCTACGTCCTTCTCCCTTCCCTGGAAACCAGTTGGATGGTACTGAAAGTTCCAATCTTAATCACATGGTTTGTTCTCCTGGCAACCAGCCCCATCCTTAGGTGCAGTCCAAAAGTCATCTCATTAACATAACAAAAGAAACCTCTGTCGCTCTCATCAGGAAGGAAATTCCAAGAATTTTAGAGTTCTGTTCCAGAAACAAGACAAAGACCAAATATATATTTTTTTCAAATAAATTATAATATTACATCTGGATAAATTAAAAATAATTGTTCTTTTACCCGTCAGAGAGCTAAGATCACAGGGAACCCAAGTAGCCTAAAATTGAAGGAAAGACAGGCTACTCCAACAAGAGATGGAATTCGAGACCTGACTCGCAAAACAGGTGGTTGGGGGAGAAAATAGGAGCCACACAATCAGGTGAAAACATTCAAAGTTAAAATTTTTAACAATCTGGTAAATGCTAATAGTCAGAGACACAAGGGGAGTTCACTCTCAGTCAAAGGCTTATCATATTCATGGACCTCCACTGGATGCTCAAATGCAAGATTGAGGGCAGAGCAGGAGAAATCCTTCCTAAAAGGTGAATAACCTGAGGAAGAGAAGTGGCCACCTTTCCTTTGGGAAATAAACAGAGAAATGTTGAAAACTGAGAAATGAACAAAGCTCAGCCTGGACCCTTATTATGTATAAAACAAAATGTAACCACAGAACCAGCTCAAAATGGTTGTATCCTGTTTCTAACAAGATACCGAGTTGCTTTTCAGAGACAACAGAACAAAGCTGCAAGTCATGTTGCTGAAGCATGCACAGAGGAGAGAACTTTGACCTCCAGTTGCACTTGGAACCAAAGTCTGACGGACCATCCCCCCAACCCCACCATGGAACCAAAAACTTAGGACATGACTAGAATGATTAGAACTTGAACATACGAGTCCTTTCAAAAGTGAAGGGTTCATTGTCCAGTTAGATCCTGTGCTAAATCCCCTTACCAATATCTTACCACACATGGCCAACCTCCAAAGCTCTCTGATCAAAACCTGCCCTGCCAGCATTTCCACGTACCAGCCTGTTCCCCCTAATCCCTTAAAACTTGCTCTGAACTCTGGGTCTGGGAGATAGATTTGAGCCTTGCCTCTTAGCCAGATGACTTAGCAATAAAAGCTTTTTCTTTTCCCAAAACCCAGTGCTGTAGTATTGGCTTTTGTGTGCATTAGGCAATGAGCTCTTGCTCAGTAAAAATATTGGTGACTAGAAGTGACCGAGATCTTGTGATTGCCTCGCCAAAGTACTGGAGTCCCTCTAGCAGGGGCTGAGGTGGGGTGATGTGGGTCCCGACAACCAACCTGGAGTGGCCACCTAGATTGGTTTGTCTAGAAGCTCTGCTGTTGGGTTCCTGCTTCTCTGCTATGGCACTCCAGGCTCCTCTGCACCACTTTCATTTCTGAGAAACAACTCCTGATCAGACAGCTTTTGGGTGAATGACCTTGCTGATGTGAGCTTGTGCTTAAATTTTCTAAGAATCTCTTGAGGATTGTGGGTTCAAGTCCCATCCCTAGACCCTTGAGTTAGAGTCCCAGGACTGTTATTGTGGGTTGAAGTCCTACCCTAGGGAAACAAACGGAGGAAAGATTATAATTGCTGAGGTCCTCAAAGGTCAGGTTCGAGTACAGGCCCTTGAGTTTGAGTCCCAGGGTCTTGCTTGGATTTCTTTATCTGGAGAGTACTTAATCTACTGTATTGTAGGTATGTTGGTCTTGTTTTGTGTATGCTTTGTTTTAAAGTTTCTATAATTTGCCACTATTTAGCAAATTCTGAGAGTTGCCAAAGTAGCCAGGCAGGCCTAATTCAGGGCTGTTTATTTCAACTCTACTGATTGCTTGATTAGTGTGACCAGAGGTCAGCCCTCTCCACCTTGAGTAAATAAAATATGTCTGGTTCTGGCAAGGATCAGCCTCGGTCATCAGTTTGTCCCCAATAAGGGAACCAAAATTCAGTGTCTAAAACATTATGGTAAGTTCAGATACTGGAGCCCCACATTAACTGGCTTGGAATTGTGGAGTCTTTGACCTAATTACCTTAAACAAAATTTTTGTAAAATCAAGGAAAATACAAATAGTATCTTTAATTGCAGTTCCTTGGAATGTATTCTTCAAAATTGGTCCTCCCATGCCTAATCCACTTTTCCCCAGCCTCCTTAAAAATTGTAAAGGGCAAATGAAAAATCTTGCATCTTCTTTATAATTATTAATAATTCTGTTTCTTTTTAAATCTCTGTGGTATCTTTTTTGTTTTTGGTCTGTATGTTTTATATATAGTATGATATTTTCTACCTGCAGAGGGTAGTATTACTTTATAAGAACTCTGATTGATGTAGGAATTAAACACTTATATGAGAATTCTCAAAAATGTAATAGAAACTAACCCAGATGTTTTTCAGATTATATAATCTAGAAAAATATTTGATATTAAAGTTGTTTTAAATTGTGTTTGGTTCGATAGACATGTCTTTTAGAGTTATTAACACTAAGTATTTTTGATTTACCTGGGTTTACAAAAATGAGTTGATGTTGTCTCTGTTGCAAAATTTGTTACCAAGAAAATCATTTGACATGACGAAGTTTCATGGGTAATCTAGACATGATTGTTGAGTGCAAATAAATTAAAATCTGTATAAATATAAAAGGTTTCTACATGGAACTGATTTTTAAAAATAAGTCTATTGTATATGTATTTGGAAATTGTTTTCTAGGTCTCTTTGGTTGAAACTAAAGTTTTGCTGACTAGATAGGGTGATAGATGGCCATTAAATGTCTAGATTATTTCTGGATAAGATAAGAATACCGAAGCACAACAGTCATTATTCAGAACTTCCTGAAATCGAGCTGAATGGAAGTCCTACAACTATGAAATTAAAGAAGAAGCCACATGGAGACTGGTAGGAGGGGTGGAGACATGGTCAGGCTTGTCCCACACCCACACGTGGTGGATAAAAATCAGGAGGGATACCTCCACTGTGAAGGTCCTCCCTGAGGAGCGAGGGGTCCCTACCCCACACCAGGACCCCCAGCTCAGGGTTCCAGTACCAGGAAGAGAAGTTCCCATAACTTCTGGCTATAAAAACCAGTGAGAATTGAGGCTGAGGGAGGCTGAGGCTTCTAGAGTCCCAGGCAGTTCCTCTTAAAGGGCCCGTGGGACTTACTCAGACCTGCTCCCTCCAGGCTCCAATGTCGTGGAGGCAGCTTGAAAGTCACCAGAGACATACCAACAAGAAGTGAGCTCTTTGGCACTAGGGCAAGAGCTAGAGAGGCAGCTTTCTCTGGGACAGACGTGATGGAGGAAGCTGTTGTTCCTTTCGTGAGCCCATCCTCCATGGAATAGGCAGAAGTGTACCATATCTGGGACTCCAGCAACCTGGCTCACACTGTTTACCCCACACTGGTGATTCCCTGAGTCCCTGCCCCACCCAACTTTTGGGCCACCCAAGCTGCTTTCAGTGGCTTCATCATAGGATTGGCCAGTCTTGGATCCTGCTTCAGATTTTCCTAAATTCTCTCAAACAAACAGCACCTGGTCTTAGCAAGACCCATACCTCTAGCTAACTGGCCCCAGGCCTGGCACTAGAAGCAGCTAGCCTTGGTTCACAGCATGGCTTTGCCTGGCACCTCC
Organism: Tadarida brasiliensis; assembly: GCA_030848825.1. Classification (NCBI taxonomy): domain Eukaryota; kingdom Metazoa; phylum Chordata; class Mammalia; order Chiroptera; family Molossidae; genus Tadarida; species Tadarida brasiliensis. The sequence continues at coordinate 52,236,758 of CM061267.1, forward strand.
AAGACCAGCACAAGAAGCAGCCACCTGTAGATTGCTTTGTAGTTTATGCCTGGTGGTCCCAGGTAGAACACAGGCAGAGGCTGACCTTGCCTCAGAGTCAGGACACCCAGTGGACAGCTTCAGACCACATCGAAGCACCACCACCCAACCACCTCTACAAGTGACACACTCAAGGAGTGGATTCAGTGGGCACCAGAGCCTTGCTCAAGTAAGTCTTATTCTGTGTGGTGGGCCCCTGCATAGCTGATTATCCAAGGTAGTCAGAGGTTGGTGGATAGTGGGCACAGCCAGTCCTTGCAGCTGATCAGCCTGAGTAAATCCCTCCCATTGACATGCCAAAGAATCAAGACTCAATTACAACAAAAGGGTGGACAGTCCACACGAGGGGTGCACCTCGAAGGCCCAGCTGGGGTGATCATGGAGGCTGTGCCACTGGACACTACAGGACACCTATTACAATAGGCCAACCTAGGAAGCCTAGGAGACATAGCAACTCTGCCTAATACATAGAAACAAACACAGGGAGGCAGCCAAAGTGAAGAGACAAAGAAAGAGGTCCCAAATGAAAGAAAAGAACAAAACTCCAGGAAATGAACTAAATGAATAGGAGATAAGCAATCAATCAGATGCAGAGTTCAAAACACTGGTTATAAGAATGCTGAAGGAACCTTGGGAGAATGTCAAGGAACTTAGCTAGAACCTCAAGAGCATAAAAAAGGACCAGTCAGAAATGAAGGCTGCACTAACTGAAATAAAGAATAATTTACAGGAATCAATAGTAGAGTAGATGAAGCTAAGAAGCAAACCATTGATTTGGACTATAAGGAAGCAAAAAACAATCAGAACAAAGAATCCAAAAAAATGAGGATAGTGTAAGGAGCCTCTCAGACAACTTCAAGCGTACCAACACTTGCATCGGGGGGGGGGGGGTGCCAGAAGGAGAAGAAAGAGAGCAAGAAATTGAAAACCTATTTGAAACACGACAGAAAATTTCCCTAACTTGGTGAAGGAAACAAACATATAAGTCCAGGAAGCGCAGAAAGTCCCAAACAAGATGAACCCCAAGAGGCCCACAACAAGACACATCATCATCAAAATGCAAAAGGTTAAAGACAAAGAGAGAATCTTAAAAGCAGCAAGAGAAAAGCAGTTAGTTACCCACAAGGGAGCTCCCATAAGACTGTCAGTTGATTTCTCAATAGAAAGTTTGCAGACCAGAAAGGAGTGGCAAGAGATATTCAAAGTGATGAAAAGCAAGAACCTACAACCAAGATTACTCTATCCTGCAAAGCTATCATTTAGAATCGATGGACATATACAGAGTTTCCCAGACAAGAAAAAGCTAAAGGAGTTCACCCCCACCAAACCAGTATTATATGAAATGTTGACGGGTGTTCTTGAAGAAGAACAACAACAAAAATATGAACAATAAAATGGCAATAAATACATATCTAGCAACAATTGAATCTATAAACAAAATGAGCAAGCAGAACAGAAACAGACTCATAGATACAGAGAACTTTTTTTTTGGTTGCCAGATGGGAGGGGGCTGGGGGGACTGGTGAAAAAAGTGAAGGAATTAAGAAGTATAAATTGGTTGTTAGACTGATGAACCTCAAAAGGAAGGGAGGGGAGGGAGGGCAGGAAGAGATAAATCAAAGAACTTTTATGCATATATGCATAACCAATGGACACAGATAATTTCATAGAAAAGGCAACAGAGTGGTGGGAATGGGGAGGACGGGGTCAATGGGGGCATCTGCAATACATTCAACAATAAAGATAAGTTTAATAAGAAAAAAAGATTACTGAAACATTGCAAGATTAATCTAAGTTGCATACTTTGGGCTTATTAGAGAGAAACTAAAGACAAATTTGGATCTGTTAATATGACTTGTGCTTTTTGAGAAAGTGTGTTTCCAAAAATTATACATTTGCCAGTAAAAAGCCTATGTTTCCAGAGGTTATAAATATCATCATAAATTTGCCAATCTAAAGAATTCTAATTGCTTACTTTCAGTTTTCACTAGAAATTAAGGTTTCTAAGGGTTAAGAATTTTAATTAAGGTGAAAGATTTTTAGTAATAGAAGGTGTAATATATGGAGGTACTACATTTTCAGGGATATTTAAAAAAAAGTTATTTTTCCTAAGCTGGTTTTTTCTGAATAAGTAAGAAGAGACAAACTAAACTGGACAAGGAAAGTTGTAGAAGGTTTGTGAAAAGGAACTTTGAGAAAAAGGGAGTTTTATATTCAGTTAAGCTGAATAATAATTGGAGTAATTTTAATTAAGTAAATTAATTTAAATACCAAAGATTTTGGTTCTTTCATTGTTAAAAGAACATGTTTCCTATATTGTTCTGCTTCTGATAAGAAATTATGAGAAGGTTTCTCCCTAGAAAGCAAAGATTCTGTTTTATTAAAATAGTTTTCTGCATTTTTTTGTTGTTTTAATCAGGTGGAGGGAGACCACCTCTGAATTGTAGGTACACCGGAAAAGCCAAAAGTTGAGGATGGAGCAAGAATATTGGAAATAAACAAACAAACAAAATCTAAAATAAACAATGTCTTAGTCCACTCAGACTGCTATAGTAAAACACTACTGACTGGGTAGCTTATAAACAACAACATTTATTTCTCACAGTCTGGAAACTGGACCTTCCAAGATCAAGGAACCAGCACAGTAGAGTTCCCTAAGAGCTCTCTTCCCAGTTCATAGCTGGCACCTTTATGCTGTAGCCTCACATAGTAAAAGGGGCTTGGGATCTCTGTGGGACTCTTATAAGAGCACTCATCCTATCTGGAGGACTCCACACTCATGACCTAATCACTCATAAAGGCCCCACCCTCCTAATATAATCTTACTGGACATTAGGATTTTAACATATGAATCTTGAGAAAACACAAACATTCAGACTATAGGACTAAGTTTTCAAATTTATTAGCATAAAGCTTTTGAATACTATTTTCTTTGTAATTTTAGCTGTGTATTTATTTATGTAAACTTTCCCACTCATTATTAATTTATACCTTTCTGGTCCATTTTGTACCTTTTTTAAAAACCAAACTTATGGATGTATTGATTCACCTACTTGATATTTGTTGTCTATTTCATAAGTTTTTCTTTGTATCTTTATTTCTTCTTCCTCCTGTTCTTTTGGGTTCATTCTTACTACTTAAGTCTTACTCCTTAAGTAGGACTCAGCATTAATTTCTATATTTGAAGGCTCCATTTCCCTCTTAGTACTACTTTCACTGCACTCCATAGATTTTGGTATTACTATTTTTGTTATTAAATAACTCAGTATTAAATAGTTCTAAAAATTTTATATTTCTTAATTTAACTTATTTAAAAGCATGTTTTCAAATTCTCAAACATGGCTATTTTTAATCTTTTAATTATTGACATCTGTTTTGATTGCAATGAGAATATGATCTTTATGATACCAATCCTTTAAAATTTATTTAGTTTTGCTTTATTCCTTGGTACATGTTGGTCAACTTAAGCAAATGTGCTGCATATGCTTAGAAAGGTGAATTCTTTATTTTATTTGTTGCATGGCTTTGTTTGGTAAGTCAAGCTTGTTGTTTTTCAAACCTCTTATATCCTTACTATTTTTGTGTGCTTAACCTAACAATAATCTAGATTCTGTTGAAATCACCTGCTATAGTAGTGCACTTGTCAACTTTTCCTTGAATTTCTACCATTTTTTGCATTTTATATTTGATGTATTTTTAATAGAGTTGTTCTATATATTGATGCAATAAAAAAGTTATAACACTTCAGGGTATATTGTATAATATAATGACCCTCACTCTTAAAATCTATGAGACAAATATCCTTTTTAACCAATTACTTCAATATCCCTGAATTTTTTTTCCTAACATATTATGAAAACTAATCAATATGAGTACTAATCAGTGGAGTGTATATACACTTTTGTCCTAGCAGAAAGATCAGAATGAATGTTAATGTAACAGGTGGTGTATTAGTTTTGTATTGCTGCTGTAACAAATCACCACATAGTTAGCGGCTTAAAGCAACACTTTTTTTTTTCTTCTGGAGGTCAGAAGTCTGAAATGAGTCTCAGTGGGCTAAAATCAAGGTTTGACTAGGGCTGCATTCCTGTCTGGAAGCTCTAAGGAACAAACCATTTCCTTCCCCTTTCCAGCTTCTACAGGCTGCCTGCATTCCTTGGTTCATATCCACCCACTTCCAAGCCAATAATATCAGGCCAAACCATTCTCACACTGTCACTCTCTGGTTCTCATCTTTCTGCCTCCCTCTTCCACTAATAATGACCTATATGATTATACTGGGCCAATCTGGATAATGCAGTTTCATCTCCCCATCTCACGGTCAACTGATAAACTTTATTCCATCTGCAACCTGAATTCCCCTTTGCCATGTTATCTAACATATTCACAGGTCCTGGAATTAGGTCATGGCTATCTTTGGGAAACAATTATTCTACTTATCACAGGTGGTAAATAGAGGGAGAAGGTTGGACATTATGCTTAGATTGAATTAAAGAGAAATTTATAATAAGATTAGAGAAGGCACAAAACTAATACAGCAACTTGCCTATGACATGCTTTTAATCTACTTCATGTTTTCACCTAAAATAAATATGTGAATATAGATAATTGTTTTTTATTCATAATTTATATGTCATTAAATATATTTATTTTGAAAAAAAAATTGGTTTATTTTCAGATAATACCCTAAACAATGTCCTTATCTATCTAGGGGGGATTTTTAAAATGCCTAATTGATACTAAGGATGTATTACCCAATTTCTAAAGACCATGCTGGTCCTTCACATTCAAATTTCCTATTGGTAGATGGCCAAAGGACCTAAAGGTAACTTCATTTCAGAGCAAACTACCTGGACAATTTTATTTATTTACATGTTTATTCTTTTTTGCACAACAACCTGTTTTTACTTTCTTTTAGGTTCAGGGTCGTCCTCAAAGTGGCTATAACTATGATAAGCAGACTGCTGAGTAAGGATAGGGTGCCATATTTATAAGACACAGAAAGCAATCATCCTTGCAACTAAAACTAAGACTCTTGGGCGGGGGGGTTGTATTTTACTTTATCAATAATTTTTCCTTACTAATTCATTTCATTAAACAAATGTGGTTAAACACCTACTCTGTGCCAGAGCTCATGCCTGTCACTTGGGATAAGTAAAGTCATTAAGTAATTCAATAAATATTTATTGAGTGCTTGCTATGCACCAGGAACTTTTCTAGGTTATTTAAGCTCCTAAGACAGCTTACATTTTAGTGTGGGAGACTGACAACAAACAAGGAAAATATATAGATGATGATAAGTACTGTGAACCAAAATAAAGAAAAAACAAGATGGAGACTTAAAGTGGTCAAAGAAGGCCTTTGTAATAAGACGACATTTGAACAGACAACTGAAAGAATTGAGTGAGCCAGCCATATGAATAAGCTTGAGGAAATGATTCCAGGAGGAATAGCAAGTAGAGTCACAAAAAGCTGGAGCATGCCCAGCATTTTCCAGATAAAGCAATGAGGCCAGTGCAGTATAAGGGGAGTGAGCTTAAAGGAAGAAAAGCAGAAGATGAGGTGAAGGAGGTAAGAGGTGAGGTGGGGACAGGTTCTACACCGTCCTATACATTTCAAGAATCTGGTGCGGAGGGGAGCAAGATAAAAGGATTTGAGCAGGGGGTGACAGTAGAATTACTTTAATAAAATTAGATTATTAACTTGCTAAAATAAAATCTTCTTAAAGTTTTCCATCTACTTTTGGGCTTACCTTTATTTCCTATGATGCCATGACTAAGTTCCACAACTTTTAGTTGAGATTTTCTTTCAGCTTGGTCTTCTTTCTTGCCCATACCTCTCCCCCACTTTAAAATGAAATGTATTGGGGTAACATCAGATAATTAACAAATTTCAGGTGTACAATTTTATTTATTTATTTACTTATTTATTTTTTAATCCTCACCTGAGGATATTTTTCCATTGATTATTATTATTTTTTTTTAGATAGAGTGGGAAGGAGAGAGGGAGAGACAGAGAAACATCGGGGCTGGGATCAAACCCACAACCAAGGTATGTGCTCTTGAACGCGAACTGAACCCTCTTTGGTTTGCAGGCCAGCACTCCTTTTTTTTTAATAAATTTATTTTTGTTACAGATGTTTCTCCTTTTTCCCCCATTGACACCCTTCTCCCCCTCCCTCCCTGCCCCATCCCCAGTTTTGTTGTCCATGTCCATTGGTTATGAGTACATGCGTACAAGTCCTGTGGTTCATCGCTCCCCTCTTCTGGCAATTGTCAGTCTGTACCCTACTTCCACGTCTCTGGGATTACCCTGTTCCTCAGGCTGTTATGTTCATTATATTCCAGAAATAAGTGAGATCATATGATATTTGTCTTCCTCTGCTTGGCTTGTTTCACTTAGGATAATAGTTTCTAGGTCCTCCCATGTTGTCTCCAAGGATAACAGATCTTTCTTTCTTACAGCTGCATAGTACTCCATTGTGTATATGTACCACTGCTTTTTTATCCATTCGTCTACTGATGGACACTTGGGCTGTTTCCAGATCTTAGCTATTGTAAATAGTGCTGCTATGAACATGGGGGTACATATATGCTTTCTGATGGGTGTTTCAGGCTTCTTAGGGTATATTCCTAGGAGTGGGATCACTGGGTCAAATGGCAATTCAATTTTTAATTTTTTGAGGTAACACCATAGTGTTTTCCATAGTGGCTGCACCAGCCTGCATTCCCACCAGCAGTGTACTAGAGTCTTCTTTTCTCCACACCCTCGCCAACACTTGTTGTTTGATGCTTTGTTGATGGAGGCTATTCTGACAGGTGTGAGGTGATACCTCATTGTTGTTTTAATTTGCATCTCTCTGTTGATTAGTGATGTTGAGCATTTCTTCATATGTCTCTTGGCCATTTGTATGTCCTGTTTGGAGAGGTGTCTATTTAGTTTCTCTGCCCATTTTTTAATTGGGTTCTTTGTCTTCCTTTTGTTCAGTTGTATGAGCACTCTATATATTTTGGAAATTAATCCCTTACCTGGTATATCATTGGCAATTATGCTCTCCCATACAGTGGGTTGCCTTTCCACTTTGATGGTTGTTCCTTTTGCTGTGCAGAAGATTTTGAGTTTGATGTAGTCCCATGTGTTCATTTTTTCCTTTGTTTCTGTTGCCTTAGGTGATATATCAGTGAAAATTCTGCTGCGTATGATGTCTGAAATTTTGTTGCCTACATTTTCTTCTAGGATTTTTATGGATTCATGAGTCACATTTAAGTCTTTTATCCATTTTCAGTTTATTCTTGTGTATGGTGTAAGATGATGGTCTAGTTTCATTTTTTTGCATGTTGCTGTCCAATTTTCCCAACACCATTTATTAAAGAGGCTGTCTTTACTCCATTGTATGCTCTTGCCAACTTTGCAGAATATTAATTGAACATAATGTTTTGGGTCAATTTCTGGGTTCTCTGTTCTATTCCATTGATCTATGTGCGTGTTCTTGTGCCAGTACCAGGCTGTTTTGATTACAGTAGCTTTGTAGTATAACCTGATGTCCGGTATTGTGATCCCGCCTACTTTGTCCTTCTTTTTCAAGATTGCTGTAGCTATTGGGGGTCTTTTTTGGTTCCCTATGAACTTCTGAAGCATTTGTTCTAGTTCTGTGAAATATGTCGTTGGTATTTTGATGGGGATTGCGTTAAATCTATAGATTGCTTTGGGTAGTATGGACATTTTAATGATGTTAATTCTTCCAATCCATGAACAAGGTATGTGCTTCCACTTTTTTATATCTTCCCCTATTTCTTTTTTCAATGTCCTGTAGTTTTCTGCAAATAGGTCCTTTACTTCTTTGGTTAAGTTTATTCCTAGGTATCTTAGTTTTTTTGCCGCGATGGTAAATGGGATTGTTTTTTTACTTTCTCTTTCTGTGAGTTCATCATTGGTGTATAAGAATGCCGTTGATTTCTTGACGTTAATTTTGTATCCTGCTACTTTGCCAAATTCATTTATTAAGTCTATTAGATTTTTGATGGAGTCTTTAGGGTTTTCTATGTATAATATCATGTCATCTGTGAATAATGACAGTTTCACTTTCTCCTTTCCAATTTGTATCCCTTTTATTTTATTTTTTTCCATGTCTGATTGCTGTGGCTAAGACTTCGAGCACTATGTTAAATAAGAGTGGCGAAAGTGGGCATCCCTGTCTTGTTCCTGTTCTTAGGGGAAATGCTTTTAGTTTTTGTCCATTGAGTATGATGTTGGCTGTAGCTCTTTCATATATGGCCTTTATTATGTCGAGATATGATCCCTCTATTCCCACACTGCTGAGTGTTTTTATCAGAAATGGGTGCTGGATTTTGTCGAATGCTTTTTCAGCATCTATTGATGTGATCATGTGGTTTTTATCTTTCACTTTGTTTATGTGGTGTATCACATTTATTGATTTGCGAATATTGTACCAGCCTTGCATCCCTGGGATGAATCCCACTTGGTCATGGTGAATAATTTTTTTTGATGTATTGCTGGATCCAATTTGCTAGTATTTTGTTAAGGATTTTGGCATCTATGTTCATCAGGAATGTTGGCCTGTAATTTTCTTTCTTTGTAGTGTCTTTTTCTGGTTTTGGAATTAGAATTATGCTGGCTTCATAAAACGAGTTTTGAAGTCTTCCTTCTTCTTGAATTTTTTGGAATAGTTTGAGGAGAATGGGTGTTAGTTCTTCTTTGAATGTTCGGTAAAACTCCCCCGTGAAGCTGTCAGGGCCTGGGCTTTTGTTTGCTGGGAGGGTCTTGATTACATCTTCAATTTCCTTCGTTGTTATTGGCCTGTTCAAGTTTTCTATCTCTTCCCGGTTCAGTTTTGGGAGACTATGTGTTTCTAGAAATGTGTCCATTTCGCTTAGATTGTCGAATTTGTTGCCATATAAATGTTCATAGTATTTGCTAATGATGCTTTGTATTTCTGTGGTATCAGTTGTTACTTCTCCTCTTTCATTTATTATTTTGTGTATTTAGGTTCTCTCTCTTTGTTTCTTGGTGAGTCTAGCTAAGAGTCCATCAATCTTGTTTATCTTTTCAAAAAACCAGCTCTTTGTTTCATTGATCCTTTGAATTGTTTTTTTGGTCTCCATGTCATTTATTTCTGCTCTGATCTTTACTATTTCCTTCCTTCCACTTGCTCTAGGGTTTTCTTTTTGTTTGCTTTCTAGTTCTTTAAGTTGTGAGGTTAGATAGTCAATTATAAATTTTTCTTCTTTCTTGAGGTGGGCCTGTAGTGCTATGAACTTCCCTCTCAGAACTGCTTTCGCTGCATCCCATAGATTTTGTGTTGTTGTGTGTTCATTTTCATTGGTTTCCAGGAAGTTTTTAATTTCTTCCTTGATCTCCATGGTAACCCATTCATTGTTCAATAACATGCTATTTAGCCTCCATGTGTTCAAATATCTTTGCATGTTCTTGTTGCAATTGATTTCTAGTTTCATGCCATTGTGGTCTGAGAAGATGCTTGATATGATTTCAATCTTCTTGAACTTGTAGAGACTTAGTTTGTGTCCTATCATGTGGTCTATCTTTGAGAATGTCCCATGTGCACTTGAGAAGAATGTGAATTCTGCAGTTTTGGGGTGTAATTCTCTGTAGATATCTATTAAATCCATTTGATCTAGTGCTTCATTTAGAATTTCTGTTTCCTTGTTAATTTTTTGTCTAGATAATCTATCCAGTGATGTCAGTGGAGTGTTGAAGTCTCCTGCTATGATTGTATTGCTGTCGATTTCTCCTTTGAAGTCCTCCTGAGGATTTTTAATATATTTTGGTGCTCCTATATTGGGTGCATATATGTTTACCAAGGTTATATCTTCCTCTTGGATAGACCCTTTCAATATTATGTAGTGGCCCTCTTTGTCTCTAGTTATGGTCTTCAATTTGAAATCTAATTTATCAGATATGAGTATTGCTACCCCAGCTTTTTTTTCCTTTCCGTTTGCTTGGAAGATTTTTTTCCATCCCTTTACTTTCAACCTATGTGAGTCTTTTGTTGTGAGGTGGGTCTCTTATAGACAACATATATGTGAATCATGCTTTTTTATCCAGTCAGCTACTGTGTGTCTTTTTATCGGAGCATTCAATCCATTTACATTTAAGGTGATTATTGATATGTACAGCAGGCCAGCACTCTTAACAGCTGAGCCAAACTGGCCAGGGCAAGGTGTACAACTTTATGACATCTGTATATCTGATTAATTTTTAAACAATTAATTCGTACTTTATTAGTCCTGGGATGCCAGCACATCACAATACATATCAGACTTTCAAAATGGCACTTATTTATTTATTTATTTTTATTGATTGATTTAGAGAGAGAGAGAGAAACACCAATTTGTTGTCCCCACCCACTTATGCATTCATTGGTTGTTTCTTGTATGTGCCCTGACTGGAGATCGAACCTGGCATATCAGAATGATGCTCTAACCAACTGAGCTACCTGGCCAGGGCTTCAGAAAGGCATTTAAAAACAATTAACCTGAAAGCACATTTTATCACCTAATATTTTAGGACTAAAGCTTCTATGTTTGTTTTGTAAATAAATCATGATAAGTAAGCAACTATTAAAGGAGCACAGGGAATTTATTGATGGCATTAAAAATATAGTGAAACTCAGTTTCATTTATTTCCTTTTTTGGCTCTTAAACAGTTCTATAAATTATTTGAGCTTTGTTTTGAAAAATAAAATTTTCTGTTGTTTCATTCTTCTTTAATGTTTTAGCTTTAAAAGATCAAAACTGTGGTTAAAGATCCTTTTAATACATAAATACTGTACTTATTTGTTCCTTGTTTACATATTGATAGATTCGGCAATTTTAGGACCCTTTTCAGTGGTTCTCAACCTATGGGTCGCGACCCCTTTGGGGGTCGAACGACCCTTTCACAGGGGTCGCCTAAGACATAACAATAGCAAAATTACAGTTATGAAGTAGCAACGAAAATAGTTTTATGGTTGGAGGTGGCCACAACATGAGGAACTGTATTAAATGGTTGCGGCATTAGGAAGGTTGAGAACCACTGCTTTAGATCATTCTTCTGTGTAATTATTGGTAATATTAATACATGGCTTGTGATGTGTTTACTTTTTCTTTTCTTTAGGAAACCATTCCTACGTTACTGTTCTTATATTCTTTAAACTAGGGGCATATATATTGCCAGAATTTTGGGTTTATAAAATTAATTCTGATAAGTAGGAAGCCTAGTGAAATAATCTACTTCTGACAGTAAATACTCTGACTTTTCCTTCAGCTAACACTTGGATTTTAATACAGCAGGCCAAAACGATAGCTAATAAACATGCTGTAGAGGATTTCAGTGCACTTTTTACTATTGTGGTGTTTCTTGAAGACACACTCTTTCTATGGAAAATAATTTATAGTACTGGAGCACCAAACATTACTTCATCTACTACTACATTTTTAAAAGGATTATTTGCAGGCTTAACATGTAACAAACACATATTCTCTGGGGGTAGTCTAAACCAGCACTTGCTCAACTCCCTATATGGTGATGACTTCTGTATCCCCTTCTCTAGGCTAATGTTTGCAGCTCCAGAGCTTATTTTTACTCAACTTATTTACTTGGTTATTTTTACTCAACTTATTTACTTCAAATTTAATATAACAAACTCACTTTCATCATAAAGATAAAACTAAATCAATAAACATTCTCATTCTTTATTTTTTACTTAATTACTGGCAAACCTAAAATCACCTAAGTCAGAAACCTAAATTCTATTCTCAGTGGCTCATCCCTCCATCTCATTTAAGCAACCACTGAGCCTATAAAATGTATTTCGAAATTTCTCTAGATTCAGCCCTTCCCAGTATGTTGTAGCGGAAAGATTAAGGGCTTTGGGAGTCCACCAGACCTAGGTTAAGTATATTATAATTGTGAGACTTTGGATAAATTATTTAACCTTGGCTAGTTTTCCATTTGCTAAACAAGAATACTATCTTTGTTATATTGTTAAAGTTTAAATGGGATAATATATCACAGTGCCTGCCACATTATGTTTAATAAACCTTAACTGCCATTCCCTCTCACTCCATTCCTATTGCTTTAGTTTAAGCCAGTGATTTTCAACTGGTGTGCTGCAAGAATTTTTAAAACATGCAATAATTGGCCCTAGCTGGGTAGCTCAGTTGGTTAAAGCATTGTCCTCATACTATAACGTTTCGGGTTCAATCTCTGGTCAGGGCACATACAAAAAGCAACCAATGAATGTATCAATACGTGGAACAACAAATCAACATCTCTCTCTCTCTCTCTCTCTCAAAACTGACAACAGTCAACACAATAGCCTTCTGATGTGAATGCATAAAAATTATACCTATTTTTTTTTTGTCAGGTTGGCAAAAATAATTTTTTTCGTGTGCTGCAGAATTTTAGTAATTGCTTTATGTGTGCCATGAGATTTTAAAAAAAGGTAGAAAATCGCTGCTTTAAGCCATTATGATTTATTGTTTGAACATTGCAAAAGTCTTTTTTTTAATTGTTTAGTTTTTATTTCATAATCATAAACTTAACTCTGCAATCCAGCTAGACTTGGAAAGTGTAAAGAAAATATGGTACCCAATGAATTGCGGCAGAGCATGATTATAGAACATTCCAATCAGATGGGGGATGGGGGGGTACTCTCCTGAGCTACAGAAGGAATGGTCTGGTGGTTAAGATAAAACACAAGTCAAATTTATTAGAGTTGTCCACAGTCAGCAATGGTGATCTTCTTGCTAGTCTTGCCATTCCTGGACCCAAAGCTCTCCATGGCTGTCACAATATCCATGCTGTCTTTCACCTGGCTGAAGACCACATACTTGCCATCCAACCACTCAGTCTTGGCAGTGCAGATGAAAAACTGGGAACCATTTGTGTTGGGTTCAGCATTTGCCATGGACAAGATGCCAGGACCCATGTGCCTCAGGGTGAAATTCTCATCATCAAATTTCTTCCCGTAGATGGACTTGCCGTCTGTGCTATTATGGTGTGTGAAGTCACCAACCTGGCACATAAATCCCGGAATAATTTCATGAAAGCAGGAACCTTTATAACCAAATCCTTTCTCCCCAGTGCTCAGAGCACAAAAGTTTTCTGCTGTCTTTGGAACTTTGCAAACAACTCCAATCTGTTAACATAGCTTAAAGGATTAGATGAGCAGTCACTTCTTGGTTTCCAGGTCCCATACCTCAAAGGAGACATGGCCCAAGGGATCGCCATCGACAGCAATGTTGAAGAATTCGGTGGGGTTCACCATGGCTGGGCTCCAGCAGTTTCGGGACCGTGGCATCTGCATTAGTCTTTTTAACAACTCAAATTGATTCCACTTTCCAAGTTGTAGCCAAAGGGATCTTCCTACAAATCAAGTCTCATCATTTGCCTCTCTGTTTAAAATTTTGGAGGGAGGGAGAAAGAGGGAGAGACAGACAGAGAGAGTTGTTCTGCTTATGCTTTGGTTTACTCTTACATGTGCCGGGGCTGGAAGGGGGAGAGGGGTTAGAACTCACAACCTTGGTGTATACTCAAACCAACTGAGTTACCCAGCGAGGGCTCTGCCTAGAATTCTTCATTGGCTCCTTGTGGCCTCCATAAGATACAATCATTTTAGCATAACATAAATTGTCTGCAACTGGACCTCCTGCCACACATTAGTTTTTTTCTAGTCCCTGGTATGGGATTACCTGTTTGCCCCTTTTTGTCTTTTTGTTCTTTTGCTTAGAATTTCTTTGTTGGCCCGGCTGGTGTGGCTCAGTGGTTGAGCATTGACCCATGTACCAAGAGGTCACCGGTTCGATTCCCAGTCAGGGCACATGCCCAGGTTGTGGGCCCGACCCCCAGTGAGGGGCATGCAGGAGGCAGCCAACTGATGTTCTCTCTCATCACTGTTTCTATCTCTCTCTTCCTCTCTCTCTAAAATCAATTAAGAAAAAAAAATGTCTTTGATGGTCTCATAGGTGAACCTTTTTCTTTAAAAAAAATTTTTTTTCTTTATTGATGTTAGAGAGAGAGGAAGGGAGAGGGAGAGAGTGATAGGAACATCGATAAGATAGATAGAAACATCTATGAGAGAGAACACCGATTGGCTGCCTCCTGCATGCCCCCCACTGGGGATCGGGCCCACAACCTGGGCATGTGCCCTGAATCAAACCGGTGACCTCTTGGTGCATGGGTCGCTCAACCACTGAGCCACACAGGCTGGGCTGAATCCTTATTCTTGACTCAGCTTCCTGGTCATTATTTATTTATTTATCGACTGCTTATTATGTAAGAACCAGGCACTATAGTATATGCTGAAAATGGAGCTGTGAAGAAGACAGGGTTTCCTGCTCTAATAAAGCATCTGGAGAGGGAGACCAATGCTTAGATAATTATTTAGTTATACTTTTGTTAAATGCTATAAAGATGTAGTGTTATACAAATGTATAACAGTTTTGCCCGTCCAGTGTGGCTCAGTGGATTGAGAGTGGACCCATGGACTGAAAGGTCCCAGTTCTATTCCTGGTCAGGGCACACGCCCAGGTTGCCAGCTCAATTCCCAGTGGGGGGCATGCAGGAGGCAGCCGATTGATACTTCTCTCTCACATGGATATTTCTATATCTCTTTCCCTCTCTCTCTCTGAAAACAAAACAAAACAAAAAGCATATTAAAAAAAATGTATAGCAGTCTTAAGAGGGAAAGGACTAGCTTCCTTTAGGAAGAGATATTGAAAGATTTGATGGCCCTATTATACCTTTTATAATTCTCAAAATACTTAGTCAACTGCGTTTAAATTATTGCTTTAAAAGTATAATTTTGACTAGCTAATAAGTTATAAGAAACCATGATTATCAAAAGATCCTTTGGACCATCACAAATACAAGAAATCTGATCATGATGTCCACAATTTAAATCTAGGTGTACCAGACACCAAGTATATAACCTTTTACTTCTAGCAATAACTGTTATTATTCCTATTCTATAAATAAGGAAACTAAGATTCAAAATGAATGGTTCAGTGATTCTTACAAGGTCTCTGTTCAGTGGCCCCAACCCAGGGGTTTCAGGACCCCAAGTCTTGTTTTCACCACACATTTGTCTAGTTCTTTTTTTATTTCCAGTATCTTTTACCGCCTGGTTTCTGGCAGGTGTTCCATGAATAAATACACAAGAAAGCCTTATGCTAAAGGTAGGTTATTTTCACTTCTGTTGCCTTCACCAACATACACAAGAACTTCTCCCTTTAGGGCGATGCACTTCAAGATCTGGTTTCGAGCTTGCACCAAGACTAGTAATTCCAAGTTGTCTGTTCAACCCCGTTACTTTTTTTTTTTTTGGCCCGGCTTGCATTAATTTCCCACACCCTCCTCAGAGGAAAAAAACCCAAACCCACGTCCCTTTAAGGCGGCGGGCCTCGCTCCACGCCCTCCTAACGTTCCTCCAGGTCTCAAGTCCCTAAATTTGGCACCTCAAGCAGGGAAAAATCGATGCCAGGACTTCGCGGTCACCGAGAGCCCACAGAGCCCCTTAGCTTCTCACTCCCATCTCTGTTCGCCCATCCTTGCGTCCTCCTGGCCTTTGGGTGGCAAAGGCCGCGGATGGAGATGCCCATCTCGAGGCAGCAGCCTCAGCAAAACACTGCCTCAGGAACGGACCCAGGGACCGGCACCTCCGCGCGTCGGGGACGAAGGCGGGGCGAAGTTACGCGTGCGCGCCGACGTCACGCGGACGCACGGCCGCGCCGGCCCCACCCACAACCCGCCGGTCAGGTTATCGGCGGGAGCGCGGACCGCAAGGCGGAGGTGGGTTTGGGGCTCTCCTCGTGAGACCAGCCGGCCGCGGGCTGCTCTGCCCCCTGGCAGCCGCCGGAATGCCTCACTTGGAAAACGTGGTGCTTTGTCGCGAGTCCCAAGTGTCCACGTTGCAGTCCCTATTTGGAGAGGTACTGTGGTCAAATGTGTTCCTTTCGTGTGTGTGTGTGTGTGTGTGTGTGTGTGTGTGTGTATTCAGGGGCAATAGACCATCTTTTGCATTGAGATAGGAAGTGTACATCTACCCCAGTCCTTCACCCAAAGTAACTTGTGTTAGTCCCTAGAAAACTGCACCGGAAAGACCGACCTGCACTACAGGATGTTGGCGCAGGACGTGTTCGTTTACACGCGCCACGCTTTTGAGATGGGGTTAGCCCAAAGTAGCCAGCCGCAGTTGCTTATCTTTCCCCAACTGAACAGGATTTTGTACAACAGGAGTGTTTGCAGAGTGTTACTTATTTAAATAAAAGTTAGCACATTTCAGTGAGGTAGTTGGTGTAAGTCAAGTGTGGATAAGTGTTTTTTTCTTTCAAGATCAGTGAGGGCCAAAGCATGCTTCAGGTTTAAAAATTCAGCGGCTTTTCCAGAAGAGTAAAAGCCCTGAAGAAGTCTAGCCTACACTTCCAGACTAGCAGTTCAGATGCCCTCGGAGAGAAGAGGTTAAGTGTCTTCTCTGGGTGGACACACTACAGGAGTCCTTTTCATAGACAGAAGGTAGCATTCACCAATTCAAAACTTAATCTATTTTTTATTATAGTCTCACTTTGGGGGAGAGACTTTTGATTCTTATGCATTATTTAGACTTGGAATTAACTGGACTTGGATCTTATCTGTAAAGAGAGTAAATGAGAATTTAGTGTTATGCTCATTATTTGCACCCCTTCCCTCATTTCCTGGTTTGCCTTCTGAAGTCCATTATGTACTTTTATCCCTTTGGAAATGTCGGATGCAGTCCCAGGTGGCCTGTGAAGTATTAGTGGAAAAGCACCACCCTTCTTCTAAAGGGACACATTAGTAAGGGAACTAAGAGGACAGTGACTTCATCCTCAGTATTGTAGCCATGCTTTCAGTTACAGTTAGCCATATTATCACTGAAGCGTTTTCTGGGTTATTCTCTATACATTCCTTGTCTGGAGTTGATAAACCCAGATCACTCCAACCAGAAGTGTTCTCCTCCTCAAAGAGAATATTGGCAAATAGAGATGAGCAGTATTAGCCTGGTATGGACCACAGAAAGGGTTTTTAACTTTTACTCTTACTGCACATCATGTTTAACAATATCATTTCACTTGTCCGCGAGGTGCTGTGAATGTGGGACATACAAAAAACTAAGTTCATATTTTTAAGCAGATTTATTTAGTTGTTCAACAGCAAGTACTTAATGAACATCTTCTCTGTGTCAGGCACTGTGCCAGATCCTGGCTTATTACAGTTTATGTTAGGGAGGTCTGTGAAGATAAAAGGTTAAATAGCAATGCAAGAGTTCAGTTTAATTCTGGGGAACGATAGGAAAGATGTTATGAAGTGGGATACTATTAAGCACCAAATAATGGATGCAGACAAGTTTGGCAGGATTCCAAAAAAGGAGAGTTTTAGTGTAGCTTGAAAAAATTTGCTGAAAGATGTCTTGAACTTTTCTTTAAATGTGAAATATAGTATTTGTATAGCAGAGATGCTCAGCAAGCATGTGTTTAATTCTTGGGACAGAATTTTTTAGCCAGTTAATTGGCAGGATTGTTACATGCATTTTCAGAAAGGAATTAATGTGTTAAAATATCAGTTTTTAGCCCAGTTGGTGTGGCTCAGTGGATTGAGCGACATCCCATGGACTGAGAGGTTCCAGTTCAATTCCAGGTCAGGGGGCATACCCAGGTGTCAGGCTCAATCCCTGGTAGGGGGTGGGCAGGAGGAAACCGATCGATGTTCCTCTCACATAGATGTTTCTGTCTCTCCCCAAAAAATCAATAAAAACATATTTAAAAAAAATAAAATGTATGCCCTCTCACTAGACTATGAACTCCTCCAAAGCAGATTTTGGCTTTAACTGATATTTATACTCTTCAGTGCATCATTGTTTTCAGCATTTAATAGGTGTCTGATAAAATGTTCATTATATGACTGATATGTTTGTAGCATTATTTTTTGCAAGGCAGCTGAATCCTAATGTACTACAGGAGAATCTTGGAAATATTATGTATTTTGAAATATATGCTATTAGATTTTGTCATTTTTTTTTTTGATGAAGTGAATACATTTAGGGTGGGATAAATTTAATATGTGTAATTTGAAAGTAGCCTGTGAGTTTTCTAAGAACAGAGGACTCTTGAAATTCTTCTAACCCTGTGGTTATATTTGTTTACTTTCAAAGCTTTAAAATGTATAATGAAGTTGCAGCTATGTGGGATTATAGTCTTTACAAAAGGGTTAAGATAAAAATGGATGCCCTGGCCAGGTGGCTCAGTTGGTTGGACATTGTCCAATGCACTGAAATCAATGTTTCACTCTCACATTGATGTTTCTCTCTATCTCTCTCTCCCTCTCTCTATAAAAATCAATTAAAAAAAAGATAAAAATGGAGTATGGTCAGAATTATCCTTGAAAAAAATTTCTTAAATCTCCTATAAAATAAAAGTTTGTGTGTATATATATATATATATATATATATACTTGTACAATAATATAAAAAGCATGAGTATATATAGTATATAACAAGCCAAATGTAATTTTTCAGAAATTTTAATTTCTTTAAAAAAATTTTTTTTTCTTTATTGATTTTAGAGAGAAAGGGAGAGGGAGAGAGAGATAGAAACATCGATGAGAGAGAACATCGATTGGCCGCCTCCTGCATGCCCCCCACTGGGGATTTGGCCCACAACCTGGGCATGTGCCCTGACTGGGAATCGAACTGGTGACCTCTTGGTGCATGGGTCAACGTTCAACCACTGAGCCACACCAGCTGGGCAGAAATTTTAATTTCTTAACAGAGAAAGTGCTTAGACTTGAATTCAAGTAAATTCAAAGTGTGGTGATGATGCCATTGTATACTCATTGTTAAAATAATTTGTATTGAAGATTTTACTTGACCACATAAAACTTTTTTGTGAGCTAATAAACGTTTATTTTCTGTTTTGTATGTACAGACTGATTGATAATAATCTTTTCTCCCCTAGAGACATCATTTCAGCTTTCCATCCATTTTTATTTATGGACATACTGCCAGTGGAAAGACCTATGTCACACAAACTTTGTTGAAAACTTTAGAGGTAATAACCCCAAACTCAGTGTTAATTGATTTGTACTCAGAGGCCTAGAAATGGAAGGGATCTGGGAGATTATTTAATCCAGTTTACCTTTCTCTGAAGGAATATCATCTATATAAAATAAACATTTCCTACTAACTTTTGTTTAAATATCTTCAAAGACTGTAAGCTTCAGAAAGGAGTATTAGATACTTGAGCCTTGATGTTAGAAAGTTATTTTTCATTTCTAACTTGCATAATATTTGGGGGAAAAACACACATGATGATAAATTCTTCACAATATTAAAATCTGTTTCTTTTCCATTGTTGTACTTATAATATTCATACTGATAATTCTGAATCTCCACAGATACAAAACTGACTGTATCACCTTTAACCTTCCTTTTTTCCCGTATTGCCTATCACAGTGAATGGTCTCAATATTCACATAGTTGTCAAAACTTTCTCTTTACTCCCTCCTTATTCTCACTTTTAGTAAATCAAACCAATAAACATGTTCTACTCATTCTACATTATTGATGTCTTGACTTCATGTACCTTTAATCATAGCCATAACTAACTCAGTTTCATTTACCATTATTTCTTCCATATATTTCTGCAACGGTCTCCTCATTGCAGTCCATTCTGGCAGACTCATGTTCTTCTTCTGGATTTACCGCTTAGTGCTTTCCCCATTAACTAGGGCTAATAGTGACAACATTTGAAACTATGAGAATTAAATGAGTTAATACATGAAAAATGCTTAGTTTGGTACTTAGTATATAGTAAGCACTCAATAAGGGTTAGCTGCTATTATTAATGATTATTGTCATACCCTCTATCATATTCTGAGCCAGGATGAGCAAACTTTTTCTTAAGGGCCAGATAGTAAATATTTTAAGCTTGTGGGCCATATAGTTTCTATCATAATTACTCAACTCTGCCTTAGTGTGAGAACAGTTGTGGACAATATCTATCTGAACAAGTATGGCTGTGTTCTAATACAGTTTTATCAAAACATGGCCAGCCCACAGATTGTATAGTTTGCTAGTCCCAATTCTAAGCTGTAGCTCTGAGGATGCTTGTTTTGTATGGCATACTGAATGACTTACAGTTCCTGCTCTCTCTGACTGTTTTGCGTAGAATAGCTTCCCTGTATTCACTCACTTGGCCTCTACTACCCTATTGTTTGGCTAATGCTTATGTACTTTACTAGGTGTTCTTCTACTTACACTTTGGGAAGCCGTTCTTGACTCCCTAGGGTGTGTTAGATTTTCCTTTGTTGTGCAGCCTAAGCATTCTGTGCTTAATTCTATCATAATATTTAGTCCTTTTAGCTATTATTGTATTTGTGTTTTGCTGGCTCAAGACTGAGTTTCTGCCCTGGCCGGTTTGGCTCAGCGGTTAGAGCGTTGGCCTGCGGTCCAGAGAGACCTGGGTTCGGTTCCTGCTGGGGGCATGTACTTCAGTTGCAGTTTGTCCCCGGCCCTGGTTGGTCGTGCGGGTGGCAGCCACTCGATGTGTCCCTTTCACGTCGATGTTTTTTTCTCTCTCTCTTCCTCTCTCTCCCTCCCGCTCTATCTGGACAAAAAATGAAAAAAATGTCCTCAGGTGAGGATGAAAAAAAAAAAAAAAAAGACTGAGTTTCTTGAAATTATCCTCAGCAGCAAGCACAGTGTTTGGCACATATCAACTTATAAATTTTAGCATTTGATCCCGAAGAACACCTGTGCATTTTAACAATATGAATGTCTGACATTCGTACCAAACTCAAATCTCAGTGTCCAAGGTCCTGGATCAGGCATTTTCATTTGAGAACTCCGTGTATGAAGTGTCAACAACAACAACAACAAAAATAAATAAATAAATATATATATATATATATGTATATTTATATATGTATATAAATATATTAATATATATAAAGCATGAAAACTGAATAAGGAAGTTACATAGTTAAGGCATATATATTTCATTTTTTAACATAATTTTTGCTGCTGTTTAATCATTGTAATTAAATAATGATTATTACTACTTCTGGTACAGGTACACAAAGAGACACTTAAAATATGCTGCCATTAAAGGTCATGCATAGTACACAGATAGTTGTAAGCAAGATACTTATTCATAATGGAGAGCTTGTGGCTTCTAGTTCATAAAGAAATGGGGATAAAGGAGGTCATCAAATGTTGGTGAAACTGTGCCTAAGTAAAAGTAACAGAGCCTTAGTTACACTGTTACTCAGAAGAAGAAGATCTCCCTTCTTGGGTGAGATTTATAGACTATCACTAAAAAACAGTTGTAGGTTCCATTACTTATGCCAAATGCCTTTGAATGATCAGTACTGCTTTTGTGATTTCGTCATGAAAATCCGTATTTGTGAGCAAGCCTTTTGTTACCTTCTTAATTTAGGAATTACCTCCATTATGATAGTTCTCTAAATAAAGAGCTAGGTCTTAATCCATACAAGAGGACTACTATAGTTTCTAACTCTTAAAATTCTTTTTTTTTTTTTTTTTGATCTAGGTTTATTCATCATTAAGGACATTATCTTAATGTTCTCAATGTGAAATTTCTACTAAGAATTTTAACATTCAAATGTACTTGGGTTTTCTTGTAATAATTCTTTAGAGGAAAATACAAGTTTGCTTTGAATCTCTGTAGGAAACAAATGGCAAACTCAAATATTAAAGTGAGTTTAATGAAGAGACTATTTTACAAAGCTTGAAGAAATGTTAAGGGAACCAATAAAGGATGATGAAGCAGTGATAGCCTTTACCTCTCCCAAGCCTGAGTGGGCCACAGGAAGGACTTGTTACCAGACCCCAACAAGAACTGTAGGATTGAGTAAGGGCTGCCCAACTGGAGCTGTGGCCTTTGGTAGAAGTCATGGCTACTGTCAAATTATGGACCTCTGAGGGGTGGGGCTAGGAATCAAGGAATAAATATTCAACTTCTGTCTCTTACTACTGTCCTTCAGTATCCTGCTGATTCTTCCCATTGGCTAAATCCATTCAGTGCCGGAAAATAAGAGAGAGTCTGGGCATTGCAGTGTGTAATGTTCAGATTCCCAGGACACAGAGCAGGTTGGAAGAATGTGGGGTATAGGTTTAGGGCAAATGGGAAATATTTAGCAGAGCCATACTTGTTTATGTGTGTTTTCTTTTCTATTTACACTTTTATTTGTATTTTATTTTCAGCTCCCACATGTCTTTGTGAATTGTGTTGAATGCTTTACTTTGAGGCTGCTTTTGGAACAAATTTTAAACAAGTTGAATCATTTTAGTTCTTCAGAGGATGGATGTTCTACTCAAATAACCTGTGACACATTTAATGACTTTGTTCGCCTGTTTAAACAAGTAACCAAAGCTAAAAGTCTCAAGGATCAGACTGTATACATTGTAAGTATTTAATTTCATTATATGATCTGTTATTTGAAAACTGGTTTATTAGCTCAATTTCCATATATTTGTTTTGAGTCTCATATGTAGTGCCCTATGCAAGGTGCTTTGGGATACAAAAATATTTCAGATATATTTCTTATTCAAAGGGAGCTTCAGTTTAATAGAAGAGTTATGACACAAACTGACATATGACTATATGCAGAATGTGATAAGTGATAACTATGAGATATGAAGTACTGACATAGGCACATCTAGTACAGCTTCCAGAAGTGGTAACATTTGAGATAGACCTAAGAGAATGATTAGGGTGTTAATAGGATGAAACTGAAGAAGAGGAATTTCAGATGTAAGAATTATATAAACAAATGTATACAGATGGGAATGGAGACCAGCGAATATCAAATAGTCTAGTTTCAGTGGGTTATAACCATGAAGGGAGAAAAAGAAGACTAGAAAGGTAGGTGGTGGCAGGTCATTATTTCATTTTCTAGATAGTGAGAGGAGGTAGTGATGATTTTAGAGCAACAAACATGCTTTAGGAAGATTACTCTGAAGGCATACCGAATAGGTGGATTGGAGTGGGTGACAGACTGAAGGCTAGGGGGATGGTTTTGAAGCTTTTGCAGCTGTTTACATTAGAGGAAATTTGGGCCTGGACAAGAGTTGGGCAGGAGATGCAGAAAGGAATAAATGGGAGAGACAGCAAAGGTCAAACTTGTCAGTTGCATATGGGGTAGGTTTGTGGAAAAGGATGAGTCAACTAATTTTAGGTTGGCTAAGTTTGAATTGTAGTTGTTACATAAATGTGAAAATGACCAGGAGATAACTAAAAATGTATAGTGTGTTTTATATTAGTGAATTTTTTATAATACTTTAACCTTTAAAAAAAAATGATTCGCCCTGACTGGTTTGGCTCAGCGGTTAGAGTGTTGGCCCCTGGACCAGAGAGTCCTGGGTTCGGTTCCCGCTAAGTGCACGTACCTCGGTTGCAGTTTGTCCCCGGCCCCGGTTGGGGTTGTGTGGGTGGCGACCACTCACTGTGTCTCTCTCACGTCGATGTTTCTCTCTCTCTCTATTCCTCCCCTCTCTCCCTCCCTCTCTGTCTGAAAATAAATGCAAAAATATCCTCTGGTGAGGATAAAAAAAAAATTTATAAATAAATAAATAAATAAATAAATAATGATTCTCCCTAGAATTGTAATTGAATTGTAATATGAAACCTATCAATACACTTAACTTATTAACTAACTGAAGGGACTAAATCTTATTCATTCTTGCATCTCCTTAAATGTATAAAACAGTTCTGTCTACATTTTAGTTTCATTTATTTATTTATTCAAAATATTTATTGAGCACTTCCTGTATATCAGGCACTATTCTAGATACTAGAGATAGAACAAGGAACGAAATAGTCTCTTGCCCACAGATGTGATACATTAGTAAAGTGGAGTAAGAGAGAATCAAGTGGGTAGGGGAGAGTAGTTATTTTTTCCTAAATAGGGAAGACAGGAAATATCTCACTGAGATGATGATAACTGAGCTGAAACCTGAGGGGAGCAAGGAGCAAGTGATACAGACATCTGAAAAAAAAGAATACTTCAAGCAAAGAGATTTATATGTGAGTACCAAGATTGGAGCATTTCTTGTATATTCAAAGAATATCAGGAAGGTCATTGAGGCTGGAATAGTTTAAGTAAGGGAGAGAGTGGTAATGATGAGAATCAGCAGAAGGTGCAAGGATAGAAACATGTAGACTAGTGTTATGGATTGATTTGTTTCCTCCAGAAATTCATACATTGAAGTTTTAACTCTTAATACCTCAGAGTATGATCTTATTTGGAAATAGGGTCATTGCAATTCTAATTAATTAAGATGAGGTCATACTAGAGTAGGTTGGGCCCCTAATTCAATATGACTGATGTCCTTATAAAAAGGAAGTATGGAGACAGACATGCACATGGGAGAATGCCATGTAAAGATTGGATTTATGCTGCCATAAGCCAAGGGACTAGCAGAAGCCAGGAGATGGGCCTGGAACAGATTTTTCTCTAGCACTTTAGAGGAAGCATTGCCCTGCCAATACCTGCATCTTGGACTTCTAGCTTCCAGAACTGTGAGACAATAAATTTCTGTTGTTTAAGCCATACTGTTTGTGGTGCTTTGTTATGGCAGCCTTAGGAAACTAATACAATTAGGTGTGAGGCATTTTAATAATATAGGCAAAACATCTTGTTGGCTTAGACCAGGATAGTAACAATGGAAGTGGTAAGAAGTGGTGTGGATATATTTGACGGTAAGGTTGATAGGTTGAGTGTGGAGGAGGAGAGAAAGAAAGAAATCCAGATGACTTCGAAGTTTGTGTGTACCTGAAAGGATGGAGTTGTCAGTATTTGAGTGGAGAAAACTATAGCAGGTGGGGTCTTTTTGTGAGGAAAAGAATGATCAGGAGTTTGATTTTGAGCATGGTAAGTCCAAGTGGAGATGTTGAATTGGCACTTGGACACTTGAGTCTGAGGTCAAGAGAGGTCCAATGTGGAGATGTTTTGGAGTTAAGAGCACATAAGGAGTTGTACTTGAGGCTGTGAAACTGGATTAGGTCACCAAGAGAGTGTGTGAGTTAGAAAAGAGGTGAGACCAGTGAGACTCCAGTGTTCAAGGGATGAAGTGATGAAGAAAACAAGGAGACAGAAGAAATCAGTGATATATCAAGAAAACTTGGAGAATGCAGTGTCCTAGAAGTCCTGCTAAGCTGCCGTTTCCTGGTCCTTTGGCTAGAGAGAGCAGACTTGGGTTTTTTTTGTCTATGCTTGTTGGCCTTTCTGTGCTGCTGGCTTCTTTAGCTCCACATCTGGGATATACGAGGCAAAAGACAACTCAGGCAGATTACTCTCTGACAGGAGTTGCCATTCCTGTGGTATAAAGTCCCTAGCTGATCTGTCTTCTCTTCCCCTTTCAGAGCCCTCTTTGTGTTATATATAATATTCAAGATTCTCAGTTTCACTTAGGAGGAATAATAGGAAAAGTACATTTACTCCATCCTTTCAGAAGCAGAGTCTTTTTTTTATGCAAGTACATAGTGAAGAATACAGCAACTGCTAGTACAGTTTGGCATCATTACCACCTTGATTTATGCTAAAGAGGCTCTAGTCTTGCTTTTGCTCCACCAGTGCAAATGTCAACATGGTGAAAAAGGCAAATCATATTTTAGTATTACTATGAAAATAGTTTTGACCTTGCCAACCTCCTGAAGAGGTATCAGGGATACCCCTCCCTCCCCAGCTGGCCACAGATCACACTTAAAAAACCGTTGATCTGCCCTGGCTGGGTTTGCTCAGTGGTTAGAGCATCGGCCCACAAACCAATGAGTCAAGGGGACATACCTCAGTTGTGATTTGGCCCTGGCCCTGGTTGGGGTCGTGTAGGAGGCAACCAGTTGATGAGTCCCTCTCAAGTCGATGTTTCTCTACCTCCCTCCCTCCCTCCCACTGTTTCTGAAGATAAATAAAAAAATATCCTAAAAAAAAAAAACAAAACTTCTGGTCTTTCACTGAGGTAGGATAGGAGACAAGATCATTGGTGGAGAGGAATTTAAGGAACATCCACCATGTCAGAAGGGGGCCATTCATGTAGGTTTGAAATATCCAAAAAATATAGGAATTTTATTAGAGAAATGATAGTACTATAATATTTAAGAATGAGGAGGAATGATCTCAGAATATGTGGATGGCTTCAACAAGTAGAATTTCAAAGTTACGTGTCTTTAGGGAGGAGGGAAAATCAATATTCTACAAACAGCCATGAAGAGTAATTCAGGCCCTATTCATTTTTTAAGCCCAGTGTATTAAAGTAAGCATTCAGTGTTTGTTAGTTGACTAAATGTTAAGAGTGGAAAACTTTGCAAATATTTAGTGTAGAATATTTTTTAGAGTAAATCTGTAGACTGTTCAACTATCTAACATATGAATGGGTAAACTTTAATACATAGGAAATAACACGGAAAGGTGGCTGAAAATGTTTTTTAGTCAGTAAACTAGTTTACAAGTCAAAAGTTGATTAGAATGCTTTCGTGTAAATTATTAAGAAAACCATTTGGATCTGAATTAAAATTTTCACTTCTCTGAATATTGTTATCTGATAATTGCTTTTGAAGAAGGATCATGTATTAGAATACCATAAAACCATTAAATACAATAGGTTAACTATATCAAATTGGAATGAACTAAATTTATGGCTCCAGCTTTGTATTAAAATGGGCATAAAAATTGACCAATTTAATTCAATTTATTTGAATTAATCTGTGTCTTGAATTAGTTTTTTAAATGGAGATTGATGGGAAAATTGCATAATGCAAATGCATAATGGAGAAACTAACTTGTATCATTTTAGCAGTAAATAATTTTAGCTTTATTTTGTCTAAGTTAATTAGGAATAAAATATCTTAAGTTGATTACTCATATATTGTTTCAAGCTATCTATTAATTAATAAAGCAATTTGGACCATTCAGGGAAACAATGTTCTCTGCATTTAATTTTATTTCTAATTTAAATAATTATAACTTGCAATAAGATTTATTAATAAAGTATAAATGATTAAACATCTTTCTTTAGAGAAAGGGTGATTTCAGTTCTGGGAAGAAAATGTACAAGAGGAACTTAGAAAATGTTGCCATAATGGAAAACACTACTGTGGTTATTTTAAAAAGATACAGAATCTGCCTGGCCGGTGTGGCTCAGTGGTTGAACGTCGACCCATGCACCAAGAGGTCGTTGGTTCGCTTCCCGGTCAGGGCACATGCCCAGGTTGTGAGCTAAATCCCCAGTGGGGGGCATGCAGGAGGCGGCCAATCGATGTTTCTCTCTCTCTCTCCTTCTCCCTCTCTTTCTAAAATCAATAAAGAAAGAAAAATTAAAATAAATAAATAAATAAAAAGATACAGAATCTCATGGATCAAAAGAATATTATTAAAATGTCCTTACTAGCCAAAGTAATCTATAGATTCAGTGCAGTCCCTATCAAAATTCCAATGGAATAGAATCACAGAAATAGAAAAAATAATTCTAAAGTTCGTATTGAATCACAAAAGACACCTAATAGCCAAAGCATTCCTAAGAAAGATGAACAAATCGTGAGAAAGCTGGAAGTATCATACTTCCTGATTTTAAACTGTAGTATGAAGCTATAGTTCTCAAAACAGTATGATAATGGCATAAAAATAGACATTTGGACCAATGGAACAGAATAGAGTGCCCAGAAATAAACCCACATATACACAGTCAATTAATTTGCAATAAAGGGGCCAAGAACAAACAATGGGGATAGTCTCTTCAATAATTGGTGTTGGGAAAACTGGCTAGCTACATGCAAAAGAATGAAACTGGACCAGTATCTTACACCATGCACAAAATCAACTTAAAATGGATTAACACTTGAACATAAGACCTGAAACTAAGACCCCTTGAAGAAAATACAGGAAAAAATGTCCTTTACATCGGAGTTGGCAATTATTTTTTTTGGATTTGACACCAAAAGCAAAGCGACAAAAGCAAAAATAATCAAGCAGGAATACCTTAAATTTAAAAGCTTCTGTCCAGCAAAGGAAACCATCAACAAAATGGAAAAAACAATCTACAAAATAGAAAATATTTGCAAATCATATATCTGATAAGGAGTTAATATCCAAAACACATAAGGAACTCATACAACTCAGTAGCAAAATAACAAATCTGATTAAAAAATAGGCAGAGGAACTTAATAGACATTTCTCCAAAGACGATATCCAGTGGCCAGTGAGTCCATGAAAAGGTCCTCGATATCACTCATTATCAGGGAAAGGGAAATCAAAACCACAATGAGATACCACCTTGCACTGATTAGAATGGCCAGCATAAGAATGATAAGAGATGAGTGTTGGCAAGGATGTGGAGAACAGGGAACCCTTTTGCACTGTTGGTGGGAATGTAAATTGTTCTAGCCACTATGAAAAACAGTATGGAGGTTTCTAAAAAATTAAAAATATGGTCTAACAATCTCATTTATGGGTATATATTCAAAGGAAATGAACTCAAGATCTTGAAGAGATACTGCACTCCCATGTTCATTACAGCATTATTCACAATAGCCAAGATATGGAAACAACCTAAATATTTGTCAGTGGATAAAGATGTTGTATATATTGTTAACCTACAATTAAAAAGCTGAAATGAGAGGCAAGAAGTGTTTATTTAGGATCAAAGAATTATAATTTGGTTAGCACAGATTAGGCAGAACCCCAAATACTGTCCCAGTTACAGGGTGAAAGTAAGAGTTCTTTTGAGACAAGGAAAAGAAGAAAGAATTCCTGTTGGTGCTAACAGGCTGTGCTACTCTTGGCTATATAATGATTGGTTACTGATTCTATCTTTAGATAGAGAGTTCATAACATCAGTTCTTGTCACGATGTCTACTCTCCTGCTGGCTTTACAAACAATTGTAAAAGAATGTTGGTTTTAGTCCAATGTAAAGGTCTGGCCCAGCACAAAGATTCAAGGAACAAGACATACTAGACAGTTCCTGTAGAATTACGGCTCTGACTCTATTTTGAAAAGGCTCAGTTTATATTATTTTTCACAATGGAGTACTATTCAGCCACAAGAAAGAAGGAAATCCTGCCATCTACAACAATATGGATGGATCTTGAGAGCATTATACTAAGTGAAATAAGTCAGAGAAAGACAAATACTATGTGATCTCACTTATATATGAAATCTAAAAAAAAAGCTAAACTCATAGAAACAAAGAGTAGAATAGTGGTTACCAGGGATTAGGGGGTAAAGGGAAATGGGAAGATGTTGGTCAAAGGGTCAAACTTCCAATTATAAGATGAATAAGTTCTGAGGATTCTAATGTAGAGCATAGTGATTATAGTTAATAATACTGAATTTCATATACTTGAAAGTTTCTAAGTGAGTAGAGTACAGCTTAAATGCTCTCTCCACAAAAAAGAAATGGGAATTATGTGAGGTGATAGAGGTGTTAGTTAATGTCATGGTGGTAATCATTTTGCAATACATAAGTGTATTAAATGAACACATACACTTTAAACTTACACAATGTTATGTGTCAGTTATATCTCAATAAAGTTGGGGTAGGGGCGTGGAAAGACAAGTCAATTTGAAGGGGTTTCAGCTGGCCGAAGAAATGACAATTTGACCATCGAAAAGAATAATGAATTCAGTGGATGCAAGCAAGCACATTAAGTATGTTAAAATCCATGAATTCAGAATTCATGATATTAAACAAATATATAAGAAAACACAAAAACCTCAGCTCATTGGTTACCATGTGAGTTTTATTTACTAGGGCACTGCAGTAGGCTGAATAAATAGCCCCTGAAGATATCAGGTCCTAATCCCTGGAATTTGTAAATGTCTTAACACAACAAAAATTTATCTTTTTTAACATGATCCATTATCCAGTTAAACAAGGTTTAGCATGCAGTTAAAGTTCAAGCAAAAAAAGTTTTACATGATGAGATTCAGAATTTTTTGTGTCTCTCTGGGGTCAGGGAGAGCTGTAATTTTTGGTTCACAGTGGAATAAAAAATGCACATAGTTGTATTTCTTGGAAACCTAAGAAAATGTCCTTAGAGCATCTGATATCATTATCTTTTTTATAGTATACCTGTAAAATAAACCTTTTTAATGTAGCCCAAAATGATTCATTTTCTATTTAGAAATTTGAGTTAAAACATGTTATAAACAGTCCATTTTTAAACTTATTTAATCTATTTAAAATGTCTGGAGAGTATTATGCTAATCAAAATAAGCCAGCCAGAGAAAGACAAGTATCATGTGATCTCACTTATATGTGGAATCTAATGAACAAAATAGATCCAGAGACATGGAAGCAGGGAACAGACTGACGAATCTCAGAGAGAAGGGGGTGTAGGGTAAAGAGATTAACCAAAGAATTTATATGCATGTATGCACAGCCCACAGACACAGATAATAGTGTGGTGAAGGCCTGGGGGTGTGCAGAAGTGGGGTGGAGGGGGTCAATGGGGGAAAATAGGGGGATATCTATAATACTTTTTAAAAAAATATATCTTTATTGATTTTTTTAGAGAGAGGAAGGGAGAGAGAAACATCAATGTGAGAGAGAAACATCAATTGGCTGCCTCCTGCACTGCCCCCCCCCCCCCCCCGCCCGGGGATCGAGCCCACAACCCAGGCATGTGCCCTGACGGAATCAAACCAGGACCTCTCAGTCCATGGGACAATGCTCAATCCACTGAGCCACACCAGCCTGGCAGACATCTATAATACTTTCAACAATAAAGATAAATTAAAAAAAAAATGTCTTCCACAAATGTAAATAGCAACTAAAAATTACAGTTTTTCTTTTTAACATGGAAAGTTCAATTCCTGAATTGTGCATTATTAATATTTATAATATTTGTAAATGTTTTATAAAGGACTTTGCAAGTTGATTTTCATGCTGCATTTTTTTTTTTTTTTATAAGGTTCTAGATAAAGCAGAGTATCTAAGAGATATGGAAGTGAATATTTTGCCTGGGTTTCTTAGGTTACAGGAATTGGTAAGTAATGTATGAGAGTCTTTTTTCCCTATGAGCTAATCAATAGATTAAATTGTTAACTTCTTTCCTTTTACCAATCTGATAGGTGAGAAATGACATCTTAATATATTAATGTGCATTTCTCTATTATGAGTAAATTAACATTTTTTAAAGTTAAAGCAGTTTGTGACTTGATAACACTTTTATTTTAGCTTTTTATTTCTAATTGTAAGTGACTAACACTGCTTTCTAGTAAAAGATTTTAGGTGTTTGCTAGACTAAATGGCAGTGGGCTAGATGTTGAACTTCCTGCAAGAATTTTAAAATTTTCTTTTCATTTCAGTAATTTAAAAAAAGAGTGATATGTCTCTTCTGGATCATCTTGAGTTCTATATCAAGGTCACAGTGTCAGAACCAGCTTTGTATTTTAATTTACAGTTGTGTTGGCACTGAATAGTATTAATACAACTCTAAGTGTCATAGCCTGGGAAAAGAACAGGCATATTTTTTCATGTGCATATGTGTCAGGTGAAGCCAAATATTATTGCCAAAACAATAGTTTACAATAGTTTAAATAAAGAAAATTGGTGAAAGAATTCAGTGTTCACCATAACCAATTGGTATAGGAATGCTAAACTCAAAAGAACTGTGGCTGTTTCCTGTTAGAACCATCTTCACAAAGTAAGCAAAGACTTAGTTTGAGCAAACAGCATTCGGCATATTCAGTTAATGTTAATTTAAATTTTTTTGGTTTTCTAATTTTTCATTAACTTATAAATTTGTTGATTTTATAATTTTCTAAGTTCTTTGAGCATAAATAGTTTATATTTACCTACTTTTATGTCTGTATTATTTAAGTATGAAGAAACATTACAATAAAAATTAAGTAAATATTTGGGGAGATAGTGCCCTAGAGCATTTCCACCTTTGAAAAGTTAAACACATTACTCAAATTTGAGAAACTGTTAGAAGTTCAGAGAGGCTTTCCAAGTGCCACTGAAATCATTGTGTGCCTAAGGCTGATTCCTAAAATTAACTTTTGGTAATATTTGTCTAGTGCCAATATGGAGAGGACAGGAAGAGATTAAGTCTAGTTCTTGGTGGCCTATCCTGGAAGTTTCCTCACACAGTCTAGCCTTTCACAGTTGGATTAACTCTTGGCGTTTTACTACTGAGATCAGGGACCCGTCTGTTTGAGCTTGAGCTATCTCCTCTCTTATTATTTTGTTGTGTTTGCATCCACTTCCAATATTGTTTTGATCTAGGACTTCCTGTCTGGTATCCGGAGTGCATTCCTGCTGTCCTCTTGTCCTTCCAGTATAACTTACTCCATTTTCCCCTCTCATGTCCAGTAATGGTGATTATGTGTCCCTTCACGGTAGTTAGGCCTTTCACTTTTGTTTTAGTTTTAATTATGCAAACTGAAGAAAATTAAAAGATGCATAGTAATATTCACTCTACCAGAAAAGAGAATTGCTGTTTGACATTTCTGAAAACATGCTTGATTTTTAAAAAAAAAATGTATTTCATTAAAGAGAAATACAGCAAAAGCATTTCCCATTTTTTATATTAAATATTTTGGGAGTAAAATGAAGTTTAAATTGTAATGGATAGTGGTATATTGAAATACTTTCAGATGAACAGATGAGAACGTTATCAACTTAAAATCCTTTCAGACTGACATACATTTTTTAAAATCTCAATATTTTTAATTGATTTTATAAAATGCTTTTGAGTAATCATATTTTAAAGCAAAAACAACTCAATGCTTTCAATCAAGATTGTGTTTTAAAGCATGCTTTTTTATCCCCATAGAAATAAATTCAAGGATTCTTAAAAATAAATGAGTTTGTTTATAAGACAAAAAGAGCATTTGAAAGTAAAAATATTTTTCTTTCATAAAGATGCTATATTTTTGTGGAATTATTAATTTATTGAACTCAGCTGCCTTTGTTAGTCAAAAGAATTTTTTCTAAATAATGAAAATTGGAATATAAGATTATACATAAGTTTCAAATCAATAAATAGTAAGTCACCGTCAAAGTAAAGTATAGTATAATTTACTTATGAGATAGGGTTCTAAGATAGTGATAGAACAAAACAGCTTTCATTTTTGTTTTAGTTTTAATTATGGAATATGAAGAAAATGAAAAGATGTACAGTAATCTCCACTTTACCAGAAAAGAGAATTGTTGTTGAAGCTGCTTGTCAACTTGGGAGATGTCAAAAAGAATGTGGGAAAAGTTAAAATTTGTGTTGAGAATGCAGAGGCATCTACAGATAATTTCTAACTTGCATGCATAGGGCATTTGTGGCCACTCTGTAGAGGACAATATACATGATGGGCTATTCTCTTAATGTTCTTTTTGTGTACTAATTATAATTTCTAAATATACTTCAAAAAATATCTGTTTATTTAACCCTAGTGTTTTAGATCATACTTGTTTGTGTTTTTAATGTATATGCAAAGTCAATTGTACTTAATAATTTGTGTGAAAAGAACCTTTTTAAAAAAACTTTAAGTTTTTCTAACAGTATGTGGTTACATAATATGGCTTGTCTATTTTTTTTTCAACTCATTTCTTTTTTCTTGGGTTGCTGTAGCCATATTAAAATGAGAGATGTTAAGTTTTGCCTTTTTCTGTTTATTGATTGAAAGCTAATGATTTCTTTGAAAATTCCCTTAAAAAGGTTTTGTCTTAATTGTTTAAGCAAATGTGTTTCTTAATTTCTATAAAATAAGTCTTAGCATTCATGGGTAACTGAAATGTTAATTAACCTAAAAGTTTTATGGAAATTTCAAGTAATTATGTATGAAAATTTGCAAGTGGATGAACTCCTTGATTAGGTTTTCTAAATATGGTGTATTAATATGCAAATAATTTGTTATATGTTGGAACTTTGCTCAGTTTATTTGAAAGAAAATTTTAAATGAAATTACTGCTCTGATTGAGATTTTTAAATGCAAAGTTACTTTTATTTCTTTTTCTTTTACAGACTGACAGAAATGTGACTGTTATCTTTCTCAGTGAAATTATTTGGGAAAAATTTCGTCCAAATACTGGATGCTTTGAGCCATTTGTCCTGTATTTCCCTGATTATAGCATAGGTAAATTTTAAAACATTGTTTTGACAAGTGATATTCAGTAAAATAGTCTTTGGAAGATTAAGCTAGCATGGTCAGATGGGAATACTCTCATGTCTAAATCTGTTAAAATTTTACATTCAATCCAAATAAAATGTTGAATATGTACTTTTTTTTTCTTTATTGATTTTAGAGAGAGAGTAAGGGAGAGAGAGAGAGAGATAGAAACATTGATGAGAGAGAACATTGATCAGCCTCCTCCTGCATGCCCCCTTCTAGGGATTTGGCCCACAATCTGGGCATGTGCCCTGATCTGGAATTGAACTGGTGACCTCTTGGTGCATGGGTCAATGCTCAGCCACTGAGCCACACCGGCTGGGCTGAATAAGCACTTCTTACGTATTTGTGTTAATGGTTTGTTTTTACATCTTTAGCTAGTACATTAAGATGTATATATTGCAGTTATAACATCCATACAAATAAGAATCAGACTAAATTGGCAAAGCACATTAAAATTGTATTGAAATCTTTACCATGAATTGGCTTAAGTACTATGTGAAATGTATTTTTTTTATTACTGTAAGTCTTAGAGTACCAATTACTAGCACTTGTGTTTCCTATTTGTTTTAGGTTTGTCTTTAGTCTTAAATTTCGTAGATCCTGATGGTTTTGTCTTTGGAAGAAAACAAAAGCTTTTTTTGTGTTCCTGAATAGTTTTGTAGATTAATACTGTGATGTCACTATAAAAATATGATACCTGTGATTCAAAGATTATGACTGTGAAGCATAAGGTGGTCAGCAGACTCTGAGAAAAGAGCATTCCTTGAGCTTTGGCCTCATTAGTACTATCCTTCTGAACTAATCAGCTGTAAACATTCATTGTTAAGATCAACATTTTGGCCTATTTTTACAAGAACAGCAATAAAAAATACCTCTTGCGTTAACTAATTATCTGAGATTTTTTTAAAACCCTGAAATAGATGAAGGGAGCCCTTGTTTTCAATAGCTTCTCTATTGTGAAAATTACAAAATAAGGGGAAAAGAAATGGATAGGAAGAAAAAATAAACCAAAGGATTTTATTAAACAGTTTCTTTGTACCTGTGTTATCACTGAAGTTAAATTTTTTTTATGACCCATTTTAAGTTTCAGTATTTAAAAATTATTTAGAATATTTAAGAAGATTATAAAAAATGCTGGTTTTCTACATCTTAGTGAAATTGAATTAAAGTATGGTATAATGAATTATAGAATTTGATTAAAATTTTAAAAAGTAAAAAGATACAAAGCAACATAGATGGAGAGAATTTAAGGACATAATTAAATAACTAAAGTGATCTTGCCAATTTTAGAGAGTATAAGCTAATAGATTTTTGAAAAGTATATAATAGAGCTAAATTTAATGAGTATTAAATTCAAGTACCTTTTACATTTAAAGTTTTTTTAAAGCAGAAATACCATAACCACACAAAAAGGCATTCAGAAAGGAAACATTAATTGATAAACCAAATTAGAGTTAGAATAAGTAAGCAAGGAGCCAGGGCAAGAGGATAATCTTAGTGGCTAGGTCATCAAATTATAATTTGATATATATGTCATCTTTAGGAATATGGTGTCTGATACTAAGGACACCCTTTGTACTCAGCAGTGACATTAGAAGCACAATTTGGAATTCTTGTTTTCTGTTCTCTGCCACATGCAGATTGCTTATCTTTTGGAAATGCTTTTTTTTTTTTCTTCAAGTGGATTATAATGCAGTTGATCAGGTTTTTTATTTAGTTATTGTGTTAGGATAAGTTATGCTCTTAATAATAACAATCTAAAAATGTCAGTGATTTACAGTTTTCTACCTCATCACCTTTGTGCTGTTGTCCTACATTTTACTTCTATGTTTATTATAAACCCCATAATACTTTATTATTTGGGCTTTAAATAAAAAGACAAGAAAAAATACCTTTTGTTGTTTGTGCTGCTTCAGATTTATTGAGCTTCTTGGATATATGAATGTACAGTATCATCAACTTAGGAAATTTTTTAGCTGTTATTTCTTCAAACATATAACTACTCCTTCCCCTTTTCTGAGACTGCATTATATGTATGTTAGACCACTTGATATTGTCCAACTGAATTTCTATTTTAATTTAAAATATTTTTTTCTCTGTTTTATTTGGAATAGTTTTTGTTTCTGTGTCTTTAAAAGTTCACTGACCTTTTACTCTGTGTCTAATCTGCAGTTAATCCCATCCTTTCTTTTCATATCTCATTATGCTTTTGTTTTCCTTTGTATCCTTGAGTATATGAGCATATTTATGATAGTTGTTTTAATGCCCTTGTCTACTAATTCTATTACCTTTTTCATTTTGGGTTTATTTCTGTTGACTAATTTTTCTCTGTTATGGATATCCATTATGCTTCTTCGTGTGTTTAGTAATTTTTGATTGCATGATACTATGTTTTTTTGATATTGCATGTTGGACTTTTTTCTGGTAAGCATTTAAATTACTTGAAGCTATATTCGACCCTTTTAAGGCTATTTTTAAACTTTTATGGAGATATGATCCAGAGTAATCTTTATTACACCACTAATTTTAGCTTGACTTTTAAGACATAGCCCTTCTGGGATCTCTGCTGAATACCCCATGTATTCAGCAGTTACTCCATTCTGACTGGTGGCAATATGAATGATTTACATGTGTGAACTCTTGGAACTGTTTGACGTAACAGCTCTCCAGTAATTGTTTTTCCCCAGAAGTTATTCTTACTGGTCCTTAGGGGGTTTTACTCTGTTCATATGCAGATTGGTATTCAACCAAGACTCAAAGGGAACCTCTTACACAGTTCTCTTATGTACTCTGCCCTGCAAATACTACCTGCCTTAGCTCCCTCTACTCCCATCTCTGTCTCTTTAAATCAGTGAGATTAGTAGACTTCTTTTGGAACTCTAAAATTACCTCTAGTTAGAAAGCCTGGCTGATGGTGGGACTCATCTCATTTGTTTCCCTCTTCTCAGGTATTATAGCCCTATACTTCCTGTTATATGATATCTGAAAAATAGTTGTTTTCTATATTTTGTCCAGTTTTTAGTTGTTTATTATTGCAGGGTAGTATTTCTGGATCCTCATACCCTCTCATGACTGGAAGCAGAAGTTCCTCTCCAAGTTAGAAATAGTTGTTTAATGAGTATTAGATCATACTTTGATAGAAAAATTTAAAACACCAGAAGACCAATCAAATGGTTTTTCTTCCTCTTTATTTACTACCTG
The DNA here is from genome assembly GCA_030848825.1 of Tadarida brasiliensis. NCBI lineage: Eukaryota > Metazoa > Chordata > Mammalia > Chiroptera > Molossidae > Tadarida > Tadarida brasiliensis. Next base: position 52,274,160 of record CM061267.1, read on the forward strand.
TTAGTGCACTGTTTTTAGCTTCTTGTTGGAGATGGAATATTTTTTAATAAGTTTTAATAGTCCTAGACTATTAGAGCTGGCATGGCTTACTTAATGTAGAGTCGTACTCTGAGACTTTGTCTGTAGCCGATCACCGAGCAGCTGGTTTACTTTCACAGCAACACAGTAAGATTTCTAATTCTTATGAGACTGTCATCAGGACTGAAATGGGCCAATGGTAGCATCTAATCAGTTTTCACATGTGGCACTGAGGGTCACCAGTAAGGGATATCTAGATAAGGATGTTCAAGAAGAGCTCAGGAGTGCAGTCTGAGCTGAGACTTAATTGTTTTCCAAATTCCCTCATGCATACATTTATAGATCGTCTTTTTTGCCTGTTACGTTTATCTATCTGACCATTTATCCCTTCCTGCCTTCCCTCGCTCCTTCCTTCCATCTATCCAGTTATTTGGTGACTTTTATATAAAAAGATCTTTGTGTCCAAGTTTTAAGGCACCTTTGGACATTTTGTGTGTATCAAATATTTTATCATGCATAATTTTAAGAAAAGCTTAGCGGCATTATATTTAAATTTTGCTATTAGAATATAAAAATACATAGACTCCAAAATCAAGTTTTGGCCTTTGTGTATTTTTTTCAGTAGTTGTGACATAAAAATGCAAATAAGTAACTGCCTTCCATCTGGAATCTGTTCATGATAATATCCTAAGCCTGAAACTAGGCTTTGAAAAAAATTTTTTTGGATCCACTGTCCTATTTAAAAGATCCCCAGAATATAGCTATTTTAAAGTTTCTGTTTATGAATATCTATTGATAGTCCACAAAAATTGTTTGATCTTGCACCTATATGTAACTCGTTGTGAGGAACAAGAGAATAAGAGTGGTTCAAGGCAGGAGCTGCTGGTAAATGGCATTGTAGCCATGGTAAAAATGCTCACTTAAATCAGAACGTTAAACAAAAGGACATTGACATAATCAGAACATCCTTTAAGAGTTTTCACTTGTAAGTATTGCAGAAGTCTTGAACCCTGTGGAGCTATGTTTAAAGTATCAGTCATATTCAAAGAGCTCTTAACTGAGAAGTGTAAAGAAACCATTGGATCAAGAAGTCAGAGGGATTGCAATAAGGAGCTGATTCATTACTGTAACTGGGAAATTTTGAATAATAGGTGGTTGTTTCTCTTTAATTTTAACTGTACTTTTACAATACGATATTTCTAGCAAGATTAAATACAAGTTTAAGATTCCAAATGTGTGATATTGTATAAAGACTTTAAGATTGGCCCGGCCGGAGTGGCTCTGGTTGAGCGTCGACCCATGCACCAAGGGGTCACTGGTTTGATTCCTGGTCAGGGCACATGCTCAGGTTGTGGGCCAAATCCCCAGTGGGTGGCATGCAGAAGGCAGCCAATTGATGTTCTCTCTCATCAGTGTTTCTATCTCTCTCTCCCTCTCTCTTCCTCTCTCTCTAAAATCAATAAAGAAAAAAAAATTAAAAAAAAAAAGATTGAAGAGAAGTAAAGATAACAAGGTTGTAGGAAGAAAACATTTTATCAAAAGGGAAATGACAAAGTAGGATGATTTTCATTAACATATTTATGAATTTTTTTTTTTTAATTTACAAAAAATGAGCATTTTCCAGTTTGGTGGTAGTACCCCTAGTTTATGTAGTGCCTCTTCTTGTTTTTAGGAGTTGATATACTTAAAAGTAGAAAAACAAAATAGAATCTATATTACCTTTTTGTATCTGACAAAAAGGTTCTTGAAATTTTGCCTGTAATAAGGTTCTTGAAATTTTCTTTAGATGTCATTGCTTACTGTTTGTTTTAAGCAACATTTAGTAATTTTTTTTTAGAACATTAGATTTATATCTAGTTTTAAATCTTGTAATAGTTTTATTCTTTAATTATTACTATTTTAAACATTTGTTATAAAACGCTAGAAGATATAAGTAGGGTGCTGAATTAATCATTCTACATTCATTCATGTCTTGGGAACAGGGAACCTTCAAAAGATCCTGTCCCATGATCATCCTCCAGAGTATTCGGCTGATTTCTATGCTGCTTACATTAACATTCTTCTTGGAGTTTTCTACACTGTCTGCCGGGATTTGAAAGAGCTCAGACATCTGGTGAGTGAGCATTTTGCTTTAAAAAAATGTATACCTTGTAATATTTTTTCATGTAAAAATGGGGTGTAAGTTGGAGGCTGAAAATTTATTCTGGAAATTTTGATTTGGCCCTTTGATGCTCATGCACCATAAGACAGAAGAAATCTGTGAGTTAGTGGAAATTTTGACCTGATTAGAAAACTTTCATTTATCTTTAGTTAGGTCTTTTCACTTGTCTTTACGAGTGTTTTTCCCCTTTCTTTCTTCTCTTTTTTATTAATTGCAGGAAATGTAGAACTCTGTTAAAATAAAAATGAGTAACAGAAAGGTGTAAAAAACTTAAGCAATTTTACGCCTTTTTGATAATTTTGTAAGAAAATATCTTTCAGGTTTTATGTATGTAGTGATAGTGGTCTGTAATCTAGATGAACTTGAGAATGGTCTGAAGCTTTAATTACAGATCTTTCATTATTTACCTTGAGGTACTAATCTATATAACATATTTTATAATTTAGAGAAAAGATTACTTAAATATTTTTATTTTTGTTTTTTTTACTTTGGAAAGAGACATTTATTCAACTAATGCCTTTGGGGGATTCACAGTTCAGTGGCAAACCACACACAAATGAACAATTAAAATTGCATAATTAATATCATGGGATTATGCACAAAGACCATGACGGGTGATTGCCAACAACCTCATGAGAAATCAAATCATGGCAGTGCCTAACAGTGAGTGAGTGCTGTATGCTGGGCATTGTTCTAAGGGCCTCACGTGCCTTAACTCACTTGTCCCGAGGATTTGCTGAGAGGGGTGCCATTATTATTTGCGTTTTACAGATCATGCAGCCGAGGCATGGAGGTGTCAAGTAACTTGCCCAGCGTCATAGAGCTGGACGAGGCCGATCTGGGAATTAAACAGAAGCAGTCTGACTCCAGAGTCAAGATTACTTAAATATTTTTAAATATTGGAATAGCTGTTTATATTTCACAGACAGTTTGGAAAAATGATTATATTTACTTTATTTTCTTTGACCTTTTTTACTTTTATTGTGGATATGTGAAAAAGGAGGTAAGAATGTCTGGTTTCCCTTTTAGAAACCTTCAATTAATACTTCAAAATCTTCTCTCCATGTAACAGAAAATAGTAACATATCTAAGGCTGGAAAATAGTTACTTTTAAAGTAACAGATTTTATATCTCTTAGCACATTTTTTTTTTTTTTTTTTGCTTTGCTCTGAAAAGTATTACTCAGAGGGATTCAATGTGTGTTTGAGACAGTATTAGAAGATGACCAGCTAAAACTTGTGTGTACATTTAGTACCTTTCAGAAGTTTTAGATTTTTAGGCCTCTTCTGATTTAGATGTCAATTCAAGCATCTTCTGAGTAAGGAACAAACAAAAGACAAGCTGTTCGAATTCAAGTTCATAAGTAACATCCCTCCAGAATTTGAATGTCTTAGATCCCTGGTGCCCAAGGGAAATGATAGCAGAAGGGTTTACAGAGAGGAGAGAAGTGTCCCTGGGTGGGATGGCGTTGGGAGCAAATACTCATTCTGGGAAATAACGTAGTTACTGCTCCTTAGCACTGATATCCTTGAATCTGGTGGGAATCTGTGTTGGCAGCCATTTAAAACTAGATTATACAAGAAGGAAGATTTATTTAGGGAAACTATTTCAAGTCCTTTGGGTTTCACTGAGGAATGATTTTATTTAGGGGTGAGGTTATAGCTTTTTTTGTTATTGTTACATCATATTCATAAACTTGAAGTTTGAAGTATGGTCTAAGCCTTTATTACTGTTATTAATACTAATATATATATATAAAATGGCCTTTAAGTTTTGGAGAAAAATTAACATAGTGTTCTTATTTTCTCCATCTGTAGAACATAGGAGAATAAAGTTGTATTTTCCTTTTTACTTTCAAATGGATAGTATTTGTGTCAAAGTTTTCAAGTGGCATATTTCTTGAAAGTTTAATAAATCACCTGCCAAAAATTCCTTTCAGTCATCTATTGTGTGTGTGTGCTTTTAAATTTGCATTGGGAATTGGTATTTCTTTAAGTATTATTATTATTTGTAAATATGTTTTTATTGATTTTTTTAGAGAGAGAGGAAGGGAGAGAGAGATAGAAACATCGATGTGAGAGAGAAACATCAATTGTCTGCCTCCTGCGTGCCCCCCACTGAGGATCGAGCCCACAACCTGGGCATGTGCCCTGACCAGGAATCGAACTGGGACCTTTCAGTCCATGGCACTGAGTTTAATCCACTGAGCCACACCGGCCTGGCTAAATATTATTTTTTGGAAGCTAGCTCTGTAGGTAGCACAAGACAAGAAAAATTAAAGTGCTAATTTGAATGTTCATTTAGGTTTGTCTTCTCTGACATTCCATGTCCTTCCTAAAAATAGTAATTATAATTTTTAAAAAATTCAGTTGAAGTTATTTTTATACTCATATAAATGCCAACCACAGAATAATTCATTTTCTAAATTTTAGTTTTGCATCATATTTTTAAAACATCAGTCACACATTAAAACTATTGTATTTCAAACCTTTTACCCTCAAACATAATTTACTTAGAAATTACTCAGTAAAATGAATTACTTATCAAGAGCTTAGCAGTCTTTTAGAGTGCAATTCCAAGTTTCTGGTGCCTGTTTGTTGTTGTGATTGATTTTTTTGGCTTTGTGGCTAGTGGTGGTGGCTAATGACAGTGACTCAGAAGAGGGTGCCAAATAATTGAGGTATATATGGTAGAATGAGCAGAGGACTTAGTATTAAAATACCTTAGCTCTGCTACTTACCAGCTGTGTCATGTTGGGTATGATACTTAATTTTCTGTATTTTAGTTTTCTCATTTCTGAAGTGGGACTAAGGATACATCAGATGATTTTTATTAATGTAAAATGAAATGCTCTGTATTAAAGTACGTATAAACAACATCTATAAAGGTGTTAGATGATATTACTGATAATACTAAGTCATTTGAATAGTATTCTCCTTTTAAAATATAAATAATTTCTGAGAGGATCATTGATATTTGGTGAATTATTTTATTAAAATTATATAGCTGCTTTTAATAGCCAGGACCCAGCATTTCCTGGGGAATAGAAGTTTTGATTTCAGTTTTGAGCACGGGGCTAGGTAGATGGCCTCCTGACTATTAGAAGAGTGGGAGGAGAGTGGGTACTAGGCAGCAGGACAGTGAAGGAGCTGGCACAGAGAAGCTACATAAAGTCAGATAGACTTCTGATGCCTTACTCATAACTTAGCTATCTCACATGCAACTGACCAACCCAAAGTAATCTCTCACTACTTCAAATGGTGGCATGACATTCTCAGATCTCAAATTCTTTCACGTATATTTTGATGAGGAAGAGATTATTTTGAAATGGTTGCAGCTCTGTTCTTCAGCTACCAGTGGATTCACTAAGGCAATATACATTAATGTGTTTCTGTACATATTAGTTCTTTTTGCTTATTTACCATGTGATGGTTTGATAGGAAAAAATGGTCCCTGAGAACTAAAATGAAAAAGATTATAAAATTTTGTGAATAAAGAATCATGGTGTCTGGCTCCAAAGCATATGCTCACAAGCATTACACTGTACCACTTCTTAAATAAGATCCAGCCTTTATTGAGTACTGACTGTGTGCTGGGCACTGTTACACCTTTTTACCATTATAAGTTCAGTTAATTCTTACAACAACCCTATGAAGGAAGGTACTGTCATGAATCCTCATCTTCCTTTATCAGCTCTGTGATCTTGACCAAATTATACCAAAGCTTTTTGAACGTGAGTTTTCTCTAGTGTTAAGTAGATATAATACCTACCTCAAAAGAATTTTGTGAAGTAGAAAGAAAGGAACACATGTAAAATGCCTGATAATCTGTTGGGAATCAGTTCATTTTAGCTTGCTTTCTTCTTCTACTGAGCAAACATTTATGGGCTTAAAAATAAATTGAGCACTGGCCAGTTTGGCTCAGCGGTGAGCATTGGCCCGCCAGTCTGGTCCCTGAGGCAACCAATCGATGTGTCTCTCTCACGTTGATGTTTCTCTCTCTTCCCCCCACTCCTCCCACTCTATCTGAAGATAAATGGAAAAATATCCTCAGGTGAGGATTAAAAAAAAAAAAAAAGATTGAGATCTTACTGATTGCTTTGTGGACAGAATGACTTTTTTCACAGAGAAGAGCTCTTCTTTGGTTAAGGGTACTTAAGGGAAAGGTAGAGTCTTTAGTTAGGAGAAATAATAGTTAGCTTTGTATTTCTTTTCTTTTTCCTTAGCTTTTTGATTAAAGTATACTATACATAAAGAAAGCACAGAAACCATAAATACACATCCCAGTGAATTACCACAAAGCGAAAACATTTGTGTAAACATAATCCAGGTCAAACAGTAGAAAATTACCAGCATCTCAGGAGCCTTCTTCATGCTTCCTCCCAATTTCTGCCTGTTTTTCCTCGTGAAGTAATCACTGTCCTTACTTCTAATATCAAAGATCAGTTTTGTTTATTTTTGAACTTTCTTTAAATGGAAACATACAGCATGTGTTCTTTTTAAAAAAAATCTATCTACTTTTACTCAACATTTTATTTGTGATATTCATCCATGTTAAATGTAGCTGTGGTATATTCTGACAAGTCACATAGTCTTTAGACATGAAAAAAGCAGAAAGTGGTATTTAAGAGAACTTTCCTAGTTAAGCCTTTACAGGGTGCCTTTATTTATGGCCTTGGGTAATTAAGAATTCTTTTTGTATCACAACCACATTCATTGATACTGACATGTTAATAGTTTGCTCTAATTATTTTATTAAGTATGACATTTACAAGATAATGAGAGTATTGGATGTTTTTAAAATTTATTTTAAAATTTTGGAAGCAATTTTAATTTACAGAAAAATTGCAAATACAGGAAAAAGAAGTTGTTTTATTTTTTTCCCAAAACACTTGGGAGTAAATTTGTGACCTGATGCCCTATCACCTCTGAATCTTCAGTGTGCAGTTTCCACAAAGACATTTTTCTACATAACCACAGTATAACCATCAAAATTAGAAAATTGATTTATTGCTATAATCTGATACTCAGACTCTATTCAAGATTGGCCATTTATTCCAATAATGTGCTCAGAGCAAAGGAATCTAGTCCAGAATCACTTGTTGCAATTAGTTGTCATGGCTCTTGAACTCTCATCTGGAGCAGTTTCTCAGTCTTTAATTTCCATCATCTTAAGACTTTTAAAGATGATAGGCTTGTTGTTTTGTGTGTAGAATCTCCCTGAAGTTCGATTTGCCTAGTATTTCTTCATGATTAGATTTAGGTTATGTATCTGACAGAAATATCACAGAAATGATGCAGTGTTCTCATTGCATCCTGTCAGGTGTTACAAGATTTGATTTTTATCTCATTTCTGATAATGTTCACTTTGATCATTTGATTAAGGTGGTATTTTCTTTGTAATTAATATGTTTGTTGTGAGGAGGTACTTTGAAACCTTGTAAATATCTTATTCCTCATCTTAATTTCAACTTATTTATTTATTTTTAATATCATTCTGGCTTCAGGATATTCTAAGACAGCAATATCAAGGTGATTCTTCTCATCTAGTCGCATGAGTCTTTTAAAAGAGGTGTTTTGCTTTTTTGGGGAAAGAACTTTGCTCTGCGTTCATGGTGTTTGCCTTTAGTCAGGATCCCAAATAACTTTATTTGGGGAAAGAAGAGGAGCTGCCTCACCTTTTTGGCAATTGACAGTGCTTTTTCGGTCCTCTATTTGACAGGGAGAGTTGGTAGGGTGATGATAACTATTTTTGAAAGATAAGTAACTGCCCTTTGGAGTAAAAAGGGGAACAGGAGGACAGAAATGCAAGTTTTCAGTCAGAGCCCCAGATCTGTATTAACTGGTAGACTAATAGAATGTTCCCTTGGTCAGGCGGCCCGTTGAAATTTATAAGGAGTTACTGACAGCACTGAGCATGGGCAGGTATATTAAGACAGTATGGTCCTTGGACCTAGAAGGGCCAAAGAACTTTTCAGAATGCGTGAGGCAAAAAAATTAAAACTAAAATGATAGTTGGCCTTTTTCATCCTTAAAGTTGGTTTTCTAACTGCATAGCTGAGTGAATAGAAAGCAGAAGCCCTTAAGAACCTAGATGTCCTTATGAAAAAATGCTCAGTGTCACTAACCATCAGAGAGATGCAAATTAAAACGACTGTGAGGTATCACCTCACACCTGCCAGAATGGCTGCCATCAACAAATCACCAAACAACAAGTGCTGGCGAAGGTGTGGAGAAAAGGGGACTCTAGCACACTGCTGGTGGGAATGCAGACTGGTGCAGCCACTGTGGAAAACACTATGGTGTTTCTTCAGAAAATTAAAAATTGATCTGCCATTTGACCCTGTGATCCCACTTCTAGGAATATATCCTAAGAAGCCTGAAACACCAATCAGAAAGAATATATGTACCCCTATGTTCATAGCAGCACTATTTACAACTGTTAAGATCTGGAAACAGCCCAAGTATTCATCAGTAGATGAGTGGATAAAAAAGCTGTGGTACATATAGACAATGGAACACTATGCAGCCATAAGAAATAAAGATCTCTTATCCTTTGAGACGACATGGAGGGACCTGGAGAGCATTATGCTAAACGAAATAAGCCAATCTGCTCTGTAGAGTAGGGATAATAATAATGTCTACTTCATAGCATTATTTGGAGGATTAAATAAGTTAATGGATGTAGAGCACTTAAAATAGTAAGACCTGGCACATAGTAAGGCCTCATTGCTTGATGAAAATTTCTGTAAGTTAATGTTAATGTAAATGTTCTCAGTTCTGATTTTTGTCTCTCTAATGTTTTTGAAATAAAATGTAGGTATTCTAAAAAAAAGGCAAAACAGTTTAGAAACGGCTTGTACTTGGCCGTGGAATATGTTTTTATATTTATACTTCATTGTGTGTATTAGTTTTCTGTTGCTGCAAAATAAATGACCACAGATTTTAGTGGCTTAAAACAACACACATTTATTAGCTCACAGTTCTGTAGGTCAGAAATTTAGGCACTCTGTTGCTGGCTTCTCTGCTCAGGATATCTATCACAAGGCTAAAATTCAAGTTTTGGCTGAACTGAATTCTCATCTTGAGGCTCTGGGGTAAAACCACTTCCAAGCTCATTCAGATTGTTGACAGAATGAGTTCCTTTTGGATGTAAGAATGAGGTCCAACGTTCCTTTGTTGACTGTCAGCCAGGAGTCTCTCTTAGGCCCCCTAGAGACTACCCACATTCTTTGCCACATGGCCCTCTCCATCTACCAGCCTTCAAAGGCATGTTGAATCCTCATGCCAGTCGAAATAGTTTAAGTTGTTCTGCACTAGATGATGTTTAATTTGTGAGAATGATCAGACTTTGGAAAATAACAGGTTAATTCTTTGTGCTAGGGGTATTTCATTTGTGTTTTATGGTCCTTTCTGACATAATTATGACCTAAAATTACAAATGATGTTTTGTTGTATTAATTTATATCTAGGGGCTAATATATTAGGCAGGATTTAGCCAATTAAGAAATATTTTACATATTGTGTTACTACTATGATTGATATTTGCTGTTTTATTGTAGTAATAGCTATAATGACATTTTACTTGAGCATTTACGTCAAGATAAGATTGCTTGAAAACTAATAAAATTTTTACTTGAAAAATAATTCCTAATTGTAGGTAGATGACTACTTTTTTTTTTTCTTTGTTTACAGGCAGTACTTAATTTTCCTAAATATTGTGAACCTGTGGTTAAAGGAGAAGGTAACTATGTAATTTTATTTATTAACTGAAAAAAAATGTTTGTAAGCTCTAAATTATTGAAATTTTCTTCCCTTTGGGGTAGCAAGTGAACGTGATACTCGCAAACTCTGGAGAAATATTGAACCTCATTTGAAGAAAGCCATGCAGACTGTTTATCTCAGGGAAATATCAAGGTAATTTTTTATTTAGTATGTGTATTTATATTTTTATTTGTGATAATTACGAAAGTATACAAGTTTTCCTTTAACTTCTTCACATCGGGGAAAAAACTCTGGAGGTTTGAATTACTTCTTATTTTGGGAAGGACAATTTTTAACCAGTATGCTACACAAGTTGAAACAAGCTATATGTCTAACAATTGCAAAATGTAACAAATCTGGATAGCTATACGAAAATCAATTTTAGCTTTGTGTTTTTTAAAATATTTATGTAAGATATTTGAATGGTATCAAAAATTTTATTATTAAAGAAATAATGTAGATCAAGTAATCTGCAACTATCTTTTTTCATAGTAATGAAACTGCTCAGGAGACATGGTGGCACATAGTACGGTAGAAAGGACATGGTTTTGATCTCCAGCTCAGCCATTTTTTGCTTTATGGGGTCTGAGCAAGTCACCTAAAAATGCCAATCCTCAGCTTCCTCCTGTAACAGTCCTTAGAAGATTTAAATACAATGTGTAAAAATGATTTGTGAATAATAAAGTGCCTTAGAGGTGTTAGATTAAGCCTAGGTTACAAAGCAACATAGGAGCCCAGCTGGTGTGGCTCTGTGGATTGAGCCCAGTCCCATGGACTGAGAGGTCCCAGTTTGATTCCCAGTCAGGGCACATGCCTGGGTTACAGGCCCAGTCCCCAGTAGGGGGCGTGCAGGAGGCAGCCTGTAGATGGTTCTCTCTCACATAGATGTTTCTGTCTCTCCTCTCTCTAAAAAAATCAATAAAAACAAAAAAAGCAATATAGGGAATTTAAAAACATCAATGCTATCTGCTTTTCTCACTTTCTAGTCAGTTTTATTATTTTTCTCTCGTAACTGCATTATTCTCTAAGCTGCTTTACTAACTTTGCTTTCAATTGAATTAGCTGGTGAAAATTTAATAGTGAAAATGTATTTAAAATTTAATAGTTTCTGAATAAGTATGAACATTACAAAGATACCATTACTCTTTTCAATAATAAAAAGTTATTGATGAGAAGTTTTGAAAGTCACAGAATAGAAAAGCTTGTGATCTGTTCTTTTAATGGTAGAAACAAATTGACTATTTGTTAAAATGACTCTTACATAAAAGGAAAGGACTTCTACTTTTCCATAGGATAATCATAGGAGCTAAATCCAGTTCTCTCCACAAGATCAATAAGAAGAGCAAATATAAATGAGTTATAACCCTTCCTTGCAGAATAACTAGGAGTCTATAGAGTTAACTACTAACTTCAATTTATATGTAAACAGTGAAATAACTGAAGTCTGAAGAGCCAGCTCTGGAACTCATGCTGAAGTGAAAAGTTAAAGACTGTGTGGAAAAGAGCAGAGGACGGTGGGGCATGGGATAGGGTTGACTAATAGTGGTGACATAAGATGAAACCATCTCCAGAAGGAAAGTCTAACCCTGATTGGGAAAATATTGAGAACAGATCTGAGACCCTAAGGATTAGAGTGCTGGTTACTGGAGAATCAAAAGGAAGTGTCTTAAGACTATGTAGGACGAGAATTAACATGGCAGTTCTGGGAAAGTACTGTTTCTGAGGGGAGACTGGGAGATGATTTGGAGGAACATGGCATTCTCTGAAGGCTTGATAGTGAAGACAGAAGCAAAGGGTAGAAATTAAGGATAACACCCTCCCCAATTCCTATCCCCACCTGTCAAATAAGAAGGTAATGACAAACAAGATAAGGCAACCCCTCCTAGTTAAAGTGGCACTATGACTATATTAAAGAAACTGCACTTCATTACTCTTAAAGAAAAAAAGTACTTTAGAATTAAGAAATCTGTTAGGTCATCTAAAATCTTCACACCTGCATTTGCATTTCAAATTGAAGAGAAAACAATAGAAAAGCCATGAAAAGGTTATTAAAGAAGAAAATATGTGAATAAAAACATTTTAGCTGATGAAATAGTCTCTTTTCCACCCAAAATAAAGACTAGCAAGATGTAACACATATTCCAGCCTGATGTAAAAATTTTAAACCAACATTTTTAGATACGAAAAAAGTTCCTTAAATTAGAAATTCAACAACTCATAATAAATGGCCAAAGAAGAAGAGTTTGGGAAACAAAACTTAACCAAACTCGGGAATGAAATTCAAGCAAAAGTAATTTTCTCAGAAATGAAAATGAAATTTTAAGATTTCCAAGGGAGAGTAGGTTCAACTGAGAATATAATAAAGGATATTGAGGAGAGGAATGAAAACCAAGAGGACAAAACTAAATAAAGAGATAAAAATAATCAAAGTGGAATGTAATAAATGTGACAGGCAAAGAGGCTTCAATATATGTATAATTGGTGTTCTTCAAGAAAGAAAACAGTGGATATGAATTTGAATCTAAAACTATACTCTAAGAAAACTTTCCAGAGGTAAATATGGCTTTACATATTAAAGGGTTCATCTCTCCATTTGACCCACAGTATTCAATTCTGATACTCTCCTAGTCTATAACTCTTTAACAAATTACCACAAATTAGTAGCTTAAAATAAGATACATTTATTATCTTACATTTCTGGATGTCAGAAGTCTATAAAATGTGTACATAAGATGCATTCATTTTGGAGGCTTTTGGAGAGAATCTGTTTCTTTGCTTTTTCCAGCATCTAGAGGATACCTGCATTCTTGGCTTATGTTCCTCTGTCTTCAAAGCTAGCAACAGATCATTTTCTCTTCTGTCTGACCTGTATTTTTCTTAGAAGAATCATGTGATTACACTGGGCTACCCAGATAATCCAGAATAACACCCCCATCTTAGGATCCTCAAAAGTCTCTTTTACCACCTAAGGTAACATTCACAGCTTCCAGAATTAGAGCATGGACATCTTTAGGGACTATTATTCAGCCTGCTACTACAGAGACTTTCTTAATACATTTCACTTAAAAAAAAAAATTTAAAGAAAAAAAAAAAACTTTCTCTGAGCTTCCAGGCAGAAAGATAGGTCACTTATAAAGGAAAGTGAATCTGTAGTAAAGACAAGTGGCGTGACATTTTCAAGAAACTCAAGAAGAGAGGAAGTGTAAGGCAAGGAATTTTATATCCAGCCAGTCTGTCTTTCAAGTATCAGGGCTATAGAAAAACAGTTTTAAACATTAACAACTCAGAACACTATGCTCATAAACCCCTTCTGAAGAGTCTACTAGTGACAACATTGGTGCAGCAGAGATGACTGGGGAAACTACCAAAAGGATTTATGATGAACATTAATTAATTTTAGCTCAAAACTAAAAGATGGAACAAAGTTTAAAAGAATACTATATATTATTACATGTTCTGACTGGGCAGGAATAACAGTTACTAAGTTAAAAAATGAAGAGGTGGAAGAGAGAAAGGGCAAAGGAAAACAAACTCGATTGTTGTACAGGTAAGAGAAGGGTGCCAAAGAATTCAGAAGTTAAAACTATATTTTTTAAAAAGTTTACTCAAAGAAGTCTCACACCCATCCTTACCCTTTTACACTTTCCTAACCACATAGAATTTCTGGTCTATCCTCTGAATCTTTTTAAAAAATATTCAAGCCCTGGTAGGTTTGGCTCAGCGGTTAGAGCTTCAGCCCACAGACCGGAGAATCACGGGTTCGGTTCCCGCTAAGGACACGTACCTCGGTTGCAGTTTGTCCCTGGCCCTGGTTGGGGTCCTGTGGGTGGCAACCACTCGATGTGTCTCACATTGATGTTTCTCTCTCTCACTTCCTCCTTCCCTCCCTCCCACTCTGTCTGAAGATAAATGCAAAAAAAAAAAGTGTCCTCTGGTGAGGATAAAAAATATTCAAATATATACATGTGTATCTTTATATATGCAAAGGCATCTTCTTCCCTTTGCAATTAATATATAATCTGTAATATGCTTCTTTCACAAGAAGGTATAGAGCACAGAAATAAGCATTGTTAATTTGACTTCCTGCCTCACTGAAGCATTCTGAAAACCTTTTTCTTTAATGGGTGAATTACACCCATTTGTATTTATTGATATAAAGTATATGTATGTTTTATTAACCGTGTCATGTTAGTTTGGTAGATTTCTTTATGTGGTTATTATTATTTTTTAAATTTGGTTGTTAGGATAGTTTGCATTTTTATTCCAACTGGTTACCTTTCTAGTAATATATGTAATGGCCTTAGTCCCTTTTTTTCTCACAATGTGGCATAAAGTGAGACTTTCCAATAGTGTGGTAGAGAAATGGCATTCTGATACTGGTGATATCTACTGATCCATTTGAATGTGTTCAGATTGCTTCAAGTTAAATGACTTGTCCATTCCCTCCCCCTCCAATATCCCTGACCACCCCCCCTTCACCCATGTAAAATAAATTTTACTAAATTAAAAAATAATAACCACATATTTCATATTTCCTAATTGAGATTAAATACTTGGGATAAGCAGAATAAAGTCATAGAAGACTAAGTCTTGACTCAGTAAGCTGTTGTTGTTAGAATGGGTGTTCGTTTTATATAACTTTTATAAGCAGTTTGGACAATTATGAAAGAAGACTTCATCCCTGGTTCACGTTAAAATTCTAGCCTATTCTGTGTCAATTAATACAACTACCATGACTCTGACTCACCTCTGGAAATTGGTAATCATATTTATTTAGAACATGGATTGACTTTTTAGTCAGATAAATCTCAGTTGAAACTCTGGTTCCACCACTTTGCAGCTTTGCAACCTTTGTCAAATAGTTAACCGTTCTGACTCTGAGTTTTGCCATTTGTAAAAAAAAAAAAAAAAAGAAAGGAAAGAAATAATAGTCTATCTTTTTTAAAATTATTTTTTATTAATTTGTTTTTGTTAAGATGTTTCTCCTTTTCCCCCCATTGACACCCTCCTCCCCATCCCCCCCACCCCATCCCCAGCATTATTGTCTATGTCCATTGGTCATGCATACATGCATATAAGTTCTGTGGTTTATCTCGTCCCCCCCAACATCCCCTCTGTAATAGTCTATCTTGTAAATTTATGAGGATTAAATGGGATATGTTAAGAGCTGGGTTCATAATAGACATTTAGTAAATGTTATAGTCTCCTCTCTTCCCATTAAAAATGGTCAGTTTTGCCTGGCCAGTGTGGCTCAGTGGTTGAGCATTGGCCCATGCACCAAGAGGTTGCCGGTGCGATTCCCAGTCAGGGCATGCCCAGGTTGTGGGCCTGATCCTCAGTGGGGGGCATGCTGGAGGAGGCAGCCAATTGATGATCTCTCTCATCGATGTTTATCTCTCTTTCTATTTTGAAGACAGCTTGTTAGACTAGGTTTGCTCTTCACATAGGTTACTAGTAGCCTATTAAAATTTCCCACTTGCAAATCCCGAGTTTCTCCACACAGTTCCAGTCCAGTCTGCCCTCCCTCTGCTGGAGCCCAAGTTTACATTCAATATTGTTCTGCATCAGTTTCCGACGCACAGCACAGTGGCCAGACAACCATGCACTTCACAGAGTGATCCCCCCCCCCCCATACTTCAAGCACCCACCTGGCCCCCACACAGTTATCACAACACTATTGACGACACTTCCCGTGCTGCAGCCACAGAAGCCATGTTTAACATCCAGAGCCACAGATAGAAGAAGAATAACTCTGTTATGATTTCACAGAATTATAGTCGCAGTCTTTGGCGCTACC
Source organism: Tadarida brasiliensis (assembly GCA_030848825.1). Classification (NCBI taxonomy): domain Eukaryota; kingdom Metazoa; phylum Chordata; class Mammalia; order Chiroptera; family Molossidae; genus Tadarida; species Tadarida brasiliensis. Next base: position 52,289,899 of record CM061267.1, read on the forward strand.
ACCTGACACCGCATGCTTACAGAACTTGGTGGGAAGAGCTGAATTCCATCTCAAGAAAACCTAACAAGCTTCACATTGTTAGGCAAAAACCTCAGCTAAAAAGCAGCCTGCATCTAGGGTCTTCATGACACCTGGGGGTGCTCTTGCCAGGCGTGAGGATTGCTAGAGCCACACGGAAGTTTCAGATTCTGGAGAGAAGCCAGCCAAGAAACTATCCTTCCTTTCCAAAACCCAGGGTTTTATGAAACTTCCACTGAAACACAATTAAGAACAGAACTCACAACATAGGGGTACTATATCCTGCGCAGCACACCCAGAGACAGCATCCTGGAGCAGCAGGTGCAGCAGACATTGTATGGACCCACCAATAGCATATATGGAACTACAGAACCACTCTGAACTTACAGTGTGAACTTCGGAAAACACAGGGCCCAGGATAAAAGTCCTTGGGGAAAAAGTTAAGGATCTTTGGATGCTTTCCTGTGGAGCCTGTGGAGAAGTCCTGTTCTTCATTGTTCGCTGACAATGGATGCTTACTTCTGCTGCCTAGGCCAGCACAACTGAGTACGGAATGGATCTCCCTGTCCTTATCAGGACACCAATTGTTGGCTATAGGCCCACCTTAGTCCAGTGTGACTTCATCTTAACTTGACATCTCTGCAAGGATCCTACTTCTAAATAAGGTTACATTCATAGAAGCTGAGAGACTTGTCTCTGTTTGGGGAATACTGCTAAGACCTGGTGTGGCAGTCCTGCCATCTGGAAGATGAAGGGCACATCCCAGCTTGCATGCTTCTGGAAGAAGCCAGGTAGTGAGATAATTACAAGCCACCTGCCATCTGTAAAGACAGCCTGGGTCTGAACTGGGTTCCACCACCCATTGGCTCCATAAGTCCTTATCATCACTATCATCTCCTCAAATAATGTTAGCTTACGTTCTTGGTGATGTGGCCATGGCACACTCCAGGTCATAGTCCAATAAATTACTAATGGTGTGAATAAAAAAAAAAAAAAAAAAAAAAAATTTCCCACTTGCTGTATTCCCAGAATTTTCAACTATGCTTGCAGATTTGAAGAAATACATAGTTTGATTTAGTATATTTAATTGTTCTGATCTGGCATTTACTTTTTTTTTTTTCTTTATTGATTTTAAAGAGAGAGGAAGTGAGAGGGAGAGAGTTAGAAGCATCAATGAGAGACATCAATTGGCTGCCTCCTGCATGCTCCTTATTGAGGATTGGGCCCACAACCTGGGCATGTGTCCTGACTGGGAATTGAGCTGGCGATCTCTTGGTCCATGGGTTGATGCTCAACCACTGAGCCACACCAGTGGGACTATTTTTTTTATTTTATTAATGTATGAATTTTATCATGAGAAATAACATTTTTTATTTATATTAGTTTTTTGTTAATCCTCGCCCAAGGATATTTTTCCACTGATTTTTTAGATAGAGTGGAAGGGAGGGAGGGAGAGAGAGAGAGAAACATCAGTGTGAGAGAGCAACATCCATTGGTTGCCTCCCACACCACCCCCACAGGGGATTGAACCTACAACCCAGGTATGTGCTCTTAACTGGGAATCGAACCCTCAACCCTTTGATCCCCAGGATGATGCTCTAACCACTAAGCCAAACCAGCCAGGGCTGGCATTTACTTCTTTTAAAAACATTTTTACTGATTTTATTTATTTATTCCTGAGTACTTTTTAAAAAAAATTATTTCATTTTATTTTTTTAGAGATGGAAGGAGGGAGAGATAGAAACATCGATGTGAGAAAGATACATCGATCAGCTGCCTCCTTCATGCCCCCTACTAGGGATCGAACCCACAACCTGGGCACATGCCCTAATCCAGAATTGAACCAGGACCTCTCAGTCTATGGGACAGCTCAGTCCACTGAGCCACACTGGCCAGGGCTGGCATTTACTTTTAAATTAGCATTTTAAGAGCCTTCTAAGAAACTTTTAGAATTAGAGAGGGTCCTTGCAGATCATAGCATCTAATTGCCTTAATTTTTTTTTTTCATCCTCATCTGAGGGCACGCTTTTTTTTGAGTTGAGAGAGAGAAACCATCAATTCGTTGCTTCCCACATTCACCCCAACTGGGGATGGAACCTGTGACCTTTTGGTGGTGTGTGGGTTGATGCTTCAACCAACTGAGCCACACTGGTCAGGGCTAATTGCCTTAGTTTTTGATGAGAAGGTTATTGATTTATTCAAGGTCATACAGGTAAAACTTCAGTCTCCCAGGGCAGTCTTTTCACTAAACTGTGATGTGTTTCCTTATGAATTGTATTTGATATATTATAATCACTTCATAGTCTTCATAATATTTGCGGCTGTTTAATAGTTTTCATGTCAATTAAGATCAGAGTGAGCCAGTGGAAATAGAATGAACTCTGCAGACATCTACAAGGATTCAGTTCTTAGCTCCAGTACTGACTGATTGGGTGTCCTTGGGCAACTTAACTTGTGGGCCTGTTTTCTGATACAATGATACTTATTTTCAGAGATTGTTACTGAGTTTAGAAATAGTGTATAACAATTATACCTAATATAGTAACTGGAACATTGGGAGTTTTACTGGTGATATTTTTTATTTGTTTATACTTTTTGATAGCTTTACAATTATGATCAGAGGAAAATAGATTTTTTTTTTATCCTCACCTGAGGACATTTTTGCATTTTTATCTTCAGATAGAGTAGGAGGGACACAGGGAGGAAGAGAGAGAGAGAAACATCGACGTGAGAGAGAGACACATCAACTGGTTGCCACCCACACAACCCCAACCTGGGCCGGGGACAAACCGCAACCAAGGTACGTGCCCTTAGGGGGAACCGAACCCGGGACTCTCTGGTCCACAGGCTGACGCTCTAACCACTGAACCAAACCAGCCAGGGTAGGAAAATGGATTTAAAAAAAAAAATTAACATCTGGCCCTGGCCGGTTTGGCTCAGTGGTTAGAGCGTCAGCCTACGGACCAGAGAGTCCCGGGTTCGGTTCTGCTAAGGGGACGTACCTCGGTTGCAGTTTGTCCCCGGCCCTCGTTGGGGTCGTGTGGGTGGCAACCAGTCGATGTGTCTCTCTCACGTCGATGTTTCTCTCTCTCTCTTCCTCCCTGTGTCCCTCCTACTCTATCTGAAGATAAATGCAAAAAAAAAAAAAAAAATGTCCTCGGGTAAGGTTAAAAAAAAAAAATTAACATCTGGGTATTGATATATAAGTTTATGTTGTTTTAATGTACACTACGATTTTGTAGAGGTACAAACATGTACATTGCATGTCTATGTTGTCTTTTTAAAAAAATTTTTTTATTGATTTAGAGAGAGAGAGGAACATCGATGAGAGAGAACATCGATGGGCCACCTCCTGCATGTCTCCCACTGCAAATCAGGCCCACAACCTGGGCATGTGCCCCGACCAGGAATTGAACCGGTGACCTCATGGTGCATGGGTCGACGCTCAACCACTGAGCCACACTGGCCAGGCTTATATATTGTCTTTTTATAGGGAAATTGAATCTATTTTGTAAATAACTTAATTTTAGTCTAAGACTCTGTTTTAATTATGGTATATTGATTTAGTATATTTTCAACTCATTATTGCTCTTCTATTTTCTTTCAGTTCACAGTGGGAAAAACTACAGAAAGATGACACAGATCCAGGACAACTGGAAGGTATCAAGGAAGTGTTGAGACAGTTACCAGAGACCGTAATTTATTACTTATACTCAAGATACTAGAGTTAATACCATAGATAACATCAGTCAGTAGTGTTATACAAGTAAATTTACTTTATAAGCTATAATGATATTTTAATTGATTTTCCTTTAAGTGAAACTCCAGATTAATGTGAGGACGTAAAGTTTGTATACCAGTTTTCTGAGTGTTGGATTATATCATGTGAAAATGCAGCAGTTTATATTTTGTTAATTGTTTTTGTTAAAACAAGTACATTACATAATTTCATCTCAGTATGTATGTATTTCATGAGTTTTATGGAATGAAATTTATTTTATGTTAACCCAGTTGTAGGATACATTTCAGTTGATTATGTTTTAACAGCTTTGTGCTTTTGTTTTCTTTAAAGAAACTATTACTTTGGATTTATCCCAATAGAACTCCTTTTACTTAAGAAAAATAAGTGAATATCTAAAATATTCTTATTTAAAAAATAGATCAATGGCTAGTGTTTGGGGGAACAGGTATGCAATGAAGTGGTTGGTGCTAAGATTCTGTTTTGGTTTCTCAGGATTCCAGATGCTATACAGGTGGTTTTTAATTGTGTGTTTTAATGAAAAGAAATAGATGCTGGAGTTAGAAAATCTGCAGCAGTTGGTCTGCACTACTCCCTAACTGTGTGATCTTGAGCCCAACACAGTGTGCTCATCTAAAAATGAGAAGAACATCTAGCTTTAAGTTATAGCAAAGATTCAGAGATGCTTAAGTAAAGTATCTAACACATATAGTATGTGTCAGATACATACTATATTTTCAATAAATATCAGATTCCTTCTTCCCTTGTAAAAATCATTGCTGTTTAAGTGACCCATTTGTTTTATTTATTTATTCGTTCAGTTATTTCCTTTGTGAAAGGCACTATAGGGATAAAAAAAAAAAAAAATGAGACATGACTCCTTCAGTGAATAGTATAGCTTGGTAAGACATATAATTTTGGTATATTTAACTGTTCAGTATAATTATAGTTAATAATTATAGGTATAAAGTTATATGGGCCATAAGTGATGAAAACAAAGTAGGAATTCATAGTAGAGACAGATTTTTTATTTTGGTGTTGTAGGGGAGCATCAGGGAAGGTTTAATGGAAAGTGTGGCTTTGAATGGCAGGCTGGGTAGGATTTAGACTTCAGAATAGGAGGAGCCAAGGAAAAATAATAGAATGAGCAAAGCATATTAATAATAATGTTCACTGCCACCGCCATCATTTATCATGGCACTTTAAGCTCAAGGAATAGGTCATTTTGACTAGATAATGCCATGTGGAAGTCAACAGATAAGTGAGAAAAGATAAGAGATACTTAAAATCCAATGGTAGCTTGTTAAATACCTTCATAAAAGTTTTTTGTTATGTAGGTCTCTCAGCCTATACTCATGTGGAACTTCCGTATTACTCTAAGTTTATTCTAATTGCTGCATACCTTGCTTCATATAATCCAGCAAGAACTGACAAGAGGTTCTTCCTTAAGGTAATAATTACTTCTTTTCACTTTAATTTTGAAGATCCCATGAATAGTTTGAAATTTCTCAATACCTGTAAATTTCCAAGGGATAGAGATTGCTAAATATGTATTTAGCACTCATCTTTTAAAGGTTTTAAATGAAGATCACAACCTGAATGGGAAAGATAGTTTCAGGGAAGAGTTCAGGTATTCCTTAAGTAATAATTCTAGATTTTAAAAGTACATAAGGTTTTGTTTAATAAAGTATTAGGATGGGAATAATTATAAGGATGCCAACTTCTTGTTCTAAACTCCTGCTGTAGTGTCCTGCACTCATACATCATTACCTAGAACATTCATTCATGAGCCTCTTTTGCATATACATTAGCTGAATAAATCCCAGTGTAGAATTTTCTTTTTGAAAAAACAATATGCAATTCTATTTATTATTAAATGTATTTGTAATAAACTTTTATTTATTTTTTGCCACTCTCTCCCACCAGTCCTTTGTTTCATGAGGACAAGGACCGCATTAATTTTTTTCCCTATTATTGAATCTCAAGTGCTTAACCAACTGTTCTCAATCAAGGTTTTTAAATATGAATTGACAGCCTGCCTTAAGGAATAAATAAAAACCCATTTATCTTTAGAATTTTTGTTTTTATAAAAGCAAATATGCTATAAAAAATCATTATAATAAGTTCTTTCAGGAAGTTTCACTATTTTATTTTAAAAGCTTTTTCTTTACATACCAAAGTAATTTATACAATTGAAATCTAAGTCAAGTCAGGCTAAAATATGTTGATATTTTAAGGTGATATTTTAGGTGATAAGTAAAATAAAAAGTCTAAGATACATAAATTAGTATTGTCTGTGCCATGTTTTAAACACATTATGTTTTCTGTTTTTGTGGAATACTATTGTTATTTTAATCTTAAAAATCATTTTCCTTAATTGCAGCATCATGGGAAAATCAAGAAAACTAATTTTCTGAAGAAACATGAAAAGGTATGTACATTTAAATTTCTCTAATGGGAAAAACTCATGAATTTAGGATACTGTGGGAAGTGGATAAATTTATGCTTTATTAGTCATTTGGATATAAGAAGTTATTTGTATTGCTATGGTACCATTATAATATTGTACTAGTATTTTGTTATATTGAATACAATAATTGAAGGGACATTCAAGGGAGCTGTTACTAAAGATAAAAGTAAGTTGACAAGTTTTTTAGTGAATTAATAGATGAAAAAGATTACCCATGAATTTTTAATTAAACACAGATTTTCCTCTTTTCCCCTTTGAAATACTCACAGAAATAACATTGAAGAAATAAAAAAGGTAAACCTGCAAGGATTAAGCAGATGAGAGACCCATAAAATATGGACTTGCATAGTAGATAGATACACAGGTGACTAAGCAGACCAGAGAGGCTGAAACCTAAACCCCTATGCAAGCTGATTTGACCTGAGGAATCTGGAAGAGCTTAGGAATTAGAGGCACTGAGTACCTTTGAAGGTGGGGATGTGGGGCAAGAAGAAACTGAAAGGAACATTTTTGTTCTACTTTTTACATCTAAACCACTGTTGCTTCTGTTGGCAGAAGATGGAGAAGTTTGAACTATAGACTTTGCACTATAGAAGCTGTGGCTTTTGTTTCTTACTCTTATTCTTAAAAGCAGTTTTGCTTAGTGTATAGTTCTAAATTGATAGTTTTTTCTTAGGACTTTGAAGACATTTTTTTCTGCCTTCTGGCTTTATTATTCCTAGTAAAAAGTCTTTTTAGTGTTTTTACAGTTTCACTGTGGTGTATATCTGGGATTGAATTTCTTTTTAGTTGGAATTAGTTTTGCTTCCTGAATTTGACTAATGATGCCTTTATTTAGTTCTGATAAATTCTCAGTCATTAACTTTTCAAATGCTGCCTATCCTCCATCCTCTCTAACATGTCTTCCTGAGATATTGATTAGACACACAGGTAGGTCCTCTCACTTGGCTTTCCTTGTCTAAGTCGTTCTCATTAGTCATTCCCTCTGGTTTCTATGCTCTGTTCTGGTAATTTCTTCTGTTCTGTGTTGAGATTTTTCTCTTTACCTTTGCCTGATTCTGTTCTTTGTTTTTGTCTGTTTATATCAACTTTGTAATTTCAGTAATCTTACTTGTAATTTTTAGAAGACTTAATTGCTTCATTTCATGTTTGTTCACTTTTATACATTTTCTAGTCCTATTTTTCTTTAACATAAAAATACTTATTTTATATTCTCTATCTTATATTCCAGTATTAGAAATTCTTGTTCTAATTCCACATTTTCTATTTTTGCCGACTCATGCCTTATTTATTGAACATTCTGCTATTTTTAAGTGTCGGTTCAACTTAATCTTTAGAATTTTTGAGACCTGAGGTGTGTTCCTTTAGAAAGGTTTTACATTTACTTCTTTCTGTGCAGGTGTTATAACCTGACGGCGAGATAACCAGAGACGCACGGCCGAATTGTAAAGGAGCACTTTATTACACCGGTGGGCTGTTACACCGGCGGGCTGGGGGGGTACAGCTTCCCAAATCCTCAGCCCCGAGCCTTCTTTGTTGCCCGCTTTTAAAGGCACAGACTACAGAAAAAAAAACTCCATTCTCTTGGCGCCGTTTTTGGCACCGTTAAGGGGGGCTGATACAGAGAAGGGGGGAGAAGAGCAGGGTAACTATTAATCTCTTTTTTCTCATGATTTCTCTGAGTTTCCCAAGGCCATCCTCAACCCCTTATCTGTACAGTTTTCTTTGGGTGTCTCAAGGCCCTTATGTTTACAGAAAAGAAACTGCCAGGGTGTGTACGTGCAGTAACTGAGGGTCAGAATGGAGTTATTACACAGGCACTTAGGAACACCAGTAACCTGGGATCATTTGAAATTCAATTCTCATCTGGGGATTTTCATTTCATACCACAAGGAGTGTGAGTTTTGCCCCACATCATTGTTAACCCTAGTTTCAAGTTCTTATAGGCCTTCATTCTCCCTAATGACCTACAGTGGATCTAGTGAGGTGTTCCTCAGATTGCCTTTCTCTCTAGGTGGGAGGCCAGTTTGCATTTATATCACACAAAATCAGGTCAGTGAAAAAAATAAATATCATATACCCTAATGCCACTAGAACACTTTAATTTTAAATTGGAAATATCTTTTCTCATAAAATAAAAACAAGTGAAAATCAGAAAAGTATTACCAGCTTTCACAATGTGATTCTTAACCTGAATTTCCTTCCACATTATTCCTAACATTTCAGGAATTTAGCTAATTTTTACAATCCTCAAGTTAATTTTTACTACTTCTAAGTGTTAATGAGGACAGGGACACCAATTCCATTTAGATATCACAACATTTACCTTTTATTCCCTTTGTTTTCTCTAACATCGTTTTATTCATTCATTACCCATTTATCCATTCATTTAACTAGCAATCCAAAGTGCTAGGGATGAAAAGGTGAATAAAACATTTTCTGTACTCAAGGCATTTGTCTAGAAAAGGAAAAAAAAAAGCGTAAGTTGATTATGATGAAAATAGTAAAAGCTACTGAGCATCTATAAGTCAAACACTGTTAAGCTCTGTATGTGATCTCATTTAATTCTCGCAATGACCTAATAAATGTGGTTGCTATTATTATTCTCATTTTCTAGATGAGGAACTGAGTATTACAGAGAAATTCAATAACTTGCCCAAAGTTACATACATAATTAATGTAGTGGAACTAACATCCAATTCCAGGACTGTCTGACTTCAAAGCCATCATGATGGTTAACCACTATTCTTGAACTCATGCAACTGACAAATGATTAGTATCTACAATTTTTAAAGACTCGCCCTGGCCGATTTGGCTCAGCAGTTAGAGTGGCGGCCCACGGACCAGAGAGTCCTGGGTTCGGTTCCCACTAAGGTCATGTACCTCGGTTGCAGTTTGTCCCTGGCCCCGATTGGGGTGGTGTGGGTGGCAGCCAGTCGATGTGTCTCTCTCACATCGATGTTTCTCTCTCTCTCATCGATGTTTCTCTCTCTCTCTTCCTCCCTCTCTCCCTCCTACTCTGTCTGAAGATAAATGCAAAAATGTCCTCAGGTGAGGTTAAAAAAAATAAAATAAAAAAATAAAGACTCATACAAACCAATAAGAAAGAAGTAAAAATCCAATCGATAAATAGGTAAATGATACAAAAAGTAACTTGAATGTCTAAAAACATGACATAATTATCAGCCTTGTTCACTAGTGAGAAATGCAACGATAAACAACAGTGAGGTATTATTTGACACTCAGACTGACAAAAGTGAAAAAATGTCTGTTGATTCCAAGTCTAGGTGATAATGTGAAAGAATAAGAGCCTGAATATTCTGCAGGTTAGTGATATCTAATAAAGTTAATATGTGACTGAATGCACTTTGTATTGGTCAGGATCAGCTGGGCTATGCTGTTGTAAAAAACATACCCCCCCCCCCACACACACACACCAGTGGCTTAACATAACAAAGGTTTATTTTTGCTCATGACACAATTGAATATGGGTTAGATGAAATTCTTTCATCTTATGTTAAATGATATGTGGTGGCCTCCAAAGTTGCATCTGAAGAAAAAGAAGACTGAAGGATCCAGTGGTTTGAAAGGCCAAGCTTGGAAGTAGCTTAATCACGTTCACCCTTGTTTCATTGGCTGAAACTCAATCATATGACCTCCATCTAACTGCAGGAGAGACTAAGAAATGTAGTCTTCTTATGTGCCCAAGAAGAAACAGTGTTGGTGAACACAGCATTCTCTGCCCTGTACTTTAATTTAATAACCCCACTTGGAGGAACTCACATATGTGCACAAGGAGAAATGTACAGGATTGTCCATCACAGTATTATTTGTGGTAGTGATGAATTTTTAAAAGTAGATAGTGATTTGTCATAAAATGGAAATTTGTAGGGAAGTTTAAAAATGGACTAGAGCCACAATGTGTCAATATAGATAAATCTCAAAAACATAACGTTAAAGGAAAAAAGCACTTGGTAGAGTGATATGTCCAAAATGATATCCTTTATATAAAATTTTAGATACAGCAAATAATGCTGTATATATTTTTTATGAATTCTTTTTTAAATGTTTTTTTTAATTTAATTTTTATTTTTTGTTAATACTCACCTGAGGATATTTTTTTCATTGATTTTTAGAGAGTGGAAGGCAGGGAGGGAGGGAGGAAAGGGGAGAGAGAGAGAGAGAAACATCGATTGCCTCCTGCACATGTTTGAACTGGGGCTGGGGACAAAACCTGCAACCCAGGTATGTACCCTTGACTCAGGAATCAAACCCGAGACCCTTTGGTGCATGGGCCAACACTCTAACCACTGAGCCAAACCGACCAGGGTTTTTTAATTTTTCTATTACAGTTGACATAGACTCCAGTGGTTAGACATTAGATAACTTACTAAGTGATCATCCTGATAAACCTTGCACCCATGTGACACTATACGTAGTTATTAGAATATTATTGACTATATTTCCTATTCTGTACTTTACATCCCCATGTCTATTCTGTAACTACCAATTTGTATTTCTTCATCACTTCACCTTTTTCACCTATTCCCCCAAGCCCTCTCCCATCTGGCAACCAACAAAAAGTTCTTTGTATCTCTGAATATGTTTCTGTTCTGCTTGTTCATTTATTTTGTTTTTTAGATTCAATTGTTGATAGATACATATTTATTACCATTTTATTGTTCATATATATATATATATTTTTTTTCTTCTTAAAGAAGACCTTTTAACATTTCATGTAATACTGGTTTGGTGGTAATAAACTCCTTTAGCTTTTTTTTTGGTCTGGGAAACTGTTTATCTGACCTTAGATTCTAAATAATGGCTTTGCTGGGTAGAGTAATCTTGGTTGTAGATCCTTGCTTTTCATCATTTTTTCATGCCAATCCCTTCTGGCCTGCAAAGTTTCTGTTGAGAAATCAGCTGACAGTCTTTTGGGAGCTCCCTTGTAGGTAACTAACTGCTTTTCTTTTGCTGCTTTTAAGATTCTCTCTTTGTCTTTAACCTTTTGCATTTTAATTATGATGTGTCTTGGTGTGGGCCTCTATGGGTTCATCTTGTTTGGGACTTTTTGTGCTTCCTGGATTTGTGTGTCTATTTCCTTCACCAGGTTAGGGAAGTTTTCTGTCATCATTTTTTCAAATAGGTTTTCAATTTCTTGTTCAATCTCTTCTCCCGGCAACCTGTGATGCGAATGTTGGTGTGCTTGAAGTTCCTTTTTGCTCTCTTATATTCCAAGTCACTGATTTCATTCTCAGCATCATCTACTCTACTGTCAATTCCCTGTGATGTATTCATCATTTCAGTTTATGTATCCTTCATTTCTGACTGGTCCTTTATTAAGCTTTTGAAGTTCTCACTGAGATCACTGAGCACCTTAAAACCAGTGTTTTGTTTTGAACTCTGCATCTGTTAGGTTGCTTATCTCCATTTTGTTTAGTTCTTTTTCTGGAGTTTTGTTTTGTTCTTTCATTTAGGACATGTTTCTTTGTCTCCTCATTTCGGCAGCCTCTCTGTGTTTGATTCTATGTATTAGGTACAGCTGCTCTGTCTCCCAGGCTTGGTCGAATGGCCTAATGTATTTGGTGTTCTGTAGGGTCCAATAGCACAGCCTCCCTGATCACCCAAACTGGGCATTCGGGATGTGCCCTAAGTGAGCTGTGTATACCCTCCTTTTGTAGTTGAGCCTTGATGGCTGTTGGCATGTCAGTGGGAAGGATTTATTACCAGGTCAATCAGCTGCAAGGACTGGCAGCAACCACCAACTGTAGACCTCTGGAGGATCAGCTGTTCAGGGGCCCACCCCACAAAGCAAGACTTGACTTCAGCAAGACACTGATGCCCACTGAGTCTGCCCCTTGAGTGTGTTACTGTGGAGGTGGTTGGGTGGAGTTTTGACATAGTCTGAAGCTGTCCACCTGGTGCTCTGGCCCTGGGGCCTCCTGCAAGATGCATGCCAAGGTCAGCAGCTGCCTGTATTATGTCTGGGACCACCCAGCATGAGCTACAAAGTGATCTGCAGTTGGCTGTTAGTTGTGCTGGGTGCCTAGGCGAGGCAAAGCTGCGTACTAAAGCCAGTTGCTGCTAGTGCTGAGCCTGGAGCCACTTAAGGAGAGGTATGGGGTTTACTGATGCTAGATGCTGCTTTTTTTGAGGGATTTTAGGAAAATCTGAAGCCTGAGCCAAGACAAGCCATTTGTATGGAAAAGCAACTGGAAACATCTTGGGTGGGGCCAAAAGTTGGGTGGGGCAGGGCCTCTGGGAATCACCAGGGTGGGGCAAACCTTGTGATCCAGGTTGATGGAGACTTGGATATGGCACCCCATTGCTGTCTCTGGGGGAGGGCTCATCAAAGGAATAATGGCTTCTGCTGGCATTTCTGTCTGGGAGAAAGCTGCCCGCCAGCTCTTGCCCTGATGCTGGACAATTCAGTTCCTCCCTGTATGTCTCTGGAGCCTTTCAAGGTGCTGCCTCAGTGCTGGGGCTCAGAGGGAGTGAGTCCAGAACTGCCTGGGACTCTAGAAGCCTTCCCTCTCCTTCAGTCTCAATCCCACTGGTTTGTACAGCCAGAAGTTATGGGGACTTGTCTTCCTGTCTCTGGAACCCTGGGCTGGGTTGCCTGGTGGGGGGTGTGAGCCCTTGTTCCTCAGGGGGGACCTTTATAGCTGAGATATCCCTCTGGATTTTAACTGCCACATGTGGGAGTGGGACCAGCCCTTCCATGCCTCCGCCCCTCCTACCAGTTTCACTGTGGCTTCTTTAATTCCCTAGTTGTAGGACTTCCTATTCAGCCAGATTTCAGGCAGTTGTGAATGATGGTTATTCTGTAGTTTAGTTGTAATTTTGATGTGGTTGTGGGAGGAGGCGAGTACCCCATTTACCTACACCGCCATCTTGAAGTTCAGTGCTGTTTGTTTATGGATACGTATCTAGTATAAAAACTATGATAAGGAAGTGATACAAATTCTGGATAGTGGTTTCTTTTAAGGAAAGAAAGAATGGGATGTGGGAGGAGTGCAAGGGAGCTTCAACTTTTCGGTAATGTGATGTCATGTTTTATTTTTTTGCATGTATTGCATATATTAGGGTTTGATAAAATTTGTGGGTACATTGGTATTTATTATATTAACCTGTACTTTTCTAAATCTTTGAAGTAGTTAATGAGAAAAGCATATAAAATTTAAGTCTTAGAAAATGATTTCTAAACTATCTTTTAGATAGAAATAGCTGAGGTAAATACTTTGTTTTGTAATTCTGAGAAGGTATTTCCCTTTATAGTCATTCTTCTTTAAAGAAATAGTTATTCCCATGCCTGTAAATACAGCTTCCCATTTTATTTGCCATTGCTAATACAGAGTACTTAAATTCTTACATTGCTACTAAAATTATCTAATGGAGTAGACCTTAAGCACTGTGATTTTCTAATAACAAGTGATTATACCACATGACTTGTATACCAGTATGAACATTTTACGGTCTCTAAACTTTTTATGAATTTTACATTGTTTTGAGCCGGCGGTGTTTTCATAAATTATAAAACATTTTATTAGTTTTCTAAGCTAGTATTTACTGTAACTGATCTTTTTAGAACTATTAGTGTTAAACAAATACATTTTCTAGTCTGTGACACAAAGAGGAATGGTGAAAAATTAGTAAGTTCTAGGCTAGGAGTTTGGACCTTGACCCTGCTTTGGGTTCTATACTATCTTGACAGATGACTTGGCTAAGTCACTTAATATCTGGTTACAATAGCAAAATAGGGGTGATGTTCAAGACTAGGCTGTATGACTTGTGAATTCTTTAATTAATATTTGTTGATGCTAAGCCAGAAAGTCCCGGAAGAAAAATGTTAAGGGATAAATCATGATTATATCAGGTAAAGTTTTTTGTTTTGTTTTTTTATCCTCACCTGAAGACATTTTTCCATTTTTTTGTTCAGATAGAGTGGGAGGGAGAGAGAGGAAGAGAGAGAGAGAGAAACATCAACATGAAAGGGACACATCGAATGGCTGCCTCCTGCACGACCCAACCAGGGCCGGGGACAAACTGCAGCCGAGGTACGTGTCCCTAGCAGGGACTGAACCCGGGTCTCTCTGGATCGCAGTCCGACGCTTTAACCGCTGAGCCAAACTGGCCAGGGCTCAGGTAAAGTTTTTGTGTAAAGACTGCAGGTTGGATTTGTTGGCGTCTTTGGGGAACTATAGAATATAAATATTTTGTTATTTGGAATTTATGGTACAGAAAGTGAGCCCTCTGCTATAAGAAGAAAATCCATGTTCTTTTTTTCTTACAGACAAGCAATCATCTCCTCGGACCAAAACTGTTTCCACTAGATAGATTATTAGCAATATTATATAGTATTGTGGACAGCAGAGTTGCTCCAACAGCAAATATCTTTTCCCAGGTAAGCTTTGTGATTGGCTGTTATCTATCATCTTTGTCTTTGTGAAATTTTTCAGGTGGTATAGTTGGTAGAGTTCCAGGCATTTAGAGTTTTGGTCAGCATGTGTTACTGTTTTAACTATATAATGAACAGTGTTCTTGGTAAGTAATTGAAAATTCCAAATCTTTGAGGGTATCACTAAATTTGCATACAGGTATAACTGGATGATAAAAACGGCTTGATGTTTTTGGGGTTTTTTTTCTTCTTTTTTTAGCAAAGGAATTTTTAAATTAAACAATTATAATCTTGATTAAATAAACAAGTGGCTTCATGATTATTGATTAATTAAAATATAGAAATATAACCTAGCTGGTATGGCTCAGTGGTTGAGTGTTGACCCATGCACCAGGAGATCGCAGGTTTGATTCCTGGTCAGGGCACATGCCCAGGTTGTGGGCCAAATCCCCAGGGAGGAGCATGCAGGAGGCAGCCAATCGATGTTCTCTCTCATCAATGTTTCTATCTCTCTCTCTCCCTCTCCTTTGCTCTCTCTCTAAAAATCAATAAAGAAAAAAAAATTAAAATATAGAAATATAATTTAATGAAAGAAAACATTTTAAAAATGTTTTTGCAAGGAAGTAATATTGTTATTCTTCACAACATACCTTGCAGGTTGACAGTATACATTTCTTTTTAATGCTTATTTTCAGAATGATTAAGTTCTCATATTTTTCACTAGGTGGCAGTAGTAGCATAAAAATGGAACCATGACATATTTAATGAAGTTAAACTTCTTTTAGTTGCCATTTTAAGAAAAACTTATTTATTAAAAATATAATCATAGTACATTTCTTAAATAGTCCAGAAAAACAATACTTATCACATGAAGTGAGTGGATCGAAGAAAAAGCAAATGATTTGACTAGTATTTATTGAAAAGCAAAGTTGAGATGTTGCAATGAGGATTTTATGTATAAGTTTTTAGGTTGAGAAATATGTAAATAATAGCATTTGCATTTTAATTTGCTGCAAATAAATTTGATCCCTGAGTGGATGTTAGACTTTGTAATCTAATGTGTGGTGGTAACTTTTAATTCTTCATTTAAAGAAGTCTGAGAACCAATATGTATGTTCACCATTTAACTCAACATTAAAGTTAGATAATTTTTTTTTTTTTTTATCCTCACCCGAGGACATTTTTTCATTTTTTGTTCAGATAGAGTGGGAGGGAGAGAGAGGAAGAGAGAGAGAGAGAGAAACATTGATGTGAAAGTGACACATCGAGTGGCTGCCACCCGCATGACCAACCAGGGCCAGGGACAAACTGCAACCGAAGTACACGCCCTTAGCAGGAACCGAACCTGGGTCTCTCTGGACCGCAGGCCGACGCTCTAACCGCTGAGCCAAACCGGCCAGGGCTAAGTTAGATAATTTTTATGTCAGCATTTATAGAAAATTTTATCTACCTTTACTGTGTTCTTGAAGAAAGGTAAGGTAGTCAGTTATTAGGCTATGCATATAACTAGCTAAATAGGTAGGTAGATTGGTAGCCCTAATGCCAATAGTTTAAAAAATCCAATTCAGTTTTAATCTGTATTACAGAGATATCTTTTTCTATATATGTTTTGAAAATGCTTTGTCTGAAAATAAAGTAATTTTTATTTAAATTTTACATTTTATTAATTTTTTTCAAACTTTACATTTTATTAATATTTTTCTCCATACACTACATAGTGTTTTTGTTGTTGTAATACCTATGAAATAGGTATTATGCTCTGTATTGTAAGAAATTGATGCTTGAAGAGGTTAAATTATGTTGCCAATCAATGTGATATGTGTAAATCTTTGAGAACTAAAGCCTAAGAAAGTGAAGTACTTCTAAACAGAGCAGGAAGGCATTTATATCACATGTTAATGTATGGCTGTAAATGAATGCTAGTTAGTGCTGCTGAGAAATTTAGAGCAGAGAGAAATTTCTTTTGGTTTGGGCAGGAGGTGAGAAGATGTCTTAATAGAAAAGGTGAAAAATGGAGCTGGGTTGTGGAAAATAAGTAGGATTTAAAAAAATATATTTCTGACTTACATAGTGACCCATTTTAATGAGAAAATGGGTAAATAAAAAGGAAAAATAATACATGAAATTAGCTGACACCTTATTTCCAGTGGATAGAGTTTAGTAGACTTGAGATTTATGATGGGCACATAATATGACTTAATATGGGCACATAAAGGGATAGGACTAGGAAACAAGATACCTTTGTGGTAGCAGTCATTTTTGCAGTTTAGTAAGTAGTAATACTGCCACCACCCCTCATCATACCTTGCTTATTGGTACCTTATATTGGTAGGACATTTTACATTTTATAGCCTTGTCACATACTAAGTTAATCTTTAAAGAAAAAGAATTGAAGGCCAGTATGCCTAAGAGATCTGCCCAAGGCCACATAGCAAATCACTGGTAGCATCCAGACTTGAAGATTTCCCCAGCAGCAGGCTTTGATTATAGCGTAACAATGTCACCGGTCTTTGTTTCCAACACTGCTTGTAATATTGTAATTAAGAAATAATTTAGCCCAATAGCTGTCTTTGTTTGTTTAACCAAGTTAAATTGTTTTCCACCTTAACAATTGTGAAATTCTTTTCAACATTAACAACCTAAAACCATTTTTTATTCTTTATCTCTTCTCAGTAGCAGTAATCAAAATGATAAATTTTGTATATTTAAAATATGGCTTTAATTAATTTATATTCATTTGATCACAAATCACTTAGGACTTGATCTTGCTTGATTCCCATTTGGGATACAAAGGGTAGGGGCTACAAAGGGATGATGCAACTAACCTTAAGGAGTTGGTCTTTACATTTGCTTGGTCGATAAAGTATCCAAGACAGTCAAGTCACATATATACTGTGTGTAAGAACAAAATGTGACAGAAATCGCATCCATAGGAAGGGTATTTCTCCCACATGCCTTATTTTAGTTTTTTTTCCCTTTGACTCTCAGTGACCTTTTCTGATTTTCTCCTTTTATTCATCTGTGAAAACTATACTTTTGTCCGTAGGAATGACAATTTGTATTTATCCTGTGCACACACAAAAATTTTAAGTGAAAAACAAAAGTATATTTATATTGAAAGTGCTTATTTGATATGAACACTAGATGGCAATATTGTTACATTATAACTTTAAGATAAACGAGGAAACAACCTGTTAATATTGTTTTTGATCTTTAGAGAGAGCTGTTTGTTAATTTAACACATCGGTTTATTTGAATAAAATAAAATTACCTGAAAATATTTAATTATATACATGTGTGTATTATACATGCTTTCATGAAAATGTAAATGAAATTGTTAAGGTATTGTGTTACGTGAGTGTTTTCCACCTTGAAGTAAATTTCTTTTTATTGGGTGTAATGTGTTTATATGCGACGATCATCATTTTTTCTATTTATTTTATGTCAGCTGTTTTAAGCATTTATTTTATAGTAATGTGCTATTGTATAGTTTGATTTACCTGTTACATAATTATAGTTTTTTACATACAACACATTGATAAAATGTGGTATATATGTTCAGAATTCTCTTGAAGCAAAAGTTTATTTCTATTGCATTTCATTTAAATCTATTCTGTAATAAAGTTATAAAAATAAGTTTAAGAAATCTTTAAAGTTATTAAAATTGCAATTGAGAATAGTAATCAAATTCATAACAGTATCTAATACTATTGTAGTTGGTATTCTTCTGAATTTCTTTATTCATTATTAAATTTTAAATATAATTCTACTCATTACTTTTTAGTCTCAAAAAATGAGTAAAAGAATATTAGTACATTTACCATTTTGCATTAGAGTAATGCTCATATTTATTAAATTGAAATATGGATTTTAAATTTTTCTTAGACTTGTAAGAAAACTTAGCCTTATGCAATTTACTACACCTTTGCAGTCATGACCATGGGTCATTTTAAAATTTTTCATTCAAATAAAATAAATGTAGTACCATATATACCTGAACTTGTGAGTGACAAAGCTCTATTTCTGGTGTTGACTCCTCAACCTCCTCCCCCACCCACTCCCCTCGCAGCATGGATAGAATGTATAAATAAGCTATACCATTTACATGCAGGAAATGGTAAAGATTATTACTTTAAAAACGCTTTGATCAGATATGTTATTGAAGACCATTCATCATCTTTATAAAAGAAATACGATTGAATTGTCCTTGCTTTTTCAGAAGTGTATTAAAAGTAGGCTATGTCTTTTAACATTTTTTTCCTTGAAGAAGAATGATAATTTGTTTGCAAATTTTTTAATGATCTATTATATTTGTATGAGTTTCTGTATTTTCTCTTACTTATCTTTGCACACTCCTTCCATAGTCTTATAGTTAGATGAAGGCAGTTAGAAGTACATACAGTTCTTTAAGACTGTCATCAGATATATCACTTATTTTAAAATATTAAGTCATAATGCTTTATCTTTTCCCAGATGATAAAATTGGTGAAGAATTTATTTTTAAGATAATTGCTATAGGTTTCTAAAGTACTTTTAAAAAAAATTTCTTTATTGTTGAAAGTATTATAGATGTCCCTCTGTTTTTCCCTCATTGACACCCTCCTCCCCGCCTTCACTGAACTGTTGTCTGTGTCCATTGCTTATGCATATATGCATATAATAAGTTCTTCCCTCTTACCTCTGAGGATTGTCAGTCTGTTCCCTACTTCCATGACTCTGAATCTACTTTGTTTGTCAGCTTATTTTGTTCATTATATTACACAAATAAGTAGATGTGATACTTGTCTTTCTCTGACTGGCTTATTTCATTTAGCATAATACTCTCCAGGTCTCTCCATGTTGTTTCAAAGTGTAAGAGATATTTCTTTCTTACAGCAGCATAGTATTTCATTGTGTAAATGTACCACAGCTTTTTAATCCACTCATCTACTGACAGACATTTGTGCTGTTTTCCAGATCTTAGCTATTGTAAATAGTGCTGTTATGAACATAGGGGTGCATATAGTCTTTCTGATTGATGTTTCAGGCTTCTTAGAAGTGGGATCACTGGGTCAAATGGCAGTTCCATTTTTAATATTTTTAGGAACCTCCATACCGTTTTCCGTAGTGGCTGCACCAGTCTGCATTCCCACCAGCAGTTTACTACGGTGCTCTTTCCTCCACATCCTTGCCAGCACTTGTCGTTTGTTGATTTGTTGATGGTAGCTGTTCTGACAGGTGTGAGGTGATACCTCATTGTGGTTTTAATTTGCATCTCTCTGATGATTAGTGATGTTGAGCATTTTTTCATATGTCTGTTGGCCATCTGTGTGTCCTCTTTGGAGAAGTGTCTGTTTGCCCACTTTTTATTTGGATTGTTTGTCTTCCTCTTCTTGAGTTATATGAGTTCTTTGTATAATTTGTAAATTAATCCCTTATCTGATGTAGCATTGGCAAATAGGGTCTCCCTTACAGTGGGTTCCCTTTTCATTTTGTTAATGGTTTCTTCTTCTGTGCAGAAACTTTTAGTTTGATGTAGTCCCATTTATTAATTTTTTTCATTGTTTCTCTTGCATTAGAGGATGTATTGGTGAAAATTCTGCTACATGTAATGTCTAAGATTTTGCTGCCTACATTTTCTTCTAGGATTTTTATGATTTCACAACTTATGTTTAACTGTTTTATCCATTTTGAACTTATTCTTCTGTATGATGTAAGTCAATGGTCTAGTTTCATTTTTTTTGCATGTACCTGTCCAGTTTTCCCAACACCATTTATTGAAGAGACTGTCTTTACTTCATTGTATGCTTTTGCCTCCTTTGTAAAAAATTAATTGAGCATAATGTCTTGGGTCGATTTCTGGGTTCTCTGTTCTGTTCCATTGATCTATATGCCTGTTCATGTGCCAGTACTAGGCTGTTTTGATTACAGTGGCTTTGTAGTGTAACCTTATATCGAAATTATGATACCTCCAACTTTGTTCTTCTTTTTCAAGATTGCTGTGGTTATTCAGGGTCTCTCCTGGTTCCATGTAACCTTTTGGAGTATTTGTTCTAGATCTGTGAAATATGCTGTTGGTATTTTAATGGGGATGGCATTGAATCTATATGGACATTTTGTATGGACATTTAGTATGGACATTTTGATGATGTTGAGTCTTACAATTCATGCACATGGTATATGCTTCTACTTTTTTGTATCTTCCTCTGTTTCTTTTTCAATGTCCTTTAGTTTTCTGAGAATGAGTCTTTTACCTCCTTGGTTAAGTTTATTCCCAGGTATCTTATTTTTGTTGTTGTTATAAATGGGATTTTTTTTTTTTAGTTTATCTTTCTAAGTGTTCATTATTGGTATATAAAAATACCATTGATTTTTCAGTGTTAATTTTGTTTCCGATTACTTAGCTGAATTTATTAAATCTAGTAGCATTTTGGTAGTCTTTAGGATTTTCTTTGTCATCCGTGAATAATGACAGTTTAACTTCCTCCTTTAAAATTTGGATACCTTTTATTTTTTTCTTCTTGTCTGATCACTGTGACTAAGACTTCTAGTACTGTGTTGAATAAGAGTGGCATATTTCCTGTTCTTAAGGGAAATTCTTTTAGTTTTTGCCCATTAAGTATGATGTTGGTTGTAGGTTTGTCATATATGGTCTTTATTATGTTGAGGTATGGTCCCTTTATTCCCCTTTTTCTTAGAGTTTTTATAAAAAATGGGTCATGTGCTTTTTCAGCATCTATTGCTGTGATCATATGATGTTTACCTTTCATTTTGTTTATGTGTTAATAAATCACATTTATTGATTTGCAAATATTGTACCAGCCATGCATCCCTGGGATAAATCCCACTTCGTTGTGGTAGGTAATATTTTTAATATATTGCAGGATCTGATTTGCTAATATTTAGTTGAGGATTTTAGCGTCAATGTTCATCAAAGATACTGGCCTGGAATTTTTTTTTTTTTTGTAGTGTCTTTATCTGGTTTTGGAATTAGAATTATGTTGGCCTCATAAAAAGAGCTTGGGAGTCTTCCTTTCTCTTGAATTTTTTGGAATAGTTTGAGGAGAGGTTAGTTCTTTAAATGTTTCGTAAAACTCCCCTGTGACGCTGTCCAGACCAGGGCTGTCGTTTGCTAGGAGTTTATTGATCACTGTTTCAATTTCCTTAGCTGTTATTGATCTGTTCAGGTTTTTCGACCCTTCCCAGTTGAGTTTTGGAAGATTGTGTGATTCTAGGAATTTGTCCATTTCGCCAAGGTTGTCAAATTTGTTAGCATATAATTGTTCACAGTATTTTCGTACAATCCTTTGTGTTTCTGTGGTGTCAGTTGTTATTTCACCTCTTTCGTTTCTGATTTTATTGATGTGTCCTCTCTCTTTGTTTCTTGGTGAGTCTGGCTAAAGGTTGATCAATCTTGTTTATCTTTTCAAAGAACCAGCTCTTGGTTTCATTGATCTTTTTTATTGTTTTTGGTCTCTATGACTTTTACTTTAGCTCTGATCTTCATTATTTCCTTATACTCTCAGTTTTTCTTTTTGTTCTCTTTCTAATTCTTTATGTTGTAGGGTTAGACAGATTATTAGAAATTTTTGGTGTTTCTTGAGGTAGGTATATAAGGACCTACTTATAGGGATTGCTTTCACTGTGTCCCAAGATTTTGTGTTGCTATGTTTTCATTCTCATTAGTTTCCAGGAGGTTTTTAATTTCTTCCTTGGTTTCATTGGTAACCCATTTATTGTTTATTAACATGCTATTTAGCCTCCATGTGTTTGAATGTTTTTAAGTGTTTTTATTGTAATTGATTTCCAGTTTAATGCCATTGTGATCTGAAAAGATGTTTGATATGATTTCAATCTTCCTGAACTTGTAGAGACTTACTTAGATTGTGTCCTAACATGTCATCTGTCTCTGAGAGTGTCCCGTGTGCACTTGAGAAGAATGTATATTCTGCAGCTTTGGGGTGAAATGTCCTATAATTATCAATTAAATCTATCTGATCTATCTGATCTAGTGTGTCATTTAGGGTTGCTCTTTCCTTGTTAATATTTGTCTGGAATATCTATCCAGTGACATCAGTGAGGTGTTAATATCTCCTACTGCTATGATTGTATTACTGTCGATCTCTCCCTTGAAGTCCTCCAAAAGTTTTGAAACATATTTTGGTGCTCCTATATTTGGTGCATATAGGTTTATCAGGGTTATATCCTCTTCTTGGATCAATCCTTTTAATACATGTAGTGACCTTCTTTGTCCCTTATGGCCTTCATTTTGGTGTCTGTTTTATCAGATATGAGTATTGCTACACCAGCTTTTATTTGGTTTCCATTTACATGGAAAAAAATTTTTTTCATCCCTTCCCTTTCATCCTGTGTGAGTTTCTTGTTCTGAGGTGGGTCTCTTGTAGACAGCATATATATGGGTCATGTTTTCTTATCCATTCAGCTACCCTATGTCTTTTTATTGGAACATTTAATCCATTGACATTTAAGGTTACTATTGATAGGTACTTATTTGTTACTATGTTTATTCTTTTTTACTTATGTGTCTCTCTGTCTCTCTCTCTCTGTTTTCTTTTTCTTACAATAGTCTCTTTAGCATTTCTTGCAGTGCTGCATTGGTGGTAGTAAACTCCTTCAGCCTTTTTCTTTTGTCTGTGAAGCTCTTTATTTCACCTTCAATTTTGAATGATAGCCTTGCTGGATAGAGTAGTCTTGGATTCAGTCCCTTGCTTTTCATTACTTTGTGTACTTTATGCCCCTCTCTTCTGGTCTTCAGTGTTTCTATTGAGAAATCTGCTAACAGTCTAATGGGAGCTCCCTTGTAGGTAACTTTCTGTCTCTCTCTTGCTGCCTTTAAGATTCTTTGTCTTTACCGTTTGCCATTTTATTATAATTCTGATGTGTCTAGGTGTGGGTCTTTTGGGGTTCATCTTGATTGTGACTCTGATTTTCCTGGACTTGTGTGACTTTTTCCTTCATCAGGTTAGGGAAGTTTTCTGTCATTATTTCATCAAACAGGTTCTCTGTTCCTTTCTCCAATTCTTCTTCTTGTACCCCTTTAATACAAATGTTGTTTCATTTCATGTTGTCTCAGAGCACCCTTAAACTGTCCTGCTTTTTAACTTTTTTTTCCATTTGCTTTTCTAATTGGGTGTTTTTTCTACCTTGTCTTCTTATTCACTGATTCTGTCTCCAGATTCTTCTAATCTACTATTGGATCCTTCCTGTGTATTTTTTATTTCAGCTATGTCATTCTTCATTTCCACTTGATTTTTATTTATAGCTTCTACCTCTTTTTCATTCTGAAGTAGTTCCCTCTGAGTTCTTTATAATTTTCATTAAGTTGCTTGTAATTCTCACTAAGTAGTTTGAGCACCCTTAAAATCATTACTTTGAATTCTTTATCTGACAGACTGCTTGCCTCAATATTATTCATTTCCTTTTCTGGTGATTCCTCCTTTACTTTCACTTTAGAGTTGTTTCTTTGTCACCATTTTCAAGTCTTGTAGTTCATAGCCAGATGAGGCACATAGATATACATATGCAGGTCGGTGTGTATCAGGTAAGACTGCTATGCTTCCCAGTCTTGGTGGCATGGCCTTCTTATGGGACCCAATGGAGTAGCCTCCTGATCTTCTGAGCTGGGTGCTCTTTTAATGACCCTTGTGTGGGTTATGTGGGTTCTCCTGTTGAATTTGTGTCTTGGTTGCTGTTGTTTGTTTGTGGGTGGGCTCAGCTCTCAGGGTTATTGACTGTGAGCCTCAACCCCAACCCTTTCATGCCATCTATTATATAGATGTTGACAGAACAAAACAATGCAAAACCTGACCCAACCAAAAAGAACCCGAAAATACCACCACAAACAATAATAAAAGGAACATCCTCAACGAAAAGTTTAAAAGACAAACACACACACTACACACACACACACACACACACACACACACACACACACACACACACACACCCGAAAGAATACTAGAAGGTGCGATACCAAAAGAAATAGAGAAGGGAAAAAATATGAAAGCAAAAAGGCAAAAGACCAGAGAAAGGGTAAGTATAAAGAATAAAAAGTATTGTTTGGCCAATATGGCTCAGTGGGTTGAGCATCGTCCCATGGACTGATTTGATTCACAGTCGGCACATGCGCGAGCTGCAGGCTCAATCCTGAGTAGGGGGCATGTAGCAGGCAGCCAATCAATGTTTATTTCACATCAATGTTTCTGTCTCTCTCTTCCTTCCTCTCTCTCTAAAAAAATGAATAAAAACATATAAAAGAGAATAAAAAGTATAAAATAATGAGTGAAATATTGATAGTAATAATTTTATAAAATAGTAATGCTAAATAAAATGAAATATAGAAAAAGAAAATAAAAAATGGGAAAAGAATAGAAAAATTTGAATTAAAAATAAAAATTAAAAACACACACATGAAAACAACCACCACCACAACAAAAAAACCCTTGGTCTGCTATTTGTGTAGCTCACTGGATTTTGCTCCAATGTTATTGCATTTGTCTCCTTGGTGTGTGAGTCCCTGCCTTCTTGGGCAGTTATCTGGTACAGGCCAGTGTGAATCACTGTCCCTGCCTGGCCCTGGACTACCTGGCTGAAGCGCTGCAGGGTGGTAGTCTTGTGGGGGCGTTCACTAGCCTCGAGGCTGTCATTTTCAGGGCTCACCCCTTAAATGTACTTTTTCTGGGCGGTTTTCCCTTTCCCCAGGGCACTGACTTTGTGGATTATCAGGTCTGAACAGGATGGTTTAAACAAATGTGTGGGGGGTGGTGCCTTTAGCTTGTGGGAGGGGCTGGCAGTTGCTGAGACCCCCTGGTCACCACCCTAAGCAGGGGAGGATAGAAAAAAAAAAAAAGGAGGGAAAACCACCCTGCTTGGCTCTTTAATCTTTCTGCAAGCAGGCTTTCAGTGGGCAGGCCTTCTGGGGAGTTGCACACCTGGTCAGTCGATTGAATCCCCAGCACAGCCAGGCCCAGCCTCTGGGGTGCCTGTTTTCATCCCAGAGCTGTTCCACAGGTGGGAGAAGGGACTCCTTCTTTTTGCACGAGGTGGGGAGGATTGTACCTCTTTTCCCTGGCACTCTGACTAGCCCCTGTCAAAGTTCTTTCAGGAAATAATTGGCCCCTCAGATTCACTGCTGGGTGATCCACTCAGACCCCTCCTCAGGTCTGCAGTTCTGCTGTGTGGCCCCTCCTGCAGACCACAGTCAGGGCGAATTTACCAGGCTGGTGATGTAACCAAGCACTCACTTTTATCCTGAGATAGTGCTGTCTGAGTCCCCCCGTGGGCCAAATCACCTCTGATTCCCACTCTCTGATGCTACTGGGCTTCCCTTCCCTTTTCTGTAGCTCTCATTTGGGGATCTCTGTGGCCGAGCCTCCCAGCTCCCAGGGGGCAGGAGCTATGCTGCCGCTCCTGCTCCTTCCCTCCGTCTTTTCAGCTGTTCTGCTCCTCTGTGCAAGTTGGCTCCCCCACTCCACGTCTTCTGTCCCTCTCCATGCTCCCTGCTCCCAGTATTTCCAATCAGCTATTTTCAGGTGGTTTTTCAAGTAGAATGTTCTGCAGTTTAGCCTCAAGTCTGGTCCTGTGCTAGGAGCAAGCAGATGGAACTTCCTTATGCTTCAGCCATCTTGCCTCTAAAGTGACTTTTAAAAGGAGAATTATCTTTTAAATAATTAAATAATGATATATTTATATCACATGTAATCATTGAACTTACCTGATTAGTTATTTTGAAAAATTATTTTTAAGACAATTCACTGTAATTCTATAATTTAGAAGTTTTAAAATAACATTGTTACTATGTTACTGTATTATAAGAAACATTGCACTCTGAGTTAATGTTAAAATATAGCTGAAAGAGCCCTGACAAGTGTGGGTTAGTTGGTTGGGTGTCATTCAGTGCACCAAAAGGTTGCTGGTTTGATTCCTGGTCAGGGTTCATGCCTGGGTTGCAGGCTCGATCCCCAGTAGGGTTTATGCAGGGGGCAGCAGATCAATATGTTGCTCTCTCATCAACATTTCTCTTTCTCTTTTTCCCTTCTTCTCTCTCTAAAAACCAGTAGAAATATTTTTTTAAAAATAGCTGAAATAAAGGAGCATAGTACCTTTAAAAAATAGTTTTTTGTACCATATTGATAAGTTGAATTTTTTAAAATAGTGTCTAGTTTCTGAATGGCTTCATATTTAGTTGTACATAATTTAATAAGGAAAAATTAAACTTAACATCTTTGTAAATTAAACTACATCTTTATAAATGTAGTTTTATTTTTAAAGTTATAAAACATTTTGGAGCAAAAGATAATATACAAGTATATTTTTTTCAAAAACATGCATTTTCATTTATAATTTCTTTGCTCTTGAACCTAAATCATGATATTGGAATATGTTTGGACTATTTTTGTTACACCATTTTAATTTTAATTTTTCAGTCATTCATTAATCAACTTGATATTTTCTTACAAAGGCTGTATTAATTATAGTAACATTCAGATAACCTTATGCTCTACTTATTTTGATGTTGGTTTATGAGCTATACAGGATATGTTTAAAATAATTATTTTTATTTTTTCCAAACTAATCATCGGTGAGAAAGAAAGCTAATTTAGTTATTTTATCTAGGAGAGTTTTTATTTATTTTTTAAAATATGTTTTTATTTATTTATTTTTAGAGAGAGAGAGAAACATCAATTGGTTGCCTCCCATATGCACCCTGACCATGGACCGAACCTGCAACCTGGGCATGTGCCTTGCCCAGGAATTGAACCAGCAACCTTTTGGTGCACAGGACAGTGCTCAACCAGCTGAGTCACACTGGCCAGGGCTAGAAGAGTTTTTTGAAGCAGTTGCTTCATCTCTACCGTAGCTGTAGGAAGATGTTTTTGCTGTGGTTATTTAGATGGAAGCCAACATTTTATTCAACCAAAAACAGGTTTTTGGCATGTTTCTTCAAATATAGGTAGATGTTACAGTAAATTTATAAAAAAGTTTTTCAATTTTTAAAATAAAGAAGGATTTTTGTATTATTTAATTCAAAAATATTTTAATATAAAAATATTTTTATCTTATTCAAGCTTCAAATTCAAAGTCATTACTTACATTTTCCCTAGTTGGAATTAAATCTTTCTTTCTGTTCTTAAAATTTCATTTAACAGATACTTATTAAGGGCCTACTATGTTCTAGGCTCTGTATTGAATGAAGAGAATACAAAAGTGAGGAAAATGTATTTCCTCCTTGAAGGACCTTACAGTCAATCTGTGGCTTCCACTGCCCTTCATTTGCATTGGTGTGGTTGCCAGATTCTAGCTTGTACTAGAGGTAATGGTGAATATGTGTATTTACTGGGAGGACTTAGATGCTAAAGGAACTTATTTGAATACTTAAGTGAAAGCTAACACTTAATACTTAAAGTGAATAAATGAAAGTAGGATTTCTTACTTTGGTAGTCCCTGTTATTTGATAATACAGGTATTTAACTGTCTTCTGAGTAAAATAACAAAACTCTTTGTTGAATGCATCCTTCTGACATGCTTTGAACTTAGTGTTATGAATGGAGTATGATTGTTTGATACTTTTGTCATAACTAGAATATGCTAATTATTAATTAAATTAAATTATAGCTAGTTACTTTTATTGGTATCTTAATTAGGACTTGAAACTTAAGTTCTGGACAAATAAGTGGTGTATTGTACATGGCCTGTTATAAACTAAGTGGCTTTTTTATTTTTTATTTTTTTGGTTAATCCTCACCCGAGGATATTTTTTCCATTGACTTTTTTTTTTTTTAGAGAGAGCCGGAGGGAGGGAGAGGAGGGGAAGAGAGAGAGAGAGAAACATCGATGTGAGAGATGCACCAATTGGTTGCCTCTTGCATGCAACCCAGTCTGGGCGGAGGATCAAACCTGCAACCCAGGTACATGCCCTTGACCAGGAATTGAACCCACAACCCTTTGGTCCACAGCCAATGCTCCAACCACTGAGCCAAGTGGCTCTTTAAAAGTTACTTGGCTGCCCAGCCAGTGTGGCTCAATGGATTGAGTATCGTCCCATGGACTGAGAGGTCCTGGTTTGATTCTCTGTCAGGGCACATGCCTGGGTTGTGGGCTCGATCTGCAATAGGGGGCATGCAGGAGGCAGGTGATCAATGTTTCTCTCTCACATTGATGTTTCTATCTCTCTCTCTCTTCCTCTCTCTCTTCAAATTTAATAAAAACATTTTTTAAAAAGTATGTGGCTATATTTCACTTAGTTCATGATCAAAAGTTATACTCATTATATCACCCTTTTCTATACAATATTTCAAACTACTTTTATTGATTTTTAACCAAAGGCACTTTAACCAAATAACTGATTTTATACACTTGATTTGTAATTATAAAACCTCTTTACCTTAAAAACTAGTTTGTATATTATATAATATTATGGTTGATTTATGTCATACACAAAAATAATAACATTCATCAAATGCTAGTTTATATAACATCAGAATCATAGTTGATGAAATAGTATTAATGCATATATTGATTAGATAAGAATTTGAATCTCATAAACACAAACTGTAACATCCTAAAATCTAGCTATAACATATTCATATAAAGTGATTTGAATATGAGAATTATCTTTATAGATATTAAAGTTGTTGAATAAATGGGGTTTTCCTAAAAACAAATTACTTGGATACTAGCAAATTAGAAAATGTGTAAAGCTATTTATTATTTTTAAATTTCTCTGTGCTTCATTTGACTTGTGCCAGTGTTCCAGTGTCTCTGTAATATCCAACTTAAATAACTTGATGCTACTAAGGTAAATTATGTAAATCATAGAAAATAGCTTGAATGCTAACATTTTCTAATAATCTTACTGTTTTTTTCTTAACCACAACTGAGATTGTGAGGCATTCCATTCCAAAGATGGTAAAGAAACCTTACTCAATACCTACTTCGCTGATAAGTAGTCAGCAAGGGTGCTGTTTGACAGAGGCAGGCCTTTTCTAGCAGTGAGGAGCCATGAGTCTCAGTCTCCTCCAGGGCAGTAAATTAGATTTTCAAATCTCCTCCTGTCCCTGGTGTGGATGCATTACTATTCTGCCATCATATCACAGTGCAGTAGGTGCCTATTTCAGGAGATTTTTAAAATCTGTTTGGGGATGCTTCATATTTGAAAAGAGTAAAGTTGTGATCTATGACTTTTCCCTAACTGCACTTTAGTTGTAAAGGATACTAATATTAATCATTACCAAAGATAATAAAGATGAGGGTATATTTTACTGTCTTGCCCAGGGGTAAAAAGTTGTCTTTCTTGTTTTCATTTTTAAAAGAACAGTGCTTACCTCTTCTCTTCTCTTGTCTTCCCTACATCTGGTGTTCATTTCTTTAGTTTTACCACTTTGTCTTTGTGAATCTGTCAGCCCAGCAGTAGGCACTTTTACTGAACTCTAGAAAAATGGAACCATTGCTTAAGGGTGACCTGTAAGTACTGCCTGTTAGTATTGCTTCTAATAAATAGACTAAATGTATGCCTTTTCTTCACATTTTTGAGGAAATGTATTTAACACCAATAAATTTTATTTGATTTGGCAGATTTTTTGCCAAAAGCACAAAAAAAATTTGTGTGTTGTACTTGCACGTGCCTATTTAGGAAAATACATACTGTCAATATAACAACTATATAGGCAAATGCACACCATAGAGCTCTATGTCTAGAAAAGGAATTTTAATAAAACGAGTTAGGAGATAAATGATTTGGAAAAATCTGCATTATGGAAGTATGCTATATTTTAAAATATTTCTATAAAAAGATGATTGAAACAAATGTTGATGCTTAAGGGAATGGTTTCCAATGAAAATTGTCTTGATTCCTTGTCTGTTCACAACTAATTGGAATTCTTTGTAGGAGATTGGCCTCACTTGCTTATACGTAGACATATTTCACTAGCTGGTGCTGCAGAAAAGTCCTTGTCATTTCCCCTAGATGAGAAATTAGAGTCCTTAGTCCCACGTCACTATGGAACCTAATTACTCCCTCGCTTTGGGTACTTTAGTGATAGAGAGCTGAATTCTTAAAATAGGAAGTAATCGTGTATACTTAGGAATAAGAAAGGGAACTCTGCTTATCTTAAACTCCTTTATCTACTCCCCTGGCTTCAAATTCTGTGTGTACACTGATATCTTTTAAATTCTATATTTCTAGCCCTTATCCTCTGGCTCTCGACCCAAAGTGCCTGCTGAACCATTAATACCTGAATGTGCCATATCCATCCCACACTGATATATACCCAAACCAAATTATTCCCTAAACCTTTTCCTTTTTTCATATTTCAAAACTAGTCATTTATTACATATTCTTTACTGAGCACGTGCTTTGTGGCATGCACAATATTAGGTGCTAGGAAAACAAAGATATGGTTTCTAGTTTTTAATTTAGTCAAATGGAGAAATGATCTCTGAACCCTCTCTTTTGTTTTCACTTGACTTAGTTGGTCAACAAGTCCAATCTGTTTTTCCTCCTAAATATAAATGTCTCTTGAACTTATTTCTTTCTTCCCACCTCTACTGCTACTGCCTTAAATTCATAGCTTCATTATTTCTTAGGCTATTGCACCTGCATCCTAACTGGTTTCCCTGTCAACAGACACTTTCAAATTCATTTTCCATACAACCATCAGTATAAGTCTTGATCTCATTTTCTGCTTATACTTTTTAAATGAATTACATTAGCTACAAAATCAAGTCTACATTCCATAGCATTTCTTGTAAGGTCCTTCAGATAGTGGCCCCATTTTCTGCCACTTCATTCATTCACCCTATACACCATTCTTTCTTCCCAAAAAGCACACCAATTTTTCTTTTGTATTGTTACATGTGTTGTTTCTCTACCACTGTTGAGCTCATTTGTGTTTCATGGTTCATCCCCCAAATGTCATTTCTCAATGAATTCACATTTTGCCTCCCTTCCTCTTAGTCATTCCTTTCTCTATAATCAGGTAATCGCATTTATCACTACTAGTGTAGCTCTCATATTGTGTCATTACCATTTCATTGTATGTTTGTCTCCCCAATACCTAAACTCTTTGAGGGCAAAATCCTTGTCTTTTCATTTTTGTGACTCTGGCACAGTTCCTTGAATATGGGATTCACTCACTCAGTGACTTTCTATTTCCCTACACATGCAGTTACGGTCTTTCTGGGTACTAGAGGTTTGCAGTCATTTGTGTGCTAACAGGTTCCAGAGATGAGAGGCTGTATAGTTCCTCTTGTGTATAAACACGCATTTTACTTTCTGTCTCTCTGAGCATATTTGAAGACTAACAATCCACTTGCTGCCTTTTTTGGGAAATAGAAATTCCAAAGATGAATTTTCAGAGGTGATAATTTTAAGTTAAATAGCTTTGACAGTATTTGCCTCTCTCTTCCATTGCTGCACTCATCACCTCTACCGTGTATGTGAAAATGTCAGTTGAACTTGCTTGTTATATGCCACATGCATTTGAAATCAGATCAAATGTAGTGCTTGTTGGGTTGTGTGAACCTCATATACTGACTGACATATCACACATTAAGTTTTTTTATTTGAATAATTTAATGTTTCAGATTGTAAAGCTCCTCCAGGACAAGCAGGATAGGCTATTTCACAAATCAACTGACATATATACCAACCTATGAAAGTATAAAAATAATGACCATGTTAAAAATTAATTACACTTGTAAATTGATTTTCTTTTGTTGGCAGAAAGAACATAGTTTATTAGCCTGGGAACAGGTTCACACTGTTTTAACATCAAGCGCTTCCAGCTGAAGCTTGTTAGTGACTGCCTCTCAGATTAAGAAAAAAAAAAATCCTCACTGTGGTACATGAACTCCTATTGTTAAGACATAAATAATCAGCTCATCCCCTGCATGGATGACAACAAAGGACATAATAGTACACAGAGCAAGGATTAACTAAGCAAATATTGCACAACCCCATTTGAGATGTAAATTTAAAAATATCCTATGTATAAGGAGGTTTTCATTTTTTTGTGTGTGAATGCATCAGTCATGCTATAGGAGCTAATTGGGGGAAATACTTTGGCTTTGAATTAGATTGATTATTTTAAGCTAAAGTAAAATAAATTTTACTTTAAAGTAAAATAAAATTTCCTAGTACAAATTCTAAATCCTGGCTTTGAAAACGAAAATCCCCTCTCTATGCTACTTTTTTTTTTTTTATTCATTTGAATTTGAACTTGACACAATAGACAGGAAAGCAACCGTGGAAAACAGTATACATGCCACTGAAATCTGAAAATTATTGACAAAAGATTATATGTTCATAGGTAATAGAAACCAACAAGGGCATGTAATAATTACCCCACAAAGGTTTAAATAATATTATTTAAATTATTCCAGTGTTTCAGGAAAGACTTTTTTTTTTTACCTTTGCTTTTTTTAAAAGTAGTCTAATAGCTTTTTAAAAACGTATTGTTGCCCTGGCTAGTTTGGCTCAATGGGTAGAGCGTCGGCCCAGGGACCAAAGAGTCACGGGTTTGATTTTGGTCAAGGGCACGTACCTTGGTGGCAGTTTGGTCCCCAGCCCTGGTCGGGGTCATGCAGGAGGGAACCAGTTGATATCTCTCACATGGATGTTTCTCTCTCTCCACTCCTCTCTCCTTCCCTCCCATTCTGTCTGAAGATAAATGGAAAAATATCCTCAGGTGAGGATTAAAAAAAAATGTATTATTGACAGTACTACAGATGCTCCCCATTTCCTCCCCTTTGCCCCCCTCCACCCAGCCCCTGCTCCACCCCAGGCCTTCACACTATTGTCTGTGTCCATGGGCTATGCATATATGCATACATGTTCTTTGGTTAATCTCTTACCGTCCCCTCCACCCCCCTCCGTCATTCTGTTTCATGCATCCATGCCTCTGTACCTGTTTTGTTCGTCATCTAATTTTGTTCATTAGATTCCACATATAAGTGAGGTCAGGTGATATTTGTCTTTCTCTGGCTTATTTTGCTTAGCATAATAATATTCAGGTCCAGCCATTCTGTCTCAAAGGGTAGGAGTTCCTTCTTTTTTATAGCCATGTAGTATTCGAAATGTACCACAGCTTTTTTTAAATATCTTTATGGTTAAGAGTATTACAGATGAGCCCCATTTTTCTCCCATTGCCCCCCCTCCACCCAGTTTCTCCCATACCCCAGGCCTTCACCACACCATTTTCTGTATCCATGGATTATGCATATATGCTTATAAATTCTTTGGTTATTCTCTGGCCACCCCTGCCCCCTCCCCCTTCCCTCTGAGATTTGTCAGTCTGTGCGATGCTTCCATGCCTCTGGACCTGTTTTGTTTGTCAGTTTATTTTGTTCATTAGATTCCACATATAAGTGAGATCATATGATACTTTTCTTTCTCTGACTGGCTTATTTCAATTAGCATAATACTCTCCAGGTGTCTCCATACAGTCTCAAAGGGTAAGAGATCCTTCTTTTTTATAACTGCGTAGTATTTCATTGTGTAAATGTACCACAGCTTTTTTTTAAGATTAAAAAAAAATTTTTTTTTCTTTATTGATTTTCTTTTCCCTTTATTGATTTTCCAGAGAGAGAGGAAGGGAGACAGAGAGCGATAGAATCATTGATGAGAGAGAACATTGATTGGCCACCTCCTGCATGCCCCCCCACTGGGGATCTGACCCACAACCTGGGCATGTGGCCCACAACCTGGGCAGGTGCCCTGACCAGGAATCGAACTGGTGACCTTTTTGTGCATGGGTCGATGCTCAACCACTGAGCCACGCTGGCCGGGCTTCCACAGCTTTTTTATCCACTTATCTACTGATGGACACTTAAGCTGTTTCCAGATCTTAGCTATTATAAATGGCACTGCTATGAACATAAGAGTGCATATATTCTTTCTGATGGATGTTTCAGGATTCTTAGGATATACTTTTAGAAGTGGGATCACTGGATCAGACAGCAGTTCAATTTTTAATTTTTTGCAGAAACTCCATACTGTTTTCCGTAGTGGCTGCACCAGTCTGTATTCCCACCAGCAGTATGCTAGAGTACCGTTTTCTCCACATCCTCACCAGCACTCATTGTTGATTTATTGATGGTAGCCAGTCTGGCAGGTGTGAAGTGGTACTTCATTGTCATTAATTTGCATCTCTCTGATAATTAGTGACTTTGAGCACTTTTTCATAGGTCTGTTGGCCATCTTTATCTTCTCTTTGGACAAGTGTCTATTCAGGTCCTTTGCCCATTTTTTAATTGGATTGTCTGTCTCCCTGATGTTGAGTTGTATGAGTACTTTATACATTTTGGAAATTACTCACTTATTATATGTATCATTGGTGAATATGTTCTCCCATACTGTGGGTTCCCTTTTTGTTTTATTGATGGTTTCTTCTACTGTGAAGAAGCTTTTTAGTTTGATGTAGTTCCATTCGTTTATTTTTTCCTTTGTTTCTCTTGCCCTAAGAGATGTATTGGTGAAAATACTGCTAAGTGAGATGTTTGAAATTTTACTGCCTATGTTGTGTTCTATGATTTTTATGATTTTGTGACTTACATTTAAGTCTTTTATCCATTTGAGTTCATTCTTTTTTTAAAATATGTTTTTATTGATTTTTTTTAGAGAGAGAGAGATAGAAACATTGATGTGTGAGAGAAACATGGGTCGGCTGCCTCCCGAACACCCCCTACTGGGGATTGAACCCACAACCCAGGCAGGTGCCCTGACCAGGAATCCATTCGGGACCTCTCAGTCCATGGGACGATGCTCAGTTCAGTGAGCCACACCAGTTGGGTGAGTTTATTCCTGTGTATGGTGTAAGTTGGTGGTCTGGTATCATTTTTTGCATGTATCTGTCCAGTTTTTCCAACACGATTTTTTTAAATTAATTTATTTTTGTTAAAAATGTTTCTCCTTTTCCCTGCCTTGGCACCTTCCACCCAATCCCCCTC
Source organism: Tadarida brasiliensis (assembly GCA_030848825.1). Lineage (NCBI taxonomy): Eukaryota > Metazoa > Chordata > Mammalia > Chiroptera > Molossidae > Tadarida > Tadarida brasiliensis. Next base: position 52,325,470 of record CM061267.1, read on the forward strand.
TCCCCCTGCCCTGTCCCCAGCATTGTTGTCTATGTCCATGTTTATGCATACATGCATATAAGTTCTGTGGTGTAATTCTTCCCTCCCCTCCCCCAACCACCTATTCTGAGGTTTGTCAGTCTGTATGTACCCTACTTCTATGTCTCTGGGTCTGTTTTGTTCATCAGCTTGTTTGGTTCATTATATTCCACAAATAAATGAGATCATGTGATATTTGTCTTTCTGTGATTGGCTTGTTTCACTTAGGATAATACTCTCCAGGTCCCTCCATGTCATCTCAAAGGATAAGAGATCTTTCTTTCTTACAGCTGCATAGTATTCCATTGTGTATATGTGCCACAGCTTTTTTATTCACTCATCTACTGATGGACACTTGGGCTGTTTCAGATCTTAGCGATTGTAAATAGTGCTGCTGTGAACATGGGGGTACATATATTCTTTCTGATTGGTGTTTCAGGCTTTTTAGGGTATATTCCTAGAAGTGGGATCACTGAGTCAAATGGCAGTTCAATTTTTAACTTTTTGAGATAACACCATATAATATCCATAGTGACTGCACCAGACTGCATTCCCACCAGCAGTGTAACAGAGTCCCCTTTTCTCCACACCCTCGCCAGCACATTTTGTGTGATGACATGTTGATGGTGGCCATTCTGGCAGGTGTGAGGTGATACTTCATTGTTGTTTTAATTGCATCTCTTTGATGATTAGGAATGTTGAGCATATTTTCATATGTCTCCTGGCCATTTGTATGTCCTGTTTGGAGAGGTGTCCCTTTAGGTTCTCTGCCCATTTTTTAATTGGGTTATTTGTCTTCCTTTTGTTGAGTTGTATGAGTACTCTATATATTTTGGAAATTAACCCCTCATCTGATGTATTGTTGGCAATTATGCTCTCCCATATAGTGGGTTCTCTTTCCATTTTGATGATTGTTTCTTTTGCTGTGCAGAAGTTTTTTTAGTTTGATGTAGTCCCATGTGTTCATTTTTTTCTTTGTTTCTCTTGCCTTAGGCATTGTATCAGTGAAAATTATGCTGTGTATGATGTCTAAAATTTTGTTGCCTACGTTTTCTTTTAGGATTTTTATGGATTCACGAGTCACATTTAAGTCTTTGATCCGTTTTTATTCTTGTGTATGGTGAAGTTGCTGGTCTAGCTTCATTTTTTTGCATGTAGCTGTCTAATTTTCTCAACACCATTTATTGAAGAGGCCGTCTTGACTCCATTATATGCTCTTGCCAACTTTGTCAAATATTAATTGAGCATAATGACTTGAGTCAGTTTCTGGGTTCTCTGTTCTGTTCCATTGTTCTATATGCCTGTTCTTGTGCCAGTACCAGGCTGTTTTGATTACAGTGGCTTTGTAGTATAACCTGATATTTAGTATTGTGATCCTTCCTACTTTGTTCTTCTTCTTCAAGATTGCTGTGGCTATTTGTCATCTTTTTTGGTTCCATATAAACTTTTGAAGTATTTGTTCTAGTTCTGTCATTGGTATTTTGATGGAGATTGCATTGAATCTATAGATTGCTTTGAGTAGTATGGACATTTTAATGATGTTAGTTCTTCCAATCCATGAACAAGGTACATGCTTCCATTTTTTTGTATCTTCCGTTATTTCTTCTTTCAATGACCTGTAGTTTTCTGCAAAGAGGTCCTTTACTTCTTTGGTTAAGTTTATTTCTAAGTATCTTAATTTTTTTGCCGCAGTGGTAAATGGGATTTTTTTTTAGTTTCTCTTTCTCTGAGTTCATTGTTGGTGTATAAGAATGCAGTTGATTTCTTGATGTTAATTTTATATCCTTCTACTTTGCCATATTCATTTATTAAATCTAGCAGATTTTTGATGGAGTCTTTATGGTTTTCTTTGTGCAGTATCATGTCATCTGCAAATAATGGCTATTTCACTTTCGCCTTTCCAATTTGGATCCCTTTTATTCTTTCTTCATGTCTAATTGCTGTGGCTAAGACTTACAGTACTATGTTAAATAAGAGTGGCAAAAGTGGGCATCCCTGTCTTGTTCCTGTTCTTAAGGGAAATGCTTTTAGTTTTTGCCCATTGAGTATGATGTTGGCTGTAGGTTTTTCATATATGGCCTTTATTATGTTAAGATATGATCCCTCTATTCCCATGTTGCTGAGCGTTTTTATTAGAAATGAGTGCTGGATTTTGTTGAATGCTTTTTCACCATCTATTGATATGATCATATGTTATATATATTATATACTGTATTTTTACAATAAAGTAAGTTAGAGAAAACAAAATGTTAAGAAAATCATAAGGAAGAGAAAATACATTTATAGTATCGTACATATTTACTAAAAATAATTCGGGTTTAAGTGGACCTGACTCATGTTTTTGGGTCACCTGTAATATGTCTAGCCATGTCTATATCTATAATCTATAGGTAGAGATCTATCAATGTCTACATCTGTTTTATAGAGCCCAGACTCAATAAATTCTAATCTCAAAACCACTAATTACCCATGGTCGCTGATATTAACTAGTTTTCATAGCTCTTTTTCACTCTTTCTCAAATTTGTCTATATCCTCTGCTAGATCCCAAGTGAAGGAGTGAATACCAGATTACATATATGTCATTCTCCTGAATTTTGAAGGGCAGTAGAAGAAAAGATTGGGTGGGGGGGGGGAGTACTGACTGGGGTCTTTATTCCAACAGGTAATAGTCTTGGCAGACCACCTTTAATATTCATCTCCATCCAAAATGAGGCATTGTTTTGGCTAAACATTTTTTGATATGTTAAATAATCTACGATTAAATGCTTAATTTAAAATTTGTTTTTACAATTTCAAAATGTTTTCTTGTAGACCTGTAGCATGGTAAACATGCTATATTCTTTTTCATTGGGACTTTTAGACTAAATAATTTTGAAGTGTCTGTTTAAGTGCCTCAACCTATTTGTTTGGGGTGACTGACTAGGGACTGATAATGTCATTCATCATTTTATGATGTGTGATTTCTCATCTGTAGAATGAGGCATTGATTTTCAGTCCTCATAGGCTAGCTTTGAATTTTATTTTGTAATAGTCTTTACATTGGAACATTTTAGGTTTTAATATATTTGAATGCAGTTGAGTTTTTATAGCCCACAAACAAAAACAAAATGTAGAATACTCAGGTTTGGATTTAAATAATAATTTTGCTATAATCCTGTTTTATAGCGGTAGTAAGCTGTACAAGCCACATGTTTGTAGCAACCTTTTGGGTTCACAACATGAAACCAGCAGCTACAAATCCCTCTTACAGCTGAATCACAAGTCATAAGTAGTCTCACTTTTCAATAAGAAAATCTTTAAAATCGATAAACTTTTAAATATATTTTTATTGATTTTTTTTGTTTTTAGAGAGGGAGGAAGGGAAAGAAAGATAAAAACATCCATGTGAGAGAGAAACATCTATGGGCTCCCTCCTGCACGCCCCCCACTGGGGATTGAGCTTGCAACCGGCATATGCCCTGACTAGGAATCGAACTGAGACCTCTCAGTCCATGGGGTGACGCTCAATCCACTGAACCACACCAGCTGGGCAAAATCTATAAACTTTTAAAAACCCATACCACCTCACCCCAGTAGCATATTAATATGAAATAGCATTGTCTAGTTTTCCTGCTTTAAGCAGTGTTTTATCAAGTAGTTTCTCTAAAATTCCTTTAAATAAAGATAAAAAATGTTTTTATTTCTACAAGTAGATTTTTGTAACTTCACAAGTACTTAAACATTTTGAGACCAAATTTATTCTGGTACTTTATAAGGTTTTTCTCTAAGCCCTCTGTATTTTATTAGTTTGTTTTTGTTTTATTGACTTGTAATTGACATATAACATTGTTTTTAGTGTATAACATAATGATTCCATTTTTTTTTTTTTTTTCTTGTATGTGCCCCTAGCAGGAACTGAACCTGGGACTCTCTGGTCTGCAGGCCGACGCTCCAACCGCTGAGCCAAGCCGGCCAGGGCTGATTCCATATTTTTTATATTGTGAAATGATCATTAGAATAAGTCTAACATTCATCACCATATATATTTACAAATTTTTTTCTTGTGTAATTATTTTTTAGTTAAACATTCTTGGAGGTAATTGTAAATTCACATGCAATTTTAAGGAATAATATGGGCTCTCTCTTCCTGTGTGCCCTTTACTCAGTTTCCTTCAATGGTAACATCTTGTAAAACTGTAATACAGTATCACAGCCAGGAAATTAGCATTGATGCAATCCACTGATCTTACTCATATTTCCCTCTTTTACAAATTCTGAGGTTGGTTTTTTCTCCATATAATTAAGTCCTTTGAGGTTCATCCAAATTTTGTATATTAATAGTTGATTCTTTTTTATTGCTGAGTAAGTATTCCATGATATAAATGTGCCACAGTTTGTTTAACAATTTGCCAATTGAAGGACATCTGGGTTCTTTCCATTTTTTTGGCTTTTACAAATAAAGCTACTGTGAGCATTCATGTACAGATTTTTGTGTGAACATGCATTTCTTTTTTTTTTTTTTTAATTTATTTTTGTTACAGATGTTTCTCCTTTTCTCCCCATTGTCACCCTCCTCTCCCTCCCTCCCTGCCCCGTCCCCAGTTTTGTTGTCCATGTCCATTGGTTATGAGTACATGCGTACAAGTTCTGTGGTTCATCGCTCCCCTCCCCCACCCCCTCTTCTGGCAATTGTCAGTCTGTACCCTACTGCCACGTCTCTGGGTCTACCCTGTTCCTCAGACTGTTATGTTTATTATACTTCACAAATAAGTGAGATCATGTGATACTGGTCTTTCTCTGCTTGGCTTGTTTCACTTGGGATACTACTCTCGAGGTCCCTCCATGTAGTCTCAAAGGATAAGAGATCTTTCTTTCTTACAGCTGCATAGTACTCCATTGTGTATATGTACCACTGCTTTTTTATCCATTCGTCTACTGATGGACACTTGGGCTGTTTCCAGATCTTAGCTATTATAAATAGCGCTGCTATGAACATGGGGGTACATATATTCTTTCTGTTTGATGTTTCAGGCTTCTTAGGGTATATTCCTAGGAGTGGGATTACTGGGTCAAATGGTAATTCAATTTTTAATTTTTTGAGGTAACACCATAGTGTTTTCCATAGTGGCTGCACCAGTCTGCATTCCCACCAGCAGTGGACTAGAGTCCTCTTTTCTCCACACTCTCGCCAACACTTGTTGTTTGATGCTTTGTTGATGGCGGCTATTCTGACAGGTGTGAGGTGATACCTCATTGTTGTTTTAATTTGCATCTCTCTGATGATTAGTGATGTTGAGCATTTCTTCATATGTCTCTTGGCCATTTGTATGTCCTGTTTGGAGAGGTGTCTATTTAGTTTCTCTGCCCATTTTTTAATTGGGTTCTTTGTCTTCCTTTTGTTGAGATTTATGAGCACCCTATATATTTTGGAAATTAATCCCTTATCTGATATATCATTGGCAATTATGCTCTCCCATACAGTGGGTTGCCTTTCCACTTTGATGGTTGTTTCTTTTGCTGTGCAGAAGCTTTTGAGTTTGATGTAGTCCCATGTGTTCATTTTTTCCTTTTGAACATGCATTTCTTTGGGATAAATACCCAAGGGTGTAATTGCTGAGTAATATGGCAGTTGCATATTTAGTTTTATAAGTGGTATCAATATTTTACGACTTCCAGTCAAGTATGGTAACCTTACTTCCATTTAGATCCCTTTACTTTTCCACTTTTTAAATATCATTGTCTTTGAGTATCAGGAGGTGATATAATTTTTAATTAACTATGATTTAGAAAAATCATGAGGAGATAATCTATTTAATTTATTCATATTTCTACTCTTCCCACCCAGTATATCTTCCTTCTTAATGCTTGAGGTTCTTTTATTATTTTGTTTTTGTTTGAAGAACTTCCTTTAGGTGGTTCTTTAGTTTTTCTCATTTGAGATTTTTTCTTCTACTTCATTCATGAAGGATAGTTTTTTTGAGAAATAGAATTCACAATTTCCATTTCTTTTTGGCAGGATTCATGTTCAGTCCAGGGGAAGAATAAATCTACCTGGGCAGCATTCTTTTCTGGATTGGGGATTGGAAGACATAGAGCCTGGGTCAACTTGTGCTGTTGGGTGGGGAGTCATAAGATTCCTTTCCTCTATATTGTTCCTCCAGTCTTGGGTTCCTATGCAGTCTGCTTTCTTCTTTCTACCTTGCCGAGTTCTCCTTTGGTTGTCTCTTATGTTAGTTTCAGGACTTTTGGTTGTCCTTAGCAGGGAAGAACAGTAAATATGAATCTATGTCATATTGTCTGGAGAAAAAGTCCTGTATTTTTTTCTTCTTTCTAACCCTTCTGTTTAGGTTCTTTGTTAGTATCTGTTTATGAAATATGTTCCAGGGTAATTCAAAGCTCAACTGCTTGAGAAGCCTTCTGCAACTTAATGCTAAAAAAGGTTTCAGCATATTTAAGTATATTTTACCATTATTTAGAGAGCTTTTTCCCAACAAAGATTAAGTCAACCCAAGACATTAATTTTTTTTTTTTTAATCCTCACCCGAGGACATTTTTGCATTTATCCTGAGATAGAGTGAGAGGGAGGAAGAAAGAGAGAGAAACATTGATGTGAGAGAGACACATCGAGTGGTTGCCGCCCACACGACCCCAACCGGGGCCAGGGACAAACTGCAACCGAGGTACATGCCCTTAGCGGGAACTGAACCCGGGGCTCTCTGGTCCGCGGGCCGATGCTCTAACCGCTGAGCCAAAACGGCCAGGGCCTAAGACATTAATTTTATTGGCTGTAAAATATTTCAGTTTATTCTTTGCTGGAACTAGAGCCTTACTCTAAATCATTTTCTGTATTTGGGACCCTAACGACAGGAATGGCTACTGCAGCAGAAGGGAAAGACTCTGGTCCCACCTCCACATTATGCATGCGCATGAATATGCACACAACAGAGACTCACTGTGAATCTGGTCCTGAATACCTTCACTGACTAAGACTTCTGTCATATGCCCGCTGACCATATCTAGCTCTTTAGGTATTAATGCCAGTGTGGATATATGACTTCATCATATTGTCATGAGCATTTAAATTTAGGCAAGGAAATAAATCAGTATTTTCTGTGATCCTATTCATCTTTGAATGCACAGTACCTAGAGCAAGTCCTCAAGAGTTTCATGGATATAATGGAGAGGAAGGTGGATATTTTTGTACTTATGCATGTATAGAAATAATTTTCCCAAAGTTCTCTATATTTTTCCAGAACTTTTTATTTAGGTATAAATGAATATGTTTCAGATTCAAAGTGTTGGCCCCCCCATAAGTTAATCTTTGTACTTTTTGTTTGTTTTACTCTCAATATTTTAATAAACTGGCAAGGTACTTTACATTGTGTTGGTACATTTGTACAGTGCTTTATGTAATGTTCTCCTAAACTTTGTATTTGTATGTTGTTTTTGTGTTCATAGGTAGGGTCAAGAAATAAAAAATCTCTGAAATTGGTATTTTTTTATGTGAAAAAAATCACATCCTAGTTTAATTACTTCATTTTGGTTTAAATTTTTTGTGTATTAGCTTTTCCTAAATCAGATCCCTTCCCCCCAAATTGAGCAATTATCTTAATATTTTGGAATTGCCTTTTGACTGCTACATCTTGAAGTGATACTGTATTCTTTGCACAATTTACATGATTGATTTATTCATGGAATCCTGGTAGAACCGAGTGATTTCAAGGGACTGTCTGGTTCAACTTAACTGCCTTTGGAAATTTGTTGTTACTAATGTGGTAAAAGTAATAAAACTGATATCTGAAAATATTCTTGAAATTTTTTTTTATCCTCACTCGAGGACTTTTTTTTTTTTTTTTTTTGTGCATTTATCGTCAGATAGACTGGGAGGGAGAGAGGGAGAGAGAGAGAGAGAGAGAGAAACATCGAGTGGTTGCCACCCACAGGACCCCAGGCAGGGCCGGGGACAAACTGCAACCGAGGTACATGCCCTTAGCGGTAACCGAACCCGGGACTCTGGTCCGTGGGCCATGCTCTAACCGCTGAGCCAAACTGGCCAGGGCTATTCTTGAAATTTTAACTTAACTCAATTAAGGGCAGATTTTGTGTTTATGAAAAAATGTGGAAGAGTAATTTAGTATATTATTTGAGTTAAAGAATTGATTAAATATGTGAGCATATTTGAATCATAGGAAAGTAGAAGTTATAAGAATATTATAAGAAAATGCCACTGGCAAAGTAAAAGATAATCAGTGGTTTCTTTTATATTAAAAGAAAAGGAGCTACTAAAGAAACCTGCCATTAATAATAAAAGGAGATTAATGTGTGGGTTTCAAATGACTATTACTAACCTACTTTAGCAAATGAATCCCTTATAGAAAAATAGAAAGAATTGAAGGTAATGAATATATTTTGCCATAGGAGACTGTATTAACTCTTTTTTGTATCTCCTATTTGTTACAGTTTCAGGGCGGCTTTCATCATGATCCCTACCTGTTTCAAAACTGGAAAGAATACCAGTTTGTCTTGACTTTCAGCAATACTTTCCCCTAAAGACTCTATTATGCCTTGGCTCCCCATCCTGTTCTGTCTCATCCCTTCATAGTAAAGGTCTCAAGTAACTCATATTGTAAGAGATTTGAGCTCAGGGCTTGCATTTATCATTACTAAGTGTACCTTTCTTTAAATCTCTTTTAAAATCTGTTTTATCTGTGCTGATATACCTTCATTTTTCTTTTTGTTAATATTTGATGTTTTTGTGTGTTTTTTTAATCCTCACTCGAGGCTATTTTTGCATTTATCTTCAGATAAAATAGAAGGGAGAGAGAAAGAGAGAGAAACATCAATGTGAGAGAGACATATCAATCGGCTGCCTCCCACATGACCCTGACGAAGGCCGGGTACCTCTTTGGTCCACGGGCCGACACTCTGACCACTGAGTCAAACCGGCCAGGGCAGTATTTCATGTATCTTATTCTGTCCCTTGACTTTTAACCTTCCCATATTCTTCTATTCTAGATGTAGCTCTTCTAAGCAGTATATAGTTGGATTTATTTTTTCAATCAGTCAATCTTTGTCTTTCATTTGTAGCATTTAGTTCACTTACAGTATAATTACTATTGTAATTTAGTTTGTATTTATTATCTTGTTTTATACTTTTTATTTCTCCTACCTGTTTTTTGTTTCCTTTTATTTTGTTTGGATTGATAATTTTTGTAATTTAGTGGTTTCCCCTCTACTAATTTAGAAGCACAAAGTCTTGTTTCTATTCTCTTAGTTACTACTTTAAAAATTGTAATGTAAGTATATAACAATACTTGAATTACCAAAGTTGAAATTTAATGAGTACTTCTATTTTTCTCTCAGATGCCACAGGACCTTAGAACTTCTAAATTTTATTTTCTCCACTGTCAATTTATATGTTACTGGTATTGTGTATTTATTCTATTTTTAAACCTATACTACATTATTGTTATTAGCTATACAGACAAATTTAATTTAGATATACCATCATATTTAATAGTTTCTCTGTTCTTCATTCCTTACATTTCAGACCTTCTTAGTGGGATCACTTTCACTTGGGGGTACAGTTTAGGAATTTCCTTGAGTAGGGATCTTGTGATTAAAACAAACCTTTGGTTGTTTTTAGTTTGGGATAATCCTTCTGGTGTTTTCCTGACTACTTAATTGGTGATCAATTTTTAAAGCAAGACTAAGCCCAGGTCTGAAGATGTATTTCTTATTGCTCATCTAACCAGCTACGCAACTCTGAAAATGGCCCACATCTACATTTTAACTCCTCGATTCTCAAGGGAGTTTAGATTTGATATTCTGAGGTATTAGATAAAAATTCCATAAAATTCTTATGTAGAGAGAAGGAATGTGATTTATTTGTAGATTTTGAAGGTTAGCAGTTGTGTATGAGTCATTAATGGAGCAAAGCTGTCTCTTGTGGAATCCTTAAAGACTGACTGTTAGTTTGATTAACTAGGACTTTAAGCATATCTATAAATTTGTGTTTACAAATTTCAGTGTAGTAACATTCTTTGCATATATTCTTGTGAATTCAGTTATATATCTTTTTTTATAATAAATTTTTGATTTTTTTAGAGAGAGAAGAAGGGAGAAAGAGATAAGGACATGATGTAATCTCATTGCAACATTTTCTCATAAAGATGCTTTCTTACATTTAGATTACCTCTCTAGTGACCCTGCAGCTATTAACCTTGGTTGGCCATGATGATCAGCTTGATGGACCAAAATACAAATGCACAGTGTCTCTAGACTTCATCAGAGCTATTGCTAGGTAAGCATAGAGTAATTGTGAATGTAAAATGTCTTAAATTATGTAAATTATATACTAAATATAAAAATTAATGTTCTTTTTAATGTAATGTCATTAGTCATTTAAGCAAGAAAAGATCATTTAAGTGCCAAGAATGAATAAATTTCACTGTAGAATGAACCCTCTCGTCAAATTTACAAATGACATAAAATTGGGAGAATTAGCTAATATATTAGATGGTAAAAATCAAGATTCTGAAAGACCTTAACAGAATGGAATAATGGTCTTATAGTAGCAAGGTAGGATTTAACAGACAGGTGACTACAAAATACTCCTGTGTACTAAAACAAGGTGGGAGAAACTTGGCTTAAGCTCTGAGTATTTGAGCTGACTACAAGGTTTTAAAAATCTCATTTAAGGGATGTACTAGGCCTGTCTACTATGTGTTGCCATAGGCAGGTCAAATCTGGTGTGCTGTGCTGTGCTGTGCTGTCCTTGGAGTTTTCAGAGGGGCATCGACAAATGGGTACATGCTGAGGAAGCAGGAGGACAGTGGTAGAATGAGGAACCATGTCACATTCCTGACTGAGGGACAGGGTGTGAGGGGAAAAAAACTCATGAAAGACATGGTAACCGTCTCAAGTATTTCAGGGGTTGTCATGTTCAAAATGGATGGAACTAATTCTGAGTAATTGTAGAGCATTAGAAGTGCTAGGAAAGAACGATGTCTGTCAAAATGAGAGCTGTCTAAAAATGTAGCAAGTTCTCACAGAGGTGTATTTGCTGTTATGGAAAATATTCCAGCCATTTATATGAATAAATGATTTCATCTCTTGGTTGCAGCTTGATAACAACCAGTTAGCACTTGTAGTACAAGAGGTAATGTGTATGTAGATGGCATGGGGAATAAGACAATCCATACGACAGTGCTTCACAGCCTTTTTAAATATGAAGATTTTATTTTAATATCCTTTTAAAATTAATCTTGAAAGTATTTACATTTATTTCAAAATTAATAACACATAGGCATGAAACATTATTTATTCAGACTTAAAACGGTGCTTGACATTGTAGATTTGCAGATCTCTAATGAATTAAGATTTTGAAGTGTGTAGGTTGGCGGCCTTTACCCTGAAGTCTCTTCTGAATTGAAAGTTCTGTGATAATATGATGCAGGTATTTGAGATATTTTGATGGTGTGTAGACTCTAAAACACAAAATGGGAAAAATAAATAAAATGAGGGTTTTGAAATGTGTTGGTATGATAAAACTTGGGCGCATTTTTACACAGAAGAAATTGAGCAGAAGAATATATTTTTGAATATATTCTATACAACCATAAGGCAATAACTTTCTTTTTCCAAACAATGATATTAATAATTCTATATCTTAGAGCCTCTATCAAAGGCATAACTTTTGAATGAAGCATCTTTATTTCAGGGATTTTGTCATCACTCTTGAATGTGTTGGGTCATGCCCCAACACAATCATGAATAGGACAGAGGTTTGTGAATGCTCAGTATGGTGAATATACAGTGAACCAAACTGAATCGGGCATTACTTAATCCACCATCAGTGATATTAGACACATCCAGAGAAATGCATATTCATATAACACTTCAGAAGGGAGCAGGAATTGTAGACCTGGAATTTTGCCATAAAGTTTGGCAACTTTGTAACTTGCTTTGGTACCTTTGTTTTGTTAATCTTCCTCACTTTCCATGGGCAGTGATCAAAGAATAACTACCTTTGTCTTCCCACATCGGCCCTCTTCCTCTCTCATCGCCATGCAATTGTGTACTTCATTTTTACTGATTTAATCTTCCATTTGCTCTCTTCGCTATCCTCTCTTTTCCTAACATTCTGCGGTAATGAAAACCTGATTATCACCTATGGATACTCCCTCCCCTGGAGTTCTCTGTAGTGGTAGCTACGTATTTCTCAAACCCCAATCAGGGTTACAGGTGCTTTCAGTGCCATCCTTTTTTCTTGTTGTCACTTACAGATTGTTACTAACCCCAAATTCTTGTTAAAATGTGAGCTTTTATGAGACTCACGCCATCTGGCTCTATTTCCCTTTTCTCCTATGATTGATTATCATCCACCAACCTCCCAACCTTTCCACCTCATGGAAGACTGGAGCATGTGATTCCCAGACTTCTTTACAACCTAGATTCTTGATTCTATTTTAACCACAAATCCTAGCATCTGTATTCACTCTGTTCAGCATTCACTCTGTTTCGCAAAACAAATTAAAACAAACCGTTGAGAACTCCTTCAACTGCCTTTATTGGTGCCCATCTTCTTTCTTTCTTTTTCAGCAGGGTGGGTCCCTCTTCCTATCTAAGGTGGATTCTCCTACCTCTGCTCTGAGTTCCATTTTCTCCATTTCCCTAGGACAATTTGTATTTCTCTGCCTGTATGTCCACTCTGTGGCACCTAACACTGTGGACTACTCTCTTTCTTGAAACTCTCTTTTTTTAAAGCCCATGATTCCAGTCTCTTGTTTTTCTCTATTCTTTGACTGTTTTTTCTAAGGCTTATTTGCTAGCTTATCCTCTCCTCCTCTCCACCTTACCTTTAAATGTGTCCGGTCCTTGAGGCTTGGCTTTTTTTTTTTTTTTTAATATATATACTTTTTTTCCTAGTCAGTGTTAGCTATACCCATAACTTCAACCCCATCCATATATTAATAACTTTCTAATTGTAAAGGCCAGAATATTCTAACCTCTACTTCCACCTGCCAACAAAAATGGAATGATTCAGCTTTCCTCCTGTATTCCTTATTTCAGCCATCAGCACTGCAATCTGCCCTGTTTCACAGGCCTGAAACCTAGGATTCTTCACATTGTTCTCTTACACTCCCAGTATCCAAGCATTAGGCCTGCTGAGCTTACAAGTCCTACCTGTTGATCTCAGAATCATCCACTTTTATCATTTGTACTGTATCCCTCCAGACTACGCCTCCATCATCTCTTCTCTAGTGGCTTCCTAATTACTATTCTATCTACTTTTATCCTCTTATAATTTTTGTTGTCCACACTATAGCCAAAATGATCTTATAAAATTTAATGTCACCCTCCTACTTAAGTCTTTAATAGTTTTCATAACTCTAAATTGGGATAAATACAGAATTTTTGACGTAGCTGCCAAGGCCCCATGCTCCGGCCCCTGGCGTTGTGCCCTGCCACGTCTGGCACACGTGCCTTCTCTCCTAGGTATTTGCACTTTAACCTGTTTGGTTTTTTTAAGTTCCTTGTATTGACTGTTGTGAATCCCATCTTTGTGCATATGTTGCACTTTCCAACTCCTTTTCTCCTTTGTCTGGCTAACTGTGAAGAAGCCTAAAATATACCTGACAACCATCATCCCCCCCCCCCCCCACACACACACACACAACTATACAGGCCCCATTGTTGTGTTCTAATACTTGTCATAATTTTAACTTACTAATGTAATAATTAGAACTCATCTTTTCTCCAGTATAAGTCCATGAAGCTCAAACACAGACCGTGTCAATCTCCGCTTTACTTCAAACCTAGCACAATGCTTTAAACTTAGTATATGCTAAATATATAAATATTGCATATTTTTCTATAGTGATTAGCGGTAAAACTTCAGATGAAAGGCAACCATTGTGGGCTTGTCTTTTGAGGCAGCAAGAAGGGAGCTAAAGAGACAAAGTGTCATTTCATATTGAGGCCTGGTGGAGAGAGGATATCCCAAGGATAGTTATCCCAAGGATCGTTCCCAAAGGAGAGGTAGGTAGGCCTAAATGCAGATAGCTGTGACAGAGAACCAGCAATTAGATCACAGGACACAACCTAAATGTCCAAAATAAGAGAATGAATCAATAACGTATTATAAGTTCTTATTTAAAAAACACTACATAGTTATTTTAAATCATACATTTGAAGGATAAAAACATGGAATTAAATGGATAAATGTGAGCTTAAATAGATAAAGCAGTTATTTATAAGGAAAACCTAAGGGAATAATGATTATAGTTGTCAGTTGCTGCCAAGCAATTAAGCAGAGTCTATCCAATTTAATGATAAAGCAGGCATTTGTATCTTTATTAAGGACACTTTCAGGAATACAGTGGGGTGGAAGTCAGATTATGGTATATTTAAAAGTATCGATAAGAAAGTTGAAGCGGCAAATAGAGAGAATGCTTCTTCATTCATTTATTTAACATTTATTGTGTTGCTCATTACAGTCACTGTGCTAGGCTTTGGGGATATAGCAACAAGTACAACAGATCTATATCCTATCCCCATGAGCCTATATTCTAGAATGTTTTGCCATAAAGAGGAAAAGATAGGATTATTACCTACTGAAGATGTTGTGAGAGGGTCATCATTTTTTAAAGATTTGAGCATATTTAGATGCTGATGGGAAAGGACTGCTAGAGGAGGAAAATTAATGATACAAAAGAGAGATTAACTTAAAGCATCATACAGTCCTTGAAATGGTATATAAGCATGGTATGTAGGAAGAAATAGCCTTGGATGGGAGGCAAATCCTTTTGCATTATAACAAGAGGAAAAGGTGGATTCAGATAGAGTTGAGTGTTGAGCTTTAGTTGCAAGAAGTTGAGGGAATTCTGATCTAATGGTTCCTATTTTCCAATAAAGGAGGGGGCAACATTAAGACTAACAGAAGTAGCAGTTTGAGAGGAATATGGATATTTGAAATAGCTGCTGTGGGGAGTGGAAGAAAGTGCTGACGAGGAAAGTAACTTGCTGAAAGTGC
This sequence comes from Tadarida brasiliensis, assembly GCA_030848825.1. Taxonomy (NCBI): domain Eukaryota; kingdom Metazoa; phylum Chordata; class Mammalia; order Chiroptera; family Molossidae; genus Tadarida; species Tadarida brasiliensis. The sequence goes on from CM061267.1 coordinate 52,340,505, forward strand.
TGAGGGCCCAGTTGAGGTTCCTGACCTTGAATTTACAGTGGCACCAATCTGTGAAACTTGTGATCTTCTCCAACAGCATTCCGGAAACATGCAAGGTACTGGGACAGCAGAAGGATATAATTGAAATCACATAAGATTGAGTTTTTTCCAGGTGAATTCAGTGAATGTTAGTGAGTGAACACTTGAAGTGACAAACCATGGAGTCTAAGCTAGGAAGGGAAGGAAGAAAATAAAGCCAGGATAGGGCTAATAAATAAATAGTTCAGTGCCTGACACATGGATAGATATTTAGTATTTGTTGATCAGGAGGAAATGAGGGGATTTATGATCTGGTTATCTCAAGGTGTTCCAGATGGCTTAAAGGAAAAGATTGGGGATCAGAGGATAGAATGTATAAATTTATGTTTTTAGAGGAAGAACATTTCTGAGTCTGATCATGGATCATAAGAGTAGAAAAGAAGGCCATTGAAGGTAAAAAAAAAAAAAAAAAGACAAGCGAGCAGTGAAATCACTAAGGTTCATGTAGATCTTCGGATGGAAAGATAGTCTAAACTGGGAGCTACATTATTTAGTGAGTAAGAAATGGTGATAAAGGGGCTAAAGAATGATGAATGGAATGGTCTGAGTCTCGGAGGAGCAGAGCTTTTTTGCACAAGGACACCAGCCCCACCTGACAGGACTACCTGGGGTACAGGTGAGAGTCCAACCTCACTGAAAAGAGCTAAAGAGGAGGGTTGGTCCCCATGAGGATCCAATATTTAGTTAGCCTTGAAGAGAGAAAAAATTCATGGAACAGATAGAGGTCATAGAGAACTTTATTGACCAAGGAACAGTGGAAAGATTTGGACAGAGAAGCGGTAGGAGACTGGTCTAGAAAGGGAGCACAGAATGTAGAGGTAGAGTATGGGAGACAACAGATGGCTGAGAAGCATATTAAATATTCTTCTTGGACTGCTGTTAATGTGAATGGTAGTTCTAAGTTTCCAGTTTGTTTTTCCTCCATAGTCAGTGGGAAGACACTGCAAGATAACTTAAGGTGACAACTTGAACTTGTATAACTGCAAGTTGTATGAAGAACCAAATTAAAAAAGAATTCAAACTCAGACTGCTCACCCCATGAGAAAGAAGTATTTTGGTATTATAAAAGAATCAACAAAATGAAATAAAAGGATAAAGGCTAAATTAAATCCTTAACTATATGCCATGTAATTGTATTAAAATATTCTAAATTCTGATTTAAGAATTACACCTAGGCAAATTGCCACCAACACTGTTTGTGTTTGTCCTCTTTCTTTTTAGATAATTACTTTAGAAAATAATTAATTTGGGTTCTATGAGACAGAGAATCTCCTATAGTATATAACTATCCCAAAATCTTAAAAATGTGTTTATGTGAATCTAGTATGCATCTGAAGCCATGAAAAACTACAGAAAGTACTTGCAAAGTACATAACTCCCTCTGTAAGTTAAAACTTTCTTTAAAGTGAATTGTTTGTTTCCAGGTCCTTAAAGCACAAAGTTATCTTTGGAATATGTTATATAATTTTCGATGTTGCCTTTGTGGTTATTCTGTCTGATTCTGCCATGTCTTAGAATAATATACGTGGGGATCAGTTGGCAAGTCACCAGTTTCTATGGGGGGATAGAGGGATGATAGAGAAAGGTAGTCATACATGTTGGGCAGCAAATGTTTTTTAAAGGAATGATTTTACATATTCATTTCCTGATTAATTTAGTTTTTAATAAAAAGTCCAAACATTTTAACTGTGATTCAGTTTGCTTGAGTACTTCCCAGTGGCAAAGCAAAGAAGTAGAATATAGTGAAGCTTTTATATAAATAAATACATTTAAATTGCTTAGTGTTCATTTATTCTATTAAAGAAATTATTGTACAAACTATGCTACTATGCTGTAGTTACACAAATAGATTACTGAATAAAATAAAGGAGTCCTGTCACTAACAAATCATAGTATTTTCATTTGTTTATGTTCTCTTCTAGTTTTAGTCCATTATATAAACATTTCGCCTTAGCTGTCACAATATAGTGCAATTCTCTGTTCTCCTTTCCTCTCTTAGTATTGTAGGTATCTCTTCATATTGATCATTTGTATGGCTATGTAATATTCTATCAAATAATGTCTTCTAATTCCATAGCATTGGAATTTAAATTATTTTAATCTTAGCTTCTTCTAAACATTTTTTTCACCCAATGCCAAAGAAAAATAACATTAAAACTTAACATTAAGTTTACTTTACCTTATCACTTTAGGTTTATAACTTTAAGACCCAAAGTCATTATGGGGAAATGTGTCTGGAGAGATGTACATATTTCACTTTCCTTTTTGCATGTGGTTAAACTAGCTACTATGTTTTCTTTTAAGAACCTCTAAAACACATCTTTTCAACCAATATCATGAATTTTTTTTTAAGTGATCTTTTAGTGGTAACTTGTTGCCAGTAAATTTGGCGGGGGTAAGAGTGAGAGGGTGCCCTAGAATTGAATAAAAGAAAAATCACATAAAACTAAAATAGCTTTTATGATATATAACTATACCTTTTGTGTTTTTGTGCCTGAGGTAAGATTTGTTTAAATTTTACTACCTATTTTTAGATGTTTTATTATTGCTAGTGATAATAGGATTGTTTTGGCAGTGTTTTTATGCATTTGAAAAGATTAAGTATTCTTGAGAGGCACAGTTGTAATGAAACAAGGTATTTTTCAGTCCACCATTAGGTACCACAATAACCATAGCATCTCATTTCAGCTATTTTTAAATGTGTTTTTATAAGCAGTATCTATAATTCCACATTCCAATTTTTAGAAAAATATTTTTTGTCAGTCATTTGCTTAGAAACGTTTTTAGAAAGTATATTACAAAATGATAGACAAAAACATTAATTGATGATGGTTTAATAAATAAGAGCGTGCAATTAGTGAATCTTTAAAAGGCTGTTCTCACATGGGTGGTTATTTTTTGCAGAATTGAATACTTTAAGGCTTTAATTTTATACTTATTGCTAGATCATTATATCTAATTATTTTGACCATTTATTCAAATAATAAACCTCCAAGTCTGAATATTTATAGTGAAGAATGAGTCTGGAGAAAGGAAAATAATTATATGTCTTTCTCTCCCTGCTGTTTTATTCTGCCTGCTATCAGAGTACAAAAATATACATTCACATCGTCTGTTGTGTAGCATATTCTTGGATCATACAGATTGAGTTACAATACACACGCAGGTCAGCCAGTGTTAAAAGACTGAAAAGAATGAAAACTACAAATGAGAACAGATGAGCTATGCATTCTGTAATGATAAAACAGGTGTTTTGGAAGATAAACAGTGTTCTAAAGCAAAAACGATTTAAATACGTTTGTATCTCTAATTACTTTATTCTGGTTATTAGACAAAAAGAAAATAGCTTTCAAATGAAATCTAAACTTTCTGTAGTATAATTGAAATACAGAATGTTGAATAGTTCTAACTTTGTTTCCTTTTTTTTTAGAAAAGCAAACTTTATGAGGAGGAAAATAAAACTTTTTAAAGAAACTTTTTTCCTAGTAACATTTTGAAAAATTAATGTCAATGCTATCATGGTACTTTTGACAGCACTATAGGACTATTTACTATCAGTTGTGAATTATTTTGTATGTGCTTCCCAGAGTCATACATGCAAAGCTTAGCAGTCTGGGGCGTGAAGATGCTAACCTATTATCTGTTTTTGTTTATAGGACGGTGAACTTTGACATAATAAAATACTTGTATGATTTCTTGTGAAAACAAGCTTCAAAGCCATATGGACACTGTGACAATGACTAAGCCAAGCTGTGTTCATCCAACTACTTAGCTGGCCAGCGAGAGGAGTTCTTTGGCTCTATTGGATTTGTCCAGACAGGTGCTGGCCCAGCATGGAATCTGATGAAAATACTCTGATTGGTCTGGGTGGATGTGAGCAGAAGACTATTTACCAGGGACCCTGGAGTATTTGGAAGCAACGTGTTAATTATAAACAGCAGGGTTTGAGCACAATCTGTTCTACTCTTAATGATGTTATCTTAACACTGAAATTGCCTGAAACCCATTTACTTAGAACTACATTTTGCTGTGAACCATCCCCTGCGCTTTGAAGGTGCCAGCAGCCCTTGTATTATAAGCCCAGTCTTTTCACTTCCTCTCCACAGGGCCTCTGCTGTTGCTTGCCAAAGCAGATTTTCCTAAGGCCACTGTTTTAAAAGACCATAGTTACAAAATATAATGAATATAATTTTTTAAAAATCCAAGCTTGTATATGTTTATGTTTCACCCTGCTTTTCTCAAAAGGCAAGGTAGTTTGATCAGATCTAGGCCAACTTTCCATCTCAAAGCCTACTTGATAACTAGTGTGCTTGTGTGAGGTTTATCTGGTCATTGTTGCAATTAACCACCCAACCTAGTTTTTAATCCACATGATGGTTTTCTCTTTTTAATCATTGACCTTTAAAGTTCCACAATAAAAGTTTTTCCTGTTAGATCAGTATGAACCTTGGGACTGATTTTCTTGTCTGTTTATATTTTTAAAGAAGCTTTCTGTTATTATTCGAATGCTTGAAAATTGTTTTGAGCAGATTTAAAGTATTTAACTACAGAGCCTAGTTTACATTTCAGTGGCATTTTATTCTTTCATACCTTTCTTGAAGAAAAATTCTCACAGTGAGCACTCCCAAATAAGAAGGAAACCTTTTAAAAATGTAGTGATTATCTGACACTTTTCAGATCAAAGAAAACAAGTAGTTTGTCTACTTACATTTATTTAGAGGTGATGAGTAGAGGGAGAAGACTGTAATTCCTTTTTGTCTCCCTACATAAGACAGCAAGGGAAGACTTTCTTGCCCAAAGGATGGCATCCACAATGAGTGATAGAGCAGTCTCACACCGAGTCTCTTGTCCCACAGAAGATGTTGAACTTTTGTATTCCACACGATGTTTAGAGAAGCCAGCCTCAGGGGAAAGCCACGTGTGTGGCACATCCAGGCTTAGATTTCCTGCACATAGAAATACATGTGTCATTAAAGTAAGTGAGGAAAGAGTAAAGAATTAAAATGGAGTCACTATAGTCAAGTGGCTAAATTACTAAAATGAAGTAGGTTGAGGCATGAGGAAATGATTATATCCTTGCTTTAACTAGCCTAGAAACTTAAACTTTCTAACTTTTCAGTTGTGTATCAATGTGTAGGTAGATAGATAGATATCCTGTAGATAATTCTCTGAAGAACTTAGGATAAATTGTTCATGTGTCCAGACCACCTGACATCCATTATCCAGATCACTCGATATCCAGACCACCAAAAATTACCATCTCAGACCTATCCAGAAGCTAAGAATGCAGGACTGATTTTTTTTCTCAAGAATGTACTTTTTGCCCGGCTGGTGTGGCACGTGGTTGAGCTCAACCCATACACCAGGAGGTTGCCGGTTCAATTCCTGGTCAGGGCACATGCCCAAGTTGTGGGCCTGATCCCCAGTAGGGGCATGCAGGAGGCAGCCAATCAGTGTTCTCATCCATGTCTCTATCTCCCTCTCCCTCTAAAATCAATAAAGAAAAAATTATTTTTAAAAAATATACTTCTTACTATTAAGAGCTCTCAGTTTTTCTTTTTTCTTTGGAACACTCTGGGTGTTACCTGGCAGTGTTTCCGATTTGCAAATCCTTAGACCCTTGAATAAAACTGCCATTATAATTTTAGCAAAGCCAAATTCATTTATGCTTGGTCGACAGTTTGGGTAGATTATTTCGGGAAGAGAAACGCCACTTGAGGAAGTGTTCAGCCCTAATAGTTTACTATGAAGTGGTAGGTCTGTTGTGCAGCCATTTTGGATACGCTGGGACCAGTCTCCATTTCAAGAGAACTCTAGAATATCAAAGCGGGGAGAGATTGTGAAATAGGGCACTGGGGAAGATAGAGAGGAAACTGGGGAAACCAGTTTCCATGGCTTCTCTCTGTTGGTGCCTGTCCACTGCCTAGCACACTGCCTATCCCATGTGCCCCACACTGAGAGCTATGCTGCAAAAGACCTTGTAACCAGATTTTCTCTGCCCCTGACTGGCTCATCAATCAGAACTTTCCTGTTTTGTAATTTACTTTCTAATGGCTTGCTTAAAAAATTTACTAATTTGATTAACTTATTTAAATGAAGACTAACATAGCTTAGTATGGATATTAGCATTTTACAAGGGTAATCTGCAAATGAATTCTCTAATTGGAAGGTATAAATCTCCAATTAAAGGAGGGAATATATGATGCGAATTATGCTGGTTGTGGGGGTCAGATATTTTCCTTAAGGGGGGGTGTGTGTCTTAAATTATACTCAGCATCTATTTAGCCTAACTAAAAGTGATATAGGTGGTAGAAGAAGGTTACCAAGCTGTGGGTATTTAGATTTTTGCATGTGGCTAATCCATTTTTAAAAATGTCTTCTTTCAATTACCATGACCCAAATACACACAGTCAGGTGGAGACATTTCCTCTTCCCTCTTTCAAGTCAATTTCAATCCGTGAATTCACTGCTGAAACAATTCCTTTTTAATAATCTGGAGGGGGTTGTGAGCCAACAAGCCTCTTCTCATTAAGCCCTGAAGTCAGAAAGGGATCAAGTCCCTAGGGCAGCAGTTAAGAGTCAGGGCTCCGGAGTCAGACTGACTTGGATCAAATACTAGTGTACCTCTACAGGCTGTGTGAGGAGACAAGGTATTGAATCCCCGCCTGTTTTCCCACCTGTACAGTGGAGAATAGAACGCTTCATGGAGCTGTTAGAGGGTTAAATAAATTATATACTTAAAGCAATAGTCCTCAACTAGGGGTAGTTTTGTCCTCTAGGGAACATTTACAATTTCTGGAGTCATTTTTGTCACAGCTAGGTACATGTGGGGAGGGTAGAGGCCTGGGATGCTGCTAAACATCCTAAATGCATATTCCACAACAGAATTAGCAGCACCAGAATGTCAATAGTGCTAAGGTTGACAAACTTGCATTATGTAAGGTACCTGTCACATAGTAAGTGCTTTATAAGTGTTAGCTATTGTTATTATCATGAAATATTTATTTGTGACCTAGAAAGAAGGTAAGTGAGAGAATAGGGTAACATTCCAACTAAAACGAAATGAAGTACTCATGTAACTGTACCTATGAAAATTATTGTTTAAAAATTTGGAGTTATTTAAATGGATACAATACCTTGTATTTTTATTTTTAGAGTGGAAGGATTATCTACTGGGTTCTAATCCATGTGCAGATTTCATTATTTAATTATCAGGATCTTATTGAATAGTCAAAAGCATCAGCTGAGAGTGACTGAGTCAGAGAACAGGTGACTGAAGAATTACACTGTTTGCCCTCAAGGTATGATAGCTACACAATTAGTAGTGTACCTCCAATGGATTTAGTTAACCAACTACTGTTTAATGTAATTAAGGTGGTCTGGGGCATGAAAACTCTTAAGAAGATGCCTCCTTAGCCCCTCCAAAGTCTGCACCACTCTGTTTGTACTATACAAAGAAAAATAAAATAATGGACTGAATCCAGAAATAAGTACTTATCGCATTAAGTACTTAGTAGGTATCTAAAATAGTAGATGAAAGGTAGCAACTGCCCCATATGTGCAGTCAGGGCTATAATAGTGTCCTACCATGCTACCTGATGCCTCACACTAGTGTGTACTATAATTGTTTGCATTTTTGCTTTTAGCCATGAACAGAGACTTGGAGGTAATTAGACCAGAGGTTGATATTATTCAGCTTCATTTCCTACATTTTGAAAGCTTCATCTGCTATGAAGTGTGACTGCCTATCAAATGTGAATAGTTTAGATAATTTTGCATGTAATTTCAGTCTGCTGACACAATTTGCTTTCAAAAATGCTTAGTAGAGCTCAAAGAAGTCTTTTCTATCAAGATATAAACATTTCATTCAAATTTGCCATTAAATGCCCTGAATACACAGTTAGTGTTCATTTTCTAGCAGTGACACATTCATGAAGCACAGTATGAGAACTAGAAATTTGGTAGAGCAGAGAAAATTATAATCAATCCATTCATTTAACTGCATGTTGATGCACAGTAATGATGGGAATTTTAGAAGGCATTCAACTGGTAGCTTTGGCATGATGGAAAGAGCTTGGATTTTTAAAGTCAGTAAAGATCTGCTTGGGTTTTAGATAAATCATCATTAATTTCCTTGGTATATGAAGGAGTTGAAAGCCTGATTTAATAGCAGTTTCCATCAAGTATTTAATAATCATTTAACAAGCACTGAGTACCGGCTGTGAGCCAGGCATTGGATATAGGAGATACAGATTTCTGGCTGACAGCAGGTACTATCAACATTGGTAGAGCCATTCCTTAAGATAGGAAATCCTGGGGGAGGAGTTAGGTCTGTGGCATGAGGAAAATCATGAATTCAATTTAGACATTTTGTCCTTGATGTGCTTGTAAGATATTCACGTAGTAATAATGTAAAGTAGGTGGTTGGATTTAGATTAGAGCTCAGAGTTACTACCAAGTATAAACCGTGCAGTCATCAGAATGGGGGTGGCTATTTAGTAAGTGAAACATCTTAATTCTTAAAATAGTGCCCATGGTATGGTGAGGGAGAAACCATCTTGAAACGAGTTAAAGAAAATATATAGTGAAAGTTTAAAGTCGATGGTGTGCGGGCAGGCTAAAGAGCAATTCCAGACGACGAATAAAGAAAAAGTGGATTTATTAAAAGAAAAGGAGATGGGGGATGGGGATATCCAAAGGGAAGGGCTACACATCACAGAGCGGTGGGGTATTGGGTCTATGACGGCAGTCCCCAGGAGCTGGAATCTCATCCTTATATGTAGCCACTGGTGGGAAGCTTTTGTCATCAGTGGGTTTGGGGGCTTGGTTGGTGGGCTTGGGCAGGGGGGTTAAGTCAACAGGAATGTGGATGTGCAATCAGTGCTTCTTTGGCAGTTTTAGTTCCTTATATGGTTTGATTCCTCTTGTCTAGCATTTCCTGTCCAACAAGTCTTCCTGGTCTTTGTTCTCCTGTGACAGAAGCTTACGACATGGCCATTAATTATAGTGCCTTGTAAGTCCTAACATGTAGAGAAGGTGGTTATAACTATTGCACTTCAACTTAAAGTTAATTTTTTTAAGTAACAATTCTCCACTGTTCATGTAAACCTCATTCCCTTTAGTACATGAAGCGGCAGTAAACGACCTGGGCTAAGTTCCATGTAGTTTATCGTCCCAAAAGGAAAAAACAAGCCCACTTAGAGTTTTAGTTCTGTGGAGAATGTTAGAGCCAAACACAATTCCATCGCTTTTGGCTTACTTGCATAGTACAGTTGACCTTTGAAAAAATGGGTTTGAATTGCGTGGGTTTTTTTCAATATATTGGACATTTTTTTTGGAGATTTGCAACAATTTGAAAAAATCTTGCAGACAAACTGCATAGCCTAGATTATTGAAACAATTAAGGAAAAGTTAGGTATGTCATAAATACATAAACTATCTGTCCACATTTTCTGTTTATTTTTCTTTAGCTTACTTTATTGTAAAAATACAGTATGTAATACACACAAAATATGTGTTAATCTACTGTGTATGTTATTGATAAGGCTTCCAGTCAACAGGAGGCTATTAGTAGTTAAGTTTTTGAGAAGTCAAAAGTTGTACTTGGATTTTCAACTGTGTGGGGTGGGGTTGGGGTGTTGCTGTCCCCTGTGTTGCTTAAGGGTCAACTGTAATAAAGGTGTTACTCTGGCTCAGATGTTTCTGGAATTTCTTAACCTTCTAGATTCACTTCTTGGGATTCATTCAGTTGGAAATGAAGAGAGCCTCAGAGGAACTGAGATGCACTAATGCCATAAACATCCATGAGAAAGAATGCTGAAATAAAAACTCCTGCTGTTTTCTACATCAGTTTTTCTTTAACTGAAAAATGTTGACTAAGTTTTAGCGCAAGTTTGGGTATATTTACTTCTAGTTACTATATTCTTATAATTTAAAGAAAAATATAATTGTCTTTTATATTGAGAAAGAAAAGATAGATTAGGTAAAGACCAATGGCAATCATAGCAGCATGTGAAATATGATTGGTAGGAGAATTAAGATTGAAGTTTCAGACAAAACTGTGTAGAACGACACAGTTTTTTTTTTTTGAAAAAAACAATAAAAACCATTTATATATAAGTAATTGAAAGGTGAAACAACATCAACATAATGAAAAACATCAAAAATGAATTTACAAGTATGTGTGGCCAATATGCCTCTTTTAAAGAAATGTTTATCATGATAATAAAATGGGAGGAAGAACAAAAGAAACTCTAAAGTGAGGAAAGAGTAAAAGAAAATTGAGGTATGAAAGAAGGAGCACAGTGAAATAGATACTAACTTGTAGAAATTTGAATCAAAATAGCACAGAAACAGGACGTTCCAGTTATCTATTGCTGAATAATAAACCACCCCACACTTAAAGGCCTAAAAACAACAATCACTTATTTTGATCATGAAACTTCATTTGGGGCAGGGCTTGGCTCCAAATAGCAACTTGAGACTGGAGTTGGAATCACCTGAAGGCTGGCTCACGTCTGGAGGCTGATGCTGACTGGTACCTCTCACCTGAACATCTATGCATGGTCTCCATGTTCTCTCTCCACTTCCCCATGGCGTGATGACGAGGTGCAGAAAGCCAGCAGCACAAGAGAAACCAGCAGATGCTGCATGGCCTTGTCTATTCTAGATCAGAAGTTGCATAGCATGACTTGCCACATTGTGTTTAAGGCAGTGATTATGGCCTACTTATATTGAAAGGGAATTAGATCCACCTCTTGATAGAAGGAGTGTCAAAGAATTTGTAAACATGCTTTAAGTCACACAGGACATTAAGCTGAAAATATTTTATGTCATGTAGATGGAGTATATTTTATGTCATTTCAAAATTTAAATCGGTGAGGCAGTGACTGCTGGTTGTCCCTCCACCACAACCAAGTATCTCTCCTTCCTTCTTCTAAAGCACAGGAGCTATGGCCACAAGGAGGCCAATGTCGTTGGAGCACAGGACGCAAAAGCAGCTGTGGTAGGAGAAGGGACCAGAGAGGTGATGGAGCCAGGTCATGAGTGGCCTTGCAGGACATTGAAGAACCTTGGTTACTTTTTTTGTTTTGTTTTGCATTTTAGTAAAGTACATTTGTTAAGTGTTGAGGTGACATTCATTAATAAAATTAAATAGGTTTCAGGTGTATAGTTCTTTAATACATCATCTGTATACTGTATTGTGTGTTCACCACCCAAGCCCAGTCTCCTTCCATCATGCTATACCCTCTTATACCTCCCCCATCCTCCTCTCCCTCTGGTAATCACCATGCAGTTGTCTGTGTCTGTGAGGTGTTTTTTGTTTGTTTGCTTAATCCCTTCACCTTTTTCATCCAGCCCACCAACCTCCCCTCCTCTGACAGTTGTCATAGTCTGTTCTCTATGAGTCTGTTTTCTATGAGTCTGTTTCTATTTTGTATGTTACTTTATATTGTTCATTAGAGTCTACATATGAGTGAATTCATATGGTACTTGCCCTTCTCTGACTGGCTCAATTTGCTTAGCATTATTCTCTCCAAGTCCATCCATGCTGTCTCAAAGCATAAGATTTCCTATTTTGCAGCTGAGTAGTATTCCATTGTATAAATGTACCACAGCTTTTTTATCCACTCATCTACTGATGGCACTTGGGCTGCTTCCAAATCTTGACTGTTGTAAATAATGCTGCAGTGAACACAGGGGTGCATATATTCTTTCAAATCAGTGTTTCAGGTTTCTTTGGATATATTCCCAGGAGTGAGGTAACTCCATACTGCTTTCCACAGTGGCAGCACCACTCTGCATTCCCACCAACACCACTAGGGTTCCCTTTTCCCCCACATAATTGCCAGCACTTGTTTTTTGGTGATTTATTGATGGTAGCCATTCTGGTAGGTATAAGGTGATATCTCTTGTGGTTTTAATTTGCATCTCTCTGATAATTAGTGATGAGCATTTTTTCATATGTCTATTGGCCATTTGTATGTCCTCTTTGGAGAAGTGTCTATTCAGGTCCTTTGCCTATGTCTGGGTTTTTTGTTGTTTTTGGTGTTGAATTTTATAAGTTCTTTATAAATTTTGGATATCAACTCCTTATCAGGTGTATCATTGGCAAATATGTTCTCCCAGTTGGTGGGTTGTCTTTTCATTTTATTGAAGGTTTCCTTTGCTGTGCAAAAACTTTTTGTTTGATGTAGTCTCATTTGTTTGCTTTTTCTTTTGTTTCCCTTGCCCAAGGCGATACATCAGAAAAAATATTGCTCTGAAAAATGTTGGAGATTTCACTGCCTTAGTTTTTATTCTATGTGAGATGAGGAGAGTTTTGAGCAGAGGAGTCACATGATCCGGCTCACTGAATGCCACATTGAGATAGGCAATTGGAGAGATGAGGGTGGAAGGAGGAATAGCAATTAGAAGGCTATTAAAATAATCCAAATAAAGATAATGGTTCAGGTAAGAGTGTTAGCAGTGGAGATGGTGAGAAGTTTTTAGATTCAGGATATAATTTGAAAGAAATGTCTACAGTATGTACTAATTAATTTGATATTGATTGTGAAAGAAAGAGTCAAGGTAGACTCTAGGGTGTTTGACCCGAACATCTGGAAGAGTGGAGAGGGAAGCTCAGGGGTTCAGGTGTGGACATGGTAAATTGGAGATTACTATTAAGTATCTATGTAGAGATGGAGATGTCAAGCAGGCAGTTAGACAAGACTGAAATTCAGGGTAGAAGCTCAGGCTGCAGAGATCAATGTGGGTTTGTCTCTATCCAAATAGAAATATGTAATGGAACAGTGTATATAAAGGATATGTACTTGGCTCTTCTGGGTTAGAAAAGTCTTCCTAGTCGCTGGCTGAGCTCCTGCCCAGGAGCATTCAGAGTCCCTCTAGAAGGTGACTTTCCTCCCTCAGGGAGTTGCTGCTAATCTGTAAGGAACCTTGTCAGTCTCTTCTGTGGGAAGATGGGATTCACTTAAACACTAAAATTTCAAATACTAAGTTTTTGCTGCAAAAATTTCAACTGGTCCTTGTAATATTAAAAAGAAAAATGACAGAAGAGAGTGAGTGCATTGTAGATTTAGATATAACAATATATATCATGCCCAGCCTGCACAAAATGGCTTCTAAATACTGGGTTCACAGATAAAATATATTATTTAAATTTCAAAAGCCATTGTTTTATAGCTGTTCTTATTACAAACATTTACTTTCCATTTCAGAAATAAATAAGGTTATATGCTGAATTTCTTTATTTTATATATAAAAATTTCTTCTATATAGATCTAAGTGTGGATTATTTGGTTATTAGTAACTAACTCTCCCCCCCCCCCAGGAAATATCCATCTATCTTTTGTTGTATTTTTACCCTAATCACGACCCCTCCACCACTGAATCACACTCAGTAGAAGACATGCTTGGAGTTGTGGCTCCAGATATTGGATTGGTTTGCACTGATTTTTCTCTAAATTTCCATTGTGAATAATGGCAGTCGTTAGCAAAACAATTGTAGGAGGCAGAACAGAGTGAACTGATAGGCCTGTATAATGATTAAAACTATCAATATGTTTCCAGCATTATCATACAATAAGGAAGGAAGATGAGGACAAAAATTAGATTACTGGACACATATTATCCTTTGAGATGGAAATTGATTTTTATTTTCCTCATATTTTTCACTGTTAAAACTATATGATAGTAGTAATGATAACTATTACTTGCACACCGATGTGCCGGGCACTGTAATAGACAATTCACATGCATTATGTCTAATGCTTATATAATTGGATAGAAAAGAAAATACATGTGTTCACCCAATAGCTGACAGCAGAATGCCTTTTAGAGAAGAAAAGACCTTGATGGATAGTTAGGAGCAGAAGTTGAGAAGGAAGATGCAGAAATGGCAGAAGGTGAGATCCTAAGAGCTCCTTGGGAGAAGTAAGGCAGCAGAACGATGGCTAAACTCTTCTGCATAAAAAATAAGAACTTGTTTTTGATTCTGAGGATCAGGGCAAGAGCACCAAACAAGAGCCTGTTAGCAGACCTACTGTATGGGTGTGTGGTACAGCCAAGGAAAAATTTTAAGTTATTGCTTTACAATTCAAGATGTGACCATATTTTTAGAACCCTTAAATTTTATGTAATAGTCTGTTACATGCAATAGCCATGCTTTGGGAGAGAGCATCAAAATGAGGCTGTTTCCTACAAATAGGTTGACACTAGAGAAATTTCTTTAAAAGCTTACAAAATACCAAGTGGAAACCACGATGTTAGCTGAAGTAAAAAGTTTGTTAGAAGTGACCATGAGAGTATAAACCTCAAGGCCCCTCCCTCCAAGCAAGAAATTTGGATACATCTTAGGTGTAAGCAAGCCAAGTAAAAATTCACACGCTTTATTTTTTATAACTGAATTAGCTTTTGAGACCCTACTTCTGTTGATGGTAGAAACTAACAGGCCAATTCAAGATTAACTCAACCTTCTCTAGTTTGAACTCAGACTCCTAGGATTCTTTTTCTCTTCCTCCACCCATATTGTTAGGCCCAAGCATAGTTGGACTCTGTGTTATTCATGAGCCTATTGGAATAGCTAAGGACAGAAGCTGGCTGACATCACTTGACCCAGTCCTTCTTTTCACTTGGTGAGTTAGTCCATCCTCTGCAGTGAATGCAGAAGATCCTCACAGGCTGTGCCCATTCTCAGGACTGTCCACCTGCCTCTTCTGCAGACATCCTTGTCCTTGATTTTCCAGTTTTGTATCGTGTAGGCTTCTGACCAACCGTCCAAGGCATTCACCACTGCCCCTGAGTCCTACTGTAATCTTACCAAGGTCTACTCTCTATGTAAAGTGATGACCAGTCAAAACTGCCCACTGGGAGGATTTCCACTCACCACTGTCTTTCACTTCAACTGAGTGGGGCTCTAGAGCAACAACAGTCTATTTTCAACTTGCACCAACGTACAGAGCTTACCCATCCATGAAACAAAACCAGCTTTTTTAGTCTTGCATCAGTTGATCATGGGAAACCCACCATGAAGTCATAGGTATGAACTGAGGGAGAGAGATTGGTACAGCAGTGGATCTGGGCCCCCTGTTCCTGTGCTTTTTTTTATGCTTTCTGGATCTATTTGAGATTGATCTCTGATGTATCACTTCCATTTAAAAATGGATAAGTGCACCCAGCTGGTGTGGCTCAGTGGATTGAACGACGTCCTATGGACTGAGAGGTCCCGGTTCGATTCCCAGTCAGGGCACATGCCCCGGCTGCAGGCTCGATCCCCAATGGGGGGTATGCAGGAGGCAGCTAATCGATGTATCTTTTTCACATCGATATTTCCATCTCGCTCCCTTCCTCTCTCAAAAAAATCAGTAAAACCATATTATAAAAAAATAAAATAAATTTAAAAAATGGATAGGTGCTGGTGAATTGGTGGGTCTGAGAGTATCCAGTTCATCATTATGGATAATTTTTGCCATGTGACACTTGATGTCCCATGGTTAGATGCTTGGCTTGTACCAAGACACTGTAGCATGCCAAGAGCTATTTGCTTCAGACTGATACACGTCTGCTATTGAAAATTTCCAGAAGCTCCACACAGTATCCTTCTCTCTCATAGATCTCTGTTACCATGGGATCTACTAGGTTGTATGGCCCATGAGACAGGGTTGCTTGTACCACAGCCTAGACCCACTACAGATCTCTTTCCTGCTCTGCTGCCTGCTCAGAAATAGCAGCCCTTCATATCACTTATAAATGAGTAGGAATAGTATATGTTGCCCCCAGATTCTGAAGAAACTTATGATGAAGCATTGTGTTTCTTTGTTAGCAACAGGAGATAGACATGCAATAACTTACCTTTGGAAAGGATGTCACATCATGTGCCAGACCACCAACCCTAAAACTTCATCAGTGTGGAAGACTTCTGAATGGTCATGAGACTTATTTCCTATCCAGCACCTGGGGACATGTATTATCATACCAAGGCATCCAGATTCCTTGCAACTTCTTGCTTAATAGATCCAATTAATAACCATGTCATTGACATAGTGGACCAATATGTTTTGTGTAATATCCAGATGGTTCAGGTCCCTTTGGGTATATTGTAACAGAGAGCAGGAGAATTAGCATAACCCTGGAATTCTTATTCACTGTCCATTATATGTAAATGAGAAATGTATGTGTTTTCTCCTTCCTCATGGGTATTGAAAAAATGCATCTGCTAGATCAAAAGCTGTGTATGAAGAAAGAAAGCATTTCAACCTTACAAGAAAAAGATTAGTCTACCAAAAATGAGCTCTCTTGAGCCCATCAGAAAGCTCAGGTGGCAGAGCAACCAACTTGCTTGAGATCTAAGGAAAGATAGGTGACTTGACATCACCTATGCTTAACCTGCATCAGATGCTGGTTGTCATATAAGCTGGTAAAAATAATATAGCTAAAATTTTTAACAAATTGCTAAAGACTGAGTTTGGCTGTTATGAGAATATAGAATTCCTGGGAGATGCAGACACAAGGTAAATTACTTGCATTCATGGGCTCTTAAGAAAAATTGAGGGCAGGGCAAGAGACTGAAGAAATTCTTCTTTTTGCAGAACTGGGAGAGGGGAAACAGCTGCTGTGGAAAGACATGAAGCCCCACTCTTATGTCTCTCTCCTACCTCCCCATGAGGAATTTAAAAAGCCATAAACTACTGGGGGAAAGGAAACAAATCTAATAATCGTTGGGGACACATTAAAGCTGGGGGAAAGGGAAAAAACAAAACAAAAACCTATCTACCACTGGGCAAGATAAGCAAAATTGATGAACTTGTAGTCAAACTAACCAAGAAAAAAGAAGACACAAATGACTATAAAATAGAAAGGATATAACCACTGATCTTACAGACGTTGAAAAAAAAATAAAATATTATGAACAGTTCTATGCCCGTAAATTTGATTATTAAAATTAAATAAACCAATTCTTGTAAAACACAAAATACCAAACTTACACAAGAAGTAATAGATAACATGAAGAACCCTATCCTTCACTGTAGAATTCTAACATTTATTTAAGGGAGAAATAACACTTATTCTACACAAATTCTTTCAGAAAATAAGAAATGGGAACACTTCTCAACTCATTTTACAAAGCCAGCATTACCCTGATACCAACTAAAGATATAACAAGAAAACTTGCAGACCAATATCCCTCATTAAAGTAGATATAAAAATCTATAGCAAAATATCTATGAATTAAAGCCAGAAAATATATAAGAATAGTAATATACCATAACCAAGTGTAGTTTTCTCAAGAATGCTAGACTGATTTAACACTCAAAAAATCAATGTAATTCACCAGTCAATAGACTATAGAAGAAAACCACATGATTATTCTAATAGCTAAAGAAAATCATTTGACAAAATCCAGCATCCATTTATGATTAAGAAAAGAAAACAAAACTCCATGGAAATGAGAAATTTAAAAAATGTTCTCTCTTTAATAAAGGGCATGTGTGAAAAACCTACAGCTAACATCACAGCTAATGTTGAAAGATCTAATGCTTTCCCCCATAACATTAGGAATAAGGCAGAGGTGTCTACTTTCACCACTTTTATAAAATATACTCACCCCATTCTTATTAAACTAAACTCCCAATAAGTAAATTAAATATGCTGGAGATACTAGCCCATGAAATAACAGAGGAAAGGGAAATAAAAGTCATGCAGGTTGGAATAGAAGAAATAAAACTGTCATTGGTTGGAGAGACCTAATTTACTATGTAGGAAATTCCAAAGTGTCTACAAAAGAGGCTTCTGAAAGTCATAAGTGAATTTAGGAAGGCTACAAAATACAAGGACAATATACAAAAGTCAATTGTAATTTTTATACTAAAAATGAACTATTAGAAATTGAAATAAAAAATGCAATAGTTCCAAAAAGCATGAAGTACTTAGATATAAAAAAAAAAAAAATGTATAGGGTTTGGCCCTGGCCAGTGTGGCTCAGTTGGAATGTCGTCCTATGCATGGAGGGGTGGCAGGTTCAATTCCCAGTTGGGGCACATGCCTGGGTTGCAGATTTGATCCCCAGTCGGGGCACGTATAGAGACAAGTGATCGATGTTTCTCTCTCACATCAATGTTTCTCCCTCTTTCTCTCATTCTCCTTTCCTCTCTCTAAAATCAATTTTTTTAAATGTACAAGGTTTGTATGTTGAAAACTACAAAATGATGATGAGAGGGCCTAAATGAATGGAGGTGTACACTATGCTTATGAACTGAAAGATTCAATATTAAGATGTCACTTTTCTCCAAATTTATGTATAAATTTAATGCAATAACATTCAAAATACCAGCAGGATCTTTTGGGGAAAAAATTGATACAGCTGATTGTAAAATTTATATGGAAATGCAAAGGAAGTATAATGGCCAAAACAGGTTTTCAAAAGGGAGAAAAAAAATTGAAATTTACACTAATAGATTGAAGAACAAATATAAAGCTACGGTGATTAAGATAGTGAGGTATGGTTAAAAGTATATATACATAGCCCTGGCCGGTTTGGCTCAACGGTTAGAGCGTCGGCCTGCAGACCAGAGAGACCCGGGTTCGGTTCCCGCTAAGGGCATGTACCGCGGTTGCAGTTTGTCCTTGGTTTCAGTTTGTCCCCGGCCCCAGTTGGGGTCATGTGGGTGGCAGCCAGTCGATGTGTCTCTGTCACATCGATGTTTCTCTCTCTCTCATCCTCCCTCTCTCTCTCCCACTCTATTTGAATATAAATGCAAAAATGTCGTCGGGTGAGGATTAAAAAATATATATATGTTCACATAAATCAGTGGAATATAATATACACTCAAGAAATAAACTATATATATATATCTCCACTGAATTATATATTTTCTTTTATATGACATATATATTATATATATATCCACTAAATTATCTTAGCACCTTTGTCCAACATCAATGATCGACAAAGATGCTAAGATAATTGAGTGGAAAAAGGAGAGTCTTTAATTAATAATGCTGGAACAATGGGCATCCATATGCAAAACAAAAGAACCTTAACACATAATTTGGATTACATATAAAAAATAACTCAAAATGTACTGTAAATTTAAATTTAAAACCTAAAACTATAAAATCCCCCAAAGGAAACATAAGAATAAATAAATCTTTGTGATCTTGGGTTAGGCAAAGATTTATTAGGACACAAAAAGTGCAAACAATATAGGGCAAAAATGATAAGTCATTTTTCATCAAAATTAAAAAATGTTTTCTTCTGTTAAGAAAATGAAAACACAAGCTGGGTGATCATATTGGCAAAATACATAGGGCTGGTATCCCCATGTAAAGAATTCAACTCAATAATAATAAAATAACCCATTAAAAATTTGACAGTTTCAAAAGACACCTTATCAAAAGAGACATAAATTTGGCAGAAAATACATGAAAGGCATTCAATACCATTATTCAGTAGGAAAATGCCACGTTAAAACTACAGGGAGACACCACTACGAACATTTTAGATTAGCTAAAGATAGCAAACAAACAACAAAAAACTGAAAATACCAAGTGATGAGAAGGATGCAAAGCAACCAGAACTCTCTTATGTTGATGTTGCTGGTATTACCAGATGGTATGGCCACATAGGAAAAGAGTTTAGCAGTTTCTTAAGAAGTTTAACATACATGCCCAGCCAGTGTGGCTCAGTGGTTGAGCATTGACCCATGCACCAAGAGGTCGCCAGTTCCATTCCCAGTCAGGGCACATGCCCAGGTTGTGGGCCCAATCCCCAGTGGGGGGCATGCAGGAGGCGGCCAATTGATGTTCTCTCTCATCAGTGTTTCTCTCCCTCTCTCTCTAAAATCAATAAAGAAAGAATATTTTAGGAAAAAAAGTTTAACATACATAAACCACACAATACAGCAATTCTATACCTAAGGTTTTATTCAAGAGAAATATCCACCAAAACAAAACACCTCCCCCAATACAGCTGTACTTAAATGTTTACAATGGTTTTATTTTTTAGTTTTTAGTTTTTTGAATACATGTTTATTGATTTTTAGAGAGTGGAAGGGAGAGAGAGAGAGAAACATGGTCGGCTGCCTCCTGCATGCCCCCTACTGGAGACTGAGCCTGAAACCCTGGCATGGGCCCTGACCAGGAATCAAACCAGGACCTCTCAGTCCATGGGACAGTGCTCAATCCACTCAGCCACACCAGCTGGGCTGGTTATAGTGGTTTTAATCATAATAATAAAACAAAGAAAAGGCAGCTCAGCCGGTGTGGTTCAGTGGATTGAGCATCATCCCATGAACTGGAGTTCTGGGGTTGATTCTGGTCAGGGGACATGCCTGGGTTGAGAGCTCGGTCCCCAGTAGGGGGCGTGCAGGAGGCAGC
This sequence comes from Tadarida brasiliensis, assembly GCA_030848825.1. Classification (NCBI taxonomy): domain Eukaryota; kingdom Metazoa; phylum Chordata; class Mammalia; order Chiroptera; family Molossidae; genus Tadarida; species Tadarida brasiliensis. The sequence continues at coordinate 52,360,956 of CM061267.1, forward strand.
CGATCCATGTTTCTCTCTCACATCGATGTTTCTATCTCTCTCTCCCTTCCTCTTTCTCTCTAAAAAAATCAATAAAAACATATTTTTGAAACAGAAGAAAAGGCAAAAAAGGGGAAGCATACCATAGGTTTAAATTTCCCATTTTTTGCAAATTCTGCTACATTTCCTTCCTTTATTTCAAGGAGATTTACTAAGTTAATCCTATTGAAGCAATACATCTTTTCAAAAAACTACAAATCATTTATTGTGTTATATTTCAGGAAAAAGAAGAGCATCTTGAAATCTAATAATTACTGACTTTAAAACTTTTTAAAAGTCAAACTGGATTTTTTTTATTTTCTGTATTTATTTATTTATTTATTTATTTATTTATTTATTTATTTATATTGTTGAAACTATTAGAGATGTCCCCATTTTATCCCTTTTTCCCACCTCCACCCAAACCTCACCCCCCAACTCTACCCACCCCACCTCTCCATCTCTCTGGGCATCACCACACTGTCTGTGTCTATGGGTTGCATATATGTTCTTTGGCTAATCCCTTCACCTCTTTTATCCTGGCCCTCCCTCCTCTTTCCCCTCGGCCAGCTGTCAGTCTGTTCCATGTATCCATGCCTCTGTTTCTATTTTGTTCTTCAGTTTATTTTGTTCATTAGATTCCACATATAAGTGAGATCATATGGCAGTTTTACTTCTCTGACTGGCTTATTTGGTTTAGCATAATAATTTCCAGGTCCATCCATGCTGTCACAAAAAGTAAGATTCTCATCCTTTTTACAGCCACATAGTATTCCATTGGGTAAACGTACCACAGCTTTTTTATCCACTCATCTGCTGATGGGCATTGGGCTATATCGAGATATTGGCTACTGTAAATAACATTGCTATGAACATAGAGGTGTGTATATCTTTTCGAATTGGTGTTTTGGGATTCTTAGAATATATTCCCAGAAGTGGGATTACTGGGTCAAAAGGCAGTTACATTTTTAATTTTTTGAGGAAACTCCATACTGCTTTCTACAGTGGCTGCACCACTCTGCATTCCCACCAACATGGCACTAAGGTTGCCTTTTCTCCACATAATTGCCAGCACTTGTTTTTTGGTGATTTATTAATGGTAGCCATCCTGGAAGTTATAAGGTGATATCGCTCATGGTTTTAATTTGCATCTCTCTGATAATTAGTGATGAGCATTTTTCATATGTCTATTGGCCATCTGTATGTCCTCTTTGGAGAAGTGTCTATTCAGGAACTTTGCCCATTATTTTTTGTTTATTTTTTTTTGACTTTTTAAATGTACCTTTATTGTTGAAAGTATTACAGATGTCACCCCTTTTTCACCCATGGACCCCCTCCTCCCCACTCCCATACCCTACTCTGGCATTCACCACACTATCGTCTGTGTCCATCGGTTATGAATATATGCATTTAAGTTCTTTTGTTTATCTATTCCGTCCACCCTCCTCCCTTTCCTCTGAGGTTCTTCAATCTGTTCCTTGCTTCCATGTTTCAGGATCTATTTTGTTCATCAGTTTATTTTGTTCAATAGATTCCACATGTAAGTGAGATAAAATGATACTTGTCTTTCTCTGATTAGCTTGTTTTGCTTAGTATAATACTTCCCAGATCCTTTCATGTTGCCTCAAAGGGTAAGAGATCCTTCCTTGTTACAGCTGCATAGTATTCCATTGTGTAAATGTACCACAGCTTTTTTACTCACTCATCTACTGATAGGAACTTGGGCTGCTATAAACATAGGGGTGCATGTATTCTTTCTGATTGATGTTTCATGATTCTTAGGATATATTCCTAGAAGTGGTATCACTGGGTTAAATGGCAGTTCCATTTTTAATTTTTTTTTATGAAAATAAATCATTAATTTTTATTTTAGTGTGGTTGAAGAATTTCCCATCCCGAATAACATCAATAAAAGCAACTCAAAGAACCGACAATAATGTTAAGTCAATATAATGCAAGTGAGGGCTTTTAGTTGACCAAGGCCTCTAAATAACAGGCACTATATTTTAATACATAAGGCTGATTCCTGAGTGTCACATTTTTAATTTTTTGAGGAAACTCCATAATATTTTCCACAGTGGCTGCTCCAGTCTGCATTCCCACCACCAGTGTACTAGGGTGCCCTTTTATCCACATCTTCACTAGCTCTTGTCATTTGTTGATTTGTTCATGGCAGCCATTCTGGAAGGTGTGAGGTGATACCTCATTGTCACTTTAAGTTGCATCTCTCTGATGATTAGTGACATTGAGCTTGTTTTCATATGTTTCTTGTCCATTTGTATGTCTTCTTTGGAGAAATGTCTATTCAGGTCCTCTGCCCATTTTTTAATCAGATTGTCTTCTTTTTAGTGAGTTGTATGAGTACTTCATATATTTGGGAAATTAACCCTTTAGCAGATGTATCATTGGCAAATATGTTCTTTCTTTCTTCCTTTTTTTTTTTTTTTATCCTTGCCTGAGGACATTTTTGCATTTATCTTTAGATAGAATGGGAGGGAAAGAGGGGGGAAGAGAGAGAGAAACATCAATGTGAGGGAGACACATTGACTGGTCGCCACCCACATGACCCCACCCGGGCCAGGGACAAACTGCAACCCAGGTACGTGCCCTTAGCAGGAACTGAACTGTGGCTCTCTGGTCTGGCCAGGGCAAATATGCTCTTTCATACAGTGGGTTCCCTCTTCATTTTGATGCTGGTTTCTTTTTCTGTGCAGAAGTTTTTAGTTTGATGTAGTCACATTTGTTTATTTTTTCCTTTATTTCTCTTGCCCTAGAGATGTATCAGTGAAAATTCTGTTATGTGTGATATCTGAGATTTTGTGCCCACATTTTCTTCTAGGGTTTTTATGGTTTCACAACTTACATTTAAGTCTTTTGTTCATTTTGAGTTTATTCTTGTATATGGTGTAACTTGGTGGTCTAGTTTCTTTTTTTTTTTTTTTTTTTTTGCATGTAGCTGTCCACTTTTCCCAGCACCATTTACTGGAGAAGCTGTCTTTACTCCATTGTATGCTCTTGTCTCCTTTGTCATAAATATTAATTGAACATAATGGCTTGAGTCAATTTCTGGGGTCTCTGTTCTGTTACATTGATCTATATGCCTGTTCTTGTGCCAATACCAGGCTGGTTTGATTGCAATGGCTTTGTAGTATAATTTGATATCCAATAACATGATCCCTCCTACTTTGTTCTTCTTTTTCAAGGTTGCTGTAGCTATTCAGGGTCTTTTTGGTTTCATATACATTTCTGAAGTATTAGTTCTAGATCTGTGAAGTATGTTGTTAGTATTTTAATAGGTATTGCATTGAACCTATGGATTGCTTTGTGTAGTATGAACATTTTAATGATGTTAATTCTTCCAATCTATGAACATGGTGTATTCTTCCACAAATTTATATCTTCCTTTATTTCTTTTTTCAATGTTCTGAAGTTTTCTGGGTACAAGTCTTTTGCCTCCTTAGTTAAGTTTATTCCTAGGCATCTTAATTTTTTGTAGCAATGATAAATTGTATTACTTTTTTAGTTTCTCTCTCAGAGAGTTCACTATTGGTGTATAAAAATGCCATTGATATCTGGATCTTAATTTTGTATCCTGCTACTTTGCCAACTTCACTTATTAAATCTAGTAGTGTTTTGGTAGAGTCTGTAGGGTTGTCTATGTACAATATCATGTCATCTGCTAATAATGACAGTTTCACTTCCTCCTTTCCAATTTAGATGTCATTTATTTATTCTTCTTTCTTATTGCTGTGGCTAAAACATCTACTACATTGTTGAACAACAGTGGTAAAGCAGACATCCCTGTCTTGTTCATTTTTTAAAGGAAAACACTTTTAGTTTTTCTCATTGAGTATGATGTTGGCTGTAGATTTGCCATATATAGCCTTTATTATAGTGAGTTATGATCCCTCCATTCTCACTTGGCTGAGAGTTTTTATAAAAAATGGGTGCTGGATTCTTTCTAATACTTTTTGTGCATCTTTTGATATGATCATATGATTTTTATCTTTCATTTTGTTAATGTGGTGTATCACATTTATTTATTAATATTTGCAAATATAATGCCAGCCTTGCATCCCTGGAATAAATCTCACTTGGTCATGGTGAATAATTTTTTTAATATATTGCTGGATGTGATTTGCTAATATTTTGTTGAGAATTTTGGCATTTATGTTCATCAGGAATATTGGCCTGTAATTTTCTTTCTTTGTGGTATCTATCTGGTTTTGGAATTAGTATAATGCTAGCCTCATAAAAAGAGCTTGGAAGTCTTCCTTCCTCTTGAATTTTTTGGAATAGTTTGAAGAGAATAGGTGTTAGTTCTTCTTTGAATATTTGGTAAAACTCCCCTGTGAAGCTGTCCAGACAAGGGATTTTGTTTGCCCTTTGAGTTTATTGATAACTGCCTCCATTTCATTAGTTGTTATTGGTCTATTCAGGTTTTCTGAACCTTTCTTGTTGAGTTTTGGACAATTGTATGATTCTAGGATTTTGTCCATTTCACCTAAGTTGTGCAATTTGTTGGCATATAATTGTTCATAGTATTTTCTTACAATCCTTTGTATTTCTGTGGTGTCAGTTGTTACTTCACCTCTTTCATTTCTGATTTTATTTATTTGGATCCTCTTCTTTGTTTCTTGGTGAGTCTGGCTAAAGGTTGATCAATGTAATTAATTTTTCAAAGAACCAGCTCTTGGTTTCATTGATTATTTTTTGTATATATATATATATTTTTTAGTTTCTATGTCATTTATTTCCACTCTAATCTTTATTATTTCCTTCCTTCTGCTTACTCTGGGTTTTTCTTTTTATTCTCTCTCTAAAATTCTTTAAGTTGTAGGGTTATAAAAATTGTAAGCAATTTTGTTGATTTTTGAGGTAGGTCTGTAATGCTAGGAACTTTCCTCTTGGAACTGCTTTCTCTGTCTCCCATAGATTTTGGGTTTTTGTGTGTTTGTTTTCATTTTCCAGGAAGTTTGTGATTTCTTTCTTGATATCATTGGTAATCCATTCATTATTTCATAACATACTATTTAGCCTGCATGTGTTTGAATGTTTTTATTGTAGTTGATTTCTAGTTTCATAACTTTGTTATTTGCAATCTTCTTGAACTTATAGAGACTTAGTTTGTGTCCTAACGTGTGGTCTATCTTTGAGAATATCCCATGTGAAAAATGTATATTCTGAAGCTTTGGTGTGACATGTTCTGTAAATATCAATTAAATCCATCTGACCTAGTGTGTCATTTTGGGTTCTCTTTCTTTTTTTCTTTCTTTTTTTTTTTTGCCTAGAAGATCTATCCAGTGGTGTCAGTGGGTGTTAAAGTCCCCTACTATGATTATTTTGCTGTTGATCTCTCCTTTTAAAGTCCCCCAGAAGTTTTAAAATATATTTAGTTGCTCCTATATTGGGTGCATATATGTTTACCAGGGTTATATTCTCTTGTTGGATTGATCCTTTTATTGTTATTGACCTTCATTGTCTCTTGTTATGGCCTTCATATTGAAGTCTATTTTGTCAGATATGGGTATTGTTATCCCAGCTTTTCTTTTTGTTTCCATTTGCATGGAAAAATTTTTTTCTATTTCTTCACTTTCACTCTGTGTGAGTCTTTTGTTCTGAGGTAGGTCTCTTGTAGATAGCATATGTATGGATCATGCATTCGTATCCATTCAGCTACCCTATGTCTTTTGATTGGAGCATTTAAGCCATTTACATTTAAGGTTATTATTGATAGGTACTCATTTATTGCCATTTTATCCATTATGTCTATGTTTCACTATATATGTTTTTATTACTATCACAGCAATCCCTTTAACATTTCTTACAATGCTGGTTTGGTGGTAATAAATTCCTTTAGTCGTTTTTGTCTGGGAAGCTCTTTATTTCACCTTCTATTTTGAATGATAGCCTTGCTGGATAGAGCAGTCTTGGTTTAAGAATCTTGCTTTTTATTAGGATAAAAACCTTGGATACTTCATGCCATTCCTGTTAAGCCTGTAGTGTTTCTGTTGAGAAATCAGCTGATAGCCTTATAGGGACTCCTTTGTAGGTAACCTGTTGCTTATTTCTTGATGCTTTTAAGATTTTCTCTTTGTCTTTAATGTTTGGCATTTTAATTATGATGTGTCTTGGTGTAGGCCTGTTTGGGTTCTTTTTACTTGGAGCTCTCTGTGCTTCTTGGACTTGTATGTCTGTTTCTTTCACCAAATTAGGGAAATTTTCTGTCACTATTTCTTCAAATATGTTCTCTAACCTTTGCTCATTCTCTTCTTCTTCTGGAACTCCTATGATGTGGATTTTGTTATGTTTCATGTTGTTCCATAGTTCGCTTAAACTGCCCTTAATTGTTTTTTCTATTTGGATCTCTGATTGGGTGATTTTTTTCTACCCTGTCTTCTAACTCACTGATCCAATCCTTGGCTTCCTCTAGTCTGCTGGTTATTCCTTCCAATGTGTTCTTAATTTCTGCATGTCATTCTTCATTTCCTCTTGGTGGTTTTTCATTTCCATTTTGTTGATTTTCATTGTTTCTATATCTTTACTCATGCTGTTGAGCTCTTTACTCCTGGTTTTGAGCTTCCTCATAATCATTACTCAGAACTCTACCTGTGATAACTTGCTTAATTCCATTTCAGTTATCCCTTCTTCTGTAGAATTCTCTTGTTCTTTCATTTGGGATTTGTTTCTTTGTTTCACCATTTTGGCGGTCTCAGTGGGTTTTGGAGCCTGCCAAATTTACCCTGTGGGTATCAGTGTTCTGCTGATTGTGGCTCACTCTACTGGGTTTGGATGAGTGTGGGAGGGCCCACTTTAGACACCAATGTCTAGTCCTACTCTCCTGGTAGATTCACAGGCCAAGCAAACATTCAATTATCCCATAGCTTTTGCCTGCAGGCTATTAGTCTCAGTTTCTTAATGAGCCTCAGGTTGTAGCCCTCAGCTGAATGACAAATCCCTCAGATGGACAGGGTAAGAGGATTTCCAGTGGGTGGGGCAATTGCTTTCCCCTGGGTTAAAGTTGCTTTGATAAGAAAGTTGTGTCTGCAGTGTGCGTTATTGGCTCAGTACAGGGTTCCAAGCCTGTGCCTTCAAAGCTCAGTCCCCAGAGCCACAATGTGGTGTTAAATTCCCAAGGGAGGGGGCATTACTTCTCCCTCAGGCTAAAACCGCTCTGATGGAGGGTACTTAACAGAATTGTCTACTGAAGCCATGGGGGAGTGTCTCAGCATAGGAACTCAGGTCTCAGCTGTCACAGCTCAGTACTCAGAGTCAGGACTCCCAACACTAAGAGCCTGGTCCAACTTTCAAATCTTTCAGAGCCCTTTTTTTTCTTTCCTTTCTTTGCTTGCTGGTAGTCTCTAGCTGTTAATGAGCCTCAGTTTGCATTTCTCTGGTTGGGTGGTGTGAAATTCCTGAAGGAGGGGCCGTTGCTTTTCCCTGGAGCTCTGTGAAGGGGCTCTTTGAGTAAGATGTCTATTTTCCTATGAGGGAGTGATTCAGCATAAAACTCCTGATGGCCTCCTTCCTAGCTCTTTCCCCAATGCCATGAACTTCTGACTCTCTTCACCCAGTTCCAGTCCAGTCCACCCTCCCACTGCTGGAGCCCAAGGTGAGTGGCTGTAGCTGTAATTTAGTGTGCTTGACCTTCAGGGAAGTGCCAGTGTTCCCTGTGCCTCTCCCTGCCAGACAAAACCTCTGCTCTGGTGTTTTTCTCAGCGAGATGTTATGTGGGTGCCTTTCCCTGTTCTGCCACTCTGTGCTGGCGAACCAGCTTGGGGTTTTAACCCCAACTTATCAGAGGGAACTGCTCACAACTAATATAGCCCTCAGCTGCTACCTGTGGGCCCTCAGCCAGCCCTCTCACACTTCTGCAGCTCCTACCAGGATCAATTTGAGTTCCTCTTCATGTCCCTGGTTGTAAGGGTTCTCTCCATCTGCTCTTCAGTTGTTTTTTTCTGATGGCTTGTCTTTATTTTAGTTATAATTTCAGTATGGTCCTGGGAGACAGTCTGTGTAGCTTCCATTTACTCCACTGCCACTTTAAAAATCTCTTTTGCACATCTTTTAATTAGCTTGCTTGTCTTCCAGGTGTTGAGGTATTTAAGATTATATGTTTTGATTTTAGACCCTTATCAGATGTATCATTGGTGAATATGTTCTCCAATACAGTGAGTTTCCTTTTTATTTTGTTGGTGAGAAGATTTTTAGTTTGATATAAACTCATTTGTTTATTTTTTCTTTTATTTTCCTCGCCCTAGGAGACATATTGGCAAAAATATTGCTATGAGAAATGTCTGAGTTTTGTTCTGCCTGTGTTTTGTTCTAGGATTTTTATGGCTTTGCGACTTACATTTAAGTCATTTATCCATTTTGAGTTTATTCTTGTATATGGTGTAATTTGGTGGTCTAGTTTCATTGTTTTTTTTTTTTTTGCTTGTACCTTTCCAATTTTTCCCAACACCATTTATTGAAGAGACTGTCTTTACCCTATTATGTGGTCTTGCCTCCTTTGTCAAATATTTATTGACCATATTGGCATGAGTTTATTTCTGGGCCTCTGTTCTGTTCCATTGATCTATATGCCTGTTCTTATGTCAGCACAAGTCTGTTTTATTACAGTGGCCTTGTAGTATATTTTGATATCAGGTATTATGGTCCCTCCAACTTTGTACTTTTTTCTCGAGATTGCTCAGGCTATTTGGGGTCTTTTTTGGTTCCATATAAATATTTGGAATATTTGTTCTAGTGCTGTGAAATATGCCATTGGTATTTTAATAGGAATTGTGCTATATCAGTAGATGGCTTTGGGTAGTATGAACATTTTAATCATGTTAATTCTTCCAATCCATGAACATAGTATGCTTCCACTTATTTGTATCATCCTCACTGTCTTTCTGAAATGCCCTATAGATTTCTGAGTACAGGTCTTTTACCTCCTTGGTTAAATTTATTCCTAGGCACCTTATTTTTGCTGTTGTTGTTGCAATATTACATGAGATTATTTTCTTAGTTTCTCTTCCAATAGTTCATTATTGGTGTATAAAAAGACCACTGATTTCTGAATAGTAATTTTGTATCCTGCTACGTATTCATTTACTAGATCTAGTAGCTTTTTTGTGGTGTCTCTAGGGTTTTCTATGTACAATATCATGTCATCTGCAAATAATAATTGTTGTACTTCCTCCTTTTCAATTTGGTTGCCTTTTATTTCTTTCTCTTGGCTGATTGCTGTGGCTAGGACTTCCAGTACTATATTGAATAAGAGTAGTGAGAGCGGACATACTTTTCTTGTTCCTGCTCTTAAGGGAAATGCTTTTAGTTTTTTCCCATTGAGGAGAGTGTTGGCTCTGGGTTTGTTATATATGGCCTATATTACATTGAAGTATGTTCCCTCTATTCCCACTTTGCTGAGAGATATTATCATAAATGTGTGCTAGATTTTATCAAATGCTTTTTCTGCATCTATTAATATGATCATGTGGTTTGTATCTTTCACTTTTTTTATGTGCTGTGTCACATTTATTTATTGGTAGATATTGTACCAACCTTACATCTCTGGAATAAATCCCACTTCATCATGGTGTAAGATCTTTTTAATGAATTTCTAGATTCAGTTTGCTAATATTTTGTTAAGGATTGTAACATCTGTGTTCATCAGGGATATTGGCCTATACTTTTTCCTTTGTAATGTCTTCACCTGGTTTCAGAATAAAGATAATGCTGACCTAAAATCAGCTTGGGAGTTTTCCCTCCTCTTGAATGTTTTGGAATAGTTTGAGAAAGATAGGTGTTATTTCTTCTAGAAATGTTTGGTAAAATTGACTCGTGAAGCCATCTAGCCCAGGACTTTAATTTGTGTGGAATTTTTTTATTGCTGCTTCCTTTTCACTAGTTGTAATCTGTCTATTCAGATTCTTTGATTCTTTATGATTCAGTTTTGGAAGATTTTGTATATCTAGCAATTTATCCACTTCTTCCTGATTATCCTATTGTTGGAATATAGTTGTTCATAATATTTTCTTACAATCCTTTTTATTTCTTTGGTTTCAGTTTTTACTTCTTCTTTTTCATTTCTGATTATATTTATTTGGGTCCTTTCTATTTTTTTTTTTCTTGATGAATTTGGTTAAATGTTTGTCCATTTTGTTTATCTTTACAAAGAACCAGCTCTTGGTTTCATCGATCTTTTGTATTGTTTTTTTAGGCTCTATTTTGTTTATTTCTGCTCTGATCTTTGTTATTTCCTTCCTTCTACTTTGGACTTTGTTTGTTGTTGTTTTTCCTAGTTCCTTTAAGTGTAAAGTGAGATTGTTTATTTCATTTTTTTCTTGTTTCCTCAGGTTGACCTGTAATCCTATGAATTTCCTTCTTAGGACTGCTTTCATTGTGTCCTATAGATTTGGGGTTGTTGGGTTCTCATTTTCATTTGTTTCAAGGTATCTTTTGATTTCTGCCTTGATCTCATTGTTAATTCATTCATTGTTTAGTAACATGTTATTTATCCTCCATGACTTTATCTGTTTTTGTTTTCTTGTGATTGATTTCTAGTTTTATACCATTATGATCAGAGTAGATGCTTTTTATGATTTCAATCTTCTTAAATTTATTGAGACTTATTTTGTGTTCTAATATGTGGTCTATCCCCCAAAATCTTTCATGTGCACTTAAACAGAATGTATATTCTGATACTTTGGGGGTGAAATATTCTGAAAATATCAATTAAATCCATGTGACCTGGTGTGTCATATAAGACGCAATTTCCTTGTTGATTTTCTGTCTGGAAGATCTATTCATTGATATTAGTGGGTGCTAATATCTCCTACTATGAATGTATTACTGTCAATCTCTCCAATTACTTCTATCAAGATTTGTTTTTATATATCTAGGTGCTCCAATGTTGGGTGCATAATATTTACCAGAGTTATATCCTCTTGTTGGATTGCTTCTTTTATCATTATGCAATGTTCTTTGTCTTTTACTATAATCTTTGTTTTAAAGTGTATTTTGTCAAATGTAAGTATTGCTACTGCAGCTTTTTCTTACCATTTCCATTTGCATGAAATATCTTTTCACATCTCTCTACTTCAATCTCTGTGTATCTTTTGTTCTGATGTCGGTCTCTTATACATAGCGTATGTGTGTGTGTGTGTGTACAGCTTTCTTATCCATTCAACTACCATATATCTTTTGAAGCATTTAAGTCATTTACATTTAAAATGATTATTGATGGGTAAGTAATTATTTCCATTATATTCTTTTTTTTATTACTTTATTTTTGTTACAGATGTTTCTCCTTTTTCCCCTGATTGACACCCTCCTCCCCATTCCCCCACCCCGTCCCCAGTTATGCATACATGCATATAAGTTCTGTGATTTATCTCTTCCCTCCCCCCTGCAACCCCCTCTTCTGACGGTTGTCAGTCTGTACCCTAATTCCACATCTCTGGGTCTACCCTGTTCCTCAGACTGTTATGTTTATTATACTTCACAAATAAGTGAGATCATGTGATATTGGTCTTTCTCTGCTTGGCTTGTTTCACTTGGGATACTACTCTCGAGGTCCCTCCATGTCGTCTCAAAGGATAAGAGATCTTTCTTTCTTACAGCTGCATAGTACTCCATTGTGTATATGTACCACTGCTTTTTTATCCATTCATCCACTGATGGACACTTGGGCTGTTTCCAGATCTTAGCTATTGTAAGTAGTGCTGCTATGAACATGGGAGTACATGTATTCTTTCTGATTGGTGTTTCAGGCTTCTTAGGGTATATTCCTAGGAGTGGGATCACTGGGTCAAATGGTAATTCAATTTTTAATTTTTTGAGGTAACACCATAGTGTTTTCCATAGCACCAGCACCAGTCTGCATTCCCACCAGCAGTGTACTAGAGTCCTCTTTTCTCCACACCCTCGCCAACACTTGTTGTTTGATGATTTGTTGATGGCGGTTATTCTGACAGGTGTGAGGTGATACCTCATTGTTGTTTTAATTTGCATCTCTCTGATTAGTGATGTTGAGCATTTCTTTATATGTCTCTTAGCCATTTGTATGTCCTGTTTGAAGAGGTGTCTATTTAGTTCCTCTGCCCATTTTTAAATTGGGTTCTTTGTCTTCCTTTTGTTGAGTTGTATGAACACTCTATATATTTTGGAGATTAACCCCTTATCTGATATATCATTGGCAATTATGCTCTCCCATACAGTGGGTTCCCTTTCCATTTTGATGGTTGTTTCTTTTGCTGTGCAGAAGATTTTGAGTTTGATGTAGTCCCATGTGTTCATTATTTCCTTTGTTTCTGTTGCCTTAGGTGATGTATCAGTAAAGATTCTGCTGCGTATGATGTCCGAAATTTTGTTGCCTACATTTTCTTCTAGGATTTTTATGGATTCACGAGTCACATTTAAGTCTTTTATCCGTTTTGAGTTTACTCTTGTGTATGGTGTAAGTTGATGGTCTAGTTTCATTTTTTTGCATGTAGCTGTCCAATTTTCCCAACACCATTTATTAAAGAGACTGTCTTTACTCCATTGTATGCTCTTGTCACCTTTGTCAAATATTAATTGAGCATAATGTCTTGGGTCAATTTCCGGATTCTCTGTTCTGTTCCACTGGTCTATATACCTGTTCTTGTGCCAGTATCAGGCTGTTTTGATTACAGTAGCTTCGTAGTATAACCTGATATCCGGTATTGTGATCCCACCTACTTTGTCCTTCTTTTTCAAGATTGCTGTGGCTATTTGGGGTCTTTTTTGGTTCCATATGAACTTTTGAAGCATTTGTTCTAGTTGTGTGAAATATGTCACTGATATTTTGATGGGGATTGCATTGAATCTATAGATTGCTTTGGGTAGTATGGACATTTTAATGATGTTAATTCTTCCAATCCATGAACAAGGTATGTGCTTCCACTTTTTTATATCTTCCTCTATTTCTTTTTTCAATGACCTGTAGTTTTCTGCAAATAGGTCCTTTACTTCTTTGTTAAGTTTATTCCTAGGTATCTTAATTTTTTTGCCACGATGGTAAATGGGATTGTTTTATTAGTTTCTCTTTCTGTGAGTTCATCATTGGTGTATAAGAATGCCGTTAATTTCTTGACGTTAATTTTGTATCCTGCTACTTTGCCAAATTCATTTATTAAGTCTAGTAGATTTTTGATAAAGTCTTTAGGGTTTTCTATGTATAATATCATGTCATCTGCGAGTAATGACAGTTTCACTTCCTCCTTTCCAATTTGAATTCCATTTATTTTTTCTTCACGTCTGATTGCTGTGGCTAAGACTTCCAGTACTATGTTAAATAAGAGTGGTGAAAGTAAGCATCCCTGTCTTGTTCCTATTCTTAAGGGAAATGTTTTTAGTGTTTGCCCATTGAGTATGATGTTGGTTGTAGGTCTTTCCTATATGGCCTTTATTATATCAAGATATGATCCTTCTATTCCCAAAATGCTGAGCGTTTTTATCAGAAATGGGTGCTGGATTTTGTCAAATGCTTTTTCAGCATCTATTGATATGATCATGTGGTTTTTATCTTTCATTTTGTTTATGTGGTGTATCACATTTATTGATTTTGCGAATATTGAACCAGCCTTGCATCACTGGGATGAATCCCACTTGGTTATGGTGAATAATTTTTTTAATGTATTGCTGGATCCGATTTGCTAGTATTTTGTTAAGGATTTTGGCATCTATGTTCATCAGGGATATTGGCCTGTAGTTTTTTTCTTTGTAGTGTCTTTTTCTGGTTTTGGAATTAGAATTATGCTGGCTTCATAAAACGAGTTTGGAAGTCTTCCCTCTTCTTGAATTTTTTGAAATAGTTTGAGGAGAATGGGTGTTAGTTCTATTTTGAATGTTCAGTAAAACTCTCCCGTGAAGCTGTCAGGGCCTGGGCTTTTGTTTGCCTGGAGAGTCTTGATTACATCTTTAATTTCCTTAGTTGTTATTGGTCTGTTCAAGTTTTCTATGTCTTCCCGGTCCAGTTTTGGGAGACTATGTGTTTCTAGAAATATGTCCATTTTGCTTAGATTGTCGAATTTGTTGCCATATAAATGTTCATAGTATTTGTTAATGATCCTTTGTATTTCTGTGGTGTCAGTTGTTACTTCTCCTCTTTCATTTCTGATTTTGTGTATTTGGGTTCTCTCTCTTTGTTTCTTGGTGAGTCTAGCTAAGGGTCCATCAATCTTGTTTATCTTTTCAAAAAACCAGCTCTTTGTTTCATTGATCCTTTGAATTGTTTTTCTGGTCTCTATGTCATTTATTTCTGCTCTGATCTTTACTATTTCCTTCCTTCTACTTGCTCTGGGGTTTTCTTCTTTATTGCTGTGTAGTTCTTTAAGTTGTGAGGTTAGATAATCTATTATAAATTTTTGTTTTTTCTTGAGGTAGGCCTGTAGTGCTATGAACTTCCCTCTCAGAACTGCTTTCGCTGCATCCCATAGATTTTGTGTTGTGTGTTCATTTTCATTGGTTTCCAGGAAGTTTTTAATTTCTTCCTTGATCTCCTCAGTAACCCATTCATTGTTTAATAATATGCTATTTAGACTCCATGTGTTCAAATATCTTTGCATGTTCTTGTTGCAATTGATTTCTAGTTTCATGCCATTGTGATCTGAGAAGATACTTGATATGATTTCAATCTTCTTGAACTTGTAGAGACTTAGTTTGTGTCCTAACATGTGGTCTATCTTTGAGAATGTCCATGTGCACTTAAGAAGAATGTGAATTCTGTAGTTTTGGGGTGTAATTCTCTGTAAATATCTATTAAATCCATTTGGTCTAGTGCTTCATTTAAAGTCTCTGTTTCCTTGTTAATTTTTTGCCTAGAGGATCTATCCTGTGATGTCAGTGGTGTGTTGAAGTCCCCTGCTATGATTGTATTGCTGTCGGTTCCTCCTTTGAAGTCCTCCAGAAGATTTTTAATATATTTTGGTGCTCCTATATTGGGTACATATATGTTTACCAAGGTTATATCTTCCTGTTGGAAAGACCCTTTCAATATTATGTAGTGACCTTCTTTGTCTCTTTGGCTTTCGTTTTGTTGTTTTTTTTGTTTTTTGTTTTTAAATATTTTTCTTTATTGATTTTAGAGAGAGATAGAAATATTAATGAGAGAGAACATTGATTGGCCGCCTCCTGCATGTCCCCCACTGGGGATTGGGCCCACAACCTGGGCATGTGCCCTGACCTGGAATCGAACTGACGACCTTTTGGTGCATGGGTTGATGCTCAACCAGTGAGCCACACCGGCTGGGCATGGCTTTCGTTTTGAAATCTATTTTATCAGATATGAGTATTGCCACCCCAGCTTTATTTTCCTTTCTGTTTGCTTGGAAGATTTTTTCCATCCCTTCACTTTCAACCTATGTGAGTCTTTTATTGTGAGGTGGGTCTCTTGTAAACAACATATATATGGGTCATGCTTTCTTATCCAATCCGCTACTCTGTGTCTTTTTATCAGAGCATTCAATCTATTTACATTTAAGGTGATTATTGATATGTACTTATTTATTGCCATTTTTGTACAGTGTGGTTCTATTTTCCTTCCTATTTCTTCTACTAATTACAGCAGTCCTTTTAACATTTCTTACAGTGCTGGTTTGGTGCTAATGTATTCCCTTAGCCTTTTTTTGGTCTGGGAAGCTCTTTATTTGACCTTCTATTTTGAATGACAGCCTTGCTGGGTAGAGTAGTCTTGGATTCAGATCCTTGTTTTTCATGACCTTGATTTCTTCATGCCATTCCCTTCTGCCTGTAGTGTTTCTGTTGAGAAGTCAGCTGATAGCCTTATGGGGGTTCCTTTGTAGGTAACCCGTTGCTTATCTCTTGCTGCATTTAGGATTCTCTCTTTGTCTTTAATTTTTGGCATTTTAATTACTATGTGTCTTGGTGTGGGACTGTTTGGGTTCTTCTTACTTGGGGCTCTCTGTGCTTCTTGAACTTGAATGCCTTCTTCCTTCACCAAATTAGGGAAGTTTTCTGTCACTATTTCTTCAAATATTGTCTCTAATATATTGCTCATTTTCTTCTTCTTCGGGAACTCCAATGATGCAAATATTATTACGTTTCCAGTTGTCCCACAGTTCTCTTAAGCTGTCTTCCTGTTTTTTTATTGTTTTTTCCTTTTGGTTTTCTGATTGGTTGATTTTTTCTACCCTGTCTTCTAATTCACTGATCCGGTCCTCAGCTTCCTCTACTCTGCTGTTTAGTCCTTCCAATGTGTTCTTCATTTCTGCTATGTCATTCTTTATTTCTTCTTGCTGCTTCTTCATTTCCAGTTGGTTGATTTTCAATGTTTCTATGTCTTTGCTCATGGTGTTGATGTCCTTATTCATGCTGTTCAGCTTCCTCAAGATCATGGCTCTGAATTCTGGCTCTGTTAACTTGCTTAACTCCATTTCATTTATCTCATCTTCAGTAGAGGTCTATTGGTCTTTCATTGGGATCTGTTTTTTTGTTTCACTATTTTGGCTATCTCAGTGGGTTTTGGAGCCTGCCAAATTTTCCCTGTGGATGTTGGTGTTCTGCTATTTGTGGGTCCCTCTACTGGGTTTGGATGAGCATGGGAGGACCCACGTTAAACACCACTGTTGAGTCTTACTTTCCTGGGTATATTTGCAAGCCCAGAAAATGTTAAGTTATCCTCTAGCTTTTTGCCTAGAGGCTATTAGTCGTGGTTACTTGAAAAGCCTTGGGTTCTCAGTTAAATGAAAACCTCCCTCAGGTGTTCAGCTGTGAGAGGATTTCCAGAGGGTGAGGCAGATGCTGGTAGTTAATGAGCCTCAGTTTGCATGTCAATGGCCCACCTGGGTGTGGCTGAATCTCCAAGGGAGGGGCCTCTCCCCAGAGCCCTTGGAAGGAGTAAGATGGCCTTGTCCTGCGTGGCTGCAACTCAGCAAAAGCTCTGAGCGCTCTCCAAATCCCGAGTGTCCCCACACAGTTCTAGTCCAGTTCTCCCTCTCTCTGCTGGAGCCCAAGGTGAGTGGCTGTGGCTATTTTAATGCTCTGTCCTTGCCCTCTGTGCTGTGGAGCAGGCTTGGGCTTTAACCTCAAGGGTGGTGCTCACAGCTAAGACCACTGCTGTCCATGGGCTCCCAGACCCCTCTTGCGCCTCCGCAATTTTACCAGGATCGATTCAGTGTCCCTGGTTGTATGGCCCTCGGAAGCTGCTTTTCTATTGCTTTTTCCCAATGATTTGTCTTTATTTTAGTTGTAATTCCAGTTTGGTCCTGGGAGATGGTCTGTATAGCTTCCTTTCACTCTGCTGCTATTTTGGAATCTCCATTTTATTCCTTTAACCCTATTCTTTTGTATTTGTTTCTTCATAGTAGTAGTGGAGGAGGAGGAGAAGGAGGAAGAGGAGTAATAGTAGTATTAGTAGTAGTAGTAGTAAAGAAACCCTTTAACGTTTCTTGTAATACTGACTTGGTGGTAACAAACTCCTTTAGCTTTTGCTTGTCTGGGAAGCTCTTTATTTCTTCTTCAATTTTAAATGATAGCCTTGCTGGGTAAAGTAGTCTTTGTTGTGGGTCTTTGCTTTTTATCACTTTTTGCCAACCCCTTCTGGCCTGAAATGTTTCTGTTGAAGTATCAGCTGGCATTCTTATGGGAGATCCCTTGTAGGTAATTAACTGTTTTCTCTTCCTGCTTTAAGATTCTCTCTTTGTCTTTTGCCATTTTAAATATGATGTGTCTTTTTGTGGGCCTCTTTGGATTCATCTTGTTTTGCACTCTTTGTGCTTCCTGGACTTTTTGTGTCCTTTTTCTTAATTTATTTAGGGAATTTTTTGATCATTACTTATTCAAATTTATTCTCAATCCCTTTCTCTCTCTCTCCCTCTCTCTTCTCCTTCTGGTACCCCTATGATGAGGATGTTGTTATGATTCATGTTGTCCCAGGGTACCCTTAAACTATCTCATTCTCTTCAATTTTTTCTTTTTGCTTCTCTGTTTGGATGTTTTTCTACCTTGTCTTCAACTCACTGATTTGATCCTGTGCTAAATCCACCCTACTTTTTACTTCTTCTAGTATATTCTTTTTTAAAAATATGTTTTTATTGTTTTTTGAGAGAAAAGAAGGGAGAAGGAGAGAGAGAAAGATCTATGTGAGAAACATCAATAGGCTGCCTTCTGCAGGCACCCCAACTGGGTATTAAGCCCATAACGTGGGCATATGCCCTGACTGTGAATAAAATCAGCGACCTGTTGGTGCATGGGATGATACTCAACCAACTGAACCACACTGGCCAGGGCTCTTCTAGTGTATCCTTGGTGTCAGATATGATATTCTTCATTTTGGACTGATTATATTTTATAATTTCTATGTTCTTTGTTATGCTGTTGTATTTCTAAGTTCCTTGAGGATCCTTACAACCATTACTTTGAACTCTATATCTGAATGATTGCTTGCCTCCATTTCATTTAGCTCTTTTTCTGGAGAATCCTTTTCTTTCATTTGGGCCCTATTTCTTTGTCTCCCCATTTTGGCTCCCTTTGTGTTTGTTGCTATATATTGAATATATCTGCTATGACTCCCAGTCTTTGTAGGGTGGCCTTATATATTAGGTGTCCTTTGGGACCCAATGATGCAGTCTGCTTGATCACCTCAGGTAGGTGTTTTGGGAATGTCCTTGTGTGGTTTATGTGGGTCCTCCTATTGTAATTGAGTCTTGATTGCTGTTGGCCCATTCATGCTTGGGATAGACCTTCAGGCTGGTTGACTGTGAGGCTCAACCCAAACCACCGTTTGTGCGGTGCTGTGCATGAACTGACCAAAAAAAAATAAAGAAAGAAAGAAAGAAAGAAAGAAAGAAAGAAAGAAAGAAAGAAAGAGCAAGAAAGAAAGAGAGATGAAAGAAAGAAAGAAAGAAAGAAAGAAAGAAAGAAAGAAAGAAAGAAAGAAAGAAAGAAAGAAAGAAAGAAAGAAAGAAGGAAGGAAAGGTAAAAGGGAAAAAATATTAAGAAAAGAAAATAAAGTTATACAAAAGAAAAAAAATTAAAAAAGCAAAAAGCCAAATTTGCCTCAAAAGAGTTTAGTGCTTGCCGTGATCTCCCTTTGGATATGCTGTTTGTGATGTTTGTTGGATTGTACTCCTATGTTGTCTGAAGTTGGCCACTTGGTCTGTTAGTTCTGGGCCTCTTGGGTGGGATTTTGGTGCATGCCTATGTTAGATGCTCTCTGCCTGGCACTTGGCAACCTATTTGAAGCTATAAGCAATCCAGTTTGTAGCTGCCTCTGCTGGACTTGGCTTTCACAGGAAGGATCAAGCTGCACTCCAAGTCTGGATTTTACTATCGCTGGGCCCTAGGGTGGGTTAGCAAAGGTCCCAAGGCACCCCAGGATCCACCTTCACCTGCCTCTGTTTGCTGGCTGCCTGTTAGGCTGAATCAATGAAAGAGCCTCTGGTGGATATAGGATTATGGGGCTAGTGGATATCCCATGATGGGGAGGTGCCATTCTGACTTCAAAGAAGGTGGTGGGTATGATCTCCTGCCCCAGAGCCACATGACTGAGTCTGTCCTGAATAGATACCTCAACAGGGCAGAGCCCCTAGTAGTCAGGTGGGTGGGTCTGTTGGAAGTTTGAAGATTGTTTCTATTGAATCTCCTGTGAGGGGGAAGTGCCAGTCTGGTTCATGGGAAAGTGGGGACAATGGCCCTGCCCCAGAGTCATTCACTAACACCCCCTGAGTTGGCCCAGACTTCTATGCCCTGGCCTATGCCGTTGACTCCTCAGCAGGGCTTAATATTCACAGTGTGGGGCAGGCAGGATTCCAGAGGGTGGGGTGAGGGTAGGGTAATTGCTTTCTTCCAGGCTGATACTGCTCAGAGGCAATTGCTTTACCCAAAAAAGACAAGTACGATATTATCCAAGAATGATTCAGTATAGGAATCCTGGAGGATGTCCCCCTGCCTCTCTCCCCAGAGTCACTAACCCCAGACTCTCCTCAGGTTACTCTAGTCCCATCTGCCCTCCCTCCACTGGAGCCCAGGGTGAGTGGCTGCGAACAAAATTTTGCACATTGGCCCTTTAAGAAGGTGACTTTTTCTCCAGCAGACACCACCTCTCCTTGGTGGACAGAAATCCCACTGCTTTTCACAACTGGTTGCTACATGGGTGACTCTTCCTGGCTCTGGTGCTTTGGGCTGGGGATCCCAGCCTTGTGTTTAGGCCTCATACCTCTCAGAGGAACCTCCTGCAGCTGATATATCCCTCCAGCACCTCAGCCATCGCCCATGGAGCAGGGCCAGCACCTTTTGCATCTCCACCATTCCTACCAGTCTCAACGTGGCTTCTTCTGCAAATTCTTGGTTATAAAGTCTCTCTTCAGCTAATTCTCAGTTGTTTTTTCAGGGTGATTTTTCTCTTATTTAGTTGTATTTTCAGTTTGGTCCTGGGAGGAGGTGAGTGTAAGATCCACCTACTCCGCTGCTATCTTGAAAGTCCTTCTCTGCTGTATTTTCAACAACCATGCAAGGGAAATACTATTCTTCTTTTTTATCAGTGAAGAAACCAAAGCTTTGGAGGGGTTAACAGGTATATCTAAGGCACAGCTAAGTAAGATGCAGAGCCAGGTTGCAAACTCAAGCAATTATATCATGGCTACAGTTTTGGTGATGCTAGGTTGATCAGTATTTTTTCAATAGTGTTGTTCTTTACAAACTGCATATGTCACAGATTGAGTCCTTGAGAATCCTAGTTAGTGGGAATATAGATACCACAAACGTCAATTTCAGGGTCTCTTGGTTTACCTTTTCCAAATACTGAGTCAGCATATTTGCATTATATTGTTTCCCAAGGAGCCCAAAAATGTTTGTGGTGAGGAGCTGGTCTATTTCTCCTTTGAAGCCTTGCCGTTGATTAGCTCAGGGAGGGAATGCAATCAAGAAAATTCATGTATGGGAAAGGGGTGGGTATTACTGCAAGATTTAAGCCAGGCTCATCTCCTTCCCACTAGAAATGCTTTTGGGTCATGGTGAGGGGCTGCTGGTGAAGCTTGTGACCCTACAATCATTCTTGGCTGGGTTTTTATTCTTCCATTCCAGTAAATCATGAGCAGCCAGTAGGAACCTCGTGTGGTTCGGTTGTCATGGGAATCTGACTGTTTTAAATACTGACAGTGCAAAGAAGAAAATGCATTGAGCATATCGTGCTACTTTAAAAATCTATGACTTGTGATACTGAGACAATATAATGGACTTATTAAGAATACAGCAAGGGTTTGAAAATTATTTACTGAACATCCTAGCCTTGTATCTGTAGATTCTCAAACTTAATGAATGGGAATTATTAGATGTCTGTATTAAAATAAAATTATCTGCCTGGCCAGTGTGGCTCAGTGGCTGAGCATCGACCCATGCACCAAGAGGTCGCCGGTTCTATTCCTGGTCAGGGCACATGCCCAGGTTGCAGGCCCAATCCCAGTGGGGGGCATGCAGGAGGCAGCCAATGTTCTCTCTCATTGATATTTCTATCTCTCCCTCTCCCTTCCTCTCTCTCTAAAATCAATAAAAACTAAAACTAAAACTAAAAATAAATAAAATCATCTGAAACGAAAGCCTTTTCCAAACTAGTTCTTATAAATTAATACATCTAAAAGTGTGTTGATTAAAATATTAAGCCCATAGAAGGTCAACCATTAACAGTATACTGAAGGGTGCTCAGTGGAGGTAAGAGCTTAGGTTAGGTCTCATGTTTGAACTAGGTTTGTAAATGTGTTCAATGGAATAAATGGTGCATTAATGACATTTGATAATTATTCTCATTGTAAATCGGTTTCCATAAAATTAAATTAAGCAATGCAATGGTGGAAAATAAACAACAGACATGAGCATTTGAAAAAACATCAACAACAAAGAAGGGACACCCATCACATTGTTTCTCCATTTGATAGTCACTTCCTTTAAGGATCATTCAGCTATGTCCTTGATGAATTGAGAGATGCCCCTTGTAGACAGTATGTTTATAACCAAGTTCTATTGAATATATATTTGTTGAATGCAAGAAGCCCCAGGAAACTATAATGCCAAAATACACTCTGGGTGATGAGGAACAGATAATTGACCTTATTATCATATAGTGGCACAATGGCTGTTCACGAAGATGCTTAGGGCCGGGACATGAGGCTTGGTATGGAGGACATATAATTACAGTAGTCCCCCCTTATCCACAGAGGATACATTCCAAGACTCCCAGTTGATGCCTGAAGCCATGGATAGTACTGAACCCAGACTCAGGGCATGCAGTGTGGAAGTTTTTCTGGGTTTATCAATGTATAAAGTAAAAACTATTCATTCTCTGGTGGAGACTTTCCTTAAATGGTGCCCTCTAACCTTGAGCAAAGTCTGATCTTAATGATGGTACTGATGGTGGTGGTGGTGGTAGGGTGGGATGTGGCCTGTGCCCCTGTGGAGACTTTTAAAAGGACCTGGAAGGTGGTGCAAGCAGTGGGCATTCCTCCTTGCTAAAAGGCAATGAAGTAGTTCTTTTTATTTTTTACTCCTCACCCGAGAAGAGAGAGAGAGAAACACCGATGTGAGCAAGAAATATCTACTGGTTGCCTCCCCCATGACCCCGACCAGGGCCGGGGACAAACGACAACCAAGATACGTGCCTGTAATCGAACCTGCAACTCATTGGTCCACCGGCCAATGCTCTAATCGCTAAGCCACACTGGCCAGGGCAGCAATGAGGTAGTTCAACGTAGTGTTCCTTGAGACTGCTTTGGGCTTACATGCCCCAGAGGGAGAAGCCTCTGTTAGCTGAAGAGCTGATGGACTGTATTAGTTTCCTATTGCTGCTGTACAAATAACCACAAATTTAGGGTCTTAAAACAGCACAAATCTACTGTCTTGCAGTTCTGGAGGTAAGAAATCTGAACTGGGTTTCACTATGCTAAAATCCACCTGTCAGCTGGCCTGAGTTCCTTCTGGAGACTCTAGGGGAGAATCTGTTTCTTTGCGTTCTCTAGGCTCTAGAAGCTCCTGCATTTCTTGCTTTGGCACCTTCCTTCATCTTCATAGCCAGCAGCAGAGCATCTTCAAATATCTCTGTCATTACATCTTCTCTGCTTCCCTCTTTCCCTTACAAGAACCTTGTCATTGCACTGGGCCCTCCCAGAGAATCCAGGATAACCTCCCCATCTCAACATTCTTCACTCAGTCATATCTGCACGGTCCCTTTTGCCATGTAAAGCAATATATTCGCAGTGAATAGGATGTGGACACCTTAGGGGAGATATTATTATACTTATGATGAGCTATTAAGAAGACTCTTTTTTGTTAAGGAGAAAAATAGCTATATTACCATACACAGACAATCATCAAGCACCAACTTCTTCAGCCAGGCACTGTGCAGGGCATACACAGATGAGTGGGACTTCATTCTTGCCTGCGTGGAGCTTCATCTAGTAAGAGCTATGGGAACAGGGTGCACACACCAGGTAATGTCATGACCGAGGAAAGTGCTGAGGGGCTCAGGAGACAGAAAGGTCACATCCACTTGGGGTCAGGGGAGATCTCCTTTCACCTGGTTGGGGTAAGTACTGTGATAGATACACACAGGGTGGAGGAGTGGGACGGCAATTCACCCAGCTGGACAAAATAGAGAGTTCATTGTGTGGGGACAGCATGCTGGGGAAACGATGGCATGTGGCCTGGGCATAAGATGTTAAGGGGAGAAACCAGGGGAACAAAGCCTGGAGGCAAGGAGCGCTTTCTTCTTTAGGAAGAGTGAGGGAGGTGTCTGGTTGGCAGAGGAGCCTCACGTAACTGGATCATAGCACTCGGTTCCCAGCTGCTGCAGTGAGATAACTTGTCCCCTGATTTTGACCATACTGGAATGTTTTTTCACAGCTTGTGTCACCCTGCCCCAAACAAGCTGTTCTCTCGTGTTCAGCTGCCTCCTCGCCTGGTCTTTTTAACTCTCTCCATTTTCACAATTATTTCTTTTCCCGCTCTCAGTCTTCACTGTGCTACAACTTTGTCTTCTAAACCTCAGGTTCCTGGAACACTTTAGTCCCTCAGGTAGATCTGCTGTAGGTGAACTACACTTCTGCACTGAGCCATCCTGTTTTCTGGGGCACAGCCCAGCTCCATCGCTAGGCCACATTTAGTAAGAGGCGCTGGGTATCAGGGAGTGAGAAAGGCCTCAGGAAGGCTCCGTTCTTTATTACTTGGTCAACCCTCAAGTAAGTGATGGTGCAGTGCTCCAACTCCAACTTTTCCCAGGTCTTAGTTTTTCAAACGTTGGTAAGTGAGCAGAATAAAAAAGATTTGGATAGGTATTAGTATTTTTTTAAAGATGGGAATCTATTTTCTAGAAATTCAAAATGCATCCAAAATTATAACTTCTACCATTATCAACTTTCTTCTTTGTTAAACTAAACAACTGAATTTTCCAAGTTGCTTGTTCTCCTTGGAATTTATCTCCAGTGATGCTACAAAGTTAGGTACAGGTTTTGATATGCTGGATCCCAGGAACAGTTTGACAGTTTCCTTACTGCTTATAATCTGCAGTTCCCTGCAGTCCTCTGCGGTTTGCCAGTGGTCGTCATGGCATTATTTAAACTGGAAGAATAAAGGCATTGCATGTAATTTTCTGTATTGGATGCCTTCGTGTTATGGATGTATCTCCATGGAGAAATCCCATACATAAACTGAAAACAAATGCCTGGTAATTACAAAGGCTCAATCAAGGTATTGTTAAGAGAAGAAAGCCCAGCACACTGAAATATGATACATGAACTGTGTTACATGTATCATATTTTTAAAATGTCTAGAGAAATATGAGTTCACTGCCTTGTTTATTTTCCAAATTATATTTCAACTTCCTCTCTCAAAACACATTCTGCAGTTTTTAAAGGGTCACATCTTTTTTATGGATACAATTTTTATTACTGTATCCAGACAATAGGCTATTAACTCCTGTGTAATAAGGGAAATATATTGTTCACTACACTTATACATACAGATAAAATTTTAGATTTATTTTTAGATGTTCCCAGATACCATATATACAAACTGTATTAAGCATGTTACATCTTAAGAAATGTTTTCATTAACAGTTAGCCCAATAAAATATAAAATCATCTTTAAAAGGTAGCCTCGCCACTCCCCAATAGAAGAATAAATGACTTTAGAAAGGTAAGTCTTTGCCCCACATTCCATGGTCAAGTCACTGGACTTCTGTTAAACTAGAATTTTCAAGAATTCCATAGCAGGCCTCTGGAGGCCTTTCCCAGGAGGAAATTGCGGCCAGAGTTAGCAAAACACATTGACCAACCTCATGAACCTGAGGGCATGAGAGGAAGAGCATGCTGAAAGCTTGGGAGGGGCAGGAGGGAAGAAGCCTTCGAAAGCAGAGCCTAGACTGGGGCTCCTCAGCGTGTCTCTCCAACTGTTGTTACATGATATAAGGATAGAAATGAAAAGTAAGTGTTGAAAAATTTTAAAGCAATTTGACAGAGGAATTATGTTTCCACTGAATCTTATATTACTGCATTATATTTTATTAATTTATTGTTACTATTATTATATATCTATTTAGAATTTTTATGTTTCTAGTATTTAATTTTTACTGTAATCTGTACAAATATTGGTTCATTGCAGATTGGAATTTTTTAAAAGGTCCTTCACTGCAGATAATTTTAGAAGCACTGGTTGAAATAAAATTGAACTATGTAAATAAATCCATTGCTCAGGAGTGCAGTCTTAGCAGAGCTGAATTTAGAGCATAGAAATACAGACTATGCTCAGTTTGTGTATTACATGCATCCTCAGAAGTTTGAGATACCAGATGGGAGAGGTCAGATTATTTCTAAGGCATCTTCCTACCCTCATTATGTGATTAATTCATCTATATAATAAACATGTATTGTTGTGTTCCAGGTACTTAAAATACATTAGTAAAAGAAATAGCAAAAAAAATGGAGTTTATATTCTAGTGGAAGGAGATAAAGAATAAGCAATAAACGTAATAAATAATCAAATTACACAAATGTAGAGCAGTAAGTAAATGACAGAACTGCAAGTTAGGTGTACCAGAGTATTAGAGTTGTTGTTATTGTTGTTGTTGTGTGTGTGTGTGTGTGTGTGTGTGTGTGTGTGTGTGTGTGTGAAAGAGAGAGAGATGATTTAAAATGCTGTCATAAGGGTAAGCAAGCCTCATTGAGAAGGTGACATTTGAATAAAAGTTTGAAGATCATAAAGGGTTAGTCACATGGCTTTATGAGGAAGAATGATCCAGGCTGAAGGAAGAGCTTGCGCAAAGACCCTGGGATAAGGTAGCTGGGATGATGCATGAGGGAGCAGCAAAGAGTAGTAGAACAGAGAGGTCAAGGGGAGGTGACAGGAGATGAGATCGGAGAGGGAATGGGATCCCAGATCTATTAGGGCCACTGTGAAGACTTACTCTGAGTGAATTGGGAAACACAGAGCATAGAGCCTTGAGTATAGGAATGGTGTGTTTTAAAAGGGCCACTCAGTCTGCTGTGTTTAGAATCATGTGATGGGAGACCAGTTAGGAAATTATTCCAAGTGAAAGATGATGATTGTGGCTGGGTCTCGGGTGGTAGAGGAGAGATGGTGAGAAGAAGTAGATTCTAGTTATATTTTTATGGTAAAGCTAACAGGATTTCCTGGCCTAAGGGGATGTAGTGTATAAGAGAAAAACAGAAAGCAATTGTTTTGGTCTGAGATCTTTTTGTACCATTATACCCTCAGAGCTGTGCTTACTCAGAGAAATATCCCTGAATACAAACACTAGATTTTGGCCTCCTTTGGGAAAGAGGCTGTCTTTTCCCGTATCTAACTCTATTATAAGATAGGATTCCAGGTACAGGCTCTAAATAAATGTTTTATAGCATAAAAATGATATACTTCTATTTACACACTAGATACATGCATGTAATTCTCCCATACATCCTTTGAGACAATAATCAGCAAATAACCCAGCACTCTATTATTACTTACTATCTATTAAGTATCTACATTAGTATCTATATAATATTTATTCTTTTTTAAAAATATATTTTTGTTTTTTTTTAGATAGAGAAGAAGGGAGAGGAAGAGATAGAAACATTGATGAGAGAGAAACATCGATTGGCTGCCTCCTGCACGCCCCCTACTGGGGCTCAAACCCACAACCTGGGCACGTGCCCTGACTGGGAATTGAACTGGTGACCTCTTGGTGCATGGGGCGATGCTCAACTATATAATATTTATTCTTATTCAATGGGTTTTATCTCCTAGTGTAAGCAGCTTAAGCTGCTCTATTGGTTAAGTTATTTCTGATTTTTATTGAAATTTCCAGCTCAAAGAAGCACACGGAGATGCTTGTTTAGGAGCACTAAGTGCTCTATCATTCAATATCTGGGTCCTGGTAACATCTCAGTGAAACCAGAATATCCTTACATGCTATCTGTTGTAGAGGTGATGAGAGGTCTGGCCTTCCACATGATCTGTTCATCACACATGCAAACCAGAGAGCTGCAACCATGCCCTCCAAAATCTAACCTCCAGTGGGACCTGAAATCTGGTCTCTTCAAAAATCTGCCTTTTACCATAGGGCCGTGACATCAGCAAGCTTCTGCATATAGTACCAGAGCATCCTCTGGTTTAAAAACAGAATCCCATCCAGAAGAGATAAAGAAACAACTCACGGGGGTGCTGTGCCAGTCCATGCACCAAGTCCTTGATGCACACAACTGCACTGATTCCAGCCCAGCACCTGCGAGGCCTGCTCTACCATCCCGAGTGAGAGACTGCTGAGCAGCCTTTGAGTTTAGGCAACTTGCTTAGGGTCACCCAGATATTTGATGCTGCCAGGATTTAAACTTACATGGTTTGATCCAAAGCCCTTTTATGTATACCATCTCAATGCTCTGCCGCTTAACATAATCTAACACTTGCCAAAGGATAGTCACATTCTGTCCTCCGCAACTCTAGCCTCCCCTGGAAGGAAACCCTGTGTAAGGCTATCTCTTCCAGTTTCTATAGTTCACCAGTCCTGGGCATTTATCTTGACTGGATTGAACTTCAGCCAGGTCATTTTCAGTCAATTCTCCAATTTAGGCAGCCAGTGGGTAAAATACAAAAACCACCCTGTCAGAATCAGATGAAAAAAATACAGGCTGGGGATCCTTCCATAATGAAGCAGGAGATTCAGGTCTCTTGCTAGTATTTTAAATGGTGTTATTGACACTGAGCATAGAGCTTCCCTCTGGCAGGAGACACAAGAGCCACATCCCCTCAGTGGACCAGCAATCACCACAAACCACCTTTTGGGTTTTCAGAGAGAAGGATGGATTTACAGGAGCCAAAACAAAACAAACTCTATCCATGACATCTCAACACCCAAAATTGAATAGTGCTTGGCGATGGTACAAGGGACACAATAAATATTAAATCAGCTAAACCCAATTCGATTGACCACAGGACTCAAAGTGGGGAAAAAAATAGAATTGATTGAAATGGATTTTCCTGTGTCTTCTGTTCATCCTCTACTCATATCTCTCCTTCTCTTTATCTGTCCTTTCCACCTGCTCAGCACTCAGCCACCTGGAGTGCTGTGAGCCCACGAACCCTAAGGAAGCCACAGGGGAAGGTGAGCGGGCAGAACATATGGGCATCGTGAGCACAGAAGCGTCAAGCTTTTGTCTCCTCTCACCCTGGAAGCAAGGGTCAGTCAGGAGAGAAGGATCCAGAGCAGATGTGGGGCAAGAACCTAGATTCGGATGGGCGGGAGACCAAGAAAGAGGAGAGAGGGAGAGGAGCATTCAGAGGGAGGGAATGTAGAGGAGGACAGGGGTGGACATTTTTTTAAAAAGGAGGAATGGAATGAGCTGAAAGGGAAGGACCCCAGCAACAACCCAGGAAGTCTCTCCAGTGCTTGTCCAAACAGCGCTATTATGCCTTCCTACTCTTTCTTCAGGTCCTTAGAGAATTAAAAATTTTGTAATAGGTATCAAGACATCTAAGAAGTCTTTTTATTTTGCCTACTGAGACCAAGTGAGATGGGACCCTGTCTGCTGTGAGCCTCACTGTCTTCCTTCAGAGAACCACTAACAGGTACCTGCCCCATCTGTGTACATGCCTGTGCCCCCCCCACCCCCAAACACACACACACACACACACACACACACACACACACACACACACACGCTCCCTAGTGAAAGACTGTCAAGGATGGGTACTGTCTGTAGTAAGTCTTTATAGTCCCTGCCCTTCATATAGTTTCTGCCTCATGGCAGGCACTTAATAAATAAATTAAAAACCTAAGTACCATTGAAGCCAAATCTTTGGACCGACACAAGAATACAGCCTGTGTGACTGCATGTATAGAAAGTTCTCAAACTCATCTGGGTTCGGGAGTCAGGACTACTTTTGAGTAAGGGTACTAATGGGAGTGGTGTGAGGGCCTCTGAAGAAAGGGGATGTTCTCCTGCTTGATCTGAGTGGTCTTTTGCTTTTCTTTTGCTTCCTTTCTGAAAATTATTGAGCTGTACACTTATGATTTGCACACTTTTCTGTATGTATTTATGTATGCTGCAATAAAAAGTTTACTAGAAAGAAAAATCAAATAATTAACTACTCCAGTCAGAAAACCCATCAAAAGAGATTTAGGTGGATGAGAGATTCTAATTATACAAAGAGCTGCTTCTCTTCTTCTTTCTTTTGCTGAGAATAAATTAAAATAGCTTGCAAAATATATGACAAGTCTCACCAGCACTTCCTAAACATAATTACTCAGTACCATATCTTATTTCACTGCTAATCAATCATTGATCCTTAACAGGTCAACAAAAAGAAATACATCCATATGTATGTACAAATTACAATTTAATTAAGGACCTCTATAGTACCATGTTCTATATTATTGATTCTCAAAAATGTTGTTACACTGGAAGTAAACCAAAAGACTTTTATACATGAGTAAGCTTTCAGGATGTCAGACACTGAAAAGTGAATTGTGCCTCTGATTAATTGACTTTAATAATAATAATTTTATTTATATAGAGACCTTGCCAAGGCATTCAGGGAGCTGTAAAACAACTCATAATCCATGATTAAAGCATTATACAAGCAATATATAATAAGCCTCCCTCCTAAAGTAAAACAAAGGGAGGAGATGGATGGGCTGAGATATGAAGGTGCAGAAGAGGGAACAGGCTGTAGATTCAATGTGGAGAGGGTGATAAATGCTTCATTAGGGAAAGAGGGGAGTTTCCTGGGATTGGTGAGTGAGTGTAATTTAACAGCGTTGAATTGAAATAGTGGCCTATGGGGAATCAGTTCTAGCCCTGCAGAGATGTGTGCACTTCCTCCTCTCGGAGTCTGATGGAGGAACACAGATAATAATCACATCTTTCCTGCCAGCTACATCCTACCTATGAGGAGGATTTGTCATATGATCCAACCAGCAGAAGTTAAGGAAATACTTATAAATGATCCCTCACTTCTTGACATTGACAAAAGATCTAGGTAATTTTCTTTTCATCAGCTCTTATTAGAGCAATGTCCTGGAAAATATAAACATGTGAATGTGACTGTGAAGGTGTCCAAGCGTGAAAGTTCTGAGAGAACAGCAGCAGGAATCGAGAATTAGGTATGAGTACTTGTGACGTCCTTCCTCTGCAGACCCTTCCCCAATCCCACCTGCACTCCTTCCCCATCTGGCTCACCCTGCCTGACTGTCCCTCTGCTGGCCACATGACCTCTCTTGCCACCATGGCCCCTCAATTAGTCTTTTTAATTTTCATTTTTTATGACTTGCAACCAAGGCATGGGCATTTTTTAAAATGTAGAAAGCAGAGAAAGATGTAAAGGAGTAGGAAAAAAATTCTCCGTAATCCAACTACCCAAAGGCAGCTGCTTCTGAGATTTTTAAAAATATTGTGTGTGTGTGTGTGTATGTGTGTGTGTGTGTGTGTGTGACATATATATGAGAAAGCATCTCCATGGATATGTACCAAAGCATTGTCATTGGTTATTTCTAAGTGGTGGAATGATATTCACTTTTACCTTTAAACCTTTATGTAATATTAGAAAAAAATATATATGGTTATCTATTAGTTAATATCAGAGAAAAAGCCATAAAGTAAAAAGAGTCAAATAAGTTATTCTTTATTGAGCTTTGCCATGTGCTATTAAATATTACCTAGATCATCTTTTATTAAATGCAATGATATAACAGTATATGACTTCCAAAATGATGATATGGCAGATGCTAAAACATTAATTTGTTTTTGTTACAGATGTTTCTCCTTTTTTCCTCATTGACACCCTCCTCCCCATCCCCCCGCCCCATCCCCAGCTTTGTTGTCTATGTCCACTGGTCATGCATACATGCATGTAAGTTCTGTGGTTTATCTCTCCCTCCCCAAATCCCCTCCTCTGAGGCTTGTCAGTCTGTACCCCACCTCTATGTCTCTGGGTGAATTTTGTTCATCAGTTTGTTTAGTTCATTATAATCCACAAATAAGTGAGATCACGTAATATTTGTCTTTCTCTGCTTGGCTTGTTTTGCTTAGCATAAGATCCTTCCATGTCATCTCAAAGGATCTTTCTTACAGCTGCATAGTATTCTATTGTGTACATGTACCACTGCTGTTTTATCCACTCATCTACTGATGAACACTTAGGTTGTTTCCAGATCTTAGCTACTGTAAATAGTGCTGCTATGAACATAGAGCTACATATATTCTTTCTCATTGGTGTTTCAGGCTTCTTAGGGTATATTCCCAGAAGTAGGATCACTGGGTCAAATGGCTGTACAATTTTTAACTTTTTGAGGTAACACCATATTGTTTTCCACAGTGGCTGCACCAGTCTGCATTCCCACCAGCAGTTAGTCCCCTTTTTTCCACACCCTCGCCAACACTTATTGTTTGATGATTTGTTGATGGCGGCCATTCTGAGAGGTGTGAGGTGATACCTCATAGTTGTTTTAATTTGCATCTCTGATGATTAGTGACATTGAGCATTTTGTCATATGTCTCTTGCCCATTTGTATGTCCTGTTTGGAGAGGTGTCTGTTTAGCTTCTCTGCCCATTTTTTAATTGGGTTCTTTGTCTTCCTTTTGTTGAGTTGTATGAGCACTCTATATATTTTGGAAATTAACCCCTTATCAGATGCATCATTGACAATTATGGTCTCTCATATAGTGGGATCCCTTTCTGTTTTGATGGTTGTTTCTTTTGCTGTGCAGAATCTTTTTAGTTTGATGTAGTCCAATGTGTTCATTTTTTCCTTTGTTTCTCTTGCCTTAGGTGTTGTATCAGTGAAAATTCTGCTGCATATGATGTCTGAAATTTTGTTGCCTGCATTCTTCTAGAATTTTTATGGATTCATGAGTTACATTTAAGACTTTTATCCATTTTGAGTATATTCTTGTGTATGGTGTAAGTTGGTGGTCTAGCTTCATTTTTTTGCAAGTAGCTGTCCAATTTTCCCAACACTATTTATTGAAGAGACTGTCTTGACTCTACTGTATGCTCTTGACACCTTTGTCAAATATTAATTTCAGCATATTGTCTTGGTCAATTTCTGGGTTCTCTATTCTGTTCTATTGATCTATCTGCCTGTTCTTGTGCCAGTACCAGGCTGTTTTGATTACATTGGCTTTGTAGTATAACCTGATATCTGGTAATGTGATCCCTCCTACTTTGTTCTTCTTTTTCAAGATTGCTGTGGCTATTCAGAATCTTTTTTGGTTCCATATAAACTTTTGGAGTGTTTGTTCCAGTTCTGTGAAATATGTCATTGGTATTTTGATGGGGATTGCATTGAATCTATAGATTGCTTTGGGTAGTATGGACATTTTAATGATGTTAATTCTTCTAATCCATGAACAAGGTATATGCTTCCACTTTTTTATATCTTCCTCTATTTCTTTTTTCAATGACCTGTAGTTTTCTGTGAAAAGGTCCTTCACTTTTTTGGTTAAGTTTATTCCTAGGTATCTTAATTTTTTTGCTGTGATAGTAAATGGGATTTTTTTTTTAGTTTCTCTTTCTGTGATTTCATCATTGGTGTATAAGAATGCTGTAGTTTTCTTGACATTAATTTTGTATCCTGCTACTTTGCCAAATTCATTTATTAAGTCTAGTCATTTTTTGATGGAGTCTTTAGGGTTTTCTATGTACAATATCATGTCATCTACAAATAATGACAGTTTCACTTCCTCCTTTCCAATTTGTATCTCCTTTATTTTTTCTTCATGTCTAATTGCTGTGGCTAAGACTTCCAGTACTATGTTAAATAAGAGTGGTGAAAGTAGGCATCCCTGTCTTGTTCCTGTTCTTAAGGGGAATGCTTTTATTTTTTTCCCATTGGAGATGAGATTGGCTGTAAGTTTTTCATATATGGTCTTTGTTATGTTGAGATATGATCCCTTTATTCCCACATTGCTGAGCGTTTTTATCAGAAATGGGTGCTGGATTTTGTCCAATGCTTTTTCAGCATCTATTGATATGATCATATGGTTTTTATCTTTCATTTTGTTTATGTGGTGTATCACATTTATTGATTTGCAAATATTGTACCATCCTTGCATGCCTGGGATGAAACCCACTTGATCATGATGAATAATTTTTTTGATGTATTGCTGGATCCGATTTGCTAATATTTTGTTAAGGATTTTAAACATCTGTGCTCATCAGGGATATTGGCCTAAAGTTTTCTTTCTTTGTAGTATCTTTATCCAGTTTTGTAATTAGGATTATGCTGTCCTCATAAAATGAGTTCGGAAGTGTTCCATCTTCTTGGATTTTTTGGAATCGTTTGAGGAGAATGAGTATTAGATCTTCTTTGAATGTTTGGTAAAACTCCCCTGTGAAGCCATCTGGGCCTGGACTTTTGTTTGCTGGGATTTTCTTAATTACATCTTCATTTTCCTTTGTTGTTATTGGTCTGTTCAAGTTTTCTATCTCTTCCTGGTTCAGTTTTGGGAGGGTATGTGTTTCTAGAAATTTGTCCATTTCTCCTAGATTGCCCAATTTGTTGGCGTATAATTGTTCATAGTATGTTTTGATGATCCTTTGTATTTCTGTGGTGTCAGTTGTTACTTCTCTTTCATTTCTGATTTTGTTTATTTGGTTTCCCTCTTTTTCTTTCTTGGCGAGTCTGGCTAAAGTTCTATCGATCTTGCTTATCTTTTCAAAGAACCAGCTTTTTGTTTCATTGATCTTTTGAATTATTTTTTTAGTCTCTATGTCGTTTATTTCTGCTCTTACTTTTACTATTTCCTTCTGGCTACTAGCTCTGGGTTTTTCTTTTTGTTTACTTTCTAGTTCTTTAATTAGTAGGGTTAGAAAGTCAATTAGAAATTTTTCTTGTTTCTTGAGGTAGGGCTGTAGTGCTATGAACTTCCCTCTCAGGACTGCTTTGGCTGTGTCCCATAGATTTTGTGTTCTTGTGTGTTTATTTTCATTGATTTCCAGGAAGTTTTTAATTTCTTCCTTGATCTTGTTAGTAACCCATTCATTGTTTAATAACATGCTATTTAGCCTCCAAGTGTTTGAATGTTTTTGTGTTTTTATTGTAATTGATTTCTAGTTTCATGCCACTGTGATATGAGAAGATGCTTGATATGCTTTCAATTTTCTTGAATTTGTAGAGACTTGCTTTGTGTCCTAACATATGGCCTATCTTTGAGAATGTCCCATGTGCACTTGAGAAGAATGTATATTCTGCAGCTTTGGGGTGAAATGTTCTATAAATATCAATGAAGTCCAACTGATCTAGTTTGTCTTGTAAGGACTCTATGTCCTTGTTAATCTTTTGTCTAGAAGATCTATCCAGTGGTGTCAGTGGCATGTTAAAGTCACCCACTATGATCGTGTTGCTATTGATCTCTCCCTTGAAGTCCTCCAGATGTTTTTAGTATATTTTGGTGCTCCTGTATTTGGTGCGTATATGTTTACCAGGGTTATTTCCTCTTGTTGGATTGATCCTTTTAATATTATGTAGTGACCTTCTCTGTCTCTTATTGTGGCCCTTCTTTTGAAGTCTATCTTGTCAGATATGAGTATTGCTACACCAACTTTTTTTCCATTTCCATTTGCTTGGAAACATTTTTTCCATCCCTTCACTTTCATCCTGTGTGAGTCTTTTGTTGTGAGATGAGTCTCTTGTAGACAGCAAATATATGGGTTGTGTTTTCTTATCCAATCAGCTACCCTATGTCTTTTGATTGGAGCATTTAAGCCATTTACATTTAAGGTAATTATTGATAGATAGTTATTAGTTGCCATTTAAATTTTATGCCTGTGTTTCTCTCTGTCTCTCTCTGTCTCTCTCGCTCACTCTCACTCTCGCTCTCGCTCTCTGTTTCTTCTTCTTCTTCCAACAGTCCCTTCAGCATTTCTTGCAGTGCTGTTTTGGTGGTTTGGTGGTGGTAAATTCTTTAGCTTTTTTATTTTTTATCCATGAAGCTCTTTATTTCTCCTTCAATTTTGAATGATAGCCTTGCTGGATAGAGTAGTCTTGGATTCAGACCCTTGCCTTGCATTACTTTGTACACTTCATGCCACTCCCTTCTGGCCTGCATCGTTTCTATTGAGAAATCAGCTGACAGCCTAATGGGAGCTCCCTTGTAGGTAACTTGCTGTCTCTCTCTTGCTTCCTTTAAGATTCTTTCTTTGTCTTTAATGTTTGCCATTTTTATTATGATGTGTCTATCTGTGGGTGTTCTGGGGTTCATCTTGCTTGGGACTCTCTGTGTTTCCTGGACTTGTGTGACTTTTTCCTTCATCAATTTAGGGAAGTTTTCTGTCATTATTTCTTCAAACAGGCTCTCTATTCCTTTCTCTGTTTCTTCTCCTTCTGGTACCCCTATAATGCGAATGTTGTTACATTCTCTATTGTCCCACAACTCCCTTAAACTCTCCTGCTTTTTAAACTTTTCTTCCATTTGCTGCTCTAGTTGGGTGTTTTTCTCTACCTGTCTTCTAAGTCACTGATTGGGTCTTCAGCTTCTTCTAATCTAGTATTGAACCATTCTAAGGTATTTTTCATAACAACTATGTCATTCTTCATTTCCTCTTGATTTTTGTGCATAGCTTCTACCTCTTTTTTTAAGCCGAAGTAGTTCCCAGTGAGCTCTTCATAATTCTTATTAAGTTACTTGTAGTTTTCACCAAATTGTTTGAGCACCCTTAAAATCATTGCTTTGAATTCTTTATCTGACAAGTTGCTTTCTTTCATTTCCTGTAGTTCCTTTTCTGGTGATTCCTCTCTTCCTTTCCTTTGGGTGTTGTTTCTTTGTATCCCCATTTTAGCTGTCTGATAGCTCTATACCTGGTGAGGGATGTTTGGATGTGTAGGCAACTCACTGTATATCAAATAAGGCTACTGTGCCTCCCAGACTGTTTTGTTGCGTGTTGCCTCTTGCCTGCTGTGGATCCTGGAGGATTGACTACTGGGGGCTGGTATTGGTGTGTCCTGGTAGGTGCTGCTGCTGGATCACATGGGCCCCTCTGGAGCTGTGTTCCCAGCTGGTCGCTGGTGCCACCTGTAGCTGTATAGCTCAGGCCCTGTTGGAGCCAAGCTCCCTGCCTGTACTGTGGGCAGCTATGTTACACAGGCTCTACTGGAGCCCTGGTTCCCCACCAATCTTGTGCGCAGCTGGGTTGTACAGGCCCCATGGAGCCCCCGCTTCCTGCTGATCCCGTGGGGAGCTGGTTCACACAGTCCATTCTGGAGGCCGGGCTCCACACCTATCTTGTGGGCAGCTGGGTCGCAC
This sequence comes from Tadarida brasiliensis, assembly GCA_030848825.1. NCBI lineage: Eukaryota > Metazoa > Chordata > Mammalia > Chiroptera > Molossidae > Tadarida > Tadarida brasiliensis. The sequence goes on from CM061267.1 coordinate 52,397,723, forward strand.
AGGCCTCTCTGGTGCCCCAGCACCCCGCAGTTCCCGTGGGCAGCTGGATCACACCTGTCCCTCTCAAGCCCCGGCTTCCCACCGCTCTTGTGGGCCTCTGGGTCACACAGGCCTCTTTGGAGCCCCAGGTCCCACAGTTGGCGGCTGGGGAGTGCTGCTGCCCCGTGGGGCTCAGCTCCTGCTCAGCCTTTGCTGTGGTTTTAGGGGATGGGTCTCAGCTGCTGATATGTGCTCCTGTTGCCTGGGGATGGATGTCTGCTCCCCAGACTCTGTTACTGGGGGTATATCTCAACTCTGATTGGGCTGCTACTTTGGGGGATGATGCTGGGCTCCCAGCCATTTGGGGCTTCCACAACGGACACCTAGGCAGCTCCACTACTGTGCACTGGTCTGTGTTGACACAGGATGTCCACTGGTTCGAGGGTGCCAGGTGCACTTGTGGGCTCAGGTTGCTGGGCCCTAGCCGCTCCCACTGCCTCCTCCCAGGGAAGACCTGGGATCTTCCAAAATGGTGGGACCTCCCCACAGCGCAGGGAGAAGCACCCTCAAGAGCTGCTTACTGAGGTAGCCGGCTGTTCCCATCCACAGCACAGGAACCTTCTGCTCCGCCTCTCTGCACTGCATGAGTTTGGTCGTCCACCTTCACGTCCACTCACACTCTCTCACACACTAGTTCACTCTCTCACACACTCACCCTCCCTCCGGTCCTGCCCTCTGCCATCTTTTCTTCCTAAAACATTATTTTAGCAGAGAGCTGCTCTAGTCTAGATGGCAAGTTTAATTTCTATTTAGTTTGGCCATCTAAGTAACAAGAAAAGAAATATTCATTGTAGGAAAAGTTAAAGTAGTTAACAAAACCCACAACTGATGAGATGGACGATTAAAAGTGACATGGCCTCACTAGTAAGGTGATAAGTGCAGTTAAACAGAAAGGCTGAGACTATTAAAAGGACTGTTCCTCTAGCCAGAGCTGGAGCAGGGAATCCCCTATGGGTCAATAAAATAAAATCTTTAGTTTATACTGGGTAGATACAATGACTAACAGCTACCTAATAGATTACGATGTTGTCTATAATGAAATAATTTTTAAACCCCTTTTGTGGTATTTTTATCTAGGTTGGCTATGTAATTATGTGCCTTTGTTTGATGTAAGCTGAAAAAGATGTTCTGGCAGGGGGAAAAGGGGAACCAGAGTTTACTGGGAATCCTTGGGTAATGAGTGATTTATTGGTGGGTGAGGAGTCAAGTGAGAACTAGTGCCCTGGATAGAATAAAAGACCTTCCATTATTCAGAAAGTGAAAGAGAAGGATGGGGAGAGACTGTGTGGAAGGCTGCCATAAGTCTGACAGAAAAGCAACTTTCTGGGAAAGAAAGCAGACATTAGGGCAAAGAAGGCAGCTGGCAAAAACTTGACATTAGGGAGGACAGGAGAAAAAATTAGTCTAGAGAAAGATTGTACAGCATTAACACTATGTGTTTTGCTTTTGTGGGACTATTTAACCTTCAATATATGCCCCTCTCTTGATTACTGATCACATAATCAACAATTTCATAGACTTGTATTCAAGATGAGGGATTTTTTAATAGCCTGTGACTGATGATACAAGATTGTTGAGTCTTATCTCTTTGCATGTTTGTATTTACCTACAGTACATGGCATCTGAGACTATTACAAAAGAAAGAAAACAAGAAAGAATATAAACCTTCTTAGTCACTCGAAGTAGGGTAGCTGCTGAGTCAAAGTTGGGGTTATCAGACCACAAACTCAGCTCCAATTCTTTGGATTACTCTGATGTGATAAGACTGTCTTTGAACAGCGTTTACCAAACTGCAAGTTGGGAACTGTCACTAAGTTGTGAAATCAGTTGGGTGGATTGAGTTGCAATGTCTATTTTTTTATGTGAACTAGGGTCAAAAAAGAAGTTTCAAAGCTGCCATCATAGAGTACATTCTTGAATAACAGCAACTTACAAGTTAAAAAATGAAAGCATTAAAATCTGAACTCTCTGGAAAAGTATACTGATTATAACAATTTTCCACAAGAATTTTGTAGCAGGCGAGCCCAGGCTCGAGTTGTTTCAAACCAGACTAAACAAGGATGTTCTCAGAAACTGTGCCTAAATGGCAGGTTAAACCTTTCAGTAAAATGAGTGAAGGTAAGTGCATCTCTGTGTGAGTGGGTATTTAACTTAACATGTTACCTTTTGAAGTCCAGACACGTTCAATCTTCATATGTTCATCTTTTGGTAATTTAGGAAAATACATGGGAGGCTAGTAGATCATTGAATTCAAAATATTAGATAAAAAAAATACCACTTGTATTCATTTTGGAAAATGCTGCTTGAGTTTTCTTTTTAGATTTACTTCACTATTTATATTATCTATCTAATTGTATTCAAATTAATTTCTGTGACAGTGGAGGAAGACAGGTGACATAGGAACAAACTGAGTGATTGAAAGTTGCCACTCGAGATTAAAATTTGCCTCATATGACCTGGCTGGGTGGTTCAATTGGTTGGAGCTACATCCCATACACCAAAAGGTTGGGGATTCGATCCCAGTAGGGGCATGTTTGGGAGGCAACTGATCAATGTTTTCTCTCTCTCTTCCCTCTAAAAAATAAATAAAAAACATATACTCAGGTGAGGATTAAAGAAAAAATTGCCAGCTATTTTATAAGAGATTTTGCAGCTGGCAAGATTCACATTTATGACATATATATTTTAGTATTATTTTATTCTATTATATAGTAATTTTAGTAGAGAAAAATTTAATTTGTCCTATCAATCTTAAGTCCTATTGAAGATGAATTTGCCTTAGAAGTAGCAGAATTATTTATTAGGTAATTTTAAACCTAGAGTCAGTGGAGGGTGAATAGCATCATATCTTGGTATTCATATGCACACTCACCTGAATTGATCCATACTCTCTCCAGCCAAGTCCCTGCCACTCAGGATGTACCCAAGAGTTTGTTGTAGAATGTGCCAACAGTGACCTGGATGTAAGAAAATAAATTACTAATGTAACAAAGTTAATATATTTATATACTTTTAAAAATCCATACGTGAAGTTCCCCCCAAAAGAAAGCACTCAGTGAAAAGGATGTGGGGTGAGTGATGAGGCATTGAAGAAGAGAACAAGCAGTGGTAAAAAGCAACTGCAAAGTTTTGGCAAACCCATATGGGAAGCCTTTAAAAACCTTTTTCTATGACAGTATCACTAAATAAATTCCTAAGCAATCAGACTTCCAGAAAGGAGCATTTAAGAGCTTACACCAACAGACTGAAGTGTGGTTGTTGTTTTTAAAATTTTCATTCACTGAAAATTCATCTTTCAGCCTGTTCCTCACTTAGTTGTTGGAGCTATGTAGTGCTCTCTTTAATAATTAGCAATCAGATTTCTTCAAAAGGAAAATGAATCCCTTGTAAAATTATTATTTTTTTTAAGTTGCTGATTAAAGAACACTAGTTCTTGGTAAGAGTGCTGTAGATTACTTAGTAATGCACATCTTTATTCATGAACACCCTTTGAAATTCAGTTTTGCATCTATTTAATGTAATTTTTCTTCAAAATGAATGAAGTTATTTAAAAACAGGAACAAATACCCCACATTTAGTACTTTCAAACAATTAAAATAGTTAAAAGTGATTGTCCTCTTTGCTTAGAAAAGCTTATTGGCTATCACCTAAAAGGTACTCTTTGTAATTTTTTAGAATATTAAACAAATCACTATCAAAACTCTACCTGTCCTTTTTGCAGAAATTGACAAGCTGATATTAATATCCATATGAAATAAAGAAGACACAGAATAGCCAAAACAATCTTGGAAACAAAGAGCAGAGTTGGAAGACACATACTTACCAATTTCAAAACTTATTGCAAAGCTACAATAATTAAGACTAGCAAAAAATTAACATATGTTTAGACATATAGATCAATGGAACAAAATTGAAAGTCCAGAAACAAGCCCATACATTATGGTCAACTGATTTTTTTTTTTTTTTCCAAATGCTGTGCTACAAGAATTTTTAAAACATGCAATACCTGACTATTTAGTCAGGGGCACTGACCTCTTCCCTTAGACTGTCAAATAAATAAATGACAATAGCCAACACAATAATAGATGTCTGGTGTGAATAAATAAAATTATATCTATTTTTTTGTGTGAGATTGGCAAAAAATATAACATTTCTTGGTGTGCCGCGGAATTTTAGTTATTCGTTTATGTGTGCCATGAGATGAAAAAGGTTGAAAATCTCTGCACTAGAGGATGGTCAACTGATTTTTGACAAGGGTATCAAGATAATTCAATGGGAAAAAAAGTCTTTTCAACAAATGATGCTAGGACAACTGGATATCCATGTGCAAAAAAATGAAGTTGAATCCCTACTCCATGCCATATACAGCAATTAATCCAGTCCTGGCTGGTGTGACTGCCTAGATGGTTGAGTCTCATCCCATGCACCAAAACTTCACCAGTTTGATTCCTTGTCAGGGCACATGCTCAGGTTGTGGCTTGATCCCCAGTAGGGGGCATGCAGGAGGCAGCCAATGGATGTGTCTCTCTCAAGTCAATGTTTCTCCCTCCCCCATCCTCTCTCTCTAAAATCAATTTAAAAAAAACATAAAACTTTTAAGTCCAATGTTAGACTTAAATGTAAGAGAAAAATTATGAAACTCTTAGAAGAAAACGTAGAGGTTAATTTTTGTGACCTTGGATTCGACAATTGTTACTTAGATATGATACCAAAAGAACAAATAATAAAAGAAAAAATCGATTGATAGAACACCATCAACATTGAAAACTTTTGTACGTCAAAGGATAGCATCAAGACAGTGAAAATACAACTTACAGAATGGGAGAAAATATTTACAGATCATATATCTGATAGGGTTTGATGTCCAGAATAGGTAAGGAACACTTACAGCTCAACAATAAAAGACAAATAACCTAATATTATAATAAGCAAAGGATTTGATTAGACAGTTCTTCAAAGGAGTAAATAAAAAGATTCTCAGTATTGTTGTCATTAGGCAAGTGCACATCAAAACCACAATAAGATACCACTTCATACGCATTTAGGGTGTTTAAGATCAAAAGATGGACAATCATAAGTATTATTGAAGATGTGGAAAAACTAGAACCCTCATACTGTGCTGGTGAGACTGTAGAATGGTTTTGCTTCTTTGGAAAAGTCTGGAAGTTCTTCAAAACATTAAACATAGGGTTATAATATTTCCAAGCAATTATACTCCTAGGTATAGACTCAAGGGAGTTGAAAACATTTTCACACAAAAATTTGTACTTGAATGTTTATAGCAACATTATTCATAATAACCAAGAAGCAGAATCAATCCAAATGTCCACCAACTGATGATAGATAGACACAATATTGTATAGTCATACAATGGAGTATTATTCAACTATGAAAAGAAATGGAGTGCTGATACATTCTACAGCAAGGATCAATCTTGAAACCATTGTACTAAGTGAAAGAAGACAAACTAAAGGCCACATATTGCATGATTTCATTTATATGAAATGTCAGAATAGCAAATCCACAGAGACAGAAAACATATCAATGGTTGGCAGGGGCTGGAGGGAGGAGGGAATGAGGAGTGACTACTAATGGGTAAGGGATTTCCTTGAGGGGATGAAGATATTCTGGACTTAGATAGTTGTAATGTTGTATACTAATACCACGGAATTGTACACTTTGAAAATATGAATTTTATAGTATGTGAATTATATCTCAATAAAAACCTTTTAGGGTACAGATGAGAAAATTTAGACATGGTCTAAATATTAAACAATATTGGGGAATAATTTCTAATTTTCATAGACTGAAAAATAGCTATAAAAGAAGAATGTCATTATTTTTAATTAACGAATTCTGACATATTCAGGGATAAAGTTTATAATGCTTACAACTTGTTTTCAAATGGTTCAGCAAAAGACAAATATTTTATATATGTATAAATAAAGCAAAATTAGCAAAATATTAACAATGTTTCCATCTAAATACCATTCTTATCCTTTTTATGGGTTGGTTATGAGAATCAAGAGGTAATTTATTAAATGCTACACAGATTTTAATGATTTCTATTTCAAAACTTCATTTTTAGAGATTAGAGTATCTGTTACCAATGAATTGTGACAATTCAAAACCACATTTTATGTCAATTTTCTACCCTCATTATTTTATTTTATAAGTTTAAGACATGCTTTATACTTCATTCAAATTATTTTTAGAAAACTTTCAGGGCCATTTAGGGTTAATTGATTAGTAGTAGCACCGATTATTTTGATGGCTAACTTGGTCTTCCAAACTGCTGGGGGCGGGGGGGTGTTATATCAGGGCAGTCTTCAGAGAGTAAGAACAGAAACACTAGGCATAGCTAGAAACTTACATCATAGGATTTTTTAGAGGAACAGCACATAAATTAGTATTAGATACCTTGTAAATAGGATTGATGCGCTGACTGAATCAAGAACTAGTAAGAAGAGAGAGAACTTAGGCAAAATAGTATATAGATAAACCTCATTTAGGCTAATGAAGCAGCCTTCCTGGTGCTCAAGCCCTGGACCTGTGGGCCCTGTCTTCCTGCCAGCCATGTATCCTTGACAGTCTCTTTCTGACCCATCCAACCATAAAGCTTTCTGCCATAGGGGGAAGGAAGATTTGCACCTCTGTGGACGATTTTTAGGAAGACAAAGACAAGTTTTCACCTTAGTATTAGTATTGACTGAATAAATGAGTATTATTGACTGCCAAGTATGTAGTATATTCTGTGCCAGGTACTGGGTTTACTAGCATGAATAAGACATTATCCCAGCACCTGAGGACTTTCAAACTCTTGGGAAAAACATCCATAAATATATTAGTATAATATTGCAAGTACAATGGAGGGGATGTTATTGGGCATTTTAAGGTTGCAAAAGGTAGGTAGACTTAAAAAAAATAATTTCCAAAGCTGCAGTCCACACTTATATTAGTACATTTAGTGACAGCAGGAGTGGTTTGTTTAATTGAAGAATTGGCTCTATTCTAATAGTATGATTGAAACCCAGAGGCCCATATAACCAGTGTCTATGCTCATTTGTACATGTTGGGAAGATCTCACAAAACAAGAACAAAAGTACCTGGGAATGGCCTCTTCCCTGATGTCTTGTGTCTGACATTACCTTTCGATGGGGCTCAGATCTCTTCTACTAGAAGTGCTCTCCAATCAATCCTGCTCAGATTCAACTTACACTTACATACTCTCCCTTCTTTACTAATTCTTACTAACAGACATGCTGCTTTGAACTGCTGTTACTTGTTTTGTGTATCTAGGTGATTTTTTCTTACTGGGTTTTCAAAGAATAAGGGCACCTAGTTCTTTCATTTCTGTTATGTTTCATTCTTCTTCCTTCACCATCTTTAAGTAGAATTTTGCCCAAAGCCATTACTCCACTGTGGTTGATTAACTGTGTTGATTTATGACCTACCTGATTGGCAGCAACCACAACAAAATGTCACCAGGGTCTCCCTTTCCCTTTTCTTTTGACTTGAGGTCTACTATGATTTCCTCTTTATAAAATAATTCTTCCCAATTCCTCCTGTGGGATGCCCAGGCCCTCTGATTCCCCTTTGGTTAAGTGACTAAGTAACTTAGTGAGACACTGACCAGTCAGTCAGAGATGATACTATGAGGCAGGACTTGGACAAAATTGGTTTTGTTCTAAGCTCCTATCCCTCAACTCTCCTTCCTAGGGTGTTTTTGTTTAATTTAATTTTATTGTTGAGAGTATTACAGATGTCCCCCAATTTCCCCAATTTGCCCCCCTCCACCTATCTCCCACCCCACCCCAGGCCTTTACCTGTCTATTGTCTATGTCCATGGGCTATGCATGTAAGTTCTTTGATTAATCTGTTCCCACCCTCCTTTCCACCTTCCTTCTGAGATCTGTCAGTCTGTTCCATGCTTCCATGTCTGTGGATCTATTTTGTTTTTCAGTTTATTTTGTTCCTTAGATTCCACATATAAGTGAGATCATGTGATGTTTGTCTTTCTCTGACTGACTTACTTTACTTAGCATAATAATATCCAGGCCCACCCATGCTGTCTCAAGAGGTAAGAGATCCTTTTTGTGTGTGTGTGTAAATGTACCAGAGCTTTTTTTTTTTTTTTTTTTTTTTTTTTTTTTTTATCCTCATCTGAGGACATTTTTTTTTTTTTTTCATTTTTTGTTCAGATAGAGTGGGAGGGAGAGAGAGGAAGAGAGAGAGAGAAACATCGACGTGAAAGGGACACATCGAGTGGCTGCCACCCGCACGACCAACCAGGGCCGGGGACACACTGCAACCGAAGTACATGCCCTTAGCGGGAACCGAACCCGGGTCTCTCTGGACCGCAGGCCGACGCTCTAACCGCTGAGCCAAACCGGCCAGGGCCCAGAGCTTTTTTTATCTACTCATCTACTGATGAGCACTTGGGTTCTTTCCAGATTTTAGCTATTGTAAATAATGCTGCTATGAACATAGGGGTACATATGTTCTTTCTGATTGGTGTTTCAAGATTCTTAGTGTATATTTCTAGAAGAGGGATTACTGGGTCAAATGGCACTTCCATTTTTAATTTTTTGAGGAAACTCCATACCTTTTTCCACAGTGGCTGCACCAGTCTGCATTCCCACCAGCAGTTTACCGGGATTCTCTTTTCTCCACATCCTCCCCAGAACTTATCATTTGTTGATTTGTTGATGGTAGCCATTCTGACAGGTGTGAGGTGATACCTCATTGTGGTCTTCATTTACGTATCTCTGATGATTAGTGACAGTGAGCACTTTTTCATATATCTGTTGGCCATCTCTATGTCCTCTTTGTAGAAGTGTCTATTCAGGTCCTTTGCCCATTTTTAATTGAATTGTTTGTCTTCCTCTTGTTGAGTTGTATGAATTCTTTGTGTATTTTGGAAATTAACCCCTTATCAGATATATCATTGGCGAATATGTTCTCCCATAGTGTGGGTTCCCTATGCATTTTGAGGATGGTATCTTTTGCTGTGCAGAAGCTTTTTAGTTTAAAGTAGTCCCATTTGTTTATTTTCTCCTTTGTTTCTCTTGTCCTAGGAGATGTGTTGGTGAAATTCTGCTACGTGAGATGTCTGAGATTTTACTGCCTATGTTTTCTTCTAGGATTTTTATGGTTTTGTGACTTACATTTAAGTCTTTTATCCATTTTGAGTTTATTCTTGTGTATTGTGTAAGTTGGTGGTCTACTTTCATTTTTTCCCACGTATCTCTCCAATTTTCCCAACACTGTTTATTGGAGAGACTGTCTTTCCTTCATCATATACTGTTGCCTCCTTTGTCAAATATTAATTGCCCATAATGGTGTGGATCAATTTCTGAGGTCTCTGTTCTGTTCCATTGATCTATATGCCTGTTCTTACACCAGTACCAGGCTGTTTTGATTCCAATGTCTTTGTAGCATATTTTGACATCTGGTATTTTGATCCCTCCAACTTTGTTCTTATTTCTCAAGATGCTAGTCAGGATCTTTTTTGGTTCTATATACATTTTTGGAATATTTGTTCTAGTTCTGTGAAATATACTGTTGATATTTTAATAGGAATTGCATAGAATCTATAGATTGTTTTAGGTAGTAAGGACATTTTAATTATGTTAATTCTTCCAGTCTATGAACATGGTATATTCTTCCACTTCTTTGTATCTTCCTCTATTTCTTTTTTCATGGATTGTCCTATAGTTTTCCAAGAACAGGTTTTTTATCTCCTTGGTTAAATTTATTCCCAGGCATTTTATTATCATTATTTTTTTTAGTTTCTCTCTTTGAGAGTTCATTATTGGTATATAAAAATGCTGTCAGTTTTCAGATGTTAATTTTGTATCCTGCTACTTTGCCAAATTTATTTATTAAATCTAGTATTTTTTTCAGTGGAATCTCTAGGGTTTTCTATGTACAATATCATGTCATCTGTGAATAATGACAGTTTTACTTCTTCCTTTCCAATTTGAATGCTTTTTATTTTTTCTTCTATAACTCACCTATAAATCCATCAGGTCCTGGACTTTTTTTTTGCTGTGAGATTTTTTTATTACTGCTTAAATTTTATTAGTTGTTATTGGCCTATTCATGTTTTCTGATTCTTTCTGATTGTGTTTTGGAAGATTGTATAATTCTACAAATTTTTCCATTTTGCTCAGGTTGTCCAGTTTGCTGGCATATAGTTGCTCACAGTATTCTCTTAAAATTCTTTGTATTTCTGTGGTGTCAGTTGTTATATCGCCTCTTTCATTTCTGATTTTATTTATTTGGGTTTCCTTCCTCCCTTCCTTCCTTCCTTCCTCCCTCCCTCCCTCCCTCCCTCCCTCCCTCCCTCCCTCCCTCTTTCTTTCTTTCTTTCTTTCTTTCTTTCTTTCTTTCTTTCTTTCTTTCTTTCTTTCTTTCTTTCTTTCTTTCACCTGAGGATATCTTTTCATTGATTTTTAGATAAAATGGAAGGGAGGGAGGGAGAGAGAGAGAGAAACATCAATGTTAGAGAGACACATCAATTGTTTGCCTCCTTCACAACCCTAACTGGGGCCAGGGATCAAACCTGAAACCCAGGTATGTGCCCGTGATGGAGAATGAAACCTGCAACCCTTTGGTCCGTGGGCCAACACTCTAACTGCTGAGCCAAACTGGCCTGGGCTCTCTTTGTTTCTTGGTGAGTCTGGCTGAAGGTTCATTAACCTTGTTTATCTTTTCAAAGAATCAGCTCTTTGTTTCATTGATCTTTTGTATTGTTTTTTCAGCCTCTGTGTCATTAATTTCCACCCTAATCTTTATTATTTCCTTCCTTCTACTTCCTCTGGCTCTTTCTAACTCTTTTAGTTGTAGTGTTAGATAGTTTATTAGAGCTTTTTCTTGTTTCTTGAGGTATGCCTGTAATGCTATGAACTTTCCTCTCAGAACTGCTTTCATTGTGTCCCATAGATTTTGGGTTGTATTGTGTTCATCTTCATTTGTTTCCAGGAAGTTGTTTATTTCTTCCTTGATCCCAGTGGTAACCCATTCATTGTTTAATAACATGCTATTTAGCCTCTATGTGTTTAAATAATTTTGAGTTTTTTTATAGTGCTTGATTTCTAGTTTCAAGCCGTTGTGGTCTGAGAAGATGCTTGATATGATTTCAAACTTCTTGAACTTGTAGAGGCTTGTTTTGTGTCCTAACATGTGGTGTATCTTTGAGAATGTTTCATGTGAAATTGAGAAGAATGTCTATTCTGCTGCTTTGGGATAAAATGTTCTGTAAATTGCAACGAAATCCATTAGATCTGGTGTGTCATTTAAGGTCTCTGTTTTCTTGTTGATTTTTTTTTGTCTGAATGATCTATCCAATGATAGCAGTGGGGTGTTAAATTCCCCTACTATGACTGCATTGCTGTCAATCTCACCCTTAAAGTCCATCAAGAATTTTTTTAATATATATATTAAGGCTCCTATATTGGGTACATATATGTTTATAAGGGTAATATCCTCTTGTTGGATCAATATTTTAGTGTTATGTAGTGACCTTCTTTGTCTCTTATTGTGGTCTTTGTTTTGAAGTCTACTTTGTTGGAAATAAATGTTGATATCCTTAATTGTTTTTGTTCCATTTGCATGGAATTTTTTTTTTCACCCCTTGACTTTTATCCTTTATGAGACTTTTGTTCTGAGGTGGGCCTCTTGTAGACAGCATATACATGGGTCATGTTTTCTTATCCATTCAGCTACCCTATGACTTTTGATTGGAGCATTTAATCCATTTACACTTAAGGTTATTGTTTATATGTACTTATTTAATGCCATGTTTTTTCTTTATGCCTATGTTCCTTTCTCTATATAGTTCTTCTTCTTCTTAAAGCAGACCCTTTAGAATTTCTTGTAATGATGGTTTGGTGGTACTGAACTCCTTCAGCCCTTTCTTATCTGAGAAGCTCTTTATTTTGCCTTCAATTTTAAATGATAGTCTTGCTGGATAGAGAAGTCTTGGTTGCAGGTTCTTGCTTTTTATTACTTTGAACACTTTATGCTAATTCCTTCTGTTCTGAAGTTTTTCTGTTGAGAAATCTGCTGACAACTTTTTGGCAGGTCCCTTGTAGGTAACTAACTGTCTCTCTCTTGCTGCCTTTATGATTCTCTTTAGCCTTGGCCATTTTAACTATGATGTGTCCTGGCATAGGTCTTTTTGGGTTCATCTTGATTGGGATTCTCTGTGCTTCCTGAACTTGTGTAATTTTTTTCTTTCACCGGGTTAGGGAAGTTTTCTGTGATTATTCCTTCAAACAAGTTCTCTATCCCTTGCTCATTTTCTTCTCTTTCTGGTACCCCTATGATGCAAATGTTGTTACATTTCATATTGTCCTAGAGTTCCCTTAAACTATCTTCATTATTTTTCATTCTTTTTTCTTTCTGTTGCTTTGTTTGGGTGTTTGTTTCTTTTTTTACCTTGTCTTCCAAATCACTGATTCTATCCTCTGCTTTGTCCAGCTTATTTATTTATTTATTTTTTTAATCTTCACCCAAGGATATTTTTTTTCATTCATCTTTAGATAGAGCGAGAGGGAGAGAGAGGGGAAGAGAGAGAGAAAGAAACATTGATGTGAGAGAGACACATCAACTGACTGCCACCCACACAACCCCAATCGGGGCTGGGGACAAACTGCAACCGAGGCACGTGCCCTTAGTGGGAACCAAACCCGGATCTCTCTAGACCACAGGCCGATGCTCTAACCACTGAACCAAACTGGCCAGGGCTGTCCAGCTTATTTTAAATTCCTCAGTGTACTCTTGATTTCAGATATGTTATTCTTCAGTTTTGACTGGCTCTTATTGAGTTGTTGTTGTTGTTTTTTCTTTTTTCATGTTGATGTAGTTCTCATTAAGTTTCTTGCAGTTCTCAATAAGTTGTTTGTGTATTCTTATACCCATTATTTTGAACTCTGTGTCCAATAGACTGCTTGTTTCTATTTCATTTAGTTCTTTTTCTGGAGATTTTTTCTTTTCTTTTATTTGTGGTTGTTTGTCACCCCATTTTAGCTGTCTCTTTGTGTTTGTCTCTATGTGTTAGATAGAAACCATGACTCCCAGTCTTCATGGTGTGGCCTTATATAGTAATATCCTGTGGAACACATTGGTGAAGTCTCCTTGATCTCCTGAACTGAATGCTCTAGGAATGTCCCTTGTGTGGGTTATGTGGACCATCCTGTTTTAATTCGGAGCTGTTTGTTGTTGACTCATTCATGGGTGGGATTGTCTTTCACCCTATGGAAATGAGTTTAGCATGATAGGGCTAGCAGGCTTTCAGAATGCAAATCCAACCGACTCTTTGATTGGGGTGACACAGGCCCGTAGCCCTTGATAAGGGAGCTCACTGTTTGCCTTGTAGCTCAGTAATTCCCTGCCAGAGACCCTAAGGGGAGGCTCTGAGGGGCTCATACCAGATATACCAGTTCTGAGTTGTGTCCCCTTTCCCTTGTGAGGCTGCACCAACAGGGATGTGCTAGTGGGGCTTGGAGGAAAAGAGCAAGGCTGTCACCTCTGCTTGGGGTGGGGAGAGAAAACTGTTTGCCTCCTTCTATCACTGTAGTGCACTGCCAGAGGCCCTGGTGAGGTGCTCCAGGGGAGTCATGTTCAATGTCCAAGCTCTGATTTGCACCCCTTTCCACAAGTGGATATGAGTTTAGCAGGGTGGGGCCAGCAGGATCAGGGAACACAAATCCAACCTGCCCTTTGTTTGGGTTGGTGCAGGTCCTCAACCTCAAGAGGAGAGGTAGCTGCTTTTCTTCTAGCTTCATGCCAGAGCTCCTAAAGGGAGGCTCCAAAGGAGTCACACCAAATTTCACAGTTCTGAGTTGTGACCCCTTTTCCCTGAAAGACTGCATCTTCCAGAAGGTGCAGATGGGGCTTGGAGAACTAGACCAAAGCTGCCCCTTCTGCTTGGGGTGACATCAGCTCTTGGGAGAGCTTGTTGCCCCCTTGTATTTCTGCAGCTCGCTGTTAGAGGCCCTGAAGGAGACCTCTGAGGGACTCACTCCAAATTTCCTTGTTCTGGTTTTCCCCCTGTGGGACTGCACTTGGCAGGCGGTGCCAGCAGATTTTGGGAATGCTAATCCAGGCAGCCCTTTGTTGGGGGTGGTACAGGCCCTGGGCCCTTGGGAAGGGAGCTATGTGCTTGCCTTCTAGCTCAGGAGCATCCCACCAGAGCTCCTGAAGGACGTCTCCAAGGGCGTCATGCCTGATTTCCCAGTTCTACGAGGCTGAGCCTGCCAGATGGTGCAGGTGGAGCTTGAAGGAATAGATTAAGGCTGTCCCCTCTGCTTGGGATGGTACCAACTCTTAGGAAGGGAAAGAGCTTGTCACCTCCTTCTATCTCTGCAACTCACTTCCAGAGACCCTGATGAAGGCCCCCGAAGTGGGTGGCTCCAAATACCCCTGTTCTGAAATGCACTTCCATCCCTCTGTGGGACTGGGCTTTGAAGGTGGTACCTGCAGATTTGGAGAATGCAAATCCAGGCAGCCCTTTGTTGGGGGTGTTGTGAGTCCTCATCCGGGTAGTTAGCTGCTTGCTTTCTAGCTTGGTAGCACTCCACCAGGGATCCTGAAGGGAGGCTTGCAAGTGCATTCCTCCCCCTAGTTCTGCAGCTGCCTGCTGCCTGAGGCTCTGACCAGGTAGCCTTCTGTTGGGGATGGTGCCTGCCTAACTCTTGGGCAGGGGGAGATTGGCTTCTGTTCCCAAGACACTCAGTTCAATGATTGTTTGAAACTGTCTATAGTTTCTCCAGGAAAAAAAAAAAAAAGCCCATCTCAGGTCCCTTTTTGGGTACAGACAAAAGTCCTTTATGCCCAATTTGAACTTGGCAGGTGGAGTTGCCAGTATTTGGAGGACAGGGTTAGTGCACTTTCTCCATCTGATGCTGTAAGAATAGAAGTGCTGGACCCTGGGAGATGGTATCTGAAGGTGGTGTGAGAGGCTGGCTTAAGACTGAGACCTCAGAAGCCTACCTTCCTGATCTCTGGTGCTATGCCACCCAGATCTTCTCCCTATGGCTTCCGTATGTGCTGAATCTCCTTCCCTCTACCAGACCCCTGGTGAGTGTCTGAGAGTGAGTCCCTGTGCATGAACCTTTAAGGAGATCACCCAGGATTCAAGCAGACTCTTTCCTCTTTCACGTGGACATATCCCTGCTTATTTTTGCTAAATGTTATGCAGGCTCTTCTTCCAGGCCCTTGTGTTCTGGGTTGGGGAACCTGGTGTGGGATTGAGGCCCCACTTTCCTCTGGAGGGGCTTTTTCAGCTGTGTTATTTCTCCAGCTTCACAGCCACTGCCCCTGAGTGCAGAGTCCGGCCCTCTCTGCATCTCCGCCCTTCTTACCAGTCTCTGTGTAGCTTCTTTTCTCAATCTTTGGATATAATACTCCAGCCCAGGTGTCCTTCTGTTGTTAATTTGGGTTAATTGCTCTAAATTTTAGCTGTAACTTCAGTTTGGTGCTAGGAGGAGGTGTGTGTTGCTTTCACCTATTCCGCTGCCATCTTTCTAACTCCTGGTGGTGGGGGGGTGATTATTCATCTTTCTCTCTGTTCCCAAAACATACTCACAGGGTAGGATCTAAAACTCAATCACAATAAAACACAAAAAATTGATAGGATTTAAAATGTCTCCTTTCCTTAGATTAATTACAATTCAATAACTTAGCAAAGTCTTAAACTGAGGATTAAAACTCAAACCATGGAATTTCAGATATTTCCTCCTGCAAGAGAAGAAAATATTTTTTTTGCCAGCTTAGTTTCCTCACCCATCTCAGCACCTTTCTTAACATACATCTAGAGTCAGCATGCTGCCAGGGGGTCACCAGTTCAAAACTCAAGTTGGCACTGGTTGTTGACTTCTTGGTGACAACTTGATATTTATGTGAAATGAAGTGGTAATTTCATTTCTTGTTTCTTGTACAAAGATGCTTAATGCACAAACTCCATCTAACAGGTTTCCACCAATAATTAGCACTTTGTTGGAAACAGACACAGGGGACTGAATAGCCTGTAAGAAATAGCCTCTGTCCCTTGAGTGGTTCCTTTAATAAAATGTTGACACATCCTTCAGCAATAAATGCTGAGGCAAAGGAGAGGGAAAGTTTAATGTACAACTTTCCAACTTTTGCTGGGGATAAATTGAATAAGCATTGGGATTTACCAGAATCTGATCTTCTAATCATCTTGAGAAAGCAGCTTATAAGTTTAATATGAATGTATAGATGCTCTTGCCAGGAGAACCAGGCCACACATGTGTCATCTTCTTTACTGATAGCTGCAACAGCAGACCCTACGTGCATTTCAGATGATGTGATCATATTCTATCAAACTCTTTGGCTCTTGTGTAAACTCTGTGTAGATAACTTACTGACTGTCCTGATAATAAAAACGTCAGAATATGAACATTTCTTTCTTTGGGAGCATAACAGAGAAACAGACACCGAGGCAGCTCTGTGGCCATATAAGCCAAAATACCATTATCAATCATCCATAATAACCAGGGTACTATAAAAGTTAGTTTGGATTTAGTTTAAATAGAAGTATTTAAAGGTAGAGAACTAAAATTATAGGTTAGAAGTACCAAATGTCATGAACAGTCCTTGAAAGTGTCTACATGGGATACTGCTTTCTAAAAGAAACCCACATCTTAGAATAATTATTTAATTACACACAATAACATGGAAACTTCCTGTGTTCATTTCTTCTGAAAAACAGTGATGCTTTATATACATATAGTGTTTTAGTCTATTCAAGGCAACATAGTGTTATGATTAAGAATACTAACATTGCTAATTACACCTGTGTGACCTTGAATACTTTTTTTTTTTTTTTTAGCTTTTCTATGCCTTAGTTTCCTCATCTGTAAATTGGAATAAGAGCAGCACCTGTCTCCTAAGTCTTGTGAGGACTGAGTTTGTTGAGACCATTGAAGCCCTCAAAATGGTGCCTGACACAGAGTAAGGCCTCCGTAAATGTTAGCTCTTAGTACTATTTTCTTTTTCCTAGCTACATTAATTTGTTATTCACAATAATCTTTGCAGTGTTGAGATATATTGATGTGGTAGCCAGTGACAGAACTAAACAGAGAGACAATTTATTGATTCATGGAACCCAAAGAAGTTGGACACCCAAAACTGTGGAAAAGTCTCAGATGTATCTGGTGTCTAGGACCTCTGGAATCAGGACATGGATGCCCCCATAACTTGTTCTTTGTTTTCCTTACCTTCCTCCTGCTGAAATCAGCTAAATTTGCCTTTCGCCATGGACTAGCTTTCTTGTCATGGTATGTAACAGCTTCTGATTTCAACTTAGGTTTAACTCTAATCACTTCTCACAATAATGAAGAATTGACTGCTTATTTATCATTCCCAAGTATGAAATCTTGGAGAAAGATCCTGATTAATACAGATTTATAGGGACCAATAGATGGGGGCCAGGAAGTAAGGTTTCATAAAAACCTGATTATCTTATTAGATAGCCCATGATGATGATGGTGGAGGATGGGAGGTAGAGAGTGAGGAAAATTGAAGGACACCAGGGTCAGGAAGAGTGAGAAGTTGGTATGTATACATTATACCAGGAAAGATTTAAAAACTTTTGTTGTAGTTATAATGCACATACCATAAATTTGCCCTTTCAAGGTGTACAATTCAGTGGTTTTTAGTATATTTACAAGGTTGTACAACCATCACTGCTATCTAATTCCATATTTCCTTACTCCCCCAAAGACACCTTTACCCATTAGCAGTCACTCCTCATTCTCCTCTTTCCTAGCCCCTATCAATCACTAATCCACTTCTTATTTTTATGGGTTTGCCTATTCTGGACATTTCATATAAATGGAATAATATAATATGTAGCCTTTGTGTCAGGCTTCTTTCATTTAGCATAATGTTTCCAAGGTTCATCCATGTTGTAGCATGGATCAATACTTTTTATTCCTTTTTAAAGCTCAATAATATTCTATTAACTGCATATACCATATTTTGTTGTTATGGTTTGTTCATTAGTTTATGGGCATTTGGGTTGATTCCACTTTGGGGCTGTTATGAATAATGTTGCTATGAACATTCATATACAAATTTCTGTGTGGACATCTGTTTTCAACTCTCTTATGTCTACACCTAGGAGTTTAATTCTGAGACATATGTTAACTCTAATATTTTGAGAAACTTCCCCACTGTTTTCCAAAGCAACTGAACCATTTTATATTTCTACCAAGAATATATGAGATTTCAGTTTCTCCACATCGTCAACACCTGTAATTGTCTATCTTTTTCATTATAGCCATCCTAATGTGTAAAACAGTATCTCGTTGTTGTTTTGATGTGTATTTCCCTAATGATTAATGAATTCAACCATATTTTCATGTGCTTATTGGCCATTTGTACATCTTCTTTGGAGAACAGTCTATTTAAATTCTTTGCTCATTTTTAAATTGGGATTTGCCTTTTTATTGTTAAGTTGTAAGACTTCTTTACATACTCTGGATACTATGACTTTATTAGATATATAATTTGCAAATATTTTCTCCCATTCTGTGGGCTGTCTTTCACTTTCTTGATAGTACCCTTTGAAGTGAAAAGTTTTTTAATTTTGAGAACTTTAAATATTTTCTTTTGGTGTCATATCTAAGAAACAATTGTCTAGCCCTGGCCGGTTTGGCTCAGCGGTTAGAGTGTTGGCCTGCGGTCCAGAGAGACCCAGGTTCGGTTCCTGCTAAGGGCACATGCCTTGGTTGCAGTTTGTCCCCGGCCCTGGTTGGGTCGTGCAGGAGGCAGCCACTCGATGTGTCCCTTTCACGTCGATGTTTCTCTCTCTCTCTCTCTTCCACTCTCTCCCTCCCACTCTATCTGAACAAAAAATGGAAAAATGTCCTCGGGTGAGGATAAAAAAAAAAAGTAAAAAAAAAGAAGATTTACCCCTATGTTTTCTTTTAAGAGTTTCATAGTTTCAGCTCTTACATTTAGGTCTGTGATCAAGTTTGAGTTAATTTTTGTGTATGGTATGAAATAGGGGGTCAAACTTCATTCTTTTGTGTGTGAATGCCCTGTTGTCCAAGCACTACTTGTTGAAAAACTATTCTTTCTTCCATTTCACGATCTTGGCATCCTTGTCAAAAATCAATTGAACAGCCTGGCCAGTGTGGCTCAGTGGATTGATCATCATCCATGGACTGAGAGATCCTGGTTCGATTCCCAGTCAGGGCGCATGCCCTGGTTGTGGGTTCGATCCCCAGTAGGGGGTGTGCAAGAGGCAGCCAATCAATGTTTCTCTCTCACATCGATATTTCTATCTCTCTCTCCCTTCCAATCTCTCTCTAAAAAATTAATAAAAACATATTTAAAATAAAATCAATTGAACATAAATATGTGGATTTATTTCTGGGTCTCATTTCTATTGCATTGATCTATATGTCTATACTCATGCCAGTACCACAGTCTTGATTGCTATAATTTTGTAGTAATGTTTGAAATGGGAAGTGTGCATCCTCTACTTTGCTCTTACCTTTCAAAATTATTTTAAAAGCCAGATGAGATTTGGATAAGGATTGCATTGAATCTTCAGGTCAATTAAATCTGTAGTGGAATTGCCACCTTACTATGAACATGGGATGGCTTTCTCTCTACTTAGCTTTTCTTTAATTTCTGTCAATAATATTTTGTAGCTTACAGTGTACAAGTTGTGCCTCTCCTTGGTTAAACTTATTTTTTTTTTAACTTTTTAATTAATTTCAGAGGGAGAGAAAGAGAGAGAGGGAGAGAGAGAGAAACATCAGTGTAAGAGAGGCACATCGATTGGTCACCTCCGGCATGTGCCACAATAGGGGTTCAAGCCCACAACCCAAGTATGTGCCCTGACTGGGAATCAAAACTGTGAACTTTGGTGCATAGGATGACTCTCCAAGTAACTGAGGCACACTGGCCAGGGCCTTAAATATTGGTTTTTTTTTTTTATGCTACTGCAAATTGAATTGTTTTCTTCATTTCTGTTTTCAGATTTCTGGTGTATAGAAATACAACTAATTTTTGTATATTGATTTTGTATTCTATAACCTTGCTAAACATTTATTAGCTCTAATTTTTTTTATATGTGTGGATTTCTTATGGTTTTCTATATATAAAATTATGTCATCTATATGATATAAAATAGAGATAGATTTACTTTTACCTTTCCAATCTGGATGCCTTTTATATATTTTTCTTGCCTAGTTTCCATGGTAAGGTATATTATTGACCACATTTTATAGATGGAAAACCTGAGATTCAGGTAAGTAACGTAGCTCCTTAAGGTTTCTCTGTACTTAGTTTGAGTTTTAATCCTGATTTGATAATGACTTGCTGAATGTCCAGTTATTTACATAGACCTCAGTTTACCACCTGTAAATTTTAGGCATTGAAAAAAGTAACTCAATAAACATAATTACAAAAAGTGATAAGTGCTATGAAGGATATGAATTGGGTACTATGACAGGAGAAAATACCTGTGTGTGCTGTGGTGGAGGGATTAGAGCTGTTAGGACAGGCCTCTGACAATTCAACTACAACTTAAAGTTTGAGAAGGAGACTTGCATTTCTTTCTTCTAGGCAGAAGAAACAGCATTTGTGAAGTCTCAAAGGCAGGAAGGAATTTGACTCTCTGCTAATAGACTGAAACTTAGTGAAGGCAAGAGACCTATCTGTTTTGACTCATCAGTGAATCACCAAAGCCTAACACCAGGAATGGAACATTGTAGGTGTTCATGAAATAGTTGTTGAATAAATGGATGACCAAATGGATTAATAAATCAGGTAATATGTAAGGTTTCTTTAAGCTCTGACAATCTACCTTTTTCAGTGGTTAGAGCCAAATTTCTTCAAATTTATTGTGACTAATAAGCTTATTCCAGTTCAGTTTGTTCCACTCAACAGCTCATACTGAGGTTGAGGGTTTGATTTTAGCCTTTGTGCATTATCTCTTGAGTTCTACTTACTACTGGGCCTTATAGGCACTCAAGGACCTCCCTTTGCATGTTTTTGGCAACACTTTTGGCCTTCTATACTTAGATTAGAGTTGGTGAGAGTTGATAGAGTGGGTAGTATGGTGTTTCAGGGTAAGGGGACAAAAGGAAGTACATGGAAGATACTCATGGCGTTGGTGACAAGACAGAGATACTCTAGTTCAGCTTTGCCTTTGCTTGTAACCCCACTCCTCATCAACCAGAGTCAGACTGACAATAAATCCCTGCATATCTATTACCAGTCTCAGCAACTGAATCCTTGCTTACAGACATTCACCAATGTCCTACTATGTGTGAATTAAGAAATCAGTGTTCCCAGAGTCTCCTTCTTGGGAGTACTTCATCCTTGACTCAGGAACATTTCTTCTCTACCATCCATAGAGGGCTTCTTCTGGCTAAGGCTGTGGCTCTGGTTACCTGTATTATTACTATTATTATTTGTTCATCTTTATTGAGAGTATTACAGAGATCTCCCCCATTTATCCCCCATTGCTCCCCTTGTTACCTGTATTATAAATGGAGTTGATTGACAACCTGACATGCTTGTTCATTTTTGCTTCATTATAATGCACTCCAATTTTTCCCTTCCTCCTCCTCATTATTTCTAGTTTGGAATTTTCTTTCTCCTTTGGTGGTGTGGTGGGTGTGATACAGACTCAGAAGTGCAGAACTGAGTTGATTATACTGATCAGTTCATTGCACTCTAGCATCATTAGTCTATTCAAGGCCATCTTTTGCTTTCTTTTATTTGATAATTTACTGCCTTCATCCCTTTTTAAAAATATATATTTTTTATTGAGTTTTAGAGAGAGAGGAAGGGAGAGGGAGAGAGAGATAGAAACATCGATGAGAGAGACACATCAATCAGCTACCTCCTGCACACCCCCAATGGGGATTGAGCCCGCAACCCAGGCATGTTCCTTGACCGGGAATAGAACCAGTGACCTCTTGGTCCATGGCTCAATGCTCAACCACTGAGCCACACTGGCTAGGCACTGCCTTCATCCTTTCTCTTCACTCCCATTACTCCTTTTAAATCAGTTACTGGATATATATATATATATATATATATATATATATATATATATATATATACTTTCAAACTATTCTTAATTTATTTAGATATGTGTGCTTCATTGAAAAAAAATCTAAACATTTTCTGCATGTGTTTTTAAAGGCAACAAATGGTATTGTGCACTGTGTTAGTTTCCTAGGGCTGCCAACAAAATACCATAGACTGGGTGGCTAAAAAAAACAGAAACAGGTTTTCTCATGTCTGAAGGCTAGAAGTCCAAAATCGAAGTGTTTGCAGGTTTGGTTACTTCTGAGGCCTCTCTCCTTGGCTTGCAGATGTCTGCCTTCTTGCTGTGGTCCTCACATGGCCTTTCCTCTGTTCATGTATATCCCTGGTTATTTCTTGTATGTCTGAATCTCCTCTTCTTTTAAGGACTCCAGTCAGATTGGATTAATGCCTCATCCTAGTGTCCTTGTTTTAATTTACCTCTTAAAGACCGTGTCTCCAAATACGGTTACATTTTGAGGTACTGGAGGTTGGGACTTCAACATATGAATTTGGGAGGAACAGAATAACATACTCTATAGGTCTTTTTATTTCTCTTTCAACACTGTAAGATCTATCCATGTTAGTATATGCAATCTAGTTTGTGACTTATGACAAATAGTTCTATTATATGGAACATGTTATATTTTACTTATCTATTCCCTAAGAGATGGACCCCCTAATTTGTCTGAAGCCCTTTACTACTATGAACATTGATGCTCACACATAGCTCCTTGTGTGCCTGTGCAAGAAATTCTCTGAATTATGGAGCAGAAATGGGCTTGCTAGGTGCAGAGTATACACATGTTAAGTATCAATAAATATCTCCAGATTGCTTCAGAATCATCTGCAGCTGGATGAGGATTCCTCTTTCCTAGCACCATCATCAGCACTCTATGCCACTTGCTAATATTTTCTACTCTAATGGGCAGAAATTTATCTTGTTGTTTTATGTAGCATATTTCTGATTACTAGTAAAGTTGAGGATCTTTCTGTGTATTTAATAACCAGTTAGGTTTCCACACTTGTGAATGGCTCTGTAAATGCTTATTGTCTTATTTTTTCTTGATAAATGAGTTCTTTGAATATTCTAGACATTAATCCTTATTGATTTCTTGCAAATATCTTTTTCTAGTCTATCACCTCTTCCATGAGAAACTTGATCTATAGTGCCCTTCATAGAGCAAGAATCTTTACTTTTGCTGTAGTATAATTCATCTCTTTTCCTAATACAGTTTGCTTTCTTGTGTTTAGTTTCTGAAATTTACCCTCTTCCCACTCCCCAATATGACAAAGATATTCTTTTACATTTTATCTTCTTAGATTTATTTTATTTTATTTATTTTATTTTTTATCCTCACCGGAGGACATTTTTTCATTTTTTGTTCAGATAGAGTGGGAGGGAGAGAGAGGAAGAGAGAGAGAGAGAAACATCGACGTGAAAGGGACACATCGAGTGGCCGCCACCCGCACGACCAACCAGGGCCGGGGACAAACTGCAACCGAGGTACATGCCCTTAGCGGGAACCGAACCCGGGTCTCTCTGGACCGCAGTCCGATGCTCTAACCGCTGAGCCAAACCGGCCAAGGCATTAGATTTATGTTATTTAATTGGCTTTTTAAATTATTTAATTGTATCTATATCTCTCACATTTATGTCTTTAACCAATTTGGAGTTTATTTTTTGTTTTTTAAATCCTCACCCGAGGATATTTTTCCATTTATCTTCAGACAGAGTGGGAGGGGGACAGAGAGAGAGAGAGAGAAACATCAGTGTGAGAGAGACACATCGATTTGTTGCCTCCCACACAACCCCGACCAGGGCGAGGGACCAAACTGCCACCAAGGCACGTGCCCTTGACTGGAATCGAACCCGTGACTTTTAAGTCCACAGGCTGGTGCTCCAACTGCTTAGCCAAACTGGCCAGGGCTGGAGCTTGTTGTTGTTGTTTTTTAAGTCGTTATTAGATAGTTACTTCTCAATACTCATTCTCATATTGCTAGCCATGATAAAGATTATATTTCACAGACTTCCTTGTAGTTAAGTGAGACCATATGACTTAGTTCCCAGCAATTGGATATAAACAAAAGTATGGGGGAGGCTGCTGGAAACATTCTTTAAGATGAAAGAGGCAAGTTTCTCCTTTTTTTCCCTTAGTTCTTTCTGCCACCAGCCTGGACTGCTGGAATATTAGCAACCATATTGAGCCACAGATAGACCTTGAGGACGGATGGGTGCCATAAGCTGTGTATGGCTGCGCAGATAGCTAGGAGACTTTGATGATACTATGGAATTGTAGGACCAGGCCTGCATCCTATATCTGGACTTATGTTACAAGAGAGATAAATAAGCTTCTACCTTATTAACCACTGTGACCATGTTTTGTTTTGGGGTTTTGATTATATATGTATAGCTAAACCTCATGCTAACTAATATAGTATCAAGTAAACAGTCAACCTTATTTTTCTCCATATACTGAGCCTGCCTTTCCAAACCCATCTACGTGATGATTTGTCCTTTCCTACTAGCTGTGATGTTACCTCTATCGTGTGTTAAGTTCTTACATATTCATGAATGTATCTATTGCTAGGATCCCCACACTATTTTCTTTGTCTGCTCCTGCACCAGAAAATAGATGTAAATTTTATCAAGTGATTTTTTTTCCATTTATTAAAATGATTCTTCTCAGTTACCAATGTCTGTGAGGTAAATTTAAGTATAACTCATAAACAATTTATTAGTGAATATTACCCCAATAGTCAATGTAAAAGTCTACAGATTATTCAGTGAGTTTGTTCCATTTCTATCAATTTCTCCAATTTATGAATGTTTCTTTTCTGATACTTATTTCTTATCTTCCATTGAATCGAATACAATTTTCCTGTGGTGTTTGAACATTTGACATCTATTATTATTTTTATGATAGTTTATTCTAATTTATTAAATCCTCACTTATATGTGAAAAAGATGGCAGCGGGCAGGACTGGAGGGAGGGTGAGTGCGTGAGAGAGTGTGAGAGAGAGTGAATGGACGTGAAGGTGGACCACCAAACTTGTGCAGTGCAGAGACACGGAGCAGCAGGCTCCTGTGCTGTGGATGGGGAGCAGCCGGCTACCGTGGTAAGCAGCTCTTCAGGGCGCTTCTCCCTGCGCTGCAGGGAGGTCCCACCATTTTGGAAGATCCTGGGTCTTCCCTGGAAAGAGGCAGTGGGAGCGGCTAGGGCCCAGCAACCTAGCCCACCAGTGCACAGGGCACCATCAGACCAGTGGACACACTGTGTCAACACAAACCAGTGCACAGTAGTAGAGCTGTCAAGGTGCTAGTTGCAGAAACCGCAAACCACCAGGAGCCCAGCACCATCCCCCACAGTAGCAGCGTGATCAGAGTCCAGATATACCCCCAGCAACAGAGGCTGGGGAGCAGACATCCATCCCCAGGCAACAGAAGCACAGACCAGCAGCAGAGAACCATCCCCAAAAACCAGAGCAAAAGCTGAGCAGAAGCTGAGCTCCAGTGGGCAGCAGCATTCCCCAGCCACCAGCAGCTGGACCTGGGAATCCATTGGGGTCTGTGCAACACAGCTGCCCACAAGAGCAGTGGGGAGCCAGGGATCCAGAGGGTCCTGTGTGACCCAGCGGCCCATAAGAGCTGTGTGGAGCCAGAGATCCAGAGGGACCTATGTGACCCAGTGGCCCACGGAATAGACTTGGAGCCAGGTCTCCAGAGAGGACTGTGCGATCCAGCTCCCCATGAGATCAGCAGGAAGCAGGGGCTCCAACAGGGCCTGTACAACCTAGCTGCCTACAAGATCAGCAGGTACCAGGGCTACAGTAAGGCCTGTGAAACACAGCTGCCCATGGGTCTGGCTGGGAGCTGGGGCTCAAGAGGGGCCTGTGTGACCCAGCCTCCCAAGGTGTGGGCAGGGAGTGCAGCTCCAGCAGGGCCTGAGCTATACAGCTACAGGTGGCACCAGCGACCAGCTGGGAACACAGCTCCAAAGGGACCCACGTGATCCAGCAGCAGCACCTACCAGGACAAACCAATACCAGTCTCCAGTAGTCAATCCTCCAGAATCCACAGCAGGCAAGAGGCAACACGCAACAAAACAGTCTGGGAGGCACAGTAGCCTTATTTGATATACAGTGAGCTGCCTACACATCCAAACATCCCTCACCGGGTCTAGAGCTGCCAGATGGCTAAAATGGGGAGACAAAGAAACAATACCAAAGGAAAGAAAATGAGGAATCACCAGAAAAAGAAACTACAGGAAATGAAAGAAAGCAACTTCACAAATAAAGAATTCAAAGCAATGACTTTAAGGGTGCTCAAACAATTTGGTGAGAACTACAAGCAACTTAATAAGAATTATGAAGAGTTCACGGGGAACTACTTCAGCTTAAAAAAAGAAGTAGAAGCTATGCATAAAAATGAAGAGGAAATAAAGAATGACATAGCTGTTATGAAAAAAACCCTTAGAAGGGTTCAATAGTAGATTAAAAGAAGCTGAAGACCCAATCAGTGACTTAGAAGACAAAGTAGAGAAAAACACCCAAATAGAGCAGCAAATGGAAGAAAAGTTTAAAAAGCAGGAGGAGAGTTTAAGGGAGTTGTGGGACAATAGAGAATGTAACAACATTCGCATTATAGGGGTACCAGAAGGAGAAAAATCAGAGAAAGGAATAGAGAACCTGTTTGAAGAAAGAATGACAAAAAACTTCCCTAAACTGGTGAAGGAAAAGTCACACAAGTCCAGGAAACACAGAGAGTCCCTAGCAAGATGAACCCCAGAAGACCCATAGCTAGACACATCATAATAAAAATGGCAAACATTAAAGACAAAGAAAAAATCTTAAAGGAAGCAAGAGAAAGACAGAAAGTTACCTACAAGGGAGCTCCCATTAGGCTGTCAGCTGATTTCTCAATAGAAATGATGCAGGCCAGAAGGGAGTGGCATGAAGTGTACAAAGTAATGCAAGGCAAGGGTCTGAATCCAAGACTACTCTATCCAGCAAGGCTATCATTCAAAATTGAGGGAGAAATAAAAAGCTTCATGGATAAAAAATAAAAAAGCTAAAGAATTTACCACCACCAAACCACCAAAACAGCACTGCAAGAAATGCTGAAGGGACTGTTGGAAGAAGAAGAAGAAACAGTGAGAGAGAGAGAGAGAGAGAGAGAGAGAGAGAGAGAGAGAGAGAGAGGAACACAGGCATAAAATTTAAATGGCAACTAATAACTATCTATCAATAATTTCCTTGAATGTAAATGGCTTAAATGCTCCAATCAAAAGACATAAGGTAGCTGATTGGATAAGGAAATACGACCCATATATATGCTGTCTACAAGAGACCCACCTCACAACAAAAAGCTCACAAAGGATGAAAGTGAAGGGATGGAAAAAAATTTTTCAAGCAAATGGAAATGAAAAAAAACTGGTGTAGCAATACTCATATCTGACAAGATAGACTTCCAAACGAGGGCCATAATAAGACACAGAGAAAGTCACTACATAATAATAAAAGGATCAATCCAACAAGAGGATATAACCCTGGTAAACATATACGCACCAAATATGGGAGCACCAAAATATATTTAAAAACTTCTGGAGGACTTCAAGGGAGAGATCAATAACAACACGATCATAGTGGGTGACTTTAACATGCCACTGACACCACTGGATAGATCTTCTAGACAAAAAAATTAACAAGGACATAGAGTCCTTACAAGATAAACTAGATCAGTTGGACTTCATTGATATTTACAGAACATTTCACCCCAAAGCTGCAAAATATACATTCTTCTCAAGTGCACATGGGACATTCTCAAAGATAGACCGCATGTTAGGACACAAAGCAAGTCTCTACAATTTCAAGAAGATTGAAATAATATCAAGCATCTTCTCAGGTCACAGTAGCATGAAACTAGAACTCAATTACAACAAAAGCACACAAAAACATTCAAACACTTGGAGGCTAGATAGCATGTTATTAAACAATGAATGGGTTACTAACAAGATCAAGGAAGAAATTAAAAACTTTCTGAAAACCAATGAAAACAAACACACAACAACACAAATTTATGGGACACAGAGAAAGCAGTCCTGAGAGGGAAGTTGATAGAACTACAGCCCTACCTCAAGAAACAAGAAAAATTCTTAATTGACTTTCTAACCCTACAACTTAAAGAACTAGAAAGTAAACAAAAAGAAAAACCCAGAGCTAGTAGGAGGAAGGAAATAGTAAAGGTCAGAGCAGAAATAAACAACATAGAGACTAAAAAAGTAATTCAAAAGATCAATGAAACAAAAAGCTGGTTCTTTGAAAAGATAAGCAAGATTGATAGACCTTTAGCCAGATTCACCAAGAAACAAAAAGAGAGAAATCAAATAAACAAAATCAGAAACGAAAGAAGAGAAGTAACAACTGATACCACAGAAATACAAAGGATCATCAAAACATACTATGAACAATTATACACTAACAAGTTGGACAATTTAGGAGAAATGGACAAATTTCTATAAAAACACAGCCTTCCAAAACTGAACCAGGAAGAGATAGAAAACTTGAACAGACCAATAACAACAAAGGAAATTGAAGATGTAATTAAGAAACTCCCAGCAAACAAATGCCCATGCCCAGCTGGCTTCACAGGGGAGTTTTACCAAACATTCAAAGAAGATCTAATACCCATTCTCCTCAAACTATTCCAAAAAATCCAAGAAGATAAAACACTTCCAAAATCATTTTATGAGGCCAGCATAATCCTAACTCCAAAACCAGATAAAGACACTACAAAGAAACTACAGGCCAATATCTCTGATGAACACAGATGCCAAAATCCTTAACAAAATATTAGCAAATCGGATCCAGCAATACATCAAAAAAATTATTCATCATGACCAAGTGGGGTTCATCCCAGGGATCCAAGGATGGTACCATATTCGCAAATCAATAAATGTGATACACTATATAAACAAAATGAAAGATAAAAACCATATGATCATATCAATAGATGCTGAATAAGCATTCAAGAAAATCCAGCACCCATTTCTGATAAAAACACTCAGCAATGTGAGAATAGAAGGATCATATCTCAACATAATAAAGGCCATATATGAAAAACCTACAGCCAACATCATACTTAATGAACAAAAACTAAAAGCATTCCCCTTAAGAACGGGAACAAAACAGGGATGCCCACTTTCACCACTCTTATTCAACATAGTACTGGAAGTCTTAGCCACAGTAATTAGACATGAAGAAAACATAAAAGGGATCCAAATTGGAAAGGAGGAAGTGAAACTGTTATTATTTGCAGATTGACATGATATTGTACATAGAAAACCCTAAAGACTCCATCAAAAAATGACTAGACTTAATAAATGAATTTGGCAAAGTAGCAGGATACAAAATTACCGTCAAGAAATCAACAGCATTCTTATTCACCAATGATGAAATCACAGAAAGAAAAACTAAAAAAACAATCCCACTTACCATCGTAGCAAAAAAATTCAGATACCTAGGAATAAACTTAACCAAAGAAGTAAAGGACCTCTTCACAGAAAACTACAGGTCATTGAAAAAAGAAATAGAGGAAGATATAAAAAAGTGAAAACACATACCTTGTTCATGGATTAGAAGAATTAACATCATTAAAAATGTCCATACTACCCAAAGCAATCTATAGATTCAATGCAATCCCCATCAAAATACCAACGACATATTTCACAGAACTAGAACAAACACTCCAAAAGTTTGTATGGAACCTAAAAAGACCCTGAATAGCCACAGCAATCTTGAAACAGAAGAATAAAGTAGGAGGGATCACATTACCAGATATCAGGTTGTACTAAAAAGCCACTGTAATCAAAACAGTCTGGTACTGGCATAAGAACAGACAGATCAATGGAACAGAACAGAGAATACAGAAATTGACCCAAGACAATATGCTCCATTAATATTTGATATACAGTAGAGTCAAGACAGTCTCTTCAATAAATAGTGTTGGGAAAATTGGACAGCTACATGCAAAAAAATGAAGCTAGACCACCAAATTACACCATACACAAGAATAAACTCAAAATGGAGGAAAGACTTAAATGTAACTTGGGAATCCATAAAAATTCTAGAAGAAAATGTAGGCAACAAAATTTCAGACATCATACGCAGCAGAATTTTCACTGATACAACACCTAAGGCAACAGAAACAAAGGAAAAAATGAACACATGGGACTACATCAAACTCAAAAGCTTCTGCACAGCAAAAGAAACAATCATCAAAATGGAAAGGAAACCCACCATATGGGAGACCATAATTGCCAATGATGCATCAGATAAAGGGTTCATTTCCAAAATATATAGAGTACTCATACAAGTCAACAAAAGAAGACAAAGAACCCAATTAAAATATGGGCAGAAGACCTAAATAAACACCTCTCCAAACAGGACATACAAATGGGCAAGAGACATATGAAAACATGCTCAATGTCACTAATCATCAGAGAGATACAAATTAAAACAACTATGAGGTAACACTTCACACCTGTCAGAATGGCTGCCATCAACAAAGCATCAAACAACAAGTATTGGTGAGGGTGTGGAGAAAAGGGGACTCTAGTACACTGCTGGTGGGAATGCAGACTGCTACAGTCACTATGGAAAACTCTATGGTGTTACCTCAAAAAATTAAAAATTGAACTGCCATTTGACCCAGTGATCCCACTTCTAGGAATATACCCTAAGAAGCCTGAAACACCAATCAGAAAGAGTATACGTACCCCTATTTCATAGCAGCACTATTTACAATAGTTAAGATCTGAAAACAACCCAAGTGTCCATCAGTAGATGAGTGGATAAAATAGCAGTGGTACATGTACACAATGGAATACTATGCAGCTGTAAGAAAGATCTCTTATCGTTTGAGATGACATGGAGGGACCTGGAGAGTATTATGCTAAGTGAAACAAGCCAAGCAGAGAAAGACAAATATCACGTGATCTCACTTATTTGTGGAATATAATGAACTAAACAAACTGATGAACAAAATTGACCCAGAGACATAGAGGTAGGGTACAGACTGACAAACTCCAGAAGAGAGAGTGTTGGGGGGGGGAGAGATAAACCACAGAACTTATATGCATGTATGCATAACCAATGGACATAGACAACAAAGCTGGGGATGGGGCAGGGGGGAATGGGGAGAGGGTGTCAATGGGGGAAAAAGGAGAAACATCTGTAACAAAAACAAATTCATAAAAATAATTAAAAAAATAAATCCTCTCTTATGCTTATTTTTTCTTTATCACTATCTACAGAAACCATGAAATAACAAAGAAACAAAGAAAACAGGAACTTTAGTATACTATAATTTTCTTTTCCTTGACACTCCCCACACCACACACACACAACCCCCCTTCCTCAGCTAAATTTTAGTTCTGGATTATTATGATTATACCTTTTCTTGTTTGTCTTGGCCAAGGCTTAACTAAACAAAAATAAGTCTTACTCTGTTCTTTATTCACCCTTTCTTCTCAGATCATATTGCTTCCTCCTATATTAATGTTTCTTCTTGATGGAGTACATATCCAAGAGTTCATTGAAAGAGAGTGTTAGTGTGGTAAACTTTCTGAGACATGTAATACCTGACAGTATTTTTATTCCTTTATTACATTTAAATGTCAAATTACTTGATTATAAAGTTCAAGTTTGAAAGTTGTTTTCCAAAATAAAGACAAGTCATTGGGAAAAACCAACTGAAGAGGAGCTGGAGAGAACCCTTATAACCAGGGACGTATAGAGGACACCAAATTGAGCAGAGTAGGAGCTGCAGAGGCACAAGAGGGCTGGCTGGGTGCCCACAGGCAGCAGTTGAGGGTTGTCTTATCTGTGAGCAGTTCCCTCTGAGAAGTCAGGGGTTAAATCCCCAAATCGGCTCCACAGCACAGAGTGGCAGCTCCCTAGCACAAAGTGCCAGAGCAGGGAAAGGCTCTCACATAACACCTGACTGAAGAAATCACCAGAGCTGAGGAGTGGGGAACAATGGCACTTCCCTGAAGAGCCAGTGCACTAAATCAGCTAAAGCCACTCACCTTGGGCTCAGGCAGAGGGATGGTGGACTGGACTGGAAATGTGTGAAAAGAGATGGGGGTTTGTGGCACTGGGGAGAGAGCTGAGAAGGAGGATACTGGCGGTTTTATGCTGACTCGCTCCTTCATAAGACAATAGCCATCTTACTCAAAGGGCCCCTTCCCAGCGTGGGGAGTGGGGAGGGCAGGGAGAGAAGCAAGATCCCCTCCCTCAGGAATTTAACACCATCCAGATGGAGAAATGCAAATTGAGGCTCATTAATAGCTCAAGTCTACCAGCAAGCAAGGACGGGGGAAAGGTCTCAGTGTTTGGGTTCCAAGCTCTGAGCACTGAGCTGTGAAGGCTGAAGCCTGAGCTCCTGTGCTAAGCCCCTCCCCCATGGCTTCAATAGTCATCTCTGTCAAGTAGCCCTCTGTTTTACCCTGGGGGGGTAGCAAATGCCCTTCTCTCAGTAATTTAACACCACCCTGTGGCTCTGGGGACTGAACTGTGAAAGCACAGGCCGGGACCCTGGCTGGGCCAATAATCTACATGCAGAAGCCACTTTGTTATCAAATCAACTTTAACCCAGGGGAAAGCAATTGCCACACCCACTGGAAATTCTCTTACCCTGTCTACCCGAGGGATTTTTCATTCAGCTGATGACTACACCCGAGGCTCATCAAGTAACTGAAACTAATAGCCTCCAGGCAAAAGCTAGAGGATAACTGAATCTTTGCTTGGCCTGTGAATCTACACAGGAAAATAAGAATACACGTTGGTGTTTAAAGTGGGCCCCTCACATTCATCCAAACCCAGTAGAGGGAGCCACAATTAATGGAACACTAACACCCACAGGGAAAATTTGGCAGGCTCCAAAACCCACTGAGACAGCCAAAATGGTAAAACAAAGAAACAAATCCCAACTGAAAGAACAAGAGTATTCTACAGAAGAAGGGATAAATGAAATGGAATTAAGCAAGTTATCAGAGGTCAAGTTCCAAGTAATGATTATGAGGAAGTTTAACAGCATGAGTAAAGAGCTCAACAGCATGAGTAAAAGATTATAGAAACAATGAAAATCAACCAATTGGAAATGAAAAACCACCAAGCAGAAATGAAGAATGACATAGTAGAAATAAAGAACACATTGGAAGGAATAACCAGCAGACTAGAGGAAGCCGAGGATTGGGTCAGTGAATTAGAAGATAAGGTAGAAAAAAATGACCCAATCAGAAAAACAAAATGAAAAACAATTAAAAAACAGGAAGACAGCTTAAGAGAACTGTGGGACAATATGAAATGTAACAACATCTGCACCATAGGAGTTCCAGAAGAAGAAGAAAATGAGCAAGGGTTAGAGAATGTATTTGAAGAAATAGTGACAAAAACTTCCCTAACTTGGTGAAGGAAATAGACATACAAGTCCAAGAAGCACAGAGAGCTCCAAGTAAGAAGAATCAAAGAGGCCCACACCAAGACACATAATAATTAAAATAATAACTGACACTACAGAAATACATAGGATTATTTAAAAAATACTATAAACAATTATATAGCAACAAATTGGACAATC
This sequence comes from Tadarida brasiliensis, assembly GCA_030848825.1. Lineage (NCBI taxonomy): Eukaryota > Metazoa > Chordata > Mammalia > Chiroptera > Molossidae > Tadarida > Tadarida brasiliensis. The sequence continues at coordinate 52,431,489 of CM061267.1, forward strand.
TAGATGAAATGGACAAATTTCTAAAATCACACAGTTTCCCAAAATTGAACCAGGAAGAGACAGAAAACTTGAACAGACCAATAAGAAGTAACAAAATTGAAGATATAATCAATAGACTCCCAGCAAACAAAAGCCCAGGCCTGGAAGGCTTCACTGGGGAGTTGTACTGAACATTCAAAGAAGAACTAACACTCATTCTCCTCAAACTATTCCAAAAAATCCAAGAAAGAGGAAGACTTCCTAACTCATTTTATGAGACCAGCATAAATCCAATTCCAAAACCAGATAAAGACACTACAGAGAAAGAAAACTACAGGCCAATATCCCTGATAAACATAGATGCCAAAATCCTTAACAAAATTTTAGCAAATTGGATCTGGCAATACATTAAAAATATTGTTCATGATGACCAAGTGGGATTCATCCCAAGAAGGTAAGTTGGTACAATATTCACAAGTCAATAAATGTGATACACCACATAAACAAAATGAAAGATAAAAATCATATGATCATATCAATAGATGCTGAATAAGCATTCAAGAAAATCCAGCACCTGTTTCTGATAAAAACACTCAGCAATGTGGGAATAGAGGGATCATATTTCAACATAATAAACGCCATATATAAAAAACCTACAGCCAACATCATATTTAATGGGCAAAAACTAAAAGCAGTTCCCTTAAGAACAGGAAAAAGACAGGGATGCCCACTTTCACTACTCTCATTTAACATAGTACTGGAAGTCTTAGCCACAGCAATTAGACAAGAAGAAAAAATAAAAAAGATCCAAATCGGAAAGTAGGTAGTAAAACTGTCATTATTTGCAGATGACATGATATTGTATATAGAAAACTCTAAAGACTACATAAAAAATCTAATAGAGTAAAAAAAATGAATTTGGCAAAGTAGTAGAATACAAAATTAACATTCAGAAATCGATGGCATTCTTATACACCAATAATGAGCACTCAGAAAGGGAAACCAAAAAGAAAAAAAAATTCCATTTACCATTGCAACAAAAAGTAATAAAATACCTGGGAATAAACTTAACCAAGGAGGTAAAAGATCTGTTCTCAGAATACTACAGGACATCAAAAAAGAAACAGAAAAAGATATAAAAATGTGGAAACATATACCATGTTCATGGATCAGAAAAAATTAACCTCATTAAAATATCCATACTACCCAAATCAATCTACAGATTCAATACAATCCCTATTAAAGTACCAATGGCATATTTCACAGATCTAGAACAACCACTCCAAAAGTTTATATAGAACTATAAAAGACCCCAAATTGCCACAGCAATTTTCAAAAAGAACAAAGTGGGAGGGATCATAATTCCAGATATCAAGTTATACTACAAAGCCGTTGTAATCAAAAGAGCCTGGTACTGCCATAAGAACAGACATATAGATCAATGGAACAGAACAGAGAACCCAGCTATCAACTCAAGATGGTATGCACAATTAATATTCAACAAAGGAGGCAAGAGCATATAATGGAGAAAAGACAGTCTCTTCTATAAATGGTGCTGGGAAAATTGGACTACTATATGCAAAAAAAAAATGAAACTAGACCACCAATTTACACCATACACAAGAATAAACTCAAAATGTATAAAAGAACTAAATGTAACCCATGAAACCATAAAAATCCTTGAAGAAAATGTAGGCAGAAAAATCTCAGTCATCATATGTAGTGGAATTTTCACTGATACATCACCTAGGGCAAGAGAAACAAAGGGAAAAAATTAATAAATTGGACTTCATTAAACTTAAAAGCTTCTGCATTGCAAAAGAAACCAGCATCAAAGTGAAAAGAGAACCCTCTCTCTGGGAGAACATATTTGCCAATGATACATCAGATAAGGGGTTAACTCAACAAAAGGAAAACAAACAATCCAATTAAAAATGGGCAGAGGACCTAAATAGACAGTTCTCCAAATAGGACATACAACTGGCCAGAGACATATGAAAAAATGCTCATCATTTCTAATCATCAGAGAGATGCAAATTAAAATGACTGTGAGATATCACCTCACACCTGCCAGAATGGCAGCCATCAACAAATCCTCAAACAACAAATGCTTGCGAGAATGTGGAGAAAAGGGTACTCTAGCACACTGCTGGTGGGAATGCAGACTGGTGCAGCCACTATGGAAAACAATATGTTATTTCCTCAAAAAATTAAAAATAGAACTGCCATTTGACACAGTGATCCCACTTCTTGGAATATATCCTAAGAAGCCTGAAACTCCAATCAGGAAGAATATATGCATCCCTATGTTTATGGCAACACTATTTATAATAGCTAAGATCTGGAAGCAGCCCAAGTACCCATCAGTAGATGAGTAGATAAAACTGTTGTGGTATATTTACACAATGGAATTCTATGCAGCTGTAAGAAAGAAAGATCTCTTATCCTTTGAGATAGATGAATGGAGGGACCTGGAGAGCATTATGCTAGGCAAAATAAGCCAGTCAGAGAAAGACAAGTACCACATAATCTCACTTATTTGTGGAACATAATGAACAAAATAAGCTGTCAACCAAAAGAGATCCATAGACATGGAAGTGGGGAACAGACACAACCCTCAGAAGGATGGGGGTGGGAGGGGAGGGAAGAGATAAACCAAAGAACTTACATGCATATATGCACAATCAATCAACAAGGACACTAGGCTGGGGAAGGCAGGAGGGGGATGGGAGTGGAAGAAGGGCATCAATGGGGAAAAAAAGGGGGGACATCTGTAATACTTTCAACAATAAAAAAAGAAAAAAAAAGAAAGTAAAAAAAAAATGAAGAAAGTTGTTTTCCTTCAGTACTTTAAAGGGATTATATATCTGTCTTCTATACAGTTTTGCTGTTGAGAAATCTGGTTTTCTTTTTCTTTGATGTTTTAGAATTTCACCACAATGTGTTTGGAGTAGTTTTTTTTCTTCTTCTTCTCCTTCTTCTTCTTCTTCTTCTTCTTCTTCTTCTTCTTCTTCTTCTTCTTCTTCTTCTTCTTCTTCTTCTTCTTCTTCTTCTTTGCCCTATTAAACAGTTTAAATCCTGGAATTTTGGTTGTTTCTTTAATTCTGGGAGGCTCTTGGTCATTACTTCTTTAAATATGTTCTTGCTTTCATTTAATCCTTATCTGCATCTGGGGCTCCCACCAGATAAATGCTGATCTTTTTTTCATGTTTTTGACTTCTCCTTCCTTCTCTTCATCTGTTTATCCCTTCCTAATACCTTCTGGAAGAGTTCCTTGACCTGATCTTCCAACCCATTAATTTGTTCTTTGACTGTAATTATTCTATTAAATCCATTTGGTGTATTATTCTCCATCACAATATGTTCTATTGCCAATTTTTTCATAATTGCTTTTCTCTGCTTTATGTTTCTAATATTTCTACTTATACCTCTGACTATTATTTATTTATTTATTTTAATTTTATTTAATATTCACTCAAGGATATTTTTCCATTTATCTTCAGATAGAGTGGGTGTGGGGGGGAGAGAAACATCAGTCTGAGAGAGACACATTGATTGATTGCTTCCCGCACGACCCCAACCAGGGCCAGGGTCAGTGACCGAACAGCAACCGAGGTACATGTCCTTGACCATAACCGAACCTGTGACTCTTTGGTCCTTGGACTGACACTCTAACTGCTGAGCAAACCTGCCAGGGCTATTTATTTTAAATTTTTATCTGTTACATTAAGTCTGCTTTTTGGGAGGAAAGTTTTTCATTACTTGTTTAAATTTTATAGTGAAAATGTATTGATCCACTCTGTTCAGTGTGCCTGAAGTCTTACCTTTACCAATGACATCAACAGGCTTCCTTGTCTTCTAGCTGCCTATTGGGTTCAGCCTATGGGAAGACCCAACAGGGGAGTGGTGGAAGGGAAGAATGTTAATTTAAGGGTATTTATTCTCTCAGTTTATTCCCTAGGGTGTTGACTGTGTCCTTTAATAAAGATCAGAACTCTTGTCAAGAGAGCCCACTCCAAATGACTTTCTCCTTGTGATTTTGATACCTCCTACCACCCCCTCCCCCTTTCAGGCCTGTTACTAGTACTTTAATACTGCTATATGCTGCTCCCAAAACTATAAATAAGTCTTATTACTAAAGTCTTATCAAAATATCAGTTTGATCCCAGCTGGTGTGATTCAGTGGATTGAACATCGTCCCATGCACCAAGAGTGGACACATGCCCAGGTTGCATGCTCAGTCACCAGTAGGGGGCTTGCAGGAGATAGTTGATTGGTGTTTCTCTCTCATTGATGTTTCTCTCTCCCTTCCTCTCAGGATGTTTAGGGGGAAAAAGGAGAAACATCTGTAACAAAAATAAATTAATAAAGATTGGGGGAAAAAAGAGAGAGAAAAAATAAATAAAAAATTTTAATAACTAGAAAAATAAAAAATAAAATCAATAAAAACATATTATAAAAAATAATTCTACCATATTTAAAAAAAATTATCAGTTTGAGTGTGCCACCATTTTCTGCTAGGACCCTGACTAGTATATTCAAATATGCTCATGATATCTACCTGGAGAGAAGGGCAAAGTTTATTAGGGCTTGAATAGTGTTTCTCCAAGTGAGTTAGGATATAGGAAGTACTATACCAAGTGATTTAGGAGAAGTGCTCCATGGTGAAGAGGTCCTTGTGCTGAAATCCAAAATTAAATCACCCCTGCACCATCCGCTCCACCCTGGGAGTTCAGTCCCTCTTCCCAGGAACTGCTTTTACCCAAGGATGTTGCAATTGTTCAAACTATGGTGGTGGTTTGAAGAGAAGCATGTTGCTGAGGTGTTTGCCAGCTCATCTGCACTTATGCTGTCTATTCTTTACCTCTGTAGCTTCCGCAGCTTCCAGGATATTATGTTATGGTCACTTTGGTAACAGCAGAAAAGGCAATAATCTGCTCAGGGCAATCTGGGGAGAGAAAATAGCTCCACCATAAAATGCCCTGCCAGTTTATCCCCACTTGGGACTATAAAGCATGCTTCATCATCTACCCATGCCAGCCACAGCTATCTTTTATTTCTCAAAGAGTTTCTCATTACTTTTGTTTTGGTTTATTTTTCAAATTGTGGATCTAGCTCTGAGCTCTTCTTTAGCTTCTTTTGGGTTCAATTTGGGGAAGGGAATCATCAGTAGAACTCCTTGGACCTGTAATTGAATGTGGTTACTCAAACAGATACCTATATTTTGTTAGCATTGAGGTTCTGATTGACTAGGGCAATAATTGCTTGCCCAAGGAAGCCTCTCAACTGCTACTGACTCATGAGCTGATAATAGACAAGGTCAATCTTCAGAGGTCATCTAAGCCATCCCCCTAGGAAAATCTGCACCCAACACTATCACAGAGGGACAGATAAAAAATGTCTGCCCAAGTGTGGGAAGGTCTGGCTCTACCTTCTATAGTTATTGTACTTACCGCCATCTTGAATGTTATAGTGGATGTTTTGATGTACCATCCAGGTCCCTCTTCAGGAACAAAGGATTTATTACCCAGTTGTTGGGAATGCTGCCAGCAGACAGTCTTCAAATGTCAGCTCTTTTGGGGGACTACTTGAGCTGAAGAGATAAGAAGAGATATGATGATAATGATGATGATGAGGTTGATGATGATGATATAAGAGGAGATATGATATTGATGATGATATAATAGGAGATTTGATGATGATGATGATGATGATCTCGACAACAATGCTACTGCTGCTAAACATAAAGGAGGAATCAAAGAACTAGGAAAGCTCCTACCTTTGAGGAGCTCACACTTTTGTTAGGAAGATGATTCATAAATAAAAAGTATAATTGTAAATACATGACAATATATGATAAACCACAGTAATTCAGGAATTTGGAGGTATATGCATGATATACTTTGCTCAAGGCTACTATTGGAAGATTCTGTGTATAGGAGGGACATGTAAAGGGTATTGGCTGGACGAAATTAGCCAGAGTATATTGCATATATGGTTGATTTAGAGGTTTCTAAACTCTATCAGATATTGTCTGTCTTATTTCAAATAAGGTTGATATATATTTGGGAAATTCTGCAGTGACCATGGGAGCAGTCAAAGAAAGCTGAATTTCACCACCTAGAAAGTACCTACTTGCCCTGGCTGGTTTGGCTCAGCGATTAGAGCATTGGCCTGTGGACCAATGAGTCATGGGTTTGATTCCGGTCAAGGGCACCCACCTCAGTTGCAGTTCATCCCTGGTCCTGGTTGGGACATGTGGGAGGCAACCGGTCGATGTCTCTCTCACATCGATGTTTCTCTCTTCTCCCTCTCCCTCCCTCCCACTCTGTCTGAAGATAAATGGAAAAATATCCTCGGGTGAGGATTTAAAAAAAAAGTACCTACTCATCCTTGCAACAGCCCTGTTGGATAGGTACTATTGTTATTCTCACCTTCCGCATAAGGAAGTGAGTCACAGGGTGGGTTAGTGACTTGCCCAAGATCACACAGCTAGCAGGTGGTTGTTTTGGGGACCCAAATCCAACGTAGTTTGAGCCAGAGTATATGTTTTCCTACCCTTTTCCAAGGTTGGTACTGCTTTCCTCCGAGACACCAAAAGATGAGAATTGACTTCAATCTGTTTATGAAGTGATAGTTATGGATAAGCTACTATACCTCTGGGAAGAGGAGCTTGTTTATCATTTCTCATCTTTTTTGAAAAAGCAATTTTGCAGCAGCTCGAGTTATATCACAGTAAATGAAACAGGTGCTCATTAGACCTCCAGGCTGGTATAACTCTCACTTTGCAATTACTATAAGAGGTGGAGAAGATGAACAACCCTAATGTTCACTATGGAGACCTGAACATCATTTCTATTCATGTGGAGTTCATTAACCCAAGTTTCTTTAAACTGAGCTTTATGAAACAGGCAAATGTTTCTAGTGTGGAAGGGCAAAGGAGAGGAAGATGGTGTATCCTAAAAACAAAAACAAATAACACAAACCAAGTAATTGAAAAAGATCCCCTGATTTTTCTTTTTATGACAATCTCTAAAGCACATATACACAGACTGCCTTGGTGTTTTTTAGTGAAAGTTAATAAGACATTTATTTTGGATGTGGGACAATACCTTACTTGATGGCTGAACTATCTTGAGTTCAGCTTTTTTAGTTTTAATAAGTAGGGAATGTGTGGTATTGTAAAGTGTCTGAACAGAACCCATCCTGTTTGCACAGAGACAAATGGGCATTTACAAACCTGGGGAGAGCAACAGATTGATCCAGGGGATTCCTGAAATCACTGACTTAAGACTCTTCTTTGGTCAAGTGTCTGCTGCCATTCACCTGTGGGTAAACATGGGGTCAAAGTTCTGATTCCCCCAGGATTAATAATTTTCTTCGTTATCTATATCAAAGTTCTTTGATATGGCAAAACTTTCTTTTTCAGTTGAACTTACTGTATGTTTAAGTTTCAATCAATAACAGTAAATATTGATTTGAAAGGTCATTATTTACTTGAAGGAAAGGGGTTATCATTAGAAAAATTCCAATTTGCCATTTTTAACTCTACTTCTTTCTACAAAATACGTTTATTTAAACTTCTTAATAATCTGATAATTTCGCCAAAATTTCCTCACTGTTTCACTTTCTTATTTCAAAATATTTGGGGGGATTTTTCTAATTATGCATGGATTTTGCAGCATAGTTATTATAAGCATAGAGTTTGGAGTCACAAACATTAGTTGATTTGTAGTTCTACACTATGTGATGGCCTAACATTGGGCAAGATACCAATCTCTATAAAAGGAAATAATAACAAGACTTACATCTTATGGTGGTTTTTACTTTCAAAACATATAAACAATGTAAAGAATTTTGTTCAATGCCTGGCACATAAATGCTCAATAAATAGTAACTATTAGTGCTATTAAATTATTTTAAAACATATGTGTGCAAATTATGGTGTGTGTGTGTGTGTTTGCATAATCTAAATACTGCTACAGATTACAGAACCTGGATGTAATTGGGCTCAGCAATTTTCTTAAAAGATCAACAAATCACAAAAATCCTTGAACAGAATGTTATTTGTATGGTGATATCCAACATGATATTAAAGTTAGACATGCATGTCAAGCCAGCTTTACTTTGTACTTTAAAATGGTGAATATATTTTCGCCTTAGAATTCAAATTTATAGGTTCACAATGCCCAGCGTAGTTAAAATAATATGTTTATAAGTACATGCTAATTGAAATGATGATATATGCTAACTGAATATGTACACTGTGTATCTGTGTGTGTGTGTGTTAATGTAACCATCAGTATTTCGAATAGGGAACCACAAACCTGTCTACAGTGGCAATGGCCCCCTTTTGGTTATAGACAGCTGGGGAACTATAAAATAATCACTTTTACATATTTTTTCAAAAAGCTGATGTCTTGGCCTCATCTTGGTTTTAGTGAATCAAAATTTCCAGGAACAGGATCCAAATATTTACACTTTTAATACCTTAGTTTTGTCATAAACAACTAGAAAAGTGGGAAATATATAAAAGTATGGTTTTTGACATTGGATAACAGACCATGCAAGACTGTGATTAATGGAAGGAGGCAAACAAATGAGATGAGCCCTTCAATTGCTCCAGTGTGCTGCCTGAAGGCTGCTTCCAGGCCTCAGCTCAGGAAGGGGGAACACAAACAGAGCCTGAGGGTCTCAGTGGGGAGTTCTGAGAGGCTAAAGTAGCAAAGATTTGTGGAGCAGATTATCAGAGAGGAGGAAATTGTACAGAGAAAGCTCTGGAGATTAGACCTGTGTATACACACGTGAGTTGAAACTCCACGAGCCTGAGGAAAGGCCAACTCTCCAATCTCTACTTCCTCCAGCCCTCCCTCCCCCCACCCCAGATAACCACTCAAGATTTTTTTTGCCTATTTTCAAATGTTTTATAGATGGAGTCATATAATATATATTTGGGAGGGCTGACTTTTTGTTCGACATTGTTTGTGAGGTTGAGTCATGCTGAATGACAGTAGCACATTCATGGTCACTGCTACATGCTCTTTTATTATACAGTTTTGTCATTTGGTGATTAATGAAACTTTGGTTTTTACCATTTTCTGATTTTAGATATTACAATTAATGGTGCTATGAATATTTTCTGTATCCTTGAGTTCTGAAATTTCACAATGATATTTCTACTTATGGGTCTTTTCTCTTTCACCCTTCTCAGAATTTGGTGAGTAAATTCAATCTTAATTTAAAATAATCCACTTCAGAGAAATACTAACTTAATTTCAATATTATATAAAAACATATATTCCTTCCTGCCTCCCTTCTTGGGCTATTATTGTTATACACATTACATCTTCACATTCTGTGAGTCCATCAAAATAGTTTTATAATTATAGTTTTATGCAGTTATTTTTTAAAACAGTAGAAGAGAAGAATTATGAAAAAGGTAATTTCAATCTAAAGATTCATGTCTCTTTAACTCTCTAATTTTAACCTTATGAAATTTGTTTGAGAGGCTGATAAGTAAATATTCAATTTTAATAAATGATTCTACACTTGTTGGGTGTATTGTTCTACATATAGCAATTAGGTCAAATGTATTAATCATCACGTTCTTAATGTCAGTTATTATTAATATTAAGATCTACCAGCTAGAGTATCCATTTCTTTTTTTTTTTTTTTTTATCCTCACCCAAATATTTTTCCATTGATTTTTAGATGGAGTGGAAGGGAGGGAGGGAGGGAAAGAGAGAAAGAGAAACATCAAGGCAAGAGAGACACATCGATTGGCTGCCTCCCACATGACCTCGACCAGAGCCGTGCATTGAATCTGCAACCCAGGTATGTGCCCTTGACTAAAATCGAACCCACTACCCTTTGGTCCACAGGTTGATGCTTTAACCACTAAACCAAACCAGCCAGGCCTAGAGTATCCATTTCATTCTTCTTTTATATTTCCGTGCTGAAATTCTCTATTTTGTTCTTTTAGTTCCTTGGAGATATTATTTTGAATTTCATGTCTGGTAATTTTATCAGACAATATGATAAATATCTACCATATGTTTTCTTATCTTGGCTTTTAGATAAGTTCCATCTTAATACCCAACCATTTTTTTATTGGGTACTAGACACTGTACATAAAAAATGGTAAGGAAATTGAAGCTCTGGATGATGTTATCTTCCTTCCAAGAGATTTTTCTTACTTCTGGAAGTCGACCTTGAGCGAGGGCCTCTATGTCACCTTACAATCAGAAATTAAAATGATTTGAAGTTTAATGTCAGTATCTGGCAGAGCTGGTCTATTTCCAGTTTACTCCCACTCTAAGTGTATATCCCTTTGGGATCCCAACTCACCTCTAGAAATAGATTTTTTTTTTTTTTGGCAACTCTTGAACTTCAGTTTTTGCCTTCTAGACCCATGTCTGATAAAAGTCCTTCTCAGCTTCTTATCTACTGCCTATAAGAATGCTTTCTCTCTCAAAAGGATAGTGGTACTAAATGCCAGACTCACCTTTGGGCTGTGTGTGTGTGTGTGTGTGTGTGTGTGTCTGTGTGTGTGTGTGTGTTTTCCAGTTTTTCTACTTCTCACTGGGGGTTTGGTCCAAATAACTAATTATTAATAACTAAAAAGTAGTACTCTTACATGAGAGAATTTTTGTCTAGCAGAGTAATCTCATCTCATTCTATGTGTTAATTGGTTCAATAAATACAGACCTATGTCTTCAGTTTTTCTGGCAGATTTGTGAGCTAAAAAATAATTGCTGTTGTTTTCAGTCACTAAGTTTTAGAGTGGCTTGCTATACTGCTGTAGATAGCTAATGCTGATTTTGGTACTTGTGCCTGATTTGGGTCCTGCTGCCTTAACTAAAACCCAAAATATGTGACTGACTTTGGCACCACATGGTTGGTGGCAGCTAGAAGGGACAAAAGGAAAATGTTAGTGAAAACCTAAAAGGCCTTGAGAAGAGTGTTTGCAGAAATCTAAAAGGCCCCAAGGAAGTTGTCAGTAGGACCTAAAGGAAAGAGAGGAAAATATTATTGAAAGCTGGAGAAACAGAGGCCCTTGTTATGTGGTAACAGAATATGAAAAATAGAAAATATGATAATAAATTTGATGATCTAGCTAAGGAAGTTTCCAGGAAGAGCACTGATGGTCCTGCTTAAGTGTTTTTACTACACATAATAAAATGGGAGAAGAGAGATGAGCCAAAAGGCCCGTGGCAGGCAGAATTCTAGGATGGTGCCATGATCTCCACCTCCTGGTGCTGCATCTGTGATTAGGTTACATTATATGGCAGAAGGAATTTCACAGGTGTAATTGGACTATCTAATCAGTTAACTTTGAGTTAATCAAAAGAAGATTATCCTAGGTGGGCTTCACCCAATCAAGCCCTTAAAAGGGCCTTGTCCCTTTATGTGAAGAGACTTGAAGTGTGAGAAGGCTATGGGAAGGCCATATGGTAGGAACCTGAGAGTGTCCTCTAAGAGCTGAAAGCAGCAAGAAACAGGGACCTCAGTGATACAGTCCAAGGGAATGAATTCTGCCATCAACCAAAGGATCTTAGAAGCAGATTTTCTCCAGTCAAGCCTGAAGATAAGAGCTGGCTGACACCTTGATTTCATCCCGTGGGAACCTAAGCAGAGGACCCAGCTAAAATATGCTGGACTCCTGATCCACAGAAACTACGAGATAATAAATGTGTGTTGCTTTAAGCTTTTAAGTTTGTGATAATTTGTTACACAGAATGAAAAACTAATATAACATTTGTTCAATTTTCAAGTTCATGAATTTTAAAAACATAGCATATACTTAAAATATATTTTTGAGTCTCTTTGAAAATATATTTCTGGTTTTGCTTTTTTTCTATTGTTTTCTCTTTCCTAAATTACCTTGCATTTTTGGGGGGATCAGATGTTGTTTTGGACTTTCGATTTCATGATTCTGGGTTTCTTCATATGATTCGTTGTTCATTCACATGTAAGCATAGACTACATTACTCTTTCTAGGTAGCAAATATGGATTTTCTCCCATTGCAAATGTTAGTATGTTTTCTTGCTCATTCTCACCCTGAGTAGAAAAGCTAGGAGTTATGTTCATGTGTGGTAGTGGTGGTAGAGAGAGGGTGGAGGGCATCGACACAAAGGACTTGTTTTAGAATAAGTGGCTGAGAGTTGGTCTATATGCTGGTCAGATGAATGAGTAGAGAGGCCACAGTCCGCCCAGCAGCTTTTCTCAGGCAGTTTGTTCTGTGTGTTTACACAGACTTCCAATTAGTGCCGTGTTTTCCATCTCCCTGTCACTCTGACATTCCTGCCAACTCCAAGCCCAGAGTCCCTCTGGGTTTTGCTGGCAGCTCAGCTCTCTCCACACTATTGTCCTTCACATTTACACAGAACTGTTTAGGACTATAGCTCCCATCAATGTGTAGTAGTTATTAATGTCTTCCCCCAGATGAAATCTCTCATCTGCTAGTGGTCCACTCTGGTACATCGTCCTTGGAAAAAGTTCCGAGCATTTGTAAATAATACAGTTCAAATACTCCAGACTAGGCTTCTATGATATTTGTTTGGTGATGTAAAAGGATAGCCCATGGCGGGGGTGGGTACTTCTCTACAGAAGAATATTTTTCAATGCGAAGAGATTGTCAATCTGTTCTTGTGGATTTGGAGACATGTCTTGTGGGGATCCCTAGCACAGAAGTGGAAGAAGAAATGCTATTTTTATTCATTTGTTCCTACAGTTTCCTCCACTTCCCATCTGGAAGATTGATATTTTCCTGAGACACTTGGCAGCCCTATCTATTCCAGGGTTTCTCATTAGTTGAAACAACAAGGAAAATACACTGTAGTTATTATTTCTTCCTTAATAAATACAGAATCTTCCAATGGTCACTGCACTTTAGATATTACCGTGGCTTCATCTCCCTGGGAATATTTCTCATTTCCTATTTTGAGGTGCATTGTTCTCTTCTGATAGATATTACCTTCACTCATCTAGGCTTCTAGCAACATTATAAAATTAGAAGAAAAAAACTTCAGAAGTTGAAAAACAGATGATTAACAGTAGTGCTGTGGCCTTATTAAGTTAAGGATCTCATGCTGTTTACCCATTCACACATGCTTATTGATTTAATGTTTTGTAAATTTAGCTCTCTTCTGTCTCAGCTGATGTGTGGGTGCATATACCAACCAGACTGATATCTATGCCATAAGTGAGAAATAATGTGATAATTTATGAGTGGTGAAACCCAAAGTTAAATAGGTTTTCCTTCAGGAAGGGAAAAACACACACAGCACATTTTAGACAACTCTCCTCTTAGGCACGTTCATTTCAAGAACTTTCTGATGGGATGTTCGGAGGGAGGGTTATGCAACTCAGTGATCCCACATTTCCCTTTATGAGGTGTCTCTGAGAGACATGGGCCTGAGTGATGGATTTTTTTCTTGCTTCTGCTCTGTATATGAGCACTCCTTTTCATATATGCCCTGTGTTTAACAAGAGATCTTTTCTCACCCCCCTGCCCCCGCCACTTTTCTTTTAAACTAGGGAAATGGATTTGGTTACAAAGGGGCAAAAGAAGTTCTTCCATTGAAGAAAAGAACGTATATCAGTTTGGGGAGGGTAGGTTAGAGGAGATTGGCTGAAAGGTCCTCTTGGAAAGACACCGAACACATACACACACACACACACACACACACACACACACACACACACATACACACACACACACTCACACTCATACTCACACATGCATGCACACATATTCATGGTCACATATATGTACTTAATAATGAGAAGGATGGGGAATGCTGAAGCCAAGAAAGGAGGAGTCAACCTGTCAGCCCCCTCCTCCACAAACTTGCTCTCCTTTGGTTTAGAGATGTCTGTGGCAGCCCAAGGGCACCTGAGCCAGCTGGGCTTGCATTTCCTGGTTCCACTTTCTTTCTCAGGTCCAACCACGTGTTTGCTCGGAGTAATGAACCATCTCTGTATATTCATGTGAAACTCCATTTCTCACCCCACTTCCCTCACCCCCAGCTTGAATTAGTTTCAGTCAACTAATACAGGGAATCCGAATACTTTATGATCCATTTGGGACTTTCACGTCATATTCTAGACAATTTCCCCTAGTTTGAATGGTGGATTTCTGGCCTGGGTTGATGTACCCCTCCCTCCATACCAAGTTCTGAACCAGAATATAAAGGAGTCAGGCAAAGGAAGATGAAAAGTATTAGGCTTATTGCAGATCATTGTTGAATCAGAGGATGTAACTTAGGTGTGTGACAAGGGAGAGATTCCTAATGCGAACCCCAGAATTTAACCGACTTATCCACCCATCACAGGTAGCATAGAACTTCCCCCTGCAGTGGCAGAGCCTTTATCACTAAGTTTACCTTGTGGCACATTTTCTCTGCAACCAAACAAATCCCTAAGAGAAAGGAGAGGAGGAACTGAACTACGTAGTCATAGTCTCTGCTGCTAAAGTCACTCAGAAGTTAAGAAATTCCTCCTTTCCTGGGGGTGAAGAATGGGTGAGAGAGTCCAGGAGTGTTATGCAATAGATGTCCCTCCACAAAGACAGAAACCTATGGAGAGGGAAATAGTCCTATGCAGTCCCACAAGCCTGGTAAATTTGCTGATTCCCTAGTCATTATTGTGTCCTTCATGTACACAGAGGCAGGAATCCCCTTTTGTCTACTCCAATGCAGCAATAGGCTGCCATTATGGAAATAAGACAGCACATAAAAAGTCAGTGAATAATGGGAAAACATTTTTGGGACATCTTTTAAAGTAGAGATTTTTACGTAGGAGAATGTTTTTGTGAGTTTGCGGGAGAAAGAGATGGTTTTTTAAATGGAAGCAAAATCCATTAAATGGAAGCACAATCCATTAAGTAAAAATCTGATAAATTTATCCATATAATTAAAATCTTCTGTGCCAAAAAGGATAGAATAAACAAAAAACAACAGACTGAGGGAGCTATTTGTAACTTATATATTAAGATAACATTTTGGAATTCAGAATATATAAAGTTCCTACAAATCTATAAGAAAAAAAACAACCTAATACAAACTGTACAAATTCTCTTATGAGACAATTTATAGAAGATGAAAATAGAATGACAATATGTGAAAGTATTGAGTGGAAAGATGCATTCTAAATTACAATTGTTAGGACTTACACAGACAATATAATTCCTAACGGCTATTTTGCAAGCCTCCCCACCGCAAGAGAACAAAGACCAAACTTCATGCCACAGGAGAATTAGCCAGACAAGAAATGAAACCAGACACCAGGAACCAAAGAGGCACCTAATCCCATATCTGCATTCCTGTAGACTCAACCCCCTGCCCAAACTCACCAACCAAAACCCCAAAACCCACTGATGACAAAAGCTTCCCACCAGTGGACGCACATAAGGATGAAACTCCAGCTCCCAGAGGCTGCTGTTATCAACCCAATACTCCACGGCTCAGTAATGTGTAGCCCTTCCCTTTGAATATCCCCATCCCCTATCCCCTTTTCTTTAAATAAACCCAATTTTTCTTTATTCACCATCTGAGACTGCTATTTAGCATGCCTGCGCACCTCGAACTTTCACCTTTCAACAATGATGGTTGCTTCTGGACAGACAATATCAAATATCTAGTGAGGGAGAAGAATAGGAGAGAACAAAGGGGAGTGTCACTTGGTATATAGCTCCTAGTCTAAAAATATAGGGATTTGTCCTTCTAGAGCAGGTATAGGAAGTAGACATATACATGTTCCTGATTAAGGATTCCTAGTCACATGTCACAGATGACTGCCTTTGATGAGTTACATGCAGTATTCTTACATACACCACAGTCTTTTACAACCCTTACAATACTGTAATTAATTTTGAGTCACCAAATGTAGCTTATGGACAATGACTTCTCGCAAACAATTGCTTCATTGTGCTTTACCTATTGTGGCTAAGGTAATGTGACAGATGTATTTTGTAATAACAATGAGATTTCTGCATAAAAGTCATTCTTCATGGGCTGTGAGCTCATGATAGCAGCTTGTTAAAAGCTTGGGTTTCTGTGCCCTTCTTTCGTGGCCACTCTGTCTATACTGCATTAGAGTCCAGACATTAAATATGATGTGCCTAACTCAAAAAGATGGATCAAAGAAGTATTTGACATTAAAGCTCTTGCAGGGTAAGTGACTTACCACAGTTTAAAAACCACTGGGACAGGTAGTCCAGAGTACTGGAATTAGATATTGTTCTTCTATCCTATTAATAAGACTAAAATAACAATAACTGGGTAGAGATCTTTATTTTGACTACCTCATTACATAATTAATGTGTAGGCTGATTGTTAGAAAAAAGTACCCAAAGAACCTTGTGGTCAGCATACTATTTTTTAACAATATGTTTTCATTTATTTTAGAGAGAGAGAAAGGGAGAGGGAGCTAGAAACATCGATGAGAGAGAAACATCAACATCAATTGGCTGCCTCTTGCACGCTCCCTGCTGGGGATCGAGTCCGCAACCTCAGGCATGTGCCTTGACTGGGAATTGAACTAGTGACCTCTTGGTACTTGGGACGATGCCCAACCACTGAGCCACACCAGCCAGGCATGACCAGCATACTTTTTAAAGGCAATACATTTGTGGCTGTATTATTTAGAGTAATTAATTGCAACAGACAACCTTGAAATCTCAGGGGTTTAACACATAAAAGTTTGTTTCTCACTTTCATCACAGTCCATTGTTGGCCAAGCAGTCCTCCATTTTCTCTGACATCTGTGCATGCTCTCCTAGGTTGCCTCTGCTGGGGAAGAGAGTGATGAAGAAAGCATACCAGTGCCTACATGCCTTGGCCTGGAAGGGACACATTCAGAGCCTATTGCTCAATTTAGGGATATGGCCCCAACCTAACTGCAGCGGGGATTGGGAAATACATAATGCAGGTGTAGACTTATCTTTAGGAAAAAATACCCAAAGAATGTTATACACAGAATCGTTTTTAGAAGCACTACCATAGAGAGAGCACATGGGTATTTGGTAAGCATGGTCTCTGTCACTGTAGCTAATCACAGCTCTCAGGTCATGTTGTAAATCGGTATTCACTTATTTTTAGTAAGACAGCCCTACTGTGTTTAGAATTTACATTTGATATCCTTAAATCTATGAGCAGAGTAAGCATTGGCATGTCTAATTTAATCTTCAGACATTGTGGAGCATACCTCCCACCCCATCGCGTGGCTAAACCTGTTAGTAAAAGCTTATTTTTATGGATAGAATATTTACTTACAATAAATCCTTTAATTTCTAAGACTCATTGGCTAGTGATTTTATGTCAATTTTGCTTTAGTCAAAAGGGATTGAAGGGCCATTGATAATGCCTCTTAGAAGATGATCCTACATTATTGAAGAAATCTTTAAGATTCCTGGGTGGAGACAGATGGTGCAGCCCAGAAGTAAAACAATCAGTTTTACCCAGACAGTTGATCTTCTATGTGGATCATAAATCTCTAGACAATGACTGATGGTACTTGTGAACATTTTCCCACAAGTTCATCAGATATGTTTGTCATAGTGCAGCCAGAGAACCAAGTGCCCCTCTTATGGTCATTGTGAATCACACAGGCAATGGAAGCACAATACACTTGATAAAAACACTGTTGGCTTTGCTCTAGATGGAATTGAGCCTCTCAGCATAAGAATCCCAAGAAGTGGCCTGACATCAGATTGTTCAATTTGTTTTAGTGCTCATGTTTAGTGCTCATTTGCTTACCAGTAGTAGCTGAAAATGGATTTGTACTGAATGCTGTTTTCTAATATTTTAGGGAAAGCATCTCTCCTCTGTTGGTTATACAAGACCTTGAGTTTGTTAAAAGTAAAGAGCAACAATAGATGATTAGGCCTTCAGCAAGATTGTTCTTAATTGTTCTAGAAATACACTAGCCACCCCATCTTTGTTTTCTTTTTTAAATATGTTTTTACTGGTGTGTTTTTTTCTTAGAGAGAGAAGAAGGGAGAGAGAGATAGAAACATCAATGTGAGAGAGAAACATCAATTGGCTGCCTCCTGCATGCTCCCTACTGGGGATGGAGCCTGCAGCCCAGGCATTTGCCCTGACCAGGAATTGAACCTGAACCTCTCAGTCTATGAGATGATGCTCAATCCACTGAACCACTGTACCAGCCGAGCCCCATCTTTGTTTTCTAAGAAACTCAAAGGGACACAAAAAAACACTACCAGTGAATCACTTTAATACATATATTAAACCCGTAGCTGGAGTGATTTTACTCCATTTTTTTTAGATGTTGTGGATAGTTAAATATAGTATTTTGAATCTTTTTATTACATGTTTTAATGGAGAAAAGATGATGATTTCATGCTGTCATAGGTAAGAAGGGTTAGGGTACCATTAAATGTACATAGATTATCTGCAGGTCTAGGAATTACTAATATGTTTGAGCTTCATCCTTTACTTTCACCGTCATCCTAGCTCATCTCAAAGTCTAGCATAACATGTCTTCTCAGGAAGTCTATGAAAATTCTGCCTCTGAGGATGGGTACAAGAATAAGGATGTATGGGTGTTTAGGAAGAAGTGGTTTAGATAGAAATGACCACTTTACTTGTTCATCTTTTGAATTTTCCTAGTTGACCAATTAATAGCTCTGTGGACACAAACTTAATTTTTTATAAGTTACATATGCAAATTTCTTCATTAATGAGTGAGGTTGGCTACAAGTAACTGACAAAGAAAGTATCTTTTACATATATAATCTGTTACTTAAAAGCAAGGCAGGATAATCCAGTGATAAAACATACCGGCTTAGACTAAAATTTCCTGTGTTCAAATTCCATTTCAGCTATGTGATTTTATGTCTCAAAGCCTTAGTTTATTCATCTATAAAAAGAGGTAAATAATATTATCTATCTTGCAGTATCACTATAGATAATAAGATTGTGTTCATAAAAGATTTAGCATAATTCCGTAATTAAAGTTAATATTTTTGTGTTAACATGAGTTTAACCAGGTGCTGTCCAAGGTCCTGAGGTGAGCTCTGTATCATAGTCCATTGTGACACAATATAAACAATACAAATGGCTTGCTTAGAGCTGTAATGTATGTACAACCTATTAAGTAGATAGCCTTCCATTCAGTCAGGTTACATCTATGTAGGACCATCAGTTTTACTAACTTGAAGTTGAACCACTGACAAACTGCCTCACATAAATTGTATGATGGGATTAAGTGCCACCAAAACAACTAGCCACTTAAGAAGACAGCTGTTTTAATATGTCCTTCCCCTCCACTAATTTTCTTAATTGACTAATTAATATCTTTGTTGACACATCTTAATTTAAAAAAATAAAATGCTTGCCCTGGCCAGTTTGGCTCAGCGGTTAGAGCGTCGGCCTGCGGTCCAGAGAGACCCGGGTTTGGTTCCCGCTAAGGGCATGTACTTCAGTTGCAGTTTGTCCCCGACCCTGGTTGGTCGTGCAGGTGGCAGCCACTCGATGTGTCACTTTCATGTCGATGCTTCTCTCTCTCTCTTCCTCTCTCTCCCTCCCACTCTATCTGGACAAAAAATGAAAAAATGTCCTCTGGTGAGGATAAATAAATAAATAAATAAATAAATAAAATGCATATGCAAATTATTTTTGAGTTATATGAGTTTGATGTGTGAAGGGAAATTCATTATAAGAATCTGTTTAACCTAATAGGCATCCTATCAGCATATTATATTTATTTATTAATGTATTATGATTAGAATATAGTGCCCAATGAGTTGATAAGCTGTCATATATTAAACTGTACTCAATAATCAAAACTCTTCCTGACCTTATATTATGTATTATATCTTTTATTTTTTACTTTTTTTTTTTTTTTATCGTTACCTGGGGATATTTTTCTGTTGATTTCTAGATAGAGTAGGAGGGAGGGGAGGAGGGAGAGAGAGAGAGAGAGAAACATTGACGTGAAAGAGACACATTAATTGCTTTCCCCCTGCATACCCCGACCAGGGCTGGGGATTGAACCCACAACCGAGGTACGTGCCCTTGACCAGGAATTGAACCCACAACTCTTTAGTCAGTGGGCCGACACTCCAATGGCTGAGCCAAACCAACCAGACTTCTTGTCCACCTTTCTTATGAGAGAATATCTGCTCCATAAGAGCAAGGCATTGTCTCTTTTGTTCACTCCTTATTCCTAGAGCCTGGAATTATGCACGGCATGTGGAATATACCAACAAATTAGATAACCTAATGAAATGAACAAATTAGCTCAAGAGAAATAGAAAATCTGAAGAGGCATATTACAAGTAAAGAGATTAAATTAGTCTTTTAAAACTTCCCATCTGGAAAATCCCATGCCCAGATGGCTTCACTAGTCAATGTTACCAAAAGTTTAAAAATGAATTAACACCAATCCTATACAAACTTCCACTGAGTAGAAGAGGAGGCACACTTTCTATGAGTCCAGTATCCTGATAGCTAAACCAGACATACATCACAAGAAAGCTACAGATCAATCTGTTATGAAAATAGATATAAAAAATCCTCAACAAAATACTAGCAAACTGAATTCATATGAAAAGATTAAGCAACATGACCAAGTGGTATTGATCCCAAGAATGCAAGCTGGTTCAACATACAAAACTCAATTAAATCATACGCAGCAAAATTTTCACTGATATATCACCTAAGGCAACAGAAACAAAGGAAAAAATGAACACATGGGACTACGTCAAACTCAAAAGCTTCTGCACAGCAAAAGAAACAACCATCAAAGTGGAAAGGCAACCCACTGTATGGGAGAGCATAATTGCCTATGATATTTCAGATAAGGGACTAATTTCCAAAATATATAGAGTGCTCATACATCTCAACAAAAGGAAGACAAAGAACCCAATTAAAAAATGGGCAGAGGAACTAAATAGACACCTCTCCAAACAGGACATACAAATGGCCAAGAGACATATGAAGAAATGCTCAACTTCACTAATCATCGGAGAGATGCAAATTAAAACAACAATGAGGTATCACCTCACACCTGTCAGAATAGCTGCCATCAACAAAGCATCAAACAACAAGTGTTGGCGAGGGTGTGGAGAAAAGGGGACTCTAGTACACTGCTGGTGGGAATGCAGACTGGTGCAGCCACTATGGAAAACACTATGGTGTTACCTCAAAAAATTAAAAATTGAATTACCATTTGACCCAGTGATCCCACTCCTAGGAATATACCCTAAGAAGCCTGAAACACCAATCAGAAAGAATACATGTACCCCCATGTTCATAGCAGCGCTATTTACAATAGCTAAGATCTGGAAACAGCCCAAGTGTCCATCAGTAGATGATGGACATCTACTGATGTCCATCAGTAGATAAAAAAGCTGTGGTACATATACACAATGGAGTACTATGCAGCTTTAAGAAAGAACGATCTCTTATCCTTTGCGTTGACATGGGAGGACCTGGAAACTATTATCCTAAGTGAAACAAGCCAAGCAGAGAAAGACAAATATCATATGATCTCACTTATTTCTGGAATATAATGAACATAACAGTGTGAGGAGCAGGGTAGTCCCGGGGGCGTGGAAGTGGGGTACAGACTGACATCTGCCAGAGGAGGGGGTGGGGGAGGGGAGCGATGAACACAGAACTTGTACGCATGTACTCATAACCAATGGACATGGACAACAAAAATGGGGACGGGGCAGGGAGGGAGGGGGAGGGGGTGTCAATGGGGGAAAAAAGGAGAATCATCTGTAACAAAAGTAAATTAATAATAAAAAATAAATAAATAAATAAAAAACAAACAAAAAACCTCAGAAATAAACTAAAACTATTTTCAAAAAAAAACAACAAAACAAAACAAAATTCAATTAATATAATATACCATATTATAGAATAAAGGACAAAAACAACATGGTAATTTCAACAGATGCAGAAAAATCATTTGAAAAATTCCAACACTCTTTCACAATACACACACACACACACACACACACACACACACACACGGAATAGAAGGGAATTTCTCAACCTGATAAAGGGCATCTACGTAAAACCTACAGATAACATCAGATGAAATGGCAAAACACTTGAAAGCTTTCCACAATACACAGAATGGGAGAAAATGTTTACAGATCATATATCTGATAAGGGACTCATATCCAGAATATATAAGACAAATAACCCAA
This sequence comes from Tadarida brasiliensis, assembly GCA_030848825.1. Taxonomy (NCBI): domain Eukaryota; kingdom Metazoa; phylum Chordata; class Mammalia; order Chiroptera; family Molossidae; genus Tadarida; species Tadarida brasiliensis. Next base: position 52,453,655 of record CM061267.1, read on the forward strand.
TTTTAAAATGGGCAAAGGATATAAATAAACATTTCTCCCAAGAAAATATACAAATGGCCTGCAAACACATAAAATGATGTTCAACATCAATAGACATTAGGGAAATGCATATCAAAACCACAGTGAAATACCACTTAACACCCATTAGGATGTCTACCAATGATGGACAATAATAAGTTTTGGCAGAATGTGGTAAAGTTGGAACCCTCACATATTGTTGGTGAGAATGTAAAATAGTGAAGCAGTTTGGCAGTTTCTCAAAATGTTAAACATAGAGTAAACATATGACCCAGCATTTTTGCTCCTCGATATCAACCCAAAAGATTGAAAACATATGTTATGTACACAAATGTTCATAGTAGCAGCATTTATAATAGCCAAAAAAATAAAAACAAATGCCCATTAGTGGATTAATGGTTAATAAAATGTGGTATTTTAGTCAATGAATATTTATTCAGTCATAAAAAGGGATGAAGTATTAATCCATGCTACTTCATGAAAGAACCTTGAAATTGTTATGAGAAAGGAAAGAAGCCAGTAACAAAAGACCACATATTATATGATTCCATTATAGAAAATGTCCAAATAGACAAATCCATAGAAATAGGAAGTATATTATGATTGCAAGGGCAGGTGGGAGAAAGAAATGGGGAGTTACTATTAGTAGTAATGGGGTTTCTTTTTGGATGATGAAAAAATATATATATTTTTTATCCTCACCCGAGGACATTTTTACATTTATCTTCAGATAGAGGGAGAGGGAGGAAGAGAGAGAGAGAGAAACATCGATGTGAGAGAGACACATTGAGTGGCTGCCACCCACACGACCCCAACAGGGGCCGGGGACAAACTGCAACCGAGGTATGTGCCCTTAGTGGGAACCGAACCCTGGTCTCTCTGGTCCGCGGGCCGATGCTCTAACCGCTAAGCCAAACCGGCCAGGCATGAAAATATTTTAAAATTAAATAATAGTGGTATTCCACAACTGTGAATATGCTAAAAATCACTAAATTGTATGCTTTATTTTTTATTTTTGGCTTATTTAAATTTTATGTTATTTTATTTTTTCCATTATCTCTTATCCCCTCTATGCCTTCTACCACCTCCACCCATCTCCCTCCACCCCTGCAATCCACACTGTTGCCCATGTCCATGAGTTCTTTCTCTCTTTTTTTTTTCTCAATCCCTCTATCTGCTCCCAACCCCCCAGAACAATCTGCTTGCTCTCTATCTATGAGTATGTCTCTATTTCACTTGGTAGTTCAGTTTGTTCATTAAATTCCACATCTGAGTGAAATCATATGGTACTTGTGTTTCTCTGACTGACTTATTTCACTTAGCATAATGTTCTCTAGGTCCATCCATGCTGTTGCAAAGGGTAAAATTTTCTTCCTTTTTACAGCAGAATAGTATTCCATTGTGTAAATGTACCACAGTTTTTTGTATTCACTAATCTACTGATGGACATTTGAGCTGTTTCCAGATCTTGGCTATTGTAAATAACATTGCAATGAACATAGGGGTACATATAGTCTCTCAAATTAGTGTTTTGGATTTCTTCAGATAAATTCCTAAAAGAGGAGTCACTGGGTCATGAGGCAGTTCCATTTTTAATTTTTTGAGATAACTCTATACTGCTTTTCCCATCAACAATCCATCAGGGTTCCCTTTTCTCCACATTCTCGCCAACACTTGTTGTTTATTAATTTATTGATGTTAGCCATTCTGACAGGTGAGAAGTGATATCTCATTGTGGTTTTAATTTGCATTTCTTTGATGATTAGTGACACTGAGCATCTTTTCATATGTCTATTTGTCATCTGTATGTCCTCTTTGGAGAAGTGTCTATTCAGGTGTTTTGCCCATTTTTTAATTGGACTGTTTGTTTTTGTGGTGTTGAGTTTTATACATTCTTTATAAGTTTTGGATATTAACCCTTCATCAGATGTATCATTGGCAAATATGTTCTCCCATTCAGTGGGTTGTCTTTTCATTTTGTTGATGGTTTCCTTTACTGTGTAAAAATTCTTTAGTTTGATGTGGTCCCATTTGTTTATTTTGTTTGTTTCCCTTGCCCAAGGAGATATATCAGAAAAAACATTGCTAATGTCTGAGATTTTACTGCCTATGTTTTCTTGTAAGATTTTTATGGTTTCAAATCTAACAGTTAAGTCTTTAATCCATTTGAGTTTATTCTTGTGTGTGGTGTAAGAAGGTGGTCTATTTTCAATATTTTGCACATATATGTCCAATTTTCCCAACACCATTTATTGAATAGACTGTCTTTAGCCCATTGTATGTTTTTGCCTCTTTTGTCAAACATTAATGGACTATAAAGGCATGGATTTATTTCTGGACTCTCTATTCTGTTCCATTGATCTATATGTCTGTTTTTATGCCAGTACCATGCTGTTTTAATTACCATGGCCTTGTAGTATAGTTTGATATCAGGTAGAGTAATTCCTCCAACTTTGTTCTTCTTTCTCAAGATTGCTGTTGCTATTTGGGATCTTTTGTGGTTCCACACAAATTTTTGAAACATTTGTTCTAGTTCTGTTAAACACTACAGTTGGTATTTGGATAGGAATTGAGTTGAATCTGTAGATTGCTTTGGATAATATGGACATTTTAATGATGTTAATTCTTCCTATCCATGAACACAGTGTATGCTTCCACTTGTTTGTATCTCCCTCAATTTCTTTTTTCAGTGTCTTATAATTTTCCAAGAAAAGATATTTACATCGTCAGTTAAATTTATTCATGGGTATTTTATTCTTTCTGAAGCAATTGTGAATGCAATTTTTAAAAAATTTAGTTACCCTTCCTGACAGTTCATTGTTGCTGTATAACAATGCAATCTATTTCTGGATATTTATATTGTATCCTGCTTCTTTACTGAATTCACTTATCAGTTCTAGTAGTTTTAGGGTGGAATCTTTAGAGTTCTCTATATACAGTGTCATGTCATCTGCAAATAGTGACAGTTTTACTTCTTCCTTTCCAATTTGGATGCCTTTTATTTCTTTTTCTTGTGTGATTGCTGTGGCTAGGACCTCCAATGCTATGTTGAATAATAGTGGTGAAAGTGGATATCCCCGTCTTGTTTCCAATCTTAAGGGAGCAATTGCAGTTTTTGCCCATTGAGTATGATGTTGGTTTGTCATATATGGCCTTTATTACATTGAGTTATGTTCCCTCTATTCCCACTTTGCTGAGAGTTTTTAGTCATAAATGGCTGCTGGTTTTATCAAATACTTTTTCTGCATCGATTGATATAATCATGTGGATTTTATCCTTCAATTTGTTTATGTGGTGTATCACATTTATTGTTTTGTAGATTTTGTATCAACCTTGCGTCCCTGGAATAAATCCCATTTGATCATGGTGTATGATCTTTTCTTTTTTTTTTTAACATCTTTATTGTTGAATGTATTACAGATGTTTCTCCCTTTTTTCCTCATTGACCCCCTCCTCACTAATCCCACCTCCCTTCTTCCTTCCCCACACTATTGTCCGTGTCCATTGGTTATGCATATATGCATAGAAGTTCTTTGGTTTATCTCATTCCACCCTCCCTCCTCCCTTCCCTTTGAGGTTCATCAGTCTAACAACTTATTTGTACTTCTTAATTCCTTCATCCCTCCAGCCCCCACCAATCTGGCAAGCAACAAAAAGTTCTCTGTATCTATGAGTCTGTTTCTGTTCTGCTTGCTCATTTTGTTTGTAGATTCAATTGTTGATAGACATGTATTAATTGCCACTTTATTGTTCATATTTTTGTTCTTCTTCTCCTTCAAGAAGACCCTTCAACATTTCATGTAATACTGGTTTGGTGGTGATGAATTCCTTTAGCTTTTTCTTGTCTGGGAAACTCTTAATATGTCCATCGATTCTAAATGATAGCTTTGCAGGACAGAGTAATCTTGGTTGTAGGTCACTGCTTTCCATCACCTTGAATATCTCTTGCCACTTCTTTCTGGCCTACAAAGTTTCTTTTGAGAAATAAGCTGACAGTCTTATGGAAGCTCCTTTGTAGGTAACAGACTGCTTTTCTCTTGCTGCTTTTAAGATTCTCTCTTTGTCTTTAACCTTTGGCATTTTGATGATGATGTATCTTGGTGTGGACCTCTTTGGGTTCAACTTGTTTGGGATTCTCTGTGCTTCCTGGACTTGTATGTCAGTTTCCTTCACCAAGTTAGGGAAGTTTTCTGTCATTATTGTTTCAAATAGGTTTTCAATTTCTTGCTCTCTCTCTTCTCCTTCAGGCACCCCGATGATGTGAAGGTTGGCATGCTTGAAGTTGTACCAGAGGCTCCTTACACTATCTTCATTTTTTTTTTTCTTTTTGCTGTTCTGGTTGGGTGTTTTCTGCTTCTATATATTCCAAATCAATGGTTTGCTTCTTGGCTTTACCTACTCTACTATTGATTCCCTGTAAATTATTCTTTATTTCAGTTAATGCATCCTTAATTTCTGACTGGCCCTTTTTTATGTTGTTGACGTTCTCACTAAGTTCCTCGGAGGTCTCCTTAAGTTCCCTGAAGTTCTCACTAAGTCCCTTGAATGTCTCACCAAGTTCCTTGAGCAACCTTATAACCTGTTTTCTGAACTCTGCACCTGATTGATTACTTATCTCCATTTTGTTTAATTTTTTTCCTGGAGTTTTGTTCTTTTCTCTCATTTGGGACATGTTTCTTTGTCTCCTCATTTTGGCTGCTTCCTTGTGATTGTTTCTGTGCATTAGGCAGAGTTGCTATATCTCCTAGGCTTCATAGGGTAGCCTACTGTTGTAGGTGTTCTGTAGGATCCAGTGGCGCGGCACAGTCTCCCTGATCACGCCAGCTGGGCCCTCGAGGTGCACCCTGAGTGTGGACTGTATACCCTTCTGTTGTATTTGAGTCTTGATTGCTGTTGGAAAGTCAATGGGAGGGATTTACTCAGGCTGATCAGCTGCAAGGACTGGTTGTGCCCACTAGCCACTGGCCTCTGACTACCTTGGAGGATCTGTGCGGTAGGGGCCCACCACACAGAGCAAAACTTACTTAATCAGGGCTCTGGTACCCACTGAATCTACTCATTGAGTGTGTCACTTGTAGAGGTGATTGGGTGGTGGTGTTTCGATGTGGTCTAAAGCTGTCCACTGAGTGTACTGGCTCTGGGGCAAGGTCAGCCACTGCCTGTGTTCTATCCAGGGCCACACAGCATAAGCTACAATGTGACCTGCACATGGCTGCTTCTTGTGCTGGGCTTGGAGGTGTCCAGGAAAAGCCAAGTTGTGATTCAAGGCTGGCTGCTTCTAGTGCCAGGCCTGGGGCCACTTAATAAGAAGTATGGGCCTTGCTGAGACCAGATGCTGCTTGTTTGAGAGATTTTAGGAAACTCTAAAGCTGAATCCAAGACAGGCCAATCCTATGGTAAAGCCTTTGGAAACAGCTTGGGTGGGCCCGAAAGTTGGGTGGGGCAAGGCCTCGGGAAATCACCAGGGCAGGACAAACAGTGTGAGCCAGGTTGCTGGAGTCCTAGATATGGTGGCCGTCTGCCTGCCCTGTGGGGGAAGGGCTCACCAAATGAACAAAGGCCTCTGCCAGCACATCTGTCCAGGAGAAAGCTGCCCCTCCAGCCCTCATCCTGAGGCCAAACAGCTCAGTTCTTCCCTGTTCTCTGGTGCCCCTCAAGCTGCCTCCCCTCCGAGCTCAGAGGGAGCAAGTTCAAGTAGGTCTGTGTGCGGGCCCTTTAAGAGGAGCTGCCTGGGCTTAGCCTCCCTCAGCCTCAGTTCCTGCTGGTTTTACAGACAGAAGTGATGAGGGCTTCTCTTACTGGCACTGGAATCCTGAGTTGGGTTCCTGGTGTGGGACAGGGAACCCTCACTCCTCAGGGAGGACCTTCACAGCTGAGGTATCCTCCTGATTTTTATCCACCACACGTGGGTGTGGGACCAGCCCGTCTGTACCTCCACCCCTTCTATCAGTCTCGATGTGGCCGCTTCTTTAATTTCGTAGTTGTAGGACTTCTATTCAGCTCAATTTCAGGCAGTTCTGAATGATGGTTGTGTTGTAGTTTCGTTGTAATTTTGATGTGGTTGTGGGAGGAGGCCATACCGCGTTTACCTACGCCGCCATCTTGACCAGAAGTCTCGGTGTATGATCTTTTTAATATATTGCTGGATTTGGTTTGCTAATATTTTGTTGAGGGTTTTAGCATCTATGTTCATCAGGGATATTGGCCTATAATTTTCTTTCTTTGTTGTGTCTTTATCTGGTTTTGGAATTAGGATAATGCTGGCCACATAAAATGAACTTGTGAGTTTTCCCTCCTCTTGAATTTTTTGGAATAGTTTGAGGATAGGTGTTAGTTCTTCTTTGAATGTTTGGTAAAATTGACTTGTAAAGTCATCAGGTCCAGGACTTTGGTTTGTTGGGAGTTTTTTGTTTTCTTGTGTTTTTTTTTTTGTTGTTTTTTATTACTTCAATTTCACTAGTTGTAATCTGTCTATTCAGATTCTCTGATTCTTCTTGATTTCATTTTGGAAGGTTGTATGTTTCTAAGAATTTATCCATTTTCTTCCTGATTGTCCAATGTGTTGGCATATAGTTGTTCATAATGAATTGTACACTTTAAAATGGTGAAACAGATGACAGGTGAGCTATGAATGAAGTGCACTTAATAGCCAAACATACTTTTCTTACCTGATTCTTACAAAGGACACTGAAAAGAATCCAAATATATAGTTCACTTTCCATTACCCTCTCTCTACATCTACTGTGTCACCTTTTTCTTGAACTTTGCAAAAAATGCTTATTCTTACTTTCTCCTACCACTTCACTCCTCTTTAAAGCCCTACATTGTGTAAATAAACTTAGCATTTCTCACAGTGAGAGAGAACTCATCCTCTTCATAAGACCAAAGGGGGTAGAGAATTGTCTGGAAGTTACAGGATATATATTGGTTGGCTTGAGAAAGAAAGACATTTGTACACACTCCCACATAAAAACTTCTATCCAAATGTGTTTGTATATGTAAAAATATGATATAACATTCATTTAATGTTTTGGTAAAGCAAATTATTTTGTAGTCAACAATGCATGTTAACGTAGGTTTCCTACAGTGATATAATATTGTGGTAAGGATTATCTCTTCCCACTTTTCATTTCCCTGTCTGTCCCTGCACAGAGCCCAGCTCTTCCCAATGCCTAAAGAGGAAACAGGGGGAAATAGAAAGAAGCTTGTTCTAATGTAACTGAAGGGAAGGAGATGTGCACTAATGTATCATGCTAGATGCAGGGGATATCTTAAGGGAATTAACCTTTGTGATGTGAAGTATCAGAATGGTTGCTAGATTTTTCTATTTGCAGGTCAACTCTTTTTTATAGTCTCTTCCTTCTTTTTATTCACTCATGGATTTGAAGCTCTCCTTCTCTTCCAGTGTGTTAGAGGAGCTGGATGGGTACATAGAGTGACTATAACCATCAGCAAATCAGGACACAAGTCTGCTCCTTGTGTGTGGGTAGAAAAATGGTTATAGAGCCTGAGGTACTTTCAAGGGAGATAAGAGAACACATAGGTAGAGGGCCCAAGGGGAATTTCTCTGAAAATTGAGGCCACTGGGGCTATCTAAGAATCTAGGAGTAAGGTCCTATGCCTAAAAGTGGAAATCAGAGAAAACCTAGATGAAGAAAGTTGCAAATCTTTGCCACCTCAAGGCCCTTGGGTGGACTGAAAACCTATATTTCTTAACTCTGGTATAATAACAAATAACAGTCAATGGGATTTTGTACCTATATTTAATTGGTTAAAGAAGTGGGTAGGTCACTCTTACCATTACTACCAGAATACCAGCAAGCTCTTTGATTTTTCATTCTGAGGGAGGGGAACTGAAGACAGCCATGAGTGGAAACAACCAACATTCCCTTCCTTAATAAAAGATCTTCTTCCTTGTTTACAATAATATAAATTCAATTAGAGGATGAAAGTTAATTTTTTAAAATTTCATATCATTCAGATCATGGTTCTATACAGACATGCACACTGTTTCTACATATTTGGGGATCAATTTTATAGGTTGCTTTGTGAGGTGGTCATTGATTACATGATTAAACAAATACATTATTAAGCAGATTAATTTCAGATTAGGGGACAAGAAAGGAATTGAATTTAGAATTAATATTTGATAGAAAAATTTAAAATATTCAGTAATTTTATAAAATGATTAAATGCCAATTCTACTTGATAAATATCCCAGGGAGTCCTACAAAAGGTAAGGGTCCATGAGTCTGGCATGGCCCACTCTTTCTATTAGAATAAATCTTCAGAGATTTGCTGCAGCCATCTAGTGGGAATTGTGTGCTAATAAGACCCAAAATGAAAGATCTAAATTCCTGTTTGGATGGATGGATAGATAGATGGATTAATAGACAAATAAACCACTGCCCTCATATCTCAGAATTTGCCAAAAATTTACTTCTCAAATTACTCAGGCATTCCAATGATTTAAGTGTGTCTACAAACAAACACACCTATTTTTATGAGGTGAGGCAAAATGACTCTTGTGCCAAAGTAATTCAGCATTGGCAAGTGCTAGGTTTCTCATTGTTACTGTTTTAATGCCCAGAAAAATGCTTTGTTTGAAGCATATTCCAGGACAAACACATCTTTCAAGTGTCAGATTTCATATGCCTGCATCTTTTTCCAGTCCCTTACCTGTCGTTATATGAAACTTTTATGACTACTGGCAGACAAAGGCCAGAAAGACAAAGGGAAGAAAAAGAAAATAGTTCAGTAAATAATGGATCAGCAATTTAAGCTCAGCTGAGAAATTCAGCTCCCAGGTCCCAGACTGCTGAAGAGGCTGGATTCAGATGTAGTTGACACTGGAGAGTCATACAGATGAGCTTTAAGGGCCCTTGTGTCCTAATGTTAGTCGTGCTAACTCTGCTTCAACCACCAAACAGATCACAGAATTTTACACCAGTTACTCAATCTGCTTGCCTGTTTCTTTACCTGCAAAATGAATCTACTAACACAGTATTCTCCTTTGATATACAACATTGCTCATGAAAAATAATTAGAAAAGGAAATAACAGCTATAAATGAAATAAATAAAGATGGAGCATCATAGGCATAAAGAGAACTGTGATTTCTCCATAACAATAACAGCCTACATTTATGGAAGGTTTTACTATGTACCAGGAATTATTCTAAATACTTTAGTTATTTAATCATTTATTTAATCCTTTTTGAAACCCCATGAGTTCAGCATTTCATTTATAATATGCACAGAATAATACTTCTGCATCACAAAATTGTTGGAACAATCTCAGGCATAGAGGAAGCACCCAATAAATATTAGCTGTTATTCAGTCCACAGTCTGCTCTTTTTAAAAAATATTGATTTGTGAGAGAGAGGAAAAGAGAGAGAGAGAATTCATTGTTCCACTTATCTATGCATTCATTGGTTGCTTCTTGTATGTGCCCTGACCAGCATCGAACCCACAACCTTGGCATATCAGGATGCAGCTCTAAACAACTGAGCTACCCGGCCAGGGCCATAATCTACTCTTCACTCCTTGAAAATTCAGGCATTTGCTTTTGTCCAGTTTTCTGGCACTTTTTCTTTCTCCATGACATCACAAAAGTCACATACACAGATTTTTTTCATGTTTTAGGGTAAAATTTTTAAAGCTTGAAAAATTGAATTCATTTAAAGCAACAAAGTTCACCCTTACTTGATATCTTCTCTCCTATCTTCCTGTTCCATTTTTGCTGAGGTTTATGCCATGCTTGCCTTGAAAACAGTCCTAATATTTGAACAGTACATTTAAATTTATAAATTTTAAATGTGTTCTCTCTATATAGCAGTGGTCTTTAGAGGGGTCTTTAGGCTTGTGCCCACCTCAGCATCCACTGGGTGTGTAATATGAAGTGATTCACTAACCTCAGCCATTTCCTTAGGTGTAACATGCAATTAATAAAAGTACATACCTAAAAAAATTAAAAGCATAACTATCTTGGATTTATTTTTAAATGATATAATGCATGTACTGGGGTTAGTCTAATCTCTAGAACAATAGAAAATACACATAATAAGGGTTAGTGGAGATTGTTATTTATAGTAATAATAGTGGTTGCCTTTCAAAGATCTGTTCCACCCCATATAGTTAGTCTGACCTAGCCATGATCATACACTTACCCTTACTGTGACTGACTGTATCCTTACCAATAGAAAAAGAAAATAAGATGCCAATAATTTTATAATAATGCCTAAATGCCCACTCTACCTCATAAACATCCCAGGGAAACCTAGAAAGCTAGGGGTCTATAAATCTGGCTAGTTCCATTCCTCTTGATAAAATGAGTCCAGATTTGCTGAAGACATCTAGTGGGAATTGTGTGAATAAGACCACAACTGTCATGTCACCCAATTCTAGACAGTAAGACAAGAGGTAAAGTCTATTAGAGAGTTTCTGGGAAAGGTTTCCTTGCTGCTCAAAAAACAGCTGCAAGAAAGAGCTAGTCTTTCTTATTCCTTTGGATATTGTCATGCCTGGATGTGATAATGGGAACAGCTGGAGCCATCGTGCTGCCAGCCTGTGGATGAAGCCAATACAAGAGAAAGGTGGAGAAGCTGGAACCTTGAGGTGCTGAGCTCAGAGCTGCCCTACCCCTGAGCTCCTAGTTATATTTTCTTACTGCTTAAGCTGTCTGGGTTGGAGTTTTCTCTCACTTCTAGCCAAAAGCACTCTCTGAAACAAAATGTTGATAACAATAAATCAGCAACAACATATGAAAATGACTGATGAGCTTTTATATTTCCCTATAACAACTTTCAAAGAGGTTCTACAAATGAATTATTTAATCCAAGTATTCACAAGAAAGACAATCCCTTCCATATAACTCATTCAAAGGTGCCACATTCTAAGCTTATGTATGGCAAATTGGTTTTCCAAAATTCTTGGGCTTTATATTTCAGCCGGATATGCTGGAGGCATAATATATGCTTGGGCAAATATTATGATCCATGAGATGTGGCTATATCTACTCTTGCCATCTTATGATAAAGCTGAGGTTCTCCAGTTATAGAACTTTTGTACAATAATGATCAACTAATAGCTTTCAATCATTCCCTTGGTCTTTTTTTTTTTATTATTATTACCATTGCTTTTTAATGTCCATATAAACATTGCCTTTGATGGTAGATTTTCAAATAACCAGTACATTTTCAGGCAAAGAATCTGTCTCTGTTTTGAGAACATTTTACCAGCATGCTCTGTGTTGAATATTATGTTTAAGTTGATTTTTTCCCTAGTAACCCAATAGTCAACATTCCTTAGGTCAGACAATCTTTTTACTCTTTGCAACCAGTACTGAGAGTCTGTCTAACTATTATATTATGATCATGTTTCCTAACACAGAGTTGCTCCTCAGACGTTAGGGTGGTACAGAATCTCCCGGAGGGCTTCTTAAAACAAATTACTGGTGACTTCTGGTCAAGATGGTGGTGTAGGAGGTAGTACTCACCTCCTCCCACAACCACATCAAAATTACAACTAAACTACAGAACAACCATCATTCAGAACCAACTGAAACAGAGCTGAATGGAAGTCCTACAACTACAAAATTAAAGAAGCCACATCAAGACTGATAGGAGGAGCAGAGAGGAAGAAAATCTGGCCCTCACCTGCATATGGCAAATAAAATCGGGAGGGATACCTCGGCTGTGAAAGTACTCCCCAAAGAGCAAGGGGTCCCAGTCCCATACCAGGCTCCCCAGCTCAGAGTTCCAGTGCCAGCAAGAGAAGTTCCCATAACTTTTGGCTATAAAAACCAGCAAGAATTGAGGCTGAGGGAGGCTGAGGCTGAGGGAGGCTGAGGCTTCTGGAGTCCCAGGCAGTTCCTCTTAAAGGGCCCGTGCACAGACTTACTCAGACTCATACCCTCTGGGCTCCAGCAAGGGGGAGGCAGCTTGAGAGGCACCAGAGACATATGGGGAAAAACAGAATCATTTGGCATCAGGGCAAGAGCTGGAGGGGCAACTTTCTCCTGGACAAATATGCTGGCAAAGGCCATTGTTCCTTTGGTGAACCTTTCCCTCATGGGCCTGCAGATGGGCACCATATCTGAGACCCCAGCAAACTGACTCACACTGTTTGGCCCACCCTTGTGATTCCCTGAGGCCCTGCCCCACCCAGCTTTAAAGCCCACCCAGCCTGTTTCCAGTGGCTTTATCATAGGAATGGCCTGTCTGGGTTCATGCTTCAGATTCCTAAATTCTCTCAAACAAGCAGCATCTGGCCTCAGTGAGCCCATACCTTTCACTAAGAGGCCCCAGGCCTGGCACTAGCAGCAGCTGGCCTTGGTTCATAGCTTGGCCTTGCCTGGGCACCTCCAAGCCCAGCACAAGAAGCAGTCATCTGCAGATGATTTTGTAGCTTATGCCTGGTGGCCCTGGGTAGAACACAGGCAGTGGCTGACCTTGGCCTATGCCTCCCGGGAGGCCCTAGAGCCAACACACCCAGGAGACAGCTTCAGACCACATCAAAGCACCACCACCCAACCACCTCCAAGTGACGCACTCAATGAGTGGACTTAGTGGGTACCAGAGCCCTGATGAAGTAAGTCTTGCTCTGTGTGGTGGGCCCCTACACAGCTGATACTCCAAGGTGGTCAGAAGTCAGTGGTCAGTGGTCACAACCAGTCCTTGCAGCTGATAAGCCTGAGTAATTCCCTCCCATTGACATGCCAACAGCAATCAAGATTCAATTACAATAGAAGGGTGTACAGTACACACTGGGGTAGTACAAGTTGAATGCCCAGCTGGGGTGATCAGGGAGGCTGTGCCATCAGACCTTACAGGACACCTACTACAATAGGCCACTCTACAAAGCCTAGGGAGGCATAGCAGCTCTACCTAATACATAGAAATGAACACAGGGAGGCAGCCAAAATGAGGAGACAAAGAAACATGTCCCAAATGAAGGAACAGAACAAAACTCCAGGAAAAGGATTAAACACAATGGAAGTAAGCAATTTAACAGATGCAGAGTTCAAAACACTGGTTATAAGGATGCTCAAGGAACTTAGTAAGGACCACAAGAGCATTAAAAAGGACCAGTCAGAAATGAAGGCTACACTAACTGAAATAAAGAATAATTTACAGGGACTCAATAGTAGAGCAGGTGAAGCCAAGAAGCAAACCATTGATTTGTAATATAAGGAAACAAACAAACAAACAAAACACCCAATCAGAACAACAACAACAAAAAAGAATACAAAAAAATGAGGATAGTGTAAGGAGCCTCTGGGACAACTTCAAGTATACCAACATTTGCATCATGGGGGTGCCAGAAGGAGAAGAGAGAGAGCAAGAAATTGAAAATTTATTTGAAAAAATAATGACAGAAAGCTTCCCTAACTTGGTGAAGGAAACAGACATACAAGTCCAGGAAGCACAGAGAATCCCAAACAAGTTGAACCCAAAGAGGTCCACACCAAGATACATAATCATCAAAATGCCAAAGGTTAAAGACAAAGAGAGAGTCTTAAAAGCAGCAAGAGAAAAGTAGTTAGTTACCTACAAGGGAGCTCCCATAAGACTGTCAGCCAATTTCTCAAAGAAACTGCAGGCTAGAATGGAGTGGCAAGAAATATTCAAAGTGACAAAAAGCAAGAACCTACCACCAAGATTACTCTATCCTGCAAAGCTATCATTTAGAATCAATGGACATATAAAGAGCTTAGTAGACAAGAAAAAGCTAAAGGAGTTACAAAAAAGCTAAAAAGTTACAAAGAACTTTTTGTTAGTTGCCAGATTGGGTGGTGGGGGGCAGTTGGTGGGATGGGGAAAAATGTTGAAGGGATTAAGCAGTACAAATTGGTTGTTAGACTGAGGAACCTCAGAGGGAAGGGAGGGCCGCCGGGGTGAGAAGAGATAAACCAAAGAAGTTATGTGCATATATGCATAAGCAATGGACACGGAAAATAGTGTGGGGAAGGCAGGATGGGGGTGGGAGTGGAGAGAAAGGGGTAAATGGGGAAAAAGTTGGGGGACATCTGTAATACTTTCAACAATAAAGATAAATTAAAAAAACAAAAACAAAAACAGATTACTGGTAAACTTTAGGTCTGTAGTGGGGTCCAAGAAGTTGTGTTTCTAATATTTCCCAGGTGATAATCATGCTCCTTGTCCAGAGACCATTGTTATATCACAACCTTCTAATTTTTTTTTTAATCCTCACCGGAGGATATTTATCCATTTATCTTCAGACAGAGTGGGAGGGAGAGAGAGAGAGAAACATCAATGTAGAGAGACACATTGATTGTTTGCCTCCTGCACGACCCTAACCAGGGCCAGGGACTGAACCACAACCAAGGTACATGTCCTTAACTGGAATCGAACCCACGACTCTTTGGTCTAACTGCTGAGCCAAATCAGCCAGGGCCAATCTTCTAATTTTTAAACACTGAATACTTAGAGGTGAATTAAGCCTGCCATAGGTGGGAAATATTCTCAGGTCTCTTTTCTTTTCAACAGATCAGTATGGAATTTATATTATTGTACTAATTCATTGATTGTTGGTTTGATGCTGTTTTTAATCTACATCTAAGAAAAGACTACTTGGACTTTTAATGCGGTTCTTCTTCAAGGTTCTTCCTTGGCCCTTTTCTTCTCTTACTTGATCATCTCACTGATGTTCACTGTTTCAACTATGGCTACTGCATAGTTATCTCTGATATTCATATCTCCATTCCTGATATCTTTTCCAACCTTCAGGCCTCCTTTCCCCATAGGCAAGCTCTGCAGGAAGCCTCAAACTTGGGATGTCAAAATATAATCTCTATACCAATTTTTCTGGCCTGTATTTTTATTTCCCAAATTCCTCTGCACCTTCATATTTTCTGTCCTTCATTCAATATAAACTCTCTGCCCTGCGAGTCCCTTGTTAGAGACTTCCCTTACCTTGAAGGTCCAAACCAAGTCTCTCTTCCAAGAAACCTTTCAGTTCTCCTTGCAGGAAGGTATTTCCTTCCTTTCCATTTTTCTCTGTTAATGGGCTCACTGATAAGAACAGGCCCACCTAGAGCAATATCTCTTTTTATAAACTCAAAGTCAACTGAGTAGGGACTTTAATTATATCTGCAAAAATCCCTTTACTTTTGCCTTGCAAGATAGCTTAATTAAATGAGTGAAATTCCATGGTATACTAACCCCACCATAGTCACAGGGAGCTTCTACAAGGTATGTACATAAGGAAGTAGGAATCTTCTGAGCCCCAACAAGATGACTTGTGATTTAGCTAGTCCTCCAGGTGATTCTAATGGAGGTGAACATTTGAGAACTACTGCTTTAGACTATTTAATGAAATAGAAGTGCAAACACCAGAGATCTAATCATCATACTGTGTGATCATGGGAACTCAAATAACCTCTCTGGTCCTCAATGTATTAATCTGTAAACTGGAGTTGGGATTCATCTTTTTGTTTTTATGGTTTGGCTATTACTGTAGCTGTGGATGTATTGATTGTTTTGGAGTCTTGCCTTGCTTCTAGTTTCCATTAACACTGGAAGTCAGAGAACTTCCAGGCTTGTGTCAGCCTGCTTTTACTGGCATTGAAGAGCTGAATGCTAAATATTCAGGACTTTTGCAAGTTGGTTGTAAATCTTAGTAGCTTGAAATTGGCCATGATGGGAGTATTTACTCCACAAAATTGTCAGATGCTATAAATCAGGGCTCTCCCCCACCCCTTCTCAGTATATCACTGCCCCTGTGCATTGAGGAATGCCCAACCTCTCCCTCAGCCATGCTAAGAAATTACTCTGTTTTAACAGAAAATTCTTGTCCTTCCTATGTTCTTCCAAAATATTAAGGGGCACACTACAATTTCACAGTTGTGGGCTAAAAGAGAATAAGAATGGCTTGGAACATGCATTTGGGAATGTGAAACATGGACCTTAGCTTCCCAGGGTTGGTCTCTGAGTAGACTATTGGAAAAATATACTCATTATATGGTAGATAAATAGTGGTCAAAGTTATGTGATCACTTGCTCTCTCTTGCACTCTTTCTCCCTTTCTTTCTGAACCATTTATCAGCTGACCCCTTTTTTCATTTTATTTTTTTTGTTTCCTTTCCTGCTTTGAGATCATAGATTTGGGAACTGAAATGCACAGGCTGTAGGAGCAGTCTTTTCCTCCCTGAGCTGGGAGGCCACTGTAGCACCGCGAGTGAGAACATTGCCTTTGTTCAAGTTCGGGTTTTACCTCTTTATAGCTGCCTAATCTTAAACTATTTACTTAAACTTTCTGCTCCTTTGAGTCTTCATACATAAGATGGAGATACAGTCAATTCTGCTATAAGGCCTATTAAATAAATTTTTAAAAAAGAAAGAAAAGGCAAATTTGTTCAGAGAAGTTGAGCACAATGTCCTAGTTGGTATACAAACAACACTAGATGAATACAGAAAACTACACTCAGCTGCACAAAACCCCAGTGGAATATACAAACATGCACATACCTGACACAGACAAGAAGGCATGCCCATCTCTATCTGGTGTTAGAGTTTTCCATCAGACTTCTGATAATCCTTCTCCCACCACTTCACAATAACAAGCAGTCGCTTGGGCCACCTATTCAGACACCCTTCCTCGCATTAAAATTCCCTCTTTATTTTCAACCTATTTTGTATTTTTTCTATCTATTCTCTGTTTTCTCTGTCTTTTCTCTCACTCTTTTCCTGTATTTCTTTTGTCATCTGCATACAGGGTGGCAAGCTGGGAGCAGGTAGACAGGCCACGGGACTGCAGGTGCTCACCCTCACAAGCAAGCTACAGGTCTTCTTTTAAAAACATTTTTATTAAAATATTAAATTTATTAATATTAATTTATTAATATTTTTATTACAGATGTCCCTCCTTTTTCCCTCTTTGACGTCCTCCTCTCTGCACACCACCCCCTGCCTTCACCATACTGTTGTCTGTGTCCATTGGTTATGCATATAAATTCTTTGGTTTATTTCTTCTTGGCCCCCACCCCCTTCCCCTCTCAGGTTTGTCAGTCTGTTCCCTACTTTCATGTCTCTGGATCTACTTTGTTCATCAGCTTATTTCGTTCATTAGATTCCAGAAATAAGTGAGATCATATGGTACTTGTCTTTCTCTGACTGGCTTATTTTGCTTAGCATAACACTCTCCTGGTCCCTCCATGTCGTCTCAAAGGATAAGACATCTTTCTTTCTTACAACTGTATAGTATTCCATTGTGTATATGTACCACTGCTTTTTTTTTATTATTATTATTATTAATTTATTTTTGTTACAGATGTTTCTTCTTTTCCCCCCATTGTCACCCTCCTCCCCCTCCCTCCCTGCCCCGTCCCCAGTTTTGTTTTCCATGTCCATTGGTTATGAGTACATGCATACAAGTTCTGTGATTCATCGCTCCCCTCCCCCACTCCCTCTTCTGGCAATTGTCAGTCTGTACCCTACTTTCACATCTCTGGGACTACCCTGTTCCTCAGACAGTTATGTTTATTATATTCCAGAAATAAGTGATATCATATGATATTTGTCTTTCTCTGCTTGGCTTGTTTCACTTACGATAATAGTTTCCAGGTCCACCCATGTCGTCGCAAAGGATAAGAGATCTTTCTTACAGCTGCATAGCACTCCATTGTGTATATGTACCACTGCTTTTTTATCCATTCGTCCACTGATGGACACTTGGGCTGTTTCCAGATCTTAGCTATTGTAAATAGCGCTGCTATGAACATGGGGGTACATATATCCTTTCTGTTTGGTGTTTCAGGCTTCTTAGGGTATATTCCTAGGAGTGGGATCACTGGGTCAAAGGTAATTCAATTTTTAATTTTTTGAGGTAATGCCATAGTGTTTTCCATAGTAGCTGCACCAGTCTGCATTGCCACCAGCAGTGTACTAGAGTCCCCTTTTCTCCACACCCTCGCCAACACTTGTTGGATGATTTGTTGATGACAGCTATTCTGACAGGTGTGAGGTGATACCTCATTGTTGTTTTAATTTGCAACTCTCTGATGATTAGTGAAGTTGAGCATTTCTTCATATGCCTCTTGGCCACTTGTATGTCCTGATGGGAGAGGTGTCTATTTAGTTCCTCTGCCCATTTTTTAATTGGGTTCTTTGTCTTCCTTTTGTTGAGATGTATGAGCACTCTATATATTTTGGAAATTAATCTCTTATCTGATATATCATTGGCAATTATGCTCTCCCATACAGTGGGTTGCCTTTCCACTTTGATGGTTGTATCTTTTGCTGTGCAGAAGCTTTTGAGTTTGATGTAGTCCCATGTGTTCATTTTTTCCTTTGTTTCTGTTGCCTTAGGTGATATATCAGTGAAGATTCTGCTGCATATGATGTCCGAAATTTTGTTGCCTACATTTTCTTCTAGGATTTTTATGGATTCATGAGTCACATTTAAGTCTTTTATCCATTTTGAGTTTATTCTTGTGTATGGTGTAAGTTGATGGTCTAGTTTCATTTTTTTGCATGTAGCTGTCCAATTTTCCCAACACCATTTATTAAAGAGGCTGTCTTTACTCCATTGTATGCTTTTGCCACCTTTGCCAAATATTAATTGAGAATAATGTTTTGGGTCAATTTCTGGGTTCTCTGTTCTATTCCATTGATCTATGTGCCTGTTCTTGTGCCAGTACCAAGCTGTTTTGATTACAGTAGCTTTGTAGTATAACCTGATGTCTGGTATTGTGATCCCGACTACTTTGTTCTTCTTTTTCAAGATTGCTGTAGCTATTTGGGATCTTTTTTTGTTCCATATGAACTTCTGAAGCATTTGTTCTAGTTCTAGGAAAATGGCGTTGGTATTTTGATGGGGATTGCATTAAATCTATAGATTGCTTTGGGTAGTATGGACATTTTAATGATGTTAATTCTTCCAATCCATGAACAGGTATGTGCTTCCACTTTTTTATATCTTCTTCTATTTCTTTTTTTTTTTTATTAATTTATTTTTGTTACAGATGTTTCTCCTTTTTTTCCCCATTGAAACCCTCCTCCCCATCCCCCCACCCTGTCCCCTGCTTTGTTGTCCATGTCCATCACTTATGCATACATGTGCATAAGTTCTGTGGTTTATCTCTTCCCTCCCCCCCCACCCCCTCTCCTGAGGGGTGTCAGTTTATACCCTACTTCCACGTCTCTCGGTCTACCCTGTTCCTCAGACTGCTATGTTCATTATATTCCACAAATAAGTGAGATCATGTGATATTTGTCTTTCTCTGCTTGGCTTGTTTCACTTAGGATAATACTCTCGAGGTCCCTCCACGTCGTCTCAAAGGATAAGAGATCTTTCTTTCTTACAGCTGCATAGTACTCCATTGTGTATATGTACCACTGCTTTTTTATCCATTCATCCACTGATGGACACTTGGGCTGTTTCCAGATCTTAGCTATTGTAAATAGTGCTGCTATGAACATGGGGGTACATATATTCTGTCTGATTGGTGTTTCGGGCTTCTTAGGATATATTCATAGAAGTGAAATCACTGGGTCAAATGGCAGTTCAATTATTAAGTTTTTGAGAAAACACTTCTTTGTTTTCCATAGCACCAGCACCAGTCTACATTCCCACCAGCAGTGTACTAGAGTCCCTTTTTCTCCACACCCTCACCAGCACTTGTTTGAGGATTTGTTGATAGCAGCCATTCTGGCAGGTGTGAGCTGATATCTCATAGTTATTTTAAGTTGCATCTCTCTGATGATTAGTGACTTTGAGCACTTTTTCATATGTCTCTTGGCCATCTGTATATCTTCTTTGGAGAAGTGTCTATTCAGGTCCTTTGCCTATTTTTAATTGGATTATTTGTCTTCCTTTTGTTGAGATGTATGAGTTCTTTATATATTTTAGAAATTAACCCCTGATCAGATGTATCATTGGAAGATATGTTCTCCCACACAGTAGGTTCCCTTTTCATTTTGATGCTGGTTTCCTTTGCTGTGCAGAAGCTTTTTAGGTTGATGTAGTCTCATTTATTAATTTTTTCCTTTGTTTCTCTTGCCCTTCATGATGTATTGGTGAACATTCTACTACGTGTGATGTCTGAGATTTTGCTGCTTACATTTTCTTCTAGGATTTTTATGGTTTCACGAGTGACATTTAAGTCTTTTATCCATTTTGAGTTTATTCTTATGTATGGTATAAGTTAGTGGCCTAGTTTCATTTTTTGACCTGCAGTCTTTTTCAAGGTACAGTATTTATTGTAGTAATAATATATTTCTTAACTATTTTACATCTATAAAAATGTGCTAACAGTTTTATTTGTGCTCCTTTTTAAAAATGTGCCACTGAAAAGTTCTTGAGTATTGTACCCCATCCTCACTTTACCATAAGACCTGTGTTTTAGTTCATGATTTTGTACAGAGCAATGATTTTTAGAAACACAAAGATCATGGTTATAGGAGAACTGACCATAATATCAGTAACTGCCTACTTTATAAGGTTAATGATTTAGTGAGTTAATATATACAAAACACTTAAGTTAACACATGGCTATAGTAAGAGGTAAATTAGCAATGGCTGTTTTTGCTCTCACAAATCAGGGTTTGAAGTAGATAGCATTCTCCAAAGACCTTCTAACTCCAGGATTTTGTGAATTCTAGAGCCCAGGCCCCCTCACTATGCATACAATGAGATGGGAAACTTGAGGCTTGCTCAAGGCCATACATCTAGTTAGTGAGAACATGGGAAAGCACTTACCTTCTCTCCTAACCAGTGACCCACAGACCTAAAGGCAATAACTGAAAACCAATTGCAAAGTCATTAAACATCTCTTAGCTTCTAAAATACATATTAAATGTTAGCAGTTATGGTAAAATGTGTCAGATAGAAGGGATTCTAAGGTTCTTAGCAGTTTTGGCTGTGTCAAAAGTTATAGCTATAACTATATAGCTAGAAGGCAGATGTCTGGCCTATTCAAATTTTACTCTGAATTCTTAGCAATTTTCCATATTTGTGCCCGAAGGGAGAAAGGCATACAAGGGTAACATCCAGTCATTGGCAGAAGAATGCCTAAGGGGCAAAGAGAAATTTATTTTTATCTCTTCCATCACATTATTATCTTTTCAATAGCAATTCCCTCAACCCCCAACATTCAGAATACTTATGCCCATGGGTGAAGGATTTTATGTATTGCTTATGGTATACAATGCATGCTTAGCTGAGGAATATGTTTTCCTTTGTGATGAAATAGCCTCAAGAGCCACTGTGACCACACCTATATATTTATTTTTGTAATTTTTTAGAATTTATTTTTCAACTACAGTTGACATACAATACTATATTAGTTTCAGGTATATAACACAGTGATTAGACATTTATATACTTACAAAGTGATCATCTTGATAAGTCTAGTACCCATCTAACACCTTGTATAGTTATGATATTATTGACTATATTCTGTATGCTATACTTTACATCCCTGTTACTATTTTTGTAACTGGGAGTTTGTACTTTTTAATCCCTTTCACCCTTTTTCACCTATTTCTTCCAATTCCTCTCTTACCTGGTGACCATCAATTTGTTCTTTGTAACTATGATTGTTCCTATTCTGTATTTTCATTTATTTTGTTTTTTAGATTGCACATATAAACAAAATTATATGATACGTATTTGTCTTCTCTATCTCACTTACTTTACTTAGCACAATATACCTAGGTCCATCCATGTTGTTGCAAATAGCAAGATTTCATTCTTTTTATGGCTAAGTAATATTCGTTGTATATATGTACCACTTCTTTTTATCTATTCATTGATCCTTGGACACTTATGTTGTTCCATATCTTGGCTATAGTAAATAATGCAGCAGTGAACATGGGAGTGCATATATCTTTTGGAATTAGTATTTTGGAAATACCCAGAAGTGGCAGTAAAAACAGCCTCTTTAATAAATGGTGTTGGGAAAACTGGACAGCTACATGCAAAAAAATGAAACTAGACCATCAACTTACACATACACAAGAATATACTCAAAATGGATAAAAGACTTAAATGTGACTCGTGAATCTACAAAAATCCTAGAAGAAAATGTAGGCAACAATATTTCAGACATCATACGCAGCAGAATTTTCACTGATACATCACCTAAGGCAACAGAAACAAAGGAAAAAATGAACATATGGGACTACATCAAACTAAAAAGCTTCTGCACAGCAAAAGAAACAACCATCAAAATGGAAAGGGAACCCACTGTATGGGAGAGCATAACTGCCGATGATACATCAGATAAGGAGTTAATTTCCAAAATATATAGAATACTCATACAACTCAACAAAAGGAAGACAAAGAACCCAATTAAAAAAATGGGCAGAGAAGCGAAATAGACACCTCTCCAAACAGGACATACAAATGGGCAAGAGACATATAAAGAAATTCTCAACATTACTAATCATCAGAGAGATGCAAATTAAAACAACTATGAGGTATCACCTCACACCTGTCAGAATGGCCACCATCAACAAATCATCAAACAATAAGTGTTGGTGAGGGTGTGGAGAAAAGGGGACTCTAGTACACTGCTGGTGGGAATGCAGGCTGGTGCAGCCACTATGGAAAACACTATGGTGTTACCTCAAAAAATTAAAAATTGAATTGCCATTTGACCCAGTGATCCCACTTCTAGGAATATATCCTAAGAAGCCTGAAACACCAATCAGACAGAATATATGTACCCCCATGTTCATACCAGCACTATTTACAATAGCTAAGATCTGGAAACAGCCCAAGTGTCCATCAGTAGATGAGTGGATAAAAAAGCAGTGGTACATATACACAATGGAGTACTATGCAGCTGTAAGAAAGAAAGATCTCTTATCCTTTGAGACGACATGGAGGGACCTGGAGAGTATTATCTTAAGCGAAACAAGCCAAGCAGAGAAAGACAAATATCACATGATCTCACTTATTTGTGGAATATAATGAACATAACAGTCTGAGGAACAGGGTAGACCCAGAGACGTGGAAGTAGGGTACAGACGGACAATCCTCAGAAAAGAGGGTGGGGGAGGGCGAGGGAAGAGATAAACCACAGAACTTATATGCATGTACGCATACTGATGGACATGGACAATAAAGCTGGGGACGGGGTGGGGGGGATGGGGAGGAGGGTGTCAATGGGGAAAAAAGGAGAAACATCTGTAACAAAAATAAATTAATAAAAAAATAATAAAAATAAAATAATATGAAAACTGAAAAAATAAATAAAAATTGGAAAAACAAAAAACTGTGGTACATATACACAATAGAATTCTATGCAGCTGTAAGAAAGAAAAATCTCTTATCCTTTGAGACAACATGGAGGGACCTGGAAAGTATTATGCTAAGCAAAATAAGCCAATCATAGAAAGGCAAATATCACAATCTCACTTATTTGTGGAATCTAATGAACAAAATAAGCTAATGAACAAAAATAGACCAAGAGACATAGAAGTAGGAATCAAACTGAGCAACCCTGAGGGCAGGGCTGGGGGTGGGGCGGGAAGAGATAAACCAAAGAATTTATATGCAAAAATGCATAACCAATGGACATAGACAACAATACTGTGAAGGGAGGTTTGGAGTGGGGAGGAGGGTGTCAATGGGGTAAAAAGGAGAAGCATCTGTAACAAAAATAAATTAATTAAAAAATGGTCATTTTGCTCTGGCCGGTTTGGCTCAGCGGTTAGAGCGTCGGCCTGCGGTCCAGAGAGACCCGGGTTCAGTTCCCGCTAAGGGCACTACCTCGGTTGCAGTTTGTCCCCGGCCCGGGTTGGTCGTGCGGGTGGCAGCCACTCGATGTGTCCCTTTCACATCGATGTTTCTCTCTCTCTCTTCCTCTCTCTCCCTCCCACTCTATCTGGACAAAAAATGAAAAAATGTCCTCAGGTGAGGATAAAAAATAAAAAAAAAGTGGTCATTTTTATGCATGTATCTAGACCATAATTTATTTAGATGGTTTAATGGGAATAGTGGGTCAATTAATTTTACTCATTGTGTCACTTCTTTAGGGGAAGATAAACAATGGAAATAGAAACAACCTCATAAAGTTGTGTTTTTATTTTCCAACCTGGATTATATTAAAATAATAGCCAATTGTTTATTTAGAGCATTGGTTCTCAAAGTGTGGTCCCCCAACCCTGGGAGTCCTAGAGACCTTTGCAGCAGGTCTGCAAGGTCAAACTAATTTCATAAAAACATTAAAATGTTATTTTCTTTTTTTTTTTCAGTGTTGACATTTGTCTTGATAATGCAAAAGCAAGCTATGGCACCTTAAGCCCAAATCAAGGCAATGGTGCCAAATTGCACTGGTAGTCATTGTCCACCTGCAATTCAACTAACAAACAAAGTGTAGTTTCAATTAAGAATGTTCCTAATGAAGCAATAAAAATTATTAAATCCATCTTTGAAAATATGTCCCTTCAATCTATATGACAAAATGGAAAGTGCTCACAGTGCAACAAAGTCCAGTGTTGTCTCAAGGTAAAGCAATAGTACGATTATTTGACGAATGAGCTGAACTTGGCACTATTTTCATGGAACACTATTTTATTTTTTATTTTTATTATTAATTTACTTTTGTTACAGATGTTTCTCCTTTTATCCCCCATTGACACCCTCCTCCCCCTCCCTTCCTGCCCCGTCCCCATTTTTGTTGTCCATGTCCATTGGTTATGAGTACATGCGTACAAGTTCTGTGTTCATCGCTCCCCTCCCCCACACCCTCTTCTGGCAGATGTCAGTCTGTACCCCACTTCCACGTCCCCGGGACTACCCTGCTCCTCACACTGTTATGTTCATTATATTCCAGAAATAAGTGAGATCACATGATATTTGTCTTTCTCTGCTTGGCTTGTTTCACTTAGGATAATAGTTTCCAGGTCCTCCCATGTCGACGCAAAGGATAAGAGATACATGGAACACTATTTTAATGTGAATGGATAACTGACATAAAATATGGCTTAAATGGACCAAATACACCTTGGTTCTAACTTAAGATATTTGTTGCCAGTGATGAAATTCGAGCTTTTAAGGGAATATTAGGATTTTGTAAAGTTTTTATCTGCCACCATAAGCTTGACAGCTTCTCAATACTTAACAACTTTTATGATAGTATTGGTGGTGATGTTAGTGAGTGTATTTTTAAAATATGGTGTAGTGAAATGTGTCAAAATTTGGAAGATATGTATAATTCAGTGAAACAATATTTTCAAATGACTGATATGTGATGTTATAAAATCAGGAATGGGTAAAAACAATATTCAAAATACAAGCAAGACCAATGAATTTTAATGTGACAGAGTATGAAGAGTTCATTGATATGATTTCAGATTTCATATTGCAACCAACCTTTAAGCAGCTTCTACATACTGGCTTCTGGTCAAGATGGCAGAGGCAGTAAATGGTATTTGCATCTTCCCATGACCACATGAAAATTACAACTAAACTGAAGAACAATCATCACAGAGAACTGCCTGAAGTCTAGTTGAACAGAAGTCCTATAATAAAGGACATACAGAAAAAGCCAGGTGGAGACTGGTAGGAGAGGCAGAGATGAGAAATGGGCAGGTCCCACACCCATGTGTGGCAGTTAAAAAATCAGGAGGGTTATCTCTGCTCTGGAGGTCCCCTCTAAAGATCAACGGGTCCCAGCCCTACACCAGGCTCCCCAGCCCAGGGTTTCAATGCCAGGAAGAGAAGTCCCCAAACTTCTGGCTGTGAAATCCAGCAAGGACTGTGGCTGAGTGACAGGGAAGGCTACTGTAGTCCCAGGGCTTCCTCTTAAAGGGCCCATGCATGGACTGACTTGGAGTCACTCACTCTAAGCTCCAGCACTGGTGCAGCAGCTCAAAGGGTACCAGGTGTTGCCCTGGCCGGTGTGGTTAAGTGGTTAGAGCTTCGTCCCGTGGACCAAAGAGTCATGGGTTCGATTCTGGTCAAGGGCATGTACCTCTGTTGTGGTTCGGTTCCTGGTCCTGGTCAGGGTGGTGTGGGAGGCAACCAAGCGAAGTGTCTCACATTGATGTTTCTTTCTCTCTCTCTCTCTCTACTTCCCACTCTATCTGAAGATAAATGGAAAAATATCCTTGGGTGAGGATTAAAAAAAAAAAAGTTCTAGGTACCATATCTGAGGGTCCATCAACTTGGTTGACACCATTCTCCATGCTCTGGTGATTAAAGTCACAAAGAAAAAACAAACAAAAACTTCTACCTATTGAATTTTGCTACAGTATCAAAGAAGAATATTCACAATTATATAAAAAGATTATTAAAATAGTTCCTCCTTTTCCAACTAAGTATCTGTGTGAAGCCAGATTTTCTTCATATACGCAAAGCAACATGTTGCAACAGAGTGAATGCAGAAGCAGATATGAGAATCCAGCTGTTTTCTATTAAGCCAGTCATTAAAGAGATTTGCAAAAACATAAAACTATGCCACTCTTCCCACTAAATTTTTTTTGTTTTGGAAACCATAGTGATTTTTCATAACCAATGTGTTGTTTATGTTAACATGTGAATTGATTTATTATTTTAAAATAATTTTATAAGTAAATATTTTTAAATGTCTCCATTTAAAGTGAAATAAGCTAGCCAGAAAAAGACAAGTACCAATTATTTCACTCATATGTGGAATTTAATGAACAAACTGAACTACCAAGCAAAATAGAGACAAACTCATAGATAGAGAGCAGGCAGACAGCTCTGGTGGTGCGGAGGGGGGTTGAGAGGGTGGAGGGATTGATATAAAGAAAAAAGAGAGAGAGAACTATGGACATGGACAACAGTGGTGATTGTGGGGGTGGGGAGGCGGGGGTGGAGGTGGAAGAGGGCATAGAGGGGATAAATGGTGATGGACAAAATGAAATAAAATAAGTAAAAATAAATGTCTCCACTTAAATTTCTGGTATAATATAAATTAATGGATATGACCTACAAAAACAAAAGCTTTTTGGAATTCTCCATATTTTTTTAAAGTTTAAATGGATCCTGAATCTAAAAAGTTTGAGACTTACTGTCTTAGAGCTCTGAACTGGATTTAAATATGTAGTTTTTGAAATGTGGTCCATGAACCACCAGCCTAAGGATTATTAAAAATAATATATAGAAATATGTATAAAAATGAATATTACTGGGCTCTTTCCTACATTCTTGAAATGGACTCTCACAACAATGGGATGGGAAAACCTCCAGGTGTGAGAAGCTTTTCAGTCATTCTGATAATCATGCAGGACCCTGCACTGATCAAGCATACTGGACATTTCCAAATTGGCCACAATTTATTACATGATCTTGGGTAATTCCATTAGTTTCTTGAAATCTCTGTTTTCAACATAAGAAGTTGGACCCCTGGGCTCACCACAATAAAAGCTTATTCAGAGAGCCTCAGATGAAAGGCTTTAAGAACACCCCACATGTTGCCATTTCTTAAATTACATGTGTTAAAATAAATGACTAAAGTACATTTTTGTCAATAGTGCATATTAGCTGGGTTTGAACCCAAAGTGCATTCCCCCCCCCCCAAAAAAAAACAATATCTGAAAAGAGAGCAAGAGGAACGCATAAAAAGATAAGTGTAGACTACCCCCCAAAATTAATAAATAACAGCTATAAAACTCAGATATAAAATGAATCTGAAGTACCAAGGGGCTCTGAAAAATGAAAGCTTTTTAAAATGAGAGATGATCCTCTCTGCCTGGGGGCTGCATAAGGGAAGAGATGTACAATCCCTTTAATGTTCCACTAAGCTCCAAAATCCACAGCTCCGTTCCCTCAAACCCCCTGAAGGCAAGGGCTGGCCCAGAGTTTGTAAAGCTCACTTGGAAGCAGTGCTTAAAGAACTCTAAAAGTTAAAAGCAAAAACTTTAAACTTACCTATTGTTTCCAGAAATATCCATTCAAGGAGGTGCAGCTAGGGGCAGAATGCGTCCTCTTGACCTTTCTTGGGAAATGATGGAGCTGTCACTTCCTGGATTCTCTTCCAATAACAGATCCAAGCCATGAAGTAATTCCTGATAGAGGTGCACCATACATCTTCCCTTTGCGCCCCACATGCTGGTGCACCATTTCAAGGCAACGAATAATTTCCTAAATGAGTAAGCAGTCCCTCACCCTGGCCGGTGTGGCTCAGTTGGTTGGAGTGCCATCCCTTACACCAAAAGGTGGTGGGTTTGATTCGTGGTCAGGGCACATATCCACGTTGTGGGTTCAATCCCTCGTCGGGGTGTGTGTGGGAGGCAACCCACTGATGTTTCTCTCACTCTCTCATCAATTTTTAAAAATGAGCAGCCCCTTGGTTTCCTACTCTGTGAATAGGGATTATGTTTAATATTAATGGGTCACATTTATTGAATCTTTCATGTCAGATACTGAGTTCAGCAACACTTACAACAATTCTATGAGGCAGGTACTGTTACTACATTTCTTTACACATGAGGAAACTGAGGCATAGAAATGTTGAGTAAATTCCTAAATACTACCCAGCTAATAAGTAGCTGCATCGGATTCAATCCTACAATTGTATGACTCTAGGACTTGAGCTCTGAATAATTATCCTATGGTATTTTCTTACCCAAAGAACTGAGAGTCAGAATAACCTCCCTCAGGATGTTGGGAAGAGAGGGAATGGAGCCCCTCAGTAAAGTCTTTAAAGTCCAATAATAAGTCTTCAGAAAACTATTCTATAGATTTTATTAAATATCTTACCTGCATTAAACTTGATTATTTTAATGTCTAGTTTAATTTGTTGCCCACTTCATTTGTGAATAGAAAAGCTGCCAATTTCAGGACCATGGCAGCCAAAAGTATCTGATTCCCCCTCCTCCCTTTTTCTTTTTTGATGTGTCCATTGGTCAGGATTCAGGGCAAGGTCACAAGTAGGGATTTTGTTGTATTGCCTAAACCTATATGCAAATAATGTTGACCTTTGCGCTAATTCTATGTTTATTCTTTATTCCCTAGCATCATAGTAGCTCTTATAGAACATGCCTTAACGATACTTTCTTGCATTGCACCTGAGAGGAATGGAGGTTTGAAAAGGCATTTGTGTCTGAGGGAATCACTTTTTAGAATTAATTGTAGGGACTGTTGTTGAGTGCTCTAGAATTATGGTGTTTCTGATTTTTTTCTGTTCCCTCCTACACTCCAGACATCTAAGCTGAGCCTGAAATCGTAGTTTTTAGTTATCCCCATCATTCTTTTTCTTTGTGACCTCCAGTTCTTCCCCCAATAGAGTCCTTTATATCTCATACTCTTAACACTGACATTTGTTTTTAGTCCAAAACTTACTTAAGTCATTTGAGAGTTATATGATCATTGACTTAAGTTGTACAAAGTAGATGCAATGCAAAATATCTAAAGAAATAGCTTCTTTGCTCAACGGAATGTCAACAGACAAGGGAAAAGGGGGAGAAAGCTCTGATATTCTAGAAAGCATGTATTAGTTTCTCAGGTCTTTTTCTTCTTCCTTTTTATTATTATTAAATTTTATTTCAGTGGGAAGAAGAAATCTTTTGAGGGTTACCAGTCTGAGTTTATAAAACAGTTGGATTATAAGATATGTTGGGACAGAAGGTCTTTTACTTAACATCAGATCCTCAGAGTAAATTATCAAGTTTGCTTTGTTGACATGGCTAAGGTTCTTAACAGCATGCTGTCTAAAATATTTACACAGTTGTAATTTATTTATTTAATACAATAAGTAATATTTGTATGGTGTTTTTGCATATATTGCTGTTTGTCTTCATAGCAGTGCAGTTCAGTAGGCATCATTAACAATACATGGAATGTTAAATAACGTGTTTGAAGTCAAGCAGCAAAAAATCAGAAGAGCCAGGAGCTCTTTCCTTTCCAACAGTACTAATATAAAATGTTAAATTTGTCTGAAACAAACACGCTGTCATTCAACAAGCATTTACCATGCATCTCTTAAATTAAATCCCTGAATAAGTTTTACTCTAAGGTGAGTAATTGGATCTCTGCCCTGATTCCCTATTGAGAAAAACAGACATGCAAACCAACCTCAGTTGTAACATGGAATAAAAAACAAGATAGGACTTTAGAATGTGAGCTGAATATGTATTTAAAATTGACAAGGAGAACTTGCTATTTTGTGGAGTACTACCATGAATTATATTGTAATGTGAATATTCACTCTCTAGTTAGTTTTGTCAATTAACTTTGAACAACGCTCAGTGTGTTTAGACTCTAAACTAAGACAATTTAGATTTTTATATATCTTTTTTTATATTATTAATCTATAAAAAAAAAGAACCTTGATTCAATCCTTTTCCAAATTAGAACAAATTACTAGTGGGTTGGGTAATAAGCACATTTTAAGAAAAATTGAAATTTAGCTCTGTTCCTAAGTGAGTGATCTGTGGAATATTATCCATGGGGCTACATATAAAAACATCTTCCAAATGTTACTTGGTCCAATCACTATTCTTGATAGCAATGACAATCAACTCCTGACATTTTGTCTCTATATTTTGGTTTGAGGCAGAATCATTAGACCAATTAACTAAACATAGAACCCGGAGATAGTTTGGAATCCTTTGCCTCATATATTTAATTGGTTGTCAGTAATCTCATCTAAAAATCTTCATAATTAGGCATTTCATGCAAGCTCTGTCTGCTAGCCACTATGCTCCCTTTTAGATTATTGGAGTACCCTCTCTCAGGTCTTTCTCCAACAGCCTGTGGTCAATTCTAAATGCTAAGATCCTTGGTATACATTCTCTCCTCCAACAGGAGATAACATTAGGCAGTGGGAAAAGCTCAGGATTTGGTATAGACAGATTTGGATTAAAATTATTCTGCCAATTACTAGCTGTGTGATCTTGGACAATTTACTTAACATTTTTGATCCCCAGTTTTCCTCACCCATGAAATGAGTGTAGTCATGATAAAACTTATTTTGCTATGTTATTGTGAAGATTAATATATATATAGGACCCAACACAGCGTTTGGCATAATTGAGGCAATCCACATATGTCAGTTTTATTCCTATCTCTTTCATTAGGCTTTTCATTAGTAATTCAGAATCCAACCTGAGTTATTAGAAAACTAGTCCCTTGGTTCTTTCTTCCATCCTCCATCCACTACTATCTGCCCAGATAGTCACCACCCTGCTTAGCTTGCTTTAGTTGTCCTCTGGATCCTGCTTCTCTTCCTTCTCTATCCTGACCTTTCATTCATCTCCAGCTCAGAGTCTAACTCATCCAAGAGGTCTTCC
Source organism: Tadarida brasiliensis (assembly GCA_030848825.1). NCBI lineage: Eukaryota > Metazoa > Chordata > Mammalia > Chiroptera > Molossidae > Tadarida > Tadarida brasiliensis. Next base: position 52,484,901 of record CM061267.1, read on the forward strand.
TGATTAAATCAGAAGTCAACATGTTTATTAGCTTATCTTTCCAACATTTTTAACATTTGAGTTTAATGTTAACCATCTGCTGTGTACAGAATAAATTCATAAAAGTATCTTTTACCTGTTAATTCATTCTATAGCATATGGCAGGCAAATGGTTGGTAGGAAAAATGGGTTGATCAAATGCACAAACTATTCTTGCTAACTCAAATAATTCTACGAGTTAAGCCAAAAGTAAAGAAACCAAGTCATTATTTCGATGACTTCAACTCCAAGTAGTTGTGATTTTAATTGATGAAAATATCAGTTATGATTTAGTGATAGCAAACACTATATGACTCTTAAACGAAAATACCTCTCCAGAGAATTGTGCCCTCACTACAAAATAAACAAAATTCACTGAGTACTGAGCCACTGCTGCCCGCTATAGTCCGTACTAGATATATCAGGGAGCAAAACAAAATGTTTGCTGTGACATTCCCAGAGAAGATTTTATTTCCAGACCTGTTGATTGTTTACCCAGCATCCTATCCCCACCTCCCCCTTCACAGTGGAATTCTGATCTTACTAAGGCATTCACAAAATGCAGCCCATGTGACTTAGGGAAAGGAAAGGTGAACCCAGCACCAACCCCTGGATGGGCTCTAACTAACCTAAAGCAATCATGGTGTCTCATGGTGTCTCTTACCTTGGTTGGTTTAGTAACCTGGCTTAAACAATCAGCTCATGGCATTCTCTTGGTAATGAGACCAGTGTTGGGCCAATCAGACTGAAAGTAAGGAATCTTATTGCATAATTGGGGTAAAAACTCTCATTTGCTCTCTACTGTATATAAATGAGGAATCATGTACCCTTAATACTTCTGGTAACCATCCTCTGATCACGGGGGGAAACTGTTGTAGCAAAATGCCCACATTGTGGAAGGCAAAGCACTGAGATGAAAAGAATATGGGACCTGGACTTCTTTGAGCTGCTAAGTCAGCCAACCCTGACACTGTACCTACATTGGACTTTTTATTATATGAGAAAATACATTTTATAACTGTTTAAGTCAGTTTAAATGCATCCTGTTAACAGTACTAAAAATGGGAGCAAAAGAAATACTAATCAGCAGCAGTTCTCAACCTGTGGGTCACGACCCCTTTGGGGGTCGAACAACCCTTTCACAGGGGTTGCTTAAGACATAACAATAGCAAAATTACAGTTATGAAGTAGCAACGAAAATAATTTTATAGTTGGGGGTTACCGCAACATGAGGAACTGTATTAAACGGTCATGGCATTAGGAAGGTTGAGAACCACTGTATAATAATGAATCTTTAAGCTCTTGCTGATTTCCAAGCTTTAAGGACATTATATAAATATACATTCTTGGATGACATACTTCCAAGGAATTTTTCTCAGCCCATCTGTGACTAGAAACGGAATGGGTCTATTCACATTCAATTTCTTATTGGGCTCTTTATCTTTCTAAACAAGAGCTTCTTATATTAAAGCCCATGCGTCTCTCTGTATTCAACCAGCAACATATGATTGCTGAATTCAGGTATTTGACATGTTTGAGTTCACTGCCACAAACTTCTTTCCTCAAAGCTTGGCTTCTCTCTATTTAAAAATATATACTCAAATCAGAGCAGATCATCATAGTTATTTTACTGAGTTGCCCATTGGTAAGGTGTCATCACCATATTTTCTTTCTTTTTCTTTTTCATTCATCAAACATTTATTGAATACCTGCTATAAGCCAAACATTATATAGAGCATAAACAAATGAGGAAAACCTCTGCTCTTTTCTAGATTTTTTTTTAATCCTCACCCAAGGACATTTTTCCATTTTTGTTCAGACAGAGTGGGAGAGGGAGAGAGAGAGAGAGAGAGAGACAGAGTGAGAAAACATTGAATGGCTGCCTTCCACATGACCCCAACCAGAGGCCGGGAAAAATTGCGACCGAGGTACGTGCCCTTGGCCAGAATCGAACCTGCGACTCATTGGTCCACGGGCCAACACTAACCGCTGAGCCAAACCGGCCAGGGCTCTTTTCTAGATTTTATAAGCAGTGTCATGAAAATTACTTGCAATATGTAGAAACAATACTTTACCCATATGCTTGGTATTTGCCTGTTTTTCCAAAGTGTGAAATAGTCATTGATTTACAAGTATAATACAATCCTTCTTTTAGCCAAGATTTACCCATTTGAAAAGTGGACCCAATATCATACTGTTTATTTTTTAAAAATTTTTCAAATACAGTTGGGATTCAATATTATATTAATTTCAGCTGTATAGCATAGTGATTAAACATTTATATAATTTACAAAATGATCCTCCAATAAGTCTTGCACACACCTGACACCATATATAGTCATTACAATATTATTTATTATATTCCTTAAGCTTACTTTACATCCTGTGACTATTTGGTAATCGCCAATTTGTATTTCTTAATCCCTTCACCTTTTTCACCCATCCCCCCAACGCCAAACCTCATCTGGCAACCCTGTTTGTTTTCTGTCTCTTTGAGTTTGTTTCTGTTTTGTTTGTTCATTTATTTATTTTCAGATTCCACATATAAGTGAAATCTCTGTCTGACTTATTTCATTTAGAATAATACCATCTAGGTACATCCATGTTGTCGCAGATGGTAAGATTTCATTCCTTTTTTATGTCTGATTAATATTCCATTGTATATATGTACCACTTCTATCCATTTGTCTTTTATTGGAGCACTTAATTCACTTACATTTAAAGTAATTATTGATAGGTATATACTTATTGCCATTTTATTAGTTGTTTTCTGATTGTTTTTGTAGTTTTTCTCTGTTCCTTTCTTATTCTCTTGCTCTCTTGTATGTTGATGACTTTCTGTAGTGTTGTGTTTGGATTCTTTTCTCTTCATTTTTTGTACCTCTCTTGTAAATTTTTGGTTTGTGGTTACCACATCCTTCCTATATACCATGTTATATTTATAGCAATTTATTTCAAGTTGATGGTCACTTAAGTTCAAACACATTCTAAACTCACTACCATTGTTACTCCCTCTCCACATTTATGTTTTTGTCATTATTTTTTACTTCTTTCGTGTGCGTGTTTGTGTGTATCCCTTAATTTACTGTTGTAATTACACATGATCTTTCTAATTTTGCCTTTTAACCTTTGTACTAGTTTTAGTATTGGTTGATCCACTACTTTTATTACATGTTTGCCTTTGTCAGTGAGAATTCTTTTTCTTTGCAATATTTTCTTTTATTTATTTGTTATAAATTAAATTTCATATGGTGACATTGATTAATAGGATCATATAGGTTTCAGGTGTGCATTTCTATGTTACAAGATCCATGTATTGCACTGTGTGCCAAACACCCAAAGTCAAATTATCTTCTGTCACCATATATTAGGCCCCCTTCATCTCCCACCTCTTACCCCGTTTCCTCTGGCAACCACCACACTATTGTTTGTCTTCATGGGTCTCAGTTTTATATTCCAAGTATGAGTAAAATTATATAGTTCTTTTCTTTTTCTGCCTGACTTATTTAACTTGGCATAATATTCTCAAGGTCCATCATGTTGTCGCAAATGGCAGTATTTTGTCTTATGGCCAAATAATATTCCATTGTGTATATGTACCACATCTTCTTTATCCAATCCTCTGTCAAAGGACATTTTGGTTGTCCCCATGTCTTGGCCACTGTGTATAGTGCTACAATAAACATAGGGGTGCATATATCTTTGCGAATACATATTTTGAGTTTTTCAGGTATATACCAAGAAGATGGATTGCTGGGTCATATGGCAACTCTATTCCTAATATTTGGAAGAATCACCAGACTGTTTTCCATAGTGGTTATACCAGTCTACATTCCCACCAGCAGTGAATGAGGGTTCCCTTTTCTCCACAACCTTTCCAATACTTGTTATTACTTTTCTTGTTGATAATAGCCATTCTAGCAGGTATGAGGTAGTATCTCATTGTAGTTTTGATTTATATTTCCCTAATGTTAGTAAGGTTGAACATCTTTTCATGTATCTGTTGGCTATTTGAATGTCTTCTTGGGAGAAGTGTCTGTTCAAGTCCTTTGCCCATTTTTTAATTGGGTTGTTTGTTTGTTTGTTTGGTGTTGAGTTTCACTGAGTTCTTCATATATTTTAGATATTAAACCTTTCTTGGAAGTATTGTTTGCAAGTATCATCTCCCATTCAGACAGCTGCCTCTTTTTTTTTTTTTTTTTTGCTGATGGTTTCTTTTGCTGTGCAGAAGCTGTTTAGTTTGATATAGTCCCATTCATTTATTTTTGCCTTTACTTCCCTTGCCTTTGGAGTCAAGTTCATAAAATGTTCTCTATGACCAAGGTCCATAAGTATATTACCTATGTTTTCTTCTATGTAATTTATTGTTTCAGATCTTATGTTTGGGTCTTTGATCAGTTTTGAATTAATTTTTATACATGGAGACAAACTGTAATCCAATTTAATTCTTTTACATGTGGCTTTCCAATTTTCCAAGCACCATTTACTAAAGAGGCTTTCTTTACTCCATTGTATGTTTCTGGCTCCTTTGTCAAAAATTATCTGCCCATATACAGGTAATTTTATATCTTGACTCTCAATTACGTTTCATTGATCTGTGTGTCTGTTTTTCTGCCAATACTATGCTGTTTTGATTATCATAGCTCTGTGGTATAATTTGAATTCAGGTAGTGTGATACCTCTGGCCTCGTTCTTTCTTCTCAGTATTGCTTTGGCTATTTAGGGTCTTTTGTGGTTCCATACAAAACTGATGATTTTTATTCTATTTCTTTAAAGAATGACATTGGGATTTTGATGGGGATTGCATTAAATCTGTATATTGCTTTGGGCAATATGACAATTTTAACTATGTTGATTCTTCCAATCCATGAACATGGGATATTTTTCCATTTTTTTTGTGTCTTTTTCAATCCCCCACTTTTTTTTTAAATCCTCACCTGAGGATATTTTTACATTTATCTTCAGACAGAGTGGGAGGGAGAGAGAGAGAGAGAGAGAGAGAGAGAGAGAGAGAGAGAGAAACATTAATGTGAGAGAGACACATCGATTGGTTGCCACCCGCACAACCCCAGTTGGGGCTGGGGACAAACCGCAACTGAGGTACGTGCCCTTGGCTGGAATCGAACCTGGGACTCTTTGGTCCACAGGCCGACACTCTAACTGCAGAGCCAAACTGGCCAGGGCTCAATCCCTTTTAATAATGCTTTGTAGTTTTCAGTATATAGGTCTTTCATGTTCTTTATTAAGTTTATTCCTAGGTATTTTATTCTTTTGGTTATAATTGCAAAGAGAATTGTTTGTTATTGTTTTTTTCATTTCTTCTTCTGAAGTTTCATTGTTAGTATACAAGAAGGCAGTGGATTTTTGTACATTGATTTTGTATCCTGCAAATTTCCTTATTTATTTCTTATTTCTAATTTTTTTTGGTGGAGTCTTTAGGGTTTTCTATGTACAGAATCATGTCATCTGCAGAAAGTGACACTTTTACTCCTTCTTCCACAATTTGGATTCCTTTTATTTCTTTCTCTTGCCTTATTGCTTTGGCTAGGACTTCCAGAACTATGTTGAATAAGAGTGGTAAGAGTGAGCATCCTCACCCTGGCCTGTTTGGCTCAGCAGAGCATCAGCCTGCGGTCCAGGGAGACCAAGGTTCGGTTCCCGCTAAGGGAACGTACCTCGGTTGCAGTTCGTCCCGGTCCTGGTTAGTCGTGTGGGAGGCAGCCACTTGATGTGTCCCTTTCACGTCGATGTTCTCTCTCTCTCTCTCTCTCTCTCTCTCTCTCTCTCTCTCTCTCTCTCTCTCCCTCTCTCTCCCTCCCACTCTATCTGAACAAAAAATGGAAAAATGTCCTCGGGTGAGGATTAAAAAAAAAAAAAGAGTGGGCATCCTTGTCTTGTTCCTGATTTTAAGCAAAAAGCTTTCAGTTTTTTCACCATTGACTATAACATTGGCAGAGGTTTTATCATATATGGCCTTCATTATGTTGAAGTACATTCCTTCTATTTTATTTAGTGTTTTAATCATAAATGGATGTTGTATCTTATCAAATGCTTTTTCTTCATCTATTGATAAGATCATATTTTTTAATCCTTTCTTTTGTTGATGTGGTGTATTACATTGCATATGGTATATTACATTGCAGAAGTTGAACCACCCTTGTGCCCCTGGAATGAATCCCACTTGATCATAGTGCATTATTTTTTGATGTATTATATCTGATTAGCTAGTGTTTTGTTTAGGATTTTTGCATCTGTATTCATCAGAGATATTAGTCTGCAGTTTTCTTTTCTTGTGTTATCCTTGTCAGGTTTTGGTATGAGGGTTATGCTGGCCTCATAAAATGTGTTAGGATGTCTTGCCTCTTCTTCAATTTTATGGATAAGTTTGAGATGGATAGGTTTTAAATCTTCTTTGAACATTTGGTGAAATTCACTGGTAAAGCCATATGGTCCTGGACTTTTATTTTGGGGAGGTTTTGGATGGTTGTTTGAATTTCCTCATTGCTGATTGGTCTATTTAGACTTTCCAATACTTCATTATTTAGTCTAGGAAGGTAATATATTTCTAGGAACTTATCTATTTCTTCTAGGTTATTAAATTTGGTAGCATATAACCCTTTATAGTATTGTAGTATGATCCTTTATATATCTGTGATGTCTGTTGTGAATTCTTCTCTTTCATTTCTGATTTTATTTATATGGGTCTTTTCTCTTTTTCATTTAGTGAGTCTAGCCAGGGGTTTATCAATTTTATTAATCTTTTCAAAGAACCAGCTCTTTGTTGTATTCATTTTTTGTATAGTCTTTTTGTTCTCTATTTCATTCAGTTCTGCTCTAATTTTTATTATTTCCCTTCTTCTGCTGACCTTGGGTTGCTTTTTTTCCTTCTTTTTCTATTACTTTAAGATGTAATGTTAGGTTGTTTCTTAAAATAGGCCTGGATTGGCCCTGGCCGGTTTGGCTCAGTGGTTAGAGCATCGGCCCGTGGACCACAGAGTCGTGGGTTTGGTTCCCTAAGAGCACGTACCTCGGTTGCAGTCTGTCCCCAGCCCCAGTTGGGGTCATGTGGGTGGCAACCACTTGATGTGTCTCTCTCACATAGATGTTTTTCTCTCTCTCCTCCTCCCTTTCTCCCTCCCACTCTATCTGGAGATAAATGCAAAAATGTCCTCGGGTGACGATAAAAAAAAATCGGCCTGTATTGATATAAACTTCCCTCTTATTACTGCTGTCACTGCATCCCAGAAGTTTTGATATGTTGTATTGTCATTCTCACTTGTCTCTATATATCTCTTTATCTCACCTTTTATTTCTTCTTTGACCCACTTATTTTTTAGTAGTATCTTGTTTAATCTCCACATATTTGTGGGTTTCTTTACTTCCTTTTTGCAGTTGATTTCTAATTTCAAGGCATTGTGGTCAGAGAATATATTAGGGGGACCAGAAAGTAATGTCGTTAAAGTAATGCCATGTTAAGGGCAGAAGTGGAAGCAAATCCATGTCAGACAATCGAGGAACTGTCAAACACTCTTAACCAATCTTGGTCGACCATCCAAGAACATTTGCAGCAGACTGGTAAAGTGAGCAGAGCAGGTGTTTGGGTCCCGCATAATCTGTCCGAAGAAAACAAAGCTAACCGGTCCACCACATGCAATTTATTGCTTCAGCGGCACAATACAGAAGCGTTTTTTGATCGCTTCATCACTGGAGATGAAAAATGGGTCCTCTATGATAAAGCAAAATGCAAAAAGCAGTGGCTCTCTCTGAAGGAATCGCCACGAAGTACAGCTAAGCCAGGTTTACACACCAAAAAGGCACTTTTGTGTGTTTGGTGGAGTATTCACGGGGTCGTTCATTTTGAAGTGCTGAAACCTGGACAAACTGAATGCAGACCTTTACTGTGAACTATTGGATCAAGTAAATCAATCTTTAATTGAAAAGTGCCCAGCGATTGTCACCAGAAAAGGCATTATTCTGCCACACGATAATGCAAGACCGCACTGCGCAAGACGAACCCTGGAAAAAATTAATGAATTGGGGTGGGAGGTATTGCCTCACCCACCATACTCGCCGGATATTGCACCATCGGATTTCCATTTATTCTGATCGCTACAACATTTTCTAAGTGGCAAAAAATTTGACAATTTGGATGATGTCCAAAATGCCATCTCCAGATATTTTGCTCAAAAACCAATTGATTTTTATCGATCTGGCATTGAAAATTTGCACACTAGATGGCAAAAGGTTGTTGATAATAAGGGTGATTACATCATTGATTAAAAATAAAAACATGTTAAAAATTTATCTGTTTGAATTTCATGTAAAAAAACGACATTACTTTCCGTTCCCCCTAATATTTGGTATAATTTCAATCTTCTTGAATTTGTTGAGGCTAGTTTTGCGACCCAACATATAGTCTATCCTTGAAAATATTACATGTGGACTGGAGAACAACGTATAATTTGATGTTCTGGGACAAAAGGTTCTGTAAATGTCAATCATATCCATTTGGTCTCATGTGTAATTTAAGGCCAATATTTATTTATTGATTTTCTGTTTGGATGATCTTTCTAGAACTTTCAGTGGAGTATTAAGGTCCCCAACTATGATTGTGTTTTGATTTGTTTCTCCCTTTATATCTGTGAGTAGTTGCTTTATATATTTCAGTGCTCCCTGATTGGGTGCATATATATTAAGAAGTATTATGTTTTCTTGATATAGTGTCCCCTTTATCATTATAAAATGTCCATCTTGAAGTCTATTTTGTTAGATACAAGTGTGGCTACACTTGTTTTTCTGTGGATGATATTTGTTGGAGTCATTTTCCACTCTTTCACTTAAAAAAAATTTTTTTCTTTATTGATTTTAGAGAGAGAGAAAGGGAGAGAAAGAGAGAGATACAAACATTGATGAGAGAGAACATTGATTGACTGCCTCCTATATGCCCCCCCCCCCCACTGGGGATTTGGCCCACAAACTGGGCATGTGCCCTGACCGGGAATCGAACCAGCAACCTCTTGGTGCATGGGTCGATGCTCAGAAACTGAGCCATACCAGCCGGGCTCACTCTTTTACTTTGAATCTACCTTTGTCTTTGTAGCTTAGATGTGTCCTTTAAAGGCAGCATATGGTTGGTTTTTTTGTGTGTGTTTATAATCCCATCTATTATTGTATGCCTCTTTATTGAAGAATTCAGTTCATTTATATTTAAGGTAATTATTGATGTATGAGGATTTCTTATAGCCATTTTATCTTTTGTTTTCTGGTAGCTCTATGATTCCTTTACTTCTTTTTCTTTGTGTTTCTGTCTGTTTTTGTTAGGTGGAATTCCATACTTCTTTTCTGTTCCCTCTTTTTTAAGCTATGTGTCTTAATTTGTTTTTTTTTGTGTGTGGCTACCTTTAGGTTTATGAAAAATAAAGTTGCATGTATACACTTTCTTTTTTCTTTTGAGTGCATCCGATCTCCATCCTCCTTTGCCAGTTCATACCTTTCCCCCCTCCCCTTTTATGTTTTTGTTGTCACAAATTATCCCTGTTTATGCTGTAAGTTTTTAGTGATCTTACTCGCAGTGTTGTGACCGTATGCTCTTTGTTTCAGGTAGAATAACTCCCTTGAGTATTTCCTGCAATGGAGGTTTTCTGGTGATAAATTTCCTTAGCTTCTGTATGTCTGGGAAAGTTTTTATTTCTCCTTCATATTTAAAGGATACCTTTGCTGGATATATTGTTCTTGGTTGGTAATTTCTCTCTTTTAGTCATTTGAATATTTAGTTCCATTCTCTTCTGACTTGTAGAGTTTCTGCTGAGAAGTTGGATGATATTCTGATGGGTTTTCCATTGTAGGTCACTTTCTTCTTTTCCCTGGCTGCTTTGAGAATTTTTTCTTTGTCATTAATTGTTGACAGCTTGAATACAATGTGCCATGGAAAGGGCCTCTTTGGATTGAGGTAACTAGGTGTTCTGTTCACTTCTTGGATTTGAGGATCTGGTTCTTTCCAAAGGTTTGGAAAGTTCTCATCCACTATTTGTTTGAATAGGCTCTCCATTCCTTTCTCCCACTCTTCTTCTTCTGGTATGCCTATTATTTTTATATTGCTTTTTCTGATGGAGTCAGATAGTTCTTGTAGTGCTCTTTCCTTTTTTGTTTTTTATGCTCAGTTCTCTTGCTCCTTCCCTCTGCATCATTTCTAGATCCCCATTTTTGATGTCACTAATTCTCTCCTCCATCTGGTCAGCTCTGTTTCCTATGCTCAGTAGTTCACACCTAATATCCTTAATTCCATGCTTCATTTCCAGAATTTCTGATTGGTTCTTCTTTTTTTTTTTTGACAATGTAAATGTATATTTATTTTTTAATAATTAATTTATTTTTATTACAGATGCTTCTCCTTTTTCCCCCACAACACTCACCTCCTCCTCATAGCCTTGTTGTCTATGTCCATTGGTTATGCATATATGCAATATATGTTCTTTGGTTTATCTCCCCCCACACACACACCCCACCTCTGAGTTTTGTCAGTCTGAACCCTACTTCTTTCTATGTCTCTGGGTCTATTGTGTTCATCAGCTTATTTTGTTCATTATATTCTACAAATAAGTGACATCATGTGGTATTTGTCTTTCTCTGATTGGCTTAATTTGCTTAGCATAATACTCACCAGGTCCCTCCATGCCATCTTGAAGGATAAGAGATCTTCCTTTCTTACAACTGCATAGTATGTCATTGTGTAAATGTACCACAGCATTTTTATCCACTCATCTATTGATGGACACTTGGGCTGTTTCTAGATATTAGCAATTGTAAACAGTGCTGCTATGAACATAGGGATACATATATTTTTCTGATTGGCATTTCAGGCTTCTTAGGATATATTCCAACAAGTGGGATCACTGGGTCAAATGGCAATTCAATTTTTAATTTTTTGAGGTAACACCATATTGTTTTCTATTGTGGCTGCACCAGTCTGCATTCCCACCAGCAGTGTACTAGAGTCCCCTTTTCTCCACACCCTAGACAGCACTTGTTGTTTGATGATTTGTTGATGGCGGCCATTCTGGCAGGTGTGAGGTGAAACCTCATCGTCATTTTAATTTGCATTTCTCTGATTAGTGACAATGAGCATTTTTTCATGTCTCTTGGCCATTTGTATGTCCTGTTTGGAGAGGTGTCTATTTAGCTCCTCTGCCGATTTTTAATTGGATTCTTAGTCTTCCTATTGTTGAGTTGTATGAGTACTCTATACATTTTGGAAATCAACCCCATATCCGATGTATTGTTGGCAATTATGCTCTCCCATATAGTGGGTTCACTTTCCATTTTGATACTTGTTTCTTTTGCTGTGCAGAAGCTTTTTAGTCTGATGTAGTCCCATGTATTAATTTTTTCCCATTGTTTCTCTTGCCTTAGGTGTTTTATCAGTGAAAACTCTGCTGTGTGTCATGTCTGAAATTTTGTTGCCTACATTTTTTTCTAGGATTTTTATGGATTCATGAGTCACATTTAAATCTTTTATCCATTTTGAGTTTATTCTTGTGTATACTGTAAATTGGTGGTCTAGTTTCATTTTTTTGCATGTAGCTGTTCAATTTTCCCAACACCATTTATTAAAGAGGCTATCTTTATTCCATTGTATGCTCTTGCCAACTTTGTCAAATATTAATTGAGCATAATGTCTTAGGTCAATTTCCGGGCTCTCTGTTCTTTTCCATTGATCTCTATGCCTGTTGTTGTGCCGGTATCAGGTTGTTTTGGTTACAATGTCTGTGTAGTATAACCTGATATCCAGTATTGTGATTCCTCCTACTTTGTCCTTCTTTTTCAAGATTGCTGTGGCTATTTGGAGTCTTTTTTGGTTCCATACAAACTTTTGGAGTATTTGTTCTAGTTCCATGAAATATGTCATGGTATTGTAATGGGGATTGCATTGAATCTATAGATTGCTTTGGATAGTATCGACATTTTAATGATGTTAATTCTTCCAATCCATGAACAATGTATATCTTTCCACTTTTTTATATCTTCCTCTATTTCTTTTTTCAGTGTCCTGTAGTTTTCTGTGAACAGGTCCTTTACTTCTTTGGTTAAGTTTATTCCTAGGTATCGTAATTTTTTTTGCTGCAATGGTAAATGGAATGTTTTTTTAGTTTCCCTTTCTGTGAGTTCACTATTGGTGTATTAGAATGCCATTGATTTCTTTATGTTAATTTTGTATCCTGCTACTTTGCCATATTTATTAAATCTAGTAGATTTTTTATGGAGTTTTTAGGGTTTTCTCTGTACAATATCACATCATCTGCAAATAATGACAGTTTTATTTCCTCCTTTCCAATTTCGATCCCTTTTATATTTTCTTCATGTCTAATCGCTGTGGCTAAGACTTCCAGTACTATGTTAAATAAGAGTGGTGAAAGTGGGCATCCCTGTCTTGTTCCTGTTCTTTACAGAAATGTTTTTAGTTTTTGCCCATTGAGTTTGATGTTGGCTGTAGGTTTTTCATATATGGCCTTTATTATGGGGAGATATGATTCCTCTATTCCCTCACTACTGAGCGTTTTTATCAGAAATGGGTGCTGGATTTTCTTGAATGCTTATTCAGCATCTATTGATATGATCACATGCTTTTTGTTTTTCATTTTGTTTATGTGGTGTATCACATTTATTGACTTGCAAATATTGTACCAACCCTGGGATGAATCCCACTTGGTCATGGTGAATAATTTTTTTAATGTACTGGTGGATCCAATTTGCTAATATTTTGTTAAGGATTTTGGCATTTATGTTCATCAGAGATATTGGCCTACAGTTTTCTTTCTTTGTAGTGTCTTTATCTGGTTTTGGAACTAGAATTAAGGCGGCATCATAAAACGAGATTGGAAGTTTTCCTTCTTCTTGAATTTTTGGGAATAGTTTGAGGAGAATGGGTGTTAGTTCTTCATTGAATGTTCAGTAAAACTCCCCTGTGAAGCCATCCGGGTCTGGGCTTTTGTTTTTGGGGAATTTCTTGATCACGTCTTCTATTTCCTTAGATGTTATTGGTCTGTTCATGTTTTCTATGTCTTCCTGGTACAGTTTTGGAAGACTATGTTTTCTAGAAATTTGTCCATTTTGCCTAGATTGTCCAATTTGTTGCTGCATAATTGTTCATAGTATTTTGTAACAATCCTTCCTATTTCTGCGATGTCAGTTGTTACTTCTCCTCTTTCGTTTTTGATTTTGTTCATTTGAGCCCTCTCTTTTTGTTTCTTGGTTAGTCTGGCCAAGGTTCCATCAATCTTGTTTATTATTTCGAAGACCCAGCTCTTTGTTTCATTGATCTTTTGAATTGTGTTTTTAGTCTCTAAATTGTTTATTTCTTCTCTGACCTTTACTATTTCTTTCCTTCTACTTGCTCTGGGTATTTATTTTTGTTTCCTTTCCAGTTCTTTAAGTTGTGAGGTTAGATAGTCAATTAGAACTTTTTCTTGTTTCTTGAGGAAGGCCTGTAGTGCAATGAACTTCCCTCTCAGGAATTCTTTCACTGCATCCCATAGATTTTGTGTTGTGTGTTTGTTTTCATTGGTATCCAGGAAGTTTTAAATTTCTTTCTTGATCTCCTTGGTAACCCATATATTATTTAATAACATGCTATTTAGCCTCCATGTGTTTGAACGTTTTTTAGTGTTTTTATTGTAATTGATTTCTAGTTTCATGTCATTGTGATCTGAGAAGATGCTTGATATGATTTCAATTTCTTGAACTTGTAGAGACTTAGTTTGTGTTCTAAATTGTGGCCTATCATTGAGAATGACTCCTGTGTACTTGAGAAGAATATGAATTGTGAAGTTTTGGGGTGCAATTCTCTATAAATATCTATTAAATCCATTTGATCTAGTGCATCATTTAAAGCAGTGGTGCTCAACCTGCGTGTCGTGACGCCTTTGGGGGTTGAACGACCCTTTCACAGGGGTCGCCTAAGACATAACAGTAGCAAAATTACAGTTATGAAGTAGCAATGAAAATAGTTTTATGGATGGAAGTCACCACAGCATGAGGAACTGTATTAAAGGGTCAAGACATTAGGAAGTTTGAGAACCACTGATTTAGAGTCTCTGTTTTCTTGCTCATTTTTTGTCTAGAGGATCTACCCCTGATATCAGCAAGGTGTTGAAGTACCCTGCTATGATTGTATTGCTGTTGGTTTCTCCTTTAAAATCCTCCAGAAGTTTTTAAATGTATTTTGGTGCTCCTATATTGGGTGCATATATGTTTACCAAGGTTATATCTTCCTGTTGGATAAATTCTTTCAATATTATGTATTGACCCTCTTTGTCTTTAGTTATGGCCTTCATTTTTAAGTCTATTTTATTGAGTATGAGTATTGCTTCCCTAGCTCTTTTTTCCTTTCAATTTGCTTGGAAGATTTTCTCCATCCCTTCACTTTCAATCTATGTGAGTCTTTTGTTGTGAGGTGAGTCTCTTATAAACAACATATATATGAGTTAGTCTTTCGTATACATTCAGCTACTCTGTGTCTTTTGATCGGAGCATTTAATCCATTTACATTTAAGGTTATAAGTGATATGTACTTATTTATTGCCATTTTTGTTTATTTTTTATTTTTTTATTAATTTATTTTTGTTACAGATGTTTCTCCTTTTTCCCCCATTGACACCCTCCTCCCCCCACCCTCCCTGCCCCGTCCCCAGTTTTGTTGTCCATGTCCATTGGTTATGAGTACATGCGTACAAGTCCTGTGGTTCATCGCTCCCCTCCCCAACCCCCTCTTCTGGCAGTTGTCAGTCTGTACCCTATTTCCACGTCCCTGTTCCTCAGACTGTTATGTTCATTATATTCCAGAAATAAGTGAGATCATATGATATTTGTCTTTCTCTGCTTGGCTTGTTTCGCTTAGGATAATACTCTCAAGGTCCCTCCATGGCGTCTCAAAGGATAAGAGATTTTTCTTTCTTACAGCTGCATAGTACTCCATTGTGTATATGTACCACTGCTTTTTTATCCATTTGTCTACTGATGGACACTTGGGTTGTTTCCAGATCTTAACTATTGTAAATTGCGCTGCTATGAACATGGGGGTACATATATTCTTTCTGATTGGTGTTTCAGGTTTCTTAGGGTATATTCCTAGGAGTGGGATCACTGGGTCAAATGGTAATTCAATTTTTAATTTTTTGAGGTAACACCATAGTGTTTTCCATAGTGGCTGCACCAGTGCATTCCCACCAGCAGTGTACTAGAGTCCCCTTTTCTCCACACCCTCGCCAACACTTGTTGTTTGATGCTTTTTTGATGGCGGCCATTCTGACAGGTGTGAGGTGATACCTCATTGTTGTTTTAATTTGCATCTCTCTGATGATTAGTGATGTTGAGCATTTCTTCATATGTCTCTTGGCCATTTGTATGTCATTTTTGTTTATTATGGTTATATTTTTCTTCCTATTTCTTCTACTAATTACAGCAATCCTTTTAACATTTCTTGCTGTGCTGGTGTGGTGCTAATATATTCTCTTAGCCTTTTTATTGTCTGGGAAGCTCTTCAGTTCCCTTCTATTTTGAATGATAGCCTTGCTGGATAGTGTAGTCTTGGATTCAGATCCTTGTTTTTCATTACCTTGGTTATTTCAGGCTATTCCCTTTTGGCCTGTAGTGTTTCTGTTGAGAAGTCAGCTGATAGCCTTATGGGAGTTCCTTTGTAGGTAACCTGTTGCTTATCTCTTGCTGCCTTTAAACTTCTCTCTCTGTCTTTAATTTTTTAGCATTTTAATTATTACATGTCTTGGTGTGGGCCTGTTAGTGTTCTTCTTATTTGGAGTTCTCTATGCTTCTTGAACTTGTATGCCTTTTTTCTTCACCAAGTTAGGGATGTTTTCTGTCACTATTTCTTCAAATATATGCTCTAACCCTCGCTCATTTTCTTCTTCTTCTGGAATTCCTATGAGTCCCTGTTTCTAATTATTTTTTTCTTTTTGGTTCTCTGATTGGGTGATTTTTTCTACCTTGTCTTCTAATTCACTGATCCAGTCCATGGCTTCCTCTACTCTGCTGGTTATTCCTTCCAATGTATTCTTTATTTCTGCTATGTGATTCTTCATCTCTGCTTGGTGGTTTTTCATTTTCAATTAGTTGATTTTCAATGTGTCTATATCTTTACTCATGCTGTTGAGCTTTCTCATGATCATTACACTGAACTCTACCTCTGATTATTGCATTTCATTTAGCTCTTCTTCTGTAGAATTCTCTTGTTCTTTCACTATTTTGACTGTCTGTGGATTTTGGAGCCTGCTAAACTTTCTCTGTGAGTGTTGGTGCTCCACTTTTTGTGGCTCTCTCTACTGGATTTTCATGTGTGGTAGGACCCACATTAAACACCACTGTCAAGTCTTACTTTCCTGGGTAGATGTACAAGCCATTCAAAGGTCAGTTATCCTCCAGCTTTTGCCTACAGGCTATTAGTCTCAGTTACTTGATGAGCCTTGGGTTGTAGCCCTCAGCTGAATGAAAAGTCCTTCAGGTGAAAGAGGATTTCCAGGGGGTGGAACATGTGCTTGCTGGCAGACTCTAGCTGTTAATGAGCCTCAAGTTGCATTTCTCTGGCCTGGGCTGGTGGTGTTAAATTTCTAAGGGAGGGGCTGTTGCTTCTTTCTGGGGCTCTGGGAAGGGGCTCTTTTAGTAAGAAGGCTACTGTCCAAGAGGAAGCAATTCAGCATAAAACTCCTGATGTCCTCTCTCCCAGCTCTTCAAACTTCCAAGTCTCTCCACACAGTTCCAGTCCAATCCCCATCCCTCTGCTGGAGTCCAAGGTGAGTGTCTCTAACTAATTTAGTTCTCTGGCACTTTTTCCATTGCACCTCTCTATGCTGGAGAAAGCCTCAGCTCTGGTGATCTCAGACAGGTGTTATGTGGGTGCCTTTCCACTCTGTGCTGTGGAGCACACTTCGAGTTTTAACCCCAACTAGACTACTTGAGGAAACTGCTTACAGCTAAAACAGCACTCAGCTGCTGTTCCTGGGCTCCCAGTTCACCCCCTCATACCTCTGCTGTTCCTGCCAGGCTCGATTTGGTGTCCTCTTTCTGTCCCTGGTTATACGGGTTCTCCCCAGCTGCTTTTCTGTTGGATTTTTCCAATGACTTGTCTTTATTTTAGTTGTAATTCCAGTTTGCTCCTGGGAGATGGTCTGTGTAGATACCATTCACTCTGCCACCATTTTTCAAGTCTTTTATTTTTTCTTTTTAAAGTTATCTTTGTTGTTGAATGTATTATAGATGACCCCCTTTTTTCCTCCATTGACCCCCTCAGCCTCTTTCCTGCCACCCTCATGCCTACTTCTACTATTGTCTGTTTCCATTGGTTATGCATATATACATATAAGTTATTTTGTTTATCTCTTCCCAACCTCTTTCCCCCCTTCCCTTTGAGGTTCGTTAGTCTAAAACCAATTTGTACTTCTTAATTCCTTCGCTTTTTTAGCCATCTCCTCAGCCCCCTCCCATCTGGCAATCAATAAAAAGTTCTCTGAATCTATGAGTATGTTTCTATTCTGCTTTCTTATTTTGTTTATATATTCAATTGTTGATAGATATGTATTTATTGCCATTTTATTTTTCATATTTTTGTTCTTTTTTTTCTTCAAGAAGACCTGTCAACATTTCATATAATACTGGTTTGGTGGTGATGAACTCCTTTAACTTTTTCTTGTCTGGAAAACTCTTTATATGGCCATTGATTCTAAATGATAGCTTTGCAGGATAGAGTAATCTTGGTTGTAGGTCATTGCTTTTCATCACTTTGAATATCTCTTGCCACTCCTTTCTGGCCTGCAAATTTCCTTTTGAGAAATCAGCTGACAGTCTTATGGGAGCTCCCTTGTAGGTAACTAACTGCTTTTCTCTTACTGCTTTTAAGATTCTCTCTTTGTCTTTAACCTTTGGCATTTTGATGATGATGTGTCTTGTTGTGGACCTCTTTGGGTTCATCTTGTTTGGGACTCTCTGTACTTCCTGGACTTGTATGTCAGTTTCCTTCACCAAGTTAGGGAAGTTTTCTGTGTTTTTTTTTTTTCAAATAGGTTTTCAATTTCTTGCTGTCTCTCTTCTCCTTCTGGCACCCCCATGATGCAAATGTTGGAATGCTTGAAGTTGTCCCAGAGGCTCCTTAAACTACCCTCATTTTTTTTTTTATTCTTTGTTCTGATTGGGTGGTTTTGCTTCTTTATATTCCAATTCGGTGGTTTGTTTCTGAGCTTCACCTACTCTGCTATTGATTCCCTGTAAATTATTCTATTTTGTTGTTTTTATTTTTGTTCAGATAGAGTGGGAGGAAGAGAGAGGAAGAGAGAGAGAAGGGGGAGAGAGAGAGAGAGAGAGAGAGAGAGAGAGAAACATCGATGTGAAAGGGACACATCGAGCGGCTGCCTCCCGCACGACCCAACCAGGGCCGAGGACAAACCGCAACCGAGGTACGTGCCCTTAGTAAGAACTGAACCCGGGTCTCTCTGGACCACAGGCTGACGCTCTAACCACTCAGCCAAACCAGCCAGGATAAATTATTCTTTATTTTAGTTAGTGCATCCTTCATTTCTGACTGTTTTATTTTATGCTCTTGAGGTTCTCACTAAGTTCCTTGACATTCTCACTAAGTTCCTTGAGCATCCTTATAACGAGTGTTTTGAACTCTGCATCTATTAGATTGCTTATCTCCATTTCGTTTAGTTCTTTTCCTGGAGTTTTGTTTTGTTTTTTCATTTGAGATATGTTTCTTTGTCTCCTCATTTTGGCTGCCTCCTGTGTTTGTTTCTATGTATTAGGTAGAGCTGCTATGTCTCCTAGGCTTCCTAGGGTGGCCTATTGTAGTAGGTGTCCTGTAGTGTCCAGTGGCACAGCCTCCATGGTCACCCAGCTTGGCCCCAAGGTGCATCTCTCATATGCACCGTACACCCTTCTGTTGTAATTGAGTCTTGATTGCTGTTGGCATGTTAATGGGAGAGATTTACTCAGGCTGATCAGCTGAAAGGACTGTCTGTGCTCACAGACTACTGATAACTGGCTACCTTGGATAGCCAGTTATCAGTGGAGGATCAAATGTGCAGGGCCCACCACACAGAGTAAGACTTACTTCAGTAAGGCTCTGGTACCCACTGAATCCACTTCTTGAGTGTGTTGCTTGTGGAGGTGGTTGGGTGTTTGTGGTTTGACATGGTCTGAAGCTGTCCACTGGATGTGCTGTTCTAGGGCAAAGTCAGCCTCTGCCTGTGTTCTGCCTGGGACCACCAGGCATAAGCTACTAAGCAAGCTACAGATGGCTGCTTCTTTTCCTGGTCTTCGAGGTGCCCAGGAAAAGCCAAGCTGTGAACCAAGGCTGGCTGCTTCTAGTGCCATGCCTAGGGCAAGTTATCTAGAGGTATGGGGCTTTCTGAGGCCAGGTTGTTTGAGAGAATTTAGGAAAATCTGAAGCAAGTGCCAAGACAGGCCAATCCTATGATAAAGCCATTGGAAATAGCTTGGGTGGACCTGAAAATTGAGTGTGGCAGGGCCTCAGGGATTTACCAGGGTGTGGTAAACAATGTGATCCAGATTGTAGGAGTTCCAGATGTGGCACACATCTGACTGCCCCGTGGGGTAAGGGCTCACCAAAGGAAGAACGGCCTCCACCAGCACGTCTGTTCGGGGGAAAGTTGCCTCTCCAACTCTTGTCCCAATGCGAAACAACTCAGTTCTTCCTTGTGTTTCTCTGGTGCCTTTCAAGCTGCCTCCCAACCCTGGAGCCTGGAGCCTGGAAGGAGCAGGTCCAAGTAAGTCCACGCAGGAGCCCTTTAAAGAGGAACTGCCTGGGACTCTAGAAGTCTCAGCCTCCCTCAGCCTCAATTCCCACTGGTTTTTACAGCCAGAAGTTATTGGGACTTATCTTTCTGATAATGGAACCCTGAGCTGGGGTGCCTGATGTGGGATGGGGACCCCTTGCTCCTCAGGGAGGACTTTCCCAGCCAAGGTAGCCTTCATGATTTTTATCCACCCCACGTGGGTGTGGGACCAGCCTGTTCACTCCTCCCTCCCTCCTACCAGTGCTGATGTGGCTTCTTCTTTTATTTTGTAGTTGTAGGCCTTCCATTCAGCTCAACTTCAGGCACTTCTGAATGGTGGTTGTTCTGTAGTTTAGTTGTAATTTTGATGTGGTTGTGAGTGGTTCTTTTTTAAAGCTTCAAACTTTGGTAAAGTACTCATTTTGTTGATTGATTTGTTTTCTGAGTGCATTGAAGTACCTGTTTGTATTTTGTCACATCTTATTTATTATCTTCAGAACTGCAATCTTGAATTCTCTGTTATTTGTATCACATATTACTATACATTCCAGCTTACTTTCTGGGGATTTTCATTTTCTTTCTGAGCTTCCTTTTATTGTTGTTATTCATGGTGTTTGCTGGTCTCCTTTGTCTAGGCATTTATTGTATTGCTGATCTTTCTCTTGTAGCTTTCTCTGAAGAGGTCTTTCTACTATTTTCCAGTAGGTGGTGCTGAATCACAAGATTTTCATCTTTGTGACCTCCAGAGCTGACCTCCTGGACTTATGTCAAACAATACAGCCATGCTTCTTGGGGGTGGGGTTTGTTTTGCTCTCCCTGTAATGGTGACCCCAGACCACTCTAGGGTCCCCCCATACACCCCACCTGGGGATTAATCACAAATGGAAATGGTGATTCTACTGCAAAAGCTCTTGGTTTGCAGATAATATGCTCTTTGACCTGACACTAAGGGCCAATGGAGGCAAGTTTGGGGAGTCCAAGAAGCAGCAGAGGTCTGTGGCTATGTTTCTTTGTCTGAAACATCACCACCCAAGAGCTGGAGTGCAACCCCTATGCTATGTCCATTCCCAGGTGTCTCTGCTGGCTCAGCTGCTGTTCATACCATTCACCCTGCTGGAGAGCCCACCAAGACTCCCTGTTCCTCCTGGCCCATGGAAGCATCTGCTACTACTGGCTTCCTCCCCTCTCCAAGACAATCTGGTTGCCAGTTCCTGGCTGCAGGGCTGCATCCATGGTCATCTGGGCTCTCTTAGTTTCTCACCTCTCCATTCATTCCTGGTTGCCCATCTTTAGATGCTTGAATGCTTGGGTCTCTCAGGTGTGCTTCTATATTGAGCAGAGAATCTTTTGTTGAGTTATAGTTGATTAACTTGTTGAAGTTTCAGGGGGAGAGGCCAAGGGGACCTCTCACCCTGCCATTCCTTTGACATGAAATGGGAGATACTGTCTTATTCATATTTTTCTTTTTTTTTTTTCTTGTCCTTCTTAAAGCAGTCCCTTTAATATTTCTTGTAATACTGTTATGATGGTGATGAACTTCTTTGTGTTTTCTGTGAAACTCTTTATCTTTTCTAATACTAAATGATAGCCTTGCTAGGTAGAGTAATTTTGGTTGTAGGTCCTTGCTTTTCAGTACTTGGAATATTTCGTGCCAACCCCTTCTGGTCTGAAGTGTTTCTGTTGAGAAATCAGCTGATAGTATTATGGGAGCTCCCTTGTAGGTAACTGTCTTTCTCTTGCTGCTTTTAAGATTCTCTCTTTGTCTTTGAACTTTGCCATTTTAATTATGATGTGTCTTTGTGTGGGCCTCTTTGGGTTCATCTTGTTTGGGACTCTATGCTTCCTGGACTTGTGCTTCTTTTTCCTTCACCAGGTTAGGGAAGTTTTCTGTCACTATTTCTTCAAATAGGTTCTCCATCCCTTGTTCTTTCTTTTCTCCTTCTATCCCCTATAATGTGAATGTTGTTAAGCTTTATGTTGTCCCAGAGGTCGCTTAAACTATCCTCATTTTTTTAAACTTTTTTTTTCTTTTGCTGTTTCAGTTGGGTGTTTTCCACTACATTGTCTTCCAAATCATTGATTTGATCCTCTGCTTCATATAATCTGCTATTGTTTCCATCTCATATATTCTTTATTTCAGTTATTGTATTCTTCATTTCTGGCTGGTTCTTTTTTTATGTTTTCTATCTCCATATTTATGTGTCTTATCTCTTTGTTGAAGTTATTACTGAGATCATCTATTCTTCCCCTAAGTTCATTGAGCATCCTTATAGCCAGTATTTTGAACTCTGTACCTAGTAGATTGCTTGCCTTCATTTTGTTTCATTCTTTTTCTAGCATTTTCTTGGAGTTGTCCTGTGTTTTCATTTTGGACATGTTTCTTTGTTTCCTCATTTTAGCTGTCTCCTGTGTTTGTTTCTATGTATTAGGTAGAGCTTCTCTATCTCTCAGTCTTGACAGGGTGGCCATATATAGTAGGTGTCCTGTAGGGCCCAGTGGCACAGTCTCTCTGGTCACCTGAGGTCAGGTGCTTTAGGTGGGCCCCTTATGTGAATTGTGTGTGCCACCTGCTCTAGTTGAGCCTTGACTGCTGTTGGCATGTCAGTGAATGGAATTGATCCTCAGGCTGACTGGCTATGAGGATTGGCCATGACTACAACAGATAGAGTGTTGTGTGGGGGCTGACCCCACAGAGCATAATTTGCTTTAGTGAGGATCTGGTGCCTGGCAAGTCCACCCTTTGGGTGTGTCATTAGTGGTGCTAACCAGGTGGTGCTCTGGTGTGGTCTGAAGCTGGCCACCAGGTGCGTTGGTTCTAGGACCTCTTAGGAGGGGCTCCAATGGAGGTTAAGGTGAGCCACTGCCTGTGTCTGGCCTGAGCCACCTGGTAGAAGCTATAAAGTGATCTTCAGTTGGTAGTTGCCTGGGCTGGGCTTGGAGGTTCCTGGGAGTGGTTATGCTGATGACCCAAGTCTGGCTGCCACTAGTTCTGGGCTTACAGCTGCTTAGCAAGAGGTACAGGACATGCTGAAGCCAACTATTCCTTGTTTGGGGGTTGTGAGCCTTTAAGAGATTTTAAGAATGTCCATAAGTGTGGATTAACCTCTGAAAGATGCTCAGGCTGATCAGTGAATTGGGTGGGGCAGGGTCTCAGAATCACCAGGGTGTGGTGAGAACAGTATTAGCCAGGTTAATGGAAACTCAGATTTGGCACCCACCTATGCCTGCCAGCTCCGTGGGTGGGGGGCTCAACAAAGGAGCAATGGCATCTGCCTGCACCTTAGTCCAGGAGCAAGCTGCCCCTCTAGCCCTTGCCCTGAAGCCAGACAATTCAGTTCCTCCCTGTATGTCCCTGGTGCTTTCTGAGCTGATGTTCCTCCTCTGGAGCTTATGATAAGTGTTTGTGAGCAGGTGAGTCTGTGCAGGCCCTTTAAGAGGACACCTGATTCTACAGCAGCCCTCTGTCTCACACAGATGCAATCCCTGCTTATTATCATAGCTAGATGTTGTAGAGACTCCTCTTCCTGAAACTGGTTCTCTGGAACTGATTCTCTGGGCTGAGGAAAACAGTGTGTGGCTGGGACCCCTCACTCCTCCAGGGGGACTTGAGTTATCCCTCCTGATTTTTAACTGCCAAACACGGGCGTGGGACCAGCCCATTCAGCATCTCTGCCTCTCTTACTAGTCTGAATGTGGCTTCTTAAATTTTTTTTTTTTTATCCTCACCTGAGGACACTTTTTCATTTTTTGTTCAGATAGAGTGGGAGGGAGAGAGAGAGAGAGAAACATTGATGCGAAAGGGACACACCGAGTGGCTGCCACCCACATGACCAACCAGGGCCAGGGACAAACTGCAACCAAGGTACATGCCCTTAGCAGGAACTGAACCCCGGTCTCTCTGTACCGCAGGCCGACGCTCTAACCGCTGAGCCAAACCGGCCAGGGCATGAATGTGGCTTCTTACTTATATCCTCATTGATAGGAATTCTGTTCAGCTAGTGTTCAGGTGGTTTTCAAGGGTGATTGTTCTATAACTGAGTTGTAATTTTGATGTGGTCATGGGGGAAAATGATCACAGTGTTTACTGGAAGTCCTCATCACCATATTTTCAAGTTCCTTATTTTTTTTTTTAGAAGTGCCAAACCATTATTAATTTAATTCAATATTGTTCTCTTTATATTGCCCCTCCAATGAGAAATAACTGTCTTCTGGTATAAAGATTAGCAAAAGCTGAGCAACTTATTTATTTTTAAAATTAAGAACATTGTCAAATATGTTTCTCAAACAAAAAGTGTTTCCTAAAAGAGGGGACTTGAGAGTTATTCACAAGAATACTTAAATCTTGTGATTTTATTTAAATGAAATTCTAACAAAGTAACTTAAACATATTTTGAATCATCTGTATTTTATAATTAAAAACTGCTTGGCAATTTCACTGCCTGAGTTCCTGTTTGTGCTTCCAACAGAGTTGATGTCAAGTGGTACTTCTTGAATTATTGTCAACTAATGAGAAAAGAACACTGGTGTGCTTGATACATTGAGGATGTCTTCTCGACAAAGGAAGGCCAAACGGTATCACAACAGGCCTTATGAACTAGGTTTCTCAGTAGTCTAATTAGAGAAAAATGGAGGGAAATTGAGTCATAAAATTGTAGCATGCCAAACTTAAATGAACTTTCATCTGAGCACTAAATTACATATTAATGTTGCAAATGGGACTTAGTTTTAAACATCATTTATCATATAAAATTACAGTTGGTAGCTATCATGTTTTTGTAGCTTTGTTTATATTTAATCAAATTCATTTTGTGTAGTTAAATATATAAAATCTATAAGCACACAGAGTTTATACCTTGTTTATCAAGTGCATATCTAATAACATCTCACTTTATACGTTAATAGGCGCATGATCTTGGGCAAGATACATAACCTCACTGTTACTGTGTTTCCTCATCTATAATAAAGGATAACAGTATTATTTGCTTCACTAGATTTTGTGAGGATTAAATGATTTAATATATGTAATATATTCAGAAGAGTACCTGAAATTATGGTAAGCACTCTATGAGTTAGAATTACTTTTACTACCACTATATTTTTACTACTATTACAAATAAAATAATATAAACTAAATTAAAGGTTCATCAGGATCTTTTCCTTGTATAAGAATATACTATGGTTTGATGTCTTCCCTTTCTCAGAGCTTGGCAACAAATCTGTGGCCCATGAATAACAAGGGTGAGATTATTACAATAAGTCTTCTTTGGCCTTATTTTTGGCTCCATTTATGCTCCCATCCATATTTATTTTTTCTTTGCTCATACTTTTTATTTATGAGGCCTTGTTTCACTTTATGTGTCTTTTTAAACTATCTCAGGTCCATTTTGGAATAGCAGGTGTGGCACATAAAATCAATAAAAATGAATATCTACTCCTAGACTGTGTGAAAGTAGGGCATTTAATAGGCATTAAGGCTCACTGGGATATAGTACCACATACAGGAAGGATCTCAGAACTCATTTCCTGGCCTGTGAGATATTTTCTCAGGAGTAGGAGTATAATATAATTGACCACAATTATCTTCTGTCCCTTCTATGAATGTTGCAAGTGTTTATTCTATTTCTGTAATAAACCCCTATGTAGTATATTTTTCTCATTTTCTTTTATCTTTCTCACAATGAGTTCATTTAGGACACTCAATATTTCTCTGTATTTTATTTAAATTTCTAAATTTTTGATGATTTAAATTTTTTTTCTTGAGAAGGAAATATAGGCATTAATGGTGAAATGCTATGACTCAGGTCCAGAAGAACAGAATATTTTTTGTGATGACAGTTATATAATTTCCCTTTCCTGATCTTTCTGCTCTATTTTCTGGGCCAGATTTCAACCTCAGACATTTTGTGCTGAGATAAACGAATACCCTGTAAGAGATTTTTAGCTGCTTATTAGAATTTGTTAAGTGAGATGAGAAATAACATAATTCAAGAGGTGCTAAAATTTTCTACTTATAGTTCTTGTTAAAAAAAAAAATACCTTTCAGTGCATTCACAACTATTTTGCTTTTATAGCAATTATACCTTTGTGTTGGGGGCTGAGATGAGAGAGAGAAAGGAAGTGATAACTTCATTTGAAAGTGTCATCCATATCCATTAAGGACCATTATTCTCCAATTAAGTTTCCCTACTCAACCTGACATTCAACTTTAATTTCATTAAATTTTTTTCCTTTAAAGGTATTTATTTGATGTGTGATTTATTAAGAAATTGTAAAGATTAAAAATTGAACCTGAGGACTTTCAAGTAACAACTAACTTTTTAGTGTTTCGTTGTGCTTCCCCTCACCCAACCAGTTCAGATATTATGGCATGACTTATATAAGTTAATGATTTCTCCTTTTATTAATTATTTTAATTTCTGCTTGTTGGACTTGCCTATACAAATAACAGTAAATATTTATGCTCTCAGTATTGCCATGCATTCTTTATATGATCAATATCTACCTTCAGCTGGTAACATAAAGTTAGAAAGCTACAAATGGCTTTTCACAATGTCCTTGTGAAATGTAATCACCAACTTTAGGTTTCCTTGAAACATGTACACAACAAATAATTTTGACACATAGAGGTTTCTGGTTCTTTCTGATCTGTGGATCAGCCTGACATAAAAAATGACATGTGGTGGACTTATATGAATAGTATTAATAGACATATATGATGTTTACCAATTTATTCCCTCCACATTTCATGGATTATTATCCTAATACTAAATGTGTCCCTCTCAGCTTCCTTGGAATTTTGACAGCAAAGCTTTTAAGTTTAAGAAGTGAAGTTCTATACATGAGAAGAAAATCCTTGAAAAGAGTTGTGTGCAGATAAACCAAGTTAATGGGTCAGTATGGTATTTTTCGAGGTTACTCACCTATTGGCCTTGATGTTCTATTTGGAATAAAGTAAACTTATTCTTCCTAGATAAAAAGTTCTGAGTCATTATTAAAATTCTAATATTTGGAGACAAAATGGTGGTGGAGTGAATGGAAGCTACATAGACCATCTCCAAGGACCAGACTGTAATTACAACTAAAATAAGAAAAAGCCACCAGGAAAAACTAACTGAAAAGAAGCTGGAGAAAACTTGTATAACCAGGGACAGAAAGAGGACACCAAATAGAGCCTGGTAGGAACTTCGGAGACATGAGAGGATGGACTAGGAGCCCATGGACAGAAGCTGAGGGCCGTTTTAGCTGTGAGCAGTTTCAGCTGAGAAGGCAGGGGCTTAAACAGCACCAAATTAGCTACAGCCACTCACCTTGGGCTCTAGCAGAGGGAGGCAGACTGGGCTGGAATTGTCTGAAGAAAGTCTGGGATCTGTGGCTCAGGGGGAGAGGACACCGGGTTTTATGCTGAATCACTTGCTTATAGGACAGTAACCATCTTACTCAAAGAGCCCCTTCCCAGAGCCCTGGGGAGAAACAACAGCCCTTCCCTGAGGAATTTAGTCCAGAGCAATGCAAACTGAGGCTCATTAACACCTAGAGTCAGCTAGCAAGCAAGTGCACCACCCACTGGAAATCCTCTTATACCTGAGGGATTTTTCATTCAGCTGAGGGCTACAAATCAAGTCTTATCAAGTAACTGAGACTAACAGCCTGCAGGCGAAAGCTAGAGGATAACTGAACTTTTGCTTGGCCTGCAAATCTACCCAGGAAAGTAAGACTTGACAGTGGTGTTTAATATGGTTCCTCCCACACTCATCCAAACCAGTAAAAGGAGCCACAGCTAGCAGAACACCCACACCTTCAGGGATAATTTGGCAGGCTCCAAAACCCACTAAGACAGCCAAAATGATGAAACAAAGAAACAAATCCCAAATGAAAGAACAAGAGAATTATACAGGAGAAGAGATAAATGAAATGGAACTAAACAAGATGTTAAAGGTAGAGTTCAGAGGATTATGAGGAAGCTCAACAGCATGAGTAAAGAGCTCAAAAGCATGAATAAAGATATAGAAATATTGAAAACCCATCAATTGGAAATGAAAAACCACCAAGCAGAAAAGAAGAATGACATAGCAGAAATAAAGAACACATTGGAAGGGATAACCAGCAGAGTAGAAGAAGCCAAGGATCAGATCAGTGAATTAGAAGACAAGGTAGAAAAAATCACCCAATCAGAGAACGAAAAAGAAAAAAAACAATTAAAAAACAGGAAGACAGCTTAAGAGAACAGTGGTACAATATGAAACATAACAACATCCGCATCATAAGACTGGCAGAAGAAGAAGAAAATGAGCAAGGGTTAGAGAATATATTTGAAGAAATAGTGACAGAAAACTTCCCTAATTTGGTGAAGGAAAAATGCACACAAGTTCAGGAAGCACAGAGAGCCCCAAGTAAGATGAACCAAAGAGGCCTACACCAAGACACATTATAATTAAAATGCTAAAAAATTAACGACAAAGAGAGAATCCTAAAGGCAGCAAAAGATAAGCAACAGGTTACCTACAAAGGAACCTCCATAAGGCTATCAGCTGATATCTCAGCAGAAACACTACAGGCCAGACAGGAATGGCACGAAGCAATCAAGGTAATGAAAAACAAATATCTGGCTCGACTGGTGTGGCTCAGTCGTTGAGTGTCTACCCATGCACCAAGAGGTCGGTGGTTCGATTCCCAGCCAGACCACATCCCCAGGTTGTAAGCCCAATCCCCAGTGGGGGGGCATGCAGGAGGCGGCCAATTGATGTTCTCTCTCAACGATGTTTCTGTCTCTCTCTCTCCATTCCCTTCCTCTCTCTCTAAAATCCATAAAGAAATGATA
Source organism: Tadarida brasiliensis (assembly GCA_030848825.1). Lineage (NCBI taxonomy): Eukaryota > Metazoa > Chordata > Mammalia > Chiroptera > Molossidae > Tadarida > Tadarida brasiliensis. The sequence goes on from CM061267.1 coordinate 52,513,533, forward strand.
TTAAAAATATATATATCTGAATCCAAGACTACCATTCAAAATAGAAGGTGAAATAAAAAGTTTCCCAGACATAAAATGGCTAAAGGAATATATTAGCACCAAACTGGCACTCCAAGAAATGTTAAAAGGACTGCTGTAATAAGCAGAAGAAATATGAAGAGAAACAACTGGAATAAACAAAAATGGCAATAAATAAGTACATATCAATAATAACCTTAAATGTAAATGCATTGAAAACTCTGATCAAAAGACACAGAGTGGCTGAATGGATAAGAAAGCATGACTTATATATATGTTGTTTACAAAAGACCCACCACACAACAAGAGACTCATATAAGTTGAAAGTGAAGGGATGGAAAAAATTTTCCAAGCAAACAGAAAGAAAAGAAAAGCTAGGGAAGCAATACTCATATCCGATAAAATAGACTTCAAAATGAAGGCCATAATTAAAGACAAAGGAGGCCACTACATAATATTGAAAGGATCTATCCAACAGGAGGATACAACCTTGGTAAGCATGTATGCACCCAATATAGGAGCACCAAAATACATTAAAAAACTTTTGGAGGACTTCAAAGGAGAAATCAACAGCAATACAATCACAGCAGGGTACTTCAACACCCTCCTGACATCAGGGGTAGATCCTCTAGACAAAAAATGAGCAAGGAAACAGAGACTCTAAATGAAGCACTAGACCAAATGGATTTAATAGATATCTACAGAGAATTACACCCCAAAACTGCAGAATTCACATTCTTCTCAAGTGCACATGGGACATTCTCAAAGATAGACCACATGTTAGGACACAAATGAAATCTCTACAAGTTCAAGAAGATTGAAATCATATCAAGCATCTTCTCAGATCATAATGGCATGAAACTAGAAATCAATTGCAACAAGAACATGCAAAGACATTTGAAGACATGGAGGCTAAATAGCATGTTATTAAACAATGAATGGGTTACCAAGGAGATCAAGAAAGAAATTAAAAACTTCCTGTAAACCAATGAAAATCAGCACACAACACTACAAAATCTATGGGACAAAGCGAAAGCAGTCCTGAGAGGGAAGTTCATTGCACTGCAGGCCTACCTCAAGAAACAAGAAAAATTTCTAAATGACTATCTAACCCTACAACTGAAAGAATGAGAAAATAAACAAAAAGCAAAACCCAGAGCAAGAGAAGGAATGAAATAGTAAGGGTCATTGCAGAAATAAACAACATAGAAACTAAAAAAAATGCAAAAAAATCAATGAAACAAAGATCTGGTTTTTTGAAAAGGCAAGCAAGATTTATGGAGACCCACCAAGAAACAAAGAGAGAGGATAGCTACATGCAAAATAAAAAGAAACTAGACCACCAACTTACACCATACACACGAATAAATTCAAAATAAATAAAAGACTTGAATGTGACTTGTGAATCCATAAAAATTCTAGAAGAGCCCTGGCCGGTTTGGCTCAGCGGTTAGAGTGTCGGCCTGCGGTCCAGAGAGACCCGGGTTCAGTTCCCGCTAAGGGCATGTACCTCAGTTGTGATTTGTCCCCGGCCCTGGTTGGTTGTGTGGGAGGCGGCTACTCGATGTGTCTCTTTCACGTCGATGTTTCTCTCTCTCTCTCTTTCTTCCTCTCTCTCCCTCCCATTCTGTCTGAACAAAAAATGGAAAAATGTTCTCAGGTGAGGATAAAAAAAAAAGAAAAAAAATCCTAGAAGAAAATTTAGGCAACAAAATCTCAGACAGAATTTTCACTGATAAAATGCATAAGGCAAGAGAAGCAAAGGAAAAAGTTAATAAATGGGACTACATCAAACTAAAAAGCTTCTGCACAGCAAAAGAAACCAGCATCAAAATGGAAAGGGAATCCACTATATGAGAGAGCATAACTGCCAATGATACATCATATGAGGGGTTAATTTCCAAAATATATGGGGTACTCATACAACTCAACAAAAGGAAGACAAAGAATCCAATTTAAAAATGGGCAGAGGACTTAAATAGACACCTCTCCAAACAGGACATACAAATGGCCAAGAGACATACGAAAAAATGTTCAATGTCACTAATCATCAGAGAGATGCAAATTAAAACAACTATGAGGTATCACCTCACATCTGCCAGAATAGCTGCCATCAACAAATCATCAAACAACAAGTGCTAGCAAGGGTGTGGAGAAAAGGGGACTCTAGTACACTGATGGTGGGAATGCAGACTTGGTGCAGCCACTATAAAAAACAGTATGGTGTTTCCACAAAAAATTAAAAATGGAACTGCCATTTGACCCAGTGATCCCACTTCTTGGAATATATCCTAAGAAGCCTGAAACACCAGTCAGAAAGAATATATATAACCCTATGTTCATAACAGCACTATTTACAATTTATAAGATCTGGAATCAGCCAAGTGTCCATCAATAGATGAGTGGATAAAAAAGCTGTGGTACATATACACAATGGAATACTATGCAGTTGTAAGAAGGAAAGATCTCTTACCTTTGAGACCACATGGAGGGATCTGGAGAGTATTATGCTGAGTGAAATAAGCCAGTCAGAGATAGACAAGTACCACATGATCTCACTTATTTATGGAATATAATGAATGAAATAGGCTGACAATCAAAACAGATCCAGAGACATGGAAGTAGGTTACAGACTGACAAACTTCAGAGGGAAGGGGGATAGGGGGTAGATAAATGAAAGAACTTATCTGCATATATGCATAACCAATGGACATAGACAACAATGACAGGGCAGGGGGATCAGGAGGAGGGTGTAATTGGAGGGAAAACAAAGAACATCTGTAACAAAAATAAATTAATAAAAACATAAATTAATTAAAAATAAAAAAATATTCTTTGAAGGGTAACTATAAGTTACTTTTGGGCACTAAAATTAGTTTATCATATTTTTTACACAAATATATGTTCCTTATTAAAAAAAAATTCAAAAGTACAAAAAGGTATTAAAGGAAAAAGTTTCTTTCCTGTACTCAAATTCCAGTCTACTCTTGGTTATCTTCCAGAAATTATCTTTGCATATGTGGTATTTAGTTTCAAATTAAATTTTTTTCAAGTGGGACAATCCATATATTTAAAAGATAGTTTTTTTTCCCTTTATAATCACCTCCTTTATTTTACTCCTACAGGAACTGATATCAACAGCATAAAAGCAAATAATATCTTATAATGTCTGATTTTTTTAAAATGGGAAGACACTATACACATTACTTGCTAGTTGTTTTCTCACTTAACAATACATGGACATCTATAAAGAGTAACAGACATAATCTTACTTTTTTCTTTTTAACAGCTACACAATATTCCTTAGAATGTATATACCATAACTAATTAAAACTACAAAAATGTTGTAATAAATATCCTTATAAATGGTCTCACATTCTCATGTTTTTACTTCAATAAAATGGATTTCCAAAAATTAACTGTGTAGGTAGAATCGTGTGTGTGTGTGTGTGTGTGTGTGTGTGTGTGTGTGTATAACATTTTCTGTAATATGGCCAGATTTCAAAAGTGTGACAACTTATCCTGAAATTCCTACCAGCAACATCTGAGTATGACTTTTTTCCCACATCCTTGACAGCACAAGAGTTTTATCATTCTTCATAATTTGCTACCGCTTTGACTTGTATTCATTTACTCTTTTGTGAATTAACCATTCATATCCTTTGTCACTGTTGCTATTGAGTTGCTTGTCTATTATTATGATTATGATGATGATTATTATTTTATCATTACTAATTTTTAGAATCCATTGTATATTGGTGGTATAATTGGTAGTAATATATGTTGCACATATATTTTCCTAATCAATGATGTGAGAAGTAAATTAGTGTAGTGTCTAGTTTCTGAAGCCAAACTGTCTGAGTTCAAATTCTAGGTTTATTATTTATTGGTTGTGTGATCTGGAGCTATAGATTCATCATCTGAAATACGGGGAAGATTTATCTTATATTTAATATCTGATAAGGAAAGTCCCTTATCAAAACTCTCTTTTTTAGGTCTTCTTGGCTTTTCTCAGGCGCTTTTCATTGAATTAGTATCTAATTCATAAGGTGGGATGAGGATTAAATGAATTTTTTTAAATGTAGAATAGACATGGTGCACAGTAAGCTAATATTTTTTTTGTTTGCTAATATTATTTTTATAGCGTATTTTGCCCTAGAAACCTTTTAAGTCGTTATACAGATCTATGTTTATTAGTTGGTTAATTGTTCCTGAGCTTCCTGTCATATAAAAATTTCCTCTGCTCCACAATTATGCAAACTAATAGCTTTATTTTTCATTTAAACTTAAATCCATATATAATTTATTTCTGTATATGTAATGAGATAGGGGATAAATTTTGTTTTTTTCCTAGATAACTAACCTACTATATTTACACTACATATTAAATAAGCTCCACTTTCTCCTATAAATGGAATGCTACCTTTGTCATTTATCTATATTTCATAGATTTTTCTTCACTCTCTATTTTGTCTATTTCTACTATTTTTATTATAGTAGCATTATCTTATATTTAATATCTGATAAGGAAAGTCCCTTATCAAAATTCTCTTTTTTAGGTCTTCTTGGCTTTTCTCAGATCCTTTTCATTGACCTTTAAAATGTTACTCAGCTCAAAAATATGTATATTTGAATTGAATTAAATTTACATTAATTTGAAAGGGTAAGATTTTACGATGTTAAAGTTCCTCATTCAGGATCAGAATATAACTTTCAGTATGTTCAGGTCTTTATTTATGCTTCTTAGTATAATTTTGTTTTTCTTCATGTATGTTTTGTCATGAATGATATTTCTATCTGTTTCAAATATGTTACCCTATTCTGTTGATTATTGCTAGTATAAAGAGAACAAAATATTTTTGTATTTTACCTCAAATACATTCTTTTTTAAATACTAATAACTTACTACTCTAGTTTCTTGAAGTTTCTATGTCTGTAATCATATCCTGCAAAATAGAATAATTTTGTTTTATATTTCCAATATTTATATGAATTGTTTTGTCTAACACATTAGCTTTAAAATGTTGAATATTATTGTAAACATTTCTTTTGCATTGTTCCTGATTTTAACAGAAATGGCTTTAGCATTTTACTATTTAGTTTGATGTTGGCTGTTGGTTTGTATTAAACAATATCATATTTTCCTTCAACTTCTATTTTATTTGGAGAGTTCGTTTTATTTGATTTTAGAAAGGGAGGAAGTGGGAGAGAGAGGGAGAGGGAGACAGAGAGAGAAAGAGAGAGAGAAACATCCATGCAAGAAATACATCAATGAGTTGCTTCCCATATGTGCCCTGACTAGGGATCGAACCCACAACCTAGGTATGTGCCCTGAATGGGAATCAAACCTGCAACCTTCTGGTGCATGGGACAACACTTCAACCAACTGAGCCACACTGGCAAGGGCTGGAGGTTTGTAAAATCAGCAATGCATGTTGAATTTTGATAAATCTTGTTTTAGTATACTATTGTTATATTCATAATAGCATTCATTTTTACACCCACTTTATTGGTGTAATGAATTATCTTGAAAGATTGTTTAATAGTGAACTATCCTTACATACCTGAGATAAACTCAAATTATTGCTTTTTTTATTTGTTGCTAGTTAGACTGGAAAATTTAGAGAGAGAGAAGAGAGGGAGAGATAGAAACATTGGTGTGAGAGAGAAACATCAATTGGCTACCTCCTGCATGCTCCCTACTGGGGATGGGGCCCATAACCTGGGTATGTGCCCTGACTGGGAATCAAACCAGGACCTCTCAGTCCATGGGACGACGCTTAATCCACTGAGCCACACTGGACAGGCTAGACTAATGATATTTCACTTAAAATTTTGCATCTATGTTTCTAAGCAAAACTGATGTATACATTTATTGTTTGTACTATCTATTGAATTTTGTCAATAAGATCTTGCTGAATGTATAAAATGAAGATTAATGTATTATTCTAAAAGCAAAAGTACAATTAAATTACATGAATCATCAGTTTTTAAAGACTAATAGATCTGTAAAGCCAACTGGGCCTGTACCTTTAGTAGTCTTCTATTATTATTGGTCTGTTTAGGTTTTCATTCTTTTCTTAGGCTAATTTAGGTAATTTATATTTTGCTGGAAAATTTCCACTTCTCCCCAGATTTTCAATTTTATTGCCTTAAGGTTGCAGAGATTTTCCCTACAATTTCTACAATCTCTTTCATATCTGTGGTTAAATCTCTCTGTTAAAACTATATATATGTTGTTTTCTTTTTTCTTAATCAGGCTTATATTTGTATTTTTCTTAAGGAAGGAGCCTACTTTTTTTCAGATTTCTCTTCAAATAAGAATTAATTGAAGTGGAAAAGGTGAGACACAGGCAGAGAGGAGAGTAAGCCTAGAGAAAGACCCTGTGGTAGGAAAGAAATGCCTAGCTCTCAGCTCTACCTCACTATTTCACCTATAATTACTAATTCCGGAGTTAAGTAAGGCCGTTACTTTCTAGCTATCAGATTGTCAGAGGTATCTTGGAACAGTGCTAAGATAACAAAAGAGATTTCAACTAATATGGCAACTCAGTTGGAATCTGCTGCCTGGTACTCTATGTGGCAAAAGATGCTAAAACCCTGTTTCTGACAATAGATTTAGTTATTAGATTTGGGTCCAAGTTTATTTACTAGCTGTGCTTAGCACACTGTAGAAAGTCAACCAAAGCTGTTTGAGTGAATTAATCACTGTTGAGTGCTCTTAAACTCACTGAGCCTCACCATTGATATCTATAGAATGGAATGTCAATACCAACCTAATGGATTTATTTTGAGGATTAAATAAAATGACTACTTGTGATTGAAAGTGTTTTCTCAATTATAGAATGTTATGAAGATGTAAAATTTATTACCTGAAACTGTACTAAAATTAGACTGTTGGATTGCTAAGTCATCTACTAAGCACTTGTGTTTTTATTTCCCTGATTTATGTTTAATAATTTATCATTTAATAATAAGCAATTTAGAAAATAAATTTCATCAGCGACAGGCTGCTCATTTGTATTTGGGCAGCATGTAAGACTTGCCTGATGTGATAAGATGTGACCTCAAGGCTTCCTTAGTTACTGAACTTCATCTTGTATATAATTTTTAAATTTAATAATTAGATAAAACAATACATTTGACCATAAAACTTTACATTGACCTAATTTAACATATTCTGCTCTCATTTGAGGTCTTAAAATTGTCTGCCAGGATTTTAGAAATATTTTTCTGATTATTGAATTTTTGAAATGTGATTTTCGAGAGAGAAAATGGCGGCAGAGTGAATGGAAGCTACACAGATGATATCCAAGGACCAAACAGGAATTACAACTAAAATAAAGACAAATCATCAGAAAAAAAGCAACAGAAAAGCAGCAGGAGAGGACCATACAACCAGGGACACTGAATGAGCCTGGTAGGATCTGTGGAGGTGCTAGAGGGTGGCAGGCTGGGAGCCCATGGACAGCAGAGGCCTTAGCTATGAGCAGTGCGCCCTCAGGGTTAAGATCCCAAGCTGCTCCACAGCACAGAGGGCCAGGACAGAGCACTAAATAGCTACAGCCACTCACCTGGGGCTCTGGCAGAGGGAGGGCGGACTGGACTGGAACTCTGTGGGGACAACCTTGATTTGGAGGGCGCTCAGAGTTTGTGCTGAGTCACGGCCACAAAGGACGGTGGCCAGCTTGCTCCTTCCTGGTCACTGGGAAATCCTCTTACACTAAACACCTGAGGGAGTTTCTCATGCAACTGAGAACCTAAGGCTTTTCAAGTAACTGAGGCTAATAGCCTCCAGGTAAAAAGCTAGAGGATAACTGAACCTTTCCTGAGCTTGCAAATCTACCCAGGAAAGTGAGACTTGACAGTGGTGTTGAAGGAGGGCCCTCTGCACTCATTCAAACACAGTAGAGGGAGCCACAAATAGCAGAACACCAGCACTCACAGGGAAAATTTGGTAGGCTCCAAAACCCACTGAGATAGCCAAAATGGTGAAACAAAGAAACAGATGCCAAATGAAAGAACAAGAGAACTCTACTGAAGATGAGATAAATGAAATGCAGTTAAGCAAATTATCAGAGGTAGAGTTCAGAGCCATGATCTTGAGGAAGCTAAACAGGATGAGTAAGGACATTAACACCATGAGTAAAGATATAGAAACACTGAAAACCAACCAAGTGGAAATGAAGAATAACATAGCAAATATGAAGAACACATAGAAATAAAGAACACATTGGAAGGACTGACCAGCAGAGTAGAGGAAGCGGAGAACCGGATCTGTGAATTATAAGACAGAGTAGAAAAAATCAATCAATCAGAAAATCAAAAGTAAAAAACAATAAAAAAACAGGAAAATAGCTTAAGAGAACTGTGGGACAACTGGAAACATAATAACATTCGCATCATAGGAGTCCCTAAAGAAGAAGAAAATGAGCAAGGGTTAGAGAATATATTTGAAGAAATAGTGACAGAAAACTTCCCTAATTTGGTGAAGGAGGAAGGCATTCAAGTTCAAGAAGCTCAGAGAGCCCCAAGTAAGAAGAACCCAAACAGGCCCACACCAAGACACATAATAATTAAAATGCCAAAAATTAAAGACAAAGAGAGAATCCTAAAGGCAGAAAGAGATAAGCAACAAGTTACCTACAAAGGAACCCCCATAAGGCTATCAGCTGACTTCTCAACAGAAACACTACAGGCCAGAAGGGAATGGCATGAAGTAATCAAGGTCATGAAAAACAAGGATCTGAATCCAAGACTACTCTATCCAGCAAGGCTATCATTCAAAATAGAAGGTCAAATAAAGAGCTTCCCAGACAAAAAAAAAAAAAAGGCTAAGGGAATATATTAGCACCAAACCAGCATTGCAAGAAATGTTAAAAGGACTGTTGTAATTATTGGAAGAAATAGGAAGAAAAATATAACCACACTGAACAAAAATGGCAATAAATAAGTACATATCAATAATCACCTTAAGTGTAAATGGACTGAATGCTCTGATAAAAAGACACAGAGTAGCTGACTGAATAAGAAAGCATGATTCACATATATGTTGTTTACAAGAGACCCACCTCACAACAAAAGATTCACATAGGTTGAAAGTAAAGGGATGGAAAAAAATCTTCCAAGCAAACGGAAAGGAAAAAAAAAAAGCTGGGGTAGCAATACTCATATCTGATAAATTAAATTTCAAAATGAAGGCCATAACTAGAGACAAAGAAGGCCACTACATAATATTGAAAGGGTCTATCCAACAGGAAGATATAACCTTGGTAAACATATATGCACTCAATATAGGAGCACCAAAATATATTAAAAATCTTCTGGAGGACTTCAAAGGAGAAATTGACAGCAATACAATCATAGCAGGAGACTTCAACACCCCACTGACATCACTGGATAGATCATCTAGACAAAAAATTAACAAGGAAACAGAGATTCTAAATGAAGCATTAGATCAAATGGATTTAACAGATATATACAGAGAATTACACCCTAAAACTGCAGAATTCACATTCTTCTCAAGTGCACATGGGACATTCTCAAAGATAGACCACATGTTAGGACACAAACTAAGTCTCTACAAGTTCAAGATGATTGAAATCATATCAAGCATCTTCTCAGATCATAATGGCATGAAACTAGAAATCAATTGCAACAAGAACATGCAAAGACATTTGAAGACATGGAGGCTAAATAGCATGTTATTGAACAATGAATGGGTTACCATGGAGATCAAGAAAGAAATTAAAATCTTCCTGGAAACCAATGAAAATGAACACACAACAACACAAAATCAATGGGATGCAGTGAAAGCAGTTCTGAGAGGGAAGTTCATAGCACTACAGGCCCACCTCAAGAAACAAGAAAAAATTCTAATTGACTACCTAACCTCACAACTTAAAGAACTAGAAAGCAAACAAAAAGAAACCCCCAGAGCAAGTAGAAGGAAGGAAATAGTAAAGATCGACATGGAGACCAAAAAAACAATTCAAAGGATCAATGAAACAAAGAGCTGGTTTTTTAAAAAGATGAACAAGATTGATGGACCCTTAGCTAGACTCACCAAGAAACAAAGAGAGAGAACCCAAGTATACAAAATCAGAAATGAAAGAGGAGAAGTAATAACTGACACCACAAAAATACAAAGGATCGTTAACAAATACTATGAACAATTATACGCCAACAAATTGGACAATCTAAGTGAAATGGACAAATTTCTAGAAACACATAGTCTCCCAAAACTGAACCTGGAAGAGATAGAAAACTTGAACAGGCCAATAACAACAATGGAAATTGAAGATGTAATCAAGATCCTCCCAGCAAACAAAAGTCCAGGCTCAGACGGCTTCACGGAGGAGTTTTACCAAACATTCAAAGAAGAACACCCGTTCTCCTCAAACTATTCCAAAAAATTCAAGAAGAAGGAAAACTTCCAAATTCGTTTTATGAAGCCAGCATAATTCTAATTCCAAAACCAGAAAGACACTACAAAGAAAGAAAACTACAGGCCAATATCCCTGATGAACATATAGATGCCAAAATCCTTAACAAAATACTAGCAAATCGGATCCAGCAATACATCAAAAAAATTATTCACCATGACCAAGTGGGATTCATCCCAGGGATGCAAGGCTGGTTCAATATTCGCAAATCAATAAATGTGATACATCACATAAACAAAATGAAAGTTAAAAACCATATGATCGCCCTGGCCGGTTTGGCTCAGCGGTTTGAGCGTTGGCCTGTGGTCCAAAGAGACCCGGGTTTGGTTCCCGCTAAGGGCACGTACTTTGGTTGCAGTTTGTCCCCGGCCCTGGTTGGTCATGTGGGAGGCAGCCACTCGATGTGTCTCTTTCACATCGATGTTTCTCTCTCTCTCTCTCTTCCTCTCTCTCTCTCTCCCACTCTGTCTGAACAAAAAAAATGGAAAAATGTCCTCGGGTGAGGATAAAAAAAAACAAAAACAAAAAAAACAAAAACCATATGATCATATCAATAGACACTGAAAAAGCATTTGACAAAATCCAGCACCCATTTCTGATAAAAATGCTCAGCAATTTGGGAATAGAGGGATCATATCTCAACATTATAAAGGCCATATATGAAAGACCTACAGCCAACATCATACTCAATGGACAAAATTAAAAGCATTTCCCTTAAGAACAGGAACAAGACAAGGATGCCCACTTTCACCACTCTTATTTAACATAGTACTGGAAGTCTTAGCCACAGCAATCAGACATGAAGAAAAAATAAAAGGCATCCAAATTGGAAAGGAGGAAGTGAAACTGTCATTATTTGCAGATGAAATGATGTTATACATAGAAAACACTAAAGATGCCATCAAAAATCTACTAGACTTAATAAATGAATTTGGCAAAGTAGCAGGATACAAAATTAATATCAAGAAATCGACGGCATTCTTATACATCAATGATGAACTCACAGAAAGAGAAACTAAAAAAAACAATTCCATTTACCATCGTGGCAAAAAATTAAGATACCTAGGAATAAACTTAACCAAAGAAGTAAAGGATTTATTGGCAGAAAACTACAGGTCATTGAAAAAAGAAATAGAGGAAGATATAAAAAAGTGGAAGCACATACCTTGTTCATGAATTGGAAGAATTAACATCATTAAAATGTCCATACTACCCAAAGCAATCTATGGATTCAATGCAGTCCCCATCAAAATACCAATGACATATTTCACAGAACTAGAACAAATACTTCAGAAGTTAATATGGAACCAAAAAAGACTCCGAATAGGTATAGCAATCTTGAAAAAGAAGGACAAAGTAGGCGGGATCACAATACTGGATATCAGGTTATACTACAAAGCTACTGTAATCAAAACAGCCTGGTACTGGCACAGGAACAGGCACATAGATCAATGGAATAGAACAGAGAACCCAGAAATTGACCCAAAACATTATGCTCAATTAATATTTGACAAAGGTGGCAAGAGCATACACTGGAGTAAAGACAGCCTCTTTGATAAATGGTATTGGGAAAATTGGACAGCTACATGCAAAAAAAAAAAAAATGAAACTAGACCATCAACTTACACCATACACAAGAATAAACTCAAAATGGATAAAAGATTTAAATGTGACTCATGAATCCATAAAAATCCTGGAAAAAAATGTAAGCAACAAAATTTCAGACATCATACGCAGCAGAATTTTCACTGATATATCACCTAAGGCAACAGAAACAAAGGAAAAAATGAACACATGGGACTACATCAAACTCAAAAGCTTCTGCACAGCAAAAGAAACAACCATCAAAGTGGAAAGGCAACCCACTGTATGAGAGAGCATAACTGCCAATTATACATCAGATAAGGGATTAATTTCCAAAATATATAGAGTGCTCATACAACTCAACAAAAGGAAGACAAAGAACCCAATTAAAAAATGGGCAGAGAAGCTAAATAGACACCTCACCAAACAGGACATACAAATGGGCAAGAGACATATAAAGAAATTCTCAACATTACTAATCATCAGAGAGATGCAAATTAAAACAACTATGAGGTATCACCTCACACCTGTCAGAATGGCCGCCATCAACAAATCATCAAACAATAAGTGTTGGTGAGGGTGTGGAGAAAAGGGGACTCTAGTACACTGCTGGTGGGAATGCAGACTGGTGCAGCTACTATGGAAAATACTATGGTGTTACCTCAAAAAAATAAAAATTGAATTGCCATTTGACCCAGTGATCCCACTCCTAGGAATATACCCTAAGAAACCTGAAACACCAATCAGACAGAATATATGTACCCCCATGTTCATAGCAGCGCTATTTACAACAGCTAAGATCTGGAAACAGCCCAAGTGTCCATCAGTAGACGAATGGATAAAAAAGCAGTGGTACATATACACAATGGAGTACTATGCAGCTGTAAGAAAGAAAGATCTCTTATCCTTTGAGACAACATGGGAGGACCTGGAAACTATTATCCTAAGCGAAACAAGCCAAGCAGAGAAAGACAAATAGCATATGATCTCACTTATATCTGGAATATAATGAACATAACAGTCTGAGGAACAGGGTAGTCCCAGAGATGTGGAAGTAGGGTACAGACTGACAATTTCCAGAAGAGGGGGTGGAGAAGGGGAGCGATAAACCACAGAACTTATATGCATGTACGCATAACCAATAGACATGTACAACAAAACTGGGGTCGGGGCAGGGAGGGAGGGGGAGGAGGGAGTCAATGGGGGAAAAAGGAGAAACATCTGTAACAAAAATAAATTAATAAAAATAAAAAAAGAAATGTGATTTTCTTCTTCCCTAAGTTCAAATTTCCTCATCTGTGTCTATTGCCACAGAAAAAACAAAAAACATCATTTTGGCTTCAAGCTTTCCAAAGAGTACTAACAACTAAATTCCTAAAATGACTGTAACAAAATAAATATCTCCAAGAAACAAAATCATGCCCAGTTTTACTAATAGTAAGTATTGGGAAGCGCAATCACTAAGCCAGAGCCGTCAAAACCTTTGAGGGTTTACCTATGATTTCCTCTCTAAGAGAATCAGTCACAGGGTCTCACTTTCAACTTCAGTGAACCAGTTGCTTTATATACATAGGTCAGGACAATAGTTGTCATTATTAGTCATTTACACCATTTGTTAGCAAAACACAAAATGTGGTAGATAAAAGAAGCTTCATTCTTCTTTTAGATGTTGTATCTTAGGCTAGACTCAGTTTATCCATTGCAAGGAACACTGTTGTTGTAGTGAGGTCATTTTGAGGTCAACATTATTTTTCAACAATTGACACTTGTCACAGGTCCTCTCTTAGGTCAGCAGTTGCTGTCACTTTCCTCTCTTTTTCCTTTTCCTTTGACCTGGAAACCTCAGGGCAGGTCATTGATGCTGGACCTTTATCAGGCTGTCCTAGAGAAGCCATTCTCAAATTCAGAAAAAGGGAGTTCAATGATTAACAGAGGCAGGGAGAAAGGGCTGTCGTGGAAGCCCATTATCGAGTTTCCAGAAAGTGCTGCTTATTGAAACACAGAGCTGAGAGTTTTCGTGTCAGCTAGCAAAGCTGCTTGACCTCAATAACTCACCAGCCTCTGTCACCCTGTGTCTGAATCGGCTTGTCTACCCTGGTCACAGAACATGGATCCTTTATACAGAGGGGCATGTCATTGTCACTATGGGGCACCTGGTCCCTGGGCCTCCTGACTGGGAAGAATTTCTGACTTCATCTCATGTGAAGCCTCTGAACTGCCCATTTTTGGAGAAAATCCTCTCTCAGGCACTTTAAATGACTCTTGGAAGAACCATGGTTGGCCCACTGGAAGGGCTTTTGCAAAATAAAGCATAGTGGCCAGACTATATTTTCATGAAAGTAAAGTAGTGAAATAACTACCATTTCTTAAAAATGAACATATAACTTACAGTCAATAGACATTAAATTGGGTCAAAATTTCATTATTGGATTCGTAGGTTTGTGGGATCTCCTTAAAAAAAAAAAACAAACACCTCATGAGCCCTCTAGAATAATCAGAATGACAGAGGGCTAGCAGTGCATGCAGGTGGAGCAGGGGTTTTGTTAGAGGTAGTTGGTTACAATTCCGAAATTGAATGCTATAGTCACATCATTTGTACCAGTTGATTACAATATTCGCAAAATCAACTGGATTTGAGCACTTTTGGTCATGGGTCCAAATTCATTTAAATATCTTAATACTGAATCTACAACATTTGTCTCATTATGTGTCTTGCCTCACATTTCAATGTAAAATGTGTGCTATTTAACACTTCCTGTATGAATTATATAAATAATAGGGAATTTGTCTAAATTAAGGCTTTTAAAATTATTGATTTTTGCATTAGTACCTGCAGCTCAGCAACAACTTGTGAAACCATGTCTTAACAGCGACCAATTTTATAACTCTTACAATGTTAGATTTTCAATTTTTTACAATATGTTTTTACTGATTTGAGAGGGAGAGAGAGAGAAATATCGATTGGTTGCCTCCTGCACATGCCCCAACTGGGATCAAACCCAAAACCTGGTTTTGTGTCCTGATTGGGAATCGAACCACCAACCTTTTAGTGCGTGGGATGATGCTAAACCAATTAAGCCGCACCAGCCAGGGCAGATTTTCAATTGTAAGGCAAATTTTGTCAATGACTTTCTCTTACTAATCCTCTAATGTTAATGAACAATGAAATGCCCATTAACCTATTAGGGAATAAGATATATTATACTGGATTGTGTAATGCTGAGAAGTTTATGCCTTCAACAAAATTGTTAGACCTGTCTGTGTCTTTGAGCAATATCCACATTATAGTCATTAACTGAAAAATAAAGACAAAAATATGCCATTGTGCCCACTATGTGAAAAATAAAATCTCGTAATATCATAGGCATGGAAGTTGTTTATCATTTCACATTTAGTGCTTTGTTTGAACTGACCCATGACCCATTTGAGATCAAAGTTCATGCAACTGGCAAGTAATGGTGGCATTATTTTGTGTCTCTGCCATGTGAAGTGCACAAAAAAGAAATTCACAGAGATAAATTGTTTGGCATGAACAAGTCCCCTTTAAGCCTTAAATATTTTCTCAAATTCAAATGAGTATAAAGAATGAGAGAAATAAATTATTAAAGGTAGCCAGTTATTTTCCCCTCCCAAAAGGCTTGGTATTCCTTGTTCTTACTTTTATGCCTTTCAGAGTGAGTTTCATGGTCCAAGACCCACACATTTACTAAACATGACAGAACTTTTGCAGTGGAATAATGCTATATTTTAGCTATGTAATGGATTAAATAGGCTTTTATATTTAGGTTTAAACACTAACCATGGTTTACTATCTGGAGGAGGGTGTGAGGGAGGGAAATAAATTCAGAATTGGAATGCAATGTTCCCTGTAACCTGCAGATAGCCAAAATTACTTCCATGCACACCTGTGTGCCATGCATAGGTCAAACCAAAGAAGAGAAGAGGAAGCCCGATGTTTTACAGTATACATTTGAAAGGGAGGCTTACCCCTGGAACAAGAGAAGCCACTTAGCTGTATAGGATTCCTGCCTTCTGCCTCTCCCAGGTCGGGAATGAGTCAAGAAAGGGTAGGTGGGGTTTTCCTTCTCTCTTCAGCACCATTTTTCAAATGTAGAAAGAACTTATAGGCCTCTAAAAGGGTGGCCAGTTAAGAGAAAAATGAGGGGGTAGGGTTATCTGTCCAGGCAGATATTCAAGGTCCAAGGTTTGTTTTTGGGGTCAACATGCCTAGGAAGAAGCACTATTTTGGGAATGCAGTGTCTATTTTGGAGACTCAAGTTCTCTTGATTTTGTTAATCAAGTTCTTTTGGGACATAGCTGTATCTATTTGTTCACATATTGCCTATGGCTGCTTTCACTATATAACTTCAAAGTTGAGTAGTTGCAACATAAACTGTATGGCTTGAAAAGCCAAGAATGTTTACCATCTGACCCTTAATACAAAAAGTTTTCTGACCCCCGATCTAGAACAAACTGATTAAATTGACACTAAGATGTAAATGACTAATATTTCTCCTGTAACAACCCCCAATAATATTAACCTATTAAAATGTTTTTGAGACAAAATTAATTGCAATTATATGAATAAAATCTCAGTGGGCATTTGACATATTTTTTACTCAATATCCTTCTTAAGGTCTACCAGGAAATGCCTACATCTTCAGTTACATGCATCCTTCACTTAAGCCTATTTTTAGTTAGCTGAACTCACTATATTTGTTTATTTCTCTGTTTATTCTGCTTGAGTTTCTCTTTCCATTTCCACCTCAACCCACCCCTTGTATCTAAATAATTCCTAGTTCTCATTAAGACTTAGCCCAAGTCTCTCCTAAGACATTTATTCCCCAATTGAAGCATTCCCAACACCTCTGATATCCCATTTCTTGATGATCCTCAATTCTAAGTACCACAATGCATATTATTCACTTTATCAAAGTATTTGTCACACCATATTATAATTACTTGTCTATACATTTCCTCCATTAAACTATAAACTCCTTGAGAGTTCAGACTGTCTCTCTTCACTCTTATATCCCCAGGGCTCAGTATGGTACTTGGCATACTGTAGGGTGAACAATATTTAATGAATCAATATTTATTAATCTTCTTCAGTTTAATCCCTGATCAGCAAAATACTGGCTATTCCAGTGGGAGGAATGTTTATAAGTAGAGAACCACCTCAGAAAATTTCCTTGAATACTGTGAAAAGAAAGTGGGTAGATAACATCTACAATTGTATCGTCTTGTTTAAAAAAAAACAAAACAAAACAAAATAACTTACCTTTTGAGCACCACTAATGGCTATTAAATTCCAAGATAAATTTTTTTGTGTGTGTGGTGTAAAGTTGCCAACAAGGTCATGTGCTCAGAAAGTATACATTGCAGTTTTTTATAAACCTAGGTGTATCAAGGCATTAATAATATGGGCAGTATTTTCTTAAAAATGAAATGTTTCTGAATAATTTTCCCATCACATCAGTACACAGCATTGAATTCAACAGTATTAAGCAAATCCTTCTTTTTTATTTAACTTTACTGGAAAGATTTACAGAATTATATATTATTATTGTAGATCTTCATCATAGAAGTAGCAAACTGAGGACTTGAATAGGAAACACCATTAATATTATTAAGTTTTACAGAACATGGGAGTCCAGACCTCTATTTGACAGTGGTCCAGATTTTTCTTGATCAAGTTAAAACTTACCTTACACGAATACAACTTTTGAAAACCAGCCCTGATCAACACTGATCATTAAGTGGGATAATCCATTCATACATATTGTCAAACATCCTGCAGTTACTGGAGAACTACATGACAACAGAATAAGCCTCTACCACTGGACAATGAAGGGATATTTCAATCTTCAGTTGACACAGTTTGTTCTGCTTACCATCACTCCCCTTCTTTTGGTACATTTTCTTTTATGGACTCACCTCTAGCTCCCTCATAGTCCATGTGGTTTCAGTGGGCCTGTCTCTATACATACTCTAGGCTCTAGGAGACACCCCCCAGACTGGACCAACCAGTGTTTTCATTACAGTGACTGGTTCAGGGATTGGCACATGACTCTAAGCCAATCCAATGGGACTCAACCTTGCAATGATAAAGTATGCCTGGACTTGCCAAGGGCTACCATGTTGAGAGGGCCTGCCTAAGAGTGACACCACTGCAGAGAAGAGCAGAGCTGAGACTTGGAGAGAGAGTGAGTAGAGTCCTAGCAGAACTATTTAATCTATGCTCAAAGTCAGAACTTCCTTTGGATAGTTCAGTTATTTCAACCAATAAATAGCATATTTTGGATTAAACTAATTTGAATGGGGTCTCCATTGCTTACAAGCAAAAGGTTCTATCAACTCTAATGGAAATAAAGTGTTATCTGGAAGAGAAGTCTGGGGAAAGTACAGAGAGTTCAAATAATAGAAGAGTAAAAGAAAATATAAAGAGAATGAATATTAAACATCTCTGAAAGACTTTTAAAGCTAGTTTCAAAATTAGACAAATTCTCAACTAGGAATGATGTGTGTGGAAATAAGTTATGAAACTTTCACTTTCCATTTTTTAGTTTCACAATTTTAAGTATAGCATACTATTTTAGTCATATTTTGGGCATTAATATTTTGAATATAATAAATATTTAAGTAGAGACTATCATTTTCTTTAATTACATGATTTTAAAGGGGTTAATTCATTTTAAAAAATTATTATGCGGAACTCCAAGATGTCAGTGAAGTAGGTGGATGTTACACTCACCTCCTCTGAGGACTAAACTAGAATTACAACTAAAATATAAAGCAAGCAACCTGAATAACCAACTGAACACTAGCTGAATAGAAGTCTTATAACCAAGGATTTACAGAAGAAGCCACATAAAGATTGGTAGGAAGGGTGGAGATGCAAAAAGGACTGGTCCTGCTCCCATGAGTAGTGGCTGAGAATCGAGAGGAATATCTCAGCTGCAGGGGATCCCCCTGAGAAGTGTGAGCTTTCAACTCCAAGCCATTCTTCCAAGCACAGAGCACCAGAGCAGGGAAGAGGCACCTATTTAACATCTGGTTGTGAAAATCAGCGGGGGTTCTGTCAGCCAGGGAGAGACAGGAGTCCACTAGAGATACAGGCACACTCTTAAAGGACCAACACACTAAGTTTTGTTTGCAGCCACTCACCCTGGGCTCCTGCACAGGTAGGACAGAGTGGACTAGAGTTGCCTGAGGAGAGTCTGGGGTTTGTGACTCTGGGAAGAGAGATAGCCTGGGCAGAGGTGTGGAGGTCTGCGAAGACTCAAGGGGTGTCACTGACTGAGTTGTGCAGCTTTAAGATGGGGGCCATTCCTCCCACTTTCCTGTGAAGCTGACTGGTACCTCCCCATCACAAGAGATATGCTAGCTGTACCCTTCAGGCTCCCAGTAGCCCCATCCTCCTGACTCCTGGTGGCTCTACCCTGCTGAGGTCTGGGAAAAATCTGGGACAGACTGAGTTGTGTGGCTCTAGGGTAAAGGCTACTCACCCTACTTTCCTCCAAGCCTGATGGACATTTCCTACTCATGGAAGATCTACTAGTCCCACCCTCCTGACTGCTGGTAGCCTCATCCTGATGAGATTGGGCTCCTGGAAGAATCTGGGAAAGACTAAGTTGTATGGTTCTAGGACAAGGGCCATTTTTCCCTTGCACACCCAACTGGTACAGAGCCCTCCCTTCACACAGCCAAATCTTGGTCTGTTTGGGCCTGATAAATTCTGTTGGCCTCACCCTGATGACTCCCTGATACCCTGTCTCAACACAAAGGTATGTGAGCACCCAGTTTGTGGCAGGTAGGTTTGACATACCCTGAGATATTTGCTGAGTGGCCTCAGACCCAGCACTGGCAGAGTTTTAAACCTGTATCAATCTGGTGACCACCACTCACCCCTACCTGGTGATTCACTGAGAACCTTCTTCATGCAACTCGAGTACCATCAGAGGCACTTCCAGTGACTGAGCCTAACAGTCCGTGGGAAGGCACAGGCAGGCAAAAGCATATCTTGGGATGGCTTAGGACTTTTCCTGACCTGCCCCCAGGCCTCATGTTGCTAAAAGCCAGTGTTGGTGCACAGCTTGGTCCTTTTTGCATGCACACCCAGGCCGAGCACAGGCAGCCACAAACTGTGGATCGCTTTGTGGCTCTAAACAGGTTGCCCAGGTCCAATCACAGGCAGTGCCTGGCATTGGCCTATACCAAGAGGCTCCAGAACAAAAACACCGAGTGGGCAGCTTCAGGCAACATCAGAGCAGATCCAGTTAGCTTCATAAGTGACAAATCCAAAGGGAGATCTTGGCAGGCACCAGATCTTGCTGAGGCAAATTCCACTTCATGTTGTCAGCACCTGCACAGAATCTTATACACTGTGGTCAGGGTTGATTCTTCAAGTCAGCCAGCCAACCTAAGGGTCGAACCTATGCACAAATGGGCCAATAGCAATCAACACTCAATTACAACAGTAGGGCCCACATAACACACACACAAAGGACATTTTTGGAGCACCCAGCACAGGTAATCAAGGAGACTGTGTCACTGGGTCCCACAGGACACCCACTATATAAAGCCACCCTACCAAGACTGGCAGTCATAGCAGATCTACTTAATACATAGAAACAAACACAAAGAGGCAGGCAAATGGGGATACAAGAAAACATGCCCCAAATGAAAGAACAGAAGAAATATCCAGAAAAGGAGCCAAATGAAATGGAGGCAAGCAACTTACTATATATAGAGTTCAAAAACATGGTTATAAGGATGTCCAAGGAACTTAGTGACAACTACAACAGCATAAAAAAGGACATAGAAACCATAAAAAGAGGACCAGTCAGAAATGAAGGATACAATATCTGAAATGAAGAATATACTAGAAGAAATAAATAGTAGCAGAAGAAGACAAGCTAGCAGAAAACACCTAATCAGAGCAACAACAAAAAAAAAAGAAAAGAAAAGAATTTAAAATAATGAGGATAGTTTAAGGGACCTTTGGGACAATATGAAGTGTAACAACATCCACATCATAGGGGTATCAGAAAGAAAAGAGAGAGAGCAAGGAATTAAGAACCTGTTTGAAGAAATAATGATCAAAAGCTTCCCAAACTTAGTGAAGTAAAAAGACACAGAAGTCCAAGAAGTGCAGAGAGTCCCAAGCAAGATGAACCCAAAGAGGCCCACACCAAGACACATCATAATTAAAATGGCAAAGTTTAAAACAAAGAGAGAATCTTAAAAGCATCAAAAGAAAGACAAGTGTGCTCCCATAAGACTGTCAGGGGGAGGGGGAAGAAGGGTAGGAGCATACTTAAAAGAATAAAATGACAATAAATACATACCTATTAATAATCACTTTAAATGTAAATGGCTTGCCCTGGCCAGTTTGGCTCAGCAGTTGGAGCATTGGCCTGCAGACCAAAGAGTCGCAGGTTTGATTCTGGTCAAGGTCATGTACCTCAGTTGTGGTTTGTCCCCAGCCCTGGTCGGGGTTGTGTGGGAGGCAACCAGTGAATGTGTCCCTCTCACATCAATGTTTCTCTCTCTCCCTCCCTCCCACTCTATCTGAAGATAAATACAAAAATATCCTCAGGTGAGAATTTAAAAAAATGTAAATGGCTTAAATGCTTCAAT
The DNA here is from genome assembly GCA_030848825.1 of Tadarida brasiliensis. Classification (NCBI taxonomy): domain Eukaryota; kingdom Metazoa; phylum Chordata; class Mammalia; order Chiroptera; family Molossidae; genus Tadarida; species Tadarida brasiliensis. Next base: position 52,535,222 of record CM061267.1, read on the forward strand.
CAAAATATATAGGGTGGCTGAATGGGAAAATAAAAAAGACCCATATATATGCTGTTGTTGGGAGCGGTGCCACTGGAACAGCGATCACCTCAGTTTGACAGTCACGGGTGAGCTCCATGGTTTGACATAGTCCCTGGAGAAGTGGATTCACTGTGTGGCAGGAATCATGAAGAACAGTGGCTGAAGACAAAGGCTAATAAGAAAAATAAAATTATAGGAAGGCAACTGAAGGAGACTAATCTTTGCTTTCTCTATCTGTTATCTGTCTGTTAGGAATCATTATAGAAGTAACATGTAGATGATTAATAATATAGACGTCAGAATAGACTTCAGAAAGAAAAGTCAAGAAAGTAATAAGAATTTAAGATAAGAATGTAAAAGCTTAAAAGGATCTTAGATAAGAAGAAAAGTCAAGGTCTATGAGTAAGTAACAGAAATTGAAATAGAGGGTCTGGGGAAGAAAGAAGTTAAATGAGACAAGGTCTGCGTAAAATGTAAACAGGAAGGTTGCTAAGCAATGAGTCACATGGTGAAAGTAATTGTAAAGGTTAAGAGCTGATACAATGTCATTGTTATGTCTGGGTGAAAAAGTGAAATAATTGGTGATTAACCCTCTACCAATACCTAAGAGCTGTGTAAGCGGAAGTAAATGTCTATACATACTTGCTTAAAGGTCAAAAGAAAAAAAAAATGAGTAACTTGTCATACAACCTAAAGATATAAAAATAAAGATTCTGCTAGCATGAGGTAGCAGAAGGATCCAGCACCTTCTGACTCACGTCCCACATCTTCCCTCTCCTTTGCCAACTCTGTCCACACCTGAGCAAAACCCTGGACCTGCTGAGGCTGGGGTTTTAAATTTACATTTAAAAAAATGTAAATGGCTTAAATGCTCCAATCAAAATATATAAGGTGGCTGAGTGGGAAAATAAAAAAGACCCATATATATGCTGTCTACAAGAGACCTACCTCAGAACAGAATATACACACAGACTAAAAGCAAAGGAATGGAAAAAAGATATTTCATGCAATGGAAAGGGGAAAAAAGCTGGGGTAGCAATACTTATACCTGAGAAAATAGACTTTAAAACAAAGGATATAGTAAGAAACCAAGAAGAACACTACATACTGATGAAGAGAGCAATCCAACAAGAGCATATAACCCATGTAAACATTTATACACCCAAAATAGGAGCACCTAAATATATAAAGCATATCTTGATGGACATAAAGGGAGAGATTAACAGTAATACAGTCATAGTAAAGGGTTTTAACATCTTACCTGGCTGGTGTGGCCCAGTGGATTGAGTGTCATCCCATGGACTGAGAGGTCCTGGTTTGATTCCCAGTCAGGGCACATACCTGGGTTGTGGGCTTGATCCCCAGTGGGGGACATGCAGGAGGCAGCTGATCAATGTCTCTCCTTCACATTGATGTTTCTATCTCTCTCTCTCTTCCTCTCTCTAAATAATCAATAAAAATATATTTAAAAATAATAACTAACATCTCATTGACATCAATGGATAGATTGTCCAGACACAAAACCAGCAAGGACACATTGGCCTTAAATGGCACACTAGATCAGATCGATTTAATTGATATCTTCAGAGCATTTCACCCCAAAGTAGCAGAATATACATTCTGTTCAAGTTCACATGAAACATTTTCTGGGATAGACCACATGTTAAGACACAAAACATATCTCAATAAATTTAATAAGATTGAAATCATATCAGGCATCTTCTCACACTATAATGGTATGAAACTAGAAATCAAATACCCTTCCCTTTCTCTCTCAAAAGTCAATTAAAACAAACAAACAAAGATGTATCCTCAGGTGGGGATTTAAAAAAAAAAAAAAAAAAAGATCATACACTATGATCAAATGGGATTCTTTCCAGGAATGCAAGGTTGGTACAATATCCACAAATCAATAAATGTGATAAACCACATAAATAAAATGAAGGATAAAAATCACCTGATGATATCAATAGATGCAAAAAAAAAAAGCATTACATAAAATCCATCACCCATTTATGATAAAAACTGTCAGCAAAGTGGGAAGAGAATAAACATACTTCAATGTATTAATAATAAAGGCAAAATATCACATAAAATAAAGGTTCACATATCTAGTCATTTGATTTCTGACAAGGATGCCAAAACCCTTTCATGGTGAAAGGACAGTCTTTTCAATAAATGGTGCTGGGAAAACTGGATATCCATACGCAAAAGAATGAAGTTGAACCCTTACTTTATACCATATATAAAAATTAATCCAAAATGAATAAAACCTATGCTAAAAATAGTGGATCTGTCTTTATCAAGGTATAACAATATTTCCATGGAGTAGAAACCTCTATAATATTTCTAGGAGAAAGAATTTATGCATTTTTAATTGAGCTAAGCAATGTAAAATTGTTGTCCAACCCCCCAAACCCTCATATTGTATTAAATTGTATTCTTATTAAGAGAGCTTGAGAAAACCTATATTTTCCCTCATCTTTGCCAGCACAATTTTTCCAGTCTTATAGTTAATATATGGCATCTGAAAAAAAATTGTATCTTCTTACAGTTCTTTCATCTTCTCTGATTTCCTCAGAACTTGAGTATTTTTTTCATATTTATTAGCTGGTTATATTTCTTCTTCTCTGAATAACCCATAATATAACAGCCAACACATCATACTCACTGGGAAAAAACTAAAAGCATTTCCCTTAAGATTGGGAACAGGACAGGAATGTCCGCTTTCACCAGTCTTATTCAACATGGTACTAGAAGTTATAACCACAGCAGTCAGACAAGAATAAATATAAGGCATACAAATTGGAAAGGAAGAAGTAAAACTGTTTTTATCTGAAGATAAAATGGTACTGTATATAGAGAACCCTAAAGATTGCATCAAAAAACTACTAGAACTGAGCAATGAATTTAGTAGAGTAGTAGGATACAAAATATATACTCAGCCCGGTCAGTGTGGCTCAGTGGTTGAGTGTTGACCCATGCACCAAGAGGTCGCAGGTTCAAATACTGGTCAGGACACATGCCCAGGTTGTGGGCCAAATCCCCAGTGGGGAGCATGCAGGAGGTGGCCAATCGATGTTCTCTCTCATCAATGTTTCTATATCTCTCTCCCTCTTCCTTCCTCTCTCTCTAAAATCAATAAAAGAAAAAAAAATCAAATTAATACCCAGAAATCAGTTGCATTTTTATACACCAATAATGAAGTATCAGAAAGAAACTAAGAAAACAATCCCATTTACAATATTTTATTTTATTTCCTTTGCCCAAAGAAATATATCAGAAAAAAATATTGCTACGAGAAATGTGAAAGATGTTACTGCCTATGTTTTGTTCTAAGATTTTTATGGTTTCTAGATTTACACTTATGTCTCTAATCCATTTTGAGTTTATTCTTATGTATGGTGTAAGGAAGTAGTCTAGTTTCATTTTTTTGCATGTATATGTCTAATTTTACCAACACCATTTACTATCTTTACCTCCATTGTATGTCCTTTGTTAAATATTAATTGACCATAAAGGTGTGGGTTTAGGGGGACCTGAAAGTAATGTCGTGTTTTTACGACATTAATTCAAACAGATAAATTTTTAACAAGTTTTTATTTTTAACCAATGACGTAATCACCCTCATTATCAACAACTTTTTGCCATCTAGTGTGCAAATTTTCAATGCCAGATCGATAAAAATCAATTGGTTTTTGAACAAAATATCTGGAGATGGCATTTTGGACATCATCCAAATTTTCAAATTTTTTGCCACTTAGAAAATGTTGTAGCGATCGGAATAAATGGAAATCCGATGGCGCAATATCGGGCGAGTATGGTGGGTGAGGCAATACCTCCCACCCCAATTCATTAATTTTTTACAGGGTTCGTCTTGCACAGTGCGGTCTTGCATTATCGTGTGGCAGAATAATGCCTTTTCTGGTGACAATCGCTGGGCACTTTTCAATTAAAGATTGATTTACTCGATCCAATAGTTCACAGTAAAGGTCTGCATTCAGTTTGTCCAGGTTTCAGCACTTCAAAATGAACGACCCCGCGAATACTCCACCAAACCCACAAAAGTGCCTTTTTGGGGTGTAAACCTGGCTTAGCTGTACTTTGTGGCGATTCCTTCGGAGAGAGCCACTGCCTTTTGCATTTTGAATTATCATAGAGGACCCATTTTTCATCTCCAGTGATGAAGCGATCAAAAAAAGCTTCTGTATTGTGTCGCTGAAGCAATAAGTTGCATGTGGTGGACCGGTTAGCTTTGTTTTCTTCAGACAGATTATGCGGGACCCAAACACCTGCTCTGCTTACTTTACCAGTCTGCTGCAAATGTTCTTGGATGGTCTACCAAGGTTGGTTAAGAGTGTTTGACAGTTCCTCGACTGTCTGACACGGATTTGCTTCCACTTCCACCCTAACATGTCATTGTCTAAAGTTGTTGGTCTTCCTGATCGATACGAGTCGGAAAAATCAAAATTACCAGATTTGATCTTAGAAAACCACCTTTGGCATTTATGAACATCTAATGCACTTGGATAAACATCGCAAATGTTTTTGGTAGCAACTGTTGCGTTTCTACCCTTGTGAAACTCAAAAAGCATACAATGCCAGATATGTAACTCTTCTGGTATTTGGCTGGCCATTTCACTATAAATTGAAAAAAAAAATTAAGATTTAATTATTTACGAGTAAACAAGTCACTCTAACCTTAAAATGTCTTTGGCACAATTTTGAAGTACACAATGAGCTGATAAATGACAACCGAATATCAAAATGTGCAGAAACGACATTACTTTCCGGTCCCCCTAATATCTTCTTCAATTTTTTTCTTCAGTGTCTTATAATATTCCAAGTATAGGTCTTTTACCTCCTTAGTTAAATTTTTTCCTAGGTATTTTTTATGAAATTACATTATATTTCAATTTCTTCATAGGTTGAGAACCTAACATGGAGTGGGGAAAAAAATCTATGAATTTTCACTAACCTTTAACTGAAAGCATCACCTTCATTTATGAAGTATGCAACCTACCATAGTAATATAACTTTATTACCAATAGAAATCAAAGATATTTCCATATCACATTATGGTTAATACAGAAATTTTGAAGTATAGACTAAGCTCATTAATTACTTTGAAATTGTTGGTTGTTTATCTTGCTAGTATATCTAATTATTTAATGGGTCATAAAAACACATATATCGCTATAACTTTTTTAGTATTTTGATAATAACTATATTTTAATTTAATGTATTTTTGTAATTCTATATATTTTATTTAAAGGCATTACATTTTTAAAAAGCATTATATTGAGAAGAGGTTCATAGTTTTCATCAGACTTCCAAAGAGGTCCTTGGCACAAATAAGGTTAAGAACTTTTGCTCCCAAGCAATGTCCCTCCTAGACATCTACCCAAGAGAAATAAAAATGGATGTCTATACAAAGACTGGTATGTGAATGTTCATAACAGCATTATTCATAATAGCCAAAGAGTGAATGATCTAGCCATACATTAGAATACTCCTTTAGCAATAAAAAAGAACTAACTACTGATACATGCATGTAACAGTATGAGATGAGGCCAGAGAAGCAGGAAGGGCAGATTACAATATGCTGCGAAGATTGGGTCAGGGAGTAACATGATCTAGAGAAATCAATTAAGGAATAGAATGTGTAGAAGTGCCCAAAAAGTTTTGAGAAAAATATTTCTTTTTTTTTGGTTGGTGCCCCTAGCGGGAACCGAACCCGGGACTCTCTGGTCCACAGGCCGATGCTCCAACCACTGAGCCAAACCAGCCAGGGCAAGAAAAATATTTCTTATAAGTAGTTTTCCCCAGGGTTTAAATAGATATCCAGCACACTATTTAAATGTAATTGTCTCCAGCACAGTCTCTATTACAGTGTAGTAACAGAGTACATTCATTCATTCATTAACTCGGCAACTATTAAACTCTGTTAGACACTGGGAAAACAGTGGTGAATAAACTAGATACAACTCCTGCTCCATAAAGTGAAAGAGACAGATATCAACATCAATTACTACAATCAGTGATAAAGTTATCAAAGTGATGCATGCTCTAATGGGAAATAAAGGATGACAAGAAAGAAAAAAAAAACAGTGGAGGCTTACCTGAGGAAGAGGTTAAGATTTATGAGTAGGTAGTTTGGTAAAAAGTTTTGAGAAGAGGAGGAAAAAATATTTTCGGCCAAAGCACCTGCATGTAAGAAGGAGCTACATGGAAAGGAAACTGGCAGATTCGAGGCCTGAAAGAATGTCAGTGCTGATGGAGTAAAGAACAGCAAGGGAGAGACTGGCTCTGATGAGCTCCTAGCATTGGCCATGGACAGACCGCCAATTGGTGGGGCCCTGTCAGCCACAGCAAGGATTTTGGCCTTTTTCCTGAAAATAATGGTGAGGCATGGAAAGGATTTTAAGCAAGAACATATACCATGGTCCTATGTGTATGTTTGGAAGATTATCTCGGTTACAGTGTATTGGAGAGCACTGAAAGTAGATGCAGGAAATGGATTAGGATGTGGTACAAGTTCAGGTGAGAGATGGTGGTCTGGAAAGAAGATGGGGAGAAGAGAATGGAAATGAGAATATTTAAGAGACAGAACTACAGGACCGGGTGATAGATTAGATCATTTACTGAACAAGGGCTAAGGGAGAGAGAAGTGTTGAAGACGACTTTCAGGTTTTTTGCAGCTTGTTGACTATTGCTGTTGGATAAACTTTTAAAAAATAATTTTTGTTAAGTAAAATTTTTAATGAAATATAAACATGCACAAAAAGGTGAACACATCATTAATGTCAGCCTCAAAGCATTTTCACAAACTGAACACCCCATGTGAACAGCACCAAGAGAACATTAGGCAGAAATGCCTGTGACCCCTATGAGCCTTCACTCCTCCCAAGGCATGGAAAGGATTTCAAACAGGGACATAACGTGTCTTCAGGATGGTTCATTTTACCTGTTTTTAAACTGTATCTAAATGGAATTATACAATATATATGATTTTATGTCTGGCTTCTTTGGCTCAACATCATATTTGTAAGAATCATCCATGTTGTTGCATGTAGCTATTGTTCATTTTTATTACCATATAATATATGGGGTAATTATAATTTGTTTATCTGTTGTTAATGGAAATTCTGGCTATTTTCAGTTTGGGGCAACTATGAAAAATGTAGTAAAAAATACTCCCGTGCATGTCTTTTGGTGAACATATGCATACATCTCACTTAGGAGAGTGAGTGTTGGATCATCACGGGGGAATCACTTTTAACGCATTGTCAAACTTGTGAGATATTAAGTGATATTTTTAGAAGTCAAAATGAGTTGAACACAGAAATCCAGAGATAAGCCAGTAATTGCTCAATCCACCCAGGACTCTGTGACATCTGCCCATTTCAAGAGACCTTGAACTTCTATTTTAATGGCAATGTGGGGTGTGGAAACAGGTGATAAAGCTTAGGGACTGCCCAAGGTGGGAAGAATGATAGGATCGTGCTGTTATAAGTGGGTTTTGTGATCTGTCTACAAATTATCTGTTGCTGGTCCAGAGATATGAATAGAAATTGAAAGTAAGTATTTAGAAACATTTATAATAATTTTAAAATGTAGTACCATCCAAACAACATTCATTTTTCTAATAACTCATTTTGGTTGTATTTTACAAAAGTATCTATGATAGATTGCAAACAAGTAATTTGTGAAGCACTGTGAGAGGAAACACATGCATAAATAGTGACCCATCCTCAATAGCTAGACTCTTAATGAAAAGGTGAACAAGAAATATTGCCATACGGTAGTGATGGCAGGGGAATTCTCTCAGTAAAATTTGAAACAATTTGGTTCTTAAGAGTTTGTGACCAAAATTATACTTCTGTTTGATTAAAAAAACCTCTAGCTAGGAATTCATTTCAAAATGGTCCTGGATTGAGCCCTGGCCGGTTTGGCTCGGCGGTTAGAGCGTTAGCCTGCGGACCAGAGAGTCCCGGGTTCGGTTCCCGCTAAGGGCACGTACCTCGGTTGCAGTTTGTCCCCGGCCCTGGTTGGGGTTGTGTGGGTGGCAGCCGGTCGATGTCTCTCACATCGATGTTTCTCTCTCTCTCTTCCTTCCTCTCTCCCTCCCACTCTATCTGAAGATAAATGCAAAAAAAATTAAAAAAATAAAAAATGGTCCTGGATTGAAAGTGCTCCCAGGCACCAGGCAGAAAGAAATTCAAATGGTCTCTAGGAAGGAAAAAACAAAAACAAAAACTTCTACAAATCAGGCTTCAAAGAATTATGACAGATAAAGATGCATTGAACATATGTTCATAATAAAAAATCACTAATATTGTTAAAAAACAGAACCCAGTGAGTCAATAGAAACAGTAGGTAACCAGAATCAGATCCACAAAGACTTCACATATTGGAATTATCATCTATAAAATGCAAGATGTATATGTTTAATAAATTTAGAAAAATAAAACAATGTTTCAAAAATATAAGTAAGAATAAGGGACCATCAAGAATGACCAGACATTCTCAAAGTGAAAAATAGAATAACCAAAATTTATAACTTTAAGGACAGAGACATCTGTTTCTGGCAGTATGGAGTAATATACATTCTTAGAGGCCCTCTTCCTATAAAACAACTAGATCCAGCATAAAACATTTTTCTTGCATTGTTGGGCTTATAGAAAGTAAAGGAAATTGCTAAGAGACCAAGACATTTTAAAAAGGAACCAACCATGAGGGGAAACCAGAACATGTGCAGTGAGCACATATAAATGTGGGTTCCCAATTATATTGGAAACTCAATATATCAGCAGGTGATACTGCAGATCAAAAAAGAAAACAATGGACTTTTCAATAAATGTGCTGAGACTATTGGTTATCCATGTAGAAAATAATAAAATTGGACCTCTGCCTCCTAACTAAAGCCACAAGCTTAAGTATAGGACCTTTCACTTGTATGAGCCTCTTCCAGGGCCCCGGCGGGGGGTTGGGGGGTGGGGGGTGGAGTTGAGGGGAGAGGGGACTAGAAATGGGTTCACATGGTCACGTTTTTGTAAAATTTGAGAAGATATTTTGACCACACTGGGTAAGATCACTGTCCCTTTCTATTCTAACTACCTCTTCATCACATTTCTCTTTGTATAAACTGTACTGGAGTGGCTGTGAGCATTTTGGGGGTTATGACTAAAGGGAAGTCGATTTGGAGATTCGCTGCATTTGAGTTTAGTTGGCTATATTTATGTGGTTTACAGTCAGTGTTTGTTCACTTAAGTTATTGCTAGCTTCTGTTTCAGAAAAGAATGACTTCCAGAAATACTTTTGCTCTCCACTATGTGGACCTAACTGGAGTCATGATGTGTAGGTGCCAATTACAGGTTATATCATAGACTGTGTCCTGTGGCCCCTGGCACAAGAAATATGTGGATAGTGGAGGGGTAACAAGGTTGGAAATGTATGGAGCCAGAAGCCAGTCTGTGGAAAATTCTTTCAATCACAGGATGTTTCAAAAGTTCTCTTCTGTCAGAAATGCATGAAATAATGCAGTGTTTACAATGATAATGATATATTTTTTTATAGGATCACCTGAAATATAATTTAACTTAACTAGAATTCCTATATTCAAAGGGCACAAACCACTACAAATAGCAAATACATCTATGAGTGAAGTCTCATGTTTCAAAATTCCCAATCTTTTAAATCACATATTTAGTGTGTCTGACGCCCTCTCTCTGACAGTCTGATGGTTCTAGAAAAAACAGGACACAAACTTGTCACCAGTGCAGTAAAATGGCCTGAAGAATTCAGTGTTCCAGTGACAAATCTAAACATATTTATCAGTAGAATTAGATATACAGTATTAGTATGAGTAATTTGATGATAATTGCATATGATGGCTTTTGGTATGCCTTAAAATTAATTTTGTTTTTCATAAGTATTGATTATACTAATATTCAAGTATGGTGATGAAGAAGTATTCTAAGGAGTGTCAGAAACAAAACAAAATTTTTTAAAAGTGTAAAGTTTTAAAATGTCAAAAACTATCTTTAGAAGACATAACAAAAATTATGAGAATTAGTGCCCTCCCAAACATGAAATAAAGATGAGAAGATGGAAATAATATAAAGAAAAATAAGTTTATATGATCAACAGAATATACATGAAGGTCTGAAGTAGCTTCAATTTGACAAATGTATTGCATAAAAATCCAACTAACTTTGTAACTCACATATTCATTATAGTAGTTTTTATATGTCACAGATGATTTGATTACCTACATGGAAAAATATAAAATGATACTACTCAGAGCAGCACAACACAGGAACAAAACATGCCCTCTAGAAATATTATAAATTAAAACAAAAATGTGAAATTATATATGGATAAAATTATAAAACAATGTTTCCAAGTTACTTAACTCCTAGATAATGGTAGAACCATAATCCAAATATAGACAGAATGTTCCCTAGCAACTAACCACTACACTATTCTGCCTTGAATCAAAGAAGGGGAAATACCAGTGTCTTATACCAGATGACAAAGTGCTGGAAAGCAAATTAAAACAAGATAACATTTTATACTTAGTAGACTGTCAAAAGTTAAAAGTCTAACAATAGTAAGTATTGGTGAGGCTATGAATTGACAAGAACTCTTACACATTGTTGCTGGAATAGAAATTATTGCAACCATCTGGAAAGCAATATTTCAATATCTAGTAAAGTTGAAGCAATAAAATATTAATAATTTTGCCTTTAACTGTACACCAGAGAGACATGCCCAGTGGGTACAGAAGAAGAAATGTACAAGAATGCTCATAGTAATATTCTATTATTAGCAAAAATGAAAAATGGAAAACACCTAAATATCCATTAATTGAAGAATATCTATTCATACAGTGGAGCAAAGTGTCTTGCTTTTTAACAGCTTCAGGGAAGTTTAATTTAAATACTATAAATTTAATCCATTTTAAGTATACAATTCAATGAATTTTAGTAAATCCACAGAGTTGTGTAACATCATCACAATCCAATTTTAGAACATTTCCATTACCCTAAGAAAGATCCTTCCTGCCCATTTGCAATTAATCCCATCTTCCTTACCCCTAGTCCCAAGCAACCACTAATTTACTTTCTATGTATAGATTTTTCTTTTCTAGACATTTCATATAAATGAAATCTTAAAATTTGTTATGTTTGTATCTGGCTCTTTCACTTAGCATGATGTTTTTGAAGTGCATCCAGACAAATTTTCCCTGACTCCTTAATCCAAAGGAACCTCCCTGCCCTAGACATTCTCTACCACATCATCCTGTTTTATTTATTCATATCATTATGAATAAATTATTTTCAGAAATTATTTTCTTTATTGTAATGTTTACTGTTCTGTCCCCAATACTATAGATTTTAAACCTCATGAGGGCAGGCACTCTATTAGCTTTATTTACTGCTGTGTCCAATGCATCTAGCAATTTGACTGGCACATAGGAGGTGTTTGATAAATATTGATTGAATAAATGAGCTAGTGACTAGGTATTCATTCATCCATTCAGTAGAGAATAATGTCCAATAAAACGTTCTGCAATGATGGAAATAATCTATTAGGTCAGCACTGTCCAGAGGAAAAATACTAATAACTAATTAGTTATATATATATATATATATATATATATATATATATATATTAGTTATATATATAACTAATAGTGTGGTAGGCAGTTAGACAGACAGGAGCAGAGCAAGGATGATGGGCCAGGTACAGAAGGTCACCAGGAAAGAAAGCCCTGGGTGCCTAGCAAAGGACAATTGTAGTGTGGGACCTTGTCCCCAGGGTGACCTTTCCTCCTCTAGCATATCGCTGATCATGCGGTTTGGACACCCTGACCTTTCCTCCCTTGAGATAGCATCTAGTCCTCAGTTGTATTTCAGCTCCAGACCCCAAAAGGCAGCAAAACCAGACAAGCAACACCACAGCCAAGGCTGAACTCAGGACCAGCTGTGTTGAATAATGGCCCACTGCTCTGGTGTTGACCAATCAATCAGTGGAGACCCCCTACCCTGAAAGGACATTCCTGGAAAAGCTGCTGAATATTCTATTGAGATCTTCTCCTGAGACCTCCCCTAAAATCTCCACCCTTAAAACCCTTATGACAGAGGACCCAGGGTGCTTGCTCTACCTCCCAGGAGCATGCCCAGCACACCTTTCCTTTTCCCCTCCCCATGCCCTCAGGCATGTCACCTTTACCTTCCTCACTTCTAAGCTCCAAGGACCCTTCCTTTACTTCTATAACTTGTTTCCTAAGCCCATTTATTCTATGAATTACTTCTACCTCTGTGATTTTCCAAATAAGTGTTCTCTTATTGTTTGAGACTTAGCTCTGAATTCTTTCCTGGCCAGAACTCAAGTAACAAGTTTGCTGAACCCAGGTCCAATCTGACCCCACTGGTCCAACACCTGGTGCTGTTCTTGCCACCTCCAACAATATTATATAAATATGATATATAATAAAAATACATAATATATTTTTATAATATATAATATATACTTTTATATTTATTATATTAGGGGGACCGGAAAGTAATGACATGTTAAGGGCAGAAGTGGAAGCAAATCCATGTCAGACAATCGAGGCACTGTCAAACACTCTTAACCAACCTTGGTGGACCATCCAAGAACATTTGCAGCAGACTGGTAAAGTAAGCAGAGCAGGTGTTTGGGTCCCACATAATCTGTCCGAAGAAAACAAAGCTAACTGGTCCACCACATGCAACTTATTGCTTCAGCGGCACAATACAGAAGCGTTTTTTGATCGCTTCATCACTGGAGATGAAAAATGGGTCCTCTATGATAATTCAAAATGCAAAAGGCAGTGGCTCTCTCCGAAGGAATTGCCATAAAGTACAGCTAAGCCAGGTTTACACCCCAAAAAGGTACTTTTGTGTGTTTGGTGGAGTATTCGCCGGGTCGTTCATTTTGAAGTGCTGAAACCTGGACAAACTGAATGCAGACCTTTACTGTGAACAATTGGATCGAGTAAATCAATCTTTAATTGAAAAGTGTCCAGCGATTGTTACCAGAAAAGGCATTATTCTGCCACATGATAATGCAAGACCGCACTGCGCAAGATGAACCCTGGAAAAAATTAATGAATTGGGGTGGGAGGTATTGCCTCACCCACCATACTCGCCCGATATTGCGCCATCGGATTTCCATTTATTCCGATCGCTACAACATTTTCTAAGTAGCAAAAAATTTGACAATTTGGATGATGTCCAAAATGCCATCTCCAGATATTTTGTTCAAAAACCAATTGATTTTTATCGATCTGGCATTGAAAATTTGCACACTCGATGGCAAAAGGTTGTTGATAACGAGGGCGATTACATCACTGATTAAAAATAAAATCTTGTTAAAAATTTATCTGTTTGAATTTAATGTAAAAAAATGACATTACTTTCCGGTCCCCCAAATATATTATGTAAAATAGTATATTTAATATATATAACATATTTAATATATATATATATTTATTATGGGAATTGTCTCATGTGGTTATAGAGGCAGAGAATTCTCACAATCTGCCATCTGGAAGCTGGAGAACTTGGAAAGCCAGTGGTGTAGTTCAGTCTGAATTGAAGGCCTGATAGTACAAATCTTTGTCTGAGTCCAAAATCTTAAGAACCAGGAGTGCAGATGTCTGAAAGCAGGAGAAGATAGATGTCTCAGCTCAATCAGAGAGAGTGAATTCGTCCTTCCTCTACTTTTTTGTTCTATTTTGTCCTCTACAAAATGGATGACACTACTGACATTGGAGAGGGCCATCTGCTTTACTTAGTTCACCAACTGAAATGTTAATCTCTTCCATAAACACCCTAACAGACACACTCAGACATCATGTTTTACCACCTACCTGGGCATCTCTTAGGCCAGTCAAGTTGACACCTAAGTGCTCTGACCAATATAGTAAAGACTAGTCATGTGTGGTTATCAAATACTTGAAATGTGCCTAGTGTGACTAAAGAACTTAATTTTTGCTTTTTATTGTTGAAAGTATTACAGATGTCCCCCCTTTTTTCCCCATTGACCCTCTCTTCTCCACTCCCGCCCCTCCTCCTGCTTTCCCCAACCTAATGCCTGTGTCCATTGGTTGTGCCTATATGTATATAAGTTCTTTGGTTTATCTCTCCCCGCCCCCCCCCCCACCTGCCCTCCACCCCATCCTTCTGAGGTTTGTTAGTCTTAATTTTAAATATTACTTAATTTCAATTTGTAGGTTAGGGCCTACCATGATGGACAATGCAGGTCTAGAGAACCTAATTTAGGAAGGGGGATTGCTAGTCAGGAAAGGCCTCTCAGAGGTAAAAACATGTAAATAGAGACTTGGAGGATGAGTTGATAGAATTCAAGTGAGAAATAAGGTGGGGGAGGGGAAAGCTGAGAGTGTGCAGTCAGGACACAGGAAATGAGAAGGACATACCAGAGAGAGGAAACAGCATTTGCAAATCCCTGGAAACAGAGAAGCTTAAAAAGGGATTTTTAGTGTTAAGAAATTAGGTTCTTTTTCAGAAACTTTATGATATAAATGACTTTTTATTGACCCAAGGCTTATCTCATCTCAGTAGTTTAATTTGAGATGCATTAAGTAACATGTTCTGGCAGGAGGGGCATATCAGAGCCAATTCTTAAATAGCCCACCTTTCCCAGTGAAGTTTCATTCCCTAATGACTTAGCTTACCTTTTTTTATTTAACAGCCTCAATTTCTTCAGATTCTACCATGTTTTATATGTTTACTAACTGCTATGCAAGGAAGGGCTTTCTCTTATTTGGCCTTTTATTATCATTTTGGAGCTTAAAGAGTTGACTGATTTCAGTTTATTCACCCTCTCCATATTTATATTTACATAATTTACAATGTAAAAGTCAAACAGAAAGTATATTTTTTAAAAATGAAGGTATTTATTTTCCCATACATATCAAACCATTTGATACTTTGGTTCAAAAAATCAATTAAAGGCTGATAATATGTGAGCTCTTGCAATTTTTAAATGTAATTCAATGTCTTTTTTTATATTTCATTTAGATTCATCATCTCCCAATGTTTTGAAATATATATATATTTCTGATATGATATATAATATTTAATTCCCATATTGTTATGATTATTCAAATTTAATGCTGGGAGATAATTTATTATTCTCAAGAAAGGATTTATAGTAAAAAGATACTTAACTGTAATTTTTTGGGTACATTAATTACCATTTCAAAACTCTTTTAATTATAAAGAAATCTTATCCCATTTTAACTCCCTTTCCCACAGATTTACTAATTTCTCACTCCTGACACTACCTTTTTTTTTGCAGATTTCATTAAATATAAACCAATTCTTCTTGAAAAGCACTTCTCTAGTTTTCCATTTAGTTTGAAGGTTTGTAGATTATTGTGGACCAGACAAATATTATTTTTTATGAAATAGATAAGACCTGACCTCTCAAAAGTCCATGTTTTTCTTCATTAGACCACGTGTATGTTTTATTTTGTTGTTATTGTCAGACAAATATTCTTGATGTTTCTTATGGTTCTCTATCTGAACGTAAGATCTAAGTTTCGGATGCCACTTTATTATGTGACTTAAAGCAAACTGCTCTGGTAGGGTGATGCTATTCCTAATGTTCAAGGTGATTCTATAATATATCCATTGTACATATTTTCCTGATTTATTTTTAAGATTATTAAAAAGTATTAATAATAACTAGTTGAACTGGATTCAACCAAGGAAGTCTCAGAGATGTGTGACACAGTCCACTCTAAAGGACTACTAAGTGGTGTGTAAATCTACCTTCTTCTTAAGCAGCTCAACACCACTAAGGGCATTATTTAAACAGTCTTTGTGCCTGTTAATGAACAACCATGGAGCGCTAGTCAGAGATTGGAGCCTGAGTAGCTAAGAGTATAAAAGTCAACTGAATGCACATAGCAGAGTAATATTGTAAAAAGGTAAAGCACAAAAATGGAGAAGATTGAAAATAAAACTTGGTCACATAAATTGAATGCTAAGAAAACCATGATGTGTCATGCACAAGAGAGTACCCGTTATAGAGTGGAAAAGGGGGGGGGCGGTCTCCCGGGGATTGTAGACCTTCTGGTAATTAAGTCCTGGATAAGTATTGGTGCTTTACGAAAGATGACTTTAGCAGCAACCTGGGATCAGGCATGACCAGATTTGATCCCAGGCTTCTCTTCTTACTGAGTGCCCTTGACAAATTACTCAAATTTTATTAATCTCAATATTCTCTTCTAAAATGTGAGGATAATTATACCTACTTCATAGGCTAACATCAGGACTAAATGAGCTAATCTGACATTAGATAAAGAACAGTTCTCTTCTCATCCCTTTAACAACATCAACATGCATTCCTAAGAAGCATTTTCTGGGGTTAGGTGCTGGGACTCTGGAATCAGACTGTTCAAGTCATAGCTCTCTCACTTAGCTGTGTGACCTTGGACAAGTTACTTGATCTCTCCATGCTTCAGTTTCATTATATGTAAAGTGAGGGCTGTTATGAAGCTTAAGAATATATGTACAAACAAAATGAGCTGATGAACAAAATAGATCCGGAGACACGGAAGTAAGGTACAGACTGACAAATCTCAGAGGGAAGGGGTGGGGGTGGGGGAGCGGGAAGAAATAAACCAAAGAACTTATATGCATAACCAATGGACACAGACAACAGTGTGGTCAAGGGGGGTGAAAAGCCTGGAGGAGGGTGTCAATGGCGGAAAAAGAAGGTACATCTGTAATAAAAATAAATTAATTAATTTAAAAAAAGAATATATGTAAAGTACTTAGGACAGTGCTTAGCACATAGTAAACAGTTTTAAAGTGTTAATTAAAAATGTTCAGCACTGGGGAAGGTAGAAGAGGGTAAAGGAGGGATATATGGTGATAGAAAGAGACTTGACTTTGGGTGGTGAATGCATGATGCAACAATGTACCGATGATATATTATAGAGTTAGACACTTGAAACTTGTGCAGTTTTATTAACCAATGCCACTCCAATATATTCAATAAAAATTTTAAAAATAAAAACGTTCAGTAGTTCTGGATTCTTTCTAGAAGTGATTCATTTTGCCTTAGGTTATATTCACATAACTGAACAGGAAGACGTGGAAGTATTCTTGCCAGTGGTGGGTGAGTTTCTTGTAATTCTGTGTGGGGCGACTTTGCCTGTCGGGAACAGGCGCTTCCCTTCTAACTGGGATTGTAGATGGTTGCACTGCAGTTCCAGGTGAGAGACTTTGGAGTCAGCAGCCTGGCTGCCTTGCATTCAGTCTTTGTTACTGACATTGGGCAAATTAACATTTGAGCGTTTCCTCTCTTGTGAAACAGGGAAAATTTTTGTCTCTTGGGGTGGTTTGAGGATTAAATGAGGTAATTTACCTACAGCTCATATAGCCTGCACCTATCACAGAGCTGCAGTGGTAACGATTATTACATCAAATATATGATGTATAATATATAGATATAGATATAGATAGATAAAACAGTTGACTCCCCCCCCCCGCCCCGCAGGGATTTTGAAGCAGCTAGAAGTGGGCCCTTTCTATCTGCCTGAACTCGGGCTAGGTAAGAGGGAAAAAACAATCTCTTCCTTTTGTAACTAAATGACTACAGAGGTCTCCTCGGACCCTGCCTTTCACCCCCCACCCCTGCCCCCTACAGATGTAGGCAAAGACACCATCCCTTTCAATTTTATAATCTACTCGTTTCCGTATGTGCGGGTTTATCTGGGTTTGGTGGTAAGCCAACGATGGGTGGGGAGAGGCATTAAAACCTGGCAACCCCACTCCCAATCTCCGGATGCCTCAGGGCTCCTGCCAGCCGTCCTCGGTTAAAAACGTGCTTTTTATTTCATTTACCCGCAGTCTTATGTGCAGTAGCTCATTACCACCCGATTCAATCACCGTTGCCAGCATCTCCCCAGAACGTTTTCCCCTTCCCCCATTTCAGGGACATTGGTTGTAGCTGACATTTAAAGGAAATAAACACCGATTTAAAAAATTACAACCATCTCGCCTGAAGAACCAGCAGCAATGAATAACAGAACAGTCCAGCAAAGAGCGCCTGTCGGGGCTCAGCTCCGCCAGCCCTTCCTGCCACACAATTCCCCACACCCGAAGAGCACAAATCACCATTTCCAGGCACCACTCGTGGCTGCCAATTCCACTTTCGCTTAATCTCATTTTTAAATCCGACTACAGATGAGGCTCTGTGGTTGCAGCGAGAAGCAGGGTGGGGGGCAGCGGGAGGGACTCGAGGTCTGGATGGGAAGGGAGCGTAGAAGCCCGTCGCGGTTCGGGGCCGCGGGCGATCCCCAGAACAAGTGCGGGCCGCTCCGGCTTGGAGGCGGGCGAGCCCCGAGGGGCGCGGGACGCAGCCGGCGCAGACAAAGAAGCCGGCGCCAGCTCCCGTCCCCACCGCCTCTCTCCTTCCCCCGCGCCTCCTCTCAGGAAAAAGAGGGAAATCAGAGGGCCAAAGGGACTGGTCCCCTCCTTTTACTCTTCCAGACCGCTAGGCAGGAGGTTCTCTCTCTCCAAGGCATTTACGTCCCTCAGTGTAGATTCACGGACTCCGTGACCCTCGACTGTGCCCTTCGACCCCACCAGCTCGCGCCCCTCAGCGGCCCTTCCGGGCGCGACCTGGGCTCAGATGCCGGGGCCCAGAGGCTGCGTCCCGCACCGCGCCAGGTGCGGGCGAGGGAGCTCGAGAGGGCGGGGGCGGGCGGGCGCGTAGGGGGGGGGGGGGCAGGGGCGGTGCTCGGGGGCGGAGGAGCGGCCGGGACACGTGTGGCGGCGGCGGGGGGGACTCTGCGCCCGGGGCTTTAAGAAGGTGTGGAGGAGGGCGGGCGCTTTCCCAGGACTGGCCGAGGGGCGTTGCGCCGAGGCGGCAGCGGCTACGGAGCGCAGTGGCTTGGACCGCGCAGCCCCGGCCCCGCTCAAGCGCGGCCCAAAGAAACTTTGGGAGCCGCGGTCTGCCGCCGAACTTCCCTGCGGGGTTCTGCTCACGAGTCCGCTCTGTTCCCTCCCGCCGCCTTCTCGCCTTCCTTCCGCGTGGCATCTCCGTCCCGGCGTCTCCAAAACTGAATGAGCGAGCGGCGCTCGGAGCGCGCGGCGGCATGGAGCGCAGTTGCTGGGCCGCGCGGACTTTCCTCCTGGCGCTGTTGCTGGGGGCGACGCTGAGGGCGCGCGCGGCGGTGGGCTATTACCCCCGCTTCTCGCCCTTCTTTTTCCTGTGCACCCACCACGGGGAGCTGGAAGGGGATGGGGAGCAAGGCGAGGTGCTCATTTCCCTGCACATTGCGGGCAACCCCACCTACTACGTACCGGGACAAGAATACCATGGTAGGTACCACGGCATCTCTGCGCTGGGCACCCGGCCTGGTGCGCCTGCAGCGCAGCGTTTTCTTCTCCTTTTTCCAATAGGCCATTTAAACAAGAACCAACCCTTCCCTCAACATTGCGCCCTGTGGAGGGACATGGAACAAAGTTAGTGAGATACAGAATCTCGAGTTGGGATTTAGTAACTACCCTCCGCACACAGCGCACTGCTCTCACTCATCTATCTCATCGTAATGAGCTGGTACTTGTAAGAAATGCCTGAGAAGTCTTGGGGGTCGGGTCTTTCCCCCTCACTCCTTGTTTGTGCAGCTGACACTTTGAATGAACCTGGGCATCTTGTTTCCTTAACCCAGTACTTGGATTCCAGACCTTTGTCTTGCTCCCGGTTCCCCCCTGAAGGGTCCCCGGGTGACGTTGGGACTGGCACCGGGCTTTTCGGACAGTGTGGTGACAGATTGACGCGCCCCGGTCTTCCGTCGCCCTGCGCGGTCGCCAGCCCGATGCAAAGTTCCCGCTGCTCACCAGCCAGGGGTCCTCATTTTATTCAGTATCTAATAGCCCTGCTGAAAGGTAGTGGCTGCTCCCAGATCTCTATTTTAAAAGTGTTTGAATGTCAATAATTGATGCTTTTCTTGATTCCTCTGTTACTTTAAATGTGTTGTTTATATTTAGAATCATCTCTGTGATGTTTATTAATGACTGTTTCTTTTATTTGCACAGCTTTAATTTTCAGGTAGGGCTGGGAGGCCCTTATAATTTATAGGTATCTTTCAAAAAGAATCATTATGGAATCTTTATCAAAATTAATTATTGAAGAAGTAAAATTTTGCTCCAAGAAATATATTTTTTTGTGGTGCATGCATTTTTAATATTTTAAACTAGTAAATCCAGTTTATGGGAAAGTAAAAAGGTATTGTTATTTTCTGTATTTCTGCAGAAACTTCCTACTATTTCACTTCAAGGGAGCTTTTAAGCCATAACAGGCATTATTTAATAAGAATTTCAAGGAAAAAATACTTATACCTAACCAAGTAGAAAATATTGTCTAGTAATCTCATATTATAGTTTCTATCTCTTGTAGGCTAACATTTATTTACATAGCAGGAGATAATCCATGGAGCAGCTGGCATTTCAGATAACCATGTGTATAAAAATGAAGAATCCATAAGTTTTCAATAACAAAACGCTTTATATCTACTTTAAAATGTTAAGCTTAAATAAATGCTTTCTAGAGATTTAAATGAGTGCTTTTACAACTATCTTGTGGCATGGTGGCAGCCTTGTCTGTAAAGCAGTTTAATTTGGTGGAATTTTAGACTTTGGAAAATTAATTTTCTGTAACTAGTCCCTTCTTTAATAAAAGGGCTTACCACATTCTTTTCCCAAGACCTATCTGGTGTTTTTCTGGGGTCACGAGACTCTTTAAGTGGAAAGACCAGCCAATATAGCAACCCAGACCTAACCCAAAGACTCATTGAGCCTGTGTAACCCCTAGCAAAGGTGATTGTTAGTAGCTCTAAGTGAGAGTGGTAGGTAAGTGAGCCAAGGCTGAGTTAAAAGGTATGATTGTCAGGTCCTGATGGAAGGCCATATGATAATACAAAGCCTTTTTATTTATTTTTTTCTGTTTTCCACATCCTTTGTAAGGTGCCAGTATAAAAAAAAACCTTAAAAATAGCAAAATATGATATAGTATTTGCTTTTGTGATTAATCTGGCAAATATAAGTCACCCTAAGACTGACCGTGATCACATCCCTAAATCTGAAAAGGAATGAATGATATAGAATAAGAATAAAGTGTAATACTTCAAGTTGGACATGGGGGGACGGGGGAGTCTTGATTTGTACCTCTTTTCTGCTACTAGAAAAGGTAGAGAAATTTTATTATGTAAGTTTAAGAAGATCAAATTATGATAAGGTTTGAGAATATTTAATGTCAGATATAAAATTGTTACCTATTTTATCAATATATAGATTTTGAAAATGGCTGTAGCTACAGACCTTCAGTAAGAGTGTTTGTAAAATGTTCTACAGGTAGAAGAAATATTTTAAAATGAAACGATGCTTATATGTGTCTCTTTTTCTCTTAGACTTAAAATTTATGTTAAAAATTATATAGTCTCTTTTAAGAATTGAACTGCTGATAACTGCTGAAAACTTAACATAATATACTTTTGTGGTTGATTCATTTTATACGAGAACAAAATAGAAGGTCATTCAGCCAAAAAATTTTTAAAGCTGAGAAATCAGTAAAATATTAGCTTGAGACTTTATTTCTGACCTTCTAAATCTTTAAAACATAGCAGTATGTCAGAAAAAAATCATTCTTATTTATGATTAACATTGAACTCAACATTTGGAGGAATCATGTTTGGGGGTAGCTGATGGTTGTCTCTTTTTTACCTGAAAGAATGCATTGAGATAGAGGTGATATGTACAATGGCGCCTAACAGAACATTACTGTAAATGAGACTATGTCAGCTGCCCTCTGACACTTGTACTGTGTGACAGAGCTTGGAATGTGAAATGGAAGGACAAGTGTTAGTCAGGTGTAAGAGTGGTTCAAAAGTATGGTTCAAAATTATGTGTCATATTTATTAGAGATTTATGTCAAAAATCTTTTGAAAAAACAAAAATATGATGCTAAAGAATTAGAAGCTTGCATGTCTAACAGAATTGTTACATATTTCCAATGTTAAGTAGTATATCCACCTGTTTGCAGTTTTGGCAACTCTGTAAACAGTACATGGTTACTTCTACTAGTTCTCATCTCTTAATTAAGGGGTTTCATTCGGTACCGCTATTGTCATCTTTCTATACCTTTTAAACTCTATTGTCTCTGACTCTCTTGAGATAGCTTTGTTAGTTGCAACGAACTATGGTGTCTTTGCATGAGTCTACCACACCACCACAATGTAGAAGCTCAGCAAAAAGAGGTCTCATATAACATCCTGTTGAATTAAAAAGAAAGGTCTCAGGGTCAGACTTTTTTGGTAGAATTTCCCTTTTTTTTTGCACAAGTCCAAAAATATTGTCATTTTCCAAAACATGGTTTCCAGGCTCAAACCTGGAAATTTTTTTTTTTTTTTTTTTAAGAAAGTTGCAAATGATGGGAAAATAGGAAATGGAAATCTGGATGGTTCAGTCAGGTAGCCATTTCTTTTGCCCAGTGATACCTGGTGATTCACTGCTCCTTTTCTAGGGATCAAGGGCTTATTGTGAAACAAGCAAATGTTGAGTTGATGTTTGCATCTTTCCTTTCCCATGATAATCCCTCTTTCTCAACCACACACATCAGGTATCTAGCTACCTTTTTCTGTCGTCATTTGCAACCCCTCCTCTATTTAATTTATAGTGAATGTGTCAGTATTTATCAATATTAAAATTTCCCACAGTCTCAATTACAATTGTGGAAAGATACTTTTTTCCTTTTTTCTTAAAAGAATTTTGGTATCATTTTTTGCTACAGAAAGACTAGATACCACTGAAATCATGTTAGCAAGGACCCATCTACTCACAAGAGTGACTTTACTCAGCGACCATCAGAAGAGAGGAAAGACCTTAGAAAAAAATCTGTGAAAGCCAAGCATAGGTATATGAGTCTGCCCAAAGTGCTTGAACTTTGGTGAGACAATTTATCTGAATTAAAAAAAAAATAAATTTTTAAATTGAGGTTACATTGGCTAACTTATATAAATTTCAGGTGACTAGAATCTCTGTTATTATGGTGGCATAAGGTGGGGGAACATGTTCTATTACAGTGCAAAATATGCCCTAAAATAGTGATTGAGGGAAAAATTCAATTGGTGATATGGCATGATTCTTTTAAAAGGACATTTTTTATTTTATTTTGTAAATCCCATATCTCTACCCATAGTTCTTTCATGCTACATTTCCATTCCACTGTTTATTTAGTCATATTGTGGGGTGGGTGGGAAAATCAATTTCTACTGCTAAAACTGAACATTTACCTGAAAAAAAAAAAAAGATATAATCAGGATAATGTACGTAGGTCACTTTGTTGTAACAATTGCCAGTATTACTATTATACATACATATGTTCTGGAATCAACTGGTTATTATTTAAAAATCACTGTACATAGGCAGTGCAATATAATGACCTTTCAAATACAGGAATGATATATATGTCAGACATAATTTTTGGTAAACGATTTTAATATTTGAATTAAAGTAATCTGCTATTGCTAAGGTAACTGTTGATCAGAGGTATGGTTATTTATCCTTTATATGTCTCAGATGCCAGAATCAATATATTTAAAGTCTCAGAATCATCTGTCAAATGCAGTTTGTAAGTGAACTGCAGCTGTGTCCTTCTTGTGTATGACTATGAAAATTGAGCATTTTAAAGCATTTTGCTCTACCTAGCATGTATTTTATCTTACTTTCTGCAATTTATTTCAAATACATTTTACTGAAGTGATTTAGATTGTTTCTTAAATCATATAAATATTGCTTTAATTTATATTTCCTGTGTGTTTCAATTCCAACCACTAACTACACACACACACACACAAAATCAAGTCTTTAGAATTATTGATAACAACTTATTTATGCATATAGTCTTACTTCATTCACCACACTACATTATAAGAAATTATTTAATTATATTTTCCTCCAATTTTTATGAATCATTAAAAAATTATTTTTTCTTTATTGATTTGAGAGAGAGGGAGAGGAAGGGAGAGGGAGAGAAAGAGAGATAGAAACATCGATGAGAGAACATGAATTGGCCGCCTCCTGCATGTCCCCCACTGGGGATTTGGCCCACAACCTGGGCATGTGCCCTTACTGGGAATCGAACCGGTGACCTCTTGGTGCATAGATCAACACTCAACCACTGAGTCACACCAGCGGGGCATGAATCTTTATTTTAAACTTTTAACATTTTCATTAAAAATGTTAAAGACTAAAATAAGAAAGTTGTATCCTTTAATCCTGTAAGTATAATTTTTACAGAACTCTTATTCAAAAAATTTTTTTTCATCTTTAAAGAGTAGGTGATAGGTATTTTAGTAAGATTTTAAAGTCAATACTATTGACTTCCAGTTTTTGTTTTTTAAATAAATTAGTTTCATTCAAAAGGAAATATCTAAACTCTTGTTTTTGTTTTTTGTTTTTTCTCTTTCCAGAACTGGTGAAGTTTATAGAATAATCTAGGAACCTACATTCTCAATTATATAGGATATGTTACATATTAAGCTATAATTGTTCTTCTGATTATTTCACAAGCTACTTTGACATTTATTTAGTACGTCTTTAATCTTCATAAATAGTTGCTGATGCACTGACTCCTTTATTTCAATTTATTTATTTTTGAAAAAACATGAATTGAGTGACCTGTACCTCTTGAACATTGGCATTTAAAAAAAAACTTGTATATATTCTCACACAAAAATATAAAGTTCTTTTTTAACTTAAAATTCTTTATTTCATTCAGAAATAGAAAAAAAATGGTTGGCTCTACATGCTGTCAGGAAAAGAAGAAAGGTAAAATGTGTTTGTTTGGATGGGTAGGTTCACTACGAAGAGAGAGAAGTGGCTTAGGCTGTGTCTGAGTGATGACATAACACACACAAAGTAGGAAATTCATTTATCTAAATATTTTGATTTCAGAAACATTTGAGTGATTAGTTCACCTCCCAATTTTAGAGTCATTTTTTTATAAAATAACCAAAGTGTATAATTTTAATCTAATCGACATTCAGCAAAGAAATATCAAAAACACATTTTCAGCCACTGGAGTTGAATTTTCAAATATGAAGATCCCATAGTGACTGTTCAAACACAGGAATGGTGTTTGTTTGTTTGTTTGTTTGTTTGTTTTAATTATTCTTGAGTCTCAGGAAATTCCCTATGACATGGTCTTGGGTTGGTGTCAATTGTGTAGCTCAGAGAGTCAATTTCGCCATGCTCACCTGCCATGCCCCTCTCGTTGAAGGCTGAGCTTCTGACGGGTTGAATGCTGTGCTTATGGGTTAACCAAATTATTTCTAAAATGTGTTCTCTAAAGCTAAGCATTTTTTTCTTTCTTTATTTGATCCCTTGTAGTAACCAACTATAACAACCGATTTGGGGTGGGGAAGGATCAGCACACAGTTTGATTTGTGGTTTAAGGTAGCCCAAATCACTCGAGAAACAAAGCTAAAGTAATTAGATTGTTTTGAATGCCGCAAAGAGATAGTTACAGGAACTCCGAGTTTCCAAAGTAAACATGGAAAACCAGGTTATCTTTTTATTTTTCTTTATTAATTTTAGAGAGAGAGGAAAGGGAAGGGAGAGAGAGATAGAAACATCAATGAGAGAGAACATAGATTGACTGCCTCCAGCATGCCCCCCACTGGGGATTGGGCCCACAACCTGGGCATGTGCCCTGACAGGGAATCGAACCAGCGACCTCTTGGTGCATGGATCGACATTCAACCACTGAGCCACACCGGCCGGGCTCCAGGTTATCATTTAATGCTGAATTAACTCTTCTAAGGAACATAAAACTTTATTTAAAAAAAATAAAATAAATTTTATTGATTAGGGGATTCTTTGAAACTATAGGAGAGCTCATGAATGTTTCAAGTAAGACTGGTTATTGACGTACATTGGTGCTCATGTACCAAGTGACTTAGGGAAGGAGTGATAATGATTTACCAATAACTGCCACACTCACCTCAGAATCATCTCTCTCTCTCTTTCCTGTTGGTCCCCCTCTCCTTCCATCTGTATCTCACCTGCTTTCTCCCTTGGTTCTTCTCTTCCTCCTCCTAAATTTTTTTATTGTCTTTCCTCTTTTGCTCCCTTTCGCCATGTCACAGGTCCTTGGTTTCCCTCTCCTCTTTCGTGATTTACAACTCTACTTCTTTGCTTTCTATTCTTCCTCTTTTTCTTTCTTCCCTTCAGATTTCCTGTCACCATTCCTACTCCTTTTCTCTCTTCTGAAAAATATCAGTACACTTATATCAATTATTGTACTCATTGAATATTTGCAATAATAGATGTGGGTGAGTAGGTTTTTATATTGTTCTTTAAAAATTAATGCTATCTTTCTGTGACAAGCAAGCATTTGCTCTTTTTGAAAATTGTAGGTTAGCTATTCCTAATAGAAAAGTGGGCCCTTTCTCCTACACTGTAAAATCTCTCAGAAGAACTTTTTCATGTAGCTGTTTAATGCTGAGTTAGCTACTTTCCCCACTGTCAGTTATGTGGTCAAACTGCAGAATCTGATGTTTTTGCACAGCAGCACATATATATACATCATGTGGGAGAGTTGTAGAAATTAGAAAACTACACAGTGAATTAGCATGAATCTAAAGGCAGCTCAATTCGAGATGCCTTGAATGCGTAAGTGTATAGAGACTCTTCTAGTAAATTGATGACAGAATATCTCCGTTATCACCTCAGTCTATCTCGGATCGTCTCATTTTCTTGCTGGTCTCATTGCCAAGGCTCATAAGTGCAGTTGCATAGCTATGAAATAGTGATGCTGCCTCTGTAGGTAGCTGGCACTCAACAGAGGTCAAAAAGGGACAGGGGGACTTCAGTTTAAGGCAAACACTAGATTGAAAGTCAAGGAGCTCTGAGGTAAGTCCCACAGTGTTTCTTGAACAATATCGGTTTTTTTGTTCTGTACCATGTGAACACTAATGTCTATTCCAGCTCAAAAGTTCAAAGATTCCTTGGCTGAAAGCTCAGACTTCTAACAGTAAAAAGAGAAGTCCAGGGAGGCACAGTGATGTAGTGGAAAGAGTTCAGGCTTTGGCAGCAGAGAGACCATGTGCATATCTATTCTCTGCCCCTTTTAGTTGTGTGCCTTTAGCAATTTACCTGTTCTCTCCAATCCTCAGTTTTCTCATTTCTAATCTAGAAATAATAATAGCTTTCTTTAAGGGCTACAATTATTAAATAAGGTAGTACATATAAAGCACTTATCTAATAAGTAGATATTATTAGACAGTAGTTTTTATCATCTGGTACCATCACTCAACATTAGATAAGGCTATATGAAGCATTGTATATATGGATAGAAGCTGTTCACCCATGCTTGTTCACTTTGTGCCTTGTTAACATGTGGCATGTTTCAAGGGAAATTCTAAATTGAATATATTGTGGAGGGTCACAAAAGTAAAAAAAAAAAAAAATTAATCTTTCAAATACGTATAATCAGAAAGTCCCAGCCAAAATAAATACATGACTTCCTTAGAATTTAAAGAGTTAGTATAGTTCTAGTCCCACCAAAACTTTTGTAACTTAGCCAATTCCTAAGTCAAACCTTCCTGCTCTAAATTGAGTAGTCTTTCTTAGTTGATGGTCATGATAACAACCAAATTTTGTGTACTTAGACGTTAGTCTAGTAAGTCAAGATTAGTAAATAGCAACCTCAGAGTTTAATATAGTTTGTCCAATCCTCTAAAATACATGTCTATAACCCCGTGTAAAATAATTTTAAAGTATGAAGCTATTTCAGTCAAACTAAAACTAAGAGAGATTGATTTTGATTATGGATTCAGAGTTCACCAGGTCTTCATGGACTCAGGGAGGAAACTGAAATCCACAAGTGGTTAGATGGTAAAATGGAAGGCTACTTAACTTACAATAAAAAAATAGAAATGTTGCCTGGCTGGTGTGGCTCAGTGGTTGAATGTCGACCCATGCACCAAGAGGTGCATGTGAGTTCTGCCCCAACCTTAACCTTATTTATCATGCCAGTTCGATTAAGAAGAAAAAATTAGAAAAAATATGTTAGGATAAAGGCATTGGCTGGCCAGAGCACTCTGTCCACTATAGCAAAGCTTATATGAGTGGACAAATGACTACTGGGTTGTTTGGGAACATGGAATTGGATGATCTGAATGGCAGATTCCAGCCTCTAGGAAAGCTTCTCCATCCAACTCATGTCAGTGGGCTGGTTGGCATCCTCTTTCCTGTACAGTAGCAGAGGAAGATTGTCCTGTTTCTAGTTCATAATGCCTTTTTTTTTTTTTTTTTTTTTTTAGCATTGATTTCTTGTTGTCTATCCAGTCATTACCACAATTCCCTTTCTGACTGATTTTGTCAAGAACAACTGTGAGTCCAGTTAAAAATATTCACCTCCAAAGATCCCTTGTCATGTAATTTAGTGAGAAGTGGAAATCTACTGGGTGAGGTCTTTAGAAAGATTATTGATAAAATTGATAAAGATGATTTCAAAAAAAGACGCAGCAAATACTTGCTCTTTGCTCTCCCTTTTCCCATTTCTTCTAGTTAGGATGTGGTACAACCATCTTTTGACCTTGAGGATAATGCTTACATGCTAAAGTTGGTGGGCTAGGAGTTTGGAAGGAGCGTGAGCCTTTGTTTATACCTTTGAGCAGCTGTACCAACCCTGAAATACCTCTTCTGGACTTCTTATACCATAAGAAAAATGAGTCAGGTTCCTGTTGTTTACAGCTGAATGCAATCCTAATGATTTCTTACAAACACACAAGTGACTCGGTTTACATTCTCTTTTAGATCAGTTATATTTGTATCAAGCTCTGAATTGCTCAGGTTCTCCCATAAAATTGCTTTTGGTCACCATGATAGAAGTATGATGTTTCCTAAGACATTTTTGATAATATATTTTCAAAATATCCCTCAAGTTGTGCAACTGCTGCAGGTGGCAAAATAGTGCATTTTATGTTAACTTTTAAAATAATACTTTGAGAAGGTAACCTGTGCCTGACCTCCAATTTCTGGAGTTTCTTATAACTGAAAATTTATGCTAGTTAGTTTCCTTCACTGAACTTTGTTTCCTGACAGTCCTATCTCTCTAAAATGCAGTGTCACCACATGTAAATCCTGTTGACATTTAAAATGCTTAGATGTGTGACATAGTTGTAAATGTGAGTTCTGCCCCAACCTTAACCTTATTTATCATGTCTGGCTCAGCCTCTAGGACCAAATCCAACATTGTCATTTCTCTTGCTTGCTACATTATCGACAGAGGAAACAGACATCTCAGTCTTACCTTCAGTAACATGTAATCTTTTTGTTTAAGCCTCTTTTGTTTTGAATGTTGAACTATCCTATGATCATAGTTCCAGTTCTTTTCTTACTTCCTTTTCTCCATAAACACTTCCTGCTTTCTCATCCTGCAAAAAGATGTAATATATCCAGTGTTTATGTTGAAGGATTATAAGGAAAATAGTTAGTTTTAGGCTCTTTTAGAAAAAATGGGTTCTACCCTGGCCGGTTTGGCTCAGGGGTTAGAGTGTCAACCCACAGACCGGAGAGTCCCGGGTTTGGTTCCCACTAAGGACACATACCTCGGTTGCAGTTTGTCCCCGGCCCCGGTTGGGGTCGTGTGGGTGGCAACCATTCAATGTGTCTCTCTCACATCCATGTTTCTCTCTCTCTTCCCCCCTCTCTCCCTCCCGCTCTATTTGAAGATAAATGCAAAAATGTCCTCGGGTGAGGATAAAAAAAAAAAGAAAAAGTGGGTTCCCATTCTCATTCCAAGCACTGATACTATCAGGAAAATTTTAAAGGCAACTCAAGGGCTTAGATATAAATTAATAATAACAGCATTAACAACAACAAACCCTAATAGCATTTAGTATTTTGCCAGGCACTGATCTAACTGCTTTACGTATTTTAATACATGTAATTCTCAGAACAACCTCCTGAAGTAGGTACTATTATCTTCCTTTTATGGATGTAGAAACTGAATCACAGAGATACGTTTTGCCCAAGATCACAAAGCTATTATGTAGTTATCTTGCTCCAGAATCCATACTTTTAACCAGTATGCATTTATTTTTAGAAATGATAATTATTTCAGGAAAGGGATAAGAAGAAGAAGAAAGAGTAAGAGACATTTTAAGAAAGAGACAACAAGAAAATGTAAAAACGAATTTTGTTATTTAAAATAAAGATTGAAAAATCAAACCAGAAAGTTGATACCCATGCCTAGTAAGGCCAGAATTTTATAGTCCTGAATTTCCCTCAACTAGATGTTACCTCCTAGGTAAAATACAAAGCAGAGATATCATTTAGTATACTGTTGACCTGAAAGAGTTAATGTACCTTCAAAGTATGATGACAAATAAAAATATAACAGTGATTTGCAAGTTCTATTCAAAGTTATTTTTAACATTTGATGAATGTAACATTAAAATTTTAAAGTAAATAGTAAATTTGTTCTCTGACTCACCAGTAAAATTTGGGTAGGACTGAATATAAGAGGAGAATTATAAACTTAGAGAAACATTTTAAAATATTTTTGTTGCTGTTCATCTATTTGTAATATATTTCTTTCTTTAGCGTATTCCTTCAGTGTTTTCGGTCTGGAGGTACAGCTTGTGAAATTGAGTGATGAGGTTGGTACCCAGTGAAAGTTCTGGGCGATAACCCAGAGCTTTCTGCATTGTCAGACCTGCTCCCTATTCAGAGCTCTGCTCTCACAGTGGTATCGACACCAATGGCATAACATTTGTTTTGTACTTGCCTTTGTAGGGTTATTTCTTTTCTTTTTTTCTTTTCTCCCATTGACCCCTTCCTCCCCACTCTTTAAAAATCACTTTATGTTGAGCTCATTTGAGTGAGAAAGAAAGAGCAACTGCCAGGCAACCTCTCTTGCCCTTGCCCCCCAGTAATTCACCTAGGCGGAGGTCAGCCCTAGGCCTTGTGATAACCAGGCGAGGGTGACACATGAGGCATTGCCAGGCTGTCAGTGTCTAGAGTTGAGAAATGGGGTCTGCCCTTGACTCATACTTTCTTTAGTAATAGGAATGTTTCCTCATTTGTCACCATTATAGTTTATCCCGAAGTTTGCCATCAGATCTGAACTGAGGTCCACTGACACCAGGTAGAAGTAAATCAGAGAGTAGAGGACAAATGCAGGGTGATAGCTTCCTGTTCGGAATCCACAGAGGTTCTCAGAGGGCCTGAAGGGAGGCCCATGCTTTCACTGGGAGAGCAAAAATTGCCTCATTAGACTTTAACAAAAAGACATTAGCCTTTATAAAGATATTATAGCTGTCAGAAGGGGAGGAGGAAGGGGGGAGGGGAGAGTGGATGAAAGAGGATGAAGGGATTAGCCAAAGAACATATATGCATAACTCATAGACACAGACAACAGTGTGGTGATGGCCAGAGGGAAGAGGGGGTGAGGGTGGGAGTGGGTGGGATGGGCAAAGTGTATAGGGACATCTGTAATAGTGTAAACAATAACAATAAAGTTAAAAAACAAAAGATATTACAAAAGAAAATTTAGAGAAGGTTCACATATAGATGTTTTCTTTTCTCAGGTGGAACAAACCAGATCATTTCTCCTTTTAGCATTTGCCAGTGAGCTGTGCCAAGTTGTAGTTCTAATGGGCAAATCTGTGAGCCTCAAGGGTGGGGTTGGAAGCCATAGGACTGCTTGCCTGGTGAGCTGGCCTGATGCAGGTATTAAACCTTTTAGAATATTTCTCTCAAACACGAATAGTTTATCAGCCTGTTAACAGACACTGTGAGGCAGACAGTTCAATTCCAAATAAATTGTGAAATATTTTAAACACACAGAAAACTATAAGAAATGAAAAGTCAAAATTGGTATCACTAATGAGTACCCAAGGGATACCCGTCTGTATTCAATGAAGTGAAATACAAATGCTCTGGAGATCAAGCCCTTCACAACTGTTAAAATAATACTTATTGATTTGACCTGCATTGCTGAATTATTTTTCCTCTAAACAAGTTTGTCCTGTCCCAACTATACCAGTTGTTCCCAAGCGTTTTTACGACATAATGAAGAGCATGGAAGCCCTGCAAACACAGAGTAATAGGAAATCTTGAATGAGGCACAGGCTCGGTTGTCATCCTGTAGAAACAGCCATTAAAATGTCCATTACTGCCCAGTCCATGTGGCTCAGTGGTTGAGCATTGACCCATGTACCAAGAGGTCGCTGGTTCAATTCCCGGCCAGGGCACATGCCCAGGTTGTGGGCCCGATCCCCAGTGGGGAGCATGCAGGAGGTGGCCAATCGATGTTCTCTCTCATCGATGTTTCTATCTCTCTCTCCCACTCCCTTCCTCTCTCTAAAATCAACAAAGAAAAAAATTTTTTTTTAAAGATAAAAATAAATTAAAAGTCCATTACTTCAATTAATTACAGCCTAATAAATGTTTACAGTGAATAAAAATAATTAAGGATGGTTATTGGAATATTACTAAATAAAGGAATTTCTTAAGCTTTTACTTTGCCAATATGATAGCCTCTAAACCTTTATTTTGATTTATGGTGGGAAATTGACCTGACTTAAAGATTTATGAGTTTTATTAGCTAGCACAGAACTGTACAGTTTGGAAACTAGCAGGTATATCAGGATACTCTGGTCGCCAGCCACAGAAACATACATTGGCTAACTTGGGCAATAGGCATTTATTAATAGGAGGTGGGGTAATTTGCATAATGGAAGGAAATTCCAAACATTAGACTTAGAAATGATGATGGTGTATCAAGGAGGGAGTGATCAACTACTGAAGGAATCATGGTAGTAAGAACCATGATTTTCTGGCCTTTTATTTTCATGATTTTCAAAGTTTTCTGACCCCGCAGTTGAGATGAATCCTCTCCAGCTCTTTTCCTTTCTTGTATCACTGAACTCTGATTCCTGGGACCACAAGTCTCATTGCCCTTCCTGGGGTATGGCCATCCCACTGAGATGGATGTTGGGGTGAGAAGGATATATCTCCAAAGGAAAATTGAAGTGCTGTGACCCCAGAGAAGGGGGAGTAAGTGTAGGACAGACAAAAACAGCAGATGACTGCCACAATGTTTAGTATGTATGTAGGAAAGAAAAAAAAAAAGATGTGGAATGAGCTTTAAGTTAACAAGGTACTGTTGACACCACAGACCAAGTGGAGAAGCACTGGCCCCTGGGATACTACAGGATCCTTCATCGAATGTGAAGATTTGAGTGATTTTTGTGTGTGTAGGGGGAGGGACAGGGAACGGAACTGTCCTTTTGTTACATGTGTAGATCTAGCCTAAAAGTGATTTATCATGCTTTTATAGTTTTGTGAATTGTCTACTTCTCCTCTGAAATCTGCACAGTGCTTTACAGACTGCCTATCCTTGTACATGAAGCTCAGATTCTCTGGGATGTGTATGTTTAGCTTCACTTCAAACCCCCAGGGAACTTACATTCAGTGGCCTGCAAGGGAATCAAAGGTAAATTAGTGAATACACGGCTCTGCCTTCATGTGTCACTCTAGACAAACCATCCCTACATTGGCTGGGAAGATGTCCAAGTGCTTTCTGTCTTCAGTTTACCGGGACCACAGCATCACTTGTCACAGCTGATCTCCTTGACACACTTACATCATTTGGACTCTGAGATTTCACTCTCTCCTCGTTTCTCCCTACCCCTACCTCCTTTCTCAGCCTCCTTTGTGGTTTCTTTCTCTCCTCTCTGACCAGGGCTCTGCCCTTGCTCCTTTTCTCTTTTTCATCTGCCCTGTCTCCCTAGGGATGCCATCTGTTCTAATGCCTTAAGTGCCATCTACATGCTGATGACTCCCTGGACTCCTGTGTCTTACTCCCTACTCACCATCTCCACTTGAGTATCTCTACCGGCATCTCAATCTTAATATACCCCTAATGAGCTTTTTTGTCTCTCCTTACCCTGTCAGCCCCAAAGTAGTTCCTTGAATCTTCATTATTGCTGAGTTCTTAGTTGTTCAGTCCCCAAACATTCTTTCTCTGACATCCCACATTGATCCATCCATAAGTCCTTTTCTGGCTTTACATTACCAAACACTCCCAGAATCTGACATTGCCACCACCCCCTCTCACCTGGATTATGGCAGCTCCTAATCACCTGCCCTATTTCAACACTTGCTCACCTTCATCCTAGTTATCAAACAGCAGCCAGAGTGATCCCGTTAAAACCAAAATCATGTCACTCCTTTGTTCCTTACCTAGGGCAATTGTGTATTTCACCAGGTTACTAGGAACAGGCCTAGTTGGCCTCTGTTTTCCCAGTATCCTATCTGGTTTAGCATTTTAAAATAACAAATGCTATCGTAATTCTATCCATCCCTTTCGTTGCTCCCCATCTCTGAGAAAAAGTGATAGTCCTGGGCCTATAAGGCCCTGTGGCATCTGGCTCCTCTGTTACTTTTCTGACCTCAGATGTTACTATTTTCCTCTTACTCTTCCACTGAAACAACGAGGGCCTCTTTTTTATTCTTCAAACACATAAGGGCGTGAGTCTCATCTCAGGGCCTTTGCACTTGCTTGTCCCCTCTCTAGCATACTAATTCCCCAGATAGCCACGTGCTTCCCTCTTCCTGATTCAGGTTCAAATTCAAATGTCACCTTCTCAGTGAGGCTTTCCCTGATCACACTATTAAAACTGTGGTCCCCTTCCTCCCAGTATTCCATATCCCCCTGGACTGCTTTATTTTCTTCATAGATGTTTTCACCATCTACATATTTTACTTTTTATCTTATTGCTTTATGTGTGCCATCACTACAAGGCCTTTATGCTCCACCAAGGTAGGGATTTTTGTCTGTTTCTTTTGTTGCTCTGTGGCCAGTGCCTAGAATAGTGCCTGGCACACAGCAGGCACTTTAAGCATTTTGAGGTAATGAATTGATGAACAAAAATAACACTTAGGAACCTGTCAAATCTCAGTTATAGCTAAAATTGTTGTGTGAAAGTGATAATTCCAAAATAATTAAAGTAATTAAGAGCATAATTTGTAGAGATCGATTTGTGAATATAATTTCTAAATTTTGGTTTTTTGATTCCATGATTACAATGTTTTAAAAAAATCTGAAGATCATGTTTCTACTTTCCCACCCTCCAAACTTACAAAATTCTCATGGCTTTTGTGAGACTGTGTAATGCTATTTATAGTAGTCTGTTGGATTGGCTTTGCTTTAACTATATGTTAGCATATCCAAAAAAAAGTTCTCATAGCAATTAATGACTATAATTATTAATAGAAACTATAATAGACTTTAAGCTCTTATTCCCAGAAGCTCCTCTATGCTGCACCATAAATAAATTTGAAGCAATTTTGATGAATGGGTAACTACTCTGTATTCATCTGAATGGGAATAAATAATGGGAAGAACAGAGACTGAAATAGCTTGGCTCCACACTCAACAGATAATGTAATAAACTTACAGAAAACACAAAAAAGAACGCTCAAAAAGTTCCTTAAAATATTTCATCTTTTAAGATAAATATATTTGGGCAGAGATGAATCTACAAAGGAAACAGCGGCTGAGAATTCTGGATCTTCATTAAATTACATTTATTGATAGCCTCTAAGTTGTGTGGATCAGGGCTTCCAAACTTGTGTATATTGACATGAATGTTCACAGGAGTTTTTCATGAGAATTACTAAGATTTAAGTAGATAAGATTTAAATTCCTCCCCACCCTATTTCTAACATATTTGAATACTTTTTTATGAGCCTTTGTAATCAGGGGAGACAACTTTTAGAGATTTGTTGTGGTGCATAGCACAGATGGCTGAAGGGACTGCCTGGGTTCATTTCCAGCTTCGCATGTTCAAGCTGTTTCCTTCAGCAGGTGACCTCATCTCTCTGTGTCTTAGTTTTCTCTTCTGCACTGATGATTGTACCTGCCTCATAGGTTTGTTATGAAACTTCAGTGAGATAGTTCATACAAAGAGCAACACAGTGCTTGGCACAGAAAATAATGTTAAGTATTATTATTAATGTGGCATACTTTCTGATTTTTTTCCTGTGAGGATCTATATTTACAATAATGGGGTTTATAATCTTTGTTCTTTTAACATTATATGCTCATTATATTGCCATTTTAAAAACATAATTTTAATGACTACGTAATGATTTATAAATTTATGTGTTTGACATTTTTGGCATTTTCATTTTTTGTGATGTTATAAACACTATAATGAATATCTTTGTATGTCTCAAATTTTGGCAAAAAATTTTCCCCCGAAATTGAGGTCTTATTTTTTTTATGAATTTATATATGCACATATTGTTAATATATTTGTGAAACAGATGTATCTTTGTTTCTTTTGTTCTCTCGTATTACTTTTGTCCTTGAAGAGTCTTTTCCTATTTAGACACTAGGTAAATATTCACATAAATATTTTGACTACCTCATTATATTTTATAGATTGTAGTAACTTGAAACACTGTTAGTGCCTTGATCTCATTTGTTTGTTTCTTTTCTTGTGGAGCAAGTGGCTCCCCTAGAGCTGCAGAGGCACTTTCTGTTGTTACAGTCACGTTCTCTATTACCTGCTTTGTCTTAGCTACCATTAGAAATGCTTTTGAAAAAGCTGTCCAATGCACCATATGGATTGAATTATTGTTACTAACTGCAGTGGTTGAATTCAAATGCCAGATGCCTTTACTTAAGCCTTCAGGCACCTTTGCTTCTTTCAACAGGGTATAGTTCACTCTCCTGCACACAGTTCTTTTTGGGATTCTAATATTGTCATTGTGAAACAGCACTGGATCAGAGAAACTGCTGACATCATGAATATACTCTTTTGCTCATTGTACTTTTTTGGGGTGCCAATCATAAGAGCATTTCTATCTAATCTTGTAGCACATATGTATTATCTTATGCTTATGTATGTTAGCAGTGTGTGAAGTATCTTCCTCTTTATCAAAGGAAATATTAATAAGCCAGAAAGTGAACACACATAAAATGCAAACTGTGTTCTTTCTAGGTTAACTCTCTAGTTACTCTTGTTGCTCTCAGCTCTCATCTTATCCTTTCTTATAAGCCTTTCTGACAGTGATGCACTGGGTCTCACCATGGCCTTCCCTTTTCCTAAATCCAGTGATGCCCAATTTAAGGAATCCTCAGAGGATGACTGCCCCCTCCATTTCAAACAGAAGGCAAGTGGCTGATGCCAGTAATTGTGACATGGAATCTGCCCATACACTCCTGCATTCCAGCCCTCTCGGCACTTCTCAGCAGGACAGTGTCACACCTCTTTGCCCTGTAATTTTGAGAAATACTCACTGGGAAAATTTAGAAAGTTTTGTTTTGAGATCCAATGGAATCCTCTTAGAAACTGTCATCAGGACTGTGCCCTTCCACTGTGAAAAGGAAACTAATCTCTTACTTGTAATCAATTCATGTTTTTATTCACATATATATATTCAGACAGGACTGGGATCACACCATACCTATCACAGTTGGCTTTTTTCATTCAGCTATATGTCTTATGTATCTTTCAATGCCAGTAATACAGAGCTTCATCCTTGTTTAGTGGCTACACAGTATTACATCGTATGGATGTGCACATATATGTTAATATGTGCATATTGAATGTTAATCCCTCTGACATTCAAGTTTGTGATAATATCAACGACAATGCAAGGTATTTCTTATTCATGTTTATTATCCTTTCATTTATGCCCAAATTCTTTCATAGTATAAATAACTAGAACATACATTTCAGGTTCAACTACACTAAGATATTGATACCTACTGCCAAATTGTCCTCCAAAAAGCTTACATTAGTTAATGTTCATTTGTTTGTTTTCCCCCAGCAGCCTACCTGCACACACACACAAATGTTGGGTGATATATATTTTTCTAGTCTTCTCCAAATCTATAGGTTTGAAAAATAGTATTTTATAATTACTATATTTTTACTTCTTTGCTTACTAAAGAGGTTAAACATGTTTTTATGTCTCATTACTGGGGTGTGTGTGTGTGTATGTGTGTGTGTGTGTGTGTGTATATGTATGTGATATCTGTTAGCTCCTTTGCTCATTTTTCTATTTTAAAGTTCCTTTTTCATATTGATTTGAAGAAAATTTTATTAACGTTAGTAATTCTTTGTAATATGTTACCTGTATTTTCCCCCCAGTTTGTCCTTTATCTTTTAATTTTTATGTACTCAAACCTATGAATTGTTTTCTTAATATAGAGTGAGAATAACACAATGTTTTATAGTGTGAAAGCTGAAATAAGTCAGAGTATTGCTTTGTTTGACCTCAGCCAGACTATGCAGTTGGGTGACTCAACTCTTTTGCCACTCTGTGCATGTCCGTGAATGACTGTGAAAGCACCTTGAGTATTGATCTGGGGGCTACAAAT
This sequence comes from Tadarida brasiliensis, assembly GCA_030848825.1. Lineage (NCBI taxonomy): Eukaryota > Metazoa > Chordata > Mammalia > Chiroptera > Molossidae > Tadarida > Tadarida brasiliensis. The sequence goes on from CM061267.1 coordinate 52,573,727, forward strand.
AAATTTAAGCAAGTAGGTGAATTAACATATGGAATACGTGAATAATGAGAATTGACTGCACTGCTCTGAAAGTTACTTAATCTCTCTAAGTCCCCTTTCTTTATAAGTGAAAGGAAGACTTACATCATAGTGACATGGTAATAAATGAAATAATATATATTTGATATATAGGAAGCAGGTGAATGTTAGCTACTATTGTTGTATGGTTTTTGATTTCAGTGTTATACATATAAAAGCTTCTTTAACCCTCATATTATAAAAATATGTCCATTTTCTTAGTACTTTTAAAATGTTTAGTTTTTACATTTATCTCTCAAATTTATTTGTAATTCATTCATGTCTAAGAAGAATGGTACTGATTTAATTTTTTCCTGTATGTTCTGCCAATTTTTCCATTTCCATTGATTGAATAGAACATTTTTCTCCCACTAATTCTTATTCTATTCTAGAGTACAAGTGATCTTTTAAATTACACTTTGTATGTGTGTATGTGTTTATAATTTTATTTTACCTTTCAAACCCCATTCATCTTGAGATCATCCTGGCTATCTTATCTGACTCTCAGCCAGGTCTCACAAGTCCCAGCCCTGTGCAGGGTGGCCCCTTGGAGTGTCCTTATTTCAGCAAAGGGTTTACAAGACTCAGCAAAAAGAACTAAGTTCCCTGTCAAATACATTGAAACACGGATACTGTTTTTAGGGAAGTTGGCCCCAGACAAGGTTGGGAAAGGTCATGATTGAGGCAGAATGGTGCTCTGGAAAAGCACAGGAAAGTAGAAGGCTGGGGTGAGTCCTGGTTGTGCTACTGGACTCTGGGCTACCTTGGCAATTCATTTGTGTGGGCATAGGTCTCTGGAAAATGGAAGGGTTGCTTAGATGACCATTGGAAACTTTTTAGCTGTGTGATTCTTTCAGTTCTGTGAATCTAACTCCAAAATGGCTGGTCGCTACCCTCAACCCCTCTTTCCAACTCAGGATATCTTTTAGAAGAAATGTCATCAGATGGGATTAACAGAGGGCATCTCTCCTCCGGGGCATTTTTTTCCTCAGGTTCTTGAGGGGTTGGTGGTAGCAATGATCACGTCTGCAAATGTATGTGGTTTTCACGTGGAAACCTACCCACCTTGAGCCTAACACTCTGGCAGTTCCCAGGGGCTGGGTGTGACACCAGGAGCCTTGCCTCAGACCTTGGCATTGACTCTTTTGTTTTTGGGAAATGCTATATTCCCTTTATGGTTAAATTTGAACCGTTAGGAAAGGAAGGAACGCTCTTTATTTTACCTCCTGCCAAAGTGAGAGCAGGATGTTAAAAGTAAAAACAAAAACAATAAGGTAGAGATATACCCTCTGTACTCAAATATCCCCTTTCTTCTCCTGGGGCACCGGGTTTAAATTTTGTCTATTTTGTTATAGATTCCAGGAGGCAAAACCATCCTTTAGCTGGTGCCCCTTCAGGGTGGGTGTCTGGCTCTTTATTTTATTTTATTATTTAATTTAATTTAATTTTTAATTGAATTTATTGGATGACATTGGTTCACAAAACCATACAGGTTTCACGTGTACAGCTCAATAAAACATCATCTGTATGCCCATTGTCCCAAGCAGTTTCATTTCATCCCCATTTCCCCCGCTTTGCCCATCTCCACCTACCTCCTACCCCCCTTGCCCTCTGTCTATCACTACACTGTTGTCCGTGTCTTTGCGTTTTATATATATATATATATATATATATATATATATATATATATATATATATATGTTTGTTTGTTTTTTGCTTAATCCCTTCACCTTCTTTCATCCAGTCCCCCAACCCTCCCTCCCCTCTGACAGCTGTCAGTCTGTTCATGTATCCATGCCTCTGTTTCTATTTTGTTCATCAGTTTATTTTGTTCATTAGATTTCACATATAAGCAAGATCATATTGTATTTGTCTTTCTCTGACTGGCTTATTTCACTTAGCATAATATCTCCAAGTCCATCCGTGCTGTCGCAAAAGGTAAGATTTCCTTTTTTTTTTTTACAGCTGAGTAGTATTCCATTGTGTATAATTGGCTATTTCTAGTATACACAAATGTTATTAATTTTTATATGTTTTGTATGTAGGCATCTTATTGAACTCTCTGAATGTTTTTACACATTTTTTTGGACAGAATTTTTACAGAGTTTCTGCCAGTTTTAGGAGGCATTTTTAAGGCATTAAAAAGTGGAACAGGGCAGGATGGAGGAAAAAGGCAAATTATCTACAAACCAGAAAGGGGTCTCAACAACTTAATTTTGCATCTTGCTAAATAAAATTTATTTCCAACAGGTCCTTAGGGCAAAAATAGTACACTGAAATTTTAGAATATTTGAATTGGAGTTGTTTCAAAACGAGTGCAAATGCCTCCTTTTTATGGATGGGAAATCAGGATGCCAGGAATGCTCACAACAGATGAGACAGCAGAAAAGTCCCAGCAGTAACCGAGCTCTTGTCCCATGTGCTGGGCCCTTCTCTGAACCCTCTGTGGAATTAACTCAGTTATTCTTAGGGGGACCTTATGAAGTCTTATTCCTGTTCTACAGTTGGCATAATGGAGGTCCAGAGGAGTACTGAAATCTATAAAATGTCAAACTATATCAGTCATCCTATTTCCCATCATTATGCAATTTTAACTGAATTTGATATGACTGGTTTTCATATTTCAACAAAACCATGATAATTTTTATCAAATCATTTGAAATGTTATGAGGTTTTACAATTATTTTACTTTATTTTTTGGCAGAATGTAAAAATTTGACATCATTTAGCATTTTTAGTTGATCATTTCCATATTTTCTAACTCGCTCTTAATAGTTGATTGCCTCTTTATTTGCAAATGACTTACAGAAATAGTTTAGTGAAAAGAATTACTAGATATTAGATTTGAACAAGGAAGCAATAATATCTTTGCTTTGTTGGATTTTTGATTGAAGAGATTTAATTTCTTCTCCTTTAGATTTGATTATCTTTCTAAATTTATGTCATAATTTAATTTCTTCTCTCCCCTCTTCTTTTCATTATATATTTAATTTTAATTTTAATTAGTTTTTTAACTTATCTTGCCCCAATGCCAAACAACGCAGTTCTTTCCCGTATGTCTCTGGCACCTTTCAAGCTGCCTCCTTGGTGCTGGAGCCTGGAGGGAGCAGGCCTGAGTAAGTCCCTGTGTGGACCCCTTAAGAGGAAGTTCCTGGGGCTCCAGCAGCCTCAGCCTCCCTCAGCCTCAGTTCCCACTGTTTTTTGTTTTTAATTTTTTTTTTCTTTATTGATTTTAGAGAGAGAGGAAGGGAGAGGGAGAGAGAGAGATAGAAACATCGATGAGATAGAACATCAATTGGGCCACCTCCTGCTTGCCCCCACTGGGGACCTGGCCCACAACCTGGGCATATGCCCTGACTGAAAATCAAACCGGCGACCTCTCGGTGCATGGGTTCACGCTCAACCACTGAGCCACACCGGCCGGGCTCTGCTGGTTTTTACAGCCAGAAGTTATGGGGACTTCTCTTCCTGGCACTGGAACTGTGAGCTGGGCGCCTGGTGTGGGACGGGAACCCCTCACTCCTCAGGGAGGACCTTCCCAGCCGAGGTAGCCTCCTGATTTTTATCCACCACACATGGGTGTGGGACCAGCCTGTCCGCGCCGCTGCCCCTCCTACCAGTCTCAGTGTGGCTGCTTCTTTAATTTCGTAGTTGTACGACTTCCATTCAGCTCGATTTCAGGCGGTTCTGAATGATGGTTGTTCTGTAGTTTAGTTGTAATTTTGATGTGGTTGTGGGAGGAGGTGAGTACCATCTTTACCTATGCCGCCTTCTATATATAATTTTTAAACAATTCTTCAATGTTACCTTGTTTTCCATCCTAATAAAATGTGCAGTTTGGAATTGGCCACATTAGGAATGAAAACACTAACTGCAGAGACTTTATTCAAATCATTTTAAGGCAGGGATCCCATCTAATCTTGGAGGGATTGGTTGAATTGTACATGGAAAGGGTGTTTGGTGACTCTGTACACTCTAGTTTTCTGCTTGGACACCTGAGAGTGGGGCAAGCTACTCACTGCTGTCACACAATGCATTTCTCTGTTCCTTCTTAGTTATTTCTTATGGGGTACCAACTAGTACTCAGTAGCAGCTACTGATGCCTGCAGACATGGACATCAAACCGATAGATAAAAGAGCAATCAATGTTCTGGGCACCATTTCCGGGGTAATCCAATACACTTTTCTTCTGTTCCTTTCATTTCTGAGTTCACAGCAAATAGGGTCTACTGTGATGCAGGATGTCCTCCCTTTGCTTTCAGCCATGTTTAACAAGCCATTTGCTTGACGATTACATATAATGCATCATAAAGTGATACTTAACCTCCCAATTTTTTTTTCTTATCTGAGCGAAGAGATTTGATTTTCCTTTAAAATCAATAAATGCGTCTTGAGGGCTTGCTTTGTAAAAATATTCTGGTTTGCCAATGAACTAAAAATGTTTGATTTTTATTTCCACTGAGGAGTTGCTAATTCAAGAAATATATACTGGAAAATAAAACCAAACGGCACATGTAAATAGCAAACAATAAATGATGTGACAAGAAACCACACAGACCACATGAGCTATCAAACTTCAGACACAGGAGAAGCCCTTCTGATGCAGAGCAGTCAGAGACGTTTTGGAATGGACCTTGAAGCGTACAGAAGAGAAGGAGAGAAATGGTGCTTTAGGGCTGCAGAGGGGCATGAGCAAAGTAAGGCTACAGAGACTTCTAGGAAAGACTTAGTGAACAGTGAGTGAATGGTCTGCTCTAGCTGCACAATTCGTTAAAAGGAAGGCAAGAGGTAGAGCTGATTTTAGCAGGTTCAGCTTGATGCTGGAGCCTTGCATCCCAGAAGGAGGCATCCTCCTTTAGTCTGCAGGAAGTAGGGAACCACTGAACATTTATCAGCTGGGGAGTTGTGCCTTGAAAGCCTGTTTGGGATTTCCAGCAGTGGTGTCTCCTGGACTTGACTGAAGTAAAGTCCTGCTCCATCTGAGGACAGCTGGTGGGTGCTGCTTTGAGATTCCTTGGGGAAGCAGGAACAATGGCCTAATCAGCTGGTGATCTGTGAGGCAGAAGATAACAGGCCCTTCTTGTGCATGGGAAGTGTTCTGGTTTCTTGTGGGGTTGTATAAAGTGGACTGGAGCAGTGGAAGCCTGGGGAAGGGAGACTAGGTACTAGGTTGCTAGTAACAGAGGGAGGCAGTCTAGCAGAGTGAGTGAGAGTGTGGGCTTTGTTGTTGGTCTGGGTGTGTTAGAATCCTGCCTCCACCACTACTAAGCCTGTTTCTTCATCTATAAAATAATAGCACTCATCTCTTAGTAGGTGCATGTAAAGGGCCTAGCTTATTCTCTGACATATAGTAAATTCTCAATGAATGTTAGTTATTACTGAGGCGCCTGCGAAGAAGAGGCTGGGAAAGGTCATGGGGAAGATACAGAGGGAGGATAAGCAGGCATGACTAATTGGGTGCAGGGAGAAGCAGAAGGAGGTAGAATTAGCAGTGATCCCAGCATCTGATTGTTGGAGAAATGGTGGGAGCAGTAGTAATTGGGTAAAAGAGAAGTTTTGGAAAGATGTGCAAGTTCTTGTGTGAGGTCATGGATTCATTCAGCATATTCCTTCAGGGGAAAGATATTTGAGTTACTGTAGGTCAACCAAATATTCCAAAACTGGCAGTTTGTTTAGTTTGTTTATCCCGTACTTACATTTAGAACATAAAGGAGTTTCTGTAACCTGGCTTCTAATACATTTTCTCTAATCTGAAATATTCATCTATACTTTATAAAAAGAATCATAATGGATTTTTTGTTGTTTTATATTATTGTCATATGCTATATGCAAAAATTAATTTTCTTAATACATTTTAAATATAAGATTTTGACATGGTAAACATAGATATAGGTAAGAATAATTCATATGTTAAGAATAGCCCTGGTTGGGCCCTGGCCGGTTTGGCTCAGCCGTAGAGTGTCAGCCCACGGACCAATGAGTCACGGGTTTGATTCCGGCCAAGGGTAGGTACCTCGGTTGTGGTTCATCCTGGTCCTGGTCGGGTTGTGTGGGAGGCAACCAGTCGATGTGTCTTTCTCAGGTCGATGTTTCTCTTTCTCTTCCCCTTCCCGCCTACTCTATCTGAAGATAAATAGAAAAATATCCTCGGGTGAGAATTTAAAAAAAAAAAAAGAATAGCCCTGGCTGATTTGGCTCAGCAGTTAGAGCATCAGCCTGCGGACCAAAGGATCATGGGTTCGATTCCTGGTCAAGGGCATGAACCTGGGTTTCAGGTTCGATCCCCGGCCCCGGTCAGGGTTGGGCAGGAGGCAACCAATACATGTGTCTCTCTCACACTGATGTTTTTCTCTCTCTCTCTCTCTCTCTCTCACTCTCTCTCCCTCCCTCTCTCCCTCCCTTCCACTCTGTCTAAAAAGGAATGGAAAAATATCCTTGGGTGAGGATTAAAAAAAAAAAAAAATATATATATATATATATATATATATATATATATATATATATATATCAAATGTTAAGAATAGGAAAAGAGCAAAGAATATTGGTTTAGATCAGGTAAATTCTTACTTTAGTTCATAAAACTAAGAAATTGTTGAAATAGTTTAAATTAAAATTTTGATATAAAATAAAATCTTTTCCAAATATTGACTACTGTTCACATGTATTCTAGATTCTCTAGCTTTACATGATACAAAGGACTCTGCTGTGCTCGCAGAAAAAACAAAGGTGTAGAAATGGCATTGGTCCAGCCACCAAGTAGGGAGATGTGTTAATAAGATGTGTTATCATTGCCATTAATGTCAAGATTAATTTTCTGTGCCCAGATGGATTATTTAGAATAGATTCCTAGCCTCTACAATACTAAGAGGCCAAGAACCAAAATATGAGAGTAAATTATATAAAAATAGATGGTTTCATTATATTGTTTTTATTCAAAGATATGATTTTATGAGTATAACACTATAATATTGTTTTATTTATTTGTCATTTTAAAAGGCTACCCTATAATGTATATAAAGTATATTGAAGAAAGTGCTCAGGGCAATGATTTTATTCATGTGGACAAAGGTAATGTATTGATTTTAAATTCTGAGTTCTTTTAAGCATTTTTTGTGACATATTAATTTTTTATATTTATTTAACGTACTTTGTGTTCAGTAGCCTCTGAGTATATCTATAAGCACCATTTAAAAAATCCCTATCATTTTGGCCCTGGCTGGTTTTCTCAGTGGTTAGAGTGTCGGCCTGCGGTCCAGAGAGACCCAGGTTCGGTTCCCGCTAAGGGCGCGTACCTCGGTTGCAGTTTGTCCCCGGCCCTGGTTGGGTCATGCGGGAGGCAGCCACTCGATGTGTCCCTTTCACATCAATGTTTCTCTCTCTCTCTCTCTTCCTCTCTCTCCTTCCCACTCTATCTGAACAAAAAATGGAAAAATGTCCTCGAGTGAGGATAAAAAAAATAAAATTAAAAAAAAATCCCTATCATTTTGATTGAAAAACAGATGTCATAAAACAGCGAGTGAAAAATCTTGGCCCCAAGGCCTATAAAATAATTAAGGATTCTCTAGCCACGAGTTTAAAAAGCACAGTGCATTCACATGAAAATGTGTTTTAAATTACATTTCTGTATATAATACCTTACTTTTTTACAGTGCTTTGAAGTTTTCAATGTGATTTCATATACATTATTTTATTTGTCACTTACAATAAATCTTTGGGGTAGCATTATTATTCTTATTTTAGAGGTGACAGAACGGCAGCTCAGAAAGAGTGGGTGACTTATCGAGTCTCGTGACCTGGGGCTGGTGGAACCGGCACGCACGCGCAGGTCCCTGGCCCCAAGTCCCCAGCTATGTCCTCTGTCACAGTGGCCCTGCTCAGCATTACTCTCCAGCAGTCCCATTTACAGAGCATTACGGGAGCTGAAGTTTGAGAATGCCTTGGCAACTGTAAAGTAGTTAGTACCTTTGCATAAAGATTAATAAAATGGCAGACATTAAGTGCTTGTGTCTGTGACTTTATTTTTACTTTTTATTTTTAGATCATAAAAAGGGGAGAATAAATTGGAAGTTTGTAGTCTTTTACATAGCCCCAGATTTAGGTGTCGCTGATTTAAGTAATTTATTTAGTGTACTCACAGGAGTAACTATTTTGATAATTGTATTCTGCATAGGTGAGATATTATTTTGAGGGGTAATGGTCAAGTGGTGGTGGTTGGTGCTAGCTGGGAGACCATCAAGATCTGTCTCTAACCCACCTAAGAAAGCTGGAATTTTTCTGAGCCTTACCTCACCATCTTCATTGGTATGTGGTACAACTAATAAATGAAATTTTATATTATTGTTTACCTTATTTTTATAGACACACTCAGTTTTTATATCAACTAAAGTAATCATAATAGCTTTCTTTATTATTAAAGATGAAGTAATAATTTTTTACTCTAATTTACTCTTGTTATCCTTTCTGGTTAGATTTTCATTTCAAAATGTATTCTATGGCATTCAGACTATATATATATATGTAGATGTATCACACACACACGCGCGCACGCACATACTTATAATGACTTCTGAATGGAATATCCAAAGACATCGGCTTTGATATGTCTTTTGGTAGGTGTCCTCTTTTCTCCTTTGTGTGTCTTTGAACATTTTGTGTTTTCCAGAGCTGAGATCTCCTATTGGCGAGGTGCCTCGGGTCAGTAGCCTCGTGGCAGGACACCTGTTTGTGGTTCAGAGCTGTCAGTAGAGCAGCTCACACTTGGTGGATGGAAAGAGGAGCATAAGGAACAGAGAGGGAAGGCAGCAGGGAAGGATGAATGGCAGTGTGACAGGAGGAAGGCAAGAGGGGAAAAGTCTGGCAAGTTGTAAAGGTGTGTGTGTGTGTGTGTGTGTGTGTGTGTGTGTGTGTGTGTTGAGAGGAATGTGTGGAACGGAGTTCGGGACAAGGCCAATTGTGAGCATTGGAGGGAGCCAGTATGTAGTTTAGTAGTTCAGGTGAAGGATAGTAGTGAGCATCCAGGGAAATGAGAGTTTGGTAAGGGGAGTAGGGAAGTATGTTTTGTTATGGGTGTTTTGTTTGTTTATTATAGGATATTGCTTTCTATAACCAACTATAGATGTTAAATATATTAGGGATTAAATAAAATAATTCAGAAATGTGAAAGGAAAGGAGAAGGAAGAAAAGAGAAAGAACGTTATTCAGAAAGAAGAATAAAGTTTGGGAAAGTCTCCTCCCTAATGTTTTAAAATAAGAACTTTTATTTTGTGGTGGTAAGGAGAGGAATAAAAAGACCCCTTTCAACAGCGTTTGAGGAACTGAGGATTTAAATATTATCATCACTAAAGATGAGCTAATATTTACTTCATGCTTCTTATAGACACTTGTACTTTATATACATTATCTCATTTAATTTTCACAACTGTTTCAAATTGTACTCTTCTGTATAGTTTACATATGGAGAGACTGATGCATGAATAGAATTAAGTGACTTTCCTAAGGTCACAGAGCTAACAAGCAGCAGGGCATAATTCAAATCCGGGTGGAGGATTTCTAGAGTTTGGACTCACAATCCTGAATTCTGAAACACTTTCAATGTATTTGTCTCAAAGCAAAAAAAAAAAAAAAAAACCCACAAAAAACAAAAAAAACCCAACCAACCAACCAAACAAAAACCCCACAAACTAGTTCAGAAGCACATCATGTTTCTATTTGCTTTGCTCTTGAGCTTCCACCGTTTTCTATTATGCATGAGTGAATTAGCTGGCACCTGGTAAGTGCATTATCCAATCAGCTGTCTCCTCTCTATTTATTTTTTTATCTTATCTTGCCCATTTTATTGTTTATTAGCTGCCACAAGAATATAAATGATTGAAAATGGGGCTGGGGGTTGGAGAACTGAAATTCATCAGTTCGTGATTTCTAAATCTCAGTTTACTCGTTCCATAGGTAAAGCAAAAATAGATACAAATATTTCTTGGATGGCTAGTGCCAACCATAAATTCTAAAGATGAGTTTTGAATTCCTTGATAAAAAGATACAGTTTGGGAAAAAATGGATAGGTTTTTCTTCAGGACCTGGAACAGTTGTAGAGTATCTTCTTAATTCTGTCTTCTGTCAAAATTGTCACCTGTTTACCTCAGTTAGCCAAGAACACAGGAATCTATAACGGATATGTTTTCTAGTCTGTATTTCTTGCACAAGCAACATTTTAAATTCCCCTGTTCATTAGTACTTTGCTGACCAAACACATAGTCCATACTTGTGTTAAAGAAATTGATCTGACCTAACAATTTACATACCCATCTTGTGCACACTCACCTCCACACACCAGCTATCCATAAAGCTGGCCCAAGCTTGTTAGTGTCTGAAGAGTAAAATTAGCTTGTGTGTGAGGAAAGCATTTTATGCAGTCTATTAGTTACATAGCTCTGCCATTTCTAATCTTTGGGAAAAGTTTTACAATACTTTTTCCTACATGTAAAGAAGGATTTTGGGGGCAGATCAGAGTGCCAGTTTTGCTTATTCATAGGAATCTTCACAGCAAACACACACGTACATACAACATGGACATACACACAAATATAAATAAAGATATATAGGCACATTTAATAGAAGCTTTAGTTTTTGTTTTGTTTTTCTTAGTGGTTGGTCACTCTAATCCTGGTTTGTGAACCAGTTTATTTAGAGAGGATTCTATTATTTCATTTATTGATTTATTCATTCACTCAAATACATCAGGAATTTTCTGTCCTTATTATGGAGATTATAGCCAAGATGGAAAATAATGAGAGAAGTAAATAAGAAATGTAATATGTTAGATGAGAAAAATAAAGCTAAGGAGGAAAACAAATGGCAGGGAAGGGGACAGGGATTGTCAGGAAGTGGGAGGTGGTGAGGATGTTCCCCTTGAGAAGCTGACTTGAGTAAAGACTTGGAGGAGAAGAAGGAGTGAGCAGCTGCCTGGAGGAAGAGCTTTCCAGGCAGAAGCAACAATAAACACATAGGAGCCTTCCTCTGTATTTGAGTCACAGCAAGGGTGGGTAGTGTGTCTGGGTGGGCAGGCAGTAGAGGGAGGTGAGGAAAACAGGGGAAAGACAGACCAATAAAATAGAGAGTTTCATGGGTCTTTGTGAGGAATTGAGTGAAAGGGAACTTTTTGAAGGGTTTTGAGCCAAGGAGCACTCCATCTAATTTCTTCCTTTCAAAAGGGCTATTCTATACTGCTGAATTGAGAATGAGCTGTAAGAGGGACAGGAATGGAAGCAGTCAGGGAGCAGTTAGGAGGCCATTGTAACTGATGAGTTGGACTAGGGTGGTATCTGATTTTAATTTGTTGAAGATAATGTGTGTGTGTGTGTGTGTGTGTGTGTGTGTGTGTGTGTGACAGAGGGGGAGGAAGGGAGAGGGAGAAGACAAGTCAGGATGGCTTCAAGAGTTTTGGCTTGAGTAACTTGGGGAACGGAGTTGTCATTTCTTGAGATGGGGAAGACTGCAGGAAGAGGAGGTTTGGGCAGAGTATCAGGAGCTCAGTTTAGGACATGTTAAGTTTGAGGGAACTATTGGATACACATGTGAGGATTGCTAGTAGGCAATTGGATGCAAAAGTGGAATTCAGGGAAGAGGTCTGAGCTGGGGATATTTACATCTGCATGTAAATGGTATGATAAGGAGTGAGTGAGGTGATAAGAGGAAGTCCAGGGGAATTTAAGCAATGCATGAAGGCAAGAAACAGCATGTGATTATGAAAAATGTGTTGGGTTGCGTGTTTGGAGGTTTGTGTGAATTTCAACAAATCTCTGCTTTCAGACTCAATTTTCTTGTCTGTAGAAAGGGGAAGTAAATAGCCTCAGTCATCCCTTTTTTGGACTAGATGATCTGGTCATTTCTAAAATGTGGAGTCTAATGTTTCTGAATTTTTTAGGTTTGGCAACAGAGAAGCTCAGAAGCTTTCATCTCAGTTCAGTAAGATTATTTCTGAGAGCCATTGCATAATGAGACATCTGTGTATGACTAATCACAGATAGTACTTCTGACCCTCGTCTTTCACTTGTCCAAACATAAGCTCTAACACAAAGCACACACATACACACGCACATACGCACGCACGACACAGACACATTCTGATGATCTCTTTATATTTGTTTGATCTTTCAGATGGTTGAGTGGCTGAGAGAATAGTGAATGGTAGAAAACTACCTGCGGCTGCTTCATGCTAGCCCAGAAACATCCTGTGGTACACATGGATTTTCTTTAAACTTGTAGTAAATCAGTCACAAATCAGACCTTAACTTTTATTTCAGGAATCTTGGCCTGTGAATCTTACTATCTTTGCTTGAAATATAGTAGAAGCCATGCACCATATCTGTAAAAGATATAAAAAGTTTTGAGAACAGTGACTGGCACTGGGTCTTGCTTGTTTCAGAAAGACCGATGAACTCCATAAATTGCCAGTAAAAAGTGACTTATTCATAGAGGAAAGGAATATTCATTGAGTACTTAATCCACATGGGCACTGCGGGGTGCTTATTGTGCATTATCTTGATTTAGTTAATCTTTATATGAACATGGTGGGTAGATACTATTCTATCCATTGTTTAGATGAGGACCTGAGACACAAATAGCTTCAATTCCTTGCTTTGAGTTGCATCAGTAGGGCTGTTAAATTTAGGAGTTAGGAGTCAGGCAGTACTCTGGGTCCTCAGAGCTCATGTTGTCCCATGATACATCTATTCTTGAGGTGTGCATGTCAGGAGAGTCAAATTTAGGAGACGGGGGTCTGCTTAGGGGAGTCTGAAGGGCTCCAGGTGTGTGCTGGTACTTGACCACTGTCTGCTGTTCTTGTGTTTCCCATGCTCAGATGACAACTGAGCCATATGCTTTATCCTTCAGACCATTACTAATGCTTTTTCAAATCCACATTAAGGTATATGTTTTGCCTTTAAGCAGATTTTCTGTATTTTCTCTCTGTCATGCAAACATGTGAGTATTACTTAGTCAACAATCCAGGAATGACTATGGAATCTATAAAACCCCATCTGAAAATATTCAAATATGCATAAAACTAATACAGATGCATTTAGAAGAGGGGACCCCTGTAGGGGAGAACAGGGGGCCTGGGATAAAAGTGAGATGAGCGGGCATCACACCAAGGCCCTGCTGTGTATGTGCATGTGTATGTGTGCTTGCATACGAGATATAAGATAACTGTGAAGGTTAACTTAGACGTGTGGCAGTGTTTTGTGACGTTACACATGTGTAAAGGACTGCTGTTATGGTTGCATCAATTCAGAATTAGATAACTTTTGGTAGTTAAAAACCAGGGACTCGTTCTTCTAGTTTCAATCCCTGATATAATTATTGTAACTTTGCCCATTTTTATTCAGCAAACTATATATAAAAAAAATAATTTGTTTTCCTTCAGATAGTAAGTTTCTTCTGGAGTAATGAGAAAAGTTTAAAAAATCCTTTTTCACTTGAGACAGTTTTCAGATTTCTCTCTCTTTTTAAACTCGAGGGATAGAATTCCAGAGCTATTTCCACTGAGAATGGCTTGATGAAGCCAAGGCAAACAGCCCAGCGATACCTCTGCAACATTTCCTGCACACTGCCAGTCTTCCTGCTTTATGGCAATTTTCTTAGTCTCCTGTTACCTGTGTTTATGCTTCCAGTTCCAAATTTGAAGTGTTAATCTTCTTTCTGGCTTAGAGAATCCCAAGATACCAAAAACATTCATTCATCATCCTCCCTTATTTTTTTCTTTTCATGTTCCTCTTTGACTGTCATTTCTAAGCACAAGTTGTAAAGTTGCCAGGACATTTCCTTTAACACTCTAGTGATTCCATTCTTTATGCTGGTCCAGGACAGCAGTACTTGCCATCTACAGCTTCATCTTTACCATCTACTTCCTTTTCAAGTCTACACTGACATTTTAGCAGTTCTAACTAAGCTTCTTAAATCCTTGCTAATAACCCCCTTTGGGAGAAAATGTAAACATGGTTTTTTAGTCAAACATACTTTCATATCTTCTTCTTGTTAACCAAGCTTCTATCTAATAATTATAGTATATCAGTATGATTTCTAATTTAAAAATTTTGAAAACTAGCCTAAAGGAGATTTTCACATAAGATTATTTTTATATCCCAAATTCTGTAATGATATACTTTAATGTCATGCTGATTAAAATTCATATTTTTTATCATGTTTCTTAAATGATTATTTGGCTTTATCCTGGCCTTTTCTTTTATTTACAGGAGATTGATTCAGTAATATTGTTACCTTGTTTCCTTATTGACACTTCTAACATTAAAATCAGTTTTTATCAGGGTCTCATGTCTTTCAGGGAATTTATTCATTTCAGATAGTGGCTCTTCTAGGTATTAGGGTGACTCTGATGACTAACTGCAGCATAGTAAGTAAAACTGATATTGCAACTGAATTTTTTTAATGTACCTGAGGTACTACCAGGAATCGAGCACTTTATTGTCTATGTAGAATGCAGATAGAGCAGTAGGCAGAGGGTGAACTAACCTGAGAAAACCCTGATACCCTTCCAAATATATAAAATGCTGGATAAAATAATATGACAGAAAAATTTTAAAGTACATAATTGAGCTCCAAAGCAAACTAGGAGATATTTTCAGGTTCCTGAAACAAGGAAGGACCCAAAAACATAGTAGTTAGAAAGAACAGAAGCTTATAGTGGCCCACAGGGGTGTCTGTACCTAACATATGCCTTAGGAGCTGAGATTTTAACTCTGAATTAAGGATTCAGGTCTCTAAACACAAAAGAAAGATGGACCTCAACTCCCAGAATAAGGACTAAAGCTGGAATAGGCTCACCTGAAAGAAACAGAAGCTAGAGCTTCATGTAGGCAGGGGCCTGAACTGTGCCAATCATAGTCTGAGCCAGTCTGAGCCAAGAATGTAGCAAAGCACTAGCCTACATCTGATAGCAGTTCCAGAAGGAGAAGGTGTAGCAAACGAGGCCAATGCAATATTCAAAGGGATAATGGCTGAGAATTTTCTAGAACTGGAGAAAGTTTTGAGTCCTCAGGTTGAAAATAAACACTGAGTGCCATCGAGTAGGATTAGTTTGGATGGTATTATAGAATCACAAGGAATTGCCAAGTCATATCCATTTCTCTGCTGTTGAGAAATAACCTTAAGTTCTGGCATAAAGACATCTGATTATTTTTATTCATTTTTAATTTCTAGAGAAAGGAAATCAATACCTGTTCATAGTAATATTAATACATCTCAAAGAACTACACAGGGCCATAAGACATTTTGAGCTGGAAAATGTTTTATGTGTCATTGAATCTACTTCTGTTTTATGCTTTATTAAATTGAGGTCCAGAAAAATTGGTTGGATTATTCAAGACCTCATAGTTATGGAAAGATAGGACTGCAATCCAATTAATATTGAACTAAATAACATGCTATTCAAAAAATATACTCTATACCTGTAAGGTCTGAACATCAGGCTACAGCTGCTACTGATATTTTTTCCTGTATTTGATGAGCAGCATGGTCTGCCATTAGCTAAAATCTCTTTTATAAAAGATAACCCTTAGCTTCTTCTTCAGCAGAAAAAAAATATCTTTTTCCCCCCTCAATCATGCTAATTGGTGTTTTCTGAGGCTCTTGAAATTGCTGCCTTTAAAAAATCAACATAAAATATACATGGAAGCATTTACTTCTGTCCATGTACTTTTGAAACACTGAAAATTTAGCTGTATGCAGATGAAAATTCTTCTTCATTTCCATTGTAGTTTACCAGAACACAGAAATTGGTTCTTGCCTGGCCAGATTTAATCACTTTGATAATCTAATTATAATATTTGTTTATGACGTTAATTTTATGTCTAATTGTTCATTTTATATATTTCATGCTAGAACTCGGTCTCAAATTATTTGGAATTCTAGTATCTCCTGTGTATTTTGTTCTGCAACAATTCAGACCTGAATTCAGATAACCTACAGTTGGAAAATGACTGTTAGTGGATTGCCAGAAAGGCTGTATGAAGAACATCTTCTTTTTCCAATATTGGAAAATGGGAGTAAATAGCTCCCCCTACCCCAAGGCAGCATTCTCTCCAAAAGTGTTTGGTTAGGGGCCTATTACCATAGCATACTTGCCAACTGTACTTAACAAGCAGAAGAGGTAAAAGTGGGATATGAATTAAATAAGGCTGGCAGGGTTTTGATCTCTCATATTTACCAAAACAAATTTGCTACAGCTGCTATTTCAGATTATGTTCCCATTGGTGTTTCAATTGGTATATTTAGTATTTTTATATGAAATTATCTCTCTGTATGTATGTGTATTTTCCCCAACCAGTGCCTCAAAATATTGGCACTGTCAAATCATGATTTGTCAAGAGCACGTTCAAACTGCTTTGAGTGAAGCTGTGGAGAAAACTGAACGTTGCTAGTGATTGAATTACATTGTCTAAGTTTCCCTAAGTCTTGTTGATGTTTTAGGACTTAGCAGTAAGCTAAATATGTGGATTCAAACCCAAACAAAAAACAATAACCCTTTAAATCATCATTGTGAGCTTTAGGTAGGGCAATATTTTAACTTTTTCAATAAACTATTTGTAATAAACGTGAGTTTAGGATACTTTCGAGTTTGCCTTCCTTTGGAAGCTTTTTTGTGCCCTGATTTTCCCCCTCCCATGATGATCTTGGAGCAGATCTCCCTTTGAAGTCAGCAGGAATCTTGGAGCTTGGATCAACACCCGTGAGAAAGAGAAAGGGAAGAACCAAGCCTTGATAATTGGTCCCCACCAGAAGGCCTGTTGGTTGTGACATCATAGGGGAGTGTGACTTCATATAATGAAGGGATAGCAGGGGGAAACACCTTCTAATAAAGCCAGAGCCCATTTCCATGTTAAAACACCATTTCCTTCAGTAAGATGAAATTTGAAGATTTTTTTTTTTTAAAGCAAAATGGCATTTTATTAGAATATTTCTCTCATCCTTCTGTGAAAGCATCAGAGACAATGTGGTATTGCTCAGCATCCTTCCAGTTTAAACTGCATAATGATTTAAAACTTTTTTCTTAAACTTTTTGAATGTAAACAGCTACTGTGTGTGCCTTTTTGGTACACATCTCCCAATGCTTTATATGGGAAAGATACTGGTTCTTCATGTCTCCTTCTACTTCATGTGGATTTATACATTTGGTATAAATATGTCATTTCCAGTGACATATTTTAGAATCCCAGAGATTTCCTTATAGTGTCAAGTTTACATCAGAAGAGGGAGAGAAGGAGACACAGAAAATGTGTTTAAAGAAAGGTTTATAGGAGTATTTCAGGAGAAATCTTAATTTTAGTTGAAAACTGGAAAAGGCTGAGAGCAAGTTGTCAACTCATGATTGCTGGAGTACCAAAGTAAAATTTTAAAGGAATTTACTTAAAAATGAGTATTGTATAGTGTGTTAGCAAAATCAAGAATCATAGAGAGTTGTACAAACATAACTTACATACTTTAAAAAAAATCAGTATTTTATATTTTCTGACTTTGCAAATAGACTGTAGGATGATATAAAGAACCAGACCTAAGGTTCTCACTGATTCTTGTACTCAGCCCTCTGCTGCCTTGAAGTTCATCAAATAATTAACAGACAAAATAAAACAACAACAACAAAACCACTGGTTTTAAACAAGCCCTAAAAAGCAATAAATAGCTATAGCGCCAAATCTAAATTATTTCCTTTAGGATTAACCTGACAGTTGTTACAGTGAAAAGATGTTTGACATCAAGTAGGAACTGGTGCCTGAATGTGAATATGTCTTAGACTTTTAAATTTTAGGAACTCAAAAGTCTAAGAAGGCCTAGAACCTCGATACCTATGAGAGCTAAATCATGTAAACACACACAAAAGACATAATGAAAATGTTTTCATGGTAAGGAGTAGGAATATTTGATCAAAGTTCAGGCTAAATACCAGAGTGAAAGGAATGTCTCCTTAAAGCAGACTGCTGTAGAAGAAACTGAGATGAACCTAATTCTCACCCTGCTAAGTGTGCCTTACTAGGACTATGATTTAGTGATATGTTCAGCATCCAAAGTAGTAATTATATAGTTGATGACAAGGTAATTACAAGGTTTAAATTAAAGAATATAGTATTTTATTCCCTTCAAAAACACCGTGTTTACTCTCTAGAATATTATCCCTCCCTCTCTATTTCATTTAGATATAATCCAAAGATGATGTATTGAAATAGATGTTATTTGCTTACAATTAAAGGTGCTTGACTCTTAACAGTTGGTAAGCTGATAAAAGCTGGTGTCAGTGGTATCAGATTTCTAATTGATCTGATTGCTTGTAGACTTGGGAGAGGACTGGGGAACACACTAGTTAAAAAAATCAGCTGCCATTATAATGACAGCATTGGGGATTCTTTTTTTGCAGAACAACATTTCAATATTATTTACACAAATCATGTGTAATGATTTCAATAATGTTTCAGCAGTCTAATAAAGAAATAAGAATAGATCATCATGCAGTATACAATATAGGAAAGGAAATATTTTTATAACAAATGTCTTTCAAATCCAAAAGCACTTATAAGGAATCTTTAAATTTAAAAAAATTCAAATATTTTTCTTGTTGGTAGAAGACAATAGAAAATACCTTTAAATAACTGGGTAGTGCAGATGTTAAAGTCACTTTTTAATATTTGATGTCAGAATGCTATTTATTTTTGAAGTTTACATATTTGCATAAAAATGGGTAAACTCTTAGAAAACTCTTTAGAAAACATGTCTAGATTTAGAATTTTATATATCTTCTTTTGGATAACTAAATTTATGCTGCTAAATTTTTTCATATCTTAGTTTATTATGTCTTAATTTATTAATAGTTTTACTTTTCTATACATTTCTTGAAATTTTATTGTAGAATATGGTCTATTTTTATAGAATATTATTAGTACATTAATATGTTAATTATTTTAATTTGGCCATGTCTTGAGAATATGATTTCCTTTAAAGCATATGTACTAAAAGCTAGCTTTAAGTTGCTTTGTTTAGCATATTGACACAGAAGTATAAATGTAGCCCACTGAACTTCTGGGCATTAACTATATATCTTATAGCTAAATGTTGGATATAGAGTGTGTGAGAGGTGCAGAGTAGAAAACAAAATGTTCTTTTCAAATTTTTTTTAAAACTTATTTTTATTGTTGAATGTATTACAGATACCCCCCCCCTTTCCCCCCCATTCCATACTGGTGTATTTGTCCATTGATGATGAAAGAAAGGGTTGTAATGTAGAAAACCTCTGTCCTTCTTCCTCGCATGTGAACAGGCTAGTCCCAGATTTGGCCTTTGAACTGTGATCTTGGGGAAATTACTTTTCACTCAGTGGAAATTTCTGATTATAGATAATACTGTCTATTCTGGATTTTTCAAATAAAGACATTTTGAGAATTAAATGTATTAAGCTAACTTAAAATGAATATACATTCCAATTTATACAAATTTGACATGAAATGCTCAAATTATTTTTAAAAAATAAATTGCAGTAGGATGAAGTTGAAAAAACATACAAACACACACACATATTCTTATATAAATAAGAAAGTATGTGTGTATGTATATGTGTGTGTGTGTGTGTGTGTGTGTGTGTGTGTATGTGTGTATTCACCAAATGTTTCTTTACATAGAAGATTCCTTAGACTCAGAGCAACTACAATGTAATTTCAGTCACCAAATGTAGTTCTAGTATTAAGCATCCAAACAACATACATATAGGTATTAACTGTTTTAAAAAGTTTCACATGTTTTATTGAATATTCTTAATGCATCAGTTATCATAATGGTCATGACATTAATGGTGCTATAATTTAATATACATTTAGATAAACTTGCTTATGCAAAATTGTATATATGTTCCGATTTGTTTTACTTCATGAAAAGTAGTGTTATTCATCTGATGCAAGTGGCCATATTTTATTTTAGTTTGTTATAGATAGATAGATATAGATGTACAGAAACAGATAATTTATTTTGAAAACCAAAAAAGCAGTGTTATGCTAAAAGTCTACATCAATTTGGAAAAAGTTAGAAATTTCAGAGGAACAAGTTCCATAGCAACTATAACTCTCCTAACTAGCACTGACATGGTAAAAAGTAACACTTAATAATGTATAATATAGCCCTGGCTTGGGTTTGGGTCAGCAGTTACAGCATCAGCCCAAGGACCAAGAGTTGCGGGTTCGATTCCTATCAAGGACACGTACCTCAGTTGCAGTTTGGTCCCCATCCCTGGTTGTGCAGGAGGCAACCAATTGATGTGTCTCTCTCACATCGATGTTTCTCTCTCTCCCTCCCTCCCTCCTTCCCACTCTATCTGAAGATAAATGGGAAAAAAATGTCCTTGTGTGAGGATTTAAAAAATAAATAAAGTGGTTTAATAATGTATAATATAATTATCTTTCATGTTACTATATTATGTACATTAAAGTTAAATTTCAGCTTCTCTAGGAAATTTAATTTCTGTATTTTATGAATGGGTTATTTCTGTTGTAATGCATAATATCTTACTATCACTGTATTTGTTTTCTAGGGCTGCTGTAACAAAGTACCATAAATAAAGTGGCTTAAAACAACAGAAATGTCTTGTCTCACAGTTCTGGAGGCCAGAAGGCTGAAATCCCAGGGCTGGGTTGGTTCCTTCTGAGAGCTGTGAAGGCAGCATGTATTCTAGGCCTCTCTCCTTGGTTTGTGAATGGCCTTCTTTTCCATGTGTTATTTCACAATCTATGTGTCCACATTTCCTCTTTTTATAAGGACACCAGTCATATTTGATAAGGGCCCACACTGATGACCCCACTTTTACTTGATTACCTGTAAAGACCCTATCTCCTGTTAAGGTCACATTCTGAGGTACTGGGGGTTAGGACTTCAACAAATGCTTTTTTTTTTGGTGTGTGTTGGGGAGGGGGGATGCAGAGTTTAACCCATAATAGTAACCATTGTTTTATATTTGATACACAAAAGTGCTTCCCTGATAGGATGAAAGGAACTGAATATCTTTTAAGATATAATTAGTTAATTTCCATGAGATTTCTGAGTGATAGAATATATGTAAAAATAAAACATTGTGGCTATTATTGAATTTTTAAATGCCAGCATTACTTTTAAGATGATTGAGAGGACTTGAAATGAATGAATTCATTTTGGGGGGTGGTTTATTCTATTTCCACAGCTAGTGTTTAGAAGATTTACTAGACTAACATGCAAGCGTGAATCCTTTGTATTATCTAAAATTCCTTTAGCATACCACTTTCATTTGTCTAGGGGAGTTCATTAAAGCCAGATTTTTAGTAAGCTTCTACAAATAATTCATCATGGATGAAAGGCAGTTATATCCCAAAAGCACTTACTTTTGCTTATCATGAGTGTTTTTGTTGCTGTTATTATTATCTCTTTGCATCTAAGATAAATGTGTTGAGAGTTTCATCAAAAGCTTAATACACTACAATTACATTTTCCTCTAATGTAACTGTGTAACCAGAATTCTCAGATATTATATATCAACTCTATTATTATTCAATTGTAAGAGACATAGTAAAGTGTAATAATTTCAAGAGACTGTAGAAGCACTAGCATTAAATATTAAATATTTAAATGAGGAAACACTGATTAATTCATAATATTCTGAGCAACTCATGAATGTTTAATACCCATATCTTGCCTTGATTGGATATTATTTAACTGGAACCATGGTCACTGTAGGACTGCTTAGTTTCCATTTCTTATTTGTAGGCCCAGTTTACAAAATTATTTATTTTATTTTAGGTAAATATTATTTTGAACTTCTCACTATTTATTTTTACTATTTCATAAGCTAGAGCAGAATGAAAAATTAAAGGTTAACAATATCTATTAAATATTTTAAACTATAATTATTTTTAAAAGTAATAGTTGAGATTGTTTGCATAGTCTTAATAAAGTGAAAGTACCTTAGTGTACCTTTTGTTTTTTTGACTTAAATTTTTTTATTTATTTTTAATTTAAATAATTGTAAGTTTTCAATCACAGTTGACATACAATATTATATTAGTTTCAGGTGTACACCCCAGTGATTAGACATTGTATAACCTACTAAGCGATCATCCCGATAAATCTAGCAAACATTGACACCATACATAGTTATTGCAATATTATTGATTATATTCCCTATGACTATATTCTCCATGACTATTCTGTAACAACCAATTTGCACTTCTTAATCCCTTCACCTTTTTCACTCAGGCCCCCAACACCCCTTCCATCTGGCAACCAACAAAAAGTTATCTGTATCTCTGAATCTGTTTCTGTTCTGCTTGTTTATTTTGTTTGTAGATTCGAATGGTTAATAGATTTGTATTTATTACCATTTTATTGTTTCTTCTTCTTCATCTTCTTCATTGTCATCGTCGTCGTCTTCGTCGTCGTCTTCTTCAAAAAGACCCTTTACATTTCATATAATACTGGTTTCGTGGTGATGAACTCCTTTAGCTTTTTCTTGTCTAGGAAACTCTTTATATGTCCTTCAATTCTAAATGATAACTTTGAAGGGTAGAGTAATCTTGGTTGTAGGTCCTTGCTTTTCATCACTTTGAATATTTTTGCCAGTCCCTTCAAGCCTGCAAAGTTTCTTTTGAGAAATCAGCTGACAATCTTATGGGAGCTCCCTTGTAGGTCACTAACTGCTTTTCTCTTGCTGCTTTTAAGATTCTCTCTTTGTCTTTAACCTTTGGCATTTTAATTATGATGTTTCTTATAAATCTTAAGGAAACTGTTGTCTATGGAATTGGTGAGGAAATCAGTAATGGTGGTCATGATGGAAATGTGTTTCTGCCTCAGGGCACCTTTCACAGTTTTAATCCAAGTTGTGCTCAGTGTCCTTTCTTATCCCAGGCTTGGTACCCACCCCTCTAACATCTGTCATGAACAAGATTAAACCTGCCTTTTCTCTAGTCAGAAGCCTTTCTCTTTTGAAAGGGGAAAATTAGTATTGCAATGATATGATTATTTTTAACTCATGACATATTATTTATTGTATTCAATTTAGGAGAAAGTCATTATCATAAATAATAAGTGTGCAGTTATTACTGGTCTAGTCTACACAGCAATACTAAAAAATGTAAATTTGTTTCTTTGAGTTTCAGTCTCAAAACAATCACAGTTGTTGTTTCTGTTAATTGAGAGACAAAGCAATGGTTTTCCAACTTCAGTACTTTTTTTTTTTTATCCTCACCTGAGGACATTTTTGCATTTATCTTCAGACAGAGCAGGAAGGAGAGAGGGGGGAAGAGAGAGAGAGACACATCGATGTAAGAGAGACACATGGACTGGTTGCCACCCACACGACCCCAACCAGAGCGAGGACAAACCGCAACCAAGGTATGTGCCCTTAGCGGGAACCAAACCCGGGACTCTCTGGTCTGTGGGTCGACACTCTAACCGCTGAGCCAAACCGGCCAGGGCTCCAACTTTAGTACTTCTAAGAATTATTTGAAATACCTATTAGACATGCGTATTTCCCATGTCTTTTTCTCTCATTCCCACTTAGTGCATAGAAATTCTATTTTCTTAGATATTTGGTAAGTGTTGAAAATCTGTATTACTACCAACTTCCCCAGGAGATTCCTATATAGGATGTATTCTGTAGGCCACACTTTGAGAATCACTGGTTAGGAAATGTGTTCCTTAATAAATCTAGTTTTTCTTTGTAGAATAGATGTATTTGTAGACGTTTCATCAATGTGGGGATGAGGGACACCGACCCCTGTATAGTCGAAAATTCACATGTAACTTTTGACTCCCTCAAAACTTAATGTAGTCGTCCCTTAGTGTCTGCAGGGTGTTTGTTTCAGGACTGCTGAGGATACCAAAGTCTACATATGCTCAGGTCCCTTAAATAAAATGATGTAGAGCAGTGCATACAGTTGGCCCTCCACATCTGAGGATTCCCAGCTGTGGATCGAAAATACTGTTTTTGATCTGCAGTTGTTTAAGTTTGTGGGTGCAAAACCTGGGGATACAGAGGGCTGACTGTATATTTATTGAAAAAAAATCCATGTATAAGTGGGCCCATGCAGTTCAAACTCATGTTCAAGAGTGAGCTGTATTTTAAATTATGATGTGCACACATCAGCTTTACTTAAAGAGATAGTCCTGCCTGGCAAGTTCTTTCTCTTTGTCGATCCTTGAAACAATCTGGTAGCATCAACAGTAGACTCATAGCTTCTGTTGTAACTTATTAGCTTCAAAAAAGTTATAAGCTCTTTGATTACCAGAGAAATAGTGGACAAATGTCTTTTGGTTAAATATTATATATATGCCTGGAACAAAGTGCTGACAGTATTGATTTCTGGATAATGGTATTTCAGGTGACTATCATTTTTTCAAAAACATTTTTTTTAAAAATTCAAAATTTTAGAATAAGGAAGCATTAAATTTATAAATAGAAAAAAGTGTAATTTAGTTTTTTTGTTTTTGTTTTTTATCCTCACCCGAGGACATTTTTTCAGTTTTTGTTCAGATAGAGTGGGAAGGAGAGAGAGGAAGAGAGAGAGAGAAACATCAACGTGACAGGGACACATCAGTGGCTGCCACCCACACGACCAACCAGGGCCGGGGACAAACTGCAACCGAGGTACATGCCCCTAGCGGGAACCGAACCCGGGTCTCTCTGGACCGCAGGCCGTCGCTCTAACCGCTGAGCCAAACCGGCCAGGGCTGTAATTTAGTTTTAATAAGTGAAAAATAGTTTCATCTGACTAGGTATGGTTGGAGAGAGAAACTAAAAATAATCAATAGAATAAAACAAAATAGAAAGGCATTCCAGACAAGAAAAAATCAATTAGCTCTGGGTTTTTGTTTTTGTTTTGTGAGTTTGACTGATGGAGGAGAAAGCCACTTTATTTATTTATTTATTTATTTATTTATTTATTTATTTATTTATTTATTTAATCTTCACCTGAGGACATCCTTAGAGAAAGGGAGGGAGAGAAAAAGACAGATTGGTTGCCTTCCACATGTGCCCCAATCAGGCATCAAACCCGCAGTTATGTGCCCTGACCGGGAATCGAACTAACAACCCCTTGGTGCACAGGACGACGCTCAACCAACTGAGCCACTCTGGCTGGGCCCAGTCTCCTTTAAAAGGAAAGAAACAGTTTGAATTCTTCCGTGCCCTTTGGACAATCTTGACAACTCATATGTATCTTAATAAGTGCCAGGCTGTCAAAAAAGTATTTTAGCTACTTTAGAGGAAGCATAGGAGGGCCTGGGATTTATGGTTAGAGTGAATTCAGTAGAAATTTCAGTATGTTTTTCTCTTTTTTATCTGTATGAAAACTCACCCAGGTTGACAGTTATGGATATCTGACTTCTTGTGAGGGGATAGTTTTGACCTGATGGTATGGAGGCCAGAAGGGAAGGGGAGGTGACCAAGCAAATAATGTCATCCAGAAAGGAAGATTTGGGCCTTGAGTGTTTATTGAGTAGAAGCTAATTTTAATGCATTCTTGACCTTTGGAAAAAGAAGTTATTATTAATTTAGCAATGAAGTTTCCTGGTTAGGATTGAATCCAAGCATCCATCAAGGTGTAGATAATAGGCAAAAGTTTAGCAGAGGAAGGAAATATTAACCACAGCTGATATCCTGTAAGATTACTAACAAAGTCAGCTGTGGAAATTTTTGGTTTCCGATATCTCTTCTCTAAACCCATCATCTAATCTATCACCTGGCTACCCACCATCAAATCAAGTGATTTTATTGAATCTGGAGGCAAACTAAAGCTATTTCATTATCCTTTAGGCTTAAAATTTGTTTATCTTATCAGGGATCAAATGAGAGTTTATGCCTCAGAACTTTATGGGGTGCTGCAAGGAATGAAATGTTGGTAGCACCAGCAGGTGGATGTGGAAATGATAGCAGCTTCTGGTAAGCAGGGATCATTGTGGGGCAGGAGGCTGATAATGTAGCACAGTATTGTCTCCAAATCTGTGTTTTTAGTGATTGCTTTCAATAACCTCATTCTCAGTAAGAATTACTCAGGTCCTGTTCAATTGTAGTTTTGTAGGTAAAATAATTAATCTAATAGTTTTGAACACACAACATGTACCAGAGAGTATTCTTAAAAATTCATATAAATGATCTCATCTAGTTCCTATAGTTCCATTTTGCTTTTTAGATTTCCCTTTTTGTTTTTTAGACTGGCCTTTCTTCAACCCCAATATATTATGAACTCAAATACTGGGGAGATTAAAAGAAATTTTTTGTATTTCTTTTCATTTTTTTTGGACTGGTATTTGTGCAAAACATAATAGATAGAACTTCAACAGTATTTTACTGATGTATATTATGCCTACAGAAAATATAATGTATAGCTTATTGAATTTCTACAAACTGAACTTACCTGTGTTACCTTTACCCAGATCAAAAGTAGAGCCTTTGTAAATATACTTTTAAACAGAATTGGATCCTGCTGTTACCTAGAGTTTGGCATCCTGCCTTTTCTGCTTAACATTTTGTTGCCAAATATTCCCCATGTTACTACATATTCTTCAAAACAACAAGCTTTGTAATGGCTGCATGATAGATCTTCAAATGTGTGTACAGTAATTTAAATAATATTCTTTGAATATTGGATATTTAGACTGTTTCAGTTTATTATTTTAAATAGTGTTGTAGATTGTGGTATTGAACATACATTTCTGACTGCATCTTTGATTATTTCCTTAGGATATATTTCCACAAGTGCAATTTCTAGATTAAAGAGTGTGAATATTTTAAAGCTCTTGATACATATTGACAAATTACTCCACAGAATGGCTCTACCTATCTACCAGAATTCATGGGTGCCCACATTCCAATGCTGGGTGTTTTCGTGTGTGTGTGTGTGTGTGTGTGTGTCTTTATCTTTGCCTTCTTGATAGAAATTGGTGATATGACTACTGTTTGAGTTTTCTTTGATTATTAGTGAGGTTAATGTTTTCACATGCTTATTGAACATGCTAATTTATCTTTCTATTTCTCTTATATAGAAATTAAAATAAAACTACAAAATTACTGCTTACTTATTTTTTAAAACATTTTTGGGATATAAAAGCATATACGCCTTTAGAAGAATGTCTTTTTTAACTCATAAAAATTTTGAGAAAGTGATACAGTAAGTTTACCCTTTATGCTTGCCTTTTCAAAGCAGCCATATAACTGGTTTTAGAGAAAAATCTGTGTCCATTTCTGAAATTTAAGTTGGATTGTAAATAAAATTGGAATGAAAATTATACATTTCAAAGCCCCCCCCCATGGTACTGGTAATGTTTTATTTCTTTTATATTTTTTTCTTTTTATATAAATGGAGGTGGGTTGATAACATTTTATAGGTTTCAGGTATACAACATTGTAGTTTGATATCCATATACTTGATAGCGTGCTCACCACCAAAAGTCTAGTTTTCACTTGTCACCATATATTTGACCCCCTTTACCCATTTTTCCCTCTTCTCTTTCTCTCTGGTAATCACCAATCTGTCTGTATCTATGAACTTGTTTTTGTTTTGTTCAAAGGCTTTATAGTTGGCTATTCAGTACATGAAAAAGTTATGATATTAAGGTTGTTTATCAGGCTTTAAAGATATATTTGATTTTTTGTTACCATATCTGAGAGACATAAAATATGGGAAGTTTTATAATTTCAGGAACTAAAGATTTTGTAAAGTAGCTTTTACATGAAGGCAGTAGAACTTTAATAAAATAAGAAGGAATTCATACAAAAGTGAGGATGAGGTGAGAGGTCAGTTTTTTCTTGTCAAATTTATCTCCATTTGCCTCTGTTTCTGTCCTGAGCCTGGCTACTGAGCAGAGACTGCCAGGACTGGCAGGCAGATTGTGCTGTGTGTTATGTAATTTGACAAATAACTTGTGGTTCTGAGCCTATTAGGATGAGGCCTTTTTAACATGTGTGTATTAATCCCTATGTTAGAATTCTGATCTCCAGATGTTACAAGCATTAAGCCATTCTATCCTCTTTTGGAAATAAATTTGCCAGAATATTCTCTGCATTTCAGAGTATCTCCATGTTAAAACTTTACCTGTTACTTATTTGCTCTATGTTTTGATGTCACCAAGTCCTGTTTCTTCCTCATATTTCATAAATAAGAATTTCCTATGTAATAAGGGCATAGATGATTTTTACAGTTGGAAGGGACCTTAGAAATCATACAGTCTTTTGAATTCTCAAACTCATGGAAATAGGTCAAAGCAAGAATATAGTTGTAAACTGAATGAACATATGGAAAGTCAGGGAAGGTTTATCTGCTAAGTGTGTAGAAGGAATAGATTTTTTACCAGGCAGAGGTGAGTGAGTGTGTGTGTGTGTGTCTGTAAGTCTGTATGAATGTTCCCAGCAAGTACACAGGTTCTGTGATAGGAGGAAGGGAAGTGTGGTTAGAACAGACAGGGAGAGGATATATTGTTCAAGATGAGGTTGGATTTTAAGCTACAGTTTGTAGGTCATTGCTATGGTTTTGTCCTTTATCCAAGGGATAAAGAGAAGTTTTAAACTGGAGGTATGAGTTGGGGAGGAGTGTCCCACAATCAGATCTGCCATTGAAAAGACCACTGTGGCTACTGTTTGGAGAGGTGAACCAGAGAGAGTGCTAAAAGACTAGTTAAGAAGTAGTTGAAGCAATGCATGTGAATTCATAGAAGCTTGGAATAGGGAGGTAATAGAGGAGATGAACAGACTTGAGATAAGGACAGAGTTCAGATATATTTAAGAGATACAATTGGCAGTATTGGGAATTGGTGTGTGTGTAACTGTGAGAGAGATATATATTAAATATGATTGCAATCCTTGGATTTTGCACATGGTTAGATAGCTGTGCCATTCAGGGAAGTGGGGAACACTGAGAAAGGATCAAATTGTATATTGTTGTGGAATGGAGAGTGTTTTTATGCTTTATAATTTCAGGGGCACAGCCTCATTTATTGATGTCCCTCAGATCCAGAACAGTTTCTGGCACATAGTAGACATTCACTATATATTTGTTACATGAATGAATTATGCATTCAGTTTTGAACAGGTTGAGTTTGAATGTCTTTGAGACATTCAAGTGGTGATGTGAACTAGCTGTCAGGACTTATGGGGATCTATCTAAGCTAGAGCTTATAGGAAGGACACCTGAGATCCATTGACATCTAGATGATGGAAGATGCTGAAGCTGTCTAGGCATAATGAACAAGAAATAGAATAAGAAGTAGAGAGGGCCTAGAACAGAGCCTTAAAGTACACTTCTTTAGTGGTTGGGGAGGGGTTAGCCAGAAAAGGACAAGAAAGCATTTCTAGTTATGTAGGAAAAAAACAAAAACTGAGGCTCAGAGAGGCTAAGGGAAGAGAGAGTAGAGTGGTACAGAGGAGTCAAGTAAGATGGGAACTAAAAATACCATTGGATTTAGCAACATGGAGGCCATTATGGCTTTAGTGAGAGCTGTTCTAGTGGAGTGTTTGAGGAGGCAGCTAGATTGGAATTGATTGGAAAGTGAATAGGAAATGAAGGAAGAGAGGTAGTAGTTTGGAGGCAAAAGATGAGGATATTTGATTACTTTTAAAATATGATTATAGCCCTGGCCAGTTTGGCTCAGTGGTGAGAACGTCGGCCCAAGGACCAAAGAGTTGCGGGTTTGATTCCAGTCAAGGGCATGTACCTTGGTTGGGTTTGGTCCCCGGCCCTGGTCGGGGTCGTGCGGGAGGCAACCAATCGATGTGTCTGTCTTACATCGATGTTTCTCTCTCTCTCTCTCCCTCCCTCCCACTCTATCTGAAGATAAATGGAAAAAAAAATATCCTTGGGTGAGGATTTAGAATATGATTATACACCAACACACACACATACAAAACCAGGAATTAGGGAAACTGGAATGCACTTTAACATAAATACTTAGAATGCAGAGGAATTTAATTCATGTATGACTAAACACTTACCAAGCATTTTTTGTGTGTGTGCCAGGTCCTTTACTGGAGAAATAAATGAGTCACATTGATGGCTTTTCTCTCCTTATGTAGACCTGTGCTAGGAGATGTGTATAGCCTTGCATTTCAGCCACTAGTTGTTACATGTTAAAGAGTTAGATAAGTATATAGGTTAAAATGCTATTTTGTATGGGATCCCTCCCAGGATGACTGCTTCTTCAAAGATTGTGATTCTGTCCAGGAGCACGTAAGGTGAACCAACTTCTCATTGGCATCTTGAGATCTCTTTTATACCTCTAGATTAATGGGAGTCCCATCAGTGAAGCTCCATCTCCTGCTGATGACAGCCATCCTTACCCCAAAGCCAGTGAATAAGTGCTGCCACCACCACCAGGTGGAATAACAGGACTACACATGTGCTGCCAGTCAGCATGGTTGCCTGGCAACAGGAGAAGGGGCTGATGTCTGTCAGCATGTGGGCACAATATAATCTAGCTCCAGGTGCTTGATGGACACAGTGATTACATGGACCCTCCATGTCACCTTTGGAAGTTGTGGTTCTGAGGCTGGGAGCTGGTCTGTTTTTGGAAGCCGAGTTTAGAAAGGGGACTATAGGATATGATTATCTGTCTACATAGATCTAAGTATTGAAAAAACAGAATTTGGGTTTAGCTATGAGACTAATGGGCTTCTGGCAAAGGATAAAGTATATCTCATGAAGACAAATAAGTTGTCTAGCAGGCATATGATTCTCACTGAATTTGAAAAGGTGAGAGATATGCCTCCATAAATCTGGAAAAAAAAAAGAGTTTACGGAGGATACCAGGTATGAAATAGAAAGAACAATAGTGGAAGAGATACATAGTGAACAGAGTGAATATGAAATTTTAATACAAGACAATAAATTATTTCCCAGCCATTGGGGGTCCCTTTGTAGTCACCAGATATCCTGGAAGGTTTGGGGAGGAGTTCCACAAGGTCACGGTATGGATTAATAAATAGGTGTTACCCTGACCTGTGAGGCTCAGTTGGTTAGGTGTCATGTCATCCCGTCCACTGAAAGGTTGCCAGTTCGATTCCCAGTCAGGGCACATACCTAGGTTGTGGGTTCAATCCCTTGTTGGAGTGTGTACAGGAGGCAGCTGGTCGATGTTTCTCTCTCTTCCTCTCCCTTCCTTTCTCCATAAAAAAAATCAATAAAAGCATATTAAAAATAAAGTTGTTGTTGGGAAAAACTTAAAGAACAAGGAGCCACAACTAGAAGATTTTGCTGACTCTCATCATCCCAAGAAGAGATAGGCAGGGACCAGATAGTGCAAAACCCTTGGTATAGGTCTGTGTCCCTGTTCCCGTGTTTCTTCCTTTCTATAGAGCAAGAGAAAAAGGGTAGTCCTGTTAGGGGAAAAATCTATCTGCTTGGGACCAGGCTTTCAGAAACTGAAGTTGTGTGGAAAGTCACCTGCCCAGCTTCTGGAAAGCTTGGAGCCTATGGAGTACTGCAGCTCCCAGGGAGGGGAGGAAGCCACCCATTCTATAGGAAGCTGAGCTTGGGTGCAGCCTCTCCTGCTGAAAGGAGAACTTATCTCTAGCTAGCTACCAGGCCACCTAGACTTTTACACAATTCCACTCATTGTCCCACAGGTAGAATAAAATTCATGGTTGTGATACAGCATAGAAAAGGTCTATTTTGCAAATTTTACCAAACATTCAAAGAAGAACTAATACCTATCCTTCTCAAACTATTCCAAAAAATTCAAGAGGAGGGAAGACTTCCAAGATCTTTTTAAGATGCCACCTTTATCCTGATTCCAAAACCAGGTAAAGACACTACAAAGAAAGTTGTAGGCCAATATCCCTAGTGAACATAGATGCTAAAATCCTCAAAAAAATATTAGCAAATCAGGTCCAGCAATAAATTAAAAAGATCATACACCATGATCAAGTGGGATTTATTCTGAGGATGCAAAGTTGTTACAATATCCCCAAATCAATAAACATGATATACCACATAAACATAATGAAGGGTAAAAACCACATGATTATACCAATAGATGCAGAAAAAAGCATTTGATAAAATCAAGCACTGATTTATGATAAAAACTCTCAGCAAAGTGGGAATAGAGGGAACATACTTCAACTAATAACAGCCATATATGACAAACCCACAGCCAACATCATACTCAATAGGCAAAAACTAAAAGTGTTTCCCTTAAGATCAGGAACAAGACAGGGATGTCCATTTTCACCACTCTTATTCAACATAATATTAGAAGTCCTAGCCATAGCATTCAGACAAGAAGAAGAAATAAAAAGCATCCAGTTTGAAAAGGAAGTAAAACTGCTGTTATTTGCAGATGATGTGAACCCTAAAGTTTCTACCAAAAACAAACAAACAAAAAAAAACACACACACTAGAACTAATAAATGAATTCAGTAAAGTAGCAGGATACAAAATAAATATTCAGAGATCAGTTTCATTTTTATACACCAGTAATGAAAAATGAGAAAGAGAAACTAAGAAAAACAATCCCATTTACAATTGCAACAAAAAAAAAGGTGCCTAGGAATAAATTTACTCAAGGAGGTAAAAGGCCTACACTTGGAAAATTATAAGATACTGAAGAAGAAAACTGAGGAAGATACAAATGAGTAGAAGCATATACTGTGTTCATGGATAGGGAAGAATTAAATATCATTAAAATGTCTTCACTACCCAAAGCAATCTATAGATTCAACAACATTGCTATTGAAATACCAATGGCATATTTCACAGAATTAGAACAAATGTTCCACAAATTTATATGCAACCACAAAAGACCCCAAATAGCCTCAGCAATCTTGAAAAATAAGAAAAAAGTTGGAGGTATCATGCTACCTGATATCAAACTATACTACAAGGTCATAGTAATCAAAACAGCATGGTGTTGGCATAAAAACAGGCATAGCCCTGGCCAGTTTTGCTCAGCGGTTAGAGCATCGGCCCGCGGTCTGGAGAGACCCGGGTTCAGTTCCCGCTAAGGGCATGTACCTTGGTTGCAGTTTGTCCCCAGCCCCTGTTGGGGTTGTGTGGGTGGCAGCCACTCGATGTGTCTCTCTCACATCAATGTTTCTCTCTCTCTCTTCCTCCCTCTCTCCCTCTCCCTCTATGAATGCAAAAAGTGTCCTCAGGTGAGGATTAAAAAAAATAATAATAAATTGGTTTTAGCCCTGGTCAGTTTGGCTCAGCAGTTGGAGCGTCCGCCCACAGACCAGAGAGTCCCGGGTTCAGTTTCCCCTAAGGGCATGTACCTTGGTTGCAGTTTGTCTCTGGCCCCAGTTGGGGTCGTATGGGTGGCAGCCACTTGATGTGTCTCTCTCACATCAATGTTTCTCTCTCTCTTTCTCCCTCTCTCCCTCCCGCTATATCTGAAGATAAATGCAAAATGTCCTCTGGTAAGGATAAAAAAACCAAACAAACAGGCATATAGATTAATGGAACAGAATAGAGAGCCCAGAAATAAACCCATGCCTTTATAGTCAATTAATATTTGACAAAGGGGACAAGAACATACAGTGGGATAAAGACAGTCTATTCAGATGGTGTTGGGAAAATTAGACAGATACATGCAAAAAAAAAAAATGAAATTAGACTACCTCCTTACACCATACACAAGGACCAACTCAAAATGGATTCGAGACTTAAATGTAAGCCTACAAACCATAAAAATCCTGGAACAAAACCTAGGTAGTAAAATCTCAGACATTTCTCATAGCAATGTTTTTTTTGATATATCTCTTTGGGCAAGTGAAACAAAATAAAAAATAAACAAGTGGGACTACATCAAACTAAAACGCTCTTGCACATCAAAGGAAACTATCAATAAAATGAAAAAACCCACTGAATGGGAGTACATATTCTCCAATGATACATCTGATAAAGGGTTAATATCCAAAATTTATAAAGA
Source organism: Tadarida brasiliensis (assembly GCA_030848825.1). Lineage (NCBI taxonomy): Eukaryota > Metazoa > Chordata > Mammalia > Chiroptera > Molossidae > Tadarida > Tadarida brasiliensis. Next base: position 52,607,711 of record CM061267.1, read on the forward strand.
ATTTATACAACTCAACACCAGGAAAACAAACAATCTAATTAAAAAATGAACAAAGGACTTGAATAGACCCTTCAAAGAGGACATACAGATGACCAAGAGACATATGAAAAGATGCTCAATGTCACTAATCATCAGGAGAATGCAAATTAAAACCACAATGAGATATCACCTCACGCCTGTCAAAATGGCTATCATCAACAAATCAACAAACGAGAGGTGTTGACAAGGAAGTGGAGAAAAGGCAGTGCTCATGCATGTTGGTAGCAGAAAGCAGCCACTGTGGAAAGCAGTAGAGAGTTACCTCAAAAAATTAAAAGTGGAACTGACCTAGTGATTTCACTTCTGGGAATATATCCAAAGAAACCTGAAACACTAATTCAAAAGAATACATACACCCCTAAGTTTATTACAGAGTTATATCCAATAGTTAAGATTTGGAATCAGCCCGAGTGCCCATCAATAGATGAGTGGATAAAAAAGCTATGGTATATTTACACAGTGGAATACCACTAGGCCATAAAAAAGAAGGAAATCTTACCTTTTTCAACAGCATGGATGGACCTGGAGGGTATTATACAAAGAATAAACTAGTCAGAGAGACAAATATATGATTTCACTTATATATATAATCTAATGAACAAAATAGACAAACAATATATGAACAGACTCATAGATATAGAGAACAGACTGACAGCTGTCGGGGGAGGGGATTAAGGAAATGGGTGAAAAAGGTAAAGGAATTAAGCAAAAAGAGAAAAAAACAAAACAAAACAGACACGAGCAACAGTATGGTAATTGCCAGAGGGAAAGGGGGTGGTGGGAGGTAGAAGAGGGTAAAGGGGAGATAAATAGTGACAGAAGCAAACTTAGCTTTGGGTGGTGAGTGCATGATGCAGTATACAGATGATGTATATAGAGCTGTATACTTGAAATCTGTATTATTTCATTAACTCTTGTCACTGCAATGAATTCAATAAAAAATTTAAAAAGTAATAAAAAATAAAGGATTTATTTTGTTCAGAGATACTGCAACAGATACTTTAGTACATTCCGACATTCAATCAGCTCATGGATGCCGTTAAGTATTCAGGAATTTTTAAGCCAATGTTAAATACAGTGATTATTAAAAATTAAATTATGTAAAATAACCAATACATAATTATATTAAAAACAAAAATTCAAAACTCATCACTTCCTAATTGTTTTACTACCTCTCACTATTGTTTATGTCTCTTGCATCTCTACGGGGAAAATACCTATGGAGGAATAATGGTGTGCTGTTGTACTTCTCTTCCCAATTCAGTGTTCAGTGAGGTCACAGCTGATACTTTTACATTAGCCATGGTGGGAGTTTGTAGTATTTATATATTAAAATACCAGGGCCTTTTGCCCTGGCCGGATTGGCTCAGCGGTTAGAGCGTCGGCCCATAGTTCAGAGAGACCTGGGTTCGGTTCCCACTAAGGGCATGTACCTCGGTTGCAGTTTGTCCCTGGCCCCAGTTGGGGTCGTGTGGGTGGCAGCCAGTCGATGTGTCTCTCTCACGTCGATGTTTCTCTCTCTCTCTCTTCCTCCCTCTTCCTCTCGCTCTGTCTGAAGATGAATGCAAAAACGGGTGAGGATAAAAAAAAACAACCAGGGCCTTTTGCTGCAGAGAGCCAGCTGTTACACATTTAGCAGCACACCATTGCCCATGTCCTTGAACACTGCCATTTCATTGTGCTCCAGCATTCTTTTAACAGCAATATCTGCACCTCTGAGCCGGAGGACTTTTTCTGGAAGGTCACTCTGTTCCTGCCAACGTGCACAGGAACAGCCCTCACCAATGAATGATGGAAATCAGTGTATAAAACTTCAGTTCCTTTCACCTTCAAGGAGAATAACTTTGAGGAAGGTGTTTTATACTATGTCCCAAAGTTTTTCCACAGGATTAAGTTTCAGTTGCTCACTGTGATAGTTTATTTCATATGTACTTTCTATTGGCTGCCTTCCCTTCCAGGTATCATTTCTTTCACTTCTGTGTGGTGTTCCCTCTGCTTGCCTCAGGGTCCACTTCTGAGGGAGCTGTGCAAAAGGGAATGCGGAATGTGGAAGCATATTGGAAAACTTTTGGGTAGGATCAAGGGAAGAGACAGAAATCTGATATCCTATGAGAATCAACAGTGAACCATCCAGCCAGATGGCAGACGTGGATGATGATTTCCTCATAGCTGGCAGAAAAGAGAGATGGAGTAGTCATAAGGGACCTCAACTGTGTTCATCTAATTCTAATTCTAATTATACTAAAAGCAGAGCATATCTACTTAAAAAGCACTTGTTATTAATCTATTAAGTACTGTGCTTAGCGGTGTGGGGATGTGATGAATAAAACGTGGCCACTAGTTTCAAGTTGCTTATAACCTATCAAGGGATAGCAAATGTATAGACACAGATATTTAATTCTCTCTCTAGGGAGGGAGCATGAAGGCTTGAATGGGGGGGGGGTGTGATACTATGATTTATTACAAATATATATTTGATCTTTGTCCCCATTTCTGGCGCAGAGTTCCTTAAACCCTTAGAATTTCCTAAGTGATGAGGTGTTATTTTAATGAGGTGACTTTTGGAAAGCACCTAAGGATGGCGCGTGCTTGCCAGAGGAGCCAGCCATGTGATTAGAGGGCTGGAACTTTCAGTCCCACTCTCTGACCTCCAGGAAGGTAAGAGAGGCCTGAGATTGAGTTCAGTCACCAATAGCCAAAGATGTACTCCGTCATGCTTATGTAATGAGCCTCCATAAAAACCCAAAAGAATGGGCGGTCAGCACTTGGAGATTCAGAGAGAATGCTGTTCAGAGAGACCATGGAAGCTCTACACCTCTTCCCACATATCTTACCCTATGCATCTTTTCCATCTGGCTATTGATTCATATTCTTTAATATCCTTTGTAATAAACCGGTAATCTGGTATGTAAAATGTTTCCCTGAGTTCTGTGAGCCACTCTAGCAAATTATAAACCCAAAAAGAGGGTTATGGAACTTCAGATATTTAGTGCTTGGATGTATGCTTCTGTTAAAAGCACAAATGACAACCTGGACTTGTGATTAGCATCTGAAGTGGGTGGTAATTTTGTGGGACAGAACTCTTTAATCTGTGGAATTTGATGCTAACTCTGGGTAGATAGTGTCAGAATTGAGTTTAATGGTAGAACACCCAGTTGGTGTGGTGTTGGAGAATTGCTTGGTGGTGTGAGAAAATCCTCCCACACACTGGAATTGAATATCCGCATTATAGGGAGCATCCTGAAGGAAGTGACATTTAGATGAGGCCTTGAGGAATTGGAGGGATTTCACCAGGGAGCTATGGAGAGGAAAGGGCTTCTGGGTGGAGAGAATGGTGAGAACAAAGGCCCCAAATTGGCAAAACAAGCCTTGTATTCATGTTCTGAGAAATATAGAAGTGGACAAGAGCATGGGAGCATATGGAAAGGAAACATGGAAAGGCAGGTTGTGGAGGCCTGGTTGGAATTCTGGGGAATCTTGGTATGCCTCCTAATATAATAAGTGCTGAAGATGCAGAGACACTATATAAGTGGTCTGATTCTCAAGGCAGAGGCTCCAAAAGGGAATTTTATGAGACCCAAGAGGGACAGGGGTCTCTAAATAGTCAATTCTAACTATAAATTGTAACTTTTTATGAAGAATAAAAGGGAGAGAGCCCTGATCAGCTTGGATTTCAAAAGGCATTATAAAAAGGCAGAAAGAGAGACACACACAGCCAGGAAGCATAGCCTGAAGAATGCTTTTGAGAATTTCAAACCTGCAATGAACTGACACTTGGAGAAAAGCAGTGTGTACTGGAAAGGCATTGATGGCATTATGGGCTGAATTGTGTCCTTGTCCAAATTCATACGTTGAGGCCCTCACACCCAGTTCCTTCAGAATGAGACTGTATTTAGAATTAAGGCCTTTAAAGAAGTAATTAACTTAAAATGAGATATTTTGGGTGGGCCTTAATTTGATGTGACTGGATTATTATAAGAAGAGGAAATTTGGGCACAGACGTGTGTGCACAGAGGAGGACACAATGAGAAGGCGACCATCAGCAAACCAGGGAGAGGGGCCAAACCCGTGAACACTTTGATCTTGAACGTCTAGCCTCTAGACCTGTGAGAAAATAAATTTGTTGTTTAACCCATCTAGTCTATGGTACTTATCGAAGCCCTAGCAAACTAATATTCTTGGCATGAGGCAAGCAGTGAATGGGGCCTTCAGCTTGGGGCAGGTGATAGAATCAATTGTCGTTTTTCCCAGATTTCCTATTTTTTTACTTCCACTTGCTAAAATTAATTTGTAACATCCTAAATCAATACTTGCAGCACCTTTACAGTCATTCACAGACATTTTCAGAGCTGTGAAAAATAAAAGTTTTCAGATGTGCATTTTCCCAGCTGAGGTTGAATGCTCTGCCATCTTGTTTCAGCCCTTGTAGTGTAAACAAGTGCCCTTTTCACAATCTATTTAGTGCCACATCTTTTGCATTTTTTATGCTTTTAGTTGATGTTTTGTTTGTTTGTTTGTTTAAAATGGACCCCAAGTGGTAGTGTTAGAGTACTGGATGCTATGACGTGCCTTATAGATAAAATAGGCTTTGTTAGACATGAGTTATAGTGTTGTTGCCTTTAAGTTAAATGTCAACAAATCAATAATAATATATATTAAATAAGGTTGTCTTTGAACAGAAACACATATAAAAACAAAGTTATGTGATGCTGGGTTGATAAAAATGTGATCAGAGGCTCAAAGGAACCTAACCCAGTATATCCCTTCAGAGCAAGCGTTCAGTATTGGCTAAGTCAGTGTTCATGGTGGCCTTATAGAACATGACTCCACAAATAAAGGGAATGTACTGTATGATGTTGGAGGGTGGTGGTAAAGTCTATCCACCTAAATTCTGTTTTCATCTTCTCCACCAAGAAGGCTTATTCCAAATTAAAAATGTAGAACGAAAGTACTTTTAGAGAAGAGTTGAAGCTCAAGGTAGATAAAGAAGTAGTGAGATGACCTGGACAGGGAAATGTGCTCAGTTCTCCAGCCATGAAAATGAAATATGTACACATTGGTTACTGAGTCACTGTTTCTCTATTTCATGGAGAACAGAAGTAGTACAACTGTTTTTTAAAATGTGTTTTACAATTACAGGTGACATACAATATTTTTCCAGTTTCAGGTGTAGAACATAGTGATTAGACATTTATGTAACTTATGAAGTGATCACCCTGATAAGTACAACTACTTCTGATGATGATTTGAGCAACCAGAGACTTAATGTTGGTTCATTAGTAAATTCTAGAAATTCTAATGACCTCAAAGCAATCAGAAAAGAAAGGGGTACGCCACAGCATTTAAGAATAGTTCCCCACAAATTATGCTATCTTTACCACCACGTGCCTCCACATTTGTCTTTTTGTATTGAATTCATAACTGATGTAACATCGAGTAAATGTTTTTTAAAGGTATACCTGCAAAATTAAGGAAACAGTTTCTTTTCTTAGTTATTGAGTCATAGTTAGGACGTATAGAGGCCTCCATTTGCCAAAAAAAAAAAAAAAAAAAAGTGACCACTGGCTCTGATATTGCTCTTTAGTGCTTGCCCAGAATCCACTGCAACCTTGGCTGCTCATCCTCATTCTGGATTTATTTTAGTCCTCCTCAGAGAAGATTCACTGGCACACATGAGGTCTCCTAAGAACAGGTGTCCCATTATATCCTCATCTTGTTAAATGTCATTGGCACTAGGAGAAAACTGTGGTAAAATAAAAGACAAAATGGCTTTTAAATGTAGTGGAATTCTTAATATAGTTTCAACTCAATTCAATTCAATTACAATTTTTAGTCCCGTGGATAGCCTTCGTTGGAAATTCTATTTCCCATTAGGTATCAATCTGGAGCTTTTCATATTACTGTAATTGGTCTATCCCAGGATCATCTACACAAAATCTACCTGGGATGGACATTTGTTAAACATGTTAATTCCTGGGCTGTATCCCAGTCCTACAGAATCAGAATCCCCTGGGGAGAGAGGTCAGGGGAAACGTAGGAATCTGAACTTTAATCTTTGGGAGGGTTTAGTTTGGCTAATGGTTTTACCAACTAGTCATTATTTGACTAAAAAATAATAATTTTATATATCAGGTTAGCACTTGTAGAATATGAGTCCATCTGTGTTGACTAGATATTGTAACTGATATTTTAAATTCTGATTGGAATTCTTAGATAAGCATTTCTGTATACAAACACTTGTAAACAAGTTTATAAAAATCTACATATATGCAAGTTTACCGTTACTCCAGCTCTAGTTTTCTATGGAAAATCTTCAACTTAAGAATTCAGATACATTTTCTCAAAAAAGAAAAAAAACAACAAATCAAAAACAAGTATGTGCTAAAGCTAGATTAAGATTAGTTTAGAAATCCTGTACCAGAAAATAAGGAATACCACAGGTGCAAGGCATACTTAGTCCTTTGCAAACTCCTTTCATTTAAATAATTTTTACATAATTAATCAGTAAACTTTTTCTTATGTTCCTAAGCCTGAAGACATTTCCTGATAATTATTCATACCTGGTGGTTGTTTTTTAAATCTTTATCCTTGGAAAAATTGTCTTACAGTTGTATTGAAAATACAAATTTTTACTAACCTACAAGAGATTTTGTTATTTTAAGAATGATTTTAAGAATCATACTGAATGGCATGTTGTAAAATATAAAGTGTGACATTTTCTATTTCACACATAGAAGAAATATATATAATTACAGTTTGATGTTATACAAATTAGCTGCACATTTATTTCTTTTTTATCACTTATCAAATAACAGATGCTATCAATGTAAATGTCATTGAAGTTATATTCTTATTTAGTGATTATTCTTCTATAAAAATATTGGAAAATAATTTAGTTGTAAATTATTAGAAGAGCAGCTAGCTGTGCCCATACCTGAGAATTTCTCTGTTGCATCATTTACTTGACATTATTTTGTGAATTTCAATGTTAGCAATTTTGGATTTTAAGAATTGGATTTTGAAATATGGAATAAGAATTCTTCTGAAAAGGGACAGGAACACTTATTCAAATGTTATTTTTATAAATATACAGATGGTTCAAATTGTATCACCAGTATCAAGTAGTAGCACTTTATAAATATTTGTTTAATGAATGAATAAGTTGAGCAAGATATACATACACTTACATGCAAACATTAGGTCTGATCATAAAGTAAATAAGAATTTTATATTTGTCCTATATAAATTAGTTATAGAGTTTTATAGTTTAATCATATGTATGCTGTCTGTATAACTTACTCAGTATGTATTTAAATGCATTCTTTGATTTCAGCACAGTCGCTTGTAATTCGATAAGTATATTGAAATTAACATACAGAAGTGCCAAACAAGAGTACTGTGAAAAAAATCCTGTTTTAAAAATAAAATATTTTGATAGCTACATGCAGTTTAACCATGTCTGTTAGGAGTTCTATCAATGATTAATGGTGATTTAGTCAGTTTACAAAAATAACCTAGATATATCTCTGTCATATAACATATATAACATACACATGAGTATCAGCAATGTCACCCTTGACATGTTCTTGAAAAAGTACAGTTTTTGCAAATATGAAAATATTTTGAAAATGTGTAATGGTCCATTATCAAATAAAACTACAAACAAAAAGCAAGTATTTATGTTTGAACAACTTGTGAGCACTATTAGGAGTCACCCTGGGATAGCTGCATGAGTTCAAATTGTCTTTACTTACTTACAATCAGTCAAAAGCACGTTTTGAAAGAATCAGGAGGCACTTCTGGTTAAAAAGAAATAAATAAAAAAATGTAATAAAACAACTTCTGATCTTTTTATTGTATAAAGGCTATAAACACCTGATTATATTGGGAAAAAATTACACAAGTATTTTTTCTCTAGGCATCTGTGCATTTGATTGTAACATGTTTACCTGTGCATGTGCTTATGATAATTACTAGGCTTATTTTTCTCAACCTAGAAAAGCTTAATTAACATCTATATGTCAAGGAAAAGAAAATCTTAGAAGTTCTTTGAGAAGGTTGGGGGTAATAAATCTCCCCAATGCTTTCCTTTAGGGCTAATCTTTGCTTAAATTTTAAAAAGTTAAGATGAGCTATAGACAAGTTAGTTTTTCATTTAAAAAGGCAAGCACAAAAGGATAAAAATTGCTGAAAAACTGAGCACCACATTCCTATTCATATCACCTTAATAATTTATTGAGTGTAGGGCCAACAATATGAAATTTTCATGTATGAGTATCATCCAGCCTCATATAAAAGTAACAGATGAAAAATGAGGTCAGAGATAAGTCACAAATACCAGTGATTCTTGACTACAGTTCTCTATAATAATAAAGTGTCATTCATCAAGAAAAATAAATAAATATTTTTGGTTCTAGAAACTTAAGCAATTTATCATTATTGTAGGATTTTTTAAAAATTCAGAATTACATTATAAAAGCCAAAAGTGGATGAAAAGAATTATTCTTTTTTAAACTGTTATTGGGACTAGAATTAGGGTAGAGCATTGTGAAATTATATTTTTCTTCTTTGTTTTCAAGATCACTAGTTAAGGAATCTGTGTTTAGCAATGACAAAGTAGTTCAGGATCTCATCTCAGGTGCTTATTCTGACATAGACCTTCAAACCTTGGAAAGGGATTTCATACCTGAATAAAATATGTGAGATTTTACCCCAAAGATTAGTGTGTTTAGAAATGCTGAGCGTGTGTGTGTGTGTGTGTGTGTGTGTGTGTGTGTGTGACCTAGGGAATAAAGAAGAAAGGCAATGTGGAGAGATGAAGAAACAGGAAGATTTACTTTACACTCACCACTGTCATTTAAACTTACTTCCAAAGGGCTTAATTTTAAAATAATAAATTCATGAACACATTTGACTGCACCCGTTTTTTCTCCTAAGAAGAATTTAAAGGAGGGAAAAAAATCTCACTGGCTCTCCTTTTATTACTGGTGGTGCTGGAAGATAAGACTTAGAGACTACGTGTGGTTCATCTGAATCTCTGAATCTGTAATAAATATATCATAATAGGCTTCCACAGAGATGCTGGGTTCCTGTTCCAACCAGGAAAGGGCATTTTTACAGACTCCAGAAATGTTTAACACATCATTAAATTTTGCATATATGATGGGTTTGCTCACAATTCCCAGATAATGCTTGGTCTTTCCTCTCCTTTTAGTGGAGACAAACAGGAGGGTGTTTGCAGGGCATTGCCCCGCCCTGCTTTTAGAGGTGGACTGATCCAGGGCTCTTTTGACCTTATTGTTTTGATCTTCAGCTTAATCCTTCATCACACTGCATTTAGTCCTCCCTAGAGGTCATTCTTTCTGCCTTCTTTGTCCTTCAAGGAACAGTACAAATCCATATAAAATGAAAATGAGGAGTAATATTAACAATAATAAAGGGTTGTGATCATGATCTGTGCAGCAGACATCAGGTTAAATGCATTGTACAGAGTACACCCAGCTACCTGGGACTTGGAAGTACCACTGTACCACTGCCTTCCAAGAAGGCCAAGCCCCCACTACCCTCTCAGGACTTCTGAGAGATGGAGGCTGCTGAATTTAATGCACTCTGTCTAGGATGAGGAGCCTGGCTTCCATTTCTTAGAGCCACCTTTTACATGCCCTGTAAGGCAAGGTACTTTCAGCTTTCTCCTGGGCAAAAGAGTATAATAGTACTTATTTCATAGGGATATGGAAAGAATTAAATAAGTTAATTCCTACAAAAGACACAACAGTATTGTTTAGTTATTATTATTACTATGATCATTGTGGAGGTGTCTATTAAATCTGAGGGGAAAGAGATTTTAGAGATGATCTAGGTCAGCTATCAATAAAGACTCAGGGAAGCAGGAACGGGCTTGCAGGTGTTGTTCACTTAGCAGACCTACAGGAGGCTGTACTAGGTGAGCTGCCCTCTCCTTCCTCATCATGACCCTTTTGGGTAGTGGTTAGAATAAACAGGTAAGTCATGGGTGATCTCTCTCTACTTCTCACAAAAACTGACTGGAGTTCGTTCATTCCTGGTCTAATTTTTAAAGACCTCTGTGATTCACTACTATAGATTCATGCCCTCCCTCAGTGAATCTTGACCTCCAGTCATTTCTTTTATATTTACTTGGATTTTTTTTATTGGTTGTTGTTGGTTTGACTATGTTATCATTGAAATGCCTGGTTTAATATTTGAAAACCACATTAAACTATGTCATAATGGAATTACTGTATTTAATGAGAAGTAGTTCAGAAGTCATGTTCCTAAAGAGGTTTTGTATGTAAATTGTAATGTATTTTTAGATGGTGTCTATTTTGTACACAGAACTAGTAGCACTTTAAAGAGGAATCAGTAGTTGAACATACCATGTTGATGAAATTTTGCAGCAAATAAGCTCAGTTTATTTTATTTTCAGAGTAATATGTTTGTTCCTCAGGCAATTTAATCTGTTCTGTATTCAAAAGGCAAATGAGTTTCTGTTCATAAGGCAAAATGTGGCATTTAAAAAAATATTGACAATATTAGTTCTGCTGATGTTTTTCATTTTCAAAATATATAAAACTAAGAAATGGAAACTGCAATCGGTGCATGATTACTAATACTTAATTTCAACATTTTTGCAATTTGCTGTCCTCTGATGTTTGCCATCTTGAAAAAGATAGAAACATCATTTCATATATTATGTGTTTCTTTTCTGTACATATTAAAGATCTTTTCTATAAAGTGGTAATGGAATTTGCTTGAAGTGATCAGAATTTAATGGACCATAACGCATTTGCAGGCCAGAATCTTTAGGATGAAATGCAAACAGCATTAAATGCCTAAGTTTATTTTCTTCCAGACTTTCATCTTACAGTGATTTTCTGCAAGAATGGTATTAGAGTCTTGTTGGGAACAGTTAATAGAAGCTATAATAGATAATAACTGACTCTGTAATTAGTCATTTCAAGACAGAGGTACTCTTTGAGCCACTGATAAGAATTGAATTGTGTCGCTACATCATGTTTTCAGTCTGCTGTCACAACCCAGCAATTCATATTCATAGACTCCCGGTGCTAAGCTCATTGCCAATTTAACACAGATATAGAGAGATATGTACAACCTCCTCAGCCTTTTGATCCCTTTTTATTTTTTATTTGAGGAAATGGCAGAATAACTTCAGAGTGAGGATAAGGGTATAAGTGTCTTAGTGACAAAATTATTGGAAGATTAATTTGGTATGTATCTGAAATATGTATGTATATTCACCACAAAGTATATATATGCAAAAGAAGCACTATTATGATTAAATGTAAAATTCAACCAAAATTTTCTGACATTTCTGATTTTCTGAGTACTATAATTTTTTTAATTAATTTTTATTTTTTGATTCAGAAGAAACTTCCATTTTCATATACTTCTGTGAATAACACTGGTTCTTTGTGTGTGTAGAAGAGATGTTAGATTTCACCATTTTAGTTGCATTGGTTATACTATATTCTCAGTTATTTTTTACTTTATTTTTAAATAATTTTATGTTGTAGCAATGTTTTTTATGGTTGAATTCAACAAACGTTGATTGAGCTCTCCTGTGAGCCAGCTCTGGGGAAGGTGGGGTGTGATCAAGTGTTCCTGGTTCCTGAAAGCTATGGGATCACTGAGGAGAGTGGGGTGGCTTTCCCCAGGAGGTCGGAAAGACCTCCTGAAAGAGATGGCATTTGAGCCTATAGCTGAAGAATGGGTAGGATTTTAACAAAAGGAAACAGGGGAAGTCATTTGGGGTGAGGGTGCATTTTAAAGAAAGGCATGAAGGTAGGGAAGTAAAGGGGATGTTCTAAATTAACTTGATCATAGAGTGTTTTCAGGTGAAATGGGGGAATTTGACTGGAGAGATTAATTCTGGCCACAACCTGAAGGTCTTTGAATCTGCATTCAAACAGGATTTTAATCTGTGTATGATAGGAAGCTAGAGATACTTGTTGAACAAAGGAATGATGTGATCTGATATGACACATTTGCTTTCTGGTTATAGGTAATAATGTATATGCTTTATTTCTGTGCTGGTAAGTTCAAAATTCTACTTGCAATCCAAAATAGTGATATTGCTTTTTTTCCTCTATAATTAAAGTAGCTAGTTTTTTGTTGTTGTTGTTGTTTTTTGTATAACATATTTTTTTCTTTTTAATCCATACTGTAGGATATTTTTCCATTTATCTTCAGATAGAGTGGGAGGGAGGAAGGGAGGGAAAGAGAGAGAGAGAGAGAAACATCAGTGTGAGACAGAAAGGAGGAAAGGAGGAAGAGAGAGAGAGAGAGAAACATCAGTGTGAGAGAGAGACATCAATTGGTTGCCTCCCTCACGACCCTGACCAGGGTCAGGGACCAAACCACAACTAAGGTACATGCCCTTGACCGGAATCGAACCTGCGACTGTTTGGTCCACGGGCCAACGCTCTAACCTCTAAGCCAAACTGGCCAGGGCTTGTATAACATTTTAATGCAAAAATAGAAAAGATATAAAAATCGACTCTAAGAAAAAACAGTTCCCTAGGGAAGGATTTTATAAATGTATCATGAATAGTTTAAGTAGGTGTTCACCTGTCATTAAATTATTATTTGATGATTTTACATAAACTTTTGGTGTCTGAAATAGGTAACTAACTGGTGGGTCCTATCCCATATGGTGATACATTTTAATTTGTATAAAATACCTAGAATTGCTAAAATGTCAGGTAGAATTTTTAAACATTTTGCTAGTAGGGAACTAGTTCTAAATATCTCTTTTTGCCTTTCTAGTTAATAAAACCCAAATTATAGTGCTAACATTGTGGCTCACAGAAGCTTTTAATCATATATATATAGCTTAGTTCTTAAAGTCTAAATGTATTATGTACTTAATAAGGCATTTTATTATTTGGGTTAGTTTGCTCATCCTAAGTGTTCTTATAATAAGTGTATTTATGATAAACTTTTTTGCCCTCAACTTTTAATATGAAATTTTTCTGAAATGAAAGCAAAAGACTAGACTACAACTACCTGTATGCTCACCACCTAGATCCAGCGGTTATCCATGTTTTATAATAAATTTCTCTGAAAGTGAACTGGCACTTGGTAAATATTATTTGTTCCCATCTTAACATTAGTTAGAGCATTTGGCTGATAATCTTGAAAAGAGAATGAAAGGTTTACCTATTAATTGGGCTAGTTAGATATCAGTTAGACACAAGTAGCCCTAACAGCTGTTTATCTTAAAGGTAGTTCAAATATAAAAATTGTGTGCAATTATTCCTTATCCTAATGTACCCAAATTTATTTCTTTTAGTTATACCTTCTATTTATGCAAAGGTAGTTTCATAAAATATTTTTAAAGGAAACATTTTAAAATGACATTTGCTTTGGAGCATTTTAAATTCTGCAGTTTGGGACTATAATATTCTGAATCAGAGTATCAAAAAACTTGCAAAAATATCTGTTATGGGAATTAGGACTGTATATTTTACATTCTGCAAATGAGTGTTAATATCTGTACACACATACACACAAAATACGATGATTCATGTATAGTTTATTTAAAATACTAGACACAGACATCTCCGTCTTTAATCAGCTTCATCAATGGGCCAAATAATATATAGTAGCCATGAAAGCTGAAATTTTCCTTCTAGTTCATATACATATTTAAAATAATTTTACATTCAGAAATGTGATCTTTAATTTTTTTCGATCATGAACTATATTAGTATTGTGTATAGTAAACCATTCCTTTATCTTAGGCCACTCTTCTGTTTTCAAGAAGATTATTCCAATTGCCTGGGTGGAAGAAGTTTGTAGATGTAAGTGACGAGATAAGATTAGAGATACTAAAATAGTGCTTGAAAGGGTGAGTCCCAGTGGAATTACAGAGAAAATAGTCAAGTCAGGGCACATAGGAAGGGTAAGAGCCAGTGCACGTTAGGGGCCAGGTGAAGCTGGATAGAAAAGAATGAGGAAGATATGGTAAGGTAACGGGAGAGGCCCCAGATGAAAACAACTGGCAGGAGCTGATGATGCCGAATTACACAGGAAGGACAGCCAGCCAGAGCAGCCTCAAAGTCTGAAACAATTATTTGTTTCTATGTGGCTTTTTTTAAGGAAACCCTGACAGACGAGAGGGCACAGGTAGTGATAAGGGGAAGCATTTGTTGAAAGGAACTGAGGAGCAGAGAGAAGGGTTCTCCTGACAGTTTCAAAGTCGAAGTGTCTTTGGCATACAATTTTCAGCATCTTGCTTGCATTGCTCATGTGTTCACTACTAGTGCTCCAGTCAATAAAAAATGTGGGCTTCAGATATCATGAAGTTTCCTACAAACTAGCAGGGAATCCAAACTATGTCAAGTGTTTTTGAAATACATAAATTGGACCCATTCTCTTCTTGAGTAAAAGGAAACCTGGTGATAGAAAGTTATGTCTTATATCCCATATGAGTCTGGACAATTCCTTTCTTAAATAATCCAGTTCACATATGGATTATGCATTACATCTGTATAAAGGATGAAAAGGAATGCTTGCTTGTTCCACAGTGTCAAGAGAGTAGCAGTTTTCCAAATGTAAATATAATTAAAAATACTTTGAATTCTCAACTCTAACAAGTAGAGAAATAGATCATACTCAATTAGTTTCTAACAGGGAACCTTTTATTTGGATGATTTGTGTAAGCATACAGCATGTGAGAATGTATGTATACTTAAGTTGGTCTGCCATTTTTACAGATGTCTTTGGCTGTCTCTTGGCCTCTGCATTGATTTGTCTTGCACTCTGGAAAACATTTTAAATATATAAATAACCACCTTTCCTCTGTCTTCTTTTCTTTCCATATGGCTTTTCCAAGTGGGATTCATCTGACAAAATCTAGGATTCACAACATACATTTCCTCTGGAAACTAATTGTAGATAAGACAACCTTGTACCACTTTTGTATGAATGAGTTATTCCTTAATAAACATTTTAATACGTATTTATTGAACACCCGAAATTGTCAGCAATTGTTCCAGACACTTAAGATACCTGCCTTGATGGAGGTTACATTCTGCAGATTGAAACTGACAAACATAAAAACAAAAACCATTTGCAAGTAAATCAGTGTAATGTATTAAAGGTAATAACTACTTATAGAAAAAAAGGGGGGAAGTAGAATCAAATAGGGAACATTGGGAATGTGGGGATTGTGGGGCCTGGGAGACAGGGGGTCATTTGCAATTCTAAATAGTGTGGTTAAGGCAGGTTTGAGCTAAGGGACCAAAGAAGTGAGGGAATTGGCCCTTCAAGTATCTGGAGGAAGAGCTAAGGCAGAGGAAAGGACTAGTGCAGCGACTTGGCATATCTGACCATTACCACAGAGGCCAGTGTGACTGGAGTGGAGGGAGCCAGGAGGAGAGCAAAAAGAGATGAGAACAGAGAAGGAATGGAGGTAGATCACATAGGACCTTGTAGGCTACTGGAAAGACTAACTCAGAGTATTAGAAACTTGTAAGCAGAGGAGTGCCATGATCTGACACAGGTTTTAGAAGAATTCCTATGACTCTTATACTGAGAATAGACAGCAGAGAGAGGAGGGTAGAACCAGGAAGACCAGATCGATATTTAATGCAATATATCCATGGAGAGACATTGGTATCTCAGAACAGGGTGTAAGTGATGAGATTCTGGATATGATCTAAAGGCAGAGCCAATAGGATTTACTGATAGACTAGATTCAAGGTATGGGAGAAGGTGATTCCAAAGCTGATTCATGTTTTTAGCCTGAGCAGCAGGAAAGAGGTTGCCTCCATCAACTGAGTTGGGGAAGGCCACAGCAGAAGCTGGTTTGAGGGATGGGGTGGGTGTTCAGTTTTAGTTATGTTGAGGTTGAGATGTCTCCTTGGACATCCAAGTGGAGATGTTGAGGAGTAGCTTGATATATGTCTGGAGTATATATAAAGAGATATATAAGGAGATCTAGACTGGGGATTGAAATTTTGGAGTGGCTAGTTTTGGATAGTATTTAAAGCAAAGAGGCTTTAAGATTAATAAGTGTTTTTCTTAGTAATTATTTTTTCTAAGATGGTCAATGTTTAGAAATTATTTCTCACGTATTTAAGCTCACCTAGCCAAGAGTTTACCAAATAATATCACTGCTAGGAATGTAACTAAGCAGAGAGAAAATAAACTGGCCCGATCTGACATAGCAAATGGATAATATTGGGAATAAAATCCAGTCTTCTTATTCCTGAGATGTTTTCACTGGACCTTGTTGCTTCAGCACCGAAGGATCTATGTAAAGAAGAGCAGTGGTCTGAAGCAGGCATTATGGGGTGTGGAGAATATCAGAATTTGCTTCATCCTCTGGGTCTGAAGGTGCACTGGGTGGCAGATGAGAGGGGAGGTCTGGTAAGGGATTCATAGCCTGAATGGACATCTATGGGGCACAGCAGACCTTGGTTGTGCTCAGTACCCACATGAGTTACAAGCCCTGCAGGCAGCTTTCTAGGTGCACATCTCTTCCTCGGTGAAACATCACTAGATATGTATCAATAAATTGCATTTATCAATTGTCATGGTAGACATGGCAGGGTTTTTTTTGTTTGTTTGCTTGTTTGTTTGTTTGGTTTTTGCTGTGAGGAGAATAGCTGTTTGAGACCAGAACTGAATAACTCAGGAAAGACCAAGAGCAGCCACACATGTTGCTGCTTTTTCTCAGCCCTTTCTCCAAGAGTGCTCAACCTCTGTTTCAAATTGACACTGAGAAGACGGGCAGACAAATTAATAAAAATCTGGGAATGCCACTTGTCTTGGGCCTGCTGAGGTCACAGCTCAGACTTGGTGTGGACTGTGGTCAGAAATGAAGCAGTGGGTGGGAGGCTAGGTGGAGAATCCTAGCAGGCAGCAAGACTCGATGGGGACAGTCCAGGGATTGGATATGTGCAGGCATCCAGTGTGGCAGGTGCCAGGAGCTCTGTAAAGGATTCTTGTTCTCAGGAAGGGAAGAGAAAGGCAGGGCTCCAAGGTCTGAGAGAGGGCAGGGAAAGGGAACTAACTTTTATTGATTAGTTACTATATTCATGATAGAGTGTTGAATGAATACATTGATAGAGAGATGATAGATATATTTCCTTTAATTCTTACAGTAAATCCCAAAGTATTATCATTCCCTTTTGTAAATGAAGAATCTGAGACTTGCCCCAAGGTCAAACAATGATCAGAAGTAGAGAGAGAGGTAAGACTCAAATTTAGGTTTGCCTCACTCCCAAACCCATAAAACCCTTACACTTTTCAGAATTTTGGAAATAGGAACCAGAGTAGAAGCATAAAGAAATGGAGAGGAGTCCACAGGGGCTGTGTTTGTGCATTGGTACAGGGCAGCTGCCATCTTTCTGGACTAGAATGGAGTGGATTGAGAGGAAGTGGGTAAAAACAGGATCCCATGGGTCCATAGTAAGTAACTGTAGGTTAGGTCTGATTTACTGTGAAGGATGACCTGAGACAGCATTAGAGTCCAGAGGTCAATATAGCCAATGTAACAGGAAGAAACTTAATTCTAACTCCCTTAGATTGGGACACCGAAGCAGTTTAAGCTCTTTTTTACCTAAGTCAAGGTGAACTCACTGAACCAAAGGATGGAGGCATCAGTAGAACCAATTGTGGAAATCTGGGGTAAACAAATCTTGGGGCTGATGATTAGGGCGTGATTCTGTAGATGAGGAGATTTAGACTCTGAAAGATTAAGTGGTTTTGCTCAAGAACAGGGAGCAGCAGATGAGTGCCCAGTGTGCAGGTTCATTTCTTACCCAGGGTAGAGCTTAATCCACCATGGCCTGGGAGTCACCTCCTGGCCGCCCTTGGTCTTCTTCCTCTCTAGTAACAGTGATATTGACTCCTGCAGCTTTCACTTTCCTTTTCTTCAAATACTCCTCATATATAAGTAATCTGGGAAAGAAGTTGTTATTAAACAAGGGTTTGGCCACAGCCACTTTGCCATTTTGAGATCTAGGGGGAGCAGAGAAAAATGGGAGAGAAGCCAGTTAAACAGCATCAAAATGGTCTGGACAGGTTCTTAATTGTTGTGCCACAAATTCCTCATTTGTATCCTGGAAATAACAATAGTATCCCCTTTATAGAGATGCTTTAATACTGACATGAGATAATACATGTTAACTACTTAGCTTAGTGACCAGCTGAGTGGTTTACAGTAGTTTACATACCAGCACTCAAAATATTAGTTATTTTTAAAGGATGTGAAGGTGATTTACTCTTAACATTCAATGCCATTTTGGAGCTAGCATGATGTCAGGTGATTTTAATGATATATGTGTTTTGTTTTATGCTTTATAGTATGGATGTTTCAGACCGTTCAGCTCTACTCACTAGATTTTTTGGAGTTTAATTTAAACATTCTCATCAAAGTTAATGTGACTCTTTTCCTTACTGCCACTAAGCATGATGATAGCCTTGTACTGTGTACTACCAAAATAATATTACCTTCTTCCAGCTGCCTCCTACAAATGGCATCATCTTGATCTTATAAAACCAATGCAGGAGAAAATATTATGTAAAGGAGGAAATTATGATCAATTTTTAGGGTGGTGAGCAAGGTAAAAATTTAAAAAGCCAAACCTGAGTAGCATACAGATACATTTAATTTGAACCTTTTCTTCTCAGGAACATCCTGATTTTCTGGTTATGAAACCATTTGGAGTCATCTTGTAGACTTTGGTCTGAAACTGAAAGCATGCAGCAGTCTTCTTTTCTTGTTCTCATAAGGAAAAGGGCTGACTGTCTTCATGCAAATTAGCCTGCTTTTGTCAAAAACTTCAGGGACTCATCTGTGAAATGTAGATTCACAATAAGTGCATCTTACTGTTCTTCTTTCACCTGATGTAAGATTGTTTCCCACAGTATGGAATACTTTAAAAATGAAGTGTTTCATCACAGTGCCAAAACTCCAGCAATGCCTTTGACTGCCTTCAGGGGTGGTGGAGGTGGGGAAACTAGCTATTCAGTACTCCCGTTTTCAGATGATTTTGCACATAGCAAGGGAAAGTGCAAATGAATGCAGAAAGATAGGACTGGTATACTAAATTTAGGACTAGCAGTCATAGACTGTGGAGTTCTGAGCTTCTTTTTGCTCTTTTATAATCTGTAATACATGTAAAGAAAATACTAGCGATGGTATAAAAATTAGTATGAGTAAAAATGTTGACAGTGTCTAACACTTTAGAAATGTATCTCATTATTCTGACTGTATTAATTGAGGTTTCTTTTCTTTTTATCCCTTGTATTTCAGTGACAATTTCAACGAGTACCTTTTTTGATGGCTTGCTGGTGACAGGACTATACACATCTACAAGTGTTCAGGCCTCACAGAGCATTGGAGGTTCCAATGCTTTTGGATTTGGTAAGCTATCTTGACATAAGAAATCAATAATTGTCAATATTTTGTACACATATAGGTCTTATTTTTAAATATCTGTTTTAAAGTATTGGAAATTTATTATTTCAGAGAAAATAATCTGAGGTGATTTTTGTGTGTTTGCTTTTGGAGTTGAGTGACTTGAAATAAGGATGTAAATGTACAGCCAACCATGAGCTTGGCATGAACATCCATATCCCTCTCTTCATCTTCTACCACTATTACACTTGGTCCTGCGGGTCCATGTACATTTATTTGTTCTGTCTTTTACGTTACTAGAACTGGAATTCACTCTGATGGCCATGCAGTTATTTAGTATTCTATTTTTATAAACAGTTCTTAAAATCCTGGAGTAGTTGAAAAGTGTCATGCTAAGTTTGGCAAGTAAGCATTTAATACTACATATGGAAGATAGTAATAATTGTTTAACTGATTGAATTCTATGAGTATTCATAAAATAATGTGATTTAATATTTAAGGCACTTATATGGAGTCTTTGTCCTTAAATCAGAGGCCTAGCATGTTACTTATGTGGTAAGACAGAAGGCTACAAGATGGTCACTGATCTTTCAATTTAGAAATCTCTACCTATAATGGAGTAAACATGTCAAGCTGGATTTAAGTAAACCCTTTTAAGCATCAGAAATGCAAATTCAATATATTAGTTTATGTAAGACATGAAATCACTGAGCTTACTCTAAAATTGGAAAACTGCACAAGACTTCCTCCATTGATGTGAGAAGAAAGAATTACATTATAAAGGTGACCACGTGTCCCAAGTTTTTTTTCTTTTTTTCTGGGATATTTATTAAGTAATTAATTTCTTCTACTTTTGGTATATGAAAGAGTAGTACCTCCTCTGTGTCCAGTCCCAGCAGCAGCAGCTCTGTCCAGGTGACTTAGTGATTGATGTCAGAGTCATAATGTTGATGCTGCATTGTCACTGTATTGGCTCAAGAGGAGGTTCACACCATAGGGCTTAAAGGAACCTGGAAGTCATTTAATCATCATGTTAAATTATTTGACATTGAGAATTTGCCTTATTTTAAAAAGATCTCATATAAGCTTTACAACCTGTTGGTAACTACTTCTAAGGTCTAGTCTTTACGAAAAAAAAATTCCTCTTAGGTTTAAAAATTCCACTCTTTTTAGCCCCACCCTTTTGTGCTCTGCAGAAATGAGAGGTCAGTTACAATTATATAGGTACATAATACACAGGGTGGGCAAAAGTAGTTTTGCAGTTGTTTGTATGGAAAATAATACCATAATTAAAAAATAATAATACAAGAATGAACTCTGTGTTTTGCATAATCACAACTTAAACCTACTTTTGCCTCACCCTGTATATAACATACAACCTCTTATGTTACAACAGGACCCACTAGTAGGGTTGTCAGATTCAACGAATAAAAATTTATAAGACAGCCAGTTAAATTTGAATTTTATATATATATGTATAAGAATGCAGTATTTTGGGATAAGGCTTGGGCATTGGTAATTTTTAAAGTTCCCAAGATGATTCTAATGATTTTCCAGGGCTGAGAACCATTGTACTGGGTTAGTCCAGTTTCTCGCAACATCAGTATCACTGGAAACTTGTAAATGCAAAGTTCCAGGCCTTACTCTAGACTTAGTGAATCAGATTCTCTGGGCATGGGACCCAGTGATCAATTTTTAATAAGCACTCCCGGTGATTTTGATGCATGCTAAAGTTTGAGAACCATTCATCTACATTAATTAATGGGAGAGACAGACATTATTTAAATGACCATATAAATATGTAATAGTAAATCTTGCTAAGGGCTAGCTAGCTAGGAGAAGTACTGAGTGCTGGGAAAGGGTATGACAGAGAAACTAGGTCTAATCTGGGGTAAAATGGGTTGTAGTTAGGAAAGGCTTTCCTGAGGAATTGGTATTGAGCTGAGATGTGGAGGATAAGTAGGAACTAGTTAGCTAAAGCTCTGTGGAAGGTGGCACACAGCATACCTGAAGGAGGAAACAGTAGATGCAAAGGTCTCAGGGTGGGAAGAGACTGGCTATGTTGTAGGAATTGGAAGAAAACCTTGGATTAGCTGGATCTGGCATCAAGAGGGAAGTGATAAGGCTGGATAGGAGACCAGAGCCAGACCTTTCAGGATCTTGCAAAGGGGAAGCCATTGAGGATTTTAGGCTGAGGAGTGACTTGAACAGCTGTTCATTTGAAAAGGATCACTGGGGTCAGCATGGAGAACAAACTGTAGGGTCCATGAGTGGATGCCGAAAGACTGTTATGTGGTGAAAGGTTCTGATGTGACAGGGCATGCAAGGAATCCAGGTGGAGGCTGGCATTGGCAATAAGAAGGAGCGGTGTGTGGAGGGGCACATGTTTGGGCTGTGGAGTTACACAGACCTACTTGCAGGTCCAGTCCCCAGTTCTTCTTAGCCTGTGCTTCAGCCAAATGCCTTAACTTCTCTAAGCTTAATTTCCTCATCTTTGAAAACGTGGTGATAATGGCACCTGCTTCATAAGATGTTGAGTAGTCATGAAGATTAAAGGAAATGATTTATATAAAGCCCTAGCCCACAGAAAACACTCAGTAAAGCTAGTTGTTCCAAAATTATAAATCTTGATAACCAGGACTTGTATATACTTTCTCTGGGGGAAAAAATAATTGTTTTCAGGTGGAATTAATCTGAGTTTTACAGACCTAGGTGATTTGAGAAGACTTGGCTGAATGAAGTAACTATCATTTGCCAAGGTAGAGACTTTAAATGGGAAAAATCATTGAATATCATTCATAAGTATATTGTAAACACATTTGGAAAGAATATATGAAAAGCATGTATCATATCACCTCAGATTTCAGCTTGTAAGCCAAACAAAAACCTAAGAATGAAATTGTTAGAAATTATTTAGGACACCAGGCTTCAAGACATTTTCTGTGGTGACTTTGAAAGCTATAAAGGCATTTTCACTTGAATTAGAATGTATTTTGATTGGCTTAATTGCAAATAGTTTTCCCATCATTGGTCACTGATGGCCTGAAGAGGCTTCTGAACATGAAGCTCACTGATGGTAGACTTCCATAATCAAATGCTCAGGTCTCCCACTAGTCACTTGGCATTTTTATGGGACATAATTTTTATATGGATGGATAGATATATGAGACCTCTTTAAAGTTTCAGTAAGATCCAAATAATTGTATGTGTATTTATGTGATAGTGGTAGATTACCTTAAAAACAAGATTTAATAAATACGCAAATATTGTTAAACAGAGTTAATCTTCATAAATAATGTTTCTGAATAGAAAACAGGAGATAAAATGTCTTTATAGATGAATGGTCACTTTTTGTAACAAAAGCACATTAATTTTTTGGTATTTGATTTGTTTAACATATTCTTTACAATTTTTTCTCTTTATTTTCCCATCACCATTTATCCCCCTAGACCCTCTTCCACCTCTACTCACCCCTCCCCCCACAATCACCACACTTGTCTGTGTCCATGAGTTCTTTCTCTCTTTTTTCTTTTTTGCTCAATTCCTCCACCACTGCCCCCAACACCTACCCCCAACCAGAACTGTCTGCCGCTCTCTATGAGTCTGTCTATTTTGCTTGTTACTTCATTGGGTTCATTAAATTCTACATGTGAGTGAAATTACATGTTACTTGTCTTTTTCTGACTGGCTTATTTCACTTAACGTAATGTTCTCCAGGTCCATCCATGCTGTCACAAAGGGTAAACTTTTCTTTCTTTTTACAGCCAAGTAGTATTCCATTGCATAAATATACCACAGTTTTTTTTATCCATTCATCTGCTAATGGACACTTGGGCTGCTTCCAAATCTTGGCTGTTGTAAATAACACTACAATGAACATAGGGGTGCATATATTTTTTTCAAATTAGTGTTTCGGGTTTCTTCGGATAAATTCCCAGAAGAGGAATTGCTGGATCATAAGGCAGTTCCATTTTCAAATTTTTGAAATAACTCCATACTGCTTTCCATAGTGGCTGTACCAATCTGCATTCCCACCAACAGTGTACAAGGATTCCCTTTTCTCCACATCTTTGCCAACACTTGTTTGTTGAGTTATTGATGATAGTCATTCTAACAGGCGTGAGGTGATATTTCATTGTGGTTTTAGTTTGCATCTCTCTGATGATTAGTGACGTTGAGCATCTTTACATATGTCTATTGGCCATTTGTATGTCCTCTTTGGAGAAGGATCTATTCAGGTCCTTTGCCCATTTTTTTAAAATCCTCACCCGAAGATACTTTTCCATTTATCTTCATATAGAGTGGGAAGGAGAGAGAGAGAGAGAAACATCGATGTGAGAGAGACACACCAATTGGTTGCCTCCTGCATGACCTCGACCAGGGCCGGGGACCGAATTGCAACAGAGGTATGTGCCCTTGACCGGAATCGAACCTGCGACTCTTTGGTCCACAGGCCGATGCTCTAACCGCTGAGCCAAACTGGCCAGGGCCTTTGTCCATTTTTAAATTGGATTGTTTGATTTTTTTTGGTGTCGAGTTTTATAAGTTCTTTATGTATTTTGGTA
The DNA here is from genome assembly GCA_030848825.1 of Tadarida brasiliensis. Lineage (NCBI taxonomy): Eukaryota > Metazoa > Chordata > Mammalia > Chiroptera > Molossidae > Tadarida > Tadarida brasiliensis. Next base: position 52,631,726 of record CM061267.1, read on the forward strand.
TTTTACAATTTCAAGAACAAAATGAAAAGATTAGGATGCAGGTGAGAAAATAAAGGAAACTCTTAAGGAGGTAAAATGTAAAAGATTTGCTTCTCTTTGTCAGTTTAGTAGTTATAGTAGGATCAGGCTGAAATAATGTGGGGTTCTTTGATCTAGAACAAAAGAGTTATTGAATACATAATCTACCATTAGGCTCTGACTTTAATGGAATGTTAAGCAAACATGATTTGTTTGGCATTTTCCCAACACATCGTAGGATTATTGTGCAATGCTAATGTGTTTAAGTAGCTGTGACAAATAAGGCAAAGTAAAGCATAGAGTTGAGTCTAAAAAGGTACTTCTGGAAGTTTTTTCACTTAGAGTTAATTTGAATGTACTAACTGCATTGAAGTTATAGCCACTCTGCTTTAAATATAAAATATCTGTATGACAAGCCAAAATAAGATCACAATTATTCTTAAGATACTGTTGTATAAATGTAATTCCACTAACATAACTACAGCCTTTTATGCAAAACCAACATTCTTTAAAATGTATGTATCACTGACCAAATATAGACAAATGCCTAATAACCAGAAATACATTAAGACAATAGTTATGCAAAAGATGACTGTATGCCAGCAATGTGTGATTTGAAATACCTCATTTTGCTTGTCAATATAAGAAAACATGCTGCCCTAGGGAAGTGTGATGTTTAATTATGGATATCTCTTTGTGCATCCCAGAAAAAAAAAAATGCTTCCCTCTTGTCTTTAGCATTGAATTCCAGTTCAATCATGTAAATCTTCAAGGCTCATTGTGGTTGCTCAATAAAGGGATATTTGAATATTCTTTCACACAAAATTGTTCCTTTTCCAGGGGCTGCAATGCATTTTACTCAATATTTAGCATCATGTCTGTAAAAGCATTTTACTACATTATTGGTATTCTGGCTGTAAAACCTGAGAATTGCATTTGCAGGTCTGATTAGTAGCAGTCACACTTCAAATTGTTAGATCTTGCATAAATTAAACTTTTGTGTTTTGCAATTCCTGGATTATTTTGCTCAACTAATACATCAACCATTTTAGCAGTTTTTTGCTTAAACTTTTGTAATTTTCTGTGTGCTTTATTTATTCATTTTTCTGTAATAACTAGGCATTCTAGATCCAATAATTTGTGAAGTTGTAAAATTCTTAAAATGGCAAGATTTGATGAAATCCAGGTTTTGGGGGAAAGTATTATGAATAGATCCAAGATTGTTTTCTTTCTTTCTAGTCTTTTCTCCTAAACATCCAGTTACTAACATAAAAATTTAATATTTTCTTTTTTTTAAATTTATCTTTATTGTTGAATGTATTACAGATGTTCTTCATTTTTTCCCCATTGCCCCACTCTTCCCCATTCCCGCCACCCTCCTGCCTTTCCCCACATTGTTGTCTGTGTCCATTGGTTATGCATATATACATATAAGTTCTTTGGTTTATTTCTTCCCACCCTCCAACCCCCCTTCCCTTTGAGGTTTGTCAGTCTAACAACCAATTTGTACTTCTTAATCCCTTCATCTTTTTCACCCATTCTCCCAGCCCCCACCCATCTGGTATCCAACAAAAGTTCTCTGTATCTATGAGAATATTTCTGTTCTGCTTGTTCATTTTGTTTGTAGATTCAATTGTTGATAGATATGTATTTATTGCCATTTTGTTTGTTCATATTTTTTTTATCTTTTTCTTCAAGAAGACCCTTCAACATTTCATATAATAATGGTTTGGTGGTGATGAACTCCTTTAGCTTTTACTTGTCTGGGAAACTCTTTATATGGTCATCGATTCTAAATGACAGCTTTGCAGGATAGAGTAATCTTGGTTGTAGGTTCTTGCTTTTCATCACTCTGAATATTTCTTGCCACTCCCTTCTGGCCTGCAAAGTTTCTTTTGAGAAGTCAGCTGACAGTCTTATGAGAACTCCCTTGTAGGTAACTAACTGCTTTTCTCTTGCTGCTTTTAAGATTCTCTCTTTGTCTTGAACCTTTTGCATTTTGATGATGATGTGTCTTAGTGTGGGCCTCTTGGGGTTCATCTTGTTTGGCACTCTCTGTGCTTCCTGGACTTGTATGTCTGTTTCCTTCACCAAGTTAGGGAAGTTTTCTGCCATTATTGTTTCAAATAGGTTTTTGATTTCTTGTTCTCTCTCTTCTCTTTCTGGCACCCTTAAGAGGCGAATGTTGGTATGCTTGAAGTTGTCCCAGGGGCTCCTTACACTATCCTCATTTTTTTGGATACTTTTTTCTTTTTGCTGTTCTGATTGGGTGTTTTTTGCTTCCTTATATTCCAAATCGATGGTTTGCTTCTTGGCTTTACCTACTCTACTACTGAATCTGTGTAAACTATTCTTTATTTCAGTTAGTGCCTCCTTCATTTCTAACTGTGCATCCTTCATTTCTGACTGGTCCTTTTTTATGCTCTTGAGGCCCTCACTAAGTTCACTGAGGTTCTCACTAAGTCCATTGAGCATCCTTATAAACAGTGTTTTGACCTCAGCATCTGTTAGGTTGCTTAACTCCATTTCACTTAGTTCTTTTCCTGGAGTTTTGTTCTGTTCTTTCATTTGGGACGTGTTTCTTTGTCTCCTCATTTTGGCTGCCTCCCTGTGTTTGTTTCTATGTATTACTTAGTGAGAGGTATGGGGCTAGCTGAGACCAGATGCTGCTTGTTTGAAAGAATTTAGGAAAAGCTGAAGCAGGATCCAAGACAGGCCAATCCTATGGTAAAGCAACTGGCAACAGCTTGGGTGGGCCTGAAAGTAGAGTGGGGCGGGGCCTCAGGGAATCACCAGGGTGGGGCAAACAGTGTGAGCCAGGTTGCTGGAGTCCCAGATATGGTGGCCGTCTGCCTGCCCTGTGGGGGAAGGGCTCACCAAATGAACAAAAGCCTCTGATAGCACATCTGTCCAGGAGAAAGCTGCCTCTCCAGCCCTCGCTCCAATGCCAAACAGCTCAGTTCTTCCCCTTATGACTCTGGTGCCTTTCAGGCTGCCTCCCCCACGCTGGAGCCTGGAGGGTGGGAGTCTGAGTAAGTCTGTACACAGGCCCTTTAAGAGGAGCTGCCGGGGGCTCCAGCCGCCTCAGCCTCAATTCCCACTGGTTTTTCCAGCCAGATGTTATGGGGATTTCTCTTCCTGGCAGTGGAACCCTGAGCTGGGCTCGTGGTTGTGGGACAGGGACCCCTCAGTCCTCAGGGAGGACCTTCCCAGCCGAGGTGTCCTCCTAATTGTTATCCGCCACACGTGGGTGTGGGACCAGCCCGTCGCGCCTCCGCCCCTCCTATCAGTCTCGATGCGGCTTCTTCTTTAATTTCGTAGTTGTAGGACTTCCATTCAGCTTGATTTCAGGCGGTTTTGAATGTTGGTTGTTCTGTAGTTTAGTTGTAACTTTGATGTGGTTGTGGGAAGACGCATTTACCTATGCCACCATCTTGACCGGAAGTCAAAATTTAATATTTTCAATGTTACCTTTAAAGCATAGTATTAGAATTTTTTACCTTAATGATCAGATTTTTTCAATGTGATTTGATACTCATCTTTAGCTGAATAGTAATATACAGTATTTACAAATTATTTAAATGTTTTAAAAAATACTTTTACTAAATCTTTTATTGGCCACTAGTTAATAGAAATGTGTGCTTTACCAGTATATTTAGGTAGTATGCTAATGTTTTATTGCCAGGATACAAGTTTTTTCTATACTTGTAAAAATTGTCACTAAAAATAAAAATATAGTGCCTATTTAAGCTACCTTTTGGTTATACTTCACATAAAACTAAGTAGAACCTTTTAAACTTTGCTGATTATCACCAGCATCCCCACATCCCTGGATATGAGTTACAGTTCCATCTTAGGTGTCCTCTCTGTATAATTAAGAGACACACTTGTGATATGAATACATGCACATGGTTAGGGCTTAACATCTGTAAAGAGGGACAGCCACTAACAACTTTATTACAGAGTCCTGTATAGTCGTGGCATTTATCTACTAGCCTAAATTAAGCTAAATCACTCAGAATGATCTTGTTTAATTATTTTGTCTGTATCTCTATGAAGAAATACTTTGCAACATACTTGTGGAGTTTTAAACATTTTGAGGGATTCAAAAGCATGACCTTTTATTGGGTATGGTAAATGATCTATAACAAAAAGACTCTAGGTTAATTAAGCAAATTACTCTAGTCAGTACAAGGAGTATAGCTGACAACAGGTGAAATTTACATTAATCTTTCTTATTTACAGGGAATTAACCTAAATTTGGTATTTATTCATTCCATTTGGATATGCCGGCATTATCTTCACTAAGAAATGGTATTATCTTGGTTGTGTCAGACATTTGACAAAAAACTCAGGGATATTTCCCAATTCCTAAATAACTAGTCTGTAAAGAATAGTGGGCATGATGAATATAAAGCTGTTGAATTAATCAGGCAACAAATTGCTAAAGCAGCTGAGGGGTATGACATTTGGGCCAAGAGGAAGAGTTAGTGGAGGAAGGCAGCTCAAAGTAATGATTCATTACATGACCTCTGGAGTTAGGCAGCTCAGGTTTCATGCCTGGCTCTGCTTCTTGCTAACTTGGGCCACAGCATCTGCATTTGTAAAATGAGGATGCTAACAGTGGTGTCTAGTTCACAAAGTTGTTGGGTAGATTAAATGACATGAGCTATTGAAGTGCCTAGTATATATGCTCATAATAGGTATTATATGAAGACTCAAGTGAGATGATTTTTTTTTTTTGAGATGGAAAACAAAGTAAGAAGATGGTTCAAGTTGGCAAAGATTTGAAAGAGGGAGGTTGATTTTAAATTGGGGAATTTAATTTTCAGAGGTTTTAGAGTCTCTGATGAATACTTAAGAAATTTGGTGGTCCCATTGCTTTACATCCACCTTAAACTTTTATATTTCCAATTTGCTCAGCCCTAACTCCTTTTAAGAATCTGGGAACTGCCAAATGTCCCTTCTGTTCTGTGGCTCAGACTTGAAGATAGTTAAACTTAGAAATCAAGAAGAATTACTCCTCTGCCCTCCTTGTCATTCAAGGGATAGGCCACTGTAGCATGTTTTTACTCTAACCCTTTGGCCTCAGTTTAGACCATGAGATATACAAGCAAAGCTGTGTCAATCTAATTTCCTAGTACCATGTAGGAATTTGGAATCAAGACTCATCAATCCCAGTCCAACTACTCATGAGCTGGATCAAAGCACATGTAAACACTTGGGAGCTCTGCGCAGCCATCCTCCACAATGGCACAGAGCAATGTCCTGCACAGAGAGGAGGAGAGAGAGAGACAGAATGCTGCCTGAGGTTCTAGAGCTCTCCCACTCTTTAGGCTTTATTTCCACCAGGCTCAGATATTCTTGAGTTCTAAGAAAAAAAATTAAAACAGTTAACATTCCTTAAGCACTTGCTATGTGCCAGGTGTGCTGCAGATATTAATTCTTTTGATCCTAACAAAAATCCTACTATAATTATCCTCATTTTGTAGATAAAGAACCTGAGGCATGGAGAGGTCACACATAGGGAGGTGCAAAGCCATAATTCAAACTTGCCTCTGTAGCCTCTCATTAAACTCCCCATTGCAGCCCAAGTCAGCTTGAGTTGGTTTCTATTATAACCAAAAGAACCTTGACTAGCCCTGGCGGGTTTGGCTCAGTGGTTGGAGTGTAGGCCCGCAGATAAATAGATAATCCTCACCCAAGGATACTTTTTTCCATTTTTATCTTCAGATAGAGTGGGAGAAGGGGAGAGAGAAACATCGATGTGAGAGAGACACATCGATTGGTTGCCTCCCACACGACCTCATCCAGGGCCAGGGACTGAACCGCAACCGAGGTACGTGCCCTTGACTGGAATTGAACCTGTGACTCTTCAGCTCACAGACTGACGCTCCACTGCTGAGCCAAACCGGCCAGGGCTGGATCTCTTTGTTAAATAATAATTTAAAAATCCACTTTGGAATTGTGGGTCTTTGCTGATAATAAATACTGTTTTTCGCCCTGGCTGGTGTGGCTCAGCTGGTTGAGTGCTGTCTAGTGCTCCGAGAGGTTGCCGGTTCCATTCCCTGTCGGGCGCATGCCCAGTTCTGGGTTGGATCCCCTGTCTGGGTGCTTGCAGGGAGCAGCTGATTGATGTTTCTCTCTCACATTGATATTTCTCTTTCTCTTTCTCTCTCCCTCTCCCTTCCCCTCTCTCTAAAAATAATAATAAAATCAATGAAAACATTAAGAAAAGAAAAGAAATACTGTTTTTCTGGAAGAGTGACACTTTTCAGAGTATTCCAGACAATCCATTTTAAAAGGAGATAAGGTGGAAGTATATGCTTAAGGGAGTAAATTTCAAAGATTGACTCTGATCTAGCATTCATTTTGCTTGTAATGTGGTTTATTTTTGAGATTTTCTAGTCCTCTTTTTGAGTATCCAGATAATGATAAATCAGTTTATGTTCCAAGTTCATGGTAATTTATTTCTAAATACTCTTGGATAAATTTGGCTCCTTTCCTGGCAGTTAAATCTAAGAAAAACTTAAAATAATTGTATAATGTTATTATTTTCTAGAAGTAATTCTGATAAATTATCTTTGAAATATTTTTTGAAAAGGAATGAAAGTAAATTCTTGACATTGTCTAGAAAATAGCTCTGGATGCAACATTTGAATTTGAATATGGATGTAGGAGTCCAATAAAGACACTTCACCAAAATGCTAGTTCTGTTTCCACTCTTGTCTTCTGTTCTGTTGTTTGTATTCAATGCTCTGATGCTGAGTTTTTTGCTTGTAGCTTAATAGACGTGTAGGCTGCTCTCTGAGGCAAGCACACAACCAAATTACTGTTTTCAGGACCCCGAATGTCTGAATGGAAAGATACTTGATAGTGTGGGTGTTGCCATTTCAGAAACAAAATAGCAAAAATTGTTAATATTTTGGTAAAAGTTCAGACTGAGCTTCCCTCCTGCTTTTCTTCCTACATGTTTTCATACATCCGAACCATGTGTTGTTATTATCTAGTCAATTACGTTATTTCTGGTTCTCTTTCAGGAAAGTTCCTCTCCACATGAACTCTAGCAAACAGCAAGTTAAAAGTAAAGTAAACGGAGTTATCAGAGATCATGTTCTGGGGAGATGTTTACTTTATCTTTAATTGTTTTTTTTTTTTTAAATAATTATTTACATTATGAGAAGATTCTTTTTTAACTTATATGATCAGATAGCATTTCTAACAATAACAAAAATTGAGAGAAATCTGTTATAAAAAGAACTCCACTGGGGTTTGGCTTTCTGTTTCTAGAGAATGGGACAGATGAGCAGCCCACTGAATGATTGTGAGGTTGATAAAATTTATCTTTCAATTTCCTAGCCTCCCCCCTTTTCTCTCTTTCTTCTTGTCTCCTATTCAATAAGGAGCTGATATCAACCAAATCTTTGGGTGAATATTAAAATGTTGTGTTAATAGCAGCTTTTCCCACATTGCTTCTTGCAAGCATTAGTGTCTCATGAGATGTTAATAGGTCTTACATGGAAAAAAGAGTGTTATGGTATTAAAACGCTTGGGCCTTGGCCAGGTGGCTCAGTTGGTTGGAGCATTGTCCCATACACCAAAAGGTTGCATGCAGGCTTGATCCCTGGGTGGGGTATGTACAGTAGGCATAAAAACATTGATCAGTGTTTTTATTTATATCGATGTTTCTCTCTCTCTCTCTCTCTCTCTCTCTCTCTCTCCCTCTCTCCCTCTCTCCCTCTCACCTTTCTTCTCTCTACAATCAGTAAAAACCTATCCTCAGGTGAGGATTTAAAAAAAATTTGGACTATGCTAAACAAAGTTAAACAGTACTTCTTAGAGTCTTTATTATGCATTTTGTTTTTCTTTTTGAGATATAATTCTCATAACATTAAACATATTTTAAAGTGTAGAATTCAGTGATTCTTAATATATTCACTGTGTTCTGTAACCATCACCACTAACTAATTAGAAAACATTTCCGTCACCCCAGAAAGAACCCCATGCCTCAGTCCCAAATCCCTCCTCCTCCCATCTCCTGGCAACTACTATTCTACTTTCTGTCTTTATGGATTACCTATTCTGGACTGGATTCCTTTTATGTAAATGAAATCATATAATATATGGCCTTTTGTGACTGACTTTTTTTATTTAACATGTTTTCAAGGTTCAGCCACATTGAAGCATGGGGAAGAATGAAGTACGCCATTCTTATGTATGGCTTAATAATAGTCCATTCTATGGATAGTCCGTATTTTATTTATCCACTCATCTGTTGATGGACATTTGGGTTGTTTCCATTTTTGGCTATTATGAGTAACATTCCTATGAATATCCATGTACAAGTTTCTCATATGAACATGCATTTTGAATTATTTTGGGTATATACATAGGAGTGGAATTGATGTGTCATATGGTAATTCTATATTTAACTTTTTGAGGAGCTGCCAAACTGTTTTCTATAGCAGGTGTACCATTTTACAGTTCCAGTAGCAATGCATGAAGTCCTAATTTCTCTACATTCTTGATAACACTTTTTACTTTCTTTTTCTTCCCTTCCTCTTCCTATTCCTCCTCCTTTTTCTCCAGATAAGACGTGGTATCTCATTGTGTTTGATTTTCATTTCCTTAATGACTAATGATGTTGAACATCGTTTCATGTATTTATTGGTCATTTGTATATCTTTGGAGAAATGTCTATTCAAGGCCTTTACCCATTTTTAAAATTGGATGATCAGTCTTTTAATTGTTGAGTTGTAAGCCTAATATACTTTTTTACATCATGAATTTTTAAGAACAGCATTAATAAGCTTTCTTACAAAAATTTATGTTAGCTTGGAGGTTTTTCCCCCACAGAATATCTGTTTACATCTTTTAGAACTACTTTTACATGGACCAGTTTGGGAAGCACTATTTAAGGAATAGTGCTTTATGACATAATAGTCCATTATGACTTAGTGATTTTTAAAATCCCTGGACTGTAAGGATGGTTTAATCTTAGGATATCTAATGTGTTTCTTCTCTGTTTTCTAATTTTCTGACTATGAAGAAGAACTGCTTAAGTAATTTAAAAATGCTAATATTTAAAAATTAAAAAGATTGCCTGGCCGGTGTGGCTCAGTGGTTGAGCATTGACCCATGCACCAAGAGGTCACCAGCTTGATTCCCAGTTAGGGCACATGCCCAGGTTGTGGGCCAAATACCCAGTGCAGGGCATGCAGGAGGCAGCCAATCAATGTTCTCTCTCATCGATGTTTCTCTCTCTCTTTCCTTCTCCCTTCCTCTCTCTCTCAAATTGATAAAGAAAAAAAATTTAAAAATTAAATATAAAAAATTAAAAAGATTAACGAACATGTTGCCCTACATGTAAAAGGGCTTTTAGCCTTATACAACCAAAAGAAAATAATAATACTCTAAAAGTAGCAAAAACTCAGACCATTTGCAAAAGAAGAATGACAGATGTCCAATAAATGTGAGCTCACTGCTAACAAAAGTGCATAATAAAAGTTATGAGGTACTATATATTTTTTTCTTTATTGATTTTAGAGGGAGAGAGAGGAAGAGAGAGGGAGAGAGAGATAGAAACATTGCTTGTGAATCCATAAAAATCCTAGAAGAAAATGTAGGCAACAAAACTTCAGACATCACATGCAGCAGAATTTTCACTGATACAATGCCTAAGGCAAGGGAAACAAGCGAACAAATTAATACATGGGACTACATCAAACTAAACAGCTTCTGCACAGCAAAAGGAACAACCATCAAAATGGAAAGGGAACCCACTATATGGGAGCGCATAATTGCCAACGATACATCAGATAAGGGGTTAACTTCCAAAATATATAGAGTACTCACACAACCCAACAAAAGGAAGACAAATAATCCAATTTAAAAATGGGCAGAGAACCTAAATAGACACCTCTCCAAACAGGACATACAAATGGCTAAGAGACATATGAATAAATGCTCAATGTCACTAATCATCAGAGAGATGGAAATTAAAACAACTATGAGGTATCAGCTCACACCTGCCAGAATGGCTGCCGTCAACAATCAAACAACAAGTGCTGGTGAGGGTGTGGAGAAAAGGGGACTCTAGTACACTGCTGGTAGGAATGCAGACTGGTGCAGCCACTATGGAAAACTACAGTGTTTCCTCAAAAAATTAAAAATTGAATTGCCATTTGACCCAGTGATCCACTTCTAGAAATATATCCTACGAAGCCTGAAACACCATCAAAAAGAATATATGTACCCCTATGTTCATAGCAGTGTTATTTACAATAGCTAAGATCTGGAAACAGCCCAAGTGTCCATCAATAGATGAGTGGATAAAAAAGCTGTGGTACATATACACCATGGAATACTATGTAGCTGTAAGAAAGAAAGATCTCGTATTCTTTGAGACGACATGGAGGGACCTGGAGAGTATTCGGCTAAGCGAAATAAGCAGTCAGAGAAAGGCAGGTATCACATGATCTCAGTTATTTGTGGAATCTAAAGAAACATAATAAGGTGATGAACAAAATAGACCCAGAGACATAAAAGTAGGGTTCAGACTGACAAACTTCAGAGGAGGGGGCGGGAGATGGGAGGGAAGAAAAAAACCAAAGGACTTATGCATATAAGCATAACTAATGGACATAGACAACATTGCTGGGGTGGGAGGGAACAGGAGGAGGGTGTTAATGGGGGGAAAAGGAGAAATATCTGTAACAAAAATAAATAAAATAAATAAATAAAATAAAATAAAATCTATTCGAAAACCAAAAAAAAACATCGATGAGCGAGAACATCGATTGGCCACCTCTGCCTGCTCCCCACTGGGGATCAGGCCCACAATCTGGGCATGTGCCCTGATGAGGAATCGAACCAGCACCCTCTTGGTGTATGGGTCGATGCTCAACCACTGAGCCACACCAGCTGGGCAGAGGTACTATATTTTTAATTTGGCCAAGATGTTTAAAATTATACATACTTAACTCTGATACCAGTGCTGCAAAATAGGTATTTATTGTTGAGGTTGGTGTATGTTGATTTAGTTATCTAGAAAGCAATCAGACAGTACGTAAGCCAAGAGATTAAATTGTTCATATACTTTGATGTGGGTCTTTTCCTTTTGAGAATCTATTATACATTTTAAAAAACTGAAATGTAGACAAAGGTTGATGTAGTATATATCATTGTTCACTGAAGCACTAAAATCTGAAAATAATCTAAATGTCCAATAATAGGGGACTGATGAAACATGTTAGTGTATTAATGGGGAGGAATATTATGCTGCCATTAAATTATATTTTAGAGTAATAGTTAATGGCATGTGAAAATGGTTACAGTATAATAGAAATAATCATATGTATATATACACACACAGTTTGGAAATTCATCTTGCGTTCCCAAATAGTTACACATCCACCCTTACCTACTAAAGAAACTATAGAATCCTTATTGTTTGACAAAATCAATACTGGTATTAAGTCAGTTAAAAAAATGGATAGATATTTTAATTTCACAAGTCTGCTTATGTTTATTTTCTGTGAATGACTAAATTACATAGTTTGTTAAAAAGCAGTCAGTTTGGGGAGAATGTGGGCTAAGGAGAGGGTAACTGAGAGTTCTTTTGTGGGGTTTGATATTAAATACGATGATCAGATAATAAATTTGCCGTTTTTCAGATGTTAGCTAAGAGCTGTTGTGTAAATTTGGATCCACTGATTGGATTTTCACTAGTATTTTTTGTTTTTTAATTTTTACAAAAAACACATTTCCAGTTTAGTTTTTAAAAATGCAGGAAGAACATAAGCAGACTTGTGAAATCTCAGTGCAAATGTCTATTTATGATTTTTGTTTCGTAATTTTTTTACAGGTACCTTTTCTACCATAATTGGAAAACAGAATTTCTTTAGCTTTTTATCAAGTCTGTCCATAGAATTCATGTTAGTTTTTTTATAAACAACAAATCTCTTTCTCAGGAGTATTCATTTTTAATCAGTTTATATAGCATTTAATGAAATTGTGTTAGGATGATAACAGGCTCAAATAGAATAAACAGATTTGGGGGCACACACCAGATTAGCACATTTGTGGAAGCACAAAAATCAAACAGAAACAGTGGAACCTACTGCCCCATGTGCAAGGCTGTGGTGACCAAAGGAGTCGGTGAAAGACATGCGATCAGTTACGTTCACGTGGTTTATGTTCTGGTACTCAGCTAATGAACTGATGTTATTTTAAAAGTAATTTGATAGTGATTTGAAGTAATCTCAATCTACTTTTTAACATTTTGTTATGAAATTTTTCAAACATACATTAAAGTTGAAAGAATTTTACAGGGAGCATCCACCTTGTAGGTAAAATTTATAACAGTGAAATGCACAAATCTTTACGTAAGATGAGATTTGATAAATGTACCTATCTGTGAAACCAAACTCCTATCAAAATATAGAATATTACCTCAGTGCCAGAAAGTTCCCTCATGCCTCTCCTCCATCAACTCTCACTCCTGCTTCCCAGAGGCAACGACTGTTTTTATTTTGTTCCACCAGAGGTTAGTTTTGCCTGCTCTGAAACTGTGTAAACGCAGTCATTACTCTTGTGAAAGCCTTCTTTCATTTAGCATAATGTATTTGAGAATTATTTATGTTATGTGTATCAGTAGTTTGTTCTTTTTTATTGCTGAGTAGTATTTCTTTGCTTTTCCATTCTCCTCTTTTTAGACCCCTGGGTTGTTTTTGGTTTTGGGTTATTGTACATGCAGCCGCTATGAATGTACTGTATAAGGCTTTTTATGAATACAGTTGACCTTTGAACAATGTGGAGCACTGAACCCTCACACAGTTGAAAATCTGAGTATAATTTTTGACTCCCCCAAAACTTAGTTGTCCCTTGGTATCCATGAGGAATTGGTTCCAGGACCCCCACAGATACTCAAGTCCCTATATAAAATGGTGTATAGATCAATGCATATATTCAGCCCTTTGCATCCTCAGACTCCCAAATCCCGGATCAAAAACAGTACAGATGTATGTTTTGTAACTCAGCTTTTCCATTCATAGCTTGCCTCTTCTTTTTCTCAATGATGTATAGATGTTTTAAATTTTGATGAACTCTAATTTGTCACGTTTTTCTTTTGTGGTTATTGCTTTCTGTGTTCTGGGAAGACATTGACTGCTTTAATGCAAATCTAATTTTTAAATTCCGGCTCTAGGTGGTGGAGCCTAGAAAGTAGCTATTTTTCTGCTTCTTTTTTTGTTAATACTCACCCGAGGATACTTTTCCATTGATTTTTCGATACAGTGGAAAGCAGGGAGGGAGAGATAGAGAGAGAAACATTGGTATGAGAGAGACACATCAATCGGTTGCCTTCCAAACAACCCCTACCAGGGCTGGGGATCGAACCTGCAACCCAGGTATGTGCCCTTTGGTCCGCAGGCTGACGCTCTAACCACTGGGCCAAACCAGCCAGGGCAAAAGTAGCTATTTTTCTATCTTCACAACCTTTGGGTGAGTAGAAAGCAGATACTACAGTTCATATACCATACTTCTAAAAGTTTCTCATTAAGCATAGCCTACTTGTTGAAAATAGGACATTTTCCATTATGTAGCACCATTTTTACCCTTAAAAGTTTTTTATTACACATGTGTAAGTTTCTGATTTTAATGTGCCATGTTATGAAGGACTGAAATTGCTTCAGACTCCTGGATTACATTGCGATAAGCCAAATGGGCTTCAGGACAGTCCCTTCACACCAGAGACACCCGCCAGAAGCCAAACAGATGGTAAACTAGGCAGAAATGACCCTCGGCATTCTCATTAGAGCAGTTGGGAAAATTTTAATGGGCCCCCATTTGACTTGTTCTCTATCTAATACCTTTGAACTGCCACTTTTTTTTCTTGTTACAAGTCAACAACCACCATGTATATTTTAATAGGGATTATCAAACACCATTTGCCCAGAAGATGTACAGCCTTCTAATGCTAATTAGCCAAGTTTAAATAATCACTGAGTTCTGGGATAATTGGAAAGAAACACTGTTTTTCTTGCCAGTGCATAATTACTAATTAACAGGAAGATAAAGTATCTGTGTAGCAGTCATATCTAGAAGAATCTCTTAACAGTTAATTAACTGATGAGTTGGTGCCAAGTTAATGTTGGTCAAGAAAGTTTACAAATCAAGTTCTCTTGTAAAATAAATAAATAAATAAATATGTAAAATTGAGCCAGAGCAGAGCATGGGTGGAGTAATGACTTTGTGACCTTGGCTTAGCATTACAGTGCTTAAGGCTGACAGTCAGTCATTACATGAAAGAATTAGCGTTTCTTTGGCTCTAAATATTAAAACCACCAACTGATGGTTGTTACTCTGCTGCTTACACAGAAGATTTGAGGCTTCATTAATTTGCTTTTCTCTTGATCCTAATAATTACATGGGCTTTCTCAACCTTAAAATATCCTCATGAAATTTGGCCACAGCCTCTGTGTTTTCCTGCTTATTGGAGTTAGGACTTGAGTGCATGAAATGGGTAGCTGGAGATTCAAAATGAAGAGAATAGAAACTTGACTTCCAATTTTCTTTGGTTTTGCTAATGCAGGAGTTACCATTATATTAGTCTTTAAAAGCATTTGAAAACGTATACATTAAGCCATTCTTTAAAAGCTAACATTTTCATTAAAGAATAGCATGTTTTTAAATCTATTTTTAATTTTTTAATTTAGACTAATGAGTGAGTGGGTAGTGTCAAGCATTTAATACACACTGCTTGAAGATTAAATTGTTTTAAAATTTTATTTGTTTATGGAGTTTTTAATCACTGGGCAAAAACTCAAAATTTAATTATTTTCTTAAGAATGCATATTTTTTATGCAAAATTCTTACTATAGGTTAAAAAAATCTTGTAGAGTTCTGTAAATAATAAAATACTGACTTGTTCAAAAGATAAGTAGGTGATAGTAAAATATAAGTAGGTGATAGATTATGGTGAAATGAATATTTTTGTTAATTTCTTTTGAAATAAATGAAAGTGAGTAAACTTTGTAGAAGGAACATTTTAATCTTGTACACTTACTTCCACTTAACACATTGAAAGGTCAGGAAGCATTATCAAAGTAGGAATTTTAATGTTACAGTTTATTCCCTTATATTCAGACCTCAGCCATACCTAAAAGTAGTCTGTCTTGAAAGAATGAAGGAAGAAGAATCAGTGCTGTGAGTTCATTTTACTTCATTTTTATTTGTCTGCTCTTTTGTTGATAGGGTATCACTTAAACAATTTACTTAAAAAATTTTTTAATCACTTTAAATTTTTAAATTACAGTTGACATACAATATTATATTAGTTTCAGGTGTACACCCAAGTGATTAGACATTGTATAACTTACTAAGTGATCATCCTGATAAATATTGTGCCCATCTGATGCCATACATAGGTATTAGAATGTTATTCACTACATTTCGTATGCTGTACTTTACATCCCTATGACTATTCTGTAACAACCAATTTGTACTTCTTAATCCCTTCACCTTCTTCACCCATTTCTCCCAGCCCCCCTCCCATCTGGCAACCATCAAAATGTTCTCTGTATCTATGAGTCTGTTTCTGTCCTGCTTGTTTATTTTATTTTATTTTTAGATTCAATTGTTGATATATATTTATTGACATTTTATTGTTTATATTTTTTGTCTCTTCTCCTCCTCCTTCTCCTTCTCCTCCTCCTTCTCCTCCTCCTCCTCCTCTTCTTAAAGAAGACCCTTTGACATTTCATGTAATACTGGTTTGCTGGTGATGAACTCCTTTAGCTTTTTTCTTGCCTGGGAAGCTCTTTATATGTCCTTTGATTCTAAATGATAGCTTTGCTGGGTAGAGTAATCTTGGTTGAAGGTCATTGCTTTTCATCACTTTGAATATTTCTTGCCACTCCCTTCTGGCCTGCAGTTTCTGTTGAACAATCAACTAACAGTCTTATGGGAGCTCCCTTATAGGTAACTGCTTTTCTCTTGCTGCTTTTATGATACTGTCTTTGCCTTTAATCTTTTGCATTTTAATTATGATGTATCTTGGTGTGTGCCTCTTTGGATTCATCTTGTTTGAGACTCTCTATTCTTACATTTGTGTGTCTATTTCCTTTACCTGGTTAGGGAAGCTTTCTGTCATTATTTTTTCAAATAGATTTTCAGTTTCTTGCTCTTGCTCTTGCTCTCCTCCTTCCACCACCTCCATGATGTGAATGTTGGTACACTTGAAGCTGTCTCAAAGGTTCCTTACACTATCCTCATTTTTTGTATTCTTTTTTCTTTTTGCTGTTCTGATTGGGTGTTTTTTGCTTCCTTATATTCCAAATTGCTAATTTGATTTTCAACTTTATCTACTGTACTGTTAATTCCCTGTAAATTATTCTTCATTTCAGTTAGTGTATCCTTCATTTCTGATGGTTTCTTTTTTATGCTGTTGAGGTTCTCACTAAGTTCCTTGAACATACTTATAAACATTGTTTTGAACTCTATATGTGGTAGATTGCTTGCCTCTGTTTCATTTCGTTCCTTTTTTTTGGGGGGGGAGGGTTTCCTTATGTTCTTTCACTTGGGACCTGTTTCTTTGTCTCTGCATATTGGCTGCTTCCTATGTTTGTTTCTATGTATTAGGTAGAGCTGCTAAATCTCCTGGACTTGGTAGAGTGGCCTTGTGTAGTAGGTGTCCTGTAGGGCCCAGTGGCACAGCTTCCCCAGTTACCTGAGCTTCGTACTCCAGGAGTAACTCTTTGTGGGCCATGTGCACTATCCTGTTGTTGTTGAGCTTTGATTGCTATTGGTGTTCCTGGGAGAGGTTGACCCCCAGGCTGATAGGCTGCAAGGAGTGGCTGCAGTACAGTGGAGGAGCTGCTGTGCAGGAGTCAACCCTATGTAACAAGACTTGCTTTGATGGGACTTCGGTGTTCACCGAGTCCACCCCTTGAATGTGTCACTCATGGAGGTGGCAGAGTTGCAATCCAGCATGGTCTGAAGCTGTGGGGTACACTGGTTCTGGGGCCCTATGGGAGGTGCAAGGTCAGCCAATGTCTGTGTCTTGCCTAGGGCCACCTGGCACAATCTACAGAGCCATCAGCAGATGACTGTTATTTGTGCTGGGCTTGGCAATACCCAGGAGAGGCCAGGTGCAAACCAAGGCTGTCTGTCACTAGTGCTAGACCTGGGACCACTTAGCAAGAGATGTGGGGTATGCAGAGGCCAGATGCTGCTTGTTTGAGAGATTTTAGGAAAGTCCAAAGCATGAGGCAAGAAAGGCCATTTGCATGGAAAAGCCACTGGGAACAGCTAGGGTGGGCCTGCAAGTTGAGTGGGGCAGGGTCTGAGGGAATCACCAGTGCAAGGCTAACAGTGATAGCCAGGTGGATGAAGACTCAGATATGGTACCTGCCTGCCAACTCTGTTCCTTTTCTGAGAGGAAAAGGAACAATGGCCTCTGCCAGCACTTTTGTCTGGCAGAAAGTTGCCCCCAGTTCTCACCCTTATGCCAGATAATTCAGTTACTCCCCCTATGTCCCTGGCTCCTTTCAAGCTGCTGCCCCAGCACTGGAGCTTAGAGTGAGTGACTCTGAGTCATTCAGTGCATGGGCCCTTTAAGAGGAATACCTGGGACTCTAGAAGCCTTCCCTCTCACTCAGCCACAATCCATGCTGGTTTTTATAGCCAGAAGTTATGGGGACTTCTCTTTCTGGCTCTGGAACCCTGGGCTGGGGGCCTGGTGTGGGGTTGGGAACCCTTGCTCCTCAGGAGCCGAGATGTCCCTCTTGATATTAAACTGCACCACATGTATGTGGCACCAGCCTGTTCCATGCCTCTGCCCCCTCTTACCAGTCTTGATGTGGCTTCTTCTTTAAATCCCTCATTGCAGGACTTCTATTCAGCTCGATTTCAGGCAGTTCTGAATGATAGTTGTTCTGTAGTTTAGTTGTAATTTTGATGTGGTCATGGGACGATTCGAGTACTGCATTTACCTACACCACCGTCTTGATTGAAAGTCACCAATTCACTTTTTAGTTATACACAGTCCTATATCTTAGTGACCCTCAACCTTGGGATATGTAATATTCTTTAGTTAATGTTTCAATACATCATGACAAACATTGTTTCATGATTATATGTTTTTGGTTGTTTTAGTGTATATTTCGGTGTCCCTGGTTGGAAAGTTAAAAGTATATTTTCTGCTGGGTTGTGGTATTATCGGACTTTAAGAAGCACTCACTGCTTTATGAGGTCCCTCCAACACTGCTGGTTGCTTAAGTGTGTGTGCATTGGATCTTTGGCATATAAAATTTAACATTTGTAGTTTCAGTGACTAGTAAGCCTCCTCAGAGAACAAGACCATGTAATAATTTGTTATTCATCTATAGCACAAAACTGGATAATACACATTTCAGAATTTGGTGAGTAACCACTCAGTATTCATATTTCAATGTTTTGTGTTTCTCTAATTGTTCTTCTGCAGTATGGAAGTGATAAGAACTTTTATTTCTTTATGAAACTTGCCATAACCGTTAGAGCTAGCGATGAATATGAAAGGAAAAAGAAGAGTCTTAACTTGGATGCTCACATTCCTGGAGTTCTAACCGTATGGGTCCCCCATGAGGTTTCTGCATCATATAGGAATTTCTGGGGAGTCTGACTCATCTCTAGAGTAGTGCTAGCATCCCTATATTCCATCCTCACATGGAGTCGCCTGTGAACACAGCTTTTGGCAGAGAAAGGGGAAACTGTGATTTCTTTCCTTTCTCCCTCTGCAACATCTTTCCCTCCTCTGTCCATGCACTTGTGCTGTGCAGAGAGATCCTTTGGCTTCCTTTCAAGGCTCTTTCTACATGGCCAGTCACAGAAACCTGCCCCAGAATCTCTCTTTGGAAAGTCCTATAATGGGCTCAAAACTAAAGACTCCTATGGCTAAGCCATCAACTTTCCTGTTATACATCTAACATATAGATTAATGATTGATTGCAGGTATATTCTGAACTGTCATATTCTATAGACTTATATGAATTTCCTAAAGCAATCCTACTTTTGGAATGATAATATGAGTGTATGCATTAGAAAAGCCAGTATTATGCTGGCAAGACCTAGTGATTTTAATTTTAAACTAGACACTAATTTATATTCTAGGTCATGAAAAAAATAGCAAAATGAATTACAGTCTTGAAAGCTGCACTGATTTGTTGAACTGAACTCATATTTTAAAAAACAGAATATATGATTGAACTTAAATTTTTAAAAAATGGTTTGGTCCCAGAAATTAAAAAAATTCAAATCTTAAATTAACTTATGGGTAATTGAAACACTTACTAATACAGTTTTTATGTAGGAAAAAGGACTCTCCGAGATGAATATATTGACATTTCCCCCAGTTTCCACATGCAACAGGTCCCTGGGGAAGAGATGGGGCTCAGGGCAGTGAGGGGGTAACAGCTGAGGGAGGAGAGGTTGTCCAGCAGCTGGTGAAAGGATCTCACCAGGCTTGTGAGAGGCATAATGACTTTTACGGCTACTCCTTACTTATTCTTTTTTTTTTTTTCCCTTCTCTTTCATTTCAGATTTCTGCCCTGTCCTACTGCTTTTGACTTTTCTGTCTTCTTTAAATTCCTCTTTTTAGTCCCTCAGTGCTTTCACTTATTTTCTTTCTCTCTGCTTCTAGGTGGTTGTTCATTTCTTTTTTCTTAAAAAAAATGTTATTGATGTATAACTGACATGTAACATTACATTAATTTCAAGTTTATAACATGATTCGATATTTTTACACATTGCAAAACGATCACAGTTAAGTCTGTTTAACAGTTGTCACTCTACATAGTTACAATTTTTTTCTTCTGACGAGAACTTTTAAGATGTACCCTTTTAGCAACTTTCAAATATACTATCCAGTATTATTAACTATAGTCAATATGCTATACCTTACATCTCTATGACATTTCTTTTGTAACTGGAAGTTTGTACCTTTTGACCCCTTCACCCATTTTGTATACCCCCTACCCTGGCAATCATCAATCTGTTTTCTGTATTTATGAGCTTGATGTGTTTGTTTGGTTTTTAGATTCCATATATAAATTAGATCATAACAGAATTGTCTTTCTCTGTCTGACTTATTTCACTTAGCACAATGCCCTCAAGGTCCATTAGGTTGTTGCAAATGACAAGATTTCTTATGACTGAATAATATTCTTTATGACTGAATAATATTCCATTGTATATATGTACCACATTTCTTTTATTTATTCATTCATCCAGGGACATTTAGGTTGTTTCCATTATCTTAGCTATTGTAAGTAATGTTGCAGTGAAACATAGGGGTGCATATAGTTTTTATTTCCTTTGGGTAAATACCCAGAAGTGGAATTGCTGGATCATGTGATAGTTCTATTTTTAATTTTTTTTTTTAGGAACCTCCATACTGTTGTCCACAGTGACTGCACCAGTCTGCATTCCTGTGCACAGGGGTTCCCTTTACTCCACATCCTCACCAGCACTTGTTGTTGATTTATTGATGGCAGCCATTCTGACAGGTGTGAGGTGATACCTCATTGTTGTTTTAATTTGCATCTCTCTGATGATTAGTGACCTTGAGCATTTTTTCATATATCTCTTGGCCATTTTATGTCCTCCTTAGCGAAGTGTCTATTCAGATCCTCTGCCCATTTTTAAATCAGATTGTTTTGTTTTTAATTTTTGTTTGTTTGTTTTGGTGTTGAGTTGAATGAGTTTTGTAAACATTTTGGATATTAACCTCTTACCAGATACATGATTTGCAAATATTTTCTCCATTCAGTAGGTTGCCTTTTCAATTTGTTGATGATTTTCTTTTAGTACCCTTCCTTATTTTACTTATTTTTCTATCCCTATCCTTCTAGGTGGTTACTCATTTCTTTCCAGTCTCTATTTACCCTTCCTTTAATCCTATATTTCTCTTCTCCATTGTCCCTCCCCCAACTTTCCTTCTCCTCTCTTCAGGGTATCTGTTCTGCTGCCCTGAACTCACTTTCTGCTCTTGTCCCCTCATTGTGGAAGCAGCATTTGCTTACTTGGATTATCCAGGGTGATATTATTTAAGATCCTGGCATATTTCACACACTCAAGGAGAGCATGATCTATGTTTACAGCACGTTAGGAACAGAGCAGACTTGTGAAGGTACATCAAAGGTATGCTGAGAAATGAGCCCTAGGTGAAAGTCTGAAATTGTGAGGCATTGTCAGGCGAAAAAAAAAATACACTTTATTTAAAAGTTAATAAATATTCTTAAATATTTAAAAATACCAAGTATATTATAAAAAGTATATTTTAAAATATTTAAAAATATATTTTAAATTATTGAATGAGGTTTTATGCTTCTCTTCATGATTTTTACTTCAAATATTTGAGATATGTTATGAATTTCAAAGTACAAAAGTATCACAAATGTATTAGTCCTGTAAAATTCTTAAAGACTTCAAAACAAACCTGAGCAGAGTTGGTTGTGATCTTATAAAAAGTTACCCAAGTTTCCTAATACATGTGTATAAAATAGATAAAGCTTCACATGGCTATGGTGAGAACTGAATGTAATTATAGAGAAAATTACCCAGCATATAACATGTGCTCTCAGTGATTGTGTTTCTGTGTCTGCTTTCACCCTTTAAATTTGCTAATGGATTGCTCGATGTTGTCATACATACCTGCAAAATTTCAGTGGCTTAAAACTACAGAATTTCTTTCCTTACTTGCCTGTCAGCCTATCATGGGTATGTCTGGTTGGCATGGAGGCTTTGCTCTGTGCCTCTCAGGAACTAAATGACTGAAAGAGGCACTGCTATCTTCACAAGGCTTCCTAGGTTATCTTGGGCATCAATTTCCAGCTTATTGAAGAGAGATGTCTGAGTAAAAATGGTACAACTGCTTGTTAACTGTCTTGGTCCAGAAATGATACATCATTTCCACTCACATTGCATGAGGGAAAACTAGTCACTTGACTCAGCCAGCATTCACTGGGGTGGGGTGAGGTTATGCTGGAAAATGTAGTTCTAGATGGGGCAGCTGCTTCCCAGCAACAATTCTGTTCTGTGTCAGGGGGAGCATGACTTTTGGTGGACAGTGAGCTGCCTCTGATGTAGCCTTCCTCTCACCTTTTATCCCAGCATACTATATTCTTCCCTTCTCTTGTCCATTCTGTTCACCTTGACTGAAGCAAGAGAATCCAGGGTACTGGCAAGAGAGTGTCCAGGGTGTACATGATGATATGCACAACAGGTCTGAACTAGTTGGGAAAGGAACTGAGGCCTGGAGGCTCCTAGAAATGGGGATTAACAAGAGAAGTAAAGTTATCAGAGGGCTCAGTGGGTTTCTAAAGGTAGTAGATATTGGTTGAACAAATGAATAATGAGTGAACAGTGAGATCGCGGTAAGGTAGTAACAGCTGGAAGAGGAGAAGCATTTGGTCAGAGGTGAGATGTTGGGAGCTAATACTTCACAAGTGGAACAATTCCAGGTGAGGGAAGGTCCAGTGTGTCCTTTGAAGTGTGGCTGAAGTGGAATGGAAGAGAAGGTAACTGGTGTTGAGTTTGTCTTATAGGGGAAGGAAAGGCTGTAAGAGGAGCCATCTGCGTAGGTATGGAACACACTCAATTATGTCAGGGTTGTGTGAGAGAGAAGACTGTTGGTCTGATGCTAAGTCGTTGGATCTCAATAACAACATTAAATACCACATCTAGCACAATGAGATGAAAATTACCATCCTAATCAGCACATTTGTTTGATATGCTACAATTTACAAACCAGTGTTATGCATTTAATCCCACTAATGTAAGCCCTAAACTGAATACAGGGTTGTTTTCAAGATAAAAAGGAGTTTATTACTCTAGCTCAGGCAGAGTGGCTAAGGAAGACTTTTAGAGACAAATGAAGGATGACCCAGTTAGATCAGTTACTGATTTCTTCTCAGAGAAGTAAAGACTTCGATGGAATTCCACTTTCAATTATTACTACCCACTTTGATTCAGAGAAAGAATGAGACTCAAGATCATACATTTTCAGTAGTGCTTAATTCTTTTTTTTTTTAATTTATCTTTATTGTTGAAAATATTACTGATGTCCCTCCTTTTTTCTCTCATTGACTCCCTCCTCCTCACCTGTTGTCTGTGTCCATTGGTTATGCATACATGCATATAAGTTCTTTGGTTTATCTCTTCCCACCCCTCCCCCTTTCTCTCTGAGCTTCATCAGTCTGTTCCCTACCTCAGATACCAAAAGGGCCTTGGTCTCCCCATAATGGAGTCTCATAGTGTGAATCCCAAAGACAGTTTGATAAATACATTGCTCTAAAGTGGCATTGAGATAAAATGATGGCCTTGCTTAAATAGAAATAAAAATCTTTTTAAAAAAGTTCTGGCCCTGGCCGGTCTGGCTCAGCGGTTAGAGTGTCAGCCTGCGGTCCAGAGAGACCCGGGTTCGGTTCCCGCTAAGGGCATGTACTTCGGTTGCAGTTTGTCCCCGGCCCTGGTTGGTCGTGCGGGTGGCAGCCACTCGATGTGTCCCTTTCGTGTCTATGTTTCTCTCTCTCTCTCTTCCTCTCTCTCCCTCCCACTCTATCTGAACAAAAAATGAAAAAAAAAAAAAAAAGTTCTGAGTGCTACCCATTGTGCCTAAGCAGATATAAAGACGTAGGTACGGTTGCGGTATGTAAAAGACACAGAGAAAGGGAAATCAGAAGCACAGTGATCCACAGAGTCGAAAGCTATTGCCAGAGGTGCCACGGGAAGAACTAGAGTGAAGTCAGGGAAACATAAGAGAACGAGGAATACATCAACAAAAAGGTCACTGAACTGAAAAAAAGAGAATTGAATTGGTGGTAACTCGTTGGCCACAGCTTTGCAAAGTCCACACTGCAAGTGCCAGCTAAATCGGTGTTGCAGAGGTCACGTTTTTCGCTGGCACAAAGTCTGTGGTACAACCTACTTGGAGCAGGCTGGGAAAATGTTTCTTGTGCCAGGCTTTAGACAAGGATTTTAGGGTTGGTGCATCTAATTAGTGTCATGCTCCTTTCTAACATGGAAGTATTTGATTCTTTGCAGATAACTATAGAAAACTTACTCATCTGACAGAACCTTTACCAATCTTCACAATGCCATCCCCATTTGTAATTTCAGTGTTCCTCCTGCCTGCCAGTCTTCCCCTTCTGTCTGTCTAACTCTCTCTTTCTCTCTTCATCTGTTTCTGTCATGTGGAAAGAATAAGGTAGTCCCTGGAGGGAGGTAGTATCTTCTGGAGGAGACTCGGGCTCCATCTCACCCTGGCCCTATCAATAGTGACTAAAGAATGGGAAAAGCAGAATGGTTCAGTAGCCCTCCATCAGGCCTTTGCTCACTAACCCTCTTGACTCTTAGAAGAATAAAGTTTTACTGTATATGGCTTTTTGTACTTTCTGTGGGTTGTGTGCTTTAGCTCACATCTTGCACATTAACTTCTGGTAGCATTCATAGAAGAGAAATAAGGTCAACAGACCCTCAGTCCTTAGTGTTTTCAGTGGATGGAATCAGCTGCCTTCTTGCTACCAAAATGCCTGTGTAGCTCAGCAAAGCTAATTACCTCCTAAAGGTGTGATATCAGAATAGCAAGTGTGTTTTACTTACATGACATAAAGTATAGATTGTTTTCACCTTCTAAAGCAGTCTGGGATCTTAGTCCTTAGAATAGTTAAAAGATGGTGTAAACTATATCACTCCACTCTTGACATTATCGCCTGCATAATTGGCTGTTTTGGCTTCTGTATTTTCTCTCTTGTCATAATCAGGGCAGGGTGACGAGGGCTCAGAATGAGTAGCTGCAACTCCTAAGTCCATGGCATATTGAGGTCATGGCTTGTGGGTCAGTGGCCTGCAGGCCAAGTGAAAATGTCAGAGAGCTCCCGGAATCTGAGAGCCAGAAAGCCAGAATGATAAGGGTGTGTCAGTAAGAGTCATCCAGAGATGCAGACAAGTGGCTGTAATCTGGGCAAAGAGCTGCTGTGAACAGCCGTGCAGTGCAGTTTTCCCTTTACACAAAGCCTCTTGGCAAGAGGGGGCTAAAATCTGGCTTATGTCACGCTTGTCAAGCCTTGCACTCTGGCTCAGGACCATGTCTTCCAAGAGAAAGCGCTCACGGATTACCAAGCGGTGGGGCCATGGGCTTCATCCAGAAGATGTGTCTGTCTCCTTTCTGCAGAGGCCAAGCATAGGCTAACAGTAGCTCTGGCAGGGAATCTTCTTAGTACACGTTGAAGCCAACTTTAAAAACAAAACATAGTAAATTTCCAGAATTTATTTTGTATAACTGAAACTGTACCCTTTGATCAACACCTCCATTTCCCCTCTCCCCAGCCTCTGACTACTACCATTCTACTCTCTGCTTCTGTGTGTTTGGCTATTTCAGATTCCACATATAGGTGAGATTGTGCAGTATTTGTCTTTCTGTGTCTGGCTTGTTTTGCTTAGCATAATGTCCTCCCAGTGCATCCCTATTAACACAGGTGACATGATTTCCTTCTTTTTTAAGGATAAATAACATTACATTGTATGAAGGAGTGTTCAATGTTACTACTTATCAGGGAACTGCTAATCAAAACCATAATGAGATCCCACCACATGCCTGTTAAAATGTCTATTATCAAAAAAAAAAAAAGACAAGTGTTGGCGAGGATGTGGAAAATAGGGAACTCGTGTATATTGTTGATAGGAGTGTAAATTGGTGCAGCCACTATGGGAAACAACACAAGGTCTCCCTAAAAGTTAAAATTATAATGACCATTCAATTCAACAATCTTACTTCTGGGTAGATAGTCAAAGGAATTGAGATCTGGATCTGTGTTCATTGCTGCATTATTCACAATAACCAAGACATGGAAATAACCTGAGTTTCTATCAGTGAATGAATGGATAAAGAAAATGAGGCCATCTCTTCAGCATGATGTTAAATTAGTGGTTGTTAGAAAACTTAAGTGATTAGATGGGATTAGGCAATGCAAAATATTATTAATGTACTAAAATCAAGGAAATTTCAACACTAAGGCAGTTTTTGCTTCAGCTTTTGGGATTCTCTGTGACTTTCAATGTACAATCTCAAAAGTCCTGGTCCAAACCTCATCTATGGGAAGATCCCTGGTGAAGTGGGGAGAGAAACAGCAGTTCCTTGTGATTCCTCTCTAGGTCCCTCTATACTTTCATGCCATAAACACTTATTTGATTCCAGGTTCTCAGGTTATTGTTTTTTTCCTTAGATAAGCTGGGAGATGAGAGCTCAGCTCCAGATGTCAGTTTGGGAGACCAGGGGATTTTATTTAAGGGAAAGAAGATTTGTATGAGATTTCAGGACAGACCAGAGGGTAAGCTGAGCACTCTCATGATGTCCTGGGATATCTGGAAGCAGCTGAGGACCCCTACAGGGCAGGATAAGGTATTAAAAATGCTGGAGGTCTGAAGCTAGTCACTGTTTCACCACTAGCTTCTGCAACAAAAGCAACACAGTTGATCCATGCCACAGATAGTTTCCTCCAGAACCCTGTGGGCTAGTTCAACCCCACTTATTTAGCTATTTTATGTCAGTGTATACAATGAAAGATGATCGTATTCTTCCTAGAACTCTTATGAGAATGTCCAAGGCAAAAGCAGGGAAATAGATCTTTTCTAGTTCTGATGTTTCTTCATTGAATCCACCATCCATCTCTCTTTCCACCAATGACGCCCACATACACAACAAAGCACTTTAATTAGAGCGAACATCTTTTCCATATGACATTCTGTGAATATCCTTGTCTAGACTGGGTTGATCTCATGTCTGACCACAGAAACCTCTTAATCATACAACATCCAACTCTGAGTTCTCCATCCTTTCCTCCCATCCAAACTTCTTTCACAGCCAGAGTAGACCACAAAGCTTGATCATGCTATACTCTCCATTCATATTTCTTTTTACTTGTTTTTGCATAGGAGACCCAGACCTCTCTTAGAAGTTTGGCTCTCCTTTACATAATTTCCCTTTTAGTTGTCAACATTTGAGTTATCCATGCAGGCATCACCTCTTTCCTGCAACTGACCTTGTTCACTGTATCAGGAGAAGACTCTTCTATTCTGCACACTTTCAGGTGCAATGGCTAGGCAACTTTCTTCTTTTAACCTAGATCCATCTGAGACCCATCATAGGGACTCTTACTTCTGTGTAACTGTTTTTTTGTTTGTTTGTTTTTTATTTTTAAAAACTTATCTTTATTGTTGAATGTATTACAGATGTCCCTCCTTTTTTCCCCCATTGACCCCCTCTCCCCCAATCCCACCCCCCTCCTGCCTTCCCCACACTATTGTTTGTGTCCATTGGTTATGCATATATGCATAGGAGTTCTTTGGTTTATCTCTTCTGCCCTCCCTCCCCCCTTCCCTTTGAGGGTCATCAGTCTAACAACCAATTTGTACTTCTAAATTCCTTCATCTTTTTCACCCATCCCCCAACCCCCTCCCATTTGGCAAGCAACAAAAAATTCTCTGTATCTATGAGTCTGTTTCTATTCTGCTTGCTCATTTTGTTTGTAGATTCAATTGTTGATAGATATGTATTTATTGCCATTTTATTATTCATATTTTTTGTTATTCTCCTTCAAGAAGACCCTTCAACATTTCATATAATACTGGTTTAGTGGTGATGAACTACTTTAGCTTTTTCTTGTCTGGGAAACTCTTTATATGGCCATTGATTCTAAATGATAGCTTTGCAGGATAGAATAATCTTGGTTGTAGGTTCTTGCTTTTCATCACTTTGAATATCTCTTGCCACTCCTTTCTGGCCTGCAAAGTTTCTTTTGAGAAGTTGGCTGACAGTCTCATGGGAGCTCCTTTATAGGTAACGAACTGCTTTTCTCTTGCTGCTTTTAAGATTCTCTCTTTGTCTTTAACCTTTGGCATTTTGATGATGATGTATCTTGATGTGGAACTCTTTGGGTTCATCTTATTTGGGACTCTCTGTGCTTCCTGGACTTGTATGTCAGTTTCCTTCACCAAGTTAGGGAAGTGTATGTCATTATTCTTTCAAATAGGTTTTCAATTTCTTGTTCTCTCTCTTCTCCTTCTTGCACCCCATGATACAAATGTTGGCACACTTGAAGTTGTCCCAGAGGTTCTTTACATTGTCCTCAGTTTTGCTGTTCTGATTGGGTGCTTTTTCTTCCTTATATTCCAATTCGATGATTTCCTTCTTGGCTTCACCTACTCTACTATTGATTCCCTATAAATTATTCTTTATTTCAGTTAGTGTATCCTTCATTTCTGCCTGGTCCTTTTTTATGTTGTTGATGTTCTCACTAAGTTCCTTGGAGTTCTCCTTAAGTTCCTTGAAGGTCTCACTAAATTCATTGAGCATCCTTATAACCAGTGTTTTGAACTTTGCATCTGATTGATTACTTATCTCCATTTTGTTTAGTTCTTTTCCTGGAATTTTGTTCCCTTCTTTCATTTGGGACATGTTTCTTTGTCTCCTCATTTTGGCTGCTTGCCTGTGTTTGTGTCTCTGTATTAGGTAGAGTTGCTATGCTTCCTAGGCTTCGTAGGGTGGCCTATTGTTGTAGGTGTCCTGTAGGGTCCAGTGGCACAGCCTCCCTGACCATCCCAGCTGGGCCCTCAAGGTGCACCCCTAATGTGGACTGTACACCCTTCTGTTGTAATTGAGTCTTGATTGCTGTTCGAAAGTCAGTGGGAGGGATTTACTCAGGCTGATCAGCTGCAAGGACTGGCTGTGCCCACTAACCACTGACCTCTGACTCCCTTGGAGGATCAGCGGTGTATGGGCCCACCACACAGAGCAAGACTTACTTCATCAGGGCTCTGGTACCCACTAAGTCCACTCATTGAGTGTGTCACTTGTGGAGGTGGTTGGGTGGTGGTGCTTCGATGTGGTCTGAAACTGTCTACTGGGTGTGCTGGTTCTGGGGCAAGGTCAGCCTCTGCCTGTGTTCTACCTGGGGCCACCCGGCATAAGCTACAAAGTTATCTACCAATGGCTGCTTCTTGTACTGGGCTTGGAAGTGCCCAAGAAAAGCCAAATTGTGAACCAAGGCTCGCTGCTTCTAGTGCCAGGCCTGGGGCCACTTAACAAGAGTTATTCAGTGAGACCAGATGCTGCTTGTTTGAGAGATTTTAGGAAAATCTGAAGCAGGTTCCAAGACAGGCCAATCCTATGGTAAAACCATTGGAAACAGCTTGGGTGGGCCCAAAGGTTGGGTGGGGCAGGGCCTCAGGGAATCACCAGGGTGGGGCAAACAGTGTGAGCCAGGTTGATGGAGTCCCAGATATGGCTGTTGTTTGCTGCCCCAGGGAAGGGCTTGCCAAAGGAACAATGGCCTCCCACATCAGGTGTGTCCAGGAGAAAGCTGCCCCTCCAGCTCTTGCCTCAATGCATAACAATTCAGTTCTTCCCCATATGTCTCTGGTGCCTTTCAAGCTGCCTTGCCCACACTGGAGCCTGGAGGGAGCAGGTTCAAGTAAGTCCGTGCACGAGCCCTTTAAGAGGCACTGCCTGGGGCTCCAGAAGCCTTAGCCTCCCTCAGCCTCCGTTCCTGCTGGTTTTACAGCCAGAAGTGATGGGGGCTTCTCTTCTTGGTACTGGAACCCTGAGCTGGGAGCCCGGTGTGGGACGGAGACCCCTCACTCCTCAGAGAGGTCCTTCCCAGCTGAGTTATCCTCCTGATTTTTATCTTCCACATGTGGGTGTGAGACCAGCCCAGCCTCACCTCTACTCCTCCTACCAGTCTCCATGTGGCTTCTTCTTTAATTTCATAGTTGTAGGACTTCCATTCAGCTCCATATCAGGTGATTCTGAATGATGGTTGTTCTGTAGTTTAGTTGTAATTTTGATGTGGTTGTGGGAGAAGGCGATACCGAGTTTACCTATGCTGCCATCTTGACCGGAAGTCTAAGAAACCTCACTTCTCTGTAACTGTTAATCAACTAGTACCAATATTGGTGTAAACTGTGAGGTTTTCTAGGGTGAAAAATATTGACATCAGAAGAAGAAGTAGATTCTGAATTCCCCCAACCTCCATTTCAGCTCTTCAGCAGCTTACTTGTATCACTACTGACATGCTTTCTCTTTGGCCGTTAAATCATTGGCAGGATACTGGGATGGGAACAAGCAGAGGTTTGGGAGGAACTATTTTATTAATTAATAAAGACTCCTCAAAAGTAATCTAGATATAAATAACAATTACATGAAACACAAAAATTATCTTGCACTTTTCTTTATATTGTCCTTTTTATTGTTTTGTCTTAATATGTATATTGTTTTGCTACATATATTTATTTTTTCCTGTTCTTAATTTTTTCTTGTCCACTTTATATCTCCACTAGATTGTTAGCAAATGCGTTCAAGGGTGGCAGCTGCCTAGAATAAACTCCATACAACCTAATATGAAGACAGATATGTTGTGGGTATAGACTTATTACTGGTGATGAGATACATTCCTTACAATGGTGGAAAAATATGACATTTCATTAGAGAGAATGATAAGTTTAAGTGACCTTAATTGTTATCACAATTGTTAGTTCATAAACAGTTATCCTTATCTCAGCTGTTTCCAGATAAGATTATAACATTGTGGGATTTGCTTAATTAGAATTAGGGTGGTTTTTTTTTTTTCCTTCTGTTTTGAATATCAAAATGACTTTAATGTTCCCACAAAACAAATAATTCACCATAGCTTAAAATCAAGATGTGCATT
Organism: Tadarida brasiliensis; assembly: GCA_030848825.1. Taxonomy (NCBI): domain Eukaryota; kingdom Metazoa; phylum Chordata; class Mammalia; order Chiroptera; family Molossidae; genus Tadarida; species Tadarida brasiliensis. The sequence goes on from CM061267.1 coordinate 52,662,487, forward strand.
AATTTGTACATGAAAAGATAATCCCTTGATTGAAAAAGGCTAATTGGGGTTAGCTTCTATTAGTACAGGCTCAGGAAATAGCTTTCATAGATTTTAGCATATAGATAAATCCCTTCTTCAAACTTACTATGATGAAAAATATCTTTCTGTTAGATATCTTTTAAAGAATTTGATGCATAAAGAAAAAATTTTATCAGGCATAAAATGTTTGTCCATTTCCTCTTAATATAGATAATGAATTCCCTATCCTATTAACAGAGTTTGAAATCATGTATACAGAAGAGATAGAGTTCCAACTTATTTTTTCCCTTTCCTTTTGCACATTTATTTATTTTGGTTTTAAGATAAAAGCAAGTTTAAATTGCTTTCTTACTGCAAACATCGTCTATCACCTGTTCTTATGGCACTGCCCATGGATAAAACTCATTAAATAATAGGCTTTAATATTTAGTTATTTCACAGAAATTATATTTAAGATCTATTTACTAATGCCTTTATAAATAATATAATTTCTTTTTGGAAGAGCATAATGGCTGTTGAAATAATCACATTTTTTTCTAAAAAACGAAATACTTAATTTAATTAGCTTGCCATTAAATGTTTAACTTCAGGTTGGACACACCTGTAACTTGGAAATACAACTATAAGACTCACGATGCATTTAATTGTAAGACATTCAAAAATTATAAACATTTAGAAAGCTATTATAGTAATACAGGAGTGGGCGGTGAGGGTCTGGGAGCTAGGCTAGGGACAGAAATATTTTAAAAGAAGCGATTTTTTTTTAAAGTAGCCAAACCAAATTGGTGGGAAGTACAAACTACATATATTGATGAGGAGATGAAAGGTGGAGTCAAAGATAACTTTGGGATTTAGAGAATTAACAATGTTAATAATGTAGCCAGAATGATCAAATAAGGCCCTGATTTGGAGGGTTTGTAAAAGTTCAGTTTGATGTATTGACCATAAGTAAGTAGACAGCTGGATATTTTTGCAACAAAATGGGTTTATTAAGCAACAAGAATGAACTGCAGTTTGGGACATGTTGTCTAATGGCAAACCACATGCAAGTCCAGAGAACAAAGGAGAGGAGTGTTCTTTTTTATAGAGGAAAGGGGGAGTGCAGAAGGGCTGTTGTAAACAGAGTCCGTTGAAAGAAACTGTGAATTTGAAGTATAGTGGATTTTCATTGGCTGAATGGTGTCAGGCAAGGAGAAGATCCTCTTTCTTCCTGCTGGAGTAGTAGAGTAGAAAAACTTCCTATTGGAGATGGAAAGTACACTCTTCCTGTTTAGGGTAAGTGATGATGAGTAGTAGGACATGAGAGCTCCCCCTACAGACCCTCATAACTCCAATTTAAGTGTAGTTTCTGTTTATTAATCTTCACAGAGGTAACAGAGGGGGAGACACCTGAGTGGAAACATGTAGTAGGAACTAGAAGTGAGACTATAGCTATAGAAGCAGATCAGAGCTGGAACTTTAGATTGGAGGTCCCTCCAAGGGCATGAATTTAATTAAGTAGCATTAGTTCTTTTCATTTATCTCTCATTCCCCCCCCCCCTTTTTTTTGGCTTAATTGTGCTTTTGTCTAAAGAAACTTCTAATTAAAACAAGGGGAAAATGCTAAATTTAGAGACCTTTTATTGATGGTTTGTTGGTTGACTGATTGATTCATTCATTTATTCATGCATGGGAACTTCGTGGACTAGGGGATATATTGACTTGAATACAGTATTTAATGAGACATGATTTTGCCTTTGAGGAACTTAAAATCTAGTGGGTTGTGGGTATTTTGTATATTTATTGTTGTTTAATAAACCACCCAAAACTTAGTTGCTTAAAACAAAACAATCATTTATTTATTCATGATTCTGTATTTTAGCTACGGTTTCATGGGGGAAATTTGTCTCTATTAACATGAGGCACCACTGAGGATGGAACATCCACGATGACTTTTTCACTCACAAATATGGTGTCTAAGCTGGGATGGCTGGAGAATGGGGTGATGCTTGAGCTGAGTTTTGAAAGACAAATATGAAAGGACAAGAGGAGGGAGGAGAAAGAACATTAAAAAAAAAAAGAAAAAAGAAATGATATTGGACAACTAAGAAACAGTATTCAATATGATGCATTCAGGGAACTTCAAGTAGGTCAATGTGTGAAGGGGCCAGAAGGGGAGCAGAAAAAGAGTGTGTGGTTAATTGTAGGAACTAAGGCTACAGAAGTAAGCAGGGGTAGATCATAAGGGTCATGCTTTTTGACCAAAGACGAGGGTGTTAATGATGCCAACAGTTAAGGGTCTATTGAAGAAGAAGAGTTGACAGGAAATCAGAAGGAGCAGGCAGAGGCAGGAAACAAAACCAAGAGAGAACATTATCACAGAAATCAAAGGAGGAGTTTTGAAGGACATGATCAACAGATCAAATGCTCTAGAGAGGCCAAGAAAGATGAGGAAGAATGAGAAGTGTCTGTTAGATTTAGCAAACAGAAATAATGGTGGGTGACTTTAATAAAACCAGTTTTAGTAGAAGCAGAAGCCAAATACAATGAATTGAGCACTTAATAGGAAGTAAGGAAATGAAAGGGAGGAGAAAGAGAACAGAAGCCAGAGGGAAATGGGGGTAGAGAGAATTGGTTTGTTTAAGATTGGAGAGGCCTTGGTATACTGTGAAAAATAACTAGTAAATAACAAGTGACATACATTTATTGAGTACTTTTTATGTCCCTGGATAAAGACATGGAAGCTCAGAGAAATTAAGCAGCTTGTTCCAGGTAATACAGCTAGGAAGGGGGGAAGGAGCAGGGATTTGAACCTAGGCCTTACTTTCCAGAGTTCATCCTCTTAACCATTGTGCTCTTAACCACTGTATACACAGATAATAATAATGACAATACAATGACAATGATTATGGTAAAGGAGGGATACTTCCACTGAATTTTAACTAATGAAATGGACAATGTATATATGCAGCCTATACATTGTATATATGTGCCTTAATTATATTATATTTGAAATAGCTAGTTAATGATGGTAAAGATTCATGACAGAGCTAAAAATAAAAGAATAACTAAAAATAGCTTTGAAAATGTCAAATATCTCTGTGAATAAAATTCTATTCTCTGTTTTACTTTTTTTCAGGTTTAAAATAAAAGCTACTTATAAATTACACCTAGGATGTGTAAGCTTTTCTACTTAGATGTGCTATGGCACCTTTCTGCTTGTGATTGTGGATGTTAAAATTGCCTGCTTCTTTAATCAGCCATCTGTTTGAAGTCTAGAAATAACACAAATGAAGAGCAACTGGGCTTGGCCTTCGCTACTGTTGGGAAGAAATAATTATATTTTTGTAGTTTTTCATTTCAGAAAAGGACACTTTTTTTTTTCTCATTTAAATACACTATAGTATTAAAATCCTGCTTGTGGAAAGTGCTTACAAGCAGTTTTTGTGATATTTTGACAAACATTGCAATGATATGTAGGTGAGTAAAATGGCTCAAAGGAAAAAAAATTAATGATGTTTGGGAATGAGTTAGCTGTATGATTATATGTATGGAAGATCAGTTTTTAGAAAAACGTTTTTATTTTTCATATCAGTGTCTTCAGTTGTCAAATATTAAAAATTAGAAATATGTCCAGGACAAAATTGGCCCATGGGAAAGACAGCAGTCAAGGTTATCAAAACATTAGAAAACACCGAGTTATACCACCCACTCCCAGCACCTGTGAGAAACTGCAAAATGAAGAAAATGCATGTGTTGCCAACTGGGCCATCTGTTCTAGCTAGTGTTGGCCTCCTCAGTGTTTGGAATGGAGACACCTGTCAGAGAAATTCACGTGTTGCAGGACGGATATTTGTTGGTGTTTTGGCAGGTCATTCTCTTGCCTCTGAATCAAAATGAAACAAAAGTTTTGGCATTAGAAGCCTGCATACGGTGCACCATCCTTCCAGTGGGATATGGAAGTATAGTTTGGTTCTATCACTATAGTTGGCAATCTTATAGCACTTCATACAAACATCAGAATATGAAAAACCAAGAGATATTCTCCCCTCCCCCTTCCTTGCTAGCTCCAGTGACCTCTACCTGACTTGTAAAAGAAAAGAGGAAGGAATGGCAACAGTACTTATAGCTAATACTTATTTGTGTCAGGCATTGTGCTAATCTCTTTGCATGTATCGCTCAATTCTATTTAAAATGCTTTGAAGAACATGTAATCTGTGTGTAAATTAAAGCTAGGGGAGTTTGAGTGATTTGCCCTAAGTTGTACAGGCAATACTGAGAATAGAATCCAGGTCACTTCTAACTGAAGAGTTCAGCTCTTAACCATAAAGTCATATTTCTTTTCATGTCTGAAGAAGATGTGGTTGATGATATTTTACAAATGGCTTGAAATTCAGGAGAGCTTAGACATGACTATTTGCCTTACCAGGCATTAGGACCTCAGCCTGGGATACACTTTGACTTGGCGTATGAGTTGACTCTAAGCCTCATTTTTGAAAATTAACCCAGAGTAGGGTCAAACGCTAATCATCTGCCCACGTGTAGAGAAAGAAATAAATAATAGAAAATCAATCTGGGTTTGGTCTGTAGTCAGAAGCATATATTCTGGTGGAGACAAACATTTGGACAGATACTTTAAAAAGGGCTTTGTGAATCTACCTTACTTGAAGACAGGAAAATAAATTCAGTGTTATTTGTTTACTGCATTCTAGTACATTAATATCCCACCCCCATCCTGGGCACAAATGATTGTGTAATTTTTATGATCAGTTAGAGCTAAACTTTTTGAAGCAAGAAGTTTCATCTTGCATTTCCATCAGTGTGCCAGACCCTGCAGTGGGGGGGAGCCCCATTCACCACCTCTAGGCAGCCTCTCAGGTCTAGTCTCTAGTGATCTCCAGCTACTCCCATTTTCAGAGTAGGCAGAGACATCTCTGTTACATTCCTGGATGAGTCATTTCTCAGGAACAGCTCCAATGTGTGTACCTGAAAGTTCGAAGAAGGGGGGCAAACACCAACAATTTGATTAATATTTGCCAAAGTAGACACCAGAGATACAGTGTTGAGGAAATCACCACTTTGTCTAAGGGTAGACTGGTGGTGCCGTAGTTGCAAAGAGCAGAGTAAGTACATCACCAAGGGAGGTTATAATAGAGGCAGAATGTCTTCTTCACTAAGACATGATGATGCTTAACTGTGTGTGTATGAAACTGAAGGATCTGGGAAGAAGGGGGATATTTCAGAAAGGGGACCAGCATGTGGTAAGACCTGGAAGCAGGAGAGAACATGGCATTTTTGAGTAACTGGAAGAGATTTAGTATGACTAGAGAAATGGAAAATGAGAACTTGAGAAGAAAGTTGGAGTCAGACTCCAAGGGGTCTTATAGGCCATACTAGGGAGTCCAGAGTTGAGGATATTTCAGCAGTGAAGTCATATGACCAATTTGCATTTCAGAAAGATCACTTCGGGCACAGGATATGGAGAATCAATTCGAGAAGGGCAGAAACAGAGGAAGAACACACTTGGCAGTAATCCAGGGGAGAAATGATGGGAGCAAAGCAAAAGTGATGATAGAGGGAATGGAGAGCAGTGCATCTGTTTAAGAGGCAATAGAGAAATGAATCTGCAGATTTGGAAGTTGTAGTTGAAGGACAGTGATGGGTCAAAGGTAACACTCAGTTATCGAGCCTGGTAGAAGGTGATGGTTTTCATTCTAACAGGGAACACATCAAGGATGATGAGCTGAGTGAGACATGTTGGGATATTCAAATGGAAGTGTCCAATATGCAACAATAAGGAGTTTATGGGAGATTTGGGCTTGAGATAAAAATTGGGAATGGGCTGCCTTGGCTGGTTTGGCTCAGCGGTTAGAGCGTCCGCCCATGGACCAAGGAGTCATGGGTTCAGTTCTGTCCAAGGGCACGTACCTCGGTTGCGGTTGGTCTCAGCCCTGGTCGGTGTTGTGCGGGAGACAACCAGTTGATGTATCTCTCTCACATCGATGTTTCTGTCTCTCTCTCCCTCCTTCCCACTCTATCTGAAGATAAGTGGAAAAAAATATCCTCAGGTGAGGATTAAAAAAAAAATTGGGAATGGGCTAGCAGGGGGAAGAGAGAAGAGAGGAGTAGATTAAACTCTGAGGTATGCTAATATGACAGGGGCAAAAAAGGAATTTCCTAAATACCCTGAGAAGAAACAGGTAAGAGAAAGGAGATACCGGGTGGGTGGGTATCCCCGTGGTCAAAGGAAGACAGCATTTCCAAAAGGGTTGAGGAAGTCAATAGATCAAAGCTGTGGAGAAGCCCTGGCCGGTTTGACTCAGCTGTTAGAGCATCAGCCTGTGGATCAAAGAGTCACGGGTTCGATTCCGGTCAAGGGCACGTACCTCAGCTGTGGTTTGGTCCCCGGCCCTGGTCTATCTGAAGATAGACTCTATCTGAAGATAAATGGAAAAATATCCTTGGGTGAGGATTAAAAAAAAAAAAGCTGTGGAGAAGTCAAGTGAAGTAAAGCCTGAAAAGTGCCCATAGGGTCTAGCAGTACAGAGGTACTGGTGACGCTGAGTTAGATTTTCTATGTGTAGAAATTTCTTAGGTGCTAAAACAATAAGTAAAAGTAACTAATTTAAAATTAGTTCTATTTTAAAGCCTGAAATATTGGTTTTCAACCAAGGAGACTATTTTAGTAGCTGAAATTTTAGCATATAAAAATTTGATCATTTTTTTCATAGTTTTAATCAGAATTTTTTCCAGATAATATTAAGTATTACATGGTATATTTCTGAAAAGAATGTTCATTGTTAAACTTTTCCAATAGAGATTAGTTCACAGTGAAAATAAAACCATGCATCTGGCTATATTCTGTTAACACTCAGTGTAATTATAATATAAAGCATTACTAATGTCAGTAGAGGGCACAAAAGCAATAAAAGCTTAATAATAGTAATAAGTTATATTTGATAATATTTTATACTTTTATATACTTACATTTAAGCATGAAAAATTTTTATAATTTAATGAATACTTTTGGAGGGATAGTAGAGAATTGTGATGAAGGAAAATAGACATTTACATTCGTTGTGTTCAGAGCTTTCAGCAAAATAGTAAATCCCAAAGTTAATGTTCCACATCTTTATCCTGTGTTAGCTTGCCCTTGCATACAACCTTTCACAGATACATGTGTTTAGAGGATGAAGCAAACATATAGTTGGGGGAATAAAAAAGATACATTCTGACATTTCATCTTAATTGAATCCTTGATGAAATGCTTTTCTTTCAGTCTTTCTATACAAGTTAATCCTAAAAGAGTATCAGTAATGGCCAATTGTTAAAGAAAGAAAGAGACAGAAGCCAGAATGACTAGTCCCTTAGGAGTACATCGAACAAAGAAACAGCTATCCTGCGACAAGAGCATCTTGGTCACCGTGAGAACTCATGTCATTAGGTGGTCTTCAGAACACTCCTTCAAGAATACTTACTAGAAAGTGGCTTTTATGTGCTGCTTCACTGACTCTTGGGGGTTGCCTCTTATATGTACCTAAGATATGTATTATGCCCTACATCTCTTGAATCTCTTCAGAATCATCTTATTCCAGGGATTTCATTTAGAAGGACCTGAGGTGATTTCCCTTTACCAATTATGAAGGAGAGATTTAGGGTTTTGATTTTTAACTGGTTGCAATCTTTGACATTTCTAGATTATGTTGGAAAAAATTCCTCAGTCTTGTGTATATTTTCTTTTGCTGTGGTCTTTAATAAGTAAGTCTTAGATTTATATTCACTTTGTAATTTTAACAAAGTAAAAATTGTAAGTTTACTTAGATTGCAGTTATTATCTAGCATTTTGGGGGCAATGATAGCATATTAAATCTCTATTAAATATTGTACTAACCTGTATTTAATATGTGGACAATATTTTATTTATTTATTTATTTATTTTTTAATATTTTTTTCTTTATTGATTTTAGAGAGAGAAGAAGTGAGAGGGAGAGAGAGATAGAAACATCGATTGGCCACCTCTTGCATGTCCCTCGCTGGGGATCAGGCCCACAACCCGGGCATGTGTCCTGACCAGGAATCGAACTGGCGACCTCTTGGTGCATGCATGGGTCGACACTCAACTACTGAGTCACACCGGCCTGACTATATGTGGACAATATTTTAAAATGTGGTCTTTTGCCTGGCTGGTGGGGCTCAATGGTTGAGCGTTGACCCATGCACCAAGAGGTCACAAGTTCGATTCCCAGACAGGGCATATGCCCGGGTTGTGGGCCGGATCCCCGATGAGGGGCATGCAGGAGGCGGCCAATCGATGTTCTCGCTCATCGATGTTTCTGTCTCTGTTTCCCTCTCCCTTCCTCTCTCTCTAAAATAAAAAATAAAGAAAAAAAATTTTTTAATGTGGTCTTTTATGATGTTTGAAATTGATATTAAAATATGTTCATATATTGCAAGAATATAAATAATAAATTATTGGATTAGTATTATATCTCATTGGTTTAATTTCTAATAGTACTATAAATGGATGCATTATTTCTAATATGGATTGCAGTATTTAAAGCCTCTTCTCACTCCCCTATCTTGCGATATAGAATGTTGAAATAAATGAGTAAGCCAGACTATAGAACTGGGATTGCCTTCCCATCCACAGGTGAACTTATATTATGGTGACGTAGTGGTTGCTAAAACATTTTGCTCTTCTCCTCTTCCTCTCAGTTCTAGTTTATTCTTACTTTATACCTAATATCTAAAATAAAAAGATCTCCCACCAGATTTCTCTCTGACTTTTTGCTTGATGGGTGAGCTCACTCACTGCTGCCCCTCCACTCCTTCACTCCACAATCTGTAGTAAGTCAATAAACAGAGCAAATCACTGAGACAAAGTGGTTATTCTTGTTCTGAAGCCATGGACCTACAAATCTTGGATTGCTCTATATTAATATGGTAACTATAGCCTTTTGCTTTGGAAATAAGTTCCTGGTGGTTAGAGATTGTGTGGTGCATGTGTTCTGCATATTGCTAAAAACATTTGGTGTGATAAGTAGTAAAAAATATGTTTGGTTCTTTTTATTTACTTGTAATTTATTTATTTTAAAAATATGTTTCTATTGACTTTTTTAGAGAGAAAGGAAGGGAGAGAGAGATAGAAACATCAATGTGAGAGAGAAACATCAATCGGCTGCCTCCTACATGCCCCCTACTAGGGATCCAGCCTGCAATCCAGGCATGTGCCCTGACTGGGAATCAAACTGGAACCTCTCCATCCATGGGACGACACTCAATCCATTGAGCCACACCAGCCAGGCTATTTACTTGTAATTTATAACTACCCATTTATGAAAATAATTTGAGATTGCTTACAACATAAAAAGAGTTTCAAGAAGGAACTTACAAAGAAAAGAATGAGCAGAAATCACTTAGAAGATAGATGACTCCCTCATTTTTGAGTCAGTTACCTTAGTTGAGTACACAGTTTAACTCTGAGGTATATTTCCACTTCTACCATAATGGAGTTCTGGTAATGGACCAGCTAACCCACTACAATCCATCTTAAAACTGGACAAAATAGGTTCAGAGACTGTTTTTATGTAATGAACAATGGGCATTGTAAGACAGGTGAGCCTCATGATTGCCCCAGCCTTCTGCCTGCAGACTGTTTTCTAACTGTGGATCAGTAAGTTGGAGTCCAAGCAGCAGGTGGTCTCAGGAGGTGGTCCTGCTGAGATGAGGAGGCAGAGATCAGAGTTTGGAGCAGGTGAATCGGCATGTATCTGTGGGATAGGACATGAGGAAGGAACTATTCAGAGGGAGGGCCCTAGAAGTCTTTTGGAGGTTGCTCATGAGTTGGTGATTAGGCTGCACAAGTACAGGATGAGACCTCATGATACTCTCCTGGCAGATGTTTATACAGGGATAAGAACAGAATAGAGGTAGTAGAGGGTGTATAGTGCTAGAGGTCATTGAAGGGCCAGCCCAGCCAGAGTGAAGAGATCATGATAACACCTTGAAAACACTCTGGGCATCCAGCTGAGTTGCCAAAAAGACCAGAGGAGTTCATTTCTTAGGAGTAAAGGCATGGCCTAGAGCAAGAGGTCCTCTAGAATCACCAATCCTTAACAAGAATCCTCAAGGATAAGATAGTGTGGATGCCGAATACTGTCAAATTAGAGGGACTTGGGAAATTCATTGGGCATTCTACAGATCTCTCCTACCAAAGCTTTTATAAAACAAAACTTATACAATTTATGATGATCAGTCAGTAATTGAACTGTCTACCAGAACAATAATCAAAACTCTTCAGAGGAAAATAACAGAATTCAGAGTCTCTACACGATGTCATCAACAATAAATATATGTAAGTACACAGCAAAATGGGACTCACAGTTAAGAAAAAAAGCAGTTGATAGAAACCAACCCTGAGATGGCCCAGATATTGGATTTAACGAAGACTTTAAAGCAGCAATTATGAAAGTGTACAGAGAACTAAAGGAAAATATGTTCAGTTCAAAGCATTAGATGAAAACATGGTCTTAGTGAGTTTAATATAGAGAGAATCTTAACAGAGAAAAGAAACTATAATAAAAGAGCCAAATGGAAATTCTGGAACTAAAAAAGTACAATTGAAATTTAAAGTTCATTGGATGAGCTTAACAGCGTATTAGAGAAGGTAGAAGAGTCAGTGAATTTGGAAACAAAATAATAGAAATTATTTGATCTACAGATCAAATAGGACAGAGTTCAAAGAAGAACTTCAGGTACCTATAGGTCAGTGGTCTAAAATCTAAATAATAGGCTTTTAAAAGAACAAGAGAGAGTTGGACATAAAAATATTTGAAGAAATAATGCCCCCCCCCAATTTGATTTAAAAAAAACACATTAATTTATAGATTCAAGAAGCTCAACAAATCCCAAGCATTGTAAATGAAAAGAAACTCATACCTAAGCACACTATAGTCGAACAGCTAAAAAGCAAAGATAAAAAGCAAACCTTTAAAGCAGCCAGAGAAAAAAGATGCCTTATACATAAGTAAGAGTGACTTCTCAGAAACAGTGGAAGTCAGGAAACTTGAATGGCATCACTGAAGTGAAAAAAGAACAAAAAAACACTACCTGTCAGCCCAGAATTCTGTATCCAGCATAGATAATCCTCAAAATAAGTTTTAAAAAGATATTTTCAGGTGAAATAATTCATTGTCATCAGATTTACACTACAGGAAATTCTAATAGACATTATTTCAGTTAAGGGAAATAATGGCAGGTGGTAACTTGGATGTATATAAAGTAATGCAGGTATAAAGAAGAGCCCTGGTAATGGTATGAAAGTGGGTGAATATAAAATATGGTGGATTTTTTTTTTGTTGTTGTAATTTCTTCAAAGAAAAGAAAGAAGAAAAAAACCCAATAATATTAAAGTATGGGGTTTAAAATGCCTATTTATTATATCACTTCACATCTGACCTTTATACATCCTTTTTCACACTCTCAACTTACTTTTAAGCCTCACATTCCACACTTTACAAAAATCTGTAAAGTTGTTACTTGCCTCTGAACCTTTGTGCCAAGAAGGGACAAATGAAAGAGTGGTAGACTTAAACCTAACCATATCACTAATCACATTTAAATAAACAGATTAGGCACTCCAATTAAAAGGCAGAAATTGTCAGATTGGATGTAAAAATCAAGATCCACATGTATCTGTCACAAGAGGGGAAGTTTAAATAGAAAAGTATAAATGGATTAAAAGTAAATGATGGAAAAAGATATACCCATGCAAACAATACATATAAAAAGCTGGTGTGGCTATATTAATACGAGACAAAATAGTAAGACAAAGATAAAAAGGAATATTTAATAAGGATAAAAGGAGCAATTCATAAAAAATCATAATGACCTTATTAAATACATATAAAGTTGACCCTTAAACAAAGCACGGGTTAAGGCCACTGTCTACCTACGCAGTCAAAAATCCACATGTAACTTTTCACTCTCCTAAAACTTTACTAGCAGACTACTCATGACCGGAAGTCTTACTGATAAAAAAAAAAGTGGTCTATTAACATATTTTGTAAGTTATATATATTATATACTATGTTCTTACAGTAAAGAAGCTGGAGAAAAGAAAATGTTATTAAAATTATAAGGAAGAAAATATACATTTATAGTACTGTATATATTTATTGAAAAAAAATCTGCATGTAAGTGGACCTCATAGTTCAAACCCTTGTTGTTCAGGGCTCAAGTGTGTGTATATCATTCAACAGAGGCTCCAAATTCATGAAGCAAAACTAAAGGAACTAAGGGAGAAATAGGCAAATTCAAAATCATAGTGAGAGATTTAAAATTTAAGTCTGAGTTCCATAGCATACCAGGCAAAAAGAAAAACATAATTGTTATCTAGTTCTGTCTGATTAGTAGGGGGAGGGGGGGTGATCTGGGTGGACAGGCATTTCCTAGCACTAAGTTCAGGGGGTGGGGGACTTATGACATAGATATTTAAACTAAGGATACCTTCTTAGTATATTAAAATGCTGAAATTACATAGAAACAATATTCAGTGGAGTTTCTTGTTTAACATTTTCTATAAAATAAAAGTTATTTATTTAGTTAGTTAATCCCCACCAGAGGATATTTTTCCATTGATTTTTTTAGAGAGTGGAAGGGTGGGTGAGAGAGAAAAAAGACACATCAGCTGGTTGCCTCCTGCACGACCAGGGCCGGGGATCAAACCTGCAACCCAGATACATGCCCTTGACTGGGAATTGAACCTGCAATCCTTTGGTCTGCAGGCAGACGCTCTAACCACCGAGATACCGGCCAGGGCTATAAAATAAATTTAATAAAATACATTTAATTGATTTCTACGTGGAGGTAGATTTCGAAACATTATTTTGCCTTTTTAGACTTATTTATTTCAACACAAATAGAATTTAGGAAACCTAAAAACATTAACATGGCCCTTAGAAGCTTTCTTTGGATATCTAATGATTTAACAAAGCATTTAGCTTGGTTACTCTGAAGCTGAATTTTCAAATTGTTTCCTGATATCCTATTTTACTAATTAAAAGGAGATCCATGAACTTTAGGTTATGGAGATGCAGGTGGTATTTCAGTGTGAAAATTCAGGCGCTCTCTTTGTATTTGGGTCCATATGGAGCACCATCCCACTTATGCATGGAGGTGGCCTTAGGGGTGCCTTTGGGTAGGGCCAATTTAAAAAAAAAAAAATAGTGCTTTGAATTTTGTCAAGCACTTGGACAGAGCAGGAGGGCACTTGGCGCCAGGAGGAAAAAAAGGCATTGAAAAAGGAGGTAGGAGGACACAGTGGACAAATTTGGCTGACTTCACAGCGTTGCCTGGGGTCTGCTCTGGTTTGGAATATGAATTAGGCAGTTTGTGATTGGTGCACACTGTTTTATCACACAAAGAAAATTGGTAGATTCTCCCCGACTCTTACTATTTTGTAAAATGAAATCAAGAATATATTCACTTGTATAGTTACTAGACATTGGAGGATTAAATTTCAGGATAACACACAGGGAAATATGCCAAATCAAGAGCAGCACCAAAGATTTTTATTTAAAATAGCATATTTAAAGGTAAGAATTCTGAACCAAAAATTAGATCTTTCAGATGACGAAATACTGATTTTTCTTCTAGGAAATATTTTTGGATATTCTCAGTTAATTTTTTAAAATTATTTTCTTATTTATGTATAATAGTTGCCTAGAAAGCTCAGCACCTTTGATCCAGCACATTTTAAGTGGTTTGTAATATATGTTACAAAACAAAAAGTAGCACAGAATCTTCAGTAACTTCATATTTCCATGCCCAATGGACACATTACAAACCTGTGTGTGACTTTTTTTTTTCCTCAGGAAGGCAAAATAATGAACTAATCTTTCTCTTAAGGGTTGACATTTTGGGGGACTATTATCAAACTGGGAAATACAAATGGTCTGGTTTATCCAGTTTCTCTTTTAAATGAAGGTACAGCCTCATGGTTTGAATGCTGTGTGCAACAATGAGTACATAAATAATATATTTTGAAACAAGACCCACACAGAAATGTTTAAATTGCTTCAAGTAAATATTAACTGTCATTTATTTAGCTGTTGCAGAACTTATGTAACATCAATTCAGTTACAGTTCTGTGTTTGAAGCAATCTAATTTTAGTGTTACCAGTTTTCATTTTTTCTTAGGGTTTATTTTAAACTCTACAGTTATATTTTATGTATTATCTGGTTTTGTTTAATAGGTGAAACAGATTTACTTATTAAGGCAGTAATTAGGCATAGCTAATAATTCCTTCTCTAATTAAGTAGTGAACAAAGAACCATCTAGTTCTATGTCTTTTTTTAAAATGTTTTTATTGATTTTTTTAGAGAGAGAAGAAGTTGAGAGAGAGACAGAAACATCTATGTGAGAGAGAAACATCCATCGGCTGCCTCCTGCATGCCCCCTACAGAAGATCGAGCCCACAAGCTGGGCACGTACCCTGACTGGGAATCAAACCAGTCTGTGGGATGATGCTCAATCCACTGAGCCACACTGGCTGGCCTAGTTCTATGTCATTAAAGTGTGTGCATCCAACAGATAGAGGGCAGACAGGATGGTCCATTGAATGATGTGAAGAAAATATGAGAACTTCTGTTTTTATATTATTTGTTTTATCATTGTCTTGTCTGGGGTATATTTTATATTGTGCACAATGTAATAGTATAGTAATAAGTGTATATGTTTTATAAAATAAAGACACACACTTGAGGTACATGTTCCAAAAATATTTTGCTGATAAGGATGACTAAATTTTGATCCAATTACAACACCTTCCCTTTTGACTTAAAATATGAAAATAAGAGAAAAATAATTACTTTGTAAGTTACCTACTTTGGTTACTTACTGGTCTCTAAATCATTTCAGGAGTACAATAAAATATATATAGTTTTTAAAAAATACAGTGCATTTAATAAATGGGGTTACCAGAGCTATATCGATTCCTTAAAAAAACGCAAGCCTGCACCTGCTGTCAAACATGCCCTAATGTGGTCTTGAAGTGCACCTTGACTCATTTTGGAAATATCATCAAGACAGCAACATAAATCTGTTTTGATTTGCTTCTCCCAATTTTAATCAGGGTTTTGGTTTTTTTGTTGTTGTTGTTTTTAAAGCTATAGTGCTTTTTTGTATATGGTGAAATAGTACTCATTACTTGCTTCTAGTAATAGATTTAGGAGTTTATCACATTTCCAAGACCAAGCAACTGATATTTTTAAATAACAAAAATTCTTGCATTTGTTATGGGTTCCCAGCTTATAAAATAGTATAAATGGTATTATTCCATTTGATTCACCTAGCATACTATAAAGAAAAGATTGGTAATATTAACCTTGTGTTTCAGGCAAAGAAACTGAAATCAAGTGGTTGATAAAGTGATCAAGGTTCCATGGTTTTCAGTCATCAGATGTGGATGCTAAATCAAGGTGCTTGACTCCAAGTTCAGGGATTTTTATACTCTGCCTGTCAGAATAAACACTTTTCATTAACTTGTCATGCTACTGTTACTGGAGAATTGAATTCTGCTGTCACTAGTGGGAGTGGAGTACTTGGGACGCTGCAGGAATAAGCATTTTCAGAGGCCCCCATGGGAGGATGAGATGTGGTAAAATACTTTATTTTCATGGAATTACATTCCTCAGTTTCCAATGTCCTATTTCCCTCAAATCAGTCCTGAAAGGGGGGTAGCTGGGGCTTTAGCAAAGCCAGAAGCAGGGCCAGTGTCCAGGGTTTCTGTTCCATGGTGTAGCATCAGGCATCTGGCTAGATTTAGTCCATCAGTGCACTGTGTGGGTCCCACATGGCCGCGAGCCTTGTGGGTGAATGCAGGGGAGTGCTTCCCCTGCAGCTGGATTCCCAAGAGGGCCAGGAGAACCAAGAGAGGGAGAATGGGAACTTTCTTTGTTCAGGTGATTATGTATCTAAGATTTTGTGCCCTTGTAGTGGCCACGCCTATTCTGACCACTCACTTGTTCCCAGGTGTGACTGACAAGTAAGCACCTTCCCACATCACCACCACCTTACTGAGTATGCACCTAAACTGCCTTTGTCCAGTCCCTTTCCCCATTGATCTGTGGGGAATAGACCTGAAGAGTGTTAATTGCAGCTTCCTGGCAAAGCTGTATAAATGGTAAGCCTATATTATCTGGTCTTCCCTTTTGCTCCCTTCCTGTTAAATAATAACCAGATTATTATAATGGTATCAATACCATATACACAAGGGCCTGAAATGACAGTAACTAGTCTTGTGATCTTAGCTAGTCACTTAGAGTGGAATTGTGTCCTTATATGTGTTTAAGTTATGATAATTCAACTATAGTTGAGGGAGAAAGAAAATAAAAATAAACAGTGCAAGTGATTCTTCCTGTTTTCCCATCCAAAAAGCACATACCACTGAGTGAAGGTGAAATGCAGGATGTGAATATGCTATTGCTTCGGTTTGTCTGAGTTCTTTCATGAGTCCAACAATGTGACCATCCCCTGGGCTCTGTGTAACTTTATTGATTAAGGATGCATATGTTTTACACAACATGTCACATTTATGCAAGCCAACTACTTCATTTGGTGCTCTGCCAACAAAACAGTGGTCTCTTCCAACGCTGAGCAAGTTAGGGGATTTTAAAAAGGAAAATAATGATTACAAGTGATTTTACCTTATGTAAAATATAAGATGTGACTGTACCATACTGTCTTGGAGTGAAATTTTTTCATCTGTAGAATGGGACTAATAATGTCCATGTTACCAATCTCGGAGGATATTCAGGTAAAGAAATATACAGAAAAGCATCATGAAAAAAATCACTATACAGATATAGAACATATAAGTATTGGATGTTTTATTTAGTCTAATCCCACTGGACAAAGTCTGCCATCCTCTGTATTCCATAATTCAACTTTGGTCCTCCAGATGCTCCCACTTTAAGCTCCTTCCCATAGCTTTTTCATAAAATTCTTCCAAAAAACTCCAAGAGTTGGTGTCCCATGAAGATGTGGTTAAGGGGAACACTAATGTGAGGCCATTAAAAGGACTGCCCCATTACAGGGGTATGGGATTTTCAGAATGGCCGCCTAGGTCTCTGAAACCTAGGTTCTATCCTCAACTCTCTCACTAATGACTCCTCTGTCCTTGGATGAATCACTTGGCCTTGCTGAGCCCCATTTTCCTCACATGTAAAAGTCAGATGCTTCCAGGGGCCCTTCCAGCTCTAACATTTCATGATTCTTTCACATGGTCCATGGTGTCCCAGTTGTCTTTTGGGCAGAGACTATAATGATCATAATTATTTCTTCTGCTTTAATGCATTGTGTCATTTTCTCTTAGAGTCATAATTAACACCTTTATACAAAATGACCCATCTCTTTTTTTAAAATATGTTTTAACTGATTTTTTTTTTTTTAGAGAGAGAGGAAGGGAGAGGGAGAGAGAGAAATATCAATCGGCTGCATGCCCCCTACTAGGTATTGAGCCCACAACCCAGGCATGTGTTCTGACCAGGAATCAAACCAATGACCTCCTGGTGCATGGGACAATACTCAACCAACTGAATCACACCGGCTGGGCCTGTCTCTTTTTT
This sequence comes from Tadarida brasiliensis, assembly GCA_030848825.1. Classification (NCBI taxonomy): domain Eukaryota; kingdom Metazoa; phylum Chordata; class Mammalia; order Chiroptera; family Molossidae; genus Tadarida; species Tadarida brasiliensis. The sequence goes on from CM061267.1 coordinate 52,680,115, forward strand.
TAATAGTTGCCAAGCTGCTCATTATTGGTGACCTACATTGCTGCTTATTCTTCCAGTCTCTTTAGATGGACTTTATTATCTGAACAGTAGATGATTCAGTTCTTGAAGCCTTTCTTCCTTTGACCCTCTCTGTGTTTGGGTTGTGTCAGATTTCTAGCTGCCTAGCCTGTTGGACATTCTTACCCTCCGTAAGTATTGATCTGAACTTGATTAGATGTTTACTCTTAAATATGTGGCTCTCCCAAAGTAAATCCTTACATTCCTGAATTGGGGAAAAGAGCCATGGCACTTCTCTTATTGCTTGTTTTGGGTCAGATTAAAGGTTTTTACCATCCTTTAGACCATCTGCTCTTTGCCTCCTATCTGCTGGAAGATGGCATCCTGGGTGCCTCTGGATGCCCAAGGCTTCAATCTCTGTTCCTTCTCAACGTTGTTTTTCAATATTCCTCACCTTTCTGCCTTTCAACCATATCCCTTCATCCTTGGACCATTTTCTAGGAATTATCACATGTTTGACTTCAGATGGAGAGTTCACAGAGTAAAATTTTAGTTCTTTATTTCAGTAGAAATGTAGTGAGGACCTATTATGTGTCCTGATCCAAAAATGGGAGCCATAAGTTAGAGAACCAGATGGGTAGTAACACCAAAAGAGGAATGGGAAAACATAAGAGAAAGAGGCATGGGAGTGAAAGGGACAGAAAGACCGAGAGACAGGGTAGGGGATGTGGGGGTAAGCACGGATAGAGAGAAAGAGGTTGAGAGATGAGATAGATAGGTAGATAGGTATGTAAGTAGGTAGAAAGAAAGAAAGAAAGAAAGAAAGAAAGAAAGAAAGAAAGAAAGAAAGAAAGAAAGAAAGAAAGAAAGAAAGAAAGAAGAAAGAAAGAAAGAAAAAGAAAGAAAGAGAAAGAAAAAGAAAGAGAAGAGAGAAAAAAAGAAAGAAAGAAAGAAAGAAAGAAAGAAAGAAAGAAAGAGAAAGAAAGAGAAAGAAAAAGAAAGAAAGAAAGAAAGAAAGAAAAAGAAAGAAAGAGAAAGAAAGAAAGAAAGAAAGAAAGAAAGAAAGAAAGAAAGAAAGAAAGAGAAAGAAAAAGAAAGAAAGAAAGAGAAAGAAAGAAAGAAAGACGAATAGAGAAAGATAAATAGAGGAGACCAGTGCCACAATAAGATGGCTAATACTATAATTGGAAATTAATTTCCACTTAACATTGCCTTTTATCCTCCTGAACTATGTATCAACTGCAATCACTTACAAATTCTTGGACATGCTGCAATATTTCAAATTCACTGACAGCCTAGCACTTTCAGATCCATATACAAAAGGATCAGCCATTCTGTACTGCCTGAAAAATCTCAGTGCTTCCTTCTTTAGTGAAAAAGTTTGTACTTGTTTTATTCCACTCTGCTTCCTGGATTTCCTACATCTTGGCCTCATCCAAGACAGGTTAAAATTATGACCACAGTGAACTGTACATAATGGGTAGCCACTGAATTAATTCATGAGTTTCCCACTGTCAGAGTCTGACTTGAGTTTTACATATGTGATATTGTAATTTATAATAAGAAATATGTGTTTGGCCTGTGACCCAGTTCCTGGCACAGAGCTCCTAAAATCCTTGGAATTTCCTGTGGTAAGAACTATAAAGGTGTCTTTTTTTGTGTTAATGCCATGACTTTTGGAAAGCTGTTAGGTAACCTAAGGATGGGGGTGGGTTGCCAGGGAAGCCACCTGTATGTTTAGAGGATTGGAACTTTCAGTAACTTCCTCTCTCCTCCATCCTCCTGGGAGGGAAGAGGGGTGGAGGTTGACTCAATCACCAATGACCAATGATTTCATCAATTATCACTATGTAGTGAAGCCTCCATGCAAACCCAAAAGGGTTCAGAGAGCTTCTGCGTTGGTGAGCATGTCAGAGAGCATGCAGGCTCTGTGTTTTATTTCCATTCTTTGCCCTATGTATCTCTTCCATCTGGTTGTCTCAGAGTTATACCCTTTTACAATAAACTGATGATCTAGTAAGTAATATGTTTCTTTGAGTTCTGTGAGCTGCTCTACTAAATTAATGAAACCTGTGGTCGGGGTCATGGGAACCTCTGATTTAGAAACAGTTGGTGAGAAGTACAGGTAACAACTTGGACTTGAAACTGGTTTCTGAAATCCAAAGAGGGGGTCATTGGAACCTCCAATCTGTAGCTGATCTGTCAGAAGCACATAAACTGGTCTTGCAACTAGTATCTGAAGTGAGGGTAGGAGAGCAGTCGTGTAGGATCGAACCTTTCATCTGTGGGAAATGAGTTGAATTATATTCAGCTGGTGTCCAGAGAATTGTTTGGATATGGGGAAATCCCTATCCCCCTCCCCCCCACCATTGAAATTAGTACCAGAACCTATTTAACATACTTCCATCTTTTTATTTCCAATCTCTCCCTCTTCTTTGCTTTTTTTTCAGCTTACAGACATGCTAAAAGACTAAAAACAAACAAACAAAAAATAAACCCTGTGCTTGATCTTACTTCCCCCTCAAACTATCATCATGTCTCTGAGCTTTCCTCCTTGCCAGATTTCATGTTAAAGCACTACATTAGCCCTGGCTGATGGTTCAGTTGGTTAGAGTGTTGTCCTGTACACCAAAAGGTTGTGGGTTCAATCCCCGGTCAGGGCAGATACCCAGGTTGCAGGTTTGATCACCGGTTGGGGCACATATGGGAAGGCAACTGATTGATGTTTCTCTCTCCCTTCCCCTCTCCCCTTAAAATAAATAAGCATGTCCTTGAGTGAGGATTTAAAAAAAAAAAAAAGCACTCTACTTACTATAAATTACTAAGAAATTTCATTTCTTCACCTTCTACTCACCACTCAATACATTATTGTAAAACTTTCTTTTTGCCCATTGATTTTACTTTCATAAAAGTCAACATTGACATTCTCTTAGTCAAATCCAGTGGCCTATTTTTAATCTCAGCTTTCCTGGTCTCTTGGCAGTATTTGATGCTGTTTGCCACTCTCTATATCTGGAACTTTTTTTTTTTTTTTTTGCTGTGAAACATAAATAGGTTTTCCTATTAGTGAGCAGGAGTTTCTATAACAGTTTATGACCAGTCTTACCACAGAAACCATATGTTACCTAAAATATAGTCAGGTAGAGTGCCAACTTACTAAAAAACATCTTTCACTCAGACAGCTAAAACATACCTGTCTATTTGCAAATATCATGATTCATGGCCTGGGCTCTGCCAGCCTCTGTTTAAGTCCCACTTCTTCCCTCTCCCGTTTTAGGCTGATAACAATGCAGTCATTTGTAATATGCTATATTCTTTCCAAAATGTGAACCCTAAGAGCATGTCAGCATAGCAGGGGTTTGGGACAATTTTTTTTCAACTTGAGTAATATTGTGTTTGCTTGAGATGAAGGAGTCCCCAGAGAACTGAAAGCATGTTCTAATACCAGCTTCTAGAAACCTTAAAGCACCTTCAATCAAAACTGTACGTCAGAAAAAAAAGTGCCACTATTTGAGCAGTCCCTCCTCCCTTTATGCAAAAGAAGAGAATACCTCCTAGTCTGTGGCACTTCAGCATTTATGACTCATCTTCTGTCTTGTGCTTTAATGTTTGTTCATCTCCTCAGTTACAGTAGAAGATCTTTGTTATCGAGCATTGCATTTTGTATCTGTAGTATTGATATTACTTTTTACAGTGCTAAACACCTGGTAAAATTATCCTCAGGGTGTTATGAAATGCTCACATCAATGACATGCTGTTGATTACTTTAAGGACATTGGTGAAGAGTCAGTAAGTCATTTATCATTTGAATGATAATATTAATTCTTACAAATTTTAATTACTATTGTGAGATACTGGGGCTTATAGCCTACAATTACTAAAATGGATCTTAACTCTGTTCTGGAAATGAGCCCAAGGGCTGCTTTGACAAGAAAAATATAGATACCAATGAATGAACTGAGGCGCAGTGTTGATGCTCTACATTTTCACCTTTGTAAGGAACCTGTATAAAAATCAGAGGAAATATAGGCATGAGAAAACTTTTGGGGGTCACACACACACACACACACACACACACACATATATATATATGAATTTATTAATTATTTTGATTACAGATGTACCTGCTTTTTCCTTCTTTGACACCACCCTCCCTGCTCCCTCACGACCCCACCCCCCCACCTTCACCAAACTGTTGTCTGTGTCTGTTGGTGGTGCATATATGCATATCGGCTCTTTGGTTAATCTCTTCCTGCCCTTTCACCCCTCTTCCCTCTGACGGTTGTCAGTCTGTTCCCTACTTCCATGTCTCTGGATCTATTTTGTTCATCAGCTTATTTTGTTTATTATATTCCACAAATAAGTGAGATCATGTGATATTTGTCCTTCTCTGATTGGCTTATTTCACTTAGCATAATACTCTCCAGGTACCTCCATGTTGTCTCAAAGGATAAGAGATCTTTCTTTCTTACAACTGCATAGTACTCCATTGTGTATATGTACCACAGCTTTTTTATCCACTGATCATTGTTGGACACTTGGGCTATTTCCAGATCTTAGCTATTGTAAATAGTGCTTCTATGAACATAGGAGTGCATATATTCTTTCTGATTGATGTTTCAGGCTTCTTAGAATATATTCCTAGAAGTGGAATCACTGGGTCAAATGGCAGTTCAATTTTTAACTTTTTGAGGAAACACCATATTGTTTTCCATAGTGGCTACACCAGTCTGCATTCCCACCAGCAGTGTACTAGAGTCCCCTTTTCTCCACACCTTTGCCAGCATTTATTGTTTGATAATTTGTTGATGGCAGCCATTCTGGCTGGTGTGAGGTGAGACATCATAGTCATTTTAATTTCCATCTCTCTGATGATTAGTGACACTGAGCATTTTTTCGTATCTCTTGGCCATTTTTATGTCCTGTTTGGAGAAGTGTCTGTTCAGGTCCTCTGCCCATTTTTTAAAAACTGGATTGTTTGTCTTCCTTTTGTTGAGTTATATGAGTACTCTATATATTTTGGAAATTAACCCCTTATCCAGTGTATCATTGGCAAATATGTTCTCGCATACATTGGGTTCCCTTTTCATTTTGATGCTGTTTTTTTTTGTTTTTGCTGTATAGAAGCTTTTTAGTTTGATGTAGTCCCATTTATTAATTTTTTCCTTTGTTTCTCTTACCCTAGGCAATGATGTATCGGTGAAAATTCTGCTGCATGTGATGTCTGAGATTTTGCAGCTTATATTTTATTCTAGGATTTTTATGGTTTCATGAGTGACATTTAAATCTTTTATCCCTTTTGAGTTTACTCTTGTGTGTGTTATAAGTTGGTGGTCTAGTTTCATTTTTTTGCATGTAACTGTCCAGTTTTTCCAGCACCATTTATTGAAGAGACTGTCTTTACTCCACTGTATGCTCTTGCCTCCTTTGTCAACTACTAATTGAGCATAATATCTTGGGTCAATTTCTGGGTTCTCTGTTCTGTTTTATTGATCTATATGCCTGTTCTTGTGCCAGTACCAGGCTGTTTTTATTACAATGGCTTTGTAGTATAACCTGAAATCCAAAATTGTGATCTCTCCCACTTTGTTCCTCTTTTCAAGATTGCCGTGGCTATTCAGGGTCATTTTGGTTCCATATAAACATTTGGAGTATTTGTTCTAGATCTGTGAAGTATGCCATTGGTATTTTAATAGGGATTGCATTGAATCTATAGATTGTTTTGGGTAGTATGGACATTTTAATGATGTTAATTTTCCAATCCATGAACATGGTATATGCTTCCACTTCTTTATATCTTCCTCCATTTCTTTTTTCAATGTCCTGTAGTTTCCTGAGAACAGGTCTTTTATGTCATTGGTTAATTTTATTCCTAGGTATCCTAATTTTTTTGTTGTAATGGTAAATGGGATTATTTTTTTAGTTTCCTTTTCTGTGTGTTCATTATTGGTATATAAAAATGCCAACAATTTCTGGATGTTGATTTTGTATCCTGCTACTTTGCCAAATTCATTTAGTGAGTCCAGTGGTTTTTTGGTGGAGTCCTAGGGTTTTCTATGTACAATATCATGTCATCTGTGAATAATGACAGTCTCACTTTCTCCTTTCCAATTTGGATGCCTTTCATTTTTTCCAGAGCTGGCTGCTGCTGCTGCTGGGGGCGGTGCTCAGCTTGGAGCTCCGCCACTGCTGCCAGGAACAGGTGCCTTGATATCGTGGCTATTGTGCACTGGCCCGCATTAGCACAGCGGGGACCAGTGGTTCCATGGTGCAAAGTGCACTGGTGGCTATGGGTTCCTGGGCCCTAGCCATTCCCTGCTGCTTCCTCCCAAAGAGGACCCAGTGGATATTCCAAAATGGTGAGGCTTTCCAGCCCTGAGCAGGGAGAAGTGACCTGACAAGCAACGTACAGCAGTAGCTGGCCACTCCCCCTTCCACAGCACTGGAACTGTCTACCCTATGTTTCTACACTGCTGCTCAGTTGCTCATCCATGCTCACATCCACTCACACTCTCTCTCACATTCACTCACACTCTCACACACTCACCCTCATTCTGGTCCTGCCCACCACCATGTTTGATCACTCTTCCATTTGATGAATATATTTTAAAACTAGATTTTGGTGATGGTTGCACCAATCTGTAAAATTATTAAGAATCATTGAATTATGTACTTACCATGGGTGAATTATATGGCATGTAGATTATATCTCAAAGCTATTGAAAAAGAGAAAAAAAGAAATATGAAGGAAATTTTATATTTGTGTGTAGGCCTTCAATATAATTAGTGCTCTTAGGTTTTTCTTCCAGTTGCTGTGCCTGCTATCTCAGAGACATGTTATATTAAACTCAGTTCTTGTTCTTTAATACGTTATAGTAATAATTCTCTTTTCTTATACATCTTCATTAGTCCCCTGCTGAAATACAGATTTTTCTTTTTAAAAAATCTTTTACTATAAAAAAATATGGAGAATGCTCTAATGAACTACCATGTGCCCATCTCTCAGCTCTAACAATGATCACATTCTTGGCTACTCTTGTTTCGTTCACTTACCTGCCCTCCCCTTTGCCCCTGATTATTTTGAAGCAAATTCCAGACATCATAGCAACCCATTTGGAAATATTTCAATATGTAGCTATAACATTTCTGAACCAGGATCCAAATAAAATATATACCTTGTTAGAAATCAAATCAGTGTCTCTTAAATCTCTTTTTAATTACAGATTATCCCTTCTTTCTTTGTTTCCTCTTGTTTTGTTGTTATTGTTGAAGAAACCATATTTTTGTCCTGGAGTTTGCTAATTGTAGCCTTGTGGTTTTCTTTTATCTGTTATGTTCCTCTGACCCTTGTATTTTCTGTTAGATCTGGAAACTTGAATGGCATTGACATTGTTTGATAAAACATATTCATAAATGGTATTGGGAGTTTCCATCAGGAAGTACATAATGTTTGGTTCTCTCTTTTTGTGATATTAGCAGCCATGATGATTGTTGACTAGATCCATTAATTCATTAATTGTTATAAATGGTAATATCCTGATTCTTTTATTCCTTCATAATTTATTAATTATAATAATTTTCTAAAAATTAATGACTCCTCATCAACTATTTGAATATTCTAAAATAGAATTTGTATATGAAAAACAGTAGTATTTCCTGTTTTCAAGAATGAGTTAGTTTCCTATAGTTTCCAATAATGTCCAATTTATTTTTGTGAGTTTTTCAAGTATCATTTTGAACTTATGATTTAAGTATATTTAATGTGATTCAATCGGTTGAGGGTATTATCCTAGTTGATGCTGAAATTGTCTCATTTTTGGCCAGTGGAAGCCTGTTCAAGGTGACCCCTGCATCTTTGGTAGCTTGCTTGCTTTCTGGTATGATAAAATGTTCCAGGCTCGTCATGTATGTTTTATTTCCTAGACCTTCGCTCTCTAGAAGCCCTGTTTTCTTTTTATTGGAAATGCTATTTTGAATACACTATTTGGATGCTGTTCCAGTTGATTATTGTTTCTAGGCCTTTTCAGCTCAGGAGTGTATGTGTATTCTTGAACTTTTGGCTAAGATTAAGTGTAGGTTGTGTGTGTGTGTGTGTGTGTGTGTGTGTGTGTGTGTGTGTGTGTGTTTGTGTGTCTGTGTATGTGTTTAGGTAAAATATATTGTAAGTTCTTCTTGATACTTCCATTTCAAATTTAGGATTACAAGGTTTCTACTTACTTTAGTGGTGTGCTTTAATTCAACATTCGTAGTAAATGTTTAGCAACCTGTTCTCTGCAGTGGGGATGGGTGGGTATCCTGATTTATAGTGCTTGCCAATTTTTGTGGTAAAAAAATCCGTTATTGTTTATTGAACTATTTTAAATTACTAGGGATGTAGAATCAAACTACCATATTTGGATTTAGAAGAATTATTCTCTGTAATTGTGCCACCAGGTAGACATACAATTAAGTTAACTTGCTTAATTTTACTTCCAATTATTTGGGATTGCTTTTTATTTAATTTTGTCTGAGAATTAGGTAAAATTGCCCTGGCAAGTTTGACTCAGTGGTTAGAGTGTTGGCCCATGGACCAAAGAGTCGTGGGTCAATTCCAGTCAAGGGCACATACCTCGGTTGCATCTCAGTCCCCAGCATTGGTTGGTGTCGTGCAGGAAGCAATCAATTGATGTGTCTCTCTCACATCGATGTTTCTTTCTCTCTCTCTCTCTCTCTCTCTCTCTCTCTCTCTCTCTCTCTCTCTCTCTCTCTCTACCTCTCCCTCCCACTCTATCTGAAAATAAATGGAAAAATATACTTGAGTGAGGATTAAAAAAATTTTTTTAAATAATTAGTTAAATAATTTACATGGTTGCAAAGTATCTATAAACTTCACAAAACAAGATTTATTCTAAAAAGTCTATTTTCTCTTCTTATATATTTACCCTATTTCATTCCACCCCCTCTACATAACCATTTAAAAAATTATGGTTTATTTTTCTGTCATTTTATAATATAAGTAAATGTCTCTATAGTTGTATATATCTATATTTACATCTTTATCTGTATATATCTTATTTCCTTTCTTAGATAAATATCGGTGACCTATACAGTTTATATATCTATATTGTTTTTTATTGAAAATTTTAACAATATTTCTAAGAAACCAATCAATAGTAATATATAGACATATTCCTGATTAGTTTTTTTTAATAGCTGCATAGTACTTTATTTATTGTGTGCACTATATTTATTCATCATCCCTTATGAATGGGCATTTGAGTTGTTCTAGGTTTTTTTGATAGGGTTTTAAAAAAATCTATAAATAAATAGTAGTGTAAAGCATTGGTTATCAGCTTTTAGCATAAAAAATTTTTATTGATCCCTATATCCTCAACTTCTGATTCAGTGGGTCTTTATTGTGTTGAATTGATTTTTTAAACCAAGTGTCAATATTATGTCTTTGTGTGTGCATGTGTGTTTAACCTACTGATTGTGGATAATTTTTAAAAAATTTATCTTTATTATTGAAAGTATTACAGGTGTCACCCCATTCCCCCTCCCCCCCTTGACCCTCTCCACCTCAGTCCCTTCCTTGCCAAGCCTTCACTGCACTATTGTCTGTGTCCATGGGTTATGCACATATGAATATAAGTTCTTTGGTTAATCTCCCTCCAACCTCCACCCCTCTGCCTCCTCCCTTCCCTCTGAGATTCGTCAGTCTTTGCCATGCTTCCATGTCTCTGGATCTATTTTGTTCATCAGTTTATTTTGCTCATTAGATTCCACATATAAGTGAGATCATGTGATACTTGTCTTTCTCTGACTGGCTTATTTCACTTAGCATAATACTCTCCAAGTTCCTCCATGCTGTCTCAAAGGGTAAGCGATCCTTCTCTTTTACAGCTGCATAGTACTCCATTGTGTATATGTACCACATCTTTTTTATCCATTCACCTACTGATGGACACATGGGCTGTTTCTAGATCTTAGCTATTGTAAATAGCACTGCTATGAACATATGGGTGCATATGTTCTTTCTGATTGATGTTTTGGGATTCTTAGGATACATTCCTAGAAGTGGAATCACTGGGTCAGATGGCAGTTTGATTTTTAACTTTTTGAGGAAACTCCATACCATTTTCTGTAGTGGCTTCATAGTCTGCATTCCCACCAGCAGTGTACTAGGGTGCCCTTTCTCTACATCCTCTCCAGCACTTGTTGATTTATTGATGGCCACCAATCTGACAGGTGTGAGGTGGTACCTCATTGTCATTTTAATTTGCATCTCTCTGATGATTAGTGACTTTGAGCACTTTTTCATATGTCTCTTGGCCATCTATATGTCCTGTTTGGAGAAGTGTCTATTCAGGACCTTTGCCTATATTTTAATTGCATTGTTTGTCTCCATGGCATTGAGTTGTATGAGTTCTTTATATATTTTAGAAATTAACCCTGTATCAGATGTATTGTTGACAAATATGTTCTCCCATACAGTGGGATCCTTTTTCACTTTGTTGATGGTTTCTTTTGCTGTGCAGAAGCTTTTTATTTTGATGTAGTTCCATTTGTTTATTTTTCCTTTCTTTCTCTTGCCCTAGGAGATGTATTGGTGAAAATTCTGCTGCATGAGATGTCTGAAATTTTGCTGCCTATGGTTTCTTCTAGGATTTTTATGGTTTCATGACTTACATTTATGTCTTTTATCTATTTTGAGTTTATTCTTGTGTATGGTGTAAATTGGTGATCTAGCTTCATTTTTTTGCATGTACCTGTCCAATTTTCCCAACACCGTTTATTGAAGATACTGTCTTTACTCCATTTTATGCTCTTGCTGCCTTTGTCAAATATTAATTGAGCATAATGTCTTGGGTCGAATTCTTGGTTCTCTCTTCTGTTCCACTGATCTATATGCCTGTTCTTGTGCTAGTGCCAGGCTGTTTTGATTACAGTGGCTTTGTAGTATAAGTTGATACCCAGTATTGTGATTTACTATGGAAATTTTTTATCATATATAAAACTAGACATGATAGTTCAATGAACCCCATGTATCTGTCACCCAGTTTCAACAATCATCAACTCAGAACCAATTTTGTTTTATCTGTGTTCTCGCTCATTTTCCCTTTCTCCATTGGATTGTTTTGAGGCAAATCTTGGGCTTGAATTTTGTGACCTTGATGAAATCATTTAGTCTTGCTAAATACATATCAATTGTGTCTTCTATAGTATGCAAGTAATCATACCTATTTTTAGTGGTGTGCTGGTAAGTTTAAAGAACCACCTCATGGGGGAGGAGGAGTAAGGCCTGATCTGTAGTGTTTGCCAATATCTGTGATGTAAATATTCACACCATGGCCGTTTTCAAGCTACCAATATGATGTCACTGAATTGGGAAGAGTTGGGCAGAGATATATACAGTAAGTGTTCTCTAGCCAGTATAAGCTAGCCCCACGATTCCACTGCTGCTTTTTCGTAGGGCTGTAGTGAGGATTTACTGGGGAGAAAAGAATGCAGGTCACATAGTAAACATCAATAAATAGTAGCTCTTACTGTTATTATTATTTCTAGGCTAATGAGACTCCATTCTCACTTTAGAGAGCCTTTCCACAAGTTTTTCCTCATGACATGGTTTTCTGTATCTAAACAATCAGTTCTCAGCACTATCAGAGGGCCCATAAAGCAGTGCGATCCCATTCACTGACTTATTCCATGTAACAATTGGCTTGCTACACATTATACTTAAATAAAAACTTAAAATCTGATCCCTTAGGGAATACAGTAAAGAAGCATTGCATCACAAATTTCATAATGTGATGAATATTAAGTGCTTTGGGGGTTAAGTATAAAGTTATTTCAGAGTTGGGTTTTTTGTTGTTGTTTAGTCTTATCATCATTAATTACCTTCTGCTATTGCTAGAACCAGCTGGGGCAATATTAAAAATTTCCATTTATACTTATGATATAATGAACAACATATGCTCCACTCCGTTTATCATGATTTGGCTTGCAAGTTTAAAGTCAATAAAATAAGTAATTGTACTAATGCCTTTAGAAGATGTAGCTTAATGGTTTACTTACATTGCTTTGACATTTTGTTCTTGGGGATTTGAGGAATGTTAATTGTTGTCTTTGTGCACATTTGAAAAAAATTGAAGTGGTGTCAGTGTCTTACATTGGGTATCTTCTCTTCCCTATGTAATCTTTTCTCAGTGAGCTGAGGGCAAGTCAGACGGATTCTGAAACCCCTCTTACTATGTTCTGTGCTCCATTTGTTCAGATTTTTGGAAACTTGTTAAAGTTTTAACACATAAACAAAAAAATCTAACTTAGAACTCTAGGTTTTATGAAAAAAAGTTCAAGAGTCGTTATTTCACCAGGGGAAAGTAATGAAATTGAATACATTGCATGCCATGTTGTTAAAAATTCAATTAATATTATACTTACATTATATTTAATCTACTACTTGTAAGATTAAATATGAAACCTTTAAAGATACCAAATGTGCAGAGCATTATTACAGAGAAACTGACATGGTCATTTATTTTGAGTAGTATTAATTCATAGTTATCCACACATTGAAAACATGCACAAAACATGCATTGTTTTTTCATTAAAGCTACTCTGATAGTTTCTATAATCTTCTCTTCTCTACTTCTTTCTACCTATTCAACTGACGTATTTTTTTTTTTACCCTTCCAGTTTTAAAGCTAAAAGGATCAATTATTTGCTAATTTTCCAATGACTAGTCCATAATCATGAAGACTTGAAAATATACAATTGAGGTCTTTTACCTCCACTCTTCTGTTTTTGGTGTCCTCTAGGCAAGTCTGGGCTCAAATCTTTATTATGGGTGATGAAATGTACAGGTATTTTTATTTTCCCTCTAGGGCTAGTATACATTTCTCAGGCCAGTTGTACGTAATAGGATTGATTAGTTAGTAAATAAAATTTACATCACATCATCAACATTTGCTATAACAAGGAATAACGGCTGCTAGAGCCCCATTGCTGCATTATTGGAGTGTCTTTGTGTTTTGTTTATTAAAGCAGTGGGTAAACAAGGTGATGAAATAGGGATGTATAGTAATGGAAACACTCATGATGGTGTTGGTGCAGATTGGAAAAGAAAGTATTTGTGAATAAGCTAAGTATAAACAGATACTATATATTTTTTCATGATGTTTAGGATATGTAACTATATACTTACAACAACCACCAAAAAAAAACCAAAAAAAAAAACCCACAAACCCCAAAACAACCTTTTAACACATCCCTGAAAAATATCTTATTTCTGAGTTTTTCTAATTATTAGTCCCTATTACAAGCCATCAAATTATTTGGTATGATTACTCAAATTTTAAAACGTTATATTTATTAAGAATGCAATTATGTCAAAGGCGAAAGTATATTGAATTACAGTAGCTAACTTTTTAAAAAATTTTCTTCTAATTCTCACCTGAGGATATTTTTCTATTTATCTTCAGATAGAGTAGGAGAGAGTGAGAGAGAGGGAGAGAGAGAGAAACACCGATATGGGAGAGACACATCGATTGGTTGCCTCCTGCATGACCCCGACCAGGGCTGGGGACAACCGCAACCAAGGTAAGTGCCCTTGACCAGAATCGAACCCGTGACTCTTTGGTCTGCAGGCCGACGCTCTACCCCTGAGCCAAACCGGCCAGGGCTATAGTAGCTAGCATTTTTTGAGGACTAATTATGTGCCAGGTACTATTCTAAGAGTTTTGCTTATATTAGCTTATTTAATTCTTCCAACAATTCTAAAAATTAGGTATTATTATAACCCCATTTTATGTTGGTGAGGAAATGAGGCCCTAGAGAGTTTAAGTTGGTCAAGGTCACAAAGCTATTCAATGACAGGACTTTAAAAAATTAATTAATTTATTTTTGTTACAGATGTTTCTCCTTTTTTCCCCGATTGACACCCTCCTCCCGATCCCCCCCCCCCCCCAGTATTGTTGACTGTGTCCATTGGTTATGCATATAAGCATATAAGTTCTTTCATTTATCACTTCCAATGACAGGATTTGAATCTTGTCTGCCTACCACCAGCCCTATTGTACTTTATTACATCCTAGAGAGAATATCTAAAAATAAAGTAGACATGATATATGTATTTTAAATGCTATAGTTAACTCCTGGTAGCATAGGGGGAGGGAATTGGTAAAGACGGTAATCGTATAAAACATTACTATGTTGTAAATGGGATAGGAATATCAGTGAAATCAAAGAGATAAATGTACAAATTTAACCCAAACCTCTACAAAACCTTAAAGATGTGGTTCCCCTCTCCCCTTCCCGCTTCTTCCCTGATGACTTGTTTTCCTGGAGTAGAACAAGTGATTAGCATATTTTATTTCTGCTGTTAATGCCAAGCCTGTTTACCACGACTGGATTTGCCTGATTGGTATTGTTTAGTACAGTGCTTGGCAGTTCTCTGCGGAGCTCTTAGACATCAGCTGTAAATCATCTGCTCAGCCTCCCTGACTGTGAGCGCCAGTACCTCCCACCTGGTGCACTGGGCACAGGCATTCACGCACTCACCATATGTGGGCAGGATCCCTCTCAGTGTCTGGGGGCAACACTGCAAATTAGAAGATGAATTCGCGTAGCAATCTGGGCAGGGTCTTACGTGTGCAAATCCTCTTCCTTGTAATTGGAATTGTGTTTGTAAATCCCTCTACGCCCAGGTGATACTAAATTATAACCCTGTACATTGGATGGAAAGGAAAAAATCTGCTTAAAAGAGGCCAGATTAACTTCCTTTAAAAACTGGACAGTATGGATAGGCTTTTTGCAATTATATACTCTTTCAGGAAATGCAGGCACAGTCTTTTATATAGTGCTCTTATTTCATTAAAAAAATTGTAAAATCTACATTTAATGATAGTTAATTAGTGGTGTTTCCTAGCTATTCAATCTTTGGAAAGAGATCTTGAATGCCACCTCTTGTGACATCTTTATAAAGAACCATAAAGCCTAAACTCTGCCTGGTGCTTATTGATAACATATGTTGGAGAGGGAGGGGGTGGTTAATTGAGTTGGCAATAAACCAGGATAGTTTTTACTAATAACTTTTGCTAGGTACATTGACTTTTTCCTGTTTGAAGGTCTTTAATGACAAATTTAATGATCATTATACTGTGATTGTTTATATGTTCCTTTAGAGTTTATATTAACCAGTGATTTTCAATATTTAAAAAAAATGTATAGGTGATAATAGGTTACTTCTCTTTAAAGATACATATTAATTTCAAAAAGTCATGTGTACTCCTGCATGCAGTTTCCAATTGAAAGCTAGAAATTTTTCTAGAAGTTCTTGTCAATGTATTTGATTGTGTGTGTGTGTGTGTTTTTTTTATGTGAATTATCTTTCCCCCTCCTGCTGCTCACTCTTCTAACTACCCCCATTACTTTATGTGGTATTTTATTTTATTATTTTGTATTGTAAGCAAGTTTGAATTGTAAAACCAATCAACATTTAGAAAATGAGTTATTCTTAGTTGATAACATCTTAACAAAGCATAGCCTTTCTGCCTTTCTAAGTCACAGAACACCATGCATGATTTCATAATCGCAAACATTTCTGCAAGTGAGAAGGTTGCTGCTCCTCATGTTTCTCATCATTCGTTTGAGGCATATTATGGGTTGAATTGTGTCTCCCCAAAAAGATATGTTGAGGTTTTAACCCCCAGTACCTGAAAAGGTGACCTTATTTGGAAATAGGGTCACTGCACATATAATTATTTGAGTGAAGGTGAGGACGTAGTAGGGTGGGTTCCTTATCCAATATAACTGGTGATCTTATAAGAAGACAGCCATGTGAAGGCACAGAGACACAGGGAGAATGCCATGTGAAGATGGATGATTGAATGATGTACCTGTAAGCTAAGGGATGCCTAGGGCCACCAGAAGCTCAGAGAGAGGCATGGAACAGATTCTCCCCCACTGCCCTCAGTAGAAACCAACCTGCTGATGACACCTTGATTTTGGACTTCTAGCCTTCTTAACTGTGAGACAATAAATTCCTGCTGTTTTAAGCCACCCAGTTTCTGATATTTTGTTACGGCAGCCCTAGAACGCTAATATTAGGCATAAAGCAACAAATTCATATAAAAAACCCTTCTCCTAATACTAGAATTCCAACCCTTCTCATGCCTTGGTTGGTCTCTTGAAGCAGCTTTCTGGCATACTTGATGATCTTTGGTTTGCACACATTAATTTTATACACCACTATTATGTTAATATTTTCTTCTGTTTATATGAACTTCCAGTGGTCACTCCCCATTGTGCTTGAAGCAGAACAAATTCTTGAGTGAAGCATTCAAGGGCCTTCAATTCAAGCCTCAGTTGCTTTTCCAGCCCTTTCCCCCCATGTGCCTGCTGTGCACACCATTGTATTCTAGACACTCACTTCTCGATAGTGCTCTCAGTGTGACCAGAACTTCTCCACTTTTGCATGCTGTTCCTTTTGCAACAAAACCCCCAAGAGAATTTTATACCCCTTTCAAAACCTGTCTTAACTGTTGCTGTAATTGTTTGATTCTCTGGCCCAAGTAGATGCATTTGCTCTATGGGCTCACAAAATAATGTATACTTCTTTTATGATACTTAGAGTAATTTGCTTTGTGTTATCAATATCTGTACAGAAATCTTCCATTGTATTAACCCTTCAAGACATCTTTAGCCCTTGTTGGCAGAAATCCAGCATCCTCAGGATAGGTCATAATTATATAGCAGACAACCAGAAGCACACTCGTCGATTTCAGACCTCTGCTGTGCTCCCCCATGAGCATGTTCCCATTTGTTCCCATGAACAATATAGCAGTGGACTCAAACCAAAGCCTTTTCTCTTCTTATTCCCATCACCATATGTATCTCCTTATTGACCATTGGAAGATAAGTTTCCTCATCTTAGAAAGTCACAAGGGAGATGATTTTTCACACTAAATCTCTTAATCTGTGAATTCCCTCCCTGACCTGGTGAAAGTCTCTAAACCAAATATAACAAACTTTTTTTTTTTTAATCCTCACCTGAGGATTAATGATTTTAGGGAGAGAGGAAAAAAGAGAGAGAGAGAGAGAAACATCGATATGAGAGAGAAACATCAATCAGTTGCCTCCCATATGCACCCTCACAGGGGATTGAACCCACAACCTAGTATATGCCTTGACGAGGAATTGAACCTGCAACCTTTTTGGTGTATGGGATAATGATCCAACCAACTGAGCCACCTGGCTGGGCTAGCAAAACTTTTTAAAAATTGCATTTCTCACCTGGCTGGTGTGGCTCAGTGGACTGAGCATCCTACCATGGACTGAGAGGTCCCGGTTGGATTCCCCGTCAGGGCACATGCCGGGGTTTTGGGCTCAACCTCCAGGAGAGGGATGCAGGAGGCAGCCGATTGAGTTTTCTCTCTCGTCGATGTTTCTATCTCTGTCTCCTTTCCTCTCTCTAAAAAAAAAATCAATAAAAACATATTTTTTTAAAATTGGATATCTCTATCAAAATTTTAAGCATACATGTATAATTATATATCTATTTAATTTTAATTTATAAATTCTGTATAGATACTTACATACTTTGTATATTATAGAACGTATAAGTTTGACATTAAAGTATAAGAGTTCTAATATTTTCTTTCCAACTATAAAAAGAGGTATATAAGTGAATTTTTAAAAAAATGTTTGGGTGATTGCCTTTCAATCAGAAACTGTAGGTAAACTAATTCCACATCTAAAATTAAATCAGTCTTTCTCAAAGAATGCATACTGGAAATTATATAACTTCTACCAATAACATAAAAACTAATATATAATTATAAATTCACATTAAAGATAATATATTATACATAAAGTCTAAAAGAAACTATACAATAAGATAAACACTCAGGTTGATGCTTGGAATGATAGAATTTGAATGAAAAAGAAGAAACATTGAAGGATTCAAATAGCCATGATTTATTATAAATAAATTAAAACTACAGGGGAGAAATAAAATTGTTAACCTTTAACAAATAACTTGCTTTATTAAGAACTTTTTTGGTGATCATTCAAGTGAGTATGTATTGAAATAATTCCAGTATCATTTTTAGTCAAACCAATAAGCTCTGCTTAAAGTTAATAGATTATAACAATTTTAAAATAGCTTTATTTTGTCTATTTTTCCTTAATATATTTTATTTACATCATTTTTTATTTTTCAGTTACAGTTGACATATTATATTAGTTTCAGGTGTTCACCCAGTGATTAGATATTATATAACTTATTGTGATCATCCCAATAAATCTCATACCCATCTGATACCATACATAGTTATTAGAATATTTTTTACTGTATTTCCTGTGCTGTTCTTTACATCCCCATGACTGTTCTGTAATAACCAATTTGTACTTCTTAATCCCTTCACCTTTTTTACCCATTCCTCCCAATGCCCCTCCCATCTGGCAACCATCAAAATGTTATCTGTATCTATGAGTCTGTTTCTGTTCTGCTTGTTTTTTTACTTTGTTTTATTCAGTTGTTGATAGATATGTATTTATTGCCATTTTATTGTTCATATTTTTTTTTCTTCTGCTTAAAGAAGACCACTTCACATATTATGTAATACTGAACTCCTTTAGCTTTTTCTTGTCTGGGAAGCACTTTATCTGCCCTTCAATTCTAAGTGATAGCTTTCCCAGGTAGAGTTATCTTGGTTGTAGGTCTTTGCTTTTCATCACTTTGAATATTTCTTGCCACTCCCTTCTGGCCCGCAAAGTTTCTGTTGAACAATCAACTGACAGTCTTTTGGGAGCTCCCTTGTAGGTAACTAACTGCTTTTCTCTTGCTGCTTTTAAGATACTGTCTTTAGCCCTGGCCGGTTTGGCTCAACAGTTAGAGTGTTGGCCTGTGGTCCAGAGAGAGCTGGGTTCAGTTCCTGCTAAGGGCACATACCTGGGTTGCAGTTTGTCCTCAGCCTTGGTTGGGGTCATGTGGGTGGCAGCCACTTGATATGTCTCTCTCACATCGATGTTTCTCTCTCTCTCTTTCTTCCTCTTTCTCTCCCTCTTGCTCTATCTGAAGATGAGTACAAAAATATCCTCGGGTGAGGATAAAAATAAAAATAAAAGATACTGTCTTTGTCTTTAACCTTTTCCATTTTAATTGTGATGTGTCTTGATGTGGGCCTCATTGGGTTCATCTTGTTTGGGACTTTCTGTCTTCCCTGGACTTATATGTCTATTTCCTTCACCAGGTTAGGGAATTTTTCTGTCATTACTTTTTCAAATAGCTTTTCAATTTTTGCTTTCTCCTTTCTCCTTCCTGCAAACCCATGATGTGAATTTTTATATGCTTGAAGTTGTCCCCGAGGCTTCTTACACTATCCTCACTTTAAAAAAAAATTTTTTTTCTTTTTGCTATTCTGATTGTTTTTTTGCTTCCTTATTATATTCCAAATTGTTGATTTGATTCTCAGCTTCATCTCCTCTACACTTGATTCCTAGTAAATTATTCTTCATTTCAGTTAGTGTATCCTTCATTTCTGACCGATTTTTTTTAATAGTTTCCATGTTCTTTTTTTATATGCTGTTGAGGTTCTCACTAAGTTCATTGAGCATCCTTATAACCAGTCTTTTGAACTCTGCATCTAGTAGATTGTCTCCATTTTGTTTAGTCTTCTGGAATTTTGTTCTGTTATTTCATGACATGTTTGTCTCCTCATTTTGGCAACTTCCCTGTGTTTGTTTCTATGTATTACACAGAGCTGAGCTGCTTCATCTCCCAGTCTTGGTAGAGTTACCTTATGTAGTAGGTGTTCTGTAGGCTCCAGTGACACAGCCTTCCAGATCACCCAAGCTGTGCACACCAGGTGCCCTCCCACCCTGTGTGGGTTGTGTACACCCTCCTGTTATAGCTGAGCCTTAATTCCTGTTGGCACATCAGTGGGAGGGATTTACCCCCAGGCTGATCAGCTGCAAGAACTGCCTGCAGCCACTGTGGAGGATCAACAGTGCAGGGACCCACCCCATGGAGTAGGACTTACTTCAGCAGGGCTCTGGTGCCCACTGAGTCACCCCACTTGAGTGTGTCTCTCATGGAGGTGGTTGAGTGGTGCTTCAACATGGTCTGATGCTGTCTACCAGGTACACTGGCTCTGGGGCCTTCTGGAAGGGGCAGGCCAAAGTCAGCCACAGCCTATGTTCTGCCCATGGCCACCCAGCATGAGCTACAAAGTGATGTGCAGATGTCTTCTACTTGTGCTGGGCTTGCAGGTACCCAGGAGAGGCCAAGCTGCTGCTGCTAGTGCCAGGTCTGGGGCCACTTAGCAAAATATATGAGGCACACCAAGGCCAGATGCTGCTTGTTTGAAACATTTTAGGAAAGTCTGAAGCATGAGCCAATACAGGCCATTCATATGGGAAAACCACTGAAATAGCTTGGGTGGGCCCACTAATTGTGTGGGATGAGGTCTCAGAGAATCACCAGGGTGGGGCAAACAGTGATAGCCAGGGTGGGGCAAACAGTGGTAGCCAGGTTGATGGAGACTCAACTTTGGCACCCACCTGCTGATTCTGGGTTTTTTTTTGGGGGGGGGGGTAGGGGGCTCAGCAATGGAATAATGGCTTCTTCTAACACTTCTGTTTGGGAAAAAGCTGCCCCTGCAGCTCTTGTCCTGATGCCAGACAATTCAGTTTCTCCTCGTATGTCCCTGTTGCCTTTTGAGTTGCTGCCCCAATGCTGGAGCTCAGCGGGAGTGAGTCCAGGTAAGTCTGTGTGTGGGCCCTTTAAGAGGAACTTCCTTGGACTTTAGTTGCCCTCCCTCTCCCTCAGTGTCAATCTCTGCTGTTGTTGGTTTGTTTTTTGTTTTTGTTTTTTAACTTTTTTTCTTTTTTTTATCTTTGCTCAGTAGAAAGTTTTATTTATTGTTTTTTTTTCTTCAATCTACTCTTAAAGGTAGACAATTCAAAAGAAATCAAATAGCCAGACATTATGGGTACTTCTCTTCCCAGCACTGGAACTTTGGGCTGGGGAGCCTAGTGTGGAACTGGGACCCCTTACTCCTGCAGGGAGGGGGGACCTCTGCAGCCAAGATATCCCTCCTGATTTTTATCTACCACTCATGGGTGTGGGACCAGCCAGTTGTGTGTTTATACCCCTCCTACCAGTCTCGATATGGTGTCTTCTTTATATTTAGTTGTAGGACTTTTGTTCAGCTCGATTTCAGGCAGTTCTAAATGATGGTTGTTCTATAGTTTAGTTGTAATTTTGATGTGGTTATGGGAGAATGTGAATACTGTGTTTACCTATGATGCCATCTTGACTGTGTAGAATTCCTAATCTACTTTAAATATGAAGGGAATTTAAAAGTTTCTAAGACTGCTTTGTAATCATTTAGCCTCATTTGATTATAGAGTTATTTGCCTTCCTCATTAGACTGTTAGTTATGTGTTATGATTTTTTCATACACAGTATCTATGATAGGCCATAATAAATGTTTATAGAATGAACTGTTGCTAAATGAAGGCATCACAATTGACATCATATGGTATCAAAGTAATTTAAAGTATAGGAGCTCTCCGTGGTACTGAAGATACTCTGCTCCTTTCTGTGGGGTGTACAGAACCTTACGTTTGTGTTTCTCAATTATCTTTACCATCCTCTATCATGACTTCATGATTTTCTCTGCCACTTTGTAGTCAACTTCCTAGAGAATCCTAACTCTTGTCAAACTCTATTCTTCTCCAATTAAATGTACATACATTTTGGTCGAGGCCTTTATTGCTCATGAAATAGCTATATGCCCTCCCACACTTTCTGCCCTCTGCAGTTCAAGGGGACCATGTGAATAATTTTGATCGATAGGAAATGAGCAGAAGTAAAGTATACTATTTCCTAGTTGAAGCACAGAATGGAGGATGTGAGTCCTCTAGGTTTTTTTTTTTTTTTTTTTTTATCCTCACTCAAGAATATTTTTATTAATTTTTAGAGAGAGAGAAACATCGATGTGAGAGAGAAATATCAATGGGTTTCCTCTCTACACATTCTGACTGGGGATTGAACCCACAACCTAGGTATGTTACCTGACCAGGAATCGAACCTTCAACCTTTTGGTGTATGGGACGCTGCTCCAATCAACTGAGCCACCTGGCCAGGGCCTCTAAGTTTCTTTATCCGCTTGCCTTGATGGCAATGGAAGTTGCACACTGACATAGCATAGCTACAATGTGAAAATATCTTAGATTGCTGAGTCCCTGCATGAAGGACATCTTTCTTCCCCGATGAGTCTTTGACTCATATCAGACTGTTGAGCTGAGCTGAACTTGGGGGTTAATTTGTTAACACAGCAAAACTGAATCTCCCTGATTAATACATCCTTTTTTAAAAAGGTTTTAAATGTACTTTATTTCTCCAATCATGCCATATTTTGATGGGCACACAGTACTTTCACTTGGCATCAATTATGGGTTGGTTTTAAAACAATTCTTTAATACACCAGCTGGGATGATTACTAATACCTCCATTCCTTTGGAGAGACTCTGACACCAGGAGACAGGTTCCATTCTATTCCAATTTGTGTTGCTGTATATGTCCATGTAGCAACACAGAAAGTGGCTCCTCTTGCTAATACAGCATTATCATATTTGTCATGGAAATCAGTTGTCCATTTCTGGTGGATCTGCCTTGCTATTATTTGTTATACTTCGAACTGGGAGACGACTTAGTGCATTTTTGGCCAATGGAAACATCGTGAAGCTGAAGACAGAACTGCAGCAACTGCAGCTGCTGGGTGTTGGAACTTTGTGTCAAGTACCCTTGCAAAGAACCTGATTAATACATCCTTTTAATATAACCCTTATCACAGTTTGTTTACTTTAAATTTCTTGGCTAGATTAAGTTTCTTGAGAGAAATGATTTGCTCTCTGGGTATTATGAGAACATGGAGAGTTCCTAATATTAACCTTAAATACAGGAAGGAGTTGTACAGAAAATTTCATGAAGGAGCTGGTTTATGAACTCATATATGTATTAAGTGATGAGTAAGTATTTAGCCAAGACTGAGAAATAGAGGGCACTTTAGGTCAGGAGTCAGCAAACTTTTTCTATAAATGGCTGCCAGATAATAAATATTTTGGGTTTTTCAGATCATGAGGGTAGATCTCTATTGCATAATCTTATTTTTGTTTTACAACTTTTCAAAATGTAAAACCATTCTTAGCTCAATGCTTGTGCAAAAACAGGCCATGGTCCAGATTTGACCCATGGGCCATATTTTGCTGACACCTGATGTAGGCAGAGAAAACAAGAGGAAAACAACGGATGTATACATAGTTTGGCCATGATGGAATATAAATTTTGAATAAGGGTCATGATAAATGAGCTCAGAGAGATAGATAAAGTGCAGAATGTCATATTGAAGAACTTAGGGCTACTTCTATAAGTATGGATTGCCACTGAGGGATTTAAATCAGTGGAATGATAAAATCAGATTTGTATTTTATAAAGATAGCTATATTGAGAATTAATCTGAGGGGGCAAAACTTAACTCAAAGGGACCAGTTAGGGAACTGTTGGCACTGGTAAAAGAAAAGATGATGAAAGCCTGACATAGGCCATAGTGAGAAGGGCAGGCAAGAGGGGACATGGCTAAATAATTTTGAGGTAACATCAGAAGGACTTGATGATTGATTAACTGGGATGGGGAGAGTGGTCAATAATTACTCCAAAACTCAATAGTGTTCTTCAACTGAGACAATAAATATTATGCTAACTCATTGATGTTCCTTCTTTAGCAGGAGCACTGATTGTTTAAAGGATATCTGACATTTATTCCAGATTCACACCATCTGGGGTCAGAAAGCAGATGTGGCTTTTTGGGAAATTTGTTATGCCGTCCAGGAAGAATATGGGGAGCTTTTCCTCTTGTCCATCAAATAGATTGACTGCTATACACTATAGCTTTTCTGTGGCAGAATGCCCATTCAAGTGTAGGTGATAAGGAATTTAATATATAGGTTCATGGACATAGTCCTAAAAGCCATGGCTTTTTAAGACTATCAGTTATTTTAGCTATTTTTGGATCAAGAAATCCAGAACTCTATAGACTTTGAACTTGCCCTCTGTGGTAGACATATACCATCTGTGATTGCTCAACATTTTTATATAGTTTTCCCACATTGTTAGTACCACCATCCCAAAAAAGAATTTCTGTACTTCTTTTCCAGGGTGAAGGCGTGTAACTTAGTTTCCACCTATGAGACTCACCCTTATGAGAGTTGGATATAGAAGAGTAAAATATGAGGTGGGGACCTAGTATGGGGAAGTCAATATTCAATCAAGTGATATAGTGGAAACTTATTATATATTTTTTTAATAGCTGAGGTGGTGTTTTGTGATTTCAGTTCAAATGTGGTTGATGTCAAGGAGTTGGTGGTAGCAGCTGTCATATTTACATTGCACAAGTCCAATGGTGTGGTGGACATCACTCTTTGGTGTACAGTATCCAAGTTTATTTCTCTGTACCCCCCAGAGAAATTGCCTAATATCTCTAAAAATTCTTTCACTTAGCCAGATTGTATTCTATGGTTTGCCACTGAGAATACCCATAGATATACCCATGGCTTCAGTTATAATAATATTATATTTTATATAAAATTTCATGGGATGGGGATAGTTAGGGGGAAATGCCTAAAAGGCTTGTTAGAGGACTGATAATTTAAAAAGTTGAGAAACACTGTCATAGACTAAATGGGCAACAGGGTCAATTCATGGATATTACAAAAACAGTATGGGCTTTGGTGGTCAAAGTAGGGAATAAGGGAGCAGGATTCACTGTTCTTTTAAAATGTTGGGCATTAGAAGTTTGAAGACTGTGGGATTATTAATATGAACATTGATAAAATATTTGATAAATCAGTTTGCCCTGGAGCTATATTTATGACAGCAGTCTCAAGTTATTTAGAGATAGCCTTGCTACAGACAGTTCTTTTAGGTCGGCCAATCTGGAGGTAGAGTTAAGATAATTAGATCCTAGTTTCATATGCAGAGACTTTATGGGGGTTAACCAAGCATTATCATGCCCCTGCTGGTAACTTTGGCCTGGGCTTCACACTAAGCCTGGGTGATCTGCAGTTCACTTCTTTATTTAAAGGGGAGTTTGGTGTGAGTATAGTAGAAACAGTAGGACTGAGATACATTCTTAAATCTGCAAATAAAAGTTCAATATTTAAGGAACACTCTCATCATCACTTTACATGCAAGTTAACATTTAATTCTTACAACATGAATTATTACTTATTTCCACAATTTTGTTAAATAGATCTTATTATTACCTACATATTAAATAAGAATGATCATAAGACTTAATTTAAGTAAGCTTGCTCAAGACTGCACCACTACAAAGTTACAGGGCTGCATCTCAAGTGACCAGTGGTCCCTCTAGGGACTTGTGATTTCGACAACTTGTTTAACTTCTTTAAGCTTCAGTTTCCTCATCTGTAAAATGAGAGTAATAATACTCCTCAGAGTTTTTAATGAATAAGTTAGTTAATCTTTGCAAAGCACTTAGAACTCTGCAAATACTCAGAAAATATTAACTATTATTATTCTATACAGGGTCATCTCTTTTTCTTCTTCTTTCTTTTAACTAGGATGGGCAGAGGTCTAAATGAGGATACTGGATAGTACTTCTGGTATTGCATTAAATGTCACCAGCAGGCTTTTGTCAGTGAGGAAAGAAGAAGAGAGATGGGCTTGAAAATATTGGAGGTGGCTTATAGGGCCTGGAGTTATTACAACATTTTCTTTTTTATTAATTTTTTTAAATTCATTCATTTATTTATTGTTTTAAGGACACAACATAAGATCTACTCTCAACAAATGTTTAAGCGCACAATACAGTATTGTTAACTATAGCACAATGTTGTAGAGCAGATTTCTAGAACTTACTCGTCTTGCATAACTGGAATTTTATATCTGTTGAATAGCAACTCTTACAGCTCAATAGTATAGAAACAAAAAACCTGATTAAAAAATGGGCTAAGTTCTTGAATAGATAATTCTCCAAAGAAGATGCATGAATGGCCAATAGGTATATGAAAATGTCACTATTATCAAGGAAATGCAAACAAAAACCACAATGAGATATAATCTCACACTTGTTAGGGTAGATATTATATAAATAAAAATAAAAGATAAGTGGTGGCAAGGACATGGAAACATTGGAACCCTTGTGCATTTTGGGTGGGAATATAAAAAGGTGCAGCCACTATTTCTATTAAAAATAGAGCTAACATATGATCCAGCAATCCCACTTATGGGTGTCTTTCCAAAAGAATTGAAATCAGAATCTCAAAAAGTTATCTGCACTTCCATGTTCATTGCAACTTTATTCACAGTAGCCAAGATATAGAAACAATCTGAATGTCCATCAGTGAATGAATGGATAAAGAAAATGTGGTGTATACCTACAATGGAATATTATTCAGCCTTAAAAAAGAAGGTAGTCCTGCCATATGTGACAACATGGGTGAACCTGGAAGACATTATACCAAGTGTAGTAAACTGGTCACAGAAGGACGAATGTTGCATTACTCTATATGATGTATCTAAAAAGTCAAACTCACAGAAGCAGAGAATAGAATGGTGTTTGCTAGGAACTGTAGGAGGGGAATGAAGAGTTGCTTTCAGTGGATATAGAGTTTCAGTTATGCAAGATGTTTTATTTTTTAAAGTTTTGCTGAAGATAATTTCAGCCTTTTATGTTGGCTTGGGTTTATATTTCTTAAGCCTCCTTTTTTGATTTCTTTAGCCTGTATATGTGTAAAATTCCACATCTAGACTAGAAGTTGTGCTGTGAGTTAAACACACACCAGGACAGATCAAAGCAGCAGGCACCCAGTGGTGAGGTAGAACAGTTCTGAACCCAGCATGGTGTGTTTAGTTTGGAAAGGCTGAAGGCAGACAATGTGGGTGATTATCTACCACCAGGAAACTGATTTTTTGTTTTTGTTTTATAATCCTCACCTGAGGACACTTTTCCATTTATCTTCAGATAGAGTAGGAGGGTGGGAAGGTGGGCGGGGGAGAGAAACATCTATGTGAGAGAGACACATCAATTGGCTGCCTCCTGCATGACCCCGACCAGGGCCTGGGACCAAACTGCAACCAAGGTACATACCCTTGGTTGGAATTGAACCCGTGACTCTTTGGTCCGTGGGCCGATGCTCTAACTGCTGAGCCAAACCGGCCAGGGCAAACCAGGCAACTGTTAAGGGGGAGGGAGAGTATGCACTGTTAGGAGGGAAAAACTAGTGTGTTAGAGAGCTTCAACTAAAGACAATGCAGACTTTGTATAGCTCTTTGGAAAGGATTCTGCTCTGTTAAACTCTTGGCCACACAGACCTAAGGGTAACTGAATGGCTTTGATCCTTAGAAGAGCACTTGTTACCTAAAGATATCTCACTCAATCTGTATCTAACTCAGAGATATGTCTACCAAGACTGGATGCCACTACAAATGGCATCCAGTAACTGTCTGATGAGAAATTCAGGTATTTAGAGAGGGAGCGGGAAGGGGGAAAGAAAAGCAGACCTTGTGCCTAGAGAAGGAGCCCTCTTCCTGCTCACACTCACTTGCTCACTTGTACTTCATTACTGTATTTGGAGAGGATTCCTATTGATCAGGATAGGGGTCTGTCTCATAACTGAGGTACTGTCACATAAGGACACAGGGAGGGAGAATGCCAGCGGGCGGTGTAAGACAAAAGATGGACCTGTGTTTAAATGCTATGCACTAGCTCTCTTATCTGTGGTGAGTCACTTCAATTCACTGGTTCTTCATAATTATCTTTCATCTCTAAAATGGGCATGATAATGATTGCTCACACATACAGTGCTATATGTGTCATGTGCTCATTTAATCTTCACAGCCACCCTATTATTATCATCTCCATTTTCTTGGGAAGGAAATTGAGGGAGAGTGTTTGAGTAGCCTGCCCAAGAGTCCACACCGTCTTGGTAGTGGAGCAAGGATCTGAGCCCAGGCAGACTGCCCCCAGGGTCTGTGTTCTCACCCTTTCCCTCTACTGCCTCTTGCATAGCAGTAATGTAATAATATGGGAAACACTTGGCGCAGAGAAGGCATTTGGTACGTGGTAGTGCTGGGAGAGGAACGGAGAGCAAAAGAAGCAACAGCAAAAATTCTCATCTTTGTAACTGCAGTGAGTGAGAAAAGAATCATGTTGACTTAGAATAAGCTCTTTTACATAACCAACAAGAGGTGTGGAAATAGCATGGTCCTCATACATTTTCTAACAGGCCCGTAGACATACAAGTCCAGAATGACTTAAAAAGGGTTTCAGTACTTTCTTACTTCTAGACATAAATCTGAAACCAAATGGCTTCAAATCAATGCTTTAAAAATTAAACATAGCCCGTGTATATCTGTGAATGTGTGTATGTACTATTCATTATCTTGTAGCACTACTCGAGAGCGTCTTTTCACATCCATTCTCATCAGGCTTGTACTTCACAGAGAAGCTGCAATAAGGATGTCGGCAAGTTCTGTGATTACTTTGCAGCAAATAAATTTTGTTTGGCTTTGTTAAAATGTTTGAGTACATTAACCTAGCAAAGAAGGCAAATAAGAGACAAATCAAATTCTGTAAGTAAACAGTTATTCATATTTGAATCAAATGAAAAGATTAAACAATGACAAAAATAAACTCCATAATTCATTTTCTCTCTTCACTTATAATATAACATGAACTTTCCAAACTAGATTTTCAAAACAGCCCATTTTTATTAACTAATGAAAGCCTTTACATATCACTTTTAAAGAAAAACAATTGATGAAAATAAAAGGAAATAGAAATCATTTTAAATCTTTGTCTTATACTTCTTATGTAGTTATAAATTAATACATTTATTAAACTTCCTGGCAAAACTTTCTGAAAGTGTTTGAGATAATAAAATAATATTTGTTTTAAGGTTTTATCATTCTTATATATGAAGGTTACATGTTTTACAAACAAAAATCTATAATCTTAATATAGTACTTGCCTTTTAGTGATATCCCATCCACAGATGTCTTAATTCTTGAAACCCATGAAAAATAAACCAGGACATGTTCTACCTGTGTTTAACACTAACCATGGCAAATTACAAACTAAACTGATTTGAGTAATTCACATCTTTATTTATTTATTTACTTGCTTATTTATTCATTTTTAATTGATCTTAGAGGAAGGGAGAGAAACATCGATGTGAGAGAGAAAATTAGTTAGTTGCCTCCTGCATGCATCCTGATCAGGGATCGAGCCTGCAGTCTGGGTATGTGCCCTGACCGGGAATTGAACCCGCCACCTTTTGGTATATGGGACGATGCTCCAAACAACTGAGCCACACTGGCCAGGGCAAGTAATTCACATCTTTAATCTACAAAATATAGAATAAACCCAACATAAATGTGTAATTTTCCCACTACTTTGGTTATTTTTGGTAATAAAATCTTCAATGTGTTTCTTGGAAGTGAATGGACTACATTTTTATGAGGATATGTACATTTTATTTTTGAGATGGGAGATCATAGAAATTCTAGTTACAGTTCTAAGACCCAAGATATGCACATTAAAAGCATAGAAAATATTCATTCCTGAGGGAAAATGGAGTTCATACAAGGTTTAGTCACAAACTTAAAATAACTGAAGACTTGTCAAGGAAAATGATGTCCCAGAAGGCACAGAAATATGTATCACTGTCTTAAAAGGGATCATGGAAACAACTTTAGAACAATTAACGATGTGTGAGCCTAATCTTGCAGAAGTATAAGGTGGATAAAAGAGACTCTTGTATAGATTCCTATTTTTTAAACATAACTTTGATTAATAAGATAAATATTATATATTTTAATTACATATTCAAAGGATTGAATGACTTAATGAATTTCAAGCACACTACTTTGTCAAAAGAATAATTGTTTTAAAGAGTTATAATGATTATTTATTTATTTATTTATTTTTAATCCTCACCCAAGGATACTTTTTCCATTGATTTCTAGATAGAGTAGAAGAGAGAGAGGGAGAAAGAGAGACAGAAACATTGATGTGAGAGAGACACATCTATTGGTTGCCTCCCGCATGACCCTGACCAGGGCTGGGGATCAAATGCCCAATTCAGGTATGTGCCCTTGACCAGGAATCGAACTCGTGACTCTTTGGTCCTCTGGTCATCACTCTAACCACTGAGCCAAACTGGCCAGGGCAGTATATTGATTTTTTTTTCTTTTCATTTTTTTTAAATTAATTTATTTTTGTTACAGATGTTTCTCCTTTTTCCCCCCATTGACACCCTCCTCCCCCTCCCCCCCAACCCTGTCCCCAGCTTTGTTGTCTATGTCCATCGGTTATGCATGCATGTGGTTTATCACTTCCCTCTCCCCGCCCCTTCTGAGGATTGTCAGTCTGTACCCTACTTCTATGACTCTGGGTCTATTTTGTTCATCAGTTTGTTTAGTCCATTACATTCCAGAAATAAGTGAGATCATGTGATATTTGTCTTTCTCTGCTTGGCTTGTTTCGCTTAGGATAATACTTTCCAGGTCCCTCCATGTTGTCTCAAAGGATAAGAGATCTTTCTTACAGCTGCACAGTACACCATTGTGTATATGTACCACAGCTTTTTTATCCATTCGTCTACTGATGAACACTTGGGCTGTTTCCAGATCATAGGGGTACATATATTCTTTCTGATTGGTGTTTCAGGCTTCTTAGAGTATATTCCTAGAAGTGGGATCACTGGGTCAAATGGCAGTTCAATTTTTAATTTTTTGAGGTAACACCATAGTGTTTTCCACAGTGGCTGCACCAGTCTGCATTCCCACCAGCAGTGTACTAGAGTCCCCTTTTCTCCACACCCTCGCCGGCACTTATTGTTTGATGATTTGTTGATGGCCACCATTCTGACAGGTGTGAAGTGATACCTCATTGTTGTTTTAATTTGCATCTCTCTGATGATTAGTGATGTTGAGCATTTTTTCATATGTCTCTTGGCCATTTGTATGTCCTGTTTGGAGAGGTGTCTCTTTAGATCCTCTGCCCATTTTTTAATTAGGTTCTTTGTCTTCCTTTTGTTGAATTGTGTGAGCACTCTATATATTTTGGAAATTAACCCCTTATCTGATGTATCATTGGCAATTATTGATTATTTCTTGATATGGAAATTATTCCTGGATTGTGAAGACTCTATTTCTCAAGTGAGGGTACACAGTATTCAAAAGAAAATGTGTTTATACATTGGATTCTTTAAAATCTTGCTAAAATCAAGACAGTTATCAATCTTATGAAACTTCAGGGTTTGAAGGATATACTTTACTTTCTTTGTCCAAAATTAGGTCAGGAGAGCCTTACTTCTTGAAGTACTTACGTTCTCTCATAGTTAGTTCTCTTGGGAAAAGTATAGCTTCTTTCTCTAGGGAAGAAATCCTACATGAAAACATTGTGTGTGACAGTTTATACATAACTACAACAATGAAAATAAAGTCATTATTTTTTAAAATTAAATTTACTGGAGTGACAATGGTTAATAAGATTATATAGGTTTCAAGTGTACAATTCTATGATACATCATCTGTATATTGCATTGTGTGCTCAATACCCAAAGTCAAATCTTCTTCTGTCACCATATATTACACAAACATATATTTTATATGCTTGTATCTCCCTGAAATGTGCAGTGTAATTAAATTCTTTTATTATAGATCCCATTTTCCCTTTTCCAAGTAATATTAAAACCTCAATATGTAGCCTATTATCCAGCATACAGCAAGGAAAACACTATCATAAATTTAAATTCATTATCAAATTCAAATTTCAGTTATCCCAAGAATAGGCTTAATATAATATAAATCATATATATTAATTAGATGGTATCTGTGTTTCATGACACAAAAGCCAGTAAGAAGATCACTGTGGCAGATGCAGTAAATTGCTTTCATAGAGCACTGGAAGCTGATTCTGACTGCTCTCATTTTCCTCGTTCTCATTTTATATGCGCAACTCTGCTCATTGTGTCTGCCTTTATGTGATGTCCTCCCATCTTTCTTCTGTTCATTTAAATTGTACTCAGCTATGGAACTGAAAGGGGTCTTAGTGTTCATGGACCAGCAGCTTACACATGTTGGAACTGAAGCTTGAGAGAGGGCATCCTGACAAAGTCATACAGCAGTTTTGGCAGAGTGAGGGGACAGTCTCTCAATTATACCTGCTGCTGCGTGTAGATAAAAAAAAAGTTGGGAAATTTTCACCTTTCCCTGAAGACTCAGATTCAGTCTCCCTCTTCAATAAAACCATTTTTGACTATGTAGCCAGGGCACTGGTTTGAATGCAGGCCACACTGCCTACTTGTTCTGTGACCATAAACAAGTTCTTTTATCTCCATTCTATTAGTGTCCTATTTGGTAAAATAGAGAAAATAACAGCTCCTACCTCATAGGGTTGTTAAGAGCCTTCAAAAAGTTAATATTCATGTAGCACTTACAATAATGCCAGGCCATTGTAAGTGCTCAACAAACATTAGTTATTATTATAATTGCCCATGTTAATCGCTTTTTCTTTCCTATTTTGTATTTTTCATAAATACCACCAAGTTAGCACTTATTTTCCAGCTGTTTTATTTAGATTGTTAGTTTACTCCAGTTTACTCTTCCCAGCTCAAGTTATTTCAGGGTAGGGACTATGTCCCATATTTCTTCATTGTACTTCTATAGGGTCTAATGCCATGTTCAATACAAAATAAGGATTCTGTAAATACTGGTTTGGTTTTTGTTCTGTTGGTTGATAAGATAAATCAATTTCTAATAATTGCAACTCAGGCCAACTTTTAGATGTTCTCAAAGAAAATGCCAATCAAAATGTGGTAGCAGTATAATATGCCAGTGCTCTGTGTTAAAAAAAAAAAGCAAAGACCAGTATGCACTCATAATGCTTGAAGGTACATAAAAATGTCCTCAGAATAAATGTTTGGGGTGGTTTTAGGAGTACTGGATAAGAAGATAGGATATTTAGTGTTACTGCTAGAGTCACTATGTAAGACACTGCTGGATACTTTCAGATTATATGTTGATACCATAGTGATATTACTCTAAGCCCTGAATTCTAGACAGCATTTTACTAAGACATGTTTTTAATGCATGTTCTCGGCTACATGTTAGAATTGCTTGGTGAGCTTTTAAAACTCTCTTTACCCAAGCTTTACCCCAAACCAGTTAACTCAGAATCTCTGGTATCAGTATTTATTCAGTCTCTTCAGGTGATGCCTCTGTGTAGCCACGTTGGAGAACTACTGCGCCAGCCTGTTAGCTTGCCAGACTGTTGTTCTGTGGTATATTTATCCAGGTCGGGCATACAGTAATTATGACAATATAGCTGCCTGATAAAATTCTGTCAAGTAATATGTAGCCTAGACACTGACTCACTTTCTAAGAAGAGTTTTGAGAAATGAGGAGATATTTGAATGTAAATCCTGTACCAAGGCTCTGAAACCCTGAAACTTTATTTTATTTGATTAATTTCCCATCCCACAATGATTGTGGCTGGAACCTGTGTTTTCCTTTTTGTCCAGGCTGACTCCTGCAGATGTGTCATTTTCTAAACATTGGCTCCCTGCTCTGTGCCGGGCCAGAGGGGAGTGGCAATTCCTGAGTCACCTTCAGCATTCTGTGATTTCCGTGGGAGTCTCTTATCCCTTCTAATCTTGCGGCTTCTCTGGCTTGAAGAATCTTGTCTCAAGATACGGCTTAAAAAATGAATTATTAAATGAAAAAGAGAGCATTGTTAGGCTACATTAAAATATAGACAATTTTTCTATTTCTTTGGCCAGTATGACCTACTATTCAGAACAACTATATTCTAGAAGATCCTATTTCACTAGTGAATGTAACATATGTGTTATAATTTTTATTGTCTTTTATTTTTAGTTACATTATTCTTGTACCTATATTTAGAAAGCATTTCTTAACTGTCTGTGATGTGTCAGGTGTTGTGACAGATGCTTGGAATATAAAGATGAAAGACCTAGTCCATCACAGACTCCTTGGAAAGATGGGCAAGTGCAACGGTGGAGGAATGTATGATGACATGCAGGAAGGGCACCTATCCAAATACTGGTGTACTGTGCTAGGAGCTGTCACATGTATTGGGCCTTTTAATTCTCACTATAACTTCAGGATACAGGGGACATGGTATTTCCATTTTATAGATAAGAAAACTGGATCTCAGAGTAAGTTGTTTGCCCATTTTCACAAAGCCAATAAATGAATGTTTTATTTAACTGCACACTACTGGCAATGTTTTTATTAATAAACTTTATTTTTAGAGCAGTTTTAGATAATAGCAAAATTGAATAGAAGGAACAGACATTTACCATGTACCCTCATCCCCCACCGCCCCAGACAGCCTCCCATACTATTACCATCCTGCACCACGGTGATAATTCTTACAACAGATGACCCTACATTGACACATCATTATCACTGAAAGTCCATAGTTTACATTAGGACTCACAAGCCATAGTGTACATTCTATGAGTTCTGACATATACATAATAACATGTTTCCACCATTGTAGTATCATGCAGAATTATTTCACTGCCCTAAAAATCCCAAGCTCTGTGTAGTCATCCATCTCTCCCTCCTAACCCCCGGCAAACACTGATCTTTTTACCATGTCCATAATTTTGCCTTTCCCAGAATGTCATATAGTTGGAATTATACAATATGTAACCATTTTGGATTGGCTTCTTTCATTTAGTAATATACATTTATTTATCCCTGTCTTTTCATGGCATGATCGTTCATTTCCTTTTAGCTCTGAATAATATTCCATTGTTTGGATGTATCACAGTTTATTTATCTATCAGTTCACTGAAGGACATTTTGGGTACTTCCAAGTTTTGACAATTATGAATAAAACTACTATAGATATCCATGTGCAGATTTTTGTGTGGACATAAAATGTCAGTTTATTTGGGTAAATAGTAAGGAATGTGACTGTGGATTATATGGTTAGGGTATATTTAGTTTTGTAAGAAAATGTCAAACTATCTTCCAAAGTGGTTAGACCATTTTGCATTCTCACTAGCAACAAACAAGTTTTCCTATTGCTTCACATGCCAGCATTTGATGTTGTTAGTGTTTTGGATTTTGGCTATACTAAGTGTGTAGTGGCATTTCATTGTTGTTTTAATTTCTAGTTCTCTAATGACATAAGATGTTGAATATCTCTTCATATGCTTATTTGCCATCTGTATGTCTTTTTTGGTGAGGTGTCTATCTAGGTCTTTTGCCCATTTAAAACAATTGAGTTGTGTTTTCTTATTATTGAGTCGTTTATTAATATTTTATATCTGAGGTAAACCTGAGAGAATCACCTTATTGAAAAAGGAAAACAAACAAACAAAAAAAACACACCTTTTGCCAGCTCACCTAGGAGCTGACCTGGCACTCACAGCTAGGATGTGTTCTTGTGTTGAACATAAGCAGTTTCACAGAACATCAACACCAAGCAAGACCACTCTGAAACTGGGATGGCTTGATATAAAAACATGACCCTTTGTAATCATGCCTGAACATTGACAAAAGCAAGAACATGGTGCAAACCACCAAAATGACCAGCATCCCCTCTTCATGCTAACATGACTGTTGCTGCTTTTCTTTAATCACAGCTTTAGACCTGCTCAATTTCGTGTGTCTCCTGGATAAAAGTTAAGATATTCAGTGATAAAATTGCCCTCACTTTCTGATAGCAACAAGTCCAGAAGCAAAGCCACCCTCCCTGTAATATCCCCAACAGGACTGCATGGGAGGGAAGGGGGAGAAGTTGTTCCCAGGATGCAGGACTTTCAGTACCAAAATTTGGAAATTCTGGGGCAAGTCTGACCATTCTGTCCTCTAAAATAACTTAACACAAGCCCAAATATTTTAACAAGCCCCTCTAACATCCTCTCTCTCTGAGATACCTTCCAGTTAGCAATGGAATTTGAACTTCCTTGCTGTAAACATTTACATAAATCCAACCTTGTTATACTGCAGATGTGGTCCTGGTGGTCTTTGGTGATGGGCAAAGACCAATCAACAAAATCAAAGCAAAGCCGATACTATGGCAATGCATTTATTAGCTTACTGGGGAACAATAATGTTTTAAATGTTTAATTTCCTTCTAACAAAAGGAAGTAGAAAGTTACATAACTTATGGGAAAGCCAAACAACATTATGAATCTTAACAACTGAAAAATGCCATCATAAGAAGACTTTGTTATGTTGTTTTTATAACACACTTCCCTTCCTTTCTGTCTCTCAGGGATCATGTCTGACCACCAGTTTGGTAACCAGTTTATGTGCAGTGTGGTGGCCTCTCATGTGAGTCATCTGCCCACAACCAACCTCAGCTTCGTCTGGATTGCTCCACCTGCTGGCACAGGCTGCGTGAATTTCATGTAAGTACCTACAATGTCTGTGACTGGTATGGAAGGGAAATATACCTCTCATTGAGTTACATATACAGTAACTATTTAAATGTATTATTTAAACAAGTTTGACTGTAATGAAAGCCACAAATTTTGGTGTCAAAAGAGATGAAAACTTTTTTTTATTGTGGAAAGTATTACAGATTTCCCCCTTTTTCCCCTATTGCCCCCCTCCTTCCCACTCCCACCCCCATCCTGCTTTCCCTAACCTAATGGTTGTGCATATATGCATATAAGTTATTTGATTTCTCTCTTCCCACCCCTCTCACCACCACCCCTCATTCCTCTGAGATTTGTTAGTCTGTTCCTTACTTCCATGATTCTGGATCTCTTTTGGTTGACAACTTATTTTGTTCATTATGTTCCACAAATAAGTGAGATCATGTGGTACTTGTCTTTCTCTGATTGGCTTATTTCGCTTAGCATAATACTCTCCAGGTCCCTACATGCTGTCTCAAAGGGTAAGAGAACTCTCTTTCTTATACCTGCATAGTACTCCATTCTGTAAATGTACCACAACAGTTTTATCCACTCATCTACTGATGGGTACTTGGGCTGTTTCCAGATCTTAATTATTGTAAATAGTGCTGCTGTGAACATAGGGGTGCATATATTCTTCCTGATTGGTGT
Source organism: Tadarida brasiliensis (assembly GCA_030848825.1). NCBI lineage: Eukaryota > Metazoa > Chordata > Mammalia > Chiroptera > Molossidae > Tadarida > Tadarida brasiliensis. The sequence continues at coordinate 52,717,237 of CM061267.1, forward strand.
TTCAGGTTTCCTAGGCTATATGCCAAGAAGTGAGATCACTGAGTCAAATGGCAATTCAATTTTTAATTTTTTGAGGAAACACCATATTGTTTTCCATAGCGGCTGTACCAGTCTGCATTCCCACCAGCAGTGTGCTAGAGTCCCCTTCTCTCCACACCCTCACCAGCACTTGTTATTTGAAGATTTGTAGATGGCTGCCATTCTGACAGGTATGAGGTGATATCTCATAGTTGTTTTAATTTGCATCTCTCTGATGATTAGAGATGTTGAGCATTTTTTCATATGTCTTCTGGCCATTCGTATGTCCTATTTGGAGAAGTGTCTATTCAGGTCCTCAGCCCATTTTTTAACTGGATTGTTTGTCTTCTTTTTGTTAAGTTGTATGAGTACTCTATATATTTTGGATATTAACCCCTTATCCGATGTATCATTGGCAAATACATTCTCCCAGGGAGCGAGTTCCCTTTTCATTTTGATGCTGGTTTCTTTTGCTGTACAGAAGCTTTTTAGTTTGATGTAGTCCCATTTATTCATTTTTTCCTTTGTTTCTTTTGCCCTAGGTAATGAATGTATCAGTGAAAATTCCGCTACATATGGTGTCTGAGATTTTTCTGCCTGCATTGTCTTCTAGGATTTTTCATGGTTTCACGGGTTACATTTCAATCTTTTATCCATTTTGAGTTTATTCTTGTGAATGATGTAAGTTGGTGGTCTAGTTTCATTTTTTTGCATGTAGCTGTCCAATTTTCCCAACACCATTTATTGAAGAGACTGTTTTATCTCCATTGTATGCCCTTGCCTCCTTTGTCGAATATTAATTGTGCATACTATCTTGGGTTGATATCTGGGTTCTATGTTCTGTTCCATTGATCTATATGCCTATTCTTGTGCCAGTACCAAACTGTTTTGATTATGATGGCTTTGTAGTATAAGCTGATGTCTGGTATTGTGATCCCTCCTACTTTGTTCTTCTTTTTCAAGATTGCTGTGGCTATTCAGGAGTTTTTTGGTTCCATATAAACATTTGGAGTATTTGTTCTAGATCTGTGAAATATGCCATTGGTACTTTAATAGGGATTGCATTGAATCTGTCAATTGCTTTGAGTAGTATGCATATTTTAATGATGTTGATTTTCCAATCAATAAACATGGTATATGTTTCCACATTTTTATATCTTTCTCTATTTCTTTTTACAATGTCCTGTAGTTTGCTGAGAACAGGTCTTTTACCTCCTTGGTTAAGTTCATTCCTAGGTATTTTTGTTGTTGTTATTGCAATGGTAAATGGGGTTGTTTTTTTAGTTTCCCTTTCTGAGTGTTCATTATTGTATAAGAAGGCCATCAATTTCTGGATGTTAATTCTATATCCTGCTACTTTGCCAAATTCATTTATTAAATCTAGTAGATTTTTGATGGAGTCTTTAGGGTTTTCTATGTAGAATATCATGTCATCTGTGAATAATGACAGTTTCACTTCCTCCTTTCAAATTTGATCCCTTTTATCTTTTCTTCTTATGTAACTGCTGTGGCTAAGATGTACTATATTAAATAATAGTGGTGAAAGTGGGCATCCCTGTCTTGTTCCTGTTCTTAAGGGAATACTTTTCGTTTTTGCCTATTGAGTATGATGTTGGCTGTAGGTTTTTCATATATGGCCTTTATTATGTTGAAATATGACCCCTCTATTCCCACTTTGCTGAGCATTTTTATCAAAAATGGGTGCTGTATTTTGTCAAATGCTTGTTCAGTGTCTATTGATATGATCATGTGGTTTTTATCTTTCATTTTGTTTGTGTGGTGTATCACATTTGTTGATTTGTGAATATTGTACCAGCCTTGCATCCTTGGGATGAATCCAACTTGGTCATGGTGAATAATTTTTTAATGTGTTGCTGGATCCAATTTGCTAATATTTTGTTAAAAATTTTGGCATCTATGTTCATCAGGGATATTGGCCTCTAGTTTTCTTTTTTTGTAGTGCCTTTATCAGGTTTTGGGATTAGGATTATGCTGGCCTCATAAAAAGTGCTTGGAAGTCTTCCTTCCTCTTGAATATTTTGGAATAGTTTGAGGAGAATGGGTGTTAATTCTTTGACTGTTCGGTAAAATTCACCTGTGAAGCTGTCTGGGTGCGGGCTTTTGTTTGCTGGGAGTTTATTGATTACATCTACAATTTATTTAGTTGTTATTGGTCTGTTCAAGTTTTCTGTTTCTCCCCAGTTGAGTTTTGGGAGACTGTGTGATTCTAGCAGTTTGTCCATTTTGCCTAGTTTGTTGGCATATAATTGTCCATAGTATTTTTTAACGATCCTTTGTATTTCTGTGGTGTCAATTGTTCTCCTCTTTCATTTCTGATTTTGTTCATTTGGGTCTTCTCTCTGTTTCTTGGTGAGTCTGGGTAAAGGTTCATCAATCTTGTTTATCTTTTCAAAGAACCAGCTCTTTGTTTCATTGATCTTTTGAATTGTTTTTTGTTTTTTTTAAATCTCTATGTTGTTTATTTCTGCTCTGACCTTTACTATTTCTTTCCTTCTACTTGCTCTGGGTTTTTCTTTTTGTTTACTTTCAAGTTCATTATGTTGTAGGGTTAGAGAGTCTATTAGAAATTTTTCTTGTTTCTTAAAGTAGGCCTGTAGTGCTTGCTATGAACTTTCCTCTCAGGACTGCTTTCACTGGTCCCATAGGTTTTGTGTTGTTGTGTGTTCATTTTCATTGATTTTCAGGAATTTTGTTTATTTCTTCCTTGATCTCCTTGGTAACCCATTCATTGTTTAATAACATACTGTTTAGCCTCCATGTGTTTGAATGTTTTTGAGTGTTTTTGTTGTAACTGATTTCTAGTTTCATGCCATTGTGATCTGAGAAGATGCTTGATATGATTTCAATCTTCTTGAACTTATAGAGACTTAGTTTGTGTCCTAACATATGGTCTATCTTTGAGAATGTCCCATGGGCACTTGAGAAGAATGTGAATTCTGCAGTTTTGGGGTATAATTGTCTATAAATATCTATTAAATCCATTTGATCCAGTGCATCATATAGAGTCTCTGTTTCTGTGTTATTTTTTGTCTAGTGGATCTATCCAGTGATGTCAGCGGGGTGTTGAAGTCCCCTGCTATGATTGTATTGCTGTCGATTACTCCTTTGAAGTCCTCCAGAGTTTTTTTTTAACGTATTTTGTTGCTCCTATATTGGGTGCATATATGTTTACCAAGGTTATATCCTCTTCTTGGATAGATCCTTTCAATATTATGTAGTGACCTACTTTGTCTCTTATTATGGTCTTCATTTTGAAGTCTATTTTATCTGATATGAGTATTTCTGCCCTAGCTCTTTTCTTTCCTTTCCATTTGCTTGGAAAAATTTTTTTCCATCCCTTCACTTTCAACCTATGTAAGTCTTTTATTGTGAGGTGGGTCTCTTTTAAACAACATGAATATAAGTCATGCTTTTTTATCCATTCAGCTACTCTGTGACTTTTGATTGTATTATTTCATTCATTTACATTTAAGGTTATTATTGATATGTACTTATTTATTGACATTTTTATTTATTATGGCGATGTTTCTTTCTCTATTTCTTTTGCTTATAATAGCAGTCCTTTGAACATTTCTTATAGTGCTTATTTGGTGCTAATATATTCCCTTAGCCTTTTTTTGTGTGGGAAGCTCTTTATTTCATCTTCTGTTTTCAATGATAGCCTTGCTGATAGAGTAGTCTTTGATTCAGTTCCTACTTTTTCATTACCTTGAATACTTCATACCATTCCCTTCTGGCCTGTATTGTTTCTGTTGAGAAATCAGCAGGTATCCTTATGGGGGATCCTTTGTAGGTAACTTGTTGCCTGTCTCTTGCTGCCTTTAAGATTCTGTATTTAATTTTTGGCATTTTAATTATGGGATGTCTTGGTGTGGGCCTCCTTGGGTTCTTCTTATTTGGGGCTCTCTGTGCTTCCTGGACTTATATGCCCTTTTCCTTCACCAAGTTAGGGAAGTTTTTTGCCACTATTTCTTCAAATATATTTTCTAACCCTTGCTCATTTACTTCTTCTAGTACTCCTGTGATGCGGATGTTATGTTTCATATTGCCCCACAGCTCTCTTAAAGGGTCCTCCTGTTTTTTAATTGTTTTTTCTTTTTAGTTATCTGATTGGGTGATTTTTTTCTACCTTGTCTTTTAATTCACTGATTTGATTCTCAACTTCCTCTCCTCTGCTGGTTATTCCTTCCAATGTGTTCTTTATTTCTGCTGTCTTTCTTCATTTCTGCTTGGTGGTTTTTTATTTCCAGTTGGTTGATTTTCATTGTTTCTCTATTTTTACTCATGCTGTTGAGCTTTCTCATAATCATTACTCTGAACTCTACATCTGATAAAATGCTTAACTCCTTATCTTTCATCCCTTTTTTTGTAGAATTCTTTTGTTCTTTTATTTGGGATTTGTTTGTTTGTTTCATCATTTTGGCTGTCTCAGCAGGTTTTGGAGCCTGCCATATCCCTGTGAGTGTCAGTGTTCCACTGATTGTGGCTCCCTCTACTGGGTTTGAATGAGTATGGAAGGGACCTCATTAAACACTAATGTCTAGTCTTACTTTCCTGGGCAGTGTTGAAGGCCAAGTGAAGATTCAATTATCCCAGAGCTTTTGCCTGTAGGCTGACTATAAGTCTCAGTTACTTAATGAGCCTCAGGTTGTAGCCCTCAGCTGAATGACAAATCCCTCAGGTGGACAGGGTAGGTGGATTTCCAGTGGGTGGAGCAATTGCTTTCCCCTGGATTAAAGTTGCTTTCAGAAGAAAGTGGTTTCTACAGTGTGGGTTATTGGCTCAGCACAGTGATCCAAGCCTCAGCCTTCACAGCTCAGTCCCCAGAGCCGAGATACTCAACACTGAGGGTCAGGCTAGAGGCTCAAAGCCTTCAGATCTTGTCTTTGCCTACTGGCTTGCTGGTAGTCTTTGGCTGTTAATGGGCCTCAGGTTGCACTTCCTTGGGCTGGGTGGTGTTAAATTCCTGAGGGAAGGGCAGTTGCCTCTCCCTCAGGCTAAAACCACTCTAATGGGGCTACTTGACACAGATGGCTACTGAAGCATGGGGGAGTGGCTCAGGCTAGAAACTCAGGCCTCAGCCTTCACAGCTTAGTCCCCAGAGCCATGACCCCTAACACTGAGAGCCAGGTCCAAAGCTTAAAGCTTTCAGAGGCTTTTCTCTGCCTACTGGCTGGCAGGTAGTCTCTAGCTGTTAATGAGCCTCAGGATGCACTTCCCTGGACGAGGTAGTGTTAAATTCCTGAGGGAGGGGCAGTTGCTTCTCCCTGAGGCTAAAGCCACTCTGGGAAGGGGCTATTTGAGGAAAATGGCTACCATCCTATGGGGGAGTGACTCAGCATAGAGCTCCTGATGACTTCCTTCTCAGCTCTCTCCCCAGTGCCACGAACCCCCAACTCTCCTCACACAGTTACAGTCCAGTCCATCTTCCCTCTGCTAGAGCCCAAAGTGAGTGGCTGTAGCTGTAAATTAGTTCACTGGCCCTTCAAGGAAGTGCTGATGTTCCCTGCACTTCTACCTGCCAGACAAAAAAAACCTCTGCTCTGGTGATTTTCTCAGCCAGGTGTTATGTGGGTGCTTTTCCCTCTTCTGCCACTCTGTGCTAGGGAGCCGGCTTGGGGTTTTAAACCCGACTTCTCAGAGGGAACTGCTCACAGCTAAGATAGTCCTCAGCTGCTGCCCATGGGCACCCAGCCAGCCCTCTCATGCCTCTGTAGCTCCTACCAGTCTCTATTTGGGGTCCTCTTTATGCCCCTGGTTATAAGGGTTCTCTCCAGCTGCTCTTCAGTTGGCTTTTCCAGATGGCTTGTCTTTATTTTAGTTGTAATTCTAGTTTGGTCCTGGGAGATGGTCTGTGTAGCTTCCATTCACTCTGCCGCCATTTTCATGTCCTCTAAGAGCCAGCGGGTTTCAGGTAGAAATCTCAGGGTTGTGGTGGGGGTGCGGCCATTCAGTGAATTCCAGGAGTGTTCAAAAGGGTCAGCATTTGAGTGGGGAGAGATGAGGCAGTGAGACAGGGCAGCAGGGGGCTGACTTGGGGTTGTGGCTGTGGCTTCCTTCCACCCCTGCCCACCGAGCTGCAGAGAAGGCAGGAGCTGCTGCCAAGAGATGAAAACTTTTACAAAGTAAATTTATTTTGCATACTTATTAGTACCTCAAGAGTTCTAAATTAGATTTTTAGCTGACAAAAATGCGCAATAAGATAAAAATGAAGAAATAAAGGTAATGTGAAAATTGTTGTTTCGAAAATAAGATGTAAACAGGTATAAAAAATGCCATGAGACTCCATACAAATTTTGGAAGAAGACCACAAATTTAGCTTTCTGCTTTCTGACCATTAGTGACAAGAGGGAAATGGATGAGGTAAGAGATTCATGGTAGTGAGAAGTGAGGGACTCTGTAGATATGGAATAACTCCCTGGTGTGCTTTCTTTCAGAGGAAACTGGGAAATGTAGTTAGTAAATGCCTCAACAGCATCCTTGGATGAACATTGCACTGTGGCCCAAAGGCTGTGACTTATGACATCTTTCAGTATAGACTGTATCCCTACCACTTCCCCAGAATCACCACTCTTCATCCTCTTTAGGCATCTTTTTTTTTCTCTTGTAATACAATATATACTACATATTTAATTATGTATATTCATTGTCTGTCTCTTTCTGCTGAAATGCAAGTTCTTTGAAGGCAGGACTTTTTTTCTGTTTTGTTTACTGATTTGCCCCAACTGTCTAAAAAGTCCCTGGCACACAATAAGCATTCATTAAATATTTGTTGAATGGATAAATAGGCCAATAGAATAAGGTCAAAGGCAGTTCAGAAACAGCATTCTATGAGCAGTCAGGCAAAATAGAATTTGATGGCATATTGAAAAGTTTTCTATTTCAACCTGCTCAGACAACAAAATCCCACAAAATATGCGCACTCCAGATTTCACCACTACCTTTACTTCACCTTTAATAATATACAGTTCAGTGTCAAGGGTTCCTACAACTCCCACATCACTGATTATATACTCTTTCTGCCTATCTTCTGGGTTACCGGGATGCAAACATTGGATTCATCCCACTCAGCTGGCTAACATTTAATCCCATCATTTTCTCCCTCAGAAAGTTTTTCATACTTGGACTCATTCTTTCCAGTACCTCTTGCTAAGTTTATTGATTACAATAACATCGTAACTGGTCTGTTCACTTCCAGCCTATTTCTTCAGTCCATCCTGCATATTGTTACCTAGTTTTTCTTCCTAAGGTACAACCTTGATCACTCAAAACTTGTATACCCCCAAATTTCCAAATGACACCCAGCCCTTTGGCATGGATTTGATAGGCTCTTCCCAGTCTTGCTGTTTACCATCTTCTATTTCCCATAGCGTGCACCTTCTGATAGGGCACTAATTGATAAGACTTCCTACAATTCCCTAAACATTTTGTGATTTTCTTTCTTTTTCCACTTAGCCCAGAATGCTTTTTTCTCTCAATTCCAATTGTTAAAATCCTATCCATTCTTCAAGAACTGTTTTAAATGCTCACTTTTGTATCAGGCTTTCTAGAACATCAACAATCGAAGTGATGTATACTGTTACATTTTGCTTGTAACTCTATTATAGTGCTGATTATATTTTACTATATACTTATTTGAGTTAATTTCTTGCCTTTTCTATTAGAGTAGACTAGACAGGGACAACTTATTTCTTTGTGATTCTTCCACAGTTGGTACAATATCTCAAACAGAGAAATCATAGAAAATGCCCCTTGGATTATATGATGTTCGATGTTGTCTTTTCCTTTAGTTTAATAGTAATCTCTGACTCTTTTGGCATACTTTACTTACTCTTGTTGGCACTTGGAAGGATAATTAAAAATTATCCCATGTATAACTTTTTAATTTAAAGTAAGAATTATTTTTTTGGAAGATAGAACACAAAGTAAATTTATGTCAACAATATAGAACTGCCTACTTCCAAAAAATATTGGTTTTATTGAATCTGTTTAAAAATAATATTTGATGGCATATGGCTTCACTGTTCCTGAGATATTAAACTCTGTTTCTTTTGAGAAATAACTTAGGTATTTTAAGTCTTAACCTCAAAGAACGTTTTCTCAGCAGTTGGTCAGAAAAATACAGTTTGGTCAGAAGTAATTTTTACTGACTGCAAAGAAGTTTACACACCCTCACTTGTATTTTCCAACAAAATTTTGATGATGCAATTTGCACTTTTTAGCATTCTTAATAACATTAAGTCTCTGCTTCACATAGCCATGACTGTGTTGAACTTTATATAGAGTAGCTGCTTCTTATGTGGGCAAGATGCTTTTGTTGCTCTCATTTGCTAATTAACTTGTGAGAGAGTACAGGAAATTGAAGATTGAACACAAACCACTGAAGCAATTTATTTGAAATTTTCTGGAATAAAGTCTTGCAGTTTCTTACCTTTGTTCCTTACTACACTATTTATTATGTGTTGAGTAGAGCTATATATAAGAGTTAACATCTGTAATTAGTATTTGCCTAGTAATACTTGAAGGGGATTGCTATGTTCACCATTAATTTTAAACATTAAGCAAAAATAAAATAACACATAAACCTATGGCATTTCAATGTAAATATATCATTATCCTCCCTTTTTCTTTTTTTTTTTTTTTTATCCTCACCCAAGGATATTTTTTCATTTTTTGTTCAGATAGAGTGGGAGGGAGAGAGAGGAAGAGAGAGAAACATCGACATGAAAGGGACACATCGAGTGGCTGCCACCCGCACGACCAACCAGGGCTGGGGACAAACTGCAACCGAGGTACATGCCCTTAGCGGGAACCGAACCCGGGTTTCTCTGGACCGCAGGCTGACGCTCTAACCGCTGAGCCAAACCGGCCAGGGCATTATCCTCTCTTTTCTGACTAACTTCAAAAATTAAACCTTTCACTTTTTAAAGTAGAAATAATTGCTTTTTAGAAATTAAACTTCAGCCATGCTTATATGTTTTTGCCATATTTTGTGTAACTTTTTCTTATCGTTAGTTACTTCATATCATTATTTAATTTTTCGTGTGTGTTTTCTCTTTTAACTGGATTTTAAATCCCTCAAGGTCAGGGACCATGTTAGCTATTTTTATGTACCTAATAGTTCCTAATACTGAATTGCAGACAATAAAATGTCCTCAATAAAAATTTCTTAATAGTTCATAATTATATCATATTTCATTGATTCTGAGATACAGATTTGTTTTATATTTTAGAATCTCAAAAGTAGAATTGCATCTTATAATTATAATTGGCAGCATTTACTGCATTTCTTAATGTCTAACAATTGATTGTGTCTTGGATTTGAAGAATCCAGCAACTACTATCTTTTACCATGTACATGGTCTCTCTATAGTGGCAGTTGAATCAATACTACACCCAATTCTGTAACTCATATTAGAACAGTGTATGATATAAACTCTATGATTTTAAAACCCACTTATCTATTTAAATCATTTTTTAAAAATCTTGTAGTAAGAATTATGGAACATTTGAACTGAAATTCCAAACAATCGCATAATGTGCTGTGTGTGCCTTTCCCAGAGAAGAGCACACTGTATGAATAAACCAGGTTTTATAGCTAAACCACTTAGCCACATAGTAATTTGTGCTGTGTTTTTACTGCCTTTCCTGTTAAAAATAATCAAGTGAGAGACATAGAAGAGAGGCTGGCCTGAGAATAAAGTTGCTGGCTGTACTGGTACAGATTATAAAATGGATAAGCAACTAAAGTTATTTATCATTTGTTTTATGACACCTATTGATAACATTTCAAGAGATAATTTCACTCCGAGATCTGTTTAGTATCTAGATCTTATGAAATATAGTTTGTTTCTGCTTTTATATTTGATTAGTCTTTAGTGACTAGTAAGCCTCAAGTTAAAAGAGGCCCTTAATTATCCAAACTTCTTAGATGTAAATTGCCCCGCCCAATCCTAAGAGTGAGGAGGAGGTATGGAGAGAAGACATGGAGGAAGAAGATGAGGAGGAAGGAGGAGGGAGAGGAGGGAAAAGGTAGGGACAGGGAAGGGAATGAGGGAAGAAAGAAAGGAGTGAAGGAAACCTCCAAGCCATCTACTCTAAATATTAATGAGAAGCTGCCAAGGAATGGGGGTTGTAAAATAACAATTACAACTAATTAATAATATTTTTGAAAATTTACAATGTGCCTGCCACTATTCTAAGTAGTTTACATCTTTTAATCCATTTTATTCTCATAGTAATTCTATGAAGTAGGAGCTCTTATTATCTCAGTTTACAAATGAGAAAATTGAAGTACAGTGATATTCAATAACTTGCCTAACATAACTCACCTAGTGAGTGACAGCCTGGATTCAGAAGGCAGCCCAGTTTCAAGTGGTGATTTTTGCCACTTCATTACAGTTGCCACTAAAATGATCACTTATCTATTTTATTGTGGTAAAATACTTATGATATTGATACAATGAAAATTAATAGAGTTCGCAATGTGGTATCAGAATCTCTCAACTTTTTAAAGTGCTCTCGCGTTTGCTATCATCATTTTGAAATCTGCCTCTGTATGAGATATAGTCATATTATCTAATCCATTCAAACATTTAGAGGCACTGATTTAAACTTCTGAAACACAGAGAACACACTAGACTACACTTGATATATATGATGTAGATCCATTCTTTGAATGTTGATTACGTATCATTTCTTGTCATAAGGGAATTCTATATAGTGAAGGAATGTGTGGATTAAAGGCAAAATTTATCACCATTAGATTTAGATTTAACTGCTTGGACAGAGATGCTAGCATAATATTAGAATACAAATAGAACATAGAAGAAGATCAGATTTGTTCTCAAATAAGTAATAATTTAACCTTCAGTAAACTCCTCAAAGCTGAGAAAACAGTCGTCCAGTCAAGATGATGGTGTAGGTCAATGCAGTATGGCCTTCTCCCACAACCACATCAGAATTACAACTAAACTACAGAACAACCATCATTCAGAATGCCTGAAACCTAGTTGAACAGAAGTTTCATAACTAAGGATATAAAGAGAAGCCACATGGAGACTTATAGGAGGGTGGAGGCTGGTCCCACTCCCACATGTGGCAGATAAAAATCTGGAGGAATATCTCAGCAGCAGAGGTCCCCCATGAGGAGTGAGGGTTCCCAGCCCAGGGTTCCAGTGCCAGGAAGAGAAGTCCCCATAACTTCTGGCTGTAAAAACCAGCAGGGTTTATGGCTGAGTTAGATGGAGGGCTTCTAGAGTTCCAGGGCTTCCTCCTAAAGGGGCCCATGCACAGACTTACTCAGACTCACTCCCTCAGAGCTCCACTGTGGGGGCAACAGCTCAAAAGGCACCAGGAACATAATGGGAGGGACTGCATTGTCCAGCAAGGGCTGGTGGGGCAGCTTTCTCTCAGACAGAAGTGCTGGCAGAGGCCATAGTTCCTTCTCTGAGTGAGCCCTCCCCACAGAGCCAACAAGCAGGCACCATATCTGAGTATCCATCAACCTGGCTCACACTGTTCACCCCTCCCTAGTGATTCCCTGAGACCTTGCCCCACTCCAATTTTGGGCTCGCCCAAGCTGTTTCCAGTGGCTTTTCCATATGAATGGCCTGTCTTGGCACATGCTATGGACTTTCCTAAATTCTGTCATAGATTCACAAACCCAAACAAGCAGCATCTGGCCTGCCATGCTCCCTACATGTTGCTAAGTGCCCCCAGGCCTGGCACTCGTGGTAGATGACCTCAGTTTTCAGCTTGGTCTCTCCCAGGCACCTCCAAACCCAGCAAAGGAGCAGCCCTCTGCAGATCACTTTGTAGCTCATGACAGGTGGCTCCAGACAGGACACAGGCATTGGCTGACATTGGTCTATACTTCCTGGGAGGCCCCTGAGCCAACACACCCAGTGGACAGCTTCAGACCACACTGAAGCACCACCCAACCACCTCCATGAGCAACACACTGAAGGGGTGGACTCAAAGGGCACCAGAGCCCCACTGAAACAAGTTCTGCTTCATGGTGTTGGCTCCTGCACAGTTGGTCCTCCACAGTGGTCATGCCAGTCCTCCCAGCCAATTGGCCTGGGGGTAAATCTCTCCAACTGACCTGCCAACAGCAGTCAAGGCTCAACTACAAGAGGAGGGTGCACATGGTCCACACAGGGGGCACATCTGGAGCACCCAGCTCAGGTGAATGGGGGTGCTGTACCACTGGGCCCTACAGGCTACATAAGGCCACTCTACCAAGACTGGTAGACATATCAGCTCTACGTAACATATAGAAACAAACACAGATTAGCAGCCAAAATGAAGCAACAGAGAGACATGTCCCAAATAAAGTAACAATGAAACTCCAGAAAAAGAACTAAACAAAAGAGGGATAAGCAGTGTACCACATGCAGGGTTCAAAACACTGGTTATAAGAATGCTCAATGAACTTAGGGTAGGAGTAGATGAACTTAGTGAGACTTCAACAAAGAGATGGGAAACAAAAAAATGAAAAGGGAAAACATAAAAAAGAACCAGTCAGAAATGAAGAATACAATAACTGAAATGAAGAATACATTACAGGAAATCAACAGCAGAGGAGATGAAGCAGAAATTGGGGAATGGGTGAAAAGGTGAAGGGATTAAGAAGTATGAATTGCTAGTTACAGAATAATCATGGGATTAAAGTATATCATAGGGAATATAGTCAATAATATGGTAATAACTATGTATGGTGTCAGATGGGTACTAGATTTATTGAGGTGATTACTTTGTAAATTATATAACTGTCTAATCACTGAAACTAATATAATATTGTACAGCAACTGTAATTGAAAATTTATTTAATTATTTTTTTAAAAAGGAAACCAAAAGAATAGAATGAATCAAGCAATGTTTTATTTAAGATACTGCAGCAACAACAAAGAATCAACCCAGGTCAGCAAAGAGGTACACAGGTGAACCGTATTTGAACATTTGATATTTTAAAGGAAGTTTCTTTTAGAGGAATGATTTATTAAAAGTACACTGAATAAGAAGACAAAAAAAATTGTTTTAGAAAATGAAGACACTAGCAGTTTCTAAATACCAGGTAGTATGCAGATGCAGAGATTTGAAGTGCTGCTTTGAGTGTATCTGAGATGCCTTTAATTTTTGATGAGAGCCATTCTAGTCTGTCTAGAGAATTCTTTAGGAAAGATAGTATGGTTGCTTATTTAGTTCCATCCACCAGAAGAAAACATTGCAGATGTATTTGCCTTGGGGTTTAAACATTTGAAGTAAGGATCAGGACCCCTGCCCCCCCACCATGGGTGCAATTATTGGGAGTGAATTCATACCTATAGATGAGGACACCAACAGTTGATATATGCACATGTTATTTTACTTTCTAGGTTATACTTACTGCAAAAATAAATTACTTTTCACATGATCATATCCATGCTACTCGATAAGACCAGATATGCTATTTTCCAAAGGAGGAATTTCATGTCTCCTATATCAAAAGTTTGTGTGTTTTTTTCTGATGATCCAGTTTACTTTTTAAAAAATAGACACATCCCAACTTGAAACAATTATTTCAGTGCTGCTCAAAAATGTACCTTTGAATGACAAGGTAAAAAAATACTGTCTACCTTGAGTAAAGACATCAGCACCGTGAGCAAAGACATAGAAACACTGAAAACCAACCAAGTGGAAATTAAGAAGCAGCAAGAAGAAATGAAGAATGACATAGCAGAAATGAAGAACACATTGAAAGGACTAAACAGCAGAGTAGAGGAAGCTGAGGACCGGATCAGTGAATTAGAAGACAGGGTAGAAAAAATCAACCAGTCAGAAAACCAAAATGAAAAAACAGGAAGACAGCTTAAGAGAACTGTGGGACAACTGGAAACGTAATAATACTCGCATGATTGGAGTCCCTTAAGAAGAAGAAAATGAGCAAGGGTTAGAGCATATATTTGAAGAAACAGTGACAGAAAACATTCCTAATTTGGTGAAGGAAGAAGGCATTCAACTTCAAGAAGCACAGAGAGTCCCAAGTAAGAAGAACCCAAACAGGCCCACACCAAGACACATAGTAATTAAAATGCCAAAAATTAAAGACAAAGAGAGAATCCTAAAGGCAGCAAGAGATAAGCAACAGGTTACCTACAAAGGAACCCCCATTAAGCTATCAGCTGACTTCTCAACAGAAACACTACAGGCCAGAAGGGAATGGCATGAAGTAATCAAGGTCATGAAAAACAAGGATCTGAATCCAAGACTACTCTACCCAGCAAGGCTGTCATTCAAAATAGAAGGTCAAATAAAGAGCTTCTCAGACAAAAAAAAGGCAAAGGGAATACATTAGCACCAAACCTGTACTGCAAGAAATGTTAAAAGGACTGCTGTAATTAGTAGAAGAAATAGGAAGGAAAGTAGAACCACACTAAACAAAAATGGCAATAAATAAGTACATATCAATAATCACCTTAAATGTAAATGGATTGAATGCTCTGATAAAAAGACACAGAGTAGCGGATTGGATAAGAAAGCATGACCCATATATATGTTGTTTACAAGAGACCCACCTCACAACAAAAGACTCACATAAGCTGAAAGTGAAGGGATGGAAAAAAATCTTCCAAGCAAATGGAAAGGAAAAAAAAGCTGGGGTAGCAATACTCATATCTGATAAAATAGATTTCAAAATGAAAGCCATAACTAGAGACAAAGAAGGTCACTACATAATACTGAAAGGATCTATCCAACAGGAAGACATAACCTTGGTGAACATATATGCACCCAATATAGGAGCACCAAAATATATTAAAAATCTTCTGGAAGACTTCAAAGGAGAGATTGACAGCAATACAATCATAGCAGGGGACTTCAACACCCCACTGAAATCACTGGATAGATCCTCTAGACAAAAAATTAACAAGGAAACAGAGACTCTAAATGAAGCACTAGACCAAATGGATTTAATAGATATTTACAGAGAATTACACCCCAAAATTACAGAATTCACATTCTTCTCAAGTGCACATGGGACATTCTCAAAGATAGACCACGTGTTAGGACACAAACGAAGTCTCTACAAGTTCAAGAAGATTGAAATCATATCAAGCATCTTCTCAGACCACAATGGCATGAAACTAGAAATCAATTGCAACAAGAACATGCAAAGACATTTGAACACTTGGAGGCTAAATAGCATGTTATTAAACAACAAATGGGTTACTGAGGAGATCAAGGAAGAAATTAAAAACTTCCTGGAAACCAATGAAAATGAACACACAACAACACAAAATCTATGGGGTGCAGCGAAAGCAGTTCTGAGAGGGAAGTTCATAGCACTCCAGGCCTACCTCAAGAAACAAGAACAATTTCTAATAGACTATCTAACCTCACAACTTAAAGAACTAGAAAGCAAACAAAAAGAAAACCCCAGAGCAAGTAGAAGGAAAAAAATAGTAAAGATCAGAGCAGAAATAAATGACATAGAGACCAGAAAAACAATTCAAAGGATCAATGAAACAAAGAGCTGGTTTTTTGAAAAGAAGGATAGAAAACTTGAACAGACCAATAACAGCTAAGGAAATTGAAGATGTAATCAAGACTCTCCCAGCAAACAAAAGTCCAGGCTTGGATGGCTTCACGGGGGAGTTTTACCGAACATTCAAAGAAGAACTAACACCCATTCTCCTCAAACTATTTCAAAAAATTCAAAAAGAAGGAAGACTTCCAAACTCATTTTATGAGGCCAGCATAATCCTAATTCCAAAACCAGAAAAAGACACTACAAAGAAAGAAAACTACAGGCCAATATCCCTGATGAACATAGATGCCAAAATCCTAAACAAAATACTAGCAAATCAGATCCAGCAATACATCCAAAAAATAATTCACCATGACCAAGTGGGATTCATCCCAGGGATGCAAAGCTGGTTCAATATTCGCAAATCAATAAATGTGATACACCACATAAACAAAATGAAAGATAAAAACCACATGATCATATTAATAGACACTGAAAAAGCATTAGACAAAATCCAGCACCCATTTCTGATAAAAACGCTCAGCAATTTGGGAATAGAGGGATCATATCTTGATATAATAAAGGCCATATATGAAAGACCTACAGCCAACATCATATTCAATGGGCAAAAACTAAAAAAATTTCCCTTAAGAACAGGAACAAGACAGGGATGCCCACTTTCACCACTCTTATTTAACATAGTACTGGAAGTCTTAGCCACATTAATCAGACATGAAGAAAACATAAAAGGAATCCAAATTGGAAAGGAGGAAGTGAAACTGTCATTATTCACAGATGCCATGTTATTATATATAGAAAACCCTAAAGACTCCATCAAAAATCTACTAGACTTAATAAATGAATTTGGCAAAGTAGCAGGATACAAAATTAACGTCAAGAAATCAGCGGCATTCTTATACACCAATGATGAACTCACAGAAAGAGAACCTAAAAAAACAATTCCATTTACCATCGCAGCAAAAAAAATTAAGATACCTAGGAATAAACTTAACCAAAGAAGTAAAGGACCTATTTGCAGAAAACTACAGGACATTGAAAAAAGAAATAGAGGAAGATATAAAAAAATGGAAGCACATACATTGTTCATGGATTGGAAGAATTAACATCATTAAAATGTCCATATTACCCAAAGCAATCTATAGATTCAATGCAATCCCCATCAAAATACCAGTGAAATATTTCACAGAACTAGAACAAATACTTCAAAAGGTCATATGGAACCAAAAAAGACCCCAAATAGCAATCTTGAAAAAGAAGGACAAAGTAGGTGGGATCACAATACCGGATATCAGCTTATACTATAAAGCTACTGTAATCAAAACAGCCTGGTGCTGGCACAAGAACAGGCATATAGACCAGTGGAACAGAACAGAGCATCCGGAAATTGACCCAAGACATTATGCTCAATTAATATTTGACAAAGGTGGCAAGAGCATACAATGAAGTAAAGACAGCCTCTTTAATAAATGGTGCTGGGAAAATTGGACAGCTACATGCAAAAAAATGAAACTAGACCATGAACTTACACCATACACAAGAATAAACTCAAAATGGATAAAAGACTTAAATGTGACTCGTGAATCCATAAAAATCCTAGAAGAAAATGTAGGCAACAAAATTTCGGACATCATACGCAGCAGAATTTTCACTGATACATCACCTAAGGCAACAGAAACAAAGGGAAAAATGAACACATGGGACTACATGAAACTCAAAAGCTTCTGCACAGCAAAAGAAACAACCATCAAAATGGAAAGGGACCCCACTGTATGGGAGAGCATAATTGCCAATGACACATCAGATAAGGGGTTAATTTCCAAAATATACAGAGTGCTCATACAACTCAACAAAAGGAAGACAAAGAACCCAATTAAAAAATGGGCAGAGGAACTAAATAGACACCTCTCCAAAAAGGACATAAAAATGGCTAAGAGACATATGAAGAAATGTTCAACATCATTAATCATCAGAGAGATGCAAATTAAAACAACAATGAGGTATCACCTCACACCTGTCAGAATGGCCGCCATCAACAAATCATCAAACAATAAGTGTTGGTGAGGGTGTGGAGAAAAGGTGACTCTGGTACACTGCTGGTGGGAATGCAGACTGGTGCAGCCACTGTGGAAAACACTATGGTGTTACCTCAAAAAATTAAAAATTGAATTGCCATTTGACCCAGTGATCCCACTTCTAGGATATACCCTAAGAAGCCTGAAACACCAATCAGAAAGAATACATGTACCCCCATGTTCATAGCAGCACTATTTACAATAGCCAAGATCTGGAAACAGCCAAAGTGTCCATCAGTGGATGAATGGATAAAAAAGCAGTGGTACAAATACACAATGGAGTACTATGCAGCTGTAAGAAAGAAAGATCTCTTATCCTTTGAGACGACATGGAGGGACCTCGAGAGTATTATCCTAAGTGAAACAAGCCAAGCAGAGAAAGACATATATCACATAATCTCATTTATTTGTGGAATATAATGAACATAACAGTCTGAGGAACAGGGTAGACCCAGAGATGTGGAAGTAGGGTATAGACTGACACCCCTCAGAAGGGGGGGGAGGGAAGAGATAAACCACAGAACTTAAGTGCATATATGCATAACTGATGGACATGGACAACAAAGCTGGGGACGGGGTGGGGGGGATGGGGAGGGGGGTATCAATGGGGGAAAAAGGAGAAACATCTGTAACAATAATAAATTAATAAAAAAACAATAATAATAATAATTAAAAAAATACTATCTATCCTTTATATTTAATGGCTAGGAGCCTAACTGATTGTTTTCAATTCCCCATAGACCCCTGCTTTTCATCAAAGTTAAATAGCCAATTAATTCGAGCAAGGAGACAGTTTAAGTTCAGGGACTAATGTGTGTGTTCTTATTTACACATTTTGACAAATGAGATCAAAATGCTTCCTGGGATTTTTTAAATTTGGGGCAGTGTGGTAAAATGTTGAGATAAAATATGTTCATTAATCTACAGGAAAATGTGAAGAAATTATTTGTATGGTCATCATATATATCAAAATAGATATATATTTTTAATCCTCACCCAAGGATATTTTGCCATTGATTTTCAGGTAGAGTGGGAAAGAGAGAGAGAAACATTGATGTGAGAGAAACATACAAATTGGTTGCCTACTGCATGACCCCAGCTAGGGCCGGGGACCTAACCTCAAGCAAGGTACGTGCCCTTGACCGGAATTGAAGCCATGACTCTTTGGTTTGTGGGCTGTTGCTCCAACCACCATGCCAAAGCAGCCAGGGCTGTACAACATGTATGTTTTTTAATTAACAAATATTTAAAAGACAAAACTACTCCCTTCATTTTTTTTTTCCTGTCTTCTTTCTCCCTTTCTGTGTCTCCTACTTCTTTCAAGAAGCCAGTGTAAATAGCACTGGTTATATTGGGAAAATCTGCTGGATCCTCACTATGACACTTTTCTTTCCATCAAAATCACAAGACCATCAGAAAAGTGCAACTGTTCTATAGTGAGAAACGTTTTCTATTTCCATAATGAAATATTTTTAAGTAGGATCCAGAGATGGACCTGCATCTCTGGAATTCTATTTCATAGCAAATAGTTACAGAATTTGTTGTTGTTGTTGTTGTTGTTGTTGTTGTTGTGTGTGTGTGTGTGTGTTTAATCTATGCTTTTTTTTTTTAGATAGAAATATTAGTTTTTCCTAATGTTATGTTTAGAAGCAAAACCAACAAAAACAAAAACCCTATGACAGACTTACCCTTCCTTTTTCCCTTCCCTTCATGTAATGGAATCATAATTGATGGAGTAAATGAACTAAGGTTTGGAATCCATGATGCTCCTATTACAAGGCCTATGGTTTACACGGGTCACTGTTCCACTTGGTACTTCTTACTTGAAACCACATGGAACATTGTGAAAGCAAAAGACCAAAGTCAGTAAACCTAAAAGCTTTTTGTATTATAATTATTAGCAGTTCTCCATATCTAATAGAAACTTCCTAAATGAGTAATGGGCAGAGAGTTGGATTATTTCTTTATTAGTAGAATTGATGGAACCAGTTTTAGAACCCTCAAGTACAATTTTTTCAAACTGCCTACACAGTCAAAAATAGTGATGACAAAGATGTCTGGGAAATGGGAATAACTTTTACTCATGGCAACAAAAACTGGTTTGCCAATACAGTCATCACTATGCTAATGTATACCAACAGAAGGATTTTATTTAGCTCTGCTTTTAGTAAAATCTCAGAATATTAGATATTATTATAAATATGAAATAAAATTTTGATTGCTTCTTCCAGATTACATTGTTTTTATATTTTCCAAATACAGCTTATCACAAACATGATACATTTACTCACATATATTATTAATCAGAATAGTATACACAAAATCCTCTACATTTTACTTAATACACATTTAAGAATCTTTAAGGATAATTTTGATCCTTTAATTTAATTTTATATTATTTTAAATTATAGTTGACATTCAATCTTATTTTATAGTAGTTTCAAGTGTATAGCATAGTGGCTAGACAAATACATAATTAATTTACATTGGGATCCCCAGGTAATTCTAGTACCCACCTGGCACCATGACTGTTTTGTAACTACCAATATGTATTCTTCATCCCTTCAATTTTTCACCCTTCCCCCTAACCCCCTCCCATCTGGCAACCCTTCGTTTGTTCTCTGTATCTATGAGTCTATTTCTGCTTTGCTTATTTGTTTATTTTATTCTATAGATTCTACATATAAGTGAAATGATATGGTATTTGTCTTTGTCTATCTGACTTATTTCACTTAGCATACATAATACCCTCTAGGTTCATCCATGTTGTTGAAAATAGTAATATTTCATTCTTTTTATGGCCAAGTAATATTCCAGTGTATATATGTACCAATCTTTTTCTGCTTGTCTACTGTTGGGCACTTGGGTTGCTGCTATATCTTTTTTCTTTTCTTTTCTTTTTTTTTTAATCCTCACCTGAGGATATTTTTTCGATTGATTTTTAGATAGAGTGGGAGGGTGAAAGGGAGAGAGAGAGAAATATTGATGTGAGAGAAACATCAATTGATTGCTTCCCCCACAACCCTGACTGGGGCCGGGAATTGAACCTGCAACCAAGGTACGTGCCCTTGACTGGGAATCAAACTTATGACTCTTCAGTCTGCGGGCCAACACTCAAACCATTGAGCCAAACTGGCCAGGGTGGGTTGCTACTATTTATTTCTTGACTATTATAACACTGCAGTGAACATAGGGGTGCATGTATCTTTTCAAATTAGTGTTTTGGATTTTTTTCGAATATATTTGCAGAAGTAGAATTGCTGGGTCATAAGGCGGTTCCATTTGTAACTTTTTGAAAAACCTCCATACTGTTTTCCATAGTGGCTACACTGATTTGTGATCCCACCAACAGTGCACACAGGTTCCCTTTTCTCCACCCTCACCAACACTTGTTGTTCATTGATTTATCGATATTAGTCATTCTGACAGGTGTGAAGTGATATCTCACTGTGTTTTTAATTTGCATTTCTCCGGTGATTAATGACATTGAGTATTTTTACATATGTCTATTGGCAATCTGCATGTCCTCTTTGGAGAAGTGTCTATTCAGGTGCTCTGCCCATTGGATTGTTTGTGTTTTTGATGTTGAGTGTATGAGTTCTTTATGAATTTTGGATATTAACTCCTGTTTTTTTCCATTTAGTGGGTTGTTTTTTTGTTTTTGTTGATGGTTTCCTTTGTAGTTTAAAAACTTGTTAGTTTGATGTAATGCCATTTGTTTATTTTTTCTTTTGTTTCCCTTGAGTGAGGAGATATATTTTTTTTAATTACTAAGAAAAATGTCAAAGGGTTTACTGCCTGTTTTTTTCCTAGGAATTTTATGGTGTCGGGTCTTACATTTAAGTCCTTGATTCACTTTGAGTTTATTCTTGTATATGGTGTAAAAAGGTGACCTAGTTTCATTTTTTTTTGGTATGTACTGTCCAGTTTTCCCAGTAGTATTGAATAGACTGTCTTTACCCATTGTCATATACCCATTGTTCTTGCCTCCTTTGTCATATATTAATTGACCATGTAGGTGTGGGTTTATTTCTGGGTTTCCCATTCTGTTTCATTGGTCTATGTGTCTGTTTTTAATGCCAGTACCATGCTGTTTTGATTACTATAGCCTTCTAGTATGGTTTGATAATTGGGTAGCATGATACTTACAACTTTGTTCTTCTTTCTCAAGATTGCTTTGGCTATTCGGAATCTTTGTGGCTCCATATAATTATTTGGAATATTTGTTCTACTTTTGTGTAAAATGCCATTGGTATTTTGATAGACATTGTATTGAATCTATAGATTGCTTTGGGTAGTACGGACATTTTAATGATTAATTCTTCCAATCCATGAGCCTGGTATATGCTTTCATTTGTTTGTATCTTCTTCAATTTCTTTCTTCAATTTCTTATAATTTTCTTAGTACAGGTTTTTTACCTCCTTGGAGAAGTTTATTCCGAGGTGTTTTTTTTTTATTTTTTTTTGGTTTGTTTTTTGATGCAATTGTAATTGAGATTGCTTTTTAATTTCTTTTTCTGATAGTTTGGTATTGATATATAAATACAATTGAATTTTGAATATTAATTTTGTGTCCTGCTACTTTACTGAATTTATTTATCAGTTCTAGTAGTTTTTGGTGGAATCTTTAGGGTTCTCTATATATAGTATTATGTCATCTGCAAATAATGACAGTTTTACTTCTTCCTTTCTAATTTGGATACCTTTTATTTATTTTTTAGGTAACTAACTGCTTTTCTCTTGCTGCTTTTAATATTCTCTCTTTGTCTTGAACCTTTTGCATTTTGATGATGATGTGTCTTGGTGTGGGCCTCTTGGGGTTCATTTTGTTTGGGACTCTCTGTGCTTCCTGGACTTGTATGTTCGTTTCCTTCACCAAGTTAGGGAAGTTTTCTGCCATTATTGTTTCAAATAGGTTTTCAATTTCTTGTTCTCTCTCTTCTCCTTCTGGCACCCCCAAGATGCGAATGTTGGCACGCTTGAAGTTGTCCCAGAGGCTCCTTACACTATCCTCATTTCTTTGGATTCTTTTTTCTTTTTGCTGTTCTGATTGGGTGTTTTATGTTTCCGTATATTCCAAATCGATGGTTTGCTTCTTGGCTTACCTACTCTACTATTGAATCTGTGTATACTATTCTTTATTTCAGTTAGTGCCTCTTTCATTTCCGACTGGTCCTTTTTTATGCTCTTGAGGCCCTCTCTAAGTTCACTGAGGTTCTCACTAAGTCCATTGAACATCCTTATAAGCAGTATTTTGATCTCAGCATCTGTTAGGTTGCTTAACTCCATTTCACTTAGTTCTTTTCCTGGAGTTTTGTTCTGTTCTTTCATTTGGGACCTGTTTCTTTGTCTCCTCATTTTGGCTGCCTCCCTGTGTTTGTTCCTATGTATTACTTAGCGAGAGGTATAGGGCTAGCTGAGACCAGATGCTGCTTGTTTGAAAGAATTTAGGAAAAGCTGAAGCAGGATCCAAGACAGGCCAATCCTATGGTAAAGCAACTGGCAACAGCTTGGGTGGGCCTGGAAGTTGGGTGGGGCGGGGCCTCAGGGAATCACCAGGGCGGGGCAATCAGTGTGAGCTAGGTTGCTGGAGTCCCAGATATGGCGGCATCTGCCGGCCCAGGGAAGGGCTCACCAAAGGAACAAAAGCCTCTGATAGCATGTCTGTCCAGGAGAAAGCTGCCTCTCCAGCCCTCGCTCCAATGCCAAACAGCTCAGTTCTTCCCCATATGACTCTGGTGCCTTTCAGGCTCCTTCCCGCACGCTGGAACCTGGAGGGTGCAAGTCCGAGTAAGTCCGTGTGCGGGCCCTTTAAGAGGAGCTGCAGGGGCGGGGGGCTCCAGCCGCCTCAGCCTCAGTTCCCGCTGGTTTTTCCAGCCAGAAGTGATGGGGATTCTATTCCTGGCACTGGAACCCTGAGCTGGGCGCCTGGTGTGGGACAGAGACCCCTCAGTCCTCAGGGAGGACCTTTCCAGCCGAGGTATCCTCCTAATTTTTTTCCGTCACACGCGGTGTGGGACCAGCCCGTCGCGCCTCCGCCCCTCCTACCAGTCTCGATGCAGCTTCTTTAATTTTGTAGTTGTAGGACTTCCATTCAGCTTGATTTCAGGCAGTTTTGAATGATGGTTGTTCTGTAGTTTAGTTGTAACTTTGATGTGGTTGTGGGAGGACAGATACCGCGTTTACATACGCCGCCATCTTGACCGGAAGTCTCTCTATCTTTTATATTATTTTTTTACTCTATTTTATTTATTTTGAGTTTTTTTAGACTCTATTTTTAAAATTTCCTTTCTGATCTCCATTATTTCCTTACTTCTACTCACTTTGGGCTTTGTTTGTTGTTATGTTTCTAGTTTCTTTAGGTATAAGGTTAGATTGTTCATTTGAGATGTTTTGGTTTGTTGGTTTATTGAGGTAGGCCTGTATTGCTATGAATTTCTCAGGACTGCCTTTGCTGTGTTCCATAGATTTGAGGTTATTGTGTTTTCCTTTCTTTTCTTTTCTTTTTTTTTTTTTTTTAATCTTCACCCAAGGATACTTTTCCATTTATCTTCAGAGAGAGTAGGAGAGAGAGAGAGAGAGAGGGAAACATCGACATGAGAGAGACAGACACATTGATTGGTTGCCTCCTGCATGACCCCAACCAGGGCCAGGGACCAAACTGCAACCGAGGTATGTTCCCTTGACCGGAATCAGACCTGTGACTCTTTGGTCCACAGGCCGATGCTCTAACCACTGAGCCAACCTGGCCAGGGAGTGTTTTCCTTTTCCATTTGTCTCAAGGTATCTTTTGATTTCTTGCTTGATCTCATTGTTAATCCACTCATTCTTTAGTAACATGTTATTTAGCCATTGTGTCTTTGTGTATTTTTCAGGATTTTTTTTTCCTTGTAATTTATTTCTAGTTTTATACTATTGTGGTCAGAGAAGACGCTTGATATGATTTCTTTTTATTTATTTATTTATTTTTATTGTTGAAAGTATTACAGATGTTCCCCCTTTTTCAATCTTCTTAATTTTATTGAGATGTATTTTGTGTCCTAACATGTAGTCTGTCCTGAAAAATGGTTCATCTGTTCTTGAAAATAATTGTATAGTTTGCTGCTTTGGATGAAATGCTCTAAAAATATCAATTAAATCCATCTAGTCTAATGTATTGCCACTGTTTCCTTATTGATTTCCTCTGGGAGATCTATCCATTGATGTCAGTGGGGTGTTAAAGTCCCTTACTATGGTTGTATTACTGTCAATCTATTCTTTTATGTTTATCAATATTTGCTTTATATATTTATGTGTTCCTATGTTGGGTGAATAAATGTTTACAAGGGTTATATCCTCTTGTTAGATTGATCCCTTTATCATTATATACTGTTCTTCTTTGTCTCTTATTATAGCCTTTGTTTTAAAGTCTATTTTGTCTAATATAAACATTGCTACCCCAGCTTTTTTTTTCCTTGTCTTTATTTGCATGAAATGTCTTTTTCCATCTTTTTACTTTCATTCTGTGTGTGTCTTTTGATCTGAAGTGGTTCTTTTGTAGACAGCATATATATAGGTCTTGATTTCTTATTCAATCAGCTACCCTATGTCTTTTGTTTGGAACATTTAATCTATTTGCATCTAAAGTGATTATTGATGGGTATATAGTTATTCATATTTATGTTCCTTTTTTTCCCCTTTTTTCTCCTTAAAGAAGTCTCTTTATCATATTGGTTTGTTAGTGCTGAATTCCTTTCAAATTTTCTTGTCTGAGAAGCTCTTTATCTTTCCTTCACTTTTAAATGATTGTCTTGCTGTGTAGAGTATTCTTGGTTATAGGTCATTGTTTTTCATCACTTTGCATATTTTGTGTCGGTCTATATTGGCCTGAAAAGTTTCTGTTGAGAAATCAGCTGACAGTTTAACTGTATTTTTCTTGCTGCTTTTAAGGTTATCTCTTTTTCTTTAACTTTTGCCATTTTAATTATGATGTGTCTTGTTGTGGGTCTATTGGAGTTTATCTTGTTTGGGACTCTGTGCTTCTTGGACTTGTATTGTATGTCTTTTTCTATCACCAGGTTATAGAAGTTGTTTATCATTATTTCTTCAAGTAGGTTCTCAATCCCTTGCTCTCTTTCTTTTCTTTTTGGAACTCCTATGATGCAAATGTTGTTATGCTTGATGTTGTCCTAGTGTTCCCTTCAATTATCTTCAATTTTTAAATTCTTTTTTTTTTTTTTTTGCTGCTCTGAGTGAATGTTTTCTGCTATTTTGGCTTCCAACTTATTGATTCAATCCTCTGCTTCATCTAATGTGTTGTTGATTCCTTCTAGTGTATTCTTCATATCAGTTATTTTATTCTTCATTGCTGACTGGTTCGTTTGTTATGGTTTCTATTTCTTCTTTATGCTTACATCTCTTTGTTGGAGTTCTCACTGAGTTCATTTATTCTTCCCCTAAGTTCCTTCATTCTTATAACCAGTGTTTTGAACTCTGCATCTGATAGATTGCTTGTCTCCATTTTGTTTAGTTCTTTTTCTGGAGTTTTGTTCTGTTCTTTCATTTGGGACTGTTTCATTGTCTCATCATTTTGGCTGCCTTTCTGTGTTTGTTTCTATGTATTAGGTAGATCTGCTATGTCTCCCAGTCTTAGCAGGGTGGCCTTATCCTGTGGGGCCCAGTGATGCTGTCTCTTTGGTCACCTGAGCCATGTGCTCCACAAGTGTCTCTTTTATGAATTGTGTGTGCCCTCCTGTTGTAGTTGAGCCTTGATAGAGATCAGATTTTTTAAAAGAACTTATCCCCTAGGACATATTTGCATGTGTGTGTGTGTGTATTTATATACAGATATATATATATGGATATTTATACACATGCATATATGTATATATATGCATACACTCATTTATATATACACACAGAAGTATATGCATAAATATACAAACACACATATATTCCAAAATTTGTTTAGAACTATACTCTCTAACATGGTAGCTACAAGACACAAGTATGCTATTTAAGTTTTATTTTTACTTACTTATTTTTAGAGCGGGAGAGAGGAAGGAGGAGAGATAGAGATAGATGATAGAGAGATAGAGAGATAGAGAGATATCAGTTTGTTGTCCCACTCATTTATGCATTGATTGGTTGCCTCTTGTATTTGCCCTGACAGAGATTGAACCCACAAGCTTGATTTCTCAGGATGACTCTCTAATGAACTGAGCTTCCCAACCAGGGCTACAAGTGTGGCTATTTAAATGTGAATTAATTGAAGTCAAATAAAATTTAAAAATTAGTTTTTCTATTACATTAGCCACATTTTAAGTTATCAATAGCTACATATGTCTACTATTATATTGGACAGCACAAAGCTAGAATATTTCCATCATTATAGGAAGTTTTAGTGTGCCACACTATTTTAGAGAATCTAATGGATTATGTTTTTCTCTAGTGTAACCTTAACATTTATAGAATGTAACCGTGTACTTCAAAGGGCATATAAAACAAGTAAAATAAAGCTAAGATTTTGCAATTGTCCTGTGAACTTGAACCGTCATAACTGCTAACTTGGCCAGATAGGGCAGTTTTATGTAAAACTGTTACTTTTAATTTTGTTTGTCAGTGTAGCAATTTCTGTGGTCCTTAACTTTATGAGCAATGATAGGTGACAGATGAGGATTCCCTTGGTTACCTTCCCACATAGTGCTCAAGGCTTAGTGCTGCTCTTTGGCTGCCCTTGGCTGAAGCACCTTTCCTATCTCTGCCCTCACCCCTGGGTCACAGTTTCTGTTCTCACCCTGCCAATCCCCCTCCCATTCCCTGCCACAATGTTTTAAATTCTGGACCTTTTCAAATATGCTGTTAACCCATGAAAATTTCACCGTGTGCCTAATATTTACAACTAGCTGGCTGGAAGGATAATCATTATTAATATGAAAATGAGTGATAATGGAATTTGAAATACTATTTGACAATGATGATGATAGTAGTGGTAAAAATGACAACTTCCATTGGTGAGAACCTGTATACTAGGCTGCCTGCTAAGTTCCTGTTTTCTCCCAGAATCACTATTCCTAAAGGAAGAGATTAAAGATCTCACAGAAATAGGTCTGTTTGGATCCAAAATGTGTCCTTTAAACTATCATCCTATATTACCACTCTATGTCACTTTTTTTTTTTTTATCTTCACCCGAGGACATTTTTGCATTTATCTTGAGATAGAGTGGGAGGAAGAGAGAGAGAGAAACATTGACATGAGAGAGACACATCGAGTGGTTGCCACCCACACTACCCCATCCAGGGTCGGGGGTACATGCCGCTAGTGGGAACCGAACCCGGGACTCTCCAGTCCGCGGGCCGACGCTCTAACCACTGAGCCAAACCAGCCAGGGCTCTATGTCACTTTTATAAAAATAAATTAATAAAAAAGAAATTTAAGAAAAAAATAAAAAATAAAAAAATAATAAAATCTCCAAAAAATAAAAAATAAAATAAAATAATAATTATGAAGATAGTATTGTAACTTGGGAGATATTTGCAATATTAAGTGACAAAAGCATAAACTTATTTCTGCAATTCAAACACATTAAAATTATGTTTGTAGAGGACTTCTGGAATCATTGAAGACTGAGCTAGTGTGGCAGAAACTCTTTCCATTAAAATCACAAAGAAACTTCATATATATATAGAAAGAAAGAAAGGGAAAGCGTGAGGTGCCAGAAGGAAGGGGGGTTGGGGAGGGAGAGATAAACCACAGAACTTATATGCATGTATGCATGACCAGTGGACATAGACAACAAAGCTGAGGATGGGGCGGGGGGAATGTGGAAGAGGGTATCAATGGGGGGAAAAGGAGAAATATCTGTAACAAAAATTAATAAAAGAAAAGATGAATCAGGAAGTGGAAGCTGACACTGTGGTGGCCTACAGGTATTTTAAACCTGGATGTAGCCCTGGCTGGTTTGGCTCAGCGGTTGGAGCGTCGGCCTGCAGACCAGAGAGTTCGGTTCCCGCTAGCGTCACATACCAAAAAAAAAAAAACCAAAAAACCTGGATGTAGGTCCTAGGCCTAGAGTTTTAACCTGAGTTGTCTCTGGAGCAGTAGTCTCTTCATAAATAGAAGGAAATGGGGAAGGAGAGGGAGCTAGAACTGAGCACACTACATGAAGCCTGGAACCTCCAGTATTGTCCAACGCTGCTTGGGAAAACATCAAAGAGGCTTGTTATCTGACTCGAGCCTTTGGTCACTTATGAGAAACAGAAACTTTAGAATATGAGGAGTCTGATTTTACAATATTAATCTGGAACACCAAGTTAAGAAATTAACATCAAATAGAAGTTTTACAAGAAGAGACTAAAAAGAATGAAGAAAGGATTATTTCAAGAGCTAGTGGAGAATTTTCTAGAATTACAAAGAAGTGAGTCTTTGCTAGCTAATAAAGATAAATAAAGTAAATTAGCACTGATTTAGATCATAGTGAACCTTCAGAATGTCAAAGACAGAGAAAATCTCAAAGGCAACCACAGAGAAAAGACAGATTACCTGTAAGTTTAGTTTGGTAGTGGTCTTCTCGTCAGCAACAAGAGATACCAGAAGAAAATGAAACAGTATTTTCAAAGTGGGGAAGGAAAATAATTGTCATTTTAGAATGCTATACCTAGATAAATTATCAGTCAAGTGTGACTACAGAATATTCAAAAAATAAGGTTGGTTATTTTATTGCACACAGATTATTTTAAAGCAAGTTTTTAAAGAATGTGCTTCAGTAAAAGACAGACCTCAGAAGAAATATGTAGGATGTATAAAATCGTGGTGTGATGCAATAATTAATAATAATAATAATCGGTAAGCATATTACAAACTCCAAACAGGCACTGAATATACAAATAACTTATTTATAAACTATGCATCAATAACTATTTTAGACTAGAATTTAAAAGCGAAGAATAACTACAATACTAAGCAACATCAGTGTGTAAGTTGGGGGGATATTGGTATTAAAGTTCTCTAAGGTCCTCTATTCTGGAAGAAGGTTGTAGGCTTAGTTTAAGATGATTGTTGAAAACATAAATGTATAGAACAGAAGTAAAAACATAACTTTCAAAATAGTGGAGAGGATAGGGGAAAGATTACTCAAAAATTAATCTATCAGAAGAAAGGAAAAAAGGCAAGTATAAAAAGCATAGGAATATAAAATGTAATATAATAAAAATATATATGTATATATGCACATATATATAATTACTATAAATATATAAGATTGCATTTACCAATTAAAACCCTGTGACTTTCAGAATCTAAGTTTTAAAATCCAGCAATATATTACTTCCAAAAGACAAACCTAAACATAATAGCACAAAAACATTTAAAGTAAAGAAAAGGAAAAAAAGCATACCAAGAAAATGCTAACCAAAAGAAAGTTTATGTCACTATATTAATATCATACAAAACAAATAAAAATCAGTAATATTGGGGATAAAGGGTAATTAGCTAAGAACAAAATAGAGCTGAAAGAAGCATGCAAAATTGAAAACCAACTTTGTGGTGGCAGAATACTGAATACACATTTTCTATACTTTAATTGTATGTAGTATTAATAATTATTTGGACAAAAATTCTCTAATTACTGGCTGAATGGATGAATGAATATATGAATATATAAGTGAAAAAAATACATGAATGCACAAATGTACTGGTGACAACTTACTTTATATTATAACATTTTAGCTGCTCTGGAAATACCAATTTGATTACTTAAAACTGTATTAATAATTAATATTTTTGGTTTGCAGTTTGTTTTCCTCTAATAATTCAAGTGATATATAAATTCCTCTTCTAAGTAGTAATTTAGAAGGCTTAAACATGCTGGAATACAAACACTTTTAGTGTCAATTAAGTAAGATTTTTCTTATTTTGAATTTTATTTAGACTAATGTAAAATATAAAGGTTAATATTGTTAATGGTATTTTTTAAATTGAAAGGCCCAAGTCTATTTAAAACTGTGCTATTAAAACTTAAAAAAAAAAAAAAAAACAATTTGAGGAAATAAAAAAGATTAAACCACATATTTTCTGGAATTCTAAGATAACTTCTTTGAAAAATTAATCAGTTTATATTCAGAAGCTGTTTTATTTAGTAATGAGAAATAAATATTAAACAAAATCATTTCCATCTCCATTTTAGCACTTCACAGTATTGAAGTCAGGTTTTTGTTATCATATTAACAAGTCCTAAGCTGGAAACAAACATGTATTAGTCAAATCTTCTCCATTTGTTTCCACTACTAGTATTTATAGAAGGGATTATGAATAATACGGGCATATTAGTTATCTGGGCTGACATATATTTCTATGAGCAATGTCCTAAAATAGTATCTGAAAGATAAACAGTAGAAATGCTTCCAATTAAAAATGTGCACTGTAGTTTCAAAGGAGCTAAGATGGTTGGTCCCTTAATCAACCCCTGGTTTTAACTTAAGCAAATATATTGAAAGTATGGCTGTAAGGCTAAGCTACATAAGCCTTTCTTTTAAATCTGTCTGCAGGCATTAATGCTCAGATTTGAGATGGCATCCTTATTTGCTAAGTGCAAAGATGGTTACAAAAGAGCTTTTCTCACTTTGAGGATAAAAGCTAAAGTATTCTTTAATTTGGGGTACTGCCTGGCTCATCTCAGCACCATAATAGTTATTTGGCTGAAAACCAAAAAGTAGCAATACAGTGCTTACATGTCTATGGATCAAAATTAGATGAAAAATTGCTGTTTTTCATCTCCAAAGCTATTTGCTGCACATTTTATAACTCTCAAGATGCCTTTTGTAATATGTGATAACAGAGCCAACTGCAGCATCTGCCTGGAAAGAGATTACTTTAATTATGGACTCAATGTCCTATTTTCTGCAAGTGATCCCCAGAGACAGACTTCCTGCTGGAGGAAAGGTGCAAGGATGCACGTTAAAGCCTACACATTAACCATGGAGAGCTGGATAAAGTGACACAAGGACACCCCAAACTGCCTTCGTTTTCCTATCTGTAATATGATGGAAGAGTCTATAGTCATAGGTTTTTAATTATTCCGGCATCTGTTGTTATGGACTTCTAATGGGAAGGGCAAGATGAGTTTATAAAAGAGCCAAACCTTTGACAAGTCTGTACGGGAAACAGACTATATTAAAAATGTTTGGTAAAACATCATTTTCTTAATTTTTTTTTCCCAAATTGAAAAATATATGTGCTTTTTCAGTAACTTGCTATAATGTTATTTACAAAGTGAAGCTAACTGGTGTTCTTGTCAACCCTAGTTCCAGATAACACAAGTGCCTCATTATTAAGAATTCATTTTCCATTCAGTATGAGTTTTATTAGAATCAATGTTCATGTCTTGTGTATTTCCATGGAAGTTCTTTATAATTTAACAGTGATTTAACATTATGAATGGACACTTAAAGCAAAATGTTCTATTAATTATAGAATTAGACTCCTTGATGAATAGCTTTTTTGAGACTGAGTGTGTAGCTTTTCTTTTTAAAAGCATAGCACATACTCACACAGGATATTTGGGATTTCATCTGATTTCTCAAATAGTATAAGCATATTTTGCATTTTTTAAAAGATGAGGGATTATAGAAGAGCAACCATGGTAATTAATTTTAAACTTCAAAAGAGGAATTAAAGGTATTTGGCATGGAATCATTTTGTGTGGGGGAGGGAAAGATGGAACAGAAAAATGTACCTACAATCATACTAGATGAAAGTATCAAGTCTTTTAAATATTATACCAACTATGACATTCATTATTTTATGATGTTAAAATGAAATGCTATTAACATTTTTATACTTTGGTAAAGAAATCTAAGTAAATATATTTTAGGGTATTTTATTTTATTAAAAAATTTTTTTTTCTTTTTTATTTTTAGAGAGAGAGGGAGAGGGAGAGGGAGAGAGAGAAACATCGATGAGAGAGACCATCGATTAGCTGCCTCCTGCATGCCCCCCACTAGAGAGACCATCGATTAGCTGCCTCCTGCATGCCCCCCACTGGGGATCGATGCCCTGACCGGGAATCTAACCGGGGACCTCTTGGTGCATGGGTCAACGCTCAACCTCTGAGCCACACTGGCCGGGCTCTTAGGGCATTTTATTTTTGTTTTATCCTCACCCGAGGACTTTTTTTGCATTTATCTTCAGATAGCAGGAGGGAGAGAGAGAGAGAGAAACATCGACGTGAGAGAGAGACATCGAGTGGTTGCCACCCACACAACCCCAACCAGGGCCGGGGACAAACTGCAACTGAGGTACATGCCCTTAACGGGAACTGAACCTGGGACTCTCTGGTCCGCGGGCCAACGCTCTAACCGCTGAGCCAAATCAGCCAGGGCTCTTAGGGCATTTTAAATGGTTGCATTTAACTTGAAAAAATTAAAATAGCCCTGGCTGGTTTTGCTCAGCGGGTTTGATTCTGGCCAAGGGCACATAACTCGGTTGCGGTTTGTCCCCAGCCCTTGTTGGGGTCATGCAGGAGGCAACCAGTTGATGTGTCCCTTTCACATTGATGTTTCTCTCTCTCTCCCTTTCTCTCCCTCCAACTCTATCTAAAGATAAATAGAAAAATATCCTTGGGTAAGGATTATAAATAAATAAATTAACATAAAACATTTTATACCTTTTGGACTTTCTAATTTATAATAAATGCCAAATTGAAAAACCAGACATATATATATGAAATGGATAGTATTACAAAGATTTTTGTGTTGTAAATCTTGTAAATGAACAATTAACCTGTATTATCCATCTATCCTCAGAACTTATAAATAGAAGAATTGATTTGGTGTTTGTTTCTGTTTAAAGATCTTGGATGTAAGGAATTAAAGTAGTATATACATGGACTTAAGGGAAAATAGAAAACTATTAGAAGAAACAGAGTATAAATAACTGTACTAAATCATCAGTGCAAGGAGAATAAT
The DNA here is from genome assembly GCA_030848825.1 of Tadarida brasiliensis. NCBI lineage: Eukaryota > Metazoa > Chordata > Mammalia > Chiroptera > Molossidae > Tadarida > Tadarida brasiliensis. Next base: position 52,750,819 of record CM061267.1, read on the forward strand.
TCCTCATTTTTTAAATTTTATATTTTAGGTTTATTTCCTAAGTAAAACATAGGTTTCTTTGTTTCCCAAAAGGGATTTTTTTTTTGTAATCCTCACCTGAGGATATTTTTCCATTTATCTTCAGATAGAGTGGGAGAGGGAGAGAGAGAGAGACATCAATTGGTTGCCTCCCACACAACCCAGACCAGGGCTGGTACCAAACCGCAACAGAGCAACCGAGGTATGTGCCCTTGACCGGAATCAAACCCATGGCTCTTGGGTCCGCGGGCCCACGCTCTAACCGCTGAGCCAAACTGGCCAGGGCCCCAAAATGGATCTTAGACATGTTGTGCAGTCAGATATCCCATACAAATACATAGCAAGGGGAGATTTCTCAATGGCTCACTTGGAGCAAGAGGAGATGACCTCTTCAAAGTTCAAAGGGAATCAGAGTTTTCTTTCGAGGAGGGTTTATTCTGTCATTTCAATTCCAAACTGCACTTAGGTAACTCCAAAGAAGACTTTGGAAAAAAATACATATCTTATTTTTTAATCCAAGGGTTGTATTTGGGATATATACTTTTTTTCCTGCTGTTTGTTTCAGATGTTGTCTTTCTGAGTTTGTTTTTTATAAAAATGTCAAATTATTTTTTTGGCTTTCATGTTTGGGTCAGAATGCAAAATGCCTTCATTTGGATTTACAATTTAAAAGAATGATAGTAAACAAACATATGCCTCAAACAGGCTTTGATTGTATATTTAAACTTGACAGTAAATACTAGTTCTTTTTGAATGTTTTTAAATGATTTTATTTTATCATTATAAAAGCAATGCTTATTTATTGAAGAAAACATGTACTCACACATACATTCACATTTACCCTTACACCATACATGCACACACACACATACATACACATGCAGGTTCCTGCTATCCCAGAAATAAGATACTAAGTATCTTGGAGTATATTTCTATAGATGTGTATATATATTTCTCTAGTTGTGAGTAGGTGAAACAGAGTTTATTCTTGTATTATTAATTATCGTGTTATTTTCCATACGAACAACTGTAAACCTACTTTTGTCCCACCCTGATCATTCAATTTTATTTTTTATAAAAAGGTGTTCTACCATGCATTCTATTTTCTAATCTAGATTTTTTAAACCTAATGTTACATTATAAATGTCATTCTAATAAACATCCATCTACAGCATTGTCTGGATAGTATTCTAGTCCATGGCTGTACTATAATGTATTTAATCAGTCCCTTATTTATGGACATTTTGCTTGTTTCCAATGTTCACTATTGTAACAGCTTTATGATAAACAACCTTAAAGCTAATGCTCTTTGCACACTCCTAATTATGAAAATATATTATTCTCATAGTAGAGTTGATTATGAAGTCAACCTGATTAAAATGAAAAGCTAAGCTATGAAGTCAACTTAATTAAAATAAAATTATATTATGATTTTTGTGTTAAGGCCAGCATCACAAAGACTAATAATAGTTAACTTTTCAACTTTTAACAGTAACAGTCCTGTAAAATAATGTTTGATAGTTATTCACTGGTTAAGATAAATGCCAGTTTCCTTGTCATTGTTCTGATTACCTAGTTAACACTTTAAGAAAACATTGTCTCTCCCTTTGCAATAGTTTTTGTTTTGTTGTTCTATTGTTATATTTCAATACATTTTTATTTTATTTTAAATGTCAGCTTTATAAGGCAAACCAATTCAATGGAAAAGCAACACATTCTGTCTCTTTTCCAAAGTTCACTGGAATGCATAGCCTTGCAACTAACTAACCAGTACTGAGTGAACCTCTTAGTCTAATGTTTATGTTTTTTAAAAATCAGTGTTATTTCAGATGTATAATTTGAATATGACATTCTCATTTTATATTTTGTAAGGAAAACAGAGAGAATGTAAATTTCACTAGTAAATGAAAGCTTTATTATATTATATAAATATTCACTTTCTAAATTCTTAATTATTTAATGATTCTAAGTCTTTAAAATTGTCACAAATGATGACGTACACATTTTTCTATTAAGCTACTCTATTATAGCATTGTCATTTCCTATTCTTTATTTCATATTCTGTTTAGTCTTCACTGGGAAAGTAATTCTTAATATAAATATCCTTGAGCTTTTTCCAAAGGAAATCCTACAGACTAATTTTTAGATCACATGGTTTATTGTACAAACACAAATGTGAGCGTGATTAATACTGACCATTTTAACCATGTAGAAGAATCTTTAAACTAATGTCTTTTTCACCTGGGTAAAAAGTATTTTTCACCTTTATTTCTGCTTTTGCTATATTAAAAGCAGAGCATGACCTCAAATAGAGAGGGCCTGGCCACATATTTTGAATCTTGGCCTGCTGCTTTGAATATCTGTCTGCCCTTGATCTCAACACATTGATTTATAAGTCACCTAGAAGTGAGAATTCATAGTGAAATATTGGCGTTTATAAGTAACACTAGACTCTTCCAGGGAGTGAAATGCTAACTAGATGTAAATAAGTGGTAGGCTAATATTATAAACATGAATGAACAGAAGAGTGGCAAAATCAATATCCATATGTAGGCAAATTTAAAGATATGTAAGCAAGGAAAAATAACTTGAGCTGTTATTACAAAATAATGGTCTATGTGTTTGTTATCAGTTCTATTCTAAGAGGAAGATTCAAGGAGCAATTATGGATTGTATCTGGAAGAAATCAAAAAGTGTTATTGTGGCTTACACAATTCCCCCCAAATTCTGGGAAGCTTCTTAAGGGTCATTGGAAGGAGAAGAGACGATAATGGTCTCACAGGCAATAATCCCTAGAATAGTGGTTGCAATGTTAGATGAAATTATTTTTGTGTAGAGTCTTTAGTATATTGATGCTAAAGGAAAGACCTTGGAAGAAAGTGTGTGTGTGTGTGTGTGTTGTCCAGAGGAAGAAGCTCTGGATGTCCAATAACAGTATTTGACCAAGAAGTATGAATCACTGGCAAATCAAATGTTTAAATTTATAAATTGTAGTAAATATAATAATGATATGCATATGCTTAAACTTTCATAGATAACTTACTTTTCACTTGATGCCTCAAGTGAAACTCATGATTTTACTTTAAATATGAGGAAAATTACATCTTAAGGACATCTATCTAGCTGTCAGTCTTATAAACTTCAAGACATGGGTAAAGATTTGCTTTGTTTCCCTGGAAAAAGTAAAAATTTCATATGTCATCATGAAATGTGTAAAGCTTTACAAGGTCAAATATTAATCAAAATATGATTGTATGGCTGAGAGTTTAATTTCTCAAATATTTGAAAATGGGGAAACAATTCCACAGCAAAATCAATTCAGAAATAGCTCTATAATAATATTTGCATTTCTACTAATTCAATTACTGTCATGAACAAATCTTTATAGTATATTAAGTTGCTTAATATATAACAATTGGACAGCTGAAAATCGATAATGGAATATAATACAGAAAGATTCCAACATATTTTATTGTAAAGATCGCTTATGTTTTTTTCTGCACTTCTATCCCTAATTGCCTTTGCAACTAGCCATTCCTCTGGACAGTCAAAGATGTATAAATTAATTTGGATAATGCTACCTTTTTGGAAACATTGTCAAGTAGGTGTATTGATATGAGCAAAGTTTTTTAGTATGGCACAACTTTAAGTTCTAAGGGTAGCTAGAAAGAGCCAATCTTTCACTTAAAGATGAGGAATCTAAGACCCAGAGAGGTTAATTCAGTGTTGCCGAGCTAGACGGTGACAGCTCACAGAGCCCAAGTCTACTCCCCTCTTCTGCTTCCCTCAGCTCATTGGCCGGCTGAGCCCTCAGAGGCCATTGCAGGCTGAGTTCCACTCTTCTGCTCTCTCTGTTTCCTTGACATATTAATGCAGCAGAGACAGTTAAGCATTACACTTAAATACCACAATACTGACCCTTGATTACTGATGAAAATGGTGATATTTTATTTGGATTTATTAAGCTACATAGTCTTATATTCTGGGTTTTCTGGAAAGTCTCAAATACAGGTAATTGTAGTCTTTCCAATAATGTCATTTGTTTAACTGTATAGAACTAATAAATATATAAAATTTAATCTTCATTTGTTTATAAATCAATCAGGACAAACTTCCAAATCAGAAAAAAAGCTTTTGTCAGATTATTCATCCTCATTCTTATTTAAGAATATATGATTCACTATATGTAAAGGTAGAACAAGAGAAAAAAAGAAACTCTTACTTAAAAATACTACAGTCTGGAGTCTACTTATATGGAAATAGCGATCAATAAGTACTGTTTTGAGTGTTTAGAAAAACCACTATTTGGGGGAAAAAAGAAATTAAAATTTTAGAGAAAAGAAAAAATCATGGTCTTCTGATCTATCAAAGGAGTCAAAACTGGCATGTTATAGTAGAAAAATAGAGAAAAGGAAGATGAGAAAAAGACAGAGAACAGAGATCTCTAAGCTATCTTTCTTTTCTCAAAGATCTTCTTCCTAATATAGTATTTGTACTCCAAGTTTAGGATTTTCTTGCTGTGCTCCTGGCATAAGCTTTAGTTTTTTGGACTAATCTGGAAAATTTGTTTACGTGGAAAATGCGATTTTCCAACTATGTCCAAATAATGAAGCATTGTTGTGTGTGTGTATATACCAACTTTTTAAAATAATATGTATCTTTCCCTTAAAATAAGCCAAGAAAGACAAAAGTAGCCAGATTGACATTAAAGTTCTGATGTCATTGTCTTCCCTGCCTCAGTTTCTGATGTCATTGTCTTCCCTGCCTCAGTTTCTGATGTCATTGTCTTCCCTGCCTCGGTTTCCCCATCTGACAATAGTTACTTTTATTTAGAAGAAAATGATAAAGAATTGCTTCAGTCTGTGCCTTCTTGATATTCCTGGGTGACAGTAACTGTAAATAAACAAAGCATTGTTCCTTGTTTGTTATCTTTTCTCAATTCCCATGCAGTTTACTGAGAAACTTCAAATTGATAGCAATGTGGATGTTGCCACATAATAGGAAACAAAACAAAAGAGAACACTAATCAGGGGATCGTAGAGGATAACTGGCCATGCGTGTAGCAAGAGAACAGGCTCCCAGTGACCTTTCAGAGGGACTAATGTCACATCTACTTTAACATCCTCATTATTGACCTGAAACAAGGAAACAGCAAGTTAATTAAATTCTCAGATGATGCTAAATGGAGAGGTGTTTGTCACTTAATACCAGTGAGGAACAAGACAAAATCCAAAAGGTCACTAGAGAATATTAGAGATAGGAAATAACAACAAATTGAGGCTTAAAAATGCAAGTAAATTTATCTAGAGAAGAAGTAATTGTAAACTGTTATTAGATAAGCTAGAATTAGAATGCAATAATGATAAAAGAAGCATTGAGGTGATATTAAGCAGATAATGAGATATAAACTTGAAATATAATCTAGTTAAAATGCTACTGTGTTTAGGACCCTTGTATGCAGGTTTTGCATAAAGGATTAGAAAAAGACTCTTTGCTGATGAGACCCCATTTTGAATTCCTTGATTACAGATTACAAAGCAGTAAGAAAAAGAAAAGGTTAGTCTTTGTCATAGGTATGGCAGCCCAGGAAAATTCAGTGCTAACCAGCTACAAGCTACAATAATGAAAGGCTCCTTTCCCTCAAAGTGTGCTCCTTCCCTGTCTGAAGCACAGTATATGAGGTTCTTATCTTTAGAGTCACCATTTTCAGTTAGATGGCTTTTCCAACTGTTCCCATTAAATTACCCATTGATTATTTGGGAAAAGTAAATCTGGAAATGAATTTATTTGAAAGATTTTGGCAGCCATGTGGCAGAGACAGGACTCTGAGTAGAGGAGGCAGGACAGATGAATGTGTAGCATGGGATCTGCACAAGAGTCAGAAGGGCCAGGGGGGCCAGATGGTGTCACCCTGGGCAGCTCAAGGGACACATTCTGAGGGCCTGAGGGAGACAGGGTGGTTAGGGAACACTCACTAGGCAGTAACTGATTGGGAAGGTGAAGGTTAGAGAAAGTCACTTGAACTCAAATGTTTTCTGATGCACATAAGAAAGCAAAGTGGCTGAGGCCACAGCTGCCTATTTCCTACTGGTCCTATGGCTCCAACAAGACAAAACCATTTGAATAACTAGTCTCATTCTCACCAGCGCCTTCTTTATAGGAATGCTATTAGCTTATTTAAGGGCATAAGGTAGGATCATTATATCACTCAGTGGATAGGTTCATAATTTGGGCACTAAAAAAAAAATTCCTTTGGAATTAATACCTGAAATGTGTTTCCCTCTGGATGAAAGAATTGTTGGGGGTCAATGTTTTTTTGTTTGTTTGTTTGTTTGTTTAATTCTGTGTTAGTTTATGTCTGGCAAGGGAAATCCACAATGAGTTAATTCTGCTCAATGAATTTTTGCTCTTATAAAATTGTTTTAATGCCAAACATAGCCTGTTTCAAATATTGTACCAGAGGCATTTATTTACAGTCTGGTACATATGTAGTTTGAGCTTCTTAGCATAACTTACCGTGAATTAATGACTTGTTATTTATTGCTCAACCACTCTGCAGAAGTGATTTATAGGTTCGTGCTATGCACTGGCGGTTCCTTTGCAGTCTCTGTGCTGGCTGTCTCATCAATATCATTAAATGAATTCACAGTGACACAGCTCTGCTACTGTAGTTTTTGATATGAGGGATAACCGAACATAAATCAGCACTTATGTTTAATTCATAAGATGTACCAATCTCTCATGTAGGCGTGAGTTAGGTTAGAGGATGTCACAAATGTGTTTTACACTACCTCTTGTGATTAAACCCAGGCCCTTCCATATGACTCTGTGCACCAGGTAAAAATTATAGGTTGCTCTACACTATGCCATTTTTCAGATAAAAGCAATTTATTTTTATTTAAGTATATTGGTTTCTATTGTTGCCCACAAGTGGGATATATTTTAGAAAGTAACACTGAGAGAGGTATAATAAAAAAACAGTTACTTCAAGCTTGCAATTCTGGTATATTCTTTATGTAGTTAAATATTAATAAATATAATTTGTTTTAAAATATTTTTTGCATATGGTTTTAAAAAAATAGAGTAATTGAACATTCATGCTGAGTCAAAATAGTTTATTTATTTTCAGTAATAACTTTAAAAATAACTAACTAGGGGAGAATGGGTCTGGTTATCTTTCCTTGTTAGTCCAGTCCAAGAGAAGGAAAATATCAGAGCTTAATATATAGTAAGGAAAGTCAGTCCCTTGCTTGTTTGGAAGCAAAAATTATACAGAAAGTAGAAATCATGATATATTTATATGTCAGTTTCGTAAAGACAGGGGGAGAAAAAAATGAACACTCCTAGTGTCATGAGAATGTTCCTGGCATTGCTGTTGTCATTGCCGTGCCCGATACTTTTCTTTGAACCAAACACTGTGAGTGCACTGGAATCCATGCGGAAGATGTGAGTTTTTCTCCTGGAGAGAAGGGTAATCTGGCTCCAGCAGTGCTGCGACCAGGGGCGCTGGGATAATGGGGAGATTGCCAGCTTGTCAGCTCCATCACTGGCCCCCTGTGTAGACCTGTGATCGCCTCTGCTGACTGTCACAAAGAGAGAATGTGACATGTTTCTGCCAAAGAAAATAATTCCAACATATGCAAGAAACTGACACAAATGTCTTCTCCTCCTTCCTCTGGTTCCAGTTGATTAGACCTAGCTTGAGGTCATGATGATTTTAAGACCTACTTATTTGAGCCTTGCTCTGAAAAGAAGATGGATGAGCTATTGCTTTCAAAGCCCAAGTGACAAAAGGATGAGAGGAAATGACATTACTTAGTAGTGTAATAAGTAATTGATTTCATAACGCTGGGGGCAAAGGGCAGAATAAATGTACGCACGAGAGCAGAGGAAGCCCCAGGCATGTCAGCAGAGAAGAAAGAAAGTAAGCACAGGAGTGTTGGGGAATAGGGTGCCTCGGAGGGGAAAAATTACTAAAGGGTGGTTGGTAACATCAGGATGATCGGACAGTTCCTTTTGGTGTGAATTGTGAGATTAAGATTTTATAAAAGTAGAGAATTTCTGTAAATAATATCAGCCAGAAAATCTGCTTCCTAGAATTTCTATCATCTAGGAATAGTTTCCATTACACACAAGAGAAAATCTGAGTTTTTGTGGCTTAAAGAAATACAAATCTGTTTTTGTTCACCCAAGAAGTCATTAACATCACATATCCCCCTATTGTGTGGATGTGGTCACAACAGGGATCCTGTTTTAGCTGATTCTTTCAGAATTTTTCATATCTTTACATAACATGCCAATTCTTTGTTTTCCTGTTTAAGGCATTACATCTTGACTTTCCACAATGGAAGACTAAATTGTTATTTTATGATTTGGGTTGGATCAGTAATAGTTTATAATATTGATTATGTAAATACCATTCACAGCTGAGTCATATACTGTACCATAATTTATTTGACTTTCCAGACTAAGTTTTTGTTTCCCTGGAATTAATAATTTTCTTGCTTTTTCATTTGCTTTCTGTTCTAAGTATTTGTTTATCCCCTAATTGTGTAAACCTTCTTTCAACACATTCAGATCCATTAGGTTTTCCATCCGTTTAAACTTTTTGTAGAAATCTTCCTGGAGCCTCTGGCCTGCTCTAATCTGGACTGGCTGCTTTTGCGTCTGGCTGCACAACTGGTACCCTGGGATCTTCCTCTCCTTCACTCTTGCTTTGTTTCTCCACCTTCTTTTATGTTGTATATTCCTCTTTCTTGATATTTCCCTGAACTCTTCCTCCACTTTTATCATTTCTGTTATTGTTTGGAAGAGAATATCCTCGAATACTTTTCTGAGTAGAAAAAAAAGTTTTGAGACTTTGTTAGTCTGAAAATGTCTCAATTCTGTCCTCTTGATTGATGGGTGGATTGTGTATAGAATTTTTATTTGGAAACGTTTCCCTCAGAATTGTAAGGCAGTGCTCCATCCAGTACCTTTTAGCCCCCTGTGTAGCCTGAGAAGGCCAAGGCCATTCTAATGCTTGGCCCTTTCCAGGAAAACTTTGTTCTTTATAAATTTGTAGGATTTATAGAATTCCATGATGATATACATTGTTTTGTGCTAGAAACTCATTGGGCTCTTCCCTCTGCAATTTGTATTCTTTAGGTCTAGGAAATTTTATTGAATTATGTAACTGAGGATGTATTCCATTCCCATGACCATTTTCTTTTTCATGCCTATTCTCTTTCTGAAATGCCTCTATCATGACATCATGACACTAAACATTCTGGACAGATCCTCTAGCTTTCTATTTTTTCTTTTCTTCTTCTTCTTCCTCTTCTTCCTCCCCTTCTTCTTCTTCTTCTTCTTCTTCTTCTTCTTCTTCTTCTTCTTCTTCTTCTTCTTCTTCTTCTTCTTCTTTTTTTTGCTTCTATTTTCTATCTCTTTGTCTGTTGGCTCTACCTCCTGAGTGATTTCTCAGCTTTATCTTCCAAATCTTTCATTGGTCTTTTGGGTCTACTATAATATTCCAAATTTCAAATTCATTTTCCTTTTGATATTTCTGGTTTTTATAGAAATATTTTTAGACTAAATTTTTTGTATCCATGTATAAACTCTATTTTCTTTATATTTTTCCTTCCTATTTGTTTTAGTCTCTCAGAATAGAGAATGTTCTCAAAAGTCCATTGGTCTTTGGTTGTAGGACCCTACAAAATTACCCAGAAGTTTTGTGATGTTAGCATGGGGGGTGATGAGAGAGGTCAGTGGTAGTTGTCTTCACCTTAGATTGATATGGCTTCCTAATTCCCTGAGGGTCTCAGATTTTAGTGTCTTTAGATTTCTCCCTTAGGCAGACCAGTTTACAAAAAGGATGTTCCAGTCTCTTGAAGGAGGGTATACCCTAGTTTCCAGCCTTATGCTTGCAAAGAGAAAGAAAGCTGGTGTGTGTGGGGGGGTGGATGTTCCTAAGTATGTAAACTCTCCTTTATCCCTGTTTTCAGCATGGTGCCCTGCCCACAAATGTGTCTGATGTCTTTGGAGACTAAACCTCCAGTCTTTTGCTGGTGTGATGAGGGCTTGTGATGAGTTGCATAGAAGTAAGGAAAGCTTCTTCAGTAGACTTTAACAAAGAGTCTCTGTTTTTAATCTCCTCTCCATCCTAACTTCAGAAAGCATCCAGCACTACTAATTTCTGCATCTCTTTCAGCTCACCCCACTGCTGCCTCAGCACCCAGTATGTGGGTGTGTGCTAGGTTACTTGCAACTCATCCATCTGCTTTCCAGTTTCCCAAATTGTGATGTTGTCGATTGTCCTGTCTTCTTGGCTGTTTGGGTTTATGCCTTTTTGAAAGACCCTTTATTGTATTTTAGTGAGGTTTTAGGCAGGAATGGATGTTGATGTTTACATCCAGTCTACCATCTTTAAACCCTAACAACTACTCAGTGACCAGTTAGAACTCAGCTCAGATGTTGCCTCTGAGTCTCCCCATTCAGATTAGGAGTCCTGTCTGTGCTCCCATACACTTATCTCATTCCATTACACTGCCATTTCATGTGTCTCCCTCTGTTGCTCTGTGAAGTTGAAAGCTGTGTATTGTTTGTCTTACTATCTCTAGCACTTGCAAGGAGCCTGTAACAGAGTAGGTGCCAGGAAATACTTATTAAATGAATGAATGAGCATGGATTTTAGGATAATGAAGGAGAGACACTTCTCCTAACTAAGCCCATACTGAAACGATTATACCGGCTCTTAGGATTTAGTTGCAGTGCTACTTGATTTTTAAAGCAAAGAAAAAGAAAATTGGTTTTGTCTTGTTTTTTAAAGAGATAATTTATTTTTCAGACTCTCTTGATGGTTATTCAATTCCTGTTTGTTTTTGTTCTTTTTTAGAATGTGAAAGAGGTAAATCATATTTTATGATTGTCTGTAAGAAGGTACTTACAGGGAGCTGCATGCCCCTTAGTACCAAGGATGATCACTTTCACAGTGGACTAAACCGAAGTCCCCTCTTTCCTCTCTCCACTAATTACAGATACTCCGTTATCTAGCACTTACTCCCAATGCTAGTGAAATGTTTGATTCTTTCTCTCTTCTGAGTACATATTGTAGTATTATACCCTCCTCACCTGAAAAATTAAGCATAGCTTTATTTAAAATTTTAAAAGATACATACTATATTTTTCTTAACAGTAAGTAGAGCAATTTTTTTCAAAATAGATAAAATTTGCAGATATAAAGCCTTGATTTCTCCTTACTAAGCAACTCAAAATCCACAGTTCTCTTCCACATATTTTCTCTTTTGAGCTGAAAAAAAAAATTTTTTTTATAAACCATAGTTGGTCAGTGTTTATTCCCATGGAATAGCTGATGAGAAAGGCCCTTGGAAAGCATTCCATTGTCCCTTCTAGCCTCTCCTTGCTTAACCAGCATTTGTCTAGACACCACTGTGACCATATCCACGTGTCCCTTAAGTAAAAGCCAACCATTTTGGGTTATTCTTCATTTTAAAAGTGGCTCTGTGACCAATTAAAGCACACTTTAATAAACTGAAAGAGCCTGTGACCTAGGAAAATGTGAACCGTCTTCGCCCCCTCCCAAGATTAAGCCATCATCAGGCCAATAGGTAATAGAAGAACCCTTAGATTAAAACCCAAATCGCTGGAAATTGACTGGCACGTGCAAGAGGATTTATAGTTGTATCCTCTACTTCCTCTAACACACACTCTGGTACATTGTTTTAAATATTTAGACCAGAGTAATAGAACATTGAAAATGAAGAAAGAGTTTAAATATTGATGAAGGTCTTGCAAATTTGAAACTTGGCAAGGTATACAGTTGCCTTTTTTATGCCTTTACATGTGTATGTACTTACACGTATGTCTTCACATGCCATGCACATTCATATATCTGGAGTTGGTTAAAAAGCATTGATTCTTGGGAAATCGGACTTTCATTCTCTCCATGCATTGAATCTTCTACCACTTACAAAACAGTCTCATATCTGTTACCCTATTTAATCCTCGTGTCAACCTATAAGGTGGGCAGGCCAGCTATTGTTTCTATTTTATAGATGGGGAATGTAGCTCTTAGGCAGGTTATACTACTTGCTCAACTTCGTTCACCCAGACTCTTAGTGGCAAAATGGAGAGTAGAGGCTGTCTTTTCTTAGACCTTGAATAACTTCTTGACTGTGAGGTTTTTTTGTTTATTGTTTTTTACTCAATCTGAAGGAATATGCATTAGATACATGGTTAGCTCTGTTAAATTCTTTCATGAAAGGCAAGTCCCTGCTAGATTTGCTGATGAGCAACAATTGCACATTCATCCATGATCATTTATTTGTTCCCCAAATTAAAAATATCATGGCTGGATGTGATATGTAGAAAAGGAAGGAGAGAAACGACATCATGAAAAGCCACCCTGCATTGAATAATTTGAGGAAGCTGTTTTCTAACTCATTTTTGCAACCAATATTTAAGATTTAGGAGTTTCATTTGTTAGCAAGAAATAACATATTACTACTTTCTACATTAATTCTTAGTGATATCATGCATTAGTTCATTAGATCTATCTACAAGATTTGTTTTATATTCCTTATAAATGATTTGTGGATGCCCAGACATTGCAGAATCAGGCTTGGTATTACTACACATTATTTATGATTATATTCTCTAAACAAATTCTAACCTGGAAATTGTGTGTAGATTTTACATTTACATAGCTAATTTATGCATTGTCTCTGCCACACAGTAAGAAATGCTTACCTGACAGGCTGTGACCTGCATAGTATAACAGGCACTATTCCTAATTTGTCAGAGATTCAAAGCATAAATTAGGGGTTTCTTTTTAGACTAGTATTCAGTGCCATTCTATTTGAAATAGAAAAGATGTCCAGCAACTTCAGATGAAATTTGAGATTTCTCTTCATTCATATTTTGGCTTTGTTATCAATCAGGATGGCTGAATTGGACATAATTTAGAATAATTATCATATATCCTTGAAATAACCTTTTTCTTAACCCCAATCTTTTGTAAAATTGTCAATAAACAAATATGAGTCTCAAAGATAAGGTATGAATACTTTAAAAATATTCCGACAGTAGGAATTGTTTTCCCCTGCAAAGTGGGGAAATAAATGGGTGTGTGTGATAGACTGTCTCCCTCAGCAGGAGTGAAGCTAATTACATGATGGAGGTCTCCTTTCCGATTACACATCACTTGAAGATCTTAAACACAGAACTCAAAGATTCTCAGTGGTTTTCATAGCCTTGAGATATTTTTGGGTGCTATTTTCATCCTTTATAAAAATTTTTGCCTTTTAAAATAGTTAATGAACCCCAATTTCTAAAGCATTTTCTGTAACTGCATCTGTTGCTAGGAGAGGAGCAGAAGGAAAAAATGACAGCATCCTAAGATCTATAACCCTGACAGTTTCTGTTGTCCTGGAAATGTAATAGTCAAGGTTGTCATCAAGTCTCATAATGATCTTCACCCATTATAATTTGCAGAAGTGCCTGGAAAATTTTATGTGTCTCTAAGTTTCTTCTAGCCTTCGAAGCTAGGTATCGAACTGCAATCTGTAAGCAATTTGATAACAAGGTTTGGGTATCTATTCCCCACAGAACATAGCATAAAGCCTTATACTTAGAGGGTGGCAAAGAGTATTTCTTGAATAAACCATTGGAGTGATAGACAAAATCATGGAGTTAGTCTTATAAATGTTTAATTATTGTCACTTCATCAGGTGTCTTTCATGATCTAATGCTCTGTTAATCACCTGATCCCCAACTTCTAAGAGTTTATTACATAAAGAAAGAACATTAAGTATATTAAAGATACCCAGCATATGAAGAAACATTAAGTGAGAGTATGAATTAAATAAGGAAGACTTAATATGTATTTAAAAGCACTAGATATATTAAAGTGTTTTAATCATCATTGTGAGTACATTAGTGTGAACTTTATTGAAATGGCAGGTGAAAAACAACAATTGGGAATGTATTTATAAACTGTGAGTTTCAGTAGGAATAAAGATGGAGTATTTTAGTACTGCAATCATAAAGCTGGGAAGGGTTTGGGGAGGAAAGTGAGCTGTTCTTGACTCACAAGAGAGACTCAAAACTTTGGTATTTATTTACCTATGTGGGTAATTCCATTTTGACCCAAATTTAAATTCACTGAGAAATGGGGCCTGGAAATGTTCATCCTATGTAGTGATTGGAAATATGAAAATAATGCCTTATAGGATATGTTACCTTGTGAAACAAATGCTATTGGTTTAGTTCATTTCAAAAAGTGCCAGCATTCCTAAGATAGTTTTGTATTGTGAGCATGATTACGTTGGAGGTTTTGTCTTGTTTTAGTCAGTAAAACAAGAATTGCAGGAATTCTTGTGTCTACACTTCATATGAAAGGTACACTTTTTAAATCCCTGCTTGGATATTTCAGATATAGTTATATACTTATCCTTGAAGCCAATCCAAGCCTTTAAATGGGACTGGCACTCTGATTTCATAAGGAGACTTGCAATTATATTGGTACTTAGAAGCCTAGTTTATTTTCCTAGGGATTTAATGCACAATGCTAATATTATTCTTTACTACTAAACAAAATGCTTCTCCAAATTTCACATTTGGGTATCTTGAATTCATGTGACTTTTATAACATGTCTATATTTAAATTAATTTAAATTCTTGTGAACCTTGGTCTAAAACTAAATCAATATGTGAAAATCCAAGTTTATAAAAAAAAAGACCAATTAGAGGATTGCGATTTGTTTTGAAATAGTAGTTCTTTAACTAGCAGTCTCCCTTTGTGCACTTAATTTTTGAATGCGCTCACCTTTTCAGGAATGTACACATAGCATATGCTATAAGGCAAATATCAATTTTACTTTTGTTTATTTGGTCTTGGTCATATCTTAATTGTATTTTGTTACTGGAAATGATCATTTTTAGCACATGATCATTTTTGTTTCTTTCTCTACAAAGTTTTTCAAGAATCTGTGGCTAAATTTTGAATTTCATAAATTGTCTCTTTTATTTCTTTTCCTCCTGCATTTGTGAAAGTTACTGATCTCTCATATTACTCTTGCCTTTGTTTCTTACTTAATGTCATATACAAACAACTTTTTCTCTAAACCGTCACCTCTAACTTAAAGGAAACCTGATTTGTATTTATTTTGTTTCTCATTCCTTCAGTAATTCAGCAGATATGTATTGAACATGTACTATGTGCCAAGGATTATGCCAAGCCCTAGAAATATGCATTGGTGAACAAATAGAAGTGGTCTCTGCCATAGAACTTCTATTTTTATTGTTGTTATTGTTATTAATATCACTATTATTATTCTAAATCATAATTATTGTGGTTAATATTACTGAGAGCCTACTTTATACCAGGCTCAGTGGATAATTTTTATGTGGATAATTTCTTTAAATCTTCACAATTCTATGAGGTAGGTACTATAATTGGTGAGGCACAGAGCAATTAAGTCATTTACATATGTAACTTACCCCAATAAGTAATCAGATTTAAACTAAGGTATTCATATCCCAGAGCTCATGATCTTGATCACTCTACTATACTTCCCACAAATAAAATAATAATAATTATGACAGATGACATGAAGGAAAAGTGAAAGCTATAATGAGCAGATATAACAAGGAATTTGATTTAGTCTAGAGGATAATGAAGGCCTCTATGAGGAAGACATTTAAGATGAGACTTCAGGGATTACTAGAACTTGGTCTGTGGAAGAGAATTCCCCCAAAAGTAATTGCGTAACACATGCAAATGACCTGAAGTAGAAAATGGTTAGGTTGTTAGAGGGTTGAAAGCAGGCCTTAGGTGACAGGTTGATGAAGGAATAATGATAGAGCAGCATGCACTGTCCAGCACTGGTCTCTCCCTACTGAGGCACAATTTGTTGAATAGAACTTTGCCATTGTTCTAAATATAGTTGCTTCTTATGTAACCAGATCTACTCATATAAAAATACATATTATCGATAGACAATGCATAATTTGAAACTAAGAATATCACTAGCTATGTGAGTCCCTGTGTGTTTCCCATTTAAGATTGAAGAGACTTGGAGGTACAAAGTATTTGAATCTATAAACCAGTTACTTAAGGTGGATAATTCTGAAATGATTTTAGTTATTACTATTAAGTCTGTAACTCATGAATGTTTTTATCATTCTTGTAAATCGCAACTCTGTTACTAGGTGTGGTGGTCATGGCAACCTCTGACATGTGAAAGGCAAGTAGAAAGAGGGGATAGGTCTAACACTTATGCTCAGGAAACTGACCTATAACAGAGAATGGCTAGAGGCTATCGGCCTGACAGGGAACAGCACAGGCCAGCAGACACTGACATTGGAGCCCAGTGACAAAGCTGGACAGCCAACACTGGAAACCTAGAGAGAGAGGGTGGTTTGGTTTGGAACTCTAGTGGTGGGTGACTATGGTATAAACTTCTTGAGGGTACAAACATTTTTTGTTCATCACTTTATCCCTAGTGCCTAGAATAGTGCCTGGCTTTATAACCGGGAAGTGTTGGGAGCACATACCTAGGTAGAAGTCTGAAATCCACTGAGACCATGTGGACGGGAGAAAGGGAGCTCCCTAGGGATGTTCATATGGGGAAGTGGTCCCTGATCTGCCTGGCAGTGAAGGAGATAGAGAACAACATAGGTTCTCAAGAATCATAGTTGATCCCCAAGGTCCACATTTGAAGGGGCAGCTAAATTTTAAATCTTCCTGGATGACAGGAGTAACATAATGTCTTTTGTCCTTTCTGACTCTAGGATTGGTTTAAAAAGAGAGATAAGATTGACTTTATGGGTGCCAGGGATGACTGTATACCAAGCACGTATTCATGGGGATCATCTCATTTCGCTTTCCTAAGAAAAATAGGTAGGCCCCTGTTATACATGAGTAAACTGAAGCTTGGGGAGGTTATTGAATTTGCCCAAGGTCAAGACTATTAAGTGGTAGCTAAATTTTGAACCCAATTTTGACTACTAAGCACATGCTCTTAATCACAACACTTTGTTGCTTCTTAAAATACATCTTCTCTTTCAACTAGCTGTCAGAACAAGACTGTAAACTACTAAGGGAACCACAGAGAGGTATATCCAACAGCAGAGCTGGTTCGGAATTGGTTCTGCAGAGGCAGTGAGTAGTGTGGTCCAGGGCTGGGCAGTCAGAGATGACTTCGCATAGGAGGAGCGCGGAGCTGCAAAGGCTGGGGAAGCAGAATGGTGGCTGACCAAGGGCATAGATCACAGTGCATGTAGAATCTACACACAAAGATTTTAATGTGACTTATTAGCATAATTAATGATTTGTTGTTTTCTCTCAAATGAAAATTAGTTTGTCAGATGTAGTAATTGAGGAAGCTAATTACACATAGCTGCACAGGGCCCGCCCCAGGCAAAATGGAATGTCTTTGGCTCTGATTTGTTGCCTCCTTTCTTGGCAGCATTTCCTTCCCTTCACAATTCCTTTATAGACCCTCGCATGCCCAGGATTTTTATGCTGCCCTTATCTTTTCCTTCCAGAAGAAAATTGATGTAATAAATGAGTTCATATTAGGGTTGGTTAGTAATTTAATAAATTATACTGCCTGGAAATTTTTGTATTTACAAAAGGGGTCTTGCTAACTGTGACATGGTATCCTGGATTGGATGCTTATGGGACGGGGGAGGACATTATCAGAAAAACTGGTAAAATCTGAATGTTCGTTTATTAGTACTGATAAATGTGCCATGGTTCTGTGAGGAGTTATCATTAGGGATAATGAGTGAAGGGATATGGGAATGCTCTCGTGCTGTCTTGGCAATTTTTCCATTGAATCTAAAATCATCCCCAAATAAAACATCTAAAGTAGCAAAAGGATCTTAAAAAGAGGTCAGTTACTATTCAAAATAATAAATCTCTAACGAAGAATTTCAGGCATGTGGGTCATACCATATAGGGTGAATCTATAGCTATGTACCCATTTACTTTCTACAGACCCTTAGCATGTTTAACCAGTGAATATTTCTGTTTTTTGGATTTTATGAATTGTATCCATAGTAAGAAGATTGTATCTATTCTTTTCACTGCAGTAAACAATGCTGAAAGACCAAAAAAAAAAAGGCTGAGAATTAAAGTTGCAAATCAAGAAATGCACAGCCATTTTTTTTTTTCCTTTTTAGGGAAGGGTGATTGATTCCAGAAATCTGAGTTAGGCAAATATTAATTGATGTCCTGGGAGATGAGTAATTTAGAAAAAACAAGATCACTAAATGGCATCTGTTTTAAAATATCCAAAGGAAAACAGATGCATGGGGGCTTTCAAATACTCACATAGGGTTTGTTCTTTAATGGCAACATAGGAATCAGTAGTCTTTATAATTTAATTTAAAGGAATAAGTGCTTGAGTATATACCTCAGTTCAGTATTCCAAAAGAATTTGCTGTGTATCACATCAGGAGCATTAAAATTAGATAAAGAGTTTAGAAACGTGATTTCCCTCTTGGAAAAGGTAGACCCACTAGTTGGCACTGTGTCAGAATGAGAGACAATAGAAACTTGTTCTGTTATTTATACAAATTGACTGGTTTGGCAGTAGCTACAGTAATGAGCCATAATGAACTACAGAAAAATAAAAATGTGATTTCCATAGCATTATACAAAAATGGAATACTCGCAAGCTGAGAATGACATTATATGAGACCGAGCTCTGTCAAATAGTATTCCTTGTTGCTACTTTATCCAGAATGTAATTCAAACAGTGTATGTTTTCTGGGGCAAAATTGTAAAGATGGGCCATCATTTTTATGCTATTAGTCATGGGGCTGTGCCTTGTAATTCCAAAGGAATTTTAAAATATTCATTTTCCATGACTGACTTTTCACTTTTAAATACACTGTTTCTCTGCCTTTGTTTGCAATAAAGGCTTTCTTTTAGCTAAGTTCCTGAAATTGGATGCTTTATTCATGTCTTCCCAGCAGAAGGAAGAAAAGATTTATGGAGCATATAATCCAAATCTAAAATACATAATTTTATGATTAATTGACCCAGTCTTCTTTGCTCTGTTAGTGAATCCCTGGTCTTTGTGGTAAATTCTTGACTTTGAACTTGGATATTTATACCTTATATTTTCATCAACTCCCATTTATCCACAATGGGCTTTCTCTAATAATATTGTGTTGAATTCCAGGAAAGGTCTCTTAAACAAAAACACTACACGCTTCAACTTTCCCAGCCCTAAGAGCTTGTTAGTCAAAGAGTAAACTCACAAAAAAAAAAAAAATGTGAGTCAGACAAAACAACTTTCCTAAAGCAGAGCCAGCTTGAGCCAGCAGGGACCATTCATACAGTTTGCTACTGCAGAATGTGTGTGTTCGGATCTTTCCTCTTTTGCCCAAAGCAATGCAGGAAGTTGGTTATGACTGATCCACAGAAACTGACTTCAATAGGAAATGCTCTTGGCATTAGTAGGTGTTATATATAATTAAACTGCTAGACATGAACCAAATTTGAAATATTTTTCATAGTATAAATGTGGTATTCAGTATGATAAAAAGAAGGTTCAGTGCAGATACTGTAATTTTGATATGGGCTGAGTTCTTACAAACCTATTTACCAGTGATTCTCAACCAGGGGCAATTTTGCCTGTATTCCCAGGAGATATTTGACAATGTCTAGAGACAATTTTTGTTGTCATACCTGACATCTAGTAGTTAGAGACCAAGGATGCTGCTAAACATTCTGTAATACACAAGATAGCCCCCTACAGCAAAGAATTATACAGCTCAAATGTTAGTGCTGAGGCTGAGAAATCCTTCCTGTGCACCAGCTTGTGAATGACTAGACCAGAACCAATTCTGCATTATTTCATACAACATCCCTTTAGGTTAATAGGGGAATCCCACCTCAGGAAAATTACTTTTTCTGTTTTTTGTTGTTATTGGGAGTTAAATACACGTGTGATTCTTACCTACTAAATACAGTGACAAATCAAGGGGAAATGAGGGACAATCCCCTACCAGGACCCTACCAGAATAAACTAGTTTTTACTAACGGGTCTTTATTTGGACAAAGAAGGAATAAAACAACTTACTGATAGTGATGGTTGTAACCAGAGTAGAAAATGTTACCAAGAGGGAGGATGAAACATTTTGACTCATAGGGAAAATATATAGTAGTGTATCTGTTCAGACCAGTAGTTGTCAAGCCTGACTACAAGCAGAATCTTGTGTGCCTGAGCCCCATGCCCAGAGATTCTGAATAAATTGATTGAGAATGGGGCCTGGCACTCTGTATATTTTTAAAACTTCTCATTTCTAGGATCACTGGTCTAGATGGTTTAGAACCAGCCTCTTAAACACCCTTAAAACAAAGCATAGTCTATCTATCTAGCAAAATGTGTATTTGTCCTGCCCGTGATGAGCACTGCTGCTCTTATCGCCTGTTTCCATCGCACGTTCCCTTCGCTTTCCCTGAAAATGCACCTGCCTGAGTGTTATACTCCGCGGGAAGTTTTATATTTCTCATGGGGCCGCTGTCTGTTTTTTATTAGGCTACTGAGTGGTTCTTGTTAGACTTGTGCTATTCTGAAATCGGGCTCACTAGTGACAGAACCGGTGATATCACCAGGAATCCCACCTGGATACTCTCCAGCAACATGGCAGCACTGGGAGCTCTAAGGAGATCAGTCCGAGTACAGTTCTGTATTACCTAATGGAGTATATTTCTAGGTGAGGAGTACACAGGAAAAAAATCAGCTTTCCTGTAGACAACATCCTAAGCATTATCCTGGTTACTTCAATACTGTAATTAATTTTTTTTAAATGGTACACATGACTGCTTTTGAATGTACTTGTAAGAGTTGTAGTTTTGTCTGCACAGGGCCAAAGGGTTGTGCTATAAATATGTGTGATAATTTAAGGAGACTTTCAATTAATCATTACATCAATAATTTAATGTGTTTTCCTTCATCTAAATGTACCCTTAGGTAGGCAAGAGAAGCACTACTTACACATTGCAGAAGAAAAATTACTCTCTCCCTGGGCTTAAAGTTGCATAATGTTCAGAAATTAAACTTTGGTTTAATTAAAATTTGGTTGCAGTTTGAGGCTTTATAGTTTCCTTGGGCCACATACTACATTCTTTTTAATAAAGCATTGAAGGATGTCAACATTAAAAAACACTAATTTAGCTCTATTATCCGGATATTTCGAACAACAAAAACACTTCTTTTTGTCTATTTTAACTTTAGCTTCAAGAAAAAAAAGATATACCCAAAACACACTGTAATTATGATTATAAGTCTTTAATAATGTCCTTAATGATTATGTGTCTATCTATTAGGTTATCTACAGCCTTCGAGAATATATTTCTTTTTTATTTTTTAGTAACAGCTTCATTGAGGTACTCACATACTATAAAATTCACCCCTAAGTATACAAATAAATGGTGTTTGGTCTATTCATAGAGTTGTGCAGTCATTACCAAAAATACCAGAACACTTTCATCACCCAAAGAAAGACACCCTGCACCCATTAATAGCCACCCCCCATTTCCCTATCTCCTGACAATGACTAATCTACTTCTTGTCTCTATGGATTTGCCTATTCTGGACATTTCATATAAGTGGAACCATACAACATGTAGGTTTTTGTGACTGGATTTTCAGACTTAGCTTGTTTTCTAGGTTCATCCTTGAAAGGTTCATATTATAGCATGAACAGTACTTCATTTCTAGTTATGGCAGAATTGTATTCCATTGTATGGATGTACCACATTTTATTTAACCATCCATTGATGAAAATTTGGGTTGTTTCCACTTTTGCTTGTTAAGAATACTGCTCCTAGGAACACTTGTGTTTATGTTTTTTGTGGGAGCATATGTTTTTAGTTCTCCTGGGTATACACTTACAACTGGAATTGCTGGTTCATACAGTAACTCAATGTTTACACTTGGAGGAATTGCCCAACTGTTTTCTAAAGTGGCTACAGCATTTTACATTCTTACCAGCAATATATGAGGTTTCAATTTCTCCACATCCTCACCAATATTTATTATTGTCTGTTTTTTATTTTATTTTTTTATTTTAGCATCCTAGTGGGGGTCTAGTGTTATCTCATTTTGGTTTTTATTTGCATTTCCCTAGTGACAAATGATGTTGAGCATCTTTTCATGTACTTATTGGCCATTTGTAAGTCTTCTTTGGGTAAATGTTTATTCAAATCCTTTGTCCATTTTAAAATTGAGTTACTTACTTTTTAGTGAGTTATAATAGTTTTATGTGTATACTGTTACAAGTTTCATCAGATATGATTTGCAAATATTTCCCCCCATTCTGTGGGGGTTTATTTTGTGTGTGTTTTTTACTTTCTCGATGGTATCTTTTGTTGCACAAAATTTTTTCATTTTGATTAAGTCCAGTTTATCTGCTTTTTTCTTCTTTTGTTTATGCTTTTTATATTTAAGATGCCCAGCCGATGTGGCTCTGGTTGAGCATCGACTCATGCACCAAGAGGTCACCAGTTTGATTCCTGATCAGGGCGCATGCCCAGGTTGTGGGTCACATCCCCAGTGGGGGGTGTGCAGGAAGCGGCCAATTGATGTTCTCTCTCATCGAAAATTCTGTCTCTCTCCTCTTCCTTCCTCTCTCTCTAAAATCAATAAAGAAAAAAATTTTAAAAAATAGGAAGTATTATTAAATACAAAGTTAATGAAATTTAACTCTATGTTTTAAGAGTCTTACCTATTATAGTTAAGTATGTCCCATTTTGAGTTAATTTTTGTATATGGTGTGAGGTAGGGATCCAAGTTTATTCTTTTACATGTGACTATCCAGTTGACTGAACACTGTTGGTTGAAAAACCTCTTTCCTCATTGAATTGTCCTGGCTCAATTGTCAAAAATAAATTGACCAGCCCTGACCGGTTTGGCTCAATGGTTAGAGCGTCAGCCCGTGGACCAATGAGTCATGGGTTCAATTCCAGTTGCAATTTGTCCCCGGCCCTGGTTGGGGTTGTACAGGAGGCAGCCACTCTCTGTGTCCCTTTCACATCGATGTTTCTCTCTCTCTCTCCCCCTCCCACTCTATCTGAACAAAATGGAAAAATGTCCTCCAATGAGGATAAAAAAAATAAAATAAAAAATAAATTGACCGTAAGTTTATTTCTGAATAAAGTTTATTTCTATGAGAGTTTATTTTTGAATTATCAACTTTATTCCATTGATCTATATTTCTGTCCTATGGCAATATCACACTGTCTTGATTATTTTAAGTTTATAGTAAGTTTTGAAATCAGGAAGTGCAAGTCTTTCAGCTTTGTTCTCCTTTATCAAGATTATTTTGACTCTCTTAATCCCTTGCATTTCTATTTGAAATTTAGGATCAACTTCTAAGTTTCTGGAAAATACCCAGTTGGGATTTTGATAGGTGTTGTGTTGAATATGTAGATTTGTTTAGATAGTATTGGCATCTTAACAATATTAAGTCTTCTGATCCATGAACATGGAATTTTTTTCATCTATTTAGATCTTAAGTCTTTTTCAACAATGTTGTGTAGTTTTTCATGTATAAGTTTTGTATTTAAGATGTACAGCATAGAGGTAGACAATTATATAGTTTATAAAATGAACCCCCAATAATTCAATATTACAATATTATTGACTATATTCCCTCTGCTGTACTTTATGTCCCTGTGACTGTTTTGTAACTGTCAATTTGTATTTCTTAATCCCTGCACCTTTTTCACCCAGCCCCCCAATGTGCCTCCCCTCTAGCTATTATTAGTCTATGCTATGAAACTATGACTCTGTTTCTATTTTGCTTATTCATTTATTTCATTCTTTAGATTCCACATGTAAGTGAAATCATATGGTATTTGTCTTTTTCTGACTTATTTCACTTAGCATAATACCCCCTGGGTTCATTCATGCTGTCAAAAATGGTTAGATTTCATTGATTTTTATGGCCAAGTAATATTCCATTGTATATATGTACCACATCTTCTTTATCTACTTTTTTATTGATGGGAACTTGGGTTGCTTCCATATCTTGGCTATTGTAAAGTACACAGGGGTGCATATATCCTTTTGAATTAGTGTTTTGGGTTTCTTTGGGTATATACCCAGAAGTGGCATCACTGGGTCATAAGGCAGTTTCATTTTTAATTTATGAGGAACCTTCATACTGTTTTCCATAGTGGCTGCACCAATCTGTATTCCCACCAACAGTACACAAGGGTTCACTTTTCTCCACATCCTTGCCAACACTTGTTGTTTGTTAATGTATTGATAGCCGTTCTGACAGGTATGAGGTGATATCTTATTGTGGTTTTTAAAAACTTTTATTGAATTTATTGAGGTGACATTAGTTAATAAAATTATATAGGTTTCAGGCGTACAATTTTATAGTACGTCATCTATATATTGTATTGTGTGTCCGTCACTCCGTCAAGTCTCCTTCCATCACTGTGGTTTTAATTTGTATTTCTCTGATGATTGTGATATTGAGCATCTTTTCATATGTTTATTGGACATTTGTCTGTCTTCTTTGAAGAAATGTCTGTTGAGGGCCTCTGCCCATTTTAATATATATATATATATTAATCCTCACCTAAGGATATGTGTTTTCTTTTATTGATTTTAGAGAGCAAGAAAGGAGGAGAGAGAGAGAGAGAGAGAGAGAGAGAGAGAGAGAGAGAGAGAGAGAGAAGTAGTAGTAGTAGTAGTAGTAGTAGTAGTATTTTTGGGTGGAATCTTCAGGGTTCCTTATATACAGTATCATGTCATCTGCAAATAATGACAGTTTTACTTCTTCCTTTCTAATTTGAATGACTTTTATTTCTTCTTTTTGTCTGATTGCTGTGGCTAGAATTTCTAGTACTATGATGAGTAAGAGTGGTGAAAGTGGACATTCCTGTCTTGTTCCCGATCTTAAGGGAAACACTTAATTTTGTCCTGTTAGTATGATGTTCACTGTGGGTATGATCTTTTTAATGTATTGCTGAATTCAGTTTACTAATATTCTGTTGAAGACTTTTGCATCTTGCAAGGACATTTTTAAACAAATGGAAAAATAAATTGCTATCCCCACTGAATGCATTTATTACTAAAATAAAGTCCAGGTGAGTATAAAAACTTCCAAAAATGCATGCAAATATCTATGTAACTGAATTTAGAATGGGAAGTGTTTCTAAGCATGAAAACCCTGAAAAAATTTAGATGGAAATTATATTTCAATAAAGCTGGGGGAGGGGGGAGAATAAAAGATGTGGTGAAGGACAATTCATTATTTAAAATATTAAAAATAAAAACAAAATTTCAACAATAATATAATAAACTATGATATAGCTATATAGTGGAATTTTATTTATCCTTTAAAAATCTTGTTCTATAAAGAAATACAAAGATTTAATGCAATCCTTATTAAAATACCAATGACATTCTTCTCAGAATTAGAACAACTAACCATAAAATTTATATGGAACCACATAGACTCCAAATAGCCAAAGAAATTTGAGAAAGAACAAAGTAGGAGGTATCATGTTCCTTGATATCAAAGTATACTATAAGTGTACAATAATCAAAACAGTATGGTACTGGCATAAAACAGATGTGTAGATCAATGGGATGAGTTGGAATGGAATGGAATGGAATGGACTGAAATGAACTGGGCTAGAATAGAATAGAATAGAATAGAATAGAATAGCCCAGAAATAAATGCTCACTTATAGGGTCAATTAATGTACCACAAAGGAGGCAAGCCACGTGTTTGTATTTATGATAAACATGACTGCAAAAAGGAATTCCCCAGGGCCCCAAATTGAGTCACCATAAGTTAGGAAGTTCCTATGTTAGAGCTATGGAAACAGGCTGTGCTGTCCCTGGTGAAGGTGTCTAAATTAACATTATCAGAGAGATCTAAGAAGGCTTTTAAGGGGAAGAGATTCTTGGATAAATTTTACAAAATGAATAAAAGAATTTTGGCAAGAGATTTATGTGCACAGGGGACAGGGCATGGAAAATCTTGGGGACATGAAAAAAACCATGCATTCTGAAACTTGTGAGGATACCTAATGGCTCAGTTGTAGGGTGTGGTGGGATATGAGCCTGGACATGGAAGCAGGGACCAGATCCCAAAGAACTTTTTAGACCATTCTAATTAATTTGGCAGAATCCTTTAAGTGATGGGGAGCCACAGAAGAATTTTAAGAAATTTTAGAAAGAAAATCAGTGTGGTGTGGAAGTTGGATTATCATAGGGGTGAATATAAGGGGCATTTCCATCAAGACTGTTGCAGTTTTTCAGATGATAAATGATTAAGTTCTGAATTAAACCAGTGATGGTGGAGCCCTGGCCGGTTTGGCTCAGCAGTTAGAGTGTTGGCCTGTGGACCAAAGAGTCGTGGGTTCAATTCCAGTCAAGGGCATGTACCTCGGTTGTGGCTCAGTCCCCGACCCTGGATGGGTTGTGCGGGAAGCAACCGGTCGATGTGTCTCTCCCACATCGATGTTTCTCTCTCTTTCTCCCTCCTACTCCATCTGAAGATAAATGAAAAAGTATCCTCGGGTGAGGATTTAAAAAAAAAAAGTGACTGAGATGGAGAAGAAGGGTAAATTTGAGAGTTAATAAAATAAAACTGACAGAGTTTACTAATAGGATGTTTATGACTCATTTCTTTGACTTGAAAGACTGGGATAACGTTTGTATTTTTACATGAGTTAAGAGATATAGCTGTACTAGAGTTATATATTATCTATATTTAAAACCCATTTATATACACCCACATGTTAAATTACACATTAAAATAAAAATGTAACTGCTGAGAGCTCTCGTGAGCTGATGCAAACTTGTTCTAACACACCATGCTGCCAGTGCACATGTACCACAGTTTGGAGGAGCATTCCTAGCGATGCAGACTGCATCCAGGGTGTCTGTATACATGTGTGTGCACATGCTTATATATGTTCACTTAACTTTGAATCATGGCATCATAGAGTTTTAGAACTTAAATAGACTTTGGAGATCATCTGTCACTTTTTTTTTTTTTTTTTTTAACAAACAGGGACATTAACCTGGGAAGTTACCTCCCAAAGTCATAGAACTAATTAGTTTTATTTTGATTGAAAACCAAAACCTGCATTTCAGTTTTAGTAGTTAGCATTGCTAAATCACTTGGAAGGAAGCTAAGTTACTAATAACCATTAATCTTTGGCCCTATTTAAATGATCTTAATTATACGTTCTTTGTGTTACTAATGAAACTTATTCCTTGATCAGATAACAGCTCATAAATGGCAGCTCACTATATTCAAACGTTGGTATTTCTGACTCCAGAGACTGAGAGCTCAGCACTGTATTCACTACAGTACACACTCGACTCTTAATTGGCTTAGGTAGACAGTTGCTCTAGGAGTTCAGTTAAAATTAGAATATGGCATATTCTTTAAAATTCGTAACAATAAAGTTTATTTCAAGCTCTGAATATGGTGATCATAATGAACTTTATTTGGTGGAATCTTTAGAGCCTTTCAAATGATAGATTATAATAGTCTAAAGGTTTTTAAATTACTTATTTAATAGGGATTCTTGTTGACAGATTTGCTCTAGAAATCTATGCATCTCCCGAGAAGATGATAAGTACTTATTAGAAGCTTGTTTAAGAAATTTGGTCTACTCCCCAGAACAGTGAACAATAAGGATATTTTTAGAACTATTCTGAAAAATTGCTGCTAATTATGGAAAATTCAATGAAAGTTATTAGCACCAGAAATTTGATAGACCTCACCAAAAATAGAGCTATAAATTACATAAAATAACAATTCTGAAATTAAATAAGGCCTGTTATTATATACCATAACTGTGTACTTTTATTTTTATAAGGAAAGAAAAATATGGGTTAAATATTGAAAGACATGACCTCTAGAGTCTTTCAGTTCTGAGTTACTGTGTTTCTAGGAATTTTTGAATATATATAAATATATTTTAACATTTATATTTAAATGTATATATATATATATAAATCATATATTTATTTAAATTTATTTTATTTTTATATTTAATATACTTACAGGCCCTTAAAATTGCTGACAGTGCACCTCCTGTAGAGTTGGGTATTTTTATATTAAAATGTTATCTGAGGCCCTGGTCAGTTTTGCTCAGCGGTTAGAGCGTCGGCCCATGGACCAGAGAGTCCTGGGTTCGGTTCCTGCTAAGGGCACATACCTCGGTTGCACTTTGTCCCCGGCCCCAGTTGGGGTCGTGTGGGTGGCAGCCACTCGATGTGTCTCTCTCACATCGATGTTTCTCTCTCTCTCTTCCTCCCTTTCTCCCTCCTGCTCTATCTGAAGATAAGTGCAAAAATCCTCCAGTGAGGATAAAAAAAAAATTGTTATCTGAGGATTTAACAGGTTGGTAAAGAAAATGATGATTACCTTTCAGTATGTGTATGTGACCTTTGTATCCCTTTGGGGTTTGGGCAAGGGTGTGGCTGAGACTGCCATTCAGTGCTCTTGTAATTGGTAGAGAACAGGAGAGCTGTGAGGGGTAATGAGGCTGTTGGAAGAATTGTGAAACAGAGCTGAAAGTGAACTGCAATGAGCTGATTAGAAGGTGAGGGACTCATTGAGCACTGTGGGAGAAGGGATCAAGAGAAATGGTATTTTTAAAGACAAATGCCATGGAGTTGCTGGCCAATTGGCCAAGGTTCCAACTGGAAATGGGAAAGTAGTTTGTCCAAAAGGAAGGAAATAAAAATGCTTAGCTATGGACTAAAGGTTTGGAGTAGAGAGTACAAGCCAGAGAAGGAATGAATTTGAATATCAGGCCCACAAAGCAGGCTCTCCCTCTGGAAAGAGATTGAAGGCTACATCAAATGTATGAATCAGATCAATGTCAATTTAATGTAATGGTTAAACACAAGGATTCTACACTGACTGTGTGGGTTTGAATCCTGACTTTACCACCAGTTGTATGACATTAGGTAAATCACACAACTGTTCTCTGTCCCAGGAAAATGGGGATAATGGTATCTAACTTGCAGGATTCTTGTAAGGATTGAGTTAATATATGTGGAGACCTTACAGCAATGCCTAGCAGAGGATAAATTTCAATTCATAAAAGAAGTGTTATAATGGTAATAACCACATATATGGTTTACATATAGACATGGTATGTCTGTCTCTCTCTCTCTCTACACACACACACACACACACACACACACACACACATTTTATATATGTACATATATCAGTCACATTATTATTACTACTTTGGCTTTGACTTTTCGCATGCAGAGAACTTCAGATAATGACACTGAGCACATAGTGTGCTCCACAATTAAGTTTCTAACTGCTGAACCCTTTCTTCAAACAATATTAAATAATTAGAACATATAAAGGCCCGGTGCCCTGGTTGAATTGATGAAGCCTGGAGTACTCGCTGCTGCCCCTCCCTCTGACTCCCATGGAGACCCCTGGGCACCACTAGGGAACACATTTTGAAAATTACTGATGCAGAGGAAAGAATCCAAGGCTTTGAATCAAACCCTGGAGTCAGGTTCTATCTGCCATTAACAGTCTGTGTGATATTCAGCAGGTCCTTGCTGGGCCTCAGTTTCCTGATTCGTATGCTGTAAGAGTTAGATTAATTCAGTCATTTTCAAACTCTGCCTCTCTAAAACCCTAAGAGTTCCAGAGAAGTGCACCAGGAAGTTTTGGGGAATGGGTGGTGGGGATCATGCTGGATGAGGAAAGGGAACCCAACAACTTAAAAGCTAGGACTCCTCTGTTTCATGTATTGGAATTCCATGATGTTTATTTCTGTTAAAGAAATTTTGATGCGATGATAAAACTTTCTTCTGTTTCAGTTATTCTCTAGTTCCTCAGAAATTTATTCATGGAACCAAAATAGTGGAAGAACATTAGTCAAAGCAACAAATCCTCAATCTGAGGAACCTGAATAATAGGGAAAGCCAGAAAGTGGACTGACTATTTGCAAGGACTGTGCCGTGATCGAGATATTTGAATATCTCTGATATCCAGGGAAAAGGCAAACCTTCTGTTATAAGAATTTTATGTAGATACTCTGGCCTCACTGTTCATGGGGAGCATAGACTGGATCATCAAGAAATATTACAATAAGAATATTATATATACAATTAGACACTATACATTAATGCTAATATTTTTTAGTTATTAAAAAGATTTTGTAAAACTTATTTTCTAAAATCAGGTTTCTTTTTTTTTTTTTTTTTTTTATCCTCACCCAAGGACATTTTTTCATTTTTTGTTCAGATAGAGTGGGAGGGAGAGAGAGGAAGAGAGAGAGAGAGAGGAGAAAGAAACATCGACTTGAAAGGGACACATCGAGTGGCTGCCACCTGCACGACCATCCAGGGCCGGGGACAAACTGCAACTGAAGTACATGCCCTTAGCGGGAACCGAACCCGGGTCTCTCTGTACCGCAGGCCGACACTCTAACCGCTGAGCCAAACCGGCCAGGGCTAAAATCAGGTTTCTTAAAAGGACATGATTTTCTGTTTAAAATTTTTTTAAATAATACATTTTCTTGGTGGTTAAGTTAGTAGTTTCAGAAAATATGCCCCTTCCAAAGAAAATGTCAAATTAAAATTCTCTATTTCTGATTGCTATGCTGCTATTAGAAGTGTATGTGAGCTGAGACAATCTTGACTGAGATTTGAACAATGAAATGTGTTTAGTTAAATCAAGTTAACATGTTCCCTCTGGATATAAAACCTGTGATTGATTACTGAGTCTGTAGGCCATGTTTGTGGCTTAGATTGGTCCTATATTTGGTTCTTGTCATTTTCAGCTTACTAAGAGCAAAGGAAAACCTATAAACATGTGAATATAGATAGAGTGGTAGCATCTGTTCATCAGTAGTTTTGATAATGAGTAATATTTAACAACAAGGGCTGATTACCCTTATATATTTTACATATGGTGGGAGTTGAAGGCTGCCCAGTGATTTTTCTCTCCAATTATATCCTCCTTCCACCATTCAGAACACTCACTGTTGTGCAATTGTGTGTGTGTGCCTTACAGTATAATATTAGTATAATATTTTCAGTTTCATTGCTGAAATATGGTAGCTTGGAGCAACATCACCTATTAACACTTCAGCATGAATTAGTTTATCAGATTACTTTCAGAGAGTGGGGTCCTGTGGGACTATACTAATGACGTAATAATTAAATGAGGGGTATATATCAGAAAGGGCTGCAGCGTGGAGGAGAAAGGTACATCCACATGGAGACCAGAGTGGAGAAGGTTGGGGCTCTCACTGGGCCCCACAAAGGACAAAATGTTGACTGAAGAGTGCACATATGGAGGAAAAGGCAGAGGCCAAACTTTGCCCTCTTGTGACCAAGCACAGTGCCTTGCACATAACCCATCTTCAGTAAATGATGGATGAATCAAATTATTTTTGCCCTGTGGTAGTTTTGTCTAGAACTAAAGTTGAGAGTTAATGTTAATATTTTTTAGTTATTAAAAAGATTTTGTAAAACTTATTTTCTAAAATCAGGATTCTTAAAAGGACATGATTTTCTGTTTTAAATTTATTTAAATAATACATTTTGTGCCAGAAAAATCCCTTTTAAGGAAAAACACTTCAAATATAAAGCGTAAATAATTCCTCCTTTGTTAAGACAGTTCCTATTATAGCCATTGAATAACACATCTGCTGCAAGGATGTTATTTTTTTTCACCAATCCATGTGCACAGCTCTGATTAGAGGAGGTAAAGATACATATCTCCTTCAAATGGTGAATTAGACCCAGTAACGGTATATTTTATTATGACAGATTTTATAATTATGAAAGCTTCAGATAGCCCTCTTTAAAAAAAAAACACAACTTTTAAATGTCATTCTCATCTCACCTCTGTATGTGTTATGGTGACTATTGATTTCAGGAAAAAAAGTACTTTAAGAGCATCTTTCTCCAGTGTTAATATCATTATTGCTTTTTATAATAAGTCTTCCTGAAGAGGAAATTTTAACAAGCATTCTTTCCATGCTTTTTCTTCTTTCCAGGATTTGCTCACATCTGCAGTTTTCAGAATAAGCCCACAAATGTTACAGTATCTTTACAAAATAAAACCAGAAGAGCATTCATAACCCAGGTGCCTGGTTTAAGCCTTGACTCTATTGTTAATTTTTTTCACTGTTCAGATGCACTCATTTTTTAAAAATCATGCCCATACAATAATGTTTAAAAATAAGATTTTTAAAAAGTTTAAAAAATACATAACATCACCAAACGTATTATAAGATTTGGATTAACCTATTTCTATTCATTTCCAGGGCTACAGCAACACACAGGGGCCAGATTATTTTCAAAGATGCTTTAGCCCAGCATTTGTGTGAACAAGGAGGTAAGAATCATCTTTGACTTCTCCATGTTGCTTGTGTCAAAGTCACTTATGGTAGGTCTTATCTTCTATGTGCTGAGTAAGCATTTCATTAATATTACTTGATCATGATGATTTAGAATTACTGACCCCTTCATATCACAATAATTATTTAGTAATTATTGATAAATATCTGTAGACTTCTGAAAGTACTAAGTATGAACAACAAAAAGAAAAAACTTATCTTCTTTTCACAATTGTTTTTTAATGAATTACGTTTAATTGTACTGGAAATGTAGATCCTGGTAATTTTAGAATTCTGCAAAAACAGTGCTACAAAAACACAACTGCTTAATTCATCATTTAAATTTCTTATCAACTTTGTTGAAAATGTTTCTGTTTATTGCTTTTAATATTTGCTCATGTTATATGTTATCTATATGCCTTTTTCAACTTTGTACACTATTAATTTTAGACTTGTGGAAAGATACTGTATCATTTTGGATAGATTAAGCATACATTAAGTAGTCACATTAAGGGACTTCTGCTTTGTGACTGCCTCATACGCATCCAAGCTCTCACCCATACCGAACTCTGACAGAGGCGCGCGCGCGCACACACACACACACGCACACGCACACTGAAAGGGTGAGAACCAGGATCCGTGCCTTCACACAAATTTGATCCTTCTACCTCTTCCGCCTGACATTGTGTCTCCATGTAGCATTTCCCACTTCACATGAATTTTCTTATGAAAAGTGATGGATGCCACCTTGGACAGACTGAGCTTCTCAAGAACAGGAACTATGCCTCTATGCTCTTTGGTTTCCAGAACCTGGCATAGTACCTAGCATATGACAGCCACTCAAAAATGTTGATAGATTAAATACAAGTATTTCGCCAATTTTTGTAAATGTCATGCTCTTTTCACCATCAGCATAGACATGTCATCATTTTTTTTGCTTACAGAGTTATGTTTTGGGGAAATTTATTAATTTAGGAATTACATTATTGACTTCAAAGGAAATTTCTACTAACTGTCTCTCTGCTAAAGAGAATCTAATGGACTTAGGAAAGAATAAAGAAAAATTATATTGGTTTTTGAAAGACCTAAGAAAATACCATTTATTATTTGTACTAATATATGCATCATCAATATGGCTTTATCTAAGTATTGTGATACTTGATGATTATTACTAGCAAGCTGCTGCTAGTTTACACACATAAATCTTGAATGAGAAAACCCCATTCTAATTATAGTTTCAAATATATCATGTGTTCTTAGGTTAAACAGATTTTTATTCTATGACTTTTGAGAATGAAAAAAATGTGATTGCCTTTATAGTAGGCTCAACAAATCTATCACAATGTAAATCTTTTTCAGATTGTAAAAATGTTCCTATTATTGAAAATATAGAACACCATATAGCAGTGAACATAATATCCTGAAAATTGCAGAGTACCAGGAAAATGTGTCTAATTTTATTAACATTTATCATTACCTAAAAGTTGATTTTTTTGAGTGGGATTTTTAAATCTCTTATATTGTAAATGAATTGTTGGGATTGGATTTATTTAAAATGAAAAGAAAAGGCCAAGTAAAATCACTGGGGAAAAAATTCTCAACTAGTGAGAAAAAAAGATTTGTGTGGTAGTATTGCACAAGAACGTGATTTACCTGGTGGTAGATGTGGCTGTTATTAAAAATGCTCTTCAGTCCAGGACCAAAGGAAAACACTGAGCTTTTCAATAGTACCTACTCAGTTGAAATCATATCAATCCATCTAAGAGGGGGTGGGAAGAATACTAACAAGAGTGCTGGCTTCCTGCTGTCAAGAATAATAAGGGAAATAATTGGTGCTATAAACCATATATTTATTTGGGCCCTATCTACTTTTTCTTAACACATTAATTATCACCTCAAATAAAATGATATACATTTAACATGTAATAATTTCATTTGCATTAGATGAGGAGTATCTATATATTTATTAGAGGAAAAAATGACAATCTCTACATACCACACACAATGCCTATCAATTACAACATACTTAGTAGGTTTGTTGATTTAATCAAATTAAGCAATTTAAACAAAGCAAAGTTTGCTTTGTGGAGGTAGAGAACAGCTATTATTATAAGCTTGTATTGTTGGCTAAGCATGAAAAAGTGAAAGGATCAGAGAATACACTAGTGATGTCTTAGTCTGTAATCTGCTGAAGAGGGAATGCTCATCCATGGAGATCCTCGAAAGGAGGGAGGAAGGGGCTGAGTGTGGAATGCTAGGCATTGCATGGGAGCAGGGAGAAGGGGGTGCTTCAGAGGTGGGGTGAACTCAGGAAAGACATTTCAGCATGGTAGAGGTGTGCAACAGGGACAACGGCTTCTGAGAGAATGCCGAGGCTTTAGAATTTTGCAATTAGATGCTTATTGGCACTGTGACCATAAATTAGGATGGCTTCAGGAGAGGCCAGACCACCTGAGACTGCCTTGTAGTATAGAAAATTCTTGCCCAGGCTTTGGAGTCAGTCAAGGGAAGGGAGATTATTGTAAGCTGAGAAGTAAAAGTGAGGCAATGTTTAAAGTTGAGGCTTTGAAAAAAATCTAGAATTAAAGAGAAGAGGAGAGAGAGGGCAACTAGAGGAGAAGCAGGCTCAAAGGAAGAATGGGGTTCATGCTCTCTGCCATTCCTACCCTCCTTCCCTCTCTCAAGATCAGAACGTATTTATAGGCAACCAGTGCCTTGCAGCCAAAGACTACCGGGAGCACACCTGGAGTTGACAGGTTGGATTTAGAACTTGATGTCCATGGAGAACCATGGGGCATCTCAATAAAAGGATATTACAAAAGGAATTATTGTGAGATTTGGGCCTATATTTTATTATTTTGACTAGAGTTTAAGGAAGTGGGGCTTTGCTCTGGATTTGATGCTGTCAGTGAGTGGGTGTAATACTATGGTTAGGGATCTCAATAGCTCTTATCTATAGAGAAGGCAGCCCGGCCGGTGAAGCTCAGTGGTTGAGTGTCAACCCATGTATCAAGAGGTCGCTGGTTTGATTTCCAGTCAGGGTACATGCCCAGGTTGTGGGCTCAATCCCCAGTGAGGGGCATGCAGGAGACGGCCAATCGATGTTCTCTCTCATTGATGTTTCTATCTATTTCTCCCTTTCCCTTCCTCTCTCTCTAAAAATCAATAAAGAAAAAAAATTATAGGGAAGGCAGACTAGAGCGAGGCTAGAGCTAGGCTAAAGCTGTTATTGGTTTAAAGAAGGAACAGCTACTTTTATTAGGCAAGAGAGGGGGATGCCTGGCCTTTTGTGAGTTGGGCAGTGTTCTGGCTGTACCTATGTTCAGACACGATTACCAAGTGGTCCTGTCTTGACCTATCGTGATCACAAAGTGGCTTTGTCTGAAGTTGATGTTCTGTGAAATTGTTTATGTTCAACAGAAGAACAACAAGGCCTAGCTGTGTGTGCCAGGCAAGCTCTTGGATGCCAGGGGCTGCTTGCCTTTCTTGAGGTTGAGGAGAGAATGCTAGTGGGCAGCCATTTACTTTTGGATTGAGGCTTTACATGGACTTTGGAATCAGAGGGAAAGTAGGTCTGGCTCCAGTCTCTGTGTGACTTTACTCCCAAGTCTCCAGCTTCTTGAAGGCAGGAACTGTGACTTAGTTTTTTGTTTTTCTTAATATCCAACAATGCTTGGCATAATGCAGACACTCTTATAAATATTGGCTGAATATTCACCTTAAACATTTTACTGTTGAAGAATTACTGCCCTTCCTTAAAAAAAATCTTTAGCCTTGAACTTTGCCATGGAACACCGTGAGGCATTGTGGCTATTACAAAAGCAATGTTCTGAACACTGACCTCAGGTTGAAAAATGTATAAACCGTCATGTTAAGAAATCTAAAAACTGTTCACTATCTAAACCTTAATGAATCCCCTCAGCGCTCCTGGGATATAAATCAGTTTCAGGGATTTTATGGCCTTTACCTTGAATTCTGAGGCACTAAGTAACTGTAAACATCTCCTGCTGAGTTCAGCTGATATGACAGTACAGAGGAGGAACCAGGGTATTCTCCTCTCCAGTCTGGGCTGGGGTGGGGAGGTGCTAGGTTGTATACTCCTGTTTTGAAAGCGGAAGGTGCTTAGGTTTATTCACCAGCAGTATAAAACAAAGAAGTGAATTTATTTAACATTCAGTACTTTAATATATTGAATGTCCGCTGTGGGCCAGGCACTGTTCTAGGCTAGATGTTGGGAAACATGAGTGAACAGAGTGACGATCCCTGCTCTATTGGAGCCTACATTCCAGTGGAGAGGAGACAATAAATATGAGACATAATACAGTCGTCCCTCGCCATTTTGCGCTTTGACTTTTGCAGCTTCACTCTATCGCGGTTTTTTCAAATACTGTGGGATGACTTGTATAAATAAAGAATCCTACTTCACGGAAATTCATTTATCACGGTAGAGTCTGGAACTGATTAACCGCGATAAATGAGGGCCGACTGTAAATGTGATACCTTGTGAAAGGTGGCAAATGCTTAGGAAAAAAACAAAAACTAAGTAGGGGAAGCCTGCATGGTTGGGTGGAGGGGGAAGAGGCAGACTGCAATTTTAATAAGGTGGCAGGTAAGTCAGGCAGACCTCACTGGGGGTAAGGGAGTTAGCCACGTGGCTATCTGTGGGATTGTCCAGAATGTCACTAAGTGATTTTAAAGGCAAACATGGGCCCTGGTCAGTTTGGCTCAGCGATTGGAGCATCAGCCCGTGGACCAAATTGTTGCAGGTTCGATTCCGGCCAAGGGCACTGTTCGGGGTCGTGCGGGAGGCAACCAATTGATAAATGGAAAAATATCCTTGGGTGAGAATTTAAAAAATAAAGGCAAACATGGTAGTGTTTTGTGAACTACTGTTGGATGTGATCAAAGCAAAGGATAGAGGCAATTTCAGAATAGAATGAAAGCCTAAAAAGAACTAGAGGAAATCAATTTTTTACAAGAATTATCATTGAACAATCTAGAGACCTAATCCATATTACTCAGAATCACATAAAAGGAGTCCTGTTGAAAATATTAATACGAGTGTGGTATATGCATCGTGGGCAAAAGTAGGTTTACAGTTGTACATATTGAGAATAATACAATAATTAATGAGTAATAATACAAAAATAAACTGTTTCGCATACTCACAACTTGTAAACCTACTTTTGCCCACCCTATAAAGACTGAGGATGAGCAATATTTGAATTTATGCTTTGATCTTAGAACTGTAGATTCCTTATCTGTAGATGAGTGATGAAGCCGATAAAGTTAACTTGACAAAATATGCATACTCTCACTACTCATAAGTGGCCAGACTGGAATCCAAATGTCCGGACTTACAACCCAATGTTGGTTTCATTATGCCAAGTAGATTCTTAAATTTAAAAAATTTAAACATTAAAACTCTCAGAAACCACAGCCTCAATAAACAAAATCATCACTAACTGCTGCCTTAATTCCTGGAACACCTAGGAGGGAATGCACACGTTTTGGAGCCCTGGTAAAACAACAGTCACAAGCGTAAAGCTGATGTGAGCGTGTCGGCGTGGCTGCGGCTGCCCCCACCGTGTGTGCAGGTTGTGGTGGAGGTGGGGCAGGGAGAAGAATGGCGTGTATATGTATTCACTGGCCTGCGAGCTTCTTGGCACACCCTCTTCACACGCATACATTGATTATTTAGCAAGGCCAGATGGCAGGCTTAACAGCCGACAGCAGTCATGCCCTATAGTGCCCTCAAAGAGCGCATGCCGTTTATAAACCGTGCTGGAATTCTCTGTTGTTGGGATGATGGAAGTGGATATAACCAAAGGCAAATGTTTTATGTCAGGCGGAAAGGGCTCAGGCTTACAGCTGGAGCAGAAAACCTTGGCTGCTTTCTGCCAGGCTCAGCAGTTTCTCTGCTGTTCATCACCCTTAGAACAGTGAGTGGTAGAAAGTGTGGCTATGTTCTCTAAGGGCCACCGGATCACGGTGCTAGGCAGTGTCTTTCTGTCATCCAGAGCCCAAAGTTGTTGGAATTTTTAAATCTCTTTGTAATAAAAAGTGGTGAAATTTTATTTAAACTGTGAGCTGGAAGGAGATTAAAAAGTTCAATAAGCAAGTCCATAAAGTGAATGAGGTGTTTAACCTACCTCAATATTTTTCAACACTTTAAGAATACCTTTTAATGTGAGGTGATCGATATGTTAATTAGCTTGGTATTGGTGATTATTTCACAATGTGGACATATATCAGAACATCAAGTTATATACCTTAAATATATATAATTTTTATTTGTTAATTATACCTCAATAAAGCTGGTTGGAAAAGCTTTTATACCCAAATATTGTATTAATTATAGATCAGATAGATCTTTTGTTACAAAAATCTTCCCTTGGCTATCCTTGGTTACTTGGTAGCTTATCTGACTAAATGTGTTTTCAATAACCTAAAAGGCAATTTTTTAATTAATTCAGACTAAACATTTCAAAATTGACTACTTTAATGGTTGAAGTGAAAAATAATGAATGATACGTTTCACTTGAATTTGTCCAATGTTAAAACTTTTGCTAGTCAAAGTCATCTGTTTTCCCCATGGCTATTTTGTAGCTTATATTCCAGTTTAGCAGTTACACTACTGTTCCTGACATCTTTGCAATTTACACAGAAAGGGAGCTGAATTAGGAGGCTCGGCTAAAACTGTCCAGGAACCCTCAATCTTGCTTCAAGGTCTCACAAACTACCCTACAGGGGAAGGAACTGAAGCCCTCCTAGGGCAATGGCTGGCAAAAAAGTGTCTCTGTGTGATCCTTAACAACAGATGAGATTAAGGGGACTGACAAAGAGGTGATTCCCCAGGGCCACAGTAAAATGTCTTGCTACTGGCTTTAGGTGGGTCTGACTACTTTTTTTAATTTTCTAAAGAACAGTGTTTTGGACTGGTACTATTTTTCCCCAGATGATTGAACATATATTTAAAGAGCTTTCTTTTCAGTTTTCAGAGCTATATACATTTCCACTTGACAGCTTTATCTAGTCCAAAGTCAAAATATCAAGATTTATGTCTGAAAGGAATTTGGCATTGAGTTCTTTTGGATGCCCATACAAGTACGCTTTCTACACAAGCTGCTGTGTAATCTGCTGGATGCCCCCATATTTCGAAGGACAAAGCCTAAGTTTAGGTCTATATAATTACTTGGGGAAGGGCAACAAAGCTGTGGTTAAATACATTAAATTGTTATTTTATTTTGGCTTGTGAAATATTATGTCATGCAACCTATTAACCCAACCTTATTTTTATACTTGAAAATTCAGTTGTTTAATGTAATAATTAATACAGATTTTCACAAGTGTGTTCTTCAGAGTTAGAATTCATTAATATTAATGAACACATATTGTGCTGTGTCTCCAGGGCGCGTATGTGGACACTGTGCCAGACTTATGAGAGTTGTGTGGCAAATAAGGCAGTTTCACATCCTTTTCTTAAATAACTTATAATATAGATATTCTAGTTCAAACCTAGACAAGAAAGACCAAAACACAGTTATAGAAAAATATAAACTCAGCAGACTGGCAGCTCTGCTGTCTCCTCTGAGGACATGTCCACTATTTCTCCTCTCTTTTCCAAATCATCAGCTTCTTCCTCTTCGTCATCCCCTGCCCTGAGAGTCAATGATGCAAAGTGGTTAGGAGCATGGAGTTTGGAGCACTATACCTTTGGGTTGGAACTTCTGTTCTGGAACTTTCTAGCTATGTAATCTCAATATGTTTACTGTAAAATAGGGAAAATAATAGTACCTACCATTTTGGTTGTGTCTCATACCATTTTCAAGAGCCTGGCATCATATTCTGTGCCCAGAAGAAACGTAGTAAAGTTGTGAGGATTAAGTGCAATCATAACGTGCGTGAGATATTGGCTAGCACATAAATACCCTATAAATATTAGCGATCATTATTATTATTAGGCACTTACATTTGGATGTCATTTAAGTACCTTGACATCAATATATTCGAAACTGAACTTGACTCTTCCCCAAATCTGGACCTTTTCATTGCAGTTCTGATAAGTGGACTTAATCAACCCAGCCACTAAATGGAGAGTTAGATAAACATTTCTTTCCTCTTTCTTTCACCCATGTCTATACCCAATGTCTAAGACCAATTAATTTTATCTTCTTAATATCTCTTAAGCCATCACTGCGCTTTCCACACCTACCGCACTTCTTTGTTTCAGGCCTTGCACATACCTATCCAAGTGTTTTTAAACACACACCTCAAACCCTATAACTACCTTCAGTTGCTCCATTTAGCCTGGCTTTCAAGGCCCTCTAGTCTGATGCTGCCTCTCTGTCCAGCCTCATCTCTGCATTCAGGCCCTCACCTCACCTAACACCAAATTCTCAACTTCAGCTGTAATAAGCAGTCATTTAATCAAACATGCCATCCTGTCCCCTATCTCTGTAGCTCATATATGCCAGTTCCCTTCCCTGGAATACCCTCCTCATTACCTCCTCCTGTGTCTTACCCATGAAATTGTACTCATCCTCAAAGATCTAGCTCAGGTCTCTCCTCCTCTGTCATCTTTATTTAGTATCAATATTCCACCTTATGTTTACTGATTGAATTTAGTTCACCATATTGCATTGTCATATGTTAACTTCTACATGTATTTCCTACTGCATTTGGAACTCCTTCATCCAGCAGAGATTGGATCATTTTTATATTTCCAGAGCCAGGCACAGTGCCTGGCACTCACATATTAGTTGAGGGAATGAATAAACCACATATAGCAGATGTACCTTTCCAAAATTATCTAATTACTTTTATTTACTTAATTGCCAGCCTACCTACACCTCCTGCACACCCAGAACTGTTTTTACAATTGCATTTAGGCTTTATGCACTCTTTCTTTCTGCATTGATGGACTTTATTAGGAAAAGCCCTATAAAATTCAGATGTATAGGTGTTATTTCAAACGATATTCATTATTTTGCTGTGTCCCCTTACCACAGGAGAAACTTTTCTCAAGTTTCTGTACTCAAATAGCTGCATTTCTTCTGAGCAATATGCATTCTTTCATGTGCCAAACTTTTTTATTTCTGTACACTTCAGACCTGACTGAAGATGTCACCACACTCATGCTGCATACTTATCTTAACTGGATGCTTTTTTTTTCTGACCGTCATTTGTCATCATCTTTGATTTTTCCATTTTATTGTCTTGTTCAATTGTCTGCCCTTTTTTGTTAGCTGCTTCATATCTATTTTAGAACAAGACAAATTGTACAATTCATTCTTAGGTATGTAAAGGAAAGTGAAAAATAAGGTAAAATGAAGATG
This sequence comes from Tadarida brasiliensis, assembly GCA_030848825.1. Lineage (NCBI taxonomy): Eukaryota > Metazoa > Chordata > Mammalia > Chiroptera > Molossidae > Tadarida > Tadarida brasiliensis. The sequence continues at coordinate 52,792,570 of CM061267.1, forward strand.
ATAACATGTGTACCAGTGACTAAGGGAGGAGGGAACAGAGGAGAACATTAGAATTTTCTAACAAGAATAATTTTAGCGATAATGTCTTGCTGAGCGTATTAATACCCAACCAACTAACATTTTTAGAACAACTATGTGCTAGGCATGGGGGTGCAGAGATATACAACATAGTCTCTCTACTCACAGGAACTCACAGTGTAATCAGCTCTAATTTCCATTCCATTTAGGATTGTAACTGAGATATAGAGAAGATACCATTCCCCCAAAGGGACCTCTTCCCCAGCCAACAGGAAAGTAACATTTTTAGAGTGTAGACTAAGCTTCCATGGTAAATGCGTCAAACGATAGGTGGCTTAAATGGCTAGAAGTATATTTCTTGGTCATAAACCAGCGTGGAGGTAGGTGGTCCCGGGTGGGTGGAGTGATTCTACTGTGTACAGCACATAGATTCCATATCCAGGGGCCAAACTGACTGCTCCAGCACTCACAGGTTTTAGCAGCAGGAAGGGTACAGGACCAGGGAAGCGTGCTCATGGGTCACTTCTCCTCACCTTCCTATGGACAGGACTTAATTCCTTTGTCAGAGGAAGCTGCAGGGGACACTGAGAAATATTCTAACTGGGGACCCCAGTCCAGTTAAAGTTAAGAAAGGAAGAACAGGTATTGTAGATCTCTAGCAGATATCTGCTAACATTAGCAACAAGGATTCTTCTCCTCCTCCTCCTCCTCCTCCTCCTCCTCCTCCTCCTCCTCCTCCTCCTCCTTCTTCTTCTTCATAGTAGTAGTAGTAGTAGTAGTAGTAGTAGTAGTAGTAGTGTTACTATTATTTGATGGTTATGGTGATTATCCTGATTTTCATTTTTACCTCTGAATGTTATTTAAAAGCCATGTACATATGCTTAGTCTTTAGGGCAATTTAGAGCTTCCCCCTCTCTCCTCTGCTTCATCTGTGAATTTCATCTCTTCAAGTTCTCAAAGGTCCAAGATTTTAAAAAGATTGTTACACAGCAGTATTTTAAAAAATAACAATTCCCCAGCAATTCAGATGGTATATTTTGCATTCTGATTTTTCATTTAAAACTTTTATTTATATAATAAGCAAAGTTTTGAAATATGTATGGATATCTCCCCATAAAATGTGAGGGCATGAGCACAGGAAAAAAATGAGTCATAAGTTTTAGTGTTTAAGATCTCATTATTGACAGCATATAGTAGAATAAATCTTACCTGAAAGAGTTCACTGTTCCCCCATTTGTAGGTTATAAAGATATATTTTAGTTTTTCTCCTATTTCATTTATTTTATAATGTGAGAGATGATAAGTTATTATGAGACACAAATCAAATTGAGATGGGAAATAGGAGAGGAAGGGAAGAGGAAAAATACTCTCTAATATTGCTGGTTCTGTGTATAATTTAGCTGTCTTTAAATATTAAGTAATCTTTTATACTGATCATAAGTATATTCCTGAACACAGGGAGAACTATTTTCACTCTAAATTTATAACATTTTTAGAAGCTTAATTATCATACTTGAAGGTCAAATGGTGCTTTATTGCAATAAAATACAAAAAGTAATAAAGAAATTATTTCTGGGGAGATGAAATTCTAGATTCATAGCTCATTAAATGATAACTTCACGGACCATGTCTAATTTGTCATATTTAGCTTTGGAAGTTTTATGCATTTGAATTTCAAATTAGGTGAAGAGATACCTGAGGCAAAACTACCTAGGGCCTTTGAATTCTAAAACGATTCGAGAGATATAATTTCCATAGCATAATACATTTATTTGTAAGAAGTGTCCGTCACTATATATATATATAGTGCTTGTCTGACTCAAAGCCTTCTCTTTATTTTAAGTAATCAATAATATTAACACAAAGCTCATTAACCACTTCCTCAATTCGTTTTTTAGGTATCCCTTTTTTCTTTCTGCCCAGCATATTGAAATCTCCATTCCTTGTACTGAATAAACTATTGAACAAATTAACTGAAATATATTTTGGAGTTGCATGAGTACTTAAAAGTTTCCTTCCAAAATAAGTCAGTTAAAAGAAAAACACTTTTATCAAAAGGGACCTTTGGGGGAATTAAACACAACCTCATTCTTTCTAATGTGACCTCATGATCTTAAGGGAAACCCTTTTAGTTTTTGTCCATTGAATATGATGTTGGCTATGGGTTTGTCATTTATGGCCTTTATTACTTTGAGGTATGTTTCCTCTATTCCCAGTTGCTGAGAGTTTTTATCATGAGTGGGTGCTAGATTTTATCAAATGTTTTTCTGCATCTATTGACATGATGATGTGATTTTTATCCTTCATTTAGTTTTTGTGATGTATCACATTTATTGATTTGTGAATATTGTACCAACCTTGCATCCAAGGAATAAATCCCACTTGATCATGGTGTATGATCTTTTTAATGTATTGCTGGATCTGGTTTGCTAATATTTTGTTGAAGATTTTAACATCTATGTTCGTCAGGGATATGGGCCTATAATTTTCTTTTTTTGTAGTGTCTTTGTCTGGTTTTGGAATTAGGATAATGCTGGCCTCATAAAAAGAGCTTGCAAGTCTTCACTTCTGTTGAATTTTTTTGAATAGTTTGAAGAGGATAGGTGTTAGTTCTTCTTTGAATGTTTGGTAAAATTCACCTGTGAAGCTATTCGGTCCAGGAATTTTGTTTGCTGGGAGGTTTATTTTTGTTTTGTTTTGTTTTGTTTTGTTTTATTACTGCTTCAATTTCATTAGTTGTAACTGTCCTATTCAGATTTTCTAATTGAGTTTTGGAAGATTGTATGTTTCTAGGAATTTATCCATTTTGCTCAGGTTGTTCAATTTGCTGGCACATAGTTGTTCATAGTATTTTCTTCCAGTTTTTTATTTCTGTGATGCAGTGTGCTGATGATGTTTTTTTTGAGTTGTACACTTGAAATCCGTATGGTTTTATGAACCAATGTCACCCCAATAAATAAAAATAATGTGACCTTATGAGATGCTTGTGAGCTCAATTTCTGCAAAAGCATAGACATAGAAATGCTTTTTAAAAAATGAAGTTTTCCTTTACTTTCAGCATGTAATTTGCCTCTTAGACAAATTCAATTGATAATAGGAAGAATTTCTGCTTCAATTTTATTGATGAACATATAATGATCCATGTTTATGTTGTTTACTAAAAAGTACCCAAAGATTTAAGCTATTAGAATGTGATTAAGAAAAGCATGACTGTGAGCTCCAGGATCCAAATGAAATCATAGAAACTAATATGGAATTAGAGGTGTTTACTTCCTGTTTCAGTTTACAGAAACTTTCAGATCTTTAATTTCTATCTGCAAAGCTCAGCTAGTGTTCTCTTACCAGTGTCACAAAGACAAATTATTAATTATAGCCTGTGAGATACTCTAGGTCTAGATAATAGAGAAAATATAATTATTAAGTGAAAGATAATGTTCACTGAGTAACTCACTATCTAATACCGAACAATGATAGCTATTTAGCATTAGTTGGGTTTAAAAGTTTGGAAAGAAATTGGTAAGTAGTTATTTTCATATAATAGTGGTCAGATTAACTCACACCGAGTGGAAAATAATGAGCTATTAAAAAAAAGATCTCACCCTCCACCCCAAATAAAGATATCCCTTAGGAAAGGGACTTGCAACTCCTGTGATTCTAGAATCAGCATCAACATACAAGTGTTTATATGGGCTAAGTCCTTTTTTTTTTCATTTGCTTAACAAAATGTCAGTACCTTCTTTTTCTACTTTTATTTTAAACAAATAAATAGTACCCTTATTTAGAGGGACCCAGAAGCATGTTTTTCTTAGAAAATTTTGCTACTGAATTTATTTGTTTTCATGTTAGGCCTATACTATAGTCTTTGTGATGTGAATTGCTTGTCTTCATGTGAATTGTGTCTCTTTGCACTGTCTCACATAATAATCATTTACCTTCACTATTCTTGGCATAACTGTCTTTATCAAATCTGCATTAGTGTGGACATCTTGTATTCAGTCAAGGCAGTTCCAGTCTTTTTCTTGTGATAGCTCATGGAGTTTAGTAAACTATTGCAAAAATAGCACAGCTGAATAAAAAGAAAGCTCTACAAGGGATATATTTTTTCAATTAAAATTTGAAGTATCTTATAAAAACAATGAATCATGTTTCCTTTTATTTTCAACTGCATTAGCTTATCAACTTTAAAAAAATCCATTCCTATTCTCTTTACATATTGAATGAAATATTAGTAAAATTACATACCTAATCTTCAGGTCACTTAATAGTTTCATAGCATCTAGGAAAATGTTTGGCTAAACAAAGATCTAGAATATCACTGAAGCATTTCATTATTGATCTAAACTTTTGTATTCTGGAGAATTTGGATGACAAATAACTTTTTTTTTTTAATCCTCACCCAAGGACACCTTTTCAACCTTTTCATTCTTTGTTCAGATAGAGTGGGAGGGAGAGAGAGGAAGAGAGAGAGAGAGAGAGAGAGAGAGAGAGAGAGAGAGAGGGAGAGAGAAACATCGACGTGAAAGGGACACATCGAGTGGCTGCCACCTGCACGACCAACCAGGGCCGGGGACAAACTGCAACCCAAGTACATGCCCTTAGCGGGAACCGAACCCGGGTCTCTCTGGACCGCAGGCTGACGCTCTAACCGCTGAGCCAAACCGGCCAGGGCAACAAATAACTTTAAGTTTTAAAGGTCTTTGGCTTTTTCAACTAAAAACACATCAAAGTATGCCGGGCCTTCATTCTTAAACCTTTGCTGTAAACAGAATTTTCAAAAACATGGTGGCTTGAGTGAGATTCTATCATGATTCCTACATTCTGTTGCCTTGCTTTTACTTTTTAAAAATACAATCTTCATTTTAACTTGCCTGTTTAGCATTTCATATTTTAATTGTGGTTTTGACTAAGTTGATTCCTTTTGATGACATTTGGTGTGCTACTTAAGTTATCAAGATATAATTAAGTTCAATTTCCAGTTCAATCAAGTTACTTGAACCTGATCAAGCTTTACAAAGGACATAGTTTCTGTGGATTTCAATGACATTAGTTTGTGAGTGAAGTTTACAGAGATGTGTGCTTATTTTGAGTGTGATCTAGAGTTCATTGAAATGCAAATTTATTACCCTTCATGGTTCTATTAACACAGAAAGAGATGTTGTCATTTTACCTGGGATAAATGACAAATTAATAGATCTTCAAAATTATAAGTTGGATTTATTTATGCATTGCCAGTGTTCATGGATCTCCTTGGAGTGGTCCATGAAATCCAGCTGCAGGATATGGTATATCATGATCATTGCACTTTAATTCAAAAACACCATTGAAAGTTTGGCTTCTAACCATTGCACTGTTTATAAAAGTTTACAACTTAGTGGTAGAAACTTCATGTTAAGCTGAATTGCCTCAACATTTATAAATGATTTAATAAGTAATCCAGTGTTTGAATAAACCAAAGTGAACTTCTGGTATTCTTCTCAGAGTGAATTTTTTCCATAGTATAGGCTGTACATTTATTCATTTTTGTAAATCTAGGGATATTCAAATTTGTTAACAATTCTGTTAGGCTAAAAAGTGAGTCCTTCACCCTGGCCGGTTTGGCTCAGCAGTTAAAGCGTCGGCCCGTGGACCAGAGAGTCCTGGGTTCGGTTCCCGCTAAGGGCACATACTTCGGTTGTAGTTTGTCCCCGGCCCTGGTTGGGGTTGTGTGGGTGGCAACCACTCGATGTGTCTCTCTCACATCGATGTTTCTCTCTCTCTCTATTCCTCCCTCTCTCCCTCTCACTCTATCTGAAAATAAGTGCAAAAATGTCCTTGGGTGAGGATTAAAAAAAAAAATGTGAGTCCTTCATAGCATCAAGTCTAATGGGTCTTATCAGTGAAACTAAATAAGAACCATTTAATGAAACTTCTCCTGCAGTGATCTCTCTGGATAGAGAACCACTCTAGGCTGTCTCTTTCCCTCTCTCTAACTCAGTCTCCTCTGACAACTAGCAGGGCCCCCACCCACAGTACAACCTCCTGTGTATAACCATGATCAGCTGTCTGAGCTGGTATTTTTATCACCATAAAAAAGACACCTGGAAGAAAGTGAGATATCTTTTAGACTTCTGTTAAAGGTGTGTCTATCCTGTTTTCTTCAAAGCCAAAGCCTACTTCTTTAGGAACATGTGTTTTTTTTATCTCTCATTCTTAAAACACAACTTCCCAGTATAAGCTGCTTGGCAACTTTATGTGCTAGCTAAAGTTGATTTATGCAATTTCAGATTCAAAGGAGCTGGGAAGTTGGACCTAGGTGAGTGGTGGGGTTGGGGAAGTCCTTAAAGAGACAGGGAATCAGCAACAGACCAACAAAAAGTTTAGATAAAAACATTCAAGCATGCCCAGCCAGTGTGGCTCAGTGGTTGAGCATCGACCCATGCACTGAGAGATCGTAGGTTCGATTCCTGGTGGGGGCACATGCCCAGATTGTGGGCCTGATCCCCGGGTGGGGGGGGGCATGCAGGAGATGGCCAGTCGATGTTCTGTCTCATCGATGTTTCTATCTCTTCCTCTCTCTCTCTTATATCAATAAAGAAAAAAAATTAAAAAACAAAACAAAACATTCAAGCAATCTAGAAAGATGAATCAGAACTAGTGCAATGGCAAAGGAGCAGAAAAGATATACTTGGAGGATGCCAGTAGATACTACTTAGAAGGTTGACAAATTAGGACTTCTCTGATGTATGTACTTTATATTTAATAAACGAAAAGACCTTTTTTCCAAATTTATATAATTCAGGAATTTAGTAATCCATCCATGTTGGTAGTATAAGGCAAAGCAAGTACTATCCAAGTGGGAGTGTAATAAATGATACTGAACTATATTCTTCTTCTTCAGGCTATTTATTCTAATTTTTCTGTGGTATATTTACCCTGACAAATGTGAAAAAGATGGTGAACTTCCTACAAGCTTAGAACATTTTGTTTTACCACATAAAACTAGATTGGTATAGCCACTTGGTGAGAGGTGATTGAAATAAGCATCTCAGGCCCAGTGCTTGACTAGATTTTGGACCATACATGTGTAAATATTTTTCAAGGAAATTTGTACTTTTCCTTTAATCAAGTTTAATGTGTACTAAGTATGTTCCCTTTTCTTGAGGAACTAATGTTTAGTTATTTCAGACAGTGGGTATTTTTGTTAAAAATATTGAATTGACTTTTCCTAATGAGTGATTTAAAATATGATTTAAATTTGTTGCGTTAAAATAAATCCAGGAAGATACTTACTAGGTGTTTAAACTACCCAGACTATTTATACTAAAGGACTATTTGACAAAGTTGTGCATATATTTGACATTTTTCAAAGGTTTGGATCTTTAATTATTTATTTTCCAAAATATCATAAAATATATTACCGCTAAGAAGGAGCTTTCAATTCAGCTCATTATTTATTGAGAATCTATTACCAGCTTAAGCTGGTGTCTTGTGTGGACATGTTTTCTTTCTTTGAGGAACATTTATTCTTCAGAGAAAAGACATATAGTACTTAATACAGAGAACAGTTCTGCATGCTGTCAAATAAAGGCTAAATTATATAATTAAAATCAGTGGTTTTAAAATTTCGCTTTCTATTAGAATCACTTGGGGAAGTTTTTAAAAATACAAATTCAAGCCTCCACTCCCAGAGATTCTGATTCCATGGGTCTTTTTTAAATGGCCCTCCCCTGATTATGTTGTAGGTAGTTCAGTAAAAGATGCCATGTGCCAAAATGATTTAGAAAACATAAATATCAATATGGATAGACTCCTTAAAGTAGAATAAAACGCCTTGTAACTTATTCTCTTTATTGGGCCCAGGCCCTAGTCATCAGAGTTATTTAAAATCAAGTAAGTAACCACTCTGTAAAGTACATGGTTGTCTAACCACTGTGCTGTACATCTGAGACTAATACAGAATAATATTGAATGTAAACTGTAACTGAAAAAACAAAAAAATTGTTTTAATAAATAAAATCAAGTAGGTAAACGTAATTTATGTCTCTGCAGAATTTTTGTTATAGTCATCTAACCATTGTACTGACTAGTAAATATTTCTAATTGATATTTGCCATAAATTTTACATTTAATTTAACTTATTTCCCAGTTTTTGAAGTTACTATTATATATATGTGTGTGTGTGTGTGTGTGTGTGTTATTTTCCCCCTTGTTAACAAATTTATGTCATAAGTACAAAGCACTCCTTCTGTAAAGAGCTAATATTAGACATGATAAACTAGCATAGTATCTTAAGAAACAAAGCAAACAAACAAAACACCTCTTTGGTACAATTCATTCATTAGGTGCTACAAAATCTAATTTCTTGTCTTTGCAGTGAACTTTCTTTAAAGAGCAATCTGCACAGTAGTTCAGAGTGTGGTCTCTGAGGCCAAATTCACTGGGTTCATTTTCAGATCTTGCTTAGCACAGTGTCTGATAACATGATGTTCACAATAGATATCAGCTTTATTAGGATTATTGTGGTTTCTCCTTCAACTCTCTTCTCTCTTAAAACTCTCTCTTCCTTATTTTCATAATGAAATGCACTCTTTCTCAGTCTCCTTTGATAGCTCCTCTTCTTCTACCAGTCCCTTAAATGCACATTTACATCTTTATTTCACTTCTTTTTTATACCCTACATTCTCTCTGAGTGACTCAGTCTTCTTCCATAACTCCACCACCTCCTGTGTGATAATGATTCCCAGTACAGCTCTTGTTCAGCATTGTCCAATAAAAGTACAGTGAGAGCCACAGGTATAATTTAAACTATTCTAGTAGCTACTTGTAAAAAGTAAAAAGAAATAGATTAATTTAATAATGCATCTTAACACAGAATACATGAAATACTACTCATTTCGATATACTGTAGTCAATATAAAATTATCTGAAATCTGGTGTGTATTTTACACTTACAGCACATCTTAAGTATGGGAATATTTAGTCTGTTTTAAGATTTCATAAAATTTACAGTTGAAACTAGATTTACATATTCAAGTGTTCCATACCTACTTAAAGGTCTTCTAGTTTTATTTTTTTTTAATTTATTTTTTTTATTAATTTATTTTTGTTACAGATGTTTCTCCTTTTTTCCCCATTGACACCCTCCTCCCCATCCCCCCACCCTGTCCCCAGCTTTGTTGTCCATGTCCATCACTTATGCATACATGTGCATAAGTTCTGTGGTTTATCTCTTCCCTCCCCCCCCACCCCCTCTTCTGAGGGGTGTCAGTTTATACCCTACTTCCACATCTCTGGATCTACCCTGTTCCTCAGACTGTTATGTTCATTATATTCCACAAATAAGTGAGATCATGTGATATTTGTCTTTCTCTGCTTGGCTTGTTTCGCTTAGGATAATACTCGCGAGGTCCCTCCACGTCGTCTCAAAGAATAAGAGATCTTTCTTTCTTACAGCTGCATAGTACTCCATTGTGTGTATGTACCACAGCTTTTTTATCCATTCATCCACTGATGGACACTTGGGCTGTTTCCAGATCTTAGCTATTGTAAATAGTGCTGCTATGAACATGGGGGTACATGTATTTTTTCTGATTGGTGTTTCAGGCTTCTTAGGGTATATTCCTAGAAGTGGGATCACTGGGTCAAATGGCAATTCAATTTTTAATTTTTTGAGGTAACACCATAGTGTTTTCCACAGTGGCTGCACCAGTCTGCATTCCCACCAGCAGTGTACTAGAGTCCCCTTTTCTCCACACCCTCGCCAACACTTGTTGTTTGATGATTTGTTGATGGCGGCCATTCTGACAGGTGTGAGGTGATACCTCATTGTTGTTTTAATTTGCATCTCTCTGATGATTAATGATGTTGAGCATTTCTTCATATGTCTCTTAGCCATTTGTATGTCCTTTTTGGAGAGGTGTACATTTAGTTCCTCTGTCCATTTTTTAATTGGGTTCTTTGTCTTCCTTTTGTTGAGTTGTATGAGCACTCTGTATATTTTGGAAATTAACCCCTTATCTGATGTATCACAATACCGGTTATCAGGTTATACTACAAAGCTACTGTAATCAAAACAGCCTGGTACTGGCACAAGAACAGGCATATAGACCAGTGGAACAGAACAGAGAATCCGGAAATTGATCCAAGACATTATGCTCAATTAATATTTGACAAAGGTGGCAAGAGCATACAATGGAGTAAAGATAGCCTCTTTAATAAATGGTGTTGGGAAAATTGGACAGCTACATGCAAAAAAATGAAACTAGACCATCAACTTACACCACACACAAGAATAAACTCAAAATGGATAAAAGACTTAAATGTGACTCGTGAATCCATAAAAATCCTAGAAGAAAATGTAGGCAACAAAATTTTGGACATCATACGCAGTAGAATCTTCACTGATACATCACCTAAGGCAACAGAAACAAAGGGAAAAATGAACACATGGGACTACATCAAACTCAAAAGCTTCTGCACAGCAAAAGAAACAACCATCAAAACAGATAGGGAACCCACTCTATGGGAGAGCATAATTGCCAATGATACATAAGGTCTTCTAGTTTTAAAATGCCGTTAAATCTGGATTTTTCTTCTAGCATAGCTAAAGCACTGACCATTGCGATAGAAACAAATATTTTCATATCTAGCTGAAATTCTTTAACTGATGTAAATGATTTTATAATATCTATGTCATGAGTTCTAATTTTTAAATAGTGAATTGACAATATTTTTTCATAGATTTGGAAGTCTTTTGAGAAAAAAATATAACCAAAGTATTATTTGGGCAGTGTCCCTTATTTTCAAACTCTTGTTAGAGTGTCCTTTCTTAAAATGCATTTTTGAACATCCAGTCCTTTGCTCATAAATGTTCAGATCATCATGCTTTCATGGTCAGGTCCAGGCTCCTTAGCATTCGATGTCATGATCTTGTCCTCTCAATCTTCTCAACTTCACCTTTCTCTTCCCTCCTCTTATGGTTCACCCAGTCATGCTGAACTTGTGGTTCTCCCAAAAGGCCATTTTCTCTTACCTCTCTGTGCCACTCCACTGTTCCTCCCTCCCTGCCCCTGCCTATCTTACTCCTACTAGTCTTTCAGACTCAGCACAGAAATCATCTTCTCTGGAAAACCTCTCCTGACAACCCTCTTTTCCTGATCAGCCTGGAATTAGTATCCCTCCCTTGTCCTCCAGCTCACCCCAGCACCCTCTGAACACTCTACCATAGCACTTACTACAGTATATTGTAGTTGTCTCCACCAGATGGTAAACTGTTTGAGGGCAAGGATGGTGGTTTTTTCCCTCTATTTCCCAAATACCCAGAACAGCCCCTGGCATGTAATAAGTGCTCAAAAGGTTTTTGGCATATTCATGAACTATCACATCACATTTATATTATATGTTTCAAGGGATACCTGACTAAACTTGAATAATAAGTATTTCCTGTGTGAACTCTTCACTTTAAGGATAATGTGTTACTTTTAAATATAACTAAATAGAGAGTTGGGTATCTTATTTTAGGATGTTTATTGACATTTTATTCTTACTTCTCTGAAAAGCTTCTAGCCATTTTATTTTTATATGACCTAAGTTTTGTAATTGCATTTGTGATTGTTTAATACTGAATTCTGATTTTGTTGCTAATCAATCATTTTTCCATTTTTTTTCTCTTAATTCAGCTCCAACAGAGGCTACTATGCACCTGCACCTAGGTAAGTGTTTAAGACCCCGGTGTCAATAACCTTAGTGCTAGTTCTACTTGTCTCACTCCTCTGGCTATGTGGGCAGATGAAACTCTGCCTGCTCTGATTTGCTGACAATTCACTGAAATTAGAGTCAGGTCTAGATTATGCTTGAACACAGGAACTGACTGAGGAGACAATCATGCTACCCAGCTGAGGGCTAATGGAAAGACTTTCAAAATTGTTAATACATTCATCCTTTGGATCCTGTTGAGTGTGACCATTTGACAGAGTAGTCTAATGCTGAATTTTCCCTAGTGCTCCTACCAATCATACATAGAACATAGAAGCAATGGGTAAGGAGCTATGAGTGTGAAGGGATTTATCTCACTTCAGATTTGACATTTCTGTTCAAATTAGTACTGTGTTGTAAAAAGAGAAATAATTTGCTCATTTCTTCAAAAACTGATACGAGACTCTTTAAATAACTCTGATTTGTTGAATGGCACCATGTTACATTACCACTGCTCATTTTTCTCATGATCTTTTCACAGTGCCACACACTTAGTGGGCCATAGTCCTTGAGGCAGGGTTCTGTGGTGGTTAAGAGGACAGATTTTGGAGCCAAACTGCCTAGTCTCCCCTTCACCACTTCCTAGCCATGTGACATTGAGCAAGTTACTTAACCTCTCTGCGCCTGTTTCCACATTTGTAAAATGGAAGTAATAATATTACCTACCTCCTGGGATTGTTATGAGGATGAACTGAATTCATATTTGTAAAGTGTATAGTCAACAATATAGCAGTGTTGGAAATCAATAAATACTTGAACAAATAACCCTTGAGGCTTACTCATGTCTTTGTAAAAAATTCTCTGTGAAACAAAAGAAATTTGAGTTAAATTTTCTCATTCGTTTACAATGAAGACTTATTTTAAAAATGATTTCCTACACTACACTATTTAATAAGAATGAAAAGAAGTCATGCTGGCTGGCTGGCTCCAGCCTTTTTGGACATCTCTCACTCTGGGACTTGCAGATGGGTCAGTGATTTGTCTCTTGGGCTTTTCCTTTCAACCTGTAAACCCAATTAATTTATTTTTCTCTTTGGAAGATCTGCCTTGAGAAGCTCTACTTTTATGTGATGCTACAGCTTGGGGCTGCTCTTCTTTGGCAGACAAACATAGTGCTTAGAAGCATGCCTTCTGGCAACAGGCAGGCTGGTGACTCACAGTGGCCCAGCTGAGTCTCCGCCTCGGCCACGTTGGGCATTTGAGAGAGCTGCATCCTGTAGGCATTTCCGGCACTGTGTCTAGTTGCTCAGGGGAATCATTAAATCACTCCCACGCACAGAATACATCACAGAGTTCTCTCCAGTGTAAATCCATATTCTCCCTATTATCCTGCCTGAGGCTTTGAGTCTCAAAAGCCATTCCTCTCAGTACATGCTGATTCACTGCTTTCTAGACTTTGTTATGTGCTTACCTGCTGACATACCTGGTATAAAGGGGGTGGGGATGGCTATAGGTGGTGATATCACCAAAGAGAATTCAGAAGTATGCTTCCTGATATTTGGAGTTGAACTTAATTACTCAGTGAATTCAATAAGGAAAAAAGAAAGGTAAAATATCATGTTTGGGAAAAAAAAAATGTGGGAGGTTATTTTTTGTGAATTAGATCATATGATTTTAATTTTTTTTAAAAACATATGTAAACTAGTTCAAACAAAATTATACAGGCTCAGAGAATTTATATTAACTGAAACAAACTTCCCAATGGAACCATGGGAATCATTTGAGAGAGTTTATAAGCACAAAATCCATTTTTTTACACCTCGAGTAGAAATAACTATTGTTTCTCACGCAACCTTGAAAGTGAGCCCACTTACATGTAGTTGGCCATGAAATTGTTGTTAGTCATTCACCCTCTATTCAGTGCAGATATCACATCCTCTATAGCTTATGAAAATCTTTTTTGCTCTTAGCATTCCCACAGCTCTTCTAGAGCTTAAAAATGGATGTTTAATATAATCTCAAGTGTAGTGATAATATATTGAAAACTATGGATGGTTCCCTGGCATGCCTTCTGACTTCTAACATGACTATAATGGGGAATTCCACTTATTCATGTAGATGATTTCTCCTGTGCAGCTCTAAGGGGGAAAAAAGTTAATTTAAAACACATTAAATAAAAAATGAGTGAATATAGGGAATGAGAGAAAGCAAGCCAGGGCAAGAGGGATAGTAGGAAAGAGAAGAGGAAATGGGTTAGTAAATACCAGCAATGTTAGCTGACAACAAATAGAGTGTTCTGTCCCTTCTTCACTTTAAAGTGAGTTGGACACTAAGTCTCTTCTGGGCGTGTCGAGCTCTGAAAGGCAAGTCTTGTGTGACCACTCCCTATAGGTTGGTGCTGACCTTGGCCTTCCTGCCTGTCTCACCTGCTTACTCTTTGGTAGGGTTTCTCTTTGGGGACTCTTGTTTCCATATTTCTAGGTGTCTGAACAGCAAAGCCTTTACTCTTTTCCCTTAGTAGTTTAGGGGCAAAGCAAATATAATCAACTGCTCATAGTGTTTAACTTAAAACACTATTATTCCTCATAAATACAGCATGTTGAGCCTTTTGTATAGCTAAATCTATTGTTTAGTATAATTTTTTTAAATACCTTTTTTTTTTTCCTTTTAGCTGAAATACATAGCGACAGTATTATCCTCCGAGATGACTTTGATTCCTACCACCAACTGGCATTGAATCCAAATATATGGTAAGTCACAGGAATATGCCTCACTTAGGTTTTTTTAATGCAAAAAAGAAATGATGCTGATGCTCCCTTGGAGCAGTTACATAAAATTAAATTGTTCTTTGGCAGTAAGGTATCAGTACGAATTGTTTAACTGGAGACCTGGGCTTAATGTAGACTGCATACTGTCTATTCTTTTTTATTATTTTTTTCTTTATTGATTTTAAAGAGGAAGGGAGAGGGAGAGAGAGATAGAAACATCGATGAGAGAGAACATCGATTGGCCGCCTCCTGCATGCCCCCCACTGGGGATTTGGCCCACAACCTGGGCATGTGCCCTGACCAGGAATCGAACCAGCAACCTCTTGGTGCATGAGTCAGTGCTCACCACTGAGCCACACTGGCCAGGCATGCATACTCTCTATGCTTGACTTAACTGAATCTAGATACCCCTCAAAGCTGTGGGTGTGCTTAGATGTTTTTTCAGTTGTATAAGTTCCTTACATGGAAAATATTAAGTTTTAAATGTCTGATTATTGCATTTACGCCAAGCAAAAGGGAAATTATTCATCTGAAATGACAGATGATTTGAGTCACACTTTCACATAACTTCTAAGCCATTAGGTCACCTCATTATTATACTCCAAACACCTCTTCAAAGACTATTTAGGGGCAGTTTCATGAGATTTTTGAGGGCCAAGGTATAGTGAACCAAAACTCACTTGTTAAAAACTTGTTGACGTGGACACAGATAACAGTGTGGTGATTGAGGAGGAGTGAGGTGGGTGGAGGTGGAACGGGATAAATGGTGATGAAACATTTTTAAATTAAAATAAATTTAAAAAAAGAAACTTGTTGAATACATAAATGGATGCATGAATTTTTTGGTAATTGTATTTTTGCTGACTTTGAAGAAATAGGCCTGTCTACCCAGAGCAACAATCAATCTGCAAAATTTGAGAGAATGTCTGAATGTGAATTTTCTGTGATACTACATGTTTTTGTATGCACAATTAAGAGTTCGAGATAAAGTAGAAGATTTAATGTAAACTTTTTGCAACCAAAATCCAAGCAATACTGAAGACTAGAAAGAGAATAACCGTTTTATTCTCAAATGTCAGCATATGATATCCACTTCTGTTTTTGTTTACTTTTCCTGTTCAACAAATATTAAGCAATAATTATTTACACAGTAAATTAAAAACAGATATGGTATCTTCTCTCAAGTAGTTTATAGTTTAGTAGAGGACACATTAAAAACATTTCTTAAAAATGTATAATCCAGGATAGAAATCCTGGATTAGAGGGATACAAATAACATGCTGTAGTTCCAAAAAAAAAAAAAAAAAAAAGAGAGAGAGATGACCCTATGGGGAGTTTGTTGGAAAAAGTGGCCCTTGACCTGAGAGTAGCAGATGACATATAGAGAGTGTTGGTGCTTAAATACTAGACAGAAGAACTTTTTATGTCTTTTCTAGAAAGAAATATAAATCTAGATAGTATAAATATGCAAACAGAATCATACTAGACAGAGTCATTAAGTCTCATAATTTATATGCCATTTAAAGAAATAATTTGTCAACAAAATATCACTTTCCTATGAATATAACCTAAATATAAATTTCTTAAAGTAAATGGAAACTCTTTATTTAAAAAAGGGTAAAAAGAAGAACTTTCTAAGCACTGCTTTCACCCAAGAAAAATTCCTTACCTCTCCTCATTGGGCTATTTTATTTTCCATTAATGTAGATATTATCAGATGATTTGTTTCTTTCAAAGCAAGTTCATTTCTGTCAAGCTAATTCATTTTCTTCAGTGAGTTTTCCTGACATATACAAAATGTGACTTTTATGTGTTTCAAATTCTGTTGTTTTTAAAATCAATGAAATATGATTGATTTTGCTTCACCCATTTTCATGACTGATCTATGCTTTCTTGACCAAAGTTATGGATTTTGTGTCCCTTTTACTTAAGGTATGGTTTTTTTCCTGCTTTAAAAAAAAACCAAAACTTTTATTAACTTTAAAAAGCCATATACTTCTATCTTCTATCAAATATGCTTCAGAGTAAATTTACTTTATCTCTTGTTGCCCACCAGCGCTTTCATCTAGCCTCTTTAAGTTTTAAAATAATCCAAACTATGAAACTCACAGCATTTGACAGATGACTTTGTTGATCAAAAGGTGTCGGAAGTACTGAGGTCAGGCCAGTCTGCTTTTTGACTCTTCAACTAGGCACTTGCCAGCTGGTACCTTGAGAAAAGAAAAAGCTTCACTTCTGTGAGCACTGTTGTCTTGTCAGTAAAAATGAGACGGATACTGCCCTTAGAGCACTGTTTTAAAGTTTGATAAGTCTGAAAAGGTCTGGCACCACGCCTGGTATATTGTAGATGCTCAATGCAAGTTAGTTCTCTCCCTCATTCTCTCTCTCTCCTTCCCTACCTCTCTTTCCCTCCCCTTCTTCTGCTCTCCCCACCCCCTTCTCTTTTCCCTTCCTCCTCCCCTTCTTTCTTCCTCCTGTGGTGTATTTGCATGTTGATCTCCTTGTCTTCTCTAAGCCTAGGTATGAACAAAAATCATTATTATTAAAATAATCTTTAGCTAATTTATTTAAATGAGTCTCCAAGTCTTCTCTCATTGCATTTGGATAAAAAAAACAGGCATCAAATTAAATATATCTATATTTTATGATATTTGGAATGTAATGAAAATATATTATGGCAGAATCATAGAGAAGGGGAAAAGAGGGTATTGAATGCCTTAAAACCCTTGAAAATGAACATGAACTCCCTAAAGTCAGAAACCAGAACCCAGTAAAATCAGATATCTCAGGAAATATTTCCAATAAAGTAAAGCCAACTTTGTTTTTCTAACTTCATAGACAGTTTTCACAGTCTTGACATCTCTGTTTTCTTGGCACACATATTGTCATGTGAGTTTATTCTTTATGATATTGTCTTTGATTCTCTTTACTCCCCACTCCCTCCCCACTAAACTAGAAACCACTGGGCAACTTGGTGGCAGTGTAGAAGGAAGGTCCTTGCTGCCAGCACCTTAACTGTGCTGCTGCCACACACAGGTAGCAACAGAGTGCCTGGTGCACTGCTTTGGGCCAAGTTCCCCTGACTAAATGCGTCACCAAGTGATTTACCACAAGAGAGAAATGCACTACTTTTATGAGCATGTTTCTTCCATAGGGTTCAAAAAGCATCCTATACACTATTTAATTTGTAACTTTTAAGGACAAGCAACATGAGAAATTAAGAAACTAAAGTCATGTCTGTACAATGATGGAGAGGTAGATTGGTTCAAAAGTTAGTCACTCATCACTTATTTTCTTCCATTAACTTTATCTAATGAAATCAACTTTGCTTTCACTCCATTTCATGTAATTCTTGATATCCAAGTTTCTTATCTTATGTATAAATAACTAGACATAAAAATAAAGAACACAAAACAGCCAAGTTACTATTCCAAGTCTGTGACAGCAGTTGGAATAGAACCAAGAAAGTTTTTTTTACATCAACTCAATATTGAACGCACTATCTATCTACTTAGTTTAGGTATTAGATTTGATCTAAAAATTAATAAATGTACTTAGTGAAAAGATCAAGAATATAAGAAAATAATAAAAGTAAGCCTTCCTCGTACACTAGACCTATAGTCCCTTCCTCCAGAGGCAACACTGTTAACAGTTTCTGCCAGTCCTTCCAAAATTGTTTATGCTTACACAACTATAGTAATTAGGAATTCTGTTCACAAACTTTTGTATCAGAGAAATAAAACATTCTTTGTTCTTTCATAACCCAACTTAATTTATTTTTATTGTCCCCCTTCTACCAGTGATGAAAACTTAATTTCAGTTAACTTTGGCTTCTCTCTCCCATTTTTCTGATGTTGTATCTAAGTTTCGGATGACTTATTAGTGCAAAAACAGGAGGTTGGTGGAGATGTACCTCTGGTCCCCCAGTCATCTGTTCCTGCAGATACTCACTGAGTCCTCCCCAGCTCATCTAGTCTGTGGTGACTGGTCCACACAGATAGCCTCATCCCTCTCCTGTCCACTCCCTCCTTCAGGGCAGTGGCTCTGTTTTGGGCCCTGCTTGAGAACATGGAAACTGTTCTGCTGCTCCTGGCCCTGGGCCATGGGCATCATCGCAATGCTATGCTCTGGGTGCTGTCATGAAGCTGTGGTCCTTCTGCCTCCCTGAAATGCAGAGCATAGATTTCTTCTGCTCTTTGCCCCCCAAGTTTCTCTGGACCCTGCTGAGGGAGTAGCCCTTTATCTTTCCACTATTCCCACAGGTTCTGATTGCTTTGTTGGAATGAGAGATGAGAAGTAAAGTTAAAGTAAAGAGAACCACAAAAGGCCTTCATGGGAATATAGTGGTGGCTCAGGCTTGATGAGAGTGACGCTTCTTCACGTTAACTTTGCCGTGATGCTAGAATGCATGCAGGTATACCTTGGAGTTACAACAGTAACTTCAACATTTCAAATGTGCCATTGAACCCGAGGGGGTGAGAGAGAGTAAGATGGAGCAACACCAACTTATCAGCACTGCTGACAACGCCCCATGATCAAGTATGTTCAATATTATTGTGTTAGTGATAATGGAGAACAGTAGTCTTATTCATATAAGAGAGACAACCCTCCAACCAACAAATAAATAAATAAATAAATAAATGAAGTGGGAAGAAAAATCTCATGTAACTATAAATTTAGAAAGAATGTAAAGACTTACAAATATGCTTGATCTCATTAACATTTCACTTAAACATCTACTTCTTGTACAGCAACCACACTTTCATAGTTCCTTTTTATGAGTTAAACTATTTTAGTATAATATAAACACTGCCAGTATTTCATATAAATGGAGAAAAATAATTTTCTTCATTAAAAAGAAATATATCTAGTAGCAAAAACTGGGAATCCATCAACAGAATGTATAAACAGTGATACATCCATACAGTGGAATACTACTCAGCAATAAAAAGGGATGAATTATTGCTAATTGAAACAACATGGCTAAATCTCTAAAATACTATGTTGAATGAAAGAACATCGTTTTTACTGTATGGTTTCATTTATATGAAATCCAAATTAAGCAAGCTTACCTAAAGTGATAGAAATTACATCAGTGGTTATTTCAGGGATGGGGAATTGACTGGGAAGCGCCAGGAAGAACTTTCTGGGGATGATGAACATATTATATATCTTGAGAGGGCATTGGTTACATATATTTGTGCATTTGTCAAAACTTAAAATCTATGTATTTTACTGTGTGCAAATTTAGTCAGTAAAAATTTTCAACAGTAAGAAAAACAATGAGGAAAATATGAAAAAGGAGACATTTTTTATTCATAACTTGGAGTTTAGTGAGAGAGTTAAAGGAACTACAAAGTGAGTGAATTCTTAAAAATTATTTAAGTTTTCCTAAGAAGTGTCTTTACCCTCCAAGCAATTACAAAATCAAGGAGGAATCATGGTTTTGCTTAGCAAATTAGCCCTTTAATGCTTGTTTTCTGACAGTCGCAGAAGGCACCCAGAGTTATAACATCACGAGGCTCTGATGT
This sequence comes from Tadarida brasiliensis, assembly GCA_030848825.1. Taxonomy (NCBI): domain Eukaryota; kingdom Metazoa; phylum Chordata; class Mammalia; order Chiroptera; family Molossidae; genus Tadarida; species Tadarida brasiliensis. The sequence goes on from CM061267.1 coordinate 52,812,560, forward strand.
TCTAGTGGTAAACTTGGGACTATTAGAAAACATGATGATAAATGGCAACTAGATGACAACAGATGTTTCCCCTCCAGCACAATAATAATAGCAGAGATGTCCTATTCAGCAGAGATCAGAGAAGAACAGGAGTTACTCCTCAGAAGAAGCATCTTAAATGAGTCAGTTGTGATGCCAACAGGGATATGAGACATCAAGAAGAAAAACAAAAATGAAGTTGTTTCAGGTCCTATGGTACGTGAAGACCTTTGTCAATCGTCAATCAGTTTATCATACAGAAAGCTCACAATTTACAGCTAAGGAAGCTAAAGCCATGGCTGGCGTTGCATAGCATTGCTTGAATCAAGAAAAGATTAGAATATTTCTATTTTTACATGTAAAAGATAAAACTACAATAGCAGGGAAATAGATTTGGTATTCTCTTGAAAATACTAATTTATTGGAGCAGTTATCCTGAAGTGGAGCAAAAAGACTGGTGATTTGGCTTATTAAAGTTCATTTTCTTTGACAAAAATAGTTGTCTCAACAAAGAATTTGGAAAGACTGAGATTTTAGGATGGGGTTGACTTATTGTAGCTGGAGTTTTATTCAGTGATTAATAGCCTACCCCATAAGAGAAAAGAAGTCAAGAAAGCAGTAAAATGACTTCATAGTTCATTAGTGTCTTAGCATCCCCATAAATAATAAAAACAGAGGGGATTCAATTTCCGAGCCGAGTATGAGAATCACAATTAAGTGCAGTTTCCAGGTAATCAGAAAAAAGTAAGACTAATGAACAATATCCCTGAGAAAGAAACCAGATAAAAGTACATCCACTTTGCTCAATGTTGAGCAGGCCCTTGGGCAGTAAGCCTGGAAGACAGTGCTGGGTGAAGGGGAGCAGTAGCCACGGACACCAAAGTCCCAAGGGATTTTTCTATTTTGTAACAGTGATCACTTAGAAGACATTTGACCTAAAAGTATTACCTGGTGGGACATGGAGCATAAACCTGAGAGCAGGTGACTAAAGGAGATTGTGAATAATGAGAAAAATCAGGCATGATAAGTAGTTTCTCTGATGACATATCTTTGCTAGAACCTCTAATATATCAGTGTATTTTGAGGTTGTGGAATTATAGTGTGATCTCTAGGGTTTGATGGCCAATATTCTGGTCTAATGTGCATCTTTTTCTACTTTTTCTCTCACTTCCTCTGTGTTGTTCCACCATCTCTCATTCTCTCTTCTCTTTTGTTAATAAGATTGTCTCTTATTACAAAACTCTTCTCTAACCTTCCTCTCTTGCTTCCTTCCCTCGCCTTTGCTACCATGATGTAATTGCTCTGGGATAAAGCTTTATCTACAGTAGAAAGGTTATCCAGGAGGCGGCCCACTAATAAACTAAGGTGTGAATCTGGAGGCATATTATTTCCTTCTTTGGTCTCTGTTTTAGGTGACAGAAGCAAGAGCTCACTCAGTGGAATTAAATGTCAAGTACATTTGAAACAAGTGAGAAAATATTTCTTCAAGTAGCATCTAGTGGTATTAACCATAGTAGGGGGTCAGAATATTGTGTGCAGTAGTAGCATATCAGAAGGGTTATTTTAACCCATATAATATGTGTCATTGTACCTGTTTACAAAGGAGAGATCAAATTTTAAAACTCTCTAGTGAAATAAGAAGAGTTTTCTTACCTTCCTCAGTGAGAAGTAATGAGCAAGAATGAGCTATAAATGGAGTTTGTCATTTTCACATTTAGAGCATATTTAAATAAGAACTAAGTCATGACATTGTTGAAGGTGATATTCTCAGTCTAATAGAGTGAACTTGCTGCTTTTTTTCTAAAAATATTCCACATTTACAAAGAGAGTAGAATTTTTGGAGATTTTTTTAAAGCTTTATTTTTTACAAGTAAGTAGTCATACCCTCTTTATCATAACTGTTTATGGGCAAAAGTTGAGTGTTCTGGTTGTTGAGGTTTGAATGGGAAGTACAGGGAGCTCAGGTGTTTCCAGAAGAAGTCGCTGAGTGCCCTGCTCCCAAAGGCCCACAGGGTCGCGTTTCCTTCGGTGGGTGCACCGCCCTGATCTGCCCTGCCGCGAGGCACACATCCGAGTTCCTCAGCATGTGCAGTGTCAGCTGTGCCTGCGGGGAAAGATGTGTATCTTTGGGTCGGGAAAATTACAAGAGATTTTTCTTTTCTTTTTCTTTTTCCATTTTAAAAGTACTTTTTATCATCAGAAACAATATTGAAATTATTTTAATATGTCCATTCAGAAATGCTGGTGAATAGACAATTCTGGCTCGTAGAATGCCAGATTGCTTCTTCGGAAGCTGAGTCTCAGACACTGACTCCTCCTTCAGAAGCAATACATTATGAACAGATAATACAGTGTCCTCAGTCTTTGGGCAAACAGCATGCATTTCAAATGAGAATTTGATGGTGACTGATTGTCAGTAAGTTTCCAGGTGATTAACTTGTTTCAGCAGAGTGCCTGACTAAAGGCTGAGTGATTTCCCTCTGATCTGATAAGAATGAGCCATGTAATTAGACTGCTCTTGAGAAAATAATATTTCAGTTATTTATGTATTATCAGGATAATGTCACCACCAATCATTCATAAACCTCCAGTTGTGAGAAGGGGCCCAATTTTCTTATTAATCCTCCTCCTCTTTCCTACATCCTGAAAGTCCCATGGGAGTCACTGTCGTTATGTGGGGCCCCTGGACTCTGGGAATGTTTCACTTTATCTTCTTCTGTGCATCCTGAATGGGTGCTTTGGCATGTTTTCCAGCTTAATAAGTTAAAAATCAGGATTAAAAACAATTATACCTTCAGAAGTGTACTCTCTACAGCACAAATGCACATCACATATAGTTCTTTATCCAGACATAAAAACAGCCACCTAAATAATAAAAAACAAAGATAGAGAATTGACACCAAAAAAAAACAATTTTCAAACTGCCAAGGAGCTTGTAATAGTGAAAAACAAAACTTTGGTTCAAAGCTTTCTTTTTCTTTTGTTTTTGGTTTTACCCTAGTTGGGTTGGTCAACAAGTACCTGACTTTATATTTACTGATTATTTTCTGGTTTTGTTAGTGAAAAAATGATAGTGTTATAGTGTACATATAAAATAGTAATGCATTATCTATGGTTGTATATAAGCAAAGGAATATTGAATTTAATTATGTATTCCAAACCAGCAGATTCATTCTTAACATTTTCTATGAAGTCCATAACATTTTTTTTATTTTTGTACATTTTCACTTGCAAAACAAAATTCTTTTATAAAAGAAAACAATGTTAATAAAAGTCATTGTAGCTTTTCAAAATAAACTCTGACAGTAAAAATGATGGCAGACTCTTTGAAATGCACATTGTTTTTATATAATCAGAGTTCTATTCTCTTGTCTGTATTACAGTGGAGTGACAAGAATGTTGTACAAGGAGCAAGGAAATCTAATTTCTATTCCTGTTCTGTCATTTGTAAAATGAGGGGATGATGAGACTTGGTGATATTTTAGGTGCCCTCTGACTTGAACGTGCAATGATCTGTGAACTCCAGTAATAGATAAGCTTCATGTGGAACCTAAGTGTGTGATAAATAGGTTCAGCAAGGGTTTAACAAATTCAGGCTTTGCGTGGTCTTTGGGGATAGCAAGCATTTCCCTTAAAATGTCTTTTAATCATACTGTTCATGACAGAATATATTTTGAGGTGGGTGATTTGTATTATGTGCCATGGTATTTATCAGATTCTTATGCTCTGTTTTTCATATCGGGAAAAAAAGAAAATGAGGAGGAAGATTTTGTTGTTGTTGTTTTGGATTAGAATAATATTCAGTATTACTTTTCTTATTAAACAGAGAAGCAATTCATTTCTAATTCTTAACCTAGGAGATCACATTCCTTTTTAAATTGAAAAACAAAAAATTTGTGTAACTGGGATTATTTAAAACTTCCTTCTTTCCATCAATCTCTGAAAAATACGTTATCTAACTTTACAAAACCCATCATTTTCTTGAGAAAATTCAACTATGAGACCACAGTTTAAATGTTAGGAACAATCAGCATTTTTTCCTCTGAGCCTGAAAATATTGCACCTCTCATCATTCAGCAAAATGAACCCCAGTTCTTAGGAACTCGTAGAGGAGCAAGATTTCAAACTACTAGTATTCTTCCCAGAGAGCACCCATTGGGGTTAAGTACCTAACTCTACTCAACCAAGTTAAATTGTTAGAGACAGAGGCAATTTGAGAAAGAGAGGAGCATGGACAATATGATTTCCCCCCAGAAATCCATTTTTGAACCGCTTCTTTTCTCACTTTGTACATCTTCCCCTCTCCTCTGACCCCAATAATATGCACTCCTATGATTTCAACCATATCCTAAACTGTCATAGCAGTACTGATCTCCTTTCTCTGAAGTTCAGATGCCAATATAATCATTGTCAGCTGGTCATCGCCAGTCGTCAGCATCACCGGAGAGCAGTCCATTTCCAAGCCCTGTAATTCCCTAGAGTCATGCTGTCCAGTATGGTAGCCACTAGTCACATGGCTGTTGAGCACCTGAAATGTGGCTGGTCAGAACTGAGGTGTGCTGTAAGTGTAAATACACTTCACAATTTGAAGACATTATGAACAGAGAATATAAACTATGTCATTAATAATTTTTATTAATTACATGTTAAAATATTTGAATATATTGAATATTTGAATATATTAAATGAAACATATTATTAAAATTAATTTCACCTGTTCCTTTAGATTTTTTAATGTAGCCATTAGTAAGTTGAAAATTAAGTGTGGTTCATATTATATTTCTATTGAATAGCAATACTCTAGAGTGTGCTTCCTTTTCTCCACCTCCACCTTATTTCAGGCACTATAATGTCTTACTTGTGTTACCTCAATAGTCCTGTCTTTTCTACCTCCAATCCATCATTTGCTAGAGTAATTTTCCTAAAAGTTGGATTTGTATCGTGACTTTGAAGGTTTGATATTGGGAGTTTGAATCTCAGTTCTGTAACTTCAAGCTTTGTAACCTTGGACTATTATTTAAAATCTCTAAATCTCAGTTTTAACACCCTCTAAATGGGGATAAAAAGTAGAGGGAGGGATTTTACATAAATTAATGGAGGCATTATTTGTAGAGTTTCTAGTACAGTACCTATTACTTGGTAAGTGGTGCGTGAAGCCTTTCATATACTGGTTCCCACTTCCAGCCCCGTCCTTTGCCACCTTCTCTATGTACCGGTGGGGCTCCAACCATATTAATGCACTGAAGTAGCAATTCTACTTGTGTCTTGTAATCTCTGCATTCTTTGTGGCCTATCACAACCTCTGAAGTTCAGATGCCAATATAATACTTGACTTCCTTGCTTGACTTCTGTTTCTCATTCAGGTCCAGTTCTGGGACCACCTCCTTTGGGGGCTTTCCCTTTCTTCCTCAGTCTGAGTTAGTTACCATCACAACCAGTGTAATTCTGTTATAAGGAATGAGTACTATGGAAAATGTGATGGTTGTTGGAATTAGCAAGCCCTGGGTCCAAATTACAACTGTCATCTTCATAGCTGTGTAACTTGAGCAAATGCTTAAATTTTCTGAAGCTCAATTTTCTTATTAGTAAAATGAGGACACTGACAACTATGTTATAGAGTGGTTGAGAGATTTTAATGGGCTTTGGAGTATCTGGCACATAATTGAATACAATAAATAGCTAGCATTGCGTTGGCATCTTATATTGCAATTGTGTGCTTGTTTCTCTGCCTTTTCTTCTGGAATGTTAACTCCTGGAAGAAAATGACACTTTTTTTTTAATTAAATCTTTAATGCTAAGAGTAATACAGATGCCCCCCTTCCCCACCCCACTCGCTGTCTACTTCATCCCGGTTCCCATCCCACCGCAGGCCTTCACCACCCCATTGTCTGTGTCCACGTGTAATGCATATATGCATGTAAGTTCTTTGGTTAATCTCTTCCCACCCACCTCCCCCCTTTCCTCTGAGGTTCATCAGTCTGTTCCATGTTTCCATGCCTCTGTTTCTATTTTATTCACCAGTTTATTTTGTTCATTAGATTCCACAAATAAGAGATATCATGTGATACTTAACTATGGGGGAAAGGAGACTGTAATACATATATTTTATACAGATATTATTTTTCTGATATAGAATTGATTTGGAGACTGCTAATCAATATTTACAGATGGAATTATTGTTATGGGAATTTCAACATCAGGTCTTGGACTTCACATCAGCAAGATACTTTTAGTTTAAAGTTACTGGGGGGAAGTGGCAGATAGCTATTGTGAGGGCTGAACATTCTTTCAATCTTTTTCTGTCAAAGCTAATGTTTCTTTGAAGCCATTTTACAGTGACTTGGAGGCCAAATAATCCTCATCTATCACTAATGGCGAATCCCACTATAATTTCTGTGCTCCTTCCCTGTACTTTTATCATAATCACAGTCCTTGAAAAAAAATTAATAAAGTGTAGTTTAAAAATAGAAAAACAGTAGTAAAAAGTTCATGTAATAGGTTCTCTGTGGGGGAAAAACACTAATATACCAATTATGGATGAAAATGGTAGAAATCAATAATAATAATAATAATAGCTCACACACTAACATTTGCATTGTTCTTGGTCTGTGCCAGACACTATTCTAAGTGCTTTGGACCTCAGGTCTTAATAATAGTTCTGTTATAAACTTGTCTTGTTCATTAATTCAACAGATATTTGTGGAATACAACACACAAAGCATAAAATGGTGAAAAAGAGACATGTTTGTTGCCCTTATGAAGCTACTATTATAACTCTCTAATGTCAAGGACATTTATTAGAATGTTGCTTCACAGTAGTCAAGAGAAGATTTAAATCTCCTACTGATATTTGTGATGCTAACACTTTAAATTCTATACCAGAAATAGTTCCCTGTTTAATCTACAAAAAAATCAAATGTTCTTGACGTCGTTATCTCCTGGTATAAGGAATACAGTTAAAAAGATTGGAATGATAACAATCATTTATTCCATGCAATATACATATAGGAAATACAATTATTTCGCAATTTTTTACTTATTGTTCTTCTGCCTCTAGGCTTTATGAGTTACCTGACATCTCTTCATACTTTTGTCTTCCTACTTGAATGGGTGTTCCTACTCCCTCTTTCTCTAAAATTAGCAAAATGCTGAAAGGGCATAATGCAGTGATCTCCAAAACAAAGGGCATAGTGCTCTTTACACATGCTTGGCACCTGGAATGTGAACGTCTTTGAAAATGTTCTTTCTGCATGAAATACAGCTCTCATGTGGTTTGAGGGTCAGACAGAGGAAACAGATCTATCTTTCTGCATGTTAGGTATGTAATGATTGCAGGTTGAAATGTCACTATGCAGAGCATTGTAACTGTTACTGTAAATATGCAAAGTCAAATCTAGAATATTCATAAATTCATTTTCTACTAAAAACATGGATAAATTTATTTTTGAAATCCTGTCCTGAGTATTTATTAACCACTTCATTTTACAGTAATAAAGCAGCTAATTAAATTATTTGCAAAGTTAATGTAGTAACAGGGTCCAAACTTTGCTTGCATTATAATTTCTGTTTATTTTACATTAATATGTGGATTATTTTTCCCATTATTTTTTGCATGGTATATATTTTTTAATATATTAAATATTAAATTTTTTTCATTATTTTTAACATGGTATATTTTGTAGACATGCAAATTTATTTGAAAACAATAATTTTAAACATTTAATTATATCTCAAAAGAAAAAACATTTTAATTTCAGAGATAAAAGTTTTTAGTTCATTATATAAGTGTATATTACTTTTCTTATCTTTAATATTTGCAAACATCCTTATATTGGACATATATATTATATATAATTATTGATAATACCATCTGCCATTATTAAGTACCGACTATGAGATTGGTTCTGTACTCTGTGTTTTTATACACTCTCATTTAATCTGCACAATAACTATGTGAGTTTAGGTCAATATTATTATCCTCATTTTGCAGGTGAGAAAACCGAAACTTTTGGTGGTTTAGTAAATTACCCACCACTGCGAGTAACTGAAATAACTGGGATTTAATTTTACGTCTTTCTGGTTTCATGGTTCCTTAACATGTCACAAATATATAACATCATTCCTTTCCTCAAAATGTTGATTTGAACCGAATAAAATAACTTTTACATCTTTCCTTGCCTGAGCAATAAACCACTTTGTGCTGCTTAGTTCTCAGACTGGGGATGCATTCTGTGTTCCCACAGGGTTGAATGTAGCAACTGTGAGACTGGAGAACAGTGTGGCGCAATTATGCACGGCAATGCTGTCACCTTCTGTGAGCCATATGGTCCAAGAGAGTTGGTAAGTATATGTATTTATGTACATTATTCCAAATACGTTGTCTTTACTGAGCTTTTTGCCAACAAAAGGTTTTCTTAGGTTCTTATAGTTCAGATGAAAATTTGCAGTATTATTTATATTATGAGTCCTGTTACAAAATATCTCAAAATTGGGAACAGTAATTTTATGGTTTAATTTCAAATGCAAAAATTAAGAATTCAGTAATAAAATTGAAAGCATCAATAGATCTCATTAAACATGGTATACCATTATGATTAGATGGCCTTTAAAAAATATGGGTATAATATGTGAAATATGCCATATGATGCATATATCTATATATATTTAAATAATTTATGACTCCATAAGTTCTTGTATAAAGCTTTACTTCTAAATTTACTTTCTCCTTGCAAGCCAGAAATGTTAGGTGAGCAATTTTGTCACATTACTTTTTTTTTTTTTTAATTTATTTTTGTTACAGATGTTTCTCCCTTTTTCCCCATTGACACCCTCCTCCCCATCCCCCCACCCTGTCCCCAGCTTTGTTGTCCATGTCCATCACACATTACTTTTGAACTTTGTTTCCTACCCACAGAAGAACTTGAATGATTTTTTTAAAGTGAAAAAGCACACTGAATAAACCAGTTTTTAAAATTTTTGGTTTATGCAAAATTGTTCAGGAGCAGTTACTTTCCTTTAATTTAGATTGATTAGACTTTGATTGCCAAAGATAATTTCTTGGATTATATGTAAAATGAAACTTGAGCATTCTAAATTGAAAACAATAAAACCACTAGCCATCAACATGTGGCTAATGAACCTTTTGTTGTTTCTTGGTACTTCTTTCTGAGTAGTTCACTTCACATTCTTCAAAATGGATAGAGAGCAATTGTTACATTATTCTGGCCCAATTCCTTTGCACCTAATACTGTGCTCACGACATCTCTCATGCTTTGCTTTTCTGCTTGCAGCTTGAGCCTCAGTGCTGCTCCTTTTCTCTCCCACATCTTCCTTATCATGGGGCTTTTAGTACCAGGTTATATTTTTCACTTCTATGTCACACATTATATTTCAAATTCATTAACTTTAAAAGTGGTCAAATGACTGGCTTTCACACTAGAAGGGGGGAGGGGCTAGCTAGGCAATTAAAAGAAGATTTAGTTATCAAAATGTGAAAGTCAATTAATTTTTATAACATGATTCTTATTTTATGCTGCTTGAATACCCCTTTTATGGCAATGGATACATTTAATTTATTAAAGATACAAGCTTCAGAACATTGATAAATTGAAGAGTTTTTAGTTGAAATTAGAGCACAAACAGAATTAATTGGATGTAAATTAAAATAATAGATGCTCATAATTCAAGTCTCACATGGTGTTACACTATTCCTGCAGACAAATGTGACTCTGGTACTGCAGTTCTTCTTGAAAAAATAGATGTGCTAGTACATTTAAAATAATGTACCATGGCTGAATTAATTTTCTATAAACCTTAAAACAAAATTAAATTTTTACTGTAGTTAATTGAGCTTAGAATAAATGCCTATTTTAGAATGTTCTCCCATTCAGTAATATTTCTGGAAATGCTTGGCTAATTATTTTTTGTTTCTACTGATTAATGGGAAATAAACATATCTAAGAATATAATGCAAAATTTATATTTCTATAGCATAAAAAATGAAGTATTGATTTGATCCCATATATTTGATCCTGATTATTTCATTATATCTTAGTCTATTTAACATTAGAGTTTATACACCCAATGGGCTAGTCGTGAGTTGTGTTATATAATTTATGTGAAATAAGTCTTTCAACTGAAAAGGAAAATTATCTTCATCCAAGAAAGAAAAAAGCACTTACATATCTATATTTCCATCATAAGTACTTCCCTAAGATAAATTGTGTTGTGGACTGAAAGGGAATAGAATGAAGACACATTAACAAAGATAGGGATGACAGTCACATTTAACACAGTAGCAATTTTAATTTTACATATATACCATATATATATTTGTTAATCCTCACCAAGGATATTTTTCCATTGATTTTTAGATAGAGTGGAAGGGAGGGAGGGGGAGAGAGAGAGAAACATCAATGTGAGAGAGACACATCGATTGGTTGCCTTCCACACAACCCTGACTGGCTGGGGATCAAACCTGCAACCCAGGTACATGCCCTTGACCAGGAATTGAACCTACAATCCTTTGGTTCGCAGGCCCATGCTCTAACTGCTGAGCCACACCGACCAGGGCTCAATAATTTTTATACTGTATTGGTGTCCCAGGAGCAAAAATATCTATTTTATCTAAGTTGTGTTTACAGAAGACAGATCAATCAAAGGAAAAGTGAGGAATTCAGTTGTCAGCTAACATGCTATTATGTTTACTAAAATTTAAATATTTGCATGGTACTTCAGAACTGAGCCCAGTGAAAATAGTTGTGCATCATAAGAACTGATGAAAGTTATTAGCCCTCAAACTTTTACAAATCTATTTACAAATTAATAAATCTAATTCTTACTGAAGTTGTGAAACAAAGAACTACAAGCAAAGACCCTTACTAGGCTAATGCTTTGTCTTTTATGTGTTTTTATTGTTTTCGTTTTTTGTGGGTTTTTTTAGAAAGAGAGGGAGAGGAAGGGAGGGACAGAGAAACATGGATGAGAGAGAGCCATCGATTATAATGTTTTGTCTTTTAAAATGAAAAAGAGCCCCTCCATTTTGTGAATTTAGTCAGATGGCCATTTCATTTTTTCTTAGTCAAAGTTAGTGAGCGGTGGCATTTGCTGTCACATGGGCACACCATACGTGTATGTTTTCAGTGCTGCTGTGCTGCGTGGCCCTCACACATTTCATTTAGCTCAGTGAAGTCTCCATATTTCAGGTGCTGGCACACAACTTTATTCATTTTGCTGGTATGAAATAAAGTTAATGAGGAATGCATTTATCCACTCTTTGAAGAGAAAATGTGTTCTCTCAGAGCTTAAAACAAAATTAGTTATGTTACCTTCTATTTTTAAAAAAGAATATATTTATTGAATTATTCTCACATAATTGTAAATATATTTTAGCTCCAAGGGTAAGTTTGGCTAAATCACAATCAAACTCAATAAAAATTTGCAAGGAAGAGATACAGAATGAATAGCCTCAGCCTGCTGTGAATTCTTCAGATTCATTTAGTGATCATACTAATTTTCTATAGTTTGGAGTCTATTTGATAGTTTAAGAACACTGAGATTTGGTAGAAAAAAGTTCTCTGCCAGACATTCATAGTTGCTTTATTGTTTATCAAAAGCCCTTTATGTGGCCCTTTAGTTTTCAGAATGTCAGATATAAAGGCCTAATAATTTTGCAGACTGAAATTACATATTTGAACTCAAACATAACAAATAAGTTATAATGCCCAAAGGAAAATATAGGTGAATAGATTCTATAGGCAATGCTTTTTGTTATTTTTTTCCTCTTCATTTTTCCTATTCTTTCTTGTAGCTGACAATTTTACTAATGAACTAAATGGGTAAATGGACAGAAATGAGAGTCAACCACTCTACTAGTCCTTAGCTTTCCTGGTGAAGAAAGAAAAATGTAGAATCAATGACTAATCAAAGTCTAGGGTCACCCTCAGTTAACACATGTAATTTGAAATTTGGCAGTATTTCAAGCAACCTGCTGTTTGCTAGCAGAGGTCACAGCTGTGGCACTTGATCACGCAGGTGACACAGCATCATTTATTACACCATCAGGATAGGACTGTCTAGTATATTAGTGCACTAGCAGTAGCAGAGGCCATGGTGCTGTTAACTTATATAATAGCATTGTTTCAAAGAACTTGTATTCAGGAGTGTTTCATAATTCATCCAGGAATCTACTCAGTTACATAAAATCAGAGGGGGAAAGAGTGTTCATTTTGATTCTGTGAAAAATTTTTAAATTTTCATGTGCCTCTTTGAACTTGAACATCAAATTATCCAAGTGGAAACTCGTGAGGACAAGTAATTGAACATTCTCTAAAAGCTTTGGGAAAAAAAAAATACCAGATTTCTTTTCAAGGAATCTTGAAAAGGAGCTCGTTACTTAAAGAAAATTCTATTGGTGCCTTTTACTCTATTGACTCTGGTGAGGGGAATGGAGCAGGAAACAGCGTTCTGATCAGTTTTCTTTGATCAGATAATCTATGACAATGAAGGATTTAAATTAAATAGAGAATTTCCTCTGACACTTGACAGCAGTGATTTTTGCAATGGTTAAAATCAACTAGGAATTGATACCTATATTGATACGTGGACAACTTGTAAAATGCCTCTCGCCCTGTCCTGCATTACCTTTCCTGCTTCTTCATTAATTTTAATTCCATGTATTTAAAGCACACGTTCAGTCATCTTTTCAAAACACGTGGTAGAAGCAGAATCTTTTGATATTCACATCTCAGCTGAATCTGGCAGAACTAGAGGCTTGCTCACTCGTTTGTCCCGATTCACACTGCAGTTCACGCACTGGGTATGTCTTGACTCTTCTGCAGTTGTGGACTCAATCACATGGGGACTAATAAAGTGCAGAGAAAGGCTAAGGATGTCATTGTGGCATATTAGAAGTAAAAGTAATACAGCCTACTGTGTCTGCCATGGTGAAAACACAGTTACATGTTTTCTGTTTTATAGGGGCTGCAATGGGAGGTATCCCATACTTTAGCTTACAGGATCAAGAACACAAGAGAGTCCTTGAAAATGGGAACCTTAATTCTCATTTCATTTGAGCTGGTATGGATCAGAGTAGGTGCTCTGAAGAATAAATAAGTAAAACATTTTTTAATTTAAATTTTTTAAAAATTAAGGTATCGCCCTGGCCGGTTTGGCTCAGTGGTTAGAACGTCGGCCTGCGGTCCAGAGAGACCCAGGTTCGGTTCCCGCTAAGGGCATGTACTTCGGTTGCAGTTTGTCCCCGGCCCTAGTTGGTCGTGCGGGTGGCAGCCACTCGATGTGTCACTGTCACATCGATGTTTCTCTCTCTCTCTCTTCCTCTCTCTCCCTCCCACTCTATCTGAACAAAAAATGAAAAAATGTCCTCGGGTGAGGATAAAAAAAAAAAAAAAAAAAAATTAAGGTATCATGTCTGTTTCAGAAAGGAGAAAATTATGAAACTAAGGGAAAGTAATAGAAATGTGTGAAAAGGATATTTCTAGGCCCATTATTTGATTACTTTTTTTTTTTTTTGGTGGGGGCGGGTAACATTTTTATTGAGAAATAATTCACATATTCTACAATTCATTCTTTTAAAGCATACAATTCACAGTTTTCCGTTTATTCACAAAATTATACAACCATTGCCACCATCAATTTTACAACATTTCATCACTCCCAAAAGAAATCCTACACCTGTTAGCTCTTATAATTCTATTTACTTTTCAAAATAATTTTATTCTCCTCATTTACTCTTCATTTACCTCCCAGTGTGTGGTTGTTAACCTTTTTATGACATTGGCTTTGGATCCAGGATCTGTCAATGTAGGACGGAGGGGTGGTGGTGGTGGTGTGAGTGGAGGGGCTATGTTAGTATCCTCACTCAACTAGGATTCACTGGTAGATTACAAGCAGTTTTCAACATGTAGTAAGAAATATAGTAAGAGTGCCTCAGTCAGGATCTCACAGTTTTGTTTCCCACAGAGAAACAAAGTATGTCTGTGTTCAGACATATCAATAGAAATAAGCTGACCACTGGATAAATACACCCTCTGCTTATGGCCTCTTCCTTTCCTCTTCTTTTTCCTCCTCCCTCCTCTGGATGTCTTTCTCCATTTCTCTCCTATCTTGTCTTATTTTGGTATATTCCTTTTTCTAGATCACCACAGGCCTTAACACAACAACAGCCTCTGTGCTCCAATTTTCCATTGGTAAGTGTTTTTAGCAATTATAGCAATTTAACTTGGAAATGTTTGTTTTAACCACAGTGTACCATCAGGACTGTAGTGCCAAATGCTTTTAAATTTAGAGAAGAGTAAGTCTCAATGTTGCAGTAAATAATTGAAAGCATTTTTAGAGTGAAATAAAAAATGTTTAAATGCTACGTTCTGTTCCTACTTCTCTCCTGCAGCGAGTGATATTTTGAAATGATACATATAATCCAAAACATCCTGTTATAGCCGAATTACCTTATTAATTATGTTTTGCTCAGATTAAGATTGAAATCTGTTCAATTTCCTGCACTCTTACTGACTGGTAATGAAAGAGATAATTATTGGTGGTTTAGAGAAACCAATTAGGGCTTCATGTTTGACATAAATAATCTATGTTTAATTCAGATTTGGATAATGAAAAATGACTGTATCTGGCAATATGTTTAAGTGCTTTCGCATTACAACTAAAAATTCCTACCCAAAGCATTCAGTAAAATAAAATACCTTTTGATTAAGTGTTTATAGTTTTGCTGTCTAGCATATTACTTTCCGTTCTAATTTTCATAGGTGTATAGTAATAAATAACATGTGTAAGCTTCCAAAGAGAATGTTCTAGGTAAAGAAATATACTGCCTTTTAGATGGAGGCTAGCTTTATGGCTTTTGATGCCGTAACATGAAAACAGCCCCCTGACATGAGGTTTGGGCTAGCATCCTCAAGTTCCTACCGCCTGCACCGCCTGCCTCTGGAGATCCACCATTAGTGAGAGGACGGTGTCCTTTGATGGCCTCCTAGTCCCAGGAGCAAATCAGTGTCCTTACAGCCAGGGACACACTGTGGTTGATTGTGTCTAAGAGCAATTTTCTCCCAGTCATATAGTTGTCACATTCTTGTCAGTGTGCGTCATTTAAGCTCCTGTACGTATTATGTGAAACTTGCCTGGTTCCAGTTTGGGTTATTTCCTTCTCACATTGATAGCTTGACCTACAACTTACAGACTATTCAAAAGTCCACATGTGGTCAGCAGAAAAAGGGTTAGCAAAAACAAGATGATGAGTTTGTTCGTTTTCTTTGATCTATTATTAGCAAGCTTTCTATAATGAGCATGTATATAATATTTTTATAATTATAAAAAATAAAGTTCAGTTTTTAAAATTCTGGTGCTCCAAAAACAAAATTTTAAAATTCCAGTATGATAGGCAAGTAACTTAGAGGTTCTTAACCAGAACAAATATGTTTAAATTCATTATGTTATTAATATAAAAAATAAGCTGAGTAATGTTTTCCTATTTATCTGTATTCTGAGTATTTATTCTTTCTTTTGTTAGATCAATGAATATTAATTTCAAATATTATCTTTTAACAATTAAAGAACACAAGAGAATTCACTTTAAAATATATGCCTCACAATTCTATTAGTATTTTAATTTCATTCAAGGTAAGAGAGATCCAGCACCAATTAAATTATCCTTTCTTAAAGAAAAAACAAAGGTCTAATTTTATAAATAGTAAATAATATACTGTAGAGCTGACATAGATTCTTTATTTTCTCACTTTTCGGTAGCACCCTACCATGAACAACAGAGATGAGAAAAAGGGCCAAGAAAGGGAGTTATTCAGAAAATGGAGTGTTTGGTACCTGAGACCCAAAACTCAGAATAAGCACCACACTCCAGGTTTAGGACTAGACCCAAACATGTGACTAGCAAGAGCCCTTGATTTCCCCACAAGCCAGAGTGCTGCAGCCCCCAGGATAGAGAGTTGTTTGTGTTATTTAAAACATGGATTTGAATTTTAGGTTAGAAGACAGATGAAAAACAGAATCAGGGAGGAGAGAAAAATGGGGGAAGGGAGGGAGAGTGAGAGGGGTAGATAGATCAAGTTTATAACTAAAAAATAAACCTAGAAAAAAAATTTGAGTGTCAGTTTTAGAATTAAAAGTGAAATTTTAACATGTCATTGTTTGGGGATGCAACAGAACATATTTAGTAAAAGAAATTATAATTTATTGCTTAGGGACTTCATAGGGAAATTTGCTAACTAAATCTTGAGAATAAAAAATTTTGGACCTAAGCAGATTAGGGTGGCTAAGAAACAGTGCAGTGGCAAATCTATAGCCGTGTGGTGTATGGTGCCGAATGGTAAATACAGTAGAGAGGGAGGAGCTTTGCAGCAGTAGTTTCATGTATCTCATTATGAGTGCTTGGGGTAACGTTATTGTGTTTATATGGATGGTATGAAGGCAAGACTGGGGCACGGACACACATTTTAGAGATGTTATAATCACATGTATTCATCCTGAAGCTTTACAAGCCCCACAATAACCAAATACCAAAATAGCAACCATAGTCAAGTAGCCATTACATGTATATTCAGTTCAAAATTATACTGAGTATGTTAAAAAAAACACACACACAAAAAACACTGTATGTCTATAGTTCACATTTTATTTTTATCTACGTATTGTGGAATTCTCCAGCTCTATACTCATAATGTGTTTAAATATGGTCAGTCAGGTTTACTGTCACTGCTCAGGAAGTCCTTTAGTATGTTCAGTGTTCATTGTTTGGTGTGATAATTCACATGTAACATAGGAATTTTCTAGGAGATTCTGTCACTATTTTTGTCTTCAGTGGTGAATTATGTCTATATGCATACATAACCACGATTGAATAAACTATTGCCCTGATATTTTTATATCGCTCTTGTAAACATTTTCAATTACATGACAGGCATTACCCAAGAGTCTCAAGTACCTCAGAGGTACATATACAGACATTTCTTGAATCACTGAGGAGTGTTTCAATAAACTCTATTGTCTCAATGCAGCAATGCCCTCGCAACTCTTCTAATATATATATGTGTGAATATATGTATATATAATATATACATGCACACATACATATATATACATATAAATATACCGACTATCTGATATAAATGAGTTTTAAAGTTAAAGCATCCTAAAAATGCAATTCTGCAAACTGAAATTTATCACGTATCAACATCTAAATCATTTTGAAAGTGTCTTAAAATATTCTTAGAAGAACTTTTTATTTTTTCATTCCAATGAAAGATCTCATATCTATCTCTGTGCTGAGGCATTGATCTGTTACAATTCTCATTTGATTCATTAGATTCAACTTGTGGAATTTATGGTTGTAGCCTTAGGGACATTTACCCATTTCCTTTAGATTTCCTTTGGGATAGGAAGAAAAACTTTAGATGTTGCCCTTGTAAACCATTGTCTTACAGATGCCTCCAAACTCTGCTTTCCCAGGCAGAATACTGTGTCCAAGGGAAGTGATGGTCTGTCATTCACTTAACAAGAATTCACTGAATATTTGCTGTGTGTCCAGCATTGACTTGAGCTAACTTGAACTAAGATAAGACAAACAAGTGAAAAAAATGAAACACTTTTACAGTACCTAGCAGTGTGGTAGAAGGTTCTGGATGTGTGCAGAGAATGAACCCTCTAGAGAACTGCCAGACTTTTTTAAGCAGAGATGGTCATGTGTACAGGTCCCCATGGTAACAGATGCCAACTAAGTCTTGGAGGGTACAGCAATTCAGGAAGGCTTCTTTTTTCTTAAATTATAAATGTTGCCTAAGGATACAGGGGAATTCTCATAATTCAGGGGGATTTTTACCAGTCACTCAATCTGCCAAGCTTGTTCCTAACATATTGTTAATGTGATAGAAATATATCTAGACTCTTACTTGTTTTCTCGTCAAGGATTGCTCTTACAGATTTGATGGAGGCAAGTTGGGGAGGGGGCAATCACAACATTTGGGTCCTATAAAATCTGCAGGCTCTTATCTTCGGCAGCATATTACAGACTATGTATCTATTTTTCAAGAATCATAGTTTTATTCAATATAATTATCAGTGTTGCAGCATTAAAAAAAAAAAAAAAAAAAAGAATCTCTGAAAGCCAACAACATGAGTCACTGGAAAAGATAAAAGTTTTGCATTTGAGGAGACAGAGTGAGGTTTAGGATGGGAATGTGAGTGCCCTCCTAGAGCAGGACTGGCCAGACATAGCTATGAGCAATGTCAGATAAAACTGTGTCTGTCTGAAGAGTTAATCTATATTGGTTGGGGGTTTTAAACTTATCTAATAGGCATTAGAGGTCAGAAAAATAGCCTTTCTCTCTTGAACAATAAAGAAATATATGCTTGTTCAATAGCCCAACTCTTTCTTCAGATTAATTGAATTCATCAACCAAATGGAGATTAAAGGTAAAACATTTAAAAACATATGCCATGAAGAACAAATAGTTTGGCATAAGAGGTAATTCTGTCTTGTCCATCATGGTATTCTCAGCTCCTAGCCCAAGGACTCAAAATAAGTAGCTGCTTATAAATATTTCTTGCCTGGCCCTGGCCAGTTTGGCTCAGCGGCTGGAACGTCGGCCTGCGGACCAGAGAGTCCCGGGTTCGGTTCCCGCAAGGGCACATACCAAAAAAAAAAAAAATGTTAAAAATAAATAAATAAAAATAAATAAATATTTCTTGCCTGAGTGAAAAGTAGCTATTACAGAGACATTCGTAATAGCATGTCACTAAATGCTAAATTGGTGTGATGCAGACATTTCATGCCAAAAGAGGATTTGGGGGAGGTTATGAGGACCTCAATCAATGGAAAAGATAAACCAGAAGGAAATGAAGAATCACAAAAAAAACCTATGCTTTTAGCGAAGCCAGTAGCCAAAAATATATATTCATGTGTTCACCAGCTTGTTATTATTGAACGAGCTAGAATCTACTATTTGTCCATAATTTATAGAATTAGTACATTTTTACTTATGAATATCGTAAAGATTTGTGTGTGTGTGTATTTTTTTACTGCTTTGATTGTTTTAATCATCTCAAGGCAGAGGAAATTCATTAAATCATAAATGTTTTATATTTGCAGATTAAGATATGAAAATATTAGTAGGCCTGAATTCTCTATGCACTGTATGTGCTGCAGAGTCTCTGAGATAAATAAGAGCTACTCATTTTGTATGACTATATTTAGAAAATTATCAGTTAAAGGTACTCTTATCGATAAATCAAAAGATTGATTCGTAAAAGAAATATGGCATTATTTTTATCTCAAATAGACATAATGAATAAAATGCCACTTGTAAGAGGTATTATATTGCATTCAGCAAAAAGGAAGCAGGTTTTCCCCTCAGGCCTAATTCATATACTTCTTAATTACTCAGGATTGATTCAATAGAGAAACTCTCCCTCAACTCTTTTAGAACAGCTAATTCAGAGGGAGGAGAAATTGATCCCTCCATATATTCGTATGAATTATTGCTCATTTCCTCTGTGAACTTACTGAAATGTATTTCTAAATCAGAATCTCATTGTTTTCAGGAGTCACTCTCCTTGGTAAGTAAAACCTTGGGGAATTTATTATGAAATAGTGAAACCTCTTCTGGAAACATGGAACTCTCCAAGTATGAGACTAACAAGAATCTCTGGTGACTTGAGCTCAAAACAAATATAAATAGAAACAGAATTTTAGAAAAGTTTAATGGTAAAGTTAGTTTAATACATGTGTTTTATACAGTTAAATATATATATTATTTGAGTGTAAGATTCTTGGATATAAAATATATTAAAATGAGTTTTGCTTATGATGATTTTTAGATCCTCAAAGATCTATATTAACACAAAACTGAAATATTTGTATATGGAACATTTCTTTGTTATCAAAGTTTAATAATAAAGGTTTGGAAGTGATTGTAATTCAGATTATCCTGCTTCTTCATCGTGAAGTTGACCTACGCCTTTTTAAGGAATGTATATTTTTAAAAGACTAGTTTAAATAAACTTATATATATTTCAAATCCATTAAATTCAGTTCTTATTTATTTAGTTCTAGTTATGAGCAAAATTCTACCCTATTTACCAAGAGGGATATTTGTACACTTCTTAGCCCCCAAGGAAACATCTAAGCTTGAAAGTGGATAAGCAGAAATGGCCAGTGTATAAATCAAGGCAGAGTGAAATAAGTACCATAAAATAAATACAGAGGAAGTGGGGATTCAGAGATATCAGACTAGGGCAATGGGGTGAGTTTTCATGTTGGAGAAAACATTAGACTGTATCAGTTATCAATTTCTTCTCATCCTGTGGTTCACTGTTATGTCCCTTCTATTGGAATGGCTCTCAATAAATATTAGTAGAACATATTTATGAGTGAATTACTAACATTTATTTTTTTAAGCCTCATCAAAGTGAGTGATAATGAATTAAATATTTTAAAAGGGAAAGGGCATTGTGTCTACTTTCAAACCATATTTTAATTAATGTTTCTCCCAACTTAGGCTCTAACGAAAGTTCTGTGCTGTGGGCTTGGGAGGAAACTTGCAAAGGGTTGGGCACCTGAAAGTGGCTGGAGATGCATGGCATTCCATAAGTGGAAAGAAAATCGGTCCCTTTCTCCCTATGATAGGAGTGGCCATGAAAAGGAAGGAATGTAAATATTTTGGAAGTGAGGGAATGGGGATAGGACTGAAAGGGAAAGGTACAAAAGGGGAGGAGGACAGCTGTTCATTTTATATCCTGTGGTCACTGTCCATCTGCCATAAATTGGAAGAAGTCACCTAATGAGGGTTAGGAATTTCAGCCAAGGAAGTGACTCAATGGGGCAAAATATTAAGTACCTTATATCACATACTGTCACATTTATTCAGGAAGTTTTGCAAACCCAATAGCCTGTTTATTAATAAAGTAAGTGAAAACAGAAATTATTACTAGTAGCCTCATTTAAAAATATATATATATAAAACAGAAGATGAAGAGGTGTTGCTTTAAAAACCCAGCTCTTTCTCTACATTTTATGAAAGAGGTCTTTCCAGTTTAAAGGGAGCATGTTTGTAGTGTAAGTACAGAATATTTTTTAGGCTTTTTACTGTTCTCCTTTGTTTGACCTCTCTTAATTCTTAATATCAATTTTTAGTAAATGCTTAAAATGGAAATTGTACTTCCATATAGTGGTCCTTCTTACAACACTGTCCTTGAAATATGGGTTTTTTTTCCATTACAAATATGCTAAATATCGCCTAGGGGTATTTTTGGTGAGGAAAACAGAGATATAGACATAAAGTCTAGATTTCTATATTCAAATAATTGATTAATTGATCTCTTGGGACAAAGATGCTGGACATGTTGATTTCTCTAAACCGACAATTTTCATTAATAAAATGATTCATCTCAATTTCAGTCATCATATTTTACCAAAATTGAATTCATTTGCTCTTGACAGATCCAAGAATAATTTGAGGATTTCCTCTTGTGCAGAGTGGAACTGTTCTTAATTAAAGTCATATCTGTGGGCTCCTTTCATCACACTTCCCATCCCTGTCATTTGGGACTGAGAAGCCCCAGGATGCTCCCTGCCCAGGCTGCCACAAAGCATTATCTGATACAGTAACCATTTGTTCCTTCCCTGAATCCCACCACTGCACCTTTGGCTACAGCTCCTGAACTTCAACAAGACATGAGCTGCTGTCTCTGTGCAGGTGCAGGCCAGGCAGTTTGAGCCTATATTTTATGAGAGCCTGAAGCAGCTCAGGGCAGGATGTGTAGGCATGGTCAGACATGGGGACAGCAGCTCAGAGAAAGCCTAAGAGGGCTGGGAGACCGTTGGCTCAGCCAAGAGCAGCACTCCCTGTTCAACTGCTCCTTGTGCATTCCTTTCAGCCATGCTCTGAGAATTGGTAAGTAGCCCACGTGGGGCCAAATTCTCATCTTCCTAGGTAGATTTTTTTCTCCATTTTCCTTGAACTCTACATTCCAAATTACTCCAGGGATAAATGATGTACAGAAAGGTAATAAGTAACAAAATCAATTTGCTTCAGAGTATCAGGCAAGAGGCTAACTCACTACTAGAGTATACACTTGATTACGTTTTTTAAAAACGTACAAACTAATAGAACAAATTCATACAAATTTATACAGATACATGAAATCTTATAAAGTTTAGGTATTGTACTAGGAGAGGAATAAAACAGACATGGAAACTAAGAAACATATTAAACAAGTTATCCTGGAAATTACAGCATTGTATGCTTAAACTTAGGTACTGTTCATCAGGCAGTACGTCTATACTTGCCATATTTAAAACGTTGCTCTACTTACAGTAGAAGGCTTTGATGCCATGGGCTAATGTTCTTAGGATTTTTCTGGCAAACACAGTAACAAAGGAAATAAAAATATATGTATAATGGAAGCATTGTTCTACATCCTTGTTGTTACTGGAAAATAAACATGCACAGCTGCCTCCAATGAAATATTCGAACAGAAGATTGTAAAACTATAAAAACAGTGATCATCTGTATAACAATAGTTCATGACTTGCTTCCAACAGAATTATTTTGAAGAAGAATTGCAAAGTAGCAAATAAGCTTTGTGTTTCTGGATGCTTGGGGTACAGTGAAATATATTCTCCCTAGTGAGCAGTACTGTTCTCCACAATTGCTCTTAACAAAAAAGGATAAATAATTGCCAGAACTGCTTTTTATACCAATGTCTCCATGTTGCTCATCATCTTTTACATAATATAGAACGAGGCAAGTCTCTTTCTTGAATGCCATAACCTAATATCCCCAGGGAGTGACAGTGTCTAGATTTTTAGAAGCTTCTCTAAAAGTTCCCCATTCATCATTCTTTCCATTCATTACAATCTCGAGTTATTGGTTTTGTTCTCCATGTCTCTACCATGAAAAGATGAAAAGATGTGTTGATCCGGCTAAGATTTGTGCCAGTCATAGCAGGGAGTTCTAAGTAGCCAGATTACATCCATTTCATAACTTTATGATCTTTCTATATCAAATGCTTTTGTTTCCATGCTGCTCCTAGAGCCCTGCTTATCTCTGAGGTCTGAGTTTTGAGTAATGGCAGCAGCAGCCCTTGAGCTGCCAGAATCCTCAGCACGGGTATGTCCAGACACTCCTCGAGCCGTCAGGATTTATGGGCCCTGCCCACAATCTGGAGGAATGATTTCAGGCAGTACTTTTCCCCATCTATAAATTCTATGCAATCAGTTTTCTCCTCCTTCCGTGGCCCTGTGGAACATTTAAAAAGGCAGCTTGTATTTCAGGCAGGGCTTTAAGGAAAGAAGCTGCTACCAGCAACCACTGTTGAACCCTCAAGAGGACAGTAACTTCTTCTATTGTTTCTGTTCTGATTTACTTTGAAAAGTCCTGGGCTTGGTGGAGAAGGGCATAACCAAATAAAAATAAAACTACCCAGGCCTTGAGAGACTATGTGATTTATCCTTCTACTACAAAAGTAAAAAGAAATAGAGAGGGCTACTAGAGATAGACTCACAATTCCTAATCTATAATTCCATAGTACAATAAAACTCAGAAAAACAACAAACCATTTTTTTTTTTATGTGATGGCAAAGCCACACATGACCTGAATTCATTTGGCAGCAAGAACTGACTTGAAATGATTTAAGGCTATTCATAATCTTTATTTATATTACTTATGTGAATCTTTATGTATTTTACTGCAAAAATATTAATTATAAAGTGTTATTGCGTAATTTATGGCATATGTATCATATTACCTTTCTGAAATCTTTAAATTAATTAAGTAAATAGTTTGGATCCTGAAATTTATCTTACCTCAAAGGATTATGGACCTGTTTGGCTATTGTTCTGAGGAAGGGAATAAGTCTTGAATTCTTAATAGAAGAAATTACTAATCTATTTTTTAATGGCCTTGATTTTACACCAAATCAAGTTATTCTTTAAGTTGTTTGTTTTTATGGCAACTACCTAAGAGGGATGGGAAAAAAGGAAGAAGTTTATCTGTGAATTTTAGAAACTTCTTGCCTAGCAGGTATTTGTGATCTCCATACATGTATATTATGGGTAATGGGCTATTGCACAATGAATAGGTTTTCAATGTGCTTATTATGGGCTTTGGTGATTTGCACATAATTGCTACTTGTTCATGTGCTTGTGTATTTTGGCATTATAAACTACAGCTCTTTCAGAGTCTCCCAAAGCAGACAATACCACAACCATCACAAAATCCAGAAATATAACATAACATCTTAGTCAACTAAATAAAAATGCTCTATAATAAATTTTCTTTATAATTTTTTGGCTGCATATTCTTACATTGCCTGTTCATATGACAATGTTATAATACCTTCTATAGAGAGAATAGAAAGATGATTCTGCTTCTAGCTTGGTGGATCAGAGGTTTGGTTTTATTAATTAACATTTTACCATCACAACTGCTTTTAGATAATATGATTTAAATGTTTAGGATCATCATCAAATTGAAAAATCTCTATATTTCTTTCAGATATGAACTGTAAGATTTCAGGTCATTTTAACATTTCTTGTGCAGTGACTAATCTTAACTACTCTTTGAATTGACATAACTCACTAAACAGTTTACACCACTGTCCTTGAGTCATGACGCTAGGTACATTGGCACAGTGGGCAGAGGAGTGTTCCTGGAAACTCTTTCTATACTGAGAATGACAGCCCTATAAAATAGAAGTACCTGCATAACCAAAAATAACGTATTTCCAACTCAACATCCCCTAGCTGGATCTCAAAAGCAGCATGGTCACTCCGACATCACCTAACACGAGGGGAACATGGTGAGGAAGTGGTCAAAAAGAAGACAGGGTCTTAGCCAGTTGCAAAGTTTTATAAAAACACGTCACATGAACACATTGCTAAAGATCCTCCCAGAGCCTTGGAAGGTACTCTTCCAAGGAAGAGTTCCTAAAGCTTAAGCTTCATCAGCTTCATGGTTAATCTGCTTCTGTCTACACTGTCTACTATCTTCACTAATATGTTAGAATTGAGCATCACATTTATGTGTTATATCGATACATGTGTTTACTTTTTTGTTGTTGTTAATCCTTACCAGATAATATTTTTTCCATTGATTTTTAGAGAGAGTGGAAGGGAGGGAGGGAAGGAGAGAGAGAGACACACATCAATTGGTTGCCTCCTGCACGCACTCTGATCGGGCTGGAGATCAAACCTGCAACCCACGTATGTGCCCTTGACCAGGAATCAAACCCGAGACCCTTTGGTGTACAGGCTGAAACTCTAACCACTGAGCCACACCAACCAGGGCTATGTGTTTACATTAGATAAACTTATATTTCCAAACTTCTTTCCTGCAAGTTGCTTCATCTTTCCCTTCTAAATGCCAATCACTCCTATCACTTCCCTTTATTTAATACTCTGTTGCTTTTGCCTATCTCAGAAGTCATATGTAGGGGTCATGGAGATTTCGATATGCTGCTGCAGCTAGTGTTCTGATTCTCAATAATAGTCATTAATGGAAAATAATGATTTTTTTCAATGAATATATTTTATGCCATGTATTTTTTACATTCAGAATGTTTTTATGTCTGTATGACTCATTTTTTTCCACAAACAACTTTTGTTGTTAGTATAAACAGGGAAGGGAAAAGAGCACTGGATTTGGGAGTCAAGCCATACAGTTCTTTCTCTGCCAACTGGCCTCACCTAATAACTTTGGCTAAGTGGTGGAGCCAGTCTGGACCCCTCACAACTCATTTGTTAAATCATCATGATCTCTTAAATGTCTTCCCACTGTGGTCCTAAATCCTAGAGTTGGGTGACGAGAATGAACTATGAGTTATCCAGAAATACATTTTGTCTGAAAATATGGTTATGATATTGTCTGATTTAGTTAAGGCAGCACCAGCAAGAAATATCAAAGTAGTTGCCATATCTTTATTCAACCAATTGTAATTAATTTATACTTATAGCTTGTTCTGTCACCAGGGAAAGATAGTAAGTAGAGGAACAGAAATACAGCATCAGCTGAGCCATGTAATGTTGTTACCCAAACAATACTCAGCATGAGAGACTGTGCTCTCCTCTGGCTCTTTCTAGAAGAGCATCAGTCTCTGTGCCGGTGGATAGAGTCTATCTCCTTATCCTGCTGAAAAGCAGTGTACAAAAGAGATAATAAAAATAGTGATCATAAAATAATGGTGTCATTGTATTTCCAAAAGACACACTTCCTAAACTTCAGCTGACTAAGTCTTTTCTAGATTTATGTCATTCATTCATTCAACAGCAATTCACTGAGCTCCCCTTCTAAGGGAAGCAGCTCTCATGCACTGGGGAGACAGGATTTGTGAAACAAATCTTTGCCCCAGTGGAGCTAACGTTCTGATAGGAGGAAATAACCACCAAACAACTGAACGTGTCAGGGAATAACAAATACAATGAAAAAAATAAATCAGGAGTCAGCAAGTGAGGGGTAGCATTTTATTGAAGGCAGCCAGAGGCCTGAACTGTGTCAGTGAGCTGGCTTGGCAGAAGATACAGCCAACATAAGAGCCATGTGGACTGAACTGGCATTGTTTCACCACAAGAGCCTTATGTAAATGGCAGGACTAAAGATGTTTTACTTCTTAAGTGGGAAAAGCTGTTCAAAGGGTGTGCATTTACTAGTTTTTCCTGAATGACGGCCAAAGAGAAGTGGGACTGAATCATAAGACAGTAACTAGGCTTTTGAGTTCACATGTACCTTTAACGTAAGTAATACTTTTAGTAATTGCTTGACTCATTGATTAATTGGTTGATTGATAGATCAATCATTGTGGCTTTACTCCCTGTAACAAAAATAGAAAGTTATTTACCTATTTTTTCTAAATTATAATAGGGATAATGCTATTTAAATAAACCTGGGATAAAACTTGATACTAATTCCAGTTGTAATTTTAAATTCAGTAAAGTGGCTCATACGTCAGACCAATGTTACAATAAAATATTTGTTAGAATTGTAGTGCTAAAACTCTCTGACTATGAAAGGAAGCAACCAGATAGAAATAAGCTTTGCCATTCTTTTTATTCTTTATTTTTAAATCACAAGTACCAGGTACTATTTTATACTTTTAAATATTATTGTTTCTCTATAGTAAAATGATTGTTTTAGGAACAGATTTACAAGGTATTATGGAATTTGTTATTTAGAATATAAATGTGGATTACACTGGTATCTTAAATGTAATCCTGATTGCGATATTATATCAAGTTAATGCTTTTCACATAATTAAAATGTCTGAGTTGGGCAATGTTAGGATACTACTTTTTTTTTGGAATGCAACTCTCTTTTTTAAATCTCTTTACAAATGCCCGTTTATAGATTTTTTTAAAGCAAATGACAAAGAAACTATTTAGAAGGTTAACCTTTTCTGTTTGTTCTGAGAATCCTGTTCGGGGTTTTCACATTGCTCTGGATGACAGATGGTCTAAGGAGGTGGTACTGATGGTCAAGGAAAGGAATAGATTTCATAAGTATGCAGGAGGAGGGTCCACAGGTTTGGGTGACTGGCACTGGGGCAAGGAAAGGAGAAGAATGGGTAGCGAACCTACAGAGAAGGCGATGCCCAAGTAAACATGATGTTTCTTCTTGGTGTAGTTTTACTGTGATCTTCCCCTATGGTGAAACCTGAGAGAGAGCTGAGATGATAACTAGCAGGGTATTTAGGCTAGAGGTGACTCAATCCTTTAGGTTTTTCTCTCTTTACCAAAAACAGGGCTGTATGGCCTCAAGTCATGAGGCTGAGTAGAAATAACAGCACAGAAGCCTGTCCCAAAATGTTCTAACCATGTGAAAATGTGGCACTATTTAGAAAAAAATAAATGAGCTTTATGCACCAGAAGTATAGTGAAGTGGGCAAAAGTGTGGTTCTGTCTGGTCTCTCCAGTTCTGAATCCCACTGGGCTCTGCGTAAATTTCTTAACTTCTTTTTGACACAGTTTCTTTCCTTACTTGTAAGCGAGCATGCACATAGACCTACTCGTGGCAACCATAATTGTTCTCTTGAGTTACTGGAATTTTTTTCTTTAGGGGTGCTATTAAAACGCAGATCAGATTTTCTGTTTCTTTGGATGCTAGGAACTGCAAAAATAAATGTCCAGCTCCACTCTAGCAATTTTATAGACTTTTTGAATTATATCTCCTTATACTGATAGGTCTTATTATCCTACTCTCAGAGTGCCTTCTTTTTCTTACCAAGTAGACTCTTCTCTTCCCCACTAACACATTTACCAGTGATGCAAACAAACAAACAGATAACTCGTTTGGGTCTCAGTTTTCATTTCCTTATAGAATTTATAGCATTTCCACTAAAGAGTAGGGAAATGGCCCAAAGTAAACGAAACTATAAAGAAAATAATGTGCTGTAAGTTTTTGATAAACAGTAATTTGACTTAATATTTAGCCCATAAATAAATTTGGTCAGAAATTTGCTCTTTTTTTCTAGGGTAAGTGAATTTATGAAATGAAACAAAAAATATTGAATCATAGCTGAAATCTATTAAATAGTATGAGCTAAAAACTGTTTTCTAGGTATTTTTCATGTGTTACCTTCTTAATCTTCACAACAGTCCTATAAAGAGATTGCTATTATTATTCAATTTTTACAAATGTGTAAATTGTGCACAGAAAAGGTAAGTGACTTGCCCAAGATCCCACAGCTAAGAAGTATCAAAGCCCAGACTGCAACCCTGGTAGCCTGCCTCCACTCTTCACTCCTAAGCTTTCATATACTTCCTCTCTGGAAGATAACTTACTTATATCAGAGGAAATTTCGCTCTAAAAAGTTAAATAAAAATATTATACAGAATTAATTATCAATAATGCTAACAAGCCTTGAGCTTACTATCATGTAGACTTCCCTCATATGAGAAAAATTGAATAAGATCTGTTTAAGGATATATGATACATTTGTACCTATCATCAAAGATTTTTTTCATTAATCCATAACATTACAGTTTAGAGTAACATTCTTCTATACGGTTACAATTTTATTAGGCTTCTTCCTAAGCATAAATTGTATTTCTTTTCCTAAGAGCAGTGTGATAATCGAATTAAATATTCAAACAAACAAAACAAGTTAAAGAGACAAGATAATGTCTTATGATCAAGAAGATATTACATTTGAGAAACTTTTTTTAATGCAGTAGAAAATGATTTCTGATGGAGAGGTCAGAATTTGTGCCTTGGGGATGATATTCTGTGTGGATTATGACTACTTTGAATTACTTTGCAAATTGCTTATTTTCAATTATGCTGGGCCATTCTAAAAAAGACTTTACTAGTAAGTAAAATAATTCATCTGACTATCATTATTCCTCACATTACTTTATCAATCTGATAAAAATGTACCAGAATTACTTGTATAATTTGTCTCTGATATTTTTATTCTGAAAGCAGACTGGATTATGTAACTATCTAAGTCATTTTAGGGCATTTTTTAATTAACTTGGATGAATTATTGCCCTGTGGACTATACAACAATATCAAAGTTAATGTGTAATAGAACATACACAGTCCAGATATTCTAAAGCATGGCTGTCAGAGTTTTATGTCACTTTGACTCATTCAGGCAAGTCAAATCTCCTTAAATCCTGTCTACTATTATAGTTTTCCTTTTAGTGGAAACGTAATTCAGTAAAAACAAGGAAATGGATAATTTAAAATAAACAAACGACAGCAAATTTATTTAGAATTCAGCCAAAGTTTATTGAGCTTCTGCTGTGTAGCAAGCACTATTCTGGGTATGAGGGACACAATTAGTGAACAAGACAGAGTTCCTTCTCTGATGGATCTTGCATCCTAACAGGAGATGGCCAGTGAGCAAGTAAACAAGTACGTAAGCATGATACATTTGAATACTGATAAGTACTATGAATAACAAAAATGGGTGATGAGATGGAGGATGATTGAAATAGACTTCTTTAGATTGAGTGCTCAGGGAAGGCTTCTTTGAGGAGATGATATTTGTACAGATACCTGAGGGAGAAGAGGGTTGCAGCCAGGGGAAGGTCTGTGGGAAAAGATGAATGGAATGAGGAGAGAACAGGGTGGGAGGAAGTTGACATAATCAGTGTAGTTTCAGGCAGAGAAAAGGAGCACAGCCGCTCTGGATGGAGTGTTCTGGTAAGAGAAAGTCCAGAGTGGCTGGAGCACAGTAAATGAGAGGAAGAGTGGTCCAAACAGGACAGCAGGTCATGTAGCATGCCAAGGAGCTCATCTTTTTGTCCCTCATGTGCTCAGAAGCTTTGAGAGGGTTTTAGGCAGGGAAGGACATGATTGTTAAAATGTTTTTTAAAACTCCTCTGTTTTTAAAAGACCCCTCTGACTGTTGTGTGGACAGTGGATTACAGGAGGATAAAAAGGGGAGCAAGAAAGCCACCAAGCCCTGGCCGGTTTGGCTCAGCGGTTAGAGCGTCGGCCTGCGGTCCGGAGAGACCCGGGTTCGGTTCCCGCTAAGGGCATGTACCTCGGTTGCAGTTTGTCCCCGGCCCTGGTTGGTCGTGCGGGTGGCAGCCACTCGATGTGGCCCTTTCACGTCGATGTTTCTCTCTCTCTCTCTTCCTCTCTCTCCCTCCTACTCTGTCTGAACAAAAAATGAAAAAATGTCCTCAGGTGAGGATGAAAAAAAAAAGAAAGCCACCAAGACATGATCATGACCGAGGTGGTAACAGCAGAGAGATATAAGCTGAACAATACTTTGGAGGCAGAACTTCCAACACTGGCTGATGGTTGGAAGTGGGAGGTAGAGCAAAGGCAGGAATCAAAGATGATGCCTAGGTTTTATTGTTTGTTTCTCTGAGCATTTGGTACCACATCATTTGAAATGAAGAGTAATGGATATTTCGGGGGCAGGGGAGAACCAATACTAGTAATTTTAAAAAAATATTAATTGAATTTATGATCCCCCATTTGCCTTCTTCTACCTCCCTCTATCCCCCTTTCCCTCTGGTAATCATGATACTGGTATCTGTGTCTCTGAGGTTTTTGGGTGTTTTTGTTTTTTTTTGCTTAATCCCTTCACCTTTTTCACCCAATGCCCCTACCCCTCCCTTCTGGCATCTATGACTCTGTTTCTATTTTGTTTGTTAGTTTATTTTATTCATTAAATTTCACTTATGAGTGAAATCATATGGTACTTGTTTTTCTTTGATTGGCTTATTTCACATAGGATAATACTCTCCAGGTCCATCCAAGCTGTTGTAAAGGGTAAGATTTCCTTCTTTTCTATGGCCCAATGTATTCCATTGTATAAATGCACTACAACTTTTTTATCCACTCATCTACTGATGGGAACTTGGGCTGCTTCAAAATCTTGGCTATTATAAACATTACTGCAGTGAACATAGGGATGCATATATTCTTTTAAACCAATGTTTTGATTTTCTTTGGATATATTCCCAGAAGTGGAATCACTGGGTCAAAAGCAGTTCCATTTTTTAATATTTTGAGAAAACCCTATATTGTTTTCCACAGTGGCTGAACCAATCTGCATTCCCACCAACAGTGCACAAGGGTTCCCTTTTCTCCACAACCTCGCTAACACTTAATGTTTTTTGGTTTATTGATGATAGGCATTCTGAAAGGTGTGAGGTGATATTTCATTGTGGTTTTAATTTGAATTTCTCTAATGATTAGTGACTGAGCATATTTGCATAGGTCTTTTGACCATCTGTATGTCCTCTTTGGAGAAGTATCTATTCAGGTCCTTTGCCCATTTTTTAAATTGGATTGTTTGTTTTCTTAGTGTTGAGTTGTACAACTTCTTTATAAACTTTGGATATTAACCACTTATCAGATGTGTCATTGACAAATACGTCCTTCCATTCAGTGGGTTGTCTTTTCATTTTTTTAGTTTTCTTTGCTGTGCAAAACTTTAGTTTGAGGAAGCCTGATTGTATATTTTTTCTTTTGTTTCTCTTGCTTGAGGAAATATATCAGAAAAAAAATATTGCTACCAGAAACGTCCATGTTTTTACTACTTGTTTTCTGCTAGGATTTTTATGATTTCGAGTCTTACATTTAAGTCTTTAATTCATTTTGAATTTATTCTTTTGTATGATGTAAGAATATGTTCTAATTTCATTTTTTGCATGTATCTGTCCAATTTTAACACCACTATTTATTAAAGAGACCATCTTTATCCCATTGTATGTTCTTGCCTCCTTTTTCAAATATTAATTAACCATGAAAGTGTGGGTATACTTCTGGACTCTCTGTTCTATTCCACTAATCTATATGTCTGTTTTTATGCTAGTACCATGCGATTTTGATTACTATGGCCTTGTAGTATAGTTTGATATCAGGTAGCATAATTCCTCCAACTTTGTTCTTCTTTCTCAAGATTGCTGTGGCTATTTGGGATCTTTTGTTATTCTATACAAATTTTTGGAATATTTCTTCTGGTTCTGTGAAACACATCATTGATTCCTTGATAGGAATTACATTGAATCTATAGATTGGTTTGGGTAGTGTGGACATTTTAATTATGTTAATTCTTCCTAACCATGAACATGGTATATACTTCCACTTATTTATATCTTCTTCAATTTCTTTCTTCAGTGTCTTATAATTTTCCGAGTACAGGTCTTTTATATCCTGGGTTATATTTATTCCTTGGTTTTGGGTTGTTCTTGTGTGTGTGTGTGTGTGTGTGTGTGTTTTAATGCAATTGTAAATGGGAATGTTTTCTTAGTTTCCCTTTCTGATAGTTCATCATTGAAGTATAAAAATGCTACTGATTACTGGATGTTTATTTTGTATCTTGCTACTTTACTGAGTTCATTGATCAGTTCTAGTAGTTTTTTTGGTGGAATCCTTAGGGCTCTCTATATACAGTATCATGTTATCTGCAAATAAGGACAGTTTTACTTCTTCCTTTCCAATTTGGATGTCTTTTATTTCTTCATCTTGTCTGATTGCTGTGGCTAGAACTTTCAGTACTATGTTGAATAACAGTGGTGAAAACGGACATCCCTATCTTGTTTCTGATCTTAAAGGAAACACTTTTAGTTTTTGCTTATTGCATATGATATTGGGTATAGGTTTATCATATATGGCCTTTATTATGTTGAGGTGTGTTTTCTCTATTCCCATTTTGCTGAGAATTGATTTTATCATAAATGGGTGCTGGATTTTATCAAATGCTTTTTCTGCATCTATTGATATGGTCATGTGAATTTTATCCTTCATTTTGTTTATGTGGTATATCACATATATTGCCTTGTGAACATTGTACCAACCTTGCATTCAAGGACTAAATCCCAGTTGATCATGGTGTATGATCTTTTTAATGTATTGCTAGATCCGGTTTGCTAAAATTCTTTTGAGGATTTTAACATCTATTTTCACCAGGGATATTGGCCTATAATTTTCTTTCTTTATAGTGCCTTTATCTGGTTTTGGAAATAAGATAATGCTGGAATTGTAAAATGAACTTGGGAGTCTTGTCTCCTCTTGAATTTTTTGGATTGGTTTGAAAAGGATAGGTGTTAGTTCTTCTTTAAATGTTTGGTGAAATTTACCTGTGAAGAAATCCGGTCCAAGACTTTTGTTTATTGGGAGTTTTTATATTACTGTTTCTATTTCACTGCTTGTAATCTGCCCATTCAGATCCTCTGATGTTTTCTGATTCTGTTTTGGAAGATTATATGTTTCTAGGAATTTATCCATTTCATCCAGATTGTCCAATTTGTTGGCATATAGCTGTTTGTAATATTTTCTTATAATCCTTTTTATTTCTTTGGTGTCTATTGTTACTTATCCTCTTTCATTTCTGATTTTATTTCTTTGGATCCTCTCTCTTTCTCCCTTTTGTTTTTTATTTTATGAGTCTGGTTAAAGGTTTGTCAATCTTGTTTATCCTTTCAAAGATCCAGCTGCTGGTTTCATTGATTTTTTTTTTATATATATATTTTTTAATCCTCACCTGAGGACATTTTTTCATTTTTTGTTCAGATGGAGTGGGAGGGAGAGAGAGGAAGAGAGAGAGAGAGAAACATCGACGTGAAAGGGACACATCGAGTGGCTGCCACCCGCACAACCAACCAGGGCCGGGGACAAACTGCAACCAAAGTACATGCCCTTAGCGGGAACCGAACCCGGGTCTCTCTGGACCGCAGGCCGACGCTCTAACCGCTGAGCCAAACCGGCCAGGGCTCATTGATTTTTTGTATTTTTTTTTTTTAGAGTCTATTTCATTTATTTATACTCTGAAATTTATTATTTTTTCTTCTATTCACTTTGTGCTTTGTTTGTTGTTCCTATAAATGTAATGATAGATTATTTATTATATTTGAGATTCTTTTTATTTATTAACCTAGGCCTGTAATGCTATGAATTTCCCTCTTAGAGCTGTTTTCACTGTGTCCCATAGATTTGGGTTGTTGTAGTCTCATTTTCATTTGTTTCAAGGTATCTTTTTTTTTTTTTAATCCTCACCTGCAGATATTTTTCCATTTATCTTCAGATAGAGTGAGACAGAGAGAGAGAGAGAGAGAGAGAGAAAGAGAGAGAGAGAGAGAGAGAGAGAGAAACATTGATGTGAGAGAGACACATCGATTGGTTGCCTCCCGCACAACCCCGACTAGGGCCAAGTATTGAACTGCAACTGAGGTAGGTGCCTTTGACCACAGTTGAACCCATGTCCCCTTGGTCTGCAGGCTGACACTCCAACCACTGAGCCAAACCAGTCAGGGCTCAAGGTATCTTTTTATTTCTTTCTTGATCTCATTGTCAACCTATTCATTGTGTAGTAACATATTATTTAGCCTCCATGTCCTTATGTGTTATTCAGGGTTTTTTTTTTTCTTGTGACTGAGTTCTTGTTTCATATCATTATGGTCAGAGAAGATGCTTGATATGATTTTAATCTTTTTAGATTTATTGAGACTTGTTTTGTGTCATACCATGTTGGTTTATCCTATAAAATGTTTCATGTGCACTTGAAAGGATGTATATTCTGCTGCTTTGGATTGAAATGCTCTGAAGATATCAATTAAATCCAACTGATCTAATGAGTCATTTAAAGCCATTGTTTCCTTGTTGATTTTGTTGAAAGATAGATCTATCTATTGATGTAACTGGGTTGTTAAAATCCCCTACGATAAATGTCTTACTGTCAATCTCTCCCTTTATGTCCATCAAGATTTGCTATATATATTTAGGTACTCCTGTGTTGGGTGCATAAATGTTTATAAGGGTTATGTCTTCTTGTTGGATTAATCCCCTTAGCATTATATAATATCCTTCTTTGTCTCTCATTGTGGCCTTTGTTTTGAAGTTTATTTTGTCTTATATAAGTATTGCAACCCAGCTTTTTTTTTTAAATTCTATTTGCATGAAATATCTTTTTCCATCTCTTTACTTTTATTTATTTATTTTTTGTATTTTTTTAATTGTTGAAAGTATTGCAGATGTCCCCCACTTTTTCCCCCACTGACACCCCTCCTCCCCGCTCCCAACCCCTTCCTGCTTTCCCCAAACCAATGTCTGTGTCCACTGGTTGTACATATATGCATATAAGTTCTTTGGTTTATCTCTTCCCACCCCCATCCCTCTGAGGTTTGTCAGTCTGTTCCCTACTTCCACGACTCTGGATCTATTTTGATAAACAGCTTATTTATGATAAACCATAAATAAGTAAGATCATGTGGTACTTGTCTTTTTCAGACTGGCTTACTTTGCTCAGAATAATACTCTCCATCTCTTTACTTTTAGTCTGTGTGTATCATTCATTCTGAGCTGGGTCTCTTGTAGACAGCATATATGTGGGTCTTTTTTTTTCTTATACATTCAGCTACTCTTATGTGTTTTGATTAGAGTTTTTAGCTATTTACATTTAAAGTGATTATTGACAGGTACCTATTTATTCCCATTTTATTCGTTATAACTGTGTTCCTCTGCCTCTCCTTCCCCTTCCCCATCCTCTTCCTTTTCCCCTTCCCCTTCTCCTTCTCCTTCTTCTTCTAGAAGACCCTTTCACATTTCTTGTAATACTGGTTTGGTAGTAACAAACTCCTTTACCTTTTTCTTGTCTGTGAAGTTATTTAATTCCTTTTCAATTTTAAATGATAGCTTTGCTGGGTAAAGTAGTCTTGGTTGTAGGTACTTGCTTTTCATCGCTTTGAATATTTCAGGCCAATTCCTTCTGAACTGAAATATTTCTGTTGAGAAATCAGCTGACAATATTATGGGAGCTCCATTGTAGGTAACTAACTGTTTCTCTTTTGGCTTTTAAGAATTTCTCTGTCTTTAATCTTTGCAATTTTAATTATGATGTGTCTTGCTATGGGCCTCTTTGGGTTCCTCTTGTTTGGGACTCTCTGAGCTTCCTGAACTTGTGTGACTTTTTCTTTCACCAGGTTAGGGAAGTTTTCAGTCATTTCTTCAAATAGGTTCTCAATCCCTTGCTATCTCTCTTCTCCTTCTGGTACCCGTATGATGTGGATGTTTTTATGCTTCATATTGTCCCAAAGGTCCCTTAAACTATCCTCATTTTTTAAAATTTGTTTTTTCTTATTGCTGCTGTGATTATGTGTTTTCTGCTACCTTGCCTTCCAAATCGCTTCTTCCAACCTATTGTTTATTTCTTCTAGTGTATTCTTCATTTCAGGTATTATATTCTTTATTTTTGACTGGTCCTTTTCTATGGTTTCTCTGCTTTTTTATTTTTATTTTTTAATGTGTGCTATCTCTATTGAAGTTCTCATTAAGTTAAGTTCCTTCAGCATCCTTATAATCATTTTTTTAAACTCTATTTCTGGTAAAAATTTTGCCTCCATTTTATTTAGTTCTGTTTCTAGAGATTTCTCCTGTTCTTTCATTTGGGGCATGTTTCTTTGTCTCCCAATTTTGGCTGCTTCTTTGTGTTTGTTTCTATGTATTAGGTAGATCTGCTATGACTACCAGTCTTGGTAGGGTGTCCTTATGTAGTAGGTGCCCTGTGGGACCCAGTGGCACAGTCTCCTTGATCACCTGAGCTAGGTACTACAGGAATGTCCCTTGTGTAGGTTGTGTGGGCCCTCCTGTTGTAATTGAATATTGCCCATTTTTTATTTATATTGGCCCATTCATGCATGGGGTTGACCCTCAGGTTGACTGACTATGAGGATCAACCCTGACCACAGTTGATGAGTTACTGTGCAGTTGCTTACTATTTGATGCAGAATTAACCTCAGCAGTGTCTGGTGCCTGCCAAGATCTCCCTTTGGGTATGCCACTTGTGAAGCTAATTGGATTTTGCTCCATTGTTTTCTGAAGCTGGCCACTGGATCTGTTTGTTCTGGGCCTCTGGGAGGGATTCTGGTGCAGGCCAATGTCAGATGCTGCCTGTGATTGGCCCTGGGCAAAGTGTTTGGAGCTACAAGGAAATCCAGTTTGTGGCTGCCTCTGCTGGGCCTGTGTGTTCTTGGAAAGGACCAAGCTGTGCATCAAGGCTAGCTGTTACCACCAATGAGCCCAGAAGAAGGTCAGCAAAAGTCCCAAGGCACCCCAAGATTTGCTTCCACTTGTCTCTGTCTCCAAGCTGCCTGTTAGGCTCAGTCACTGAAAGAACCTTTGGTGGTTCTTTAGTTTTATGAGGTAGGTTTTCATTGGGTCACCAGGTAGGGGCAAGTGGTGTTCACCAGATTGGTACAGGTTCAATCCTGTTGCCAGTCCTAGATCTGAGGCCACTCAGCGAAAGTCCCAGGGTCTAGCTGCCACTTGCTGAGTGCTCACACATCTTTGTGGTGGGACGGAGGCTCACAGAGTCATAAGGGTGAGGCCAGCAGAGTTTATCATGCCCAAACAGACCAAGATTTGGAAGTGTGAACAGTCGGGCTTGTGAGGGAAAAATGGCCCCTGTCCTTGAACCACACAACTCAGTCTATCCCAGATTCTGCCAGGAGGAGCCCAAGCTCAGCAAGGTGCAGTCTCTGGGAGTCAAGAGGGCTAGTGGATATTCATGATGACCAGGTGCTGGTCAGGCTTTGGGGAAGGTGGGGGAATGGGCCCCCAACACAGAGCACACAACTCTGTTGTTTGAATTTTTCCCAGCTCTTGGCAGGATGGAGCCACCAGGAGTTGGTCAGGTGGGGCCACCAGGAGCCTGAAAGGGGCTAGAAGATCTCCCATGAAGGGGAAGCATCAGTCAGGTTGATGGGAATGTTGAGGGAATGGCCTTGACCCCAAAGCCACACACTCAGTCACTGACACCCCCTGAGTCTGTCAAGACCTCTACATCCTAGCCAATGCAGTTGATTCCTCAACAGGGTGTAAGCTGCACAGGACAGGGTGAGAGGTAGTCCAGAGGGTGAGGCTATTGCTTTCTCCCAGGCTGAGGCCTATGAAGAGGAGTGTTCCACCTGAAAAATGATGGCATTTGAGGTATGAGAGAATGACTCTGCACAAGAATCTTGGTGGCTGTCTCTTCAGTTCTCTCCCCAGAGCCACAGTCACAAACTCCAGTCTCTCCTCACTTGATTCTAGTCTGGTCCACCCTCCCTTTGCAGGATCCCAGAGTGAGTGGCTACAAACAAAAGTTTGTGTGTTGGTCCTTTAAGAGAGTTCCTGTGTCTCTAGCAGACTCCCATCTCTCCCTGATGGACAGAGATCCCGCTTAATTTTCACAGCCAGATGTTATGTGGGTGCCTCTTACCAACTCTGGTGCTCTGGCCTGGGGAGCCTGGCTTGGTGTTGAGACCCCCACACTTCTCAGGAGGAATCCCCCACAGTTGAGGTATCACTCCAGAACCTCAGCTGCTACCTGAGCAAGTGGGGCCAGCCCTTTTTGCATCTCTGCCCTTCCTACCATTCTCTATGTGGCTTTTTATTTAAATCCTTGCTTATAAGACTTCTCTTGAGCTAGTCTTAAGTTGGTTATTCATGTTGATTGTTCTATAATTTAGTTGTGATTCCAGTTTGGTCATGAGAGGAGAATAGTGTAACATCCACCTACCCTGCCACCATCTTGGATCTCCTAATGCTTGTAATTTTGACTTAGTGACTTTGAGATGTCCATTAGAGACAGCAAATAACAGTTGGATATACAAGTGTGAATCCCATGGGAGATATAATACTAGGTATTATATGTTATAGATGTTATTTAAAGTCTTTAAAGTGGGTAAGATCACCAAAGGAGGCATTGTAGATAAGAGAAGAGAAAAGCTCTAAAACAATTTGAGGTCAAGATGAAACAGAGCAACAAAAAGGCTGAGAAGCAGCAGCCAGTGAAGTGGGAGAAAAATCAAGAGGGTGGTGCAAGCTAAGATGAGAAAATATACAAGAGAGAGGGAGGGATCAACTGTGACACATCTTGCTGAGAAATCAAATAACCTGAATTTGGGGAAGTAAACTGTTGATTTGACAACATGGACTTTCCAGTGTCCTAACCAAACGCAGGTTCAGGGTAGTGCTTAGGAGTGGAAGCCTGTGTTGAGGGGGGAAAGAGATGAAGAAATAAAAGCAATCACTGGACAACCCTTTTGAGATTTTTTGCTAAAAATGGGAACAAAAATAGGAGGGGATGGGAAGGAGCAGAAGGTATGGTGTGACACCAAGAAAGATTTTTATAAGATGTGAGATTCTTTGTGTGTTTCTATAATGTTGTATGATGATAGGAATAATCCAGGAAATTCATTGGGAGAAATAAATGATGCAGGAGAAAGAGAGTGTAAGTCTTATTTATTTATTTTTTTTATCCTCACCCGAGGACATTTTTTCATTTTTTGTTCAGATAGAGTGGGAGGGAGAGAGAGAAACATCGACATGAAAGGGACACATCGAGTGGCTGCCACCCGCACGACCAACCAGGGCCGGGACAAACTGCAACCGAAGTACATGCCCTTAGCGGGAACCGAACCCAGGTCTCTCTGGACCGCAGGCCGACGCTCTAACTGCTGAGCCAAACCGGCCAGGGCGACAGTGTAAGTCTTAAGGAGCAAGAGGAGATGAGATCTAGGCCACATGAGGAGGTTTACCATTGATTAGAACAGAAACACTTCATCCACTACAATAGGAGGAAGGCAGGAAACACTGGTATGGATGGACAGAGAATACGATACTTATAGATCTGTGAGTAAAAAAAATGAAGTCATTGCTCTCTTTCTACTCTTCTTAACTATATATATTGCATTGTTAACCTACTAAAAATTAACTTAGACATATGATTTTATATGAAAATCGTTAAAAATTAAAAAAAGAGTATTCTTACTCTTAACCTGATAATGCAGAGCAAGTTATTAAGATAGCACAAATTCTGAACATCATCATTGAAGTGGTGTTTTGTAGCAAGATAGTTTGAGGGCATTATGTACATACCTGCCTTAGCAGAGGAGTAGAGATGACTTTGTATTTATATTGCAATGCATATATGTCATAAATTCTGGGACAAACTATAAGACAATAAGAGGCCAGAAATGTTGTTGATAAAAATATCCATCATTATGTACTTATAGGGCTGACTAAAAAACCAATAATAATGTAAATGACAGTTACCGTAAATAACTATAGGTTTATCTTGATTATTTGTCAATTTAAAATCAAGACTTGACAATGAAGACCAACTGGAAATAGTACTGATGAGGTACCTTTAACACAAAATATTGTGCCCTCCCCAAACTATGGATATCTCAGTAATCTTTGTATGTATAGCTCTACCCTATGAGAGCCAGATTTTGTAGACTGTTGGATAGGGGTCCTCAGGAATCCTAGAATTTCACTAATTTTATTTATGAATACCAAGCGGTAGGAACCCTTAATCATTTTGTAGATTACTTGTACTCTTGCTGCGGGTAAAAATGAAAATCTATGGCCTTTCCTCATATACCTATAAGAACCAAAGAAGGAGTGTGAATGTTTAGACCAGTTTAAGTCCATCAGTGGCTCTCAGACCATGCCTGTATACCCATGATTCTCAATTATCTTTTCTCCTTCAGTAATTCTTTAAATATTTGCAAAATTGCTACTTTAGAGTACAGGAAGTGATATGAAGGAGAGAAAATGAGTCTGCAAAAAAAAAAAGGGGGGGGTGGGGGCTGTTTTGCATTTACATTTAGGTCTGTCTTTCCTTTCTGGATTTAAATATTAGCTTTAGCAATTAAAGATCCTTGATTTAGAGGAGAAAAAAAGAGGTACCTGTTGCAGGAAGGACCTGGATATTGTCTCCTTACTGCATACAAGGTGCTTTGGGATATATGAACGCTCTGAACCACAGCATCTGAGAGCAGCGAGTTGGAGTTGGCATTAGTCACCTGGGCACATGGACATCTCCTCATTCCAGACAGCATCAAGTAATCATTGTCAGTCTGGACAAGGACAGTCTTATCCTGCAGACCAAAGTCTATGTGACTGTGTGGTTGCAATCCAGAGGGGTTTATGTGAAGAAAAATGTCACCCAGTGTATGTAGAACAGCTACGCTCAGAGTGGTCTTGGGGAAACATTTATTCATTGGACTGATGGCATTTGGAATGGTAGCCTCAGAGTGAGGCAGACATCCAAAGCTGACTGTTTCTCTTGGGGAGGTGCTGCTTCCAACTGGGGACCTCCCACACTTCAGTCCAATAGACATGGGCAATGTCTGTCCTCTGGCTGGTCACTTGTACCCTGTACCCAAACCCTGATCTTCCAGCTATCCATCCCTATGTTGGAGTCCCTTTGCCCTTTTAGCTGTTTTTTCACATGGGAACCCTTTAAGATAACTGGGCTAATTCTATTTTCCCGGGTACACATTTGATCTCTAGGACCTGTGCACCTTTGTCCCATTGGGGACAGAAGTGCAGCTTTGTCCTGAAGAATGAAGCTTTATCATGGGGAATCGCTGAAGGATTATTATAAGCAAGGAGCTAACATAATTCAGTTCACTTGTAAGAGGAGCAGTGGCAACAGCATGGCTATATATAAGGACATGTGAGACTGGAGACAGGGAGACCAACGAATCACTATTGCAAGAGCTACTGAGGGTCATTGACAATGGTGAAGAGGAGATGGAGGCAAAATATATTATTTTAGATATGAAAGATTTAATGACTGAGTGGCTAAGAAAAAGTAAGGCACCTGCCAGGCACCTTTCTGTTTTATTTTATAGTTTCATATAACTTAAACTCACAACATTGAGATGGTAGCATAAGAACATAGACAGGAGAGAAGTCATGTTTGTTATCAAGGTCATCTTTGGACATATTTTTATTTTGATGTTTGTTAGCTTTCCTTCTCTCCTCTCAATTTGTAAACAATTTACAAGGAATTGAATTCTGTAAGGAAGATTTTTGTTTATCATTTATTTTATCCTTTCCTTTTACAGAGATTCACCTTATACATTTGCTTTTAAGTACTTACGGTATATACAGCATAAAAGAAGCACATAAATACCATTTAAATTCTTTAAGCTAATTTGAATTTTCTTTTGAAATAAACAGATTGTCTGCCAGAATCATTCTTGTTTGTGTTGAAGTTTGTCCCACATAATCTTGGCTGTTTCCATTTCCAGTTCCACAGTTTGATATTTATTTTAAACAGCTGCTTATGAGAAGTAGAATTTAGCAATGATCAAAATGGCATAAGGCAGGTTTCTGTTTGAGGTCAGGATTGCTGGGTAGCTTCCTTTGAAAACCCTTCCCTTCATGCTTTTTCACCTATGCTTTGGCTGTGAGAATACATCTAGGAAAACTGCTGTTTGGCCTTTTGGCAAATTGCCAGCTATGGTGATTGAAAACTAACTGGTGTTGTATGAAACACCACTGAAATAAATGAGTCTGATTAAAGCCTGGAACTCTTGAGTGCTACAAATGTAAAAACTCAACAGATGCCATTTGTTGAAACTGAGGCTCCTCTAACAGATGGGTGAAGGTTAAACATAAATTGCACCATTTCTTTTTCTTTTGGTTCATTTGTTTTTAATGTAGTATTTAAAATTCTGCTATTCAGTTACAATAAATTTCTGGCATATGTTTCATGACTATTTTGGATACCCGAAGATCTTTGAAATTACAATCATAGTATGTTTTATTATATGAATTCATTGAACATGCAGAAACAAATTTTTATCAGAGTTTTAAAACTTTCTTTGGTGTTAATATTTTCAATGTTGAAAATAATAATGGGAAATAATCACCAAATAGTCACAATGGGTTATAAAGTTTCTCTTTTAAATCTTTAATGTTAGAATAATATAAATTGTATCTTCCATAGTTCTCATTCCTTTAGTACTTGAATTTTCTTTACAATATTTTAGTTTCTCACATAATGTGTCATCAATTAAATAACACACACAGAAAAGGATATTTTCATTCCTCATTAAATTTAACAACTTCTATACCATTTAATGCAATCACTATTAATTGGTATTAACTTGTAAGAACCATGATGCATTATCAATCATTCTATAATATTTATATATTTCTTGGCTTAGAACTTAAGTGCTTATTTTATAATTTAATTTAGAAGTTTCTGTATCTCTAGATAAATACGTAGTTTACCTTGTTTGCCTTTTTTCTGATTCCTAAAATTATTTATCAAATAATATATATCAGAACAGTTCACAAGAAATTTCAGTATAGTTAGAAGAATGAAGAAACAATCAGATAAATATCTAAATGATTAGAAAATTATATAAAATATTTATCAGGAAGTATAACATGGAATTACACTGTTTTTTAACTTTGAAACTTATTGCTATTTACAGGTTCAGGTTCATGTCGCTTTAGTTATTCAGACCCCAACATAATCGTGTCGTATGCCAAGAATAATACTGCGGACTGGATTCAGCTTGAGACAATTAGGTTTGTTGTCATGTAAAGTATTTTCGCAAATTCTGACATAGGTGGATTTCTTCTTCCTTGTTTGCTTTCATTCTACCACTGACTTTATATTCTTCAAGGTTAAAAGTACTCTGGTTGTTAATTATGTTGAATTGCATGTATGCACATATCATGATCTGCCCTATTAGAAGTGTAATTTTCCATTTGGAACTTTCTACTGTCAGTAGTAGCTCTAACAAATTATTTATGTTTTGGTAAAAGCACATTTGGGATAATAACCTTTATAATGGAATCCTCCACAAAATTACATCACCAATCTTTTTGGGTGGCCTGACGATGGCCTGGTTTATAGGCCTAGGAATATATCAGATTACCACCTAAATTCCTTCTAGTCTGTGATGATAGAGTTAACACTCATCAGGCCTTTTGCATCTAATCTCTAGTTCTGTCATTTTCCTTCTAACTTCCCTAAGGCCGATTCTAAAATTCTATGATCATAATTATGATGCAACCTATAATCATTTATTACATTTTCTTTATTAAAAAACAAAAAACCTCAATAGGAAAATGAGGTAGGATGCTTGAGGAAGAAGCTCATTCAAGTTGAAAAGATTTGGTTAAATTAGCAAAAATCTAATTTTGTGTACTACTTCTGCATAAGTTAAATCCTAAAACAAAATTCATAATGGATGTTTACTTTCAAGCATGGTAAGATGTTAAAAGGAAGAAGACAGCTTGAACTTTTATAAGGTGGTTATTCTGATTGGTTTAGCT
Source organism: Tadarida brasiliensis (assembly GCA_030848825.1). Lineage (NCBI taxonomy): Eukaryota > Metazoa > Chordata > Mammalia > Chiroptera > Molossidae > Tadarida > Tadarida brasiliensis. The sequence goes on from CM061267.1 coordinate 52,857,146, forward strand.
CTTAAATTACTATAACTAAAGTAGAAACATTCTATGTTTTGTAGTTTTCTTTCTTCACATGCTATTTTCCTTACCATATTTCCGTGTTGAAAAAATTGTGATTTACTTAAGGGTTAAAAAAATACTAGGTTCTTAGTCTTTAATACTAAACCAGTCTATCCAAAGTTTCTAGTAGTATTTCAAAATTTTAAAAATGTTACAAATCTAAGTTCTGGTCTAACCAAAAACTGAGAAAAGTGATTCTAATTCATGGATTTTTTTTTTTGCATGTATCTTCAGATAGAGCAGGAGGGAGAGAGGGAGGAAGAGAGAGAGAGAGAAACATCGATGTGAAAGAGACACACCGAGTGGCTGCCACCCACACAACCTCATCCGGGGTCGGGGACAAACTGCAACCAAGGTGCGTGCCCTTAGCAGGAACCGAACCCAGGGCTCTCTGGTCCGCGGGCCGACGCTCTCACCACTGAGCCAAACTGGCCAGGGCTAATTCATCGATTTTAATAGACCGTCCTCCTCTGTAGCAGGATAACATATAATTTATAGACACCTGGTATAAGCCAAACTCTGACATGCTGTGCCAATTTTATAATAAAACATTTTGCTGTTCTTTCTAATTTCCAGTAATTATCATGAAAACCATTCATATGAAATACTTTTTTATATAAATGACTTTAAGCAAGGCAGCATCAATATTGGAAATTTTACCCATACCCCCATTTTTTCTCTATGTAATAGTTGTATATATCATAATTTAGGTAAATTGTGGTAGCTTTTTTTTCTTTGTCTGGAAAACAACCGCATACCTTTGCTATGACAAATAGTGAATGTAGCCCTGGCCGGTTTGGCTCAGCAGTTAGAGTGTCGGACTGCGGTCCAGAGAGACCCGGGTTCGGTTCCCGCTAAGGGCATGTACCTCGGTTGCAGTTTGTCCCCGGCCCTGGTTGGTCGTGCGGGTGGCAGCCACTCTATGTGTCCCTTTCACGTCGATGTTTCTCTCTCTCTCTCTCTCTCTCTCTTCCCCTCTCTCCCTCCCACTCTCTCCCACTCTATCTGAACAAAAAATGAAAAAATGTCCTCGGATGAGGATAAAAAAAAAAATAGTGAATGTACACACACATTGAATTACAACACATACAGATTACATTCAGCTGATTCCATTTGGTTTTTTACTAAATGAGATTTTCAATTTAAGGTCATGCCTCACTCTTATATTCATTAACGCAAATTTTCTTTACCATTTAGTGACCATAATGAACACATTTTCAGTCACTTCTTAAAACTAAAATATATTGTTTTCATCATTTCAAATTCTTTTTGAGGCCAAAAACATAGTCATGATAAAATATTTTAAAAGAAAGGGGAATTGATTACCCCTAAAGGTACGGTACATCATCTATAACCTATACTGACAATTCTGCAGATATACATGTGCTTCATTGGTGAGTGAAAAATGTCTTTTCTGTAGTCCTTTCAAAACTGATTTATAGTAAGCCCAGAGTACTACTAGTTTGCATTTAGTAACACTTTTAATCTTCACTAAAGCAAAAGAATTTACTATAGCAGGTTTCTACATTGGCAGAATAAAATGTTTAATAAAAATACTTTATTATATAACAGAAGAGCCTAGATTCTAACACATGTAATATAAAAATAGTGTTAAATTATATAAAGTTCTTAAAGATTGCTCTGCATGAAATCATAAAGAATTATAGAGCATTTAATTCTCATGGCAACTCTCACATTTCATATAGACCAGAAGGGTATCAGATTAGTAGAAATTAAATAACTATTATGGAAAGACTGATTATAAAACATAGCATACAATTGTTTCTAATAGCTACAAAATTTAAAAGAATAAAAATTAAGATAATTTTATAGTTTTTCTCCATTTTTTCTTAACATCAAATAAAATAAACTGTGCTGGATACACTGAGATTTGCTATAGGCGCCATGAAAGTGTGTGCTATTTTCTTTTCAACTATTCCTTTACTAGCTTAGTGCCTGTCTTGTGTTAAAAGTAAACTTCTTGAAGACATTTAGTATTTAAACTGTCATCACATAATATGAACAGTTTAATATGCAGCATATACTAAAAGATTTTAAGGGCTATGGGATTGTGAGTAATCTGTAATGTATATAGTATTTTTAAGATAATGAAACTACAATCCAAATTAAGAAACAAAATTGATCTAAAGTTCTTTAACTGTGGCACTAATTCCCATCTCACCCTATGTTCCAGAGCCCCTTCCAATGTCAGCACAATCATCCACATCCTCTACCTTCCTGAAGATGCCAAAGGGCAGAATGTCCAGTTTCAGTGGAAGCAGGAAAATCTCCGTGTAGGTGAAGTGTATGAAGCCTGCTGGGCCTTAGATAACATCTTGGTCATCAACTCAGCTCACAGACAAGTCATTTTAGAAGATAGTCTCGATCCAGTAGACACGGGCAACTGGCTTTTCTTCCCAGGAGCTACAGTTAAGGTTTGATTTCTCTTTTGTTCCTTCTCCTCTCCCCTGAAACCTAAAGCTCAATAAACCAATTTATACTAAAATATTCTTACTAAACCTACTAGTAAATTGATAGGCAATATTCTTTTTATGTTACTTTCTTTTTAAGGATAGAAAATCATTGTTACAAAAACATGTGTTTTGCCCTGGCCAGTTTGGCTCAGCGGTAGAGCATCGGCCTGTAGACCAATGAGTTGTGGGTTTGATTCTGGCCAAGGGCACATACCTCGATTGCGGTTCATCCCCGGCCCTGGTCGAGGTTGTGTGAGAGACAACTGGTCGATATGTCCCTCTCACATCGATGTTTCTCTCTCTCTCCCTTTCTCTCCCACTCTATCTGAAGATAAATAGAAAAATATCCTCAGGTGAGGATTAAAAAAACATTTATTTATCCACTTAACAAGTATTTTTGAGGACCCACAGTGCCATTACTAGACTGAACCTAGAGACTATAACCACAAAAAGGCAGATATGATTCTTCCCTTCATGTGGCTGTCAACTTAGTGTGGGTAGTTGGACATGTCACCGTGCAAATACAGAAGAGCATAATTGCTGTGATTTGCTGGGAAAGTGTAGAGTGCTGTGGAAGTACAACATATAGTACCAAATCCAGACTTGAGGGTGTAGGAAGGCTATCCAGGGGAACTGGAATCCAAGCAGAGACTGAAGAGTCATTTGGAGCTGGCCAAGTGGGAGGGATAGTGCTTCTAGAATCAGAAATGACATACAGTGAGAGAACTGAACGAAGGTCTTAGATAATGTACAAAATAGTTGTTTAACAGATATTTGAGTTGAGACTTGTGATAGTTAAGTCTGGAAACAAAGCCAGCGACCAAACCTTTGTCTTGAAAACTGCTGTAGAGTTTGAACTTTATATCCTGAGGTAGTAGGGAGTCACAAGTACTCTAAATTGGAGTCACACAATCAGATTTGGTTTTGAAAATCCCTTTGAGAATGGAGGATGGAATGGAAGGGAGAGAGGGCATGCAGGGAGACCAAACAGGAGGCTGCAAACAGCAGTCCAATGGGAGATCATGTTGGCCAGAACTCGCAAACAGGATGGGAAAATGTGGACAGATTTCAGAGACTTTTAGGAGAGGGGATGGAGAAGATGGGAGACTTATTGAGAAGATGAGAGAATAGCAGGTGTCAAGGACAAAGTTTAGGCATCTGGATGAATGGCAGTGCCACTCACTGAAACAGGAAACACAGGAGGAGAAGCAGGTTCACAGGAGTTAATTCACTTTGGACATGTTGATCTTTTTTAACTTGAGGTATATTTGACTTATAACATTGTATTAGTTTCAGATGTACAACGTTATGATTCAATATTTGTATAAGTTTCCAAAATGATTACATCTTAACTAAATCAAAGAGTAAGTCTAACAGAATTGAGAAAGTATGCTTAATTACAAAATAGAGCTTATTCAAGGGGGAAAAAAATGTACAAGCACAAATAGGATACTCTTTGTCTAAGTAATAAGAGCTGCTTTTTTCAGTATTATTTTTTATTAGTTTCAGGTGTGCAGCATAGTGCTTAGACAATCATGTACTTTACAAAGTGATCCCCTCAATATTTCAAGTACCCATGTGGCACCATACGTAGTGATTACAATGTAATTGATTATATTTCCTATGCTGTACTTTATATCCCCTTGGCTATATTTTTTTCTTTATTGATTAGAGAGAGAGAGAGGAAGGGAGAAGGAGAGCTAGAAACATCGATGAGAGAGAACATTGATTGGCTGCCTCTATTGGCTACCTCCTGCATGCCCCCACTGGGAATTTGGCCCACAACCTGAGCATGTGCCCTGACCAAGAATCGAACCGGCAACCTCTTGGTGCGTGGGTTGATGCTCAACCCTGAGCCACACAGGCCGGGCTCCCCTTGCTATTTTTTAACTACCAATTTGTACTTCATAATCCCTTCACCTCTTTCACCCAGCCCCCCAACCACTCTCCCTTCTGGCAACCATCAGTCTGCTATTTTACTCATGCATCTCTATACTGAACTCTCCAAACACTCTCAAATTAATTACCCAGTGTGTATGGTGGTACCCTCCCTACCATCCCATTCCCAACTTCTGGTTTTCCAGTAATAAGAGCTACTTTTTAATTAGCACTTTTAGTCTAGGTACTTACTATTTGAAGCATGTGCACACACACACAGAATTATATATATATCATCTCATATAATTTGATCCTTATAAACCTATAAGGAAGGTGCTATATTAACCCTGTTTTACAGATGTTGAAAATGGATATAAAGACGTTAAGTAACTTGTCCAAAACATATCTCTCGCCAGTGGCAGAGCCAGGATTCAAGTACGGGAACTGACTTGATCTTGATCTCAATTTCCACATGACTTTGCTCTTATAAGTGGTAAATATAAACCGATATGCTTCTGTTTTTCCTGTTTCTTCTCAACATCCATTTGTTCAGTTATCTGCTCGTTTTCTTCTCCATCACTTTCTGGCTATAGGTAAAAAGATTCTTGTTTTTCTCGTGTCTTGATCTTGTTTCAGCTTTATTCTATTAATGCTGCATGCTCTTCCCTCCAGATGACTGACTTTTAGATATTAGAATTTACTAAGTTCAGAACAAACTCTGGTCTCTTCCTTCTCTTCTGCAGCTGATTTTGTTTTCACAATCCTAATTACTAGTCCATCTCAACTATTGATTTCTGACCTCAAAAGAACTTAAGGAGATAGGAGTATCAAAATATTTCACTTAGGGAGGCAGGTCACCTACCTGGGAGGTGAAATAGAGTGACAATGGTGGGACACCAAAGAAAGAGAAATGAGCAGTCTAATGGTAGCGGACAAGGGTGTTGAAAGCCAAGGATAATACAAAGGTATTCCACTGACAAAAACTACAGCATCGTTCCTTAATAGAAGTTATACCATATTCCCTCCATACTCGAGACTTTTGATGTCTTCCAGTATAGGCCTAGAAAATACAAACCAAACTCCCTGGCATGTAATTCAAGGACCTTTCCAGTCCAGGCCCAACCTAACTTTTAATCCTCATCTGCCCCACTGTTCTCCAGCCTCACAAATGCAGCACAGAATTTCACACCCCCACCCTTTAAACATGCTTTCCTGCCTTTCTTTTTTCTCTGCCTGGTAATTCAATGGCATCCTTAAGGGCCCAGTTCAAATGTCTGTCCATGTGAAGTTTGTATAGTTAATGTCTCCCTCCTCTCTGTGCTGGTATAACTATTAGACTGAACAAACAGGACATGGGGGTGGGTTCTGGCTGTAGAAAACAGGTGCATACTTTTTCCCAAGTGACCATTCAAATCCATCTCTGCCTTCTTTGCATGAAAACTAAAGCAGGTCCTAAGACAGCTGATAGACCAAAAACATCATCCAATTACCTTAATCTTCTAAACAATCTTGGTTTAACAACAAATATGACCAGTTCACTGTAGTTATCCAAACCTCAAGTTTCATCCATAGTTCCTCCCTCCTCCAGCTTGGGTTTGCTGCAGTGGGAATGGAGGCAGTAGTCATCGCCTTCTCTTTCCTCACCACCCCCACGGGTTTCAGCCGCTAAACCCTCCAGGGCTGGGTCTGAAGAAAGGAGAAGAGACAAGGTGCAGATATTATTGTAAGCCGAAATTATTGATCCCTTATCCTGGCAAATGATCAAAGCTGGGTCTCTCTTGAATCTATCAACAGGCTCCTTGGAAGCCTCTCCACCCCTCACCAAGCTGGGGATGCAGTCCTCCCATGCATCTCTTGTGCCTGTTTCTACTCTTAGCCACTGAGACCCCTGGCTAATGTGTCCAACCTCTTTCTGCTGAGGGCTCCTTACTCTACCAGAAAGAGGTTCAGGGGCAGGATCTTAGACAAACTAGGTTGTCCTCTTTTGTGCACAGGCCCAAGCCTAGTCTCAGGTAAACAGTCACCTTGGATCCGTCAGTGGGAGGACAGTAGTTACTTCTAAATGCAGCCTTCTTCTTAAACAGCCACCTGCCAGGCAGCTCCAGGCACTAGTCCAAGCCCATAGAGCATGCCCTCCAGGTGGTCCTTGAAGTCCTGTATATCAGGTTTGAGAAGAGGAAAAGGTACCCTCCGCCCCTGACATGGGCATGGATGGACTCACAGCTCACCAACAACCCTCTCTAAAGAAATTGTCTTTCTATTGTCTGGCTTCCTACTCACATCATCTACAAGCTTGCGTACCTTCAATGAGTGGTAACTGAGCCCTTTACCACCTTTGTTGCTAGGTCCTTATATTTGGTCCATCACCTCACTTTGGAATGTGGAGGAGTTGCCACCTATTTTCTTGGAGCCTCAACCAAAACTGATGCAAAATTAGTTCCATTTCAACATTCTCTTACACTGGACATATGCTCTATGAGAGCATTTATAACATTGCTTTATTTTTATTTATGTTTCTCTCTCCCTGATTAAAATGTTAGCTTCTTAAGCTCAGGGACTATTCCAATCATTTTTGAATCCCCAGTGTGTGGCACATGCTAGATTATTGGGTGTTAATTGACTTGGATGAAAAGCTGGAAAAATAACAAGAAGATCTCGTTGATGGGAAAGAAAATGAATTTTACATTCAGTGATGACTTCAAGGCAGCTGAAAGTACTGTGAATGGGACAAGTGTTAAGAAAATAACTTAACTGTGTGGGTTCATATATTGGCTTCACCAGGGCCGGGGATGAATGGCAACCAAGGTACATGCCCTTGACCAGAATCAAACCCGTGACTCTTGTCCACGGGCCAATGCTCTAACTGCTGAGCCAAACCAGCCAGGGCTTGGGCACGTTATTTTACCTCTCAGTTCCTCAGTGTTCTCACCTATAGACAGGACTAATAATAGTATGCACCTCATGTCATGATAATTAAATAAAAAATACATGTAAATCCTTTAGTATAGTGCCTGGCATGTAGAAAGGACTTAATAAATACACGTCCTCTTCTTTGAAAACTTTAAGAACAAGTAAGTTTCACAAGGAAGTGAATACAGAAAAAAATTAGTAGAAGGCAAAGGGTTATGCTGACAGCTCCAATTATGAGGAAAGGGAAAGGAATAGGATAGAAAAAATATAGACTTCAAAAATTATGCCATCCTTATATGTCATTAAAGTAATATCAAAATGAAATGCACTAAGTTGGTTACATTGAACACAGTATTGCCCATACTTGTAATCTTTGGCAATCAAAATAATTTTCATCGGACTTAAGTTCTAATGCCATGCATATAAGTTGAATTATTAATAGTAATTTTTATTACTCACAGCAAATTAAGTGCTACTGTTTATAAAACAAGAGAATAGAGAGTAGCAAGTGTGTAAACTGTCCAGCTGTTGAATTTGAAAATAATGTTTGAGAGTGTCAAGTCAAATCACAAAGATACAAATGAGTCACTGGCATTCACAGTACATATTTCTCCTTCTCTTCTTTTTATTTTTCAGTTTATTGGGAATATTTAATCCATTTCATTTGAGCCTGTCCTTGTTTATCTCAAGTAGGGCAGAATGATATAAGACCAAATAGAGTAATTAACTTAAGGAGTTTATGTGATCTGGGGAATTGCAATTATAGGTCACCAGTTTAAATCTTCCCTGGGTTGGTAGAAGGCCATTAACATCTGTTGGCTGTTTAGTAATTAATATGAAATAGATGTATAACAGTACCAGTTTCTAACACTAATCCTGGCCTTATATTTGTTGTACTTTTCGATTTGGGAGGATTGTAAGAGGTTACAGAATTAATATGTTCTTCCTATACAGCCATCTGTGTTTGTCCTCCATTCTCCTTACAAGTTCATGGCCTTGCCTGACTCATCTTCCATTGTGTTTTCAGAGAACTTGCCCATGTGAAAGAAAAGGCAAACAGCATTCTCATGCTTCTAATTACCATCATGATTTTTTATTTCCCACAAATCCCTAAGTGGCCCTTTGTTCATGACCAAGTAGGTGGGGCTCTAAATGCCAATAAACACAGTGCTGCAAGTCATAAAGCTCCCAGAGCGCCTCCCTCATTAGCAAGCTCCCTGAGTAAGCAGATCGTGGACTCAGCAAGGCAAGGAGCCTAAAACCCTCTCAATATTGAATCACCAGTCTTAATTTTTGGTTGTAATGATTTTGCCTTCTTTTACAGAATACTTCTTCTTTAATTTTTGTATATGATTTCTGCCAGTTCATTTGCAATTGTGAAAATAACTATTGCTACCATGGCTGCCATCCACAGCCGTGCCTCTCTCTATCGAGGGGCTGGGGGTATTTGTGCCACATTTAAGAATGGGAGGCACTGTCTGGCCGGTGTGACTCAGTGGTTGAGTGTCGGCCCATGCACCGAGAGGTCACCAGTTCGATTCTCAGTCAGGGCACAGGCCCAGGTTGTGGGCCAAATCCCCAGTGAGGGGGATTCGGGGGGCAGTCAATCGATGTTCTCTCTCATCGATGTTTCTATCTCTCTCTCTCTCCCTTCCTCTCTCTCTAAAAATCAATAAAAGGGGGGGAAAATAATGGGAGGTATTATATAACTAAGTGATTATCCCGATAAATCTCATACCCATCTAACACCATACATAGTTATTGTAGTATTATTGATTATATTCCCTATGCTGTACTTTATATCCCCATAACATTTTATAAGTGCTTAAAAACTTTTATTGACTGATTGAGAGAGAGAGAGATTTGTTGTTCCACTTATTTATGTATTCATTGGTTGATTCTTGTATGTTCCCTGACCGGAGATCAAACTCCCAACCTTGCTTATGGGGACAATGCTCTAACCAACTGAAGTACCTGGCCAGGGCCCAATTTATACTTAATCCCTTCACCTTTTTCACCCATACCCCCAACCGCCTCCCATCTGGCAACCATCAAAATGTTCTCTCTCTATATGAGTCTGTTTCTGTTCTACTTGTTCATTTATTTTGTTTTTTAGAGTCAAGTGTTGATAGATATGTGTTTATTGTCATTTTATTGTTTATAAATTTTACCCTTTTTTTTTTACTTGTTATTATTAAAAAAGACCCTTTAATATTTCATATAATACTGGTTTGGTGGTGATGAACTCCTTTAGCTTTTCTTGTCTGGGAAGCTCTTTTTATGTCCTTTGATTCTAAATTATAGCTTTGTAGGATAGAGTAATCTTGTCACTGGGGTGTATACCCGAAACTAATATAATATTTATGTCAACTGTAATTACACAATAAAAATGATTTAAATTAAAAAAAGAAAGAAAAACAAAGAGGAAAACAAAGAATTTGGTGAAAGAAGTTGTTCCAATTCAGTGCCCTAGAGGGGGAAAAAAGGAATTGGTGGCACGTTTCTCCTGGCTGGAGCAGGAAAATTATTAATCTCAGGGCACCTTTGGTGCTCCAACTCGGTAATAGTGGTCTTGGTTTTGCCATAAAAGTTTAAAGGAAATGAACTGATTTTTTGGCCCCTTTAATTTAAGACATATAGTATCAAGAATCAGCATTTCACCTTGGGTAGGAGTATCATATCTGGGAATGATACTTGCAGTAGCATGGAGACTGGATAATAATAAATAATAATAGTAATCATAGTGATAACTAATAATAATGGGAATAGTAGAAATAGTAATGATGGCATTTCATGAATGCTTTGTAGGTGCCAGCACTATGAGAAAGACCCTATCATCCAAGTTTTATACCTGTAGCAGATAAACATTGAGTATCTGTAGAGATCCTGGATGTTTAGTGCCTGATTTTCCTGAGTTACTCTTGAAACATCTGGACAAGTCCATCAAAGTCATCTCTTTCCAATTCCTCAGACACATCCTGCAATCTGAGAATATACTTAATTGTAAGTTCAAAGAAAAACACTAAATGTATGTTTGTGAAGGATCAGCCAGGAGCTGCTGCAACTGCCTACTTTCCATGACACTATCAAAGAGAAGAGCTGTAAAGATCAGTGAAGTACTCAGAAGGAACCCAGAGACAAATAATTAGGAAAGAGCTGTGAACAGGTTTTAGCTGTGTGTTTTTTTCCTCATCCTTCGACAGTAGTATTCCAGGAAGCAGTTTCCAAATGGATCAATATGCCATGGAGGTGAACATTGGTCAAGCAACTGCTTCATTTTTCTTTGTTTGTTCACTCTCATCTTTAGTAGTAGCCAAAATCTGTATTTTGCAAGCATGAATGATCTATGACTTTTTGATATCTGTATGTGTGTGTCTGTGTCTGGAAGGGAGACAGTGCTATGCTCACTTACCATTAATAAATGTTTATATCTGCTCAGCTACCCTGGATACTCTCAGCTTGCAAAGGCATAAATCACTGGCTTCTGTCAACTCTGGAATTGACCCACAGATTAAATGCAGATCACTATCAGATAGGTGCTTTTATTTGTATTTTTTACTTCTAAGAAATCTTTCCACTCTGATTGCTGTGCCTGTACCTGCTAATCCTTTTCTATTTATTATCCTAGTTTATTGTGTTAATAGCAAAGAATTCCAGATAGCTTCTACTGCACATTTATGTGAACTTGTGTTGAGAAGTAAATCAGTGCTGAATGTCACAGATTCTGTTGTAAAAGTTTGTCCTTTATAATAAACTATAATTTGACCACGTGTATTTAAAAGAATTTCCCTTAGAAAGTAATTTATTAAATTTTGAAAATTTGATTTGGGGTAAATAAATATAGAGAATTTAGTTCATATCTTAACCTTCTCTTTACTACCACTTTCAGTTAAACAGACTATTTCCTCTTTCTTACATTTATTATTGATAAATATCCAATAATGACAAATTTTCTAGTTTAACAAACACTGAAGGCCCTAATGAAGACAATAGCTATTAGCTAAATCAACAACCCATTAAGGAGAAGCATTAAGTCAGAACAGGAGAGTTTATTAATTTTCTTATTGCTCTTATACATTATGCATTTGCCAAATTCATTGTCCCAGTGGACACTAGGCAAATCTCCAGTCCTAAATAAGAAGTGAAGCTTTCATTCCGGGTTTCTGCTGCCACCTGTCTAGTACTATTGTCACAAATTGTTTAATCATTAATGAAGAATAAAAGTATAATAATTATTTCCAAATTATGAAAACATTTAAATTAACTTGTCTAAAAAGTTAAAGTCTTAATGCAAGTTGAGGCTAACGAAAAAAATCTGAGACAAATGGTAAAAGTGTTGATCACACTCAAAGTAGAATTCGTTTTTAAACATGCTTTTAGGGAATATAATCCCCTGGCAGAGCAATGCCTGCCTACTCTAATGCCCAGAAATTGAACACCCCAGAAAATGATTTCAACAATTCATTTGATGATTTTCTTTTTTTAGAGTATAAGGACAAACAGGAGGAAATCAGATACGCTTTCCAGAAATGTGCTTTGCAAATCATTGTGCTGGAAACTATCTGGTCTGTAACTTGAGGGATCTGAGTCCTGGCTTTCTAATGAGGATAAACCTGAGCTCAGTAAGACTTGTAGCTAGTCCATGTTCCCATGTCTTTTTCCATTAAGAATCGGAATGTTAACTATGATTTTCTGGCCAGATTCCAGCTTGGTTAATTGCATGCTGTCTACCTAAATTCCCTTTGCTTGGGATGTTCTTCACTTTGGATTGCATTGCTGTTATTGTCATGTTTCCCCCAAGAGCTAGGTACATGATATTGTAGAATGAGCCAGAATATAATTTGTTAACCTAATAAGAGTACTTTGGGGATGAAGGGTTAAATGTAAGTAGTGTGCTTTTCACAATTCCCCTCAATGCAGCCTATTTGTACAGTAATTAATGTAGAATAGCATTAGTGAAACATGGAATTGAGCCAAATCAACATGACAAGAGTGGCAATAGTACAGAAACAAATAATTTTGATGGAATCTATTGAAAATAACCATTCAAACAAATCACCAGAGTCTCTCTGCCTAATGCACCCAGTTTTTATTTGCTTTTAGTCTGAAGCTGACACCATTAATCACTAATTAATACAATAATCAGCAAGTGAAATTTATTTTATTCTATAAGAACATCAAAAACATAGTAACATTTTCCATCAGCTTTGTACCTAGATAGCACACAGCACAATAACTTGCATGAGGGCACTCATTAAAGTAAGGTTTGTTGAATGAATGAAGATGGAGCAAAAAAGAGGAGGGAATTAACATTTACTGATTTCCTAAAGTTCACCAATCATTAGTAGGCATGTTACCTACAATATCTTATCTAATCCTCACAATTATCCCCATTTCACAGAGAGAAAAATAGGCTCAGAGAGGCCAAGTAGCTTCCCCAAGATCAAACAGCTTTCGTTTTCATAGCCAAGTATGTTTGCTATAAAGCTGGCCCTTTTATTCCTCAGTATTTTTCAGCCTTCCATGTGTGCTTGGCATCCTTGACCTTAATTTGAGGAGGCAAGTCTGAAAACCTCAAACACTGAAAGTCAAGTTGATCCCCATCAACAAGGTTAAAAACTACCCTATGGAATTTTATATTGTTATTCTTCCTCTCATTACTCCAATTCAAATCTGTCACTATTGCCATGTTAGAGTTGTCATAACTATTGTCAAGTAATTATACACTTGTGACAAAATATACCATAGATTGAATCTATGAATCTTAGCATAAAGTGTTTCAAATGTGAATGCTTAATGAATCCAGAAAATAATGAGAAAAAATATTCTTTAAGCTCCCTAAAATTCACTCACCATGGTTGCATCTATTGTGTTGACTAGAAAAAATGGACTTCAGCCCTCTTGCCCTTGGACTGTGTTCATGGCCAAGTTTTCCGTTTTTAATTGGCATTAAATTTCCTAAAAATTAAATGTATGAAAAATTACAGAAATTCATTTTGCTTCATGAAGGAAATTATTCTCCTCCTATTTTGATTTTTTTAATAATATGAAAGTCTGTACCTTTAAAGACCATTGAACAAGGATATAGGAAATATGCATTACTATATGATAAAGCTATAGCATAGTGAAAAGCTTAGGAAACACAATGATATGTAGGCTATAAGTCAGTCAATTTCCACTTACTCAATCACACATCTCGCTTTAATCCAGAAACTCATATACCAATATAGGAGTTTATTTCCAGTCACATAGTGGCTAATTTATGGCTCTGCCAACAATGCCATTTTAATTAATTTTATTCATCTTATTTCTCTTTTCTCTGCTCCTCATATCTCATCTGTTTGCATTGCCTAGATTTTAATTAAAAAAACCTCTCCTCTCTAAGGAGCTATCTGAAGTGGCAAAAAATAATCACTTAAAATATTACAGTCATTAAAAAATTGGCTGTGGTGGAAGCCATGCATTTTCAATTTTCCTACAAATGATGTTTTAGCTTCCTTTTAAAGTGCACTTTGTATCTGAATTGTCTACCACCAGCCAGCTTGGCTATCAAAAACGGTCTTCCAGCTGGGTGGGCTGAGTGACAACTCCTTAATGGAGGAAATGGATGGCTCTCTGCTCATGTGGAGGGGAAGGCATACTAGGCAGATTTCATTCCATCTGCCACCAGCTCTCTGCAAGCTGGCATTGCCCAAATGCCCAATATACTCATTTCAACAAAAAGGATATTGTAAAAAATAAATTGCAAGGCTACAGATGCTAGAAAGAATCATCAGGGCCATTAGACCCTGGGGAGATAATATTAAGAAGTGCCTTAGTGTTCATCTTTGATGAAAACCTAATTAAGCTATGGTAGAGGTGATTACAAGTACTTTTACAAGTACAGAGGTGAAGTCATTAACATTTTCTGCAGAGTATAGGGAACAACCTTAGAAAAATGCTATCCTGAATTGTGGCCAAGGACTTGTTCTATTGAGGAATTTGCACTGATGTTTCCTGTTGATGCTTTTCTGAATAGCAAATTCTTGTCACTTAGTTACCCTGTGTTCTGCTTTTCAAGTAAAGGAAATCCATATTACAGCAAAGTAGGAAAATATTTTTGATTGACAAATATAAACAAATAATGACTATGTTTAAGGTGTTTTTTTTTAAATAGTCAGAGCCATTTATTAAAAATTTAAATGTACATTTAAACAATTTTAAAGGGAAATTTGTCATCCAAAAATCATCATTTTTTATTAAGAGATTATAATTTAGATTCAAACTATATAAATTATTTATGATGGCATAATAATACCACAATATAAATAATTATATCAATTAGTGAGAAATTCACATGAGTTTATAAAGCTAGGAAATGAAGCTGTATAGTTACAATTCATATTCATAAGGGATTTTTTATTGATTGATTTTAGAGAGAGAGAAGAAATGGACAGAGAGAGAGAAAGACATCAATTTGGTGTTCCGCTTATTTATGCATTCATTGGTTGATTCTTGTATGTGCCTTGACCAGGGATCCAACCTGCAACCTTGGTGTGTTGGGATGATACTCTAACCAACTAAGCTACCAGGCCAGGGCCTTTTCTAGTGTATGTCATTAATTGATGCTAAAATAATGCAACAAAGTGAAAATAATTATGATTAATATATGTTAGGAGGACTAGAAATAGAAAGAAATATTTAGAGCCATCTCTAGAATTTATACTTTTATTTTACCCAGAATAAATGCCAGTTACCTGTAAAATACTCACCATAAGTCAATCAAAAGCTATGACTCAGGAAGTCACATGCTATTTGTAATCATTTTCTCAAGAAAACCTGATAAATTTTTTACTGTACTCAAAATAGCCCTGAATTCCAAAATATTCTTGTTTTTATCATAGAAAGAGCTCATTTAACTGTCTTTTGAAGTCATTTAAATTTTAATTGTTATTTCCAATAAATGACATGGATTTTCAAAGATGCTGAACAAGACCAGCTGGATATTAAAGTCACTGAGAGCAATTTTCTGGAATTCTTTTCATGCTTTCAATGCACATTTTGTTTGGATTTTTAGCATAGTACATTGATGTTATACAATGCATCTGTGAAAGAGAAGTGGCAACAGACATCTTGCTTTATTAAGTTTTCCTGTCTCAGAAGACTGGTAATCTGCCAAAATTTGGAGGGCTTTTAAATTTCTAATTGATGGTCTATCTGCACCTAAAATGAATGAGTGTATGCAGTATCTTTACCATATTGTATTGTAGAAAATACTCTTTACATTTTACCAAAGGTTTTAAGATCTGAAGAATTTTAATGGCTATTCTAATGAGAAACAATTAGAAATTGATTTAAATAGTCTTCAATTTCTCTATCACCTACTGCTAAGTGTTTGGAATACCTTATTTTCAGAAAATGTGCATATTCATAAAATAACAATTTTATTATAACACCTAGAAGTTCAATAAAACACTTCTGAACATAATATTATTTGTGCTTCTAACATCATCTCTAGGGAATAGATATTATTGGTTTCATTCTACAACATAAGAAACAGGCCAAGAGGGGTTAAATGAAATGACTTGTATAAAACCATGTAGCCATTAAGCAGAGGAATGTATTGGAACATGCCTTCTGATTCCAATCTCCAAATTCCTTGATGGATAGTAACTGAGTTTTCATTCCTTGTCATCTTGATTGTTTTTGGTTTCCAGTATTTTGTTCTTTCCCAGTCTTTATCTCCTTGATTCATATAAATGCTGAATTAATTGAAGTAGATTCCAGGAGAAAGATCAAACAGCCCCTACCTAATCAAGCAGGCCATGGATTCCCATTCAGATGCAGTATCAAACAAGCAGAGATCCAGGGACTCCATCTCAATCCAAATTCATTCAGGCATAAATTCTTAGTTTGGAGAGCATCTGAGAGAACAGGCCACTTCTAAGATATTGAGCCCTCTGTGAGCAATCCTAAAATAAAATTAACACATAACTCTAACTTGCCTTGTAATTGTTTTAGGAATCCTCAGAACTGAGAAACTGAACTGGCCTCCGACCCTTAACAAGATTCTTAAACACCAGGCCTGTACACAGTCAGCATCTCAGTTGGCCCATTCTTACTCAAATGTCTGACAAATTCACCAGTTTTACAGACTATCCCCTATTTTGTAGTCCTGATGTTACCCTGCTGACTCTTATCACCCTTACTTCAAATTTGAATAACATTGGGTTCTACTCAGAAAGGCTGCAGCAGAAATCATATCTGATCTCCTCAGTGTGGTGGGGAGCAGAACAAGCATCTGTGTGTGGGTTCTGTTCACCTTCAGGCCCTGCTACCCAGAAAATGGCAGCCCTATCTTGCTGTGAGATAGAGAAGGTTGAGCCACCTCCTCCTGAGTGGGCTGTCTACTTTGGGTGTGCCACAACCTTTCTTTGATAATGTGCCACTATGCTAACTAAGACTCTGCAGAAGAGAATATTCAAAGAGCAATACTTCTCTCCCTCCACACCCAAAGGACATTGGGTCTATTTGGGAAGGGAGAATAAAGCTAACTGAATTTTCTCTTAAACTTGACAGACAGGATTAGGATGTTTTCCATGCAAAATGAACACTGACTGGTATAAACCACTTCCCTGTTTGTTTGAATTTAGATTCTATATCAAGTATTGGTCTTTTACTACAAATTGGTAAAGAATAGTTTCTTCCCTATAGAAATAATAAAACTCTAAATCTAAATCATTTTATCCTCATGGAAACTTGCCAAAGACAGATCATACTAATTTTTACTAGTATGAACATTGGTTATTACTCAAAGTGAGTGTTAAATTTTTGCAGGTTGATTTCTTCATACTTGATATGGTAAATAATACTTGTGTTTCCTATGCTGGCACTATTGCAGTTATAGTGACAAAAATGTATATTTAATAGAGAATTTTCAGTAGTTGTACAATTACAAATGGTCTATTCAACTACCAAATGTGTTTCGTAACAGCAAAATAACCAACATAAAGATAATTTAAAATACACTTTTAGTTTCCTAAAACATCAAGACATTTTAATTTTGTGAAACAAGTTTAATGATATACTATCCAATTTTATAGTGATTTGATCTTTTACATAAAATTTCAATCTCAACTTAATTAAAATAAGTATCAGATATGTTAGTAGTTTAAATTTTAGAGGAGTAGTGAAACATAATTATGTATAAAGCAGAATCTTAAAATATTGAACAATTCTGCCTTGGCTAAGTGTCTCAGTTGGTTGGAGCATCCACCAAAAAGGTTGCAGGTTTGATCCCCTGTGGGGACAAGTACGGGAGGCAACTTATCAATGTTTCTCTCTCTCTCTCCCTTCCTCTCTCTGTAGCATCAATAAAAACATATCCTGGGTGAGGAGATTGAGGATATATATGTATGTATATAGATATAGATATAGATATAGATATAGATATAGATATAGATGATATAGATATAGATATAGATATAGATATAGATATAGATATAGATATAGATATAGATGATATAGATATAGATATAGATATAGATATAGATAGATAGATAGATATGTATATATAGATATATATATATAAAACAATTCTGAGGTAAATGGAACCAAAATCGAAATAATTAAATTGATGTTTAGCCAAAAATGACCAGTTTCATGTTAAGTAAGTTATTGTTTTCATTACATAAATACATCCTTTTAAATTATAATATAAATTATTCTATTTTTACATGTATAAGTATTTCATGCATTCCATTTCCTAGGATAATGACAATGTATTGTTTGCAATGATATCAGAGTCCTTATGTTACTTCCAGATAAACAAAGGCCACAGTTGTTCGGGATTCCAGAATGTGAAGATAATTGTGAAATTTACAGCTCAATGGATTTATTATGAAAAAAGTAGTTTGTGTTATTCTACTTAGCATTTATTGTCTTTACAGGATGCAGATTAGTAGAGGATACTTGGGTTTTTCATAGCTTGATAGTCTCTACTTACTGTTAAATAAGACTGAATCCTAGTTGGTTTTCTTTTTGTTTGTTAATTTATTTTTGTTACAGATGTTTCTCCTTTTTTCCCCATTGACACCCTCCTCCCCATCCCCCCAACCCGTCCCCAGCTTTGTTGTCCATGTCCATCGGTTATGCGTACATGCATGTAAGTTCTGTGGGTTATCTCTTCCCTCCCACCATCCCCTCTCCTGAGGGTTGTCAGTCTGTACCCTACTTCCACGTCTCTGAGTCTACCCTGTTCCTCAGACTGTTATGTTCATTATATTCACAAATAAGTGAGATCATGTGATATTTGTCTTTCTCTGCTTGGCTTGTTTCGCTTAGGATAATACTCTCGAGGTCCCTCCATGTCGTCTCAGAGGATAAGAGATCTTTCTTAGTACTCCATTGTGTATATGTACCACTGCTTTTTTATCCATTCGTCTACTGATGGACACTTGGGCTGTTTCCAGATCTTAGCTATTGTAAATAGTGCTGCTATGAGCACGGGGGTACATATATTCTTTCTGATTGGTGTTTCAGGCTTCTTAGGGTATATTCCTAGAAGTGGGATCACTGGGTCAAATGGCAATTCAATTTTTAATTTTCTTTTTGAGGTAACATCATAGTGTTTTCCATAGTAGCTGCACCAGTCTGCATTCCCACCAGGAGTGTACTAGAGTCCCCTTTTCTCCACACCCTCACCAATACTTGTTGTTTGGTGCTTTGTTGATAGTGGCCATTCTGACAGGTGTGAGGTGATACCTCGTTGTTGTTTTAATTTGCATCTCTCTGATGATTAGTGATGTTGAGTATTTCTTCATATGTCTCTTAGCCGTTTGTATGTCCTGTTTGGAGAGGTGTCCATTTAGTTCCTCTGCCTGTTTTTTAATTGGGTTCTTTATCTTCCTTTTGTTGAGTTGTATGAGCACTCTATATATT
Organism: Tadarida brasiliensis; assembly: GCA_030848825.1. NCBI lineage: Eukaryota > Metazoa > Chordata > Mammalia > Chiroptera > Molossidae > Tadarida > Tadarida brasiliensis. The sequence continues at coordinate 52,876,372 of CM061267.1, forward strand.
TTGGAAATTAACCCCTTATCTGATGTATCATTGGCAATTATGCTCTCCCATACAGTGGGTTGCCTTTCCATTTTGATGGTTGTTTTGCTGTGCAGAAGCTTTTGAGTTTGATGTAGTCCCATGTGTTCATTTTTTCCTTTGTTTCTGTTGCCTTAGGTGATGTATCAGTGAAAATTCTGCTGCGTATGATGTCCGAAATTTTGTTGCCTACATTTTCTTCTAGGATTTTTATGGATTCACAAGTCACATTTAAGTGTTTTATCCATTTTGAGTTTATTCTTGTGTATGGTGTAAGTTGATGGTCTAGTTTCATTTTTTTGCATGTAGCTGTCCAATTTTCCCAGCACCATTTACTAAAGAGTCTGTCTTTACTCCATTGTATGCTCTTGCCACCTTTGTCAAATATTAATTGAGCATAATGTCTTGGGTCAATTTCCATGTTCTCTGTTCTGTTCCACTGGTCTATATGCCTGTTCTTGTGTGAGTACCAGGCTGTTTTGATTACAGTAGCTTTGTAGTGTAAGCTGATATCCGGTATTGTGATCCCACCTACTTTGTCCTTCTTTTTCAAGATTGCTGTGGCTATGTCGATTTTGAATCCTAGTTTTGATCAATGTGTATCAGTTAAAGATTGCATGTAATGACAGCATCCATGAATAGCCTGTATTCATTGTGGTGTGAAGAAGATTCTCAGGCAGGAGATAACATATCACACACTCCAGTATATCTAAGATGATACATGCCCAGTGGATATGCCTTACTCTCTCAGTGCTGTGGAGTGACTCCCCCAGGATCATATGCTTTGACTCTCTTGAACTTACAGCAGCTTTGAAAGGTTTATTTGCTCTTTAAATGTAGTAGTCTGATTCCTTCTCCAATTGATTTTACCAGCCTTAACCAGCTTAATTGCCATAAAACATTTCTTTGCACACATCATTCCTCCATTCTAGAACACCACTGCCAACAGAATATTGTAGAGATCTCTTAGGTTACCATTTAAGATCCTTTACTGTCAGGCTACAGTCTACTTCTGAAAATCATGCCTACTTATCACCTTTGTCATTCATTCATATTTGTCATCCAACTTGGATTTTGATTTTGATTTTAAAGCCCGTTGAAGTCCTACTCGCTTATGAAGCCTGCTCACCTACACCAGCCCTGGACACGGGGATCTCTACCCTCTCACTCATTTGCACTTGCCATATGATGCCTAGCATTGAGACTTACCTTTGCTATATCTCACCTAGACTGGGATATTTTATAGAGCAAAGATTATGTATTATTATACTTCATCATAAACCCCTTCCTCTCAGTACCTTTGTTAATGCCTTCTACATAGTGAGTTCTCTGTAAAAGATTGATTGATTACTTGAAAAGGCATAGCTATATCATTTATTCATTAACTTATTTAATTATTCAAAGAATATATTTGAATTCCTACCATATGCCAAGCACTGTGCTAAGACCCGGACTACAACACAGAAAAAAATGTGCATGATCCTTGCCCTACAGAACTTATTGTTGCTGGGCCTAACTGATATTTTCTGCCCAACTATTTATTTTAATATCTATTTCATTTTAAGAGTATATATATAACTTAAAAGAATTTTTGATCTTTCATCTATTAGCATTTCTCTATATATAACTTATTACCAAAAAATGATTAATGCAAATGTATCATATTTTTAAAAAGTAAATACTCAGTTTACTCAGCTCCAGAGTTTGCTCTTGCCTTTGACTATTTGCTTTACACTGAAAAAAATTAAGTTAAAAAAAGTATCACAAGAATTTTTCTTTATTCTTTGTATACCTAGTGTTCTTTTGGAGAATAACAAAGTTTGTGATTCCTCAGCACTTCTTAGGTCTGGTTAGAAACTTTTACTCAAAAGGTAGCTGAGACTATATGATCATATCAGGGATTACTTTGACCTTTTCTGTATTCCATGTTTTGATTAGCTGGCTATTCTACTCATATCCCATTTACAGACAAACTGTGAAAGGCTTGAATGACAAGCTGGAACTATATGGAATATTGAAAAGGTCAGTGCAGTTTAGCCCATAACCACAGTATTGAAAATATATGACAAGTCATTATCACACTTAATTCCCACAACAAGGACTATGCTGAAGATGGAAAATTATTCCAATTAAAATATTCTTATTTCACACTGAACGCTGAGGTAGCAAAGCTCAAATGACCTCTTGACTCCTTTTTTATAATAACTTAGTAAGTTAGAAATAAATTGTAATTGAATTAAACAAGATACACACAAAAAGAGGTAACAAGCTCTTTTGACTTGAGAGTTCATCATAGAGGGAATAATATAATGTCTTTCTAAAAATTCTAATTATACATGAGTAAGACAGATACAGCTACAAAACCAATTCAACAGCCACCCCATGCTCTCTTTTTATCTACAGCATAGCTGTCAGTCAGATGGGAACTCCATTTATTTCCATGGAAATGAAGGCAGTGAGTTTAATTTTGCAACCACCCGGGATGTAGATCTTTCTACAGAGGATATTCAAGAGCAGTGGTCAGAAGAATTTGAGAGCCAGCCTACAGGGTAAGTAATTGTTATCTCCCATGCTGTGTATAGCACTTACATTTATTCTACTGGACACATTTTAAATGCATATTGTTAAATAGCAAAGCATAGTTAAATCAATGCTGATGATTCTTAGAATAGACAAGCCAAAAGGGTTACACTTAACTGAAACATTCTTTATTTGTAATCAACTATTTTTATGCATATTAATAATTGGTGATTGTAAATACATTATATCTTCAGTTGAATCACTTATATCTCATCTTTGTCTATTCAGCTTTTACTGGGAGGAAGTTTTTTTTCAAACTATATAGAATATAAAATCTTTTCACTACTATTATATTAAGACTTTCAGTTGTCTCCCTGAAATCTGAGACTTATCAATGTGGTTATCTGATTTTTCAGTGGAATGTGGTTCTGATCTTTAAAAGTTGTTTAGGTGGTAAAATTCATCTTTGAGATTTTTTAAAGAAGAAATATGGGGCTGGCATTACAGTAGAAGAGAACTGAAACAATGAGAATGGCTTGGTAGTAGTATTTTCTGGCCATTCTGAGCTGTGTGCCTTCTTCTGGGTCCAGTGTTCTAAGATACCTCCTATTAATCAGGCAGCATTTTCATAAGTTAAAGTTTAAAAAATATTAATAGGTTCAGAAGATCAAAATTCATGAGGCAGTGTAAGTGGGGAAGAAATTCTAGAAATTTCCTAGTTCTCACCTGGCTATCTTTCTGCAATAAACACCAAGTAATCAGAACACCAGGTCCTGTTGTTTAGTAAATGTTTTCTAATGCTACAATGAGGATGAATGAAATAACATTACATGTAATTTCATAATCAATATGAAATAGCAGTAATTTAACTGTTAACTGTGAGGAACTTTTCCAAAACACATTTGAGATATAGTTGTGTCTCTCTGTTCACAACAAATTAAATTAAAATGGGATGAAACTTCTAAATGCCTGAGTGGCAAGAAGGCTGGATTGCTCTCATGGGCTCTGCACTTCCTGTGCATTGCTCAGGAAGTACATGCAGACCCTATAACAGGGAACTCTGACCAGCACCCTGAGCTGCCACTGCTGCTATTACCCCTTGCTGCCACATCAGGGTCTCACTGCTGAAAGCTAGATTTCTGCTGTGGCTGAGGGCTCTGCTTTTCCTTGCCCCAGGGAAGTCTCTTAGGTCCAGACTATGGCACAGGCCAGGGTAGGCCTCTGGAGGAGGTTGACACTTTAAGGGACCCCACCCCCTCAGGGCCTACCATTGACCTTTCTGGGCCTAGCACTGATGCTCAGGCCCTTCAGTCCACAAAGTCCTTCTTCTCCTAGTCTCCTGTCACCCTTGAAGTACCCAGTGTCACTTCAGTGTCTCCTTGAGGGACCAGCAACTGCTCCTCTTCTTTTTCATCTCCAGGATCTACCCAGGCATTAGGCTTTTTTTTTTTTTAACCCTTATACTACACAGAGCTCATTCCACTCCCCTCACAGACCAAAGGGCTTTGATGAGGTCCAGAACTTTGACAACATACACAAGGCTTCTTTACCTATGTCTGGAGATAAAGGGTCCATCGCCAGCTCATTAGTTCTGTCTTTCTGACACTGATAGAAAAACCACTTCAACTCTTCCTGATTATGTAGCTTGACTGCCTATGAAGGGGTCCCAATTTTGAAGCAGAATAGGTTTGTTGGCCCCTCCCCCACTCCTTCATTTCTCCGAACTCAGACCATCCACACCTCTTCAGTGAGAACCACATCTCAGTGATACCCAGTCGTCATCCCACTAAAACAGTTTTTATCTCCAATAGAACCATTTCATCTCTCTCTCTCTTTCTCTCTCTCTCTCTTTCTCTCTCTCTCTCTCTCCAGTAAAACTTAGTCTTTAATGTCATTTACTGTTATTCTTTTGAGGAGAGAGAAAATTTATTTTCACTATTTCCTCTCCCAGAATGCCCCCCTCCTTTTTTTGTAGCTTGTTGTATCATGAAATCCTGTTTATAAAAGAACAAAAGAAATCCTCTCTGCTAGTAACAGTGGGGAGAAACACAAAGAAAACCAATTCATGAATTAAGCTTAGAAAGCAATTGATTTGATATTAGAAGAAATTAAACATATTTTTAAAAAGTAATGTACTAGTCCAGAAACAGCTGACAATATATATATTTCAGTTAACAGATCAGACATTCCATTTTCACAGAGCACTAATGATATAAGAGAATTTGTGGCTAACCCACATCATTTATCTTCCAAAACAAAACAAAAGAACTAAAAGTATTTACGCCTTAAAAAAAAAAAAAAAAGAAAAGAAAAAAAAGAGCTAAAATCAAAATGGATGCAGAGGAACATCAGAGCAAACTCCATTCACTCTGTGACTTGGATGGTTTCATTTATGCTCTTTGGACATTCCTCTGGACTAAGGATGTATCAGGGATTGGTCACCATTAAGAAGCTGATACTTTCAGGCTATGGGGTTGTCAGCAGATTTCTGTTCCAATAACAGGATAATGTGCTTCACAAAAGCACCTGTGCCACTCCATTTGGTAAACAACTAATTCATCTAAGTTCTATAGGTAGTTTATTCTAGCAACCACACCTTGGTTTATTTATAGCTCTTTCCCTGGGATATCAGGCCACACACCCCAGAATTACCTCACTTATGCCCCTATCTGGTGGCTCAATTATTAAGTTGGCGTTATATTATAAAGGTATAAAAAGATAATGACAGGACCTAGTATTTTCAGCATTTGGGGTGATGATAAAAATGCTGGTTTAGTGGTGTGTGTGTGTGTGTGTGTGTGTGTGTGTGTGTGTCCCCTCCCCACACCCACCCAGTCCCAAATGCTGCGTTATTGATCTAGGAAAGAATTTTTAATCATAGCTTTAGGGGGAAAATCCTGTCACAAAATCAAATTAATGTGAAGCATTTTTACCTAGGATAAAAGCTGATAAAGAAAAACAGATTAGGAATCTGGTAGTGAAATTCTTGATGTGTTTTGTTTTCTCAGTGAGGTTTACAGTCGTCCCTCGTTTATTGCGGTTAATCCGTTCCAGACTCTAGCGGTTGCACCTGGCGTTGGAGGATTCCTGGGGTGCTCGAATACATAGGCCCACAGTCCATACGTACAGTAATTTTAATTTTAATTGTAATACAGGGGTGTGTAATTGACTCAGACAACTGAGCACACGCTGTATCATTTTCACTGTCTCGATCAACTTTTTAATGAATGTATTTGAAAAAACCGCGATAGAGTGAAGCCACGAAAGTCGAAGCGTGAAGTGGCGAGGGATGACTGTACAGAATATTTGTCTCATTCTTCTCCTCACCATCACTACCCACACATTTAATGTATCATTATAATCTCACCTACTAAAATAGATAGAAAACAGATGGTATACAATAGTGTTCAGTTGAGTTGATTGAATTCTGTAACTTTGAGGTCAATATTTTAAAATAATTTTAAAATTGAATTATTAATATGGATATAATATTTTCATCTCTTTGAACTGTTTTCCTCTTATAAGAAATATGAGAGAAAATAGAATATGCAGTCCTCTCCAATAATATTTTCAAAACATTTCACTAGAATAGCAAGAAAGAAAAGAAAGCCACTAAGTCATTATGACATTTTTTGGAACCCACTTTTCCAAATATCCATATTCCTACCATTTAATCAAAGTATTTGATCTCAGATCACAAGGATGTGAGAGCTATTTGCCTTTCATATCACAACACTGCCCAAAATCCAGTGTTGATAGGTTTAGTCTTTTTATTTTATTTTATTTTTTTCTTTATTGTTGAAAGTATTCCAGATGTCCTTCCTTTTTCCCCCATTGACACCTTCCTCCCCGCTCCCCCCACACCCTCACCCCACTGTTGTCTGTGTCCATTGGTTATGCAGATATGCAGAGAAGTTCTTTGGTTTATCTCTTCCAGTCCCCGACTCCCCTTCCCTCTGAGGTTTGTCAGTCTGTTTCCTACTTCCAAGTGGGATTTTAAAGTATTTTTTCTTTTTCCTAAAGAAGACACATCTGTTACTTCCACAAGAGAGAAACGTTAATAGATGCACTGCTAATTTATGTGAGCCTTTATAACTTTGGCTTACCCTTACAAACACATCATTTGATTAGCAACCACCACATCTCACCTAGCTGAGGCTGTGTTTAGGTGGGAGGGGGCTTTGTAGAAACATACATTGCTATAATATGGAATTTGTATACTTGTCTTTCATTCCAAATGCAAACATTTTTACTATTCAGATTCCTTTTTAAAACATCTTTATTGTTTCTGTCACCAGAGTATTCACGTAAAAGAGCAACTCCGCAATTGCAATGAATATTAGAATAATTGAATCAAGACAGCATGTTCCAGTCTTCCCCACCTGCCCCAAATTCTTGGAAATTATAGAAAATGAGCAAATGAATTTATAATAGCACTATAAAACAAGAACGTGTAGCCTGGTTGGGTCAGGAATTGGGAAGGATTACACAAAAAAGAAACTGAGAGGAGGAAAGGATTTGGTGGAATAAGGAAACTATAGCCCAAAACACATGTTAAATAAGACACTACAAAAGGTGTCCCAGTGCTGCTCCTGGTCAGTGGTGCTAGACATAAAACAGGATGGGAGAGTCCTGCCAAGTAGGAGAGTCCTGAGTATACCCGCTTCCAAGCAGAGGCGTGCCCCCAGGAAGAAGCAGTGAATGTGGACACTTGGAATGGAGAAGCAGGGCAATGCCAGGTGACTGGAAACCTCAGAGGAATGAAGAGCCACCGTGGTCTCCACCCCAGGGCACATCTGCCCCCTCCCCAACACTGGGCACTTATGCACCAAACTAAGAGAGAATAGTAGAAACACATTTAAGCAAATGACCTAGAATCATCAAATCTGAGTAAAATCAACTGCATAAAAAGGATTGAACTAAAGAGCTAAGAGCTGAGAAAATGGAAGTAGCAGACTAAACAAATGGACATTTTATCCTCAGAAGCATAAGAGAGCATACTGCATTTGTGAAATTAAAACAAATTTTATAAGGAACAAATAATATGTGAGAAATGAAAATTTATGATTGTTAAAACAAACTTAAAGAATTTTCTCCCCCTGAAAATCAGCATAGAAATATGTGAAGAGCAAATTAATGAGTTGGACCTTTGAGTCTTGATATATTTCCCAAACTAGGGTCATTAGATATTTTTAAAAGAGATGTAAGTTATGGAAGTGGGAATTAAACATTAAAATAATAGGACTTCTAATATTAGAAATAATAGGACGCCCAGAAGGAGAGGTCAGAGAGAATATATGGAACAAAATATTCAAAGAATATTTATTATTGAAGAAAAGTCCCTTAGATTTAAGAAAGAAGAAGAAAATGCCTCTAAATCAAATGTTTAGCAAAATGAGTGGAAAAATACCCAGTCCTAGGTCATCCAGGAGAAACTTCAGAGTACCGATAAGAGAGGAAGTCCTAAGAACTTCTAGTTGAGATTCATTGTACTTTCCTTGATAGCACTAAGCATACATTGTTTTTAAAAGAAGCAGTTATTTTAATTTCTGAGAGAAAATTATTTGAAACATAAAATTATTCTCCAGATAAATATCATTCAAGTCATAGGGAAAATAAAAACCTTTTCTGTTGCCCAGCGTTCAGAAAGGTTGCCCTCTCTGAAAGGATTACTGGAAGGTGTATGCCTGGAAATTAACCCAAGAGGAAGATGAGAGATTCAAGAAAGAGTAGTGAGCAAGTAAAAAAATTGAAGCTTGTAGTTTAATCTAAATAGGTATTTGGGGAGTTTTGTTTGCTTTTGTTTTTGTTTTAGTTTTTTAATTGAATTTGTTGGGGTGACATTGGTTTGAAAAACCATACAGGTTTCAAGTGTACAACTCAAACATCAATTAAACATCATCTGTACGCTGTATCATGAGCCCATCGCCCCAAGCAAAGTCTCTTTTCCTCCCCATTTCTCCCCCCTTTGCCCTCTTCCTCCCGGCCCCTAAACCTCCCTCCAGCTATCACCACAATGCTGTCTGTGTCTGTGTGTTATGTATATATGATTTTTGACTAATTCCTTCACCTTATTGTTTTTGAAAAATTTTAATAAAAATTTGGAATTAATCCTAGCTGATCTCAACATGAGAGGTACAAAAGGAGGCTGACAAAAAGAGAAGAGGGGAGGAAATAAAATACTGCCAAGGTTCTTAACTTGCTTGGAGTGAGGGTATACATCTTGGTTAACTCTTTTTTTCCTTTTTTTTTTTTTATTCCTCACCTGAGGATATTTTTCTGTTTATCATTAGATAGAGTGGGAGGGAGGATGGGAGGGAGAGAGAGAGAGACAGAGAGAAACATTGATGTGATAGAGACACATCGACTGTTTGGCTCCCCCACAACCCGACCAGGGCCGGACGAACTGCAGCGAGGTACTGAGGTATGTGCGCTTGACCAGAATCAAACCCGCGACTCTAACCACTGAGCCACGCTGGCCAGGGCCATCTTGGTTAACTCTTATAGTTAATAGAAAAGTATAAATATAAGTATGTGTGTTGAAAAATTAGATAAACCAAATGCAGGGTCTAGAACTTCAAAAGCATTAGATTAGCACAGAAAAAAGAGGACCTATCCCAGCAAATTTCAGGAAAGTGAATAAATATTTAATAGAGTAAATAGGAAACAGAAAACAATTTGGCATGACCTAGTCTAAACATATCAGTAACACAATAAATTTGAGTTGTATTCATTTATTAAAAGAGTCTCACAGAAAGTTTTTAAAAATTAGCTATATTGCCTGGGTGGTGTGGCTAAGTGGATTGAGCGTCTCCCACGGACTGAGAAGTCCCAGTTCGATTCCCAGTCAGGGCACATGCCTAGTTGCAGGCTTGATCCCCAGTAGAGGGCGTGTAGGAGGCAGCCAATTGATGTTTCTCTCTCACATCGATGTTTCTCTCTCTCCCTTCTCTCTCTAAAAAAATCGCCCTGGCCGGTTTGGCTCAGCGGTTGGAGCATTGGCCTGTGGTCCAGAGAGACCTGGGTTCGGTTCCCGCTAGGGGCATGTACCTCGGTTGCAGTTTGTCCCCGGCCCTGGCTAGTCATGAGGGAGGCAGCCACTCGATGTGTCCCTTTCACGTCGATGTTTCTCTCTCTCTCTCCCTCCCACTCTATCTGAACAAAAAATGGAAAAATGTTCTGGGGTGAAGATAAAAAAAAAAAAAAATTAATAAAAATATTTTTTTAATCAGCTATATATTTGCTATTTATGAGAGACCCAAACTAAAATAACACAAGAAATTGAAAATCAAATTAGAGAAATTATATACAAAACAAAAGAAGCAAGGAAGCATATTAAAAACATATTCAAATCAGATAAAATAAAATTTAAGTTTAAGCATTTAAAGGGCTAAAAATTGTATCTTTTATGATTTCACTATGCTCCAGACATCTTCCAACTGCCAAAAATTCTCCATCCAATTTTTTCACAAGGCCTTTGTCTTTTTTATTTGTTTTTATTCCCATCTCTCACCCTTACCCCCTCCCCTTTGATAGCCATCAGTTTGTTCTCTGTATCTGTGAGTCTGTTTCTGTTTTCTTTTGCTTCTTCATTTATTTTGATTTTCTTTATTACACATATAAGTGCAATCATATGGTATTTGTCTTTCTCTTTTTGACTTATTTCACTTAGCACAAGAGCCTCAAGTTTCATTCATGTTCTTGCAAATGGCAAGATTTTTTTATTTTTTATTGCAGAATAATATTCCATTGTATGTATATACCACTTCTTCTTTATCCATTCATCTATTGAGGGACATCTTGGTTGCTTCCATCTCTTGGCTACTACAAGTAATTCTGCAATGAACATAAGGGTGCATATATCTTTTTAAATTAGTCTTTTTGTTTTCTTCAAATTAATACCCAGGCACAGAATTGCTGGATTCTATGCCAGCTCTATTTTCAATTTGTTGAGAAACCTCCCTATTTTCAACAGTGGCTGCACCAATCTGCATTCCCACCAACAGTGCACAAGGGTTCTCTTTTTTCCACACCCATGCCAACACTTGTTATTTGTTGATTTCTTGATATCATTCCAACAGGTGTGAGGTGATATCTTATTGTGGTTCTAATTTGAATTTCCCTGGTGATTAGGGATGTTGAGCATCTTTTCATATGTCTATTGGCCATCTCTATATCCTCTTAAGAGAAATAACTATTCGGTCCTCTGCCCATTTTTTAATTTGATTGTTTGGGTTTTGTGGTGTTAAGTTGTATGAGTTCTTTATATATTTTAGATATTAATTCTTTATTGGATATATCATTTTCAAATATCTTCTCCCATTGAGCAGATTGTCTTTTCATTTTGTTGGTTTATTTGCTGTGTAAAACTTCAGCTTGATATGGTCCCATTTGTTTATTTTGTTTCCCTTGCTCAAGGAGATGTATCCAAAAAGCTATTAGTACCTATATTTTCTTCTAGGAGTTTTATGATTTCAGGTCTAATATTTAACTCTATAATCCATTTTGAGTTTATTTTTGTATATGACCCAGAGATGTGAAAGTAGGGTACAGACTGACAACCCCCAGAAGAGGGGGTGGGGGGGAGGGAAGAGATAAACCACAGAACTTATACGCATGTATGCATAACTGATGGACATGGACAACAAAGCTGGGGTAGGGGTAGAGGGATGGGGAGGAGGGTGTCAATGGGGAAAAAAGGAGAAACATCTGTAACAAAAATAAATTAATAAAAAATAATAAATTAAAAAAAAAAAAAGAAAGTGGTCCAGTTTTATTTTTAGCTTGTATCTGTCCAATTTTGCCAGCACCACTTATTGAAGGGACTATCTTTACCCCATAAAAAGACTAAAGACATAACAGTATATTTGTAGCACTTTACACAATTCATGATACATGATAAGCTATCAAAAAACTTAAAAATTAGTTGTTATTCCAACTATAATTATTATCAGTAATTGGATATGACCGAAGTGGTGCTCAAGAAAATTTGGTCATATTCATTAATGAGGTATAAAAGAAACACAAACAAAATTAAATAGACCAATGAAATCCCTAAATAAACCAATGACATGTGTCAAAGAAAAAAGGCAATACTAGTTAAAATGATAATTGGATATCTCTTAAAATCATGAAGGCGCTAAAATGGATCAGAGTAAACTTGTTGCAAGATATTAAAAGACACTATTACTTGTTACTCGTTCTGCTTTGCTTTTGACCTGCTTTCTAACATTGCCTTTTATTTAAGCAAATTATTTTTATCTTTAAACAGTAATTTTTCAAATGAAAAAATAAGCTCTATATGTTAGTTAGGTATGCTAAAATTGTTCTGGATCTCCTTCATATGAATTCTAGGCCCTTTTAAAATGTGCAGCACATTTACACAGCGTGTTTGCTGTCGGCACTGCCATTCCTGAATTGGTTAATGGCTCTTTACCCCTCTACAAACCAGCCATACATGAGAGCACCTAAAATACATCAACTGGCTTCCTATCTGAGAGGATCTTCTTTACTGAAATCATATGGAAAAAGGGGATGAAATCTGAATTCTTCTGAAGTGATTTGATTCCTGACATCCTGGGACAACATTAGCCAGTGATAGGATTTTTCTGTTGAAAATATCAGAGTAGGTTGCTGGCACCAAAATGTTCATATGCCCACTTCTTCAATATGTCTTTGTTTTCCATAGTCCTTCCTTGGTAGTGCACCTGATCAACACCGACCCCCAAACAGTCCTGAATATCTAGGAGTTTATGAGAAGCAAGAGCAGAACTCTGACACCTTAAGAGGCATAGCTTGGGGTTATTTGTACTCTAGAACATATCCAGGAGCATTAGGGAATTGAGAATTTAATTCCTCAGGCCCATAAAGTGGACTAAGTAATATAATTATCTATTAGTGTATTTTGAAATTCAACAATAGAATAATGACTAAATATAGCTTGGCATGTACATAATAAAATATTATATGGCCTGTTTATAAAGAGTTAATAACCTGAAAAATGTGAGCATTCTTAACGTAAGTGAAAAAAAGCATAATACAAAAACATATATGCAATATGATCACAACTATTGGGAAATATAAATATAAAATGTTAGAAGTAAATATACTAAAATTTTAATTGTGCTTGTTTCTGGAATAGTGTGATTATGTGTGATTTTTTTTTTCGTGTACTCTATATTTTCCAGTTTTTCAATAGTGAGAATATTGTAATCATAATAAAAAAATAGAATTTTCCTTTAAACTTCAAAAATATTTCCAACTTTATAAAAATGACTTAAGCAGGTGACCTTTTCCAAGCCATAGCCATCACTTCTGTGAAGAGTCTTTCCCTAATTAAAAAATAAAAATAAGCCCTGGCTGGTTTGGCTAAGTGGTTAGAGTGTCGGCCTGTGGACCAAAGAGGCTTGGGTTCTATTCTGGTCAAGGGCACGTATCTCTGTTGCGGTTAGGTCCCCAGCCCTGGTCGGGGTAGTGCAGGAGGCAACCAATCAATGTGTCTCTTTCATGATGATGTTTCTCTCTCTCTCTCTCTCTCTCTCTCTCTCTCTCTCTCTCTCTCTCTCTCCCCCCTCCCTCCTACTCTATCTGAAGATAAATGGAAAAGTGTCCTCCTGTAGGATTTAAAAATAATAATAATAATAGTAAAAATAAAGAAATGAAAATCAAGTAGTGCCAAATGCATCCTATATATGACAGAATACCCAGAATTCCAACACACCAGCAAGACAAAGAAAATATACCAGAGGACAAACAGGACTTATCCTAGGATAAAACTTCCTTTCCCATATTGGCCTTGCTGAATTTTTTTCTAATGGTCAGAGAGAGTAATCTCTGAACTGCTAACTTATTTCCAGTTCCCTCCAACTTCCAGTCCTCTAGTTCTATTCCACTGCCATCCACAACCTATCAAGATAACTGCTTTATAAATTTTCTCTGAAGAAGCTCTTTCAAGAAATATATTTAAAAACAGCTCATCTAAGATTAAACAAAAAAGTTTGAGCACAGACAGTGGTTTCCTCAGGTCACCCATAATTTAGTGTCTGATAGATGATTTAATAAAAAGACCAAAATGCAAAGTGTTAGTTATATGTTTTAAAGATACTGCTTGCAAAGTGGGACATGCCTGCAACTGACTTGAAATGTCTTTCTTAAAATGTAATGTTATCTGGTGGAATAAAATTAAGAAAAAAGTAATATAAAATCCAATCAAACAATTTTATATTGGATTCCTTGTTCCAGGGAGATAGTACCAAAGAATCTTATAATGAACACAATAAGCTGTAGAACAAAATAGATCCAGACACATGGAAGTAGGGAACAGACTGATAAACCTCAGAGGGAAGGGGGTTGGGGGGCCAGAAAGAGATAAACCAAAGAACTTACATGCATATGTGCATAATCAATGGACACAGATAACAATGCAGTGAAGGCTTGGGGGGTGTGGGAGTAGGGAGGGGAATGTCAATGGGGGGAAAAAGGAGGGGCATCTATAATGCTTTCAACAATAAAAACATATAAAAAACAAAGAAAATCAAAACTGCATATAGACAAAAAAAATCTCTATGATAGCCCTTTCAATGTAAGTTGAAGTTTTTTTTATTAAAAATAGGCTTTAAAATTATTTAGAACTCTTTAGGACAGTTTGAACATCTTCTTGTTATTTTCTATTAATTATTCCCTCTGTCCTACCCAGAAGAATTATGTTATGCCTGATTAGAATACTTTTCACAAAATACTTACAAAGCTAAAGGGAGATTTTAGTTGAGTTTATAATTCAGGGTAAGTAAATTGAAGAAAGATTACCAATCTAAGTTAACATAGCATTAAATGGGTCTTTTAAAAAATATATATATATGTTTTTATTGATTTTTTAGAGAGAGAGGGAGGACGAGAGAGATAGAAACATTGATGTGAGAGAGAAACATCAATCAGCTGCCTCCTGCATACCTCCTACTGGGGATCAGAGCCCGAAACCCGGGCATGTGCCCTGACCGGGAATTGAACCAGGGACCTCTCAGTTCATGGGACATGACGTTCAATCTACTGCCACACTGGCTGGGCTAAATGGCTCTTTTTTTTTTACAGGCATGTTTATTTTTATTAAAGCAAAACCCACTTGACCATGCAGATAACATAAAATTATAATAAATTTAGGGGCCCAGATTGTGGCCAAAATCTCATTACAGAAGATCCTCAGATAAAATGCAATCTTTCAGCTAAGCATCCCCTTGCTTAAAGATATTTCAACAAAAACACTTTACATATTGTACTGCAACTTTGTCCAGGATTGTTTCTCTGCTTATTCTAGTATGGAAAAAAAAATACTCATTATAATTTAGAAATTTATTTTAATTGCTATTTTCACTTATTTTGAAACAAAAATGGCACTACATTTTACGGGGTTTGGAAGTGGGGAGAAAAGGAAACTAACATTGATTGAGACTGTAGTGTCCCAGGTATTACATTATTTTCTCTAAACATTCTCCAATGCAGGTCATATTTCGGTCTTATTAGTGAGAAAGCTGAATGCTGTCTAGCATCCTAAAGCCAATATTTTCATTAATGTTAATCCAACAAGAGTGTAAAGAAACATAATATGTGTAATAAAAACCTAAAATAAAATTGAGCTTAAGTGAAATACAGTAAAACCAAAGAAAGAAAGTAATTTTTGAAATGCAGGGAACCCTTCAAATAGAGCTTACCCTTCACCATCGCCTAAGCTGTCATGCTACAGGAAAACCCATAAATGCAACGGATGTGGAGAAGCCTTCAGTCAGAGTACACACCTTGCTAGACATCACAGGACTCATACTGGAGATAAACCTCATGAATATAAATTAATGTGGAAGGGTTTTTAACCTCTGGTACATCCCTTATTAAATATCAAAGAATTTATCCCAAATAGAGACCTTATGGATATCATGAATTTTTTCAATCTCAGAGAATTCATAGTAGATTAAAAACCTATGAATTTGGCAAATGTGGGATCTTATAGCCAGGCTTTATTCTATATCTTAGTTCAAACCTAACATTGCCAACTTGGTTTAATATATTCTGGAAAATATAATAAAACAATTTTTCATAGATAATATGAAGTGTTCCATTACCTTTAGAACCATTTATGCCAGTAATAGTAGGAAACAATCTGATTAAAATATAAGACTTTTATTACCTATGTTAATAGTCAGTATTTTCATCAGCCTATAATGGAGATCATTTAAGTTTTCATTCTGAATTATAATACATATAAATTAAATACCTTTTTAAATTCTTTTTTTTAATATTATTTGCTTATTTTAAAGTAAATGTTTAAAATAAAAATCAAATGTCCCCCTTGCAAATCTCATTTCCCACTGTTAAATATTGGTACATATATTGGCATATGTTCATTCAGACTTTTCTATGGCCAAACCAAAAAGGGAAACGAACCAGAATTTCATTTTTTATCTAATAACCCCTATTAATAGACAAAGAATATTATAATACAAATTTTTGTATAGTTGTTAAAATATTTCTAAAAGATAAATTTCTAAAACAAAAATTAGAGAATCAGGTATGTATGTGTACATATACATATATATGTGATTTATATTTTTGTAGTTACTGCCAAATTTCCTATCAAAGAATATATGATCCTTTTTTAAGCTCACGAAGGAAATTTTTGTTTAATTTTAACTTTATGAAGATATAATTTAAATTGATATATAATTTATTGAGAAATTTTAAATTGTAAGCTATTTAAAGTGTACATCATGGTGATTTGATATATGTATATATTGTGAGAGGGTTTCCGCCATTTGTTAATTGACATATCATCACCTCACATATTTATCTTTTTGTTGTTATTAAAAACATTTAAATTCTATTTTTTCATATCATTCTTAAAAGTATTAAAGTTTGAGCCAATTAAAACAATTTTATTCTCAAACCATTCCAAAACAGCTGATAAGGAGAACCATCAGCTTTCCAGTGAAGAAACCTCTTTAAAATATGTTTGCTTACAAAAATATTTCTCTGTCTTGACATAAAAAGTAGAAAGTTGTATTTTAAAAATATAAATTAAATATTATTGTGATCTTGCTACCTCTAAGGTAAAAAAAAATTGCCTTAAGTCATTTTATTGATTATTAAACTATTTTTTCTGTGTTCCAACTGCATCTCACTCTATAATAAATAATAGATACCACTGTATTTATAATAAATAATTTGTGGACTTTATTTTTGGAATTAGTCATCAAAGAATAAATATAAATTGCTTTGTTGTACAGAGCTCTCACCCCTAGGCAGACATTTCTTCAAGTGCAGTTTACACAGAACCACATTTCCTTGGAGAAAACATAAATTATGCCATAGAGAACTAACACTCCTTTTCAGGGAAATTGCCATGCCATCCTAGATATTGTTAACATTGTAGAGCTTCTCCAATACCACTGCTGGCCTCAGAGATTTAGTTATGCTATCATTTTACTTCATGTAATTGTTCCATTAGGAGAGAGTCAGAGACCATATCATTTTTGTAACTGGATTTAACCACAATTTTGCAACCGTAGAGATCAGAACTCTGAAGTCTGGAAGTGAAAGGCCCTCTCCAAGTCCCTCGGTGGTTGATGGAGCTCTGGGATCCTTTACCTTCAGCTAAGCTCTAGCCAGTGTTTATACAAAAGCATAAACGAATGAGCTTGTGGTACAACAGGCTCCTACTGAATTTTTAATAAATGCAAGATAATTTATTCAAAGCGATGAGACTTTTACAAAATGAATTTTTCATATTTCTCTCTGCTTCTTTCTCTTCAAAGTGGACTAAACTTTGCATTTCACTTGATTATAAATATTTGGATTTCTAAAGAAAATAACTTTACTTTGTTATCTTCCAATAGATAGTAGGAAAAATAAAGACCAATGAGAGTAAAATTCTAATATGTTAGACTTTAAAGGTTGAAGAGAAATATACATTCTGAATTATATCTCACACAACTCTGTGGTAGAGGTCATGAAAATAATGCATTTAGATTAATCTAGAAGAGGTATTCATTTACAACTACTAATTAAGAGAAGACTACTAATTTCATGTCTCATTTGAATTTCTTTTAGTCCATGACAACTCTATCTTTTTAATTTATGTTTTAACTTTTAAAATACTCTAAAGTATATAGATGCCTAAAAGTGGGCATCATATGCATCATTTATAACCTTAACTTGTTTTGTGGGTCAGTAGGCTGAGTGGTTTAATTGGGATAAATGGAGCAAGTAAAAGATCGATGAACCAGTGTGAAATTTTCTTGTATGAGTCTAAGAGAGGTTCCTGGTTAATATACAATGGTCCAGTACTATTAAGAGCTTCCTCGAAGTTATTTATTGTGCTCCTGATTGATTGATATAATCTATTGAAACACAAAATAACAGGCCTTTCCTAAGCATTTTGGTCACTAATCTATTATAAACTAGAATAGTTCAACATAATCATCCTGACACAGTACCCTCTTTAGAAATGTAACTACTAAAATAACAGCGAACTGAGAATCAGAGGATCTCAGTTTTAGAGCCAAACAGGCAGTTAGCCTTAGGCAAGTCACTTACCTCTGTGTGTCCCAGTTTTCTCCCTCTGGAGGCAAGTTAGCTGTGTGACTAACAATGGCCGAATTAGACATGACCAGAAATAAATACTAAGAAGAAATAAGAGTTTTTAAATAGTAAATATTTTATTCTCTTCTACATATCCAAATACCTATTTGACAAGACCCAGTTTAAATCATATATCTTTTTTTTATCCAGCTTACAGCTTTTCTTTCTATAGTTATTTTTAATGTGCAAAACACCACATGAGTAGTTATGACATTATAATATTGTTTTTTATGGTTTTCTGTTTTCTTATTTTATTTCCCACCTCAATTATTAGTACTTTGAGAAAAAGGAGAAACGTCTGTAACAAAAATAAATTAATTTAAAAAATAAAAATAAAAAAGACTGTTATTTAGTAGACACTCTATACATAGTGTTGATTAAATTCATCCTTTTATGGAAAAAAACATAATTGTAAATAGAGTGTGTTTAAAAGTTTGTTCATTATCTGATATCTGTAGTACTATATTTTTGTTTCAGAATTATGCAATACTAAATAAATATTCTTCATTAAAAATAAAAAATTATCCTTTTTAAAGCTTTGATTTAATATTCTAATTCTTAATGATTCGTATTTCTTTAAGGTGGGACATCTTGGGCGCTGTCATTGGTACGGAATGTGGAACAATAGAATCAGGTTTATCAGTGGTCTTTCTCAAAGACGGAGAGAGGAAATTATGCACTCCATACATGGACACTACCGGTTATGGGAACCTGAGGTTTTACTTCGTTATGGGTAGGTACATTTTGAACAAATTTTTTTGATGTGGGGCAGATTCTAGGCCAGCTCTATTCCTGAGGAAGTAAAAGTGTTTGTTGTCTACAGTATAAAATGAAAATTCAGGAAATATGAGTTCTTTTGGTTGAACAAAAGCCTGTGGTGCTCACACTTGCTTTAGACGAGCCCTGCTGGAACCATCCTGTAAGAGAGCTAGTCCGGGCGTGCTATGACTAGGCCTGAATACAAAATGCCATACCTTCCTCACCTCTTCCTCAGTGGTCATAGCTGAAAAGACAATGGGAAAGAACTGAGAACAAAGTAATTCCCTTGTCCAGAGCTCTAGCTTCCAACGAAAACAATCATCCAGGTGATTCATGGGGCATACTTTTTTTTATTATGGGTAGCTAAGAAAGAAACAGTTTATAATGCTGTATAGTATTTTAATAATATTCTCTACCTTTTAATAGGTTAGCAAACACATAAAAAAGTATAAGACAGGTTTTTCTTCAAATTATTGTAGAGCAAATAAATAGTTAAAAGTTTGGAAAAATACACAAGGAGGATTTAAGGGGTTGAAATGTGTGACCTCTCAAATTTATCGTTTTAGTAAACAAGAGTCACAGTTACGTATTCTTGCACTGGATGTCATTCCAGAAATGTGAGTAGCTGTCACATGCCTTCTTTTGTTGAGTTACTGGAAAAGCACAGGCAACACCTGGAAGTTAAACAGGAAAAAAACATTGTCAACCTTTGATCTTACTAATATAGATGTCAGAACATCAAGACAAACAGGCCTCCTGCGTGTAGGCTTCGCACTGGCTGTTACTTCTCGCACATTCCGCACATCCTTCCGCTCAGAGTGGCGTGGTAGACTGGAGAGGGTATCGTGCTCTCACACACATTGCCTGTGTGATACTACCTCATTTTCAATAATGATCGGTTTGATAACAGGGAAGTTATATAAAATATAATAAAGTGATCTTCCTACCATAAGGATATCTGAAATTATTTGTAAATTTAAACACCTAGAGCTCATTTCCTTTAAATAATTAGAATTCAAACTGGCTCTCATTTCATTAAGAGTTATTCCTGGGAAACCTTAAGCCTTCCCCCAAAAAACTGTAATAAACATTTAATATGCCAGTCTAATGTAAGTATTTCCTCTTTTTACCATTTTGACATAATATATTTGAATTCTTGATATTTTTCATAGTGAATCATAGTAAACCAACTCAGTTCAGTGCCTTTACATAAGAGATTGTTATCTTTATATGACATTAAGTCATCATTAATTCTTTCTGGTACAAAGCAGATTATTAATGAACCAATTAAAATAATATTGACTATGAGGTAAAAATTCATTTTAATGAGTACATTATTCCAAATAAAAGTATCTCCATTCAATTTCAAAAATCAATGAATTCCTATTGAATTTATGGAGCACTGAACTAGGCTATGTGGAGAATACAATTAGGGAAAATGGTACCTAAATCACTCAGGTGCTAATAAGTGAGTTAATAAATCAAAAGTCCTCAAAACAGTACCTAATAAATAGTTAAGACGCAATATATCTTTGTTTTTTATTATAAAAATTACCTTGATACAGTTCTGCCCACAAGTGACATCTGACTATAAGACAATGCAGTGACTGTAATGGAATGAAAATGCTGTGAAAGTGCAGAGGAAACTGGGTAATTGCAGTGGATTAGGGTAAAGCTTCATGGAGATAGCATTTGAACTTGGCTGTGAAAGATGGACATGATTTAAATTTAAGGGGAGAAGTTAGAATCTAAGCCAGCATTTTGAGAAAAAGTGCAAGTATAAAAAGTACATGACATGTTTCGAGCTGGGTGATTTTCCTAATATAAATGAATGGAAAGACGTACAATGGAGCTAGAAAAGCCCACTGGAGACAGAGTAGTGATTTTCTTTAATATCATACTAAGGAGTTTGGATTCTCTTTTTCTGGGTAACATGGAGCCATCAGAGGATTCCTGTCAGTTATGTAATATATTTTCATCTGTGTTTTAGATAGATAATTCTGGAAAGAGTATGAAATAAAGACTGAAACAATGAGAAATTAAAAGACCGGAGACCAGTCAGTTAGGGTAGGGTTGGCAGATTGCGGGGAAGGAAAGCCTATTTAAATTTGAATTTCAGAAAAACAGTGAATAATTTTTGTATAAATATTGTTCGTGCAATGTATTTTATCTGGAGTTAGGAGGCTATTGTACTAGTTAAAGCAACAAAGGAATTATGGCAGTAATGTGGTTAATAATGTGAAGGAGGAAATGAAGAATAAATAACTGAAGAGAAGGAACCAACAGAAATTCATACCCAGTTGACTGTGGGGATTATGACAATAGTATTGGAGAGGACACAGATTTTTCTCCTGGGTCACTAGAAGAATGGGGCCATTTCCCAAATGCAAATGTCAAAAATGTAAAGAAATAAAGAACAAGTGTGGAGTAGATTTTTATATTAGATATGTTGAGGTTGAGGCTTCTGAAAGGCCATATGAAGGTAGAAATTCTACTAAAGATCTGAATGAGATTTTAAAGTCATCAGCTAACAGGTGATAACTAGAACCACTGGAGTTGCTGTGTTCTCCCAAGCAGAAGGCAAACTAAGCAAAGGACATGAAAACTTCTTAGGGAGGATACTCATCTAGGTGTAGTGGGAAGGAAAAGAGTAGATAAAGAATACTGAGAGTGAGCATAAAGAAATGCAGGAGGAAGGTGTCATTCTACCCTGAAGGAGGCAGGGAAGAGAGTGGTTCAGGGTGAGATGACAGGGAGGGGATCAGCAGTGTAGGGAATGCCACAGAGAGGGAGGTCAACCAAGATGAGGGCTGAGAGCCCACCAATGCCCCATGGTATAGAATGAAAAGGAAATAAAGACACATATCACTAAAGCAGGACTACTCCTTCAAGAAGTTCATCAGTAAACAGAAGAAAAGAATGAGGTGTGGATCTTGATGAGCAAGCAGAATCCAGCAAAGGTGTTTTTTAGGATAGAATACGGTAGGATAGGGCAGTAGGGTAGGATAAGACTGGACCTATAGAAAAACTTCAAAACTTTAGTATCTGATACAGAAGACAGCAAATGGGAAGAGATTTAAGATGTGCTAGAGAGTTTATAAGTAATCCCTCATTAAACATGGCTCCTTAGGAAAATCAGTGGCTGATTGTTAATCTAGACCAGATTACATTCCCTCCTCTCAGGCCCTGTCTATTTGCTCTTCCTGGTTTTATCCCTTGGTTTATATCAATCTACTGTGACTACCATTTCTGGAAAATGTACTCAACTTTCAAAATTTGGTTCAAGGTCAATTTTCTTCATTTATACATTCACTTATTCAACACAAACTCATTGAAGACCAGTATCCATCACTGTTCTTAGAACCAGAATGCAGTGAAGAAGACAAAAACAATCTAACATACACCATCACTTTATTTCAACAGATATTCCTTGAGCATCTCCCATATGCCCAGCTCTTTTAGACAACTCTTACACCATATCTCTTTTCCTTGAATTTTTACTGCAATTAGGCAACACAACACAATTTACTGATGATTATTGTTCTTTCATGTGTATTGGTTTTATACATTTTTTGCAATCAGGGCTTATTTCCCCTTCTAACCCAATGTCCTACACATAGTAAATAACAAAATAACTTTCCTAATATAAATATCTTAAAAGCTACTTAAAACAGGATTCAAAATATTTTAAAACTGACTGCCCATCTAGTTTGTATTGAACTCTTCTGTACTTTAATTGCTATACAAAATGCCCCTGAGTCATACCTTCCCACAGTACATCAAAGGGTATGAAGCTGAAGAAGATTTCGTATCTTTCTGTAGGAGCTGCTGTCACTGAAACTTCACAGAACTGATACATTTCCCCCAGAGGGGTCTTTCAGATAAAGTCTGTCATCGTTTTAAAGTCTTGGCTCCTTTTGGACCTTCTTGTTCTGTCATTCTGGGCTGAATGAGCTCCCACATGTGTTTCAATTCTCTCTGAAAGGCAGGTGCAGGACACAAACGGGTCTTAAGACAGCAGAGGAGGTTTGCAAGGAACAAATTAATGAAATTAGAGAAAACAGATGGTTCAGTTCCTATGTTTTATGGGTGTGGTGCTTTAAACCTTCACTGCCTGTAACCTTTTACATGTTATTGCTCTTTTGATAAGTCTTTAATATGTGCTCAGTAAGGAAGTTACATTTTTAAATGGGAATTTAGTTTTCTTGTAGCTCTTTCTCCCAGATTCTGTCATTTAGAATGGCTTTACTAGCTGTATTCACCATAACTTAGAAACATGTAATGAGCCCTGGCCTGGTAGCTCAGTTGGTTAGAGCATCATCCCCATACACCAAGGTTGTGGGTTCAATCCCTGGTCATGGCACATATAATAATCAACCAATGAATGCATATATAAGTGGAACAACAAATCGATATTTCTTCCTTCCTCTCTCTCTCTAAAATCAATCAATAAATAAAAATTTCTTAAAAAGAAGTATGTAATGAAATGCTAAAAATATATCAGATGTCAAAATCATAATATTTTCTTTACAAGATGAGGTCTACATTATCACCATATCTGCCTTCTCAGTTCTCAGTTCAGATTACTCAACTCAGTAAATATTTATTGTATGCCAAGTTACATATGTCTAGCAGATGTAACATGCCAGATTTCAATGCTTCACAAGTACCACCATCCAACTTACTTCTGTTATTATGATCTTTCTTGTACTTATTAGAGTCTAACTTTCTCACTTAACATCACATATTAGTGTTTTCTCCCTAGGATAGACCCCAATGATCCAGGTTCAGATTGATCCAGACATTTACAATCATTGACTATTTATTTGTTTGTTTATTTACTTATTTATTTATTCATTTATACAGATGGTGAATCTCAACTATTGTTTGTTGATTTTGCTAGATTAATTCTCAGAGGATAACCTTATTTTAAGAGTTTTTAGGTTGCCTTACTGTCACCATACATTTTTGGACCTTAGGGATAAAGTATTTGCCAGGAAATTCATGTACATACCTACACTTCTACTATTATGGTTGGTTCTATAATAAAGGATAATGATGGGGGGGATAAGTATTGTTGGCCGAGTGCAGTAATGAGAAGATCAGAAGGTCAAGGGCTAAATGACATAAGGTCGGCGTGTGGCTTTCTACTGCTTAATGATCTTTAGTTTCAGGTGCCTGCTTTCTTTCTTATTCAATTTCATCATCAGGATGCTCTTATTACCTCTCAGTTCTGATGTTCAATCATTTCCTATGACTGTAAAGTAGAGTGATAAGGAGTAAACTATTCTGTGTACCTTACAACAATTAAGTGAGGTACCAAAAATGAAAAGTGTAAAAGAACTACATTTAAAACACAAACACCTAATATGTGCTAAAATATTAAGGATACTACATGCAATGGTTTGAATAGCACTACTTTAGAAATCTTTGATGCAGTGAGTCACCATACTTTTTTTTTAAACCATAATCAATAGTTTCTGAACTTTGGCCATAAAGACCTTAATATAAGGAAGTAATGGTTTATTGAAAAGCAGCACATCTTATTAATGTGGGTTAAAATATAGACACGACGTCATAGCTTGTTGCAGAATATTACTTTGGCCTTCACAAGTGTCAGTCTTTGGTCTTTAGCATGGCCTATCTGAACTATCTTCATAAATGTCTTCCTTTGGTCTGGTTAACTTTGTTTAGGGTTATTCTTAAGTGACATCTGGGGTCTGTAATTATATTCTGAAGTTTAACATCATATTTGACATGTTTATGAATGCAAGTTGTTACTAACAATTTAAAATTCTTATTTTGCGCAGGAGGAATTTGTGACCCTGGAGAATCTCATGAAAATGATATCACCCTGTATGCAAAGATTGAAGGAAGAAAAGAACATATCACACTGGATACACTTTTTTATTCCTCATATAAGGTACACATGCCAGTTCATGTGCCAAATGGCCCCACCCCAGAAGTTAAGTTCAAAATCACTAAGACCAAGCTAGATAAAGAGGATAACTTTCTCTTCTAACAGCCCAAGAAGTTACAAGATTTCTTTAAATGTGGCATGGACATTTTAATGTTCATTTTTCTTCCTGATACAAATGAAAAATGAGGTTTAATCAGGATGAATGAATTACAGCCCATCAGAGGCAATAAGGCAGAGCCCAATACTCTGATTGAGAGTTATTCTTGTTCCCAAGAAAGCCCTAAAAGTGACTCTACTTATGCAGCCTCACGGTCTTGCTATCAGGCATAAGGAATTTTTACTCAGTATTTTGAGATTTCCTAGGAAGAAGACATCATGGAAATAAAGATTTTTATTACCTTTGCTTTTTTCTTTGCTATGTAGAGCCATTGAAGTTGACCTTTTTCCGTTTCCCTTTGGATTTAGGATAAGTGTTGGCTCTGGTTACTTACAAACATCTTCAGAATTATGTGTGTTTGTCATAAGGTATAGAATTATTCTTTTCTAATAGTAGATTTATTTTTGCTGAGGCTACAGTCATA
Source organism: Tadarida brasiliensis (assembly GCA_030848825.1). NCBI lineage: Eukaryota > Metazoa > Chordata > Mammalia > Chiroptera > Molossidae > Tadarida > Tadarida brasiliensis. The sequence goes on from CM061267.1 coordinate 52,901,794, forward strand.
CATTCATTGTTAGCCTCCTCTCCACATGGATGGCACCCTAGGTATGTTAAAGAGCTTGAACTAGCATCTGATGGTTTCAGTTAGGAAGGTAGGAGATAAACACTGAGGCTGGAAGGGAACAATCATGTACTAGGGTCACCCAATTTCACCACTTGGGATTTAATAATGGGTTACTTTTCCAACTGTGACTCAGCAGGGTTACACCTGCTATGGACATCTGCATGCCTCAGACCACATCAGTTATGTAAGTTCTAATGGATTAACTTATTGGCTCTGGCTGTTTCTGCCTAGAGTCCTGTTTTCAGAATACCTACTTTGGCAAACCATTATTAGTACTATATAAATTCCATTTAAAAGAGGACTGATGATAATGTAAATGTCAAGTTGCCTTTGTCTTATGCTAAGATACATAAAATGGATACATATGTTTTAATAACTTTTAAAGACCTTATCCCAACTTAACTCTGATCAGCCACACACAGAGTTCTAGGTGTCTGCAAAGGAGGAATTCTGAGGGACTAAAGTGAATGACCCCCTGAGGACAGCATCATTTACGTGAAATAACAAATGGAAAATGCAAGACATTGCCTAGTGCTTTAAAAATGGCAGTTATGCCCTGGCCGGGTGGTTGGAGTGTCATCCCATACACCAAAAAGGTCGTGGGTTCCATTCCTGGTCAGGGCACATACCTAGGTGTTGGGTTCCATCTCCAGTTGGGGCATGTATGGGAGGCAACCAGTTGATGTTTCTCTCTCTCTTTCTCTCTCAAATCAATAAGCATATGCTCAGGTGAGGATTTAAAAATGGCAGTTATGTACATTATAACTGCAAGATTGAATCTAGGGAGGATTATGAGTGATTTGGTTTCCTTTGTTTTAAAGGTTCCATCTTTGGTTTCTGTAGTCATCAATCCTGAACTTCAGACTCCTGCTACCAAATTTTGTCTCAAGCAAAAGAGCCATCAAGGTTATAATATGAATGTTTGGGCTGTAGACTTTTTCCACATCTTACCTGTTCTCCCTTCTACAATGTCACACGTAATACAGTTTTCCATTAATCTGGGATGTGGAACACATCAACCTGGTAACAGGTAGGAAGCCCTATTTTTGAGTATATGGACTAATTAAAAATTAACACATCAACTTGGTTATTAAATCAGAGCAACTTCTCAGTAGGTTTTCAGCTGGATTTTTAATAAACTATTCATTAATAAAATATACACTTCCCCCAAAAGAAAAGTTCTTCAGTTAACATGCAGAGCATGATTGGATAGATTTTAAGTATAAATGACTGTATTCTAAGAGCCTGGTCTTAGGTATCAGAGGTGTCTGCACCTGCTGTGGCAGCCATCCACTCTGACAGATTGCTGAGAGAAAGGGGAAAACAGATAACTGAATAGAGCTTGAACTCATGTTGGTTACTGACCCCTAATAATAGGAACAGAAATAAGTTAGCATTTCAACAACTATGATTTCTCAGTTTCACTTGCTAACGCGTTGTTCCTGTCCTTTCTAAGACTTTTGTCATTCACATTCACAGGATGAAGGGCAGTGTGAGACATGGTAATTGCTTTGCCATCTGTCAAACTCAGGAACACAGACTCCGGTTATCATTTGTTGTCTTTAAAACAGAGTTTGTTTCTTTAGCAATAATGTAACTGCTTGCCTTTTGACAGCTGGTCAGACTTCAGTGGAGGGGAAAACAATCATTTCAGAAACAGCATCTTAACATTTCATACCCTAGTTCTACAGATGTCTAATGTTCTTAACAAGAGATGAGTAATTACATTGTATTTTTTATATTTTCCTCTTTCCTGTTGCGCTTGTTCTGGTGTGATCAGTGTCAGCTTAGAGTTTTCTACCAATCATGGGCGATCCTGGTCCCTCCTCCACACTGAGTGTTTACCTGAGACCTGTGCTGGACCCCACCTCCCCCACAGCACTATCTACTCCTCTGAAAACTACAGTGGGTGAGTAAATTCTAAGATATCCAGAGATTTTAATCCATGTTGCAGACTCAAAATCAATAAGTAAGCCTGAGACTAGTATTTTTGGCTTAATAAGCAAGGAAACTGATCTCTCTTTTTCAGCTGATTTAGAAGTGATCTCATAATAAAAAAATAAAAGAAGACTAACTTTGGTATATCTGATGTAAGATTACAATTGTAGGATCATCAGTTTTTTATGTGCTTGGCTGTTATGTTTTAGATTACATAAATTCAAACTCTATATAGTTATCCTGTGGTTAACTAACATTGCCAAAATGCTCATTTATGGAATGCTGCAACATAGGAAGTGAAGGAAGGTTAGCTTTGGCATTGAACCTGGGTTCAAGTCCTGATTCTGCCATCTACTTGTATAATGATATTTGCTCTCTCTAACTTACTACTTTTTTCCACATAAATTAAGGAAAATGATGTACCCCTTTGAGGGAAGTTAAGAGAGTTAATGATGATTATGTAAAATACGTGCCTCTTGACAGAATGGCCACTAGATAAATCGTAAAAATATTCCCAAGGATAGCAAAATTAAGCTGAGAATTATTTTCTTTGTTAGCCTCTCTTTAAATGTGCATAGGACTAGGGGATAGCAAAAAAAAAAAAAAAGTAATCAGTGCTAATGGACACCCATCTCTGCACAGGTGGTTATCATAGAATACTATCTAAGCTCTGAGTATTAATGTAAAAATTTCTAAAAAGAATGTCTAAACACAAAATAAATATCATTTGCTATTAAGAATGGATGATATGGATGTTTTTAGAAGTGACATTTTTAAAAAACTATGGACAAATAAACTCCACAAGTGAATTTAAAGAGTTTATTACCAGACTTTAGTGTTACCCCAAGCACGCAGAGACTAGAACATCAAAAGCATGTAAAATAAATTAAAAAGATGTGAACAGTGTTATGGAGCTGTTTTGTGCTAAATTTCTTGCAGGTGGAACCGAATAACGATTCCCCTTCCTAATGCAGCACTAACCCGGGACACCAGAATTCGCTGGAGACAAATGGGACCCATCCTTGGAAACATGTGGGCAATTGATAATGGTTAGTTTTTGCCTGTCTTAATCACATGCCATTGATGTAGAGTCTTCCTGTGCTTTTGTTCGTCAGCACAGACGTAATCACATTTCTAAGTCATGGTCTTGTGATTCATTAAACGCCCTTTCTTCCCTTTCTCTTTTGCATTCCATGAGATGCCCAAGGATGCACAAGCAGAAAATAAAAGGCAGCAGAGTCAGCAATATTAGATGCTAGAATGTTTCAACGTACATAATTTTAAAATGCATAAGGCCCTGAAACTCAAATTCACATTGATGACAAGGGATATTCTAACATTTTCTTTGGATGTTGTATACAAAATTAGCATAAATACTTACCATACTGCATGTATTAAAATAAGACCCATTCTTCTCTTAGTAACAACGACAACATCTGGAATGCTTATCTTTTAGATGCAGACAGCACACATGAGGAAACATCATCTCTAGAATGAAACTTATGAAGTAAAACTTCTACCTTTTCTTCAGAAGATAGTGTAAAAGAAAATTTTAGATATACATAAAAATATTCTGTTATCTTTAATTTTTAAGTGAATTGTTAAATTTTTAAGTGAATTGTTAAATTTGTATAATTTTAAAGCCAACATCACTTAGGAAAAGTGCACGTGAGAGAACATTTTAAGTATTGTGTTGCATGGCTATAAACTTGTTATATTTGTTTTTAATAGCCAACGCTCTTATTTCTAATGATTCTAATTATGGGCAGATTTACAGATTTCTTATTTTCAGAGATTGTATAAATTTGATTGAAGAATTATATAAGGAACTAGACAGGGAGTAAAGAAGGGAGGGGCAAGATGTCAATACTTAAGCAAAGCCACTGAGTTGTGGTGAATTTTATAAAGTAGGAAAAGCCTGCACCATTGTTTAATGCTAATCTTCTATGTCTTAACGATCTTTTTGTTACTTTTTAATAATTTATATATTGATATGCAATTAATTAAATAAAGTCTTGAAATTCAGAAATAAACTTCAGGGAAGATACTTTGCTGATGAGGCCATGTAAAATCTTTAAATAATCTTTATTCAAAGAAGACCAATAAAAGTCCCAGATTTCAAAGACCACATGAGATATATGGACATAAACAGTGCATTTGCAAAAACACCTAAAGATGAAATTTTTTAAATGGAGTTTCTCCATTGGTAGAACATTTTACATAGCATTTTAATTCCTACACCTGTTAATTAGCTCTAGGGAATAAGTATGTGCCTCTGGATAGTGGGATACAGATTACTTTTGCCTATTGTCATACTCTTCAAAGGTCCTATAATGAACTTATATTACTTTGATAATCATAAAAGAAATTAAAAAATCAGTAATAAAATAAAGCATATGAAGAAACTAAGAATGCAATGAAGCACATATAAGCCTATGAAAAGAATATCTGAATTTCCTAAAGAAGGCTATTACAACACAATTCTAAGTCAGAACGTGTTTACTACATATCCAGAGTTCTCATCATCATGATTTGAGTAGAATGAGAAAAGGTAAAGATATATGAAATGAGCATGGTCACCAGTGTTTGCCAAATGCAAAACTTGGGGCAGAATCTCTTCAATTCTGTTACTATCCTATATGTAAGGCTTTCACAAAAACAGGACCTGCTCTCGGCTTCTTTATAAGGCAACAAGAGGACACACTCACTCCTTCCAGGAGACATGTGTGCCAACTTGCCAAAGGACTCTCTCCCATGGAATCTCAAAGTTATGTGAAGGAAAACAAACACAGAAGAAAAACAGGTCAATGTCTTGCTTCTTTTAGGTATGCTCTTCGTTCATGGAGAGTTAGCTTCCACTGCTGAGTAAAGAAACTATTTTGGAAATTATCCTGAAATTCTTCGCAAAATGGAAAATCCTAGAGCATCTTAGTTATCACTTTTTAATTTTTTTCAACTTGTTTACATTAATGATAATAGCAAAGAAAATGAATCTGTCCTTTTCACACTCCTAAGAAAAAGGAGCCTGAAAACGTACTCATACTGTGATTCCTAATGACTCATCTTTAGCAGAGAGGGATGACAACAAAATTCTTCATTGTAAGTTTTTTCATTGACTTGGAAAGTCTTGTTTTATTGTTGTTGTTTTTATAATGGGAGCGTTTTTTATTTTTTTTTAGTCTTCACCCAAGGATATTTTTCTATTTATCTTCAAAGAGAGTAGGAGGGAAGGAGAGAGGGAGAGAGAGAGAGACATTGATGTGAGAGAGACTCACATCGGCTGGTTGCCTCCCGCACGACCCCGACCAGGGCCAGGAGGAACCGCAGCCAACGTACATACCCTTCACCAGAATCCAACCCAAGACTCATTGGTCCACGAGCCGACGCTCTAACTGTTGAGCCAAACAAGCCAGGGCAACAATGGGAGCTTTTTGAACTATGACATGGGTATACTGTAGGACATCCTCAAGAGCGAACCTGCAGAATGCAGTGAACCACTTAATAGGACTTAAGAGCAAATCCTACTGCAGCCATAAAATCAGGTGTGCTGTGAAGACCGCCCACAAGCTTTTCCAGGCTAAAGATTGAAGCCCATTTCTGGTTCCTCAGCACTCAGCACCCCGTGGAGCCCATCAGGCAGATGGAGCAGGAAGGACACATGACCCCAGTATGGTGGTGATCATAACCATATGGTGCCAGGCAGCAAGCTAAGCATGAAACGTTTCGTTTATTCTTTCTTCCAATTTTAAAGAATAGGGACCCTGAGGCTTAAATAGGATAAATCACTTATCCAGAGTTTCCCAGGTGAAACCGACTTTGAATCCAGGGTTATTTGACACCTAAAACGAAGTTTTAACCACTCAGCCTGCTATCAATCTCTCGACTTCAAATATCAGTTTCGTTCAGCAAGAGTTTTTCCTGGGCTGCTTTGCATCGCATTTGAATTACTGTACCTGTTAATTGGCTCCAGAGATTAAGTGCTTATAGGGTCACAGGCCACAGGAAAGCTTATTTTAAAATAAAATCATTTAATTTTGACATGGTTACAAGACAGAACAAAATGGACATGGATGGTAAATTTGTTTATGCCTGAAATTGAATATGTGATGTCTTAACAACCATTGCATCTCTAATTCCTCATTGGTTTTGCTCCACTTTTATACTATTTGATGTGATTTAACTGTACTGATTATGAAACAGCTTAATATCTTAAATGTATTTGAGTCTGAATATCTCAGAACCTACCATTCAACAATCAGGAGCCTTTTCCTCAGCATTCCAAAGATTAGAATTGGTAATATCATTATCAGTCAAGCCCACCATTTAGGAAAAGATCTGTACTATAGAGAAGATATTATGCTCAACAACAGATTTTTAACTCCCCATTTCAGGAAGGATAATTAATATTTAGAAATATATGTAACAATTATCTTTAATGTTATAGATATTCACAGAGAAGAATGGAAATTATAGTCTTTATTTTTTATAGTTTTTAAATTTAATTATAACCTCTCCGTTTCATGGTATATCAAGTTGATCCTTTGTAAATTTTTATTTCTACCTGAAGAAATTAAACTATGTAGAAAGTTCAAGACAGAAGCATTATTATTCTACCTGAAATCATTTTAGCTCAAATTAAGGAACTCAAATCACATGTTCCTACTTTCTCTGCTATGAAACATTGAAGTCTTGAAAGAATTAAGTTAAAACAGTTCCGGCAGATTTGTAACTACGCACTTACCTTGTCACACAGCACTCCAAATGTCACACTGGATCCCTGTGCACAACTTATATACAGTGGGCTAGATTTCTTGGGGATTGCTTCACAAAATTGTTTTATATGCTGGTGGTATTCTTGGTTTTTCCAGTTTTTATGCCATTTTCACCTGCTGTCTTTTGCCCTGCAGTTTACATCGGTCCATCGTGTCTCAAATTCTGTTCTGGCAGAGGACAGTGCACACGGCATGGCTGCAAGTGAGTTTACAATAATACTTACACTTCTCTCTTTCTGATATGTACTTCGTATGTTGAAGCCACAAGTCATTTTAATTTAATTTTTTTGAGGGTTTTGAGGTCTTTTTTTTTTTTTTTCCGGTGACAGCAGCTTTTAAAAAAAATGTTTTTTATTGTTGGAAGTATTACAGATGTCCCCCTTTTTTCCCCATTGACCCTCTCCTTCCTGCTCCCACCTTCCCTCCTGCCTTCCCCAGTGGAGGTATTTTAAGACCAAAAGTAGTATACTCCAAATGGAATTTAAGTGTAATAAAATATTAAGTGTATTTTGTAAATTGAAGTTAAATTGATTTTCTACTGCGCTAAATTGTGAACAAATTTGGCATACCTCATAAATTTATGAACAAATTTGAATTCCTCATAGGTTGGTGACTGCCTTGTCTGTCTTTAGTTACATTCTTTAATATGTTATTTTTCCATAGCTTGTTCTAGTGTTTGTGAGTCATATTTTAATTCCTCACATACTCTGTAAATGAATTATGAAAATCAGCCCTAACCCATAGACCCACTGCTAAAGGAAACTAAGGGAGCCAAATTTAGATTTGATAAGAAAAATTATCTTTAAATATAACTTTGCAATCTTGCTTACTTTGAAAATCATTTTGGTCTTCAAATGATGTATAAAGTATTTTACATACTAATGCTGTTGAATATTAGTGTGAAATTATACATAAATAATGTAATATCTAGGTACCACTGGAGCATTGTGTTATGTTTATACCAAGAATGGATTTTCATATTTATTATGTCATTCCTATATTAATATTTAATTATAAAATATCCTGGAAATTCCTGAAACCACAGATAATCTCTGTTATACAAATAAGTTTTCAACAAAACATTATCTAGTTTGTTTTTTTCTTGTCCTCCAAAGAGTAGTTCGTTAATTAGCCAATTATTTCATTAATGGAGAAATCATAAAAGACCTTTGAACCTGTCATTGGTAAATTATATATATGAGGCAAGACACATGCCAGTCATGAGATTAGAGTGTCAGGTTAGCTTTTTAACTATATTTCTATGAATTTAATTAACAGAGAACTCATTCTGCACAATGGAAATGTTTCTTTTTAATTAATTTACTATTGTTACAGATGTTTCCCTTTTTTCCCCATTGACACCCTCATCCCAATCCCGCGCCCCCCCCCCACAGCATTGTTGTCTGTGTCCATTGGTTATGCTTATATGCATATAAGTTCTTTTGTTTATCTCTTCCTTCTCCTCCACAACCCTCCTCTGAGGTTTGTCAGTCTGAATCCTACTTCTGTGTCTCTGGGTCTGTTTTGTTCATTAGCTTCTTTTGTTCATTATAGTCCACAAATAAGTGAGATCATGTGGTACTTGTCTTTCTCTGACTTGCTTATTTCACTTAGCATAATACTCTCCCGATCCCTCCATGTCGTCTCAAAAGATAAGAGATCTTTCTTTCTTACAGCTGCATAGTATTCCATTGTGTATATTATGCTCAATTAATATTTGACAAAGTGGCAAGAGCATACAATGGAGTAAAAACAGTCTCTTTAATAAATGGTGTTGGGAAAATTGGACAGCTACATACAAAGTAATGAAAGTAGACCACCAACTTACACCATACACAAGAATAAACTCAAAATGGATAAAAGACTTCAATGTGACTTGTGAATCTACAATGGAAATGTTTTATAAAGTATGTAAAGAATTGAGAAATCCCTATTCATATTTCAAAACTTAATATGCATCTCTGTGCTTTTTAATAAAACCACCAACTCCTACTCAGAAACACTGACTCACTAAATCTATGAAACATTGACTGTGTTTTCTTCAAGTTGTTATCGTCATCCATTTTCCATAACCAGGCCATCCTCTGGTTTAATGCATTTCAAATGCAATTGACACAAGGAGGCCAGACATTTTTGTAATTCCTGAAGTTGCCCTGAAAAATTTTGGAAACAAATTATCTAAAATGACAGCTGCTTTTATTAATAAAAATAGAAAATGTTATTTCTAAAAGACCTATCTATAATTACAATAGTCATAATTCATACTTCATTTATTATGTACAATATGTTAGCATTCAATAGTTTTATTATGGCAACCATCTGTGTTACCTATGTTGGATGCAAACAGAAATCTGAATGGCAGTTTTATGTCTTTGGGCATCGTTCTCTTTTGACAGTATACATTATCCTGAATAATCATAGCCTTCACCTCCTTCTGAAGTTTTACAGAATATTTCTGACAATATTTTATGTAATATTCATTGGCTTTGTTCATTTGTGGTTGAGCTAAAGGTTTGGCCACTACATCCTTTTCCAGCAATATGCACCTTGTCAAGTCTGAGCAAAATTGCATGAAAAAGAAATTCATATTCAATACCACTTATTTCCTTTAAACAGATCCTTGAATTTCGGGTCTCTGCAGCTTTGTTTTTTTCTCCTCAGTTTGCTCCTCTCATCACTACTATTACAGGATTCCACCTCTCTTGATCCCTAACACTTTCTTGCCTATGTAAAATCCCCAGGCCTGGTTTCTAAACTGATATCTCACTATCCTGATAAGCCCACATTGTTAGAGATGTTAGAGATGCTAATGAGAAGGACAGAGAGCTTAGAAACCTTTCTACATGGGTGTCAGCCATGTATCTTAACAGGGGGACATTTTTTCCTTACAGAGAAATGTTGCGTTTAAGGGTGGATAGATGAACCAGTAGGGGACACATTTGGAGTCAGGAGAGCCTCAGGTCACTCCTGGAATCACCAGTGTTTGCTTCCCTAGTGATTTGCTGCAAAAAAAAAAAAAAAAAAAAAGGCTACAAAGGTATTTTTTAAATACATAAGTGGAATCCTTATCAGCATTCTATCCCAATTGTGTAACTTTTGATTAAAAGTATACTTTCAAAACCAGTAAATGGGAACTGACTCCAGTGTGTGTCATCTCTATAAATGATCATCAATTTCTCCCAGTCACTGGTCCTGAGACACATTTAAAATACACAAGGATACATTTGTCTTGAAATATACTCTGGCAATAGACAGTCATGTTGGGGAACACTAAGTCCATTTTGTGGCCATATTTAGTTTCCCAATGTTAAAATGTGTCCTCTTTAGGTAATTTTTAATCCTTTTTAGAAACTACTTGGCTATTCCAAGTCTGACTAAGTCAATGAGATAACATGTGAAAGAAGCAAACTGTGTAAGGCTCATTTACATGCTCTGTAAAATATTGTTTTTATTTCCCACTCCCACCCCTAACGCCAAGGCAACCCTCAAAGTTCACTCTACAGTAGTTCTTGGCATTTTCAGGTCCAACTTCTTTAATAATATGATGATTACTATAAACTTTCTCCCTCGGAATATCCAATACACATAAAAGTTGGCATTTAATTTCAGCGCAGTCATACCTGCCTTGGACCTCTCTGAGGCCAGCATAAATCCCAGTTTCAGAACCAGTGGTAAAGAATAGCCTTCTGAATTATGCCATAATATCACTTTATTGGTACGCTTGCTTTATAAAAGGCTTGTTTCAGACTCTGGGAAGTTTTGGATGCTTTGATGAGAACCTCCATGCCAAAAAGACACCAATTTAATTTTGTAATGGGAAACATAGTAAATATAGTAAGAAAAAAATAGTACAATAAAAATAAAGATTTTGAAACTAACTCCTTTAAATATAAGAAGGTTCTGATATTCAATTATTGAGTCTTCTGTGATGAGTTTTTTTCACTGATAACAGACTCAGGAAGGTCTTTATATATTCCAGTCAGCTAACATATATGCAGTATATTCTTACATGGCAGCAGGCAGGTTGTTGTGTGGGGTTTTTTTCTCTTTTCCTTGAAGCACTGCTAATTTGGGATTCCACGGAGAAGCAACACAGTTCTGCTAAGGACATCTATCTAGGTCAAGGGTGTAACCATTCCCTTTAAAATGCCAATCTAAGTTTGAAGTAGTTAAGGATAAATTTATTTTCCAATCAATGTCAAGTATTTCAAATAATTTCAATCACAAATATAACATGTATGTTTACATTTGTTCTTAGAGGAAATTTATTCTAGATATCTTATAGAAATATTTATGTTGTTTCTTTTACAAATTTAATGAATAAAATTACATGTATTTTACAAATATTTTAAATTGGAAATGTGCATGAACACAGATCTACTTGCAGATAAATCACTGCCATTGGTTGAAGGTGAGTGCTGAATTAGTGTTTTAATCCTAGGCTGTTTACAGCAGAGCTATGCAAAGGTTGTATTCTTCTGGAATATTCATAATCAGTCTGCCCTTATCAAGTCTTCAGATTCAGAATTCTCCAGAGACTAATGAACCTTGCCTGCTATTCAATCAAACCCTGGCCTCTGGACTTCCTCCTCCCGAGAGTAGATTCAGGAAATTCTGAAAGGACCAACAGTTTAAGATCTAATTTCATGGGATCTCTTTCAGGTGTGACCCTGGATTTTCTGGCCCAGCTTGTGAGATGGCGTCCCAGACATTCCCAATGTTTATTTCTGAAAGCTTTGGCAGTTCCAGACTCTCCTCTTACCATAACTTTTACTCTATCCGTGGTGCTGAAGTTAGCTTTGGCTGTGGTGTCTTGGCCAGTGGTAAGGCCCTGGTTTTCAACAAAGATGGGAGGCGTCAGCTAATTACATCTTTCCTTGACAGCTCACAATCCAGGTGAGTGAAGGCAGGGTGGAATCCATACTGACACCAGATAACAATGATTGAATTTAGACCTATTAATTTTCTATTTTTATTTTTTGCTGATATATACATATTCCCATTTATAACCAGGATGAGAGGGAGTTACAGTTTATATAGGGTTAATTTGTCCTAGTTTTTAATAAACTAAAAAGCTTACTGATGACTTTAAGATACTAATGACTGACTAGAGTTTTAAAAATATGAAATGTTAGCATCAAAACTGTGTTCTCAAGCCAAAGGCTAGTTAATTATTTATGTAGTTTTATTTATTTGACAGCTTGCAGAGGCTGATTAAATTTACCCTACACCTTCCCTTCCCCCAGTGCTTAATAAATAATGCAGTAAAGGAATGATTGGCATTTTAAGTGTACATACACAAGTCATAAGATACATATATGTATAAATATACAGTTATATTTGTATGGATATATCTGTATATAAAACAGGTGCATTGACCTCATCTTCTACATATATTCATACATCTCACAGAGAATTACTTACATTTTATAAAAGGGATGAGTGAAAACCTACAGCTTTTGAGTAGTTCATTTAAATGGTTTGAAATTCTCTAAAAACCAAAATAAACATGATGATTAAAAATGTTTATGCACACACTAATTATAGACAATTAATGTTTAGGTTTCTGCAGTTCACACTGAGGCTGGGGAGCAAGTCTGTTCTGAGCACATGCAGAGCCCCTGACCAACCTGGAGAAGGAGTTTTATTGCATTATTCTTATGATAATGGGATAACTTGGAAACTCTTGGAGCACTATTCATATCTCAACTATCATGAGCCCAGGTATGTTGGAAATCATTCGAAAAAAATGGTTAGAGTCATATCTCTTTCCTGGGGAAATCGTCGTTCAAATGGTGTAAGATTCCAGATATTTTTCCATTGAAAGATGATGACAAAGTTTGATGAGCCTTGCAGTGAAAAATTAACAAGCGACATTTTTGTAATCTATTTGTCCTACTGACTTAGAGTAATTTGAAGAAATTTATTCTCATATTTTGAAAGGTGCATATAAGGGAAATATTTTGATGCTTAGGAAAAAGAAAAATGCTACTATTTGTCTCATTTAACTATAGTGCAAAATATTAAGATATGATTTTAATATAATACTAAATTACAAATACTGTTGACAAATATTTGTTAGCAATATTGTATTATAATGTTATAATAAATCATATGAGATAACTCAAAATCTGATCATCAATAAAGTTTGTAATATAAAGTAATGAGTACAAAGAAATTTTTCTAGCATATATAGAGTCCCTTGCAAAGGTGGAGTGTGAGGATATATTTAAAGTCCTCTTTTCAGGCCCCTTCTATTTTTCTTTAGCTTATATATTTCAAAATCTGTAGTAACAGTTGTGAGATTTAAGTTTTGCTTAAAGCAGGGCTACCCTTCAATGTGGGCAGAGTAGTAATCATCATCAGTGGTACTATTTCAAAAGTGTGCAGAGCATCCTCACCCCGTTTTGAACGTTTATTGATCTCACTGAAATTCCTTTAAAATATCAGGAAAAGAGGAGAATGGGAAAGTGAAAACACCATTGAAGGAGGTAGGACCGTGGCTTACATTCCCCGTCAGATATAAAGAACCAACATTATTTGCCTTCCTGGAAGTACATATTGATCACGGGGAGATGTGAAAAAGACTGAGGGCTGTGGGCACTGAGGTTTGTGTTGGCACCGTGGCCGACAGGCAGGGGCACTGATGAGAGACCACATACTTGAGCATTTTTCATGGGGCTGTCCCTATAGTTAAGTATTTACAAATTGATGAGAACTTTTATTTTCATAGAATATAAATTAGCAAGTAACAGAGATTATAGTTAACAACTATTATGAGTTACAAACACTATACTTTATAAAATTTTAAGAACACACCAGAAGTATTGAATACTTTCCCTTAAATGTAAATACAAAACTAAACTCAACTTTCTCACTCAATAGACACATATGAATTCTAAAGAAATGCTTTGTAGGCTCCCCATAGTGAATATTTAAAGAAAATTAAATGAAAATCAAGGTGATAATAATAATTATGAAAACAGGAAAAAGTGTCACCATCCTAAGTTAACTAGACCTAAAACACAACTTTTTCTAACAAGGATGGACAGCGCCAAAATTCAGTAATCAATCTATATCATGAAATTTAATTAATCTTTGTTGATATGAAAAATAATTACAGATTTAATGTGCTATTGCAAAGGTGTGTTTAATCTTGCCTGCCACCGACAGCAGCATTTTTGTTCTAAGCAGAATGGAGGTGGCTTTTCAGCATTAGGTATGTGCATAGCTTGAAAGATTCAAGATCAGAGTGGAAATTTTCTTTAAAGAAGTGGGAAGAACACTTTCATTTTCTATATATGTTCCTCTATCTATGAGACTCTTCCGCCTCATCTCTCTTACAAATATTAATAAAAGGTGATTGACAGAAGTGGAGTGTGATATATTCTAGATACTAAATTATTTTTTATTTGATAAATAATACAAACCATGTAAATTCTTCATAGGACAGTTAAATATATCTTGATGCCTTTAGCCATTTGCTGTATTTTCTTCAGCATAACATGCTGCCTGTAATTGCAATGAATTCCACATTGTTCCTTTCTGTCATGGTTGTTCGAAAATGAAGTGTGATCTATAAATTAGATATGCTAATTGACTAACCATTATTACTCCTAGCCAATTTCTAATAATTTGCTTGCCTATGACTCACTCAGTAAATAAAAGAACTCTATGTGCTTGTTATTTATAAAATTTGAAGTCTGTGAATATATTTAAGTTAATCTTTTAATTCAAACTGATTAGAATGTTTTGTGGAATAATTGGTATTTTTAATAATGTCAAATTCTGTATCACTGATGAGACTAAAATTATTTTATATTTTTCTTAATTATAGGGCTTGTTTTTTTATATTCTAAAATTATTATGAAACCTAATCTGTTTTATTTTTGTTTTTGTTATTGTATTTGATTACAAGAAACATATGAGCTTAGTATCTACTTTAAAAAGGAAGACTGATACAGAAAGTTAACATAAGTCCCTGAGTTCTCATCTAGGAATTTTCCCATCAAATGGCCCCGTAGCTATTCTAATCAGCCACTGTAATATGCATAGAGTGATGAAAGCAAACTGCCACCCCACCCCAAGACCTGAAGTAAAGGTCAAGAACACAGGCTCTGGGGCCATGCTACCTAGGTCCAGATTCTGGCATTGTCATTTAAAGCTGCCTCTGTGTTCAAATCTCTATCAGGGTATACTGATGATAGTAGTTCATTCATGCAGCAATAATTTAAGTCCTTATTGTGTGCCAGTACTGTTCTAGGTGCAGCACAGTTGTGAAAAACTAAAAATATCTCTGACTTTGCCATGAGGATATTATCCCAATTTCACAGATGAAGATGCTGAGGCACAAAGAAGTTAAGTACCTTCCCTGTGGCTGCAAAGTTGTTAACCATTAGGTGTCAGAGTGCGGACTTTACCCAAGGGTCTGGTTACAGACCCGCAGTCTTAATATCTCTGCCAGGGAAAATATTGGTCATTTCAATTACTGTTATCTTACACATAAATATGCACTTTATTTTCCTATAAAGTTGCCTGAGAAATTCTACTTTTCAGTTGTTATATTTAAAAATTATATTTTTCTCAGAATAGTAACTGCTTTTAAAATTATTAATGTAAAGGAAAATTATAATTTGCTAATAGCGATAATTAAATTAAATTATTAAATTAATGCATGGCCCTGGCTAGATGGCTCAGTTGGTTGGAGCGTCACCCCGTACACCATAAAGGTTGCAGGTTCACTCCAGGTCAGGACACATACCTAGGTTGTGGGTTCGATTTCTGGTTGGGGCAAGTACGAGAGGCAACTGACCAATGTTTCCCTCTCACATCGATGTTTTCCTCTCTCCCTCACCTTTGTCTCTGTCTAAAAAGTCAGTAAAAAACATATCCTGGGTGAGGATTAAAAAAATATCAATGCATGATGTTTTCATTGTTGAACCAGTCCAAGTAAAGTTTTTTTTTATTTTGTATCTGTTTGATATATTAATATTAATAATATACTTATTTAATATTTAATAAACAAATCAATATTTAGAAAAATTAAGGTGAAAGTTGCTAAAATACTTAACTAAAGTTTACTCTTTTCTTTTAACAAATTCACATTGGTAAAAACAATCCAGTAGACTGTGGAAAGTAAAAACTATAAACATATTGTAGTTATGTATTTTTAGCCTGAAAACTGTTTTTTAATTTATATTCCTGTATTTGAATATTGACTTTTTATTATTTAAAAAGTATGTTTTCTCCCATTGCAAAAAGTTCTACCAGTTTCATACTAGTAGTTCGTATAATCAATGGTGATAGTCATGTTATTCTACCCATATTTCCATGTACAAATTATTTAAAGAGAAAATAGATATTTTTAATAACTTTTAGTGTGTAAAAAAATTACATTTCCAATATGTGATTTAATATTTCTTTATGCAATAACTAAAGATAACATAATACAACTATTAAAATCAATTTAATTTCTTGGTAAATCACACCTTAGACATTAAAAATTTTTAATAATTTATTTCTAAGTTATCCCGCTAGTCACTGTCTTGAGAGATTTTCTTTGCTCACTAGAAAAAGACCCAGTCCCTTCAGTGAGCATTTACTGCAAACACCTCCCATGGTGTTTAATTGCACATTGATGGAGACAAATGTTCCATTTGCCATTTGCTTCACATCTCACCTTGTGTATGGGTGTGAGCAGCATGGTACTGTGATTTATGGAGCTTTCAAGCAGATGTCATTGCAGTGACAATTAATGTATGGTTCCTGCTGCTGTGTACAATAATTGCTCCTGGAAATTAGATATTATTTTTAATTTTCTTCCCCATTTGTCATATAACGGTTTGTTGTCATAGTTGCCATGACACAGCAAGCAACCTTGCACACTACGCTAAACTCGTGGGAATGAGGAAGTGCCATGGTTCAACCAGCCCCAAACTCTAATATGTGTAACAAGCTGCCAAAGATCCTTTCCCAGACTGAGATGAATCCTGCCACTTTGAGAACTGTGTTTTACTGAGTTAGCTTTTCTGAGAGCAGATGACTGAAAGGAAAGCACATTTTTAGATTTTTAAATGTGTTTAGAAGACTTTGTTGAAGTCAGAGAGGAAAACTGAAAATCTTAGAAGAATGTTTGTAATAGTGGGAGAACTATTTTTTTTAAATACTATGCAGCAGAGCCCTGACTGGTTTTGCTCAGTGGTTAGAGCATAGGCCAGCACACCAAAGGGTTGCAGGTTTGATTCCCGGTCAAGGGCATGTACCTGGGTTGCAAGTTCAATCCCTGACCCCGGTCTGTGCAGGAGGCAACCAATCAATGTATCTCTCTCACATTGATGTTTCTCTCTCTCCCCCCCACTCCACTCTATCTAAAAAAATCAATGGAAAAATATTCTCAGGTGAGGATTAACAAAAAAATAAAAATACTGTAAAGCAGAAAAAAAATCCTGCTATACACGTTTGCATTTTAAGATGTCAAAATAATATAAATGTTTGCTTTTTCTTCTTTAGAATAATCTCCGTAGAATTACCAGATGATGCAAGACAGTTTGGAATTCAGTTCAGATGGTGGCAACCATACCATTCTTCCCAGGGAGAAGATGTGTGGGCTATTGATGAGATTATCATGACATCGGTCCTTTTCAACAGCATTAGTCTTGACTTTACCAATCTTGTGGAGGTCACTCAGTCTCTGGGATTCTACCTTGGAAATGTTCAGCCATACTGTGGCCATGACTGGACCCTGTGGTAAGGATTTCATCTTTGTTCTTGTTGCTGTTACAATTTGCATTGAGGATTAGCACACAAGGAGGATCTTCCAGTGCATCTAGCACTTAGTCATTTGTTGACAAATATTTACTGAACATGAAACATTTGAAAAGTCATTATTATGTCTATAAGTAAGCTATCTTTGGTAGGAGAATTAAAAAAAACTGATAGATTTAAATAAATACAAAATTTCAACATATTTATTTATTTTTCATTTTCTTTGTTATTAATTTATTTTTGTTACAGATGTTTCTCCTTTTTTCCCCATTGACACCCTCCTCCCCATCCCCCCATCTCATCCCCAGCTTTGTTGTCCATGTCCAACAGTTATGCATACATGCGTGTAAGTTCTGTGGTTTATCTCTTCCTTCCTCCCCCACCTCCTCTTCTGAGGGTTGTCAGTCTGTACCCTACTTCCACGTCTCTGGGTCTACCCTGTTCCTCAGACTGTTATGTTCATTATATTGCACAAATAAGTGAGATCATGTGATATTTGTCTTTCTCTGCTTGGCTTGTTTAGCTTAGGATAATACTCTCGAGGTCCCTTCATGTTGTCTCAGAGGATAAGAGATCTTTCTTTCTTACAGCTGCATAGTACTCCATTGTGTATATGTACCACTGCTTTTTTATCCATTCATCCACTGATGGACACTTGGGCTGTTTCCAGATCCTAGCTATTGTGAATAGTGCTGCTGTGAACATGGGGGTACATGTATTCTTTCTGATTGGTGTTTCAGGCTTCTTAGGGTATATTCCTAGAAGTGGGATCACTGGGTCAAATGGCAATTCAATTTTTAATTTTTTGAGGTAACACCATAGTGTTTTCCACAGTGGCTGCACCAGTCTGCATTCCCACCAGCAGTGTACTAGAGTCCCCTTTTCTCCACACCCTCGCCAACACTTGTTGTTTGATGATTTGTTGATGGTGGCCATTCTGACAGGTGTGAGGTGATCCCTCGTTGTTTTAATTTGCATCTCTCTGATGATTAGTGATGTTGAGCATTTCTTCATATGTCTCTTAGCCATTTGTATGTCCTGTTTGGAGAGGTGTCTATTTAGTTCCTCTGCCCATTTTTTAATTGGGTTCTTAGTCTTCCTTTCGTTGAGTTGTATGAGCACTCTATATATTTTGGAGATTAACCCCTTATCTGATGTATCATTGGCAATTATGCTCTCCCATACAGTGGATTTCCTTTCTGTTTTGATGGTTGTTTCTTTTGCTGTGCAGAAGCTTTTGAGTTTGATGTAGTCCCATGTGTTCATTTTTTCCTTTGTTTCTGTTGCCAAAAAAAATCAACCAATCAGAAAGAAAAAAAAAGAAATCAACATATTTAATAATCTCATTTTCATTTACCACCATTACATATAAAAACTCTCCTCAATAAGTGTTAATAACTAAAGTGAATGACATATTCTCCCTTCATGGAGACCCTCCATGATCATAGTGAAATGTAAAATCACTCTAATGCTATGTTAATAAAATAATAATTAGTTCTATTTTCATGCTGCCTTACATAAAGACCAAGATGTTTTTCCATCACTAATTTGTTAACAGGGATCTCCTTTTTAATCCATTTTATCAGCAGTATTGGACCAGTGACTCATCTAGTTAATGTCAGTGGGGTTTCAAGATTGTGGGATATCCTAGTCAAGATATCTTTCATTCTTAGATATTCCCCCCTATGGTCATATGCAAACTTAATTATACAATAATTAAACTTAATTATACATTAGGCAGTAAATAAGTAATTTAAGACTATGATTAGTACTTCAAAAACAGTAATAGGATGACACAATAGTGATTAACAGTCAAGGACTGGGTACTTTAAATAGAGAGGAGGAGACTATGTTCAGATAGTTCAAATAGTGGATATGATACATTCCACTGATTGGAAAGTGGAAGAACAAGGAAGTTCCAGACACATGAAGATCTGAAGGAAAAACACAACTACAGGAAACTTTGTGATCAAAGACTCCCAAAATAAGAGTGGCCGTAGCATGTTCAAGGACCAGGAAGGAGGCCAGTGGTGATGGGTCCCAGGTATTGAATGTCAGGAATAGAAGCCAAGAGATATGCAGAGGTCAGATCATGTAGAGCTTCTAGGCACAGAAATCCTTGATTAAAACTCAAGTCACCACTGTGCATATTGCCCCTCTGTCTCTGGGTTTCTTTAGGACTATAAACATGATTAGGGAAGAATTTTCTAACAGGCTTTTACTTTCTATTGAGTCATGATCAAACCAATTTAATTTCTCCAGATGAATCTTGCCGAAAGCTTTCACCACAATTGTCTACAGAGAGCATATCATAAGTGACCCATCAGTGACCCTATCATAATTAGAGATAAATTTTACACACCATTGCACAGAAAATTACCTTTGAAGAGAATTGTGCCTGGACAGTCACATCTCACACACAGCAAGCTAAAAGTCTAGCATCAGAATGACAGCTAATGGAATGGAAGTACAGCTGATCACTTTTGCTGCGAGCACTGTCTGACTAGATACAATGAAATTTCTATACAACAAAGTATGAAAGGTGGTTGTTGTTTTCTCTAGTTGATAGCCTCAGATGCTTGTTTTCATGGATATTCTCTTTTAGTCCTAGAGCCTTCAAAGAAAATAAAGGGGTGAAGCAAATAATATATAAAGATATAAACCAAAATGAGATTTTTTAGGATTTTATTATTCTGAAAATTTAAATTGATCTGAATTAACAGTAATCAAATTGGTCATATACCATAAACATCCCCCAACATAATGTAATAGTTTTTCCACCACTTTTAGTACAACAGTCATATCATGAATGCAAGTCTTGTATCATGTTTATTTTTAAAAATACTTAACATCTGCTTAAATAAACTCCAAAGTGGCTGAGCATTTTAATTTAACACTTGGGTTGAATGCATGATAACAGCAGTTTAAATTCTGTGCTTTGATCAAAACCCTAAGAACAATATATTTTCACACAAGTCTGATGAATATTCTTAACCCACCACTACTTTAATTGGTAGAGATACATTTACTTTGTGAAAATACAATCACAATAATTATAGAAAACCATAAGAAAATACAAATAACTACAATCCCCATGGGTACTTTGAGCAGTACAATAGGAGTTTTATTAACAACCACATGTGAGCAATCAAGTTTGACTTTCTGATCTTCTCTGAAATGAAAAGGAATTGTCTTGGTTATGAAACAACAGAGAGTATACTCTGGCGGTGATAATGAGACTAGAGAAAGACATTAACCACTTTAATAAGGACATGAAAAATGCTTGCTGCTTATTAAAATGAAACAACATGGAAGACCTCAAACTGTTCCCATTTTCTTAGCCAATGAGTCAGAATAAAACCCCTTTTAATGACACTGTTTTCTCTCTACTGCTGTTGAGGAATATATTGTCCAAGTTCAATGTGAACTCACTTTGCTACCATATTGAAATTCAAATGATGCTATTGACCAACTATTTATCATAACCTCCTAGTCCTAAAACAAGTTATTTTTTTAATACAAAACCTTTGGAGCATATTATCTCATTAAGGAAAAATTCTTTGAACATGTTAAATTAGTTGCTTGTGACCTTCAATGACCTTGTTTCTCCCAAGAGAAATTTTGAAATGTATACACGTCTCTACAGATAGCTGGTGTTAAATTAATTATTGTTGGCTTTTCCCAGCTGTGAGTTCATTTGGTTCTCATTTTCCAACTCATGACTTTCCATGAGCATGGGTTTTTGTTACTGAGGGTATTCTCCAGGGAAAACTTGGACAATTACTTTTTCATTAGAAGAACTACAGTCAATATGCTATAAATCACTTTATAGTATGTCATCTTAGAGCATGTTTTTCTGTGGAGAAATAAATTGCTTTTAATTATTTGTAGTATTTTCCTTTTCTTCCATGTATAGTATCTGAAATCCGAACATCTGTCTACTTTATGTTCTAAAACCAGTCTTTAAAATCTCTTAATACATTTTAAGATCACTAAGGGAAAATTTTAATTGAGATTTATTAAAGATGATCTGACTAATACTATTAGTGATAATACCAAGGAACATTTACATGCCTCTGTCCTATCTAATAGACTATCTAGTAGACTAGAGGTGGGAAGGACATTGCTGTCATGTTATGTAGGGTTTTTATTTCAAAATGTGTACAACTGTGAAGGGATAGATGTTATAAGATATTAGTATTTGCATTTGGTTTTAGTAGAAGAGATAAAGAGTTTTCCAGACAAGCGAAAGCTAAAAGAGTTCAGCACCACTAGACCAATTTTACAAGAAACATTAAGAGAAGCTTTTCAAGTTGAAAAAAAGGACACTAGTTAGTAACAGAAAAACATGAAAGTATAAATTTTACTGGTAAAGGTAAATTTTAGTTAAATTCAGAATACTCTAATATTGTTATGGTGGTGAGTAAATCACTTAAAATGCAGTATGAAGGTTAAAAAGACAAAAGTAATAAAAACAACTATAACTAAAATAATTTGTTAATAGATACACAGGATAAAAAGCTATAAATTGTGACATCAAAATCATAAGATATGGTGGGGGAGTAAAAATATAAAACTTTAATATGCATTCAAACTTAAGTTGTTATCAGTTTAAAATAGACTGTTATAACTACAAGATGTTTTTTATAAGCCTCCTGATAAGTACAAAGCAAAAACCTATAGTAGATATTAAAATGATAAAGACAAAGGAATCTAAGCATGCCACTACAGAAAATCACCAAATCACAAAGGACATGACCAAGAGAAGAAGAAAGCAGCAAAAGAATTACAAAACAGTCAGAAAACTATTAACAAAATGGCAATAGTAAGTCCATACCTATCAAAAATTACTGTAGATATAAATGGACTGAATTTTGCAATTAAAAGATATAGATTGGAAGAATGGATATTTTTTAAAAAAGACCCAACTATATGCTGCCAAGATAGACTCACTTCAGCTTTAGGAACACACACAGATTGAAAGTAAAGGTATGGAAAAAGACATTCCATTCAAATGCAAGCCAAAAGAAAGCAGTGGTAGCTATGCTTATATCAGACCAAAACTGAAATAAGACACAGAGATCATTATAAAACGATAAAGGGGTCAATCCAACAGAGGATAGAACAGTTATCAATATTTATGCACCCAACATAGGAGCACCTAAATACATAAAGCAAATATTAACCTGAAGGAGAAATAGCAATACAATATCAATACCTCACTTCTAATAATGGATAGATCATCCAGGTAGAATATCAATAAGGAAATATTGGACATAAAATAAAACATGCGCCCGGCTGGTGTGGCTCAGTGGTTGAACATCAACCCATGCACCAAGAGGTCACTGGTTCGATTCCCGGTCAGGGCACATGCCCAGTTTGTGGGCCTAATCCCCAGTGGGGGGCATGCAGGAGGCAGCCAATCAATGTTCTCTCTCATCGATGTTTCTATCTCTCCCTCTCCCTTCCTCTCTCTCTCTAAAGTCAATAAAGAAAAAAAAAATTTTTTTTTAAAACATGTTAAACCAGGTAAACTTTACAAGTATTCTAGAACATTCCATCAAAAGCAGCAGAACATATTCTTAATCAAGTCCACATGGAACATTCTCCAGGATAGATCATATTTTAGGCCACAAACAAGTCTTAGTAAATTTAAGAGGATTTAAATCATATCAAGCAACTTTTTCAACCATAATGGTATGAAACTAGAAATCATTACAAGATGAAAACTAGAGAATTTACAAATATATGGAGATTAAACAGCATGTTATTGAACAACCAATGGGTTAAGAAAAGCAAAGGAAAAATAAAAAATGAAAATACAACAAACATGGGATGGAGCCAAAGCAGTTCCAAGAGAGAAGTTCATAGTGATAAATACCTACATTAGGAAACAAGAAAGATCTCAAGCAACCTAGCTTTACACTTTAAGGAACTGGATAAAGAAGAACAAACTAAGCACAAAGTTGGTGGAAGGAAGGAAATAAAGATCAGAGTGGAAATAGGTGAAATATAAAAGAAAAAATAATACAAAAGATCAATGAAACTAAGAGCTGGTTTTATGAAAAGATAAACAAACTTTTGCTAGACTTTAACAGATAAAAGAGAGGACACAAACAAAATTAGAAATGAAAGAGGAAACATTATAACTGATACCACAGAAATACAAAGAATCATGAGACTACTATGCCAACTAATTGGATAACCTAGAAGTAGGCAAATTCCTAGAAATATACAACCTATCAAGACTAAATCATGAATAAATGGAAAATCGAAATGGACCCAATTACTGTTAAGGAGATTTTATCAGTAATAAAAACCTCCCAACAAACAAAAAACCAGGACCAGATGGCTTCACTAGTAAATTCTACCAACATTTACAAAATAATTAATATCAATTCTTCTCAAACTCTTCCAAAAAAATAGAAGAGGAGGGAACACTTCTAAACTCATATTACAAAGCCAGACAAGGACACCACAAGAAAAGAAAATTGCAAGCCAACATCCCTAATGAACATAGATGCAGAAATCCTCACCAAAATATTAGCATACAGAATTCAACAATAACTTAAAAGAATTGTACACCACGATCAAGTGGGATTTATTCCAGAGATGCAAGAATGTTTGAATATCTGCAAAGCAATCAACATGGTACATCACCTTAACAAAATGAAGGATAAAAATCATATGATCATATTTTCTCCCATTCCATATGTTAGGAAAATATTTATGCAGTTTATACAAGAGATAACAAGTGTTGCCAAGGATGTGAAGAAAAGGGATTTCTAGTGCATTTTTGGTAGGAACATAAATTGGTGCAGCCACTATGGAAAACTATATGGCAGTTCCTGAAAAAAATAAAATA
Organism: Tadarida brasiliensis; assembly: GCA_030848825.1. Taxonomy (NCBI): domain Eukaryota; kingdom Metazoa; phylum Chordata; class Mammalia; order Chiroptera; family Molossidae; genus Tadarida; species Tadarida brasiliensis. Next base: position 52,926,193 of record CM061267.1, read on the forward strand.
AAACTACCATATGATCCAGCAATTCTACTCCTTGGGAAATATCTGAAGAAAACAAAATCACTATCTTTAAAAAATCACTATCTGCACCCCCCATGTTCATGACAGCATTGTTTACAACAGCCAAGACATAGATAAAGAAAATGTAATATAGTTATACAATGTAAAAATTTTCAGCCATAAAAAGAAAATCCTGCCATTTGTGACAAGATGGATGGACCTTGAAAAAAACCCAAGCTCATAGATATAGAGAATAGACTGGTGGTTGCCAGAGGTCAGGGGTGGGGGAAAGCAAAATGGGTGAAGGTGGTCAAAAGGCACACACTTCCAACTATAAGTTTTGGGGATGAAGTGTACAGCATGATGACTATAGTTAACAATGCTGTATTGTGTATTTGAAAGTTCTAAGAGAGCAGCTCTTAGAAATTCTGATCACACACAAAAAATATTTTGTAGCTGTGTGAGGTGATGGATATTAACTAAACTTATTATGGTAATCATTTTACAATATATACATATATCAAATTATTATGTTGTACACCTAAAATTGATACAGTGGGATACAGCAATTATATCTAAATAAAACTGGAAAAAAAATAAAGTGAAAAATAATGAGATGGGACCGGCCAGTGTGGCTCAGTGGTTGAGCGTTGACCCATGCACCAAGAGGTCACTGGTTTGATTCCCAGTCAGGGCACATACCCAGGTTGTGGGCGCAATCCCCAGTGGAGGGCATGTAGGAGGTATCCAATTGATGTTCTCTCTCATCCATGTTTCTATCTCTCTTTCCCTCTCCCTTCCTCTCTCTCTAAAAAATGAATAAATAAATAAAAATTTTTAATAATAATGAGATGATATAAAAAAGCTATCTTACCCTTTGAGATAGCATGAAGGGACCTGGAGAGTATTATGCTAAACAAAATAAGCCAGTCAGAGAAAGACAAGTATCACATGATCTCACTTATATGTGGAATCTAGTAAACAAAATAAAATAAACTGATGAACAAAATAGATCCAGAGACTTGGAGGCATGGAACAGACTGAGGAATCTCAGAGGGAAGGGGGTGGGGGAGAGATTAACCAATGAATTTATATGCATATGTGCATAACCCATGGACACAGACAATAGTGTAGTGTAGGCCTTGGGGGGAACAGAAGTGAGGTGGAGAGGGTCAATGGGGATAAGGGGGGGGGGACATCTGTTACGCTTTCAACAATAATGATACATTTTTTAAAAACTCTCAATTTTATTTATCTTTAATTGTGCTTAAGGAAAGCAAATTTAATTAAAAGAAGATTTAGAGATAAATGAAATGTAGAAGTATTGAAAGGGCTCCTAGTACTTTCATGGGCATAAAAATAAAGTACTCATTCCTTCCTATGTCTAATTTTTTTAATTAAAATTCTCTTTTTTTTCCTCTGTACAAGTAAATTACTAGCACTAGTCATGTTAGGGTTGTTTAAGAAAAATTTCCTAAAGGAAGCTGTGAAGTAGGGAGAAAGTAAAAGAGCAACATTCCAGAAATGAATTAGCTCTGGATGACAAAAGGCATGAGAAGAAAGGATGACACGTGCTATGTAATATGACAGGAGGATTTGGAGCCTCGTTTCACACTGCTCCGTGAGGCACTGTCAGCTCTGCACATGTGGGGAGTGGAGGTGTAAAAGGGGGAGCACAGCTGCGGGGTGGGTGGCCCATGTCAGAGGAGGTGGACAAATGGCTACGTGCTCAGGTTATTCAAAAAGTTTATGTTCATATTTATGGGGCATCTATAAGCATGGACAAGGAAAAGAATTTGTATATTTCATGAGAAGCAAGGGTCACCTAGCAGAGAATCCTACGCTAAGATATCTTAAAAACCTACTTATTTCATAATATAAATTAAATGCAGTTCACTTACAATAAGAGGTAGCAAATAGTACTGTGACTCTATTACTAAATAAAGAAAATCAATAATTTAGTGTTATGTAATAATATCACAGAACTGAATGCTGAGTGGAAATGTGTTTAAGACACACAAGAGGAGCTATAACCTGGGCACTTCTGGGTTATAAGAACCATTAGAGTCAATAATAATGTGTAGTAATGGATAACACAAAAAGAGTTCCAAATTGCTCTAGAGAAACGCCTTCAGAGCTCTGCTTGCACAAACCTAACATGCACCTGTGGGAACTTCCAGGCCCACAGGAGGATCTCATACAAATTTGACAAGCAACAGGCCAAACATTTTTCATGAGGATCAACCTTTCCTTCTGCTGCTTTTTGCTTCATTTTTAAAAATAGGAATATGTATTTGAAGGTGTTAAGAGTCAAGAGTCTTTACCATATGTAAATCTTTATTGCTTTGGACTGGTCTTATGAAACTAGTCAGGGAGTTTGCCTGATAATAATATAAGGAATGTGCAGTTGGTAAACACTGACAAATAAGAGGTTGGGTTAGTGCCCAGCTGAAACTTTATATAACCCTGATTCCTTAGATTCCAGAAAAACAAATTCCTGACTATAAGATGAACCTACCTAATAGAATAAAAATAATATCCAAGTAAACTTCTTTAGGATTTTTCTTTGATTGAACATCATTCATAACTTATATAGAAAATTTGTTTTAAATAATTTGTAAGTAAGCCTTGAGTATTCTTGGGATTATATTTTTACAGAGACTGTTAAAAAGAATAATAAGTCAACATAAACTGTGCGGCTAAAGGAAGTCAGTTGGGGTGAGCTGGCTCCCAAGAGCCACTTCAACTACTGTGTCACAGTAAGTGATCGTTCTAGGAAGCGTAGAAGATAAATAATGTAAATACATTAAGTGACAAACTGAAAAGTCACTTACTATTATTTTCAACAGCTATGAAAAGAGTATTTTCAGTACCCAAGCCTCATAAAATTGGAAATACAATTTAATATAACTCGAAATAGGTTGATAAATGACTTTCTAGAATAGAGCCTATTTTTTAGGCGTTTTCATCCTGAGGGTTTTATTACCTGAATATTTTTTATTCATCGATTAACTAATTTATACATTCACCTATTTATTGATTGCACTATAGGCACTCTTTGTGCTGGAGGTATAGCAATTGGCATTAGAGATGAAGATAGAAAAGTCCTAGAGGGGAATAACAACAGTAAACAAGCATGCAAATTCATACTATTTCAGATGTTGGTAAGTGCTGTGAAGATAAGGGAATGGAGTGTTGGGTGCAGAAGTGGAGAGTGAGACTGTTTTAGGTAAGATGGTCAGGGAAGCCCTCCTGGGAGGCACAAGATTAAAAACTGGAATGATGATAGACAACCATGTAAAAGTACACAAGGAAAACATTACACACAGAAAGAACAGCAAGAACAAAGGCCCTGAGGCAGGCAAGGAACAAGATTATGTTAGGGCCTTACAGAGCAACATAAAGATTTTGGATTTTATTCTAAGTATTATAGGAGTACAGTAAATAGTTTAGAGCAGAGGAGTGATGTGATTGTACTTATACTTTTTAAAGTGATTGTAGCTGCTATGTAGAGAATAGATGGTAGAGTGTAACAGCAGAAACAGTAGAAGGAGCTCAGCTTGCAGGCTAATAGTGCCATCTGCATGTACATGCAATGGTGCTAGGAATAGGATGGTGGCAGTGGAGAAAGGGACCACTTGAAGATATTAATATATATTGGAGGACAGAGTCTTAGGACCTGCCAAAGGGATGGTTAAAATTTCTGTGTTCCAAGACTAATATCCTGTTGATATTCAGACAGTTGACTTTTGAGTCATTTATTTCTCCAAAGTTAGATTTCCCTAAAAATCTCCCTTTGGACTAAGTGATATAGACATAAGAGAACACACCACTAAACAAAGTAATAAGAGAAATATACATTTGATGATTTAGATTCATGGTATATCAGGCTATTTGAAACATAAATACAATGGGCTGAGACCTTTACTTTCTATGGACAGTGGTCCACAAAATCTCTGAGGCAGGCCCTGAGTCAGCTGGTCCAGTCAGTCTCTCCTGCCTCCTGCCTTTCATGTGTTCTACTCCAACCACATTGGTCTTCCTTCTTTCTACTCCAACAAGCCAAGCTCTTTCCTCTCTCAGTACCTTTGCATTAGCTATGCTTCTTCCTGGAAAGTGCTTTCATTAGTCATTATGGGCACAGTGACGGGGCCTCTAAGCTTTCCAGGGAATTAGAAAAAGTCCGAGGGCTGGAAAAATGAATATTGTCTCAAAAAAAATGATAATGAAATTGCAAAAATAAAATTAATAAATGAAAATTAGATATTTATAAGACATAACATACATCAGCTTCAGTAATTGTTAAATATTCACAGAATTTCATGGTATTGATTGGAAATATTTTTTTGAGTATGCTGAGGAATCACAGCCAAATGTATATTATATACATTACTAGGAGCCAAATAAAATTTAAAGTCAAAATTATAAAATCCACTTGGAAGTTTTTGCAACAAAAAGTACATATTTAATGTGGGACAGGAGTGCATTTTATATGTTTGTTATGATGTATAAATGGAGTTTCTAAAATTAAAAGTATCAAGGTCCTATAAAAGTCTTTAAATGGCCCTGCTTGAGTACAGGCCAAATAATGAACATGTCTGCACATAGTTAAAAGGATAAAGAAAGAGATTTCTGCCCGGCCGGTGTGGCTCAGTGGTTGAGCATCGACCCATGCACCGAGAGGTTGCCAGTTCGATTCCCAGTCAGGGCACATGCCCAGGTTATGGGCCTGATCCCCAGTGGGGGCATGCAGGAGGCGGCCAATTGATGTTCTTTCTCATCGATATTTCTCTCTCTCTCCCTCACCCTTCTCTCTCTCTAAAATCAATAAAGGAAAAAAAAATTTTTAAAGAAAAAAATGAAAGAGATTTCTTGCCCTGGCCGGTTTGGCTCAGCGGTTAGAGCATCGGCCCGCTGGACCAATGAGTCACGGGTTCGATTCTGGTCAAGGGCAGGTGCCGCAATTGCGGTTGGTCCCCAGCCCTGGTCGGGTCCTGTGAGAGGCAACCAGTCAATATGTCTCTCTTACATAGATGTTTCTCTCTCTCTTTCTCTCTCTCTCCCTCCCTTTCACTCTATTTGATGATGAATTGGAAAATATCCTCAGGTGAGAATTTAAAAAAGAAGGAGATTTCTTAAGGTTTTTCTCTCTCACCTCACCTCTTCCCTCCATGCTAAACATTTGCAGTCAGGGCTATCAGGCCTGACTACCTGGGCAGTGTTCCTTTCTGAAAGGAAGTGAGGAGCAAGACGATAGGAGTGTGTTCAAAAGGCAAGTTCTAACTATGAGTGGTGTAAATGTGCATTGAGCAAGTTCATGTCAACCAAATTTGATTCTGGAGTTAATATGGATGCAATGTAAGAATAACAGGAGTAAGGAGGTTCTGGATAACCAAAGACCTGAAATGAGTTGAAGTTATTAACAGAAACAACTAAAGCTCCTCTAATTCTTTTCTCAAGTAACAGAGAAGTAGTGTTGGTGAAAAGGGCCCCTGACAACTTGACTAGTCACACACACCTACAGATTCCTGGCAAGAGACTGGCACCACCAGAGTTGAAAGAAGTTATTTTCCCCTGGGTCATTAGACTCTCCACTTTCTGACAGTAGGTCCCCTCTCTGTCCCTCAGATTTCCTTTCTCCCTTTTCTCTCTTTGGGGGACACAGCCCTGACTGCTTGTGCCAACTCCCCACTCAGACTTTTTCACCAGCAGAGATTTCCTTTTTTTTAAAACACAGTTTACTCTAGCTGCTGAACATTTCCTAAAAATGCTGTTAGGTAGGCAAATAAAGAGTCAACTGAAACTTGACAGAAATCTTTGAAATATTCTCATTTTAACAACACATTTTTATAAACAAAAATTAGATTTTTAAAAAGTTATTGAAATTAGCTGCTGGCACCTAGACTTCGGGAGACCACTACAGGAGACAGAGGTTGGTGACAGCTGCAGGTGAGACCTGTGGACTCCTAATGAAGGATGGTCCACCCACCTGTCCCACAGTACCGCCCCTACAGGTGCATGTAACCTCATTAGAAAGAGAAGACAGGGTTCATTTTTGGTCATGGCTACTGTGTACTAACAGACTGAATCTCTAACTTAGGTGACAAATTACACCAGATTCTAACTCCCACATGTGAAGTTCTCTGATCCGTTAGAGAAAACTCCTAAGTGCCCAATTTTATGATGAGTTTTGTTGCAAAGAGGCTGCTTTCTATAAAAGCTGAATAAACAGCAGCCAAGCAGCTCAACATACTTTTTTTAAAATATGTTTTTATTGATTTTATTAGAGAGAGAAACATCGATGGGCTGCCTCCTACATGCCCCCCCCCCCACACTGGGAATTGAGCCTGCAACCCAAGCATGTGGCATGTGCCCTGACTAGGAATCGAACCGTGACCTCTCAGTCCATGGGACATGCTCAATCCATTGAGCCACACCAGCTGGGCTGTACTTTTTAATAACCTAAGAGTTTATCTAACTTAAGGTAAGATTCTAGCCCTCACTTGAAGAACTGTGTGTAAATTTACAAACTGAGAAAATAGAAATGAAAATGAATATCCTAAAGCATATAAACTGTACTTTAAATGTGAATGGTAAAGATAAGCAAAATAAAACAAGTGCTAGGGACAAACATATAAAAGGAGAGCCAAACATATAAAAGATAAGCCAGTCAGATAAGTATCACATGATCTCACTTATATGTGGAATCGAATGAACAAAATAAACTAACAAACAAAATAGATCCAGAGACATGGAAGCAGGGAACAGACTGACGAATCTGGGGGGTGGGGGTGGGGGGGGAAGAGATTAACAAAAGAACTTACATGTATAACCAATGGACACAGACAATAGTGCAGTGAAGGCATGGGAGGGGGGCAGGAGCAGGGAGGAGGGGGGTCAATGGGGGAAAAGGGGGAACATCAGTAATACTTTCAAAAACAAAGATAAATTTAAATTTAAAAATAATAAAAATAAATAAAAGGAGCCTGAAATAAATGCCAAATAGTACATGTATTCCAAAATATCTTCTATAGCCAACTCAGCAAGATAAATAAGGAATACTCTAGCCACTTAGAAACCCATAAGGACTTTTTACGTGAAGTTCTGAATAAATATATGACAATGCATTATGTGAAGAAATTCCAAATTTGTTTGAAGATGCAGATTGAATGAAGTGAGTAAAAAAGACTGTAATAAAATTAATTTGGTATCTAGCAACTTCTTATATAAAGAATTAGTTCAATGGAGAAACTGGTTGAGAGACTATAGTAAGAAAACCTAGAAGAAAATTAATAAATCAGCTTACCATAGACTATGGTATGTTAAACCCATGTGTTTTACTTACTGTCTCTCCAAAATCTCGCTGAGGTGGTCCAGGCAATGTAACAGACAAAATGCTAGCCTTGGAACTTGAAACTTGAGTGAGCTTCTGAAAGAAGTGGTGACGGGGGAAATGTGTTGATGAGAGTAGAGTGAATGAAAGTTAAGTGGCTGCGTCACCCCTGGCCCTACTAAACTCTTCTGGACTGTAGCTAGAGACCAGTAACGGAGAAGGTGCCATGGGCATGGAAGTTCATAGGAAGATGAGAAGGCACAGTCCTCCACACACTGAATGCCGTGGAACAGAGCATAGATCTGAATTACAAAGGGAAAATGACAACCATAATTCAGAGTGTGACTTTAATATGTTAAGTTCCTGATGAATCAAGCAAACCAAAAATAAGTGAGGACTTAGACAACATATGGAGGTAATTAACAAGGATAATTTAATATATAAAGAAAAAAAATGTACCCTACAGGATATATATATATATATATATATATATATATATATGACATTGGACATTTTTAAAAAATGATTAGGAACTAGGCTCAGTCAGTCTCATACCAGTGAAACATGACACCAACTAAAGGTCACAAATTCCACCACTTAAAAATTTTTAAACTTGCATTGAGGTGTGGGGGCTTCCTGAAAACAAAATATGACAACAAAGTGGGATCAGAGGATATTTGCAACATATATGACAGACTATATATGCCAATATGTGAAAAACTCTTACTAATAAGTAAGAAAATGATAAATCTCAATTTTAATAATGAGCCAAGTACATGAAAAGACTACACACACACACACACATGACAAATAGGAAATAAACATGAGTAGCATTTTTATTTCTTTAATAACCAAAGAATGTATAGAAAAAGACTATATGCATAGAGTAGCTAAAATGAAGATACTGTTATGTTCAGTATTGATAAGAGGTCAGAATTGGCAGCTCAGTCATTGTTAATGTTCTTGGTAAATGTAACTTAGTACAAGCTTTTTGAGGGCAACTTGGAGTAAGTGTTAATTTTTAAAATTTGCTTTGACCAAGTAATTCTGCTTCTAGGAATTTATCCTAAGGAAATAATTGGACAAGCACATAAAATATACAAAGATGCATATTACATAGGCATTGTTTATAACAGTGAAAGATGGAAACAACCTCTAAAGATTTACATAATTAGAGATTGGTTTTATTCATTAAAATTGACAGTGCCACCCGGCCTGTATGGTTCAATGGTTGAGTGTCGACCCGTGCACCAAGAGATCACTGGTTCGATTCCCAGTCAGGGCACATGCCTGGTCTGTGGGCTCAATCCCTAATAGGGGGCGTGCAGGAGGCAGCGGATGGATGTTGATGTTTCTCTCATTGATGTTTCTCTCTCTCTCCCCTTCTTCTCTCTCTAAAAAAAAAAAAAAAAATACTGACAGTGCCACACCATATTTTTTCCATATGGAAAGATAGCAATTAAATAGTTATAAAAAGAAAGTAGAGCAGGTTTATTATGATTTTATAATTATTTTTAAAAGAAAGAAAAGTGAGGGTGCATGTGTGAGCATAAGAAAGTCTGAAAGTATTTACACCAAAATTTTAGCAGCAGTCATCTCTATGTAGTCAAATGGCAAGTTTTTACTTTAAAAAAATAAAGGCTTCTATATTGTCAGATTGTTTTTACCAATTAAAGTTAAATTTATATAATCCACTAAAGTCATATGGTTATTTCTGTCTTGAGATATAATATTGTAGAAATAACAAATAAGTTAAAACTGCCATCTTTAATCACAATATCAAAAAGGTTTTCTGTCAATTCTAGTAAATATTTCTTTAGTGATTACAAGAACAAAACCCCTCAAAAGATGATATTAGAGAGGCTTGTATTTATTCACATGCCCTTCTGCAGATGAATGTTCTGAATGGTATCAAACCAAAAACAGCTTTGTGTTGCTCTTCTGTTTCTCTGGAAATGAGCTCTGCACTTCGAATTCTCCCACTCACTTTGGTTCTGTGTGTCTGCCTTTCATATTAAAAGAGCCTTTATTCTGGAGAGGCTCTGGGGAAATGCAGAGTGATTTCTTTAAGTGAGGATAACCTCAAAACCTTGTCTGTGTTCATTATAGCATTTAAGTAACTATAGTTTTGTAAAAGTTGCCTTCTCCCCAGTTGAGAGAACTTTCTCATATACTCATTTATTTAACATTCTTTAAGTGTCCTTCATAGGCATGGCATAGTGACACAGTGGAAAGGCTATCGAAGTAGAAATCAGAAGGCCTAGTCTCTAGCTTTTTAATAACTGTGGGATCCTGGGGCCAGCAACTCAGCCTATCGGTTTTCTTTCTCCATAACACAATGTTAAGGATCTCTGATGTCTTCCAAACGGTCTTGACTCAAAGATCAAATGAGATAACCCAGCTGTTAAATACTCATGATGTCCTGCACCAACACCAGGTGCTTCTGTGAGGTACGCAGGGTCTGAGTGCTTTAAAAGGGGAAGCAGAGATGAATGAGATATCATCTCTCCATGTGGAGAGGCTTCCAATCTGGTCAGGAAAACAGATCCTCAGCAATACATGAGATTAAGCAAGGGAGAGGGAGGCAAAGGAGCTATACTGTGGTGTCATCCATTTTCCAGGGTCATAATAGAGAGCCTACTAGCCTTCTTGGAGGTGGAAATGAAAAGACACAGGCAGGTGGAAGTGAAAAAGTACTTGTCCTAGAGGAAAGAGTTATCCCCATTCTCTCATTAAATCTTGTAATTAGATACAGGAGCTTTTTTATTGTTCCTTTATTTTTTATCTTACAAATCAACATGAATAAAACTAAACCTCAGGATTCCCAAAGCATTCTGTCTCCAGAATGTCTCCACAAAGGTGGATATGCACTATTCTTTTCCATTTCTATGATTATAAAACAGAAGAACTTCAGCTTTATTTTTGCCTTTATAAACATATCTTTACATAGACAAGCAGCACAAAGGAGCAGTTTTATAGCTTTAAAATGGGAGTCTGTGAAATTCTCTCCCCTAAAACTCCATCTGAGTATGAACATCAGAATATTCAGAAGGAAAAAAAAAAAGACCTGCCCTGGCTGGTGCTGCTCGGCGGTTAGAGTGTTGGCCTGTGCCCCATAAGGTCACAGGTCCGATTCCTGGTCAAGGGCATGTACCTGGGTTGCAGATTCGATCCCCGGCCCCAGTCCAGGCGCATGAGGGAGGCAACCAATCAATGTGTCTCTCTCATATCGATATTTCTCTCTCCCCCTCTCTCTCTCCCTTCCACTCTCTCTAAAAATCAATGGAAAAAATATCCTCAGGTGAGGATTAACAGCAACAACAAAAAGACCTAATATCACTGGCTTTCAGCCAGTCTTAAATAAATCGTAAACAGCCAAGTGAACTTGTACTAGGAATGGTCAAGATTTTAAGGCATAGACGTGTGTGCTTTTCGTGTGTTATTTTGCTTCAGATTAAGGCATCAGGATAGGTATCATACAGCACCATGAAGTATAGCAGGTATAGCAGTTAGAAATGTATTCGGCTCTAAGTGCAACAAAGGCAAGAAAAGACTGGCCATGACATAAACAAAAGTGAAGAGGCTTATTTATCACTTGTAACAAGCAGTCCTAGGATATGTCTGGTAAGCAGCTTAACGAGGCTCTCAGGGACCCAGGCTCTCTCCATCTCTCTCCTCTGCCATCTCAGCTGAGAGACCTCCATCTGCATGTTTGTTCCATTATTGTCACAAGATGCCTGCTGCCCCGATAGGAAGGAAGACAGAAGAGCAACAGGCAAACAGGCATGCCAGCCAAATCCATCTGTTTCTTTTAAAAGGCTTATATTAAAGCTGAGTGAGTAAACCCACCTAGTATCTTTCACTTACGCATTGGTGAGAACTCATTGGTGGACTAGACCAAACCCTAGAAGGTAAGTGGGGGAAAAAGAAGCTGTGGATGGCAGCTGGATCCTCCTGCCCAACAAGATCTGCCACAACTGCCAGCGGAGATATTCATGCTAAGTAAAAATTTTGTCACTATTTAACTGTTCTTATTTTGCCTTTTGTCATTTTATGTAATTTTTTATCTTGTTTCTTGGTATCTTGGCACCTTTAAAAGCTCAGGATAGCTCATAGAGCACGCACTTCTCAGGTTTCCTCTCTTCAACCAAGTTCATGGTTAATTTGTAACCATGCAAAAGTTAGGTACAGGCAATATTTATAAAATACAGCATTGCCCTGGCCAGGTGGCTCAGTAGGTTGGAGCATCATCCTGTGCACCAAAATGTTGTGGGTTGGATTCCCGGTCAGGGCACATACCTAGGATGTGGTTTTGATCCCCGATCTGTTTATTTCACATTGTGTTTCTCTCTCTCTCTCTCTCTCTCTCTCTCTTTCTGTCTCTCCTTTCCTGTCTCTAAACATATCCTCAGGTAACAATTAAAAATAATAATAATAAATTAAAGTAAAATACAGCATTTCTTTCTGTCTCTTTGTAGAATTTAGAGAACACTAAACCATCTCAGAAGGAAGGAATTTAAAAGGACCTGATTGTGAAAATAATTATTTTGTAAACAAATCAAATGAAGCCTAGTTGGCTGCCTCTAAATACCTTTCTCATAAAGGGTATGAGGAAGAATATTTAACCCTTAAAGCTAAAAGCAGCATTTATTCCTCACAGGGAGAATCATTCAGGATTTTTTTTTTTTTGCATACTTGAAAGTATATACAGTTTAATAGTATTTTTGTTCTATGTTGATTTATTTTATTTTGTAATATTGCTAAAAATTGTACATTGACCCATATTAACTACAGTGAAAATGTGTCCCACCACCAAATACAGCCACTGAAAATATTCTGGTAAATTTTCTTTATGCATAATTTTGTGAATTTTTTAAAGTTAATTTATCATATGCATGTTAATTTGATTAATTACCTTTATAAATATTTAAAATACACATAACCTGTCAAGTGGCTATACCAGTTTACTTAAGCATTCCATTTCCTCCATAGTTTGACATTGAAATGGTTACCAATTATTATCAGTAAACCAGCAATATTCATCATATTTTATAAAGTTGACTTTGAATTTAAGATTATTTCCTAGGATAGATTCCAAAAAGTGAGATTAATGAGTTTATATTCATGAGCAATATGTGAGTGAGTTGAGTACCCATTTTCAAGTACATTTGACAACTCTAGGTATTATGCTAAGCAAAATGAGCCAGTCAGGGAAAGACAAATACCATACGATCCCACTAATATGTGGAATCTAACAAACAAAATAAACTGAGGAACAAAATAGGACCAGAGGCATGGATATATGAAACAGACTGACAGATGTCAGAGGGGAGAGGTGTATGGGGACAGGATGAAAGAAGGTGAAAAGATTAGCCAAAGAACATATATGCATAGCCCATAGACACAGACAAGAGTGTGGCTAGGGGCAAGGTGGGGCTGGGGGCAGGGTCTGGGTGGAGGTGGGCGAAGTGGGAGGAAATGGAGCACATCTGTAATAGTGTCAACAATAAAAATAAAGTAAAAAAATACTTTAAAATATATATATTGTATCTTTGGTAGGTAAATTGTTTTTGTTTTGTTTTTTTTTTTAATACTTTCATTGATTTTTTTAGAAGAGAGAGGGATGGAGAGGGAGAGAGTGAAAAACATCCATGTGAGAGGGGAGTATCAATTGGCTGCCTCCTGCATGCCCCCTACCAGGGAACTAGGCTACAACCCCAGCATGTGCCCTGAACAGGAATCAAAACAGCAACATTTCGGTGCACAGAACAATGTCCAACCAACTGAGCCACACTGGTCATGGCGGTAGATTATTTTAAATTGCATTTATTAGGTTAACTGAAATCCATTCTAGAATTTCCACGGTTTAAATAAGTAAAATGAAACGATTTGGGTATACAATACGAAGTGAAGAACTTTATTTTTCCCTAATACATTGCTGTTTTTAATTTCCTGATTTCCATCTCTGTCTTTCAGTTTTACAGGAGATTCTAAACTTGCCTCAAGTATGCGCTATGTGGAAACCCAATCAATGCAGATAGGAGCATCCTATATGATTCAGTTCAGTCTGGTGATGGGCTGTGGCCAGAAATACACTCCACACATGGACAACCAGGTGAAACTGGAGTATTCAACCAACCACGGTCTTACCTGGCACCTGGTCCAAGAAGTAAGTCTGTGTTCTCCAAAGCTTGTGATAGGAAGCCCCTTCCTTTTTGTATAGGAAGCAAAAAATTGAAATTCTGAAAGTTTAAGTTTGGTTGAAAAGAAACAATGTTATTTATAACAGAATTGACACAAAGTCAGCAGCAAATTATAAGGATTCCACATTCTGCATTGTCAGATACTAAAGAATAGTTGAAAATGATAAAGAAATAGGAATAACCTCAGGACTGGATACTCTAGCATGATGTTTTGAATATTATTTTCTCTAACCCTCTTCCTCGATAAACGTGTCTCTTTTTTCTTTCCCCTATAGCATGTCTTCATCTGTTCTAAGTGTTTTTACTTGTAGGTAGACCATATTAAAAATATTGTATCTCTTGCCTTAAAAAAAAAAAGAAATACATAGATTCAGTTTCTTAGAATAAAATGCACTTCTTTATATATATAGACTTATAATCTAACATAGCAATAAATGCATAAATATCATAGTGAATAGAATAATTTTACCATATTCCAGTGTTATGATAACAGGTCAAAAATGGATGCTAATCTATTTCTATTTTTACATGTGAGATTTGGAAGACATTTAATTTCATTGTGGCATCTCATTTCAATTTTAGCTTCACAAAAGGAAAAATAATGGATTGCATCCATATTGCAAATAGTTAATATTATGACACTAGATTTCTGTCAGGTCTTTTTCACTAATGAGGAGTAAGTTATTGCCCATGGAGGAAATAGAAGCTGTCTAATTTTTGCCTGATTCTCTTTTAGGAATGCCTTCCAAGTATGCCAAGTTGTCAGGAATTTACATCAGCAAGTATCTACCATGCCAGTGAGTTCACACAGTGGAGAAGAGTCATAGTGCTTCTTCCTCAGAAAACTTGGTGAGAGATATTTCTAGATATGGCTGTCACATTAACTTTTACTATCTCTGTTAGCATGACTTGAATATGAAGAAAAGTTAAGCACAATGGCAAGATGCATTCATATTTTGCCATTAAAACACTCAGATCTTTCTTTTTTTACTGAGGATATTTGAAAAAGAGCTAAGGAAAAGTTGTTTTTCAAATTGTTGTAGCTTTTTCTGACCTCCCTTTTTGCCCCAACTTTTCTTTTTATGGGAGAACTCAATGAGCCTGTTCCTTTAGGTTTGACATGATACAAGAATCTAAAAACTTCTATGTCAAGAGAGTTTGGATTGCAAGGCTATTTTTTTGTTGTAAAGCCCTGCATTTTATTTCAAAAGCTTAACATACATTTTTTTCTCTGTTCAACTTCTTTCAGTAATAATACAAATCATCTCGCAGGAAGCAGAAGCCTAAATAACTAGGGAGAAAGTTAAACATTTGATAATATGAAAGAGAAAAGCACATTTTTCCCCACATGTTAGATGGTTTCATTTTAGATTGATCACTCCGAGCACGGTATGAAGAATAGATGGTAGAGGAAAGAGTGAAGACAGGGAGACAGGGGTTTCAGGCATTTGATGTTTAGGTGGCTTGGATTATGATTGTAGCAGACATGGAAAGAGCTATCTTTTGTGACATATGTATTAATTAAATAGGGCTTGCTGATTAACTTGATGGGGGCTATGGTAGAAAAGGAAAAATCAAACACAATTTCTAAATTCTGGACCTGGGAAAATTGGTGGATGGTAGTACCACTGACTGAGATGAGAAACACTAGAGAAGGAATAAATTTGGAGCAGGAAAATAAGTTCTGTTTTTGATGGGTGAAAAAAAAGGTGAAGGGGAATATAGTCAGTAATAGCATGATAACTTTACATGGTGACATGGTTACTCGATTTATTGTGGTGATCACATCGTAAGATATATAAATGTTGAATCACTGTGTTGTACAGCACCTGAAGCTAATATAACATTATATGTCAACTATACTTTAATTTAAAAAAAGAGTTTTATTTTTGTGATGTGAAGTTTGACTGACTTATCTATCCAAGCAAAACTGTCAAGGAGCCAATTGGACTTATGAATCTGGAGCTCAGAAAAGAGGTTTGGGCTGAAGAATTGAACACTATGAGTACTATGTAAAGCCCTGAGACAGGATAAGCTCACCCAAGAAAAAGCTTTGGGCTAGAAATGAGAAGGCCTGAGTTCTTAGTATGTCTCTGCCAATGATCAGTTAACCACATGATTTAACTGTTCACAACCTCTTCAAGCTTGATTCCTTATGGGTATAATGAAGATGTTTATTAGTTGATCTTAAAGGTCTCTCACAGTTCTGGAACTCTAAGATTCTATGATTTGTGAATAGAAAAAGCATAAAAGAGACAGGAATTATATTTTTCTATGGTATCTGCCTTCCAAGAGTGCTTTTGTAAAGAAGAAATTACTAAATAAACCCTTCTTAGATTATTTGATATAAAAGTTAGGTTCTACACACACAAAAATTGATTAGATAATAACCTAGAATTATTATACCTTCCTAAGTTGAAGATGGAATTATTGCATTATATAAGAATGCCTTCAGCCTGGCTGGTGTGGCTCAGTGGTTGAGCATCAACCCATGCACCAAGAGGTCGCCGGTTCAATTCCCAGTCAGGGCACATGCCCAGGTTGTGGGCCAAATCCCCAGTAGGGGGTGTGCAGGAGGCGGCCAGTCGATGTTCTCCCTCATAAATGTTTCTATCTCTCTCTCCCTCTTCCTTCTTCTCTCTCTAAAAACCAATAAAGAAAAAAATTTTGTTTAAATAAAAAGAGTGCCTTCAGCCCTGGTTAGTTTGGTTCAGTGGTTAGAGCATTGGCCCATGGAACAAAGGGCCATGGGTTCAATTCCCAGTCAAAGGCACATACCTGGGTTGCAGGTTGAGCCCCGGCCCTGGTCATGGTCATGCAGGAGGCAACCAATCAATGTGTCTGACATAGATGTTCCTCTCTCTCTCCCCCCACCCCTTCCTCCCTTCCATTCTATCTAAAATCAATGGAAAAAATACTTGGGTGAAGATTAACAACAGCAGCAAAAAGAATGCCTTCATGAAGACTTTTAAAGATTCATCACTATGTCAGTGGGATGCTTGAAATTTGATTTCCATAGATTTTTTTATATCCAACTGTGAACCATTTCCTGGATACTCTATTCATGCTTTGCATAACAAGTCACCACTTTCTCATACTTTTTTTATGTCTACCGCTGGGAATATAATCAAGATGTATTTAATTTCAATGATATTCCTAGCACATCTATCAAGATACAAAAACAACACATCAAATAATTGAAATACTGGTCAAACTTGTTACAAAGATATTGAAGTTTTTTATTTTTTTGTTTTTCTCATTATTTTACCATTAAGTATATTATCCTCATTATTTAAAAAACACTGATTTTTATTCATTGACATGTGGGGTACAATTTCAAAATTATGATGGTAAGATAATATTGATAGTGTATTTTAGAGATATCTTTTCATCCCCAGAAACATGATAAACTGTTATTCTTTTTTAATTAAATATACTGGGGTAACATTGGTTAATAACATTATATAGGTTCCAAGTATACAATTCTACAATACATCAACTATATATTGCATTGTGTGTTCACCACTCAAAGTCAACTCTCTTTTCATCACCATGTATTTGACCTCTTTACCTTTTCTACCTCCCCTGACTCCCCTTTTCCTCTGGTAACCACCATACTATTGTCTGTGTCTATGAGTTTTTGTTTCTTTGTTTGTCTTATTTATTTATTTGTTACTTTCAGTTTTATATCCCACATGAATGAAATCATATGGTTCTTGACTTTCTCCATCTGAATTATTTCACTTAGCATGATATTCTCAAGATCTATCCATGTTGTCACAAATGGCAATATTACATCTTTTCTTATGGCTGAGCAGTATTCCATTGTATATATGTACCACATTTTTATCCAGTTATCTATTGAAGGACACTTAGGTCAATTCCATGTCTTGGCCACCATGAATAATACTGCAATGGACATAGGGGTACATATATCTTTACCAATAAACGTCTGAAAATTTTTTGGGTAGATACCCAGAAAGGGTTTGCTGGGTTGTATGGTAACTCTATTCTTTTTTTTTTATCCTCACCCAAGGACATTTTTGCATTTATCTTCAGATAGAGTGGGAGGGAGAGAGGGAGAAAGAGAGAGAGAGAAACACATCAAGTGGCTGCCACCCACACAACCCCAACCGGGGCCAGGGACAAACTGCAACTGAGGTACATGCCCTTAGCGGAAACTGAACCCAAGGCTCTCTGGTCCGCAGGCCGATGCTCTAACTGCTGAGCCAAACCAGCCAGGGCGGTAACTCTATTCTTAATCGGGTTTTGGGACTCTTTAAAAATTTTTTATTGAATTTATTGGAATGACATAGATTAATTAAATTATATAGGTATCAAGTGTACAATTCTGTAATACATCATCTGTATATTGTTTTGTGTGTTCACTAACCCAAGTCAAGTCTCCTTCCATCATGATTTATCCCCTCCTTTACCCTCTTCTACCTCCCCCCATCCTCCTTTCCACTCTGGTAATCACCCTACTGAAGTCTATTTTCTTTTCTTTTGAGGAATCTCTGTAGTGTTTTCCATAATGACTGTACCACTTTATATCCCCACCAGCAGTAAATGGGGGTTCCTTTTTCTCTACAACCTCTCCAACACATTACTTGTCTTGTTGATAATAGCCATTCTAGCAGATGTGAGGTAGTATCCCATTGTAGTTTTGATTTGCATTTCCCTGATGGCTAGTGAAGTTGAACATCTTTTCATATCTGTTGGCCATTTGTATGTCTTCTTGGGAGAAGTGTCTATTCAGGTCCTCTGCCCATTTTTTAGTTGATTGTTTTATTTTTTGGTGTTGAGTTGTATGAATTTTTTATAAATTTTGGATACTACCCTTTGTCGTAGCTGTTGTTTTCAAATATCTTCTCTAATCCAGTTGGTAGCCTTTTTGTTTTGTTGACTATTATTTTTGCTATGGCAGAAGGTTTTTAGTTTGATGTAGCCCCATTCATTTATTTTTGCTTTTATTTCCCTTGCCTTTGAGGTCAAATTCATAAAATCTTCTCTAAGACCAAGGTCCATAAGTTTAGTACCTATATTTTCTTCTATGTAATTTATTGTTTCAGTTTTTATGTTTAGGTCTTTGATCCACTCTGAATTAATTTTTGTATATGGTGACAAACAATAATCTAGTTACATTCTTTTGCATATGGCTTTTCCAATTTTCCCATCACTATTTATTAAAGAGGCTCTTTTTCTCTCTTTTTTTTCTTTTTAAACTTATCTTTATTGTTGAATGTATTACAGATATCCCTCCTTTTTTACCCCCTTCTCTCCACTCCCACTCCCCTCCTGCCTTCTCCACACTATTGTCTGTGTCTACTGGTTATGTATATATACATAGAATTTCTTTGGTTTCTCTCTTCTCATCCTACCTCCACCCTTCCCTTTGAGGTTCATCAGTCTAACAACCAATTTGTACATCTTAATTCCTTCATCTTTTTCACCCAACCCCCCTCCCATCTGGCGACCAACAAAAAGTTCTCTGTATCTATGATTCTGTTTCTGTTCTGCTTGCTCATTTTGCTTATAGATTCAGTTGTTGATAGATATGTATTTATTGCCATTTTATTTTTCATAGAAGACCCATCAACATTTCATATAATACTGGTTTGGTGGTGATGAACTCCTTTAGCTTTTTCTTGTCTGGGAAACTCTTTATATGGCCATCAATTCTAAATGATAGCTTTGCAAGATAGAATAATCTTGGTTGTAGGTTCTTGCTTTTCATCACAGTGAATATTTCTTGCCACTTCCTTCTGGCTTGTAAAGTTTCTTTTGAGAAATCAGCGGACAATCTCATGGGAGTTCCTTTGTAGGTAACTAACTGCTTTTCTCTTGCTGCTTTTAAGATTCTCTCTTTGTCTTTAACCTTTGGCATTTTGATGATGATGTGTCTTGGTGTGGGCCTCTTGGGGTTCATCTTGTTTGGGACTCTCTGTGCTTCCTGGACTTGTATGTCTGTTTCCTTCACCAAGTTAGGGAAGTTTTCTGCCATTATTGTTTCAAATAGGTTTTCGATTTCTTGCTCTCTCTCTTCTCCTTCTGGCACCCCCAAGATGTGAATGTTGGCACGCTTGAAGTTGTCCCAGAGGCTCCTTACACTATCCTCATTTTTTTGGATTCTTTTTTTTTTTTTTGGTGTTCTGATTGGGAGTTTTTTACTTCCTTGTATTCCAAATTGATGGTTTGCTTCTTGGCTTTACCAACTTTACTATTGAACCTATGTAAGTTATTCTTTATTTCAGTTAGTGCCTCCTTCATTTCTGATTGTTCATCCTTCATTTCTGACTGCTCCTTTTTTATGCTCTTGAGGTCCTCACTAATTTCATTTAAGTTCTCACTAAGTTCATTGAGCATCCTTATAAGCAGTGTTTTGAACTCTGCATCTGTTAGGTTGCTTATCTCCATTTCACTTAGTTCTTTTCCTGGAGTTTTGTTCTGTTCTTTCATTTGGGACCTGTTTCTTTGTCTCCTCATTTTGGCTGCCTCCCTGTGTTTGTTTTTATGTATTACTTAATGAGAGGTATGGGGCTAGCTGAGATCAGATGCTGCTTGTTTGAAAGAATTTCGGAAAAGCTGAAGCAGGATCCAAGACAGGCCAATCCTATGGTAAAGCAACTGTCAACAGCTTAGGTGGGCCTGAAAGTTGGGTGGGGCAGTGCCTCAGGGAATCACCAGGGCAGGGCAAACAGTGTGAGCCAGGTTGCTGGAGTCCCAGATATGGTGGCCATCTGCCACCCCAGGGAAGGGCTTACCAAAGGAACAAAGGCCTCTGACAGCATGTCTGTCCAGGAGAAAGCTGCCTCTCCAGCCCTTGCTCCAATGCCAAACAACTCAGTTCTTCTCCCAATGTCTCTGGTGCCTTTCAAGCTGTCTCCCCCATGCTGGAGCCTGGAGGGTGCGAGTCCGAGTAAGTCCGTGCATGGGCCATTTCAGAGGAGCTGCCTGGAGCTCCCGCAGCCTCAGCCTCCCTCAGCCTCAGCCTCCCTCAGCTTCAGTTCCTGCTGGTTTTACAGCCAGAAGTAATGAGGACTTCTCTTCCTGACACTGGAACCCTGAGCTGGGTGCCTGGTGTGGGATGGGGACCCCTCAGTCCTCAGGGAGGACCTTCCCAGCTAAGGTGTCCTCCTGATTTTTATCCATCACACATGGGTGTGGGACCAGCCCGTCCACCTCTGCCCCTCCTACCAGTCTCAGTGTGGCCTCTTCTTTAATTTCATAGTTGTAGGACATCCACTCAGCTTGATTTCAGCCAGTTTTGAATGATGGTTGTTCTGTAGTTTAGTTGTAACTTTGATGTGGTTGTGGGAGGACGCAATACTGCATTTACCTACACCACCATCTTGACCGGAAGTCCCCTAGGGTTTTCTATGTACAAAATCATGTCATCTGCGAATAATGAGTTTCACTTCCTCCTTTCCAATTTAGATGCCTTTTATTTTTTCTTTTTGTCTAATCACTTTGGCTAATACTTCCAGTAATATTTTGAATGAGAGTGGTGAAATTGGACATCCCTGTCCTGTTCCTGTTCTTAACGGAAATGCTTTTAGTTTTTGCCCATTGAGTATGATGTTAGCTGTAGGTTTGTCATATATGGCCTTTATTATGTTGATTTGTGATCCCTCTATTCCCACTTTGCTAAGCATTTTTGTCAGAAATGAGTGCTGAATATTGTCAAATGCTTTTTCATCACCTATTGATATGATCATATGATTTTCATCTTTTATTTTGTTTATGTGGTGTGTCACATTTATTGATTCATGAATATTGTACCAGCCTTGCATCCCTGAGATAAATTCCACTTAGTCGTGGTGAGTAATTTTTTTAATATATTGCTGGAACCTATTTTCTAATATTTTGTTGAGGATTTTGGCATCTATGTTCATCAAGGATATTGGCTTGTAATTTTCTTTCTTTTTAGTATCTTTATTTGATTTTGAAATTAGGATTATTCTGGCCTCATAAAAAGAGTTTGGAAGTCTGCCTTCTCTTCAAATTTTGGAATAGTTTGAGGAGAACAGGTGTTAGTTCTACCTTGAAAGTTCAATGAAACTCCCCTGTGAAACCATCCAGACCAGGGCTTTTGTTTGCTGGGAGTTTATTGATTACTGCTTCAATGTCCTTAGTTGTTATTAAACTGTTCAGGTTTTCTAACTCTTCCCTGTTGAGTTTTGGAAGATTGTATGATTGTAGGAATTTGTCCATTTCACCCAGGTTGTCAAATTTGTTGGCATATAATTGTTCATAGTATTTTCTGACAATCCTTTGTATATCTGTGGTGTCAGTTGTTACTTTTCCTCTTTCGTTTCTGATTTTGTTTATTTGGGTCCTCTCTTTTTGTTTCTTGGTGAGTCTGGCTAAGGGTCCATCAATCTTGTTTATCTTTTCAAAGATCCAGCTCTTTGTTTCATTTGAAATGCTTTTTTTAGTCTCTATGTCATTTATTTCTTCTCTGATCTTTACTATTTCTTTCCTTCTACTAACTCTGGGTTTTTCTTTTTGTTTTCTTTCTAATTCTTTAACTTGTAGGCTTATATTTTTATTACAGTTTTTTCTTATTTTTTGAGGCAGACAGTAATGCCATATACTTCCCTCTGAGGACTGCTTTTTCTTTGTCCCATAGATTTTGTGTTGTTGTATGTTCATTTTCATTGGTTTCAAGGAAGTTTTTTTATTTCTTCCTTGATCTCCTTGGGAACCCATTCATTGTTTAATAACATACTATCTAGCCTTTATGTGTTTGAATGTTTTTGAGTGTTTTTATTGTAATTGATTTCTAGTTTCATTCCGTAGTGATCTGAAATGATGCTTGATATGATTTTAATTTTCTTGAACTTGTAAAGACTTAGTTTCTGCCCTAACATGTGGTCTACCTTTGAGAATGTCCCATGTGTACTTGAGAAGAATATATATTCTGCAGCTTTTGGGTGAAATGTTCTGTAAAAATCAGTTTAGTCCATCTGATCTAGTATGTCGTTTAGGGTCTCTGTTTCCCTATTGATTCTTTGTCTAGAAGATCTATCCAGTGATGTCAGGGGGTGTTAAAGTCCCCTACTATGAAAGTATTGCTGTCAATCTCTCCCTTAAAGTCCTCCAGTAGTTATTAAATATATTTTGATGCATCTATATTGGGTGCAAATATGTTTACCAAGGTTATATCCTCTTGTTGGATTGATCCTTTTAATATTATGTAGTGCCCTTTTCTGTCTCTTGTTATGGCTTTCATTTTGAAATCTATTTTATCATCTATGAGTATTGCTAACACAACTTTTTTTTTATTTCTACATACATGGAAAAAAATTTTCCATCCCTTCACTTTCATCCTGTGTGAGTCTTTTATTCTGAGGTGGTTCTCTTGTAGACAGCATATATATGGGTCATGTTTTCTTATCTAATCAGCTCCCTATGCCTTTTGATTGAAACATTTAAGCCATTTACATTTAATGTCGTTATTGATCAATACTTATTAGTTGCCATTTTTATTTTATGCCTGTGTTCCTCTCACTCTCTCTCTCTCTCTCTCTCTCTCTCTCTCTCTTTCTTCTTCTTCTTATAACAGTCCCTTTAGCGTTTCTTGCAATGTTGGTTTGGTGGTAATAAACTACTTTAGCCTTTTTTTGGTCTGCATCGCTGTTTATTTCACCTTCAATTTTGAATGATAGCCTTGCTCAATAGAGTAGTCTTGGATTCAGTCCCTTGCTTTTCATTACTTTGTGTATTTCATGCCACTCCCTTCTGGCCTGCAGTGTTTCTATTGAGAAATCAGCTTACAGTCTAATGGGAGCTCCCTTGTAGGTAACTTTCTGCCCCTCTCTTGCTGCCTTTAAGAGTCTTTCTTTGTCTTTAACATTAGCCATTTTAATTATGATGTGTCTAGGTGTGGGACTTTTTGGGTTCATCTTGGTTGGGACTCACTGTGTTTCTTGTACTTGTGTGACTTTTTCCTTCACCCAGTTAGGGAAGTTTTCTGTCATTATTTCTTTAAATAAGTTCTCTATTTCTTTCTCTGGTTCTCATCTTTCTGGTACCACTATGATGTGAATGTTATTAAGTTTTGTGTTGTCCCAAAGCTCCCTGAAACTCTCCTTCTGCTTTTTAATTCTTTTTGCATTTGCTGCCCTAATTGGGTGGTTTTGTCTAACTTGTCTTCTATATCACTGATTCAGTCGTCAGCTTCTTCTGATCTACTATTGAATCCTGCCACAATGTGTTTTTTTTTTAATATGTTTTTACTGATATTTTAGAGAGAGAGAGAGAGGAAGGGAGAGATAGAAACATTGATGTGAGAGAGAAACATTGATTAGCTGCCTCTTGCACACCCCCTTCTGGGGATCACACCCACAACCCGGGCATGTGCCCTGACTGGGTATCAAACCAGGACCTCTCAGTCCATGAGATGGTGCTCAATCCACTGAGCCACACTGGCTGGGCACTTCCACAGTGTTTTTTATTTCAGTTATGTCATTTTTCACTGCCACTTGATTCTTACTTATATCGTATACCTCTTTTTTCAAGCTCCCACTGAGTTCTTTGTACTTCTCATTAAGTTGCTTGTAATTCTAAGTTTTTTGAGCACCCTTACTACCATTACTTTTAATTCTGTATTTGACTGCTAGCCTCCATTTCATTAAGTTCCTTTTCTAGTGATTCCTCCTTTTCTTTCATTTGGAGGTTGTTTCTTTGTCTCACGATTTTTGTGGTCTGGTATTTCGGGGTACGCCCGTCACACTGACAGGTTGCATCCAGGAGCGTCACGTCAGGTCCTGCTAGCGCTGGATCTCAGATCTAGTTGGGTCATCCAGAGGTACTGGCAGCTCTCGACAGTGGCTGCAGTGGCAAGGCAGGTGGCTCTTGGCTGCCGTGGAGTCTGTGGATTCAGCGGCTCTGGGCTGGTTCATGGCCATCAGGGCCGGCTCCTCGTCTGCTGCGGGTCTGGAAGGATTGATGGTTGGTAGTTCCTGTCCATGTGTCATCATAAGCACTGCTGGGGTGCACAGGTCCCAACATGCTACTGCTGCCAGGGCAGGGCTCAGCTCCCCAGCCTCCACTGCTGCTGCTGCCGGGGCGGGTCTTGGCTCCCCAGCCCCAGTGCTGCTGCCAAGTGCAGATGTCTTGGCAGTGCAGCTACTGTGCACTGGCTGGCATTGGCACATCAGAGGCCACTGATTTGAGGGTGCAAGGTGCACTCGTGGCCACAGGGCATTGGGCCCTAGCTGCTCCCCACTGCCTCCTCCCAAGGACCCAGAGGATCTTCCAAAATGGCAGGGCCTTCCAGCCCCAAGTGGGGAAGAGCACCCTGCCAAGCAGCACACAGTGGTAGCCAGCTGCTCCCCTGTCCATAGCACCAGAACCATCTGCCCTAAGTTTCTGCACTGCTGCATGGATTCTTATCCACATTCACACCCACTCATACTTACTCACCCTCTCACACACTCACTGTTGCTCTGGTCCTGACTGCCACCATGTTGTCCTCATTTTGTTAATGTGGTGTATCAAAATGTTTACATATGTTCAACTATCTTTGTGCCCCTGGAATGAAACCCACTTAATCCTGATGTATTTTTAATGTATTATTATATTAGATTTGCTAGTATTATGTTTAGAAGTTTGCATCTGTATTCATCAGACATGTTGATCTGTGTTTTTCTTTTTTGCATTCTCTTTGCCAGGTTTTGGTGTCAGAGTAATGTTGGCCTCATAAAACATGTTAGGAAATACTGCCTCTTCAGCTTTTTGGAAGAGTTTGAGAAGGATAGATACTAAATCTTCTTTGAATGTTTGGTAGAATTTACTAGTGAAGCCATCTGGTCTTGGACTTTTACTTTTTTGGGAGGTTTTTGACAATTGTTTCATTTCCTCACTGTTAATCAGTCTATTTAGATTTTCCAGTTCTTCATGATTCAATCCAGGATGGTTATAGATTTCTAAGAACTTATCCATTTCTTCTAAGTTATTGAATTTGGTGGCACATAGTCTTTCATAGTATTCTGGTATGATCCTTTGTAGATCTGTGATATCTGTGGTGACTTCTCTTTTATTTCTGATTTTGTTTATATGTCTTTCTCTTTTTTCCTTAGTGATCCTAGCCAGAAGTTTGTCAATTTTATTAATCTTTTCAAAGTACCAGCTCTTTGTTGCATTAATTTTTCATATTGTCTTTTTGTTTTCAATTTTTAAAATTTTTTAATTGATTTTTTTAGAGAGAGGAGAAGGGAGAGAGAGACAGAAACATCAATCGGCTGCCTCCTGCACACCCCCTACCAGGGATCCAGCCTGCAACCCAGGCATGTGCCCCAACCAGAAATCAAACCAGGACCTCTCAGTCCATGGGGTGATGCTCAATCCACTGAGCCACACCGGCCAGACTTTTTGTTCTCAATTTTATTTAATTCTTCTCTGATATTTTTATTTCCTTCTTTCTGATTTGGGGCTGCATTTGTTCTCCTTTTTCTAATTCTTGAAGATGTATATTAGGTTCTTTATTTGGGATTTTTATTGTTTCTTAATATAGGCATATGTCATATTGTCATTCCCATTTCTCTCTATGTATCTTTTGATCTCTCCTTTTATTTTTCTTTGACCCAGTTGATATTTAGTAGCATATTGTTTACTTTCCACATATTTTTTGTTTTTCCTGGAAAAGTCTTTATTTGTCCTTCATATCTAAAGGATAACTTTGCTGGATATATTATTCTTGGCTGGTAATGTCTCTCTTTTAATAATTTCAATATTTGATTCCACTCTCTATTAGCTTTTAGAGTTTCTGCTGAAAAATACAATGATAATCTAATGGGATTTCCTTTCTATGTTACCATTTTCTTTTTCCTGGCTGCCTTGAGAATTATTTCTTTGTTGTTAACTATTGACAATTTTAATACAATGTGTTTTAGAGAAGGCCTTTTTGAATTGAGATAATTAGGTGTTCTGTTTGCTTCCTGGATTTGCAGATCCAACTCTTTTCATAGATTTGGGAAGTTCTTATCAACCATTTGTTTGAATAGATTGTTTCCTTCTCTCTCTCTTGTCCTACGGGTGTACCCATTATTCATACATTGCTCTCTCTTACAGAGTCAGATAGTTCTCTGGATAATAGAGATACTTCTTTCTTTTTTTTTTTTACTCTCAAACCTCTCTCTTCTTCCATTCTATATCATTTCTAGGTTTCTATCTTCAGTATCACTAATTCTTTCCTCCATCTGGTCAGCTCTATTTCCTAAACATACTAGTTCATTCTTCTTCTCTTTTATTGAGTTCTTTAGCTCCAGAATTCCTATTTGTCTGTTATAAAAGTTTCAGTCTCATTGGAAAAGTAGTCCGTTTGTTCGTTCATTTTATTTCCGAGTTCATTAAACTGCCTATCTGTGTTTTCTTGTATCTCATTGAGTTTTTTCAGAACTGCAGTCCTGAATTCTCTGTCATTAAATCATAGATTTCTGTGTCTTCAAGTTTATTTTCTGGAGATTTTTTATTTTCTTTCTGAGATGCCTTGTTATCTTGGTTATTCATGGTATCTAATGAATTTTTTGTCTGACTGGGCTTCTTTGGGAATGAACTACACTTTTTTTTGTAAGAATGGCACTTCTCTATTTGGTAGGCTGATAAGAAGTCTTTCTTTTGTTTACCAGAAGGTGGCACTGAAGCACAAGGTTTTTATTGTCTCTTGCACTGTTCTGACTTTTGGCATCTCTGCTGGGCAGTGGAAAATGTCCTGTGTTCCCTGGGGAGGTGGGCATCTCCTCTGTGACCAGGTCACCTCAGTCTCAGGGCACTTCCCCCATGGAGGAATGTGGTGGGTGATGATGGGGTTCCAATCTCAGCACTATCCCCTGCTGGTAGTGCAGCCATGATGTGTTGGGGTGAGATGAGCTGTATGAGGCCAACTGGTGCATTTGTGGCTTTGTTCTCTTCCCAATAATAATGACTGCCAGACCTTAGCTGCCTCACCTATATCTTCACCCCTGTCAAGGGGATAAGCCACAGTGTGTGCCTGCTGCTCAGGGAAAAATACTTCTGCCTCTCCAGTTCTCAGGCCTGCAGATAATATGCTCTATAGCCTGACACTCACTACTACCATTTCTTCTGGGGCCCACTGCTAGCTCTGGGAGGGGAGATGAGGAGAGCTCTAGGAGGGGAAGGGAAGGCAGCCAGGCTCTACGGCTTTGATTATCTGCCTGGCAATGGCAGCACCAGGCAACCCTGCCAGCACCTCTGTGCTCTCACTGGGCTCAGCCACACCACGTACCCATCACTTAGGCAGGAACACTCATTGTTCCTTAGGGCTGCAGGCGGTGCAGGCCGCAACCTGATTGCTCCCCTCTTTCAAGACCTGCAGTAAGCTCCTAGCTGCCTCCATGGCACCAGTATCCGCTCTTCTCCCTTCCCGCCTCCTCTGTTTGCTCTGATTTGCGTAACTTCAGATGTTTCAGTGCACAGAATCTCTCTGTAGTGTCTATGCCTCGAGCAGGAATCCTTTCTTTGTTGAATTAGAGTTGTTGAATTTGTTACAACTTCAAGGGGAAAGACCAGAGGGACCTCTCACACCAGTGTTCTTCTAACGTCACTCCATAAACTGTTATTCTTTTTTTTTTCTTTTAAGATTTGTTATTTTTAGAGAGAGAGAAAGGGAGAGGGAAAGAGAGAGAGAAACATAGCTCTTCTATCAGCTGCCTCCTGCATGCCCCCTACCAGAGATTGAGCCCGTAAGCCCTGGCATGTGCCCTGACCAGGAATCGAACTGGCAATCTTTCAGTGCAGGGATGACACCCAACCAACTGAGCCATACTGGCCCGGGTTAAACTATTAGTCTTAATTAATGTAGTTTGAGCTATATCCAAAAAGTATTGTCCTTTATCAAAAAGAAAGCCTTTGTAGATTATTTTACACTCAGATTGTGTATTACATTGTTATTTCTTAGCTTAAAAGATAGACCACTGAATTTAAAGTTTTAGTATAGTCAGGAAGGATCAATTCTCATCAATGTTTATTAGACACTTGCAAGGAAATATATTAATTGCCCCTTAAACTGTTTTGTTCCAACAAAGTGCCTGCCACGTAGTTGAGGTACTCATTAAATGTTGGAAAATTAAATTGAATTTTAAATCAGTGTGCCTAAATGAACTAAAGAGATATTTTATTATGAGGCATCTCTTTGTGCAAACAGAAAATAAATCTACTAGATTATGCCTTCAACCATTTGCCTTCAAGTACATGTGCGTAAATAATTGAATTCTGCTTTTCCAAATTTCCTTCAAATCTCTGGGTAAAGAAAGTCAAAATATTTTTTTTTAAATAAACAACACTATAGGACATTTATTTTACCATTTCTACTGACTAATATTTAAACTAAACATTATTGCTATATTTCAAAAAATAGTGTTCAAGTGGTTATTATCATTGTTTTTTTATCTATAATGCTTAAAAGCTCCGCTATAAGGATAAAGTACATTTATTCTCCTTAGCGAGGGAGAGAGAGATAGAAACATCGATGAGAGAGAACATCGATTGGCCACCTCCAGGATGCACCCCGCTGGGGATCAGGCCCACAATGTGGGCATGTGTCCTGACCGGAAATCGAACTGGCGACCTCTTGGTGCATGGGTCGACGCTCAACCACTGAGCCACACCGGCCAGACTCCTTGGCATTCTTGATAATTTTATTTTTTATATTCATTTCAAAATTCTGCAAATAGCATGTTTTTCTCAAGCATTGGGGAAAGGAAGTGCAGTTTAGTTTGAAGCAGTATTACTTTTGGCAAATCTTTGTTCTACTGTTTTGATTCACGCATATGCAACTATAAATTGAATGCATACAAGCAAATGTGGTCCCTGCAATATCATAGATCTGTTAACTTCGAAAAACATTCTAGACAGGACAACTTAGAGTGGAAATATTTGAGATATATATACCTGTTCTGAGAAATTTTAATGTATATGAACTGAGCATTTGTTACCCAGTGAAAATTAATTTTATTTTTACGAGAGACATTTACATAAGAACAGGGCCTAAAGAGACAGAAACAGCTGTCAATTGCTGACTTCATAAACAAATCAACACCTAATGACTGAATGAGTTTCAAATAGTTGAATAAATGTAGTTATAGTAACTCTGAAGGTGGAAAATACAATATTTAGCCCTCATTTACCTTCATTCCTCATATTACCTATCAAGAGATGACTCGGTGTTATTTTTATTGCAGACTAGAAGAATATATGGAGGAAAATAAGATGAAGAAAAAACTGTCAAATTATTTTGCTTTGGGGAATCCTTAGAGTTTGGATTTTAAATGCAAGTCAACTTCATTTCATGATCCACATAGCAGTAGCCCCACTTTCAGACTCAATTCAAAATGTTTAAGATTTTTCTCCTAAGAATATGGGGGGGTGAGAATTGACAAATTAAGTATTTATATTGAGGGCAGTATTTATCAGTGATGCAGCTGCAAATCAGTGACAGCATACCTTGTGTTCTCACGTGTGACCAGCTGGAGATTGCGCACATAACTAATTTTTTTCTCACTAAATATGAAGCCGATATTCGACCTCTTTTTGCTTCCCTTTCTGTTAATTAACATTAAACTGTGGATTATAATTTTAAATGGAATAATCCACTTTAAGCTTTTTATTTTAAGGAAATGTCTTCTACAAAAGTTTATAAGACACATGTAAGGATCAGTTTACTCAGAAAGAGAGATTAGAATGTGTGTACATGTGAGTGTTCAGAAGCATAAATAATTTGGGAAATCTAAGACAGGTTTCTGAAACCCTCCAACCTCATTTTAATGTTTGAAATATCAAAACTTCAAAATAATATATGCCGTGGGTTCCATATAGTCATTAACTATAAAGAAAATAAACTTGGTCAACAAACCACCAAAGTAATCATTAAATTTGTGAGCTGTAAGGGGTCTTAGAAATCAGTTTGCCCAATCCCTTATTTTGAGAGGTGAGGAATGAGAAGCCCCTGAAGACTTAAATTTCTCACTAAAGGTCACACAGATGATAAATTGCAGAGCCGAGGTCCTGGGGGTCAGGTCCCTAACTCCTAGAACATTCTTCACTTCGTTACCTACAGAAGTCAGAAACAGGCTGCCCTTTCTTGGCCTGTCGCTATACTCATTCACTCATATTTAAGCAGATTTTTTGTACACCTATTTTTTTTCTGTTTCTGTGCAAACTATTGAGACAAAAGATATTTCTGTCCCCCAAAGAGCTCACAGTCTAGTCACTGGTGGCCCTAGATTTGACTCAGATTATAATAAATCTTTTTTTTTTTTTTTAATCCTCATCCGAGGATATTTTTTCCATTTATCTTCAAATAGAGTGGGAGGGGGAGAGAGAGAAAGAGAGAAACATTGACGTGAGGGAGACACATCGACTGGCTGCCTCCCTCTGGCACGACCCCAACCAGGGCCAGGGACCAAACCGCAACCAAGGTACATGCCCTTGACCAGAATTGAACCCGCGACTCTTTGGTCCGCAGGTCAACACTCTAACCACTGAACCAAACTGGCCAGGGCTATAATAAATCTTAGAAGAATATAGTCATCTCTCCTTTTCATGACACTGGTGTACAAGTCTGAATTTACTTCTTTTCTGTAGGGCTCTATGCTCTAAGACAATGCACCTACTTTTATAATAGATTTTTCTAAAAACCATTTCTTTTTTTTTTTTTTTTTGCCATTTAAAAACTTGATGAGCCCTGGGGACTCCTACTTCAATTTTTTTTTTAATTAATTTGTTTTACAGATGTTTCTCCTTTTTCCCCCATTGACACCCTCCTCCTGATCCCCCCCCCCCAGCTTTGTTGTCTATGTCCATTGGTTGCACATACATGCATATAAATTCTTTGGTTTATCTCTTCCCTCCCCACCCCCCGCCCCCTTTTCTTAATGGGACTGTGAAAATAGTTTATATTTGTAACCTAACAGCCCATTAATAAATATAAACTATTTCCATAGAGGAGTTGCATCTGTCTTATTGCATGTACCATGACTAGCTCCAATATGCAGCAAACCTATGTCTACTGGGTACACCTCAGTGAATGTGGAATTATCCTACTAGGAATGAAAATGCAACCTATTAGCCACAGATCATTGGTAACATAAACAGTAAGGGCTTAGTCTGGATTTTCACAGTCTGTTATGTACTTAGGGAGTATTTAATATGTAGGTAATTGATGCAGTAGACTTTAATGGATCATTCACAGCCGTTAAGATCAAATGTGTCTGTAGATAATGTAAAAGGTTTAATCAATGAAACTGAGCATGCATATTAATTCTGCAATTATTTTTTTGTTTTGTTTCTCACTTTGACCAAAAAGAAGTAATCATGGATCCCTGAAAATGTCCAGAGGTGAAAAATAGGATGTAATTTTAAAAGAATTTTTATGTGGTCATCAAAGAATGAAAACCTTCTTGACATTGCTCTCTAAATATTCTCTTCTTTAGACTTTATATCTGGTTTAAAGGAATTAAGGTCCCTAGTGCCTCTCTATATGTAATGGATTGTTTAGCTTTTTTATCTCCACTTAACATCAGCTTGTCCATAAAACCTAAGCAAGGTAATGTTTCAGAAATAATAAGCAGAATTTAGCACCCAGCTGTTCATACTTGCAATATAGCATATTGTCACACATCCCCTCAACCCCAAAACAATACTCACAAACAAAACTTTAGTTTTATTTTGAGGTAACTGGATGTCTTCCAATAGCTACTGGTGTGTTTATTGTAAGAAAGTGTATTACTCTAAGTTAAATACTTCACATTTTCATATGTGAAAGAGAGGCTATTTAGTATATATCTTTATTTTTCTTAAATATTCTTTCTTACTTTGTTTCTTTCCCTAGCATCAAATCTCTGTGCAACTACAACAAAAAAATGTGAAATTTTGTTTGTCTTTAAAATGTCTCAAATTAAACTAAGATGGAAATATATACAAAATAAGGGGATTTCTTTTTAACTTTCCTTCATGATAGAATTGTTGAATTGGGTGGTATGTGAGTGGAAATTGAACTACTA
Organism: Tadarida brasiliensis; assembly: GCA_030848825.1. NCBI lineage: Eukaryota > Metazoa > Chordata > Mammalia > Chiroptera > Molossidae > Tadarida > Tadarida brasiliensis. The sequence continues at coordinate 52,958,751 of CM061267.1, forward strand.
CAGAAAAATGATTAATAGCTAAATACAAGTTCCAGGAAGTTGGTTATCTGAAAGATTTTGAACTCGGGCAATCTTTGTCTGTACTACTACATGTCTGTTAAAATACGGTTTTTATTACTGTCCCCTGTTTCTAGGTCCAGTGCCACCCGCTTTCGTTGGAGTCAGAGCTATTACACAGCCCAAGATGAGTGGGCTTTGGACAGCATCTACATTGGCCAGCAGTGCCCAAACATGTGCAGTGGGCACGGCTCCTGTGACCACGGCATGTGCAGGTACACGCATCAGAAAGTGTGACTGAGCCTCTGCTTCTCGGCATTTGTGTGTATAGGGATCCCACAGTGGTTGCCATCAGAGATAAATAATGAAAGAGCCAAAAGAAAATGACCCTCCTTTCTGTTCTTATTGAAAATGTAACAGATACTGTTACACTTAAATTAGTATAAAGCCATATATTCTAAACTTCAAAATCTAACCTCAAGCAAGGCCTCTTGGGTTAAACTTCAGAGCTTATTAATTAGTTCCAAAGTTCTCTTTGGTAGTTGAAAGAGCCTTGCGATTGTTTCCCTTCTTGTCCCCTGACAGTCTTAATGCGCCGGTCGAATGGCTGCTACAGGCTGTCCTACCCCACTTCGCCAGGAGCTCCAAGTAGTGTACAAGGGAGATAGTGATTATAGCTAATGAGGGGGAGATAGCCACACACTTGAATACTTAACAACTCTAAAAGAGATGTAATTTAATCAGAAACAGGAACTATAAAATGTGGCCAGAGTTACTGCTAGCTGAGCAAGCATTTATATGTGACTTTTTAAGGCTACAGGAAAATCCCACTATCCCCTCTCCCTACCCCACCACAGTCTCACACACACACACACACACACACACACACACACACACACACATATCCTTCTTCGTTACTACTTAATGCCACAATTCTACTGTTACAGCACTATTTCTTTTAAGAAAGGATTTTATTCCTTTTTTGTGGTGTGAAAAACTAAAGGTTGTTCCTACCCCATATACAGATTAACACTACAGAGGGAAATCTAGTGTCAGTGCTGAGACCAGAGCAAAAGTGAGACATGGGAAATGCTGCAGGTCACATGTCCATGACATTCAGATGAAACTATGACTTGTTTACTTGGCCCTCCTCTCTCTAGGTGTGACCAGGGATATCGAAGTACTGAATGCCACCCAGAAGCTGCTCTTCCTTCTACGATTATGTCAGATTTTGAGAACCAGAATGGTTGGGAGTCTGACTGGCAAGAAGTTATTGGGGGAGAAGTTGTAAAACCAGAACAAGGGTGTGGGGTCATCTCTTCTGGATCATCTCTGTATTTCAGCAAGGTATGACTTAGAGCTGAGAACAGGTGATGGCTAAGTCATGACTAAGGTATAGGAATAATGATCAAGGCAGTTGCCATTTCAGTATGTAACATTTATACGCAGTCTGAACTCAGAAGATACAAATGTGAGATGGTTTTATTTTCCCCACATTCCTTGCTTTTAACTTGACTTTGTCAAATTCCTATCCCTTAACTTCATCTGGGAAACTTTTATAGTTTTATGGTTGTTTTTGGTTACTACAAATCTAGGTTAGGCCAGTTTTAAAATCCTGTCCCTCTTGTACCTGATTTAAATCTCATTGCTTTCCTTTCCTCCAGGGCCAGCCAGTCTTGTGTCTTGGGGGTCTTTGAGTGGAGCAGGGTCTTGGTCACTTCTCACCCCAGCCTTTGGAGGGTGTGACACATGTAGGCCTGAGGCTGAAGGTGGGGGGGGGGGGGGTAGTTTAGAGGTTAAGAGCCGTAACTCTGGAACCAGACTGCCTGCTTCAGTCTGATTTGACCACTTTCTAGCTCTGTGACTTTGAGCAGAATCCTTAACCTCTCTATGGCTTGGCTTCCTCGTCTGTAAAGTGGAGATAATAAGAATATCTGTCTCATTAGGGTTATTATGTGGACTAAATGCATTCACGTACTTGTAAATCATGTAGGACAGTGCCTAACACATAGAAAGCACTTCTGTAAGGGTTTATTAAATTTGTCAATCCATTAATCCCAAGAATATGACTGGAAGAAGGAGGAGTAAAGGTGGGGTGAGGGTGTGCAGAGCTGTTCTTAGGGAACTGATCAGCTCTTCATGGTGAGCAAACATCTCAGGTTCTATTTTGGCTCAGTTTGGTGGCTGCTGGTGGCATCTGCTGATGTAGGACTGTCTTAGTCAACTCAGGCAACTATAGCAAAAATGCCATCTATAAAAATACTGTAAAAAATACCATTGGGTGGCTTAAACAGCAAATATTCATTTTTCACAGTTCTGAAAGCTAGGAAGAAGATACAAACACCAGCAGACTTGGTGTCTGGGGAGGATCACTCCTAGTTTCCAGATGCTGTCTTCTCTTTGTGTCTCTTACATCTCTTCTTAGGAGAGTACTAATCCAACCATGAGGGCTCCACCCTCATAACCTAGTTACTTGCCAAAGGCCCCACCTCCTAATACCATCCTTTTGGGGGTTAGGCTTTCAGCATATGGATTTGGGGTGCACAAACATAAAGTCCATAACAGAGACTCTGCAGAGAAGTTCTTCTTGCAGTGTTCAGCTTCCCCAGTGGCAGCACCAAGTTAGGCAGACAGGTCAGTAGACACCAACTAAGGACTGAGGCATCAGTCAGAATCTGAGACCGATTCTCTTAGAACACTTCCAACCCATGTCGCTTGGTTAGAGATAGGGGAGAGGGAACCACCTCCCTTGCTGCAGTCCAAGCAAGACATTCCTTTCTTCCTCCCTCCTCCAATCCATCTCTTCATATTGTCTCCAAAAGGACTGGAGGGGAAGCAGTTCCCATTCTCTAACCTGAGCAATGTGTCTAACCCCAATTACTGGCAGCTCTGCTTAGAATGTGGGGTTCAGAACACCACTTTTTCCCAGCAGGCACCACAGCCAATTCTGGGACAATTGGAGATGTTCCACTTTTCATCACATAACCAGCACACAGATGTGGGTGATGTACCATAGGGCTGATATGTTGGGGAATTTGGGCAGAAATCCCAAACGAGTTCATTTATGCATATGCAAATTATGTACAGGTTTTGTTTTGACTCAGGTACAGGACAAAAAATCAGCAAGTAAACAAGACAGAGAATGGTAGAAAATCAGGGATGGATTCCATTTAATGATATTTCCTATCTACTAACATTAAAAGTCACGGGGCCTTATTGTTAGAGATAATAGTCAATAATAGTCAATAAGTGACTATATACATTGCATAGATCTAGAAAACTGTATAATTGTGCACAAATAGGAAGATTGTATTTCCCTTAAGTATCAATTTTAAAACAAGATTATAAATTCTTAACCAATGTGTGCTCAAACACTCCAGTAAACATGTGTGTGTACACACACATTTTGAACATATAAAGTTATATATCACTATTTCTTACACTTAACTTAAGATGATACCTGGAATCAAACTACTTGGGTTTGTACCTGGGCTCCAAACCTCAATAATTGCTTCACCTTGCACAGTTATAACATCTTTCTGTATCTCAGTTTTCTTAACTTAAAGTGGGATGTTGGGAGGATTAAGTGAGTTAATACAGGTAAGGAATAAAGAACAGTGTTGGGCACATAGAAATAGCTCAGGAAGTGTTAGCTATCATAATTGCATCTTATGAGACTAAATTACAAATTATTATCATTGAATATTTCCCTATATACTCCCTGCCACTAACTTAAAGTCAGCATTTCAAAAGTAAAATCATCCTCTTCCCAGTTCAATCTAGTTTTGTCCCTAAATGTTTGTCAAGATATCTGAGGGTCATTTTTTTTTATCACTTTTTCCTCTTCTATCAGTCAGATCTGTTTTGAATTCTAAGTGAAAGAAACTAGCTTAAGCAAAAAAAAAAAAAAAAAAAAAAAAAAGAGGAAATTTTGTTTGTGTAATCAAAACACAGGGAGGGCTTAGATGGAACTGGCCTCAGAGATATCTGGAACCTGAAACTCAAATGCCCACAGAGCTCTCTCCTGAGAGTAAACTGACTCTATGTTCGGGTCGCCGTCATTATGAGATTGGAGCCATGGCCACAGAGCTTTCTCAGCTGCTCCACAGACAGTTCTCGGGAAGGATTCTGATTGGCCAGTCACAGTGTCCTGGGGAGGTGTGCTATAATTGGCATAGCCAGAGTCATGTACTCACTCCTTTGGCAGAGATGGGATACACAGTTTGGCAGCCCCCACCAGCCAGCATGATTGAAATACAGAAGGGACAAAAACCCAAAGGAAGGAACTGTTCCCTAGCTAGACCTTTTGCAAACCACCCTAGATTAATTTATCTAGAGACATGCTTCTATTCTGTCACTTTTCCAGCACAAGTGTTCAGGATGGTCTCCAATACTCCTAACCTGACTATGAACTTATTTTCTCTTTACAAACATGAGCCCTCTGCCCCCCCCCCAAAAAGAAGCTCTCACATCATCCCAGGTCTTGCCAATTTCCCTGTCCTTGCTTAGTCTCCTCTGCCTACCGTTAAGCCTTCCATCGTCTCTACATCCATATAAACCTTGCAGCGTCCTGCTCAAATCCTGCTGCTTCTATGGAGCTTTCTGAAACTCTGGCAAACTACACTGATATCTTCTTTTTTTCAATTTCTCTCTCATCTGTGTTCTATACAAATATAGATTATATTTTTATTCTCACAGTAAGATGCAGATTCCTACTGACTGAACCAACTCAGAAATGCACACCATGTGCTGCTAGGCATTTACATATCAATAAATACCCTTGAGACTGAATACATTGGAGAATTGATAAATGATCATGTGACTAAATAGGGTTGACAAGGAATAGAACTTGGTCTGCAGCCCTGAGCTGTCATTACTGGCACTGCACATATCCGTGAATTCTCCTTTCAAATTTGCAAAATTAGCACCCAGTAATATTTGTGGAAGGAAGGAAGGAAGGAAGTGGTTATTTTCAAATAAATATAGTAGATTTTGTTTTTTTAGTGGCAATGGATTTAAAATGGTTTAATGGGCATTAAAAGGTGAAGTTTTATGAAGAGTTTCAGAAGTTTTGTTTTAAAGATTCTAAAGTCAGAAGGCATTTCCTTTACATTTCTAAACCCTTAAAGCAGTGAGCCATTTGCTCCTAGAATGTTGGGGGGAAATTGGAAGGTATTTTCCACACTCCAGGAATAAGGAGAGCCTTAACCTATTGCTCCAGCACACATGCACACACACAGTGATGTGTGTATGTCTGCAGGTGCACACGTACATGCAGTGATTGTAGTGTAGTAGAAAGACTGCGAAGCATGTGTCACATCAAATTAAATTCTGACAAAAAGTTTGCCATGAGCCATTTTCTTTTTTTCTCCCTTTAAAACAGTGTTCAGCATTTCAGGTCACTGAACAAAAGAAAATGATTTGTGCTATTCTCTAGGAAAAAACATCTTCAGTGCCAAACCAATCATTTATATGATATTTTCCACCATTTACAAAAATCCCACAAAACACTCTTGCGAAACCTCTGGAGACCAACGCCATAGCCTCCTGGGATAGTAGCATTCTCTGTGAATTTCACAATAGACCAATCATTCTAACCAGTTAACTGGGATACTTGGATTTTTATAATTCTCACTTTAGATCTTTATCCTTCTGGCTTAGTTCCACGTGACAAGTTTTTCATAGGAGTTTGCTGGATTAGAATCAAACATCTAGGTTCTGTAGTTTTTCTTCTCAAAATCGCTCTTCCTGTAATGATCCTGAAGCATGAAAATTCTAGGCCAGATTATAATCATCCCTGAGGTACTTCTCACTTATACGATTTCAAATCAACAAGAAACATCAAAAGAACATATAACACATTGAAAATGCATATTACTTTTAAGATTTCCTCGAATACATACTTAAAACTGAGAGTTCCAAAGAATAAGTTTCTGTGTCATGATTAATTTCCATTCTCATTTCACTGGAACCCCCCCTTTTTTGGCAGGGTGGAATCTCTTAATTGGCTTTAGATTTTTCAGTAACAGCATACTCTTTTAATTAGCCCAAGTATTTCCCCTGAGATGTGTAACTGAAACCCATTCTTAATTAACTGATTGAATTTGAGTAGGGTTAAAATTATAAGTGTGAGGGGTGATTTTCTCTAAACTGGGTGTCCTATCTCGGTTTTTCTTCCCGACTTTTAAATGAACTTCTTAGGAGCTCTCTGAGACCAGTTCAGAGCAGACCGTACATTAGCTTTGGCAGAATCTGGGTAGAAGAATCTCATGATCAAACTTTCTTTCAATCTCATTAGCATGAAATTATCTACACACGACAGGATTCATGACAACCCTTGTCAGTTTGTATCTAACTCCTCACAACAGGACTGTGACATGTAGGCAACACACTAAGCAAAGGAAGCAAGTTGCTGGATTTGATGGAATTTTTAACACGTTTAAGATACAAAGAGACCATGTAGTGGTGGCAAAAACTTATTTAAATGACCCCTCCCCATCTCTGTGTTTCCAAGTGAAAGACAGACAGACAAAGACAGACACACTGACTGGGAACCTTAGAGACTCAAGTACTCTTTCTTTTTGTCAAGTTTCTATCTTAAACCTGTTTCACTTTCATTCCCACGGGGGGGTGGGGGGTGAGGTCCAGGCGTACCTCCCAGGAAGACATGTGCTAAGGTAAGTTTCATGCAAAATGTCATTTCATCTACTTATGACAACACCCTACTGTTACCCATGTTGTACCTTTGAGGAAAATAAAAGCTAAGAAGGGTCACACAGGTATTGAACAGCATGGATAATGGGGCTGAGATTCAAACCCAGCTCCAACTGTCTTAAAGTACATGGTCTTTCAGATTCTCCCTTACTCTGCCTAGAGAAGATTCACAAAGCAAACATTAGAAGTTTTTAATTTAAATTAATTTTATTTTTAAAGACTTTTGAATATTCTTTGGTATAATTAGAAGTTCCCAAGGATCTCATAATCAAGTCTAGGAGTCAGTGATGTAGAGACTAATCATGTCCAGGAACAGTTACCATAACCAAAGCAGAGACAATTAAATGGCGTAACTTGCTTTTTTCAACAATAAATGGAGACAAAACCATCTCCATATAGTACTAGGATGCTCATTTGAATTTGAAACTAAAACAACAAAATGCCTAAGAGCTTCCAGATAATTGAATCTGTGGTGTTTCTGTCCTTTGGAAAGGCTGGGAAAAGACAGCTGGTGAGCTGGGATCTGGACACTTCTTGGGTGGATTTTGTCCAGTTCTACATCCAGATAGGCGGAGAGAGTGCTGCGTGCAACAAGCCTGACAGCAGAGAGGAGGGCATCCTCCTTCAGTACAGCAACAACGGGGGCATCCAGTGGCACCTGCTGGCGGAGATGTACTTCTCAGACTTCAGCAAACCCAGGTAACCAAACCCCAAAGGCCTTCCAGTGGTTTCCAGGAATGGTAAATATTACACTGTTGCTGGGGTATTTCCAAAATGTCGTTAACTGTTGCAAAAATAGATAAACTCATAAATATCTGATATGAATGATAGCCTAATATATAAACTTTTCATTTCATTTAAGTTTCTGGACAGAAAGCATTTGTGGTCATGTTTGAACTTTTAAAGAATTTGAGGGAAAATATGACTAGAAGAAAAGTGAGACAATTGACCATTGTTTTCCCAGAGAAACTCTGCAATACAGGGATATTCCAAGCATTTCTGGGTTTTTTAATGCACACACAAAATATGTTCATTAGATTTAATAATAATATGTGGATTTTGTCAAAAATCTTTACATGGCTACACTCAGGGCTAGTCCTAGACAGCATATGAATGAATCTGTGGAGCTTGGATTTTCTAAAATTTTTCACTGTCTTTATTTTGATGGATGGGGAATATGTGTAAAAAATGTCTTAGGTAATGACTGTTAAGGAGTTTGGAGAAATGACTCATGTTTAATGCTAATACCTGCATCAGGCAATCAGTGCATTTATCTATATATAAATTTAGTTCTTTTACAATTATGTAGTGTTTTGAAATTCTGTGTACTTTATATTTTTTATATGTGTTATTAAAATATATTCAAGGATATCACTTTTAGAGTATTCCTTTTTATGATCTGTATATTTTCACTTTAACACAAAGACATTTTTTCTTTATATATGTTGACCTATCACTATTGAGCTTTAACCAAAGTTGTCCCTGTTTGCATTTTACAACTGAACCTTTTTTTGTTGAAAAAAATTATTGAAGAACAGATTCAATTTTTACAAATTAAATATATTTTTAAGTGTTACTTAAAATATAGCTGTTTTGTAGACTGAAGGTTCATACGTTTGTTGTTTTAAAACATTGAGTAATTTGCCCTGGATAGTTTGGCTCAGCGGTTAGAGCGTTGGCCCACGGACCGGAGAGTCCCAGGTTCGGTTCCCGCTAAGGGCACATATGTCGGTTGCAATTTGTCCCCGGCCCCGGTTGGGGTTGTGTGGGTGGCAACTAGTCGATGTGTCTCTCTCACATTGATATTTCTCTCTCTCTCTTCCTCCCTCACTCCCTCCCGCTCTATCTGAAAATAAATGCAAAAAAAAAAATCCTCAGGTGAGGATTAAAAAAAAAAAAAACATTGCGTAATTTAAATGTGACATAACTTTCCATAATATAACAGAAATAGACATGCAACCTGGCCAGTGTGGTTCAGTGGATTGAGCATCGTCCCATGGACTGAGAGGTCCCAGTTCAATTCCCGGTCAGAGCACATAGTGGGTTGTGGGCTTGATCCCCAGTAGGGGGCGTGCAGGAGACAGCTGATCGATGTTTCTCTCTCACATCAATGTTTCTATCTCTCTCTCCCTCTCTCTCTAATAATGTTTTTTAAAAAAGAAAGAAAGAAATAGACATGTAGACAAGACCAATGAAAAGCATATCTGCTAAGGACACATGGGAGAGGCAGAAACCAGAAAAGAGGAAACTGGGTAGAACAAGAAATATAACATCCAGGGAGAAAGTCAGGAATGGTATGTGGTAGTGGAACCTGGTGAGATCCTCCCAGTACAGTAGTGAGGGGATTGTAATGGTGCCAAACTGGTTTAAAAACAACTTAAAATAATTAAAATTATTTCTCCAAATAATATCATTGTCAATCTGGAAATTACTGAGAGTTCAGTAAGGTGACTAGATTACCGTATAGACAAACAAAAATTCCAGAAATATTCAGCTTTATTTTTATGGGAATTTTCTTTAGGGCCAGAATATTTTACCAGATTTTCAAAGAGTTTATGACACTAAAATGGTTAAGAAACTCTGAGTTGGAAGATATAAGAAAAAGATCCCATTCATGGTGGCTAATACATAAATAAATATAAGGAATAACTTTAACAAACAATTCTGAGGATCTCTGTAAAGAAAACTTTAAAACTTTCTTCAGAGATAAAAGAAAACAAATCAAGGGAAAATAATATAGCATCCCTGGGTAGGAAAACTGAATATTATGATATGACTATCTTTTAATTTATGTTTAATGCAATTCCAATCAAAATTCTAGTGGTATTTTTTTTGGAACTTCATATCTAGAAATATAAACTGACAAAAATAGCTTAAACTTTCGGGGGGGAAATAGAGCAATGCCTTGCATGATGTTAAGATGTTATATAACCTAAATAATTAAAATAGAATGATATTGGTGCATGGATAGATAGAACAAACAATGAAGCCAAATAGATGACCCAGAAATTGACTCAGGTATATAAGAACTTATATAAGAAACAGAGATGCATCAACTATCAATGAGAAAGAAGTGGTTATTCAGTCAACTGGTGTTAGAAAGTGATGGGTCAGCTCTTTGGGGAAAATATCAATTTAGATTATCACCTTACATTATCAAAAACTATTGAAGACTGGTTAAATATTTAAATATTTAGATTAACGTCTGATTTGGGGGAAAGATCTAAACTTTCTAAACATAAATTCAATGAAAGAATTGACAAAGAAAATGACTACTTCCATAGACATAAAACTACATACACATGTAACATATACATGTCAAAAAAAAACAGAAGGAAATTAAAAGAAGGAAAACAAACTGAGAAGATATTTGCAACCATTATTAGAAACATAGGGTCAATGTTGCTATAAAGAGCTTATACAAATTATCAGGACAAACACTAAAGTCCCAATAGAAAAATGGGTAAAAGGAATGAGTAGATGTTACAAAAGAGGAAACATAGATGTTTAATAAAACATAAATAATACCCAACCTCTGTTACAATAAGAAAGATACCATTTTTCAACAAATGGTCGTTTTTTAAAGACAATGCCAAGTGCTTTCTCTACATGGGAGCAGCAAGACAGGTATGCTGATGTCATCCTGCAAACTGTTATGACCCTTCCAGAAAGGAATTTGGAAAAATCAAGAGCCTTAAACATGACCAATTTATTTTACCTGGTAATTTTGTTTCTAGGAATCTTACCTTAAGAAATAAACAGGCCTGGCTGGTGTGGGCCCATGTAGCTCAATGGATTGAGCATTGTCCCATGGACTGAGAGGTTCCAGTTCGATTCCCAGTCGGGGCACATGCCCGGGTTGCAGGCTCGATCCCCAGTGGGGGGTGTGCAGGAGGCAGCAGATCAATGTTTCTCTCTCACATCGATATTTCTATCTCTCTCTCCCTTCCTCTCTCTCTAAAAAATCAATAAAAACATATTTTTCTAAAAATAAATAAACTGAGGTATAGATAAAGCTTTATGCATAAAGATTTTCATCACATAGCTATAGTAGGGAAAGGTCAAATAAGTAATAGCATGTCTGTCTGATGGAAAATGATATAGACAGTAGCGTGACCTTAAGAAATAATTTTACTGGCATGAAAATGTGCTTATGAAATAATGTTAAGCTTTAAACTGTAGGATACCAATGTATATCTCACCTATATAAAAGATTACATGCTTTAATAATATACATCCAAATTTTAACAGAGGACAACCCCATACAGTAGATTAAGGGTGAGTTATGTTTCATTTTTTAGAACATATTTATGTTTTCCCACAATAAGTAAGAACAACTTTGAAAACATTAGCATACAAAGAAACAGTTTTTTCTAGGTATTTCTTAAAAATGTTATGACCATTAACATGATAGTCAAAAGACATTGTTCAGTGAATTGAATACAGTTGAAATATTGCCCCCAAAAGCTACAGTTCCAAATGTAATAAACATGACCAGAACTAAACCAGCTTACATTAGCTTCTTATTGGATCTATTAAACTTACAAATTTTTCAAAAATATCAAGAGATCAAACAAAACTCAACTTTCTCTTACTGCTATTCTTGTTATTTTAACAGGTGTTAAGAAACACATAGCTTTCCTTTCCTAACCATAAGTGATTTGTTTTTGTGCAGATTTGTCTATCTGGAGCTTCCAACTGCTGCCAAGACCCCTTGTACCAGGTTCCGCTGGTGGCAGCCTGTGTTCTCAGGGGAGGACTATGACCAGTGGGCAGTCGATGACATCATCATTCTGTCAGAAAAGCAAAAACAGATCATCCCAGTTGTCAACCCAACTTTACCCCAGGTATTTTTTTGCAAGTCTGAACTCCAAGAAGGCAATTATAAAAGGGATGGAATTAGAGAACTCCTCACTTCCCCAAGGATTTAGTGCTTGATGCTTGAACATGTAATATAAGTTTTCTGTGTTTGCACTTACTTTTTTTGTTTGCACGTAATTTTTTGTTACCTCTTTATGCCACTAGTTCCCAGATTATTTGGATATAAAAAATAATAATAATAACTCTGAAATCTGGCCAAGTCATCAGGCATGATTATTAGTGTGTTTATAAAATTAGATACACAGTGGCAAAATATTTATAGTTGTTAAATCATCAGAAGAAATAATTCATGGCAGTAAAAAAAAATTAGTTAAAGATTCTGCTGTGTTTTTCTGTAAATACAAATGGTACATGGCTCTGCATGTCATGAACTGAAAATTCCTTTCCTGTTTTCAAAGCCATCAAATTGCCTTTCTGTGTTGTTTGTATTGTTTCTATTAGAACTTTTATGAGAAGCCAGCTTTTGACTACCCTATGAATCAAATGAGTGTGTGGTTGATGTTGGCTAATGAAGGGATGGTTAAGAACGAAACTTTCTGCTCTGCCACGCCATCAGCCATGGTATTTGGAAAATCAGATGGGGATCGATTTGCAGTAACTCGAGATTTGACTCTGAAACCTGGATATGTGCTACAATTCAAGGTATTTATGCACAAACTTCTTCCCCGGGCAGGTCAAGAAGCAAAACATCTTACATACTTATAAGTGAAGTTGACCAAGAATGTAAATGTTTCATATGCTATTAAGCAGGTTCAATAATCTTAAAATCTTAAGCTTTTTAGCTCCACCTATCAGGAAACAGATTATCATTTTTTTCATGAGCCCCAGAAGTTATAGCTATGTTACTGTATTTCTTTTTTTTGTTTGTTTTTTGTTTTTTGCATTTATCTTCAGATAGAGCGGGAGGGAGAGAGGGAGGAAGAGAGAGAGAGAAACATCAATGTGAGAGAGACACATCCAGTGGTCGCCACCCACATCGACCCCAACCAGGGCTGGGGACAAACTGCAACCGAGGTACGTGCCCTTAGCGGGAACCGAACCCGGGACTCTCTGGTCCACGGGCTGACGCTCTAACCACTGAGCCAAACCAGCCGGGGCATATGTCACTGTATTTCTTTAAGTGCTCATGGAACTCTACTAGAATTAAAAAGAAAATTAACTTTTAGGACTTCAATATGATTGTGACTTAATGAATCCCATGTTTTTGAATTGTAGTAGGTAAGTTCTCCCTTTCAGCTTACCTATGCTTTTAGGACTTGTGAGTTATTTTATGATTTTACTATAGTGTTTTCAAAAAATTTCTCTTCCTTTGATTCTTTACATTTTTACTTTAATTATCATTGCCCTCTTAAAAGCTTGTTGTTCTTCAGAACTGTGATAACATGTCAACATGTATAGCAAGTATTCACTTTGACAAGCTCTTTTTTCAGAAGCCTAATCAAAATTTCATTGTGTTTATGATAAAATCCCATTGGTGAATTCTGGGGTCGAAAGTAATGCAGTTTTAATGAACTAGCACAACTACATGGTCCTTACATAACGGCAGGATGCAGATGCTAAATAATTTACAAATGGAATTATTAATGAGATCAGATGTTTATAGGCAACTGTTCAAATATAATTTCCACTAGTCTGTAAACAAGGCAGTTGATTAGTGAACTGTTATCCTTCTCTGTTTAGATTTTGATGCTAAACTACAATGGAAAAACCATTAAAGACAGTATATGACTATATTATTTGTTGAGACTGTCTAAAGTGGTAACAACATAACAGCAATAGTAGATACATTGCCAGAATACTATGCTGTCTCCTCTGACACTTTTTTTTATTTAATTAGTCATAAAATCAGAGTAGTATAGGTTTTAAAGTCTGCAAGATGATATTCTGAAGTTTACAAAATCTAAATAAAGAAAACATTATTAAATGTTTCAAGTATTTAAACAACCAATAAGAATGCATAATGCCTAAGAAAAATCTCAATCCTCGAATCACACCAGCAGAAGACTATTGATTTGTGACTGTTAGTAATAATAGATATGTAATATGGGTCTTTCAGGGATTGGCAGCTAATATATATTTGCCATCTGTAGAAGAACTTGGTGTCATTTGTACGAAAATGCACAGTGCTGATACAGCTTATGTGCATGTCAAACAGTATGTGCTAGAAATATGGAGATGAAAAATATGTCCCTAATCCTCAAGGATCTCAGAAACTAGTAAGTGAGCCAGAAAAGTGAACAGTCACAATACAGTCACAGGAGTATTGTAATAGAAACAGGCTTTGATGCTATGGAAGTACCTAGCGTAGTGCCTGGCATGTAGCAGGTGCTCCAAAAATATGTTAGTTGAACAAATGGGTGGGTGAGTGGGTGGATGGATGGATGGATGAGTTGAAATTGGAAGTCTCTATAAATACAGAGACTTGGCCAGCTGAATAATGGAGGGGGAGAAATTCCAGTTAGAGGGAACAGAATGTGCAAATATATGAAAGTGCAAATGAGAATGGAAAATTTGGAAACTTTAAAGAGTTTAGAAAAATGTACCACAGAGGTGACAACGTTGATCCTAATTGGCTTTATATGACACACTAAGCAACTTGGACATTAATCCAAGAGCCATGAGTCAGGGAAGATTTTTAATCCATTGAGTGCAAGAATCAGACCTGTGTTTTAGAAAGATCATTCTGGCAGCAGTATGGGTATTAACAGAAGAGGAAACTAGAATCAAGTATATTCATCCATTTATTCAGCAAATATTTATAAAACCTCTACTATGCGCCAGTGTCTATCCTAGGCTATGGGAAGAAAAAAGAATAAGGAGTGTGCACTAGAGTGGTGGAGGGTGACTGCCATTTTATAAAGGGTTGTCAAGTTAACCTCACTAATAAAATTACTTTTAAGTTGAGATCTATAAAAAGTGAAGGAGTGAGTCTTGCAGCTGTCTGAGAAATAGCATTCCAGACACAGGGAACAAAAAACATAAAGGCCTTGAAATAAGAGTGTTCTTGGAAAAGTTCAAGAAATCATAGGACATCATTGTGACTAGAGCAAAGAGAGTGAGAAAAGGGAGACACGTAGAAAAAAATAGGGTCAGTCTTTGACTTCTGCTTTGAATAAAATGGCTAACAGAAGAGTGACATACTCTGACTGATGCTTCTAAAGAATCACTGGCGACTGTACCAGGAGTACACTGGCAGAGACAAGGGCAGAGACAGAACAACAACTGGGCAACTATTACAATGGTCCAAGTAATAGATGATGAAAACCTGGACCTCTGTGATAGTGGAGGAGACAGAGAAAAGTGCTCAGACTGTTGGATGTATTCTGAGTAAAGTAAGGATGCAAGAGCAGTCCCCATGAGAGATGTTAAAGGAGTATAGTCAACAGGTGATTTATTGGTGACCTGTGGGTGATAGAATGGATTCTAGAATAAATCCCACATTTCTGGCTCCAGTCACTGAAACTGGAAACACAGGAAGAGGAGGATTGTTTTAGAGGGATGGATGATGAGAACAGTGATGGACTTGTGGAATTATGGGTGCCTGTGGACTGCTGAGATGGAAATGCACAGGAAGCAGTTATGGACATTTTCCAATGAGCTGGAGAGAGGCCATATGTGGGAGTCATAGGTATTCAGATGAAATTTGAAATTATGATTGTGAATGAGATTAGGGAGCATGTATAGAGTAAAAAGATAGGAAAGCCAACAGTTGAATTCTAGAAAACATCAATAGTTAAGAGGCAGGCTAAATTATCAATTTTAAAAAGCACAAACTTCTTACAGAACTCAAAATTCCATTGACTTGCTGACTTTAGAAACAATTGCAGTCATAAGTCTAAGACAAAATGCTAACTATGTGTGACTCCTCTCACTATGGCAACCAAAGGCTATGCTCACTGATGGGTAATGTATTAAGAAGAATTTGTGTTAGAAGAGTTTAATCACACATCTGAAAGGGTCAAGTTTTTACTTATAGTCTTGACTTTTAACTATATAAACTTGGATTTATGAATTACAATAAAATTTTTACTAGCCAAATTGGAAAGGAAAATATGAAATATTCTTTTTATTGAAAATATTGCAGTGACATTGGTTAATAAATGTATATAGGTTTCAGGTGTGCAATTCTATAATACATCATCTATATATTGTATTGTGTGTTCACTACCCAAAGTCAAGTCTCCTTCCATCATCATTTATCCTCCCATACCCTCTTCTACCTCCCCCCAACCCCTTTTCCCTCTCGTAACCACCATGCTGTGTCTATAAGGTTTTCTTTTTGCTTAATATCTTTAGCTTTTTCATCCAGTCCCACAACCCCTCTTCCCAATGAAAGCTATCAGTCATATGAGTGAATTCATATGGTACTTGTCTTTCTCTGATTGGCTTATTTCACTTAGCATAATGCTCTCCAGGTCCATCCGTGCTGTCGCAAAAGATAAGAGTTCCTTCTTTATGGCTGAGTAGTAGTATTCCATTGTGCAAATGTAGCATAGCTTCTTTATCCACTCATCTACTGATGGACACTTGGACTGCTTCCAAATCTTGGTTATTGTAAATAACGCTGCAATGAACATAGGGGTGCATATGTTCTTTCGAATCAGTGTTTTGGGCTTCCTTGGATATATTTCCAGAAGTGGAATTGCTGGGTCATAAGGCAGTTCTATTTTTATATTTTGAGGAAACTCCATACAGAAAACCCTCGATTCTTCAGACCTTGATTTAACAGACTTCAGATTTAATGGACAAAATTTCCGATCCATATGTCACATGAAAATTAATACCCTGTTAATTTTAAAATGCTTTTAACCAAGATTTGCTTATAATTAAATTATATTTTTTGTTATTAATTTACTGTTATTTTTAACAAATATTAGTGATTAGGCCATATGTTGGAAAAAACACTGTAGTAATTTCACCAACATAAATAAATATTACATATCTACAACTATAATCTACATATTTAAATCAAGAGTCATCACTCATAGACAGTGTTCAGCGAATGATTAGCACGTGATCACACTGTGTCACACAGGGTAATTGGTTCTGTTGTCACGTGGCATGACTTCCTGCAGCAGTTTTAATGCGTGCCAGCCCAGGTTCCAGCATGCGCTTAGAAATACCCAGCTGTGTGCATTTGCTTACTAACAGTAACTGGTGAAAGCATACATTTATTAGACCTATTCAGTATAAATTAAAATTACAGTGATACAGATAGAAAACTTTTCTGTAAAATTAAATTTTTCATCTAAACAATTTTAATTATATAAACATGTCTACGTAAGTAAAAACAGGGAAACTAATTTGTCCATTTTTTAACATACGCATTCGGAAAACCTATTTTATTATATAACTGACTTTTGGCTTTACTGGATACTCTCTTGCCTGAATTAGTCCATTATATCGAGGTTTTACTGTACTATTCTCCACAGTGGCTGAACCAATCTGCATTCCTACCAACAGTGCACAAGGGTTCTCTTTTCTCCACATCCTCGCCAACACTTGTTGTTTCTTGATTTATTGACTATAGCCATTCTGACAGGTGTGAGGTGATATCACATTGTGGCTTCAGTTTGCATTTCTCTGATGACTGGTGACATTGAGCATCTTTTCATACCTGTTGGCTATCTGTATGTCCTCATTGGAAAAATGTCTATTCAGGTCATTTGCCCATTGTTTAATTGGGTTGTTTGGGGGTTTTTTGGTGTTAACTTATATAAGTTCTTTATAAATTTTGGGTATTAACCTCTTATCAGATGTATCATTGATTAATATGTTCTCTCATTCAGTGGGTTGTCTTTATTTTGTTGACGGTTTCTATTGCTGTGCTAAAATGTTTTAGTTTCATTTATTTCCACTTTTTAACTTTTTCTTTTGTCTTCCTTGCCTGAGGAGATATTTCAGAAAAAATATTGCTATAGGAAATGTCCAAGATTTTACTGCCTATGTTTTCTTCTAGGATTTTTATAGTTTCACTTAAGTCTTTAATCCACTTTGAGTTTATTCTTGTGTATGATGTAAGTTGGTGGTCTACTTTCACTTTGTCGCATGTACCTGTCCAATTTTCCCAACACCTTTTATTGAATAGACTATCTTTACCCTATTGTATGTTCTTGCCTCCTTTGTCAAATATTAATTAACCGTAAAGGTGTAGGTTAATTTCTGGGCTCTCTATTATGTTGCATTGATATATATATCTATTTTTATGCCAGCACTATGATGTTTTGATTACTATGGCTTTATAGTACAGTTTGATATCAGGTAGCATGATACCTCCAGATTTGTTCTTCTTTCTCAAGATTGCTATGGCTATTTGGAGTCTTTTGTGGTTTCATATAAATTTTTTGAAAATTTGTTCTAGGTTCTGTGAAATACACCATTGGTTTTTTGCATTTTATCTATAGATTGCTTTGGGCAGTATGGACATTTTATTATGTTAATTCTTCCTACCCATGAACACAGAATATGCTTCCATTTATTTGTATCTTCTTCAGTTTCTCTCTTCACTGTCTTATAATTTTCTGAGTACAGGTCTTTTACATCCTTGGTTAAATTTATTCCTAGGTTTCTTTTAATCAATTATGAGTGGGATTTTTTTTTAGATTCCCTTTATGATAGTTCATTATTGGTGTATAAAAATACAACTGATTTCTGAATATTTATTTTGTATACTGCTACTTTACTGAATTCATTTATCAGTTCCAGTAGTATTTTTTTAATCCTCACCCAAGGGTATTTTTCCATTTATCTTCATATAGAGTGGGTGGGAAGGGGACAGAGAGAGAGAGAAAGAAACATTGATGTGAGAGACACACATTGACCACTTGGTTGCCTCCTGCACACCCCCGACCAGGATCAGGAATGAACCACAACCAAGTTATGAGCCCTTGACCAGAATCAAACCTGAGACTCATTGGTCCGAGGGCCGATGCTCTAACTGCTGACCAAACTGGCGAGGGCAGTTCCAGTAGATTTTGTGGTGGAATCTTTAGGGTTCTCTATGTACAGTATCATGTCATCTGCAAATAATGACAGTATTACTTCTTCCTTTCCAATTTAGATGCTTTTTATTTCTTCTTGTTGTCCAATTTTTGTGGCTAGGACTTCCAGTACTATGCTTAATAAGAATTGTGAAAACAGATATCCCTGTTTTGTTCCCTATCTTAACAGAAATGCTTATAGTTTTTGCCCACTGAGTATGGTGTTGGCTGTGGCCTTTTTTGTTGAGGTATGCAAAGTTCCCACTTTGCTGAGAATTTTTATCATAAATGGGTGCTAGATTTTATCAAAAGCTTTATCTGCATCTATTGATATGATCATGTGATTTTTATCCTTCATTTTGTTTATGTGGTATATCACATTTATTGATTTGGAGATATAGTACCAATCTTATATCCCCGCAACAAATCCCACTTGATCATAGTGTGTGATTTTTTAATGTATTACTGGATCCAGTTTGCTAATATTTTGTTGAGGATTTTAGCATCTATGTTCATCTATAATTTTCTTTCTTTGTAGTATCTTTACCTGATTTTATGCTGGCTCGTAAAATGAGCTTGGGAGCCTTCCCTCCTCTTGAATTTTGTGTAATAGTTTGAGAAGGATAAGTGTTAGTTCTTCTTTGAATGTTTGGTAAGTCACCTGTAAAGCCATGTGGTCTAGGACTTTTGTTTGTTGGGAGTATTTTTATTACTGCTTCAATTTCACTAGCTATAATCTGTCTATTCAGATTCTCTGATTCTCCTGATTCAGTTTTGGAAGATTGTATATTTCTAGGAATTTATTCATTTCCTTCAGATTGTCCAATGTGTTGTCATATAAACATTCATAATATTTTCTTAAAATACTTTATATTTCTTTGATGTCAAAGAAATACAAAGCCTCTTTCATTATTGACTTTATTTGCATCAGCTCTTTTTTATTGATATGTCTGCTGAAAGGTTTGTCAATCTCATTATCTTATCAAAGAACTAGCTCTTGGTTTCATAGATTTTTTTGTATATTTTAGACTCTATTTTGTTTATTTATGCTGTGATCTTTATTATTTCCTTCCTTCTACTCACTTTGGTCTTTGTTTGTTGTTCTTTTTCAAGTTCCTTTATATGTAAAGTTAGATTGTTTATTTATTTTTTTTCTTGTTTCTTGAGATAGGACTGTAATGCTATGAATTTTTCCTTAAGGCTGCTTTCACTGTATCCCATAGATTTTGGGTAGTTGTGTTCTCATTTTTATTTTTGTTTCAAGGTATCATTTGATGTTTTCCTTGATCTCATTGTTAACTCATTCATTGTTTGCTAACATGTTATTTAGCCTTCAGGTCTTTGTATATTTTTCAGTTTTCTTTCTTGAGATTGATTTCTAGTTTCATGTCATTATGGTCAGAGAAGATGCTTGATATGATTTCAGTCATCTTAAATTAATTGAGACTTGTTTTGTGTCCTAACATGTGGTCTATTCTAGAAAATATTCCATGTGTACTTGAAAAGAATGTATATTCTGCTGCATTGGGGTGAAATGTTCTGAGGAGATCAATTAAATCCATCTGATCTAGTTTGTCATTCGAGGCAACTGTTTCCTTGTTGATTTTCTGTCTGGAAGATCTATCCATTGATGTCAATGGGGTATTAAAATCCCCTACTTTGATTGTATTACTGTCAATCTCTCCATTTATATCCATCAAGATTTGCTGTACATATTTATGTGCTCCTATGGTGGGTGCATAAATGTTTACAAGGGTCATATCCTTCTGTTGGATTACTTCCTTTATCATTAGGTAATGTCCTTCTTTGTCTCCTTATGGCCTTTGTTTTGAAGTCTATTTTGTCAGACATAAGTATTGCTACCCCAGCTTTTTCTTTCTTTCCATTTGCATGAAATATCTTTTTCCATTCCTATATTTCTAGTCTGTGTGTATGTTTTGTTTTGAGGTAGGTCTCTTGTGTATATGGTTTTGTTTTCTTATCCATTCAGCTACTTTATGTCTTTTGATTGGAGCATTTAAGCCATTTACATTTAAAGTGATTATTGATAAGTATGTATTTATTGCCATTTTATTCTTTTAACGATGTTCCTCTGTTTTTTGTTTCTTTGTCTTCTTCTTTAAGCAAGGCCTTTAAAATTTCTTGTAATAGTCTGGCCGGTGTGGCTCAGTGGTTGTGTGTTGACCCATGCACCAAGAGATCACCAGTTTGATTCCCAGTCAGGACACATGCCCAGGTTGTGGGCCCAATCCCCAGTGAGGGGCATGCAGGAGGTGGTCAGTCGATGTTCTCTCTCATCGATGTTTCTATCTATCTCTCCCTCTCCCTTCCTCTCTCATTAAAATCAATAAAGGAAAAAAAATTTTTTTTTTATTTTCTTGTAATACTTGTTTGGTAGTAACAAATTCCTTTAGCTTTTTCTTGTCTAGGAAACTCTTTTTTTCTCCTAGTATAAACTACATCCTTGCTGGGTAAAATAATTTTGGTTGTAGGCCCTTGCTTCCCATTGACTTTGAATATTTCATGCCAATCCCTTCTGGCCTGAAATGTTTCTGTTGAGAAATCAGCTGACAGTACCGTGGGAGCACACATGTAGGTAACTGTCTCTTATGGCTTTTAACATTCTCTCTTTGTCTTTAAACTTTGCCATTTTAATTATGGTGTATCTTAATGTGGGCCACTTTGGCTTCTTGTTTGGGACTCTCTGCCCTTCCTGGATTTGTGTGTCTTTTTTCTTTACCAAGTTAGGGAAGTTTTCAGTCATTATTTCTTTGAATAAATTCTTGATCCCTTGCTCTCTCTCTTCTCCTTCTGGTACCCCTGTGATGTGAATGTTGTTACCCTTTATGTTGTCCAAAAGGTCCCTTAAACTATACAAAATTTTTAAAGTTCTTTTTCCTTTTGGCTACTCTGATTGCATGTTTTTCCCCCTTGTCTTCCAAATCACTGATTAGATCCTCTGCTTCATCCAACCTACTGTTTATTTTGTCCAGTGTATTCTTCACTTCAGATACTATATTATTCATTTCTGATGGTTCTTTTTTGTGGTTTCTATGTCCTTTTCATGTTGTTGTAGTTCTCATTAAGTTCCTCATAGTTCTCACTACGTTCCTTGAGCATCCTTATAACCACTTTTCTAAACTCTATATCTGATTAATTGCTTGCCTCCATTTCATTTAGCTCTTTTTCTGAAGATTTATTTTGTTCTTTCATTTGGGGCATGTTTCTTTGTCTCCCCATTTTGTTTGCTTCTTTGTGTTTGTTTCTATGTATTAGGTAGATCTGCTATGACTCCCAGTCTTGGTAGAGTGAACTTATGTAGTAGGTGTCCTGTGGGGTCCAGTGGTGCAGTCTCCTCGATTACCTACACTGGATGCTCCAGGAATGTCCCTTGTGTGAGTTATGTGGGTTCTCTTGTTGTAACTGAGTTTTGATTGCTATTGCCCCATTTGTGCATGGGATCAACCCCCAAGCTGGCTGACTGTTAGGTTTAACCCTGACCATGGCATGTGAGCTGCTGTGCAGGTACTGACCACACAATGCAGAATTCACCTCAGCAAGGTCTGGTGCCTGCCAAGATCTCCCTTTGTATATGCCACTTGTGAAGCTTATTGGATCCTGCTGTGATATTGTCTGCAGCTAGTCACTGAATGTGTTGGTTTGGGGCCTCCAGGAGGGACACTAGTGTAGACCAATGTCAGATGCTGCCTGTGACTATCCTTGGGCAACCTGTTTGAGCTACAGAGTGGTCCACAGTTTGTGGCTGTCTCTACTGGGCCTGGGTATACATGGGAAGGACCAAGCTGCACACCAGAGCCAGCTATTACCAACGCTGGACTTGGGGACAGTTCAGCAAAAGTCCCTAGGCTCCTTGAAATCCATCTCTGCCTGCCTCTGCCCTGCTTGCTGTCTATTAGGCTCAGTCACCGAAAGAGCCTCTGGCAGGACTCGAGTTGCATGAGGTAGGTTCTCAGTGTCACTAGGTAGGGGCAGGTAGTGTTCACCAGATTGATACAGGTTCAAGCGCAATGCCAGTGCTGGGTCTGAGGCCACTCAGCAAAAGTCCCTGGGTACACCAAATCTAGTTACTACCTACTGGGTGCTTGCATACCTTTGTGGTGGAGCAGGATCTCAGGGAGTTGTCAGGGTGAGGCCATCAGAGTTTATCAGGCCCAAACAGACCAAGATTTGGCCGTGTGAAGGGAGGGCTATGCACTGCTTGGGCAAGCAAGGGAAAAATGGCCCCTATCCTACAACCACACAACTTAGTCTATCCCAGATTCTGCTGGGAGAAGCCCAAGCTCCGCAGGATGGGGCCTCCAGGAGTCAGGAGGATATGGCTAGCAGATCTCATGTGAGGGGGAAGCACCAGCCAGGTTTATAGAAAGTGGGGGAATGGTCCTCATCTCAAAGCCATAAAACTCAGTCACTAACACCCCTGAGTCTTCCCAGACCTCTGACCAAGGCAGCTGATTCCTAAACAGGACATAGGCTCCTCAGGGTGAGGTGAGAGGGAGTCCAGGGGATGGAGCTATTGCATTCTCCCTGGCTGGTACCATAAGGAGGGGAATGCTCCACCCAAGAAAGATGATGTCTGTGGGAGAATGACTCAGCTCAGGAATTTTGGAAGCTGTCCCTTCAGCTCTCTCCCCAGAGCTACAAACCTCAGACTTTCCTCACATGACTCTATTCCAGTTTGCTCTCCCTCTCCAGAGCCCGGGGTGAGGGGCTGCGAATCAAATGTTGTTGGCCCTTTAGAGGGTGCCTGTGTCTCTAGCAGATTCCTCTCTCTTCCTGACAGACAGAAACCCCACTGATTTTCACAGCCAAATGTTATGTTGGCACCTCTTTCTGACTCTGGTGCTCTGGGCTGGGGAGCCTAGAGTACAAGTTGAGACACCACTCTCCTCATGGTGAACTTTTGCAGCTGAGGTATCCATCCAGACATCCAGAATCTCATCCACTGCCCATGAGAGCAGGGCCAGCCCTTTTCACGTCTCTGCCCTTTCTTCTACCAGTCTCTTTGTGGCTTCTTCTGTAAATTCGTGCTTATAAGACTTCTCTTAAGCTAGTCTTCAGTTGATTATTCAGGATGATTGTTCTATAATTTAGTTTTAATTCCAGTTTGGGAGGAAGTGAGTATACCTTTTACCTACTCCACCACCATTTTCAGGAGGTTATTGGAATCTTCTTTTGAAAGACTGGATCAAACTACTGCATGAACTGGTTGACCCCTTGAACTCTGGCCCAATAGTATTTGCTATGGCCCTAACTTTCCTTTATCCTTTATTCTTTGGTCATTATTGTGTTATTTTGAGTTCTTATTTAAATTTTTTCTATAAAATTTGACTAATCTTATTTGTAGGCTTATGCAGTAAAATGCTGTGGTGGCTCCCAGTAACGAGTGAAATAAGATATGAATCAATCATTCATATAAGATAGCATGTAATTAAATTCAGGAAAAGAGCTTAATATGAATGATTATCAAAAATGTAAACTAAAACTAATAAAATAACTTATACACTTATTAAATTAGAAAAAAACTTCCCGGCCGGTGTGGCTCAGAGAATTGAGTGTCGTCCCATGGACTGAGAGGTCTGGTTCAATTCCTGGTCAGGGCTCATTCCCGGGTTGTGGGCTCAGTCCCCAGTAGGGGGTGTGCAGGAGGCAGCCGATTGATATATCTCTCTCATATCGATGTATCTATCTCTCCCTTTCTCTCTCTAAAAATTCAATAAAAACACATTTTTTAAAAATTAGAAAGACATGGTCTTAAACTAGAATAATACTCAGTGTTGTGGTAAAACTGACTTATTTGAAGCCAATTGATTAAAAATGAACACATGTAAATAGAAAATTTGAAGAGTGACTGCATTTTGACTTAGTAATACTATTCTTAGGAATTTATCTGGTGATAACAAATCAACTGAAGAAAAAAGATACATTCTTTGCAATACTGCATATAATAAACCAATATAGAAAGTAGGATGATAGTTCTAGAAGTGTGATAACTTCAATTATATGTCCAAAACATATACTTCTTTATAAGGATTAGAAGATAAATAATAGAGAAATAAAAATAGTTGTGCTAGGACATTGGGATTTAGGTTGCATTTTTAATTTCTTTAATGCTGTTAATTCTATGATGACATTCCTCTATTTAAGTGCACAGATCAGTATTAGTTTTATTTCTGGATTGTTTTGCTTACTTGATGCTGTGACAAAAACTGAGTTCTTTCCATGTATTGTAGAACTGTATACCTGAAACCTATATAATTTTACTAATGTCACCCCCAATAAATTTAATAAAAATGTTTTAAAGTATTGTAACAGGGGTCTGTTAGCAAAATAAAGTAATTTGCACAGAACTACTGGGTTACCTGTCCACTCTGACTCTACATCCCTGTGAGTTAAAAATTACCCTTTAATACATTCTGTTATATTCTAAAAAAAAAAAAAAAAAAAAAATACTAAGCTCTTTTATCTAAGTTGACAATGATTACTTACTGGGCTTTGGCAAGAAAATTGAATAAAGATGTTTGTTCCACAAAAGCAGAGAGAACAGCCCTCTCTTCAGGTAACCTTCATGTTCTGAAAAGGACAGCTTTTAATCTTCTGCTTCCCTCTGTTTATACCATCTGGGAAATGAGAAGAAAACATTTCTTGGCTTCTTGGCTTTTGTCCAAAGCTCCAACATCACAGATACTATGCTTCTCTCTTTCCTCCTATAATCCCAAGAAATTCACAAAATGGGAAACTGGTCCAGCTTTCTACTAAAAAGCACCCATTGCTTTCCTAAACAAAGATTTCCAGAACCTATGGAAGGGTCTTGGTTGAAACTGAGCTGCAGGTCTTACCGTTGTCAATTTAATGCAGACTCAGTAGGAAGGGCCCTGGCTGCTGTAGCACCTAATTTGTTAAATGATGACTTGGAACTAAAGCCTTGTATACTTCTGCCTTTCCTTTTAACAGCTAAACATAGGGTGTGCCAATCAGTTCAGCAGTGCTACCCCAGTTCTTCTTCAGTACTCTCATGATGCTGGTATGTCCTGGTTTCTGGTGAAAGAAGGCTGTTACCCAGCTTCTGCAGGCAAAGGATGTGAAGGAAACTCCCGAGAACTGAGTGAGCCTACCATATATCACACTGGAGACTTTGAAGAATGGACAAGAATCACCATTATTATTTCAAGGTCCCTTGCATCCAGGTAAAGTGGACTTTCTTATTACGTGCTATAGCTGCTGTTTCTTGGGAGCATATATTTGTCTCAATGTCTTTATTTCATGCATCTTAATAACCTAAAAGAATTCGTATAATCTAGTTTTATCTATTCAAGGAATAACTCTTGAGGAAAAGAGCACTAGAACAAAATTCCCAAAGCAGAGATGTGTGTGTGTGCACATGCACCCATTTACACTTGTGAAACAAATTTATTCATTTATTCATCCATTCCACAAATATTTATTGAGCACTGTTCTAGGCACTGGAGTACAGCCATCAAAAAAATGTTAAAGGCTAAAAGAGTTATGAGACATTATATCAGATTTCACTTTATATAGATTTTTGATAAATTAATGCCTCCCTGTATAGACAATTTGAAATATCTTGCAATATAAAATATCCCTTTTAGTGACCATTACAATAAATATTAAAACAATAGGGGAAAAGATTAAAATTCAGTTGACAGAGGAATGAGATAAATGGAACAAGAACTTCAAGTGAATTAGTTTCATTAATAGGGCAATAAATTTAACTCTTAGTTTCCTGTCAGCTAGAATAAAGGGGGAAAATATAGATTCATTTCATTCTCATTGTTGGGTAAAAAGAAAGAAAACATGTACATTCTGATTTTTTTTTAAAGATACACTTTTTCCATGCTCAATATTCTAGAATAAATATATAGCATATATATGTATTCTTATGTCAGGTAAAGTAGGTAACATAGAGATCAGTATTTTTAACTATTATTTTATGAAAGTTACAGGAACATTCGTCAAGTGGACACTTTTTAATTGAATGCTATAACATAACATTAAATTGTGATTCTATCAAGGCATTTCTGTACAGAGCTGAGATAATACAAGAAGTGTATTTGCACTGCTTTCTGCAGATGTAACTTAATATATGGTTGGTATACTCATTGGTGCCATTCAGCAATATATTCAGCTTGCTTCCTTCCTAGAATATTGTAGAATTATGCTATCCCCACACCCTTTGACGTGGTCTAATGAAATATGAGTGAAAATGAAACATGTGACTTGAAGAGCCCATGTGCATTTTGCCATGTTCTCTGCTTCATGTAGGCATATTTTAAGATGAAGCTTTCATTAATCTGGGTCCCTGCATGTCTACAAGAAGCAGACTTCCTTGCCAGCCTACACTGGACTTATAGCATTATCAAGAAATAAGCTTTTGTTAGGTTAAACCACTGAGATCGGGGTTGTTTGTTTCCACAGCATAACTTGCCTCATCCTGACTAATACAATGATAAAAGCTTAGCAATCTATAGGAGTGGCTTATTCATAAAGTTCTTGGAGACCATTCTGTTTATGAATCTTCCACCTAATTGAGCATCAACTTTGCTATGCATCATCTAAGCTGGTAGTGTTCTCTGCCGCCGTTGTTACTTAAATGTGCATCCCTCCAAAAATTATACCATAGACTTCAGTAGACAAACTTCCCATCCCAGCATCAGGCACAAAGTCACTGATCTCATGAACTACATCAGGTCAGGGTGTAGACATGGCTCCCTGGATATGGCTCCTCTTGTTCCATAGGCCTGTAAACCAAAAAGACATTATCTATCCCACCCATATCCAACACTGGAAAGACAATGACAGGATAACCACAATAGACACTCCCACTTTAAAAAAAAAAAAAAAGAGTATAGAGTGGGAAGCACATAGCAGCCTCTGGTTATAGGAATTCTGGAAGCCAGCAAGATACTTGTTACTAGCAACTCCCTCTTCCTCAATGTCCAGGACAAGAAAGTTTCCTGGATGAAGACAGTTCTGCTCCCTAATCTATTGTTCTTCCCAGATGTTGGTTCTACTCTCTAGGCTTCACCCTCTGAGACATCTTACATTTTCCATAAAAACATATCTGTGATTGTAGCTAAATAGCCATCTCCTCTTGCTTTCTGCTCATCTCAAGCTGGGCATGCAGCCCTTGTACTCCTCACCTCCACCAGTGCCTTTCTCTCCACGTGCGTTTCTGAAACTGTAGCCCAACCACTGCTCCTCCAAATAGATAGGTGCAGCACGCCATGAAGTTGGGGAGCGTCAGGTAGTGCATCTTTGCTGCAATGACTACAACATCAGGATGCTGGAAGACATCACTGTGAAAGCAGTCAACAGAATCAGGAGCCAAAAACACAAATCTGGCTTGAGTCCCCAAACCCAGATAATATACAGTAGAATCTGAAGCTGTAATTGGTTTGATGTTGGGTGGAGTAACCCTTGATAAAGCCACATGTGAGAAGTAAGAGAAACTTGTCTTTAATATCAGAAAGTGAGACAATATGTTAAGGCTACTGATATATCAATATTTTCTTGAACCTCAGTTTTTGGAAGAAGAAATATTCTCCATTGGAATCTAACTTCCTGGTTACTTTGAATACCATCCAGCTTATTGGTTGATGGCATTTCTGATGAAAAGCTCTCTACTAGAGAATAGTAAATATGTTTCTACTTTCACCCAAGTAAACGAGCTGTTGTTGGTCCTTCTGCAATATGTTAAACTCAGACATCTCCAAATACAGTGTTGGAAAGCTGAGAATTGTAAGTGTGAAAATTGTCAAAATTTGGAGCTATTTTGCCACAAAGCAACATGCTTATAACAGTTACTAGAACATTGCTCTTTCATAAATAATTCTAAGCTGATTTTCTCAAAGGAGAAGTTTGTGCTCATTTAATCCTCTTGGTTCTTGCCTACAGAGGAGAGACATTGGTGGTGGTAAATATATGTTGATACATTCCTCCTGACTCTCAGCAGCACCCCCACCATGCAGTATGCCTTGCAGCCTGTTCTAGGTTCCTTATGCAGAATGCAAAAAGTTGATATCTCTGGGGAGGGCTAGAAACACAGTTGCTTAGTAATGTGCAGAATGTCCCCTCCACCATCACCCATCATCTGTGCACCTCTGCACAAGACAGGCAGGTGCATGGGAACCTTCCTCATTTGAGAGGCAAATATAACACCTCTTCGAAGTGTTGTGATGGAAGAAGGTGGTGCAGAAACCAATACTCCTGGTCACTCAGGCATCCTCCAAACAAAGGTGATTGGTGAAGGTGACAAAGACAGAGTCTCATATTTTATTTCTTCCTTATCTTAGACATGCAGAGCAAAGGGAAAGTTTTGTTCAATAATTTGAATAGTCAAATCACACTATGGTTTATTTCTAGTAAAACCACAGAAGATTAAATTCTGTCTTTTCCTCAATCATTACTTCCTTCAGTTCCTTTACAGACCTTCCTGACTATCAGGTCAGAGACCTCTATTACATGCTCTCATAGTTTGGTGTCTTGCTTAATGGTGATAGTTATCAGAGTTGTATATTCACATTTCTTTGTGCAGGGACTTGATCAAATGTGTCTCCTCACTCAACTGTGGACTACATAAAGGCAGGAACGATGTAGGATTTATGCCTAGCCCTGGCATGTTATAGGCACTTGGTAAATGCTGGTTGAATGAAGGGATGTTGAATGAGGAATAAGGACCAGCAATAGGTGATTTGCTACATTGAAGACACCTCCTTTTTTAAAGTATGTTTTCCATAATAAATTCAGTGCTGTTCAGCAAGAAGTCATTGTTCTGAAGTCTACCATGTCTCTCTGAAAAGGAATGACTACTGCATGCACACATGTGCATCTATACACTAATATTAATAATTTCAAAGCTATATCTCCTCCATTAAAAAAAAACTATGTGGAATCTGGACATTCTTATTAGCTTAACTTTGGCTGAGTTGTTTCCTCCCTTCTCATGGTCTCTCTATGATTATGTTTTTTTGTTTTTTTTTTGTTTTTTTTTTTTGATGTTGGTCTTTTTTTTTTTTTTTTTTATTAATTTACTTATGTTACAGATGATTCTCCTTTTTTCCCCCATTGACACCCCCCTCCCCTTCCCTCCCTGTCCCGTCCCCGTTTTGTTGTCCATGTCCATTGGTTATGAGTACATACGTACAAGTTCTGTGTTCATCTCTCCCCTCCCCCGCCCCCTCTTCTGGCAGATATCAGCCTGTACCCCACTTCCACGTCCCCCGGACTACCCTGCTCCTCCCACTGTTATGTTCATTATATTCCAGAAATAAGTGAGATCATATGATGTTTGTCTTTCTCTGCTTGGCTTGTTTCACTTAGGATAATAGTTTCCAGGTCCTCCCATGTCGACGCAAAGGATAAGAGATCGTCCTTTCTTAACGCTGCATAGTACTCCATTGTGTATATGTACCACAGCTTTTTTATCCATTCGTCTACTGATGGACATTTGGGCTGTTTCCAGATCTTCGCTATTGTAAATAGCGCTGCTATGAACATGGGGGTACATGTATTCTTTCTGATTGGTGTTTCAGGTTTCTTCGGGTATATTCCTAGGAGTGGGATCACTGGGTCAAATGGTAATTCAATTTTTAATTTTTTGAGGTAACGCCATAGTGTTTTCCATAGTGGCTGCACCAGTCTGCACTCCCACCAGCAGTGTACTAGAGTCCCCTTTTCTCCACATCCTCGCCAACACTTGTTGTTTGATGCTTTGTTGATGGTGGCTATTCTGACAGGTGTGAGGTGATACCTCATTGTTGTTTTAATTTGCATCTCTCTGATGATTAGTGAAGTTGAGCATTTCTTCATATGTCTCTTGGCCGTTTGTATGTCCTGTTTGGAGAGGTGTCTATTTAGTTCCTCTGCCCATTTTTTAATTGGGTTCTTTGTCTTCCTTTTGTTGAGATGTATGAGCACTCTATATATTTTGGAAATTAGTCCCTTATCTGATATATCATAGGCAATTATGCTCTCCCATACAGTAGGTTGCCTTTCCACTTTGATGGTTGTTTCTTTTGCTGTGCAGAAGCTTTTGAGTTTGATGTAGTCCCATGTGTTCATTTTTTCCTTTATTTCTGTTGCCTTAGGTGATATATCAGTGAAAATTTTGCTGCGTATGATGTCTGAAATTTTGTTGCCTACATTTTCTTCTAGGATTCTTATGGAGTCATGAGTCACATTTAAGTCTTTTATCCATTTTGAGTTAATTCTTGTGTATGGTGTAAGTTGATGCTCTAGTTTCATTTTTTTGCATGTAGCTGTCCAATTTTCCCAACACCATTTATTGAAGAGGCTGTCTTTGCTCCATTGTATGCTCTTACCACCTTTGTCAAATATTAATTGAGCATACTGTCTTGGGTCAATTTCCGGATTCTCTGTTCTGTTCCACTGGTCTATGTGCCTGTTCTTGTGCCAGTACCAGGCTGTTTTGATTACAGTAGCTTTGTAGTATAACCTGATGTCCGGTATTGTGATCCCTCCTACTTTGTCCTTCTTTTTCAAGATTGCTGTAGCTATTTGGGGTCTTTTTTGGTTCCATATGAACTTCTGAAGTATTTGTTCTAGTTCTGTGAAATATGTCGTTGGTATTTTGATGGGGATTGCATTAAATCTGTAGATTGCTTTGGGTAGTATGGACATTTTAATGATGTTAATTCTTCCAATCCATGAACAAGGTATGTGCTTCCACTTTTTTATATCTTCCTCTATTTCTTTTTTCAATGTCCTGTAGTTTTCTGTAAATAGGTCCTTTACTTCTTTGGTTAAGTTTATTCCTAGGTATCTTAATTTCTTTGCCGCGATGGTAAATGGGATTGTTTTTTTAGTTTCTCTTTCTGTGAGTTCATCATTGGTGTATAAGAATGCCGTCGATTTCTTGACGTTAATTTTGTATCCTGCTACTTTGCCAAATTCATTTATTAAGGCTAGTAGATTTTTGATGGAGTCTTTAGGGTTTTCTATGTATAATATCATGTCATCTGCGAATAATGACAGTTTCACTTCCTCCTTTCCAATTTGGATCCCTTTTATTTTTTCTTCACGTCTGATTGCTGTGGCTAAGACTTCCAGTACTATGTTAAATAAGAGTGGTGAAAGTGGGCATCCTTGTCTTGTTCCTGTTCTTAAGGGAAATGCTTTTAGTTTTTGTCCATTGAGTATGATGTTGGCTGTAGGTCTTTCATATATGGCCTTTATAATGTTGAGATATGATCCCTCTATTCCCAAATTGCTGAGCGTTTTTATCAGAAATGGGTGCTGGATTTTGTCAAATGCTTTTTCAGCATCTATTGATATGATCATGTGGTTTTTATCTTTCATTTTGTTTATGTGATGTATCACATTTATTGATTTGCGTATGTTGTACCAGCCTTGCATCCCTGGGATGAATCCCACTTGGTCATGGTGAATAATTTTCTTGATGTATTGCTGGATCCGATTTGCTAGTATTTTGTTCAGGATTTTGGCATCTATGTTCATCAGGGATATTGGCCTGTAGTTTTCTTTCTTTGTAGTGTCTTTTTCTGGTTTTGGGATGAGAATTATGCTGGCCTCATAAAACGAGTTTGGAAGTCTTCCTTCTTCTTGAATTTTTTGGAATAGTTTGAGGAGAATGGGTGTTAGTTCTTCTTTGAATGTTCGGTAAAACTCCCCCGTGAAACCGTCAGGGCCTGGGCTTTTGTTTGCTGGGAGAGTCTTGATTACATCTTCAATTTCCTTCGTTGTTATTGGCCTGTTCAAGTTTTCTATCTCTTTCCGATTCAGTTTTGGGAGACTATGTGTTTCTAGAAATGTGTCCATTTCGCTTAGATTGTCGAATTTGTTGCCATACAAATGTTCATAGTATTTGCTAACGATCCTTTGTATTTCTGTGGTGTCAGTTGTTACTTCTCCTCTTTCATTTCTGATTTTGTGTATTTGGGTTCTCTCTCTTTGTTTCTTGGTGAGTCTAGCTAAGGGTCCATCAATCTTGTTTATCTTTTCAAAGAACCAGCTTTTTGTTTTATTGATCCTTTGAATTGCTTTTTTGGTCTCCATGTCATTTATTTCTGCTCTGATCTTTATTATTTCCTTCCTTCTACTTGCTCTAGGGTTTTCTTTTTGTTTGCTTTCCAGTTCTTTAAGTTGTGAGGTTAGGTAGTCAATTAGAAATTTTTCTTCTTTCTTAAGGTGGGCCTGTAGTGCTATGAACTTCCCTCTCAGAACTGCTTTCGCAGTATCCCATAGGTTTTGCGTTGTTGTGTGTTCATTTTCATTGGTTTCCAGAAATTTTTTAAATTCTTCCTTGATCTCCATGGTAACCCATTCATTGTTCAGTAACATGCTATTTAGCCTCCATGTGTTCATATGTTTTTGCATGTTCTTGTTGCAGTTGATTTCTAGTTTCATGCCATTGTGGTCTGAGAAGATGCTTGATATGATTTCAATCTTCTTGAACTTGTAGAGACTTAGTTTGTGCCCTAACATATGGTCTATCTTTGAGAATGTCCCATGTGCATTTGAGAAGAATGTGAATTCTGCAGTTTTGGGGTGTAGTTCTCTGTATATATCTATTAAATCCATTTGATCTAGTGCTTCATTTAGAGTCTCTGTTTCCTTGTTGATTTTTTGTCTAGATGATCTATCCAGTGATGTCAGTGGGGTGTTGAAGTCTCCTGCTATGATTGTATTGTGGTCGATTTCTCCTTTGAAGTCTTCCAGAAGATTTTTAATATATTTTGGTGCTCCTATATTGGGTGCATATATGTTTACCAAGGTTATATCTTCCTGTTGGATAGACCCTTTCAATATTATGTAGTGGCCTTCTTTGTCTCTAGTTATGGTCTTCAATTTGAAATCTAATTTATCAGATATGAGTATTGCTACCCCAGCTTTTTTTTCCTTTCTGTTTGCTTGGAAGATTTTTTTCCATCCCTTTACTTTCAACCTATGTGCGTCTTTTGTTGTGAGGTGGGTCTCTTGTAAGCAACATATGTGTGAATCATGCTTTCTTATCCAATCAGCTACTCTGTGTCTTTTTATTGGAGCATTCAGTCCATTTACATTTAAGGTGATTATTGATATGTACTTATTTATTGCCATTTTTGTACAGTGTGGTTCTAATTATCTTTCTATTTCTTCTAATAATTATAGCAGTCCTTTTAACATGTCTTGCAGTGCTGGTTTGGTGCTAATATATTCCCTTAGCCTTTTTTTGTCTGGGAAGCTCTTTATTTGACCTTCTATTTTGAATGATAATCTTGCTGGATAGAGTAGTCTTGGATTCAGATCCTTGTTTTTCATGACCTTGATTACTTCATGCCATTCCCTTCTGGCCTGTAGTGTTTCTGTTGAGAAGTCAGATGATAGCCTAATGGGGTTTCCTTTGTAGGTAACCTGTTGTTTATCTCTTGCTGCCTTTAGGATTCTCTCTTTGTCTTTGATTTTTGGCATTTTAATTATTATGTGTCTTGGTGTGGGCCTGTTTGGATTCTTCTTACTTGGGGCTCTCTGTGCTTCTTGAACTTGAATGCTTTCTTCCTTCACCAGGTTAGGAAAGTTTTCTGTCACTATTTCTTCAAATATATTCTCTAACCCTTTCTCATTTTCTTCTTCTTCAGGGACTCCAATAATGCGAATGTTATTACGTTTCCAGTTGTCCCACAGTTCTCTTAAGCTATCTTCCTGTTTTTTCATTGTTTTTTCCTTTTGGTTTTCTGATTGATTGATTTTTTCTACTCTGTCTTCTAATTCACTGATCCGGTCCTCTGCTTCCTCTACTCTGCTGGTCAATCCTTCCAATGTGTTCTTTATTTCTGCTATGTCATTCTTTATTTCCACTTGGTTGGTTTTCAGTGTTTCTATATCTTTACTCATGGTGTTGATGTCCTTACTCATGCTGTTTAGTTTCCTCAAGATCATGGCTCGGAACTCTCCCTCTGATAATTTGCTTAGCTGCACTTCATTTATCTCATCTTCGGTGGAGTTCTCTTGTTCTTTCATTTGGGATCTGTTTCTTTGTTTCACCATTTTTGCTATCCCAGTGGGTTTTGGGGCCTGCCAAATTTTCCCTGTGGGTGTTGGTGTTCTGGTATTTGTGGCTCCCTCTACTGGGTTTGAATGAGCGTGGAGGGCCCTCCTTCAACACCTCTATCAAGTCTCACTTTCCTGGGTAGATATGCAAGCTCAGGAAAGGTTTAGTTATGCTCTGGCTTTTTGCCTGGAGGCTATTAGCCTCAGTTACTTGAAAAGCCTTAGGATCTCAGTTGAATGAGGACCTCCCTCAGATGTTTGCAGTGTAAGAGGGTTTCCGAGGGTGGGGCCAATGCTGGTTGTTAATGAGCCTCAATTTGCATTTCTTTACCTCTTTACCTCACCTGGGAATCTCTGAGGGAGGGGCTTCCACAGCTCCAGGAAGGAGCGAACTTCGCTGCAGGTCTGTGCAATTGGGAAGGAGGGGCTGGCCACCACTGTCCTTTGTGGCCACAGCTCAGCACAAACTCTGAGCGCCCTCCAAATCCCAGGTGTCCCCTCAGAGTTCCAGTCCAGTCCGCCCTCCCTCTGTCGGAGCCCCAGGTGAGAGGCTGTGGCTATTTAGCGGTCTGTCCCGGCTCTCTGCGCTTTGGAGTAGCTGGGGCTCTTAACCCCGAGGGCGGGCACCGCCACCGCCGCTCCCAGCTAAGGTCGCCGCGCTGGGGCCGCTGCTCCTAGCCGGGGCTGTCGCTCCTAGCCGGGGCTGCCGCTCCCAACCGGGGCCGCGGCTCCTAGCCGGGGCCGTAGCTCCCCACCGAGGGCGTCTCTCACAGCTGGGGCCGCAGCCCCCCACCGAGGGCGCGATTCCCAGCCGGGCCGCAGTTCCCCGCCGCGGGCGCGTTTCCCAGCCGGGCCGCAGTTCCCCGCCTCGGGCGCGGTTCCCAGCCGGGGCGCAGTTCCCCGCCGCGGGCGCGGTTCCCAGCCGGGCCGCAGTTCCCCGCCGCGGGCGCGAGTTCCCCGCCGAGGGCGCGTCTCCCAGCCGGGGCCGCAGTTCCCCGCCGCGGGCGCGGTTCCCAGCCGGGGCGCAGTTCCCCGCCGCGGGCGCGAGTTCCCCGCCGAGGGCGTGGCTCCCAGCCGGGGCTGCGGCTCCCAGTCGAGGACGCAGCTCAGAGCCGGTGGCGACGCCCACAGCCGAGGGCAGAGCTCCCAGCTGGGGCCGGAGCTCACAGCCAAGGTCGCTGCTGTCCGTGGGCTCCTAGCCGCCACCCTCACGCGTCTCCGCAGATCCTACCAGGCTCAGTCAGTGTCCCTGGTTGTGTGGTCCTCTCCCACTGCTTTTCTGTTGCTTTTTCCGACGATTTGTTTTTATTTTAGTTGTAATTCCCGTTTGATCCTGGGAGATCGTCTGTGTAGCTTCCATTCACTCCACCGCCATTTTCCTTCAATGATTATGTTTTTTAATAAACTTGTTAGTACTTCCTTTTATTCCAGCAACCCAGAGGTTGCTAAATTACTTGTGCTCAACTCCAAGATTGTGCTACTGAGAGGAGAACAGAATAGCAGCAGGCAGCAGGAACCAGGCACAACTTGGAGAAATTGCAATGAAGCAAAGCTTGCCTGCATCATGATCAGTGAACCCTCTTTGATTTGCACCTTCCAATTAAAAATCAACTAGCAAAGATTAAAAGAAGGAAAAGAGGTACCAGCTCTTGCCCTTTCACTCTGGAATATATGTTTGCAGTAAGGGCTCTCATCTATGGTTCACCATGTTCTGGACTCACCCTATTAACAAAATGATTAATCATTTTGTTTTATTTAAATATGGATTCATTAATACTGAGCTCCTGAGATCCTTCACCCTCTCAGATATCTAACAGCACACTGTGCTTCTTGGTTCTGTAGCAGCCTTAGGATCTGCAAACAGGGGTGCTGCCTTCTCTCTAGCCAGATTAGACCTTGATTTTTTTTTTAATATTACAATGAAAATTACAGGACCCCAAGAATCAGATAGGTCAAAGGGCTTCACTCGCCCCTCATCCACTATCAAATTACCAAATCTTCTAGATTTCTACCTAAAGGTAAGATTCTTCAATCTTCTGAACGCATCTGGGCCCTCAGTCTGAGGCTGTTCCTTCCATGAAGCAGGGTTGATAGAGAGATGCCACCATCTTGCCCAGGTGGGAGAGCTTGGGTGGCGAAAAGAAGGTGTTCTTACATCTTTTTTTGTTTTTCTTTCCACCCTAACCCTAACTTTATTCTATGGGGTAGAAGTTGTAGATCCATATTTCTCTGGGTTCTATTAAAGAAAAATAAAAAGAAAAGGCAACTATGACTTCTAATCAAATAGGACTTATATCAGGGAATTAGTGTATTTTCCTCTTTATTATAGATATGCAGCTTATATTGTGGAAGGGACACAGAGGCCGTACCATTTTCCTTAAGAGCAATTGGCAAAAGCTAATGTTTATCAATTCCATTTACTTCTTTGGGGGGGGGGGGGGAATTACTTTTATTAAAATACTAAAAAATTTAATAACAATGGGAACATTGACCTCTAAGAAAGCATATGTCTCCTCGTTGAATTATTTCCACTTTTACATGTGTTGTCAGGCATGAAAGTCGCATTTAATTTACTTTACAAGAGCTCCTCCATATCCTTCTCCCCAAACTAGAAAAATATCTTCACAGGCTAATTAACATTACAGCCCTAATGGGAGGAATTTTCCCAAGGTCCATGACTCTATACTGTATTTCCTTTTTTCTTTTCCCTTCTTTTTTCTTTTGTTTTTGCTTTGTTTTTCTAATACTTAACTATCTTTTACCTTAAAAAATAATACCAATATATTTTGAATTAGCTCCAAAGAAAAGAAAAGATATGTTCACCTTCCTCTTAACACACTGAAGAATGTGTGTTAAGACTTTGTGTTAAGAAACAAGTAATCTCTGAACACTTTTACTCCTAGTAAACAACACTGTTGGTTACATTTTCCAATTGGCTAAAGTGGGTAACTTAAAACAATAAAGAAAAAAACCATTGTTATAGTTCAATGTTGCCAAATTAGCAAAGCTATTTGAAGAGGCAGAAAGAAATGTGTTCTGATACTGACATATTTTTACAATAGAAGAGGGAAGGAGACATCTTTGTTTACAGTTATGTGACAATTTTCATTAATATCTAAGATTCTTTACCCTTGTTTACTGATTCACTCCAAAGTCTATAAATATTGGCAGCAAAATTAATTGACATCTAGGTAGTCTAATCCATCTTTCCTCTTTGGTATCAGTAGAACTGAGGAAGAAAATGTATTTTCCTGGTATGAAATTATAGATGTGTGCAAGTTTTCATATGTTTAAGAAGAAATGATATGTATTGAAAGGATTGAAAAGACTGAAAAGCAACTGGGACAGGTTTTAGTTTGGCAGCCTCAAAACTGTTGTTGGGGTAGGAAGACTGGGCAACAGCCCAGCCCACTGGTGTTCCAGGATTTTGAAGCCCTGGGACCAGGTCCATCCTTTGTTCATTGGCAGTTAACAGTGTTCACTGACAGCCCAGCTGGTTGCTAAGAGTTCATAGAATGAGTGTCTTGGAGATTTGCAGATGAAAAGTGAAGAGGAAAGCAACAGGTGGGAATAGAGCTGTCAGTACAAACTTAACTCTTCACTACCAGAATCATGCCAAAGGCAAAGAGCCAGAGTCCCTTTGTATGTTCTGGCAAAGAACATTCTATCTGATGGTTTCAAAAATTTCCAAATAGCCTCTTAAAACATACAAGTAAAAACCTATAATATGTTCCTGGACATCAAAAGTCTTTTGTACCTGCTATTTCCTGATATTGAAACATTTATGCTGAAGAAGAAATCAAAAAGTTTTGAGAAAGATCTGAGTGAGACACCTTGTGAAGGTTAAGTGTCCAATCAAGCAGACATGACGTTCAAATAAATATTTAATCTCTCTTGAATTCTTTTAAGTGTTGTATAGTTCAGTGCTTAGCTATGAGATGTTGGTATAAGAAGCACGTGTTATTTTTCCCAACAGTAAAATCAGATTCCGATGGATCCAGGAAAGCAACTCACAGAAAAATGTGCCTTCCTTTGGTTTGGATGGAGTGTACATATCTGAGCCTTGTCCCAGTTACTGCAGTGGCCATGGGGACTGTGTTTCAGGGGTGTGTTTCTGTGACCTGGGGTACACCGGTAAGGCCTCAGACATGTGTCTGATTGTTTTTAAAATATGTATCTCTAGTTACTATAGTTCATATTACTTCTTCCAAGGAAATTCTAAGTTTATTCTTCTTTACGTT
Source organism: Tadarida brasiliensis (assembly GCA_030848825.1). NCBI lineage: Eukaryota > Metazoa > Chordata > Mammalia > Chiroptera > Molossidae > Tadarida > Tadarida brasiliensis. Next base: position 52,997,611 of record CM061267.1, read on the forward strand.
CTAACTGTAGGAATTTGCAACCCAAGCACATGAGGTGCTAAAATATTTTGTAGTTTTGAGCTGTCTAAGGAAGAAAAATATAACACAAATTTTTTTATTGATTTGAGAGAGGGAGATGAAGGGAGAGAGAGAAAAACATCGATTTGTTGTTCTATTTATTTATGCATTCAGCCCTGGCCGGTTGGCTCAGCAGTTAGAGCGTCAGCCTGCGGACCAAAGAGTCACGGGTTTGATTCCGGTCAAGGGCATGGACCTTGGTTGTGGTTCAACCCTGGCCCTGGTCAGGTTGTGCAGGAGGCAAGCAGTTGATATATCTGTCTCACATCAATGTTTCTCTCTCTCTCTCTCTCTCTCTCTCTCTCTCTCTCTCTCTCTCTCCCCCACTCTATCTGAAGATAAATGAGAAAAAAAATATCAATCCTTTAAAAAAAATGTATTTATGCATTCATTTGGTTGCTTCTTGTATGTGCCTTGACCGGATATCAAACCTGCAGCCTAGCATATCAGGATGATGCTCTAACCAACTGAGCTACCTGGCCAAGGCCAACAAAACATTTTATTAGTAATAATAATAATAATTAACATTGCTTGAGTTCCTAATTCATGCTAGGCACTATAGTAAGTGCCTTTTATTTCATTTCATTTAATTCTAACAATAACCCTGCGCCATAATACTGTTGTTTTTCCTGTTTACATTTGAGGAAACTGAGGCACAGAGAGATTAAGTAACTCTGACAAGGTCACACAGCTAGGAGTTGCTGGAGCTAGGCTTCAGACCCTTGTCATTTTCTAAAACCCAGGTCCAAGCTCTTAATCACTTGACTGCAAGGGCCCCCTGGGCTCTTTACATTGCTTTTTATAAGAAATGTAATTATATATATTTAAAGTAAAAATCAACTTATGAAATGATAAATCCAAGACTACCAAGGAGAACTTCACAAGAAAAGTATTTTCTGACCACAGTCACTGTTGAATGTTGTTATAAGCAAAAATAAAAAGGGAGCTGAAATTAAAGAGAAAATATTATAAGCTACAAAATCTTTTTTAGAACTTTTCCTGGAGGCAGCTTCAAATGGATTATGCCCAGCTTTTCAGAGCCCTTCCCTTCTGGAGCGTGACCAAAGGCAAACATATGTTGTTACAGGCCTTCTGTGTTGAGCGCTGTCACTCATGGTTTCTGGGTGGTTTTTAATATCTGGGGTTAACTCCCCCTATTGATCCTCTAATAGGACAACAAACAAACTAATTTTATTGTGGAAAAAATCTATCTCTTAATTGTAGACAAAATCTATTTCTCAGTTTGTACAAATCCTCTGAGTAGCAAGAGCCATGGAAATGTGTGGTTCCCAATGTCTCCCTATTAAAAAATAAACAATTATAGTCCGGCCGGTGTGGCTCAGTGGTTGAGCATTGACCCATGCACCAAGAGGTCGCCAGTTCGATTCCTGGTCAGGACACATGCCCAGGTTGTGGGCCAGATCCCCAGTGGGGGGCATGCAGGAGGCAGCCAGTCGATGTTCTCTCTCATCAATGTTTCTATCTCTCTCTCCCTCTCACTTTGTCTCCCTCTAAAAAAAATCAATAAATGAAAAAAAAAAGTTTTTTTAAATAAACAATTATAGAGGCAAAATAGTGTTTCTGATGATGGTAATGATGGCTGTATTTCAGTCAGACAATTGTGAGATGCAAATTTTCATGTGGTTTCTTTCTCCTAACACCTATGCAAATGCTTCCTTTGTCCATGTGCTGAATGTACCTTATAATGTGTAAGGATTTCAACAAAGCCTCTCTCCTATGTATTTCTTTTCTCGGAAGCTGCACAAGGAACCTGTGTGTCTAATGTGCCTAATCACAGTGAGATGTTCGATAGGTTTGAGGGGAAGCTCAGCTCTCTGTGGTACAAGATAACCGGAGGCCAGGTTGGAATCGGCTGTGGAACGCTTAATGATGGCAAATCTCTCTACTTCAATGGCCCAGGGAAAAGGGAGGCGCGGACTGTCCCTCTAGACACCAGGAATATCAGGTTTGTAGTTAATTGGTACACTTCTCCATGAACATTGTATTTACCATGCCGTATGGTCTCTAAAAATTCTGTTCTGTTATTGAGGGTTTACATAATAATGTTTCTCTATATCAATTCTGGTATGTAAAAATGAAGCATAACTTTAAGTCTGTAATAAAATAGGTCATTTCTACAAAATGTATACCACAATTCCTTCATCGGTATACGGTCATCACCTAGGCTTGTGTGTCAGCTTGGTTTTCTAAAGTTCTGCATTATTATGGAGACAATTTGGTATTGTTTTTAATATATCAGGTAAAATAAAGATTTTATCAACTTTAAATTTTGTGTCTGAACATGATGCATCCCATTTATCTGTTTGTCTTCAAGTAATGAAAACTTTCCAGAATTTTTAAATACCTACACTGACACCTACTGGTAAAATAAATAACTGCTTGGTTTTAAGGTCAAATGAAATAGTAGCACACCTAAAATAAAACTATGCTTTTTTATAAAAAAAAAACAATTAAATTATTTGAAAATTGAGAGAAAGGAAAGTGAAAAAATGTTTGAAATTTTTATTCTCACTAAAATCTGGGGTTCTGTGTCCTCTATTCTGCTTCCAATCTCTGGCCCCTCCCTCTGAGCCAGGGAAGGGTACAGGCCCATAGGCCCTCCAGTGGACTGAGGCCCAACCTCATTCACACGGAGTGAGGGTCGGTCGTGAAAATTAAACCATCTCAGTTTAAATCAGTAATATCGGTAATTATCTGGCCCTAAACAAATGTAGCGTTCAGCATTTTTTTTTTACCCAGAACATCTATTGTGTGACTAATCATTGAAATTCTTAAGATGAACTGGATGCTGCCCTCTTGGATTTAAGTGTTGCTCCTTCAGGGAATCCATGCCGGAATCTGGGGCATACACTTTTAGGTGCCTCGGACGACCAGTCCGGGTGTGTGTCCTGGCTTAGCCTTGGCACTCCGGTCACACTTCCCCCTCCGCTGGGCGGGTAGCCACCCTTGCAGCAGGTGGACTTCGGCAGGTGCAGGCCGTGGAGCAACGGCGGCGCCCAGCGTGTGCATCTCCTGGCGTGCAGGCCAGACCATTTCCCTTTGTCATCTCGCTTCTTCCGCAGAGACCAAAGAGCTCAGCTTCTTACTGTTAACATTTTTCCTCATCTTGAGTGTCCAAGAATAGTATTAGCTTGATTTAAGGAATTCCGATTTCAGTGGTTTCATTTAATTACATCAGACTGTCAAAATGAAATGGGGTTAAACTGTTTCCTTTTGTTTAGATCATTATTACAGAATAAAATTAATGTCATATTAATTTTTTTTTTTTTTAGTGGTTACAGAATGACTCTGTTGTTTCTGCTTGTCATATGCCCTTAATGTTTAAAAGTAAAACTTAAGAATTTTAGGACTTGTGCGTGTGTGTCAAAACATGAAAGATTAAATCTCTTCTGAATTCACCTATTTGTAAGTAAACGAGTTTTTTTTTCCCTCCCAGACTCGTTCAGTTTTATATACAAATTGGAAGCAAAACTTCAGGCATTACCTGCATCAAACCAAGAGCTAGAAATGAAGGTAAGCTGCTATATTTGATAGAAATTACAGTTACTATTGGCGAATTAGTTCTTTTATCTCCCGAAGTTGGACCAGGATTTTGCAGACTTGATCCACTACCCTGAATCATTCCTTTTCTTTCTTCTGCGTCTTTGAATGGGTAGCTGCACAGAGCCATGATCTTTAAGATTCCTCATCCAGATCCTTAAGCCTGAAAAGCATCATGGCTGCTCTGGGTCAAAGTATATTTGTTTTAGGGAACCCTGATCATTTATAACATTCCACAGGGAGAAAAAAATAGCAGAGACTTTTATATTCAGCACAGGAGCTAGAAATTTGTTTGCATGGGTCATTACTGAATGCAGATCAAATGCTACTTTCTGCCCATAAACATTCTGGGGGTACTAGAGTCCTTGGGTGGAAGGAATACTTCTTGGTCATAATAAACATGAACTTTAACTGAATGTACATTATATGCAAGGCACTGTTCCTGTTTTATAGATATAGAAGCTAAGTTACAAGGAATTCAAGTAACTTACCCAAGATCATGCAGCTAGTAAGTGATTGAACAGGGATTCAAACCACTCACACTGGATCCAGACACCATGACTTAACCACCATGTTATACTGACTCTCTCCTTGCCCAGACCTCTGCTCTCTCAGCATCCATACCATCTTCTGCCTCAGTGCTTCAGTTCTGAAAGAAATGCAGAAAGGCTTCAAGCATACAAGGTGGCCTTCAGGAGCTCTACAGTTATGATGAGGTTCCTTAAGGGACTCTGAATGTGAATTGGCTCCTAGCACAAAATCCATGGGCTTCTCAAATGGGTCCTCCTCCACACCTTGATCTCATAAATGGCATGTGAAGAGTTTTACAGCTTCTAAGTTTGTTATTATCTCAGGCATTGGCTTAAACAGTACCTGTAAGCCAGGAGAACTACTGACAGCTCTATTCAGTTCTAAATGTCCTTGGCCATAATCAGCACTAACTGAAAGCTTTTGTGAGTTTTTCTGAGTATCTCAGTACTTTTAGTCTAGTAATTATCCAGATCATCTATTTACTGAAATAGCAGTCTAGAAACTTTTATAGACCATTTTGTGTTCTCTAATCTCTTCAACAAGTATTTATTAAGAGTCTGCTGTAAACCAGACACTGTTCTAGTGAGCTGCAGATACAGTGTCACCAGAAGACTGATGTATCAGTCATGATGAACAAGGTTATGCTGCAATAACAAACACCTCTCTAAATCTCAGTGAGTTTAAAAAAACGACTTCTCCTTTGTGCTACATTTTCATCGTGGACCATCTGAGGTCCTCATTGCAGCACCCAGAATAATGAAGCAGCTGCTGGGTAGATTCTGGGTATTGCCAGCCATGTAACAAATGGAAAGCGAGAGTGTGGTGGCTGGGACAAGAAGTGCAAACTACCATGTGCCAGAAGGGGAAGAACCAGTGTGGCACTGTTGACCACAGCCACTATATGTCACAGCTCCCTGAAGAAGTGACATAGAAATAGAAATCTAAAGGACGAGAAGGAGCCAGCACAGCTCAGGGAAAGTTTACCAGGCAGAAGAAACCACAAAGGCCATGAGGTGGAAAAGAACTGTGCTTTTGGAGGAACAGAAAGAAGGCATGTGGCTTGGGTCTCATTAAGGTTGGGGAAGTGGTATATAATAAGGAACAGTCAGGAGCTGGGTCATTTAGGGTCTTGCTGACCATGGTAAGGAGATGGGGTCTGAATCCATGTGTCGTCGAAAGCAACTGAAGATTTTTAGGCCAGCCAGCAACATAATATGATAAGTGTTTATAAGATTACCCTATAGAAACTCTATGAAGTTTAAAACAAATGAATATTTCTCAAGCACATGCTTTTCCCATGCAGAGGTAAGAGCTTTGAGGAGTGCAAAAAAAAAAAAAAAAAAAAAGATGGAGTTCTGTCCTCAGGACCTTGTTTTCTGATTGGAGAGGTAGAGCATTTGGATGTTCTCTTTAACCCTTGTAATAAAATTACTATTTCGAAATAGTTTGTGGTGGGGATAGTGTTGCAATTGTGTACATGACTCTTCTGAAAATTACCAATCCGTACCCCTATTTGTATATGAGCTACAAATAAACACAACCTCTGGCCAAAGTGTAATAGAAAACATCCACTTTTCACAGGTATTAGGCTGTCCTCTATACTTAACCTCTGGTTACAGTACTGTTACATGCCCTTTGGGGCAAATTCCCTTAGGGTCCCTTTAGGAAAAAGCAACTTCTGCTCAGCTGCTCTTGAGTCATTTTCTTGAATTCACTGCTAGCCATGTAATTCACATCCCACAGGCATTTCTTAGCCTTTTATTGAAATCTGGTTGTTAAAATGTAAATCTTTCTAAATCCTTGAACACATCTTTTTCAGTGATGAAAGTAAAGATTTTTTACTTACCCAAGCTGAAGCCTCAATTTACATATTTGGAATTAAAATCAAAATTAGGCAATTTTCAATAAGACTGGGCAGAATGCAGATGGAGATGTAATTTAAAAAGAGAAATGTTTTACACGCCTTAAACACTCAGTAGATGAGCTGAAATGGCTTGGTTCACTCAGATGTGCAGTGTGTTAGATGACACAGCTAATGAGGCTCAGCAGTTGATATAAAATATGGACATTGCTGTTTCCCCTTATTGCATGTCTCCGCTCTTCCATACTTCTCAGGGAGGCGTTTCTTTATTGTCCTTTGGAATTGGGGGTTCTCATCTCTGCAGACTTTGTTGCTGCCTGAAGGTATATGTGACTCTCTCTGAAAAAGTAATGAGGAGAAAGGCAACACGCGGAAAACAAATGGAGTATGGACCTCTTGAGCCATACCTCTCATATCTTAATGTACATCTGAATCTCTTCGGAGATTTTTTCAAATGCAGATTCTGATTTAGTAGGACTGGGCTAGTATTCCACATAACAAATTACTCCAAAACTGAGTGGCTGGAAGCAACAAGCATGCTATCTTCCAATTTCTGTGAGTCAGGAATACAGGAGCAGCTTGTCTGGGTGGTTCTGGCTCAGGATTTCTCATGAGGTTGCACACAAGATAAAGGCCAGGCGGAGTGCAGTCATCTGCAGACTCAACTAGGGCTGGAGGATATTTCCATGATGGCCCACTTATATGGCTGTTGGCAAGAGGCCTTGGTATCTCACTATGTGGACCTGTCCATAGGGTACTTGAGTGTCCTTATTACTGTGGTGGGCAGTTAGACAGAACAAGGACAATAGGCCAGGTACAGAAGGTCACCAGGGCAGAAAGCCTAGCAATGAGCAAAACTGGAAAAACAAGGATCTTGCCCCCGGGGTAACCTTTCCGCCCCCTAGCATATTGCTTGTCATTCGGTTTAGACCCTCTGACCTTTTATATCTCTGGTGAGGCAGTTCAGACCCTCCTTCCCAGGTCTTTCCTCCCCAGGCATATCACTAGTCATATGGTAGACCCTCTTGGAGGAGGAACAAGGGATATGAAGAGTGGCCTCATATGGCCTTTGAATGACCACTCCCTTAAGCATTAACCCCTAGGGATAACATCTAGGCCTCGGTTGCTTTTCTGCTCCAGGCCCAGAAAAGCAGCAAAACCAAGCAAAGCTGTGGCTGACATCAGGAACTGCTGTACAGATTCATTACCCCACTGGTGCCAACCAGTCAGTAGAGACCACAACCCTGAAAGGACACACCTGGAAAGCTGATGAATAGTCCATTGAGATCCTCCCCTGAGACCTCCCCTCAAATCCACACCCTTAAAAGCCCTTAGGACCCAATGCACTGTCCCTCTCCAGAGCATGCCCACACCTTTCCCATGCCCCACCTTTCCCCCCCACCAGGCTTCTTACCTTTACCTTTCCCTCTCCTGACCTCCAAAGGCCCCTTTGTTTGCCTCTGTAACTTGTTTCTTGAGCCCATTTCTTCTACAGCTCACTTCTTTTACCTCTGTGACTTTCCAAATAAACTTTCTCTTATCATTCGAGTCTTGGCTCTGTTTTCTTAGCCAGAACTCAAGTACCAAGGTTGCTACACCAAGGTCCAATCACAAGTAACTTTCTTGTGCCGTTTTAGCTGTCAACATTACCTCTCAGCTGGCTTTCCTCAGAGCGAGAGATCCATGAGAGAGCAAGGAAGAAAGTGCATGCCTTTCCTGGCCTTATCTCAAAAATCACATGCTGTCACCTCTACCATATTCTATTAATTAGAAGCAAGTTACCATATACATCCTCATTCAGAAAGAGGAGGATTAAGCTCCACTTTTTGAAGGGAGAAGTGTCAAAGAATTTGTGAACATGTTTTTAAACCACCACAGGTAGGGTCTGTTCCCAGGTGATGTAAGTTCTGGTCCTTGGACCATACTTTCAGTACAAGGATACTAGAAAGGACCAGCCAGTGGAATTTTATTGTCACGATGCTTCATTTCTGGTACTATACTTCCTGAATAGGTCACCCAAGATAACTATCTAAATTACATTCTCCTCTCTCTCTCTTTTTTTAGCTTATTAAATGTAAACCATATCCACACAACTTGATAGCCATAAGTAAAACAAAATTTTTAAGTTCCATTTTTTTTTTTTTATCCTCACCCAAGGACATTTTTCCATTTTTTGTTCAGATAGAGTGGGAGGTAGAGAGAGGAAGAGAGAGAGAGAGAGAAACATCAATGTGAAAGGGACACATCGAGTGACCACCTCCCGCACGACCAACCAGGGCCGGGGACAAATTGCAACCGAGGCACACGACCCTAGCGGGAACCGAACCCGGGTCTCTCTGGACCGCAGGCCGATGCTCTAACCGCTGAGCCAAACCGGCCAGGGCTTTAAGTTCCTTTTTTAAAAAATATGTTTTTACTGATTTTTTAGAGAGAGAGGAAGGGAGAGAGAGAGAAACATTGATGTGAGAGAGAAACATCGATAGGCTGCCTCCTGCATGCCCCCTACTAGGGATCGAGCCTGCAACCTGGGGAATGTGCCAGGGAATCGAACCAGGACCTTTCAGTCCATGGGACAACGCTCAATCCACTGAGCTACACTGACCAGGCTAAAGTTTCTGCTCTTTCAGCCACCCAAAATCACATTAAAAATACATAGGACATATTTCGAGCAAGCATCAAAGGGTTGGAGAATGGAGTTTTGCCAAACGCTCCTCAACTTAATGAGAATAAACACTAGAAGCAGCCTAACTTCGATTTTCTTCATGACCTTTGGTGTGACTGTCTCTCTTCTCCAACACGTGGGTCTCACCTCCAGCCAATGAAGAGCCAGCTGCCCAATCTCTACGCTATATATCATGCTATCTCCCCAGAGAGTTTCTGTTCTTTGAGCTATTTTTATCCTCTCCCTAAAAATGTTTTCTTCTATTTTAAACATGGGAGGATTTATTCTCCTGAGATTTCTAATTTTTTGCATATTAGCCATTATTGTTCCTGGCATCATCTCTTGTCAGATATGGTGACAATAATTCCACGTGCTATTGATTAGCCTTAAAAACACTTTCTTTATATTTCATTATAATGTTTCTTTGAACTTAATTTTAGTAAACTCTTTGTTATCCACCATGATAAGGGATCAAAATATTCTGGTCAGCTAATAATGGGGGAATTAAAAAATTATTTATTTTTATTTTTATTTTTCCTTTATTGATTTTTAGAGCAAGAGGAAGGGAGAGGGAGAAGGAGATAGAAAGAATCATCGATGAGAAAGAACATCGATTGGTCGCCTCCTGCAGGCATCCCACTGGGGATCGGGCCCACAACCTGGGCATATGCTCTGACCGGGAATTGAACCGGCCACCTCTTGGTGCATGGGTCGATGCTCAACCACTAAGCCACACCGGCTGGGCTAAAAAATTATTGCATGGACCATGAATGATTTAAAATTTTCCAAAAAGATTAGAATATAATGAAATTAATATCACAAATACAACTTTATTGAATGTAATTTCTATGCATACTCAGAAATGACTTCAGTGTCATCATAATTATTAATATGAAGTGCCAGTTTTAGGAGCAGTTATGGAGTAGGCAATTACATAGATGTCAAGAAAGCCCTCTGCCCCTCCTGTCAAAAAAATACATAGATATCACCCTGGCTGGTTTGACTCAGTGGTTAGAGCATCGGCTGGCGGACCAGAGAGTCCCAGGTTCAGTTCCCGCTAAGGGCAAGTACCTCAGTTGCAGTTTGTCCCCGGCCCCGGTTGGGGTTGTGTGGGTGGCAACCAGTTGATGTGTCTCTCTTGCATCGATGTTTTTCTCTCTCTGTTCCTCCCTCTCTCCCTCTCGCTGTATCTGAAGATAAATGCAAAAATGTCCTCGGGTGAGGATAAAAAAAAAATACATAGATATATATATCTCCTGTTTATTCCCACTATTTTTAATTACCAATTTTTCCTTTAAATTTAACATTACCCTTTCCCTGTGTCCTCTTTTAAAATAAAAATGTCTCTGGGTGAAGTAGCAGGGGTGGCACATGAGGTCCCTTAAACTTTAATGTTGCAGGTCCCTGAATCACGTCCCTCTGGTGATTGACAGAGGGACATTGGGTAGAAGGGGTAAGTGAAGGGGAAAAGGGTGACACAGAGAAAGGAAAGTAGAACTAACATTGGAGGGGAGTGAGTTTTTCTGCGTTGCAATTTAATAATGTGGCTTTATTCAGACTTCAATGACCAAGGAATGACAAAGTATGAAGTCCAGTAAAGGACCCTTCTGCTTAATAGAATTTCAAATTGGGCCTTGCTTGCTATCTGGTGCTTTAGCAGAAAAGAACACTGCTTGATTTTGTGCTAGGGAGATTGAGATATTCCTTCTGAGTATATAATAATGATATGAGACTGTAATATTCAGGACAGAATCTAAAATTCAAATACATAATCTGGAGTGGGTTTTTATGTTCCCCTTACCAACCTTCTCATTGCTCATACAAAGCTGAGTGGTCTTTAAAAGAGCTTATGTATTTTTTCCCCCATTTCCTGGGAGTTGGTGCATTAGAAACTGTCAAGAAACTGATGAGCCTTCAGGTCTACTAATTCATTCCTTGGAAGTTAGATGAATGTGCCCTCATTCCATGAGACGCAATTTGAAGTTTCTGCTGCAGTCTTGCCATTTAAAAAATACTGTACGTTGCCTTTTTTTGCCTCTAGGAAAGCTGTCCAAGTAACTGGATTTATGTCTTTTAACTCAGGGCTTATTGTTCAGTATTCAAATGACAATGGCATACTCTGGCATTTGCTTCGAGAGTTGGACTTCATGTCATTTCTGGAACCACAGATCATTTCCATTGACCTGCCACGAGAGGCCAAGACACCTGCAACGGCTTTTCGATGGTGGCAACCCCAACATGGCAAGTTACTGCTCACCCCAACTTTCCTGATTGCATTTAGGTCCTATAGTTAAAGCCACATCAAGTAGGGTATAGACTGACACCCCTCAGAAGAGGGGGTGGGGGAGGAGGGAAGAGATAAACCACAGAACTTATGCGCATGTATGCATAACTGATGGACATGGACAACAAAGCTGGGGACGGGGTGGGGGGATGGGGAGGAGGGTGTCAATGGGGAAAAAAGGAGAAACATCTGTAACAAAAATAAATTAATAAAAAATTAAAATAAAATAAAAGCCACATCATATTGTGTGTTTCTTAATTTGCTATCAATTTCTGGACAATTTGATTTAAAAGCACGGTCATAAGGATGTGTATATTGTATATAATGAAACTTCTCTAACTGCCTTTATTCATGTGATTTCAGGGAAGCATTCAGCCCAGTGGGCCTTGGATGATGTCCTTATAGGAATGAATGACAGCTCTCAAACTGGGTTTCAAGACAAATTTGATGGCTCTATAGATTTACAAGCCAACTGGTATCGAATCCAAGGAGGTCAAGTTGACATTGACTGTCTCTCTATGGATACTGCTCTGATATTCGCTGAAAACATAGGTATATTTTCACCAGATAAGGGAGAATATTTAATTAACTGAAGGACTAAATTAACTAAAACTCATGGAGAGATTCTCTAATGCAAAACTGTGTGCATAACTGCCTGTGCTGAGGAAGGCTCTTGGGGAAAAAATAAAGTTGTGTTGTCCTCTAATATAACCTGGTGAACCCAATGACAGTTTTTGTCAGAACTGTCTTTTACAGTATGACTAAGGTTTCTTAAAAGAAGAGTAAAATATATCTATCTGAGGACATTCCTATGTTTCATAATTAGCAGAATTGCAGACTTAAGAATCTATGTTCGCCCTTCTCAAGATAGTGGTTTTTCAAGTTAGCAGCCTTCCATGCTTTCAAGTCTATGCTAACCAAATAAAAATACTTACCATGAGACGAATGATGCAGTAAGGAGAAGACATGATTTTCATTTGCTACTGAAAGTGTCTATGACAAGCATAAATGCCGAATAAGAAAAGAGATCACAATCATAGGCTGCCCATTAAACTGTTCCTTTTTTATAGGAAAACCTCGTTATGCTGAGACCTGGGACTTTCACGTGTCAGCATCAACCTTCTTGCAGTTTGAAATGAGCATGGGCTGTAGCAAGCCCTTCAGTGACTCCCACAGCGTACAGCTCCAGTATTCTCTGAACAATGGCAGGGACTGGCATCTTGTCACAGAAGAGTGTGTTCCTCCAACCATTGGCTGTCTGCACTACACGGAAAGTTCAATTTACACCTCGGAAAGATTCCAGAATTGGAAGCGGATCACTGTCTACCTTCCACTCTCCACCATGTGAGAATTGTCATTTGGCTACATGGCAGAACCTTCTTTAGGTTTCTGTCACCTAATTTGAAAATAATTGTGATTCCACTTGGCAATCATATTACTTTCTTATGATAATTAAGCACAGAATGTGCCAGGAAGAAAACGCAGGGTGCTTTAGGCTGCAATTTTTAATGTGGTTAAGAGTTCTGAAAGTTTTTCAAGGCTGAACTTTTCTGTTCTTCAGAGACATGAAGGCTGCCCATCAGATTTCATTTTTAAACTGTTGTAAAAATAAGTATCTTCCAAATAACCAGACAGATACTTATTCACATTAAGTAGTATGTGAAATCATTGCATATGAAGAGTATCCTCAGTTGCTGGTTTTGTTTTTGTTTTTTTACTCTCAGTACCACAATAAGAATAAAATGCTCATATTGTTTTACATCTTTCTTCCTCTAACCAGCATTTCAGAATACATTTAAGAAAAAGTTGTATTAGAGCTTATAGCAGACTCTCACTTTTGTGGTTTAGGCATTTGGATATTTTAGGATCTTTCTAGGACCTGAGGTGTACTGTGGTGGCTGGCTGGACATGGTGCCATCTGGGACAGCTCCCCCCAGAGCCCTGCCCCTCCCCTCCACTGCTCTGTTCTGTGAGGTTGGCCTCTGCAGGTTGCGTTTGCCAGCCTCCTGTATCTGCTGGCTTCCTGGTAGATTTAGACAGTGGCAGACACTGGCAAGAGATTGGAGGGTGGAAATAGAGATAAACCGGGATATTTCTCCCTCTCCCTTTCTGCCTCAAGCGCATATTGGCCAACTTCAGTGGCTCCAGCTTTTCCCAGATGGCCCTTCACATGACCTTTACCCCTGGACACCAGCAACAATGTCTCCTATGTGTCCCTCCATCTTTGACTTGTAGTGGCTTCCTGACTTCGCTAAATGTGGTTTCCTCACTGCCCCTGTCGGCTTCCCCGCAATGCCACTAACTGTGCATACAATTCCTTGCATCAAATTCTATCTGTATTAAGTACTTCCAGTGGTTTTTGTTTTCCTGGTTCAATTTTGATTCAGAGAAGCACAACCAAATGGCAGAGGGAAAAAAACAGAAAATCAAAGCATTTAGTATTTAACCTAAAATCATTTCCTATGGACCCCCTTTAAAGGATGCTTCCTTGTAGCTCATTTATTCACTTAATTTTTATTCAACAGATATTTATGGAATCTCTATTGTGTTTTAGACCTCTGATACAACACAAATAAGCTGATGCCAAGATACAAATATATTAGTTAAGATAATAGATATCTAAGCAGTTGTTTATGATATAAAATGATAACAGATACTACTCAGGGTTACTATTGAAACACAGGGGGATACTATGTAACTCAGTTTGTGGAGAGTGGAGAGAGCTTCTAGGATGTCTAAGCTGAGTCTAAATAAGTGAGTAGAGCTTGCCCAAGCAAAGAGGGCTTGTAAGAGGGCATGTGTGCTCTTGTAAGCCAAAACAAAATCTCAGAGACCAGAAAAAGCATGAGTTCGTTAGGAAATGCAAGGATTCAGTGCTGTCAGAGTATAACTGTGAGGCAAGAAATAGGGAAAGATAAGGCAAGGGAAGAGGGCAGATGATGAAAGGACCATGTATGTCATCTTAAGCAGTTTGGCCTTGACATTGCATGAGTTGGGGAACCATTTGAAGGGTGTCAGGCAGAGTGGTGACATGAGCAGATTTCCATTTTAGAGCCACGGTGCTGGCAGCTGTGTTGCATTGAAGAACTTTTGTAGGGGAAACTATAACACTTGAAAATTTACTGCTGAAATTCTGCTTAAAGTAGACTGAGTTCCACATTCCAAATAACTGCCTAACACACTCTGCTATGTCATCTGTTCCTAAATGAGGGCCTGCAACTGCTGTTTGGTAAGGCTGCATGTGTTTCCAGATCAAGTGGTCTTCTGACAGGACATTCCAAACAACTGATTGCAAATACAGTAGGAGATGATGACTGTATCACATCATTCCCGGCCTCACCTTTAGGGACCAAAATAGAGGCAGAAGGTCAATAAGGCTTCCATTTACTATCTCACAAACCATTTAGAGACCATAGAACAGGGACCTCGTGGCAAGAACTTCCTAAGATTCCAACCTTTCTCCTGTTTATCATCCTGGATCTCTTTCCTAGTACTGAATAGCAGTGAAAGCCTGACAGCAAAAACTAAAATTTTGCATAGAGTTCAAACACAGAATAAACCCATAGTTCAAAATAACTTTCCCATCTCACACATGTATTCAGACTCTTGTATGAAAGAAATGGTGAATATTTTAAAAGCCTGTTTTATACTCTTGTTTGTGGTGTAAGAGAAAACAGCATCCAATACCTGGTATGAAAATCAAGTGTCTTAAAGAGGAAACTGGAACCTGGAGGAGAGTACTTTAAAGTGAAAGGAGAGCCTGGCTGATGTGGCTCAGTGGATTGAACATCATCCCATGGACTGAGAGGTCCTGGTTCAATACCCGGTCAGAGCACATGCCCGGGTTGCAGGCTCCATCCCCAGTAGGGGGCGTGCAGGAGGCAGCCGATTAATGTTTCTCTCTCACATTAATGTTTCTATCTCTCTCCTTCCTCTCTCTCTAAAAAATCAATAAAAACATATTAAAAAGATAAAATACATTTAAAATAAGGTAAAAGGAGAATTAAAGTAAATGTTCTCATGCTTTCAAGGTTTCTTGTCAAACTAAGTGTGTTTTCCTTGGTCAGATCTCCTAGGACCCGGTTCAGATGGATTCAGGCCAACTACACTGTGGGAGGTGACACCTGGGCTATTGATAATGTTGTGCTGGCCTCTGGGTGCCCTTGGATGTGCTCAGGACGAGGGATTTGTGATGCTGGACGCTGTGTGTAAGTTAATAAAACTGGCAGTTTCTTTTTTTTATAATGCAAAAATAAACATGGTTTCTTGAACTCAGGACAAATAATGCCTTTTCTCCACTCGTTTTTTTTCTTAGGTGTGACCGGGGTTTTGGTGGAGCCTACTGTGTTCCTGTAATTCCTCTGCCCTCGATTCTTAAAGATGATTTCAATGGGAACTTACATCCCGACCTTTGGCCTGAAGTGTATGGTGCAGAAAGGGGGAATCTGAATGGTGAAACCATCAAATCTGGAACATCTCTCATTTTTAAAGGGGTCAGATAAGATTCTGCTTCTCTATACTACTACTGAAATTCCTTTCTTCACTCTCTGCTCCACACAGATGCATTTCTGAATCTGTTCAGATGATGTATTTCGTACATAATGATTGTCTTTTAGCCCAAACCATGTTTCCTCTTCTATTCAGCATATTATTTATGATCACTTAGGCATAAAATTTTTCCTCCTCTTTAGTAATCAGACTTTTTTACTTTCTTCTTGAATTATAGATATAAAAATTATGCAGATGCATTTTCTACAATTTTCACTTCTAGAATGCAACACTTTTTGTGTTATTGAATATTTAACTTGCAGTATTTTAAAACTAGTTTTATGAAAGGTCTTTGCTTTTCCTTTCTTTGCCAGTAGACTCATTTTGTGACTTTAAGAAAACCAAACATTTAAGTCAAGTTAAATAGCATTCTCAAGCATTGTTAGTATTTTTTTGTATTTCATCCTAGATATCTGGTTAGAGAAATGCCAAGCAATTGTGTGAAACTCCGTGCTGAGCTGGCACATCTTCCTATGTGAATCGTGCTTTATCGAGTCTCTCTCAGCATGGGAAAACCAGCCAATCTAGGTGTGCAAGTGAAATCTTTAACAAAAACCTGCATGGGTTTCTGTACAACCTTAATGATTAACACCTAACACTTGAAAATTAGACACCCTGGAACTTTTTCAATTATAGTTAATAGATGCTGCCTATCATCCTTGTTTGAATTCAGAATTTTCTCAAGTTTTGGATGAGAAAGAAAAAATGCTTCAGGGTCTGAGATTTGCAAGTCCTAAAGAGTTATGAGGGACCAAAGAAATTGAGGTAGAACGTTTCAGAGTGGGGACTACTGGGTGTTTGTTGTTCTTGGTGTGTGTGTGTGTGTGTGTGTGTGTGTGTTTTAGTCTTGTCTAAGACTTTAGCTCTTATTACCACTAGCTCACTTCTGATCCATTTAAAGCAGTTGACAAATAGCTTTCCCTGATAAATTTTTAACTAGTAGAATTAGCCTGGTCCCTAGATCCTATAAAGGAAGGAGACACATAGTCTTTCATATTTTCCCTTTAGCCATCGACATGCAAGAGCAGCCAAGCAGTATATGCATTAGACATATTATCCGTCAGCTCCGCAAGGTGCAGAGAGAGCTCCATGTGTGCCATTCAGCAGGTTGTAGTTTGACCTAGAAAGGCATTCTTTCATGAAAAAGGAAATGATCATCTCTTTTTAATGTTTATAGATTCAGGGGTAGTATCCGTTAAAATAGCTTGTTAGGTGCAAAAGAATTTCTCACATTTAGCACAAATGGATTACGGAACCTGGAAAAAGAATGATAAACATATCTACATGAACTAGAATATATGCAGAAGCAGGGCCTGACAGATTCACCATATAATTTTCAATGTCAAGTGCTGAACTATAAACAAATATTGCAAATATAAAGGAAAGATACTTTCCTATTATAGATCATACCCACTTTCAATGAAATTGCTCCTACAAAATGAAGTGTAAAATGGTTCCTTTTATGGAACAACTTGGGTAGTCGTATTCCATTATCTTGTTATTAGCAAGGGATATACATTAGCTGGATCTATCAGCTAACCACCTCAAAGCTCTTTCTTTACAAACTGGAGAAGACACTTTCCCCATAACCTCAACATCCTCATAGCATCAAGCTGCAAAAACATCCAAGGCTTAGTGTTTGTAAGTGTATGACGGAGGGTGTAATGACCTTGACACATGAAGAGTAGGCATTGATTCAGTGTCACAGAGCAGGGCAGTGAGTTATTAGGATAAAAGAAAAAAAAAAAAAGACTGGAAATATAAGGCTTTTCACATGACAACCTTCAATCCTGAAAGTTTGAATCTATGCCTTGTGAAGTTCAGAGATGGGCTTAAATGCAGTTGTTTTTTCATACAATATCAAATAATTCTCAAATTCTAAATTTAATATTATGTGGATTTCTTCTCCCAAAACCAAAAAAAAAAAAAAGATTTAATAAACAAAACACTGGTGTCTGATGAAGGATGGAGGATACGTTTCAGAATCTGACATGTCTGGGTTCAGATCCTGCCATCACCACATATAAACTGGACTGTCCCTCTGAGTATCATTTTACCTGCCACGTGAAGACAGCACCTTCCCCTTAGGAGTGCCTGGTGCTGTAAATGAGGAGATGTCCGTTTTAGAACCCAGCATGTTGTGCACAGTATGTGCTTGCTGTTACAAAATCAGTTCTATTTAAAATTTGTCAGCTGTTGAGGAATGTGCTCTCTAAAAATTATTATGAAGAAGAGGAAGAATTTGCTTTGCCTAAATACCCTTGGTATTTGTTGGTTGATAATTAAGAAATCAGTTGACAGTGTCACTCGGTATCACACAGCCTGTCACCACCCAAGAGCCACTTGATTCAGAAGTCACAGCTGAGAAAAGGCCCGTTTGGACTGTAGGACACTGGCATAGTGAAATTTTATTCCACTGGCTGTCACTGCAGTCCTGTGTACACACGGAGAAAACAAGTTATGGAGCTGTCAATCCAGGAAACCAAAAATAGTTAATTAGCAGAAAAAATTACTAAAGCTAACATGATCATTTTCCTCCTTCTTCGGCTTCTCTGCATGAGCGGTTATAGCCCAGGCACAAGGACTTTCTTAGTTATGCCTTATTTAACTTGACCAACTGGAGGGGGTTGTGTCGGCCTGGACCAGAGCCTCCCGGGGCTGCCAGAGTGTACAAAGGAGTAGTAAGTTCCCAAGACTCCTTGGAACCCTGAAAAAGTTACCTATTAGTTCCCAGTTTCCAGCAGGGGCACTTGGCACCCTTTCCATCTGTTTCCTTATTAGTCCTCTCACCGCATGCTGTGATCATAGGAAGCTGTTTTTTAAAAAGGCCTGGAAATATGTAATGCTGTCATTTTTGCACTGCTTCTTATAGTCACAGCAAAGTGTGGTTTAGAACTGAGGAAATGAAAGCCTTTAAGAAAGTGAAAACTATCCATTTTTCCTTTTAAACTGGACCAAATACAGCTTCTTGATCATTACGAGTGTGTATCTATAATTTAGCTGATCCAAGTTAGGGTGTATAAAATCAAAGGAAAATAATTTTTCAAATGACCTAAGATTGCTTACATATATGTTTTTGTTTTTAGGAAGGACTAAGGATGCTTACTTCAAGAGATCTAGACTGTACCAATACCATGTATGTCCAGTTTTCACTTAGATTTATAGCAAAAGGTAAGTCATATTTCTATGGGTATGATTTTAATACATAAAGGTTAATACATGTTCTTCTATAATAAAATTCATCTTACTATAAGAATAAGATTACTGATTTTATAATAATTTCATATAGCTATAGTAATCATACTAGTTCTGTGGTAGTTAAATGTATTATTATGTCCCTGAATCTTTTTCCACCACTACTTTCTAGCTGTAAGAATTTTAAAATTAAAATTTTTTAACTTATAGAAATTTTGGATTTTCTTTTACAGATGTGAATTCAAAAAAAGCCAACTCTTTGTCATTCTGACCTTTCATATTAACTAAATAACTTTCTTGACAAATAATGCCACTTGGATATAACAAATTTTTTTCAAGTACATTTTTGTTTGTATCCTGAGATTTAAATGTTTGACCCTCTGTAAAGTTGTGATGCCTGTAGAATCAAAAAATTTTAATGTAATATTTCCTAAGTGAAACAGAAAAATGTGTGTTTATAGCTGGAAAGAGAGGGAGATGTTATTGTGTGATATTCCAAGATGTGTTGTGTTTTTTGAGATATATTCATAAAGAAAATTCAACCTGTCATTACTTTAAGTTGCCTCTGAGGCATTTGGACTATAAAACCCGTATGTGAATGAATACAAGTCAGCTTATGCATTGATGCCAAAAGAATAGTCTCAGAGCATACTGTTTCCCCATTTTAGCCCAATATATTTTATGCCTATGTTATCTTCTTTCTAGGTACTCCAGAGAGATCTCACTCTATTCTATTACAATTCTCCATCAATGGGGGGATCACTTGGCACCTGATGGATGAATTTTATTTCCCGCAAATGACCAACATACTTTTCATTAATGTTCCTTTGCCATACACTGCCCAAACCAATGCTACAAGATTCAGACTCTGGCAGCCTTATAATAACGGTAAAAATGCACATGTTCTCTTATGATCAACAGTGACTGTGGCATGTTAAAATATTTGTTTCTAAGGTGGGAGGAAGTGTTTATTAACTGAGTAGCTTAGCTATTCATCGCACACATTTTACAAGCTTCACTTTTGAGGGGGTCTCAGTTAATATTTAACTATATATATCTTTATCATCTCTTCATATATGACTCATAAATTCTCTTGGTGATGTAAATATAGCTGAATCTTATCACAGATCTAAGGTTTTTAAAAAATAATCCAGTATTACCATTAGGCACTCATCAATTGTAACTACATTTTTGCAGAATTCAGTTAGGAATACATACTTCTTCTGAGTGTGACATTTCATTAGTGAGACAGAACATTATAGCAAAATGCCATGACAAGTGAGAGGGACTTACACCAGCAGACAGTGCCTTAGACAGATAAAATATTCTTATCACATACACTTGTTTCAGTTGAGAAGTCAAAGCGAATGTATAATTTAATAGCATTTTCAAATGGTTAAAGAAAATGATTTTACAAATTTTGAATGTTTTATTGCATCCTATATTTCTATTAACTGCTGATTATAAAGGACCAGACTCTACCAAATTATGCATTTAATGGACTATGTACACATGGAGATATCACATTAAGCAGATTCTTTGCAGAGGTAACACAGAAATAAATATGAAAAATATACTGCCATCTGTAAAATTTAACCTGAGTGTTTCCTTTATAACTAGTAAGTCAAAATAAATACTTTTAACTTGTTGTGAACAGAAAGCATAACCTTTTATGTTTTGTACCTTTTATATTTATAGTAACTATAATCTTCTATATTTGGCCCAAATAAAAATTCATGAAGGAATGCAGCCAGTTTCACAATCCAGTGGACAGTGTCTTTGTGTTATGTTTAGAATGCTTACCTGATTTTTCTTTAGTTTTCACCAACTGCTTCCAAAGTGAGAGAGAGAGAGAGAGAGAGAGAGAGAGAGAGGTCATTTAAATCATCAGGTTACTTCTATAAGTTCCTGTTTACAAATCCTTTTTATATTTTTTTACGATTAAATCTTTATTGTTGAGAGTATTACAGATGTCCCTCCTATTGCCCCTCCTCCTCCCAGTTCCTGTCCCACCCCAGGCCTTCACCACCTTATTGTCTGTGTCCTTGAGTAATGCATATATGCATGTAAGTTCCTTGGTTAATCAATTCCTGCCCTCCCCCTTCCCTCTGAGGTTTGTCAGTCTGTTCCATGTTTCCATGCCTCTGTTTCTATTTTATTTGTCAGCTTATTTTATTCATTAGATTCTACATATAAGTGAGATTGTGTGATACTTGTCTTTCTCTGACTGACTTATTTTGCTTAGCCTAATACTCTCCAGGTCCTTCCATGCTGTCTCAGAGAGTAATAGATTCTTCTTTTATACAGCTGCATAGTATTCCATTGTGTAAATGTAGCACAGCTTTTTTATCCACTCATCTATTGATGGACACTTGGGCTGTTTCCAGATCATAGCAATTGTAAATAGCACTGCTATGAATATAGGGGTGTATATATTCTTCCTAATTGGTGTTTCAGGCTTCTTAGGATGTATTCCAAGAAGTGGGATCACTGGGTCAAATGGAAGTTCCATTTTTAATTTTTTGAGGAAACACCATATTGTTTTCCATAGTGGCTACGCCAATCTGCATTCCCACCAGCAGTGTACTAGAGTACCCTTTTCTCCACACCCTCACCAGCACTTGTTGTTTGAGGATTTGTTGATGACAGCCATTCTGGCAGGTGTGAGGTGATATCTCACAGTCATTTTAATTTGCATCTCTCTGATGATTAGAGATGTTGAACATTTTTTCATATGTCTCCTGGCCATTTGTATGTCCTGTTTGGAGAAGTGTTCATGTCCTCTGCCCATGTTTTAATTGGATTGTTTGTCTTCCTGATATTGAGTTGTATTCTTTATATATTTTGGAAATTAATCCCTTTTTTATATTTTGTAAGAATTGTACTAAAAGTAGGAATCAGTGAAAAAGCAAAACTTGGGAAATCTTGACATTTCTGCTTGGCATGGTCTTATCTTCTCATTTTCAGTTCAGTGTAAACAGTGTTTTGCAAAAGCAGCCTGGGTTTTTCCTTCTTATCTACTTAGTAACATCTTCCTTAAACACCCAGCCTAAGTCATAGAATCAAATTCTATGACAGCCTAAGGATTGATTTTACTAGTTTTCCTGTATATTTCCACATATCTTTAAATAAACATAGATGTTTTGAAAAGCATTAAGAAAAAAAATAAATTTCTAACAATCTTTTCTTCTATGTAGTTTTTAACAATTAAATAAAATTATGCACCAGGCAGTGTTTTAATAGCCATGGTCCTTCAGCCTGACAAAAGCATGATGATAAACCATGGGTTAACTCTAAAGAGTCATGAGTTGCTCCTTGAATAGACTAGTTGGTATACCTCTGTTCTACATCTGCAGGCTGACTGCCATTCTCACAGATCCAGACACTGTATATATTCCCCGAAACCAAGAAAACAAACTCAAAGCTCACTCTTGTCGGTGGGAGAATTCATAGCACCACTATCACAAAAAAAGGCAGCACGCTTTCACAGGCTTTTGTCACATCTTTCTTGAATTAATAAGGCTGTTCCATACTGTGTCGATTTAATATGATCAAACGCTTAATTTGTTTTACACTGTTACTATAATCACTGTAAATACACTGTTACACAGTTAGTGTTTCTTTGTTTAGAGGCATATGTTCAACCTGTTGTTACTGAGTTCCTTCTGTCCTTTACTTTCTTCCAATGAGCGAAATGTCCATCTGATTTTCACCATTGGAAAAACTTGCTTTATTCAAAAATGCCTTAGGTAAGAAAGAAGAAATCTGGATTATTGATGACTTCATTATTGATGGAAACAATTTAAACAACCCTGTGATGCTTCTGGATACATTTGACTTTGGGCCCAGAGAAGACAATTGGTTTTTCTATCCGGGTGGTAACATTGGTCTTTATTGCCCATATTCCTCAAAGGGAGCACTGTAAGTATTTATTTAAGAAACTAAAAATAAAATGACTGCTCCATACAAATCACAACAAACTTCTGCCTAACTGGATTCCTTCTTGTTTTTTTTGTGTAACAGCGAGGAAGATTCAGCTATGGTGTTTGTTTCAAATGAAGTTGGTGAGCATTCCATTACCACTCGTGACCTCAGTGTGAATGAGAACACCATTATACAATTTGAGGTACTTAGCTTTGTTCTATCAGAAATGCCTTAAATTTTATCTTGAACAAAACCATATTAACTTATGGTTTGAAATTTTCCAGGAATTTCATGCATTATGGCTTTCCATTTATACACAAGGACAAAACAGGTTTTATATCATAACTTATTTTTATTAACAGAACAAATTGTCATACTAAGGTTTATTTCTGAATTTTTGTCCTTTATTTATGACATAATCTCCCACCTACTACAATGGGAAGTTGTTGAAATAAATTATTTTAAACATAAATATAAAAAGGACCATATTATTCTAGTATTATTATTTTCACAATTTTTATGTTATTTATGAACCAAGTCAATGTAACTATAGTCTATATCATGCCAGCACATTTATATAATATTTACCATGGTATCATGAATTTTATAGATAAAATTATACTACACTGTTTTATAATTTCAAATATATTTTCTCTGTGTGTTTCAATAATGTTCATGAACTCTATATTTTTTCAAGAAAGCAGTTAGTAATGCATTTTTTAAAAAACCTTTATGTATTTCAAAAACTTAGGTAAAATTAGCAGAACCAAAGGTGCTTATGCCAATGTTCAATAGTACTAACTTCCAAAGATACTTGTGTCACGTCAGGTCCATACCAGCCATTGGGCAGACTGACTTAAAGGAGTATCTAATTACATCAACACAGTTTTGAATGTTTGTTTTAGATTAACTCTGTGTTCTCTAAATTAGAGGTGTCTCTTACATCTCAAAAGTCAGAGACCAAATGATGACTTGAAGAAATTATTCTGTGTCCATTCTAAATTTTCTGTTACATTTTCTAATTTTATTTTAAGTTACTTATATAATTTTCTGTTATATTTTCTAACTTTTATGTTTTAAATGTTAATAAAAAGTAGTACCCCTGGCCCTTAAGAATTCTGTAATCAAAAGAATCCAGGTAGAAACAAATACCTGTAGTTGAAAAGGTTATCAAATCTCAGTAGTTTATTTACCAAAGGCAAGAAGAGTATGTTCAACAACAGTCAATAAATCATATAAATATAAATATAAACATATCCTGTTGCAAAAATACATGTACATCCGGTTGCTGTGATAGCAAGAAAATGTTAATCCCAATGGGAAACGGAAAAAATGTCATAAGACAAAATCACATGCATTTATTTAATTAAGTTTTAGGTTAATTTACTTAAAAACATGGAAAAAGGAATGGAGTGGTTATTTCCTTAATGGTTAAAAAGGTCTGAGAATGATCTCTCTGTGCCAGGGAAATGGTATTTTAATATTAAATACATGTTGAAGATTCTCCTCATGCAAAAGTGGGATTACGTGTATTTGGAAGGTGTCACAAGAAGGAAAATAGAAGGTCTTCCTGTCTAGCAGACTACAAAAAATTAATGGTTAGTATTAGGGAAATAGTCTTTTTGGCTTGGCTGTGAAAGTAGGCCAAAGGTAAGGTTTGGAATTCTGTGCCAGCCTCTGCCTTACCCACTTCCTAGTTTTTATAAAATGAGGGAAAATAAATTTTTCATGAGACCCATTGAGTTTCTTTATGAAAAAGTATTATTTAAAGATAATACACGATATTACTCAAGCAAAACAGAATTTCATAGTGTTAAATATTTCAGCAAGACAGTTCCCAGGAAATGGACTCAAGAAAATAATGAAGTGGTGAATCATTTTCAAGGCTTGTTGCTGCAAGGTAATTTGTATCACTTTTTTCCTTCTTCCCCAAGATCAACGTTGGATGCTCAACTGATAGCTCATCTGCTGATCCAATAAGACTGGAATTTTCAAGGGACTTTGGGGCAACCTGGCACCTGCTGCTCCCCCTCTGCTACCACAGCAGCAGCCACGTCAGCTCCTTGTGCTCCACTGAGCACCACCCAAGCAGCACCTACTACGCAGGGACCACCCAGGGCTGGAGGAGGGAGGTTGTGCACTTCGGGAAGCTGCACCTCTGTGGGTAAGGACCTGCTGCTTCATGCCACATTTTTTTTCATTTGACACTTTTCTTCCTGACATCATCATTGACTTTACCAGGGGGAAATTTCTACCTTACATTTCTTCTTCAGTTCTTCACTTGAAACAGACTGATGTGTGTTTAAAACATAGTACGTACTAACTTATGGTTTGAAGATAGATTTAAAGGAGCACACCACAGACAGTACTCTGTCAGGGGGTTCATATCCCCAGGGGTCTTGATTAGATCAATTAGGAAGCAACAGAATATAGTTTTCCCCTGATGTTATAAACCATCCCCACTCCCTCCTCCATCACAATATTAATTCAGTTAAAATTTTATGACTTTTAAACATCTACCTTTATTTCTCATGCCGGGAGAAGACACATGGAGGATGGAAGCCTGCAGAATGTTCAGGGTGTCTCCTAAAATTGTTAGCTCTCTTTCCCCAGGCATTTCTACTTTTTCAACCTCTGTCAGCATTCTTTTTTTTAAAACCCTCACCCAAGAATGTTTTTATTGATTTGAGAGAGAGAAAAATCAATCAGTTGCCTCCCATACATGCCATGACAAGATAAAACCCACAACCTGGGCATGTGCCCCGACCAGGAATTGAATCTATAACCTCTGGTATGTGGGAGGACTCTCCAGTCAACTGAGCCACACAAGCCAGGGCCCTCTGACAGCATTCTTATTACATATACAGGGTTAGGCAAAAGTAGGTTTACCGTGGTGAGTAAGTGGAACAGAGTTTATTCTTATATTATTATTTATTAATTATTTTATTATTTTCCATATGAACAACTGTAAACCTACTTTCTCCACACCCTGTATTTGACTCTTCTGTTGAAAACCTATTTGGAAGTGAAAGACTTCAATTCTAACAGAAATAAAATGAAAAGTATAGTTCAAAAAATAAAATTAATAATATAAGTAAATAAGGAGAGGAAGTCAGGCATGTCACAAAATGACAGCAGAGTAGGTGGATCTTTCTTGTACCTTCTCCAAGAACCAAACTGGAAATAAAACTGAATTGGGGAACATTCACCTGAATTACCAACTGAAGACTGCCTGAATAGGAGACTTTAAACAAGGAAGGGCAGAAACCACCTTCAGACTGGTAGGAAAGGTGGCATTGTGAGAGGGGCTGGCCCAGCTCTCGCAGGCAGCAGGGCAGGGGTGGGGTAGTGTTTACCCCTGAGAGGAGTGAGGCTCGGACCCAGGCTGGGCTCCCCAGGCCAGATCGCCAGAGCCAGGCACAGCAGCCCACGTAACATCCAGCCATGAAAGGCAGCGGGGCTTCTATCTGCCAGGGAGAGATGGAGCCTGCTGAAAACAAAGCCACTTCAAAAAAAAAACGAAAACCAGAGCACAGGATTTTCACTCACCGTGGGCAGAGGGAGAGCGATGTGGACTGGAGTTGCCTGAGGAGTCTGGGATGGGAAGTTTTGGGGGGAGACATGGAAGAGCAGTTGCCTGGATACCTGCACTCAGCCATCCCCAGCTCCCCCTGATACCACAGCAGCCACTTTTCCTGAAAAGCATAAGACCCTACCAGTAATAGCAGCCTGGAAAAGGCAATTACCTTGGCCTTGGGGATACAGCTCACCCCACCCTCAGGAATCCTGCTCACCCCACCCTGCATCTTGACCCCTGCTGAAGAGGCAGCAGCAGAGGTGAAGCCTACACCTCTGGGCTGTCTCAGGGGGTGTCAGTGACTGGCTTTGGGGCAGTGCCATTCTCCCCACCTTCCTGGAAACATGACTGGTGCTTTCCCCTCATGGGAGAGCTGATAGAAGCTCCCAGTTTCTGGTAGACCTCACCGGACTCCCTATGAGGGGCTCTGTCCTGTCAAGGTCAGGGAAATATTCCAGGACATACATATGGCTCTGAGATAGGGGAATAAACCCACCATCATCCCTGAAATCTGAACAGCACCTCCCCCTCTCAGGAGACCCCAGAGATCCCATGCTCTGATTCCACCACAATCCCTTTCAGAAGCAGTCTTTTCAGTGACTAAGTCTGACAACTGGCCAGCAGGTGGAGGCAGGTGGAGGTGGATGCGAAGGACCTTTGCTGACCCACCCCTGTGCCCTGTGCCCTGTGCTGCTAGTAAGCTCGCCTTAGAGCAGTTTGGCTCCTCCAGTGTGCAGCCAAGCCTTGTGGAGGCAACCACAAACTGTGGATCACTGAATGCTTCGAACAGGTTGCCAAGAGCAAAACATGAACAGCTTCTGACATTGGCTAGCAACAAAGAACCTTCCAGGAGGCCAAGAACTGGCATACAAAACAGTCAGCCTCAGTCAACATAAGAGCAGGATTCAAGGGAGAGATTCCAGAAGGCACTAAACTCTGCTGAAACTAATTCCATTTTGCTTTTTTGCTTTTTTTCATTATTTTCTTTATTTTTCTTTTTATTATTTTGTTATTATTTTTTCTCTTTTTTCTTTCACATCTCTTATTTTTCTATTTCCTTTTCTTTATTTTTTTATGCTCCTTCCTTCTCTCCTTTTTTTCTTTTTCTTAATTTCTTTATTATTGCTCTTCTTTTTTCTTTTCATACTTTTTCTTTCCTCTTTTCTTTTTTACTGTTTTGCTTTTTCTACTCTTTATTCTTATTTTTTTCTTTCCCTTCTTTCTTTTCATATTCTTTTTTTGTCCCCTTTTTATTCTTCTTGGGGTTTTTATGTTTGTTTGTTTGTTTTTGCTTTTATTATTCTTGTTCTCTTTTCTCTTTCCTTTTGTGGTTGTCTTTGCTGTTGTTGGGGTCTTTTGTATGTTTCTGTTTAGTTTCTTGTTTTGTTGTGTTGTATTCTGTTAGCACCTGTACAGCAGCTCGTATGACGTGGTCAGGGTAGAGTCTCACAGTCAGCCTACTGAAGGGAGATCCCAAACATGAATGAGACAATAGCAATCAATACCCAATTACAACAGGACAGCCCAAATAACCTGAACAAGGGACATGCCTATAGCATCCAACTCAGATCAAAGAGACTGCCCCATTGGGTCTCACAGAACACTTACTACATAAGACAACCCCACAAATACTAGGAGTCATAGCAGTTCTATCTAATACGTAGAAACAAACACAAATAAAGAGGTAAAATGGAGATACAGTGAAACAACCCCCAACAACCTCAGGGTGAGCTGTATCCCCAAATGAAAGAAAAGGAGGAATCTCCAGAAAAACGGCTAAATGAAATGTAGGCAAACAATATATCAGACATACAGATCACAGTCATATTATAAGGATGCTCAAGGAACTTAGAATTACAAGAAACTTAATGGGAACTACAAGGAACTTAGTAGAAACTACAACAGCATGAAAAAATACATAGAAACTATAAATAAGATCCAGTCGGAAATGAAGAATACCATATCTGACATTAAGAATATATTGGAAGGAATGAAAAGTAGACTGGATGAGGCACAGGATTGAATCAGCAATTTGTAAGACAAGGTAGAAAAAATACATCCAATCAGAGCAACAAAAGAAAAAGGAATTATAAAAAGCAAGGATAGTTTAAGGGAATTTGGGAACAATATGAAATGTAACAATATCTCCATCATAGGACTACCAGAAGGAGAAGTAAGTGAGCAAAGGATAGAAAACCTATTTGAAGAAGTAATGACAGAAAAATTCCCTAACCTGGTGAAGGAAAAAAATCACAGAAGTTCAGAAAGCATAGAGAGTCCCAATCAAGATGTACTCAAAGAGACCCATACCAAGGCACATCATACTTAAAATAGCAAAGGTTAAAAACAAAGAGTGAATCTTAAAGGCAGCAAGAGAGAAACAGTCAGTTACCTACAAGAGAGTTCCCATAAAGCTGTCAGCTGATTTTTCCATAGAAACACTTTAGGCCAGAAGAGATTGGCATGAAGTATTCAAAGCAATGAAAAGAAAGGACCTGAAACCAAGACTACTTTATCCAGCAAAGCTATCATTTAAAATTGAAGGTGAAATAAAGAGCTTCCAAGACAAAATAAATAAGGCTAAAGGAGTTCATTACCACCAAGCATTTGCTAGAAATTTTTTTTTTTTTTATCCTCACCTGAGGACATTTTTTCATTTTTTGTTCAGACAGAGTAGGAGGGAGAGAGAGGAAGAGAGAGAGAGAGAGAGAAACATCGACATGAAAGGGCCACATCAAGTGGCTGCCACCCGCACGACCAACCAGGGCCGGGGACAAACCGCAACTGAGGTACATGCCCCTAGCGGGAACCGAACCCGGGTCTCTCCGGACCGCAGGCCGACGCTCTAACCGCTGAGCCAAACCGGCCAGGGCTTGCTAGAAATTTTAAAGGTACTTCTTTGATAAGTGGAAATCGAGGAGAGGAACATAGACACGGAGAATACAAATGGCAATAAATAAGTACCTATCAACAATAACTTTATATGTAAATGATTTAAATGCTCCAATCAAAAGACATAGGGTGGCTCAATGGATAAGAAAACATAACCCATATATGCTGTCTAGAAGAGACACACCTCAGAACAAAAGACTCACAGACTAAAAGTGAAGGGATGGAAAAAATATTCTACACAAATGGAAACAAAAAAAAAGCTGGGGTAGCAATACTCATATCTGATAAAATACACTTCAAAATGAAGGCCACAACAAGAGACCAAGAAGGTCATTAAATAATATTAAAAGGATCTATCCAACAAGAGGACATAACCCTTGTAAACATACATGCACCCAATATAGGAGCACCTAAATATATATATACATATATATACATACATATGTGTATATATATGTGTGTGTGTGTGTGTGTGTGTGTGTGTGTGTGTATATATGTATATAATTTGTTTTTATATTCACCCGAGGACATTTTTGCATTTATCTTCAGATAAAGCGGGAGGGAGAGAAGGAGGAAGAGAGAGAGAGAGAGAGAAACATCAATGTGAGAGAGACACATCAGCTGGCTGCCACCCACATGACCCCAACTGGGGCTGGGGACAAACTGCAACCTAGGTACGTGCCTTTAATGGGAACCAAACCCAGATCTCTCTTGTCTGCCGGCCGATGCTCTAACCACTGAGCCAAGCCGGCTAGGGCTAAATATATTTTTTAAAACTCTTGGTGGACTTTAAGGGAGAGATTGGCAGCAACACAGTCATAGTAGGGGACTTTGACACTCCACTATCATCACTGGGTATATCTTCCAGACAAAAAGTCAACAAGGAAACAGCTACCTTAAACAATACACTAGATCAGATTAATTTAATTGATATTTATAGAACATTTTATCCCAAAGCAACAGAATATACATTTTTCTCAAGTGCACATGGAACATTCTGAAAGATAGACAGCATGTTAGGACACAAAATAAGTCTTAACAAATTCAAGAAGTTTTAAATCATACAAAGCATCTTCTTAGATTAGAATGGCATGAAACTAGAAGTCAACTACAATAAAAAAAAAAAAAAAAGAACATAAAAGCATTTAAACACATTGCTATTCAACAATGAATGGTTACCAAGGAGATCAAGGAAGAAATAGAAAATTACCTGGAAATAAATTAAAATGAACATACAACAACCCAAAATCTGTGGGACACAGATTTTGAGTCCTAAGTGGGAAGTGTATAGCATTGGAGCCTAACTTAAGAAGCAAGAAAAATCACAGATTAACAATCTAACTCTATACCTAAAAGAACTAGAAAGAGAACAAGAAAAACCCAGAGTAAGCAGACGGAAGGAAATAATAAAGATCAGAGAGGAAATAAATGGCATAGAGTCCAACAAAACAGTACTAAAGATCAGTGAGCCCAGCCAGTGTGGCTCAGTGGTTGAGTGTCAATCCATGCACCAAGAGGTTGCCGGTTCAATTCCTGGTCAGGGCACATGCCCAGGTTGTGGGCCCAATCCCCAGTAGGGGGCATGCAGGAGGAGGCCAATCGATGTTCTCTCTCATAGATATTTCTATCTCTCTCTCCCTCTCCCTTCCTCTCTCTCTAAAATCAATAAAGGGAAAAAAATTAAAGAAAAAAAAGATCAATGAAATCAAGAGTTGGTTCTTTGAAAAAATTAACACAATTGATGAACCTTTAGCCAGACTCACCAAGAAACAAAGAGAGAGGACCCATATAAACAAAATCAGAAATTAAAGAGGCAAAGTAATAACTGACATCACAGAAATACAAAGGATTGTAAGAAAATACTATGAGCAGCTGTATGCCAACAAATTGGACATCTTGAGTGAAATGGAAAAATTCCTAGAAACATACAATCTTCCAAAACTCGATCAGGAAGAATCAGAAAACCTTAATATACTGATAACAGCTAATGAAATTGAAGCAGTAATAAAAAATAAAAAATAAAAACTCCCAGCAAACAAAAGCCTTGGACCTGATGGCTTCATGGGAGAATTTTGCCAAACACTCAAAGAAGAACTAACACCTATCTTCCTCAAACTTCCAGAAAATTCAAAAGGAGGGAAGTCTTCCAAGCTCTTTTACAAGGCCAGCATTACCCTAATTCCAAACCCAGATAAAGACACTACAAAGAAAAAATATAGGCCAGTGTTCCTGATGAACATAGATTCTCAAATCCTCCACAAAATATTAGCAAACTGAATCCAGCAATACATTAAGAAAATCATACACCATAACCAAGTGGGATTTATTCCAGGAATACAAGGCTGTTATAGTATCCACAAATCAATAAATGAGATATACCACATAAACAAGATGAAAAATAAAAATCACATGATTTTTATCAATAGATACAGAAAAAGCATCCAATAAAATCCAGCACTCATTTATGATAAAAAAAAAAAAAAAAAAAAAAAAAAACCTCTTGGCAAAGTGGGAATAGAGGGAACATAATAAAGGTCATATTTGAAAAACCTACAGGAATATGATACTTAAAGTGCAAAAACTAAAAGCATTTTCTTTAAGATCAGGAACAAGACAGGGATGTTAACTTTCACCACTGTTGTTCAACATAGCACTGGTACTCCTAGCCAAAGAAATTAGACAAGAAGAAATAAAAGGCATTCAAATTGGAAAGGAGTAAGTAAAACTGTCATTATTCACAGATGACACAATATTGTACATAGAAAACCCTAAAGACTCCACCAAAAAACTACTAGATCTAATCAATGAATTTGGCCAAGTAGCAGGATACAAAATTAATATCCAGAAATTGGTGGCATTTTTATTCACCAATAACAATCTCTCAGAAAGAGAAACTAAGAAAATAATCCCATGTACTATTGCAACAACAACAAAAATAAGGTTCCTGGGAATAAACTTAACCAAGGAGGTGAAAGACCTGTACTCAGAAACCAATAATAGAGAAAGATGAAAATATGTGGAAGCATATACTATGTTTATGGATTGGAAGAATTAACAAAATTGAAATGTCCATACTACCCAAAACAATGCAATTCCTAAGTACCAATGACATATTTCACAGATCTAGAACAAATATTCCAAAAATGTATATGGAACCACAAAAGACCCCAAATAGCTTCAGCAATCTTGAGAAAGATGGACAATGTTGGAGGGATTACAATACCAGATATCAAACTATACTACAAAGTCATTGTAATCAAAACAGCCTGGTACTGGCACAAGAACAGGCATATAGATCAATGGAACAGAACAGAGAGCCCAGAAATCAACCCGTGCCTTTATGGCCAATTAATATTTGACAAAGGAGACAAGAGCATACAATACAGTAAAAACAATCTCTTCAATAAATGATATTAGGAAAGTTGGATAGGTACATGCAAAATAAGCTCATCTAGACCACCAACTTACACCATAAGGAAGAATAAACTCAAAATGTATTAAAGGCTTAAATTTAAGTCACAAAATCATAAAAATCCTGGAAGAAAACATAGGCAGTGAAATCTGAGACTTCTCTTGGAGCAATATTTTTGCCGATAACTATCCAAGGGCAAGGGAAAGACAGGAAAAAATAAACAAATGGGACTACATCAAAGTAAAAAGCTTCTGCACAGCAAAAGAAACCATCAACAAAATGGAAAGGGAACCCACCATATTGGAGAACATATTCGTCAATGATTCATCTGATAAGGGGTTAATCTCCAAAATATATAAAGAACTAATACAACTCAACACCAGGAAGACAAACAATCCAATTTAAAAATGGGCAAAGGACCTGAATAGACACTTCTCCAAAGAGGATATACAGATGGCCAAGAGACATAAGAAAAAGTGTTCAAGGTCATTAATAATCAGGAAGATTTAAAACTACAATGAGATATCACCTCACACCTGTCAGAATGGCTACCATCTATAAATCAACAAACAACAAGTGCTGGCGAGGATGTGGAGAAAAGGGAACCCTATTGCAGTGTTGGTGGGAATGCAGAGTGGTGCAGCTTCTGTGGGAAACAGTATGGAATTTCCTCAAAAAAGTTAAAAATGGAACTGCCATTTGACCCTGCTATCCCACTTCTGGGTATATATCCTAAGAATCCTGAAACACTAATCAGGAAGAACACATGCACCCCTATGCTCATAGCAGCATTATTTATGATAGCCAATATCTGGTGCCCATCAGTGAATGAGTGGATAAAAAAGCAATGGGACATTTACACAATGGAATACTACATTACTGCAAAAAAGAAGGAACTCTTACCCTTTGGAACAGCATGGATGGATCTGGAGATTATTATGCTAAGTGTAATAAGCCAATCAGAGAAAGACAAATGCCATATGATCTCACTAATATGTGGAATCCAATGAACAAAACAAACTGACAAAATAGAACCAGAGGCATGGATACATGGATAAGACTGGTGGGTGCCGGAGGGGAGGGTTGTGGGAGGGAGACTAGATAAAGGAAGGTGAAGGGATTAGCTAAAGAACATATATGCATAGCCTGTGAACCCAGACAAGAGTGTGGTGAGGGCCAAGGGAGTGGGCAGCAGGGGCTGGGTGGAGGTGGACAAAAAGGGGTAAAATCTGTAACAGTGTCAACAATAAAAAAAAAAATTTTTTTTTAAGAGAGAGGCCATCAATAAGCAGCCTGCCTCAAAATTTGTCTTTTCCCTCAGAATAAAGATCTTATTCTTTCAGGATATGTCAAAAAAAATATTAATATTATACTTTCTAAATGGAAATAGATTTACATTCCCTATGTGAAACTCAGAATAATTAGAAGTCTTGGTTGTTCAAGCAAAACTACTAGAACCTTTCCAAAGGGGTGAAAGGGAATTTTCCAATGTCTGCATTCTCTTTGAACATAAATCTATTGATTCTGTTTGATATAATCAGCATAATTTTTAGAATTTAATTGTTAAGGGCTTTAATATTTTGTGTTGTTGAATATGTTATTTCTATAACATATTCTATATTAATTCTTTCTATTTACAACAGGATATTATTCTATTAGACAATCTAACTGGGTTTTGTTTTGTGTTTTAAAGAAAAAGCATTGCTAAGAAAATGTCCTCAAGGATCTTTAGAAGTGGCAGCTGAGGAGGCAGGGAGACTCTGAAGACCATAGGAACAGGTGGAGCTGAGGACTCAGCATAGCCAGAAAACTGCTACAGTGGGAGGCAGAGGGATGAGCTTGTCTATTAAAAAAGTGGGCGAAGTAGCTCAGGGAAGACTTTTTATCCCAAATCAGTTGTGTTATTTAAGATTATATGTTGCAAGAAATAGAAAGAGACGTATAAAAAGTGGAAGAACTTATTGGAAACAAACTGGGGGAATAACAGCATGGACTCCACTCAAGAAGTGTGCGGCCATCAGCAACAAAAGTTGTGATCCTCATTTTTATCATGCTGATATTAATATCATTCAGCAACCACAGCTTTCATTTTCTGGAACTCATGATTCCACATTTCTAGAAAATAAAATCTGAACAAATCAGCTATGGCCAGAAAGCCAAGTATTGCAACAGAAGCATGGCTGCCCAAAATCCCTGCTTATGGGCAGTGTAGGCAGAGAAAAGGCCTGGAGAGCCAATCACTTAAGCACCTATAACCAATACTATAACAATTATGGTGTTGCTGAGAAGCTCTAAGTTTTTTCTTTAATGGACCTTTAATTTCCTCTAATTGTCCAGGTAAGTGTTAAATAGAAAACAACCCTATGTATAGGTCATAGACCATGACTTTAGATTGCTTTGACAACTGAGACTTGCTTCACAAGTTCCCACATGGAAAAAAAAATACTATTTAAAGGAGTAGGAAATAAGGTCACAAAGATCTACCAGTCAGAGGTTCTGAGTGAAGAGATCCACTCTCCAGGACAGTGCTCTGGTGCCGTGGAGCCTGCCTCACTTAGCATTTTGTTGTCTACTAGGCTATGTTTGCACATAAGGCATGGGTTTTAATTTGGAAATTTGAACAAGAGAAATGCAGACGTCAATATTTTCACTGACTGATATTGTGTGTCGGTTTACAATATACCTCCTCCAATTATAAAGGTACAGAACTTAGATCATCGTGTTATTTGTATGCCATGTCATTTCCATTTCTATGAAAAGAAAGTAAATCTGTTAAGAAGGCATGTCCACTCCCACAATGGTATAAACCTATCTTTCAAACTGCCTTCAACCATTTCTGCAAAGAGAAGAATTTGCCTCTGTAGTGTTGTCTAGTCCTTGTTTCAGGAAAAGAATTAACACTCTTCTTAAAACCCACACAGGCATGAATTGCTGGAAGGCAAAAGTTAAATTTTCTCCAACTCAGTGAACCATCCCTTGGTTTATATTCAACGTAGTACATAATAATGGCACAAGTGCTAGATGCTAAAAATATATATAACCTGTTTAGATTACCCTTTTCTGTGCATTTACTGGACAATGGACACTATAAAAAGTACTTTAAATGTTTTCAGGTGCAGAAATGGCCATTTTTGCCTCCATATGTAGTCAGTTCACTTTTGAAGCATAAGTGTTGCACTTCCATTGAATTGTATTCACATCACCTTTGTGTCCTTTTCGTCTAGAGTCTTTTTGTCTTTAAAACTCCTAATTGCTTTTGCTTTATACAGTGTCATAATGAGTCAACCAAAACCCCTGTTTAATGAAAGCACTGTTGTGTGCTTGAAATTTTAAGTTTACATTTAAAGAACAGATCCTTTTGAGTACCACTGGCTTGGGAGAGCAGACGCTGACATTCACCAGGGAGGGTGGCAGTGAGAGATTTTCAAAATGAGATTTCAGCAGAAGGCAACCACAGTGAGACCAGACCCTTCAGCCCATTTATCATAGCGCTTGCAGTTTCTGTGTCAAGGCAGGTGAACAATAATAAATATCCAACCAAGGTGGTTCATTTGTATTCAGAACACTTGAATAAATAAGAAGTTCAAAAACAAAATCCATGCAGGCTTTTGTTCAAAGAAAAACTCCAGCCATTTCCCTCAGCTCAGCAGTCTGAAAGTTCAAAAGCTAGGAAGTGCTTCTGGCCAAGACTAAACTCTGACAAGTATTTGAAAATAAAATTTAATTATGAACTGGCATTTTGGGAGCAGCTTAATATAGTTAAAGTCTTGATATAAACAATGAAATTAGGGTTAAAATTATATGTGGCTACTTGATTCCATCTGCTTTGCTCTCTACTAAACTTTAGATACCTAATAAATACTTCTAATATTGACTTCTAATTTCTGTTTAAAAACTTATTCTGAATTTGGTTTCTATGATAATTGAAAATTGGACAGATTCACAGGGTATAAAAATGAATTTACAAGCCATTTCTTTATCTGTCCCCTCTAAAATAAATTCATCTTCTTTGAACTGAGTTTTATACATAAAATATACTAAACTATTTCTGGACTCCTATATAAATATGTAGGTTATTTCCAAGGGGCTAACTTATCATCAACAATATAAGACCATTCACTTACAAATAAAAAGGAAAATTTCCTTTGATTTAAAAAGAAATTAAGAAATAAGAGACATCTGTCTAAAAATATATCTGATTTTGTTACTCCTCTCTTTAAAATAAAATATTGGGGCTCTCCTTACCAATAGAATAACATCCAAAACACCTTAGTTTGGCTCTTAAGGCTTTTCACAACAAGTACCATACAACAAACATTTATTGAGCATCCACTGTATATGAAACACTGTATGGGGCACCATGAACAGGTGCAAAGAAGAAAAAGGCAGAGAGATTGACCTCTAGGAGTTCACAGTCAATAGGGAAAATAGGTATGCTTTTAAATACCTACACCTGTGATAACTGTAAAATGGAAATTTCCATCAAAATTATGGAAGAGAAAGAAATTAAAGGACTAGTTGTTTGTTATAGGACACAACAATTGCACTACTTTGACCCAAAAGAATTGAAAACAGGTATTTAAGCAAATACTTGTTCACGAATGTTCACAGAAGCACTATTCACAATAGCCACAAGGTAGAAACAAACAAATGTCAGTCAACTGATGAATGGATAAAGTTGGTATACCCATACAATGGAATATTATTCAATCATAAAAAGGAATGAAATTCTGATACTTGCTACAACATGGGTGAACCTTGAAAACATGCTAAGTGAACAAAGCCAGACACTAAAGGTCATATATTGTATGAGTCTATTTATATGAAATATCCAGAATAGGTAAATCCATAGAGATAGAAAGTAGATTAGTGTTTGCCAGGGGTAGAGAGTAGGGGGACTGCCTAATGGGCACAGGATTTCCTTTTGGGGGGATGAAAATGTCTTGGAACTTAATAGAGGTGATGGTTTGGCTAACACTGTGAATCTGCTAAATGCTACCACATTGTATACTTTAAATGGTTAAAACATAAAAAAATACTTTTGTGTTATGTGAATTTTACCTCAACTTAAAAATAAATTAGTTGATTAGTTATGCAGAGTGTAGATAGTAGGGATAGAGGAAACTTCACTGAGAAAGTCAATATTGAAAAAGTTGCAGCCCTGGCTGGGTAACTCAGTTAGTCAGAGTTTTGTCCAAGGTTGTGGGTTTGGTCCCCAGTCAGGGCACATACAAGAGTCAACCAGTGAATGCATAAATAAGTGGAACAACAAATCTCTCTCTCTCTCTCTCTCTCTCTCTCTCTCTCTCTCTCAAATCAATTTTTTTTTTTTTTTTCAAAAAAAAAGTTGGAAGCTCCGGTGGAATTTTGAACATAGTGGTAGAATTGTGAAGAGTTTACAGGAAGCAAGAACCTTCCTGGCAAAATTCCATAGATTGAGGAATGGAGTTTGTGTTCCCAACATGTTGAATTATATTTTCTGTGTCTTGAGTGTGGTGCAATGATAGTAACTGCCCACTGCTCATTGATCATATGTGCCTACTTTGAAGGTATGTTGTTCTGTTGATTAAATTTTGAAAGACTTGTACCTCTTTTCCAGATCTGTGCGGTTCAGATGGTACCAAGGATTTTACCCTGCTGGCTCTCAGCCAGTGACATGGGCCATTGATAATGTCTACATTGGTCCCCAATGTGAAGAAATGTGTAATGGACATGGGAGTTGTATCAATGGAACCAAGTGCATATGTGATCCTGGCTACTCAGGTCCAACGTGTAAGATAAGCACCAAAAATCCTGATTTTCTCAAAGATGATTTTGAAGGTAATCTTTTCTTATAAATTATGTGTAGCTTTGTGAAAGAGCTTACATATTAAACACAATTTATAATATGGAAGTAATCATTAAGTTTCACTCTAATATTTCATTATTTACCACTACAATTGAAACCACCCAAGCCTTCATTTAGTTCTGAATTTCATAGGGTTTCATTTTTGAAACAGTGGTCAGTGAGAGTGAACAAGACCGTAATTAAGAAAAACTAAGGCTATTTTTAACACTTTTTCTATCACATGAAATTTCTCATTAACAGTAATTGTGGAAAATGTCTATAGAGGGTTAATCTTCTTGGATGGAGGGAAAAGTTTCCAGAGATATAAATTCCTTTCATTGCTTTATCATCAACTCATTAAGCAGCCTCTTATCACTTTCTGTGCCTTGGTTATACCTAGAATCTAATGTCATTATATGTAAAGATAATTTTACAACATAGAAAAATGTATATGATATAATAATTGAAATTAGTCGCTATTATATATCCTTTGGATATGCACTCTGATAAAACTATGGAAAACATCCCCATAAGAGAAAGTCCTAAACAAATGTAGTAGTCATCTGTATTAGGATAGTGGGATTAAAGATTTTTTCCTTTGTCCCAAATGTTGTCTATAAAATTATTATATTTATGGTTTTAAGGAATATTCTAAGATTATATTTAGGTATCTCAATACAATGGAATATTATTTAGCCATAAAAAGGAATGAAATACTGATACTTGCTAGAGCATGGATGAACCTTGAAACATTATGCAGATGAAGAAGTCAGATACGACAGGCCACACATATCATATGATTTCATTTATATGAAGCATCGAAAATAGGCAAATCCATAGAGACAGAAAGAAGATTAGTGGTTGCAAGGGGCTGGGTAAGAAGGAAATGGGGAGTGACTGCCTAATGGGGACAAAGTTTTCCTTCCAGGTGATGATAAAGTCTGGAACTAGGTAGCAGTGATGGTCACACAACATTGTGAATATGCAGAATGCCAATGAGTTGTTCATTTTAAAGTAATGAAAATGGTAGATGCTATGTTATGTGCATTTTACCACAATCAAAAAACTGAACCAGATCTAATATGAATATCTGAGGAGATTTTAGAGCTGGTTTGGAAAATATTATTTAAGAGGAAATATTAAATTATACTGAAATTTCTCCCATTAAAACTGTGTTTTTAAACATATGTAACACTTGTCTGATACAGTCCTCCAGTAGCAAGGACACAGTGAAGAGGTCTGTGGAAAGGCCACATTGCGCTCCCTTACTTTGCCCTGAATCACTCTCTGACTAGCCACTGTCTTTTTTTGCAGTGTAGAGGAGCAGAAAAGAGGGATCCATCTGGCTGGACCACAAATACTCAGGAAAAGGCCCCCTCCTTCTGTCATGTGGACCCTTAAATTATACAGCCAAGGTTAAACTATTCAAACATGCTAAAATGTTGAAGAGACCTCTTATCCCAAAACCTGTGACTTCGATGTTTATGACTTGATATTTTAAAACTACACAAAACACTTACCATAGTCCTTAAAAAAATATTATGACTATAATTGGAGACTTAGGTAAATCACATTTTTTACCTTTTTCAGGTCAGCTAGAATCTGATAGATTCTTATTAATGAGTGGTGGAAAGCCATCTCGGAAGTGTGGAATCCTTTCCAGTGGAAACAACCTCTTTTTCAATGAAGATGGCTTGCGCATGTTGATGACCCGAGATCTGGATTTATCACATGCTAGGTAATCACTTTTGAATGCTGTTGGAAAACTACATCGTAATGTACAGTGGCAGAACGTAATTGAATCAGAAAGAAGCAGAGATCTCAAAGACAAGGCCTTCCATTGGAAATGCTGAGTTTCTCTCTTATCAAAGACTCCATTAAAACACAATTTACATAATTTTCATTCTAAAACTGAAAGAGTTGTGCAATAACTAGATTAGAAATGAAACACAAATAAACAGACAAACGTTAACATCTGGTATTTTACAAGATGGTTACTAGGAAATGGCAATATTTAACTTATTTTAACTTTAAGAACATAATGTTACATCTTCTTTATGCATCTTCTACAGAATACTTTTCATTAGCACTCGGACTGTGTAGAAATTATTTACACCGTGCTTAGTAGAAAGCCTAATTGAAGACAATACATCCTCAAGTTATTCACAATTAACTTTATATCCATTACCAATTTAAGAACATTTGAAGTGTAGCTTATTCTTTATAAGCATTTCTGTCCAGTGATTCACTCATACATTCTAAGCACTCATTTTCTAAATTGAGCAAAGTCACTCAGAAATAAACATTTAAAACTGGCTCAGAGGATTATGTCCTGTCAAGATGTATATCCTTTGATCATCTGATGAGCCAAACAGCCAGGAAAATAAAAAAGACAATTTAAGATGTGTAAAATGGAACCCTGACCTAATTTTGCAAGTGAACAACAAAAAAAATGGGTTTTGTTTTTTGAAACATTTCAGAATAAATTAAAATACATCCTAACATATTATCCTCCTCTTCCTCCTAAATATTTGATTTATTGAATTATAAATTTGATTATGCTCCATAGAAAATACAATTCTATTGTGAGATAATAATTTTGCAG
Organism: Tadarida brasiliensis; assembly: GCA_030848825.1. NCBI lineage: Eukaryota > Metazoa > Chordata > Mammalia > Chiroptera > Molossidae > Tadarida > Tadarida brasiliensis. Next base: position 53,038,547 of record CM061267.1, read on the forward strand.
TTAGAGGAAGCAAGATTTTATTTATCACCATCCTATTTTAATGCATATAATTTAATTTGATGCTCTTTATTTCAGATTTATCATTGGCAGCTGAGTTCTCTAATTTAAAAATTATTAGATTTTTCTAAATAATTCTGACATGGTTTATCTATGACTAAATTAATATAAACATTTTCCCAATACAATTAGACAATATGCTAAAAGTTTCTCTGTAAATGGTTACCATTTTTATAGATATAAATGTCACTAAGCACTAACCATGTGGTTTTGGTTTGTGTGTGTGTGTGTGTGTGTGTGTGTGTGTGTGTGTGTGTGTTTCATTAATCCAATGTAAAAGCTCCATTATTTATCTCATCTTAGAAGCATGCTGTGTAGGATTTGCATATATTGACCTCAACATGCTCCATGTAAAATCCCAATTTTCTCAGGTTATGAGATAAATGAATACACAGTTAGTGGAAATGGGGGAGAGGACGAACCCATGAAGAATGCATGGTTTTATATGTGGAACTGATAACTTTTATGATAAGCCCCAATATATTTCATATGTGTAACATGCATACATAATTGGGTGTGTGTTGGGTTACACATGAAGTTTATTCTGCAGTACTAGGTAGCACAGCAGCCAGACCAGGCACCAGCAGTTTGCCTGCCAAAGATAACATGTGAGCTCGTTTTCATCGGCACCCCAGCTGCTTGCTGCCACTCTGTCCACCTCCCTGCCAGCTGGAAAGGCTGCACTGGCTGGCTGCCACAGTTCTTGATGGCCAGTATCATCCATCGCAGACCCAGCAATAGTCAGAGGTTGGCACAGCCCACCATCACCACTACCCCCCACTCATGCTCCCCTGCCCCTGGCACAAAAGACAAAAAAGAGGCCCAGGCTTGACACATCTCTTCCAAAAGATACCTGGCCTTTTACAAAGAGGTGTTACAACTGGTGAATTTTAATGCCTCTCTTAAAACCAATAATATGAGAACTAAAATACTACTGGTATAACCTGAGAATGGCGATTTTGCTAATAAATGACATAAACTACATTAATTACATTCTTCCAGTTTCAGGTACTGAGGACAAGGATCCAAATTTATCTTAAATAAATAACACTACACACTCGCAAACCTGGACAGTCTTTGGACCCCTCCTGTCTTTTTATAGACTAGCCAAAGGATACAGTGAATGCTCACTTTCCTCAGACTCACCTCTGTGGAGAGGTGTGAAATATAAATATGGGTGCAGAATTGCTTTTTTTCAGATTTCACATTTTATTAACTTCCTTTCACATTAAAAAGGAAAATCGAGCTTTGAAATTATTTCTTTGGACATGCATTAATTCATTATATTCATTAAAATTATGCATTCCCCATATTACCCCGTGTGTTATCTTTTGCTAATGGTGTGAATTTCTCACTGAAGTAAATATCTACAGTAAATTTCACTCATGTCAGATTTGTGCAGTTCTTCATGAGACTGGGATGTGGTAAAGGTGTTCCCGATCCCAGGAGCCAACCTGTGCTTCTGCAATATTCTCTCAATGGCGGCCTCTCATGGAGTCTCCTTCAAGAGTTCCTTTTCAGCAACTCCAGCAACGTGGGCAGGTACATCGCCCTGGAAATACCCATGAAAGCCCGTTCTGCTTCTACTCGCCTTCGCTGGTGGCAACCATCTGAAAATGGGCACTTCTACAGTCCCTGGGTTATCGACCAGGTCAGTCCCTTTAGGATTAATTATTATAATTTTGTCACTTGATCTGAATGTGGCCTTAGATAGCACTTAGTCCAAACCCCTAGTTTAGTAGAGGTGACTTGGACAGTTGAGTGACTTGCCCAAAGGCACACAGCTAGATTAGATATTGCATTTAGTTTCCTTTCATTTTCTTTTCCTTCAATTGCCTGAGCCTAGAAAAATAAACGACGCAACAGAAGGCCCAGGTCCTGCTAATAGAGGATTCTGCCATATGGATAGAGGGACTTTATCAAGCGTGATACAAGGTTGTAATTCTCTGAAAAGGAAAATGTGCAAATTAGCATTGGTGCCACATGCAGTAACTCCCAAATCCTCTTTCCTAGCCTTTGAAGAAAAATTGAATAAATCTCCCTAACATCCTGTGGACAACTCTAAAGGATCCTCATACATAATAAAATGCGTATCAAACAGAACTCAAAGAACCTGTTAACAAACTGTAGAATCCATACAAAGAATTAAACTGAAATGCCTTAGGGTACAACTGTCCTTAAATAGAAATTTTACATGAAAAATAATCACATGTAAGGCAAATTATGCTTTCCTAGTTTGGGTCCATGTAGTTTCCAAAGGCACAATTTGGCCATGAAGGCTGTGAACGGTTTTGTCAATCCTTTGATTTGTTTTCTGTAGCTTCTTGCCAGATGGGCAAGCAGACCACATAAACAAAAGCATTCTGAAAGTCCCCCTAACAACGACGCTGTAATTCCAGTTCTGAGCAATCTGACAGCTAAAAACAAACAAAAAAGACTGTGCTTTCTCATATCTTAAAACCAAATTGAACATTTGTGATTTTTTTTTTTAATTCATTTCAGATTCTTATTGGAGGAAATATTTCTGGTAATACAGTTCTGGAGGATGATTTCACAACTCTGGATAGTCGGAAATGGCTACTTCACCCTGGAGGCACCAAGATGCCTGTGTGTGGCTCTACCGGTGATGCCCTGGTCTTCATCGAAAAGGCTAGCACCCGTTATGTAGTCACCACAGACATTGCTGTGAATGAGGATTCATTTCTACAGATAGATTTTGCCGCCTCCTGCTCAGTCACAGACTCTTGCTATGGTAAGTATTCCATCTCCAGGTAGAGGGACAGATGTGTATAAATAGGCATCTAAGGCTGCCTCTGTTAAAGGGCTTACTACACCTCTATAAATCTGTAAGTAAAACACAGGTGCAGTTTGAGTCAAAACATAAATGCATTCTTGAAAAATGTATGTAAATTGAGTTTTAGAAGTTTATTTTTTAAATCATTTTTTATTTTTCAATTACAGTTCACATACAATATTATATTAGTTTCAGGTGTACACCCCTGTGATTAGACATTATGTAACTTACTAAATGATCATCCCGATAAATCTCATACCCATCTGATACCATACATAGTTATTAGAATATTATTGACTATATTCCCTGTGCTGTACTTTATATCCCATGACTATTCTGTAATAACCAATGTGTACTTCTTAATCCTTTCACGTTTTTCACCCATTCCCCAAACCCCTCCCATCTGGGAAGCATCAAAATGTCCTGTCTGTTAAGTCTGTCTCTGTTCTGCTTGTTCATTTATTTTGTTTTTTTTAGATTTAGTTGTTGATAGATATGTATTTATTGCCATTTTATTGTTCATATATTTTATCTTTTTCTTCTTCTTCAAGAAGACCCTTTAACATTTCTTGTAATACTGGTTTGGTGGTGATGAACTCCTTTAGCTTTTTCTTGTCTGGGAAGCTTTCTATATGTCCTTTGATTCTAAATTAATAGCCTTGCTGGGTAGAGTAATATTGGTTGTAAGTCCTTGCTTTGCATATTTTTTGCCACTCCCTTCTGGCCTGGAATGTTTCTGTTGAGAAATCAGCTGAAAGTCTTATAGGAAGGAGCTCCCTTATAAGTAAGTAACTGCTTTTCTCTTGCTGCTTTTAAGATTCTCTCTTTGTCTTTAACCTTTTGCATTTTGATGATGATGTATCTTGGTATGGACCTTTTAGGGTTCATCTTGTTTGGGACTCTCTGTGCTTCTTGGACTTGTATGTCTATTTCCTTCACCAAGTTAGGGAAGTTTTCTGTCATTATTGTTTTCAAATAGATTTCAATTTCTTGCTGTCTCTCTTCTCCTTCTGGCACCCCCATGATGCAAATGTTGGTACACTAGTTGTCCCAGAGGCTCCTTACACTATCTTCATTTTTTAGGATTCTTTTTTCTTTTTGCTATTCTGATTGGGATTTTTTATTTCTTTGCTTCCTTATATTCCAAGTCACTGATTTGATACTGAGCTTCATCTATTCTACTGTTAAGTCCCTGTAAATTATTATTCATTTCTGGGCTTGGAGGTATCCTTCATTTCTGACTGGTTCTTTTATATGATTTCCATGTCCTTTTTTATGCTTACTATCTCTTTGTTGAAGTTCTCATTAAGTTCACTAAGCATCCTTGTAATCGGTGTTTTGAACTCTTCATCTAGTACATTACTTATCTCTATTTTGTTTAGTTCTTTTTCTGGAGTTATTTTTTGGTTTTTTATTTGTTTTCTATTTGGGACATGTCTTTGTCTCCTCATTTTGGCAGCCTCCTTGTGTTTGTTTCTACGTTATTAGGTAGAGCTGCTACATCTCTCTGGCTTGGTACAGTGGCCTTATGTAGTAGCTGTTCTGTAGGGTCCAGAGGTACAGCCTCCCTGATCAACCAAGCTGGGCACTCCAGGTGTGCCCCCTCCCCAATGTGGGCTATATACACATTCCTGTTATAGTTGAGCCTTGATTGCTGTTGCTATTGACACGTCAGTGGGAGGAATTTATCCCCAGGCCAGTCTGCTGCAATCTGGCTGCGACCACCATGGAGGATCAGCTGTACAGGGGTACACCTACCGCACACAGTAGGACTTACTTTAGTGGGCTCTGGTTCCAATGAATCCACCCCTTAAGTGTGTCACTTATGGATGTGGTCCAGTGGTACTTGGATGTGGTCTGAAGCTGTCCACTGGGTGGGCGGGCTCTGGGGCCTCCCAGAAGGTGCAGGTAAAGGTCAGCTGCTGCCTGCATTCTGTCTGGGACCACCCAACGTAAGCTACAAAGTGATTGGCAAATGGCTGCTACTTGTGCTGGGCTTGGAGGTGCCCAGATGAGGCCAAGCTGTGAACCAAGGCCCACTGCCTCTAATGCCAGACCTGGGGCTTTTAGTGAGAGGTATGGGGACTGCTGAAGCCAGATGCTGCTTTTTTGAGAGATTTTCTGAAAGTCTGAAATGAGCTAACACAGGCCATTCCTATGGATAAACCACTGGAAACAGCTTGAGTGGACTCAAAAATTGGTTGGGGTTGGGTCTCAGGGAATCACCACGGTGGGATGAACAATATGAGCCTGGGTGATAGGTGCTTGCTGCCAACACTCTGTTTGGGGGGCAGGGGTTCAGAAATGGAACAATGGCTTCTGCCAGCACTTTTGTCTGACAGAAAGCTGCCCTGCCCTCCCCAGCTCTGGCCCTGATTTTAGACAATTCAGTTCTTCTCCATATGTCCCTGGTTCTGATCAAGCTGCTGCCCCAGCGCTGGAGTTCAGAGGGAGTGAATCCAAGTAAGTGCATGCAAGGGCCCCTTAAGAGGAACTACCTGGGACTCCAGATGCCCTCTGTCTCCCTCAGCCTCAATCCCTGCTGGTTTTTACGGCCATAAGTTATGGGAAATTCTCTTCCTGGTACTGGAACCCTAGGCTGGGAAGTCTGGTAGGAAACTGGGACCCCTTGCTCCTCATGAGGGACCTCCACAGTCCAGAAAATTCTGATTTTAATCCACCACATGTGGGTGTGGGCCCACCTTGTTGTGCATCTCCACTCCCCACCCCTACAAATCTTTGTGTGGCTTCTTTCTTAAATCCCTAGTTGTAGGACTTCCATTCAGCTAGATTTCAGGTGGTTCTGAACGATGGTTGTTCTGTAGTTTAGTTGTAATTTTGATGTCTAGAAGTCTATATTTTAAAGCATAAGAATGTGAGCTTATTTTAAAGCATATATACATAGACTTCTTTTATATATAAATAATAACCCCAACTTTATCATTTTTGTAAATCCAGATTTTTTTTAGTATCACGTTTATGGAATAACAAAAAATGCCAGCATAAACAATAGGATTTACACATAAATCTATATATACAGGGGTTTTAATTCATGGGACTTTAGATTAGTCCTGTTATTATCTCTTTTCCATGTCCCCAGGAATGATAAAATGTTGTTCTCATTAGCCTTTTGCTTTCTGCCATAATGGGTCATAGCATATGCAAGCCAGCCTCACTGTGACCAATTTGCCTCCTCTCAGTTGTGCACGCACATACTCGCACTCACACATACTTTACACACACTCGGGGACCTATCTTAGGAGAAATAAAAACTGACATTGTTGCATACTTGGACTCTTCACCAGAACTTTCAGACCTGTCAGGGTTCTGGGGGCCTCCTGGTCTTTCACAATCCTATGTCACTCTTCTTCCAAGAGATTCAAACTGCCATGTTCACAAGCACCTGGTTCTGTTTTAGATTCTGGGGGATGCCGAAATCTGAGGAATTTGGTTACTTCCAAGGTCCTGCAAAATCCTGATTTTTCATATTTCATTAGTTTGAACTTAATGCACATATTTAGGGGGAATCCCAGAAGTATGTTTTCTACCTCAGATTCAATCAATTAGCCAACACTAAACTAGACAGTAGGAGTGGCACTTGGAAAAGCATAAGGTACACACCCTGTCCTTAGTGGGTACAGCTTAGTCAAGGGGATACTTCAAAAAGTTAGAGTCTAATGACTAAGTGAAATGCTCCATGGAATGGTACTAATGCAAAATGTAATGAGAGTTCGGAGGAAAGAGAGATAACCAGTGGATGGTCAATCCAAGGCATTTGGTAAGATTTCAGAAAGCAGCTAAGTCTCAGGTGGCATTGATTGTTGGAGTGGGTTTGGAGGGTGAATGGAGAGGACTGAACACCCCATGCTGTCTAGCATCATAAACAAAGAAGCAAAGGTGAGTGCTCTCCTGTTCTATGGAGGAAACTGTGAGCAGACCATCCTGAACAAGTAATATTTGCATCTAATGGAGGAGAGCAGAGTGCTGAATTTGAAAATAGAAAAGAACTTTAAGGTCCAAGGTACCTACTCCCTCATTAGCAAAGGAGATAATGAGAACTCAAGGTAAGTTATGACATGGTTGGCTTGCAGCAGCACCAGGACCGAAACTCTGCCCTATAAGCTCAGCCATATGGACTTCCTACTATAGAATGGTGCAACTTCTTGAGAGAGGCTGAACTGAATGATAAAATGAAAGAGGAAAGTGGATAAGCACAATTGGCAACACAGTGCCTTCCAAAGCAGCCACTGGAATGTGTGCTTGACCAGGGTCATGAGAGGGCACAGTACAGAGGAGTGCCAGGGTACATACGGGGAGTTTAGCCAAGGAGCTGGGGAAAGTGGGTAGGGAAGAATTCCAGTGAAGAAGCCTCAGTGGTAATCTCTGTGGGAAGCAATGAGGACCTGCTTTGTGGGGCAGGAAGAGAAAAGTAATGCATAAAATGATACAAAACAATGGAAACAAAAAGGAGAGAAGCGGCAGATCTCAAAACTAAATGACAGGTTGAACAGAGAGGGTAAAGGAGAGAGAAGAGTAAAGTTTTTTAAATAACTTCTAAATTTTGAACATAGAAAACCAGTGCAAAATTTTGTCATTGATAGAATTTAGTGGTTAAAAGGTGTTTGTTTATGAAGGGAAATGATGAGTGTTTCTTTAGTTTGGGTGAAAGTAGTTTTGACTGGAGATACTCTTTGGTGAGGAGGACTTTCGATATGGAAAGCAGAAATTTTGTCTATATTGTGCATGACAATATGCCAGCATCCAGCACCATGCCAAGCTGAATGAACATTTGTTGAATGAATAGTATCAATTTTGAGACATAAAACTGGGCACAAAGGTAATAGTTGAAGCCCTAAGAATATACATGCTAAAAAGAAGACCAGAAATGGAGTCTGGAAGAATGCCTATAGCTGGGTTAGTTAGCACAGGAGTCAGAGGGAAAGTAAGACAGTTTATTTAGAATAATGTCTCCCCAAAGAAAAGAATGTTTCAAGAATCAGGGAGTGATCAATTATATCCAATGCCATGGGGAGACACGTACAATGAAGACTGAGACTTTAGGGTAGTGAGTGATCCCACGCTGGCTATACCTGAGAATCACCTGGGGAGCTTTAAAGCTCCTGAAACCTTGGCTGTGCCCCAGAAGAGTGAAATCATAATCTTTCAGTAGTTTCTAAAGGTACCCAGCTGATTTCAGTATGCAGCCAAGATTGATCACAGCCCTAGAGAAAGTAATTTCAGTAGGGAGGTAGAGGTTAAACAGCTTATAAAGCCTCAAGAAGGGAATAGAGGAACTTCCGGTCAAGATGGTGGCGTAGGTAAACGCAGTATCGCGTCCTCCCACAACCACATCAAAGTTACAACTAAACTACAGAACAACCATCATTCAAAACCGCCTGAAATCAAGCTGAATGGAAGTCCTACAACTAAGAGATTAAAGCAGCAGCCACATCGAGACTGGTAGGAGGGGCGCAGGTGGGACGGGCTGGTCCCACACCCACTTGTGGCAGAAAAAAATTAGAAGGATACTTCGGCTGGGAAGGTCCTCCCTGAGGACTGAGGGGTACCCATCCCACACCAGGCACCCAGCTCAGGGTTCCAGTGCCAGGAAGAGAATCCCCATCATTTCTGGCTGTAAAACCAGCAGGAACTGAGGCTGAGGGAGGCTGAGGCTGCTGGAACCCCACGTAGCTCCTCCTAAAGGGCCCACACACGGCCTTTCTCAGACATGCTCCCTCTGAGCTCCAGAGTGGGGGAGGCAGCTTAAAAGGCACCAGAGATATATGGGGAAGAACTGAGTTGTTTGGCATTGGAGCGAGGGCTGAAGAGGCAGCTTTCTCCTGGACAGACGTGCTGTCAGAAGCCATTGTTCCTTTGGTGAGCCCTTCCCTGGGGCAGCAGACGGGTGCCATATCTGGGACTCCAGGAACCTGGCTCACACTGTTTGCCCCACCCTGGTGATTCCCTGAGGCCTCATCCCACCCAACTTTCAGGCCCACCCAAGCTGTTGCCAGTTGCTTTACCATAGGATTGGCCTGTCTTGGAGACTGCTTCAGCTTTTCCTAAATTCTTTCAAACAAGCAGCATCTGGTCTCAGCTAGCCCCATACCTCTCATTAAGTAATACATAGAAACACAGGGAGGCCAAAATGAGGAGACAAAGAAACAGGTTCCAAATGAAAGAACAGAACAAAACTCCAGGAAAAGAACTAAGCGAAATGGAGATAAGCAACCTAACAGATGCAGAGTTCAAAACACTGCTTATAAGGATGTTCAATGAACTTAGTGAGAACTTCAGTGAACTTAGTGAGGGCCTCGAGAGCATAAAAAAGGAGCAGTCAGAAATGAAGGATGCACAGTCAGAAATGAAGGAGGCACTAACTGAAATAAAGAATAGTTTACACAGATTCAATAGTAGAGTAGGTAAAGCCAAGAAGCAAACCATCGATAAGGAAGCAAAAAACACCCAATCATCAGAACAGCAAAAAGAAAAAATAATCCAAAAAAATGAGGATAGTGTAAGGAGCCTCTGGGACAACTTCAAGCGTGCCAACATTTGTATCTTGGGGGTGCCAGAAGGAGAAGAGAGAGAACAAGAAATCGAAAACCTATTTGAAACAATAATGGCAGAAAACTTCCCAAACTTGGTGAAGGAAACAGACATACAAGTCCAGGAAGCACAGAGAGTCCCAAACAAGATGAACCCCAAGAGGCCCACACCAAGACACATCATCATCAAAATGCAAAAGGTTCAAGACAAACAGAGAATCTTAAAAGCAGCAAGAGAAAAGCAGTTAGTTACCTACAAGGGAGTTCCCATAAGACTGTCAGCTGATTTCTCAAAAGAAACTTTGCAGGCCAGAAGGGAGTGGCAAGAAATATTCAGAGTGATGAAAAGCAAGAACCTACAACCAAGATTACTCTATCCTGCAAAGCTGTCATTTAGAACCGATGGCCATATAAAGAGTTTCCCAGACAAGGAAAAGCTAAAGGAGTTCATCACCAGCAAACCATTATTATATGAAATGTTGAAGGGTCTTCTTGAAGAAAAAGATAAAAAATATCAACAAACAAAATGGCAATGAATTCATATCTATCAACAATTGACTCTACAAACAAAATGAACAGGCAGAACAGAAGCATTCTCATATATACAGAGAGCATTTTATTGGTTGCCAGATGGGGGCGGGGTTGAGGGAATGGGTAAAAAAGGTGAAGGGATTAAGAAGTACAAATTGGTTGTTAGACTGACAAACCTCAAAGGGAAGGGGGTGTAGGGGGTGAGAAGAGATAAACCAAAGAACTTATATGTATGTATGGATAACCAATGGACACAGACAACAGTGTGGGGAAAGAGAGGAGGGGATCAATAGGGAGAAAATGGGGACCATCCGTAATACATTCAACAATAAAGATAAATTTTTAAAAAAATAATAAATAAAAGAAGGGAATAGAGAGAGACAAATGTGAAATAGGGAGTATAAGCTGAATGTTTCAGAAGAAGAGAAAGGAAATAAATACCTTTCCAAAGTTCCCACAGCAGACTGTGTTTTGGCACAAATTACATGGCTTTCAGCTACCGATGCCTTTCTGATTTCCCAGTATATCCCATAACACAGCAGAGTGTCTAAGATGTATTTATGTAATATGTTTATGTAATATATATTTTATAGCTATTAGATTAAATCATAAATATATATATAAATTATAACTATTATGACTGTTGCTTTAACTATATATGAAGCAATAGCTGTGTTATGGTTGTTCTGAAAGTTGCTCAGTATAAGGACTAATTCAGTAAAATTTACTTATGTTTCATTTGAGTATATCCTCTTAAAAGAAAATTTATTTTAATATGGAAAGTAAGAAAATAGTAACTAGTAATGTACAGAGAGAAAAATCAAACCAGGAAACATCTCAAACTAGGAAACATTGTATGGGGCGAATATCAAATTGGCATTTGATTGAAATGAAATCATAAGTAATTATGGTTCCTGGGTCTATAGACATGTATTTTTATTCAGAATAATGCTTCCTATTTCAGCTATTGAATTAGAATACTCAGTAGATCTTGGATTATCGTGGCACCCATTGGTAAGGGACTGTCTTCCTACCAATGTCGAATGCAGTCGCTATCACCTGCAGCGGATCCTGGTGTCAGACTCTTTCAACAAGTGGACCAGAATCACTCTGCCTCTCCCTCCTTACACCAGGTATGGATGCTTCTGCATGTAGTGAACCCAAATGTAATATAATTTGGCATGTCAGATTTCAGCACAGCAAGTTTAAATGAGATACATGAGATTTTGTTACCTGTTGATGGTATTGCCATGCATGAATTATTAAGTCAATCTTAGTAAGTAACACAGAAACCAGTTTTTGTGGTGACATTGTCCTGTCTTTTCCCCAAATCCAGGCTTTTACTGACTTTTAACTCTAATATTTTTAAAGAATGGCATATACAAGAAACCAGTGGCTGGGTCAGTGAGCTCCAACTTAATTCAGTATGCCAAGAACAAGTTTTAAATTTAAAACAGGCACATTGGATACAAAATAGATTTAAATAGACTCTGTTTTCTGTCAGTCAGACTACTGTAAATATAGCAGTGAGTGGTATCATATTAAATGGGATATTTGCTATCATAAATGTGTTAATATTAGTGTCTGATTTGAAATTTTACTTTAAACTATCTTGAAAATTATCACCTGGAGCATTTTTATGTGAAAAACAATTGTAAATGCTTTATTTATTGTGTCTATAAGAAATGATGGTGGCTTTGCTTCAGAGGGATAGTAAAAAGATAAATGGGGAAAAAAATGATGGTGGCTTAATAAAATTGCCTAGTAAATGCAAATAAGAAGTTAAGTCTGGATTATCTGTGTACTTGCAACTGTTTGAGTAAAAAGAGAATTCAACTGGCCTAGTGGGATAGTGCTACACAACTCTCTTTTCCCCACCCAAATAGGTGCTAATCATAGGAAAGGTTTAAAATCTGTATAGGAATTTCTGTTCCCTCCAAGAATATGGTAATCAGTTGCTGCCCTCACAAAACAAGCAAAGCAATCAATGCAGTTTGTGGAACAGCAGTTGTGAATAGATCTTCCTGGAACATGACCATAAATTTCAGCCATTCATCCAGGGCATAACTTTTCTTAGGATTATCAAAAATGGGATGGTTTCAGTTACTAACTGCCCAGGGCTGCTCTACAATTGCTGGCTCAGAGGTACGAGACTATATTAACTGTCAGCACAGTTGCCAAGTTTAAATGAGATACGTGAGATTTTGTTGCTCATTAAAGGTATTGCCATGCATGAATTATTAAGGTGATCTTAATAAGTAAAATAGAAAAATAAACCTCCATTAAGGCAGCAGTCTTTTAAGTCTTTATGCATTCTGTGAATTGTTACCCAGCTAGTGGGTAGCATTTTGCAAATAAGCGACATTCTAACATTCGTCTAGCTAGTTATTATCCCCTTATGTCTTTTACTCAAGGAAAGTGATTATTCTTCATCTTTTAATCTATCTTTTAATTGTCTCTTACACATACCCACAAGAATTCTAAACCTTTCAAATGATATTTGAAAAATCTGATGGGCATTCATTTTCTCTTGCTATTGTATTGAAAATGTGCAGTTCATTTATTATGCTACCCTCAAGGCTCACGTTGCACAATGGCTTTAAAGTCAACACTGCCTTTTGGATAAGTCAACAAGATCCTTTGGATAATTCAGAAAGAAACGTGTATGGATGGAGCTCAAGCCAGACCCACTTCTTATCATGCTCTTCCACATGCCAAAGATTAGAACCAATGTGCCAGGCTCACAGTACTTTTTCTCCAACACAAATTAACATATCTATACTATATCTGCTCTTATATCCACTCACTTTTTTTGTTGTTGTTAATCTAAGTCACGTGAGGATATTTTTTCATTGAATTTTTTTTTTTAGAGAGAGAGAGGAAGGGATGGAGAGAGTGGGGAGAGAAAGAGAGAGAAACATCAATATGAGAGAGACCCATCGATTGGTTGCTTTCTATACATGCCCCAACCAGGCTGAGGATGGAACCTGCAACCTAGGTGCATGCCCTTGACCAGGAATCGAACCCCACAACCCTTCTCTGTATAGGCTGACACTCTAACCACTGAGCAACACCAGTCAGGGCTCCACTCACTTTTTAAACATGGTGTTTCCTTGTTGTGAGTTGAACTTACTGCCTCAATATCTGCAAAGTATTGAAGCATCAATGTTTATGTTGTCCCCCAAGACAGAATTGAGAATTTTAGTTTGTAGCTCTTTCCTAAAAACAAACGATCTGACAACTTAAAGCTATGTGCTAAATAGGGTGTGACAATATGCCAGATGTAGGTCTCTCCACTCACTAACTTGCAGCCACAAGCTAGGATCCCAGTATTATTGGTGCAGTGGTGGTAAGTCAACTGAGGTTGGTTATCCACAAATTAACATCAAACCATTAACCAAACTGAAATGGCCAAACTGAAGTGATTATTCAACCATTTAGTCATTCATTAAATATTTTTGAAGTGTTTAATTATGTGTTAGTTCCATATGAGGTGCTGAACTTATTCCTGCCTCAAAGAGCTTTTAGTCCAGTGGGAGGGGGACACCTTCAGTACTCACAGAAGTAAATATAAAATTCAGCTGTGATAAGAGATGGAGAACAGTTGCAAGATGCTAAGACATTATCTATCATCGAGAGATTTGCCTTGGTCAAGAAAGTCAAGGGATACTTTCTTGAGAAAGGGTAATTAAGTTAAGATATGAAGGATGCATAGGAGTTAAGTAGGTGAAGAGTAAGGGGCAGAGAGTTGCATGCAAGGATAACAGCCTATAGTAGGAGGAAGCGGGTATTTGAGATGCTGAAAGAATGAATCAGAGAGAGAGTGGAGTGAGGTGTGAAAGGCGAGACCATGAAGATCATTGTAGGTTGGACTAAAGATTTGCAGATTTGTTATATGAACAATGAAAAGCCTGCTAAAGTGCTTGGGAATAGGGAGACATGATCAGATTTGCATTCAAAAAAGCTTGTTCTAACTGAAGACCAAATTGGGGAGGATAAGAGTAGATGCAAGGAGACAAAGAGACAGTGCTAGTAGCTTGGACTAAGATGCAGCACCCATGAACAGAGTGGAGAAATTCAAGAGAAATGGTGGCAATAAAATTGACTGAGTTTAATGATGAAATGGACATGGGAGGGTGAGGGAAAGGGCAATGTTGAAGATGACCCTCGTTTCTGACTTGTGAAACCAAGGGCATGCTGGTGCTTTTCAGTGGGAAGGGAACACTGAGACTAAACACAAGATACATCACACTCTGCTCCAAACATTATTATTATATTAAAACCTAAATAGATTGGGATAAATGGAATCATAGTGTGTGTTCCTCCCCATATACACTGGTTAAGTTAGATCTTCCTGGAAGAAAAAAGAAATTAATGGAAAGCATTATGCTTTAGTGGAGGGCTCCAGCTTTTTAGCACAGAAGCTTTTAAGCAAGTCATTTCATGTCCCTAAGCTTCAGTTTCCCTATCTGAAAAATGGAGATACTTTTAGCATAAGAAAATTGAGTAAATGTGCATGGAGGTGTGGACATTGTAAACATTTATTAAAATGGAAATCATTTTTATTTTTATGAGTTAACCACATATCGCACTTATTTACTTTTATAGTTAACCACATAATCACACAAGTTTATTATCACACTTAAACTTCAGTCAGATTAAGAAGTCTTCCAAATTACCTTAACCAGAGTGAGCCCACGGTAACAGTAGGACGCTATGTTAAGTTCCTGTCCTATAGGAGGTTACAGTATGATTGGGGAAAATGAGAAGTATACCCAATAAACAACTTAAAAATAATACATGCTGTATGTAATTTAGAGCTTCACCAAGCAATGGCTAGAAATGCTGTAGATGTTAAGAAATGGAAGACAGTGTTCAGTGCTAGAGTTCAAGAGGGTTTTATGGAAGAGATGGGCCCTCAAAGCATGGCTAAGAATTCAGAGTATGGAGAAGAACATTCTAAATTAAGGGAACCGTGTGAACAGGGCACATAAGCCTGGTGGAGCACAGGAGTTCCTGATAGAAGCAGACGGCTATGGAAAATTGTTTGTTACAGTTGGGTTAACTTCTGTCAAGTTTGAAGCAAAGCAAAGGAGTTTAGACTTGCAGGAAAAATGAACTATGGTGGGTTTTGAACTGAAAATATTATTCCAAGAAAAAATTGGGAGAACAAAGAGACTTGAGTAAGAGGGAAGTGGCAAAAGCATTGTGATAATGACTATACATGAAACAACAAGGGTCTGTGCTACAGCTAATGTGGAGGGGATGCGGCAGAAAGTATAGGACCTTTCAAAGAAAGAACTTATAAAACTCAGTAACTATTTCTTCTCCAATGCACACATCAAAAGATGACTCTAGTGTTTGAAACCAGAGAGAGTGATGAGAAGTGGGAAGAGAGTTAAAGTAGATTCCAGGAGGGACAGTATGGCAAAATTAATCAGTTGATGCTGAATTAAATCAATGACAGGAAATGCAAATGCAAACATCCATTTGACAGAGATACAAAGATCGGAGACAAGGAAAGAGAATAAGCTTTGGAGGCGTGAGCGTAGAGGTGATCGGCAATGCTGTAAAATTGCATCAGCTCTCCATAGGGGAACTTAAAAAGAAAAGAAAGAATCTCTGAATTTAATAGCAGAATGAGTGGAGGTGACTGTTGAAGGAATCAGGAGGATGCAGTCATGGGAGTAGAAGAATCAGAATAACACGATATTCAAATGTCAGGTGAGAAGAGTGTCATCAGTGACAAATGCTACAGAGAATCATGAAAAACGTTTCACAATAAATTTACTAAATATTTTTTCAATAAGGAAAAATAGTCAGTGACCTTGAACAGTTTCAGTAAGATGCAGAAAGTAAATACAGCTTGTCTGGCCCCAGAGCCCATGGGCTTAATCGCTGTATTAGTACTACATTTTTATTGCTTGCATAAAGGATATGGTCCTAGGAGACATAGGAAGGGAGAATGCTAGTGTTCTTGAGAGAGGATGAAAAAGACGATAAGATGCCAAAATCAATTTCAGAGCCCCTAACCTGAATCTGCCTCCTCTTCTTTACTAAACCCAGACTAAAAATAACAGGTGGCTCAAGTGGCTTGAGTTCTTGAAATGTCACCTGAGAACCAGGGTGAGTCAGTGGAAGGGCAGGTAACTCAAATCCACCCAGAAAGGTAGAGGGGGGAGCTGCCACTGGAAGGCTCAGGTGTGACTTGGCTATTTTAAGTCCCAGTTTGAAGATGATCCATTCCCTTCTACTATCCCTAATGACCTAGCTGATACCACAGTCTTTAAAGATTAACTACAGCACTTTGGAAGCCAGGTGGTTTTAACCACAGCATGGAAGCTAGTTAATGTTTGCAGGAAGTTTAAGGGAAAGGTGATAAGCACATGAAAGGGCAAGAAGATTGTGCAGCAACTAGGGAGGTGAGATGGGGATGGAGGAGGCTATAGCTTTTTTTGCAGATAAACAAATTTAGGGAGGGAGGATATTTTTCAGTGATATTTCCACCTACTGTAACTGCAAATGAAGAAAAGGTCTTATTCGAAAAAAACCAAATAACTAAGCATGATATTTATTGAGTTCACCCTAGAGAAATGTTCAAGGGAATTACAAGTTTGTTTTTTAAAGGGGAGATTCTTTAAACTTGCCCTGGTATTCTTTATTTCTCTGCATTATATGTTCAACTTAACAGTGTCTTTTGAAAGACTTTTGGCGAGCATTCGTATTACTGAACATCTTGTTAAATTTTTCAATCAAGTCAAGGAAGCCTTGGACTTCTCTTAAAAATTCACCTTCTCATGCATTATTTTGATACTTTGAGCATTGCTGCTGTAACTTTACCAAATTTCTGCTGGTCATTCAGGACTACGAAACATAAAATAATTTTGTCTGGTATAAACCATGGTGTTATTGGAAAGGGAACCTGGGCCTGCGCAGACCTGGCTACGGCCGGGCCTGTAGTGTGTGGGTTCTTCACTTTGTGCAGGAAAGTCCAGGTGAATTTTAGAGGATGTTTATTAAAGCTGGGGACAGTGAAACAAGAAAGGGCTGGGGAAATGAGCCCAGGATGGTCTGCTTTGGCTCATTGAGAAGTCAGAGAAAAGGGGGACTTGGGGACAGGTTCAGGGGGCTTGCCTGGGATGAACTGCCACTGCCCATTGCTGCCCTGGTTGCAAGCCTTGTGGGGTCCCAGAGTCTAGGAGATGCATGCCTGTGGGGAGAAGAATAGGGGAGGGCGGTGTGGACATGCTCCTGGGAAGAAGAGCACCCACCGGGTCCTTTGTCTTAAGGCTTTTATTTCTCTCTTGCAGGCAGAAATCTTAGGGGAGGTCTCAGGGGAGGGTTTCAACAGAATATTCATCAGTTTTCTAGGTGTGCTCCTTCAGGGTCCTGGTCCTCACTGACTGGTCAGTGTCTGGGCAGAGGGTCTTTAGTCATTGCAGCTGGTCCTGGTGTTGTCTACCTGGTTTCGCTGCTTTTCTGGAGCTGGAGCTGAAATACAACTGAGGCCTAGATGTTATTTCTAGGGAGGTGACCCTCTGTATCCACTTAAATTGCTCTGTCAACTTATGTGCATGTACACATAACCGATGGACATGGACAACAAAGCTGGGGACGGGGTTGGGGGAATGGGGAGGAGGGTGTCAATGGGGAAAAAAGGAGAAACATCTGTAACAAAAATAAATTAATAAAAATAAAAAAAATTAATAAAATAAAAAATAAATTGCTTTGTCAATTTGCTCAGCTATCTGTCTCAGTTTCCCTAGTCCACTTGTCCTGGCTTAGTGGTCTGTCTCAATGGTACCATAGATTTTCACATAGTGAATATATTAATATTATTTTAGCATTATGTTAAAACAAATTACATCTATTTCCATTTCCACTACAACAAAGACTAAAATTGTTTCCAGAAATTCTACATTCCCTCTAAGCTTTATCAGTTATCAACCTTATTGCCAAAGTTTTATCAGAGAATTTGAGATTTGGCTGTTCTTTGCACATATTGCTATGTATGAATTTTTAAGAATTCTTAAGATTGTCTTAACAATTAATATAAGTAACTCTCCATTGAGAATGTATTTTATAAGTTATAGGAAATTCCTTTTACTTGAAAGATGGGCCATATATTTGATGCCTCAGTGGACTTACTCAGAACACTGTAGTTATCATTATCATTACTGATTATAATTTCAGCAAAAATAATACAACCTTATTTTATTAAAAAAAAAAGAGGATAGCCATTCTTTTATTATAATCCTCCAATAAAAATGTTACAATGAGTGTGAAGAGACCACAGATTATTTTTGGCTCACATTTATCTATTTTACATCCAAACGTGTAATATTAAAGCACATAGTAAACTATACTTCCATATACTCATCAACCAGCTTCAACAATTATCAATTCAAGACCAACCTTGTTTCATCAATAGCACCATTCACTCCCACCCCCATCTTGAAGTAAATACCAGACATTATATCATTTCAACTGTAAATATTTTAGTATATCTCTAAAAAAGGATTTTTGTAAAAACATAACTGTGATATTATTACACCTGAAAGTTAATAATTTTTTATCCAATACGTACTTAGTATTCAATATTCAAATGTCCCTGTTTGTCTCTCAAAACATGTTATAGTTGTTTTATTTTTTCAAATTAGAATACAAATCAATATAATTGGTTAATATATCTCTTAAGTCACCTTTAACTTAAAGACTGTCTGCCTACCTTTTAAGATGAGGACTAAGATGCAGGAAGATTATTTGATTTTCTGCACAGACACAAAGGCAGTAGTTGAACCAGGATTATACCAAAGTTCCTTATTTGTACTCTATCAAGGAAGAAAGAAAGGCCGTGTGGGATGGCTCATTTATGTTCTATTGCTAACTCTAATGTGCTTTCCACCTAGTTCCAGACAGATATCATGAAGGATCTAGGTCACCTTATGAAGGTACCTTACCTTTATCACATGTTTGGGGTCATAACCTGTAGTCCAAACTCTTTCTCTTCTCATGCCAGTTTTCAGACCTCAGTGTATTTAATGAGACATTTAGGAGAAAGGAAAATTAAATGACAGTATACATTCTTTCATGGTCAGATCAATGTTACCTAAAAATGCTACAGTCATTTAGTGTCCTACAAATTCCTAGTGTTCATTATAATCACCAAGATAATTTTCTACCAAAAGATCTCAGATGCCTAAATTAAGTGTCCCCTGCTAGCTGCTAAATCTATGGTCATCCAGCCTTTGCCTGCCATCCAGGACAACCAGGTTTCTCAGTAACACATCAACTGCAGCAAAAATGTGCTAACTCAGGAGACAATAGGTTCTAGATTCAGTTCTAAATTAAGAAGTTGTAGAAGTCCTCTACTTAACTAGCATTTGCCACACCTGTGAAATGAGTCAATTATACAAAACAGTTTCCAAAAGTCATCCTCTCATTTCCACCCCAAAGTGTGGCTTCCTTCTTTTGTTCATAGCTCAGTGTCTTCATAAAGATCTCACCCACAGCAGGGACTCTCAGGTGACCCAGCCTTTTAGAGCCTTTCACCACAAGCTATTGTCTGTAGGTCATGGGCTGTGACCCTGTGTTCAGTTGATGTGACCTATGTTTTTCCCCAGGTATGCACTTGTGAGTGGGATTGCTGGATCATATGGTAACTCTATGTTCAACGTTTTAAGGGACTGACAATCGCTATACCATTTTACATTCCCACCAGCCATGTATTTGGTTCAGATTTCTCACACCCTTGCCAATACTTGTTATTGCTGTCTTTTTTATCATAGCCATCCTAGTGGGTATGAAGCTGTATCTCATTGTGGTTTTGATTTCAATTTCTCTAATTACTAATGATGTCGAGCATCTTTTCATGCATTTATTGGTCATTTATATATCTTCTTTGGAATAGTCTCCACTTTTGTCTAACAAAGAAATAGGATCATTGAGGAAATTTTATGCCAAATATAAGGCAAATATAGGACATATTTTGAAATGGGACAGACATTTCAGAGCCTGTAACTCAAAAACAGAGGGTCAGAGGCCTCAGCCAGGACACTGATTTGCAGAAGTCAGGATGAATAGTACACGCAGCCTTCTGTAGCTAAACAACCATTCATTTTAGGAGTTGTGGTAAGTGTAGGATTATTCTATAGAGATTGAAATAGAGTTTTGAGGGATTTACTGAATGAGAATACAAAGTAATAATGACCAAGAGATCCTTGCCTTGTCTCAGTTTTGTGTGATTTAGGACAGTTGGCCTCAACTCCTTCCTTGGTAGAGTGGGAGTGTTGAGCTATGTTTTCTAGTTCTATTTTATGCATCTCTTTGAGAGTAAAGAAAACATCATGGAATAGTGAAAAAGTTAAAAAATATATATATGTATGGTTCCTATCAAGGGCTTTTTCTCCTGATGATAATGACAAGGACTTCATAGATAGAATTGTCCTAAAGAAAAGAGCAGACTCAGGCTCTGCAATGTGTATCAAAACCTATTAAAAGGTGTAGAGGAAAGGTTTGGGGAAAGGTTCCCAGGGAGGGCAGTGATGGAAAGTATGCTATTGCCAGGGACATTTTTAACTGCTTGCCAGTGGAGATTTAATTACTAAACAACACTCAGGAGCACTTGCTATGTGCTATAGATGGAGAGGAAGTGATATAAATTCAGAAAAGGAGCAAGGGGAGACATTTCAAGGATATGAATAAAAGGAGAAATCTGTTCCGGGGCCGTTTTCCTCCCAAGTCCAAGAAGCAGCAGCTGGTGGTGGCCGTCATTATAAGGAAGCTTCAGGATAAATGATGACACCTGCCAAGGGACTTCAGATACTCATAGGTCGTGGAAAACATGAACTAATTAATTATCACAACACCCTTGTGAGGTGAGAAGTAGCATTTCCTAGTTGTAGGGGAGGAAGTGTCAGCACGTAAACATCAGTGGTTTGGCCCCTTGACACAGTGGAGCTGTGACAGGCTGGAAACAAGATGTCCTGGCATTTCAACATCCAGACTTGAATTTTTTTTTCATGGCTGCACAGCTATAGAACAGCTCAATTGTGATACAGCAAGGCTGTGAGGCAGCCCTGGGGCCAGGCCTCTCTCTGGCTAGACAGCTCTGCTCTCTTCTTGATGGTCTGCTCTGCTCTGCTCTGTGCCAGGCTGCTCTGGCCTGTGCTGGTCTGCTTCTCTCTGCCCTGGGGAGGCATCTTTGGTGTTTCAGCTCAATCAGGGAGGGAGACAGAGTGTTCACTGGAAAGGGAAAGTGTACTCCTAGACTTTCATTTTTAACTTCTATTCCAATTCATCCGCTTAGTGAACATGTTTCCTTTCCTTATATAATAACATTGGCTAGAGTATGTACTCCTGTTTTATGCGTACATAATTACTAGGTGTAGTTATTCACAAGGATGTAAAATCACCACATTTGAGACAGGGCCTTAAAAATCATCTAGTATCAGAGTCCAGATCAGAGCCCTTACTTGAAAATGTCACGAGACTTCCGGTCAAGATGGCGGCGTAGGTAAACGCGGTATCGCGTCCTCCCACAACCACATCAAAGTTACAACTAAGCTACAGAACAACCAACATTCAAAACCACCTGAAATGAAGCTGAATGGAAGTCCTACAACTACGAAATTAAAGAAGAAGCCATATGGAGACTGGTAGGAGGGGCAGAGGCGCGATGGGCTGGTCCCACACCCACGTGTGCCGGATAAAAATTAGGAGGACACCTCGGCTGGGAAGGTCCTCCCTGAGGACTGAGGGGTCCCTGTCCCACACCAGGCGCCCAACTCAGGGTTCCAGTGCCAGGAAGAGAAGTCCCCATCACTTCTGGCTGGAAAAACCAGCGGGAACTGAGGCTGAGGCGGCTGGAGCCTCTGGCAGCTCCTCTTAAAGGGCCCACGCACAGACTTACTCGGACTCGCACCCTCCAGGCTCCAGCAAGCGGGAGGCAGCTTGAAAGGCACCAGAATCATATGGGGAAGAACTGAGCTGTTTGGCATTGGAGCGAGGGCTGGAGAGGCAGCTTTCTCCTGGACAGATGTGCTATCAGAGCCTTTTGTTCCTTTGGTGAGCCTTCCGTGGGCCAGCAGACACCGCCATATCTGGGATTCCAGCTACCTGGCTCACACTGAGGCCCCGCCCCACCCAACTTTCAGGCCCACCCAAGCTGTTGCCAGTTGCTTGACCATAGGATTGGCCTGTCTTGGAGACTGCTTCAGCTTTTCCTAAATTCTTTCAAACAAGCAGCATCTGGTCTCAGCTAGCCCCATACCTCTTGCTAAGTAATACATAGAAACAAACACAGGGAGGCAGCCAAAATGAGGAGACAAAGAAACAGGTCCCAAATGAAAGAACAGAACAAAACTCCAGGAAAAGAACTAAGTGAAATGGAGTTAAGCAACCTAACAGATGCAGAGTTCAAAACACTGCTTATAAGGATGCTCACTGGACTTAGTGAGAATCTCAGTGAACTTAGTGAGGGCCTCAAGAGCATAAAAAAAGGACCAGTCAGAAATGATGGATGCACAGTTAGAAATGAAGGAGGCACTAACTGAAATAAAGAATAGTTTACACAGATTCAATAGTAGAGTAGGTAAAGCCAAGAAGCAAACCATCGATTTGGAATATAAGGAAACAAAAACACCCAATCATCAGAACAGCAAAAAGAAAAAATAATCCAAAAAAATGAGGATAGTGTAAGGAGCCTCTGGGACAACTTCAAGCGTGCCAACATTCGCATCTTGGGGGTGCCAGAAGGAGAAGAGAGAGAACAAGAAATCGAAAACCTATTTGAAACAATAATGGCAGAAAACTTCCCTAACTTGGTGAAGGAAACAGACATACAAGTCCAGGAAGCACAGAGAGTCCCAAACAAGATGAACCCCAAGAGGCCCACACCAAGACACATCATCATCAAAATGCAAAAGGTTCAAGACAAACAGAGAATCTTAAAAGCAGCAAGAGAAAAGCAGTTAGTTACCTACAAGGGAGTTCCCATAAGACTGTCAGCTGACTTCTCAAAAGAAACTTTGCAGGCAGGGAGTGGCAAGAAATATTCAGAGTGATGAAAAGCAAGAACCTACAACCAAGATTACTCTATCCTGCAAAGCTGTCATTTAGAACCGATGGCCATATAAAGCGTTTCCCAGACAAGGAAAAGCTAAAGGAGTTCATCACCACCAAACCATTATTATATGAAATGTTGAAGGGTCTTCTTGAAGAAAAAGATAAAAAAATATGAACAAACAAAATGGCAATAAATACATATCTATCAACAATTGAATCTACAAACAAAATGAACAAGCAGAACAGAAACATTCTCATAGACACAGAGAACTTTTGTTGGTTACCAGATGGGTGGGGGCTGGGGGGAGGGGTGAAAAAGGTGAAGGGATTAAGAAGTACAAATTGGTTGTTAGACTGACAAACCTCAAAGGGAAGAGGGGTTGGGGGGTGGGAAGAAATAAACCAAAGAACTTGTATGTATATATGCATAACCAATGGACACAGACAACAGTGTGAGGAAAGGCAGGAGGGGGGCATGAATGGGGGAAGAGGGGGCCAATGGGGGAAAAATGAGGAACATCTGTAATACATTCAACAACAAAGATAAGTTAAAAAATAATAATAATAAAATAAAGCAGGCTCAGATTAAGGAAAAAAAAAAGAAAATGTCACTGTTAGAAGTCCCCATAAAAGCTATCAACCCCAACAATACATCTGGCTGTTAAATCTTCTGTACAATCTCTCTGTTAAGTGGCTGTCCAGACTGTGATTAAACACAACCAATGATTAGAAAGCCACCACCTGGCACCACCATAGGCAGCCCATGCCACCTCCCAACAGCAAGGAAGTTCTCCTTCCCCTTTAACATCAGATCACTGCCCCTTAACAGCTGACCCCCAGCCCCTGCCCGCCCATCTACAAGACATCTCTCATTTCATTCTGCCTGGCCATCTTCATTACTGTTAACTTAACGTTCTTTTAGTAAATATTTATGAAGTCCAATCTATGGGTGTCACCAACAATAAAATGATAAATAAGGAGAATAATCTAACAGAGGAAATTACACATAAGTAGACACTTTTGATACAAGGTAATAGGGCTTTGATGGAGTATGTATAAAACATTAGGGGAACAAGGAAATTTCATTACTTGCCCTGAAGATATACAACAATATTCCCCGAAGGAATACAGAGATATTCCCTGCCCTTCAGAAGCATATGGTCTAAAGGAAGATAGAAGAAATATGTTTGACTTGTTATCAGAATCCAAACATTGATGCTATGGGAATATGATATTCCACTATGTTATGTATAAGATGTTGCGCCCTGGCCGGTTTGGCTCAGCGGTTAGAGCGTCGGCCTGCGGTACAGAGAGACCCGGGTTCGGTTCCCGCTAGGGGCATGTACCTCGGTTGCAGTTTGTCCCTGGCCCTGGTTGGTCGTGCGGGTGGCGGCCACTCGATGTGTCCCTTTCACGTCGATGTTTCTATCTCTCTCTCTCTTCCTCTCTCTCCCTCCCACTCTATCTGAACAAAAAAAGTGAAAAAATGTCCTCAGGTGAGGATAAAAAAATAAATAAATAAATAAAAAAGATGTTGCTGAGCATAAACAGCATAGCCTATTAATAAACTCAGTCACTAAAATTTATTTTTTTTTATTGATTTGAGAGAGAAATAGAAACATCCATGAGAGAGAACATTGATTGGCCGCCTCCTGCATGCCCCCCACTGGGGATCAGGCCCACAACCTGGGCATGTGCCCTGACCGGGAATTGAACCAGTGACCTCTTGGTGCATGGGTCGACGCCCAACCCTGAGCCACACCTACTGGGCTCAGTCACTAAAACTTAAGTGATCAGCAGAGCCATTGAGTTGCGCAGTTGTAGGGGGCCTTCTTCACACAATTTCCTGTAAGAATGGTGTTCCCTGGATACCAACTCCTTGCACCTATAGAGCACCTACTAAGTGCTAGGCACTGCACACTGAGTGTGTAATGTTGAACAAAAGGAATTAATCCTGCCCCTTATAACTTACTCTTCTGAGGAGGAGATAGACATTTAAGAAATACATATGCAAATAAATATATGACTAAAATTTTGGTCAATACTATAAAAGGAAAAGAATAAGTTTGCTATAGAAGAAATGCAATTTTTAAAGGGATCACAAGGGAAAATGTCTCTATGAGTACCTGGCATTTCCTCTGAGATCTAAAAGACACACAGGGATTAATCCAGCCGAGAGAGGGAAAATGTGCAGGCAGAGGTGGGAGATTGTGAGCTTCAGGAACTGAGAGAAGGAGCTGTGCTCCAGAAGTGAGTAGCCTGGATTGGGGACTAGCAGAGAGGGCCCAGCTCATGCAGAGCCTCGTGGGCTAAGGGGGAGTTTGGGGTTGAAGTTAAATGCAATAGGATGTGATAAGAGGGAATTAGGTAGACACTTCTCTGCTGGAAGTAACATATGGAGGCTGGTGAGCAAGAAGGATTGTGGAGAAATCTGTTGGTGCATTATCAAACTGAACTATTTATTTTCTGTGTGAAGATTTTAGTTCTGATCTGTTTCTTTTCTATTTTATCAACTTAATAGAACTGGTTTCAATTAGAAAATATGAAAGTCTTGCTGTTGTTTGGTCTTTTGTCCTGCCTGACACAGATATATCTCGGTCAAGTGATTCAGTCTGTTAAAGACAAACATATCTGAGTCCATAAAACAAAACTTGCTCTGGCTGATCATTTCCTCTATGGGTCATTGAATGGTCACTCGCTTGAGTCTCGGGCATTTTTTTTTTTTTTTTTTTTTTGGATTTTACTGCCATCTAGTGTCTCTGAAAACGTAAGTTGATTTGTATTTCTGAACAAGACACTCCCCAATATTGTACAACTGAGCAAATATATTCTACTTCTGGAAGGGGAGAATGTCTGTTTTGGTTTTATTTATATTGCATTTAAATCAATATAAAATAAGTCTAGTCTTATTTATAATCCTCTCTCTTTTATCTTGCAACTATCAGGGGTTTCACTGATCCTTCTGATTTGCACTCTTAGTGTCTTCATGTGAAAATTCCTCACATGAGCCGTGTGAGGTGGTCCAGTGTGCCCACTGCACAAAAGTGCCTGGCTTTAGGGAGCAAGTAGGAGTTGAAATCCAACCCACATCCTGCTTCCCAAGGCAAGTGCAGAGGGGTGACTGCTCAAGGACTGGCATATTTTTCTAATTTGCAAATGTAAGTTAGCAGCAGCCCCGGAGTCATTCCACACTGGCCCCCACACAAAATTCAGGGCTCACTGTTCCCTCGAGGCTGGTTTTAGGATTAGTTTTGGTTTCTGATTTAGTCTAGTTTTACAAGGCTCAGAAAGATCATTGGCCCAAAATATATTGCAATTCAGTTTGGTTTGGTTTTGTTCATCAGAGTTTTGCATAGAATATTGCAATCATGATGCTCTTTTCGGAACACAAGTGGGGACGTCCACACATTTGTGTTACCCTCCTCCATGCACTTGTTCAAACGCACTAGAACATACCTTCTTTCTCACCACATCCTTCATTACAATTCTTTCTTCGAAGGTCCCAAGCCACTCGTTTCCGTTGGCATCAACCAGCTCCTTTCGACAAACAGCAGACGTGGGCAATAGATAATGTCTATATCGGGGATGGCTGCATAGACATGTGCAGCGGCCATGGAAGGTGCATCCAAGGAAACTGTGTGTAAGTAGATTTGTTTTCTTCCTTCTGTGAAAAGTTCTGACTCACATTCTAGCCAGGAGATTTTACTGAAACTGGTTTATTAGTCACTCCCAAGCTACCTAGGTTATACCTTTTTCCTAAAATCTGATACTGAGCTAACCACAGACTTTATGGCAATTGTATTTTCATTATTGCTTGGAGATTAGGAACTGAATAATAGCTCTCTTGTCAGGAGGAGGCTGAATTATAATTGACTATATTT
Source organism: Tadarida brasiliensis (assembly GCA_030848825.1). Taxonomy (NCBI): domain Eukaryota; kingdom Metazoa; phylum Chordata; class Mammalia; order Chiroptera; family Molossidae; genus Tadarida; species Tadarida brasiliensis. The sequence goes on from CM061267.1 coordinate 53,065,423, forward strand.
TGTTTCCTTCTGTTTCTGTAATACATCAGAACCTTGAAATAGACATTAGAAGAGGATTAGCAGTTCAGTACATTTTGACCAAAAATAATACATCATTAAGTATTGTCCTCACTTAGGTCTGAATATATGTAACGATATACATTACTTGTGGTTTAATTGGTCTTCCTGTTTTGTTTGTGTGAGAAAGTATGTAAATGCCTGATCAGTTTACCAGGCATATTGGATGGAGAGGCCTAGTATTTTACTCTTAGAGATCCTTGGCATCTTTGGGAAGATCTAAATAAGGTGTGCTTGAATGGGTGTGCGTGTGTATTATGTACTACAGACCTCTGTACTTTATTTGCAAAGATTATACTGTTTGATGAGGCAGTATGAATGAAGATGCTAAGAGGGAATTCATAGTCCCTTCTCCACTAAGCTCCACACGCCTGGGAAATCTTAGTTTTTGTCTAATGACGCTAGCCAATATCCAGAGTGGTCTCTGAGACTCCTAAGTCTCCCAGTTCCTTATTCACCTTTCCTCCCACATCAAACAGAGAAGTCAGTCCTTTGGCCAAAAAGGGCAGATGCTATCCCAAATACCTTCTGCTGTTTGGAATATGGCTTCTTGGATTCCCAATTGGCCCAAAGGCTCTATTAAGAAGACCAACTTCATAAATTGTTAGGGCCTATCAGTTTAGTTTGGCAGCTGCAACCGTTTGTCAGCCAGCCAGAGCTGTGTCATAAAGAGACAGGGCTTAGCAAATTTTTTTAAGTTGTTTCTTTCTCTCCACCTATAAACCCATGTCACTAATTTAGGAAAGCCTGGAGGCATTTAATTCACAGCTTATTTTTAACCTAAAGCACTCTTAAGGAGGGCAGGTGAATTCTGGCAAGCTCTATGAAGATGAGTAACCTTTCATCATTATGGACTGGGAAAAAGAGTTGGCTTCACTAATTTGAGAACACACTTGCGGGGGCTTTGTTTGATGTTGACTTTTCCTTTCTCTTTCTCCACACCCAGCTGTGACGAGCAGTGGGGTGGCCTATACTGTGATGAGCCCGAGACCTCCCTTCCGACTCAACTCAAAGACAACTTCAATCGAGCTCCATCCAGCCAGAACTGGCTTACTGTGAACGGAGGGAAATTAAGTACCGTGTGTGGAGCTGTGGCTTCAGGAATGGCTCTCCATTTCAGTGGGGTGAGTGTTTGGCTACTGGTTATTCATTTCTGCATCCTCTGAGTTTCCCCTGAAAGGCTGAGTCTCTTTTGAAGCTTAATTGGCAGATCAAGATGCAGAGTTATGCACTGTAAATGCACAACTCTGATCTGAACTTGCAACTTTATGCATATCAGAAAATACTAATTTCCAACATTTTCCTGTCACAAATTAGTTGAGACAATTTAATTATGCAGACTAGTGCCAGCATGAGGCATATATTTAAATATGGACACATTTTTAGGACATAACGAATTTCCATGCTGGGAGAGTGCTTCACAATGTGAGGGTCTCCCATCTTGATGATGCTGTAATTGAAAACCCTTGAGCTTGCAACAGATTTTAGATTTAAGGAGCCAAATTCTGGAAAATGCGCTTCAATGTTTCCTGAATTTATTAATAACAATTAATCCTTTTTATAAATTATCCAGAAAGAATAATTGTCAGTAATTGCTATGTACTTGTATTTATAGCAAATTATTTTGTTAATGACAGCAGAATGTCAGAAAATTTCTTTCAGAAATTTATACTCATTCTACATTGCTGCCAAAGATGACTTGTTTAAAAATAGTATTTCTCCAATACCATAATTAAATACCCTTCATAGGCAATTTGCTTTTTTTAAATTATAAATTTACTGTCAGTTCTTTATTTCTCTGTCATGCCCTACCTTAGAGTTTGCATTTGTGCCAGTGAAGAACATTATTTATATTCAGAGTTTTAGGCCTAAGAGTAAAAAGAAAACAGGCAGCATACAAGATTTTTGTGATCAACAGCGCTGACTAGGAATGCAGTGTGTGTTCACAATCCTCTTCCTAGCTCAGGTGGAGCTCTAAGAGGTCTAGTTCCTCACCTATTCAACTAAGAAAGCTCTTCCTACCTACATTAATGAGTTAATATAGAGGACATTAAAATCAGCTATAAACATTTAAATAAAAAGCATTACAACTATTATCTCTAATTATAACAAATGCCTATGAATAACTGGGAATAGTTTAATAAAAACAGAACAGTTAACTTTAATTCCAGTTCTCACCTTGCTTATAAAAAAAAAAAAAAGGAAGAAAATCTCCTTATATACATTGCCCTTTGTAAGTCCTAATACTGAAATTTCAAAGTTCAGCAAATATTTGCTAAGTACCTACTGTGTGCTAGAGGCCATGCTAGGAGCTAGTATAACAGGAGAGATGAATAAAATGAGTGTTATGAAAAAGGTTGGAAGCCAGAGAAAACCTATAACCTTCAATCACAATTCCTTATCACTGTCTGTTGCATTCTGCTTTTCCTTAGGGTTGCAGTCGACTGTTAGTCACCGTGGATCTAAACCTCACTAATGCCGAATTTATCCAATTTTACTTCATGTATGGATGCCTGATCACACCAAACAACCGTAACCAAGGGGTTCTCTTGGAATATTCTGTCAATGGAGGCATTACCTGGAACCTGCTCATGGAAATTTTCTATGACCAGTACAGCAAACCTGGGTTTGTATTCTCTTTTATATCTGTTAACTATATGATTAGTAAGAGTCTTGGTAAGACCTGCCAGTAATCAATCACAGGGACCAAAGGGGATCTCAACCTTACTCATCAGTAGAGGATGCCTCTGAGACTGACATGAAGATAAGGTTTTTGAGATGGATAAACAGCTGGTTCAGGGTTTAAGACCAACTATTTCCAAATCCCAGAATAAGATAAAATACGCTATCACAATGCTAATAATGAATAGATTCAGTACAAAAACCCATATAAATGCATGAGACTGTGATAATTAAGTTCAATAACATTTTGGGAAAATGGAAATAGAAAAATTATTTATTTATATAGTGTTCATTGCATTTTAGAGAAGTGGGGACTAGAAAATGAATACAATAAAATGTAAATATCCTTCAGAATCCTAGAGTCTAGTTTTTAATTTCTTATTTTAAAACCCTGAATAGCCCTGGCTGGTGTGGCTTAGTTGGCAGGTTCCACTGGCAGTCAAGGCACATACTCAGGTTGCAGGTTCGATCCCTGGTCCGGGAGCGTACAAGAGGCAACCAATCTCTCTCTCTCTCTCTCTCTCTCTCTCTCTCTCTCTCTCTCTCTCTCTCTTTCTCTCTCTCACTCTCTCTGTCCCTCTCTCTCCCTAAAATCAATAAAAGCATGTCCTCAAGTGAGGCTTTAAAAAGAAAAATTTTAAAAACCCTAAGTAAAGAGTGCACGTGTCGTTTTTTAAAATATATATTCTTGAAGGGCAGAAAGCAATCAATGTGACCAATTAGAAAAGTCAAAAAGGTTGTTAAAAAGAAAAAGAGCATAGTTATTAAAGTAGGAGGAGAAGGAGGAATAGGAAGGTAAGACAAGAGAGAAGGAGAAAAGGAGAAGGTTGGAGGAGAGGAGAGCAGAATGGAGGAGAGGAGAAAAGAGAGGAGGAAAGGAATGAATACAACGCAGTCAAGAATAAGGAAAAGCACCTCCTCCCCCCCCCAAAAAAAGAAGAAGAAACCTAGATAATCTATCAGTGTATGACAAACTATGTACAAGCTAAACACTAGGTAAAATAAAAACAATTAATAAATATTGTAAATGATTATTTAAATTCAATATATTAGTTAAGAATAGGTTCAGCTGTAAATGACAGAAAACCCAAAATAACATAAACAGAAGGGTTTTTTCCCTCTGTTATGTAAATAGCCCAGGGCTGCTCCAGTGGTTCCACAAGCACTGGAGACCCAGGTTCCTTCTACCTTGTGCTACTGCCACACTCAACGCATGACCTCCAAAAGGGGGGCTCTAGCTCCTCCACGTTCCAGCCAGCAGGACAGAGGATGGGACAAGAAGGGTGTGTTGTCTCCCTTCAAGGACACTTCTTAACAGTTACCCATACTTCCATTCCCATTCCAGTAGCCAGAACTTAGTCACAGAGACACACCCAGATGTAAGGGAGTCTGGACACATTATGTCTATTCTGGGTGACTGTTCGCCTGCCTAAAAAGATGGGCTCCCATTATAAAGGAAGAAGGGGAGAACAGCCATTGAGAAAATGCCAACAATCTCTGCCACAAGCAAATGATTTAAATCCTGCACTTGGGTTACAGTTGAACACCTATAAAAGAATCCAATAGAAACTAAGTGGTACACAGTGTCATAGTGCAAAGAAATGTGCTTATCTATTAGTAGGAGATAATAGACAGTCCAAGTAAACCACTTTCTTGTCTTTATGGAGGAAGTGATAAAGATTCTCAAGTGTGGGTTCCTGAACACTTAAACAGCATTATGTACAGGGAGAAGGAAGTTATGTTTCTGTAGGATAAAAGCATAACTGTCTAATCTACTTTAGTTTTCTAAAGGAGAAACTAATTGACCAAGATAGGAACAATGATTCTAATTTATTTAAACTTTCAGCAGCCCTACCTGACTGGTGTAGCTCTGTGGTTGAGCGTTGGCCCATGCACCAAGAGGTCAACCGGTTCAATTCCCGGTCAGGGCACATGCCCAGGTTGTGGGCCAAATCCCCAGCGGGGAGCATGCAGGAGGTGGCCAATCAGTGTTTCTCTCTCCCTCTCCCTTCCTCTCTCTCTAAAATCAATAAAGAAAAAAAATTTAAAAAAAAAAAAAAAGCCCTGGCCGGTTTTGCTCAGTGGTTAGAGCGTCGGCCCATGGACCAAAGAGTCCCAGGTTTGATTACAGCCAAGGGCACAAAGCTCAGCTGCAGTTTGGCCCTGGCCCTGGCCTCAGCCCCGGTTGACCGGGGTCGTGCGGGTGGCAACCAGTTGATGTGTCTCTCTCACATCAATGTTTCTCTCTCTCTCTCTCCCTCCCACTCTGTCTGAAGATAAATGTAAAAATATCCTTGGGTGAGGATTAAAATAAATAAATAAACTTTCAGCAACCTTAGATAAATTTCCACTCCAAAGGTTTTTAAAATGTGGTCAAGGATTTATCAGAGAAAGGAAACTAATTTAGAAATAGGAAAGAAAAATAAAACTAAACGATGATGCTCTGGGTAAAGAAGTGTGATTGTATATCCCTCCAGGAATGGATAGATTTTCTGACATTATTTAACACATTTTAAAATGTTAATTAAACATGCCAAATCAATGGAAATAGATTATAGAAAGATATTTAGGAACATGAAAAAGGGGTGTGGGGAGGGATATAGATGACCTTCAAAATTGAGATCCATGAGGAAAAGATTATTTGCCTAAAGACTGATGGTCTCCAAACTGACAGTAACTACACAGTTAGGATCTTGGACTCACAACCTACACTTTCTTTCCCTAAGACCAAGATCCACCAAGCTATCATGGCCCAAAAGCTGTACAAAATGATGGATATAATTTTTTTTAAGTATTTAAAATCCAAGTACTGGAACTCCAACTATCCTAGCTTTGAATGGACCTTGACTGATCCCCTTCTGGAATACTGCCTCCTATGTCTTTCCAACAAAGACATAAAGAGAGAGGAAGAAGGAAGACTAAAACCAACGAGGAGATACTGTATAAACAAAACTAAAAATAACAAAATCTCTTCAGTGTGAAACACAAATTAAAGGGGTCATCAACCATCAAAGCCCTCAGCTGAAGGGTTCTTCACAGGGTGAACTTGGGCTTGTTGGCCCTGTCCTGGAGCACTAATGCTAAAAGGCAACATTTGAAAGAAAAGGGAGGTAAATTAGCATGGATTAAAAGTGAGACTTTATGCAGAGGAGAATAAACCTCAGGAAATTATTTTCCCCAACAGACTTTATGAGTTGTGAATATAAGTTTGAAAGTGTTGGATATATTCCTGGGGTTTAAGTGTATAATTGTGATTAAGGGGTGTTTCAGACCTTACGTCTAGCTAGTTAACTTTCATGTTGGAGCGTGGAGCCATGGTTTTCCACGTCTGTCCTTGGTGACTGAGTCAGGGGTAGCATGCTAGGCTTGTTAGCCCATGGTTCTCAGCAGTTCTTAGTATAATGTTTTCCATAAAACAAAGACAAAGTCAATGTCAAGCCACAGGCAACTGATAAAGTAATTACATACAGCCTGGCACTGTCAGGCTAGTCCAAATGTCCTGCCACAATCTCATGTGCATATTTCCAACAAATTGCTGGTACTCATTTGGAGTGGAATACAATCAAGGAGCCAGGAGAAGGAAACAGATGAAATTAATTCCAAGGTGACAAAAAAAAAAAAGTCAATTGGCTTCTGTCTACTCAAGTGCATATACTCTAAGCCTACAGATCCCAGGCAAGCAGAAAATTGTGGAGTCCCTCCAAGGCAGTCAGTAGGTTGGTAGTTCCAGGATACTTGAATTGTTCACATTCTGTTTCCCCAATTCAGTGACTCCAGAGACCTCATAAGATCAAGCCAGTTCATCATGGTTTTTAAAAAATTATTTTAGTCAGTGTCCTCTCCTCACTCACCATGTGACATGGTCATCAATCTTTTACTTACATGAGACATTTGACAAGACTTCTCCCACCCTCACCATCATTTTCTTACAGATTTGTGAATATCCTTCTCCCTCCTGATGCTAAAGAGATTGCTACTCGCTTCCGCTGGTGGCAGCCGAGACATGACGGCCTGGATCAGAACGACTGGGCCATTGATAATGTCCTCATCTCAGGCTCTGCCGACCAGAGGACAGTCATGCTGGACACCTTCAGCAGTGCCCCAGTGCCCCAGCATGAGCGCTCCCCCGCAGATGCTGGCCCTGTTGGGAGAATTGCTTTTGACATGTTTATGGAGGACAAAACTGCAGGTAAATTTTTCATAATGCTAAATAAAAAGCCAGTGGAAATGCAGTTTGGATTTGGGTCTTTTCAAAAGAGTGGACTATGAAAACTTTTACAGATTCTAGCTGGTGTGCTCAGTGGTTAGAGTGTCAGCCTGGGCACCGAAGGGTCTCGGGTTCGATTCCCCATCAAGGGCATGTACTTGGATTGCAGGTCCCATCCTCAGTGCCCCTGACCCAGTCGGGACACAACCACTGTCTCTCTCTCCCCCTCTCTCTCTGTCTCTCTCCCTACCACCCCGCCCCCGCCCCACTTCCACTCTCTCTGAAGATCAGTGGAAAAACTATGCTCAGATGATGATTAACAACAACAAAAAATACCTTTTACAGATTCTCAAATGGTATAGGAACAGAGAAAGGAGGGTAGGGTCACCCTTTTGTTTTTCTCAACCTTCCTAGTTTACATTACAACTAAATCTTTTATTCAAACCATCAAATATGTTGTGAATCAATAACATTCTATAATTTTGTTAACAAGATATTTTCTCTTCTTAAAAAAATTTCATTTCTGTTTCTGTTTTCTACTTTGGGTAGAAAGCCAACATTTCCTGGTCACTTGTTTTAATATCGAGAGACAAGTGTTTTGTTTTGCTACGTGTCAGATGCATTTGTGATGGCATTTCATGTTTCGCATGAAATGAGAGACTATCCAAGGTCTTGCTTATTACTCTTTATTCCAATAGGAGTAGCGCAGTGATCCTGGTGAATTAGCAAGGATCTCGTCATGCTATTCGTATTTTCAATGTCTTGTTTTCTTTTCATTTCATAACACTATTTTGGTCACCTTTTTCTAAAGTTATGTCTTATATTAAATATGTGGCTTTGTCATGCCACATCCATGGTTACGCTACATAAAACAGTATCTTCAGGTCAAGTAGAGATGTTTAATTATACATCTCACCAACACTGCAAGTGTTACCCAAACTGTGAAAATAGATATAATATTCACCATAGTTTTATCACATGCAACTTGACCCTAGAATCTTCCATAGAAAGGTAGATGTATTTTACAATAAGACTGATAAGAACCTTCCAGAGGAATGAAACCTATGCAGAAAAATGTTGAAATTTGAGGAATTTTGACAGTTTAAAATACTTAATTATTAATGTTTTCTTACAAAAGTAATTGCATGTTCAGAGTGTGAAATTGAGAAGATACAAAAAATCATGAGAATGAAAATAAAAATCACCCAAAGGATAACCATCATCAATATTTTGGTATTTTTTTTAGATTCTTTTTTCTATGCCCTTATATATGCATATAGCCTGCTTTTTTTTCACTTAGAATTAAATTCTGATCACTTTCCCATGTCCTTGAATATCTTTGAAAATATCATTTTAATATCTATATAATATTTTATCATAACTTGTTTACCATTTTGACATTGTTGAATATTCAATCATTCTTATTAATTCATTTACTAGTATATCATGTGGCACAGTGGTGTAAGTAAAATATATTTAATAAAAATCACCCTTTTAAGTAGGAAAAGCTTAAACTTTTCCTCACCACTACCAAGTAGTCTTAGTCTCTTAAGAAGGTTATTAAGATTTACTTACATAGATCTGGTTCAGAACTTTGCTAAATTATTTATTTATTTTTTCCAGTGTAATGGTTTACATAGTGAGCTTACAATCAGAGAATAATTTAAGCACTGCTTCTGTATGAATACAAACAAATACAGATTATTTGTTTGAGTGCCTAAAGTACTGATTTTTACTTTAGGCTTAATTGGTAATATACAATGAAAGGAACAAAATTTCTGCTTCTTGCCTGTCTTGCAAAAATGGTAGTCCTAGAAACTGTAACGAGTTACAGAAGTCATTTGTGATATTGCAGAACAGACTGATGAATTAGTTGATTAATGTAAGCCTTCTTTCATTAGGATTGCAGAGTTCTAGCATAAAATTCAATATGTACCTCAGAATAAACTGTCTCAAGTTACTCTTACTGGAATCTTATGTCTGCTCTCTTTCACTCTTGAGTCCTGTATCAGTGCTGTAGGATTAAATGTAGCTCCAAACCCCACAGAATGAAAACTAACAGATAATGGTATTGGAGTAGCTATTTGAATCCCAGATATAAACTTCTTATTCTACAGGTATATATCATGCTCAGACAAAATTGCAGGGACACAACACAGGTGAAGGCCAAATTCCAATTAAATTGTTTGGTCCAACTCTGCAGCTTGCCAGAGGTCCCAGGCCTCTGGTTGTTCCCACTGCAAATACTGGAGCTAGCCAGGAAACTTTGAGAAAAGTTGAACCTATAAAATCAAAGTATATCATGAATTAGATGCAACTCGTAGATATGTTTAATCTCAAACTTTTCTGGGATAAAATCATGATGTTAAAAACACTTCTTCCAGAAGAGAAAGGGATTTATGAGAAGTGAATGTGTGTGTGTGTGTGTGTGTGTGTGTGTGTGAGAGAGAGAGAGAGAGAGAGAGAGAGAGAGAGAGAATAGGATGCACTCTGCACTAATCAAGTCATAATCTTGCTGTTTTAGTTGTCCTTAGACTCTTATAAGCCTTTTTTATATTACTTTATTGAGGTATAATTGACATACAAAAAGTTATACATAATTAATGTATACAACTTGATAAGTTTGCTGGTAAGTATACATTCATGAAACAAACCATCACTACAATCAAGGCCATAAATTTGTCAATCACCTCCAAAAGTCTTCTCCTGCCCCCCTTTTCTAATATTGATTTTTCTGTTAAGATGAGAGTACTTAATATAAGATCTACTCTCTTAGCAAATTTTTAAGTATATAATACAGTATTGTTAGCTATAGGCCCTATGCTGTACCGTAGACCTCCAGAGCTTATTCACCTTGCATTACTGAAACTCTGAACCCTTTGACTGACACGTCTCCATTTCCACCTTCCCCCAGCCCCTGGTAACCATTATTCTGCTCTCTGGTTCTATGAGTTTGACTAATACTTTAACAAGTTTTTTAATTACCCCGATGGCACTATTAGAATTTGAATAAAAGTAGCTAACTCACTTCCACTTACTTCCCTATCATGTTACTAAAAATTATTTCTCCTTCTTTAGATCCTGGCTAAAAGTTAAATATTTGTCAGAAAAAAACTAGTTTTCCTTTGATTTTCATTTATAGCACATACAATACACTCTTCCAAATATAGACTTACTAATATCAAGGTAGTAGGTATATCTCAACCTCCCAGTGTCCATGTTCCTAAAGGGATGTGCTTACATTCATGTTTTGTCTTTGGATTGTATGTAATATATATAATAGACATTTCTACTTAATTCTAGATCTTGCTTAAAGTGAAAATTTGCCTCAAGTACTTTTGTCATAACATTTTCATCTGTTATTTTTTTAAGTGAATGAGCATTGGCTATTCCATGATGATTGTACAGTAGAAAGATTCTGTGATTCCCCTGATGGTGTCATGATTTGTGGCAGTCATGATGGGAGAGAAGTGTACGCAGTGACTCATGACTTGACTCCCACTGACAGCTGGATCATGCAGTTCAAGGTGAAAATGCTATGGTCTTAATTACACAAATAACCATATACTAGCAGTATAAACCGTGAAAAAACTGTAGGGACAAAGATCATTTATTGCATTGACTTAATATTACTTTGAAAAATAAAATTTAATATTAAGGTAATATACAACTCAACTATATATAACTTAATGACTTCAAGTATTTTATTTCTGAACTATTTCAAGGTGAACCTTTCATAAGAGTAAATGTGCTTCTGCTCAGAGTTAAATACTGTTAGAGCACATATTGATAATAAATATGTAGGGTACTGATTCCAATTGGCAATCTTTTCCTTTATGAGAAATTAAAGCTATTATGGTTATATCTACTTTTTTTACAAGAGCATTTTAATGTTTCTGAAGAAAGAAAATTATGGGGGGGAGAAGGCATGAATAGCATTAATGCGAACATCAATTTTGGCCAAGATTTTATGTCAGCCAATTTATTCTCTCACCTTAGTCGTAGTGTATTAACAACAAATGGCGCATGATGTCTACCTCCATCAACAAAGGGTGCTGGGCCTTATTAAAAGTAATAACTTCTGTTATAACTTCATTGTGTCTTTCTGGTAGTTGAAAGTGATTTATTGTGAGTCATAAATTGTAGGACAAAATAGTAAACTTGGTAAAGCTGTTAGCAATCCTTCTTGGTCAGCATTCTGCCAAATAGAAGTGCCAGGCCATTAGCACAACAAACAACAATTTGTAAGAGGGCCCAGGCCTCCCCAGGCAATCAGCCAGCCATGGCAAAAGCATAGGTTTCAGCTTCTTTCCAAACTCCCTGCACAATATATTTGGCACTTTCTATAATCTGTCACCTGGAGCAACCATGTCTACTTTCCTGCCCATCAGCAAAACAAGTAATAAACCTGAAAATACAGGATAGATGTGGTACAGTGTCTATCAAGTGATCAGCAACTTTCTTGTGCCAAGTCCGTAGAGTAGAAACATGTAATATGGGTTTAATATATTAACAATTTTGTTTCTCTGTTTATTAGATCTCTGTTGGATGTAAAGTGTCTGAAAAAGTTGCCCAGAATCAAATTCATGTGCAGTATTCTACTGACTTTGGTGTGAGCTGGAATTATCTGGTCCCTCAGTGCTTACCTGCAGACCCAAAATGCTCTGGAAGTGTTTCTCAGCCATCCGTATTCTTTCCAACTAAAGGATGGAAAAGGATCACCTACCCCCTCCCTGAAAGCTTAGTGGGAAAGTAAGTAGAAAGTTAAAATAAAACCTGGTTCCAATCATCCAGAAGTAGGTTAGGGACACTGTGGTTGAGCCTGAAATTCTGTGTAATTGTAGGTAAAATGTTGTCTTCCTCCCTAACTCTAAATGTTCTCTAATTGGTAACCTCCATGATGAGCTAACTCAAGGAGACCTCGAGTTGTAATTCTCAGTCTTGTGAAGATGTTCTATAGCTCAGTATTTGCAAATGGGGACAGAGCAATAGTGATGGCCCTGGAGCCAGATGAGAAGGTGTATGTTACCTTATGGACCTTGTAGATTGTGGTCCACCACACACCATATGCTTTCCTCATTACTGCCTTGTCAATCCGTGACAGACAGAGCCAGGAGCAAAATCCTAACTCAAGCTGTTTGTACAAATCCTAACTCTTCATACTATTTGTACAAATAGGGTCTGTAGGTTTCATTTTTCTCTTATCAAAGCATTATATTCTGTACCTGCAATGCGAAGTAATTAGCCTGGAGCAGTAGTGAGCCAAGATGATTTAACTTTTCTCTGAAAAGTCTGTGGATAAGTTAATTTAAGGCAATTCCAAAAGATTTCTCTTTGACTGTAAAATTAGGAAAAAAGATACATTAAAGGAAATGATAGGTGAACCTCCACCATATGAATCATAGAGTGTGGCTAAATGAAAAACCTTCTTGTAAACAGAATTATGATATATGACCAAAACACATAGAGCCTTTGAAAAAGGTGCTTACACACAGCTTTTCCAGTGCCCCATAGATATCATTTACTACATAAGCATTCACAGTTTTCTGGGACAAATCTAAAGGGCTTGGTCAATTATCATAATAGGAAGCTAAATCAGGATTATTTCAGCTGCAGGTAACAGAAATGCCAATTCGAATGGGCTCAGTTAAAAATGAAATGTATTTTATCTATAATGAAAAGAATCCAAAGATAAATAGATTCTAGGATTAGTTGATTCACAAGCTCAACAATGTTTTCAAAGACATTGTTATTTTTCTTTGTTCCACTGTCCACACGTTGGCCACACTCAGCCTTCAGGCTATTTCCCCTGAACACAGATGACTTTCAGAACACTGGGGCAGAATACATTCTTACCTTTGTTTTTCTTTCAAAGACAGCCAGAGCATGCACCTCCTTGCATCCCACTGGTACAAATTAACTCAAGAATGCCCTTTCTTGATCAATAGTTAAGAGAATTATATTACGATGATTATCTCATATGACTCATCTGGGGTAAAATGTATGCTGGGAAGCCACCACAACGTCCTTGCCTCATTTTCCCCATCCCATTCTCTTTTCTTTTTCATAATTAAATATAATCTACATTCATGTAAAATGCATATATCTTAAAATGCGTATATCTTAATTGTTTAGTGAAGTGAGCTCTTACCATTGTATAACCCATATAACCAACACATGAAACAAGATACAGAACATTTATATCACCCCAGAAAATTCCTTCATGCGCTTTGGACTCTACACCAACATGGTGTAGAGTATTTTAATATAAGGTTAATTATGAGGTTTGTATTTCCCCAGAAGGCAGAGAAGAACAATAATGAAATTAAAATCTTAGGAAAATGTCCTTTAATATAACTTTTCAAATTTGTTTTCTAATTAGCATAGTTACTCTGAGAATATTGATTATCTTTGGGGAATTCAGAAGTTTCTGTTTCCCAACCACCTGAGAGCTGGGTGTATACTGACAAGGCCCCGTCCAAGGATTCACTCACCTCCGCACAATTTCAGAAATGTAATTAATGAATCTAAATTGCTATGCAGTCACTGGACTCCAGTTCATAAGCAACATGATTTATGATAATTTGGTGTTTTAAAATGTTCCTGTTGCTTGAAATAGAGATTTCACTGTGTTTTCATTGTGTTTTACAAGTTTGCTCACATATTATAAAATTTAAATGAAACTGGCTATAAAGAAAGTCCCATGACTAGAAAGAGAAAGATAATGACAGCCAGAAAACATTTTTTATTAATCCATTTCATCCTCTCAGAGTGTCTTAAATGTTTGTTTGTTTTTCTTGTACACTGAATGCATGTGCAGGAAAATGAATCTTAAAAAAGTTAACTTTTGTTTTTTACTCCTTTGCTCTTGTGTTGCTAATAGTCCAGTAAGGTTTAGGTTCTATCAAAAGTACTCAGATATGCAGTGGGCCATCGATAATTTCTACCTGGGCCCTGGATGCTTGGACAACTGCAGGGGCCATGGAGATTGCCTAAAGGAACAGTGCATCTGTGATCCAGGATACTCGGGGCCCAGCTGCTACCTGACTCACACTCTGAAGGTAACGTTAAAGCCCTGACACAGCGTGTACTCAATTGCAGGCCCTGCCTTAAGAACCAACTTCATTGTGAAACTGAATTTATAACACTGTTCTTTGGGGCCCCCAGTAAGTAAATCCTTTGGATGGAAACTAAAAATAATGTCCTAGGTTTCTTAGGTACAAGAATATTAGGAGCAAGTTCTAGTACAATTTACCCAATTCACAAATACACCAGACTATATGGATTAGAGAACATAAATACTGTTGTTGTTTTTTAAACAGACTCTTTATTTAAAGTCAATTTTAAGCCTTCTTTGTATCACTTTTTAGGAGATGTAATGTTGAAGGAGAATATTGTTGTTATGAACTAAAGCAAATAACATTATCACAAAAAAACATTTTCAAAAAGGACTAAACAGCTCTGGCCAGTTTGGCTCAGCGGTTAGAGCATTGGCCTGTGGACCAGAGAGTCTTGGGTTCGGTTCCCGCTAAGGGCAGCTAAGGGCATGTACCTCGGTTTCAGTTTGTCCCCGACCCCGGTTGGGGTTGTGTGGGTGGCAACCAGTCGATGCGTCTCTCTCACATCAATGTTTCTCTCTCTCTCTTCCCCTCTCTCTCCCTCCTGCTCTATCTGAAGATAAATGCAAAAATGTCCTCGAGTGAGGATAAAAAAAAAAGGACTAAACAATACCTAAATTGTTGTTAAGAAAATTCAGTGTCCTGATATGCTAACTGCGGAAATGTGGTTGTCTATTAAGAACAGAGAGATTATTCTTGGGAACTTTAGCTGATACATTATTATTTCATATGCAAAGCGAATATAGTTGCCCAACACAGTTGCCATATGTGTGTTCTATTTCTGTGAATAAATATAGTGCGTTCATCATTCCAATAACAGAAAAACATCTACACTACAAAAACACAGTGATTGAAATCAAACATATAAGAGGCAAACAATGTAAACAAAACCTGTTCTGTCCTTTTTTTTATAGCATTTCAACAACTTTAGAATTTCTAAATTAAAAAAATAAAGTTAGAGCAATGCTTACTTGTGCCTGAGGCTTTTAGTCTATTTGTTATTAAATGAGATTATAACATAAAAAGCATAGTCACAAATAATGGATAAATTTTTTAAAATCTAGTTTCTATCACAACATTCAAATTTCATTAGCATTCCTCAGTTGGATTAGAAATTATACAAATCTATATTATGCACTCTTATTCAAATCTTTCTAATGAGAGTTTACCTGGTTAACAATGTCTTCTGACTCTAGAGTTCTTACATGTAAACCTCCATTTTTAAAATAGCATTTATTTGCAAACATCAGTGAGATAAGACTCACACATGACTGCACATCTTTAACTATAGAGATAGTATGTTCTAAGTTTGAAGAGGGTCTATTTAAATCATTTCAACTACACAATAAGATAGCAACTAGATAACTCACTTAAATAAGTGGAAAAGTATATAGTGTTTTTGTATAATTACTGCAATTATAACAAATCATTTTCATGATATAGTTCTACCATTAAAAAACATTGGGTGCCTAAACCGAATGCAAAACTGTATTATGGACGAAAATGAATATACTGTGGGGAAAATGAATAATCAAGATCTTGCTATGATGTGAGGGGATAAAATAATGTTACACAAAATGTAGCCATAATGAACCCTAATATTTAATTATCTACTATCTTTGGAAAATAGACTATTCCTGGTTGTTGGTTATTCTTAGTTAAAAGGATAAACTGGAGACCCCAGGAAAATATTATATTCTAGAATTTGAGTACTTCACCCCATTCTTCTAAATCTTGGCCTTGATAAATATATGAAATGTCTTTCAAATTGCCTTCCACAGTTGATTTTCTTTTGACTTCATATGGAAAGCTTTGGTTTCAGATATCTATACCTAACCATATAGACATTCAAAGTTCACTCTGTGCTGCAAACTGAAGGGTCATGGTTGCTCAAAGCAGTCTCCAAGGTGGGGCACACACTCCTGGGGAGAATAAGACAACCCTATTGGAGAATGTTGGGGGAGAAGTGTTAGAACATTTGTTATACTTTATCTTATTTCTTAGAATTATCATTTTTTGTGCATGTTTCATAATATCATAATAAATTATAATACTTTATATACCATGTAAATAAACATAATTTGGGATTATATGCTTAAATAACTTTTTACAAATAGAAGTATTACTGTACTCAACCTTATAATTATTTTAAGATTCTCTCTAGACTTTAAATTCTAATTATTAAACATTATTCAAGTTTAAATAATCTTCACTATATGATGGTAAAGAACATGTGAAATGTTCCCACATTTGACCCAGTGATCCCACTCCTAGGAATATACCCTAAGAAGCCTGAAACACCAATCAGAAAGAATACATGTACCCCCATGTTCATAGCAGCGCTATTTACAATAGCTAAGATCTGGAAACAGCCCAAGTGTACATCAGTAGACGAATGGATAAAAAAGCTATGGCTATGGTACATATACACAATGGAGTACTATGCAGCTGTAAGAAAGAAAGATCTCTTATCCTTTGAGACAACATGGGAGGACCTGGAAACTATTATCCTAAGTGAAACAAGCCAAGCAGAGAAAGACAAATATCATATGATCTCACTTATTTCTGGAATATAATGAACATAGTCTGAGGAACAGGGTAGTCCCAGAGACGTGGAAGTAGGGTACAGACTGACATTTGCCAGAAGAGGGGGTGGGGGAGGGGAGCGATGAACACAGAACTTGTATGCATGTACTCATAACCAATGGACATGGACAACAAAACTGGGGACGGGGCAGGGAGGGAGGGGGAGGAGGGTGTCAATGGGGGAAAAAAGGAGAAACATCTGTAACAAAAGTAAATTAATAAAAAAATAATAATAATAAAATAAATAAATAAATAAATAAATAAATAAATAAAAGAACATGTGAAGCTGTCCTTTTTTTTTAATATCTTTGGAAAATCATTTAAAATCAGCTCTAATTTTTTAAAGTCCAAGATGTAATTCTGTATTGTCTTAACTATTCTACAGTTATTATCTGAAATTGTTATTTTTAACCACATGCCACTTATTTTTTTTCCAGACTTTTCTGAAGGAACGCTTTGACAGTGAAGAGATCAAGCCTGATCTGTGGCTGTCCTTAGAAGGTGGAAGTACTTGTACCGAGTGTGGGATTCTCGCCGAGGACACTGCACTCTACTTTGGGGGATCCACTGTGAGACAAGCTATTACTCAAGATTTGGATCTCAGAGGGGCAAAGTAAGTCATTTTGGTTTATTTGCATCACAACTTAGCAAATTGGCCCCAAAGCAAGGGACACATATGGAAGAAGTTGTTATACAGGACTTGAGTAGAGTATCTGTTCTAATTTACTATTCTGATGGATGATGTGTGCTTGCATTCAGATTCCTGCAATACTGGGGGCGCATCGGTAGTGAGAACAACATGACCTCCTGCCATCGGCCCATCTGCCGGAAGGAAGGCGTGCTGTTGGACTACTCTACAGATGGAGGCACGTTTCAGGGGTGAAAGCCATACCTTGGAGCAGATTCCCAAATTCTACCCAGTGTCCCTCAAAAAAGTCTCTGCAAAGCTTTGCTGACTTCACAATGCAAATAGTGAAAGTTACAAAGAGAAAGTTATGGATCTTAGTTGTGTTAACACATTCCATACCTGTGACTTCTGTGTCAGCAAAATCTACCAAAAAAAGAGACAAGAGTAAAATCACATTAAAAAATGTGTATGGTGTCAGGAGGGTAGACTTATCAGGGCATCATGTCATAAGTTATGTAATGTCTAACAACTCTGCTGTACACCTGAAATTAATGTAATATTGAATGTCAGCCCCATAATTTAAAAATTTTTTAATTAAAGAAAAATAAATAAACTGTTAAATAAGCTCCAAAGTTTGTGAGTAAAGAAAATAATATCTATGTTTAACTGAAGCTAGATTATAAATGATACAATAAAAAATAATTTTATATCGTTTTCCAAGTAAAAGTAATTTTAAAAACATTTCAAAGTGTTTTAAAAAGCTTTTGTGTGAACAAGCATGTAATAAATGCTAAGACAGTCTACAAGAAAACTTCATTAATTTTGAAAGAAGAGAGTCTGAATTTGTGAATGTGTCATACACTGTTTTCACCAAATTCTGTTTTATTATTTGGAAGTAGCTCAAATCAGAAATAATACCATAAGGTCTTAAAAATCAGCTTTAGCAGATAGATATTCCTAATAGCTAGCAGATAAATAGACAGCCCTAAAAGTATTTTATGTATTTAAAAGGTGTTTTCTTAAACAATTTAAACATTCCACCTACAGTCTTATCAGTTCTTGAGGAAACTTCATATCAGTCCAATAAACCACAAATTGCATAGAATTATAATAGCTATATTTTATTTTTTTAATTTATCTTTATTGTTGAAAGTATTACAGATATCCCCCCAATTTTCCCCCATTGACCCCCTCCTCCTCAATTTCATCCCCCCAGGCCTTCACCTCACTATTGTCTGTTAAATACTAGGAGTTATTGTCTAGAAACATGCAGAACTCAGATGTTTTTCATTATTCATGAGAAATAATGTATATGGGAATCTAGAACAAAATTTTAAAGATAGAAAATATATAGCTTTTACTTTACAGTTTTTATTTTTGGCCAAGTATTTCTAAATACCCTTCCCTTCATATCATCAGCCTTATTTTGCAGTAATATTTATAAGTGATGAGCATTTATATTAAAGTCAATGAAATCAATGCTCATTGTCGGGTTGAACATTTATTTGGGAAGCTTGCAGTAGCTGCAGTACACTGGTGGTTTGTGGGGTTATTTTCCTAAATGTGTTACTGTGTTGATTTATTTGTTATTATAGGAATTACTTGGACTTTGCTCCATGAGATGGATTATCAGAAATACATTTCTGTTAGACATGACTACATACTTCTTCCTGAGGATGCCCTTACCAACACAACTCGGCTTCGCTGGTGGCAGCCTTTTGTGATCAGCAATGGACTAGTGGTCTCTGGGGTGGAGCGTGCTCAGTGGGCACTAGACAACATTTTGATTGGTGGCGCAGAAATCAATCCCAGTCAACTAGTAGACACTTTTGATGATGGTAAGAAACAAGACATTGAACAATCTTTCCTGTGAGATGTTTGTCAGTTTCTGTCTTTGAATGAATTATTACATGAAAAGCATTTAGAAGAGTGCCTAGCATATATTCAATGCTCAACAAACGTTACCTATTGTTTTGCCCAGTGGTTTATAAATCTTCAAGGTTGGAGGCTGGTTGAAATGTCAACTGAGAATTTAATAAAGACTGTTAAAAACAAAATGTCTGCCCTGGCCAGTTTGGCTCAGCGGTTAGAGTGTCGGCCTGCAGTCGAGAGAGACCTGGGTTCGGTTCCCGCTAAGGGCACATACCTCGGTTGCAGTTTGTCCCTGGCCCTGGTTGGGTCATGCGGGAGGCAGCCACTCAATGTGTCCCTTTCACGTCGATGTTTCTCTCTCTCTCTCTCTTCCTCTCTTTCCCTCCCACTCTATCTGAACAAAAAATGGAAAAATGTCCTTGGGTGAGGATTGAAAAAAAAAAAATGTCTAGCTCTAAATATAATTTGAAACTTCTATATCCCAAAATGAATTTAGTTTCTTTAGGAATTTCTGTACTGCAGAGCTATGGATTGCATTGGTTTAAAGGTGTACCAAGAATAATTTTGCAATGGTGAAAATAATTCAGACTAGCAATTACATTTTAAAAGTTGAGTAATCATTATAGTACTAGCACTTAATAATCTTTTCTAGATTTGATTTCTCATCTTGGATTTATATTTATACCAATTAAATAAAATAAGAATAAATTTTGCCCTGGCCAGTGTGGCTCAGTTGATTGGAGTGTCATCCCATCCACCAAATGGTCACAGGTTCAATTCCTGGTCAGGGCACATACCCAGGTTGCAGGTTCAATACACAGTTCAGGTGTGTGGGGAGGCAACCCATCGATGTTTCTCTCTCTTTCTCCCTCTCCCTTTCTCTCTTTCTAAAATCAATAAAAAGCATATCCTCAGGTGAGGATTAAAAAAAGAAGAAGAAGAAATCTTAAAGGGTAAGCAGAAAGCTAGAGCATACGCATTCATATAATTCAACAATAAGCCAGTCAGTTTAAGAGAATAACATGCCATATTACTTCCAATTTCCCTTAACAGAAGGCACTTCCCATGAAGAAAACTGGAGTTTTTACCCTAATGCAGTAAGGACAGCAGGGTTCTGTGGCAATCCATCCTTCCACCTCTACTGGCCAAATAAAAAGAAAGACAAGACCCACAATGTATTGTCCTCCAGAGAACTCATTATACAGCCAGGGTATATGATGCAGTTTAAGGTAAGGGGAAGTAGCTCTTCTGAACAGACGATGGCCTTACGTTTGGGGGAGGGGATATGGGGAGAATGCTTATTTGGACAAGTATACGGAAATGATAGATTTCGTTCATTAAAAGAGACTATCTTATGAATAAAAGAAGTAACCTTTCACAAAGGCCTTTATCAGGTAGGATTATTTGAGCATATATAAAATCTATAAGTATATTGGAATATAGCAAGACATGTAACTGTATTTTTATCTTTTAGATATGTAATCTTGAGTTCACTTTCCCAAACCTTGGAAATAAAAGGTTCATAGAGCTCTCTCTTGCGCTCTCTCTCTCTCTCTCTCTCTCTCTCTCTCTCCCTCTCCCTCCTCTCCCTCTCCCCCTCCCTGCTCCCCCTTTATCTCTCCCCACCCCTTTCTCTTATTCTATGCCCATTTCATATATCAAGTCACTTTGCTTTTGTACTTATCCTTTTTTATTATACCTTTCCATTTTCCTTTTGTCTCTGACTTCCAAACACAAACCTCTACATTAGTCCAGTTGGAACTTCCCAAATCCTCAAAGATTTTAAAAGGACTCTCAAATCTTTTAAGTGCATATTTATTCATATAGAAGGATGCAAAGGAAGGTACAGGAGATAATCAATAGTCAGAGAGAAAGATAAAGCAATATCAATTGATGTCTTTACTGTTGCAAAACACACTAAAAGAAAGGGCATTACAGAAATGCACTTTATTACTAGATCATTTTAAAGACAAATATCTGTTGTTCTAATGCCCTCATTTAAAAAGATGTGCTCCAATGACGGTTAATAGTAAAAGTCATTATTAGGAGAAATAAAAATGTATTGTGAGTTGATAAGAGAAATGGGGAGTTGTTTTTTGATGGATAACGAGTTTCAGGTTTTTTTCAAAAATTTTTAACTTTATTGTTGAATGTATTACAGATGTCTCTCCTTTTTTTCCCCTATTGACCCCATCCTCCCCAATCCCACCCCCCTTATGCCTTTCCCACACTATTGTCTGTGTCCATTGGTTATGCATATATGCATAAAAGTTCTTTGGTTTATCTCTTCCTGCCCTTCCTCCCCGCTTCCCTTTGAGGTTCATCAGTCTAACAACCAATTTGTAATTCTTAATTCCTTCATCTTTTTCGCGCATCCCCCCAAACCCCTCCCATCTGGCAAACAACAAAAAGTTCTCTGTATCTATGAGTCTATTTCTGTTCTGCTTGCTCATTTTGTTTGCATATTCAATTGTTGATACATATGTATTAATTGCCGTTTTACTGTTCATATTTTTGTTCTTCTTCTCCTTCAAGAAGACTCTTCAACATTTCATATAATACTGGTTTGGTGGTGATGAACTCCTTTAGCTTTTTCTTGACACTATATGTCCATTGATTCTAAATGATAGTTTTGCAGGATAGAGTAATCTTGGTTGTAGATCGTTGCTTTTCATCATTTTGAATATCTCTTGCCACTCCTTTCTGGCCTGCAAAGTTTCTTTTGAGAAATCAGCTGACAGTCTTATGGGAACTCCCTTGTAGGTAACTAACTGCTTTCCTCTTGCTGCTTTTAAGATTCTCTGTTTGTCTTGAACCTTTTGCATTTTGATGATGCTGTGTCTTGGTGTGGACCTCTTTGGGTTCATCTTGTTTGGGACTTTCTGTGCTTTCTGGACTTGTATGTCTGTTTCCTTCACCAAGTTAGGGAAGTTTTCTGTCATTCTTTTTTCAAATAGGTTTTCAGTTTCTTGCTCTCTCTTCTCCTTCTGGCACCCCCATGATGCGAATGTTGGTACGTTTGAAGTTGTCCCAGAGGTTCCTTACACTATCCTCATTTTTTTGGATTCTTTTTTCTTTTTGTTGTTCTGATTGGGTGTATTTTGCTTCCTTATATTCCAAATCAATGGTTTGCTTCTTGGCTTTACCTACTGTACTATTGAGTCTCTGTAAACTATTCTTTATTTCAGTTAGTGCATCCTTCATTTCTGACTGGTCCTTTTTTATGTTGTTGATGTTCTCATTAAGTTTCTTGGAGTTCTCCTTAAGTTCCTTGAAGTTCTCACTAAGTTCCTTGAGCATCCTTATAACTAGAGTTTTTAACTCTGCATCTGATTGATTGCTTATCTCCATTTTGTTTAGTTCTTTTCCTGGAGTTTTGTTCTTTTCTTTCATTTGGGACATGTTTCTTTGTCTCCTCATTTTGACTGTTTCCCTGTGTTTGTTTCTATGTATTAGGTAGAGTTGCTATGTCTGCTAGGCTTCATAGGGTGACCTATTGTTGTAGGATACAGTGGCACAGCCTCCCTGATCACCCCAGCTGGGCCCTCGAGGTGCACCCATAGTGTGGACTGTACACCCTTCTGTTGTAAATGAGTCTTGATTTCTGTTGGCACATCAAGGGAAAAGATTTACTCAGGCTGATCAGCTGCAAGGACTGGCTGTGCCCACTGACCACGGGCCTCTGACTACCTTGGAGAATCAGCTGTGTAGGGGCCACAACACAGAGCAAGACTTACTTCAGCAGGGTTCTGGTACCCACTGAGTCCACTCATTGAGTGTGTCACTCATGGAGGTGGTTGGGTGGTGGTGTATTGATGTGGTCTGAGGCTGTCCACTGGGTGTGCTGGCTGTGGGGCAAGGTCAGCCACTGCTTGTGTTCTACCCAGGGTCACCAGGCATAACCTACAAAGCGATCAGCTGATGGCTGCTTCTTGTGCTGGGCTTGGAGGTGCCCAGGAAAAGCCAAGTTGTTAATCAAGGTTGGCTACTTCTAGTGCCAGACCTGGGGCCACTTAACAAGAGGTATGGGGCTCGCTGAGACCATGCTGCTTGTTTGAGAGATTTTAGGAAAATCTGAAGCAGGATCCAAGACAGGCCTATCCTATGGTAAAGCCCTTGGAAACAGCTTGGGTGGGCCCAAAAGTTGGGTGGGGCAGGGCCTTGGGGAATCACTAGGGCAGGGCAAACAGTGTGAGCCAGGTTGCTGGAGTCCCAGATATGGCAGCTATCTGCCACCCTGGGGAAGGGCTCACCCTAGGATCAACGGCCTCTAACAGCAAGTCTGTCCAGGAGAAAGCTGCCCCTCCAGCTCTTTCCCCAATGCCAAACAACTCAGTTCTTCCTCATATGTTTCTGGTGTCTTTCAAGCTGCCTTCCCCATGCTGGAGCCTGGAGGATGCAAATCCAAGTAAGTCTGTGTGCAGGTCCTTTAGGAGTAACTTCCTGGGGCTCCAGAAGCCTCAACCTCCCTCAGCCTCATTTCCCACTGGATTTTACAGCCAGAAGTTATAGGGACTTCTCTTCCTGGCACTGGAACCATGAGCTGGGCACCTGGTGTGGGACAGGGACCCCTCACTCCTCAGGGAGGACCTTCTCGGCCGAGGCCAAGGTATCCTCCTGATTTTTATCTGCCACACGTGGGTGTGGGACCAGCCCATCCACGCCTCCGCCCCTCCAACCAGTCTCAATGTGGCTTCTTCTTTAATTTCATTGTTGTAGGACTTCCATTCAGCTCAATTTCAGGCAGTTCTGAATGATGGTTGTTCTGTAGTTTAGTTGTAATTTTGATGTGGTTATGAGAGGAGACAATACCGTGTTTACCTACACTACCATCTCTACCGGATGTCCAGAGTTTCAGTTTTTTAAGATAGAAAAATTCTTCAGATCTGTTGGAAAATGTATTCACTGTACTTGGGGTGGTGAACACACAATATAATGTACAGATGATGTGTTGTATAATTATTCCCCTGAAATCTGTATATTTATGTTAATCAGTGTCACCCCAATAAATTCAATAAAAGGGGGGGAAAGAAAACTCATTTTATCTCCAAAGCAAGCACCAGCTAATTAATGCTGCCCAGAATGTTGTACTGGAGAAAAGTAAAAACAAAAAAAAGTATTCACTCTTTTCTCTAGTTCTATATTAAACTCTTCTCAGAAACTGGAGGGTGAGGTAAGCTCCCCAAATGCTACCAGTCCTTCAAGACTATCTTTAATTTAGTGGCATGAAGGATGTTCAAGGTCATAGGTCATATCTAGTGTTCTCCCATTCGTCATTCTAAGCCACATCCTTGAAGAAGTAAAGGCTTTCCCTCTACCGGGCCCATACAATGGCCCATGTCAAAGCATCATATTTGAGTAAGTTAATTGAGGCCTCCTCTTTCGCTGTCTCTATCAACCTAGAACTAAAGAAACTGATATTTTCTTGTCTCACCAAATCAATTTGTTTACAAAAAATGTTTGTCCCCAAAAATGTAATAAATGAAGTATCACTAAAACCACATTATTTAAAGTCACCATAGACTTTCTGAACTCTATTTCCAATAGCTTTCATCCATTCCTCATCTTTCCTTTTCTCTCTGTACCATTTGACACTGTTGTCATGGCCCTCTCCAGCCCATGACATTCTCTTTCCCTTTGGTTTCTGGGTTCTCTGCTAGTTCTCCTCTTTTCTTCTCAATATCTACCTACTTCTGTCTCCTTTTTGGCTCCTCCTCTTCCTTCAGCCCTCTTAATGTTAGCATTTCTCAGTACTTTTCCTCAGCTTTCTTCTCCCACCACAGACGGTCTGCCATTGGGAACTTCATTCATCCCTGGCTTCAGCTAGCATATCTTTAAGACCAACTCTCAAATCCTTATAGCCAACCTTGACTCGGTCACCGCAATTCATTCAGTACTTTAATAGCCAGTGTGCATTTCCATACCTTTGTCTTACTGGCATCTCAATTCAACATGTCTAACAGTGAACTTCATATCTTCCCACCCCATATCAACTCCTCTTTCTGGTTTTCCTGTTTCTATTAATGGCACTACCTTTCACCTATTCCCCAACTTTAAATTTTAAAGTAGTCTTTGATTTTTCACTTTTCACATCTAATCATTCACTGCCTCGTTTTAATTTGAATTATCAATGTTCCTGGCACCAATCCCATCTTCTCTGTTTGTACTGTTACCACCTCCATTCTGGCCCTAATAAATCAATAGTCCGTTAGCTAGTCATTCCACTTCTAATCTCTCTCCCACCTTTCTTCAACAGCACCTTAGGTTGATCTTTACAAAGCACAGCTCTGTGTGCATCATTTCACTGCTCATAAACCTTTAATGACTCCCCATTGCCCACCAAATTAAGACCAAACACCTTAGACTACAACTCATGGTTTGCTAAACTCAATCCTTCTTCTACCTAAATGTTTTTCTCCTATCTCTACCTCTTACACTCTTCCCATGCTTCAAAGGCAGCTCACATACAGCCTACTTGATAATTTTTTTATTAAACTATATTTGATATATAACATTATGTAAATTTAAGTTGTATAACATGGTGATTTGATACTTTTATATTCTATAATATGGTTGCCATTATAGCAATAGTTAGCACCTTTATCATGTCACATAATTATCATTTCTTAAATACTATCTCTCCTTCATATGAAGCAGCACAGCATTTTATTTGTATCTTTCATGATTTCCATTTCCATTATTAGAATATGCTTCATACTCTCTCTCTCTCTGAAGCCAGAGTTGGTTTATTCATGAATGTGTGGCCTGAAATTTTTAGCACTAACTTTCTCCAGTATCGACCCTGAAAAAGGACTTGTTGATTAAGTAGATGATTAGGACTTAAATTTGAATCACTAAATTTTTATAGCATTTATGCATTATTGGTTATTCAAATACTTAATCATATGTAATATGGAAATCTTTTATTCGTATGGAAATGGAAAAACCCTAAGAATGAATATTAGGTCATTAAAAATGGCTATTTTTAATTATAAATAGTAGAATGAAGGATTAGGATATCAATGAAATTGAACCAATAATACTTTGGGTTTCTTTCCATTAATTATCCAAATATTACTTTCCTTTTGGCCAATTTATATTCTCCAAATTGATGATTAACATGTTATACTAAGTAAATAGGAATAGTACTTTTTAAACTTTAATTCTCATCTCCATGCAAAGCTGCATGTCTTTAGCTGAAGTCAAAAGAATGTATTCTTGGTGTTCTGGCAGGTTGCTCTGTAAAAGTTTCTATGAATGTTTTTTGATTCCTAATCAGAGTTATAATGAAGACTCTGGGGTTTCTATTTAATGTAGATATTATTTAATCTTGCCTGATACATATTGATTGTTTATGTTTGCTTTAGATTGTAGTGGGTTGTGAAGCCACTTCTTGTGGTGACCCTCATTCCGTGATGTTGGAGTACACTAAGGATGCAAGGTTTGTGAAAAATTATTACATTTCCTCCAAAGCTGAATACACAATTCAAATTGTGTCTACTTTTAGGCAATTGTTTACAGAGGAATAACATTTTGTATTAAAAGTATCAGTTCATGTGTATTTCACATGTACAAATTTCATTCATATAAAATTTACATGTATTATTTTCAAATTTTTCTTCAAACCAAGAAAAATCTTTTTTTCATACTAGGCTACAGCCAAAAAACTCTATATTTTAAAATAAGGCACCACATTTGTCCTGAAAGTATAACTCTCTTTTATTCATGTTGCTCATTTTCAACCAACCTTAAGGAAAATTTAAGTCAATAAAAGATCTGAATATGCTTCAACCAGAGTCACATCTCCTAAGCATAGTAAGCATAGTAACCATATCAAATAAAAGGCTGACACAGTACAGTTACCGTCTTAGGGTGTCTATAGGCCTGTCTCCCACCACCACTTTTAAAAATCAATTATAGTGAGTTAAGTTCCGTAAGACAGAGAATTTTGTCAGTTGACTCCAGGTATGTTTCTGGTAACAGTATCAGTGGGAGAAAGCATTAGAATACAGCACTATGAATGCTATTATTTTGTTCTGTTGTCTGTGAATATATTCATGTACTTGTAAAGAGTTAGAATATATCTTGTGTAAAATTACTTTCAAATTTTCTTTTTATCATCTGTAATTATAAATATGTGTAGGAAATAAGAAGTTTACATTGAAATATCTTAGTTTAACTCAAACCCAAAGCATTAAGTTCACATTAGACAGGTCATATATTTCTCCTAAGACTTGTCTAATGCAGCCTCTTTGGTTTCTGCAGGTCTGATTCCTGGCAGCTTGTCCAGAGCCAATGCCTTCCCTCCTCTTCGAACAGCATCGGCTGTTCCCCCTTCCAGTTCCATGAAGCCACCATCTACAATGCTGTCAACAGCTCGAGCTGGAAGAGAATCACCATTCAGCTGCCTGACCATGTCTCCTCCAGGTAGGTTGCATACTAAGGTCAATTCTGCAGAATTATCTGGCAGTCTCTACAGAGCTCATGCAGTGAGCTGAGAACAAGTGATAAAATAAAGCTGGAGTTTTAGTTGTAGCCCTAGTACCCTGTCCCCTCTTCTGTCCCTCCCCTCACCAACCTATGCCCCCAAGTGGTGACTGCATATCCCAAGAAGAAATAGCAAGGAATAGGGTCATGTTTGTAAATGACTCATAGATCTCAAATTTTCTTTTGACTCAATACCACAGCACATGCCAAACTTAATCACAGGCCCCAAATCACCGATCCCCAAAGACCTGGAGTTGGCAGCATAACTTCCCTAGTGTTCTGTGCCACCAACGGCTGCAGTCAAGGGGTGCAAACGCCCTCTGGGGTGTGCAGTGTTGGTCAGGTTACAAAAAGTCACAGGGTAAACATAATGGAGTGCAATCTTCCTAGAACAACATTCATTTTACTCAAAGATGTAGAAAATGATATACCTCTGTAGGAAAAATGGACACAGATTAATTATGGAATAGAAGAGGAAATACACATAACATTTCAGGGAATGCACAAGCTTCCAGAATAGCATTTTGGGGGATACTCCCAAAATGTGAGGAGTAGACATTCACTCTCCTCTGCCAGTCGGCACTTGAGGAAGGAGTTTGGGAAGCCCTTTTCTCAGAAACAAGCTCCATTCCCAGAGCTAGAGGCTGGACACAGCCGTGGGAAATTCCAGCCTACTGAATCCCTCCTGTTCTCTGTGGAACTTTCAGTGCGACACAGTTCCGCTGGATCCAGAAGGGGGAAGAAACTGAGAAGCAGAGCTGGGCGATTGACCATGTGTACATCGGAGAGGCTTGCCCCAAGCTCTGCAGCGGGCACGGGTACTGCACCACCGGCGCTGTCTGCATCTGCGATGAGCGTTTCCAAGGTCTGGAGCCCACACTGCGTTTTCAGTGCCGGAGAGCAGGACACTCTCCTTCTCAGCACAAATACAAAGGCCACTGGGAAATGAGTAGAAACTCCAGCCTGAGGGGTTGTGATAGATGACATACTCTTTGATCACGAAGTTATTTATCTTTGGAATGAATGATCAAGGATAATTTAATGTTCTATTCCTTGAGGTATTTTTTAATGCAGATTTAATCCACTCGGGAATTCTATAGTTCCTCACATTCCCCATTTCCCATAAAACTCCCTGCCTCCCACACTTTATTTCCACTTCTGGACCTCTGTCCTCCCTGGCCTAGCTGCCCATCCCTGGATACTTTGCCAATATTCTTTCTCTCTGATAGCCTATCCCAACAGCAGCTGCCACTGCCCTCCCAAGGTGTAGCTGACAATTCAAGATGTTCTGTTTCCCAAGTCACTTTCACAAAAAAAAGCCTTTATGACCAAAACGAAAACAAAACAAAATGAAGAAACCTTTCTACTGCTTGAGTTTCTAGGAGCTGAATGTACTTGGGCCAGAGTACCTACTCAGCACCTGACATCGTAGGAAATTGTTCTGTAGGCCTGTTGGAAGGCCTGCAGCCCTGCTTTCCCTGATGCAGTGTTTCTAACAGGTTTCCACTTCTATTGTTACAAAGTTCACTTTACATAATCACCATATATTCTCAGAGCCCTTGGCACATAAGAATACTCAACAAATCTCTTTTGAACGAATCCTTGCACTGTCTTATGCTTTACTATTTACACCATATCTACCAGTCATTCAGCAGAGTCATTTAGTGTTTATGATATCCCCGTAAATTAGCCAATATAATCATTCCCACTTTACAGGTAAAGAAACTGAGACAGGGAGGTTGAGTGACTTGCCTAAGGTCACAGAGCTAGTAAGTGTCAGAATGAAGACTGGTACTCAGAATGTTCTTTCCAGTCAGCTTTGCTGTCTCTCATAGCTGAGAGATTTGTCCAGAAGGGACCAGAGTTATGCAACTTCCCCAAGTGTACATTGAAAGAATCCATAGATTTGAATTCTGGAGTAGAATCTAGTTAGATTTCTTGGTTGATGCTATTTCCTTGCCTAGAATGAAATGAGTGTGATTAATGTAGATGGCTGCATATCTCTGATATTAGAAATTAGCAGTCATCTTTTTCCCCTTGTCTCATTACCGCTGTGACTGGCTGGGTCTGTCTGTGTATTAGCTGGAGAATTTGATCTTTAGGCAAATGAACAACTCAGATGTCTCAGAAGGAGCCCTGGATGTCTGGAATTCTCCCTCTCCCCTAATCCAGCACAGCTCTGTGACCTTTTGTTTTTAAACTATTGTGGATATTTAGGAAAGTTGGGCTGTTCAAATCAATGGGAAACACAAACACAATACACATTTACTAATGTAGCATCTTACTTAAATGCCAGTATTTCAGCTCAGTGGTCTCTGAGAGACACTTCCAGTTTATATCACTATGCATTTATTTATC
Source organism: Tadarida brasiliensis (assembly GCA_030848825.1). Taxonomy (NCBI): domain Eukaryota; kingdom Metazoa; phylum Chordata; class Mammalia; order Chiroptera; family Molossidae; genus Tadarida; species Tadarida brasiliensis. The sequence goes on from CM061267.1 coordinate 53,095,418, forward strand.
CCAGCCTCATGATTAAATATCTTGTATGTGCAAACTACTGTGCTAGATGCTAGAATTCAGTGATGAATAAAATACAGACTCTGCTCTCAAGAATTGTCAAATGTAGAGCTAGAAGAACAAGAACGTGATTTATCTTATTTTCTACTACAAAATCATACCAGGGGAAAAGATATTAGGTTGGCCTCTCATGTCAGGGAGAATGCTCCCTACTGAGACCCAACACTGGTAAATGTGCAGGCCTGGCCAGATGCTGTGGTTTTTAAATAATAGGTTTACGTGAGCAAGCAGTATATTTGCAGCTACATATTTTAGTAAACATTGGCTCAGAGATAATGGAATTTATTTCAATAATGTTAGCCAATAATTGCTAAAATAAAAGAGAAGCATTTATTTCAGGGAGTCGTTATCAGCTCGGTATTTTGTCATTCTTACAATAACAACAATGGATTAAATCTGAAATTGAATACTTGTTCTTAATCTTTGATCATTCTGCTTGTTGCAGCTAATTTGTGCAATTATTTCCTTCCCTCTAGGTGATGATTGCTCTGTTTTTAGTCATGATCTTCCCAGTTATATTAAAGATAATTTTGAGTCAGCAAGAGTCACGGAGGCAAACTGGGAGACCATCCAAGGTGGAGTGATAGGAAGTGGCTGTGGGCAGCTGGCACCCTATGCCCACGGAGACTCACTCTATTTCAATGGCTGTCAGATAAGGCAAGCTGCCACCAAGCCTCTGGATCTCACTCGAGCAAGGTAACAAAACTCCCGTGTTATAGTTCAGTCATAGAATCAGTCATAAGACTAGTCGTTGTCCACTGTCTGTTAGATATGGTCATGAACTTAATGGCACAGGTGTCAGTAAACAGTGGAAACATAAATATCATTTGAATTTGGTATGAGGAAGCATTATGTTTTCAAAATTATGCTTTGTTTAAATTTATTGTAGAATGACCTTTTATTTCTTCACACATGCTGAGTAGTGGGGACATAGGTATAAGCCTAGAGAGAAATGGCCACATATAAAAGGTGATAAGTATATCAAATCAATACATTGTGCACCTTAAACTTACACATCTCATGTCAATTATATCTCAATGAAGTTGTAAAACTAAAGTAAAAAAAATAAAAAGTCCGCTATGGATAATCTATATAAATAATTTAATATTGATCATTTGCAAGCATATAAATGTAAATGTATATATGAAGTAGATTTGCAGTCACACAAACATATATCTGTATGCAGTATATGTAGTTACAGTAGCCAGAAATGGAGCACAAGTGGACGGATGAGAACTTTGAAAATTCACATGCTATAGGAGCTGCATATTAATGCAGAATAAAGTGGGCAGAGACTGTGCAAATCAACTAGGGAAGTGATAGAGAAAAAGAGACCCCAGGAGGGTTAGATTTCCTTCCCCACCTGCTCTTCCCAGCTCTGCCACCTTAGCCAGTGCAAACACAGCCTTTTGTCTATATAATTCAAGAAGAGATTCCAAGGCTCTTTAAGATTGCAGAGTACTGGATTAGAATATTACCTAAATGCTGAAAACTGTTCAGTAGATACAAGTATATTTGAGAAGTAAATATTTGGTTAATAACAATGTAGATATTAGCCCTGCCAGTGTGGCTCAGTGAATTGAGCATCACCCCATGGACTGAAAGGTCCCAGTTCTATTCCGGTCAGGGCACATGCCTGAGTTTCAGGCTCGATCCCCAGTAGGGGGCATACAGGAGGCAGCCGATTGATGTTTCTCACATCAATGTTTCTATCTCTCCCTTTCTAAAAAATAAATAAATAAAAACATATATATTTTTTTAATAAATGTTTATTATGAAAAAATTAAAATAAAATTTAAAAAATAATATAGATGTTTTCTTGACTTTTTTCATTTTGGAAAATATTAGCAATGTATTTGCAGAGGCAGAAAGGCAGGTTTAGGGGTCTTCAATATGATAAACAATCAACATGTAATAAAATTAATTCCTGTATGGTAACCATGGAGATGCCAAAAGTTGTTGTGTCCCCCAACCCCATCTTTCCTACCAAAAAGATGTACTTAATCTAGAGACAACTTGATGCTTTCTTTGACCCCATATAGAGCTACAACTAGCTGCTCAGTTAACAATTGCACACCACGTTGTACAAATAACTTTTTTTAAATTAATTTATGAACCTACAAATCTTAGGTCTAGTGCTTTATTTGACCACCTATCCTAAATGAAATTACTCTGTTAATCACAGAGAATAGTTCTCCTATGTTTAAAAACTGTGTCTTCTGTGGGTGAGGATGCCGTAAAACGCAAAAGGACACATCAAAGGACAGCAGGCATGGTCCAGAGCCTGCATGTCTAACTCAGTTTTCCCTCTGCTCTGATCTCCAGACGTCCCTTCCTAAAATAGACATGATGATTTATCCTTGTGTGGATGCTATTCAGCTTCAAGCTATTTGTTTAAAAGTATGTAGCATAAATACTGTGGTGTTATTCCTTGTCCTCTCCATGTCCTCAGCTGCCTATTTGGCTCATAATAGCTTTCAGAAAATAGAAAGAACGTGTTTCAAGTGAAATACCCAAACAAGATTTCAAACATCATGAAAAACAGGACAGATCTTTGAAAGTCAGAATTGTTTTCTTTGTGTAGAAAATCAGCCTCTTCAAGGTTACTTTTCATATGTATGCTGTAAAAGATAATATAAACAAATTTTACTACTAATGTGATTTAGTCATTAGACTGAATGCTTCTATTTTTACTATATTATGAACTAGGGAATTATGGACTTTAGGAACAAGAAAGATTTTTTAATTAGAAAGTATAACTCCTATAATATTTCCTGACTCTTGTTTAAAGATGATTTCCCCTGTGGTTTTTTCAGCAAAATCATGTTTGTTCTGCAAATTGGGAGCATGGCGCAGACAGACAGCTGCAACAGTGACCTGAGCAGCCCCCTGGCGGTGGACAAGGCCGTGCTGCTGCAGTACAGTGTCAACAACGGGATCACCTGGCACGTCATCGCACAGCACCAGCCCAAGGACTTCACACAGGCTCAGAGAGTGTCTTACAACGTCCCCCTGTAAGTGGCCTTAATGGAGAGGCGTTGTCTTACACAAGATCCCTGAGAATCGGAGTTTGAGCTAGAAGTTTGGCAAATGTAGGTGGTGGCAGAACCAAGGCTAACCCTGATCTCCAAAATTGTGTTACTGTTTCCTATGAAAACAGGCAGAAATTGAAGCAAGGAATAGGGCAAGAGAGAATAAAGAATAACAACGGTGCTTTTTGCATATTTTTCCTCTAACACAGCGGTTCTCAACCTGTGGGTTGCAACCCCTTTGGGGGTCAAACGACCCTTTCACAGGGGTCACCTAAGACCATCGGAAAACACATATTTCCGATGGTCTTAGGAACCGAGACACCGCTCCTCTATCCGTCTCCAGGTAGGTCCGCCCACATGCAGATATGCCCACATGCAACATGAGGAACTGTATTAAAGGGTCGCGGCATTAGGAAGGTTGAGAACCACTGCTCTAACAGTTATTTCGGATCACTAAGAAAACAACATTTTTAATTTTCTGCTGGGTACGCTTATGTGAAATTTTCTGAAGATAGGCAACTTTGTCACTTTTGCTTTGCTTTTTTATCACATTTGTACCCCTAACTTCTAGCACAGTGCCAGTCACACCAAAGCCACATCATGTTTGTTGACTGAATGAGTTGCTTTCACCAGTACGAGTGTAGCAAGGGGAATAAGGGAGATACACAAGTACTACAAGTCCTTGAGTAGCCAACAAAATTTAATGCTGCTCAGAAGAGTACTATGACCTAAGCAAATCTGAATTCCTTACCCAAAGTTCTGTTGTTTTAGGTTAGCTTATTATATTTGAAGTCAGGAAGTCACAAAGCCGAAAGTTCTCTGTTTTCTAGGGTTTAACCCTGTTGTTCTTCTGTCTGTGACCCAGGGAGGCACGGATGAAAGGAGTTTTATTGCGCTGGTGGCAACCACGCCACAATGGAACAGGTCATGATCAATGGGCTTTGGACCACGTGGAGGTCGTCCTGTGAGTATCTGCTACATAGCATCCCGTGTTCATTTTAGAAAGGTTTGAAATTCCTTTGATATGGCATGCTCCTTAACTCAGTAAGCACTGTTCCTGAAGAGATGCCCACAGGATTTTGGCTTATACTCTTCAGCAACTGCAATCTATAACTCAAGTTGACGTGAAATGATAAAGCCCCCAATGTAATTTAATGTACCTTGAAAAACTCAGTAAGTGAAAAGTGTATTTAAGGATTTGACAGTATTAGTTAAATTGGATCAAACAAAAGTCTCCAGGTAAATGGGAAACAATGCCTTCACCGGATCTGGGTTGCCTTATAAAATGGAATGACATCCTGAAAAAGGAAATGATCTGTATCGGTTAATCTGCAGAGTATTACTAGTTAATGTGCCCAGTTACAAACACCTGTTTCTGCCACAGCTGCCTGAGGCATTCTTCCATTTAATGACATGGTTGTAACTAGAACAAAGAATTTGCGGTTCAAATTCCTCCTGGCCAGCCCCAGAACCTAAGAAGGGAAGGGTGTTCTCTGGTTTCTCCCATAGAGTAAGGTTGGCACCACTCTCACCGAGCCGGGTGACTGTTCCACAGAGAGATGACTTGCTTTTTCTCTAACAATCTAGTTCCTGTAGAACTGGAATGCTTATGTCTCGACGGGTTCGGACTGATGGCTCCAAGTGGTTGGCAAGGAGAGGCGAATCTTCTCGGTAGATAGGTTCAAATGTTCATTCTGTTTACCAAATCGATAATGAAATCAGTCCCTTGGCTGATTTCAGTCATTTTGAAAGCAAATTTAAATAATTAATTGGTAGAAAAACTACCAGATTTGTTTTCTTTCAATCATAGCCATGAGCTGAATTTTTCAGTCTTGAGTTAGCCTTTGTCTTAGTTTTCACTGAGGCACCTGCTTGCATGGCATCCATATCAACCCCCAAATCCGAGAGCAACCCAGTCCCTACACAAGCCCCCACTGTGCGCTCTGCTGCTTTGGACAACTTGCTGGGCTCTGCCTCCGTAAGATAAAGTTGAAGTTTCAAATAACAGTCCAGACTCATTTGAATCTATATATGAGGCTGATGTCTTTCTTAGATATTGATTTCCTCAGACTACATTAACCCAAGAGAATAAAATAACCTGGTTTCTAAAGTGAATACATATATGGTAAGGCCAGAGAGAGATGTCCAAATAGACCAAAAACCATCCCTAGAGCCAGTCTGCCCTGGCTACATTTTTTTCAGAGCAGCACTTCTCAATCTTATTGAACATCAGAATCCCTTAGGAACTTTTGGAAGCATCAGTGAATGTCCCAATGCCCCAGCCCATCCCTATGGATGATTTGATTTAAATTGATCTGCAGTGGGACCTGAATACCAGTCTTTTTTAAAAGTATCTCAGGTGATTCTAATAAACTGGATGGGAATCAAATTTAGAGTCAATAACCACTTTATGTCTTCCTTTCTTGTGCCTGACAAAGCATTACCAACTCCTATGGAAACTTCAAAACTTAACAGTCCTCAAAAGAATGCAGGATGCTAGTACTGCCCTTAGGTAGACATAACAATTCTTAATATATCCTATGTTTGAGTAGATATTTCTTCTCCTGCTACCCAGCCAAGCAATTGCAGTTATCTATTTTGTGTATCATCACCATATGTCCCTCCCTTGGACTACAATTAAAAAGTAGGTGGGGTCAGAAGTGCAAATATACTCCCCTGATATGAAATAACCCCTTCACAATTCAGAAGCAGAACTCTGTTCTCAGCTCCCTGTTGACCTGCTGCCCCAAAGGCCCTGAGAATGCCAGCTTCAACACACAGCTCCCAAGGAAACCTCTGGAATACCTGGTGTTGGTACTTTTTTATAAGCAGCTACCAGCATCATATTATTACAAGAATCAATTTCAGATTGTATGAAATCTGTCACATTGATTATGCCTACTGTTTCTGGTATTTTTCTGGAGCGATAATCTTGTATTTGTAAAGACTTCACTTACATTCCAGCTCCAGAATTTTAATACATTGAAGAATTTATAACTTACCAGACACCTCTCTGCTCTTATTATGTATTATTGCCTCAAATTCTCCAGACACTAAAACATTTTGAATGATAAGAGAGTATTGACACACATGCACTGTTGCATGATTTGAGTTTTATTCAGCATCTTCTTTCAGTGAATAATTTAAATAGTATAACTTTATACATATCACCATATAATTTTATTTATGTATATTACACATATAATTTTAAAAGCATATGCTTTCTCTTTAATGACAATTCAAAAGTTTGTTAACATTAAAAGACTTTATTTATTTTCTCTTTTGGAGAGAAATACTCCAATAAATGAGTTGTTTAAAAAATACAATACAAAAAATATGTATTTTCAGAAATACATTTTTGATGTTTTGCTCTTGCTTAGGAGTCAACATTTTTGTGCCACTCTATCTTTTCAAAGTATTTCTTTTCAGAAGAGTCACAAAAAGTTTTAAGGTATTCACTAATTAAAATGCCCTTGGTAGCTGTACAAAATAATTTATTGATTTTATGAGTTTAAAATAAAAAAAGTTCCAGAGAATTCAGAAAAATAAATATAATAATTTTCCAGAGTGTCTTTCAATCAAATGAGGCTCAAAGAAGCTAGCTAAGGTTCTGTCACGATTCACAAATATTGCTAGTTATAACTTTGCTACCACAGATGTATATTTAGAAATAGAGAGAAGGAATACTCTAGAAATTCCTATTAGTTCAAAATAGTCTCTCTATTCACTATATTTTTATATAATATCATTTAGTTATATAAAATATTAATCTTAACTCCTCAGCTGTGGAGAGCAGAGGAAACTGAGGTCCCTATCTAAAGAGATACAAGCCCTACCTCACTGAACATACTAATATGAATCTGCAACTAATGGTTGGGGGTATACATTTGTTAAGTGTATTTCCTTTTCTGAGTGAAGACTGGCCTTAATCTAGCTTTATTACCATAGTTACACTTTTGTGCATGTGCACTAGGGACACATGCTAAAAATCCCAAGAAAGAAAAATTGGTCATGCATGGTATCTTGACTTTAACCTCAGTACTGCCCACATTAACCAAGAAGATATATGAATTTGATGAGAACAAATTTGGCACTTTTGAAAGTATTTCAAGGTTTAGGAATTCATCCTAAATAAACAAGATACATAATACGTTTTTAACTTAATGTCTTTCAAAATACTCCCTATGGAAGGATATGCGTTTCATTAATATGGATATACAGAAGGACAAGCCCCACACCATAAAGATAAAACCACTGTTGAGCATTTAACAAGCAAAGTCATTTATGCTTGATGCTTGTTGGAGAGTGTGCTCTTCCCACTCTGATGTTTTTACTAAAACCTGCCCATGAAAAGCACTTCATGATTAGCCCCTGCTAATCTGCCGTAGAACAGATGAACCAAACTGACAGATCACTTTTTTCCAGCCTCACTAGCTTACAAAAAGTTTTCATTCTGTAAAGTCTGAATGATGTAGCATAACACAATCATTGACAATCAAGTGTCAGAAACCTAATTTCTCTGAATCCGTTTGCTAGTGTAGAACATTTGTTTTCCAGTAAATGTTTGTGAATACATTTGGGCAGATCCCTTACAAGATCCATGCTGGTGGAGTTCTTCTTAGGATAAAAGAGAATTCTTTGTCTTAATTTTTTTTGTTGGGTACTCATACTTCTATCCTAAGAATCTCCCTCACCAAACTATGCATTTCATTCACACATCACATTTCCTGTGTACGTGTCTAAGTCACAAGCTGTCATGTGTATAATGGAGTGGGCCAATTTTTGCATGTGTACCTTGAAAGCAAATTGCTCAGTAAAGAGTTAGCCTGTGTGATTTGATTTATGGAAAAGTAAATTATTACCATATTTACTAAAAATTGAAAACCAATATGTTGCTAACTATGATCTTAAATGCATTTATCAGATTTTAATAATATGTGTTCCATCATGACCATCCTTTATGCTACTCATTATCAAGATACTGTCACATTTTTGGCACAAATGATTTATGGAGATGAGCATATTACATTTGTTGCAAAGCATATTTATTCTTTATTAAATTTGACTGTTATCTGATATAGAGGACTTCTAATTTTTAAAAGCCCATTCCTTAATATTTTCAGGAATAAGTATTTTCTAAAATTTAAATAATTTAAAATCAGATAATAAAAATAATGGTGGTTATTAAACCAGTATTTTCATATTTGTACTTTATATGCAACATTTATGCCAAATGTAGTACTATAGCTACATGTACCTTAACATATGGTTATGAGCAAGTATTGCATGTTGCATTACATAGAAAAGTTAAATATATGTATTTATTAGGTATAGAAGAATAAGGAATAACATCTTTAATTTTTATTTTCAAAAGAGATGAAAAATCCTATATTGCGTCTAAACCTGATCAGACTTTTATGACTAATCACAGTGCTGCATGCATTGAAAGGCATTTTTTAACTTGTGTTATATTTCATTATTTGCTGTCATTGGTTTTCCACTAGAGTAAGGTAAGCCCTCTTATAATTCTGGGGTACTGTTTACTCATAGTTCCATTGCTGTACCTACATTAACTGAGAAGTTTTGTTGAAGACCTTTGCAGTTGAAAAAAACCTATGAAAACACAGTTATAGATGATATTGAGATGTACAGGAAGTTTTGAAACCTATACCATGTAAACTCAGAGTTCAGCCAAATTGTGATTTTTCTCAAATGTAAACGATATTGGGCGCAACAGCATAGACAGGAGTACTAATCAGCATTCCTTCAATGGGAAACAACTTGACTCCGTGCCTGGGACTGTATTAAGTGCTCTTGAAGTGGTCACAGTTTATGCATTTGTTACAAGGGGAAAGTGACAACAGACGTGTGCAAAAGAGCTAAGGGTCTGATTAAATGTAATGTCTTGTAAAAGACTGGTTTTGCTGCAGATGTGTGAGGATGCCTTACTTCTCAGTTCTAAGTTAATAAATTAATTGGCAGAGGGAGTGGATTTGTTCATAATATGTGTAAGTTCTAGATTTTTATCCTTAGGTAAGATCAGCCTACTTTAACATATATTTACATGTGTTCCCTAATGGAGATACTTAGGAAAAGGTAAAATGGTTATCATTTATTAAACATTTGCATATTACGCTACAAGTTTTCATTTAATCCTTACAACTCCCTGAGCCACATTATCAAATATTGTTTCATTTAGCAGAGAAAAGAAATATGAAATCTTCAAGATTTGTGAGCTATATTAGCCTACTTATTTACATGTAGACTTCCTGAAAACGCATGGCCTTTAAAGTAAAATCTACCGCATCCTCTCTGCAGGGGAGTTTCACTGAGTAATTTGAATAGCTGTGTTCCATCTAACAGTCACCAATATTTCTCTGAAAGATATGGCCGTCCACTGGAGTCTGATTTCTGCATTTATATAAAGTGTTATTTATTGGCCCTGGCCGGTTTGGCTTAGCGGTTAGAGCGTCAGCCCACGGACCAATGAGTCATGGGTTCGATTCTGGTCAAGGGCACGTACCTCGGTTGCGGTTCATCCCGGCCCTGGTCAGGTCATGCAGGAGGCAACCAGTCGATGTGGCTGTATCACATCAATATTTCTCTCTGTCTCTCTCTCTCCCTCCCTCCCACTCTATCTGATGAGAAATGGAAAAAAATCCTTGAGTGAGGAAAGAAAGAAAGAAAGAAGGAAGGAAAGGAAAGGAAAGGAAAGGAAAGGAAAGGAAAGGAAAGGAAAGGAAAGGAAAGGAAAGGAAAGGAAAGGAAAGGAAAGGAAAGGAAAGGAAAGGAAAGGAAAGGAAAGGAAAGGAAAGGAAAGGAAAGGAAAGGAAAGGAAAGGAAAGGAAAGGAAAGGAAAGGAAAGGAAAGGAAAGGAAAGGAAAGGAAAGGAAAGGAGGAAGGAAGAAAGAGAGAGAGAGAGAGAGAGAGAGAGAGAGAGAGAGAGAGAGAGAGAGAGAAAGAAAGAAAGAAAGAAAGAAAGAAAGAAAGAAAGAAAGAAAGAAAGAAAGAAGGAAAGAAGGAAGGAAGGAAGGAAAGGAGAAAGAAAAGAAAAGAAAAGAAAAGAAAAGAAAAGAAAAGAAAAGAAAAGAAAAGAAAAGAAGTTATTTATTGTATCATATGTTTTGATGACAAATGAATTAGTTACTGATCAGTAAAAGTGCCTAAATTTCTATGAGCTCAAATTATGTCTCCCAAGACTCTATCTTCCCCATTCCCTTTAGAATCTATTAAAAATCTATTTAATTTTTTTCATGATAATAAATGACCTAAGATAGTGGCTCCAGTTGGGAGTAACAGTTCAAAAGAGTCACTAATTATTGAAAGATCTTACAGTATCAGTATTTCCTATGCAGAAATAGGGAATCATTTTATAACTTCATATGCCATTTAAGTTCCTAAACTCCCTAATCAATAATGGAAATTTAAGTTAGTATTTCCAAGAAGCCATTGATGTTTATTCTCCCTTCTTTCAATGACTTACTCATAATGGAAGAATTTTTAAATGGACCTAGTTCTAGCCACAGCCAAAGCAAATTGATGTCAAGTAGGGTAGTTGATATGACTTGGGATGCACATTATCTGCTTTCATTGGACATATAATAAAAATTACTTTTGCCCTGGCTGGTTTTGCTCAGTGGTTAGAGCATCGGCCCGAGGACCAATGAGTCACAGGTTCGATTCTGGTCAAGGGCACGTACCTTTCTTGGTTGCGGTTAGTCCCCGACCCTGGTCGGGTCGTGCAGGAGGCAACCAATCGATGTTTCTCTCTCCCCCTCTCTCTCTCTCCTTCTCTCTCCCTCCCTCCCACTCTATCTGATGATAAATGGAAAAATATTCTCAGGTGAGAATTAAAAAAAGAAGAAAAACAATTACTTTCCCTGTAATTGCAGTCAAGACATAAATCTTCAAAATTCTATCACACCTAGTATTATTTTGGTTACAAGGTTATCTATACATCTATGTGTTTTGAAAACAAAAATAGGCTCACAGATCTGCTCCACACAAAAAATAAACATGAGATCTTTAAACTTATTTAAAATTTCCCTAATGCCCAATCCTGTAAGTTAGACAGTTTAGAAGCCACAGTGACTGTTTAATAACCGTGTCTGTTTATTAAATGATTCTAGAGGCAGATAGCATTTTGGTATAGCTTGCCATGTTGCTTAATTTAAAAAGCTTATGAACTGGAAAAATCTGCTTCATTAGATTCCAACCTAACTGATTCCAAAGATATTTATGTTTTACATAAAAAATTACTAGTCAGTTTCAAGGATGCTTTGAAAATGTGGCCATTTTTAATGTGACTATATAAACACTAGGCATCTATTGCAAACATCTGTAGCAAATGCTGTGTGCATATCAACATTTGCAGGGATTCAAAGGTATGCTACTGATACATAAGCTTATTTAAAATTAAAAAGTATCCAGTAAATCAGAATGCTTCTAAATTAGATGTAAGCTTCCACGCAGGATCAATAGTCAAGGTATTAAAGATCAAAAGTCTATTAATATTTATTTTCTCACATATAAAGATGAAGAATATAAATCAGTCCATAATAAATAAATAGTTATATGGAGAAGTTGCCTTAAAGCCATTAAACACATGTAGATTTTTGTTTAAATTAAATGTTCCTTTGTTCCATGGAGATAACTAAACATCTTGAGTGTTCTGAGTTTATCCTTTTTTCATGTAAAATATTTTAACTATTTTAAATTCTCTTTGAGTACCTGATATCTTTAAACGTGTTTTCAACAGAATAATTTTCATTGCTTTAACTTTGCAATTATTCCCTATAGTTAAAGAGTAATGATTTACAACAGGAATCCAATCAGTAAGTCATCAAAAGTTCAACAAACATGCCTTGACTGCCCACTGGTGAGGCAGGAGGCTCAGGGTTATGGTGTGGGGAGGGGAATTGGGGGACAGGCTGCTACAGAAGTTTGGTTATGGGGAGCCAAGATACAAATTGTCTCCATTCAAAGCAGAAAATAAGCACTATGAGAGTTCAAAGTAGAGGGGGGAAATCACTTCTGGAGGAGGTGAGCAATAAATAAAATGTAATACTTGAAAAATAAGTAGCAATTTATGAAGCGATGTTGAGGAGTGGTAAATGAGGCAGATGGAAGCAGTTCAAGGTGAGTTTGGATAGAGCAGTCTGTATAGGGGTGCAGTAGAAGAAAGACTTGAAAAACAGAATAAGATTAAATGTCTAGAGGACTTGAAATATCTGGCTAAATTGACTTAGATGTTGCTCCATAGACAAGAGGATTATGATGTCTTTCTAACAAGGTAAAGCCAGAATTTGAGGGAAAGTTTACTGAAACTTGTGTGCAAAGCCCACTGCATGAATTTGCAATTACAAAATAGTCATGAGGATATAAAGTACAGCACAGGGAATATAGTCAATAATATTGTAATAACTATGTATTGTGCCAGGTGGGTAATAGACTTATCAGGAAGATGGCTTCATAAGTTATATAAATGTCTAACCACTATTCTCCACACCTGAAACTAATATGATATTGAGTGTCAACTATAATTGGATTTTTTTAATTTGTAAAAAGAAAAAGACATTTGGGAGGTCCTGCCAAGCGGCATTTCAGCATTCCAGAAAGATTGGATCAACAGGCACCTGCTCCCCCATTCCCTAGCAAACTTGACATTATTACAAATCATTAAAACATTTGCCAATCCAAAAAAAAAAATAAATCCACTGTATATATGTGTGGAAAGATACATACAATTATACATTCAATGATACTTTCTTAGTATTTCATGGTTTCTTTTCAGTGGCATGTCATAAGGGGAGAGAAGGAGGAGGCTATTTAGGGGCCACTGTAACAGCTCAGGGAAAGGGCCACAGGTGACCTATGGTATTGGCAGGAGGACTGCTAGTGCCAGTCCCAATATTTGTGACTAAAGAGGTAACAGGCTTCTTTCTCATGACACTTGATTAGTTCAATACATTAGGTCATTGTCCTTTTTTTATAACTGGACTTTACATAGGCAGCAGTTACTAGATAATGATCTTTTTTAAAGTATATTTTCCATACCAAAACAACTGCTTCAATGACAACTTCCTGCAGACTCCTAAAATCCATTTTCAGTATTTTTATCAGCTTCACATATAGTATGTATGAATGTATGTATGCACATACATGGGGGATTTATATACACACAAATACAATTATACATTCAACTGCACTTAGTTTCTTGTTTTTGATATTTTTTTCAGTGGAACATCTCTTTCACGAGGTCATGTTTGTAGACTATGATCCCAGCTGCTTATTGTTTGAGGAAAGCAGTGGAATTCAACAGTCAGGGAAAAACTTATTTCTTCATTTGCCTCAAGACTGCATAAAATAGGAATGTCAAGCCAATTCAGCTAACAAGCTTGTTTTTTCTTTTTAAGCTTTAAATGAAAATGTTTGCTAAAGGCATCAAATTGTGTTTCCTACTTGTTAAAAATGTATTTAAATAAGGTAATGGGGTAACAGCACACACTGTCTCTCAAGTGAAATTCACCTAAGTAAATGTTTTCAGAAAAGGTTCAAGAACAAAATTAAATATCCCAAACAGTTTCAGTCCACTTTTGCTATGAATCAAGAGAATTTGCCATTTTTTTTCTGGTTTGGAGCTCACTCATGAATAGAATGGGATTTCTTCAAGGCCAAAAGCAGTGAATACAGGTGTCAGTTTTCAGTTATTCTGTCCTGGGGTCATAATGTCATCATGATCTTTTAACCCTGAAAATTTTCAAATAAATATCAGAGTAATTTAGGACTTAGACTAGATTGCACTTTCAATGATTGGACTTACATGCTCTTTCTCCTTTCCCTCTCTGCCTCTATTCTTTCTGATTTTAACAGCACCCGCAAACAAAATTACATGATGAATTTTTCACGACAACATGGGCTCAGGCACTTCTACAACAGAAGACGAAGGTCACTTAGACGATACCCATGAAGAATCAAAATGTTTATTTTTCCTTCCAACATGTGATGTGTTGCTTTTCATTCTTTTAAATCTCTCACTACATCCGATATCAGGAAATTCCTGTGAAGGACTTGGTGATTCGCTCAAAGCCCTTCTCAAGACCGAGTGTTCCCACACTGTGAACTAATGCTAAGTGACTTATTTTCTCATAAGTAAATGTCTTCATGTTGATGTGTCTGTGAAATTGTGATCTGTTGTAATATCAGTTACAGTGGCAGTATTAAAAATAAGAAATAGTTTAACAGAAAAAATTTTAAGCACAAAAATTTAAGAGATTTTATGTTTTAAATGGCATTTAACATTCTTGGTCACAAAGCTATTTAAGTGGACTATATTTCAGCTATGTATCATGTTTTATATGATTAAATTATCATTGTGTGTCCTATGAATTCTCTTCTACAGTATAACACATTGACACTGTATTTACTTGTTAAGTTGCAATGTTTTGCTGCTGAATTTCGGGCTACTTATATTTGCAGAAAATTCACTGAAATACCTACTCAAGAAGATAGTTGTAAAGATATTGTATCTTAATATACTCCTTAAAATGTATGTTGGTTTAGCGTTGTTTTGTGGATAAGAAAAATGCTTGACCTTGAAATATTTTCTACTTACAAATTGTGGATGAAAACCCTATCTCCCACAAAGGAGTTCCCATTTCCTTGTCTCAAGATTTTTTTAAGTGTTCTGTGGCTGATTTACTAAGAGTAACTGCCATCTTGTGTCTGTGGTAACAGAGTGATTTGTAAAACAGTGGATGTTTTCATTGTGTTCTCTTTGTGGATTGTTTTTCCTGCGGGTCATATTCATACCTTCTGATGAAGTTGTGCCAACACCAGCAACATTGTAATGGACCTGTAGCCCTGAACTCTATTAACTTAACTAAAAGGTTGCACTCTAGGGTGAACCAAGCTAAAAGCCCATGCTTAAATAAAATTATGTCCAAAAGCCATTGGAAGCTCATTTGTCTTTATTCGGTCTTAATTAAATTTTTATATGGTTGTAAGCCTGATCAGGTTTGCAAAGAACAATGTCAAATATATTTACTGGTGTTTTGTTTGGTCATTGAGAATAGCAATTATGAAGCTACACTTTCAACTTAGTCACTTTTCTCTTACTCAGTTTTTTCTATTAATCACTCTGTAATTACACTAAGTCAATAGAGAGTTCTGAAAACCTTACTTAACTCCTGAGAATTTTGTTTGCTGCTAACACAATGCCTGGTTCATTTTTGTTTTGTTTTGTTTTGTTTTTTCCTTTATTGATTTTAGAGAGAGATAGAAACATCAATGAGAGAGAACATCGATTGGCCGCCTTCTGCATGCCCCCCCCCCCAACAATGGGGATTTGACCTACAACCTGGGCATGTGTCCTGACTGAGAATTGAACCTGCATCCTCTTGGTGCATGGGTCGCTCAACCACTGAGCCACACCGGATGGGCTGTGCCTGGTTCTTCATAAGCACTCATGCATTCATTCAGCAATATTTGTTGAATGCTTGCTGTGTACAAGACACTGTGTTGAGGATAAAAAATAGTGATTGAGACATTTTCCCTGCTTGTTTTTAGCATCTACAAAATAAAAGTATGTTCAAAATATTGAATTTGTTTATTTTCCAAGGGATTAAAATAATATCTAGGTAACAGAGCAATAAATGGCAATAGTGTTTCTCACTGAATAGAGAAACAATAAAAGGGTGATCTCTCTGAGAAGTTTAGTTAAACTTTATTTTGAGTCTGGTATCAAATCCATTGTGAATCATTGCCTTGGAGACACAAAGCCTTCTTTTTTTTCCTACCTAATCTAACATATGATATATTTTACAATTCGGTGCAATATTTGGCCCTTAAATGTTTATAACTATTATATCTCAATTTCAATTCTCCTTTATTGGTTCACAAATTGCCTGTTGTTAGTTCACCATTTGGTGGCATTTTGGGTTCATTTTCTCATTGGTACAGGAATTGAATTTTTCCCAAAGCCTCATCTTTCCAAGTAACTTGTATGTGACATAGACCAAATATTTCACAGTGCTCCCATCCACCTCTCCTCCTACCGTCAGAACAGAATTGAACTCCCTATCAGTCCATCTGCTCGAAGTTGTAATAGGGTAAGTGGGGACTTGTATCTATTTGGCTTATTTAATTTGAAAACATAGTCAGTTAGAGTAGGACTTCAAGTATTGTTGGCTCAACTGACCTAACTTGCTAAGGTAGACAAAGTGTAGTAGTAGCAGAAGTTTCCATGATTTCAATACAGTTTCTCTTATTCACCATACATTTTAATGTAAACTATATTCAATACCTAATCTTAAATATATTCAAGATCACATGTATTTTACCTTTTATCTAAAAAGAACATACGTATATTATTTGGGAAATTCTCCCCACTGAGGTTGTCACTAGCACTCTCTTATGTTCCAAGGTTAAAAAAAATTATACCCAGCCCTGGCTGGGTAGGTCAGTTAGTTAGAGTATCATCCTGATACACCAAGGTTGCAGGTTCAATCCCTGGTCAGGGCACGAGAATCAACCAATGAATGCATGAATAAGTGAAACAACAAATCGATGTTTCTCTCTTTTCCTCTCTCTCTACAATCAATAAAATTTTAAAAATAAAAAAAAATTATAGGAAATCACTTAAAACGTACCTATTCATTTTAATGTTTGCCATTTAATATTTTTGACAGCATTTTGTATTGTCTTTCTGTATTTAATCTTTAATGACTTATATATGGCACTTTTGCCACTTTTAACACTACATACTGTTTTTTTTAAATTAATTTCCATTAAAAGATGGGCACAATTTGTCGACACAGGCTTGGGCCCGACGGGGGAGACGGAGCCCCAGGTACCGGGCTGATGGAGCCCAGTAGGGTAGAGGCAGAGGTGCCCGGGAGAGGAGAGCAGCCTGGCCTGAGAGCAGAGGCGGGCCTGGGCCTCAGCGATGGGGTTAGAGTGGCCCACTGGAGAGGGGAGAAGGGGGCCGGGCCGCGGCAGGCCTAATGGGGGCGCTGAGGAGGGGGCCAGGCGGGCTAGGAGCCCGAAGTTGGTGAGGCTAGGTTCAGCCGGCGGCCGGGCTGGGGGGCGGCGCGCGAGGCCCAGGTCTTGTGTGAGGGCAGGGGCAGGCCTCATTGAGCAGCGCTGAGAGGGAGGAGCTGGGGGAAAGGGCTGGGGCAGCGGGTGCGGTAAGCCCCTCTGCTGGGAGGTGAGGAGGGGGTCAGCCCCAACGCCCGGGCCCCGAGGATAACCGGGGCTGGCGCTCTCGAGGTGTGTAATTGGAAGGGCCCGAGAAGGGTTCTTAGTTGGGTAAGAGGCATTCTTTTTCAGGTAAAGTGACAATTATAAAAATAACTAGGGTGCCCCAGAGTTGAGCCGAGAGAAGGATTTGGGTTCAGTGAGACAAACGAAGAAAGCTTTCCTAATCTAGAAGGCTAAGGTGATTGGGGAAATGGAAGCAAGGCCTGGTATCAGTTATGGGAGCTTCTGGGAATGCTCCACGGTGGGCTAGAGGCTCTGGAGCTTGGGAGGACCCACTCTTTTGTTCCCATTAAGTGCTGAGATGTGGTAACTTGAAGTTTTTGGTATTCCCAGGAAAGCCAATGAAAACAAACGTAATTTTTCCTTCCTGAAACTGTTGGCTGTTCCAAATGCAGACCCTACTCTTTTCCCTTGGCCTCAGCTGGAGGGTGCAGTCTCTATGTTTCTTCCTACCAGCCTCATCTGATTTAGGGTGCAGCCAGAGCTAATAAGTTGGATTTGGGGGATGTTTGTTTTCCACTTAATAATGTGGTCTGTAGTGGATACCATATCTCTCACCTGAAGTGGGGAATCAGCAATCTCATCTGCTCTGGAAAGGGACTTAGGGATTCCCCAGCCACCAAGGTATCTTCCAACCATAGTTGGTGAAACTTTGTAGGACTTATACTTTGGTATTTCCCAGGCAGGTAATAATTAGGTGGAACCAAGCCTGGAAATATGAAGTGATATCACTGAGGAAGGGATTTGGGGAAGAGAAATTGCATTCCACAAGGTTGGCCTCACCCATTCTTTGTTGACTTCAGGAGCCCAGGTTTCTGTGCTATTAGAAATAAATAGTAAGGCACTTGGGGAAAGGGGTGAGTAGAGAAAAGGAAGATGGCATAGGAATCCCCTCTCTCTAGATATATATTTTATCCTCACCTGAGGACATTTTTCCATTGATTTTTTTAGATAGACTGGAAAGGAGGGAGAGATAGAGAAACATCGGTGTGAGAGAGACACATCAATTGGTCACCTCCCCCATGATCCCGACCAGGGCCGGGAATTGAAGCTGCAACTCTCTAGTCTGCTGGCCAATGCTCTAACCACTGAACCAAACTGGCCAGGGCTCCTCCTATATATTTTTAATGGTCTTCTGACCTCCTTAGTCTCCCATAGGCTGGAGCTTATTAGATTTTCCTTTATTATACTTCCTCCTTTTTCCAACTTTTATGCCAGTGTATTTTATAACTACATTTCTTCTTAATGTCAAAAGTAATGTGTACATATATTTAAATATTCAAACTGTACAGAAGTATAAAAAGTGTAAATCCTCCCACACATACTTCACTCATTATATTTTATCCAGAAAGGTTAGAGATAAGAGACAGCAGATCAGACTAATCTTGCTTTCCTTTGGGGGATGTGCCACCAAAGGCAGTTCTGTTTCAATGCTCCCACCAAACTCTGGTCTCTCATTCTTTTCACAGTGTCCCTTCTGGGGTGATACTCTGTTATTTATTGTGCTCCTTTCACATTTCTTTTTGTCTTGCTTCTATCAAAATCAGACAAGCAAAGAGCTGTACTCTGGGTTATCCCTCACCTTGTTAACACATACTCCAATTGTGCATTGAGTATCCTAGAAAATGCCCAGATAGGTGGCCAAAACTTTTTTCTCTTTTATGAGCAGGAAAGAAACATTAAAGTGAATCATTTTGTTTGAGAGAACTATTGGCATCTCTGCTAACATGAGAAATTTGAGACCTCTATCTTCTGGTTCATGGTCTCTTTGCGTGTAGATTATATGACTGTCCCTTCATTATTCTAAAAGAAGATGATGGTTCTCCTAAGGGTCCCTTGTATCTGTCTTCTTTGAGAAGCTCCCACATTTCTCTAGATTTGAAATCGGTTGTCCTTTAAACCTCAGTACAACTGGGACATTTCATACTACCTCCTTATTGAGTCTGTCCTTACTGGCTTTAGAAGCCCAATAATATGCCCAGCCTTTATACAGAAACCTTAATTGTTGTCCCCCCAGAAGCTTTTACTTTCTCTCCTGCAATGCCAGTCCTAGAGAAAATTGTAGGAGAGTGTGTGTGCATATGTGTGTGTTTGAATCCTCTCTAGACTTTGCCATTTTCTACATTATGGTGGTATCTTGTCCCCTTCTTTATATTTTTTTGGCTTTTCTACCTTCCCCTTAATCAAAGCCTATCTTTTAAGAAATGATCTGGAATTGCTTCATATTAAGGTGTAAGTAACAAATAGTCACTTAAATTATTAATTTTTCCAAGGGTTTTTGTTTCATAAGAAGGAGCTAAAGCCCTGGCCGGTTTGGCTCAGCGGTTAGAGCATCGGCCTGCGATCCAGAGAGACCCAGGTTCGCTTTCCGCTAGGGGCACGGACCTCGGTTGCAATTTGTCCCCGGCCCTGGTTGGTCGTGCGGGAGGCAGCCACTTGATGTGTCCCTTTCACGTCGATGTTTCTCTCTCTCTCTCTTCCTCTCTCTCCCTCCCACTCTATACAAAAAATGGAAAAATGTCCTCGGGTGAGGATTTAAAAAAAAAAAAAAAAAGCCCTGGCCGGTTTGGCTCAGCGGTTGGAGCGTGGGCCTGCGGACCAGAGAGTCCCAGGTGCGGTTCCCACTAAGGGCACGTACCAAAAAAAGAAGGAGCTAAGGAGTGGAATTATCAATATAGAATTTCAAACATAAACCTTGAGTTACAAAAATTTACTTGGAGAAGAGGGCTTTCCCATTGCTCTTGAAGTCATACTTTACATCTTCTAACTCTTACTTTGCCCAGGAGCAATGATTGCTCTTCTATTGTGTGTATCCATAAGGATTAACTTCTGAGGAGGTAAAGGGTAGGAGTAGCAAGTGTATAGCTCCTATTCCTAAGGCATTTCAGGTTGGAAAGTAACCAAAGTGTAAAACGATGAATTTAAAATAAGGAAATGCAGTAGCCCTTTAGGAAGAAGGATACCTTAAAACCCTACACAATACTCTCCCACTTCCCAAGAAGGAAAGATTTAGTCATTGAACAGTAACTAAACTGAGTAAGGAGCCACCCAGGTGAGCAAAGTCTGCAGATTTCTGGGCCAGGTTGTATTCTGTTTAGGGACCATGGGTACCTTTTCAGAGTGTCCTCAAGCTCTGTGGTAGCATGATTATTTTTTAAAATTTGTGTTTCTCAAGTTCAAGAATTAATAGAGATAATGGCCCAAAGTTTTTTGAACATTAACATCAACTGTAAATTCAGGGAACTTTGTATTTAGCCACAGTTGCTTCAGTGTTAGGGTGGGAGGACCACATATTGGGTGTGATTAGGCCATTTGAGGCATAGTAACGGGTGACAGGAAAAGCAGTTAGCCCATATGAGTTGCAACAGTACCTTGTGGGCTGGGTCCCAAGGGGGCCCTCCATCCAAGGGAGATCACAAAGAGGCCAGGGAGAGAATTGGTTCCCTGAGGCTGATTAAAAACATTCCCAAATGGAACTAAGTAAGAAGCTATCCATATGGCATGAAGGGGAGGAGTTAGTGGAGGAGGGAAGCAGGATTGCTTTGGCCTTAACTTAGGGAGCTTTTAATGAACACCTGCTAGGGATCAGGTATTGTGCTCTGCTCTGGAGATTCAAGATGACAAAAAATAATCACACTTTTGTATATGAGTTTACACTCCTATGATGTAATAAATGCTGTGAAAGTAATAGTCTTTTTTTTTTTTTTAAATCCTTACCCAAGGATATTTTTCTATTTATCTTAAGATAGAGTGGGAGGGAGAGAAAGGTAGAGAGAGAGAAACATCGATGTGAGAGGGACACATCAATTGGTTGCCTCCCGCACGACCCCAACCAGGGCCGGGGATGAACTGCAACCAAGGTATGTGCCCTTGACCGAAATCGAACCCTCGACTCATTGGTCCGCGGGCCAGTGCTCTACCTCTGAGCCAAACCGGCCAGGGCAGTAATACAGTCTTAATACTGTTGGATCCCAGAGGGAGCAATGATGAATACTGCTGGGGTGAGAGAGTAATTATGCAGTTTCATAGAGAAGATGACATTTGAGCTTGGCCTTAAAATATAGGAATTTGCTAGGCAGACAAGGTGTGAAAGGGCATTCCAATCTTTCCTAGGTCAATAATAGGGAGTTTGTACTGCCGTGCTGATAAGAGATAAGTATGCTTTTTGCCTCTTAGGGAAATACAAGGGAGAGAGTGGGAGAAGTGGAAGGACTCTCTCATTTAAGAGTCCAGTGACTCATTGGTTATCATTGGATCAACACAATGAAAGAGCTGAGCCAAATAGTGGAACTCTCAGTTCAAGACCGGTAATTTGGGATCTAAACAAAGTTTGTAAGTTGAAGGTATTGCCTGGCTTCTGCCCGATCTTCCCTACTCAGTAAATCTCTCCCATTAATCCCAAGGCCCATTGAATCTTGCAAAAGTTACCACTTCTTTCCCTATTATCTTCCATTAAATTGCTTCTTTCAACTGTCCTGGCAGGGATTGGTCAAGACCTTCTAGAAAGGCATAATAATGAGTGAGCCCTTTTGTCAGAAGGATATGGGACTGGATGCCAGTACCCAGGGAAGGCCTAGGTCTTCCTAACTTTTTAGTCCCAAAGGAAGTACTTATCTAAACTGAATAGAGACAGAAATTCTATCCAATCTAAGCTCTTGTTCCTGTCCTGGTGCCCTATTCAGAGTTCAATATCTATTGCTTCTTTAAGAGGTATAGTGGTATAATAGTAGCAAGAGTACCTGACTAGGAGTACTTGTTAGAGAAGGGAGATTTGCTACTGAGCAGCTGTGTGAAAACTGATAGCTGTCTGTATGGTAACACCAGGCAAGGTGATTACTTTTATGTGCCTTGGTTTCCTCACCTATAAAACACAGAGACTGGACTAGATGACTTCTATATTGCCTCTTATCTGGCAAACTGACTTTATAGGACTGACATTTGGGAGTGGGCTAGACTCCAGTGGCTATATACTTGGAACTCAGTCACTACTGATAGGTGATAGACTTCTGGAGGCTTTATATGTAGTAGGCATGGGGACTTAAAGCTACCAGGTAGAAGGGGACCAAAAGAACAGAGTCATACGCTAGCTGGGATCAGCAGGCTGAGAAATTCTTCCTATTCATACTTTCCTGTGTTGGTGGGAGAGCTGCCCACCTAAAGAACTTGCCCCTTCATCTTCCCTCTCTCTCTTCCTCCAATTGGCTGATGCTACAGTCAAGCCTCAAGCCTCCATAGTTAATGGTCATTTGATAAGTCATTCTTGTGGAGCTGCACTATGGGAAGTTAAATCTGGTTTCTTTTCTTCTGAACTGAAAGGTTGGAAAGGAAGAATAACCTCCCCCTCACTTTTTTTTTTTTTGCCTCAGGTTTGGAGGTAATAATCATCACACTACTTGACTGGTTGGCTGTGGTTTATTGTTTACCTTTGAACGGATCATTTGTCCACTGTCAATTCTTAGCCAAAAAACTACCACCAGAATAGTGGAGAAGTCAATTGAATCTTACACATATTATTTCATTTTTGTACCCCTGAGTCTAGCTACTGCATAAAAAAGACATGATACCCTTATAAACATGTTGGGATTAAAGATCAAGGCATGGACAGCCCATCAATTCCTGTGAACAGGGAAGGTAGGACATATAGAGGGTGACACACTGGGGTGGGAGGTAGTCTTTTATAACCTAGTAGTTGCCGATCTCTGATAATCCAAGGTTGCTTAGTAGCAAGAAAGTTTGCTGATTGTGTGTCTGCACTCTGGTTTGACTTACTGTCTGTGGGGGTTAGTGATCAGGGCTTTGCAACCTCAGTGTGTCTGTGACTGTTTCCTATCTTCACACTTTGCAACTCTCTACTGTGTTCCCAGGCCTAGAGTGATGTGTCTGTCTGTGAGAATTCAGTCTACTCTAATTCCCATGTTTTCGTTTTGTAGAGGAGTAACATTAAGGCTTAGTGTTCTGCTGCTTAGATCATATGTTTTGAAATAGATAGAAAAGTAAAGGAATAAGTTAAAGAATCTAGTTACTTTTCCTGTTGTTTCTTAAGAGTATAGTATATGCCCTGGCTGGGTTGCTCAGTTAGTTGGAGCATCATCCCATACAACAAAAGGTTGCAGATTTAATTCCCTGTCAGGGCACATACCTAGGATGTGGGTTCAAACTCCAGTCAGGGTGCATACAGGTGGCAACCGATCGATGTTTCTCTCTCTCTCTCTCTGTCCCTTCCTCTCTAAAAATCAACAAAAACATATCCTTAGGTGAGGATTAAAAAAAGAGTATAGTATATGTATGTCACCTAAAGGAAGCTTAATCAGTTTATCATCTGTAATTATTTCTTTTTTGTTTTATGTAGTTAACTTTTCTATTGTATCATGTGTTTTCAGTTTTAAAGTATAGAGTTTTATGATGGCATAGCCTCTTTTCCTATGAAACAATGTATATGAACCAAATTAATATGTTTTAAAAAATAATTCATCTGCCCGGCTGGTATGGCTCAGTGGTTGAGCATTGACCCATGCACCAAGAGGTCGCTGGTTCGATTCTTGGTCATGGCACATGCCCAGGTTGTGGGCCAAATCTCCAGTGGGGGGCATGCAGGAAGCAGACAGTTGATGTGCTCTCTCATCGATGTTTCTGTCTCTCCCTCCCTCTCCCTTCCTCTCTCTCTAAAACCAGTAAAGAAGCTCTAGCCAGTTTGGCTCAGCGGTTAGAGCGTCGGCCTCTGGACCAATGAGTCACTGGTTCGATTCTGGTCAATGGCACGTACCTTGGTTGCGGTGTGTCCCCGGCCCCAGTCGGGTCGTGCAGGAGGCAACCAATCAATGTGGTTCTATCACATCGATGTTTCTCTCTGTCTCTCTCCCACTCTATCTGATAATAAGTAGAAAAATGTCCTCAGGTGAGGAATAAATAAGATCAATAAAGAAAAAAAAATTTTTAAATATAATAATAATTCATCCTGCCCTGGCCGGTTTGGCTCAGCGGTTAGAGCATCGGCCCACGGACCAAAGGGTCTTGGATTTGATTCCCAGTCAAGGGCACGTACCTGGGTTGCATATTCGATACCCCACCCAGTCGGGGCACGTGCAGGAGGCAACCAATCAATGTGTCTCTCTCACATCGATGTTTCTCTCTCTCTCTCTCTCTCTCTCTCTCTCTCTCTCCCTCCCTCCCCCTCTCTCCCTCCCTCCCTCCCCCCCTCTTTCCTCTCTCTCTCTCTCTCTCTCTCCCTCCCTCCCCCTCCCTCTCCTTCCCTCTCTCCCTCTCTCCCTCCCTCCCTCCCTCCCTCCATCTAAAAAGTCAGTGGGAGCCCGGCCGGTGTGGCTCAGTGGTTGAGCGTTGACCCATGCACCAAGAGGTTGCCGGGTTCGATTCCCGGTCAGGGCACATGCTCAGGTGGTGGGCCCAGTCCCCAGTGTGGGGCATGCAGGAGGCAGCCGATTGATGGTTCTCTCAGATCGATGTTTATCTTTCTCCTCCCTTCCTCTCTCTCTAAATCAATAAAAAGTATTCTTTAAAAAATTCAGTGGGAAAATATCTTTGGGTGAGGATTAACAAAAAAATAATATAAAATAGCCCTGGCCGGTTTGGCTCAGCGGTTAGAGCGTCGGCCTGCGGACCAGAGAGTCCCGGGTTCGGTTCCTGCTAAGGGCACGTGCCTCGGTTGCAGTTTGTCCCGCCCCAGTTGGGGTCGTGGGTGGCAACCACTCAATGTGTCTCTCTCACATCGATATTTCTCTCTCTCTCTTCCCCCCTCTCCCTCCTGCTCTATCTGAAGATAAATGCAAAATGTTCTCGGGTGAGGATAAAAATAAAAATAAAAGAATTATGTAGAATGAAAAAAATCTGAATCCTTCACTTACCACTTTCCTCAATTCCACTCTCCTCAGAGGTAACCACAGTTAACACATGGGTGTGTGTTGTTCCATACCTTTTTCTATGTTGAATTTTCTTTTTTATAGAAATAGGATCCAACCATATCTTTTAGTGTACAGCTTTTCTTTTTTTACTTCATAATAGGTCTTAGAGGTTTTTCCATACTATCTACCTATCTATATATATGAGTGAAAATTAATTCTAAGAAAGAAATTAGAAATCTTGTTATAAAGAATATACTTTTGCCCTAAACGGTTTGGCTTAGCAGTTAGAGCATTGGCCTGCGGACCAAAGAGCCTCAGGTTTGATTCTGGTCAAGGGCATGTACCTCGGTTGCAGGTTTGATTCCCGGCCCTGGTTGGGGTCACACAGGAGGCAACCAGTCAATGTGTCTCTCTCGATGTTTTTCTCTCTCCCTCCTACTCTATCTGAAAATCAATGGAAAAGTATCTTCAGGTGAGGATTAAAAACAAAAAAGAAAGAAAATATACTCTTTTTTGTTAATCTTCACTTGATATGATATTTTTTCCATTGATTTTTTTTTTTTTTTTTTTTTAAAGAAAGTGGAAGGGAGGTGGGGTGGGGAGGAGAAAGAGAAACATCGGTTGGTTGCTTCTTCCCCTGACTGGGGCTGGGGATCGAACCCAAGACCCTTCAGTGTGAAGGCTGGCACTCTAACCACTGAGCAACACCAGCCAGGGCAAGGATATACTCTTTTAAGTTGAATAAATTTAGCTTTATGAAAAAAAAAAAAAAAAAAAAAAAAAAAAGCCCTGGCCGGTTTGGCTCAGCGGTTGGAGCGTCGGCCTGCGGACCAAAGAGTCCCGGGTTCGGTTCCTGCTAGGGGCACGTACACAAAAAAAAAAAAAAAAAAAAAAAAAAAAAAAAAGAAAGAAAGAAAAAGATGGGCACAATTTACTTGAGATGAGATACATTTTAAGTAAAACTTGTTTTTTAAGTATGTTTAATTGGCATATGGTAGCTAGATATGCAATGCATTCATGTGCATTTATTTTTATCTTTTTTAACTTTTGTTATGCTCAAAAAGATGCTTTATCTCACATTATATAAATATTACTCTATATTTTGCTTTAGTCCATTTATATTATAATCATTTATTCTGTAATTTACATTGTTGTATGTTGTGAGGAACAACATCATTTTTTTTCCAAATAGTTATTAAACTATTCCAGTACTAAAAAAAATCAGAAAACAACTTTTAATCTAGAGGCTTCAGCAATGGTATATTATCACAATACTTTTGACACCGCTAATGCTGAGCCTACATACACCTACAAAAATGAATTAATAATCTGTTGAAGGAAGAATAAATCCCTTGGAAGACAGTACCTTTTTAAGTACTTAGATGTGACATAAGTAACTATTACTTCAGAAGATTTTTTTCTGCTGTGGCCCACTTCAGTCTATTGTTTATGCATTCATTCATCAAATATTGGATAAGAGGTGCCATGTACCAAACACTGGGAACAGCAGCAGGAATGCAATAGGGAACAAAAGGAGACATAGTATTCCCTAAGGAAATTCACAGTTAGTAGAGGAGGAAGATAGTCAATAATCACACAAATAAACTTGTAACTGTGGAAATACCTCATTTAGCAATAAACATTCTTTTGATAAGAATCTTTTAAGTATCTACCACCATACTAAGATATGTTATTTGGGATACTACAATGAATGAAACAGTTTTCTTCCTCAATTTGTAATCTAGTCAGGAACTCAAAAATACCAACAAATGCATACAATACAATGAAAAAGATGCAGCAACAGAAAATATATGCTGGATCTCATGGGCACAGAAAAGAAAATAATCTGCTCTATCTGGAAGTAGGAGTAAGAAGGGGAGGCTGAATGAAGGAAAGCTTCATGTATGAGAGGCACAGCTAGAGTAATCCTTAAGTAATATTGGAGGCTGTAGCCAGTGCAATAAAACAAGAAGAAACTGAAAGTATAAGATTTGGAAAAGAAAAGACAAAGCAGTCGATAAGATTATTGGAGAGAAAGTTCAAGGAACTCTAAAAATGAAAGCATGAAAACTAGTAAGAGAGTTTGATGAAGTTGCTGGATATAAAATAAAATCAATGTATAAAAATGAATAGCATTTCTAAATATAATGAATAACCAAAGAGAAGAAAAATATTCAATGGAAGAAAAGCATATCTTCAGGTGAAGATTAAGAAAATAATAATATTTTTTTTAAGAGAAGAAAAAAAATCTAGATCCCTTAGACATATCATTACACACAAAAACAAATCCCACATAAATAAAAGACATAAATGGCAGAAGTAAACTTTACAACTTTTAAAAGAAAATATCTTTATGGGATCATGGGAAAGAATTTCTTAAACATGATACAAAACATACCATAAAAGAGATTGGTCTGTAGTTTCACTGAATTAATTTCTAAAAATTCTGCATAACAAAAGAGACCATGAAGTTCAAAAAACAGCCACCAAATGGGAGAAGACAAAGCTACAATATATAATCAATAAAGGACAAGACCATAAAATATATAAAGAACCCATATAAATAGGTAACAAGATAATAACCTAATTTTTTTAATGGGCACAGAATAGGAATTGAAATCCACAGAAAGAAAAACTAGAATGACAAAAGATTTAAAGGTGCTCAACCTCACTAATGGAAACAACATTTAAAATAACAATGATTTCCTACCTAACCATGGTGGCAAAAAGCAGAATCTAAACATACTGGTATTTGAAAAAGGACCTCTCGTGCATCAATAGGGACTCTCATACACTGCTGGTTTATATTGGTATGACCTTGTTTTAAAATGTAGATTTGTTATTATCCAGCTCTAGTGAGACAGGTCAAGAGATGATGGTCATTGAAGAGATAATTAGTTACTAAGAAGAGGGGGGTTGCCACACTATGCAGGGGTCACACAGGGAGCACCAGGGTCTGTGAAGAAGCAGAAAAAGTGAGGGGAAAGCATGGGTATGAGCCTTTATTGTGGTCTCCACAGGAAGGGCAAGGCAAGCACGTTTCGGATTGGCTAGTTTGAATCCCAGGCTCTGGGATTTGGGAATAGTTTCTACCTGTCTGGTACCTGGCCCTGGGATGAGTAAATTAGAGGAATATTGCCTTCTGGACCATAAGAGCTTGATAGAAAAGGTGGTTCATAGTATGGGCTTTCCGTTGGTTAGTTTGCATATCAAAGATGAAATCCTGGGAGAGTTGTTTGCTACCTCAAAGAATTGGCCACAACAAGTGCTGGTGAGGAAGTGGAGAAAAGGGAACCCTTGCGCACTGTTGGTGGGAATGAAGGTTGGTGCTGCCACTATGGAAAACAGTATGGAGGGTCCTCAAAACATTACAAAAGGAACTGCCTTATGACTCAATGATTCCACTTCTGGGTATATATCTAAAGAAACCCCACACACTAATTCTAAAAAATATATGCACCCCCTATGTTCATTGCAGTGTTATTTACAAAAGCCAAGATATGGAAGTAACCCAAGTGCCCATCAATAGAGAAGTGGATAAAAAAGTTGTGGGACATTAACACAATGGAATACTACTTGGCAATTAAAAAGAAGGAAATCTTACCTTTTGCGACAGCATGGATGGACCTAGAGGTTATTATGCTAAGTAAAATAAGTCAGACAGAGAAAGACAAATGCCATATGATTTCACTTATATGTGGAATATGAAAAGCAAAATAAATGAGCAAACAAAATAGAAACAGACTCATAGATACAGAGGGGAGGAGTTTTGGGGGACTGAGTGAAAAATGTGAAGAATTTTGACAAGTAAAAAATTGGTAGTTACAAAACAGTCACAAGGACATAAAATATAGCATAGGGAATATAGTCAATAATATTGTAATAACTATGTATGGGGCCAGGTAGGTACTGGAAATAACAGGGGGAACACTTTGTAAAGTATGTGATTATCTAACCTCTATGCTATACACCTGAAACTAATACAAAATAATATTGAATGTAAGTTGTAATAGAAAAAATAAAATTTAAATTTAAAAAATAAGAGAGAGAATTTGAGCCCTGGCCAGGTGGCTCAATTGGTTGGAGCATCGTCTGTACACCAAAAAAGATTGCAGGTTTGATCCCCGGTTGGGGCAAATATGAGAGGCAACAGATTGATGTTTCTCTCTCACACTGATCTCTCTCTCTCTCTCCCCCCCCCCCTTACTCTCTCTCTAAAAATATCAAGAAAACATATCCTCCAGTGAGGATTAAAAACAAAAGAATTGCAATGAGCAGATAATTACGCCTGTGTTCTAAATTAAAGAGAATTATGGGATATTTACAACTTATCAGGCCAGTATTTTTTATCTTTAAGCTGACATAATAATTTCTTTAAAATATTGCACCAGATATTAAACAATCTATAGCTATTGTGCATTCCTATATCACTGGGAGTATTATTCTATCATTCAATTTTTAAAAACCTGAAGCTCTATGACTTTACAAATTTTCTCAAGTTTAAGTGCAATTTTATTGTATCTTGAAAATAAAATATTTCCTTGGGGGGCGGGGAGAATTGGCTAGACCTGAGAGGGGCAGTCTCTTCCTAGTCAGTGAGGCCCCAAATGCCGGGACATCAAGACTACAGAAAATAAAATATAACAAATACAAATCTCTGTAGAAAGCAGTATAATATCAGTAATATTGAATATGTTACAATATCAGTTGAATATGTATATACAGCATGACCTAGCTACTTCTAGGTATTTATCACAGAGAAACTCTTAACATATATCCACAAAGAGATAAGTGCAAGAATGTTCACAGCAGCGTTATTTACAATAGCAAATAATCAGAAACAATCCAAGTATGCATCAAAAAGATAATAAATTGTGGTTTGTTTATGTAATAGAATACTGTATGATGGTTAAAATAAACTTAGAGTACACATGTTAACAATAACAAGTTGCAAAATTACAAATATAGTATGATGCCATTTCTCTGGTTTTAAAACTTGCAAACAAGTACTATATGTTGCTTATAAATACATGCATATATTGCAAAAATACAAAAGTATGTGTGGGAACAGTGAATACAAACTCATGATAGTGGTGACCTCAGGCAGGGGAATAAGATCAGAGAAGGGGTATGTGGAAGACATCAACTCCAACTAAACAATTTTATTTCTTTTTTAAAGATCAGAATAAAATATAGCAAAATGTTAAGGCTTCAATGAGTGTGTGCATACACAACTCTATTCTCATGTGAAGATCTAAGGCAGATTCAGTGGGGAAATAGGGCTTTGTGCAAAAACACAAAGGCAGGAACTAGCTTAGCTCCTTAGGGAAGTCACAGATCATTTGAATTTGAGGAGGGACTGAAGGGGAGCAGCCTGGAAAGATGCACAGGGGCCAGTGTTGCTGGGGGAGTCGGGCATGAGGGACGGGGAGTAGTTTCTCATACTAACGAAACTCAGCTTTAACTCAGAGGCATAGGGATGCTGTTGGAGATTTTTAAGCATATGAACTTGGGATAAGTCCATTCTGGCCAATATGTGGAGAGTGATTTGAATAAGTTAAGAAAAAAAGCTGGGAGACTAGAATTAATAGGTAGATTTGGGACAACAGCTGAGGAATAATTTTCAATTGTCTGACATGAATTTTACTAGGGAGTTATACTTCTCCACAGTAACTGCTTCACATACAAAATACAGTAGTAAATATAAAAAGCAACTACACATTTTATTGTGCAAGGGGAAAAAAGTCAGCTGTTATTGAAAGAATTTCAGTTCAGAAGTGAGAGCGTCTTGTCATTATTGCTATATCTTCCAGTTAGTCCTTTGGGTGCTTATTATAAATGAATTTTTTACAGTTTTTAAAAAATCCAGCAGGGGTAGAAATTGATACTGTCTTTACAGACACAGAGTCCATGAAGTGACAATGGGAAAGTCTGGCACTCTCCAGTGGCCTTAGTACCTAATTCCAGTGTCTGGACCCTCAGTCCAGAAATCATGCCAATACAGCAGAGAAAGAGAAGTTAAGTCTGGAAAACATAACTTTCTCTGGAGAGGGTACTGGTAGAAGAATATATGGATACATATGTGAATAATAAAAAGGCACAGACCTGTATGTAAGAAATATTGCCTCAGTAAATCTAAAGACAGTAAACTAACTTACACCAAAGTTATTACAGAAATCCTTGATGTTGCTGTCTGTGGGAAGCAGACACATTGTGATATTAGGCACTTTTGAACACCTCTGCAATCACCCTAACAGAAACTCAACTCCCTTAAAGACTAATGAAGAAACCCAATCACTCCTAATTCTAATGCAATTTATTTCACATTAGTGATTTGAAGTTGATTCTTTGGTTTGCCTCTTAATTTCCTAACTGTAATAGACTATTTATATTCTAGTATCTCCCATGCCTGGAGCTCGATAAAATAGCAAAGGAGGAAAGCTGTCTTTGGGCCTCTCTCCCTAAGACACACCCCTACACACCCAGAACCCAGCCCAAATCCCCACATCACAGAAAACCAACTTGGGACGCACTGCTACAGATGTTAACCAATTCTCATATGGGAGGGGGAAAGAGGAACCCAGCTTTATTGAGTATCAGACACATGGTAAGCATTAACATATTCATCTCACAAAAATTATTACTATAGAATATAATGTTCCCCCAAGGGATTTATATTTTAATAAGCAGTGCTAAACTTCCAGAAATGCTTCAAGATCCAAAATAATGAGGGGTTTTTTTCTTTTTTAATTGATCTATTTTTGTTACAGCTGTTTCTCCTTTTTCCCCCTAGACATCCTCCTCCCAATCCTGCCCCCCACCCCCCACAGCATTGTTGTCTATGTCCATTGGTTATGCATATATGCATATAAGTTATTTGGTTTATCTCATCCCTCCCTCCCCGCTCCCCTCCTCTGAGGTTTGTCAGTCTGAATCGTACTCCTTTCTATGTCTCTGGGTCTATTTTGTTAATCAGCTTATTTTATTCATTATATTCCACAAATAAGTGAGATCATGTGGTATTTGTCTTTCTCTGATTGGCTTATTTCACTTAGCATAATACTCTCCAGGTCCCTCCATGTTGTCTCAAAGGATAAGAGATCTTTCTTTCTTACAGCTGCATAGTATTCCATTATGTATATGTACCATAGCTTTTTCATCCACTTATCTATTGATGGACACTTGGGCTGTTTCCAGATCTTAGCAATTGTAAATAGTGCTGCTATGGAATTTTCACTGATATATCACCTAAGGCAACAGAAACAAAGGAAAAAATGAACACATGGGACTACATCAAACTCAAAAGCTTCTGCACAGCAAAAGAAACAACCATCAAAGTGGAAAGGCAACCCACTGTATGGGAGAGCATAATTGCCAATGATATATCAGATAAGGGATTAATTTTCAAAATATATAGAGTGCTCATACATCTCAACAAAAGGAAGACAAAGAACCCAATTAAAAAATGGGCAGAGGAACTAAATAGACACCTCTCCAAACAGGACATACAAATGGCCAAGAGACATATGAAGAAATGCTCAACATCACTAATCATCAGAGAGATGCAAATTAAAACAACAATGAGGTATCACCTCACACCTGTCAGAATAGCTGCCATCAACAAAGCATCAAACAACAAGTGTTGGCAAGGGTGTGGAGAAAAGGGGACTCTAGTACACTGCTGGTGGGAATGCAGACTGGTGCAGCCACTATGGAAAACACTATGGTGTTACCTCAGAAAATTAAAAATTGAATTACCATTTGATCCAGTGATCCCACTCCTAGGAATATACCCTAAGAAGCCTGAAACACCAATCAGAAAGAATATATGTACCCCCATGTTCATAGCAGCGCTATTTACAATAGCTAAGGTCTGGAAACAGCCCAAGTGTCCATCAGTGGACGAATGGATAAAAAAGCTATGGTACATATACACAATGGAGTACTATGTAGCTGTAAGAAAGAAAGATCTCTTATCCTTTGAGACGACATGGGAGGACCTGGAAACTATTATCCTAAGTGAAACAAGCCAAGCAGAGAAAGACAGATATCATATGATCTCACTTATTTCTGGAATATAATGAACATAACAGTCTGAGGAACAGGGTAGTCCCAGAGACGTGGAAGTAGGGTACAGACTGACAATTGCCAGAAGAGGGGGTGGGGGAGGGGAGCGATGAACCACAGAACTTGTACACATGTACTCGTAACCAATGGACATGGACAACAAAACTGGGGATGGGGCAGGGAGGGAAGGGGAGGAGGGTGTCAATGGGGGAAAAAGGAGAAACATCTGTAACAAAAGTAAATTAATAAAATTAAAAAAAATAAACAAAAAAAATAGTGCTGCTATGAACATAGGGGTACATATATTCTTTCTGATTGGTGTTTCAGGCTTCTTAGGATATATTCCTAGAAGTGGGATCACTGGGTCAAATGGCAATTCAACTTTTAATTTTTTGAGGTAACACCATAGTGTTTTCCATAGTGGCTGCGCCAGTCTGCATTCCCACCAGCAGTGTGCTAGAGTCCCCTTTTCTCCACACCCTCTCCAGCACTTCTTGTTTGATGAAAATCATAAACTTGTTATTCATAGGGAACTGGATGGAATAGATGAACAAAGGAGGGAAGACACTTCTCTGAGGATACCATTTGTATGGCTTTCACTCTGGGGATCATGTTAATGTTCTACAAATTCAAAAATTAAATCAAGCCACCAAGGATGGAAAAGAGGGAGAGAGGGATAAGACTGAAAATAAACTCATCTCTAAACCAGAAATAATAATATCTAACACACAAAGTTGTTGTGATATGAGCTAATACCTGTAAAGTGCTTATAACAGTGCTTAGCACATGTAAACACTGAACAAGTGTTAATCAGTATTGCTATTTACAATTGTTGTTACATCAGGTACCTGAGTGCTTCCAAAAGTTGTTTATGATGGATCTAAGGTGTTGCTACTCAGTTTAGTCCTCCAACAGCCCATCAGCACCACCTAGGGGCTTGTTAGAAATGCATCTCCCAGACCTACTGAATCAGAACCTGCATTTTTCACAAGATCCCCAGATGATTTGTATGTACGTTATAGTTTAAGTATTGGGCTGTAGGACATGTTTATGACCAGATAATCTCACCCAGTGGCAAAGGCCAAGTGTCAAATGAACGACACCAGAAATGCATGTCACAGGAACCCAATTCCTCCTTAGTATTTCATTCTGTTAGAATTTATTCAGAGATGTTGAAAGCCTGGACGCTCAGAGTGGTCTGGTGCCCTTGAAGACAGTGCCCTCGTGCGGAGTAGAGAGGACATTTACCGGTCTTCCTCCCGTGCTTAAAGGACAGCGCCAGAGATCCAGGTGTGATGCCTGACCGCTGCTCAGGGGGTGCGGTCTCACTGTCAGACGCCGCCGGTGTCTCCAGGCTTGCTTTTCAGCTTTAAGACAGGCTGCCGAATAGCTGGCTCATCACATGTGTCACTGCAATGTGTACAAAGCAGAAATGCACAAAGCAGAAAAAAAAGACACTGAGCCAACTATAATCTTTGCTTGCTAAGACTTAAGAGCAGAGAAAAGTTTTGTATTGAAATCATTTCTACTCCTCACCTTGAATTGGGGCAGTCTGATTGTGGAGTTCTCTTGCATCCTAGTTGTTAGAAATAAAACAAGGTCCTCCCTCCCTCCCTTCCTTCCTGTCTTTCTTTCTTCTTTCCTTCCTTCCTTCTTCTTATATCCCTTCTTTCTTCCCTCTCTTATTTTCTTTCCATTCTCCGTTTTTCCTCCATTTCTATGCCTTTCTCCTAAACAGCATGTTATGTTCCTTTACTTAAAAAAAAAAAAAAAAAAGTTGTTTTGTAAATTCTACCTCGAAAGCCTGGAAAAGAATCTGTCACTCTTTTGTTGCACAATATTTGCAAGTAAAGTCTTTATGGAAGGCAGCTCATCAAGGTGGTTTTTTAATCGCACATTGTCACTCAGCATTTTAATGTTCCTGTGTCAATCTGTCTCCATAATGACTGCATTTGAAAATATGTTAGGGTGTTTCCATTTTTTAAACAATAATAGGCGATGTTTCCCATTGAATACTCTCTTGTTTGCTGTGCTTTCTTCAGCCTCGAACCTCTACATTTGTCTCCTTCCTACCTCTAAACTACAGGAATCCCACTTTGAGGAGTTCGTGAGCAGTGGTTGTCATTTCCGTAACTCTGGGGGCTGGACGAGCGGGATGCTGGTTTGCAAGCACACCTGAGAAGTTCTAGGCGCTGAGAGGAGACCCCAGGATTGCAGGGTCGCGCCGCGGAGGGTGGCGAGGCGGCGGGGCTGCCCGCGCGGGGCGGGGCGGGGCGGAGCGCGGCGGGCTCGGGTTACGGGCCTCGCGCCGGCTGCGGCACCTCCACTGGCAGGCGCCTCCTCCGAGAGCCGCGCGGGGAGGCAGCGGCGCGGGGTTGAGGCGGCAGAGGCTCGGAGCGCGGCGGGGCGGCGGCTCGGCCCAGGGCAGCGCCGGGCAGCGCCGGCCGGTGAGTGCGCGCGGGCGGCCGCGGGGTCCGGACGTCGAGGGGCGGCCTCGGCGCGGGGCGGGGGAGCGGGCGCGCGTGCAGCGCTGACGGCCAGGCCCGCAGGCCGACCCCAGCGGGGGCTCTCGGTGTCGCCGCTTCTCTTGACGGTTCTGCCTGCACTCTGGCTCGCTGTCGTCCTCATTCTTTCCTACAAATAATGGCCAACCAACTGGACTTGCCCACACCTGCACCGTCTCTAAACCGAGCAGAATAAAGTCTCCAGAAGTGCTGTCCTTTGCAGACCTCCGCTGCATCCTCCTCAGCCGCTGCAGCACAGGTGTTTTGGTTTGGTTTGGTTTTTGTTTTGTTGTTTTGTTTTTACCAGACCTTTGCAGCTAGACGGTTTACAGTCGTTTGCATCTTTACTAGACTTTTGAATCCCTACGCCGTTTACAGCTTTGTTTGCCTAACTTCTCAAGCTCCTTGACGTTGTTCCCCAAACGCCCTCATCCTAGCCCTGCTGTGGCCACCATCAAGACCCCTTCTTAGTTTGGGCGTGTTTGTATCCCGATTTTCTGAAACAAAACAAAACAAAAACTTAGTATTTGCTTTCGCCCTCTCCCGGAGACCAGGAGCTTTGCCAGGGTGGGTCTGCCCGCTTTTGCCAGTTGGGGGGGAGGGGGTGCTCAGCGTCCGGGCAAAGCCTGAACCTCGGGTCTCGGGCACTTCGGGTCGCCAAGGGGTTGCTAGGAGCCTGCCTGCCCCTAAACCTGGGAGTGGCGACCTCCTGCCTGAAACCCTTCTCCCTCCTAACCCCTTACCGCGGTACGCGTTGTACCCCAATTGCGGTTCTGATGTTCTGGGTGCTGGAAGCCCCTGGCTTATGTTTAGTAAAGACGGATGAGCAGGAAATCAATTTGCTGGTACTGCGGGTCACGCTGAGTGCGCCCTCCCGGGCAGCCAGCGACGAGGCGCGGAGGCCGCTCGCGTGGACAGCCGGCGCGGTGGAAACTGCAACAACGTGGGGCGGGGCGGAGCGCGGGGAAGAGGCTTTTTCACCGTGATGACTACTGTGTTATCAGTCCGGGGTCTAGAATTTTAAAAATGAATGGAAACTTTTAAAATAACAAAAATGTCTCTTTGGGGCAGGGGACTGAAATTCAGCTTTTTCTTACCTGAAAACTGGGAACAATGTGCTTTAGATATAAATGTATAATTTAAGGCAAGCTTGGAAATAGAAGGGAATCTCAAGTATGTGATGGGAAGTACAATTAACCTTTGAACAACACTCCTTTGAATTGCGCGGGTCCACTTACACACGGGTTGGGTTTTTTAGTTTTTGTGTTGGGGGAGTTGGGGGGTTCCAATGAATATATACAGCACTGTAAGTGTATTTTCTCTTCCTTGTGATGTTCTTAATAAAATTTTCTTTTCTCTAGCTTACTTGATTGTAAGAATACAGTATATAATACATACAACATACAAAATGTGTTAATCAATTATGTTATTGGTAGGGCTTCCTGTTAATAGTAAGCTATTAGTAGTTAAGTTTGGGGGAGTCAAAAGTTATACTTACATCATTGACTGCATGGGGGTCAGCACCCCTAACCCCTGCAGTGTTCATGAGTCAACTATATAAGCCTTTTTGAAATGAAGTTTGAAGTAGATTTTTGCTAGGCAACCCTAATTACTCTAGTATTTCTTTGTCGCAGAAGACTTTCAGGCAGGGGTCAGGAGGCTGGAGACAGAAATTCAAACTAATTTGCATTAGAAAGAAACTTAGGGTGAAGAATTCCTAGGTAAGGTTGCTGTGGCTGATATCTTAAGTGCACTGCTGGAAAGCCTTCTGGTCTATTAGGTAACACCTGAAGCCCCAGTGCTGTTACGTAGCATTTCTTTTTTTTCTCTCTTTAACTACCCTGAAACTATACAGAGTTACACGTTCCTCATTAATTTATGAGCGATACCCAAAGAATTGACTCAATCCAACAAGTATTTGACCGCCTTCCTTGTATGAGGCGCTTTGCTAAGAACTGCAGAAGAATGGAAAACGGAGGAATTTTCCAATTGAAACAACAACTACAGTGGACTAGTTTGTGAGGTTTGCACTGCCCATTCAATTTAAAATAAAAAACAGCTGAGCTTTCATTTCATTCTAAATGTCAAGTGGGTCCCCTGTTATCTCAATCATTTTGTAATTTTTCTACCATTGCAGGTAGTCTGCATTTTAGTAATTCCAAAGTAAAAGTTTTTCTAGGAAGTAACTAAGAAGATATGTCTATTTTTCCTATCATTTGCATTACCATTGAGTTAATAAAGTCCAAATCAACAAGAAAAAATGAGATGATGATTTTCCTTTCCTTTGGTCTCAAGCTAGTGAAATCTTGCAAAAGAAGACAAAGTCAGCATGGATAAATTTAATCCTCTGGTGCTTTCCAAACTATGTTTTACTAAGTCCATCCTATCAGAGTATAAATCCAATTTCATGAAATCTCCCAATTCTTTTTTTCTTTTGGAGGATAGTTCCAGAGGCCAATTTCATAAAATCTTTCATTATGGATACCAACAGCATCAATGTTATTATCTTCTCCGAACTTCACCCTTGAATTCTAGGGAGCTTTTGGGAGGGGACAGGGATTTTATCGCCGGAAAAAAAAAAATGCACACCCATTCAAAATGTTGCATATCTTTCAGAGGATTCCTGGTGCCCAGGAATTAGACGTCACTTTAGAACAAGGGCAGTGAATTAGTAGTCAGAGGGTTGGTAAATGGAGAAAAGTAGAAATAAAGCAAGGAGTGGGTATATCCACAAATTGAGGGTATGTAATTTAATTTACTTTCACAGGGCTTTTTGAGTAAGTATTCTGTGAATGAGGAGTAATAATTGTATTATTTGTAAAAGACTAAAGATAAATTAGTCCTATTAATTTTTTTTAATCCTCACCTGAGGACATGTTTATTGATTTTTAGAGAGAGGGGAAGGAAGAGAGAAACATCAATGTGAAAGAGAAACATTGATCAGTTGCCTCTTGTACGTGCCCCAACCAGGGATCAAACCTGCAATCTAGGTCTGTACCCTGATCAGGAATTGAACCCGTAACCTTTGGATGTATGGGTCAACACTACAACCAACTGAGCCACACCGGCCAGGGCAGTCTTATTAATTTTTTAGTTGATAAAGATCAGCTTTTATCTTGAACATTATGAATCTCATTTTTCAAATTCTTTTTTGTTCTTCTCAAGGAAACTGCTTCTGAGATCGTTTTCTTCCATTACTAATACACCATTCAGAACAATTTCTCACATGCCAACTTTAGTTGCCATGAATTGCTAAGTATGGGAATGGTTGAGTTCAAAATTTGTATTTAGCCCGGCCAGTGTGGCTCAGGGGTTGAGCATCGACCCATGCACCAAGAGGTCGCCAGTTCAATTCCTGGTCAGGGCACATGCCCAGGTTGTGGGCCATCCCCAGTGGGGACATGCAGGAGGTGGCCAATCAGTGTTCTCGCTCATCGATGTTTCTATCTCTCTCTCCCTCTCCCTTCCTCTCGCTCTAAAAAAATCAATGAAGAAAAAAAAATTTGAACTCATTCTATCTTGCTCCCTCTCTCTCTCACACACACACACACATAGTTCACCTTTAGGAAGACTATATATATATATATATATATATATATATATATATATACACACACACACATACATACATATATATGTATGTGTGTATATATATATCTTTTTATTATATAAAAACTACTTCAATGTAAACCACTGTGAGAACCGTAGTTGTGTCGTGAGAGTTTGTTGCTATTAGGAATGAATGGACAGCATTATCTAATGAACAAAATAAACAAAATAGATCCAGAGACATGGAAGCAGGGAACAGACTGACAAATCTCAGAAGGAACAGGGGTGGGGAGGTGGGAAGAGACTAACCAAAGAATTTATATGCACATATGTATAACCAATGGACACAGACAATAGTGCAGTGACGGCATTGGGAGGGAGTGGAGTGGAGGGGGTCAATGGGGGGAAAAGGGGGAACATCTGTAATACTTTCAACAATAAATTTAAATACTTTCAACAATTTATATGACTTCTTTCAAAGAACAAACCAGCAACTGCGGATTAACTTTCCTTTCTTCTATACCTAGGGCCGAGGAGCCAGCTCTCATCCCCACTGATCAAGGTTTCACTGAACTGCACTGGACCTCCCAGCTGGGGACCCTGTCCCCTTCCCCCTTTGCTACACGTTAGATCTGGGTAAGTAGAGGGCCCCCTGGAACCAGTAAAATGGAAGAGTGGGTCATAGGTAGTAATGGATTATACTGAGATCAAAGGATTCCTTAACATTTCCAGAGGCCTGAATCACACTGAGAGAGAGAGAGAATTCCAGAACCATCAAAGCTTACTCTCCCCTTTTAATTTGGATCAGGACCAGCTTACCTGATCCTTATATATGAACCAGCTTTGACTTACCTTCTTCTTCAGTAACAACTAGATCGCTGGTCACAACTCTAGAATGTCACTGAGAGAAATTTATTAGATGAGTAAATTAATGGGGGTCATAATTTTAATCCAAACTTTACCATTAACTACGTGTGTGATCTTAGGCAAGTTACAAGTCAATTAAAGTCTTTGGACCTTCATTTTTTTATGAATAAGATAAGGTTGTCATGTGGGATTAGTGGTTCTTAATGTATTTGAATCACCTGGAGAGTTTATTTAAAAAAGAAGAAAACTGGGTCAGAGATTCTGATTTAATTGGACTGGGGCAGGCCCAGGCATCTCTATTTTTTTAAAGCCCCTCCCCCCTTTCCCTGTACACACACCCAGAAAACACTAATGCCTAGCTAAGATTGAGAATTATTGGGTTAAATAATCATAACTAACTGATTCTAAGATTTTGTCACTTAAAGATAGAAAGCAGGCCCACAAAATTCTTTTTATACATGGCCTGGCCCGGTATTACGTACACGTAATGGTATCCAAGCCTAATATGCCTTTGTAAGAAGCAGCCCAAATCAAGCAATTTCCGTTTATTCAGGGAAGGCGCTATGCTTCCTCACCAGTTCAGTATTCCCACAATGCTTTGCGAGTTTTCAGCAGCTAGTACATTTTGATAGACTGAATCAGGTGTAACTCTGCCTATCCAAGATGATCAGTTGTTTCTAAAGGTCCCCGGAGACGATTATCTGTCTTCTCTCGGTATCCATGCCAGTGTTTAATAGCCTATTGAAATTTTCTCCTAGAGGTGATCTGTGACTTGGAGAAAGGTGTCAGCAAGGGATAAGGATGATCACCTTGATCATTGCTGAAATGTGAGCTTCTGTGTCCAAACTGAGATAAAAAAATGATCCTCACACCTTCTCAAGTAGTTGTAGACTATTGAGTTACCAGAACTGGGATAGGAAAAAAAGAGCACATTGTTTACCTTAATCATTTGTTGGGATCTAATCTTGTTGCCATTACATTGTAAATTCTGTAGATGTTCACACTTTGAAAATTATTCTTAGATTTATATATATATATATATATATTTTAATCCTCACCCAAGGACATTTTTGCATTTTATCTTCAGATAGAGCGGGAGGTAGAGAGGAAGGAAGAGAGAGAGAAACATTGATGTGAGAGAGACACATCGAGTGGTTGCCACCCACACGACCCCAACCAGGGCCGGGGACAAACTGCAACCAAGGAACGTGCCCTAAGCGGGAACCGAACCCGGGACACTCTGGTCCGTGGGCCGATGCTCTAACCACTTAGCAACCCGGCCAGGACATTATTCTTAGATTTAAAGTATAACTTATTAAATGTAATCCATGAAATTCATTTTTGTTTATCCTACTCTTTCTTTCTCCTACTGTCCTTCACATCCCAAACACCTAGCAGAAAAAAAAAAAATGTATGTGTGACTGTCAGATCAGTAAAAGAGAGACGGACATGAGTTGACAAAGATGTAAAGGATTAAGGAGGAAACAGAACAAGAGTAAGAAGGCCCATGGATTGCAAGGAGCTACATTTAATTTTTTTTTTCTTTTATCTCTGCATGGTCTTATAGTTGCTACAAGTTTATTCTCAAGCTTTCTAAAATTTAGGCAAATCATTGTATCCCACCTAGTATGTGTTTGTAAATATGGGCTTCTGGCCCATGATTCCTGTGTGTTCTCTGCAGTCTTCTATACATAATACATGGAATGGTGTCTCCATGGGTCAATTGGCAACCTGGATATAGTTGCTCTAATCCAGCCCTGATCAATCCCAGAGCTTGACTTAATTCTAAATAATGTCTTATGTTGGGGAGTATTTTTTCTGGAGTGGAAACCTTTGGTGTCTCAGAGGATCTACCCTTACCTTATGTCAAAAATCTGCTGGAGAACTACAGAACCAGCTCAGTCTCCACCTCTCCATTGACCTAGAGCTGGTTCCAGTATTAGATTCATTTCATGTGTTTATTGCTGATCATTGTTCCAAATACTTAGTAATATTGGGCACATGCTATTTTGTTATTTCCAAAGTTACTCTTTCCCTGTTTCTTAAAATGAGTTAAGGTAGGAATAAATATACTAGGAAAAGATGGTTTTGTCATCATAATTTTAAGTCTCATGAAAAAATTATTATCAAATGTCCAGTAATGTGTTTATATATAAGCATTTGTCCCCCCACAAATCTAATTTTTGCAGATAGTAAGTATAGTTAGAGTTGTTCTGGTCTTTAAGATTATCATTAGTTTGCTCCTTAAATCTTTACTGCTTCAAAACAATTAAATATTGGAAGATAATTAGAAATGATAAAATTTTCTTAACTAGTCCATTTTGTTGAACACTTACCAACAATCTCCAAAGCTGGCAGGGGTTTTCATTTGTTCCTTCCTTTCTTCCTTGATTCACTCATTTGTTCAACAAATGTCTAATGAATTCCTATGTACCTGTTCTCGTGTAGCTTTACGTCTCATGAAGGAAGGGGAATACAGAAAACAAGGAAGTAAAATACAGCGTGGGTTAGATACCGAAGAGTGCCATGGAGAAATATAAAGCTGGGAAGAAGACAGTGGAGAAGTTGGTTGGATAGTATTTAAAATAAGGTAGCCTGAGAGTGACCTTGAGCATAGACTTAAAGGTGGGGAAAAAGGAAGTTATGAAGCTCTCTAGGAGCGGAGCTTCCTAGCCAACACAAAGTCCCTGAAGCAGGTGTGTGCCTGGCACGTTCACAAAACAGCAAGAAGGTTTGAGTGACAGGACGGGAAGTAGAAAGAAATGAAATCAGCATAGAAAGGGGAGGTTATGGGGCAGGAGTTTGGAAGAGTGCTGAAGATCACATAGGATCTTGTAGGGCCTTTTCAGTGGGATATTTGTAAGGTGATAGGAAGATGAGTTTCTCACAGTTCAGAGTTCAGTCAAAATAGCAGCAGCCCCATGTTCTCTGTTTTTTCTTTGTTATACCTTCTAAATGTTCCCCAACTCTCCTTTTCTGACTACCCATTCTTTCCCTGCCTATGAAATAGGATTCAGTCTCTCATTCTCATTGCTTTCTTGATGCCCTGAAGGTTAGGCTTACCCTTCCCCAGTCAGTCCCAAAACTATCAATCATGAGAGAAATTAATAAAGTTGTACAAAATATTTTCTTGATTTGTACTGTAGCCCAGACACAAAGTGGTTGCCTTGCTGGTGGGCTTAATTTAGCCTGTGTGTTTTGTTGGGCCTCCACATTATTTTATAGAAATATATGTTGGTTGCCAACAATTAAAAAATTTTTAAAGTTTTCATTAAAATGTAGTTTCAAGTTCTCTTCAAAAATTGGATGTTCTATTTATATGAAGTTCCAGAATAAACAAAATTAATCTATGGTGATAGAAATCAGAACTGAGGTTGCCTGACTTGGGGGTATGGCAGGGGTTGGCTGGGTAGGGACACAGGAGATAATTCTGGATGATAAAAAGGTTGTATCTATAGTGGCAAAACTCTATCTATATATATGTGGCAAAACTCACTAAACTATACACTGATCTGTGCAGTTCACTATATGTAAATTGAACCGCAACATAAAGGACATTTAGAAATGGAAGCCAACATTCAGTGAGAGCTGAAGAGTAGCTGACCACTTTGGGCTTGGCACAGGCTCTCTAAATTGGCACAGACTCACCTGGTTCACTTCAATCATTGTCATTACCTACCTGGACCTTTGTAGGTGGTATTGGTGTGTGATTCCTACAGTAGACTGTTGGCAGTTTTGTTTTCAACTGTAAATGGAGAGCAAATCTGAAAGGGCCTGATATGCTTAATTGGCAGTGAAGAAAATAGTACCTGCCTCCTAGGGTTGTATGTGAAGCATGTAACAAAAACAAACCTGATAGCTTGGATCAGCCAAGCAGCTCACCTTCATCCATCTCTCAGTTAATTGTGTTCTCACTGAAATCTAGGATTCTCAGAGGTCTCTAAACATCACTCTCACTCTTCCTCTCAGATGCCAAGGCTCTCTTGTGTTTGCACACTCCTCCTCTGAGAAAGGAATAGAAAGTACCTTTTACTCATATCATCAGCACTTAAAACTTACTTTTATTATGTTTGGTATGAAAATAATAGTGTCTACTATATAAATACAAAAAGTATAAATAAAAAGAAAATTACCCACAGTTTATTTACCATTTTGTGGCAAATGCTTTCAAATCCTTCTTCATACATGTATATATTTTATGTTAAAAATGTGTTCAATTGATAAAATTTAGCACACAATGTCTCAGTTTGCAAAATGAAAAAATAATAACAAGTCAAAGATTAAAGATGACAGACTAAGTAAAAACATTTGCCTTCTCTCTATCCTATAACATTTTTAAATGAATGTAAAATTTTACAAAGACTAGGAAGAACTCCGAAGAGAATGGAATAGGAAGATGTTTGGAGGAAAGTTACTGATGAAACTGAACCAAGAATTAGTGCAAGTGGACCACCATGAGAATGAGGGTGACCCTCTGGAAAGAAGCTCTGAGCATGGAGTCAGCAAGGACAGAGAGCACGCATGAGCAGCAGGGACCTGAA
This sequence comes from Tadarida brasiliensis, assembly GCA_030848825.1. Taxonomy (NCBI): domain Eukaryota; kingdom Metazoa; phylum Chordata; class Mammalia; order Chiroptera; family Molossidae; genus Tadarida; species Tadarida brasiliensis. Next base: position 53,140,150 of record CM061267.1, read on the forward strand.
AGTAGAGATATTAGTGGGAAGTCTTTATGGATTAGTTAAGGTGAACCAATGTTTCTAATATGAGTTTGGTATTTTAAGTAAATTGTTTCTCTTTCTGGCATTTGGAATGTGGTGGGCTCTAGCCTGAAGGCCAGCTCTTGGCTCCTCATCCTAAAGTCAACCTGGAATTCAACAGATCCCACTGGTAAACAAAGCCTCCCAGTCATCATTTCATTCAGGGAAGGATCCTATCCTCAGAACTTATATACATGATAGTGGAGGAAAATGATGCCAATTAACCAGAAAAATCAATGAAGTCTTTAATTAAAAAAAAAAAAAGATAACAAAGAATAACCTGTCATATGAAGGAGCATGGAAAAAAATTAGAAGTTACTAATGCTAGAGGAGATATTATTTAACACAGCTTCAAAAGGAAATCTGAGTACTCTCAGAGTGATTAAAAAAATATTGCTTCATATAACAAAAACAGAATTCTATTAAGAAGGAGCAATCAGAAAACAGACAAAAATATCTTGAAATTAAAAATATATTATTAAAATAAAAAATAATTTGTTAGAAGGCTAAAAGATAAAGTCTAAGAAATCTCCTGGAATGCACAACCAAATGTCAAAGAGATGAAGAATATGCATGCTAGAAAAGACAAGCAGCATAGAAAAGCAGTTCAGTAAGTCCAATACCGGTCTGGCCGAGCTCTAGAAAGAGAAAACAAAGAAAATGGAGGGGAAGAAGTTGACAAATACAGGGAAAATATCTCCTGTTTTTGAGGAAAACTATGAGATAAAAAGGATCCATCAAATGAATGGAAAAAATAAATGCATATAGGGATACAATCATTACAAAATTTCAGAGTCAAAGATACAGAAAGGCTCCTAACATTTCCTGAAAGAGAAAATAAAGTCACTTACTTAAGCTTGACATAAGGCTTCTCATCAGTGAACTAACTGGATACTAAACTACACTGGAGTAGAGCCTTTAAAACTATGAGGGAAAATTATTTTGAACTTAAAATTCTGTTGCCATAAAATTATCAATTAAATGTGAGAGTGAAATGAAGACATTTTCAGACATTCAAAGACTCAGGTCATTTACTTCCAAGTACCCTTTCTGAAGCAATTACCTAAGGAAGTGCTCCAGCAAAATAAGGATAGAAAGTAAAAAAGAGGAAGATGGGGAATAAGAAAGAATCTAACTCCCAAGTGCAATTAAGTTAACTCCCAGGCAGCCCTGGCCGCTTTGGCTCAGTGGTTAGAGCATCAGCCCACCGACCAGAGTCTCAGGTTCAATTCCAGTCAAGGGCATGTACCTCCATTGCGGTTTGGTCCCTAGCCCTGGTCAGTGATGCAGGAGGCAACCAATTGATGTGTCTCTTTCACATCCATGTTTCTCTCTCTCTCTCCTTCCTACTCTGTGTGAAAATAGATGGAAACATATATATCCTTGGGTAAGGATTTAAAAACAAACAAACAAAAAAATTAACTCACAGGCTAACAAATGTGTACCACCAGACTTAGAAAGAAATTTATACAAATTAGGACAAGTAGTGAGTTGCAAGAAGAAAGACTTCAAGAAGAATAAATTAAATTTCATTCAATAGATAAACTAGTAATGAACAATATTCATATAGTTCTAATAATGGACCTTTTAGCAACATGGAAGACTGACTTATACAGACTTCCCTCCAGTGAAAACACACAAAAATAAATGATAAGTCACAATTAGATGTTTAAATAAATAATTAACTTTGAAATAAAGACTACTGGAAGAATACAAAAAAGTATTTTAAAAGAACAGTAAGTGCAAGTTCATACTCAGCAAAACCCAAAGGAGTTTCTCTGTGGGATGCAGATCCTAGGGTGTGAGGATGGGGTTGTACCATTCAAACCTGGAAAGAAGACATGGTCTCAAGACCAAGGAGACAGCGAACCACTCCCTGCCCCATTATTTAATATAAGCCCACAGTTTTTTAAATCTACAAACCACCATAAGGGAGTATCAACAAACAAAAGAAACAGAAGAATCAGATCAGATCCTCAAGAATTTAAAATAATGGAAATATATGAACAAAATATTAAGTGTGTTAAAAATTATTAAAGGGATAAAAAGAATAGAAAACCAAAGGATAAAATCGTACACTATAAAAAAGGAACAGCATATTTCAAAAAGAAGATACAGAAATGAAAAATATAGACATTGTATCTTTCTAAATTAATGTACTAGCTAAACAACATATTAGAGGCAAGTGTAGATTAGTAAATGTCAAGCCAAATCTGAGAAAACTATCTGAATCAGCCCATTGAGATAAGAAGATGAAAAATGTCAGAAGTTAAAAGACACAATGATATAATTAGAAGCTCCAATATGTGTCTAATAGAAATTCCAGGAGAGAAGAGAGGAAATGAATTAGCCTATATTGGTTACATCAAGTAAACAAATTAAAAGAATAATATAATTTGGCAAAAATAGTGGGGAATAAGGAGACTTAAATATTTATTTTTCATGGTAAGCATTCATAGACAATGTCTAAATTTGATAAGTAAAAAAATAGCCATATAATTACATTACTTAGAGCTGTAGTTCTCAATCCTGGAGGAGATTTGACTAAATGACAAGTACTTCGTGTCAGGTACAAAGATGCTGAAAGCACAGAACAGTTCCACAAAAGTCTCACCCTAAATACTAATAGCTGATTTAGAATTTAAAATAAACTTACCAGAACTAAAAACAAAGATGATTTTAAGAAAATGGTTGCTTAAGGGAGTAGAACTAGAATTGGGGAGAAGGAGGGTGGAAAACTGTTTATTTTTCTGATTAACATTTCCATATTACTTGCAGTTTTATTGTGTCCATATTGTTTTGACTAAAGTTATTATTTTAGAAAAAGAAAGGACTGGTAAACCAGTAGATTCTTCTTCCGTTTTCACTTAAAGTAGAAAACTTTTTCTTATTAAAATACTTGTCATTCAAACTTAAGTACTAATTAGAATTATTGAGCTTTTTACCCCAAAAATGATCCTGGAGACATATCTTGAGTGTATAATGGTCTTTTAAGTGTTCCTAGTTGAAAAATAAATATTGTAATTTATCAGCTTATGGAGTCGCAACAAATTAGTCCTGGAAGGGATTCCATTTCTTTAATGGAACTGAATCATTTTTGCATGGCATGGTGGTTTTGATCAGTAGTTCTATATAGGACAGAGGAGGATGGGAATAGAGTAAAAAAACTAGAGCATGTGACTTCAGATTGGAAACTGTAGCCAGACTTTTATGGTCCTATAAGACCTGGTCCTGTTCAATCTCTGCAGTTTCATTTCCTGTAACCACTCAAAGCTCAATGCTTTTGGTATTCCATGAATATTTTCTATCAATTTTTACTTTTCGTTTCTCTGTGCAGAATCACACATGCCCTTGCTTTTGCCTTCTACCCATTTTCGAGAGCTACTTCAAATCCAGTATCCTCTCTGAAGCCTTGATCTCTAGTCTTGCTTCTAAGTTTGTTAATATCACATTGCTTCAAAAACAAGTCACAAGAGAGAATACATGCCTATAATTAACATAATTTAGATATATTAGATAAACATTTTGACATAAGTACTCTCATACACAGTTAATGAGGCAGCATAACATAAGAGCACAGTTTCTGAAGTTAGCAGACCTAAATTCTAGTCCTAGCTGTTATTACTTCATGGGAGCCACAGATTCTTCATCTGAAAAATGTGGATAATATTTTTAAATATTTTTTTCTTAATAAAATAAAATAAAATATTTTTTTTCTTTATTGATTTTAGAGAGAGAGGGAAGGAGAGGGAGAAAGATAGAAACATCGATTGGCCACCTCCTGCATGCCCCCCACTGGGAATCGGGCCCACAACCTGGTGCATGGGTCGTCACTCAACCAGTGAGCCACACTGGCCGGGCAAAATGTGGATAATTTTTACCTTACATTGGTGCTGTGACTTTTTAATTGCAGAGTCTCAATAAATATTAACTACTATAATTATGTTTAACTATTGTTGTATATAAATAAGAAACTCACATAAATGTCTACCATTCATATTATTTTGTCAATTTGTAGTTTTTATGTACTCACTTTCTAAGTTACCCAATAAAGTGAGCATTAACATTGTTTAAATATGAACTAGTTTCTATTACCATCACAGGTATAAATTCACACAGATCAAAAAACAAAATCCTACTTATAATAACAAAAATTTGGAATAGGCTAAGTGTCTAATAATAAGGAAGGTGATTAACTAAGTCATGGCATATGTATATCATTACAACCATTAAAATTATTTTTCTGAAGTTATTTATTAACAAAACATGTTTATAATATGTTAAATTTAAAATTTTAATATAAAAATATTAAGATAGATCTGATCCATGTAAATATATATTATATATGTACAAATATATGCACTTATACATTTAATATGTATCATTTATGTATGAGAAAATGTAAATTTTTCAAATTTTCATAGTGTTCATATATTAGTTTTCTAATAAGAAGGAAAAAGTAACATGATTTATATATCAAAGACCCTTGGTCTTATTTCCTAAATGTTGGCAATTCCTTGACAACAATCTCTTCCTCCTATCCCCAAAACTTTCTGTGTTTCCCTGTATGCTCCATCACCTCATATGCCTCTACCCTCCTGTAAGAAATCCTTAAAGGGATGTAGATTTCTGCAAAGACATTAGATGACAACTTTTCTGAGGACATGTACCATATTCTTGGTCTCTAAACATAGCCAATTTGCATGTTGCAGCCAAACATGGAAGTAGAGTGTCAGTAGATCAGTATTAAATGAATGAATAAATGGAGACCCAAGGCCTTGAGAAATGGAGCAGGTAAAAGGAAATAAGTGTAAGATTGATTAAAAAGGTAATAGTAAATATTTATTGAGTAGCTTATTCTAAGTGCTTTATAATTCTTATGTTAATACTCGGTGCAACACTGAAATGGCTAGACAAGTTAGGGATCATTCATACAATGGCATGCTACGCAGCTGTTTAAAAAGTAAAAGAATGAGGAAGCCCTTTCATACTGATATGGAAAGATCACCAAGAAATATTAAGTGAAAAAAGCAAGGTGCAGAATGGTGTTAAGTCATGCTACCATTCATGGGAAGAAGACTATATAGTTGTATCTGTTCGTGTATAAAATACCTCTGGAAGGACACATAGAAACTGACACCATGGTTGCCTCCCAGCCACGGGGAAGTGAGACTTTATTTTAATTCTTTTTACACATTTTGAGCCATGTGAATATATTAGTGATTCAAAAAGACAATTAAATAAAAATAAAGGAAAATTATTATCCCCATTTACAAATGAGCAGCCTGAGGTTGAAGGAAGTTGGATACCCTGCCCACAGTAGTAATAATAATAGACACACTTATTGAGCACTTACTGTGTGCCAGGCCCCATAATAAGTATTTTAGAAATATTTTCTAATGTATTCCTCACAGATCTCTAAGGAGATTTTATTTTTATTTCAGTGTTAGAGCTAAAGAATCTGAAGGAGGCATGTAATTTATTTTCTAATCCAGGACACTTTGGGAAGTAATAATTACTCTAGGGACAGCAAGCACAAACAAGGACTTATGGTAGCCCTACTTAGAAAGGTCAAGTATCTTGCCAGATGTCCTGTGTGACTCCATAGCCTATGTTCATAACTAGCTAGAATGGATTCAGTTGTCTGAAACTAAGAATGACCCCCACCCCACCCCTTCCATACACACACACACCAGTTCAATAATGCTTTTCTTTGTTTTAAATTTGAAGGTGAGTATTCTTCACTGTGAACTAGAGGTATACTGAGGTCTGTGTGACTCCACAGCCTATATTCATAACTGCCCTTTACAAATAAGCAAATGAAGGGACGGAAAGCTTACACATCTTGCAAAAAATGCACAACTATTGAGTGCCAGTTCCAGTGGCCAAATACAGTCCTTCTAAAGCCAAAGCCTATCGCACAATGTCGCCCCTCTGAATACTAATCTAATAATCCTTTGGCAGAGGGATTTGGGGGGGGGGGGCAAATATGAGATAAAAGATGGGCAGAACCCCAGGCTAAATACTCTGGAAACCTTGGTCCCTACCACTCAGACACTCAGAGAGCATTCAGTTAAATGTCTGGAGCCTGCTGTATGCCGGCCGTGTGCTGGGTGTTCAAAGACAATGGTGCTGCCCTCACAGAGCTTACAGTCTACATTTAGGACCAGTTTACATAGATTTTAGGGCCTTTGGATCTTCCTACATATTGTGCAACTGCAGTTAACCAATGATCGTTATAAGGAAAAGCAGATAATATATTCTAGTTAGGCCAAGAGTCCCAGAAGTATAGAGAAGAGGAGGTAACTTTTTCATACTGCTTTGCAGGAAAAGGCTGATAAAGTCATAAGTGAACATTTTCTTTTCTGGACTATAATTCATGAAGATTTTTCTATATGCTTTGTACATTATAAAAATGTTTATGTGCTGTTGCTCTGAGAAGTGTAGAAAAACTTTACAATAAATAATATTTATTTTTGTTTGTTGTTCATGCTGGCACCCATAGATGAATCATGTGAAAGATACAGTAAGTTTGGGTATGTGCTGCATACTTGGATTTAAAAGGTTAACATATGTATTATTAGAATTATAAATATGCAACTTTATTACTTTGAATAAACAGATAGATGCCTTAAATGAGACTGTCTCTCCTTATACCTCCAGTTCACAGTGAAGAATACTCACATTCAAACTTAAAACAAAGAAAAGCATTATTGAACTGGTGTGTATGTATGGAGGGGGTGGGGTGGGGGACATTCTTAGTTTCAGACAACTGAATCTATTCTAGCTAGTTTAAGCACAAAGATTTAATTGGCATTTTGAACAACCTTGCCAAATACTATTTTCAGAATGTTATCACTAGAAATATCATTTAAAGATGAGGAAACTAAGACCTGGAGAGACAAGTTATTTTTCTATATTCATTCAACAAGCACTTTTGAGCCCTATGTAGCAGTCACTGTACAGAAATCAGCAGTATTGGGTTTCTGTTCTCATGGAGCTCACAGTCTGGTTTCCCAACAGGTTGTTCATCAATCTCACTCCATGGGCTTTAAAAAATCCAGATTCCAGAATTACTAAATCAGAATCTTGTAAGGACCTGATAATCTGTGGTTTCAAGCTCCCCAGGTGATTCTGACATTCTTCCAGTGTGGAAACTCCTGATCTACTTAATCCTGTCATCACAACACAGAACGGCTCAGATGCTTGAGATGCAGAAGTAGGGCTAGACCCTGACCCTGACCTCCAATTTGGAGCATCTTCCATGAAATCATAGTGAATCTTCATTATTGCCGAGCAACTAATTCTTCCTTTTAGTTTGAAGTTAAAAATGTTGCTGTTTTGTTATAATATTTTTAATTTTTCAATTATAGTTGACAAGAAAATTACATTAATTTCAGGTGTACAACAAGTGATTAGACATTTGTATACCATGGGAAGTGATCACCCCGATAAGTCTAGTACCCATTTGGCACCATACATAGTTATTACAATGTTATTGACTATATTCCCTATGCTGTACTTTACATGACTATTTTTATATTGTTATACTTTTTACTTATAAATATATGTGCCTTTTAAATTTGATAACTATTTTGAATAGAAAACAAGTTTTGCATTTTGAGAATATTTCTGGGTAAGTCACTTACCCCCAAGTGAGTGCAAGTGAGTTCATTTTCTCACCTACAAAGTGAGGGAGTTAAATTGGTTGATCTCCAAGATTACTTTCAGATCTAGAAATCTGTGATAAAAGATGGTCTAAACTATTTTTACATCTCTTCTTTTATAACTGTGAAAAATAGGGCCTAAACCTCTAGGTCAATTTGGTTTTCAGCCATTAGTATTTTTGTTGGAGGACCTACCAGAAGATTTCTCCCTTTGAGCCATCTCAGAAGTGACTTTTCTCATGTGAGGGTTTGTTTTATATCTTGGTGATTTATAATTTCAATCAGCCTCTGGAAGCTCATTATCTGTCAGATAAGAGTCTGGTCATTTGATCTTCTTCTATTGGTCCCTGGGTTACTTTGCCTCTCTTATTCTGATAAGGTGGTTATTGATAGCCTTCAGAGCTTTAATTATTTAATCGTTGCTGATGAGTATTAAAAAGTTCCCCAAAAGGACAGCCTTTCATTATAATATGCTCTTCGCCTTTCCAGTCCTAATCCCCCCCAGCAGTCCTTTCTTTTCCCACTTAAAACATCTCTAAACTGCCAGTTATCTCAAGGAGGACACAGACTATAGCCAGGGTCCCAACACTTCAAAAATATTTGGAATCCCCTCTTTACCCTTTCTTTTCCTATCCTACAGAGAGTTAACGGTTGCCTGATTTAGCAAAGAAAAATATAAGAGACCCAGATAAAGTTGAGATAAAGAATAAAATTTTAATATAAGCATGCCCCATGCAAGATTTGGAATATACTTGTACTAAAAAAATTATTTGTTGCTTACTGACTTTCTAATTTAACTGGACATTCTATATTTCAATTGACAAGCCTACAGAGAGTACGTACCCTAATGCTTTCCTAAGTCCATCCAATGTTTTGAGATCTAAATTTCTTTGAGATTTGCTCCTAATTTAAACCCTGAATGATGTGTTTGTAACAACTAAGAGTGCGTGTGCATGAAGTGTAGTGGATGTTTCATGGCCCACCTGCACAACTCCCATTTGTTGTGAAGACAGAAGAGTAGAAATAAGACTTTGCTTGAGAAACCTAAGCTAGGTATTTTTCTCTTTTGCAGTTTTTTATTATATATTTCAAATATACATATAAACAAAGACAGTGATATAATGCATCGCACACAATTTATTTACATCCTAGTCAGTTTTTCTTTTTGTTTGGTTGGGTAGATGGGTGGATGGGTTTTTATTCTGCCATCTGCTGAGTCAGTGGTTTTGAATCTTGGCTGCACATTAGGATCACCTGGAGAGCTTTTACACTCTCACTCCCTGCCTGCCGCCCAGACCAATTAAATCAGAATCCCTGGCTGTACTCAGGCATCAGCAGTAGTTAGAGCTGCCCAGGTGACTCCAATGTGCAGCCAGGGCCGAGAACCAATTCCCTAAATGAAAATGTCAAATTCAAAGAACCGTTTTTACTGCTAAATCATGCCCTTATATTTCAAATTCCTCTTCAAAAATTTATTTCATGTACTTTTCAGTAAGAATATTATATTAAACCTTACTATATTTGTGTTAAATTATAACACATCATATATTATGGAGATCACTTTTTGAAAAGGATTTCATCTGGCTCTAATCATGTCACTGATTTATTATTTTCTAAAACTGTATCATTGGCTTTTGTTTTCAAATGTTCCTTTGTGATTTTCTTATGTCTTTTTTATGTGTATTTTTCGGTCTCAGATTATAAACAAGTGGTTCTTAACTCTGTTCATTAAAATCATCTTAGGATGCTTTTTTTATTTCTTTTTAAAAAATTTTTTTCTTTATTGATTTTTAGAGAGAGAGGAAGGGGGAAGAAGCGAGAGATAGAAACATCAATGAGAGAGAACATCTATTGGCCGCCTCCTGCATGCCCCCCACTGGGGATTTGGCCCACAACCTGGGCATGTGCCCTGACCAGGAATCAAACCAACGACAACTTGGTGCATGGGTCGATGCTCAACCACTGAGCAACACTGGCTGGGCTAAAAAAAAATTTCTGATATCCACTGCTAGAAGCTCTGCTCTAATTGATCTAGTGTAGAGCCCAGGCACTGTTGTTTTTTAAAAGATTCTGGTTTCAGGCAGAGTTGAAAACCAGTATTTCTATACATGTGAAATACCTACCTAGCTGATTATCCGAATTTCCTGGGGAACTTTCAAAACATACATCTAATTGCCCTGCTTAATAAAGTCACAGGAATTTTGAGAGGTTCTAGGTGGAGGAGAAGAAATGAGGGGTTGACAAATGGCCTTCAGAATAATGGGTATAAATGAGGAATTCCTGTTGGGGGTGCCAAGGGACTTTGGAGAATAAGGATAAGTATATCTAATATTTTAGAAATATTTTATTTCCTCTGCTATACTACCTAGTATGTATATTTACTTTATTCATACTATAATGTAAACCTATTCTGTTGCTCTGAAATCTTCAGAAAAGGCTACCACACATGGGTACAGTGATACATGCCCACACCCAGATGGAGAGGATGTCTACTGTCTGGCTCCGGCCATGGAAATCCTAATTCAGGAGAGTCAGAATGAGGCCCCAACACCAGGACTTTAAACCTTTCCCCAAACCATTGTAGTGAGTGGCCAGGTTTGGTCACCACTGCATTGTAACTGATACAACATCCTTAGACAATGGTCATCACAACTCGTCCCACTGACAACAGTAAATGTGTGGTAACAGTAAAATCATTGGTAAAACTGAGTTTTTGCAACAGGGAAAAAGCAACAGAGTCTGATTCTTATTAGACCTCTCTCAGAACTACCTGGTCTTTTTTTCTTTGAGTGCTATATGAAGTAATTCCTGTTGGGGGTGCCAAGGGACTTTGGAGAATAAGGATAAAGATAGCTAATATTTTAGAAATATTTTATTTCCTCTGCTTTCTAAAATAGGACAGAAGAAGACCAAGAAGGAGGTGTCCGGGAAAAAAAAAAAAAAACAGTACAGTAAAAGTGTTTAAAATAGACTTAACCTTCTGTACTGTGATATAACAGAGAAGAAGCCTGGCATACAATATCCACAGTCATGAGGACCAATCCAAAAATTGTATTTGTTCAGCAATTCCTGAGCACCTGCTAAGAGACGAGGAATGAGCTAGATCCTGGGAATTCAGAGTATGGTGTTGCCTCAAGAAATTTACAGTCTAGAAGAGGAGACCAATAATTATAATACAGTGGGAGAAAATGGAAAACTATGAAGTAGTGACTATAGACACATCTATGCGGAATTAGAGGTGAGGGGAGACTTCAGAGAAGCTGAGCACAAAACCAGGCTTTTGAAAGATACAATGATAAGCATGTGGGGAAAATGGAAGGAGAGTGAGAGGAAAGAAATGGCATTTCTTAGAGTGAATGGAACGCTAAGCTTGGTAGATTTCCCGAATTACAAACAGCTCTACAACCCTGGCGTGTAATGTTTTGGAGAAGTTGGGGGCAGGTAGAAGGTAGAGTGGTAGCGTTGCCATGTGTCAAACTCCACTCACACACCTCAGCCCAGTTATCCTTGGATAGTATGATGTTCCTAGAGTGGCCATAAAAAGTTAGGTGTGAGATGGCCAACTAGCTTTGCTAGCCTAAAACAAAAAAACATACAAACTTTATTTGTCAGATTCTGCTGCAAAAATCCTTTCTCTAAACTTAATCTTTTCATATCATCCTTATTGGTACTTGGCTGCATTTGCTGCTAGAATTTTTTTTATTTTAGACTCTTGAATTTTCAACCTTTTTGGACCTAAGCATTTATTTTTGCATGATGTTCTGTGATTGGTCACATGAGCCTGATTTCATTGTGAATGTAATTTTAAGGGAATTGTATTAACCAGCATTGGAAACCCCCACACTCCTGTGGTCACCACATAGGCACCCAACTGTTAATTTACGCTAACCCCCAATTTCTCTACTGTTCATGTGCTGCAGTGGAGAACACTGGTTTAGTTGTTGTTGTGCACTTATTTTATTATAAGGTATATAGTTCAAATATACAGACAAATACAAAGAACCATGTAACAAACACCAATTTACATACCACACAGCTTAATCAGATCTTAACATTTAGCTCTGTTTGTGCCAATTCATTTTTTACAAATTGAAAGGTTGCAAGTGCAGTTAGTTAAAGCTCCCTATCTCTTCCAAGCCTCATTCCCCTTATCTCCAAAGGTAGCACTATCCTAATCTTAGTGTTTATCATTGTCATGCATGCTTACATACATTTGCTACTTACGTGTGTATATAAACAACTATATTATTGCTTCATAAGTTTTTAAATTTTGAATACTGAATCCTCAAAGTATTCATCTGTGCCTTGCATTTTTATTGAAAATTAAGTTTTTGAGATTTTTTTATGACACATACATTTAGTTCATTCGTTTTAACTACTACACAGCATTCAACTTATGACCATAACAAAATATATTTTTATTGCATACAGATAGACATTTGGGTTTTCTCCAATTTTTCACAATCATAAAGCTGTAGTAAACATTCTCATACACATTTCCATGAGTACAAACATATTGGGTTTTTATTCCTTAGTCATTTATTTTACTCATATAAGTAGTATTCACCATGTAACAAAAAAAAATTATCAACCATCCTAATAGTCTTACACATGTCAACATAATCAACTTTAAAGCAATATTATAATATTGCATTGATATTTTAAACTTACAGCTTTTCACAGAAATCACCAGACATATAAGCCTCAGCTCTGCTGAACCATGTTAATTTAAGGCGTAATCAAATGTGAATACAGAGTTGGAAAAGAGGCTAATATACCTTTAAAATCTTGAGGTCTGTTTAAAAACTGATCTTGCCCCTTTTTCTGTTTCCTTGACATATAAATGGTCAGAGTTGGCTTAATTCACAATTCCCCTAATATGGAACTAACGCCAACTGACTGCAATAGTTAGCCATTGAATTTAATACAAGCTTTATTAGAAGTACATACATTACCCAGTTATTGCCCTGGAAGGGTTGATTTTTATTGATTTGATTTCATTTATTAGTGCCTACTATGATCACTGTGTTTGGTGTTCTGGAGTGTCCAAAGATGAAGAAGTCTTCAGAAGAACTTAGAATACCTCAAGGAAGAAATGCTTAAGAACAGTCATCATTTGGATTTTGGCATCTGAAATAGAGTTTTTATTTTCTCCCTAGTGACACTCAGGAAATGCTTGTCTCCTGCTGTTGATGAATAATTTCAGAGTACTATGGATCATGCTGAAGAAAATGAAATCCTTGCAGCAACCCAGAGGTACTATGTGGAAAGGCCTATCTTCAGTCATCTGGCCCTCCAGGAAAGACTGCACAAGAAAGACAAGATTCCAGATTCCATTGGGGATAAGCTGAAACAGGCATTCACGTAAGTTATATTTTAACCTGTTTCCTTTATTCTGTCATTTAGTTATGAAAGAAGCAAGGTCAAATATATAAGGAAAATCTGGTGAAATGGAGAAAAAAATGAATGGTGAGCATCTGTGATTTGCAGAACTGTCCATAGGGTTGTCAGTGATAGATATTTGATTGAGCACAGGCTTTATTGTGTATTTCACCATACTTATTAAATTCCTACTGTGCCTTGAGAATGTATGCACAGAGGTTTATATAAATAACTCGCTTTCCAATTCTCCACCACATTCAAAATATCACCTCTTCCCTTTGTCTCCTAGAATGCTCCAACCATTCTCTTTTCTTCTACCCTTGACTTCTACCCCATTTGGCAACACCCTGAATCTAAGTCGCCAACCTACACTGTCAAGAACCCTCAGTGTGCTATGACTTTTAATTTTGGAGACACACACATAGCCATGTTGCAGGCCTGGGAATGTTCATACATGCGTGGCTATTGATAGCTCCCAAACTTCAAAATCAAACCTTTTGATTACTAACTCCTGAACCCTTGAGACCATACCTTCTGCGTTCTGTGTTCATTTATGCTTCACAGTGGCCCTGTGGTCAAGGTATAATCATCAGGAGAGGTGAAAAATATATACACTGGAGTCAGACTGTCTGAGCTTTAATTCTGCTCCCAACCACCTACCAGCTGTGTGCTTGAGTTTCCTGCTCTGTAAAATAGTAGTACTTACATCACAGAGTTACTGGTAGTTAGGTATATGGCAAGCACTAAATAAGTATAGCTATTATTAATATCTCAATTTTCTAAACAAGGTATCAAATCTAGTTTGTTTCACTCAAATGCATTGCTCTTGCCATAGTTGCCTCACATTTTGCTTCTAATATTTTCCTTTATCTAATCACCAAATACTCTTACCCACTAAAGACACTATATAAAACATGCATGCTGTAATAATTATATTTTTGAATGGAATAAATTGCTTCCTTGTCACCAGGAGGACTTACGGCTTTCATAGTGGCAATGGAACTCATCTGCCCATACTCTTACTCAGTAATGTCTTTGATTACTGGTGTAGTCTGGCAAAAGGACTGACTAATGCCCAGAACATTGGATATGTATCAAAGTTAATTGAACCAAGTAGGGATTAAATGCAATGCTTTGGTTTTATCAGCTTGGTGTTCCACTTAACCAAGACAATCAGACATAATAGACTCAGCTATTACACTCCAGTGACAAATAGTGTTTTGAGTTTACCTAATCAAAGACCCTAAAGCAATGGACAAGTGTTAATAAAGCTCAAAATAGCTGTATAAATCTCCTTCATTTTGTAGTAAGGGGAAAACTAATGGGCAGATGCCTGTCAGTGGTTCCACATTCAAAAATTAACTCAATCAGTAAACAATTCTCCTACTTTGCTTTTATACCAACACAAAAAGTACAGTAAGGATTTCATCTATTAAAATAATAACTTCTGCCCTGGCCAGTGTGGCTCAGTTGGTTGAACGCTGTCCCATGCACTAAAAGATCACAGGTTTGATTCCTGGTCAGGGCATATACCCAGGTTGTGGGTTCAATCCCTGGTCGGAGTGTGTGTAAGAGGCAGCTGATGGATGTTTCTCTCTCATATTGATGCTTCTCTCTCACACTGATGTTTTTCTTTCTCTCTCTCCCTTCCTCTCTCTCTAAAAATGAATTAAAATATATTTTAAGAAGAGAATGTTTCTAAAAAATATAAATAAAATAATAGCTTCTGAGTTATCTCAATTATGCTGAAGCTGAATTTTTCTTATTTTTCATGGTCAGTTGTAGAGCATTATTATGGAGCCGATTTAGATGTTCCCAACAGCAACAAAAGTTGCAAGAAGCAGCTTCTTGTCTCTGATCTCTGCAGAGTGAAAAGGTTATCCTCAGCACCAGTGGTGAATGTTTTCCTTATTATTCCAGGATATAAGAAAGGGAAAATGCCTTGGTTTGAGTTCTATAGAAATGTTCCCTATTTTGTCTGTCTTTCTTTGTCCTCCCAGATGTACTCCTAAGAAAATAAGAAATATCATTTATATGTTCTTACCAATAACTAAGTGGTTGCCTGCATACAAATTCAAGGAGTATGTGTTGGGTGACTTGGTCTCAGGCATAAGCACAGGGGTGCTTCAGCTTCCTCAAGGTCAGTAGAATATATTTACTTATTTTTGTTTGTTTCTCTTACTACCATCTCCTCAAATAATTACTTGACCTTTTTTCTGTTTAATTTCATCATGATTGCAAATTTATAGTTTTTATATCATTCTAGTAACCTTTATTTGTCTAAAAGAATTGTTCAGAAAAATGTAACCCTTAAAAAGCCCCAGGGCTAGTAGTAGTAGAATAGGGTGATATTGTTTTGCAAATCAGTACAGTTAGGAACTGGCTGGGTTAATCAGTCACTCTGTGAAATGCTGTTGGGGTTGTCATCATTAAGGTTCTTGACTCTAAATTCATATTCTAATTACAAGAGACCATGAAATAATTCCTCTATATTTGTGTGATTTTCATATGTGATATAAGAATTTAAGAACATGTCATTAATTTATTAATCTATTCACACTTGTTTGTCAAGCATCTGCTTATCTCTCCCCGTCCTCGTGGAACTAACTCCCAATCCGGGAGAGAGACCTGAATCAAATAAAAGCATATATACATTTTTAATTACAAATGGTGTAAAGAATGAGAGGGAATGCACTTCAGGCAGAAGGAATGGCCGGTGTGAAGGCACTTGGCAGGAAAAGATGTGGGTGTTGGGAGACGGTTTGAAGAATTAACAGAAAAGCAGTGTTCTCGGAGTGAGGTGGGCAGGGGCAGGTTAGCCTAGCCTCGTTAGCCACTTTTGGATTCATTCTGAATGCAGTGAAAGCTATCAGCATGCTTTCCACTTGGGTTTTATTTGCAAGAGGTCACTGAGACTACTGTTTGGGGAGTGGCTTTGGTTGGTGGGAAGGGCCCTAGAATGAATGTGGGGAGATAAATTAGAGGTGCCAATGATCCAGTCTAGGCAAAGGTGATAACAGCCCCAACAGCTTCTAGGTCAGCAGGCCAAAACTCTATTCCCTGCTCTAAATTCCCAGAAATTAATTACCAAATGATCGATTTGTCAAAAAATCGTCTCCCCTAATGATCACTTAGCTGAGTTTTAAATTTTCCAAGTGGCTAATTTACCAAATCTATTGAATCTATTAAACAAAACTCTTAAATCAGGTATAGGACAGTTTTCCACAGCCACTTTGGCACCAACACCCCAAGGATAGAGAAGGACACATTCCAAGGCAAAGGTGAGGAAAGGGAGATGAGCAGACAGAAGCACAGCATCTTACATGGAAAACAGAAATTTACTGACATTCAGTCCAGTTGGACTGACAAAGCTACAGAAAATGACTGTAGTGAATCTATGCAAATTAATACTACAAAGAAATCCTCAAAATTTTGCCTAGTAGGGTTTTCACTACAATTCCATTCCACAAATTTATTTTTCTACCTGTTAGCCCTCTTCTATCAAAAACTAGGGTGATGGTTATAAACCTGGAAAGAATTGAAAAGATACATGCTGTGCTTTATGTTAAAATTGGCAAGACTGGCTGTTGCATTATTTGGAAGAGAATAAGGAAGCAGGACATGTCAAGAATGACTTTAAGGTTTCTGGACTAATGAGTTGGATGTGGGGATAGTGAAGAAGAGGGAGGGTCAAGAATGACTCTCAAATTTCTGGTTTGAACACCTGAGGGATGGAGGTGCCAATCACAAACATAATAATGGAACAAAATTAAAGGGTAAGTATGAACATGTTAAATTTGAGATGCCTGTGAGATAGACAAATGGGCATTTCATGTTTATATTGAATACATGATGGGCTCAAAAGAGATGTGTGGGCTACAGATATCAATCTGGGAATCTTTGACATATAGGTAGCATTTAAAACATGGCAGTAGACAAAGCCACAAAACAAGAGAGTGTGGAGTGAAAAGAGAGGGGAGCCAAGATCAAGGTTTGTTAACAGTGAAGTCCAAATACAGAGGAGGAGCCAGCAGAAGAGACTGAGAAGAAGTACCTAGGGAGATCAAAGATGG
This sequence comes from Tadarida brasiliensis, assembly GCA_030848825.1. NCBI lineage: Eukaryota > Metazoa > Chordata > Mammalia > Chiroptera > Molossidae > Tadarida > Tadarida brasiliensis. The sequence goes on from CM061267.1 coordinate 53,157,326, forward strand.
CAGCAGAGTAGGTGAAGAATAACTTACTGAGAGGGAAGATGAGGGGAATTGGTCAAAGAGCTCTCTAAGCTTTCAGCCTAAATGAGTAGGACATGATGACCTCAGCAAACCAGACAGCTGGAAAAGAGTCACTGTGAAGAGTGAGATATTGAATTCAGTTTTAATCATGTTATTTTAAGGTAACATTATGATATTAAAACAAACCACATCAGGCAATTGCCAACACAGGTGCATAGCCCAGATGGGGGACGTCAATGAAAAATCTTAGGGGGAATCCAAGATGGCAGTGGAGTAGGTAGATCTTACACTCACCTCCTCCCAGGACCAAACTGGATTTAAAACTAAAATATAGAACAATCAATCTGAATTACCAACTGAAGACTAGCTGAACAGAAGCCTTATAACTGAGGACTTACAAAAGAAGCCACATCAAGACTGATAGGAAGGGTGGAGAGGTGAAAAGAGCTGGCCCCATAGGAGGCAGCTGAAATTCTGGAGAGATGTCTCAGCTGCAAAAGTTCCCCTGAGGAGTGTGGGGTCTCAAACCCATGCTAGGCTCCCCAGCCCAGAGCACCAGAGCCAGGAAGAGGTGTCCACATAATGTCTGGCTGTGAAAATCAGCATGGATTCTGTCTGTCAGGAAGATGCAAGAGTCTGCTGGAGATACAGGCACCTTCTTAAAGGGCCAGTGCACAAAATCTCCTTTGCAGCCACTCACTCTGAGCTCCAGCACAGGGAGGGTAGAGCAGACTAAAGTTGTGTGAGGAGATACTGGGGTTTGTGGCTCTGGGGAGAGACCTAAAGGGACAGCCACCAAGATCCCTGTCCTGAATCCTCCTCCCATACCATAGATACCGTCTTTCTTGGGTGGAGCACTCCCCTCTTTAAGGAATCAGCCTGGGGATGCAATAACCCCATTCTAAGGACTCCCTGTTGCCCCATCCTGTGGAGCTCACACCCTGCTAAGGAGTCAGCTGCATAGGCCTGGTGTAGAGGTCCAGGCAGACTCAGTGGGTTTCAGTGACTGAGTTGTGTGTCTCTGGAGCAGGAACACTCCCCCCATCTTCCTTCAAGCCTTACCTGCACCTCTACCTCACAGGAGATCCACTAGCCTCACCCTCCTGACTCCAAGCCCTGCTGAACTCCAGCTCCTGGCAGAATCTGGGACAGACTGAGCGGTGTGCCTCTAGAAGGGGGTCCAGTTTTCCTTCACACACCTGACCGGTGTAGAGCCTTCCCTTCACACAACTAAATCTCAGTCTATTTGGGCCTGATAAACTCTGCTGGACTCACCATTATGACTCCCTGAGGCCCTGTACTACCACAAAGGTCTGCAGGCACCTGGCGGCTGGTAGCTAGACTTGGTATACCCAGGGACTTTTGCACATGGCTTCAGACCAAGCACTGGCACTGAATTTGAGCCTGTATCAATCTGGTGAACACCACTCGCCCCTACCTGGTGACTCACTGAGAACCTACTTTATGCAACTTGAGTACTGCCAGAGGCTCTTTCAGTTACTGAGCCTAACAGGCAGCAGGCAAGCTGAGGCAGGCAGAAGAAAATCTCAGGATGTCTTGGGCCTTTTGCTCAACTGTCCCAGGACTCAGTACTGATGGGAGCCAGCCTGGGTGCACAACTTGGAGTTTTCCATTCACACCAAGGCCCAGAAGAGGCAGCCATAAACTGTGGATTGCTTTGTAGCTCCAAACATGTTGCCCAGGGCCAGTCACAGGCAGCATCTGACATTGACCTGCACAAGAGTCCCTCCCAAGAAGCCCCAGAACAAACACAGTGACCAGCTTCAGATAGTATCAGAGCAAGTTCTGAAGAGCTTCACAGTGACATATACAAAGGGAGATCTTGACAGGAACCAGACCCTGCTTCATGGGGTCAGCACCTGCATAGGAACTCGTACACTGTGGTCAGAATTGGTCCTCACAGTCAGCCATTCTGAGAGTCAACCCCACACATGAGTGGGCCAATAGCAATCAAGACTCAGTTACAACAGGAGGGCCCACATAACTGACACAAGAGATATTCCTGGAGCACCCAACTCAGGTGACAAAGGAGACTGCGCCACCACGTGCCACAGGACACCTACTACATAAGGCCACCCGAGACATAGCAGATCTACCTAATATATAGAAACAAACACAAAGAGGCAGCCAAAATGGAAGACAAAGAAACATGCCCCAAATGAAAAAACAGGATAAATCTCTAGAAAAAGAACTAAATGAAATAGAGACAAGCAATTTGCCAGATATAGAGTTCAAAAAATGGTTATAAGGATGCTCAAGGAACTATTGAGAATGTTGACAGCATGACAAGAGTCACAGAAACTATGACAAAGAACCAGTCAGAAATGAAGAATACCATATTTGATATAAAAAAATATACTGGAAGGAATAAAAAGTAGTTTGGATGAAGCAGAGGATCAAATCAGTGATTTGGAAGACAAATTAGAAAAAACACCCAATCAGAGCATCAAAAAAGAAAAAAGAATTTTAAAAGATGAGGATAGTTTAAGGGACCTTTGGGACAATATGAAGCATAACAACATTTGCATATTAGTGGCACCAGAAGGAGAAGAGAGATAGCAAGGTATTGAGAACATATTTGAAGAAATAATGGCTGAAAACTTCAACAACCTGGTGAAGGGAAAAGACACATAAGTCCAGGAAGTGCAGAGTCCCAAACAAGATGAACACAAAGAGGCCCATACTAAGACACATCATAATTAAAATTGCAAATGTTAATGTTAAGAGAGAATCTTAAAAGCAGCAAGAGAAAGACAGTTACCTACAAGGGAGTGCCCATAAAACTATCAGGTGATTTCTCAACAGAAACGTTTCAGTCCAGAAGGGATTGGCATGAAATATTCAAAGTGATGAAAAGCGAGGATTTACAACCAAGACTACTCTATCCAGCACAGCTGGCATTTAAAATTGAAGGAAGAATAAAGAGCTTCCGAGACAAGAGAAAGCTAAAGGAGTTCATTACCACCAAACAAGTATTACAAGAAATGTTAATGGTTCTTCTTTAAGAAGGAGAAGGGGAAGAAGAAGGAGGAGGAGGAGGAAAAGGAGGGACCTAGTTATAAAGACTAAAATGGCAATAAATTTGTACCTATCAATAATCACTTTGAATGTAAATGGCTTAAATGCTCAATCAAAGACATAGGGTAGCTGAATGGATAAGAAAACAAGACCTGTATGTATGCTGTCTACAAGAAACCCAGCTCAGAATGAAAGATACACACTAAAAGTAAAGAGATGGGAAAAGATATTTCATGCAAATGGAAATGAAAAACAAGCTGCGGTAACAATACTTATATCCGACAAACAGACTTTAAAACAAAGGCCATAATGAGACAAAGAAGGACATTACATAATGATAAAGGGAGGAATCCGACAGGAGGATATAACCCTTGTAAACATTTATGCACTCAACATAGGAGCACCTAAATATGTAAAGCAAATCTTGATGGACATGAAGAGACACATTGACAGTAATACAGTCATAGTAGGGGATTTTAACACCCCATTGACATCAATGGATAGATCTTCCAAACAGAAAATCAGCAAGGAAATGGTGGCCTTAAATGACACACTAGATTAGATGGATTTAATTGATATCTTTAGAGCATTTTACCACAAAGCAGCAGAATATGCATTCTTTTCAAGTATACATGGAACATTTTCTAGGAGAGACCACATGTTAGGACACAAAATAAGTCTCAATAAATTTAAGAAGATTGAAATAATATCAAGCATCTTCTCTGACCATAATTGTAAGAAATTAGAAATCAATCACAAGAAAAAATCTGAAAAACTCAAAGACATGGAGGCTAAATAATATGTTACTAAACAATGACTAGATTAACGATGATATCAAAGAAGAAATCAAAAGATACCTTGAAACAGCTGAAAATGAGAACACAACAACCCCACATCTCTGGGACACAAGGAAAGCAGTCCTAAGAGAGAAATTCATAGCATTATAGGCCTACCTCAAGAAACAAGAAAAATCTCAAATAAACTATTTAACTTTACACCTAAAGGAACTTGTAAAAGAACAATAAACAAAGCCCAAAGTGAGTAGAAGGAAGGAAATGTATAAAGATCAGAGCAGAAATAAATGATACAGAGTCTAGAGAAACAAAAGATAAATGAAACCAAGAGCTAGTTCTTTGAAAAGGTAAACGAGATCGATAAACATTTAAGTAGACTCATGAAGAAAGAAAAAGGCCCTGGCTAGTGTGGCTCGGGTGTTTGGAGCATTGTACCCTATGCCAAAAGTTTGTGGGTACAATCCCCGGTCAGGGTGCTTGTGGAAAGCAACCAATTGATGTTCTCTCTCACATATATATTTCTCTCTCTCTCTCTCTCTCTCTCTCTCTCTCTCTTTCTCTCTTTCTCTCACTCCCCTCCCCTCTCTCTAAAATCAATAAGCATATCCTTGGGTGAAGATCAAAAAAGAAAAAGAAAAAAAACAGCTCTGGCCAGTTTGGCTCAGGGGTTGGAGCGTCGGCATGCGGTCCAGAGAGACCCGGGTTCGGTTCCTGCTAAGGGCGCGTACCTCGGTTGCAGTTTGTCCCCGGCCCTGGTTGGTCGTGCGGGAGGCAGCCACTCGATGTGTCCCTTTCACGTTGATGTTTCTCTCTCTCTCTTCCTCTCTCTCCCTCCCACTCTATCTGAACAAAGAATGGAGAAATGTCCTTGGGTGAGGATAAAAAATAAAAAAAAAACCCTCATAGACACAGATAAGAATATAGTGATTAATAGAGAGGAAAAGGTGATGGAGGGAGGTAGAAGAGGGTAAAGGGGAAATGGAAGGAGATTTGACTTTGGGTGGTGAACACAAAATACAATATATAGATGATGTATTATAGAATTGTACACTTGAAACCTATGTAATTTTATTAACCAGTGTCACCCCAATAAATTCAATTAAAAATTTAAAACTGAAAAATTTAAATAAAGACGTGCCTGAAAAGGGGGAAAGAGAACCAGGAGTGTGTGGTATTAAGAAAGGAAGAAATTATTTCAAAACAGGGAATAATCCAATAGTTTGTGCATGGCTGAGCAGTGTAGGTCATCCCACTATCAAATTTGTATGGAAAAGGTATTTTTCTTCCCATCACTAGTCAATGAAGATAGATAAATATAAAAAGCAAAATATAGCAAAGATAGAGATCTAAGAGATAGTAAATTAATTTCTTGTGGTTGGTAAATGATTTAAATTAGTGAGAAGACTTTGCTAAGCATAGCAGATTGAATACATGCTTCTATTTCTACTTCATTTAAAATACCCCTAAAATCATGGTAAAGGAGGGGGAAATGGCGTAAAGAAAGCAAGGACAAAGAAAATGGGAGAGGAGTCACTGTGGAGCAGGGGAAAAGGGATGTCAACCGATGGACAAGTGACAACTGAATTATCAGAGTGGAGGAAGTTGATATGTAGGTGCCTGCCCTGTAGAACACTGGAAATTGGAGGCTCCCAAGTATTGTCAAAGGGAGAGTCAGGCTGAGAGCTAGAAGCAAGGGAACTGGTAGCACAAAGACACTTAGGTCCTCACATCTACAACATATAGTGGATTGTAGAATAAAAATATTAAGAGAAGTCAGGAAGATTAAGTAAGTCTAACAAAGTAAGATTAAGTAAGAGCTAACAAAGGCTCTTCCTGACGTGTTCAGCTCCAAAAATCCTGTAAGAACTGATAGCCCAAGGCAGACAATGAACTGCCCCTTGAGAAAAGAGCTATAGTGATAACTGGGGGGGGGATCCCCAATGAAGATGCTGGCTGGTCATCCTGTTGCCCTACAATAAGGTCCACCAGTAAACAAAGTGGGCCAATGCACATGAAGTTTCAAGCAGGATAGAAAGCAATCCAAACAGATGGAAGGAACTCATTGGGAATAGAAATAATGGAGAGGGCAAAATAAAAACTGCACCATAATATCCTTAGCAAGATATAAAAACATATGAATCCATGAAACAAGAACTGGATGCAATTTTAAAAAGAACATTCAGAGAATAAGAAAGAGCTCATAGTAATTAAAAATATTATAGCTGGAATAAAATGTTCAGTCAAAAGTCTGGGAGATAAAGTAGAGAAAATCTGGAGGTGGAAAACAAAGATAAATAAATGGATAATAAGGGATAAAAGATCAGATGCTTAATACTGTTGTTCTATTGTACATCTGCTGGGAGTCCCAGAAAAAAGAGAGTAACAAAAAAAACAAAAACAAAAAAAAAAAAAAAGAAGAAGAGAGTAAACAAAAGAAAAGAGATTATCAAAGAATATTCTCAGAATTGAAATTCATGAGTTTTCAGACTGAGAGCAACCACCAAGAAACCAGCAAACTAAATGAAAAATAACTTAAAACGAGGCACACCATAGTGTGAAACACCAGGATATCAGGGATAAATAGCTCCCAAAACTTTCTAGAATGGAACAGAAAGTCACATAACTATGATATAACTAAGAGGAAGCTAAAGAAATACACATAATAGAAAGTCAATAATCTGTCTAAAATCGATAAACTCAGAAATAATGCAAACATATTATTTAGAACAAGGTTTCAACCCCGCACCATGTACATTGTTTGTTGTGAGGGACTGTCCTGTGCGCTGTAGGATGTTTAGCAGCATCCTTGGCTTCTACCCGCGAGATGCAAATAGCAACCATACTTTCAGTCATGATAATAAAAATTGTCTCCACACATTGTCAAATGTCCCCTGGGGAGCAGTTGTGTACTGCTGATTTAGAAAAATGGAGATAAATAGTAGAAAAACAGCTAAGAGAGTTGGAGGTGAGTTCCTTGGGGGGTGGACCCTGGAGGTAAGGCAGAAGAGTGCTCCTCTTCCTCGGAGCCTTGGAGTACTGCTTTGCTTCTTAAACTATGGACATGCATTTCATTGCTAGAGATAAAATTTGTTTGTTTGTTTTTAAGACAACATTAAAGTGACTATATTATTACATACGAAAAAGGAATGCTTTCCCAACTCCTTTTGCTAAAATTATTTTTTTCATAACATTGACTGAATTAAGTGAATTTTCTAGTTGTCCCAGATGTTTGGCTGAGGCCCCAAAACTGAAAACAAAGGGCATTTATTGCCTCCACATTCTGAAGAGGGATGCCACACCATCTATGCAAAACTATGAGTGAGACAAAGATTGATATTAGATTTGGAATGAGGTTTTTCTAGAGGTGCAGGCCCTATGCATTTCCTCTCCATCTAAAGTCAAGGAAAGAAGGAAGGGCTGCAAGAGAACCACTCAGAGCACTGGATATGTATCCCCTGGAGTATGTGAGAACTGTTGCCTAATTCTTGCAAGAAAAAAAAAATCTGCAGGTAAAAGGATGTGAACTGCTTATGACAGCAGAATAAAGAGAGAACTTTCCGGTGGGCATGGCCTGCACTCCCAAATTTTCTTGGGTGAGGTGCCAGGCTTTCTCTTTGGATAATTGGGTGCCCTGGAAGGTAACCAGGCTTGGCTCATTTGAAAGGTACCTACCCAGCCCAGCCGGTGTGGCTCAGTGGATTGAGCATGGTCCCATGGACTAAGAGGTCTCAGTTCGATTCCTGATCGAGGCACATGCCCGGGTTTGGGGCTCGATCCCCAGTGGGGGGGGCATGCAGGCGGCGGCCGATTGATGTTTCTCTCACACGGATTTTCTATCTCTTTCTCCCTTTCTCTCTCTCTAAAAAAATCAATAAAAACATATTTTTTAAAAAAAGAAAGAAAGAAAGGTACCTGCCCAAAGAAGACTGCCTACAGATGAGCATATGCCAACAGAAAGGACCTGGAAGCAGCATAAGAACCTGGAACCTGTAAAGGCCGAGGTCAGGGGGAGGAGGTTTTACATTGGCCAGGGAGTGGTACAGTGGGATAAATAGAAAAGGGGTCCCCAAAGAACCCACAAAACACCCCATTAGAGAAACAGCCAGCATTTGGGCATCAACACCAGATTACAACTGTGCCCGTCAAATAAGACTTCCTGCCCTTATCTAAGCTGGGAAAGATTCAAGCAGAAAAAAAATCTACCTCCTGGCAAAGAGGAGATGACAAGGGAAACTCTCAGCCTGGACTCTCTAAGCCCAAAGGTAGGATTACGAGTAGGTTCAGGTGGAAGGGCGGGCCAGTTATGACACTTTTGCTTAAGTTAATGCGGTTTTCACTTGTCCATCAGAGATAAAGGATCAAGAGAGAAATACGTATAAACCTCTGTTTTCTAATGACCTCCCTATTTCTGTTTGGTGTTTAATCCCACAGGTTTAGCCTTCGCAATGCTGGCAGCTGTGCCTCCGGTGTTTGGCCTGTACTCTTCATTTTACCCTGTTATCATGTATTGTTTTTTTGGAACCTCCAGACACATATCCATAGGTAAAAGCTTATACTTGATATTCTAGTACCCCCAAGATTTCTAGAGCTAATAGCGTTCTTATAATCTTGGCATAATGGGGGAAAAAAAAAAAAAGACAACTTTTTTGTGTAAAATAGAGCAGTTGTTAAAATCTGTGAAGTTAGCCCTGGCTGGTTTGGCTCAGCGGTTAGAGCGTCGGCCTGCGGTACAGAGAGACCCAGGTTCAGTTCTCACTAAGGGCATGTACCTCGGTTGCAGTTTGTCCCCGGCCCTGGTTGGTCGTGCGGGTGGCAGCCACTCATGTGTCCCTTTCACGTCGATGTTTCTCTCTTCCTCTCTCTCCCTCCCACTCTATCTGAACAAAAAATGAAAAAATGTCCTCAGGTGAGGATAAAAAAAAAAAAAAAATCTGTGAAGTTAAGTGCTTTAGTTCATAATACAATTTACTTGCATCTGGCATTTCTTTTTATTTACTTTATTAGTGGTACTGAAAGTTCCTAATTACTACACATGTATTGCATTTGCATCTGATTTTAGGCTCTGCATTGTACATGGATTCCCTTTAGTGTATTAGGATCAGATTTATATAAATTTCACAATAGTGGTTGGTGCTGCGTAAGGCTGCCACCAGCAAACAAGGCACAATGTTTCAGATGTCCATTCCTAAGTAACAAATACCCCTCAAATTTAGCAATTTAAAACAAAAATCATTTCATGTCTCACAGTTCCTGTGGGTTAGGATTTGGGAAAGGCTCATCTGGGCAGTTCCAGGTCAGGGACTCATACAGTTGAAAGTCAGAAGGGAGCTGGGGCTAGAGCAGCCTGAATCTGTTTCTCTCATTCCCTCTCCCCCTCCCCACTTCCCCTCTGCTCCCCCCTCTCTCTCCTCTCCCATGTGGTCCTAATTGGACCTTTCTCACACTCGGGCTCCAGCACAAGCCCGTGTAACAGCTCTCAGGTGGAAACTACACCACCTTTTTTACCTAGCCTCAGAAGTCCGCAGTGTCACTTCGGCTGCATTCTTTTGGTTACTAGTATGTCACAAGTCCACCCAGATTCAAGGAGAGGGGAATTAGTCTATCTCTCAATGGGGAAAGTCAAAGTTCTAGAAGAGTCTGTGGCATGGGAGATACCATCATGGTCACTTTTGGAGAATACAACCTGCACACACACAGCTTACATATAAACCAGGAGCAGTGGTTTAATGCTTAAGGAGAACAGTGCAATTTTATTTCAGTGATGATTTATTGATTCACCTGTGTTCTCTAGCATGCTGGCAACAGTCACATCAGATACACTAAAAATTATTTCCTTGATTACTGCTTCATTATTTCAGGTCCATTTGCTGTTATTAGCCTGATGATCGGCGGTGTGGCTGTTCGATTAGTACCAGATGATATAGTCATTCCGGGAGGAGTAAATGCAACCAATGGTACAGAAGCAAGAGATGCCTTGAGAGTGAAAGTCGCCATGTCTGTGACCTTACTTTCAGGAATCATTCAGGTAAGATTCACAGATGGGGAAATGGGATCTCATTTGTTCATTTCATGAATATCTACTGAGCACTCTTGGCTGGTCTAGAAGGTGGGTGGGATCAGCCTGCAAGAACCCAGAGCTCAGAGTTCATAGCACTCAAGAACACCAATCCAACTATATGCCTTACTTAAAGTCATATTTTTTTAGGAACTAGCAAGCCTCAGCTGGATACTATAGAAATTCCAAAAGCAAGAAAATCTTGAAGCAGGATTGGTTAGTAATGGGAAGAGGGCTTCTCTTATCTGCTTGGAAGGAACAGGAAATGACGATGACTCAGTGTGTCCCCGGTTCTGAGTATGCCTGATGCTCTTGGGACACGGAGCCACTCCAACCTTCCAGTGTTTTTTGTATAACCAGTGATGGATGTGTTAGCTGCTTAACTGCTGCAGGTGCAAGTCGGTAGTGTTAGAAAGTGGTCCAGAAAGAAATTTGCATGTCTTCTGTTGGTTTTAACTTCCTGATCTATCCATGTGATTTATTTGTTTCTTTGTCATTAAAAAAAAAATAGTTTTGCCTAGGTGTCTGTAGGTTTGGATTTGTGGCCATATACCTGACAGAGCCCCTGGTGCGCGGCTTCACCACCGCGGCCGCCGTGCACGTCTTCACCTCCATGTTAAAATACCTGTTTGGAGTTAAAACCAAGCGGTACAGTGGGATCTTTTCAGTGGTGTATGTAAGTAAGCAACTTACTGGTACTAGTTTTTCCTTCTTTATTTTTCCTCCTTCTCTTCTGTATCTCTTTTACCTTCAGGGCTCACTTTTCTTTTTTCTAAGAATTTTAATAAAATGGAAAAGATTCTGTTATTCTAAAGCTTTTCTGAAAAGAGCACTACAAAAGGAATTGAATCGTAAAGTCCCATTTTATTAATGTGTAATACTGTCTACCTTACAAGGAATTTTCTGTTAGGTCTTTATTTGGGGGCTATACCTTCACCCTAATTAGCTGAAAAGACAGGCTTTTCTTAAGACAGATTATGTTCTCTTTGGGAACTAACAAATAATTTAAAGTCATTGTGGGATAATCTATCTCAAGAACTGCTTACTCAAGCAGGCAAAAAAATAAGTTTATAAAAGATTTGACTAACACAATTAACCAGTTTAATCTAATAAAATATATGTAGATCCTTGCACCCAACTCAGAGAAAATATAAATTCTTTGTACGTACAGAGAGAACAGTGGTAACAACTGATCATGTTGAAACTTACATGTAAAACATCACAAATTCTAAAAGTTTAGTATTTTTACACAGTGTAGTGTAGTTAGTAATCAATAACTATATATAGCTTTAAAACTCCATACATTTAGAAACCAAAAAAAACCAAAACCTACTTCTAAGTAATCCATGGATAAAGGAAATTTTGAAATAATTAGAACCAAATGACAGGTAAAGTACTACATATTAAAACTTCTGAGATGCTGCTAAAGCTGTTCTTGGACAGAAAGACCTATAGCCTTTGTAGGTGTTTATGTGCCAGACACTGTGGTAGGCACAGCAGTGAGTGAGCAGATATGGCCCTTGCCCTCTCAGAACTTACAGTCCAATGGGAAGACAACTAGTAAACCATTAATTGCATAAATGTGTAATTAATTACAAATTGTGTTCGATGCTATGAAGAAAAGGCACTGGCTGCGATGAAAGTTTAGATTAGGGGTCTAGGAAAGTCACTCTCAGGAATTGCTGTTTAAATTGAGTCCTTGATGGATTAGAATGGAATCAAACTGTAGGAACATTCCCTAAATAACTCAGTCCTTCATTTCCCATAATACTGGTAACATGCGTCTTACTCTGAGATTTCGCTAAATGCCTGTTACACAGGAAATAGAACAGACAAGCACCTGAGAATGCTGTAGGCATTGCCAGGAAAGGTGTGTGGCCTGTGCTCAGTGGTAACCTACTTTCCCAGGGTCCAGATGAATATTGACAGTATTTGAGGTACTAAGATTGCAACCCTAGCACAAAATTAAATGGCTTTCTTTAACTGTCCTGGGCATCTTTCCAAACTTCAGCACCCTCTTGCCTTCAAAACCTACCTGATTCTTCTTTCATCTGCTAACAATGATTTCTCCCTTTCAGCTCTCAAAAACTTTTCTATGTGTTTACCTTTGGATTGTTTTGCTGGTATCAGCCCCTAATCCTTTCCTAATGCTCAGGACTCAGTACAAAGATTACTATTCTGAATTTTATAATACTACATTGACACATTAGCATATCAAAGAACACTGTAAGGTTGTTGCATAAGAATTACAACTTTAAAGTTGTGTAACTAGGTAAAAATGGTCCCTACTTGGTGGAAGCTACAAAGAGAGGGACTTCAGCCTGAGAACTGTTGACTAGAATGCCCAGCACGGGGATGGCTGTGTGAATTAGTGCACTAGAGTTCTCTGTCTGTTCAGGGCTACTGCCTGATGTAAACCCCCAGTGTTCATGTGTTACAGAGTACAGTTGCTGTGTTGCAGAATGTTAAAAACCTCAACGTGTGTTCCCTAGGCGTCGGGCTGATGGTTTTTGGTTTGCTGTTGGGTGGCAAGGAGTTTAATGAGAGATTTAAAGAGAAATTGCCAGCACCCATTCCTTTAGAGTTCTTTGCGGTAAGTCAACTTTCAGCTATTGCTGTGAGGGATGTAGAAGTGGACATGGGGAGGAACAGGGAGTGAGACCTTTTTCTTCTCGGTTCTGCCAAGAGAAGGGTAAAATTTGTCAAGGAGAACTTTTACAAATACACTGACAAGAAAGAAAAATCCTTAGAGCATAGAATGGGTGACTTTTAAAATATAGGTAAAGACTATTCGTAAATATGTTAGTATGAATTATCTATGAGTGATGAGATTAGGAAAGATTTTTCTTCCTCAATGTTGTATTGTCTAATTATTTTATAATGAACACATAGAAGTTTAATAACCTGAAAAATTAAGCTGTTTCAATTTTGAAAAGAGCAAAAGACAAAAGTTCCCAAACTTTCTTGGTTCCTGGCACTCCTAGGCCAAAAGAAATACCTGAAAGTTTTATTCAGTAAGTAGTTAGATCCAAATGACTTAATACATATTTATGTCTAACAACTTAGGAACTGTTTGTGAAAGTAACGCACATAAATTGAAATAAAATGTATATTTGTTACATTGTTAAATAACCACAGTTATTTATTAATGGGACCTGAGCAGCTGGTAGGCACTTCACAACTCCTCACAGTGTGCAATCAGATGGACACTACTGCCCTCATTTCCTATTCACTTTGATTTTGCACTGTACCTGCTTTTTACTGCAGCAAGAAGGTAGTAGGAACTGATGTGGAAACTCCTCAAACTAAAAGTTTGCACAGTGGCTGACAGATGTCACTGTTTTCCTTGAAAGTTCTATCCCACAGTGTCCTGGTGAGTTCCCCTTGGCACCCTGGGGCACCTTGGTGCACAATTTGGGAACCATAAGGATGAAAAATAAAAAGTATAGATGTCTGACCCAAATTTAACCAAAAGGTAGAGCCACAAAAACAACTAGCCAATATTATAGCTCACAGGAAAGCCAATCCCTTTGATCCTTTTCTGTGCTGTGGTCTTGTCTATATCCCAACAGGACTGTCTCTAGCCGTTTCAAAACCTGTTCCCTCACTGGGCCTGGGCACAGAGTGCTTGTTTCCTCTTGGAGTACAGCAAGAGGGTCTCATCTCCTTTGCCTGGCAAGGAAGATAGGCAGGGCCTAATTGTGAAGTAAATGATGAAGATGGCCTCTCCTGGCCTGGGTTCCTGGTTCTGTCCCTTTCCAGGTTCCCTTTAACGGATTCCTTCATGTTTCCCAGAGCAATGGTTCTCCAGAATTTTATCATTGTAATTTTAGTAAACCAGTGTTGTTGTTTTTTATTTCTTATCTAAGTTCTCCTCAGAGCAAGGGAGAGGGAAGCCATACTGGAAAATTAGGGACAGTCTTTAAACATACAATTTTTTAAAAATTTTTTGTTGTTGTTAATCCTCACTCGAGGATATTTTTCCATTGCTTTTTAATAGAGTGGAAGGGAGGAAGGGAGAGAGAGAGAAGTATTGATGTGAGACAGACACATCAATTGGTTGCCTCCTGCACAACCCCAACTAGGGCCAGGATTGAACCAGAGACCCTTCGCTCCTCGGGCTGATGCTCAAACCTCTGAGCCAAACTGACCAGGGCCATAAAATTTATTTTTTATCATAAAAACATTTTTGAGTTTTGCATTCTGTTTCATAATATGTCTGTTTGTGTTGATAGGAAGGCAGACTTTAAATTATTTACCACTGCATAAAGTTGGTGCTCCAGAAATTTAAGCCATATTTATCCTGAGAATTTGAATATTCTGGGCACTCCCCCAGTTTGAGATGCATGACTAATACAATTAAGGGTGACAGACATCATTGTGACCAACAAAAAGAAATATTTCATCAGCGGGGCCAGAGCACCCAAGGACTTGGTCTCGCGGGCTGCTGTGTGGGATAAGCTCACCTCATCGTGGGTTCCCTGCGGCAGCCACCACTCTGAGCGACCCTTCCCTGGACAGCCCTCATTCCTTCTCTCCTCAGCAGCCCACTCAGAAAGCTCTGGAGCTATAGTTCTTCGGGATGAAGAACATTATTATCCTTCCTTCTGTCATTTTTCTCTTTTTGTAGCTCACTAAGGGTTGTACTTTACACGCCAACTAAACCTATGCCCTGACAATCCAGGAAGCTTACGTACAATAACACGAGTGTGTGATGGGCACTTTCACTCTGACCCTGACTGAATTGGGAGGAGGCAACTACAGGGTATCTAACCACACATGGTGCTGCTGTCCTGAAAATGGGTCAGCAGGAGGATTGCAGATCCAAACATACATTTTATGATGATACACTCATTGTACCACCCTCACAATACACACTTCAGTGACCTTGGTTCACGCCATATTATCAGAGGCGCATTTCACCTGGCCCACACGCACAGCCAAATCCTGAAGGGTTTTATAGCCGTCAACTAGCCAAACACCTCAGCATGAAACAGACCAAAAAAAAAGAGAAAAGAATTCCAGGCCACAAGTAAACTGTAGAGTTCATTTTAATTTTGTGGGGAGAGTCATTAAGAGAATTTAGAATTGCTGAAAGCTAACTATAATTCTTCTTTTTAAAACTGAATGTTAAAGTGAGAATAGATTTGGCTTGGCTAACACATTGTTTGAAGCTCATTTTTGTGGCGTTTAAATTTTCATCTGTAAAAGACATCTGGGTTTGTGTCTGTTTTAGGTGGTAATGGGAACTGGCATTTCAGCTGGGTTTAACTTGCATGAATCCTACAATGTGGATGTCGTTGGGACTCTGCCTCTGGGGTAGGAAAATAGTTTTAAGTAACAGTGTGACTTGAATAATCAGTGGATCTGTTATGGTTTCTAACTCCCCCTTTAATATTCTTGCAATGAAAAAAACCTCTTTTTCCTTCATATCAAATAGCTGAGGGTTTTGGGGGTGGGGGTTGGTGGTTTTTGTTGTTTTCTGTTTGTTGTTTTTAGCATGTGCGTGGGGTTTTTTTGTTGTAGTAAAAAAACATAACATAAAATGTACCATTTTAATCATTTTTAAGTGTACAGTTCAGTGTTGTTAAATATATTCACATTGTTGTGAAACTGATCTCCAGAACCTTTTCATCCTTTCATCTGAAACCCCATGAAACAATAACTCCACCTCCCTTCACCTCGGCCCCTGGCAGCCACCATTCTACCTTTTTGTCTCTATGAATTTGACCACTGTGGTACCTCATATCAGTGGAATCATATAGCATTTGTCTTTTCGTGACTGGTGTATTTCACTGAGCAGTGTCCTCAGGGCTCATCCATGTGGCAGCATGTGGCAGGATTTCCTTCCTTTGTAAAGCTGAATGGAACTCCACGGTATGTGGATCCCAACTTCTGTGCACCCATTCGTCCATCAGGGCATAGCCGTGCTGCTTCCACCTCTCAGATGCTGTGAATAGTGTTGCTGTGAACATGGGTGTGCAAATATCTCTTCAAGGCCCTGCTTTCAGTTCTTTTGGGTGTGAGATTGCTGGCTCATCTGGTAGTTCTATTTTTAACTTTGTGAGGAACCCCCATACTGTTTTCTATAGTGGCTGCACCATTTTACAGTCCCACCAACAGTCGCATGTGGTGTTTTGTTTTGTTTCCTATTGTTTAGCACTTACTGGTTTTTAAAATCTTTCCTTGGGTGACATAGGAATTAAGAGCAAAAAGATCTAAATCTAGCCTGCCACTTTCTAGCTTTGTGACCTTGAGCAAGTCTCATATCCTCTCAAAGCCTCAGTCTCCTCTCCCGCCAGGTAAGCAAGGTCATTAATACCTATCTCAAGGGCCACTGAGAGAGCCACAGGAGATAAAGTACAAAAGCTGTTAGTGTAGCACCTAGCAGACGTTGTAACTGTTCAAGGTGCAATAATTGAAAGTTCTGTTACTCATTATTTCAACAGCTTTTCTGGTTTCAAATGTATTACTTCTTCGCTCCATTTTTTAAATCTAACTCTTTAAATTTTTTACTATTCTCTTTATTTAAAGGAGCAAGAGTGACTATGAGCCTTTCCTGGTCTCACTCAGTTCTGTCTGACACTCTTGAAAGTCTCTGTGGCTCTATCTCTCTCTTATACTATCTGTCTCACTACCTTCTTCTCTTTCCAAAAAAAACGAGTCAGACATTTGCCCCGATGTTGGAGGTTGACAGAACCTGGCATATCCCATCAGACCTGTCCTCTAGCCCCATCTAAGAATCGTGTGGGGAGAAGGAGCAGGAATTGCTCTTTAAGATGAAGTTCACCCCACGGAGCAAGTGCTGGAGGAGTGCACTCTACTACAAAACAAGCAATTGCTGTCATGAGCATGCTATTTATGATTCCAGTATAACACCATAGAATGCTTGCTTTTCTATTTGGGCATGTAATTTATAAATACTTACTACCCACCATTTCAGTAGCTGCTCACAATAACACTATTGACATATACATTATCCCCATTTTACAGATAAGAAAGTTAACTTATTAGCATGTGTTTATTGAGTGCCTATTATGTGCCAGGGCACAGCAGCTAAAAACAAAAGCAAACATGTAAGCAAAAATGTCTTTGGTGTCATGGAGCTTATATTCTACTGGGGGAGATAGACAATAAACAAGTAGTGAGAAGTTCTATGAAGAAAGGGGAAGCCAGGTAAGGGATAGGAGGGGCTGGGGTTGCTATTCTAGGTAGAGTATCAGAGAAGGTGACATTTGAGAGACATGAATGAGATTTGGTGACTCAAGGTGAGTCCCAGCCTGGATCCAGAACTCAGTCTTCCGATACTCGCTTGTGTGCACTTTCCATTACCTCACACCTGAGTCACTAACATAATTAGTCATGTGATAAACATTAGTCTTTGGATCCAAGAGATAACCCTATTAAATAACTAATCACAGATAATTAGATTAAATGTGAATTCTTATACTTAGAGTTCTTTTACAAATTCAAATGCCACCATAAATTCTAATACTTCCCCTACTGCATTGTACCCAAATATGCTTTCCCTCTATAAGAGCTAACGTTTTTCTTTTCTAAATAACATTTTACCTTTCTGAAACTTGGCTACCCAGAAAGCTTATCTTTCTAGAATTTTGCCCAAAACCAAGCAGGAAACAAATAATGCCTACCTACCTACCTATCTATGTATAATCCTCCTGTTTCCGTTATCTGTGAGTCTTATTGCCAAATAACAAACAGCTCCAAAACAGTGGCTTAAAGCAACATCCATTTCTTTGCTCACAGTTCATCCATCCAGGTAGGACTCATCAGCTGGTGGTTCTTCTGCTGGTCTTATTTGAGGTCTCTCATGCAGCTGTAGATGTCTGAAGGTGTGACGGGGGCTGGAGGATCCAAGAGGGCTTCACTCGCATGCCTGATACCTTAGCCAGAGGGTGGGAACTGCTGAGGGCTGCTGGCCTCTTCTCTGCACCTGGTGTCTCCAGCAGGGTAGCCAAACTTTACATGTGGCTCAGGGCAGGACAAAAAAGCAGAAACTGCCAAGCCACTTAAAGCACTCACAAAACATCACTTTCACCACATTCTGTTAACAAAGCAAATCACAAGATTCAGCCAAAGGAGAAACAGATTCAACCACTGGATGGGAGAACAGCACATACAAGGAAGGAGGAATTATTGGTCATATCTGAAAGCAAACTACCACACTTATCTCACTTATCTACACACACACAAGTACATACACACTACAGTGTCCAGAAAATGACAATTGACTATTAAAAATCCCAGTTGTGGCAATATATTCTGTTTCTTGGTTTACTTTCCTTAATTCATTCCAGAATAACTCCTTTTCTCATATTCTTATTCCTCCAACCCAAAGCTGCTACCAGGCCTTCCCTCTTGGTTAACTCTTATGTAGCAAAGTGCAAGGGAAAGACTGTACGTTTTATGGGCAGACCCCCTCAGTTTGACTCTCTGCTCCATGTTGGGCAAATGACCTGACATCTGCAGGCATCTATTGTTTCATCTGTGAATTGGGATAATAGTGGTGCTTGTCCAATAGGATTGCTGTGAGGACAAATGAGATGACATGTAGCACATAATCTAGGCTTTATAGATGTTAGATTTCTTTCCTCTCTCCCCTCCCTTTCCCTTACACCAGAACTTGAGACATCTCCTTTGTCACTGTGAGATGACATAGTAAGAGAAATAGACATGGGGAGGTGGGTTCTTCATGGTTTTTGTTGTACTTAGTTGATGAGCTGTTTGACCTTGGGCAAGTTGCTTAACCTCACTATGCCTCATTTTTCTCATCTGTAAAATGGCCATTATTATGATGCCTAGCTCACAGGGCTATTGGAGATAAACAAACACAGAACCTGGCACAGAGGAAATACCTAATAAACGATTGTTACTATAAGAATAATAATATTGTGCATCAATTAATTGATTATTGTTATTATTTAGCCCAATGCCTTGAATTGGAGCAGGTGCCTTTGAAAACCTATATTGCTCCTCTCCCCATACTATTCTAGGGAATCCATGTTTTTTTCCTTTAGGACAAAGTTTCCAACCTATAAGAATGGACCACAAAAATTAGGTTGCCCATTCTGAGGCTTCAGGAGTCTCATTTTTGGCCCCCTCAGACTCCCAGAATTCCCAGGTGAGACCCAAGGAGTAAAATTTGCTGCTGCTCTTTTCCCGTGTTAGAAACTCACCTAATGAGATCCTGGGAAGAAGCAGAATCCTTATGTGAAATAACAAGGGAGAGCAGTGAGTACCTAATGTTGCTCAGACAGTAATTCTCCTCTAAGATGACCCTTGTTCAACACCCTCCCTGCACTCAGACTTTGGTTCGAATGTCTTGTGGCATGAGAGCACTCTCTTCTTCCTGTTCTGTGTCTTACACCTGCCACACAGATGCCATGAGGTATGAGGTTACTCCTTTTCTAAATAAAACGGCATCTGATCTCTGCTGATAACCCATTCAGGTAGAAAGCTGGTACCCTGGGGTTGGGGCCTGGAAAGAACCTCTATGTGTCCAGGAGGGCCCTCTTTTTGCCAACTAGAGCAAACAAGTATCCAAGTATTGATCACCCCCTTTGCAAATAATGCCCCTCTGAAATGCTCCCCATTAGTCGCATGTTTGTTTCCCAGTGGTCACAGCACTTTGAGTTAAAGTCAACTTGATCTTTCAGGCTACTACCTCCAGCCAATCCAGACACCAGCCTCTTCCACCTCGTGTACGTGGATGCCATCGCCATAGCCATTGTTGGGTTTTCAGTGACCATCTCAATGGCTAAGACCTTGGCAAATAAACATGGCTACCAGGTTGATGGCAATCAGGTAATTATCATTCATTTCCTGCAGAGGGTGCATGTGATGCAGTCATCATGCTCTGCTATGAAAGGCAGATGAACTTGGTTTCTCTGTCTTGGTAGAAAAACTTGTAGTTTGATGGTGGATGTATTTGAAGCATGAATTTATTCAACACTACAATTTTTTCATAATTTATGTGGATTAGATCATCAGAACACTGAGGTACAGAGTCCTACCTCATCCCATGGGCAGAGGTCCAGCTAGAAAGGTGCAATCTCCAATCTAAGGTTTACAGTTTGCCATACTCCTGTTGATGTTATCACTATTTTTATTTTTTCTATTTTTTAATTATATTTTTAAATTACAGTTGTTATTCAGTAGATGTTATCACATTTTAAAGCTCACAGATTGAGAATAAAATATTTTTCCAGAACCATTTTTACTCCACAGGAAGCCTTCTCTTTGAAATATATGATTCATCACTCAAACGCCACAACATATTCTTTGCCAACTTCTTTTATAACATAGCTACAGATAAGGTATTTAATTCGAATACCATGAGCTATAATTTTCACATGACAATGTCTGTTTTAACACGCTGAGTGTTTCTAAGAGGAGACTAGCTCTCCACAATCATATGAAGCACCGTGATCCAGCCAGGAAGACCGGGGTAGCCCTGCGAGCAGGACTCCCTCGCTGTCCCGGCAGGACACTGGCATGACTCATGGATGAGCAAGGGCCAAGCATTCGAAGGATGTCAGTACTCTACACCGTAATCCTCTATACCTTAAACAACAACAATATTTTATCGCTTTTGTTGCAGTCCTTTTTTCAACAAAAGGCATTATTTGTACAGAGAGTATTTGGGAAAGAGGGGGCTGAGCGCAGCATTTTATCTCCAACACTAGAAATTCAGAGTGTTTCCCTCCCACCTTAAGTTATGTCGTAATTCCTATTTTGAGCTCATACTAAACAAATTCTTATATCTGAAAAGAGAATGAAGAAACAGCCTATACTGCTGAAAATGTGTATCATGTGGACACCGCGCCTTTCTTTCTGAAGCATAACCGATCTCTTTTGTGCTTTGTTTGCACATGCAAAAGGAGCTCATTGCACTGGGACTGTGCAATTCCATTGGCTCGCTCTTTCAGACATTCTCAATTTCATGCTCCTTGTCTCGAAGCCTCGTTCAGGAGGGAACTGGAGGGAAGACACAGGTGTGTATACAACTGGCCTCACAGGTGATTTGAGTGGTAATTAAATGTTAATCCCTTGGTTCTATTCTGAATCCAAAGCTATTCTGCCTGAAGATCTATGCTCCAGTGAGCTGTGCAGTTAATCAGAAAGGTATGATTGATTGAAGCAAATCACAAGGAGATAAATCTATAGGAAAGAGGTATACTCTCCAGTTAAATTGAAAAAATTTACAATACTCCCTGCTACCAGTAAACCTCAAAGGTGAGACATAGGATGTTGTCATGAAAGCCTGAGAACTTTATGTTCCAATAGAACTTTCTGCAATGATAGTAATGCGTATTCACTATCTGCACCATTCAGTATGGTAGCCGCTAGCCACGTGTGGCTTTTAAGCACTTAAAATGTGGCTGATGCTGTCAAGACCTGAATTTTTCACTTTATTTAATTTTAATTTTTAAATTTTAAATAGCTACATATGTCTGAACAGCAAAGTCTTATCTGAACTTTACTGGTCCTTATGGGTCTCAGATCAGCACCAGACATCTCCTTTTCCCCACCCCCGGCAAGGACATTTCAGTCAGTGTATTTAAGCATTTCAGCTTCTGTATGAAAGCTATAAGAATAACCAAAACTTCAGAGAAGTGAGGAGTTATAGGTTTATGTAATGGTTTGGGTGACTTGTTTGGATCCATATTTTCTTGTTTGTTTGTTTATTTTTAATAATTATTATTTTCCAAAAGTAGACTATTTAGCCGTATGAAGGAGTTCCATGTTTTCTTGAATATCCCACATTGATTATCTAAGACTAACCTATGCCGGCTTCTTACTAGTCTCCTAAAAGCCCCTTCCATATGTCTTGTCTCATGCAGCTTGCAGGTTGTTTGGCCTCATTAATGATTCTGATGGTCATATTAGCCACCGGATTCCTCTTTGAATCATTACCCCAGGTGTGTAGCTTGGACTTGGTGTGAGGTTTTTCCATGTGTACAGATTTTGCTATTTTATTTGTTTATGTTTTTGTGGCTCTCTCACGGGTTTTTACTGTAACCCTAGCAGGGTGGTATGAGAAAGGGTCAAGGCCAGGATCAAGATCCTGCTCCACAATCTACTGGCAACTGGGACCTTGGGAAAGCCATCTCAACATCTCTGGGTCTCAGTTCATCTGCAAAGCGGGCATTTGGGCTGGCTAATCCCCATGGTCCCTTCTCTCTCTGATCTTCTCCAACCTTATACTTCCATTTAACATCTGAGATGGCCTACACTCATGACATTTGTTTACCGATATATTTAATCTAGTAGAGATCAGGAACAATACAGAGTAGAGAAAATCATTATGTAGAAAGACCATGGGTGAAATAATTCCTGAGTACCAAATTTAATTCTGAACCTCTTGACTACCATGCAGGTTTGCTGCTAGGATATAAACTTGGTTTTCCAAGGTCCATTTTAGCTAACCAAGTCCTGAAAATCCAGGTGTTCATGGCTCCAAATGTACCATCACTGCCGCGTAGGAAGTGAGTGGGGAGAGGACGTGGGGAGGGCACCAGGAGGACAGTGAGGAGCCAGCAGAGAGGGCTATTTGGACGCAAGGGAAGAGGTAAGCATGGATGTGCTGTGTTTCAGGCTGTGCTGTCCGCCATTGTGATCGTGAACCTGAAAGGAATGTTTATGCAATTCTCAGATCTCCCCTTTTTCTGGAAAACCAGCAAAATAGAGCTGGTAAGTAACAAAAGTGATAGGTGATTATGTCATAGCAACACGTGGATTGGTGCTGATAAAAATGTGAGAAAGATAAGTTAGTGCAGTCCATTGTTATATGCAGTATTCAGTTAGGCAAGGTAGGTACTGTGTGTGTGTGTGTGTGTGTGTGTGTGTGTGTGTGTGTAAGTCTAGGAAATTTTTAACAAGATTTTCCATAAAGCTTTCTGTTTTTTTGTTCAGACCATCTGGCTTACAACTTTTGTTTCCTCCTTGTTCCTGGGATTGGACTATGGTTTGATTACTGCTGTGATCATCGCGCTAATGACGGTGATATACAGAACACAGAGGTGAGTGCATAGATTGGGATGGATGTTTGAGTGTCCTGCCCGAGATTCAATGTTGACTTTAAATGGATTGTATTTGTTAACAGACTGTGAGCATCTTGATTGTGGAGTCAGTGTTCCTAGAGTCCAGTACCAGGCATCTAATGTATTCTCTGAATGCTTATTGAGGGAATCCACCCAGAAAATCAACTAATATTTGTATTGTATATTCTAACCCACAAAGCACTTGTATCTACATGTTAAGAAGCACCATGACACAGTAGCAAGACCATGGAATGTCAGATCAGAGACCTTGAAATGTGTTCTGGCTCTCAAAGCTCTCTGACCTTGAACAACTCACCTAACCTCACTGGGCCTCAATTTTTCAAACAAAACTTAAAAAAATTTCTATGCTAACTGAAGATTTTCTTTTCTCCCCACCCCTTCAGTTGACTACCTAGCCACACCCAGTCAGAGACTCAGAAACAAAAAGAAAACCTCTTCTTCTACTTTAGAATTAGAGTAGGAAGACAGTTCTATCTGCCGAGTGAAATAGAACTTGAGTTGCATATGGCATGACTTGAACTCTGCACAATTCACTTTTATCCCCATCTTTACATGCCCAAGTCCTTTGTCCTCATCCGATCATTGGTGTAGTATGTGTTTGTGTGGTGTGTATGGTGTGTATGGGTGTAGTTGTATAGTATGTGTGTGTGATTGCATTGTATATGTGTGTATGTGGTTGTATGTGTATGTTGTGTATATATTTGTGTATGTGTGTGTGTGTGGTGTGTATGTGTTTGTGTATGTGGTGTATATGCATGTGTATTGGTGTGTATGTGGTGTGTATGCATGTGTATGTGGTGTGTGGGTGTGATTACATTGTATATGTGCATATGTGAAGTGTGTCATATGTGTTGCGTGTGTGTGTGTGTGTGTGTGTGTTGTATGGTATGAGCGTATTTGCTATATGTGTGTATTGTACGTGTTGGGGGTGAGGAGTAGGGGGTGTGTGGTGTTAGGGAGTGTTAGGCTTAGAGTGACCCTGGGACTGTGAGGTATGTGGAGCCCTTCTGCAAAGGCACCATATAAGGAGCAAGTATTCCTGAATTCACTAGCAAATCCGTACATGACATTTAAGTGTGCACAGTTTCATGTTTCAGTTACATACTGAGTATCAACACAATGGTATTTTAACACTCTCTCTCTTCAGTCCGAGCTACAAAGTCCTTGGACAGCTTCCTGACACTGATGTGTATATTGATATAGACGCATATGAGGAGGTAGGAACTTTTCTATCATTTTAAATGGTTGTAAGCATGTGATGTGATTGGCTAACTAAATTTTATTTTTACTTAGGACAAGAAGTGGGGTTGAAAAGGAGAGAGGTGTAATGGTCAAAGTGAAAAGCCTGAACATTTACTGTCTGGATTCATTTTTATTGTTTACACTATACTGTTCATTAATTGCTCAACCTCCTAATATTTATTTTTCCTCTTTTTTTTTTTTAAATCCTCACCCAAGGATATTTTTCCACTTATCTTCAGATAGAGTGGGAGGGAGAGAAAGAGGAGGAGAGAGAGAGAGAGAAACATCGATGTGAGAGAGACACATTGACTGGTTGCCTCCCACATGATCCTGACCAGGGCCAGGGACCAAACCGCAACCGAGGTACATGCCCTTTACTGGAATCGAACCCGTGACTCTTTAGTCTGTGGGACTGACACTCTAACTGCTGAGCCAAACTAACCAGGGCTATGTTTCCTCTTTTTTAAATGAGGATACAGAGACATGGAAGTAGGGAACAGACTGACAAACTTCAGAAAGAAGGGGGTAAGGGGAGGGGCATGAAGAGATAAACCAAAGAACTTATATGCATGACCAGACAATAGTGTGGTGAGGGGGGGGATAGGGTGGGCCCAGGGGGCATGGAGGAGGGTGTCAATGCGAGAGAAAAAAGGAAGGACATCTATAATACTTTCAACAATAAAGATAAATTTTATTTATTTTTTTATTTTTCCTTTTATTAATTTTAGAGAGAGAGGAAGGGAGAGGGAGAGACAGAAACATCAATGAGAGAGAACATTGATTGGCCGTCTCCTGCATGCCCCACATTGGGGATTTGGCCCACAACCTGGGCATGTGCCCTGACCGGTAATTGAACCAGCAACCTCTTGGTGAATGGGTCGACCTTCAACCACTGAGCCACACTGGCCAGGCAAAGATAAATTTTAAAATAATAATAATAATAATAATAATAAGCCCTGGCCGGTTTGGCTCAGCAGTTAGAGCATGGGTCCGCAGACCAAAGAGTCATGGGTTCAATTACTGGTCAAAGGCACATACCTTGGTTGTGGGTTCAATCCCCAACCCCAGACAGGGTCGTGTGGAAGGCAACCAATCGATGTGTCTCTCTCACATAGATGTTTCTATCTCTCTCTCTCTCTCCCTCCCACTCTGTCTGAAAAAAATCAATGGAAAAATATCCTCGGGTGAGGATTAAAAACAAAAAACAGCAACAAAAATAAATAAATATAATACAGTAATATAATAATAATAAATTAGGATAAATATATATTGTTGGAATTAAAGTATATATTTACAAAATGCTGAAACTGAGAGGATGGTTTGTATGTGCATGATTTTTTTCTGATGAATTTAAACTGATGGTAAAATATTAATATTAACTATATAAAATGTTGGTTGTTGAGCTATGGAATTTTCCCACTTCAGTTTTAATGGTTAAAATTAGGGCTTAAAATTTTCTTGATTTTGAATATTCTTTCTTATGTGGAATCTCAAAGACTTAGACAAAACTAGTTTTAAAAGATTTTGTTAGTTTTCTGCTTGGGAAGAAATTCTCAGATTCACTATGAGGTATTAGGAAATGAGATGGGTGTTAGGATTACTGTTTTCTCCTCCTTCCAAAGAATTATGTGCTGAATTACTTGTTTCCAGACTGCATTCTAGAGTTCAAGACTTCTTGATAAAATATTCACTCTGAGCCCTGGCCGGGTAGCACAGTTGGTTGGAGTGTTGTCCTGATATACCAAGCTTGCAGGTTCGATCCCTAGTCAGGGCACATATAAGAATCAACCAAAGAATGCATAAACAAGTGGGACAACAAATCGACGTTACTCTCTCCCTCCCTCCCTCTCTCTTTCTAAAATCAATAAAATAAAAGTTTTCAAAATATACTCACTGTTTCACTTGGGTCCGTTTCACCTCCTGCCTGCATTCCATAAATGGACCAATATAAACCTCTGCTCGCTTTGTTTGCCTTCTTCTCACAGTCTAAATATTTTTCCGTTCCTTTTCTTTGTGTTTTTATAGTAAAAATGAAACACAGAAAGACTGTTAAAAGAAGTGGGAAGATGTGCATTTTTAAAGACTTTCTTCTCAGTACTCCTTCCTCCAGAGCATGAGGAGAGTGATATTATTTTATCTAAACACTATTAAGAGGGCCCTTAGCAACCTCTGTATGAATTTTCAGGTTGGAAGAGGGGTGCAATTGCCACTTTGATTCTAAAATACCTCTATGTGTTAAATTCATTAACATTTTGTTTCTCAGGTGAAAGAAATTCCTGGAATAAAAATATTCCAAATAAATGCCCCAATTTATTATGCAAATAGCGACTTATATAGCAGTGCATTAAAAAGAAAGGTGAGTCACAAGAAATTTTTATACTATTTCTCTCTATATATGTATCTATGTATATATAAGTATATAAGTATACATCTATAACCATATTTTTTAAATTTAAGAAAAAAAGCGAAAAAATAATTTTAGATTTCTTACTCCTGGGATCATATGGGTTCCTTTGGTCATGATTAGAGCTCAGTTCCACAGTGCCCGATTTATAGAAAAACTTCACAGTCAACCCACAGAGTCTCTTAAATATAAGAATCTGATAAATATGAAATATGCTACTTTAAATTATCTTTAATACTTTAGCTTCTGTTTGTCTTGAATCAAGACCAAGAATAAGAAAGGGTGCTAATGTTCTTTAAATGAGGGAGTAACTCAGTTCAGGGGATCTGAGAGAAAGGTAGAGAAAGGGTTGGGGTGATAACTTGGCATAGAAAACCATCAAATGGGGGCATTTACAGATTAATTGCATTTGGGTGGGTTCCTGGGAGCCAAGAAGTGACTGTGTGTATATTATGTTATGTAAAGACTGGAGTGAACCCAGCTCTTATAATGGGAGCAAGGAGAAAGGCCATGAGGAAGTATGCTAAAGAAGTCGGGAATGCAAACATGGCCAATGCAACCATTGTCAAAGCGGTGAGTGGTTTCTTCATTGTAATTTTCCCTTCTCTCTTGATCCACAGTGGCCCCCACCTTTATTCATGACTGAAGTTTTAACACAGCATGAAGTCCCTAAATTGGAAAGTTTAGAAACTATCTAACTATACTTTATGTATTAAAGATGCATGTTAAGCCCTGGCCGGTTTGGCTCAGCGGTTAGAGTGTCGGCCTGCAGTCCAGAGAGACCCAGGTTCGGTTCCTGCTAAGGGCACGTACCTCGGTTGCAGTTTGTCCCCAGCCCTGGTTGGGTCGTGCGGGAGGCAGCCACTCGATGTGTCCCTTTCACGTCGATGTTTCTCTCTCTCTCTCTCTTCCACTCTCTCTCTCCCACTCTATCTGAACAAACAAAAAAAAAAGATGCATGTTAAGCTCAGTTATGAGAATGCTTCTGAAATAAGCAGTAATATGGGCCCAGGAAAACATTGTTTTAAAAAGTAGACATCACACAGTACCTTAATAAATTTTATCATTAGTACTTGGCCATAGACTCATTCAGTTCATAGTAAAAAAGCTCAAAGGCTGGTTTTTACTGTTCAAGCTTATGGTAACTTATGGCCTGTCATGCTGAAGTTACTGGAATTATTTTAGAAGTTAGGGAAAAATTGGTATGATGACTAAGGAGAGATTTCATTGAACAAAAAAAAAAGGAAAAGAAACTGAGGTAAAATTGAATATTATGTACACATCCTTTTTTTTTTTTTTTTTTGTCACATTACAAGGCTGGGATACGGCAAATTTTTTAGAAAAGATCTAGTATAGACATTAGCTTGAGATTCTAAGGACTAATTGTTCCTTATAACTCTCAGGACCAAAATATGAGTTTTTCATAGAAATCTGGTATGATTTAATTTTTTACACAGGATGCAGAAGTAGATGGAGAAGATGCTACAAAACCTGAAGAAGAGGATGATGAAATAAAATTTCCTCCAGTGGTCATCAAGAGCACATTTCCTGAGGAACTGCAAAGATTTATGCCCCCAGGGGATAACATCCACACTGTCATTCTGGATTTTACACAAGTCAATTTTATTGATTCTGTTGGTGTAAAAACTCTGGCAGGGGTAAGCATCATCGTGAACAAGTCATTTAATATGTCTGTGCCCAGATTTGCCATCAGTAAAATCAGAGAGTTGACCTAGAGTCCCTTTCCAACTCCTAAAAAAAAATTTTGTGGTTTTTTTCAACTTCTGATTATGAAAAATTTCAAAAATATTCAGAAGTAAAGAGCATAGTGTAATAAACCCCCATGTAAGTATCACTCAGCTTCAACAATTATCAATTTGTGGTCAATCTTGTTTCATTTGTCCCCCACACCTATTTTCCCTTTCTTTTATTTTGAAGCACATGCCAGTCATCATATCGTCGATAAATATTTCAGTATATATCTCTACAAGAAGATTCGTTTCAAAGTCATTACCATTATACCTTATTACACCTGAATAAAATTTAACAAGAATTCTTTGGTATCCCTAATTATCACTGTCCATATAAAAATCAAAAGAAATACAGAATCATTTTAAAATAATTAGCTCAAAAATGTATAATTATTGAAGCAAAGGTTCAAGTGAATGTACTAGAGTGTCTTATACCAGTGAAATACATATTAGGTAAAAGAGAGTTGCATCTGGCACAGTCAAGAGAAACTAAACTTTATTTCAACATTATTGCAGATTGTAAAAGAATATGGAGATGTCGGTATTTATGTGTATTTAGCAGGATGCAGTGGTAAGTACACTTCTAGAATGAGGAGAAATAGTAATCTTTTCATTTTGGTTCTCTTTTTTTAATAACTGCATTTGGAAATATTTCCCCCTAATTTTAGTTTTTGGTGAAAATGAAAATTCTTCTTCTGAAAATCACTCTAAAGCTAGCTTTGAAATTAGCCACTTGTAGGCACTGATGTTACTGGGCTACTTGTGGCAGGCCTCCTGAGCTGCAGTTGGCAGAAAGGAGCTAATAAACCATTGCTCTGGGCTGGTACACTTTTTAGTAATTATTTAAATAGCTACCATAAACATAGTTATATAAAATCATTTAGATTTTTCCACACGATGCCTGCTTTTTTGTTTTATATTAAATTTTGGTCAAAAGAGTGCTTGAAAATGAACTCTACCTAATGGCAACAATTAAAACTGCTTGACAACGTGCTCTGTAGGCACACTGTGAAAGAACAGGCACTCTCAGACCTGCTGTGTGAGTGCAAAATGGAACAGCCTCTATGGAGACTTTCAGAATCACAAATGCATTTGCCTTTTAACCCAGCAAACCCAGCAATGTGCTACACACATCCCACATGAAACGTGTACGTGGTTAGTCATCACAGTATTATCTATAAAAACAAGACTGGAAAAATTCAACTGTCAAAAAAAAGGGATCAATTAAATCAATTAGGCTACATCTATGAGATTGAATACCATGTTATCATAAAAAATTAAGTGAAAAGATTAAAATTTTTAAAAATTTAGAATAATATATATAGCATGCTTTCTTTTATATGAGAAAAGGGGGAATAAGAAAAGTTGTTTATAGATTTCTTTATATTTGCGTAAAGAAATACCAGAAGAATACACAAGAAAATAATCAAAGTAGCCACTTGCAACTGGGGGTGTGATGTCATGGAGAAGGGATTAGAGTGAGACTTTTTATTATATCGTTTTAATATTTAACCTATATGAAAGTGTTACTTTTTTTTATGTTCAAGACTGATACCCAGAATGTGGACTAATTTTCTTTTCTTTTTTAGCACAAGTTGTGAATGACCTCACTCAAAACCGATTTTTTGAAAATCCTGCCTTAAAGGACCTGCTGTTCCACAGCATTCACGATGCAGTTTTAGGGAGCCAGCTTCGAGAGGCGCTTGCGGAACAAGAAGCCTTGACTCCTCCGCCCCAGGAGGATTCAGAGCCCAATGCCACTCCTGAGGCGTGAGGAACTCAGCCTGGGATGGGGTATGAGCCTCTCCTGAAACTACTGATTTACACATTTTAAATGCTAGACACTAGATTTTTTTTCCTACGAGTAAATACGAGTAGTCAAGGCTTGATTTGGAGGGTGAATGACGCATAGCAAGATGTATCTTACTTGTGTTTATTTTTTAACTGACTATTTCCAAGATAAATTGTCCTCTTACCTGCATTTATTGTACAGTGACATTTCTCTTACTTTTTAGTATTATTTTTGTCAGCTAAGCACTTAAGAATTTTTCTCTCTAAGTACTTTACCTGTAAATCAGATATGCTATCACCACCAGGGTTGTGGTTCCTTGCTTTTGTACTCGGTCTACAGACTTTCTGTAATTAGTTATCAAACAGAGGTGGCATACCACAATTTTCTAGTTCTTTTAAAATGAGCTTTTGGCCTGGCTGGTGTGGCTCAGTGGATTGAGCATCATCCCATGGACTGAGAGGTCCTGGTTCGATTCCCGGTTGGGGCACATGCCCGGGTTTCAGGCTCAATCCCCAGTAGGGGGCATGCAGGAAGCAACTGATCAACGTTTCTCTCTCACATTGATGTCTCTCTCTCTCTTCCTTCCTCTCTCTCTAAAAATCAATAAAAACATATATTTTTTTTAAATCACTTCTCAGCCTTTTGGCTAAGATCAAGTGTAGTATCTGTTCTTATCAGTTTAATATTTGATACATCCTCTATCCGAGGACAATACATTAAATGGATTTTTGGAGCAGGGAGATAAAACAGGAATTTGCTCCGTCCACTCCACGCATCAACCCAGTATTGCAGTACCTCCGGGAATGGTGCACCAAAAAAATAAATAAAATAAGCTTTTGTTTTTATAGAGGCAATATAAGTGCATTATAGAAAAATAGGAAAAATAGATAAGCAAAGATAAGAAAGTAAAAACATTATATTGCCACCACTCGAAGATTATTGTTAACAGCTTAATGCATATCCTTCCATATCTTTATGAATTTATTTACATCTTTAACTAAAATAATATCATACTCTACATAGTGTTCTGTAACCTATTTTTTTCAATAAACAATCTCCATTTTCTCATTCCGGAACATTTTCACCATATTCAAATTTAACCCACTTGTCCCCAAATTTGTAGTTGGGTTTGTCCAAACTAGTATCCTATGTAGAACCTTACACTATACCTGGTCAAGTCCCTTTAAGTCCCTTAAGTCTCTTTAGTCTAGCATAGTCCCTTTTTTGATGACATTAAAGAGACTGTGGCAGTTTTCCTGTAGAATCCCATGTTGTTAATGTGTCTATTTGTTTTCTTACAGTGTTATTTAGCTTGTCCTTTTATTTCCTGAACTACCTGTGATCTAGAAGTTATACCTAGAGGCCTCATGGATTTGAATAAAACATTTTTTTGCTGGAATATATCACAGAGGAGACACACACTTCAAATTGCACCACATCAGAAAATACACCATATCTTGTTGACCCTACCATTAACGATGCTAAAATAAATCCAGTGGATGAACATAACAGCCTAATCCCCCAATTACATTTTCACCTTTGTGACTAGTGAGTTATCTGCTTCGTGTTCCTTTGGCATCGATGAATTCCCAGTTCCCCATTAGCCATTCACCCAGAGCTTTTAACATCTAGTGATAATCCTTGCCTAAATCAGTAAATAGTAAGATTTGTCAACTTTTTTCCAGTTTTCTTATTCCTTCTGCATTTATTAGTTGGTGTTTCTATGTAAACTATAGCTTTCCTTCTTCCACTTGAGCTATTTAGTCATCCTTAAACACAGTTCTTACTGGAAAGGCAGGTTTATTTTTTCCATTTATCAACTTCAGAGTAAGAAGCTGGTTTAATAAATAAATGGTGACAAATTAGGTTCTTTTAGAGGTCTTTATTGGTATAATTATAGACTCATGAATTTTTATATTTTTAATGTGTTTCAGTCTGTTACAGTTATTCTTTTTGGTGCTAAAGTTGTCACAACTGTGACCAGTAGGAGCCCCTAGAAATGTTGTTGCTAATAGTGAAGTAGCCTTACAGAGCATGTATTTAACAAAACTAACTCCTAAGTATAATTTAGTTTTCCTTAGAAGGCCATAAGAGTTATCAGTTAATACTTCATCAAACTCAGTTTTAGGCCTATGAATGAGTAAAATGCTTATTTCAAGCACTCTTTATCGTTGTTCCAAAGGAGTGGGGGAGACTGTTAAGCCAACTTGTCCTTAAAAGTTCTTACAGTTTCAAAGCACAAGTATTGGCTAACCTACCTAAAAAGCCTCCCCTGCTAAGATTTCCTGCTAATAGTCAGTTTTTCTTTTTTATGTTTTTTTTTTTTTCTTTCTTAAAAAATAGGTTTCCTTATTGACTCCTTGTTTTAATTTTCACGAAGAAAAAACACTGCCAGGAGAGAAGTGGTCACACATCCCAGGAAAGAACTGTGTTAGCATGAGTCTACTCAAAACCAACCACTATGGTTTGTTTGCTTTAACTCCTATGAGGTTTCAGTAGCTTTACTAATTTAATTCAAAGTAGACCCCTCCTTTCTAATAAATTCTTTCCCTAGATCTAGAGTGAAATTAGATTTACATCCAGTTATTTCCTGACAGTCATCCCACGCAAGACTGATACATCTGCTTTCTGATACAGACTGCCTTCTGAAGGAGCATGTAGTTGTAGAACCTCAGCTTATACCAGAAACTTTTGTAAAAGGGCTTGCATCATTTCAGCCATGAAAGTAGAACTTAAGGATTTTAAATAATGTCATAAAATACTTCATTGCCTATTCCTTAGCACCAGCCTTCAACAAATGCTTTACACATAGTAGAGACTCAAGTTCTAGTTGTTGATAGGTTGAAAGTAGTGTACAAAAAAATGTATTTGTCTATATCTTGCAAATTTGTATTTAACTTTAATGTTTAACCTATTTTGAATAGAATTCTACCATGTACATAAAAAAAAACCACTTAAGTCTTACTGAAGGGAAATGTTTTGTTTCAGCATGCCTCTGAGAATCTAAGAATGCATTTCAAAATGTAGTTTATGTAAATATTTTACTTAGAATTATTTCATATAGTGGAAATTTTCCTCACCCTTTTTTACTTAGTCGAGTTTTATCTCTATCTTCTTTCTGGACTTTAATAGCTGCTAGTGTATGCCTTTCTATGTTTTTCAGCCCTGATTCAAATTCACTGCCCTATCAAAATGGGCATAATGTAGCGATAAATATGGGGACTAGCCTTTTTTACGGTAGTAAAGATATCTTCAGGAAGGTCCCATATAGAGAAATGCTTTGTCTTTCCCAAATCCTGTGTAATGATAGTGGTTGATCGCTACCTCATGGATGGATGGAACGTTTGAAAACAATGTAAACCAGGGCTCAGGAAACTGCTAGTTCATGTCATAGACATTGACTCTGTATAATCATATGGCAGCTGATAGCTGGGATCCCAATTGCCAATCTCATCTGCAGTGGGACACAAAGAAACAGTAAAGGATCTGAATCCTCTGCAAGCCCTGGGAGTAGCACCTTTGTAGTTTTCAGGTAACACCTAAAATATCCACTCCATGTGGTTTGATCCTGTGTCCTTAA
This sequence comes from Tadarida brasiliensis, assembly GCA_030848825.1. Lineage (NCBI taxonomy): Eukaryota > Metazoa > Chordata > Mammalia > Chiroptera > Molossidae > Tadarida > Tadarida brasiliensis. Next base: position 53,191,086 of record CM061267.1, read on the forward strand.
CTGTTTAACAGAAAAAAGAGGTGCTTGCCTCCAAAGGTATGTTTAGAGAAAATGAGTCTGCCCTCGTATGGGCATGGAGAGGGCAGCAAATCCAGAGAATCTGTCCTGAATGGGTGGGTGTGTTTTTCTGTGTTTTAGGGGGTGGGGGTGGGGAGGTGTACCCTTGTGTGGGATGAGGGAGGGAATGGTATGTGGTGGGGAAGGCTTTATCTACTATGTCTGCCCCCTTAAAAATAGTAAATCAATTTAAATTCTAAGATCCAATAAAACTTACTTGGTGTGAGCCTGTATGCTTTAGTGAGTGCAAAAATGTTTTTGGTGTACCTTTCAGGAATGCTTTTAGGATTTGGTATGTTTAGATTCTTGATAATATGGTTTGAGTGCTAATAAAAGTTGATATGAGAACTGATGAAAGTATTATCTAATTCTCCAAACATATAGCCAACCAAACTGCACACAATGGTTTTGAAACCCCTCAGATCCCAACAAAATGTTCAAAAGCTAGCTGCCTGCTTACCAACTTGGATGTAATCAAGTTTGGGCATCTCACAAATCTATCTTGCCTTTGAAAAAGGCTTACC